>JARWIR010000007.1:18144429-20762762 GCA_029959085.1 Nemophila menziesii | reverse complement strand
AAGGTTGACTGACAGGTTAACTTCGAAGGTTTTCTGGCCAAGATCCATTGCAACTCTGGTGAAGAAGATGATTCACATAGCTCCAGTGAAGTGCCAACAAATCCATCGAAGATTCGTTCGTGATCCATGTGGCTTCGTTCGAGATGTAAGAAGCTTCGTTCAAGATCTTAGAAGCTTCGTTCGTGATCCATGGCGAATCCTATATTCCTCCATATTAGCCTTTTTATCATACTCAGTGATTTTGTGTTAATACTCATTAATTAATTTTATGCTTTTTTATTGATTTTACGTAAATACTCAGTGATTTTAAATAATATTCAGAGAATTCACTGGGCATACTCAGAGATTTAGAATCTTGTACTTAGTGATTTTTTTCGTTATTCAGTGAAATCTCGATACTTAGAAAAATCATTGAGTACGTCTTGGGTGACGGTACTTATATTAGTCGATGTTTGGCGATCGGATATGAATAATATTGATGCTTGTAACTCGACTCAGCGACTTGGTGATCTATATCTTTTATCACGTAATTTTTGGCTTATGTGATTTTTTTAAGGGTATTTTAATTTTTTCAAGTAATTGTTATTATCTTTGAAAAAATAACCTAACCGTATGTCCCTTTGATGCCTTTCAAATTAATTAGTTTCTTATAGATCCTCTAGTAATTGCCTAATCTTGTTAGCCGGATTATTGGATTAGTCTTTCTGTCTTGATCAACTAACATACTTTTATTATTAATTTATATTTGGGTGTATTCCAATATTAGTTAAAGTGGTTAAACTAAAATTAGTTTGGATTTTTAATACAAGAGAGAAAAAGTACATGTGATGTAAGTACATGTTAACCTATCCCCAAAGTTGATTATGTTGTATGCAAAAAAAAGTTGATTATGTGTGAATTGTTATATACATAATCGTCAAACAAATATTAGAAATAAAAAGAACGCCAAAAAATATCCACCTTACCTATACATACACAACTACTTGCAATATATTCTCTTTGCTCTCTTTATCAATTCAACACCAATTGTTAGGGTTTTGTACATCTACAATCGCATATGCTTATTGTTTTGCCAGCTCAACAGGTTAAACTTTTTTTTAATTTAAATCAATATTTATTTAATTTGATTAAAAAAATGATTCTCATATTGTTGATTAATTATTGCAGGTTTAATTGAAGGTAATTAGTGGAATTTTTCTCGAGGACAAAATGGCTAGAGATAGAAACAGGGATAGATCGAGGTCGCCGTCGAATCGGAGGAGATATTCACCGTCTCCGTCACCGGTTGTGCACAAGTCTAGTCGGAGAAATCGAAGAGATAGAAGCCGTTCACCTCATTACTCTAGCAGGTGATACCCAATATAGTTAACACCTCATTTTTTTGTATATTGTATCTATACACCAATATATATGTATATTGTATTTATATCTATACATACATATCGTCATTAGAGTTTCAATTCACCTAAATAAGTAGAAACTGTTGAAAATAACAGCTTTATTGTAATACTCTTCAAATGTTAAAGGTTCATCCCTTTTGACTTGTAAATTACCAAAGATTGGAATTGGAAAGAATCGAAATTTCTAAATTATATCAGCCTTTCCCCGATCTTTTATTATTTTCTAAGTCTATGTACATCCTTATGGTGATTTTTGGAAATGCATATTTGTTCCGTACATACGGTTTTATTCTTCCTATGATCATTAATAGTGGTGGGTTATATAATCATTAATAGTGGTGGGTTATATAAAATAATTGCTAAATGCTAATCATGCTGGCTTTATTTTCCATAGATGATCTAGCAGAGGATTATTATAATTATGTTGACTTTTGAGCGAAATTGCTGAACATTGATACTCCTTGTCTCTTTTTCCCCTTATCATGATAGTAATACTCTTAGGAATCTGAGTGACATTTTACTAAAAACAGAGGATCTAAAATGTAAAACATAAGATTCATGAGCAGATGATGAACAAACGGTGATATTTGCAGTTTCTCATGATAAAAAGCTGGAGCCCACAGTTTTTTCTTATCAATTTTTGAGGTAAACTGTACTGTACATGTACATGTATTGTGATAGCTCGTGGGTTTGTTATGGCTGGTAAAAATTCTATTCTGTGGGGTCCGTCTTAATTCTGTTATTTGAATGCTCAAAGGATTTAATTGTATTATACAGACGGAAAAGCCCTTCACATAAAAGTGGGTCCCCTACACCAAGGCAACACAAGAGACTCAGTATAGGTTCATTAGCCCCTAAAATCACATCTCCCAATACAAGTATTCAACCAAAAGAGCTCAAAGACACTACTGAAAATATAAGAAAAGACGAGGAAGAGAGAAAAAGGTATAATTATCTTATCATATTTTCTCTCTCTTATCTTTTTACTTAAACTTTGCTTGTTAAATTTACATAGAAACTCACTATGAGATTAAGGCTGTTAAATTGGTCCACTATAAGTCAAGATTGTTGAATTTTTTGGTGATTAACAACATTATAAACATTAAAAAATCAAAAATTGTGGTGATTATCATTTACAGGATTATATGAAGGAAGTTACTGCTATAATTGCTATTTAAGCTAATGTTTAACCTATTTTGAAACTCATCTGTTTGGATCAGGAATCAGTAATTTTTATGGGTTTTTCGACATGGAGGTTAGTTAAGTAATTTATTTCTGTTATATGTTTGAAGACAATCGAAAGACTTCTTAGTTAAGAAAATCAGGGTTTATACAGTTCTATATATTTGAGTTGCATGATAAACTTTATTCTTTTATTTATCGATGATAGATTTTAATTAACATTTATTTATGTATTTTAATAGGCGTCAACATGAGGCGGAATTGAAATTAATTGAAGAAGAAACTACTAAAAGAGTTGAAGCAGCTATAAGGAAAAAAGTAGACGAATATTTAAATTCGGAGAAAATTAAGGTTGAAATACAGAAGCGATTAGTAAAAGGTCGAAAAAAGGTTGTTGCTGAGGTGGCGGTTCAACTTGAGAAAGACAAGGAAATTGCACTTTTAGAAGCTAGAAAAAGAGAGGTATAGTATAAAGAGAGGTAGATTGTGCGAAATAATGTAAGATTGAGGGACTAAATTTGAAATTTGTAGGAAGAAGCGGAAAGAGAGAAAGAAGAGTTGGAAAGAATGGTTGAAGAGAATAAGAGAAAAATGGAGGAAGCTCAGAGAAGAGAAATGGAGGAGCAGTTAAAGAGAGAAGAGGAACGTTATAAAGAGTTGGAAGAACTTCAAAGGAAAAGAGAAGAAGATATGATGAAGAAAAAACAGCAAGAGGAAGAAGAGAGAGCAAAACAGACTACACTTTTGGGGAAAAAGAATTCACGACCTAAATTCTCCTTTACTATAGGGTTAAAATGATTTGATGTTTACGTTCATGTATGTTTTGTGTTTGGACAAGATTATTATGATGTCTTATTGCTTTGTATTTTTAAAAAAAAAAGTTGATTTGAAACAGTTTATTCTAGTCTCTCCACTAGCTTCAGCCCATTGCTTATCCTGTGACTTCCATTCTCTAGACAATTAACACCATCTGCTGATGCCCTTCCATGTGATGTTATAATAAGCGCCTTGTGCCTGAGATACTTTGCAATTTTTTTACATGAAAATGTATATTTTTCATCTCTCTTTCTGATTAGACCTAGATAACAGAGTTGAGGTTGAGGTGGTATAAGAATGAACTAAAAAGGGATGATACATAGGGTTTCTCTTTCACCAATGTATGCTTTGTCTTAACACATTAAAACCCTTTTACTCATTTTTATTTGTAGAGAAAATAGGCTTTTATATCAAAAGGAAGATAGTGTTTCGACAATGGTGTAACTATCCAATCAGTAATTCATCTAAGTGTCAAACCTCCGAGGCTTGGTAACTTGATAACTCTAGAAACTGCTTATGCATCTAATTCATTAGAGATGCATGAGGAAGATTGGTCCTTATGCCAAGAGAATGGCACTTGGCAGGGTTGCAAATTTAGCTTCAAAGCTGGCATTAGCTTGGACTGGGGCATCATTGCCACCAATAACCTCACCTTTCTGATAAAACAAAATATAATCCCGATAAAACTTGAAAAGTCCAAATCGAAGAGATGCATATCGAACTGAGTGGTATGGTAGGTACATCTGCCAAACGGAGGAACTTAGAATCCCGATGAGTAACAATGTCCAGTTTTTCCTTTAGAATTGCAAAAATGTCCATTTTATAATTAGTTGGGATTACGCTTTGTTCCTATTCTTACAACCTTCTTAATTTAGTTTTTATAATTAATTACTAGCAGTAGTTTTTAATCCCAAAAACCAATAAAAATCTTTACCTTTAATTTTTATTCGCAAGGAAATTCTAATAGAAGATGAACTTATTTATCACCTAACGCGTACGCTTGGGAGTTTTCAATTGAACTCCAATTCTCTACATTGTGATGAGCCATTTTACAAAGCTACATTGTTATCCAAATATAATTCATCGGAACTGATCATGGAAAATTATGAAAAGTATGGAGAAACCAACATATGCGTTAACCGAGAGAGCTGAAGCCATACATCAAAACTGTAAACTGTAAACTAACTTCACTCGGACAAGACTTGGTACCTTCTCCTTGCCGTACAAACTATCTTCAAACAAAGCAAATCATTAATAAATACATAAAAATGAAGATAAAATTACTACATAAACGTCATGCCTGCCATGGTTACTCTTTGTTCTCGTTTAGCCACTTAATTTACAATGCATGACATCTTGTAGAAGCTTCCCAGCCCAGGGAAAGTTCTTCATCCATCCTTCCAAAATAGCAACGGACACATCATTAGGTTCACAAACATCCCTAGCCATCTCTTTCAACAATTATACTATATTTCCCTCTCTTAAACATCGCCTCCAAAATTGTGTTGTGGACGCATATTACACTTACCCATATCATTCCGTAGCTTAACAGCACGAGAAATTTCACCTTCTCTACAAAATCCGTAAATTAAACAACCATATGTTCCAACATCTGGCTTCAAATTTTGGACGTTAATATCCCTCATTAACTCGTCTAGCACTAAACTATTCCTTGCTTTAATCAAAGCACGAATCAGGATATTATACGTGGTGATATTTGGAGTTAAACCGATCGAAAACATTGATTCCAAAACCTTTGAACAATCTTGGATTTTCGAAACTGTACACAAATAGTGAATTATACAATTTGATCCGAAAAGATCAAGCTTAACACCTTCAGTCCTTCACGTTCCATTCGATACATAATCCTTTGAATCATTGCGAACTTCTTCAATGTCTTTCTCCATGCAAATTCCTTTCAATAATGTGTTATACAATACATGGTTTGAAACCATCCTTAATCATGTCCTCCATAATGGATATCGCTTCAGTTGTTCTTTTATTACAACATAAAGCATGAAAATTATTGGATAAACATGATTTAAGATAAGGATTTAGATATTGATTGTTATTAGATCCTAGATTATAGCTTAGTAGTTCCTACTTTCTAGTTAGAGTTTTGTATATATAGGGACTATATTTCATTGTAGTCAAAGATATAACTTTTTACCAGAATTTCTTTTCTATGAAAATATATATTATATATCACGGGATCCACATTACAACCTCTTTGAAAAACATCAAACAAGAATTCAATGGCAGATTCGATGTTGCCCCTTCTTAACATACCTCCGGCTAAAGTAGAGAGTGTAAATGGATACAGTGATAATCCCTTTTGATGCATAGCTCGAAGAAGCTCATCAATTTCATCAATTCTGTTTTGAGTAGAGAGTTTAAAGTAATGAAGAACTTGGAAAACAATGTATATGAACTGTGTTTTATAATGTTCATATCCATCGTTTTCCAAGTTCTATATTAGTTTTAACAACTCTTCAACATTCCCGTTATCACAAAGGGATTTGATTATCGAAGTGTATGATTTCACACTAGGCTTACACCCATCTTTTATCATAGACTTTCTCTAATAAACCCATGTAGCTAGAGCCAAGTAGCTTTGATTAGATTTACACAAAGCCGCTAGTAATGGGTTATAACTATAAGCGCCATAGAAATAGTACATTATGTATCTGCTAAACTCCTTAATGCCAATGCCTTCTTCAACAACTTTGATAAAGAAGTAAAAGAAGGCGTAAACCCTAGATAAATCTCAGTGAAGAGAGTGTAGAAGATGTCTCTTTTTAGTCCAAATCAGGGTGGCCAAGCCCAATATCAAATATTCACAGCCCAAATGTCACGATCTCACCAAACATTTACTCTAAACTAGATGAGGAATCTACTGATCTGATTAGAGCCCAACTCATAAAAATCTTATATTTTAAAGTCTAATTACAAAAATCTACTTAGTTTCAATTATTGGTTGAATTTTTTCTTTCTATACCATTTTTAATTTTTTTTTTAGAAATTCGTTTTTTATTCTTTTTGTTATTTTCTTTAAGCTAGTGGATCCGTACCCATGGGTAGGGGACCAATATTAGGTTTTTAGTTTTTTAAGTTGTGTAAAATAATTTTTTATCTAATTGCTCTTATAGTTGTCCATGTACTAACCGGATTTTGTCCATCTGATTATCCAACTACCCAAGGGACTATACGCGAGTCTCATTTTTTGTATAAGTCCATATTCAATGCGGCGAATGTGTCCAATGTTAAACCCTAGGGGTTGTACCATAGGGGTTGTACCTATGTGAAGTGTTTGAATAATTTTTATACATTTATTTTTTTATAAATGATTCCTCAAGCTTTTATACAGTAGTGTGTGTTTCATTAGTCTTTAATTTTCACCTACAAAATTAACACACTAGATTAGGAATTAAAAATTAAAACAACAAATGCTACTTGTCCCTAAAGTCTAGACCTTTGGCGGGCCTTAATGGACTGGACACAAACAAATAACAATATAAAAAAGATTAACAATTTTTTTTAAAAACATTATTGGCTAGACCCAAAAAAAAAAAAAAAAGATTATTTTTTAAAAAATACAATAGAAAAGGGCTAGACTAAGTTTTTTAAAAGAAAAGAAACATAGAAAAGGGCTGGCCCTAATGGGCCCAAACAGGATGTTTTAGGACAAAGTAAAGGTTTTTTTCTTAAAATAAAATAAAAATGACTGAAAGCCCAAACGGGCTGGACCCAACCAAACTGGAACCAACTAAGTCTGGACCCAAATCGCGTTTAAAAAAAATAAATCTTGTTCGAACAAAACAAAACATAAACGCGAATAGTGAAGGTTAATGATGGTGGTAGGGCGACGAGAATGGTGGTGAAGATCTAAACAGGCGCGCGCGAACGGAGGTAGGTCAGCGACGATCTTCTTCTCCAGGACGAGCAGATCTCCATGTACACACGACGAAGATGGAAGCTACATACACGAGAAGCTTGATGTTGAGCGGTTTCCTTGTGCAACAGAGTACGTGGAAGCTTTCTGTTGAGTGGGGGTTGGCAGAGAGAGACGGTGGAGATTGGTTGTGCTGGAGATCGTAGATATGGCAGCGTTGAAGTTTCTGGTGCAGCGAGCGGCGTGATGGCGGGTGGGCTTGGATGGTGGATCTGAACGACGCGTCTGTTTCTGGTGCAACAGTGAGTGGCGACGGTTTTTCTGTTGCAGCAATGGCAGTGAGTGGCGTCGCCGGTTTTGTAGTGCAGCAATGGCAGCGAGATGGCGTCGACAGCATTGGCAGCGAGTGGTGTTGAGATCTGCGTTGGTGTTCATATGTGGTGGTGTTGAGATCTGTTCCTCTGTCGTACGGTGGGGTGAAGAAGGAATGAGAAGAGAAAGGGTGAAGGGAGGCTAGGGTGGGGTGAAGAAGGAAGGGGAAGAGGGCGGGTGAAGAGAGGCCAGGGTGGTGGTGAAGAAGGTGTGTCTTCTTGTGCACAGGGAAGGCACAAAGAAAGGGTCGACAGTTTGATCCCAAACTCTATAATGGGGTTTTTGTTTTGGTTAAAATCTTATCACTGTGTATAAGAGGGTTGGGGGTGGTTTTTTGGTATTTTCTTCTTTTTTAGTTGGGTTTGATAGAATAGTTTTAGGTTAGTTGAGTTTGGGCCTTATTTTATTAACTTTCATGTTGTGGGGCTTTAGAAAATAATTCCCCCAAACTAGATACACCTCCTCATGACTTTAGTCAAACACTCTCTTCCCCAATTCAAACCCCTACATTTTCTCCTGTCTCTTTAGCAACTCCTTTCACACCAAAAATATCTTCTAACCTCTCAAACCTCCACCTGATTTTATTGAGATATGACGTCTAAGCTAACATCTCTCCCCTTATTCTGAACTCTGAAATTTCTCCGTTCCACATCTATCTCTTGCATAGAAGAATGTCAACTAACCATAAATCCTACTTAGAATTGTCAATTAGTCAGTCATGTAGGCAAAGCCTTCTCAAAATGTACTCAACTGAGAATAATTATTACTTCCATGTAATAAAAATTATTAAAGTGACCCACTTTTTTTAAGTGGTCCAAGTTATACTTTCATCGAAAATCAATGCTTTGTGTCTTTCTTGTACAATTTAGATGCGACCCCACCCCTCCACCCAAAACTTTAAAGGATTAATGATAAAAATATAATTTACATCACTTAAATATGTGATCAATTATGAAAGAGTGAAAATAGTTAATTAGGAGCTAAAAATTATATGATTAAACCACTTAGAATTCACCTGTAATCAATTATGAAAGAATGAAAATGGTTAATCAGGAGCTAAAAGTTATATGATTAAACTACTTAGAATTCACCTAAAATGTGATATTTTAATGATGTAATTTGTGATAATATTCTGCATTACTCCTAAATAAAAACTTATGTATGTTACAAAAATATAGAAGTTTTCCTCCTAACCTATTTTCAAACCATTTAGAGTTTGAAAATGGTAGATTTTAATCCCTTGGGTTTATATAATGTTTATTTATTCCACTATGTTTTAAAGTATAATTTTTTTTTAGTAGTTTACTTTATGTATCATTTTTTATGTGAAAATTTTGAATACAATAAGAATCGGTTTATATCATAATCATTAATTTTCTTTCTTTTTTATTTAAAATACCACATAACATAGAAGAGAGGGTGAGAATGGTTCACATCGTCTAGGTTTTTTGCTAAAACCTAAACCAAATCGGATGACTCCAATTTTTATAATATAAAAACCAAACCAAATGGTTCATTGTCGGTTTGGCAACTCGGTTTTGGGACGGTTTTCGGTTTTAGCGTGCGGTTCGCAGTTGATTTTACATTCGGATTACTAAAGGTTTAATTAGAACAAGATTTCATTATATATTATATTAAGTAGTCAAAAATTAAATTGAGATAATCGGTCATCATCACATCTAGCTATAGTTCGTTGTTTAAAGATATTAAATGAGCTAAGTTATGATGTGTAAGCATGTTTGTATATAAAACAATGAAAAACACACAAGTCCATTCTACACCTAAATGAAAAACTATCAAATACTAATGAACTACTCAACTACAATATGCATTTTCATTTATTTTTTCAAGAATGTAATATGATAAAAAAAATATTTAAAAGCTTATATATTTTTAGTAGATCAAATAACCCACTAGTTACTAGAAATAAAAACTAAACAACAGTTAAATGCTTATGCAGATTGTATACATTATCTAGTATCTTAAGTTTATCAATGTTTGATAAATTTTGACAAGTTTAAAAAAGTAGATAACTTTTCTCTTATACCTCAGTTATAGCTTAAGATATTTTAACAACTTTAGATAAAATATCATGTTTGATTTTTTCGTAGTACACCGAACCGAAATTTTCAGTTATTGAAAAATTATAAACCTAACTAATCGGTTTTTTTGGTTCCGATTTTCCCGTTTTTTGGGTTTCATTCGCCCACCCTAATAAAAGGTGATATAAGGGTGAAACAGAAAAGGTGATATATAACATCGGTTTTTCTTATGCAACTATCTCCCATAAATTATAAACTTAAACGGTTCGAGTTGAATCACAAGATATTGATTATTTCACTAGTTAAAAAGTTTCCAGTGACAGTTAACCCATAATATCTAATCATGGAATTTCAACCTTTTGAACTGGGGTCAAATTGGCTTATCTTTTTTCTTTTCTTTTCTTATATAATAACAACAGTTATCCCTAACTAAATATATAGTCTATTTGCAATAGGTTTATTAGTTGGGAAAACAAGAAACTATCATTAAATTTTTGTTTAACCAACCAATCAATTACAATAATTGATTCCTTTGAATTTTGATATATATGAATCGTAATTTGCAAGAGTTTTAAAAAACATATCTTTTAAAATATTATATAAACAAGTGGAACAAGAGAAATCATTTTTGGAGAGAGAATTTATGTTCACCAAAAAATCAATTTATGATCATGCTAAACTCGTTGTATTACTTTAATACCAAACACGCCCGATGAATTTCTCTAGTTTCAACTTCTGTTGTAGATACAATCTCAAAATCAATGGCCAATCTTATTAACACAAGCCGTAAAAATTATTTGTCACATAAACCAGGAAGTATCACGTTTAAATTTCCTACAGTTTATGGAGAAAAGAAGGTTGCCACAATTGTGGTCGTATAGAATGGTGATTTGGTGTCAATAGTGTAATCAATCTTCGAGTCTCGTACTCGTATTATTATAAGAGTTAGTGACAGTAGGCACAAGTATGTTATCAGATAAAATATTACTCCCTTTGTTTCTAAATAAATGTTCACTTACTAAAACTGAGTTCCAAAATAAATATCCACTTATAATATCAACAATTTTTTTACCAATTTTTTCCACTATTACTACTGTTAAAATATTAGAATTTATGTTTACAATAAACATTTATGGTTTCAATACACTTTATGGAAGATATTTTAGTAACAGAGAAGTTCATGATTATATTTCTTAATCTACGTGAAAAGCTAAGTGAAGAATTATATAGGAACAGATTGAGTATTAACAAACTTAGGGTTTGAGTTTTAAAGTCAAATAATAAAGTTAATGGCCATTAACCTGCCTCCAGATAATCATTATTTGCTTTGGTAGTCTAAGTTGTCATTTGTTTTTTTAAGTAATAAGTATTGTATGCTGAATGAACATTTGAATAGAATTTATTCTGTTAAGAGGCAGTGTCTGAATGTTTCAGACTTGGTTTAAAATTTTAATGAAACAGACCAATTAAGAGGCATTCAAATCTGAATAGGTCAGGAAAAATATACTGACTTATTGATCTAGTATCTTAATGAACCAGATTAAGATCTCATTAAGTGAAAACAGACACCTCCTAAGTTATCGATTTTAACAGTACATGCATAGTTCCATTAAACACAAAACTCATTTCTACACTTTACGATTTGTAAAACAAGGTTGGTCGAAAATTCTCTTAAATTTGTTTGTAAATAGATAAGGACCCCAATTGTTGGACATCCTTCAAAAGCATGAATCAACTTTATAGGTAGACTTCATCTAATACAAGATTTTTTCATAAGTGTCAAACCTCACGGTGACTTGATAACTCTATAAACTGCTTATGCATCTAATTTATTAGAGATGCATGAGGACGATTGGTCCGTATACCAAGAGCATGGCATTTGGCAGGGCTGCAATTTTAGATTCAAAAGCTGGAATTAGCTTGGACTGGGGCCTATGCTATAAATCTCAGTTTTAAGGCCTAGGCAGTCGACTGGGGCCTACCACCTATGCAGGATTACACGGGGCCTAGGTGGAATTCTACGGTTTTGAATCATGCTGTGTAATTTTGTATATTTAGTAATATATATGTAGTAATTATAGCAATTTTAACTATTTAGGTCATAAAATTAATTTAACAACACTATTGTAAATATAAATATACTAAAAGTTGAGTATAATATTAATTAAAGAATTCTCGAGAATAAGAAAAATAACAAGAAAGCCTATGCGGACATGTTATGCCATTACTCGGCGCCTAGGCGGCCAATTTTTTTCCATTAATCGACGCCTAGACGGGCTAGCCGCCTATTCCACGGCGACTAAGGCGCTAGGCAAAAATGTCTAAAATTGTAACTAGGCGTAAGCAGCTAAAGGGGGAGTTGACGTCTAGGCGGAAAGATCTACAACATAGACTGGGGCATCATTGCCACCAAAAGCCTTACCTTTCTAATAAAACAAAATATAACACCGATACCAGATTAGTCCCGATAAACTTGAAAAGTCTAAATCGAAGAGATGCATATCGAACCGAGTGGTAGGTACATCTGTTAAAAGGGAGAAACTTAGGGTGGCTTTAGAATACCAATGAGTAACAATGTCTAGTTTTCCCTTTAGAATTGCAAATATATCCATTTTATAATTAGTCAAAATTGCAAGGGTCTCGAGTTACGCTTTGTTCCTATTCTTACAACTTTCTTAATTTAGTTTAGTAGTTTTTCATCCCAAAAACCAATAAAAAAACTTTACCTTTAATTTTTATTCGCAAGGAATTTCTAATAGAATACTAAAGTTCCTTGTGGAGATGAACTTGTTTATCACCTACTCATACACTTGCGAGTTTTTAATATTTCAAGTGACTGATTTATATCCTATCCCGGAAGACAACACAATGTCAAATAACTTCGCACTATTACTTGGGATTAACTTGGGTTTTAGATGGGCCAAGAGTTCGAGCATAGCTCTGACCTCTTCTCATTCCTCCATTTATAGTCTGAGTGTAAATTCCTTCCCTTCTTATCTTAGTCATAAAGAAGGATCCTCAATCACAGAGGTATTATACATATAACTCATTAATAACAGAGGTATTGTACATATAACTCATTATGAGATTAACGTGTAATCAAAATTTATTTCTTTTATATATTAGATGACAGAATATTCTTCCAAACACGAGCAAGGATATAACCCCACACATTAAAAGGTATGTTAGAAAATCGATCCACATTGCAAACGAAAATACTGAAGTAAAGACTTAGCAGAGCATATAAATCTTGAAAAGAGAAGTAGATCTTGACTCAACATCTCAAAAATGCTACATATTACTAACCGTTTTAAGCTACAAATGTACAGAGAAATGGAATAATACTTATGTATAATATTTGCTTTTTAAAACCAAATTATTAAAGAATGATATTGCCACATAGCTTCTTCAAGGCTCCAAGGGAAAAACTTTCTCAAGGAAACTCAAGAAACGTTGAGCATAAATAGTAGGCTCAGCCACAGATATAGTAATAGGATCAAACTGCATAGCTTTATATGCACGTTCTAGTTTCTTCTTAAGATTATATTCCTGTAATATATCAATCACTCCCATGTAAAGAACAACATCATAAATCTCAAACAGTTCAACTTCAGCTGAATCAGATTCTTGCATTAGCTTATGATTTGCCTGAGCTGGCATGTTTACACCTAGCTGTACCCTTAGCCTAAACATCACATTCAATTCAAAATTAGACATGTATTTGGTTAAAACAAGGACCAATTTGCAAATAAAATTACCTTCCAATATCAGGAAGTAAGAGATCAACTTCTTTATCACCAACAGAATATGCTTTCAGAGTGTTTCCTCGAATATGTGGGCCCGGTGCTGTAGACACACTAGGTTCATGTGTTACTAGAAGTAAACCTCGTGGTGGAATTGATCGTTCACCTTCAGAGATTGGACCTTAAACGTAACAAAATATTCATTACAAGGATCATTTGTGAAAAAAAAAAAAAAATTTACCATCAGAAGTACTTGGACTCTCAAACTCATGTGGGGTCCCAAATTCATGAAGTGAATCAGGAGGCTCTAATAAAGCAGTTAAATGTTGAGGAGCTCGAAAATGTAATCCCAAAAGAAGACTATAATCAATTATACGCTGAGATTCCAAGAAATTACAGTCTAAAGATAATTGCCTATACAAAAACACAAAATTATGAGATCTAGAGAGAGAAACATCTAAACATATAACAAGGAATAGAGAAAAACTTACTTAAAAAGTGATTCACGCAACAATTTATCCATATGAAAATCATATGTTAAATCCATATCTTTTAATGTTGTACCTTCTTCAATCTTATCTTTATTAGTAAACCTCCCATGAGTTGACCCTTTTAAGTCGTATCGACGATGTATTCTTAATTCAGTACAAAACATATTTCCCATTACTACAAAACGTACCTGTAATCACAAAATTTACACAATAATAAACAGTTAAAACTCATAAAAATCATACTAAATACTAACCTTTCTCCCACTCTTTAATGAAATTTGATGTAGTCCAAAGAATTTTGTTATAAGAGTGTTTTCATGCTCTTTTACATGTTCATAATATGGAGGAAGCATCCTTAATAGAACCTAAACAAGGTTTCGAATCAAACTTATTTTAATATATATATGTATTAATGAATTTTGGTTTAATTTTTCAAACGTACCTTTACTTCGGATCTTTTTAACGTTTTTATAACAAATCTATCATCACTCGAAAGGTAAAAAATACTTCCACTTTTACCAGGAGATGAAAGTTCTCTTAAACCATCATCACCACAAATAGACATCATATAATCAGCAGCATCTAATTTAAACATCTCTCTCAAATTCCTGAAAAATAAAATAAATAAGTTATTCAATATATATATAAGTAGTAAATTAATTTTAATATATATATACCTGAAAACCATAGGACAAAAGTCTTTCCAACTAAAGTCAATTGAACGATGAGGAGGTGTAAATTGTGAACCTTTACGAGGAAAATACATTCTTATCCTTGCCCTTTCACCAAAATCAGATGGTCTTACTTCACGCATGGGTACAGGTGTAATTTTACCAACAGTGTATCTAATCCCTAGTTGCAAATTAAGCATCAAATAATAACTCTTATGTCCTTCGAAAATATTCACACTCGCTTTCATTTTAACTTGATTCCCATGTAATTTACGGTGTTGTTTCTTTTTATGTCCCGATTTTTCTCTAATCCTTTCTTTTATTAATACTCCTTGCATATATTCTCTATCACAAGCTGCTGTACTATGATCCGTTAACTCATCACGCTCATCTATTATCTCACTCGCCACATCATTCTCATTTATTACCTCATCAACATTCAAATGTTCATCTAATGATGTAGATCTTTGAGAATTATTAGCCGAAACTCTCAAAATTTGATTCGAAACTTTCTCGGAAAAACTTCGCATAATACCCGGTTTTAAATGCACAGACTCTTCAGAAAACATAGATGAACTATGAGATAATGTACGATTCTGATTTTGAATTCTTTTATCTTCGTAACGTTGAGAAATATGTTTACGAGTAGATAAATCTTTACTACCAGTAGGGTAAAAAGTACCACGTCCATCTTTTAAACCTTTAGTCCATGTCCCAAAATAGTAACTTCCATCACAAAATCTATAACAACCAGATCCATGTATTAACCCATTTAACCAAACACCATCAAATAAATCACCATTAGACCATTTCATAACACCTCGACCACACATTTTACCGTTTTTCCAATTTCCGATATAACTATTAGCATTACTACTCCACATATAACTTCCACTACCTTCTCTTACACCTTCTTTCCAACATCCATCATATACATCTGAGTTTTGGTATTGTTTTCTTCCTATACCATGTTGTGTATTCATCTTCCATGTACCTTTATAAACTGATCCATCTGAAGTTATAAATGTACCATAACCGTGAAGGTACCCTCCAGAAAAATCACCTTCGTATGATGCTCCTGATGGCCATAACATTTGTCCTTTACCTGTCATTTTACCTTCTTCCCATTCACCATGGTAAACTGTTCCATTTAGCCACGTGTATTTACCTTTCCCATGTGGGACCGTTTCTTTAAAATCACCTATGTATACATCTCCGTTTGGTAAAACTTTCTCCGGATTCCTAACAGACAAAAAAATAAATTAAATCATTTTTTGAGGTTTAAATCGAAATAATAGTTTTCCAAATTTACCTTTCATCAATCTCCATGATTATTGGAATATACTCAACGTTACTTCATTAATTTCTGTTTCACCAACTAAATTAATACTTCAGATACATTTGTGAGGCTTAAACTACTGATATGATAGGTGCAAATATTAACAAAAGACTTCGATAAAAGAAATAAACAATGTTAAAAACGTAGACACGTCAATTAATTTTGTTTTTAGAAGCTAAATCGAAATTAGTAATTTCATATTATTAATTTTCTCTGGAATGTAGAGGATATGATAAACTGCTTACTGTGTGTTAAAAACTGAGGGACTGTGTAATTATTTATATTTAATTACACGTTTGGTCCTTGGGTCAACTTTACATAAACTAATTTACACAGAAAATCTAAGAAATGCTCTATGAATTAAGAGATGTTATCCTTATTACTTGTTGAATTTTGAAGATGCTTACACGTATTTATATATTGTATTAACCAATTTTTCTACAATTTGTAAGTTTATATCACATTAAATAGGTAAATAAATAGTTAATATGCTATTCATTTCATGATAATATACGATACTAGATTTGAAATTGTTTGTACTTAGATCATAGTTATTCAAACCAAATTAACAGATCAATGCTTAATTTATAATATAATATAGTAAAAATGATCAAATTTTAGCATTGCACTCATCTAAGAGCTGAATCGATTGCACCCGAAAACCCTAGCTGAAAAAATCATAAATTATTTTGTAAAAATAGAAGATAATAGCTGATGGAACTGAATGATCAACACTCAAACTGCTTAATTTTTGTATAAAAAAACTAAAAAGTTAAAAAGAAAAAATGCTTTATTTGAAGTATAAAAGTGTGTTAATGGAGTTGAGTTACCTGTACAAGCTATACATTGAGATTCTGGTTCGGTTAATGGACAGCATCAACCTGAAAAAGGCTAATGATGAGGTTACTTATAGTGTTGGAGAATGTGAAAATAACACGTGGCAGCCATGCAAATGTGGGTCCCTTTGTAGAGTGGTAATATATGATGTTTTTGGCCACGTGGGTGGGACCGGTGTAATTTGATTGGCTACTTTGGTTGAGTTGTACGGAATATAGGTGTATTGAGTTGTAGGGTAGTGTATTTAAATTGATTGCTACGTAAAGCATATGATATGCGTTTCATTTGGGAAAGGAAAAAGAGAGAAATTCGAAAAGTTAAGGACATAGCCACTCAGGACAGACTGTTTTTCCCTTTTATGGAGCGTCGATAATGAGGATTTTGGAAATAGTCCGAAAAGATTAATATTATGGTCGTTTAAGTCCATGACCATAAAGGAGCATGTTAAATGTTTAAATTTGGTTATCGAATCGAGTCAAGTTTGTCCAAAAAACAAAAATCGAGTCAAGTTGAGTGGAGTGAAGTTTAAGTAGTAAAAATAAAAAGAGAAAATGCCAAAACCCACCCTCTCTTCTTTTCCTACTAAAGACCTCAAAAAAATTTTAACACATGAAACCCAAAACTCCAATTACTTTACTGCCCTTTTTTGTTTTTTTATACCTATATATACTAATTATTCTCATTTACAATTTCATTCACGTTCTAAATCACAAATCATTACCTCACTGATTCTCTCTCCTCTCAACAGCCACCGACACCCACCGTCACCACCAAAATGGCCACAACCTCCATAGCCACCCACCAACACCACACCAGAAGCTAAACAACCACCACCACCATAACACGAACACCACCACCACCATATCACCACAACCACCACCACCATAATACCACAACCACCACAACTCTGCAAATCCGGCGAAGCACCACCACCTGACCACCGCAGCATCGATCCACCGCCAACTTCAGTCTTCTCCACCTCTCGGCGCTGCACTATTTCGAACAGAAATGATAGCCACGAACACCACCGCGAACGGAGGCGAATAGATCGGAGTAGCGAGAAGAAGGAGTTGCTTCGCCTTTCTATTGAAGAAGCTTGAAGCTCGATTTTCTGTTTGCAGCATTGTTGTTCGTGACCACCACCACTCAGGCGAAGATCTACCACCATAACAGCGCTCCATTGCAGCGTTCTCGATCTACCACTGCAGGAAGGAGCTCAGGGAAGGAGGAGCAGATCAAGCAGAAGGTTATTCATCGGAGTTGCCATGGCTGTCAGGTGCTTCGCCGGATTTTTGCAATGAAGCCGTGGCGCTGCAATGTCCATCTCCGGTGGTGATGTTGTCTTCAAGACGTGGAGTGGTGGTGGTGCAGCTCGTTTTGGACGGACGTTGCGCTGGAGCTGGAGAAGAGCTTCCTTCGACTGCTGGTTCGCTGGAGAAGCTTGGTGATGGTGGCGTACTATGTACGCATGAGTTTTATTTTCTTTTTTTCAGATCTGGTTTGACCAGATCTGGTCAAGGTAGTTAGGTTACTTATTTTATTATTTTTAATTGTATATTAATTTGTAATTTATTCAAAATTGTGTAATAAAGATGAATAAAGATTTTTTTGGACTATGTATTTTTTGTTTTTTAATAATACTCATCAAATTAATAGAATACTAACCAATTTTTAGAGTACTCAGAGATTTTATTAGTGCACTCGAAAAAATTTAGAGAGTACTCCGCAAATTTATAGAGTACTCAGCAAATATATAGAGTACTCTATGTTTTTCCGATACTCTATATTTTTTCCGGTGACCGGTGACTGGTGGTTGGAGGTCGGAGGTCGGTGGTCGGTGGTAGGTGGTCGGTGGTCGGTGGTAGGTGGTCGGAGGTTGGAGGTAGGTGGTCGGTGGTCGGTGGTAGGAGGTTTGAGGTAGGTGGGTAGTGGTAGGTAGTGGTGAGAGAAACAGTGACATCACACTTTTGTTGTCTTTTAGTGTTAGTAAGGGTAGGAAAGACTATTGTCAAAACTGAAGTCCCTAAGAAGAACAGCTCTTTAGACTATACTCTATAGAGAAGAAAGATGGTCTCCAAGACCCTATATATAATTCACCCAAATAAAAAACTATTTATTTAACCTACCAAACAATTTTGAGAATTTTTGGGACTATTAAAGATAGTAAAGATGGTAAAGATTCTATCGTAGTCGACCTATGCCTACTCTACATAATTATGCTCCGATTAAAAACGATCTCAACGAGATTTATTCGAGTATTTAATGTTAGGTTTAAATAACTTGAAAGGAATTATATGTCACTAAACAAAAAAAATATTTTTTTAAATAGTTCATGGTCATAATGTTCACAATAATGTGAATTAATCTAGCAAACACATTGCATCGATCTTTATCTAGTAGGTTTCTTGGTTACCAGGGCATGCTTCTTTTCCATTGTTATATCTTAACCATTTGTAACGATGTCAAATTTATTAACTAGGGAATAAGACATGAACTCTCAATAAATTGATTAAGTCGTGGAATTCAGAGAGTGTACGACTTGTTCGTTCTATACCATTTCACCGCCTAACACAACCTGGTCGGGTAATAAGACTCGTAAACTGAATGATATATATTTGATCAAGACAAGATATAGCCAATCACTTAATTTTATTTACTCTTAACGGACCACCCAGAGCTTTCTCTACAAACACACATATCACTAATCCTAACACGAAGGTGAAAATATGGAAGGGTTATATCCCTTCTCAAAATCAAAACATTCATATCGAAGGCAGGATACAATGCACTCCCCATACAAGAAAATTGATGTCGGATGCATTGTGTGACATTTACTACTTGTAATATATGCAACAATATTGATGGGACAATAAAGCAGATGTTTTTTGAGATTTTTACCTAACAGGTCTTGAAGACCCACCTTAAGACCCAAACACATCTCACATATATACTCTTCTTACTAAAGACCACTAATAAGATTTAATAATGTACACCTATTCTTCCACTACCCATATACCCCTAAAATAATTTTTAACCCCTATGTATATTAAATCTCCCACCCCACTTATTCTTTATCTTTTTATCCCTTTTTGTTGCTTATTCTCTCCCCTCTCCCGCAAAAGCTCCACAATCTCCACTACTATTTGAAAAAAAAACTTGTATTATCGTAGCCACTCAAACACCTCTTGAACAGTGAAATTTTTTATCCAAGGGAGCGGTGTAGTTTTCATCAATGGCAGATTCCTGAAGTGAAGGTTTGTCCATCGATTGAAGGTTTTTGAAGCTTTGTTTTTGTTTCGTGAAGCTTTGTTTTTGTTTCGGGTTGTTTTGTGAAACTTCGAGCAAGGTTTGTCCATGGAGTTTCGTGAAGAAAACTTAAAAAAGGCCCGAGTACTCTGTGATCTTGTGTACTATTCAGAGATTTTGTGTAATACTGAGTAATTTTATGTTTATACTTAATAATATTGCTTAATACTTAATGATTTTATGTTGATACTTAGTGATTTTGCATTATACTCGATGAATTTGTATTATACTTAGTGATTTTGGGTAATGCTCAGTGGTTTTGTGTTATACTAAGCGATTTTGCATTAATACTCAGTGATTTTATGTTAATACTCAGTGATTTTGTGTAACACTTAATTTTTTTATGTCAATATATAATGATTTTGCGTAATACTTAGTTAATTTTCTAAGTAATAATTTTGCTGGTAAATTCTCTAAGTAATGATTTTGCTGGCGAATTATTTGAGTAATGACTTTGTTGAGTATCATTTGAAATCACGAATCATTGAGTTTTTTTATAATCACTGAGTTTTTTTGGATTCATTCAATATTAACATATTTCATTGAGTATTAATGCAAAATCGGTGAGTATAACTGAGTATTACGCAAAATAACTAAGTATTAAGATAAAATCACTGAGTATCACACAAAATTTGTGGGTACTGCAAAAATAACTTGAAAGTGCTACAAAAATGGAGGTTGAAGGTGTTGCAAAAATAGAGCTCGATATGCTGCAAAAATGAAATTTGAAATATTTTAAAAAGAAGCTAAGAAATCTGCAAAAAAATGGCTTGGAGAGAGAGAGAGAGAGAGAGAGAGAGAGAGAGAGAGAGAGAGAGAGAGAGAGAGAGAGAGAGAGAGAGAGAGAGAGAGAGAGTGAGTGAGAGAGAGAGAGAGAGAGAGAGAGAGAGAGAGAGAGAGAGAGAGAGAGAGAGAGAGAGAGAGAGAGAGAGATCTGCAAAATTTGCTTGAAGAGAGGAGAAAGAAATCTAAAAAAAATTATTTGAATTGAAATTAAAAGGTTATAAGGTTGATTCCCCTATATATACTTCATGGGTATTTTTTACCCATAAAATTTTAGTGGCCTCTTAGTAGATAAATACAACTACAAAGTCTCTATGAGCTACATTAGTAGTCTCCAAACCCCTATATGGGTCAATCCCATAATTTATAAATGTTCCTAGACTGGAGGTTTCCAGTTAGAAAGCTCGTTGTCTACTAGGGTGTCTTTGTCAAAGGAATCTCGTTTGACCTCTGAATCATGGACTTTTCGCTTGAGATATGTATAAGCAAACACTACAACACAGAAAATATGTCTCAATATTGTTTTTTCTTGTTGGTTCATTTTTGGATAACACGAAACAAATTTATTATGGAATATGGTCTAATTATTGTTTCTTGTATACTTATGCACATGAACATCACATTGCTTGGCATTTTTTTACCTATTTGTACT
Source organism: Nemophila menziesii (assembly GCA_029959085.1). Classification (NCBI taxonomy): domain Eukaryota; kingdom Viridiplantae; phylum Streptophyta; class Magnoliopsida; order Boraginales; family Hydrophyllaceae; genus Nemophila; species Nemophila menziesii. The sequence goes on along the minus strand of JARWIR010000007.1, from coordinate 20,741,236 downwards.
TGCCACCCTCATTATCCTTCCTTAACTTATAATACTCAGTGTTACCGACATCAATGTTTGGCCACTCCTTCTGCTGGAAACCATTAATATTAACTCAAATGCATGTGTTGCTTTTCATGCTTTGCTAGAAATTTTTGGAATAAATTATGAGAGAGTTATTGTTTACAAAAAAAGTAGTCATATTAGTATGTTTTTTCAACTACATGTTTTGTGATTGATTATTTCATCAATTATACATGTCATTTGTTTGTGTCATCGTCAAAAAAGATGTTCTAGTTGTGATACACGCTATCACACTTTTCATTAGCACAACATACTGAAAACTTCTGTTGATTTTAAAATATATAAAATTATTTTATTTCCATAATTTATATAATTACTAAATTGTTGGTAGACAACAACTCCAAAAATTAATATAATTATATAAGAAGAATAATATATCATGTTATTTGACTTTCTTTTAAATTGATTTTGAAGATTACTCTCAATTATAAGTTAATTTTTTTAATTTAATATATATGGAAATAATTTTTGAAAAATAAATCTTTATCATCTAGTATTTGAGAAGTATAGTAATTCTTCAAAGGTAAAGACCACTGGCGGCCCTTTATCTTTAAGCAAAATACCCAAACGGATCCCGATCTACAAATTATCACGAGATGGCCCTTTACGTTTAGTATATTGTGTCACCGTTAACCTTTTTCCCACTTTATGTATGTTGACCGACAGTCAAAGCCATATGACGCCACATCAGCTCCACGTACCCACCACCTTAGCATGACGTCATCCCCAACTAAACCATTTTTTCCTATGTGGCAGGGGTATTGATCTCAATTGCCCTATCCCCTTTTAATTACCCTAACCCAAAAATAAATCTACCCTTTACCTTATTCACTTTTACCCTACCCGCTATATCCCCCTTTTCTTCTTCATTCGTCCTTCTACTCCATCGCTATGGCTAGATCGAGAAACACGACGACATCAAGTCCGATGACCGACCAGGTAAGACGGACTAGGTTTGATACTGCGGCGTACAATGCAAGGTGAGAACATCTTGGACATCCATCAACCCATGAAGGAGGTTCCTCGGGTGCTCGAAGTATAGGTCGTCAAAGCAAAAAATTTGTTCTTCGGCTGGTTAGATTTGGCCATCTGCGTGAAAGGGTTAAAGGTGATTTCGGGTTTGATAAGGACGTTCTCGAGTATATTCAGATGTCGAGATCGAATGAAGTTAATAATCTGAATGTTTGGCATTTTTTTTTGTTTTAGGGTTTTTAGTCGCTAGATTGTTTAGGATTTTGATTAGTTTCTAATTCAAGTTTATTGCTTTTGGTTTGTGTGGGTCATCGTTTCATGATTTTAGATGTTATTTTTTATGTGTCAATGTTAACAAATGACTGTTTTAGTTGGAATCTAGACAATGTTTGTTCTTCTCCTTTAGTATTTGTGTATCTAGATCCTAAGATGTTTATGTAATTCGTGTGTGTATCGTGTATAGATTTCCAATTAAGGTTCTTTGAAACGTAGTGGAGAAGGTGATAATATGGCCCTCTATGTATCAACCTGGTTGAAATATGACCCCTTAAGTGTTGTTATTGTTACAATGTAGCTCCTTACGTTATGTTTTTATGACAATGTACCCCCCCAAATTTTGTTTTTTTGTGACAATGTGTCGCTATCCCTTTAAGTGTGTCATCTTTAACTTTATTTCATATTTACGTTTAGTTTTAATTATTATTTCTTTATGGACACATTAATAGTTATTCTTTTATTTGTCATATGTTGTGGTTTCAAGAAAAAACCCTAACGGCGTTTATAGGTATTTATTAGTTTTTCCAGCTTGGGTTAAAATAGTCTTAAGAATATCAAAGGTTTGTCTTAGGTAATAAAATTGGGACTTTGGTTAAATAAACACGTGTTAGTCTTAGTGTATTAATGTATATATGACATATAGTATTCTCTCATCCCTTAACACAAAAAATTGCGAGCGAGTTTAAATCCAATATTAAACAATAAGAAGGAACAAATGGCGGGGAAATCAGTTCAAAGTGGTGTTGTGAAACAAAGTAAGTTTTTTTCTACATACTAAGAACTATTTCGTTGTTAGGTATTTATATACTAAGTAATATCTAATATATAGTTCATGGTTTGTTGTAGTGTACAATATATGTATTATATGATCTTATATTATCTTAGATTATGATTGTTGTGTATTTTTCATGTTTTTCTCAAAAGTTTATGTGGTTTCAACGGTTAAGTCCAACTTCGTGGAAACAAACCCTCCACCTGCAAGGACCCAGCCACAACCAGGCGGTTCAAGACACCAACTCTAGGATCGAGGTGGAACATAAGACTAGTTCACCCACCTAATTGCGAGGTGCCTAAGACAATGTCTATTCCATTAGTGTAAGGTTAGTTAATCATAATGGAGTCCAGCTCAGATGGTGAAGACACGTCCACGTCGAAAAAGATAATGATGATTTAAGCAGCGCCATTACGCATGATTTCCCCGAAGTATTTCAACTTCGATGATGAGGTTGGCAAATCTGTGTCGGTAAGTCTTTAGTGATCGTTTTGTTGGTTTATGTGTTTGGTTGGTGTGTTGTTGTTGGTTGGTTGTTATGTATGCTATTTTGAAGTATTTATGTTTTATATTTTATGTTTTTGTTGGCTATATGCGCCTTTTGTTTTGTATGTTAAGAACTAAAATCTATGCCCTTTGTCTTTGGGAATATGTGGCTTTATTTTGATATTGAACTTATGAATTATTGAAGTTTCTATAATGGTATTTATATTTAGCTAGTGTATATTTTACAATTACTAATAAACAAACTCATAAACTTGCATGCTCTTAAACACTAAGCTTAAACATAAACGTAAGATGCATCATCAACTTCAACTTAAATCTTAAAATACAACTTAAATTATATCTTCAACTTAAAATGAAACGTCAACTTAAATTTAAACTTGCATGGTCTTACTTAACTTCAACTTAAACATTAACATGATCAATACAACTTGAAATTAAAAAACATCAACAACAAACGCTCAAACCCATAAAATGGCATGCACTTACTTTCCTTCTCCTTCAACACATGCTTCTGATGGTGATGGATCTTTACTTGTAGAAGGAAGATCATCCGGCCCAGATAGGCAACTAAAGAAATCACATTCCTTTACAGGTGATCCTTGCATGCAATAATCCTAAAAAGGGATAACTTAGTGAACACAAATGCCTATTATACATTAATACAATGACATCATACAATGCAGGTATTCCACACTTACATAAGATGGTACTGTGTAGTTTTTGGATTCCATTTCCATTAGGGGAGAAGACGTGATAACCGTATTAGTTAATTCACTTGTGGGACCATGGATGACATAGTTCCTAAATACTCGCTACCGCTTGAGTATTCGTAAGCCATGGTAATATTCTTTTTTTTAAAGTGGAAATGGTGTGTGGGTGGAAAAGTAGAGAAGTAGTGGGTGGTGTTGTTTATATAGAGTTGATTAGCATTCAAATATTTTATACATAAAATAAAATATTAAAAAAGTTAAAGCTTTGCGTGCATACCAATAAAGTCAAGACATTTTTACACAAAAGGAAACACACAAACCTAGTAACATTAAAATACACACCATTGAATACTAATTTGTCTTACTACAATTTTTCCTTTTTTTCCTTAACCAAATTTATCCGGTTAGCCTTAGGGGCTTCATCAACTTTCTTTTCCTTTTCGCTCAACATGGGAGTCTTGTGAATGGTAGAACTCGATCCAGGACTGGTTAAATTGTCAAGAAAATGTGACATATTCTCGTCAAACAACTTGAATTGTTCCAGCATAATCCCTACAATGTCTATCTTCTCCTTGACAGATTTAATGCCCGATCTAATTTTATCCAAACTAACATTCTTTTTCCTCTTGTATAAATAGGGCTTCCCTCTATTTTTGTTGAACCAAGTGTTATTGTGATTGGATTGATTTTGGAGTAGGGACCCTAGTTTACACACCTACTCCAGCTGGTCTAAACGGCGGCCTATTATAAATGTCTTACAAGAAGTAAACGGGGTAAGAAAATTGTCAATTAGTGTGAGAATAAAACTCTACATAACTAAACTTACATTTGGTTGTCCAAGTTTTTTAACTCCCAATGGTAAAAAATTACATAACTACACTTACACTTGGTTGTCCAAGTTTTTAACACCCGGTGGTAAAAAAAACTTCCTTCATTCCTTTTTCCTCAGTGGTAGTAAGGTTAGGAACTTTCACAGATGGTGGTTGTCTGGTGTAAATTACATCATATAAATTACAATTTAAACTACTTACACTTTTTACACTTCATGCAAAGCAACACATGTATCAAGATACCCTCCTTCTTATTGGTTGTTGATGTTTCAACCCTTGGTCGCTTTTTTGGTACATCTTCTTACATTTTTTATGTGTATCACTAACCAATACATCAATTGCATTAGTGGTGTTAACTTGAGTCATAACTGCGACTATGTCATCAACTTTATTGGTATCCTATTAAAAATCAAATAAATCAAGTCAACTATACATAACTATACGTATAATGTATTAAAATGCTTTAATTTAGATATCTTAGACGGGTGACTATCATTAATAAACAATTTGGAAATTGCTTTTGACTCTTGTTGTCGATAGTCACTTGTGGCAACGTCTAGATCCACTTGCTTTGAATTAGTTGGGTTAGCAACCCTCTGAGCTTTTGGATTTTGTCCTCCTACCTATTGGACTAACTACTTGGGTAGTAACCACGGCATTGCTATCTTTCATATCCAGTTGAACATCACTTAAATCAATATCCACTTTAACCCTACTCCTTGAACCATTAAGATGTTGTTCACTCCTTGAAGCATCAACATTCACTTCACTATTGTTGACATTAATGTTCACATCACTATTTGAAACATCCACATAAACATCATTTTGAGATGCGCGTTTCTTGTTTCTAAGTCTAACTAACCTTATTTTTTCATCCTTAACTACACTACTTCCTTGGCTTTGAGATTGATGATATCACGTTTGGTGTATCATTTAGTGTAGTTGGATTTTGATCCATGACATTAACGGTATATCATCATTAGTCATGGATACCTTCATCGGTAACATTCACCGTACTTTCTGCAAGACTTTGTAGTTGACTTTTGTTCAAACAACTCATTTTATTGTGCCCAACAATCTTGCACAAGCTACACTTACCTTTCAACCCAAATCTCCCAACCTTTTAAACATTAACTCTTACAATATCTTTATCTTTAGATTTGTCTTTCTTCACCTTCTCCTCTTCATTTTCACCATCTACCCTATCTCTTTTTCTCTTAGGTTTACCACAAAGCTTCAAACCCTTTGGAGCAACAACTTTTGGCCCATTAGTTTGAGGCCACAACTCAGGCCCATTAATTGGTCATATAAAAAGCTCATATGATTTTTTAAAGGTACATGTCTTAAAATATTTAGATGTGTAGGCCTCAGGCTCAAGACCCAAGTAACCTTGTGTTGAAATAACGTGGACACATGGTATGCCTGAAAATTTCCACCCTCTACATGCTCAAGTAAATGTGGTCAAATCAACCACAAACTGTCCCCCACTCATCCCCTTGACCTGGAAAGTATTTGCCCCACAAAGTAAAGGAATCCACTTGGATGACCACTTCTTCTTATGGTTCATTAATTTTCTAATTTTCGGACATATGTCACCGTGCTGTCTGAATATCCGCCTTCTCCTCTTTCCAAGTCTTTCAAGAAAATACATTATTATACGCTCTAAAGAAATTAAATATATTTGACTCTGTAGCATCCAAAAGTTGTTTATTCCATGACTCACACATATTGTTCAACAACACATCACAGTGCGAATTAATCCTAAAATGCGATCTACTCCAATAATGTGGCAGTTCTTTTGTGAGCCATTTATAAGATAAACATCCATATCTCTAGTACTCTCCATAACTTCTATAAAAATTTCTCAACATAAGTTACTCTAGCCTCCTCCCACATTTTATCCTTTAGTGCGAAAGAGCTATGTTTCTTCTTGATATTTTGGTGAAGATGTCTAACACAATGCTTATGTTCAATGCTGGGCAACATCTCATCTATTGATATACTTAAACCCCATATTAGTAAAAGAAGGACATAAATATAAATTCAAAAACTATAGAATCAATAAAAGATGTATTATTTGGATATTTACTTTTTGCTTGTTGGTAATAAAAACCCACATACCAGGATCATGTATCTCAAGATCTTCTACCAAGATACTAACAACCGATATCTATGTCTCTAAATTTTCCGTCTCCACCAAACTATAACAAAATGAATAGATGCAATTGTTAGCATCCATCCCAACTTCTGTCAAGATAACTCCTAGATGAGGACCTTTTATGTGAGAACCATTAAATCCAACAACATTTCTAGACCCTGCTTTAAACCCCTTTTAAGTGGTTCTAACAAACAATAGAACCTCAAAAACATATGTTCACCTATAATTTCATATTCATCTGTTTTTTATATAACTGTTGATCCAGGGCTTGTCCTCATTGGTTTCCACACAATAGGTGTTTAGCAAGCTATAATGATCTAAGAAGCGCACATCATCTAACAACTTACCTTTCTTAAATGTCTAGTACGCTTGCCTTCTACTTATGCTAACATGAAGATCATGCATCACTTGTTCTTGAACACAACTTTTATTCCCGATTTCAACCTCAATTGGTAATCATATCTCTTGGAGAGAGTAGTGGAGTTCAAATGTCTATGATTTAGAGCACAACTACATGTATGCACTTGGTTTAATGTCCTAATTTGAAAACACCCTCTAACACCTAATGTGGCATAAATAAACCAAAGGCAATTCTTCACTCTACATTTTGCTTTGATTCTTGACGTTCATCACAAGGGAGCCAAACATTCCTTACTTTAACACTTGCCTTTGATTTCACCACTTATTTGAATTCAACCCCATTTGTAAATATCATCCAAAACTTAAACTTAGGGTCATCCATATCCACACGAGCATTAAGCCTGTTACTGGCTAGCTTCTTAGTTAGATAATTCAAACCTTCAACATCATCCTCATCAGACGAATCATCCTGGCTCACCATTCCTCTGCCTTGACACACCAACCCCAGTTAAAGTCATCATCATCACATCCAGGGAGTACTTTAGCGTATGGTAACTCCAACCCATTCACATTCACTGAAGGAAAATTACCAACACCCACAAACTCAATTCCGAGGTTTATATTTTTCTAGAAAATTATATCATCTTCATCATCGTGCAGATTATTACCACTATCAGCAAATGACTCATTAGATCCATTTCGTCGCCGAAATTACCATTCTCCGATTCTACAACAAAAATTAAGAATTTTTTGTAGTCAAACGCGTATTAATTAACCGAAATTACTATACCAATAACCATTAACTACTAATCTACCTAAAATGGGTGAGGAGATTATTACCTGAGTCGGTCACAATTTCGTTCGAAATGGCCATTCGAAAACCCAAATTCATTGAATAATGGAGTTGATGTCTTGTGTTTAAGCTCGGTACAGAGAGTAGGTAACAAATTTTGACTGATTATATTCGAAAGAAGATGCAGTTTTGCAATTTTTTTACCCAAATTCAAGCACACGATAAAGTGTGTGTAAGTATGTCTAAATGTGTCAGCTTGTAAGTGTGAATATGTTTGTGTGTCGGAATGAGTTTGGTAAGTAAAAAGGAATAGGGTAATTGACATTAATACCCCTACCACATAGGAAAAAATAGTTCGGCTGGGGATGACGTCATGCTGAAATGGTGGGTACGCGGCGCTGATGTGGAGGCAGCTGGAGTTGACTAACGGTCAACAGACATGAAGTGGAAAAAAGGACTAACGATGACAAAAAAATACTAACATAGATGACTATCTCGTGACATTTTGTAGATTGGGGTTCGTTCAGTCATTTTGCTTAAAGATAGAGGACACATGAGGTCTTTACTCATTCATTAATATATATTTAATTAATACAAGATATTTGGATGGTTCATAAGCTCTTCAAAAGGGTTGAGAAAAGCAAACTTGTTATTGTCTACTAATCAAATATGTAATCTTAATTAGAGGACTAAATTATTAAGTTTGACAACGTATTATATATATTAAATAAATTATCATCTAACCTAGGTATCTATGGTTATAATCGAAATCAAGGGGTTCTGATCATAAAAATTGTCAGTCTAATTACTTTATAATAAATTAAAAAATTTACGTCATTGTATTTACATTGTAAGTTTTTTTTTGTCGGAATTTACAAGTTAATATGACGTTTATAAGTTGAATTCAGAATACATTACTAGGGGAAATTACTAATAAGATCCCAACTAGCCAAGAAATTATTTGAAAAGGCCCGGTTCTTTATTAATACTAATAAAGACTCTAGTTGCAAACCTGGTTGAACCTAATGACTTATATACCCTTGTTCTTAAAAATTATTGTGTTTATTTTTTCTTTTCACTTTCAGATTCGTGTTTGGTACGTACCAAAGTCAGTACGTACCATTCTCAGAACAACCGGGAAGGTGTTATAAAATCAGCATGTAAGTCCAGTCCAAATCCTTTCAACGTATAAGGGGAGTGTAAATATAAAGAATGTGAGAATCCAATTTCAATTTAGGCATATACATTTGGGGTAATTGGGTTGTACCAATCTTTTCACCCTCACACTCCATTGAACGATACGAGGCCCATTGGGCTGTACCCATATCTCAACCTCACTCTCGTACCAAAAAACAAATTTTGAATATTGCATTTGAAAAAAAAAACGAAAAAGGATTTTCTTTACACTCGCATTTACAAAAATAAAAAATGAAATATTTTCACATTCTGGTGAACAAAACACAAAAGGAAATCTCTTCACACTTTGGTAACAAAACTCAAAAAGTATCCTCTTATCACTCCGATGAAAAAAACAAAATACTAATATCTTCACAATTGCTTGAAGAACTACAAAACAAGAAAAGATATATTAAACTTCAGAAATAATTGATTTATGGTTGAAAATAAATCCATATTGCACCTTAATTTGTGTTCTTGACATGTAGATGGTGGAGAATGGTCATCTAATGGCGGCGGTTTTCTTGTTCGGTGGAGGACGACCTTTCTTGGGTTGTACCAATGGCCTTTCTTGGGCTGTAAAATGGCATTTCTTGGGATGTACAAATGGCCTTTCTTGGGATGTACCAATGGGCGTTATGGGGTTGTACCAATTGGTTTTTAGGTTGGATCTGTACTAATGGACTCGCCGAAACAATAAACGAAATCTCTTCATTCTCGCTCGGCACACAAAAAAAAAAAGAATGGCGATGGCAGTTACTTTCTTCTGAAGCAGGGTGGTGAGGCGGTGGGGCTGTTCCAGTGGTGGATAATGGTCCACTGGTGGCGGTGGTTTCCTTGCGATGGGTTCTGTGGCGGTGGGGCTGTATCAGTGGTGGCATACAAAAAAAAGTAATCTTTTCACTTCTTTTGATGGTGGAGAAGGGCCACGCACAGTGGCAGAATGGCCACGGAGGGCAGTGGGTCCCGGGCGCCGGGATATGGGTTACGAAAGGCGGTAGTTTTCTGATGGTGGAGATGGCAGCCCATGGTGAAGATGGCAACCCATGGTGAAGATGGCAGAGCTTTTCATGTGCATCAAGGTGGAGATGGATGCCGTCTTCTTGCAGCCCATGGTGAAGATGGAGGCAATTTTCTTCTCTCTCTCTCTCTCTGAGAGAGAGAGAGAGAGAGAGAGAGAGAGAGAGAGAGAGAGAATGGGTGGAATGGGTGGGTTTTATTTTCCCGTAACCTATATGGGTTAGGAAATTAGGTTTTGTTATTTCAGCGTAATAAGAAGGGAATGAGAGGTTTTTTGGTTATCTTTTGGGTTTTAGTTGAGATCTAATAAACTGTTTACCACTAAGCTTTTTAAATGGATTGTGGAAAGGGGTGTTTGCTAAAAGAAGTCTAATAAAAGTATCTAATTGTTCAATTTAGCCTTCAATAATTTATTTTATATAAAAATACCCAATGAAACAATTATTAATAAAAAAAAACCCTTTTTATTTTTCATACATTTACTACCCTTATTATTATTTTTAAATATTAAACAAATAATAGGATACTTCCACCACCACCACCATATATTTAACCACTACTACAGCCACCACAACCACAAGCACCACCACCACATACTACTAATTCCATCACATACGTGCGCGTCCGTGATTTTTTTTTAAAAATCATCATAACTAATTCTAAAAAAATCAACAAAATAAAAAGTTTGCATTTTTGGATAAAACAAATTGATATTTATGTCTATGATTTTTTTTTTTAATTTTTTGTTTCACAGACACGAAATTTGATTTTTAAAACATGAAATTTACTGTTCGAAATAGTGATATTTTTTTTTCAAAAACATAAAATTCACTGTTTGAAATAAATTTCGTATTTGCGAAAAAGAAATTCAAAAAATACAAAAAAATTCAAAAAAATTATAGATGTAAATATTAATTTGCTTTATTCAAATATGTAAATTTTTTACTGTCGGTTTTTAAAAGAAAAATCACGGACGTGCGTGTATGATAGAATTAGTAGTAAGTGGTGGTAGTGGTGGTGGTTGTGGTTGTTGTTGTTGTGGTAGTGGTTGAGGTTGTAGTAGTTGTAGTGGTATTAATAGGGTGATGGTGGTGGTTGTAGTGGTAGGTGGTGGTGGTGGTGGTTGCGGAGGTGGTGAATGGTAGGGTTCGCGTAGTGGTGATAGGAAATTGTAATATGGTGGTTAAATTTAAATAATAAATAATAGAGTAATTAAAATAATTATATGGGTTAATACCCATTAAACACCTGCCACCTTACACAATTGACCATAAAAGGCACCTTGCTGCAAAATACAAAAATACCCTTGTCCCTTATTTGCTCTTCTTCAACAGCGCTGCCGGCCGATTCTCCCACTCACCACAAATTTGTTTTTCTTTAACAGCGCTGTGGCCAACGATCTCTTCCACAAGTCTGTTGTTGCTATGTCTACAAATCCTGTACATCACAAACGCAGAAAGCATGTAGACATCGATTGTAAGATTACTCGAGAGAAGATTCAAGCTGGAGTAATAAAACTTTTCCACATTCCTTCAAATCTTCAAATTTTCTATTCAAAGCTAAGCAAATACATTTTTGTACTTGTGGACTAAATGTTGAGTTCTGGGATAGATTCCCATTACTCAGAACTCGGAAAAGGCTAAGCAGGTCCACTTTTGTACTTGTGGACTAAATGTTGAGTTCTGGGATAGATTCCCATTACTCAGAACTTGGATTGTACTTGTGCAAGCCCACTTTTGTACTTGTGCAAGTGCACTTTTGGACTTGTGGCAAATGTTGAGTACTGGGATAAATTCCCAGAACTCAGAAAACGCTAAGCAAGTACATTTTTGTACTTGTGGACTAAATATTGAATTCTGGGATAGATTCCCATTACTCAGAACTCGGATTGTACTTGTGCAAGCTCACTTTTGTACTTTGCACTTTTGGACTTGTGGCAAATGTTGAGTACTGGGATAAATTCCCAGAACTCAGAAAACGCTAAGCAAGTACATTTTTGTACTTGTGGACTAAATATTGAGTTCTGGGAGAGATTCCCATTACTCATTTGAATTGTTTTTTTCTTCTAGTTTTTCAACGTTAATCAATCAACTTATTCTATACAAACTTTCGCACAATTCAATCATAATTTCTTACTTTCCCAATACTCAAATATCATGTTTCAGTGGAGATGTCAATCTATCTTTGAATACAGCAAATGAATTGGATAAAAAGAAATAATGCAGGGACCAAAATGCAAATTGTTTCTTCTACATAAAAATTAGTTAGATTACAGCTATATCTAGTTAGACATGATTGTATATAAACTAGTTTTGTATATTGTAACTGTAACAAGAAATAAAACATCTCTTCTTCCTCTCTTATTCATTCTTCTTCTTATTCTTCTCTCTGTTTCTTTATTTTTCTTGCTAAATTCGTCATTAATGGGTGCTCTCATAATTCACAGTGTTTGTGTATATGCTGATGATTTAAACGAAAGAGAGAGAGCGGCTATCATAGTTATTTGTTTATGAACTCGTGGAGAGAGAGAGAGAGTGGCGGCGGTAGAAAGGGGTAGAATAGGATAAAAATTAAAAGAGGTGCCTTTTATGGGCAAAAGGAGAACGACAGGGGTGAGGGGGCATTAAATTTGATTTGAGGTGTTTCTTGGGCATTAATCCTAATTATAAATGTATTTTAATAAAAAAAATTCATTAGAAAATGTTTTTAACAGATAAGTTTTTGTTTTTCAATAGATATTTATGAATAAATGACTATTCTAGTAATTCCGCATGCCTCTTTTAATAATTCACCATATTACTATATGATATAATTGTACTTGGAACTATTTTTTAGGATACGGTGTACTATCTGACTCTTATACTCTATAATATAAGTTTTTGTCATAGATCGATCAAAGTGACAGAACCTTTTATTGTTTTTGTATGGTGATCAGCAAACCCATGTGCATATGATAGTTTATCAAGTTTTTAAGATTATGTGATGCCATGCTAATCTCATCTTAATGATTATATAACTTAGAAATATTAATTTGACCACTACAAAGGAATTTGTAGACTAGTGCTATAATTCTTTAATCCGTTATTTCCAAATGGTACAAAAATTTATTAGGAGACTTTCGCTTTCACTTCTTTGAGTATTTTACCGAAGATGGTGATGGTGGAACGAATATCATACCTTCTTAATTTTAAATTTTGACACCCGACCAAAAAAAAGAAAAACTTTTGACACTCATTTGTAACCTATGGTGAGTAATTAATAAATATCATGTTATATTAATAATTTTGAGTAGGGATGTCAATGGGGCGGGTTTACCTATCCCCGCACTCCGTCCCACAAAAAAATAGAAGCCCCCCGCCCCGCCCCGCCCCGCCCCCGCGTTGTTCTTCCCCACACCCCGCCCCGCCCCGCTCATTTATTCCCTCTGGGGTGTGGGTTCTACCCGCGGGTTTCAGTTTGATCATTCAAATTTTTTTTATTACTACAAATTTTATTATTTTTAAACTCTCAAATATTCCATTCTTCAGAATTTGCATTTGTATTTTGATTTTTAAACAAATTCTGCCCTTAAAGTTGCACTTTGATTTGAATAATTATTGAAATTAAAATATACATTATAAATGAAATATATTAATTATATATTATATACATGCGGGGTGGGTTTGCGGGGTGGGGAATACTTATCCCCACAACCCGCCTCGTCTCGTGCGGGTTATGAAAATCCATCCCCACCACCCGCCCCAAGACCCATTTAGTACCTTAAAACCCGCGCCCCATTGACATCCCTAATTTTGAGTAGTTAATTGCTAATCTTTTACTTTCTTATTTATGTCAAAATTAGTATGTTAAATTAATGAATATATGCTAGCTTTAAAAGATATTAGCTAATTAAGTCCTACAACCTAATTACCCATCCCCAACAGGTCCAACACTTGATTTTTCCCCTAACAAGTCCAACAGTTTATATGATATACCATCGATACTCTTAATGTGATCAGATCATATCTAAATCTTCCATGATTAGCGCTTGTAACTATTTCTATTTTTTAGCGCATCTATTAAATCCCTTAATTATTGCACTTAAATATGGTAAATTTGTTCCAAGCTTTAACAACTCCATTCTAGCAGGACTAATTCAACATCGTTTTTCTTCCTCAAATTTGAATTATCCTCTTCCGTTCGTTCTTCTTCTGTCGCTACGCCATGAACACTAACTCCGATCCAATAGAAAGCCACCGTAACACCTCCGTACAATACCCCTTCATGAGTTTTTGATCGGACTATTTAAGCTCTTGATATCTGCAACGCTGTGACTAACAGTATTGATCTGGTTGGGCAAAGGTTGTCGTATTGCTTATTTAATTGGCGAGCACAAGAAATATAGTGAGTCACAAGGTGGGGTTGGGCAAAGGTTGTCTTATTGCTTATTTAATTTTCACTGTTTTGCTTCGTTTGTATTAAATATGCAGAAGATTTAATGGTGTCGTGTCTTCGGCAGCTTTTACGTTTCTTGGTTGTATTAGCTTGCTGAATAAATGATTTAAGTATATTTTTATAGTTTCCGTTCAATAAAAGTTTGTTTCTCTCAATGTATATTAGTTGTTCAAACTTGCTGAGTTGTTACATAGGTAACTAATATACACCATCACTCTTAACGCACAAACCATCAAAATAACAAAGGTAACCCACCCCCCCTTTAACTCGACAAAAAGCGTAACCCATCAATTTGCTCGAACACACCATCAAAATAATAAACTTTACCCACCAACTAAATATTAGACTTTTGTAGTGTTCCGTGTACCACCATTTTTTAAAGACAACCCATCACAAAAAAAAAACATTACCCACCCCCGTTTTTACTACCTAATACATAATATTTGATGGCCCGTCTTATTCTTCTTCTAAACCTTATTTTTTCTGCCATCGTTACACTATTCTAATTTTTGACTAATTGTATGGAATCAGGGGAAATTTGTTTTGGTAACTAAATTCTAATTAATGTGTTACTAATTTTTGACTAATTGCATGAAATCAGGGAAATTTGTTTTGGTAACTAAATTCTAATTAATGGCTTACTAAGGGCAGGACAGTCATTTGAGATGGGTTGGACCTGATGGGCAATCAGCCATCATTCGTGGACTCTCCAAGTCAATCACCCTATCTTTAAATAAGAATATATTATTATAAGCAATAGATTTTGTAGATGTCCTAAATAGTGAAAGGTTATAAATTCTTCATGTTTTCTCTTTTAAGTACCATAATTGTATTATATAAAGGGTAATTTATTACTAATAAATATATGACCCTCATATCAACCATTGTTTCTTTACACAAGTTGAATAAAAAAATTCATATTATACTCTACTATTTTTGTCTTATCTTGCGAAACAAGCATGGCAGATCCTACATAATCCTGATTCATTGGTTTCAAAAGTTTTAAAAGGGATTTATTTCCCGAATTCTGATTTATGGAACGCTAAGCTTAAGAATAAAAGATCTCGGAGTCGGGGAAGCATTTTTAAAGTCTTATCTTTCCTTAAGGATGAATGTATTTGGAAAGTAGACAATGGACTTAATATTAATATATGGAATGATGCTTGGATTTCAAAAGGTTATAAACTCGGTGGTGGGGCCTAGGATGTGATAAAATAAGATATAAATAAAGTGCAATTAACACCCTAAAGCTACACAGTTCTGCAACTATACAGATCGTATGCAAGTTTTAGATTAAGATTCGTTCCGCAGAGACTACGAAGGTTAGAGGAATCTTATGCAAATATCAAGTGTAAATAATTTAAGCTTGAAAAACTAAACGCAAATAAAAGTAAAGACAAATAGATTTTTGTTGATTTTCTAATTAACTAAGTTAAACTAAGAATTTAAAAGACAGAAAATTAAAGATGAAAGAGAAGTAATATGAGAATATAACTTGAGTCACTAGCATGTAATCCCCACTAGTTTTGCCGTTCTAAACATGTAAGGGTGAATTATGTAGTATTTCAATAATCGATTCCAATTCGCTATCGGTAGTTTAAAATAGGATTTACCTGTGTCAATAAGGCTTCCTAAGCAAACTTTTCCTGTAATTGGTAAATAGTCACAAGAACTAAACCATAGTGATTATCTAGCTAGGTTGGGTTGTCAGATCAGACCTAATACTAGACGTTATGTGCTAAACATGCAATTAAACACCGTTGTCAACGGTGACCTAATTACTAGATGGTAATTCTATATGGGCGCGCATCCACAAGAACACTGAATATAAATCCAAACACATAAACAATGAATAAAACTATAATTCAATTTAAAACATTAAGTTCCCAAATTAGATAGATGTCAATCAAAACTAGGGTTCATACATATATGCTAAAAACTCAAGCTAAAGAAATTTAGTTCATGAAAGAAAAGAAAGAAATTACAAAATTAAAGGTAGAAGAAGACATTGTTGATGAACAGCTCCTTCCAGACTTCTCTCTTGTGTTGTATGCTTCCTCTTGGTTTAAGGTTTCACCAAGGATGATTTAAGAGTGTTAAGAGACTATATTTATAGTGTATAGGTTGACCTAATTCGTTTCTTTAGAGATAAGTTAAGTAATGGACTCCTAGCCCAACTCAAATTCGTATAGAAATAAAGATAAACACTGCTGGACCGTTTTGATCATATCTCCTTCGTTATTGGTCGGTTTTTGCTCCATAATATACCAAAAGAATCTTAACAGAATTATCTATGTCCCTATGAAAGGAATATTCCAAAATCGGCTTCCTTGTAGGAGTAATCATCACTTCTTTAGGCGTGTGCTGCAGAATCTCGGATTTAGGCAGCTTTTCCTTTTCCTAATTTTTAGCCTTTGTTTCCTTATCTCCAATTTCCATGCAAATCTCTTTCCATAAGTTGTTGTCTTTGACTTAGACTCTAATTAATCTCCATAATTATCTTTAAAGCTTCACACTAAATAAACAATTAAACCAAATATGCTCTAAAAATATTATGTTACTAAATCAAGACTCAAAATAGGAAAGTGCACTAAACTAAGCTAAAATCAACCTATAAACTAATAAATAAGCCTAAAATGATGTCTCATGCATAGATTTTATTATCACAAATGAGGAGACATCACTCAGTAAACCGGATAAATGCACGATCAACAAGTTAGCAGAATGTTTTAACAATAATTTTACAAATTGGAAATTTGATATTCTTAAGGATTTTGTACATCAAGAGACTTGATGGAGATTAGGAAGATTCCTATCTTACAGCTTGACAAGGAAGATAAAATCATTTGGCCAAACACTAAAGATGGGATTTATTTGACTAAGTCGAGTTATCACAGGTTGGTGCAAATTGAGATTGATAAAGAAGGTGAATCTTCTACAGATGGGGAAACTAACAATACTAAAATGTGGAACATTATATGGAATCCAAACGTACCAATTAGAATTAGGAATTTTATCTGGAAATTACATAACAATGCTCTACCAACGAAATCAAACCTCAAAAAAAATATTGCGATAGTGATACATATGAATGGTGTGAGATCGAGGCTGAAAATATTATGCACATTTTTATTAAGTGCCCCTTTAGTATGGCGGTTTGGGGTAATTCTCAGTTGCAATGCGAAATTGATTGCTCTTTTGAAGGTAATATAAGTGAATGGATAAGTGTAATTGTTGAAAATTATTCAAAGAATGGGTGGGATAAAAGATTGGTTACCGCTACAATTGTTGCGACGATTTGGAATATATGGAAAGTTAGGATGAAAGGTTTCTTCGAGATAGGGTTCCATGTCCCATCCAGGACAAAAAAAATCTATTGGCAGAAGACCGTTGACTTTTTACCTAGTCCTTACAAAAGATTGTAATGTCATCCTACCCGAGGCTTTCTTTTAGCTTCACCTTTATACTATATTGCAATATCGAATCCTATATATTGTATACACCGACGATAGTGCAACCAGATATAGGAATGTTTGGCGAATATGATGGACCTTATCCATCGTTGTCACCCGAACGGTTACTTTCCATAACGTCAACCATCTATAGATGTTGGACATAAATCATATAGAAGAAAAGTGTTTAACTGAAACAAAATAATGAACAATTATGTAATACAATATCAAACAATCCAGTAATGTAAGAATGATCAGTTCAAACACGAAACAGTTCAAAATATACAAAAATACAAAATAACTTAATAAAATGATCTTAACTAATTAGTACAACCATGACAAGTAACAATATAATCTCTGATCAAGAAATCAACATACTCACGACGAGGACCGACATACGTTATACATATCCTACACTGATAAACTACTTGATGCCTAGACTTTTGGAAATGTATGGATTGTATTCGAGAACCGGATAGTGCATCATTGTCGTGTTGCATCCAAGTGAAAGGTATTATAGACATATATTATTAATAAACTGAGATGAATCTTATGAAGAAAGTTTGTCTAAATATATGAATTTTTGAGTTTAAAACGTAAATAATAAACCTGACAAAATATTTAAGAAAAATCCAAATTAAAATCAATATACATAAACTCACTTTTATGTTACTTTTAAAATTAAATCACAATAAAAGTAAACAAAAACAATCTAATTTCTAGAGATATTTTACAAAATGAGGCATAGCCAATTTATAAGGAAAAATCATTATAATTGATTATGATTTTAATAGATTTAACGAGTATAGTATCATCATCATCATATCTTATTTGTTTAGTGACTAACATCGGTATTATGAAGTCTGAGGTGTATAATTGTAGCAGTATCTATTGAGTATTTTACTTACTAAAATAAATAAAAATGTCAAGGCACATGCAAATCTTTTGTTTCTAAGCTAAAGATTTTCCATCCACCCACAACTTTGATGGAAATAAGATTCCAAGACATGTTGGGATGTTTTGTTCTGCTTTATTTTGAAAATATAACTACTGTATCTGTCCATTCAGAAAGCTATTAACCTAGATATGGAAATCTGGTTTGGACATCCTGTGTCATGTTCCAATCAATTGGACCAAATAAAAAAAAAAGATGTTCAATCAGTCTCATTACATTTGTATTTATTGTAGCAAATAGATATATCTTATATATGGTTCAAAGTTCAATATTAGGTGATTAGTTTTGGGTTTCTAAATTTAGATTTAGATTTAATATTTAATAGGTGAGTCAATGAAAAAATCAAGCTAAAAAAAAGGGAATTTAAATTTTTTTCTAACTTGATTTCTATACTAACTCTACTAACTTTAATCTTAATTAATTAATTAGTTTTTAGTATTATTTTTATTTATAATTGAATTACTATGTAAGATATAATAGAAAGAAAAAGAAATAAATTTTAAATAAAAATAATACTAAAAATCAATTGATTAATATTGATTAGAGTTAGTAGATTTAGTATATGAGTCAAGTTAGGTCTCAATCGTACACATTTTTTAATTTTGACAAATAATTACCCATAATTTTATAATTTTAACTTAGATAATGAGTTACTTAATATTTCAATTTTGATTCTATCTTTATATTATATATTGTTAATTTAGTCGGGTACATATGTCACAAGAGTATGTATATTTATTTGTTACTTTTCAAATTTCTTGGAAATCCTTTTATCTTTATTTTATTAGTATTTTACCTTTTTCTAAATTTTTTAAATTTATTTTTAGTACGTAGGTGTCCGGTCCAGGTTTCGCACACCACGACTAATCCAATGAGAAATCTACACGTCTGCTCATGCATATTCTCAATTAATCAGAACTAGGTTATCTATGTTCAGGGAGAAAATTCGAACCCTGTACCTCTTACTTTACCCCCTGAAGTTTTATTTTTCTTTCTTATTAATGTGTAATGTAGGCAATTAAGGTGAAATAAACGACAGGTACCAACAGTTGGACAAAGAGTAATGTTATATATCACCCTTCACCTCTTCACCCCTTATGTGGAGCTTATGTGGAGGTTTTAAAAAACAATCATAATGTTTCTCTTTCTTAGAAGATTTTTTTCTTTTCTTTTTTATATAATGCCACAAAAGACTCCACATAACAGATGAAAGGGTGACATATATCATTACTCTTGGACAAAAATTAAATATTAGGTATCATTTTATTCAAATTAAAAATATAGGTACTCATTGTCCAGTTAATAAAATACTGAGTACCCGACATTTCTCTAATATATATATATATATGTATAATATACATTTTTTTCTTGAAAAGGTTTTCTAAAAATGATAAACCTTATAGGTTATCATCACAAATTTTATTCCAAAAATCATCTTTTGACTAGGTTTCAACTATACCAATTGTACTTAAATTGTTTGATAATTCTAGACGATGATAACACCATAACTACTATCGCTATTTTAAAATTGTACATAAGACTTTCACCTCATAGGACTCTTAAGAAGTCACGGATATATCTAAGGATTTTCCGCTATTATTTGTATCTTGATATTTTATTGAGAAAATTACCCAAAGGGTCTTGAAGACACCTCTAAGACCCAACCGCACCTCTCTAATCTCCTCTTCTTAATAAAGGCCACAAATAAGATTAAACACCATAAGCCTAGATTCTTAAATACTTTTGCACCCCTTTATATCAAAATTATTTTTAAAACCTAAATCTCTCACCTCTTATCTCTTCCCTCTCCTCCCTCATCCCTCTTCTCTAAAAACTTCACGGTGTTTTTACCCTTTTCTTTCATTTTATTTAGCAGACATGCTTGGAAGAATAAAGAATGCCGAAGCAGCACAAGAAAATCGTCTCAAGCTCATGAAGGAAATGGTCGTTCAAAGCTTTTTCCTTCTGTTCGAAGCTTTCCGGAGGAGATAGCCGTTCGAAGCTTCAGGCCTAGCCAGACCAGCTCGGAGATGGCCACTAATGGAGGATCCAGAGTGAAGAAGCACAAGAACACTGGTTGAGAAGAGATCTGCTACTCTGAAGAGGAGAAGTCGATGTGAGAAGAAGCTCCGCTGGAAGGAGACTCGAGCTCGCCGCGAGGCTTACTCCGGTCCATGGTGGATGCTGTCTTCGAGTCTCGAGATGAAGAAGCCTCCGTCTGGAGCTTTTCCAACAAAGCACAGCAAAGCCGACCATATCTCCACCAGAGGCTTCAACTCCAGCCATGGCAGCTCTGCTCACGAAGCTCTGTCGTTGTTGAAACTTACAACTTTCTGAGGAAACTGAGCTCGATCGTTCCCTGAACGGAGGAAGAGCTTCATGAAAGTCGATGCGTGCTCTGAACGTGCTCAACAACTTTTTTTTTTCTCCAAGAGAGTTAGCTGATTTTCCTTTTTTTTATCTTTTTCAGTTTTAGTGTTATTTAGTTTAGTTGACAATTTATATTTTATTTTTCAATTCCAGTGTACGTTTAGTTTTTCCTGAGCATTCTTTTTTTTTTTTTGAATTTTTTCTGAGCATTCTTTTTGTAGTGTTTATTTTTCTGTGTAATTTTAACTTTTAAGTTAGCTCAACAATTTTTCACAGAATACTCAGTACTTTTGTACTATTACTGAGTATAATTATCATATACTTAGTAAAATCCACGAATACTCAATAACTTTTTAGACGACTCAATAAAAAAATTCGAATACTCAATAAAATTTTCTGATTACTCAATAAATTTACCGAGTACTAAGTAAAACTAACGAATGCTCTGTAACTTTTTCCGACTCAATACATTTTTTGGCGAATCAGTAACTTTTTACAATACTCAACAGTTTTTTTGATACCCAGTATTTATTCTGGCGACACTAGCGGTGGTCGGCGGTGATCGGTGGTTGTGGTCGGAGGTGGAAAGTATTGAAACTTAACAAGAAGGAGAGAGAAGAATGACAATGGAGGAAAGAATAAAAATGATAAGAGAGAAGAAAGAAATATAGTTTTGCAAAAGAGAGAAAAATCTATTTTTAGTCTTATATACACTATAAGGATAGAGAAAAATAGGATGTTTCTGTTATGACATTAATATGGTCTCCAACACCGTATAGGTAATTAACCTATTTTTTAGGATGTATTTTTAAAAATTTTCAGGTTCAGAATTAGACCAATGAAATTCTCTATGTTATATTTCTAAGTAGAAAAAGTGTTTCTGAATTGATATTATCCTTTAAGATTTTTTTATTCGATTAATATTGACGAATCAAGTAATACAAATAAAGTGAATTTTAATTTGAATATTCGGTAAACAATACCATGTAACAAATAAATATGTAAATGAAAATATCAAATATTAAATTATGAAAAATTATATTGTCATACCACATAAATTCTAAAATAGCATGAAATAAATTTTGAATTGATTTTCTCTTTTTTTTTTTCTCGTTTTCATTTATACAATTCGTCTTAGTGTTGTGTAACAGGTTAGACAACCCGATCAACCCGATTAACCTGTTTATATCAACCCAAAACTAGATGGGTAGTTGTTTTATTGTGCGGGTTGCGATTTTTTTAAATATATATCTTTTTGGATTGTAGGTTTTTAAATTTAAAATCGTAGACCCACCTAACCCTATTATTATTTGTTTATTTAAAATTAGAGAAATTCACATTACTTATTTTACTTTAAAAAAATTCAAAAAAATCACGTTCTTCTTCCTTTACTTTACTCATTTTCTTCATTCTTTTTTTAATATCTCTTAAACTTTCAATAATATTTCTAATAATTCTAATTTCATATTTTATTATAATATTATTTCAATTTTTTAAAATTCATTTTACTAAGATTTATATTTTTTTAAATCGAAAATTATTTGAGGGTAGATCGAGACTCAAAGTTATATTGTTTATTACAAATTTTATTTGTAATATTGACCAATCCAGTGACACCGTATACAAACCAACCAATTTATCAACCCAAATCATCTGTAATGCACCAAAAACAAGCCAAACCCAAAATACAATGGATTATATAATGTAATGGGCGGGGTGCGAGTCTAATTTTTCAAGACACATACACAAAAGAGCAGTTTGCTGGTCGAGCCTTCTTTATCTTAAATTGACATGCACACACCTTTACTGGTCTCATCATCAATATATATTGTTTTAATGGTCGATAAGTACACCTTTTTCCTGCAAGGAAAGGAAAAAAAATAAAAATTGCGCTAAATGAAAACAACTAAAACATATGTTAAAACATATAATAGTTTTTATTATAATTTTAGGATGGCTTAATGAGACGGTCCGCCGTTCGGAGGTTAAGAACGTCATTACGGCTCGGCAGGACCCTCTCGGCACTCTCAGAAGACTTGGAAGACTCGGCAGGACCCGCATGGACCTTCTGAAATATTCTACATCGTTGCACAAATGTAATAGCATAATAAAGAACATAATAGATCATTCCAGAATATAATAGAGAGAGGAGAAGGTAGGAGTTCTTCTAGAATATGGGCTTGGGCTTGGAAGCCTTCTAGACCCATCCTTAGAATAGTATAAACATAGGTGTCGTCCTCATTTGTAGATCATCCAAGAAAACTTTCTCTAAAGCAATACAAAACTCTTTCTCTCAAATTCTCTCTAATTGGCCAAAATCAAGGCTGAGATAGAGGCCAAACTTATGGCTATGGTGGATGGGGTCAAAGCCGATTTGGAGACGGAGAAGACCGAGTTGGCCATCTACAAAGCTGATGTGGCGGTTGGTGCCGCACTGTCTATGCCGAAGATTGATGTGCCTAGAGCTAATTTCTTCAATGGGTCTTGGAATGCTAAGGAGTTGGAGAACTTCATGTGCGGCTTGGAGCAATACTTCACAGATTTGAACATTAAGGATGATGTGTCTAAGGTACGTGATGCTCCTTTATACTTATCAAATATTGTTATGTTATGGTGGATACGTCATTCGACCGATATGGAGAAAGGTTTATGAACGATAGCAACATGGGACGATTTTAAGGAGGAAATCAAAATACAATTCTATTCGAAGAACGTGGTGTATTAGCCACGGGCTAAGCTTCGATGTTTAAATCAAAAGGGGATGATTCGCGAATATGTTAAGGAGTTTCAAGAGTTTGGAAATCCCAAGTTTGGGTGAGGAGGAGACCCTATTTTTGTTCATGGATGGCTTGCAACCTTGGGCCAAGCAAGAGTTGCAACGACGTGGTGTTTAGGATGTGGCTTTGGCCATTGTCGTAGTCGAGAGCCTTATCGAGTATGTGGTGTCTCCCGGTGTGTGATAAAATCACACCCCTAAGGAGGGACACAAATTGCAAGTGTACGGGTCGTCCAAATAATAATCCGATAAACGAGTTTTCGATCTCGGAGATGGATGGATATGACTTATGGTGTTTATCAAATGAGTGGAGATAATTGTTATGACAGAAAAATAAAAGATAAAAATGTTTGTTTGGTTTTGTGTTTAAACTAAAGACGTGATGAAATTAAAATGCTAAAACGATTAACAGAAAAGAAATACTGAAAGTAAATAAGTGTGGACGCAAATATGACAGAGGTACTTGAGTCTCGCAAGGGTTTCACCTAAATCTATTTAATTAGTGCTTTCGTTTAAGGGCTGAATCGGTATTTTCGTATTAGTCTGGATTCAAATATTTCCTAACCCCCGTCAGGGTGGACTTAGGAGCTATCCATGGTATTACAAACCCCGTCAGGGAGATAATAAGCTACCTTCGAATGTTTAAGTCTTTTACCCAATTGGTTGTGTGGTTAGTCAAGCCCGTCATGTCAATGACAAATACCTCGTGTCTATTACCTAGGCATGTAATTAAACCCCCTGTCAACATGATCACTTTGCTACTTAAGTGAATAGCCTAAATACTATATCCTATTTTAGATTCATGATTTCCAAAACTGTAAATAAATTCACGATAATAATCAATACGAAATACCCAATTCAGATTAAATCTTTCAATCCCAAATTCAAAAACATTAATTAAACAAATTAGGGTCAACCCATAAATGCGATTCTCAAGTACAGATGGAATTAGCTCATACTAAAACTAGAAATAATTGAAAATAAATAAATGTCATTCATTGTCAATTATAGAAATAAAGTAAAGAACCTAATTTAGCGGTTGGATTTGGCTGGTGTTGGAAGAAATGACTTTCTCCGGCTCTAGCTTTCTCCTTCTCCTCTTAGCTCTGACTCTCTCTTTTTAAAATAATGAAGCGTATTAAAAAATGAGGTATAAAGGCTTATTTACAGTGGAGTAATCGGATTGGGCTTTTTAATTAAGAGTAATAAGTCAAAAGAGTGAAAGCCCAAGTCCAATTTAGAAATCCCGTAACTGATGTACAGTTGTTAGTAAAACGGCCATAACTTTTGCGTCTCATATCCAAATCACCTGATTCAAGTCTTCAAATCTTCCTAACTCTCAAGACATTATCTTCCTCTCAACAATATCACACCCGATCAAAATAATTTCCCAAACTCTCAAGAACACATTCAGGCTAAAAACCCTAACCCAACTGAACAACAAGATAATCCCACTCCTATTAACCAAATTACTTCAATTCCCTTCGCTCTTTATGAAGAAAATGATACTGCTTCTCACCATCGAATTCATGATTATAAACCCACAAACACCCTCAAATCTACAATCAAAAGTGAAAGGGTAATTTCAAAATTTGATAAGCTGTGGGAAACAAGATGGAAAGAAGGAAAAGATTCTCAACACTCAAAAGAACAGCCTAACTCAGAAAATCAATCGGTAAAAATCGAGACTACAAATAACAAAACTGCTGAAGATCAAGACACAGCCATGTTTAACGGTGACAAATCAACTACTGAAGAGGCTTCCGGGTTTGACCTAGATCAAACCCACAGAGGTATATGATACAACTTTGTTGGAATTGTCAAGGGATTGGTACCCCCTTGACAATTCTAACACTCAAAGATGCGGTCAAAACCCATCAACCTGAGGTAATTTTCTTAATTGAAACTCTTAATGGCAAAGATAAAACTGATTCTCTCATTAACTCTCTGAATATGAACAATATTTGTACTATTGAGCCCATAGGAAAGGCAGGGGGTTTGATTTTAATGGCTAAGCATGATTTCGATATTAAACTTATCCATGCTAATAAAAACTTCATTCACTGTCTCATTACTGATGATAAAGGTATTACTGCCTACTATACCTACACTTATATCTCTTCACATGATGAAGAAAAAAAAGGAAACTTTGAGCAAATTGAAAATCTTATGAATAATAAAAATGGTGAACCTTGGTTTCTTATTGGAGATTTAAACATGATAAGATACAGATATGAAAAGCTAGGTGGTAACACTGATAATGATACTGATAATAATCTTCTAAATTCCTTCATAAGCTTAAACAAACTCACTGAAACATCTTCTAAAGGATGCTTTTACACCTGGAGTAATAGAAGATGTGGTGATAAGCTTATAAAAGAAAAATTAGACAGGGGATTAGCCAATCAAGCTTGGGATGATCTCTATCCTGATGCATGGATTGCAAATCTCCCTGCCATTGGCTCAGACCATAGCCTTCTTATTCTACACTGTAATAAACCTATTTTTAAAAAATTTGAAAGATTTATCTACAGAAAAGAATGGAATAATGATATTGAAATTTGTAATATGATCAATCATCACTGGAACACCTACACTAATACTATCCAAAGAGGTATTATCAGATTTGGATCAAAACTTAATAATATTTCTCACATCATTACTAAATGGAATAAAACCAAAAGGAATAATAATAGGAATATTATTAAAGATATCATGAAGAAACTAGAAGATATCAATGAAAACCCACAAGAAAATTGGGACCACAATAATTTCTTAACTGCCCAATTAGAAAATTTTTGGAACAAAGAAGAAATGTACTGGAGGGAGAAATCTAGGGTTCAGTGGGTCAATTTTGGAGATAAAAATACTGCTTTTTTCCAAAATTCGACCAAGGCAAGAAGGAAAAAAAATAAAATACTTAGACTTATGAATAATGATGGCATTTGGATGGATAAAGCTACTGATATAGAAAACCATATTATATCTCATTACACTAATACTTATACCACTAAAGGTCCTAGAAATTACCAAAATATTCTTAATAAAATTAAACCTACTGTCTCATCTACTATGAATAAATCCTTTGAAGCCCCAATCTCCTTACAAGAGGTCAAAGAAGCAGTTTGGGACTTGGGGAAAAATAAATCCCCAGGACCTGATGGTTTTACTGATAATTTTTATAAAAAAAATTGGGATATAATCAAATATGATCTTATGAAGTTTATTACTGACTTCTTTTGGAATAAAGGAGATTTATCTTCTATTAACAAAACCTACATCACCCTTATACCAAAAATAAAAACCCCTGCCTCTATTACTCATCTTAGACCTATAAGCTGCCCCAATTTCTCTTATAAAATAATTGCTGCTATATTAGTAAAAAGGCTCAAACCTTTTATGAATAACATTATTTCCAAAGAACAATCTGCTTTTATCAAAGATAGAAATATCACTGATAATATAATGATTGCTCATGAAGCAGTTCATTACTTAAAAAATAAAAGAACCTCTAAGAATTACTCAGCTATTGTTAAAGCTGATATATCTAAAACTTTTGAAAGCATAGAATGGGATTTTCTTTTTGACACTATGAAAGCTCTTGGTTTTGGCCCTATTTGGATTGATTGGATTGAAAGGTGTGTCAAAACAGTTTCCTACTCTATTCTTTTAAATGGTTGTCCTGTCCATTTACCAAAACCTTCAAAAGGGCTTAGACAAGGGGACCCCTTGTCCCCTTTTCTTTTTTGCATTGTCACTCAAGCCCTCACCTCTCTCATAAATGATAAAATTAATAATGGCTTAATTAAAGGCATTAAATTGAGCAGAAATTGCCCCACTCTTACCCATATATTATTCGCTGATGACAGCTTATTCCTTTTAAAAGCTGATAGTGATGAATTTCATCACTTTAAAGATATTATGAACATGTACAGCTATGCATCTGGTCAAAATATTAACCTCAATAAAAGTGGGGTAATCTATAGTAAAAATACTCCCTCTAATATAATTACTGAACTTACTACTATTCTTCAAATGAATCACTTAACAAATCTAGGGAACTACTTGGGATTACCCTCTGATTGGGGAAGATCTAAAGTTAGGGCCCTTGATTGGCTTATTGAAAGAATCATTTCAAAACTGGAAAATTGGAATTGTAAGCTTCTCTCTGAAGCTGGTAAGGAAACATTAATTAAAGCCATTATACAATCAATTCCAGTTTATATAATGTCCATCTTCCAAATACCTGATTCAATATGTAACAAAATCTCCTCATTAATTGCTTCATACTGGTGGGGAAATAATGGTAAAATTAGAATTCATTGGAAAAATTGGAAGTATATGGAAATGCCTAAAACTGAAGGTGGTATGAACTTTAAAAATTTCATTCAGCTTAATATATCACTGTTGGCATCTTCTGCTTGGAAATTTAATATGAATAAAAATTCTCTTGCCTTCAATGTTATGAAAGGAATTTACTTCCCTTCTAATCACTTTGAATCTGCCTCTTTGGGTTATAATCCTTCTTGGGCCTGGAGAAGCTTAATAAAAGGTAGAGACACCTACCTTAAAGATACAAAAATGATTATAGGAAATGGGGAAAAAACCTCAATCTGGCATGATGATTGGATTCCCCAATCTGAAAAACCGATAAATCAATTGAATCTCCCAATTCATAAGGTTTCTGAACTCATCAATGAAAATAAAAAATGGGATGAAAGAAAACTGCTCACTACCTTGGGTAGAGAAAAAGCTGAGAAAGTAAAAAATCTTAATATTAGTATAACAAATGCTCAAGATACTTTAGTATGGAAACACACTAAAAATGGGAATCTTACTGCTAATAACATGTATAAACATATTACAAATACTATGATCAAGAAAAAAAAGCAAATGGAAATTTTACTTCCATCTTGTTCATTCAAGCTTAATGTTAACTTTTGGGAGGTTATTTGGAACTTAAATATGCCTCCGAAACTTAGAAACTTTGCATGGAGGGTTATATCTGACACCTTACCTACTGAAAATAATAAATTTCAAAGAAAATGTGCTTTAAATGGTACTTGTAAAGTTTGTGGAATGGATATTGAAAATACTGAACATCTCTTACTCTTTTGCCCAAGCTCAAAAGCCACCTGGTTTGCAACTCCTACTGGTCTTATCAATTCACATGTGAATATTATTAGTATTAAACACTGGATTCAAAATCTCATTGAAATGAAACTTAATAATGATGGAAATGGTAGGCCAGTAGTTGAGATGGCATTCTGGATTATGTGGTACATTTGGAAAGGCCGAAATAAATACATCTTTGAAAACCATATCATCTGCCCCTTAATCAACATGAAAAATGCTTATAATGCCTATGATGAATTTGTAAAATATAAAAATACATACTCTGAGGCATATATAAATAACACTACAGGTAACACTACTTATAACAATACTACTAACTATCAAAACACTGAAAACACAAGTAATCAAACAACTTATATTAGTGTAGATGCATCTTATCTTAATACAACTAATTATGCTTCTTCGGCTTGTATTTTTAGTGACAAAAAGGGCCATTTTTTGGGAGGAAGATACTGGAAATTCAAAGCTACATCTCCTCAAGAAGCTGAAGCAATTGGTATTCGCAACGCTCTACTTGAAGTTTCAGTCATCCAAGGAGCGCATTTTGTTCTAAGAAATGATTGTCTTAGTCTCATCAACCCGTTAATGAAGGGCACAAAGTTTGAGAATCGTCATCTTCACCACGTTTATGAAGATATTCAAAGTTTGATGCACAACATTAATATAAATTTCCATTTCGTTTCAAGGAAATTCAACAAAGCAGTAGATTATATTGCTAAACAAGGAAGGTTAGCCGACCTTAGGAGTAATTGGATTTCCAATCCAACCCCCTACCTGCTTAAATTACTTGAGCTCGATTTTGTAATAGAAGGTATAGGCTAAGAACATGAAATCCTATCTTATTGTATTTGTCATTTTTAATTAATCTAAATTATGTTTTAACGTCAAAAAAAAAAAAAATCTTCCTAACTCATAGGCGCAACTTTCTCTTTCAAATCTCCAAACCTGAATAAGTGCCTATGTGGGTCGGAAAAAACAATTAGTAGCAGTTTTTCAGATTTTCATCTTCTTTAGTCAACTTTTCAGATGATCTCTTCTTGCCTTTGACCTCTCCGCTCGATCTAAGCCTTTAATTCTCAATTCTCCTCCCTCTCTTGGTTCTCCATAGCATCCATGGATCTAATAAATTTACACTAAAAACAAACAAATTAACGCACAAAAGCTCTAAACCGCATTTAATACAATTCCAAGGGGACAAAATGCAATATAGCAAAATAATCATAAAATTCTATCAAATAAGTCTATTAATAATCTAAAATGATGTCTCCTAAGGGCATATATGTAGAACAAAACGGGAGACATCAAGACCCCAAACTCAAACCTTTGTCGTCCCGGCAAAGTAAAATAAAAACAAGGGTCTTAGGTGAAACGCAAAAATGTAGAGTCTAGTGAATAATACCCAAAGCACAGCTTACAACAAATCTCATATAATATGATCTAGGAATTGATATACACATACACCTATCATGCAAAATCAAACGCAAATAATATCAAGCCAAAATTAAATTCACAATGCTAGAAGGTTACACTTATACTTATCTCATGATGGTGGCTATAGGGTGTTCATCGATCCCCACTCGCTTTGAACGCTTCACTTAGCTTACTCCCTATTATTTGAATATGAATTCACTATGTATCTAAGAATCACGAAGACTTTACGGTTTTAGCATAGGCTTAGGGACTGTATGGAATGTATATTTGGTAAATTTGAAGTGAACTTTTGACTCTCTCCTCACTTACCATCAACAACTGTCCAAGAGCTTGAGTTTGCACTCGAGTATGTTCTCACTCAACCCATTTGACGCACTAATTTAGGGTCCTGAGATTTACCCAATTAGCACTAAAGATGTAAAACTTTCCACTTTGCCGGTTACTTTATTTTGTTTTCATTCTTTTTTTTTGTATAAGATATCCCTGACCATCAATTTGATGTGAATAGACATGTCTCTTATATTTTTTTTCTTTTTATATTTTTTGTCAAAGACACCGGCAAAGGTTACATATAGTACATCATCAACAATTGTGCATAAATACAAACCCATAAAAATTCCTCTCAAATGTAGTGTCCCAATAACGAAATCCACCACCCCAAACTCAAGCTCAAGACAGGAAGTCTCAGGATCGTGATTCAAGTACGGGTCATATGGAAATGCCTAATAAACTAAGAGGATATAGGCTTATATGATGGCGAAAAAAGAAAAGATTAAAGGCTACAAATGGGGCTAAGAAGGATAATATTAAATTAAGGTATAGAAAGCTAAAAAGTCTCAAATGGATATAAAAGAACTACCTCTATGGCTCTATCATTTTCCTAGTTACATAGCTTGCCTCTAGTTCATACCTAAGTGGGTTCTCTACTAATTTAGATCTCACTTTCTGCAAACCACACATTTTCTACAAATACAAGTTTACTTCTTTTGCATTGTCCATTAAATTTTCCTATCAATTACCTATGTTTGCATGCAATCAGAGTGCGTTTTATACTAACTCCTAAGGTCTACTATTTTCTATCGTAAATTCATAAAAATCCTGCTTAATGGGTTCATTTTCTAGATCCTTGAATAGCCTTCTTCGCATACACCAAACCTAAAAACCTGAAAAAGCTAACAAACAAAAAGCGTAAAACTGATAAAATAAAATAAATGCACTTATCACTAAAGGATAAACACCGTGGTCACACGCTACCGTCCCCGGCAGCGGCGCCAAAAACTTGGTGGTCCTTTGTGTGTTCTAAATAAATGCAAATAATAATCGAACCACAACCGCAAGTGTACGGTTGTCCCAAGTAGTAATTCTGATAATCAGATTCGTTCCAAGGACGGATGGTTGATCACAATGTTTATGCAAATAGCGATTGATGCACTTATGAAAATGAAAGAGGATAAATTGTTTGTTTTGGTTTTGTTTATTATAACTAAATGAAAGATAAAATAATAATGCAAGTAAAAGATAAGACGCAAGTAAAATGTATGAAAACGCAATATGAGACGTAGTACTTGAGAACGCAAGGATCCTCCTAATTTTACTTTCTAACGTATGTTGTTCAAGGGTTAAATCAGTCAATTACAATGGTCGGGATTCTAAATTCCTTATACCCCCGTCAGGGTGGACTATAAGGCAATCCTAAAGTGTCACTAGTCCCGTCAGGGTAAATATGATCCACCGTTGGATGATTAAGATTTATTACCACTTTGGCCCTAGGATTAACTAAGTTCGTCAGAATCAATAGTTTTTATCCCAGATTGAACAATTAATTCTGTACCTAAACCCCCCGTCAAGATGATCCACACGCCACATATGTGGAATAGCTTAGATACTAATACCTAATTTTAGTTCGCGACTCTAAAATCAGTAAATAATCACAAATTATCGAAAAGAGTAAAAGACCTGATTTAATTTAATTTAACAGAAACCCAAATTCAACATTCGTTATAAAATAAAACTAGGATTCACCCATAGTTTGTTCTCAAGCACTAATGAAAGCTTAGCTCATATTAAAATTAAAAACTAAATTAAAAGAATTGGAATTCATATTGTTTACAAAATTAAAATACGAAAAGAACCTAATTTCCGGAATTGGATTGACTACGAACGGAGCTATAGACCCACTCCAGCTCTTGTAGCTTCTTCTTTCTTCCTTCTGTTGCTTCTCTCTGGTGTTTAATCTTGTGGAATGTGAATTGTGTGAAAAATAGAAGTCCAGACCTCCTTTTATAAGTAAAAATTCGGACTAGGGCTTGGACCAGAAAATAAAAGCCTAATTAAATGTCCAAGCCCACTTTCTAAGCCCAAAATCCCGTAACTGATGATAGGCCTTCACTAAAACAGCTTTTCCCGATGCGTTACAACTCCGATTGACCTCATTCCAGTTGCTAAAGTTCCGTAACTCGATAAGGAATGATTTCTCTTCAAAGGTCAGCGGCTAAATCATCGCTTAAGCACCTCGAAATCAGCAATCTATGGCCTGGAAAGTGGATTTTCAGCTCTAAAGATAATATCTTCGGGATTTGTCTTCAAGTCTTGACTCTAATTCACGATCTTTGACCTTCTCCTCGGATTCCTCTCCTAGCTAACATCTAAAACCTGTAAACTTTACACTAAAAATACCAATATTACGCGCAAAAGTTTAATAAATTAAAAATGCTAGAAATAGAAAGGCAATTCCGGATTATTGCAAATTTAGTCCAAAAGTCTATCATATTAATCAAATAAACACCAAAAATGATGTCTCCCAAGGGTCTAAAATAAGAACAATTAGGGAGACATCAAGACCCCCAACTCAAACCTTTGTCGTCCCGACAAAGTAAAACAAAACAAAGGGGTAGAAGTAAACGTATGAACACATAGAAGCTAGCAAATAAACCCTAAAGCAATTCTCAAAATAAATCTCATATAACAAACTCTAGAAACTAATATACACATACACTAATCATGCAACATCAAACATAAATAATCTCAATCATAAAATTAAAGTCGCAATGCTTGAAGGTTACACTTGTACTCATCTCTGTATGATGGCTATAGGGTGGTCATTAATCCTACCTTGCTTTGAACGCTCCACCTAGTCTATTCCCTATCAACAGAATTATAAATTCACTATGCACTTTGGAATCACGAGGTCTTTACGGTTATAATAATGGCTTAAGGACGGTATGGATGTATATTTGGTAAATTTGAAGTGAGCTTTTGGCTCTCTCCTCACTTACCATCAACAATGTCCTCGAGCTTGAGTTAACGCTCAAAAAGATGTTCTCACTCACCCATATACGCACTAATTTAGCGTCCCATGTCTACCCACTATCAATAAGATGATTTTCAGAAAATTCCACTTTGCCGGATGTTTTATTCATTCATATCTTTCTTTTTCTTTTCTTTATTCCCGGCAAAGGGTTACAAGTATATATCATCTGCAATTGTGCTACAATACAAAGCACATCGATCCCTACCCATTTAATTCCCCATATGTGGTCCCACCACCCCAAACTCAAGCTCGAGACATGTCTCAGGATTGTGATTCAAGTGCGGGTCATATGGTCATGCCTAATAATCTAAGGGATAATGGTTTATATCGTGGCTACAAAGAAAAGGCTAAAGGCTCAAAGTGGACTAAGACGGATAATAATTAATACAAGGGATAGAAGGCTAAAAAGGCACAAATGGCTAACAAAGAACTGCCCCTATCATTTTCCTAAGTACATAGCTTGTCTTTAGTTCATATCTAGGTGGGTTCTCTACTAATTAGGATTTCACGTTCTACACACCAAACATATTCCTTGAGTACAAGCTTATTTCATTTGCATTGTTAATTAATTTTTCCTATCAATTACCTATGTTCGCATGCAATTGTAAGTGCGTTTTATATCAATCCCTAAAGTCCACTATTTACTATCATAGATTCATCAAAAGTATGCTTAAAGGGATATTTAAAAATTTCTATAGTCAAACGCAACTCCGAAAATTCTTTTATTGAAAGCAAATAAAGCAAATAACACATAAAAACTGGGATGAGGCAACGAACCCCACCCCAAACTCAAAAATGAGTCGTGTCCCCATGACTCGAAGAGACTCAATAAAGCATTTAAACTAATATACACTAAGAGGAAAGTTTAGAAAACGTATCTTAACCAGCGCGAGGCTGGTTATCGGTGTTGCGTTCTGGACCTTTATCTCGCGTAACAGCATCATAAATCGCGTTTTGAAGTGTATTTACGCCTAGGATTAAATTTCGAAGTAGGTCCAATTCTTTTGTAACGTTTCCCAAGGTAGCAATCATCCTCTCCTGATTCTCTTCCAACACCTGAATCTTCGCTTCCAACTCAGGTATAGTTTTCGCTTTCTTTGATTGAGGAGTTCTTGGACTTCTTGTAGCTCGTGTTGCTTCTTCATGGATGTTCTTGATTGTGCTCAAAGCTATACTCACACCAACTGAAACAATGTCAATATCTGCGTTCTTACGCGGAATCTTTGCGTCTAGACACAACTGAGTAATAGTACAAGGAAACTTCAGATTTTGTTGTTTCATTGGTGATTTCGCGAACTCCATGATTGTATCATAAATGATCTTGGCAACATCAAATGGTTTCTCCTCCAAAATACACTTAATAACAAATATGTGCTCTCTCTTCAACTCGGAAGTGTACTTAATACCAAAGAAAGTGGGTATTATGAAACGAGACCAAACCTTAGCACGAGGTGTCAAACTACTGCTGTAAAACTGTCCAGGATACCTTTCACCTTCAGGAATTGGGCTAGTCCCATCAACAAGCACGGTCCCCCAAAGGGATTCAAAATCAAAAGAAGGGTCATTAAGAGTTTCTTGGAAGGGGCATGTTCCAGAAAAGTTGGGTAGCTTCAATGATTTCCGAATACGTTCAATAGAGAAAGGAACTACCTTTTTGCGGATATCAATGGCATCATGGGAGGTAGCTAAACCTTCGTAAAATTCTCGCACAAAAGTAGGAATAAACTCAAGCTTCCTTTCTTGTAACGCCTTCCAACCAAACTTAGCACATGTCACAGCATATTCCTTGTAATCACTACTCGTAATACCCTTAGGAAAATTCGTCTCCTCACCAAATTTCAAAAATTCAATTCTTTCACGAACCTGAGTATTCCAACAAGTGTAAACCCTCTTAGGCTTGTGGGCCCACATCTTCATACGCGGAGGTTTCGTAACGGGTGCTTCCGGAATCTCTTGTTCAGTTTCCTTCTCAATGTTCTTCGCAATTTCCTCTTCTGGTTCCCTCTCACTTTCAATCTCATCAATCAATCTTCTCTTTAGACCTGTGATTTCTTTTCTGTTAGAATCAAGCTTAACTTCGTCAATTTTACGTTTAGGACGCGAATCAGGAATCTCAATAGCTTGTTCTTGAGAACCACCAATGGTGGTCTTTCTTCTAGGAGCAGTTCTTCGGAAATCACCGGTTCTGTTAGTCATCTCTTTTCACCCCAAACTCAAAACTTCAAATAAAGAAAAACTTAGGTAAAAGTTTAGAATTTTGATGTTTTGAGGTTTAAGAATTTAAGAACTAGGTGAATTATGAGATGGGTCTTTGTTAATTTGTATGGGAGAAGAAAGAATTGGGTTTAATTT
Organism: Nemophila menziesii; assembly: GCA_029959085.1. Lineage (NCBI taxonomy): Eukaryota > Viridiplantae > Streptophyta > Magnoliopsida > Boraginales > Hydrophyllaceae > Nemophila > Nemophila menziesii. The sequence continues at coordinate 20,705,383 of JARWIR010000007.1, read as the reverse complement.
AAGGAATTGGGTGAAGAAGAATCTTGGGAAAAACTAAGGATTTGATGTTATTTTGGAGAGGATGTGAGTTGATCTTATGTTTTTGTGGTGAAAGAGGGTAGGATTTGATGATATATAGTGTTTTGGTAGATGAATTTCGGAGGTAGGGAGGCTATTGGTGCGTTTTAGGTAAATACTTGCAAAGGAGGCCAAGAAAACTAGGTTAAACCCCTCAAAACCGACATCACAGCTTCGAAAACCGGGTTCCCGGTTTTGGCAAACCGGGTTCCCGGTTTTGGCAAACCGGGTTCCCGGTTTCGCGTCGCTGTGACGGCGCGGAAAAAATACTTAAATAAAATTTTTTTTCTTTTCCTTTTTTTTTTTTTTTTTTTTTTTTTTTTTTCAAAACGCACCAAAACGCTGGACCCCAAGACGCGGGGTCAGGGATTTTACTCGCCGAAACCGGGTACCCGGTTCTGTGGAATGCGGGTTCCCGGATTTTCTCGATGGCGCGAATCAAAACGCGCCAAAACGCCACTTCTCAAAACGCTGGGACAGAACTTTTGGGTTTCATCAGCTCCGAAACCGGGTACCCGGTTCTGCCAAATGCGGGTTCCCGGTTCCGACGCTGTGATATTACCCAAAAACGCCAAGTGTTGCGTTAGAATGGTTGGTACCAGCTCCAAAACCGGGTTCCCGGTTTTGCGAAACCGGGTTCCCGGTTTTGCGAAACCGGGTTCCCGGTTTCTCCTGGACATCCAACCAACTTTTCTTCTGTTTTCGCCAAATCGACCCCAAACTCAAGTCCTTTTTACCCCTGAAATCATCAAAAACAACTACCCTTCCTCATTTCTTAATAAAAACAATTACGAAAATCAAACTAAGCTAAATTGCAAAAATGTAAAAACTCAGCTAATATACAAGTAATTGGCTTTCGTTTAACGTCGTTAAGCTCGACGGTTTACCTCACGCTTCTAAAGATTCTCGAGGAGATACATGACCTCCCCGGGATGTGGATCTTCCGAGCGATTGGTATCTTCACCTCCATGGTATATCTTTAATCTGTGACCGTTAACCATAAAGGTACGGTTCTCTAGCGGATGTTCTATTTCTATCGCCCCATGAGGTGTAACTTTGGTCACTATGTATGGACCTGACCACTTAGATCTTAACTTACCCGGAAAATTGCTGAACTTTGAATTATATTTTAATACTTTTTGCCCCACTTCAAAGTTCTTTGGACGAATCCGATTGTCATGCCATTTCTTTGTATTTTCTTTGTAAAGTTTAGCATTTTCATAAGCATGCAATCTGAATTCGTCAAGTTCATTAAGCTTCATCATACGATTCTTTCCGGCTAAGATAGGATCTAAGTTCAACTGCGCAATTGCCCAATAGGCACCCATTTCAAGCTCTAAAGGTAAGTGACAAGCCTTACCATACACCATACGATAAGGAGATGCACCTACTGGAGTCTTAAACGCAGTACGATAGGCCCACAACGCATCATCTAACTTCATTGACCAATCTTTTCTTGTAGGACCAACGGTTTTCTCTAGGATTGACTTGACTTCACGGTTCGAAACCTCAGCTTGACCATTGGATTGTGGATGGTATGCAGTAGATACACGGTGTCTGACTCCATATTTCTCTAGAATAGTCTTCAGATATCTATTAACGAAATGAGATCCTCCATCGCTAATAATCACTCTAGGTGTGCCATGTCTAGTGAAAATATGTGACTTCAAGAACTTAATCACCACTCGTGAATCATTAGTAGGTAAAGCCACCGCTTCTACCCACTTAGACACATAATCAACAGCCAATAAGATATAGAGGTTACCATTTGAAGGAACGAAAGGACCCATAAAGTCTATGCCCCACACATCGAATATCTCAACCTCTAACACATTATTACGCGGCATCTCATCCCTCTTAGATATGTTTCCGGTAAACTGGCATCTCGTACATTTCTTAACATATTCATGACAATCTTTTATAAGAGATGGCCAGTAAAAACCCGATTGAAATACCTTTGCAGCAGTTCTGTCTCCTTTGAAATGTCCTCCATATAATGAATCATGGCATCCAGCTATAATGGCTTGAGTCTCTTCCCTTGCTACACATCTTCGTATCATTTGGTCAGCACAAACTTTATAGAGGAACGGATCCTCCCAAAAGAACTGTCTAGCACGATGAGCTAACCTTTTTCTTTCTTGATAAGTAGAACCTTCACGAAAAACACCACTCACCACTAAATTCGCAATATCTGCGTACCACGGAGCCTCATAATCTCGAACAACGAATAAACTCTCATCAGGAAACTCTTCTCTAACTGCTTCAGTACCATTATTCATCTCTGAACCCTCTAAGCGCGATAGATGATCTGCAACCTGATTCTCACAACCCTTTCTATCTTTGATCTCTAAATCGAACTCTTGAAGCAATAACACCCATCTGATTAACCTTGGTTTCGCATCTTTCTTCTCCATAAGAAATCTGATCGCGGAATGATCTGTATAAACAATAACTTTCGCTCCAAGAAGATAAGAGCGAAATTTATCAAACGAATAGACAACTGCTAGCAACTCTTTTTCTGTAACTGTGTAATTAATCTGAGCACCACTAAAAGTTTTACTAGCATAGTAAATCGAATGAAAAACCTTCTCTTTTCTTTGTCCTAATACAGCTCCCATACACAAATCACTCGCATCACACATAACCTCAAACGGTAAATTCCAATCTGGAGGTAACACTATAGGAGCAGAAATAAGTTTTTCTTTGATTGTTTTGAAGGCCGCTAAACAAGCTTCATCAAAAAGGAATTTGCAATCCTTTTCGAGTAAGTTGCATAGTGGTTTAGCAATCTTAGAAAAATCTTTAATAAAACGCCTATAAAAGCCAGCATGGCCAAGAAAACTCCTTACCCCTTTAACAGAAACAGGAGGGGGAAGAGTTTTAATTACCTCTATCTTTGCTCTATCAACTTCTAAACCAACACTCGAAACTTTGTGACCCAGAACAATACCTTCGCGAACCATGAAGTGACACTTCTCCCAGTTGAGCACCAAATCTGTTTCCTTGCATCTCACTAACACTTTCTCCAAGTTATCCAAACATATATCAAAATCATCACCAAACACGGAGAAATCATCCATGAACACTTCAAGGAAATTATCTATCATGTCCCAGAAGATGGCCATCATACACCTTTGAAAAGTAGCGGGAGCGTTACACAATCCAAATGGCATTCTGCGATATGCAAAAGTACCAAATGGGCATGTAAAGGTAGTCTTATGTTGATCTTCTGGAGCCACGTAAATCTGATTGTACCCGGAGTAACCATCCAAGAAACAATAATATTCTCTTCCGGCTAACTTGTCTAACATCTGATCAATGAAGGGCAAAGGGAAATGATCTTTTCTGGTGGCCTTGTTCAGCTTTTTGTAATCCATGCAAACTCTCCAACCTACTACCGTTCTTGAAGGAATCGCCTCATTTTTATCATTAAGAACTGTTGTAATTCCTCCTTTCTTCGGTACACACTGAACTGGACTCACCCATTCACTACTCGAAATGGGATAAATAATCCCCGCATCTAAAAGCTTAATCACCTCCTTCTTCACCACATCCTTCATGGCTGGCATTAATCTTCTCTGACCTTCAACTGAGCGTGCATTAACATCTTCTAGTATGATTTTGTGTTGACAATATGATGGACTAATGCCTTTGATATCAGCAATTGTCCAGCCTATTGCTTCTTTGTTGGCTCTTAACACACGCAACAGTTTATCTTCTTGAGGACCTGTTAAATTAGCTGAAACAATAACAGGTAGAGTTTCATTAGTACCCAAATAAGCATACCTCAAGTGTGCTGGCAATGGTTTTTCTTCCAACTCCGGAGGAGATTCAATTGAAGGTTTCTTTTTAGGAATAATCTCCCCCGGTTCTCTCACGGGTTCATAGGCAAGACGCCTATATTTCGGATTTTCAGAATTGAGAGCTGCCACTGTTTCTGTAAGCTCCTCCATCATCTCAGGTGAATCTAATGTCAAAGCAGCCTGCAAGATATCATCAAAATTTAAACAATTAAATACCTCTTGCGATGCTTGCTCTACTACATCCATTCTGAAGCAATCTTCCTGAGAATCTGGGAATTTCATGGCTCGAAATACATTGAATTTCACTTCCTCATCTTGTATCCTCATCGTTAATTCGCCATTCTCTACATCGATCAATGTCCTCCCTGTAGCTAGGAAGGGTCTACCCAAAATAATGGGGACATTTCTATCTGCATTGTATTCAAGAATTACGAAATCAACAGGAAATATAAGTGTACCTGCCTTAACAAGGACATCCTCAATACGGCCTTCAGGATGAGCAAGAGACCTGTCCGCCATTTGCAAGACCATAGAGGTAGGTCTTGCGTTTCCAATTTTAAGCTTATCAAAGACTGACTTAGGCATCAAGTTGATGCTTGCCCCCAAATCGCATAGTGCCTTTCCCTTCCATTCTTCTCCAATCGATATGGGAATCGTGAAAGTCCCCGGATCAACTAACTTCGGAGGTAATTTGCTCTGGCAAATCGCACTACACTCTTCAGGAAGGCCAATCATCTCATTATCACAGTAGGGCCTTTTATTAGTGAGGGCCCTCTTCAAAAACTTCGTATACTTAGGAATATCTCGAATTGCCTCAAGTAACGGAATATTAATACTCAAACCCCTCACTCTATTGAAGAATTTCTGAAAATCACCCATATCACCCTTTTTCTGAACTCGCGATGGAAACGGTGGTGGAGGGTGATTGCTTACAATTTCATCTCTCTTTTTCGGAATTTCTCTTGGTCTTTCTATCTCTTCAACCTCACTATCTTTCTTATTCTCTTTCTCTTTCTCACCCACTTCCTTTTCTTTTCTTGGAACTTCTTTCTCTTTCATAACGGGAAAAGGAGGTGGAGGAAGGTTCTTACCACTTCTTAATGTAACAGCCTTGCAATCTTCATGTTGTGTTGGATTTTCCGTATCGCTAGGAAGTTGCCCTTGTGGACGCTGATTCAACTGTTTATTAATTTGACTTAGCTGATTCTGGAAAATCTTCATATTCGCTTCAGCTGCGTTCTGACGTTCCAAAGCTTGTGTTTGAAGAGCAATCAAATTTTCAACGGTTTTCTGAAGGGTAATTACTCCTTCTTGTGGATGGGCAGGTAGAGCTTTCTGGTTTAAATTCTCATCGTAGGTATTCTGAGGAGCTTGTCTTTGCACATAATTGTTTTGATTCTGTCCTCCTTGATGATTGTTATGTGGTCTTGGATTATAGTTGTTGCCTTGAGGGCGCGGCTGATACGCGTAAGTAGGATTGGCTGCCCCATTAGGATTTGAGTATTGAAACCCAGGATGGTTTCTGTTAGGCTGATATCCATTACCACTTGAATTGAAATTACCTCTATTGGACATAAAATTCACTGATTCTTGATTATTCGGACAACTTTCCTCATCATGATCATCTACCTTACAAATTGAACACATATAAACCTCTTGTGCAGCATGCACAGCTACCTTCTTACCCGAAAATCCTTCTTTCACAGCTAGAGTAAGCTGCTTCAATTGTTGCTCTATGGTATTCTGGATCTTATTCTCAAACGTAGCAAATTTTTCTTCTATGTCAACATTATTTACTCCCTTGACTGGTGTTCTTACTGAGCTCCACCCAACTTCATTCTTGACTGTTCTCTCTAAAATGATCTTGGCATGAGCGGGTTGAACTTGAAGAAAACCTGCTCCACATAGCGTATCCAACTTCTCTCTCGAAATTCCATCAAGGCCTCTATAAAAGATCTTTAACTGTTGTTGTTCTGAAAAGCCATGATTAGGAACTTTACGCAAACACATCTGAAATCTTGTCCAACTCCTACCCACAGTTTCCTCATACTCTTGACGGAATTGTGTCAATTCTAGTTCAGCATCTAACCTCATGTTACTTGGGTAATACCTGTCAAAGAAAGCGATTTCTAATTGGTCCCAATTAGTAATCCTCGTAGGATCTTGCGTATCGTGCCATTCACTTGCTCCATCAATGACAAAGAATTTGAAAGCAGCAAAATACATCTGTTCTCTTGAAACCCCTTGTGTGATATAAGAATCACATATCTGCTTAAATTTCTGTACCGCTCTAAGAGGATCTTCCGATGGTCTTCCGCGAAAATTTCCAAAGTTTTGGAACTGAGCTAGCATACCCGAATCTGGACGGAATCTCGGAACATTAATATCTGGAGCACCTACTCCTATAGATGGAGCGCGGAATGGAACTTCTGGAGGGCCATTAGTGAACCACGGATCATGATTCATCACTATCTGGACTGGAGGATTAGGATTTAGTGGTTGAACTTGAGGAATAACGCCTGGAGCTAAAGGTTGGCCATTTGCATCTAACTGGCCTTGTCCATTCTGTTGACCTTGAATAATGATATTCTCCATTCTGTTACTTAATTCTTCTACTTCTAAAGCTTCTCGTTCTCTTCTTCTTCTGTTCGCAAGTCTGATCAACGATTCTGGATTACTAAGGATCGGAGGTGTTGGCTCTAGATCCTTGAATAGCCTTCTTCGCATACACCAAACCTAAAAACCTGAAAAAGCTAACAAACAAAAAGCGTAAAACTGATAAAATAAAATAAATGCACTTATCACTAAAGGATAAACACCGTGGTCACACGCTACCGTCCCCGGCAGCGGCGCCAAAAACTTGGTGGTCCTTTGTGTGTTCTAAATAAATGCAAATAATAATCGAACCACAACCGCAAGTGTACGGTTGTCCCAAGTAGTAATTCTGATAATCAGATTCGTTCCAAGGACGGATGGTTGATCACAATGTTTATGCAAATAGCGATTGATGCACTTATGAAAATGAAAGAGGATAAATTGTTTGTTTTGGTTTTGTTTATTATAACTAAATGAAAGATAAAATAATAATGCAAGTAAAAGATAAGACGCAAGTAAAATGTATGAAAACGCAATATGAGACGTAGTACTTGAGAACGCAAGGATCCTCCTAATTTTACTTTCTAACGTATGTTGTTCAAGGGTTAAATCAGTCAATTACAATGGTCGGGATTCTAAATTCCTTATACCCCCGTCAGGGTGGACTATAAGGCAATCCTAAAGTGTCACTAGTCCCGTCAGGGTAAATATGATCCACCGTTGGATGATTAAGATTTATTACCACTTTGGCCCTAGGATTAACTAAGTTCGTCAGAATCAATAGTTTTTATCCCAGATTGAACAATTAATTTTGTACCTAAACCCCCCGTCAAGATGATCCACACGCCACATATGTGGAATAGCTTAGATACTAATACCTAATTTTAGTTCGCGACTCTAAAATCAGTAAATAATCACAAATTATCGAAAAGAGTAAAAGACCTGATTTAATTTAATTTAACAGAAACCCAAATTCAACATTCGTTATAAAATAAAACTAGGATTCACCCATAGTTTGTTCTCAAGCACTAATGAAAGCTTAGCTCATATTAAAATTAAAAACTAAATTAAAAGAATTGGAATTCATATTGTTTACAAAATTAAAATACGAAAAGAACCTAATTTCCGGAATTGGATTGACTACGAACGGAGCTATAGACCCACTCCAGCTCTTGTAGCTTCTTCTTTCTTCCTTCTGTTGCTTCTCTCTGGTGTTTAATCTTGTGGAATGTGAATTGTGTGAAAAATAGAAGTCCAGACCTCCTTTTATAAGTAAAAATTCGGACTAGGGCTTGGACCAGAAAATAAAAGCCTAATTAAATGTCCAAGCCCACTTTCTAAGCCCAAAATCCCGTAACTGATGATAGGCCTTCACTAAAACAGCTTTTCCCGATGCGTTACAACTCCGATTGACCTCATTCCAGTTGCTAAAGTTCCGTAACTCGATAAGGAATGATTTCTCTTCAAAGGTCAGCGGCTAAATCATCGCTTAAGCACCTCGAAATCAGCAATCTATGGCCTGGAAAGTGGATTTTCAGCTCTAAAGATAATATCTTCGGGATTTGTCTTCAAGTCTTGACTCTAATTCACGATCTTTGACCTTCTCCTCGGATTCCTCTCCTAGCTAACATCTAAAACCTGTAAACTTTACACTAAAAATACCAATATTACGCGCAAAAGTTTAATAAATTAAAAATGCTAGAAATAGAAAGGCAATTCCGGATTATTGCAAATTTAGTCCAAAAGTCTATCATATTAATCAAATAAACACCAAAAATGATGTCTCCCAAGGGTCTAAAATAAGAACAATTAGGGAGACATCAGTATCTTAAACAGCACTAGACTGGTTTTCATTGTTGCTTTTAGGTTGAGGCATTGAATTATTCTTTATCAAGTTGTAAAGGTCATTAATTTGTTTCTTTCATCTTGAATAGAGTGTCTTTCATTACCTCGAACTCCTTTTGTCGTATTCCCCAAAGTTTTCATCTCTTCCTAGCCCTCTTAATCATCATCTTCTATACAGAAATCTTCCCTCAACAACCAACCTTCTTTCCTCTTCATGTTATTCATACCCTTTCTAACCTTCATGGTCATCTCTGATGACCTCAATCTCAAAGATTTAAGAACTCCCAAAAGTTTTTCTTAAAGATTAGAGACTTTGGTGTTCTTGAAGATGTCTGAATACGCTGTATAGTGTGTTCTAAGCCGGGTCATGAATATTTCAAGGTTTGGGAAAGGTTTAATGGGTAATTATAAGCCTTGGTAAAGGAAAGGATTTGGATTAAGTGCGGATTTTTGGTGTTTTGGAAGGATTTATGATATGATCAAATGTTTGGATGATGTTTGGAGGGATGGTTTGGTGATGTTTTGGTGTTTTGATGGTGGTTTGTAGGTATTTCTGGAGTTTTGAGTTCCTATTACAATGAAGTTCCATGTGTGATGGGATAAAGGAAGAAGAAGGAAAAGGTTTAATAAATATTAGGTTAAAAATCGTAGACCGGGCTAGCATATCGGTCCGGTGATCGGTTACCCGCTAAGTCTCCATTCCTTTCTCTTCTCCACACGATTTCGTGCGTCCATTTTTTTCTTTCTTTTTTCTTTTTTTTTTCAAATATTTCATGGATGCAATGGGTAGTTGCGTGTAGTTGACCGCTGGACAGTAAGTTCGAGCTGTATCGAGTTTACTTGACTGGTAAACCGGTCCGTTGACCGGCTAGCCGGTCGCGATCTTCAATTTTTCACTGACGCAATCTGAAGCTGCGTGTACGTGGCCAATGGACAGAAGGTCGCGTTGTGACAAATTGGTTTGACCGGCATACCGGTCACAGATGATCGGCTAGCCGGTCGCATGACTCATTTTTTCGATGAGGCAATGTGAAGCTGCGTTTAAGTGGTCAACCAACAGTGAGTTGGCGCTGTGATGTTTTTTATTGACCGGCTAGCCGGTCCGTCTAATCCATTTTTACCACTTAAACATAGAATCACTCCGTCTCACACCTTTAACCCCAAACTCAAGAATTATAACACCTGCAAATCATCAAAAACACTACCACCCTTCTTATTTTAAAAATTACACACTAATACTAAATTATCCACTATGAAATAAAAGACATGAATGCAGTAAACTAATATACAATTGAAATGGCTTTTGTTTACTATCGTTAAGCTCGACGGATTACCTCTGAGATCACCTCTTAACATAACCTCTCCAGTAGTGAGTAAGGTTATCAACATTTGTTATTCAAAATTTGCATCATTTGGCTTTGATTCCAACTAGTTTCTAAGAGATAACCTTTGTGACTGGAATGATACCAGCCAAGAACTTTTGGATTCACACGATTTCGGAGAAGGGCCAGGCTTCTTCATTGCGACTTCTTCGCCCACTCTGAAATCCTTTTTCTTTCTTTCTTCTTAGGTTCTTTTGGAACCTTCATGACATATTCCTTTCCTTTCTTCATTTCATGATCGAGGTGTGTACTTCCCTTAGGATATTGAGGAGCTTTATTTGGTGGTTTCTTTCTTACCTCTCTTTCCTCATAGAGTTGTCACAACTTAGTTGGCTCTTTCTCTATCTGTTCAATTACATCCAACCGGAAACATTCCCCCTTTGGATCCGAAAACTTCATTGGCATGAACACTTTGAACTTTACCTCCTCGTCTTGGATACGCATGACTAATTCTCCATTTTCTACATCAATCAGAGTACGCCCCGTGGCTAAGAATGGTCTTCCAAAAATGATGGGGACATTCCTATCCGCGTCGTAGTCAAGTATAACAAATTCAGCAGGAAAAATTAAAGTACCTTCCTTGACGAGGACATCTTTCATTCTTACCTCTGAATGTAAGATGGGTCTATCGGCCATTTGCAAGACCATAGAGATTGGTCTTGCATTTCCTATCTTTAACTTCTCAAAAATTGATTTAGACATGAGATTAATATTGCACCTAGATCACACAAATCTTTCCCTTGACACTCATCACCAATATAAATCGAAATTTAAAAATCCTAGGATCAAATAATTTAGGTGGCAACTTACTCTGGCATATTGCACTACATTCTTCTGGTAACCCTATCATTTTATTCTCGAGACATAGGCGTTTATTGGTGATAGCTCTTTTCAGGAATTTCAAAGATTCTGGTACACCCTTGATAGCTTCTAAGAAAGGCATATTAATGTTGAGCTTACTTTCCATGTTCATGAATCTCTGATATTCAGCCATATCTCCTTTCTTCTGAACTCTTGAGGGGAAAGGTGGAGGATGACGGTTCACTTCCACTACCACATCTTTCTTCTTGGGTTTTTTCCTTTGTACCCTTAACAGGATTTTCAATCACCTCTTCACTCATATCATCAACTAATTAGTCAACTACATCCTCTACCTCCTTTGGTGTGACAATTACCTCTTTTTCTTTCATAATCGGGAAGATAAGTGGTTGAAATTGCTTACCGCTTCTAAGTGAAATTGCATTACAATCTTCAAACTGGAGAGGAATCTCTGTACTAGGTAGTTGTCCTTGACCTCGAACATTTAAGCAATTGGAAATCTTTGATATTTGATTTTCCAAAATTTTCAATGAAGCGGAATGTGAATTTAGCGTTTCCTCAATATTTGTTGACCTACTCTCTGAAGAGGCTATGAATTTGACCAACTGGCTTTCAATTTGGGTTGTCTTACTCCCTAAGATGGCTATATACTGGGTCATAATGAGGGCTAAATCAGCCATGGTGAATGCACGTTCTTGAGGGCAAGAAGGAAGTGCCTTCTGGGCTAACGTATCTACGTAAGCATCGTGTTGGGCTTGACCTCCCTAATATTGATTTTGCCGTTTGAACTGATAATTACTCCCTTTGGGGCTTTGTTTGATAAGTTCCTGGATTAACAGCCCCTTGTGGATTTGAATATTGAACACCTAGATGGATTTTATGTTGATTATCATATCCTTGACCATCCGAATAGTTGTTACCTCGATTATTAACGAAACATACAGATTCTGGATTATTAGAGCACTCTTCCCAACTATGATCAACTACTCTACAACTAGGACATATCTCTGGCTCTTGTACAACATTAATAATAGCTTGTTTATTAGACACACATAACTGCTTTACCTTATTCTTAAGAGCGACAATCTTAGCATTCAGAGCTGTTACTGCATCTACATTCAAAGTACCTTTATATCAAACTAGAACTAGTGATCTTGATGGTTGCCAATTCATCTCATTCTTCACGATTCGATCCATAATACCCAAAGCTTGATTTACAGGGACCATCATGAAACCACCCTGGCACATAATATCTACTTTTTCTTTGGAGGCTTCATCTAAACTACGATAAGATATTCCAAGCTGTAATTTATTTAAGAATCCATGTAATGGAAATTTTCGTAATAATAATTGGAAACGAGTCTAAGCAGCTCCTACAGCTTCTCCATGTTCTTGACAGAAGCATGCTACATCAAGTTGACCACTAAGTCTGACACTTTGAGGTTAATACCTATCAAAGAACGCAGTCTGAAGTTGATCCCAAGTTAAAATTTCATTGTGTTGTTGCTGATCATACCATTCACTAGCTCCTCTGGTGAGGAAAATGAGAATATTGAAAAGTACATTTGTTCTTGGGTTACTCTAGGAGGGAAATATGCATCACAGATTTGCATAATATTGTAAATGGCTCGAATAGGATCTTCACGTGCAGCTCCACTATACTGTCCAATACTGATAAACTGATTTATCATACCCGCGTCTGGTCTGAATCTGATTCCTTAAATTGCGGGTGGACGGAGTTCCAATGGTGGCAAACATAATGGCCTGTATTTGTTAGGTTGGATGAGCCTTGATGGTCTCTATGTTGAATTCTAGAACCATTGTTATTAGGTGGTTGAGCTACAGGAGGAACTTGAATTCGAACGTTTTGATTACCTCCTGGAGGGTCTTGCACAATTGGTGGCACTATCGGGTTCCCATCTTCATCCAACTCTATTCCAGGATCTTGGAAATTATTAAGATTCACGGCTGCCATTTCTCTTTCTCTCGCTTCCCTTTCTTCCCTTTCTCTCTTGTTTTTAGCTCGGATTAACCTCTCAGGATTTGAGAGCACATACCAAACCTGTAAAACCTGAGAAAAACAAACAAAGAAAAAGCGTAAAACTGCAAAATAAAATAAAAATTAAATCACTTACGCATAACACCGTGGTCACACGTTACAGTCCCCGGCAGTGGCGCCAAAAACTTGGTGTCTCCCGGTGTGTGATAAAATCACACCCCTAAAAGGAGGGACACAAACCACAAGTGTACGAGTCGTCCAAGTAATAATCCGATAAACGGGTTTTCGATCTCAAGAACGAATGGATATGACTTATGGTGTTTATCAAATGATTGGAGATAATTGTTATGACAGAAAAATAAAAGATAAAAATGTTTATTTGGTTTTGTGTTTAAACTATAGACGCAATGAAATTAAAATGCTAAAACGATTAACAGAAAAGAAATACTGAAAGTAAATAAGTGTGGACGCAAGTATGAGAGAGTTACTTGAGTCTCGCAAGGGTTTCACGTAAATATATATTTAATATATGCTTTCAATTAAGGGCTGAATCGGTATTTTTGTATTAGTCGCGATTCAAATATCTCCTAATCCCCGACAGGGTGGAATTAGGAGCTATCCTATGGTATTACAAATCCCGTTACTGCGATTATAAGCTACCTTCGAATGTTTAAGTTTTTTAACCAAGTAGCTTCATGGTTAGTCAAGCCTGTCAGGATCAATGACGAATACCTCGCGTCTATTTCCTAGGTCCGTAAATAAACCCCCCCATCAAGATGACCACTTTGCCACTTAAGTGAATAGCCTAATTACTATATCCTATTTTTGATTCATGACTTCCAAAATAGTAAATAAATTCACGATAATAGTCAATACGAAATACCCAATTCAGATTAAATCTTTCAATCCCAAATTCAAAAACATTAATAGAAAAAATTAGGGTTCAACCCATAAATGCGATTCTCAAGTACAAATAGAATTAGCTCAAGCTAATACTAGAAATAACTAAAAATAAATAAATGGAATTCATTTTCAGTTACAAAATTAAAGTAAAGAACCTAATTTAGGGGTTGGATTTGGCTGCTATTAGAAGAAATGACTTTCTCCAGCTCTAACTTTATCCTTCTCCTCTTTGCTCTGATTCTATCTTCTACAATAATGAATCCTATTAAAAAATTAGTTCTAAAGTCTTATTTATAGTGGAGAAATCGGATTGAGCTTTTTAATTAAGAGTAATAAGTCGAAAGAGTGAAAGCCCAAGTCAAATTTAGAAATCCCGTAACTGTTGTACAACTGTTAGTAAAACGTCCGTAACTTTTGCCTCTCGTATCCAAATCACCTGATTCTAGTCTTCAAATCTTCCTAACTCATAGGCGTAACTTTCTCATTCAAATCTCCAGACCTGAAATAGTGCTGATGTGGGTCGAAAACAACAATTAGTAACTTTCCAGATTTTCATCTCCTTTAGTCAACTCTTCGGATGATCTCTTCTTGCCTTTGACCTCTCCGCTCGATCTAAGACTTCAATTCCCAATTATCCTCCTTGTCTTGGTGCTCCATATCATTTATGGACCTAAGACCTTTACACTAAAAACAAACAAATTAACGCACAAAAGCTCTAAAACACAATTAATACAATTCCAAGGGGAGAAAATGCAATATAATAAAATAATCATAAAAGTCTATCAAATAAGTGTATTAATCACCTAAAATGATGTCTCCTAAGGGCATATATTTAGAACAAAACGGGGGAAATCGGTATGCAAGGAAAGGTGGAGACCAAACAAAGAACCAAATCCATGGATCGAAGGATAACAAAGGGAAAAGTGGGGGAGGTAACAATAAAGGTACATTTCATGCTAGTACTATGATGTCTCCCTAAATGTACTAATTTTATGCCCTTGGGAGACATCATTTTTTGTGTTAATTCGACTATTTAGATAGACTTTTGGTGTTAATATGCAATAAATCGATTTTCCTCTTTTAATTCTAGTATTTTTCATTTATTAAACTTTTGCACGTAATATTGTTCTTTTTAGTGAAAAGTTTGTAGGTTTTGAATACTAGCTAGGATAGGAATCCAAGAACAAAGTCAAAGATCGTGTAATAAAGTCAAAGCAAGAAGAAATATCCCGAAAGAATTGACAATTTCAAGCTGCAAATCCAGAAAGTTGATAATGATTGCTGATTTTGAGCCATCTAAGCGTGGAATTAAATCAACGGTGACCTCTTGGTGTTGGCAAGTCCTCATGACTGACCAAACTGGTATGCCCCTACATCCGTCCCCATGGTCGTTTATCTCTCTGTGACAACGTCACTCGCAAGTAAGGTATTATTCTGACCCTCCCATCCGGCTTTGTTACCTTGGGTTTGGCAAGTCCACCGAACCGACCAAAAGCGTGCCCTCTGCGGCTTGTCCCCATTGCCGCTTCACTTTGCGGTTCTCCCTCGTGTCTGCTTCGACTTGACAAAGACGATTTCGCTCTAATACCAATTGAGACAGACCGACACTTTGAACACCGCCCGACACCCCTCTCCCCAAAGGTTTGGGTAGGGGCCACACCTATCCACTGGGGTGATAGCACATTCACGCTTCATATAACTGGACCAAGACATAATAATAACCATAAGCACCTGTATCAAGGATATCACAGTCAGTTACGCACAGGATTAAGTGCCTCCCGTATGGCTTAGGACCCTGAGAGTAGGGTTGCAAATGAACCGATACTCTCACCAAGGGCTCGAGTTTGAGTTTGCTAAGGGTTTGTTTGAGTTCGGCTCGTTAGTTAAACAAGCCAAGCTCAAGCTTTAAATTCAGGCTCGTTTACTAAACGAGACAAACCCAAACCTATATAAGCTCGATTCGTTAAACTCGTGAACAGTTTGGTAAGAGCTCGTTAATAGGCTTGGTAGTTATATTCAATTAAAAATTATATATGTATACATGCAAAAAGTCAAAACTACGTAAAACTTTTGTATTATGTAATTAATCATAACTAAATATTTTATATCTAATAAGTAAATTTTATATCTAAAAAATATACTACTAGTATATAGGGCTATAAATGAACTGATACTCTCACCAAAGGCTCGAGTTTGAGTTCGCTAAGGGCTTATTTGAGTTCGGCTCGTTAGCTAACAAACCAAGCTCAAGAAAGCTAAAGCTTGGTTCGGCTCGTTTTATTTCAAATTCAAACCAAGCTCAAGCTCACTAAAATATTAGCAAACAAACTCAAGAAAGCTAAAGTTCGGCTTGGTTTGATTCGTTTGTAGCCCTACCTGAGAGGGAAATGCCAGTCCGTGACATTAAGCTCACTTAGCCTTTACGCATAACTACCCCCCCTCTCTCTCTCTCTCTCTCTATATATATATATATATATATATATATATATATATATAATATAAAAAACAAGAACACTAATAAAGTATTTTCATCTTCTTGTTATATAAGTATTTAATACTTAGTAGTGCGTTGAAAAGAATTGAGATTAATTTATGTTATCCAAAGAACTTATATATTGCTTTATAATATCTTAAAAACTTATTTTTATTTACTTTAATTTCCTTATAGAATATTCTTTATAAAATCATTAATTATATTTTTACATAAGGAAGAATTTTAGACCATACAAAGTGGTTTTAAGGGTGTTTACCAGTCGATTTGGAATTAAATAAATTTCAACCTGCGAATCACTCGTTCTTGTGCAGGTCTTCAAAAATTCGATATGCATCCGCCCAATACATTATACAAACCATTGAGTTTTAGGTGTGACGGGTTTCAGGTGTATTGCGGGTGATTTGGATTGATAAACATGTCAAATTAATATATGGGGTTATTGATCGGTCGATTTTTTTACAAATGAAAGTTGTAATAAGAAAATTAATTTAGGATATTCATTTACACTCATGATCTTTAGTTTTAGAAAATATAACTTGAGATTTTAAAAAAATCAATTTTGGATTTTAGAAAAATAGGAATATTATCATAATGGAAAGTGAAATTGGACTTATTATATGGAATATTATTAAAATTTTGAGGGATTGTAAAAGGGAATGAAGGAAGAATAAACATAGATGGGTAGAAACATGATCCTATTATTTTTTCCAAGTAAAATAAGCAATAAGGATTTTTCTAATATTTTTATATTAAAAGAGTAATCGGGTTATGCGGGTTTCAGTTTTGAACCCCGTAAGTCAGAAAAATATGTCTACGTTTTTTAAATTCAAACTACAGGCCTCCTAATAAAACAATCATTCATCAACTTTTGGGTTAAATTATACAGGTTGATCGGGTATTCTAACTTGATGCATACCCCTAAGTTGTTGAGGTGATTTTTGAGGATTGGGTTGAAGAAGATGAGTTTGAGAAATCGAGGGAGATAGTTCTTGCACCGAGGGTGCAAGAGAAGATTAGGGCAGAATCTCTGCAACCACACATCCATTTAGCACCGCCATATCCACTGAGAGTTACGTATCTGATTAGTAATACCGAGTAAAAAAATTCATGGAGGCATCAAAATCAAGTTAAAATCAACGTCTCAGTACTCGAAACCGTCGAGGAGGATCCAAAATAACAACGATTCTTCAAGGAGACACCTTCTTAGAGGAATAAATTTGTTGAATGCGATACCGTGGCTCTAACTCAAGGAGTATTTGCACGAGTTCAAAGGAAGATACCACCAAAAGTTAAAGATTCTGGAGGTTTTAACCTCTAAATCAAGATTGGTGGTACCTTTGAAGCAAAGACGATGTTTGATTTGTGTTCGAGAGTCAATCTCATGCCCAAAAGTGTATTTGAGAAGTTGGGCATTGGAGATGTCAAGCAACATCCGTCATCTTGCAATTGGCAAATAGATCCACTACAAATCTATGGGGAATCATTGAGTGCGGGCTCATCCACATAGGTAATCTAGTCATTCCCACTAACTTTGTTATTCTTGATTATGTTGCAGATTCGAATATCTTGTTCATACTTGGTCGTCCATTCCTAACTACAAGCCACACCATAATCGATGTGAACGAGAAAACCGTGACCTTACACATTAAAGATGAATAACATTCTATATTTTGGGAAAGAGAAGTACGAGAAGGAGTCACAAGAGGTCCCAATAATCCGAGTTGTGACCAAGGAGTCAAATGTTTAGAGCCTCCAAGAAACCGTGAAGAAGAAAGAAGAATATGAGTTTGGGGTGGGAGACGAAGTAGAGTTGAAAGCTCAAAAAATCGAGATTAGACCACGAGGATACAAGAATTCTTGGATGGGGTCGTTCATAGTAACTCAAGTTATTTCGGCAAAGGTGATTGAGGTACGAGCGAAGAAAGGTTGTAAGTTCTGATTGGTAGATGTGAATAGGCAAACCCTTTGTTGGGGAGGCTATATAAAGAAGAAGCGAGGTAACAATGTCGAACTTTGAACGACGTAAAATAAAAGTGTTTATGGAAGATAACCCACAATTTTCAAATTTTTTGCAATTTATTTTTGTTTTAGTAGTGTGTAGTAGTTAATTTTTTTAAGTGTTAGTGTATATTGTGTTTAATGAGGAGGATATTAGTGTTTTTTATGTGTAAGTACTCTAAAATTTGATTTTTGGATGAAAATGAGAAAATTGTCATGCTATGTAGGTATATTTCCGCGGTGCACCACACGATCCATACCGTCACTACAGTACCTATTTAATTGATAATATGGTACATGGGACGAGAGCAAAGAATGGTCGGTGTATATCGTATATCGTGTGACCATATCGACGGCTACCGTATCGAAAAACGCAAAATACTATTCCCCTATATAGGAAGAATATGTGTAATATATTTATTTTCCTTATATACCTAATCAACTGTATTAGGTCATGATTTGTGAACTGGTATCAAAACTTTATAGGTCGTAAGATTAGTTGTGTAACTTGTGTTGATCAATATACACCCCATTTGAACAAAAAAGAAAAAAACAATATACACGCCAACATTTTTTTTTTGTTCAAATATACACCCCAACATCGTTTGTGTGCTGTCTCAATTTCTTATGAAATCGTGTCTTCTTTTTTCTATTAATTTCATGTCAAGTCTTTCTCTAGGTATACATTCATACCTTCTAACTTGGGTCTCAATCGATTACCTCCTTATAAATCCAAATTACATCAAACCGCTATTATCAATTCACAATACATCTCCATTTTTTGTTTTTAATAATTCAGAGTTGAATCTTTCCTTTCTTAATATAGCCATCCATGATACATCCATCTTATAAATAAATCATTGTCACTTTATAAATATATTAATATTTCAGTACTCAAGGCTACAATACTATACTACTTTATACAATAATTTAACGTGAAGTTATAATACAGAGATGGAATATATTCTACTTTATATAATTTTGTTTCCTACGAGGCTATGCTATGAGCCTATTAGTAAATGACAATCATGACTACAAATTATGAAAAAAGCCAAAGTCAATGGAGTTGTCCTGTCCATTTCATCATCGATGACAAAATAATGTAAAGCCAAATTATATAGAAAAGGAGAGAAGAAAATCATTATCCACAGTTTCGATAGGAATAGGATACTTGTACCGTTTGTACAGTAAATTTTCATTGTAAAATGATTAGGTGGTGTAACTAATATAATGCATGCACAAGACATAGACTTTAAACCAAATATTTTTTGTATAAAAAGTCAACACTTGCTTTAACAACTTTCACCCACTTCTACCGGCCTCCTTTTGATATAATTTTCAAACGCCGGAATCCAATCGATTATAGCTTAATTATAAAAGACTACTGAAATCTAATCATTCTTTCATCATTAGGTTAACTTATCATACGGAAAAGAGTAAAAAAAACTTTTATTGTACCGAATAATTTTCCATAAGTTTTTTACATACGAACACAAATACTAAAGTTTTAAACATCAAAAATAATTTCACTTTCTTAAATGCTACGTAGTTATTAAAAAACATAGGATGAAAAAAAATAAATTAAGAAAATAAGAGTTGAAAAAAAAAAACACACTTTTTCTATTTTTAGTATTTTTTTTACGCACTTCTTTTTGTTTTTCCTTTTATGATTCGATCTAAAAATACCATCTATCTCATTTTTTGCTTATGTTCATATTAGATTATTTGTTATTTTCTAAGATTATGGGATCCAACAAAGAATCTTCATAACATATTTCATTTGAATCACTTTTTTTCTCCTTTTATTTTTCCCTTTTTTTGCTTTCTCCGAATCTTATCCTTCTGTTTCTTATCTTCTCTCATACACCACTATAATTTCATAACTATTAAGAACAAATCAACTCAAAGTAATTATTATAAAAACATGTCTGCTCAAGCTCCAAAAGGTCGGTGTACAAGGTACCGTGATATAACAAAGTTTGTTCTTACACCATCTACTTCAGAAATCACAGCAAAACAGAGTGAAAATGGTGATGTACATTAGGGGTGTGCGCTGGTCGGTTTTGTATGAAAAATGCTCAACCCACAAACCGCCCGTTCTTGTGCGGATTTTGAAAAATAAGACCCACACCCGCCCAATACATTACTTAAACCATTGAGTTTCGGGATAGGCGGATTGCGGGTGCATTGCGGGTGATTTAATTCGATAAAGAAGACGAATTTGTATCCATATTCATTTGGCGAGTCAAATTTATATTACAAATGGAAATTATAACGAAAAATATTGTTTAGGATATGCATATGCATTTCAAATCATTAATGATTAAAAGATGTAAAATGAGATTTTAGCAAACTAAATATATGAACTGAACAAAGAGTATAGATAATATCATAATTGAAATGAAAAACATATTCATTAAATAAAATATTATTGAAATATTGAGGAATTTCAAAATATTTTTGAAAAAATGGGAGGAATAAAAAAATGTAGAGTGAAAAGCACATGACCCCCGCTATTTTATTTGAAATGAGCAATACGATTTTTTCTAATTTTTATACTACAAGGTAATCAGGTATATGCGGGTTTGCGGGTTTCAAGTTTAAAATCCATAACACGCAAAAATGTGTATATTTCCGCAACCCACCCAATTAAAAACTAACCCGTATAATTTCGGGTTAGTGTGATCGGGTTGGTCGGGTTATGCGGGTTTTCTAACCTGATGCACACCCCTAATGTACATAATATTATCAACAAACCTTCATAAAAAATTAGTGAATATGGTTGTATACAAAATGTAAATAATAGATCTACTAATGGTACAATCATTACTGAAAGTAGTATAGTAATTACTCCTCAAGATGATAGGATCAAAGATAAATTTGAAGAAGTATAGGAAGTCAAGCAATTTGCAGAAGGGAAAAATGAGTCAAACAAAATGGATTGCTCTCAAAATAAAGATGTAAGCGCAAAGAGTCCTTGTTCAAATCTGTTCCAGAGACTCCTTGCCAATATTACATGAAGGAAAGATCATCATCAAACCACCAGTTCATGTTCTTAACACAAGTGCTGAATTATGGAAAAACTGTTTGATTGGACAGTTCCTTGAAACCAACCCCTAATTATATTCATAGTTAACTTTTAATAGAAGAAATTAGGAAAAGTTGAAATTAAATCTAATGGTTGGGGAATGTTCATCTTTGAATTTGAGGATGAAAATAGTTGTAACGGAGACTTGAACAAATTTGGCATGTAAATGGCAGACCTTTTTTACTCAGACCATAGAAGATTGGAATGCAATTCGAGAACATTGTTGTCACTAAAATACCTATATGCGTGAAGCGTCAAAACATCTCTATGGCTTTGTGGACTAAAGGTAGGCTACGTTATGTAGTAAGTGGAGTAAGCAAGCCTGTCCAAATGGCCACCATCACGGAATCAATAGCTCGTTTGGGATATGACCGTGTTTGTGTTGAGATAGACACTATAAAAGTATTAACAGAGAAAGTATATGTTGACATTGGTGAAAAAGTGCTACAAGAAGTTATAGTCACATATGATTAGAAACCGATGGTATGTTTGAAGTGTAATAAATTTGGCCACACGGAGAACAAATGCCAAAATATAATCAAAGTATGTAAGGTGAAAAGTATCGTTGACAATAATGTTGCTGAACCAACAAACAAAGGGAAGAACAAAGTGGACGAAACTTGGCAATAAGTAAACAAAAACAAAAGAAACAAATCTCTGTACAAAGAAAATGGTGAAAGCTCTGTTACTATTACAAATCCTTTCAAAAATATTCAAGTCACACCCCAAAACAAAATTGATGCTGATATACTCAAGATTATAAATGTTGATGGTGATGAAGAAGTCACTGTTCCACCTGACATATGAATATTCATGGAATGTAAGAGTCTTCAATTTGTCCCTTAGACAACTTGATGTAAAAAGCTTCATTATGAATAACAAGATCAAGCTTATTGGTCTTTGGGAGACTAAAGTTAAGCATGAAAAAAGTTTAAGGATAACAAAAAAGCATTATTCTCAGTTTGGGTGGATACACAATTATAAGATAGATGGGGTTGGTCGTATTCGGAATTTATGGAGCAAATACTATGTAAAGATTGAACTTATAACTGAAACAATTCAAGTTATAATAGTTCAAGTTGAGATTATTGAATGCAAAACTAATTTTAGTGTATGTTTTGTTTATGCTAGCAACGATGAAGATGAACTCGATAATCTATAAAAGGACATTATCAAATGGAGCGATCAATTGTGATTCCCTCTCCAAAGGTGCTTTTAAATTCATTGACTGAATTCATGACTATAAATTATTTGAGCATCAATATGGTGGTGGTTACTTCACTTCAAAATTACTACAGAGCTTATAAGAGCAAGCAAAATCGAAAGAGTGTTGACTAATCAAAATGGTTGACTTAATTCAGTCTAGTGTCATTATTACTCCTCCTTCGACCTTAGATCACTATACATTAAAAGTGTCTATTGGTAAAAGTAAATGCAGAATCCAATGTTCTTTCAATTTTTTTAATATATGGGCACAACAAAAAGATTGTTCAAATATTTTTAAGAAAGCTTGAAGTATAGAATTCATTGGAAATCATATGTTCCAGCTTTGTATGAAACAAAAAAAAGTCAAGAAAGCTACGAAGGAGTTGAATAATAAATACTATAGAAGAGAGTCAAATCAAATTTCATAAATCAAAAAGAAATTGGAGCATATTCAAATCAACATTATGCAGGGAAAACATGATAAAGCTTTACTTGTTGAAGAGAAGATATCTTTAGAGAAGCCTACTTCTATTGAGCAAGAAATTCTTAAGCAAAGATCTAGAGCTACGTGGATTAATGAAAGTGATTGTAGCCCTACATACTTCTTTAATATGATCAAAGGTGGATGGTGGTTTAAGAGGTGTGATAAAATAACAGATAAATAAATATGATAATAAAGGACATGCACCCAAAACTACCACGAGAAACTCACTCAAAGTGCACAAATCGTTTGCAAGTTATGAAAGTCCTAGAGGGGGGGGGGGGGTGAATAGGATTACTAATAAGATTAATGCCTAATTAAAAATCTTTTGGACAATTATAAGTTTAAGAAAGAAACTTCTAAGTCAACTAATATATCAAACTCTTAAGGGATCATGCAATAGATAAACTAAAGGTTTGATATATAAGTGAAACAAGAAAAAACAAGTTTCTAATCTCTTACTACTCTAGAGACAATAGGTTTGATAAACTAGGTAAAGATAATTACGATATTTATACTAGCATATAATCAAACATATAAAGTGAGGAAAGTAAATGGAGTAGGGATAGAAAGTACACAACGATGTATAGTGGTTCGGTTATCCCTACATCCACTACCTAAGGAAGCCTCCTTAGGATTTCAAGCTTTTCACTAAGCTCCCGTGTCTCTCTTAACCGGGTCGAGAACACAATAACCCTTACAACCTCTTCGATACCACGAAGGACAAACACTTGTGCTATCGCAACACAAGGACACCAAGTATACTCCCGATACTCTAATTCTCTCTTAATCTATCTATTACAAGAACTAGACTTAAGAGGATAAAACAAAGTGTTTAAGGGGTGAAATAACTTTGCTAACAATCTCCTAATAGATTAGATATGATACTAAGCATGAAAAACTCCTTTTGAGTAGATAGAACTTTTGTGGCTTATTTGATTAACTCCTTGAATGAGTTGGATAAGACTTTTAAGCTCACTAAGATTGATTTTGACAATGTATAGCTCTTGACACCTTCTTGAATGATAACAATTAAGCTTCTTAATGTTTGTAATTAGTTGGTGTAGTTGTAGCCTTGAAAGACCTTCATTTTATAGCTGAAAATTGCTTCCAACGGTCATAAGGCTTGTGTCCAACGGATCTATTAATCTCCCAACGGATATATTTCTTATGACTTAAACTTTGTGCAGAAAAACCTTCCCTGCGGTGTACCGCGGGTCTTGTGCGGTGTACCGCACCTTCAACGGTTAGATTTTCTATCTTTCTGACGGGATAGCCATGCACCGTGCCCTGGTCCGCACCCTAGGTCCGGTGTACCGCGCCCTAGGTCCGGTGTACCGCACCAAACATCTTTGATAGATATAACTTTTGCTCTGATGCTCGGATCAGTAAATCTTCTTCACGAAAGTTGTAGATAACAACATTCTTACAAACTTTGCAGTTGATCATAAAGGCTATATCTCAATTTATATAAAGATATGAATAAAAGTATATGTAATGAGATATAATAAGAATGATATGTAAAGTGTTTTTGATGAACAATAGTGCAAGATAGGATGTATATAACAAGAGTAATTAGCACACTAAACATAAGAGGATTTGTCACATTAAAACAACCTATTAAGGGAGGCTATATGCCAACAAGTTATAGTTAATAAGTAAAGTTTGTTTGCAGGGATTTAGTTTGTTAGATCGAATTGTGTTTAAGATAAAAGCATAGAAGAGATTAATTGAAAAAATTAAAAGACAAATAAGAAGATAAATAGTTATTGTGTTTTCTGATCAAGAATATAAAAAAAACATAAACTAATGAAAATAAATAACTAAGAGAATAGATATGAGAAATATAGCTTAGGTTTCATAGTATGCATATATCCTCTTAAACTCGTATTCTAATTATAAGGGTGATTTAAGCTTTAAGCAAGTATAAATAGCCAGGATTCTATATTCCTCCTAACTCCCGTCAGGGTAGACTTAGGTGACGACCTCAACACTACCAGGTGACTTGGGTAAGGGAACCCTGTGCAATGATTGGTGGCAAAGTCAAACCTTAGAGACTATCTAGTTAGGCAAGCTCGTCAGGATCACTACCACACACTAGATGATTATGTGGTGTTTTCAACAATTAAATCCCCCGTCAGGGTGACAATCCAACTACTAATGGGGTTTCCCTAGACTCGTGCACTAGTAAGGATTACAAACATTAAGTCAAAGCACATAACACAAATATGAAAATAAGAAGCTCAATCAATTAACTGTCACTTTCCCAAATAAAACAGAAAATAGAAATAGAATTCAAATATTATACATATGCAAACCCAAGCTATGGGAAATTAAGTTCATACTAGAAGAAATATAACTAAACATAAAGTACATACTATCAACTTGCTTCTATAGATGATAAGAAGTGATACTAAGGATGTAAATACAAGCAAGGACATGTTTAAAAAGGTAGGTAGTCATATTTACAGGTGTATGGTTTAAACCTATAGTGTTCTCCAAGTTATAGAGTCTAAATTCAACGCTAACTCGTATTCCTAAATCATAGGGATGCGTTAACCTTAGGAGTTTGTAAAATTTTGTAACTCCTTCGTTACTTATCCAAATCCAATCATCTTTATATAGAAACGACCGTAATTCAAAGTCCTTTCTGAATCTCATAGGGCTCCTTCAAATTCTTTGTCGATTTTCTGCAGCATCCAAAATACTAGACGTCTTCATAGATGGACGACAACTTTCGGCAACTTTTCCACTTTCCTAAATCAATTTTATTTACTTTTAACTCTTGATTTTTCCTTATCTTCTTTCCTTAACTCCTTAAAATTGGATAAACCTAATATAATCATTATATCTAAGAGCTTCACATTTAACACACACATTAGACTAAAAATGCTCCGAAAGTAATAAACCTCCAAATCAAGGCATGAATTCATTTATTATTAATTAATAGAGAAAAATCCCTCGACAAAGAACATAATACACCTAAAATGACGTCTCAAAACTAGATTAATTATCACAAGTATGGAGACATCAGTAGAATTGCTAGAAAGTATCAACTCTGGCTACAGACGAAGGAATAATAATTTATTCTCTTCTACAGATTAAAGTTGAATTTGTCCATTTTTATAAATAGTTAATTGAACTACTGAAAGTAATCAAGAAATTTGTTCAAGCTTAGTACTCAAAAATATTATTGTCAAACATTTTTTTGGTTCTAATAACGTTCAAATTATTGGCAAACAACTTACTCAAGAACAATGTGATCTTTTAATAGCTTCAATAGCTAGTGAAGAAATCAAACCTGCAATTTTCTCCATTAAAGAAGATAAATGCTCGGGTCATGATGGATGGACATCTTGATTTATAAAAAGGCATGAAATATTGTAGGGGATGACTTCTGTAAATTTGTGAAACAATATCTCAACTTAGGTGAGATGCTGAAGCAAGTCAAAGCTACAAATATAGTACTAATTCCGCAAGAAAAGAAGACATCTAATGTCAAAATATCTAGTCCTATGGCTTGTGTGAAAATTTCATACAAATCTATATCTAAATTAATTTCAAACATGCTAAAGAAAATTCTTATTTCAATTATCTCTATGGAACAAACTGCTTATGTTCGAGGTAGATTCATAAGTGACATTATTTTAGTGGCTCAAGATGTGGTATTAGGATATGAAAAGAAAATATATAACCAAGATGTACCATACATATTCATTTACAGAAATCTTATGATAGTGTAAATTGGCAATTCCTCTTCAACACTTTACAAGGTTTTGGTTTTCCCAAAGAATTCATCAAATAGATAAGAATGTGTGTAGCACTCCTACCTACTCCATTTGTGTTAATGGTCATATGTGTGGTTATTTTGAAGGCAAGAAAGGATTAAGGCAAGGGGATCCTCTATCCTTTTACTGCAGTTATTCACTAGTATTTTTCATATGATTGAAAGGAAGAAAGAAGTCAAGTTTCATCCTAAGTGCAAATATTTTGCACTCAATCACATAATATTTATTGATGATCTATTATCATTCCTCAGTGCCGATGAATTAATCTAAAGTTGTTAATGAAGGTTTAGATTTATTTTCTGAACTTTCTGGTCTAAAAATCAATAGCCAGAATAGTGAAGTATACTTTGGAGGCACATCAAACTCTGAATAAAATATTTGCAGTTTTGAATATAAGAAAATGAAGTATGCATGTCAGGTATTTAGGAGTACCTTTAAACTCCAAAAAATTGAGTGTCAAATATGGTAATAAACTAATTGAAAATATTTGAGAATGTATCAATCAATGGAGTTCAAGTTTCTCACATATGCAGGAAAAGTAGAGTTAATTAAGGTTGTTCTCGTCAACAATGTCCTCTTTTGGTGTAGAGTTTTTCTCCCTAAAAGTGATACTTAAAATCAATCAAAATATGTCAAGATTTTTGTGGAAAGGTAATATTGAAGGTGCAAAAGGAGCTAAGAGATCCTGGAGTAAAATATGCACATGTAAAGAAGGAGGAGGATTAAATATTCCAAGCTGAGAGGAAATATATAAAATATGATTGCTATACATATTTTGAAGAATATATAAGATAAAATGATAATATGGGGAATAGATGGGCTCATACCAAACTAATTAAGGAAAATTGTAGATGGAAATTAAACACAAAATAAGACTCCACTTGGATTCAGAAGTAGGTGATGAAAATTAGAACTTGTGCATTTGATTTTATTAATCATATGGTGAAAAATGGCAAGTCAAACTATATTATTGTGGGATAGATGGACTGACAATTAAAATGTAGATAGTATATTAGAATAGAGAACTTCATAGATATAGACCATGACACAACAAAAATATTGCAGCTTGCATGAGTAATGGTAGATGTCATATTCCTTTTGTGCTCAGAGAAATAACTGATCACCTGAATATTTTTCTGTATTTGCAGAAGATGATATCCTTAGTTGGAATGACAATGTTAAAGGGAAAAATTCCTTTAATAAAACTTTGTTGAAACTGAAACAACTACAAGATCAAGGTGATTGGTATAAATTAGTTTGGGTATAAAGTTGTGTTCCAAGGTGTTCATTCGTCTCCTTGTTATCATGCCATGACAGACTTTCTACTAAGAGTAGGATGATCGAATGGGGAATGAATATTTGTCACATGAATTCGGAAGATAGGGATAAATTAATTATCACATTTTACTTCTCCAATAGAATACTGAAGAAAGTATCGAGTAAAGTTTAAATATTCTTAAATATTGTTCAAGTAAAGGTTCTACTCTTATTATTATAATGTACTTCACTAGCTATGTGTATGTTACTTGGATTGAAAGGAATTCAACTCCATGGAGGTCCTGCACTAACTAAAGATCAAATATTCAGTAGAGTATCATCGTTTATCACAATCAAACTTAATGCTAAGGATCAGAGTATTGTATTTGCATGGAATTAATATTATATTAGTCCTTATAATTTCTAGCTATTTATACTTTAATTGTAATAGCTGATGTGGTGTATTCCAGGTTTGGTATAAATGCTTTATAACGACGTTGGAAGTTAATGAAAAAATTTGTTTTGTTGATTAAAAAAAATCAATTTCTTAATTTTTTTTGGGGGTTATCTGCACATAAGACGATTCATACAAGATTCTTTATATTTGAATCTTCACTTTTAGTTGAGAATACGCTAGGTAATAAACTTTTGAAAAAAATCGACCTAAACATAAACTGCATATCAGAATAGCCTAGGTAATAAAGTTCTAAAAAAAAGCGACCTAAACATACGTTGCATCTAATGTTCCATGAATATGTCAAACTCGTATATAATTTTGAAAGGAATGAATATTGCCAGCTCAAAGCATAAAATGATTAAGTACGCCAACCAAATTTAGATGCACATTTAAAACCTCATGATATCTCAAAGGTAATCAAATTAAATAATTGTTGATTCAAAACCTAAATTCCCTTGTCAAATATAATATTTTACAAGAAATGCAACTTCTACATCATATTATGCACACACACACACACACACACACACACACACACACACACACACACATATATATATATATATACACACACATATATATATACACACACATATATATATACACACACATATATATATATATATATATATATATATATATATATATATATATATATATATATATACACACACACACACATATATATATATATATATGTGTGTGTGTGTGTGTGTGTGTGTGTGTGTGTATTATTTCAATGTGGGATTTTTCCCTTGGTTGTTTTTGTCAGACTCTTAAGACTAAACTATTTTTTAGAGAATATTTAAATATTGTTTTCAGTATAAATGAGATATCCGGGACCTATTGAAACTATTTTTTAAAAGTTTTCGTGACCTTACTAGTAACTTGTTAAAATTGAGGGTCTTATTTAAAAAATAACTAAAAAGCTAGACAATAAGTTGCGAATACAAAAAATAAAATATTAGAGTTCATTTATAAAATATATATATTTGGTGTGTACTATGTGTACGTGTGTAGTGCTGGTCATTTTACATATGACTCATACGCTTGATATAATATGAAATCTAATAAAAAAAAGTGAGACCGCCTTATACTAATTATAAGTAGAGAATGAAAAGAATAATGAAAGCACTAGGTTGAATAAAACATATGAAGAAAAAAGCTCTGATGCACCATGAGACCCCAAACCTCAACCTTCTTTGAGCTCCCAATAAAGGAAACAAGTCAATCTGTAAAAGCTCATAACAAGGTAAGTCGGACTCCCATCCTTTTATCAATTATGATATAGTATTTATCGGCATTGATAAAAATTATTTATATTGAGATCGAGGAGTTAATTACATATTGTGCATTGTGTTGTGCATATTTGAGCATGAGGTCGAAACTTGTTATGTGATCCTTAGGGTTGCGACACCTATCCGACGAGTGAAATTGTCGATGACGTGATATACCGACAATATTAAGCCGAGGACGTGTCATTAAGTGTTGAGTTGTGTCGTAGGTGGAAATATCTACTACGGGTGTGGTTGTGTTGTGGGGCCTATATGTTTTCCAAGGGGTTGGAGATGGTAGGAGTAGGCGATGGTACTAAGAGGGCGTGTACCGAGGCACTAAAAATAAGTGTTGAATATTAGTTATTGCAGCTCTAGGCAGTGTGTGTGCATAGTGTTTATATTCGAGGCAGTGATGGTCGGTTTATTAAAACGATATTATGTCATCTATGCATTTAACTTATATGTCATCGATTATGATTCGTATTATAGTGTTGTTGTTATGTGAATCCCCTACTTAGTAAATGTTTCAACTTACTGAGCTTGTGTAGCTCATTCATTAATTTGTTGTGTAGAGGGAGGTGGGCAGGAATTATAGGGACATGGTCACACTTAGTACCCCAATGTAGATACCTACTTGAGTGCTGGATTATTATGTTGCATAATCCGTTTAGGCTTTAAATGTAATAACGTTTTGGTTGAAACACATAAGCTTAAAACTATAACACTTTTGAAGTATTATATTAGACGTGTGTATGATGTTGTGTTCATAATATTGCGTTAAAGGCCTTGAATGCTTAGGTGGTTGAATTAGGTCAGCGGCATGTCGTGCCCTGAGTTACGGTGGTAGAATTTTAGGGTGTGACAGTGTGGTATTAGAGTAATAGATTGACGATGAGTGAGACCTAGGTTATGGGAAACCAGACCTTAGGAGGGACTTTAGATGTATATTTTTAGATTATGTGTCTTAATTTATAATTTAGTGGCAGGGTCTAGATTTTTATTTTACAGGATTTGGGTTATAAAAATACTCGTACATCTAACAACATGATAACTAGTAAGTAAAATTATTTTAATGCGTTAGATGTTTTATGTGATAGTCAATGGGAATAAATTATATGTCTTACAAATGAATTTGAGGCTGTCATTAAGAGGTGAGATTTTTATCGAAAATCTAAATACTTAAATAAAATTAAAAATGGTGTAATTACTGTGGACGATAGGGATTTTCTTTTGATATCGTGCAAAAACATTTTTCATGTCTTATATAATTAACTAGATATTTTTATTTTGTTAACGTGAGAATTTAAAAAAAAATCTTCTAGGAACATAGTTATAATGAACATTGTGTGTAAAAGTTGTGTAGTCCATGTGAGAGACAAAGAATACAAGCTAATTTAAATCATAAAAATATGAAGTATTTTGATAAAATATTGGGGGTGGGCAGGTCATCAACATTATCATAGTCGTGTTGATATACTCAATGAGCCGAGAAGATCATGAAGTCTATATAAGGACCTCTCTCCAGACTCTCAGTGAGAATGTTCATTTGCTAATTTCAAGTAATCTGTAACGTAACTTTCTTGGGACATGTTATATCTTATAATGGCATGGCAGTTGACCCCTAAAAGATTGAAGTTGTAAGTAGCTGGCCCAAGGCCGACTACTCTTACAGAGATACATACTTTTCTGAGACTAGCAGGTTACAATAGAGATTTTGTGGAAGATTTGCAAGGTTGTCAACGCCTTTGACACAACTAATTCAAAAGAGTACAAAGTTTAAATGGATTGGTTTTGCGATATATAGTGATGCTTCCATAAGTGTTGTGGGTTGTGTACTGATGTAACATCGAAAAGTAATTGCTTATGCATCTCGAAAATTAAAGACTTCTGAAAGTAACTATTTAAATCACGAGTTATTTGTAGTTTTTTTTTGCACTTAAGTTTTGGAGTCATTATCTTTATGGGCATGCATATGATATTTACACTGATCATCGGAGTCTGAAGTATATTTTGACTCAGAAGGACTTAATCTAACAAAAAGAAGATGGTTGAAGCTCTTAAAGGATTATGCTATCACAATTCATTATCATTCTAGAAAGGTGAACACCGTGGCTGACACTTTGAGTAGGAGACCATCTTCTATAGTGGCTACCTTATTGACAACACATGTGGACTTACTTAAGGAATTTGAGAGATTACAACTTGAGATTGTGACTCCTAGTTCAAAGCATATGATGGCTCACTTGACTCTTCACCCTACCGTGATGGAGTGAATTAAAATCACTCAACTGAATGATCCGTTTTTGCAAAAGGTTAAGGAAAAGTTGAGTAAATGGGAAGAATCGAAGTTTCGAATTCACGACGATGATACTCTCTGGTATGGAAACAGATTGTGCGTTCCAAATTATACAAAGTACTCTAAGATTATCTTGGCGATGCAACATGATACATGATGTGGGAGATAGCAAAGTGTTTGACATGCAGAAGATAAAAGTTGAGCACCATAAGCCATCAGGATTATTGCAGCCACTAGATATCCCCAAATGGAAATGGGAAAGTGTATTGATGGATTTTTTTGTCGGGTTACCCAAAACTCGAGACAAACATGACACCATCTGGGTGGTTATGTATAGGTTGAACAAGACGACACATTTCTTGCCTATCCGGGTGGACGATCCTAAAGAGAAACTGGTTAAGTTATACATGAACGAGATAGTACGTCTACATGGAGGTACCAAAAAAGATCATTTCGGATAGAGATCCAAGATATAACTTGAGATTTTATAAGAGTATGCAACGATATTTGGGTACAATTTTGATTTTAAGTAATGCCTTTCACCCCTAGACCGATGCTCAGACTAAAAGGACAATTTAGATATTTGGAATATTAACTCCAACTATGTAACATAGACTTTAAAGGTAATTGGGATTCACATACTATATTGACTGAGTTTGCTTATTATAACAACTATCAATCCAGTATACAAATGACCCCCTATGAAGCTCTCAATGGAAGGGAGTGCAAGACCCAATTATATTGGGATCTCGGTGAGAGAAAAATAATAGGTCAACAACTCCTCGAGGAGACTAAGGAAAAAGTCAAACTCATTCTTGCTAGAATTAAGATAGCTCACGACAGACAAAAGAGTTGCGCAGACTTGAAACATAAAGCGCTAGAAGTTAAAATCGGTGATCACGTGTTTCTTAAGGTATTACCCACTAAAGGAGTAAGTAGGTTTGGGGTTCGAGGGAAACTAAATGCTTGATATATTGGTCTTTTTGATATCTTGGAACGAATGAGTGAGGTCGTTTATAAGGTTGATCTCCCTGCATCTCTAGCAGGCACCCACAATGTATTTCATATCTCGTAACTATGAAATACGTATTGGATCCAAGTCACAAACTACGGTAAGATCTGTTACATGTTTGAGATAACCTAACGTATGAGGAGCACCTGGTTGTTACTATTCACAAAAAGTCCAAGTCCATCGACATTGCACTATACTGTATTAAAAATTTCAATGGAGTACCAATTGTACTAAAAGAGAGGCCATGTAGGAATCGGAGTCGTAGATGTGAGAGAAGTATCAGGCTTTATTCGTTGACCGAGGTTAGTAAGTAAGTTACGGGATTCAACTTTGTAAGAAGTGGTGGTAATGTGATATCCAGAATCTATTAAAAACTATTTTTAAAGAAGATTTTGTGGCCTTAGTAGTAAGTTGTTAAAATTGAGGGCCTTATTTAAAGAATAAAAAAAATTTAGGGACTAAAGTGTGAATAAAAAAATTAGACTTAATTCATAAAATATAAATTTGGTGTGTATTATTGTATTCGTGTGCAATGCTGGTCATTTTACATATGACTCATACGGTAGATATATTATGAAATTCAATGAAATAAAAAGGTGAGACCACCTTATACTTATTATAAGTAGAGAAAGAAAATAAAAAGGAAAGCACTGGGTTGAACATAACAAATAAAGAAAAAAATTTTGTTGCACCGTGAGACCCCAAAGCCTAACCTTCTTTGAGCTTCCACTAAAGGAAACAAGTCAATTTGTAAAAGCTCGGAACAAGGTACACCAGTCTCCCATCCTTTTATCAATTATGATATAGTGTTTATCGGCATTTATATTGAGATGTCGTGGAGTTAATTACATATTGTTCATCGTATTGTGTATATTTCTGCATTAGGTCAAAACTTGTTATATGATCCTTAAGGTTGTGACACCTATCTGACAGGAGAAATTATCGATGACGGGATATATACCGGCAATATAAAGCCGAAGACGTATTGTGAGGTGTTGTTCCGTAGGTGGAAAGATCCAATACATGTGTGGTTGTGTTGTAGGGCCTATGTATGCCTAGGGGGTCGGAGATGGCAGAAGTAGGCGATACTACTAAGGACCGTGTACCGAGGCACTAAAATTGAGTGTTGAATATTAGTTATCGCAGCTCTAGGCAGTGTGTGTGCATAGCATTTATATGCGAGGTAGTGATGGCCGGTTTATTGAAACAATAAAATGTCATACGTGTATTTAACTTATATGTCATTAATTATAATTCATATACTGTTGTTATGTGAATCCTTTACTTTGGAGACGTTTCGACTTACTGAGTTTGTGTAACTCATTCATTAATTTGTTGAACAAGGGGAGGTGGACATGAATTCCAGGGACATGGTCAGGCTTAGTACCCCTGTGTGGAAACCTGCTTGAGTGTTGGATTATTTTGTAGTAGAATTCGGTTAAACTTTTGATATAATAACGTTTTGGTTGAAACACATAAGCTTAATAACTAAAACATTTTGAAGTATTATATAACCTAAATTATAAACACTTTTGCAGGTTCAGGTTGTTGACTTAGGTTTGCGGTATTGTCGCATCCTAAATTATAGTGGCTGAAATGCGGGGCATGACAGTAAATTTACTAATTTAATAGCATTTTGATATAAAAATCTAATTGGAAATATTGGGTCTAAATTTTTTAATTTAGGTTCTATGTATCTATGAAAACTGTATAATTCAAATGCCATGAGTTAAATTCAAGTATTTACTATTTGCTGAGAACTCCACTTTATATTTTGTTTTTTCTGGGACAACTTTTTCTTGTTTTATGTATGGTCGTTAACTTTTTCTTTGTTGAGTGCAGAATGACAATCTTGACTACAAAAATTTACAATCTGAAACCTAATGTCAGTAATGTCCAAAAAAAAAACCCTAATATCAGTGGAGTATCAAGCCTTGATTATGTGAGTTGTTTAATCACCACCGAACGAAAAATTATGTAAAGACAAAAGAGGGAAAAGAGTGATTACTATTATGCCAGACTCACGGCCAGTCTGTAAGCTAATTTGAACAAAAAAAAAAATAATCCGTAAGCTATGTTTAAGACGCGATTGTTTTGGGCCCTTAATTTTTTTATTTTTTTAATGATTTTTAAGGTTTCTTTTTCATCGTTCAAATAATATTCTTCTATGTTAGTATTCTTCTATAGGGATGGCAACGGATCGGATATCCTCGAAAAATTGCATAACCACATCCACATCCATTAAGAAAAACGGTAACCAAATCCGCATCCATTACCAATCAGATTTTAGAATTATTTACCAAATCCGCATCCGCGACGGATGCGGTTTATCCGCGGTTATCCGTATCCGCAATCATTTAAATAAAATAAATTATTAAATATTTTTTAAATTCTAAAATTAGCTACAAAATTATTGGGAGACCATAAAATGATATTAGGCAATATAGTAATAAAATAGATAATAATCAATTAACTAGTTTATGTGTGGAATAACTATATTGGATCGACATTATGTATGAAATTTGCATATATAGAATGTCTTTATGTATAGTATATATATTTTAATATTTTATTTTTTATATTTTTATTCGGATTTCGGATTATCCGTCGGATTATTGTAAAAGACCAAATCCTAACGGATAATCCACCGGTTACCTTTTGTGAGAACCAAACCCTCATGGATGCACCATCGGTTCCACTAACGGATTTTTAATCGGATCGGATATCCATCGGTTACGGTTAATATTTGAACCATTGCCATCCCTATTCTTCTATATTCACATATAAAGACTACAATTTGTTCATTTAAAGATCAACTTTGTTAACGAATTTATAAGCATTTAGACATCAATCTATCATAAGAAATATGTCTCAAATGAGGATGTTGTAAATTTGTTTACAAAAAAAATTCAATTATTAGATGAGTTTAGTAATATCATAGAAAAATATCAATGTAGAGTGCACAAAATAAAAAAGACAAATGAATTAACGTGGTTTAATCAAATGACTTACATACACCTTGACTCTAATGAAAATATTTGATCACTACACTTTATATTACAGGTTACAATCACAATCTCCAAAACTTCACGAATCACTCAAAATATAAGAATCAAAAGTGTACCACAAATCTAACCTAACTTACCAACCAACACTGGAATATTATGTAAAGAATAAAGATACTTAAGATATTGCAAATTTGTTAGATATTACAAATAATCTATTAACTATTTGAGCGTAAGTTTATATAAAATAGTCAGTTTCTTTTCGAAGGTTTGTAGAGAGGAATTTGGAGAAAAAAGAAAATAAATGAATATACTGAAGAAGTAAAGATAAACTATTTATATAAGATATAATCTTCAGCTAATCTGGAACGTAGAAACATCCCACGATCAAGAGACAAAATTAAGCCATGTGTTCTACCGCCTTCTTAAAACGACATCATTGTTTATTATGGGTTCCAATAATATGTCAAACAATTTGTTACACATTCATTTAGCCACATAACACTTAATCTCCACCTTGAAGTGTTACCTCCAATGCAATTTTCATCTTCATTAGTACACAAGTGATTTGCCATCTCATTATCATCTCAGCCCAAACCTTTAAAATAACAATCAAGAAATAACAAGTCCAAGCAGCGCTTGAAATTGATATTAGTACTCCCTCCGTCCCAAAAATAAGGTCCACTTTGCTTTTCACACAAATTAAGAAACACAATTATTATCTTTCCCATTACTAAAATACCCCTAATAAAGTGTCTTGATATTTTAAATATTCATTGGAAACATAAATTTAAATATTTTAATAAGGGTAATAGTGGAAAAGGTGGAATAAAGTGTCTTGAAATTCTAAGTGGACATTATTTTTGGGACACAATTTTTTTTGCATACAAGAGAGGCTAAACTAGCCGATAAAACAATGGATTACATTCGGAACAAAAGTTTTTATAGACTAAACTAAGACTACTCTAGCGGTTGCGTAACCACTTCTGTCTCTCGTAATCAATTTCCAAAGATAATCAGGTGGATCTTTAAATGTTACCGGTTGACTAGACATTCTAGCGCCTTCCTTTGCTAGCTTACCAGCACAAAGGTTTGCTTCACGAAAAACATGCTGGAGAACAAAGTTCGGAAACTTATTAAGCAACGCGCAACATTCTTCAATAATTGAAACATAGCGACTTTCGAAGTTCCCACCGCCCTTCACTAGCGCGTGGAACTTCCCCAAGTCCATCTCATAGTGAGTAGAGCTCCCACCGCCCTTCACTAGCGCGTGGAGCTCCTCTGAATCTGTTTCAATTATCAACTCAGTAAAGCCATTATTACAAGCCCATCTCAGGCCAAAAAGTAAAGCAAAAAGCTCAGAAATAAAAGGTGATACAAATAAACAAGCACCTAAGAACCCGGATATACAAGTTCCGTACTTATCTCTTATAATACCACCAATACCAGCTAGCTTTTTCCCACTAACGAAGCTTCCATCAATGTTTAATTTGAGTCCCGTTGGAGGCTTTGTCCATTTGACTAATATATTGCTAGCCAACTTGATTAATCCACCATCTATCGACTTACCCCATGCCGAGATAAAACTACTAGCTAGGTAGAATATTTCTCTTTTTAAATCCGATACATGGGGTATAGTACTTTCTTCGTTAAAAACAATCGAATTCCTTCTATTCCAGATAATCCATAGCGCGACTATATAAACATACGGCCACTCTAAACCATTGATCTTTGCTTTGGATTGAAGATGTCCTTCAACCCATGATTTCACATGACTCGAAGTTCCTGTCGCCATGATTGCAGCTGCAGAATTTCTGCAATGTTGCTGCTGATTCACGAAAACAGGATTTGAGGTGCTGTTTGCTGCAGAATCAGCCCTCCTGTAACACTGCTGCTGTTCGTGTGCTCCTGGAGTGGATCTTCTCGGCAAAACACCACGGCTGCGGAACCAGCAGTTGTTGAGCTGTTCCAGCTCCTTCCTGTCGCGGTCCAGCAGCATCAACAGCTCGTCATTCGTCCCAGCACTATCCTCCTGCTCCACACGCACCATCAGGTCCCTGCCTCCAGCCTCGCCAACAGCAATTCCAGCAGCTTCTTCCGCCCTTGATTCACCTGAAAAGACACCAAGTAAATCCCAAACCAACACAGCTATTTTGGATTTCAAAAAGACATGAATTAGATCTTCCCTCTCAGCACCACATATTGCGCATGTTCCGGATTCCACAATATTACGTTTATATAAACTTTCCATTGTAGCAATCCGGTTTAATACAATTCTCCATAGGAATATCCGAACTTTTTGGGAGCACTTAAGCTTCCATATCAACTCCCATTTGAACGATTTGTCTTCGTCATCTTCCGATAGACTCATGAAAGCCGATTTCACAGAAAAGTAACCCGAATTATCCCACTTCCATCTTATTCTAGTCCCCTCTTCATCACTTTGCTCGACAAAGTCTTCACGGAAAGCTTCAACACACGCTAAAATAGCCTTGCAAACGTTTGACTCATTTCCATTTTGAATTCGGTTCAGTAAGCCATTTTTAAAATATTTATTTTTGAGAACATTCACCCACGCTACTGCTTGTTCATCTTGGAGGATCTTCCACCCCAATTTGGCCAATAGTTCTAGATTATATCTCTCGGAGCTTCTTATCCCAAGACCTCCATTCGACTTAGCCTTACATACTTGATTCCACGCCACCCAATGAACCTTCCTTCCCGAATTTGACGAACCCCATATGAAGTCCTTGATAACTCTATCAATATCATTACATATATATTTCGGAAGTTTCAATACTTGCATTTGGTACACAGGCATCGCGTTTAACACCGATTGAGCCAACGTGACCCGACCCGCTAGCGATAACGTCTTTGTTTTCCATGTAGCTAGTTTGCCCCTCATTTTTTTGACTATGCCTTTATAGAAACCTTTTGGAAGTCTACCCGAGAGAATAGGCACTCCGAGGTAAGTACCAAAAGAATTACTATGGCAAAAGCCACTTGCCAAGGCTAACTCCATTTGAATATAATTAGGAACATTTGAGGAGAAATATATTAGGGACTTCTCGGCACTAATTGTTTGTCCAGCTTCTTTACAGAATCTATCCATCACCTCTTGTATGATTTGTACCTGCAAAACAGATGCCTCACCAAACAAAATTAGACCATCCGCAAAAAATAAGTGTGATAACTTAGGACCTTGGCGCCCTATTTGGACCTCCTTCCATTTCCCCGCAGCACAATACTCCTGAATTAGCAAGGATAAACGCTCCATGCAAAGAACAAAGATATAAGGCGAAAGCGGGTCCCCCTGACGGATTCCTCGGTGCAGAGAGAACGGAGCTAAAGGCTCCCCATTCCAAAGGACACGCATTTCATTATCCTTCATGCTTGACATTATAAGCTTTATCCAATTCTCTGGAAGACCAAAAAGCCTAATCGTTTCCTCAATAAATTCTCATCTAATCCTGTCATAAGCCTTTGCAAGATCAATTTTAATAGCCATTATTCCACTCTTTCCTTGAAGATGCCTCATCTTGTGATCCACCTCTCGTACTAGCACTACATTATCCACCGTTGAATGCGACCTGGCAAAAAACTACTTTGGCAAGGGCCAATAATGTTAGATAAAATAGG
This sequence comes from Nemophila menziesii, assembly GCA_029959085.1. Taxonomy (NCBI): domain Eukaryota; kingdom Viridiplantae; phylum Streptophyta; class Magnoliopsida; order Boraginales; family Hydrophyllaceae; genus Nemophila; species Nemophila menziesii. The sequence continues at coordinate 20,665,982 of JARWIR010000007.1, read as the reverse complement.
CGTTAGTCTATTGACCATTGCCTTCATTATAAATTTAACCGGACAATTAATGAGACTAATAGGACGGAGTAAGCGTACCCGGTTCGGGTCTGGTACTTTAGGAATAAGATGTATGAGTGTACCATTCAGACCCGAAGGAAGATGACCCTTACTAATTGCATCTCTAACCATTTTACAAACTGAAGGTCCCACTGAGCTCCAGCACTTTTGATAGAAAGCTGCTGACATACCGTCTGGGCCAGGGGCTTTAGTCGGATTGGATTGAAGACCACCATGCGGATTTCTTCGTTAGAAAAAGGTTGCGCTAGCTCTTGTGTACTATCTCTTTCGAGAGGACCCACTAGAGGTAGGCTACCCCCTCCATCTGGTCTTCTGGCTCAGCATAAAGAGATTCATAATACGAACGAACCAACTGTTTCAAACCCTCCTCGTCCTCAATCCAAATATCTAAATCATTCATTAACCTAGTAAAAATCGCCTTTTTTCCGTATAGTTGCTGCAAGTTGATAAAAACGAGTATTCCTATCCCCAGATTCTATCCACTTATTCTTCGATTTCTGAAAATATATCATTTCCTCTTGTGCAAGTACACTTTCATACTCCTTTGTTAACCGTAAACCCATAAGCCTAAGGGAAGAATTATAGGAACATTGTAATGATTTCTGAATTCCTCTAATTCATGCATTAAGTTCTTTTTTCTTTCGATTTGGGTCCCCGAAAACTTCCATTTTCCACTTGTTTATTTGACTCTGAATAGCAATAATTCCTTCTCCAAGTCCCACGGTATTACCTTCCCAATTCTTATTTACGAAATCAAGGAAACCATTATGGAGGCACCAAGCTGCTTCAAATCTGAAACAGCGGGGATTTTCCTTTGGTTTCTGGTTCGGGCAAACTTGAATTAGGATCGGCATATGATCCGAATGGACCCTTGCTAGATGTATAACACGCGTATTCGGAAAGAGAATCTGCCACTCTACATTACCATAGGCTCTATCTAATCGTTCCATAATTTTTTGTCCCGAATTCCAGGAGTCACTCCAGGTATAGCGCGGACCCTCAAAGCCAAGATCAATCAGACCACAACTTTGCCTCCACTCTTCAAACTTTTCCATTCTTCTTGATACCCCTGTTACTACTCCTTTCTTATCTATCTCCAACCCTATTTGATTAAAATCCCCAGCAACTAACTAAGGCGATTTTATATTATGGAAAGCGAAATGAAGGGCCTCCCATAATATATCTCTTTGTTTGTAATTCGGGCTTGCGTACACGGCTGAAAAAATCCATGATACACACCCTTCTTGGCTAACCTCAACATTAATAACCTGTCGACCCGCTGATAATACCTTCACATTAATATTTGAGTCATTCCACAATAACCAAATTCCACCCCTATAACATTCAGAATCCACTCTAACTGAATTATCCCTCTGTAATAAATTAATAACTTTATTTGCGGTTACACCACTTATCCGTGGTTCAACAATCACGGAAAGCCAAACGTTATTTTGTATCATCATTTCCCGGAGAACTTGTCTAAATCTTGGTTTAGCGGCACCGTAGCAGTTCCAAACTAGAATATTAATGGGAAACTTCGAATTTTCTCATGTATTACCTGAAACATTTGTACAATTCATAAGACTAAAAATAAAAAACACAAGGATTATCTAGACGGCGCATTAGGCGCGAGCTTCGAATTCCATTTCCTCACCCTCATTTTGATCCACCTGTACTGCGCCTCGCGCTCCAGCAGATGCTGTTTCGGGGACCTGGCTCGGCAGCCAAGGCTGGTCGGTCTCTTCCCTTGTACTTTTGGCGTCCCACAGTGGGTCCAGGGGCATGGGGGGTGGGTTATTTGAGGTTGTTGATATGCCCATGGGGCTTGGCGGATCCTGATGGTCCAAACCTACTCCAGGCGAGAGCCTGTGTTGGGGAGTAGGGGGACCATCATCAATTTGCATGAAGTTTGATTTAATTTCCCTTTGGTCCCTGTCATCTTTATTACCATTTTCCACAATAACCTCAATTAAACCTTCCAAATTATCACCTATATCAGCCCCAACCGTGAGACTCCTCACAATGCCCAAGTTTGACTTTTTACCACTACTGATCTTGCTTGATTTCACACCAGACCTTGCCTGTTTCGCTCCTTTTTTGTCCAATTTTTTGCCCGCAATATTCATCTCATTATTTTCCTCTACTTGATCAAAATTACTTACTTCTACTTCGTCTATCAAAGTCCTTATTTGTTCAAAATTTGGAGATGTAATAACCCCATGTCCTTTTGATGCTCCGCTTTTTTTATTACCCGAATTAGCCCATGTAACACCTTTACCTTTGTTAAAATTCGACTTCGTACCTGAAGTTTGCCCCTTACTAAAAATATTACTCGCATTAAAATGTAAATCATTGGGAATTTCGTCCACCCTTAGTGCTTCAAATCTGTTTCCAAGGTTGTTATTACGTAAAGGCCTAGCTGAAATATTTCCATTGTTCTTAGCACCCCCTTTGTTCCTTCGATTAACGGTCATCCATTCCCCATATTTTTCCTTAACAACTGGCACTTCGATTACGTCTTCTACCATTGGTTCTTTCCCTTTCGATACATTGCTATCTTCATCCATCCTAGTAATTGCATTTGGTGGGCAATTTTCTCTTTTATGTCCGAATTTACCACAATCAAAACAAATTAAATGTAAGCCCTCATATTCTATCCGATCCAATTCTCACTTCTGGTTCAAGTGGCTTTTTTAGATCCAATTCCACGGCTAACCTCGCGAAGTTACCTCTTAATCTACCCTTTGTCATTGGGTCAATTTTAACAGTTCGACCCAGTTTATCACCAATTTTCCTTAATATCCGAGCTGTATAATTTTGCATACCAAGATTCGAAATCCTTAGCCATGCCATAGTCGTTGTTATTGAATTAGACGCTGCATTGAATTCCGGAGTCCATTCCCTAACAATTAAATAGTGGTCTAGTATCATCCAGGGACCGCCGGATAATGCAAAATCAAAGTCTTCTCTCTGAATAAATTTCGCCATGTAGTATCCATGTCCTACATCTACAAGTTCAAAGTGCCCTTTTGGCATCCAAATCTGTTTAAGTTTGAAAGCAAGTATGTAAAGCCAATTTCCCTACCCAAAAGCCTAATCACAACCGTATTCCTCCATAATCTAACCCCTTCCTGAATCTCCTCCCGTGTTCTAATGACACTAGGAATCGAATCAGATGCTAAACTCTCGTCATCGTCTTCGATTAATTCCTCTAATTCATAAAATTCTTCCTCACCTATTACATGTCTAGTCTTAATTTCCTCTTTATCTTCAATGATTGGAATAACTAAATTGTTTCCCGTTAATGTACCCTTCCAACCAGCAATGATACGAGGAGCTCCTGTGATAAACTCAGGCCTCAGATTTGGATGCTCAGAATTGTTGTTCGTTGGCGCGGGTTCTAGGTCATTTGTGGTAGCATTGCCTTCGAGAATTGATCGCGATCTTTTACCCGTTCTTCCGTCGTTAATTGCAGCAGATAATGGTGGAAAATCCACCATCTGAGAATCAATTGGCTGGGATTTACTACCCTCTTGAGGCGGCGCTGCCACCATTGGAGGTATTTCTTCCATTGGTTCAGGATCATGCTCAGTCTGTGCTTTGTCGCCGGCCAGAGGCGGTGACGCGGCGGCCATGGTTTCCAGGTTGTTTGTTATTTTGTTAGAGAGAAACGTGGAGAACTTTTTTTACCGTTTGAAAACTTAATGGTTATATAATTACACATTTTGACACAATTTTTAGTAAGGTGGACATTATTTTTTGGGACAGAGGGAGTAACAACTTTAGTTTCAAAATCTACATGATTATCGTCAGTTTCTATTTTTATCAATTTAACTTCACCACAAACAAGAATGACTCTGATATAATGAAACTCATCATCAATATGTTTAATTCTTTCATGATATACAAGATTCTTACTTAGTTGAATTTCACTTTGACTGTCCTAAAGAAGGAAACCCTTCTCTTTAACTATTTTTGCTTCACAAAGAAAGTTATATAACCAAATAGCTTCATTTACAGATTATGCGATAGCAACATAACCATATTGGAAAAGGCATAACCAAATTTATCTTCAAAATGCAAAAGCTTATGTACGACATGGTCTGAAAACCTTGAAGTATCTGGAGAGATACTGTTAGAATTTGGATCAGATTGTCGTCCATGATGGGCCTGCCCATACCAATAATCCATAAAATATTTGGAGAGAGTAGTTATCTTTTGTTATTTAGAAGAATAACTAACCTACAAAATAACTATCTCTAAATCTCACAAAATCACACAATCACTCAATCAAATAGAGAAATATATAAGGTATCATATCTTGTGGATTTAATTGATTTCTTCGCGTAAGGACTCACGTCACTTGGCAAGACGATTCAAAGATCTCTTTCGCCATAAGAGGTTTTTCTGAATCTCCTTTTATATATATTGTTTACAAATGATATCCGAGCCGTGACCTTTGATTTCATCCATAAGCATGATACTTATTATTTTTGAATTGAATTTGTTTTATTTTTCTAAGCGTAATAAGCATGTAAATTTTTTTAAATTTGTGATATTTTGTCTGTCATAATTCCGGACTTCTGAAATTTCCTTCGTTGAAGGAATAAAAATGTATAAGAATGACAGATTATTAAAAATAGGAATTGGTTTTTTTTCAAAAAACAAATCTATAACGGTTGGAAAATTCAACAGTTGATCTTGATCCTAGTTTGTTTATCTTTTCATGATGATTTTTTAATCTATTGACCAACAAATAAAAGAAAAAAGGACGAAAAAAAAATAATGAATTTTATATTCTATCCATAAGTCATGGGTTGTTTGAGCAAGATGAGTTAATTTTTTTTGTTGCAATGGTTTCAAGAAAGATATGGTACATTATATGATTTTTAGAAGTTAACCTTATACTGGTTTTTATTTTTTTTATTACTGTCATATGTTCTAAATGCTTGTTATTAGATCAGCATTAGAGGTTTGAATTTCTTCCCTGAACATGGGTAACCTAGTTCTGATTAAGTGGAAGTATGCATGAGAAGGCGTGTATATTTTCTATGGGAATAGTCGTGATGCGCGTAAGGTGCCCCAGACACCTATACATCCAAACAAAAAGTATGCAAAACAAAAAAAGAATATATAGTTGTAACCATTGCCTAGTTTTAATATTATCGTTAGACCATCATGTTATTCTTTTTAGGTTAAAGTCCACGGGAAACTCCTTAACTTTCGCCAAAGTGCACGATCCACCTCTGATCTTATGTTTTACCCTTTCTCGCCCTTGATGAACGTATTTTGTGACACCGTTAGCCGTTTTTCTATTTTTTTGTCACGTGACCGTTAGTCAATGCCACATGGCGCCATGTCACCGACACCTCAGCGCCACCCGTCTTCGTCATCACCGTCCCACACTTAAAAAAAAACTTTGAAGGTTTGAATCCTTCAAATCATCAACAATGAAATGAAGGAAACAAAAAAATTGAGTAGCTACAATATTGTTTATGAAGCCTTTACATGACTATATTAGTATTTATTTCTCATTTTACAATCGATTGACAAAACAGAGTTGGACTGTAACAAAAACATGTAATAAATTACCAGAAATTCAAAGATAATAGTACAATAATATATGAGTTGAAGAAGACCTCTGTTGAAGAAGCATTAGCACGAGCCTCCATTGAAGAAGCATTTGAGAGCTCCTTCGAGAAGACAACAAAAGAGATCGGATTTCGGAACTCGCCTCCATTGAAGAAGCATTTGAGAGCTCATTCGAGAAGACAACAGAAGAGGTCGGATTTCGGAACTATCAGACGGGACATTAGCACAAACCAGAGCGTTGCAATTTGCAGATCTGGGGAAGCTTTGAGCTCGAGGAAGCTGCGCTGCTCCGTTCTTCCCGCAAGTTCAAGACTCATTCAACAGAGCTTTGAGCATCGGAGATATGCGGTGGTTTGACAGCAACGGAGATGGATTGTGATGGTGAGATTTGCTCTGTGGGTGATACATAGCTCCAGATCCGGCCTCTTCTTGTTACAAAGATATACACCATATTTTTCTCATCTAACCTTGGCTTAATATCACAATGGCTGAATTTCAAGGTATCGATGGAACCGCTGACCATTTTTTCTCCTTTCCTCAATTGGGTAATCCTTAAATATTGAACTGCAGTTTAAATTATTTATCTGCTTAATTATCCCATAACATAAATCAGTGTTGATCTACATTTTCTGAATCGGGTTTGTGTTAATGCGTAGTCGAAGAGCGCAAGATGTTTAAGAACTACTGGGTTGAGCATTCTATTGACCTTACTGTCGAGTCTATGATGCTTGACTCAAAGGCAGCTGATCTCGACAAAGAAGAGAAGCCTGAAGTATGTTTCTCTTCCTCTCTTTTTCTTAAATATATTATGTTGGTTTATTCTGTAGGATCTTAATTTTATCTGCTTGTGTACTTTCTAAATTTGCATCAAAGTTAGTTTCTTATTTCTTTCTGTTTAAGAAATATAGTAATAATCATATTTTCATTATTGCTATATTTGTTGATTCATATGAAAGGTAGTAAGAGATTTGTTTTTTTAGTTTTCCTCCATTGTTGAAGATTTGAAGCATTCAAACATTCAATGGATTTTTTTTATGTTAGGGACGATTATGGCGAAGACGTTTGGCGGTGAGGTGGCGCCTAGGTGGTGGTGACATGGCACCATGTGGCGTTGACTAACGGTCAAGTGACAGAAAAATGGAAAAGGGGCTAACGGTGTCACAAAATACGTTCATCAAGGGCGAGAAAGGGTAAAACGTAAGATCGGGGGCCAGTCGTGCACTTTGGCGAAAGTTAAGGGGTTTCTCGTGGGATTTACCCTTCTTTTTAATTATGAATTTCGGTCTGACCTGTTTCGATAATATAAATGGCTTTGCGATTTAAATCTTAGATCATTTTTCTTATGACTCGTGATGCTCAGTAAAGCGACTCAACAAAAAAAAATTAAATATTCGGCAACCTTTTTCGGATACTCATCAACTTTTTCCATGATTAGTAGTCCATGCTTAGTAACTTTTTCCATGCTCGGTACCCCATGCTCAGTAACTATTTCCAGGCTCAGAACTTTTTCCGGCGGTGGTCGGTGGTTGTGGTTGGAGGTGGAAATTATTAATAGTTAGTGAAGGAGGAGAGAGAGAAAATGATAAAGAAGGAGAGAGATTAATGGTAATGGAGGAGAGAGGGTAATGATAATGGAGGAGAGAGAAGAATTTTTTTTTGTCTTATATATACTATACGGGTAGTAATGATAATGGACTCTTATTGGATTCTTAGAAGGAGAGAGGAATTGACTAATTTTTTTGTGGTACTAAGATAGTCCTCAAGACCCCATGGGTAATTGATCCTTATCTTTTAACGAGAACAACGATGTATTGGTAACCTATTATTTTGAATTATCAACCCATTAATATATATGTACAACCTATTGTTATGTATGTACAACTCGTTGATATATCTATGTAACTCACTATTTTGTACCATCAACACACTATTTTTTGTACTATCAGCCTGCTATTTTTTACTTATGTTTTAAGTATCCTCTACAATCTAATTTTTGTTTTTGTTTTATGCAAATACATGAATGTTGTTGATTTTTTTTATTCAAAAAGCAATTATATTTTTCGTGATGTAACAGAAAACGTTATGTGCTATTTTAGTTATAAAATACTATAATTACAGAATAATTTAGTTATAAATATTATAAATATAGAATACTTTTTGTAGTTATGAAAAATAAATTTTAGTTATGAAAAGCTATGTTATTAATCAAGCTGAAAAAGATATATTAGTCATTTTATTGAACTGGACTTTTTTGGTCAAAATTGTTTAGATCATTGATTTTATGAATAAATCATATAACAAATAATCATATATAATAATATATATTATGCAACCATATCATTGAACGTATTAAACACCGTTATATAAAGTATAAAAAAAATGGGAAGCAATACCTCAAAGAAAGTAAAAAATTTGATGGTGGAAATAGGTCTCAATAAGTTGGGCTATACTAGGTGGTGTCAGGTAGCGTAATAGGTGGTAGTGGTGGCAATCGGTGGTACCATTATGGAATTTCTGGATCTTTGTTTTTTTTTTTTGAATTTTTGGGAAAGATTTTGACAAAAGTGGAGATGTGCGGCTTAGACAGTTTTCGCCCAATTCGTTGTGTATATATTACGCAACCCTTTAGCAACCGCAAAAAATGGTCACTAGAGAATTTTTAAATTCTCGCTAGAAGTCTCTTTACCGACCACGTAGTGATCGCTAAAGTAACTATATTCTTTAGCGACCAACGGATGTCAGTAAAGATTTGTTAATTTCTTTTATTTATCTCTGGGATATACCTTAACCGGTCACTTTGAAAGTCGATAGTGAATCTAAGTTAGCAATTAATATACTAGCCTCTAATGTGCGATCACTACCGACTCATTTCACGCTCGCTAAAAGATTTAAATGATTTTATTTTTTAAAAGTTCCGGCTACCATTATTGGTTGCCTGAATACTTGTGACTAACGAGTATACTAGCGGTCGTTAGTCGTAGTCGCTAAAAAAAACATATGCAGTTGTGTTACGAGGCTTCCTCCCAGGGTACTCTCATTTATATTTTTGTGGAGTTAGTTACATACTTGACATGATACGTGATCGAAAGTGAGGAAGAATGTTTTGTTTTTCTCTGTTCCATCAATCTGTATTTTGTATTAACCATTCTTGCTCAGGAGCAACAACTCATCAACTTAGGAAATTTTGTAAATTGTCAATTTTTAATTTTATTACTTTTTGGAATATATTAAAACTTATACATAAGTAAAGTTTTTAACATTGAATAATATTTAATTAAATTATAGATGAATATGAACATTGATAAAATTTCATGAATGAATGATTGAAAACAATTGGTTTTTCATTTTGATGAATTGGATGTAGATGAAACTGAAGAAAAAGAAAACTTGTTTTTACACCGTGCGTTGAACCTTTAAAGCAAAAAAGAAAAAGTCCAAATTAGAACCTTTAAACAAAAAAGTCCAAATTATGGACGCCTAATTTTTTTTCTTTTTCATACATGAGAGAATATAAAGCCGTTAAAAATAAATGATTACATCAAGAACAAAAGTTTCAATTGATTATCTAGTACTACTCTAATAGTAGCACAACCATTTCTATCTCGTGTAATCATCTTCCAAAGAAAATCTAGTGGATCAATAAATACCTCCAGTTGAGTATGTAACAAGGCCCTTTCTTTTGCTAGTCTATCGGCACAAAAATTAGTTTCACGATATACATGAACCAACTCGAGTTTCGCAAATTCTCGTAGCAATGCACAACACTCTCTTGCGATTGAAACATAACGACTACCTAAGCTCCCACCGCCCTTCACTAGCGCATGGAGCTTCCCCGAGTCCATCTCATAATGAGTTGAGCTCCCACCGCCCTTCACTAGCGCGTGGAGCTCCTCCAAATCTGTTTTAGTAAACATCTCAGTATAGCCACTGTTACAAGCCCATCTAAGACCAAAATGTAATGCGAGTAATTCCGAAATAAAGAAGGATACAACATCACAAGAACCCATAAACCCAGAGATACACGCACCATATCTATCCCTTAATATACCACCAAAACCAGCTAGTCCTTTCGCTTTACCGAAACTTCCATCAATGTTTAACTTAATGCCCTTTCTGGTTTAACCCATTTTACCATAACATTGCTAGCTACTTTAATTATACCACCGTCTAGTGATTTTCTCCATGCAAGAATAAAGCTACTAACTAGAAAGAAGCTAGACAATTTAATCAATAGATTTTTTAAAAATAAATTCTAACAATATCTTTTGAAAGATAAAAGGGCTAATTAGATATTTCCATAGATCAGCAGCCGGACCAAACACCCTAAAATCTAAGACATGCTAGGGGTGTTCTCCTTAGGAAAATGTTATTTTCCCAAGAAATCATAAAAAGGAATAACTTATAATTAAAACAGTCACTACAAAAAAAATTATCTTTTAACGAAAAAAAATTTACTATTAAAAATCTTAATTTTACCGCTATTTATTCGCTGTAATAAATTTGTCTCTAAAGACACTTTTTGTAGCAAATTATTAGTTTTTTCCTCTATTGTCTTTATCTTTAGCGGCAAAAATTGCAGCTAAAAATATTATTAGAGGTCATTTTAGTTTTTAAAAATATCATTAGAGACCATTTTAGTGTTACCGCAATATACTTCATTTTTAATGATACTATTTCTTGTAGTGAATTCATCCTCGCTGAGAAGAAAAAAGACAAAGTCAATGCAATCAGGCAAATTGCCATTTATACTTTATAGTAAGCATCTAATCTCTTGATGTTAAATAGCTATAACACTATCATGGTAAGAAATAATAGTCCAACTCTCCCCAATTTATCCAGAAACATTAATGGTGTTCCAAGGGGATCAATATTTAAAACATCCGTGATACAAAACAATAATCAAACAATAAACAATAAACAATAAACAATATTATTTATTTAGTTTACATTAGATTAATCTCAACATCAAATACTACTACGACCCACCATTTCTCTTATTTCTTTGTTGATTACCAAAACTAGCCCTTCCAAGTGGAGGAAACTCATCCTTGTTCATAATCAAAGCATCAGCTATTGTCTTTCTAAAAAGTCGAGATTCTTCAACTTTCGACCTTTTATCTGCACTACGGTCTTCTATCGGAGAAGCTAGAGATTTTGTCAATGGTGAATTGCCAAGAGGCTTAATCCCCTGTAATTCTGGGTCTGGTGAATACCAGTATGGTGATTTGCTTTCGTCCATCTTCCTAAACGTGATAGAAATTCTGCAGACAAGAGAATCGGGTCACACATATTAGCATCATATCTATACGATGATATAGTAAGTATTCAATGATAAGTAAAAAAAAAATTATCACCTCTTAGATGGAACACCAGGAACACAGTGTTTTGCAACATCAGCTCCGTTTCCATTTAAAATGAGAACAGATCTGCAAGAAATAGTCCTTCATCAGAAAGTGCTCCCTCATTTCTAAAATATAAAATTATAATACTCTTAACTTAAAAAGTGTCTAGAATTTATTAAGACACTCCCCTTCATAGTTGAGATACATGAGTATCTCATTATAGGGGTGCAACCGCCGATTTTTATTTTTTATTTTTATTTACTTGAACTATAGGTTCCTATATTATGCAAAATAACCTATATATATATCATAGGAACAAAAAAAAAAATTAGCGGATATAACAGACTTACCCAACAGGCAAAGGTATGGAAACAGGACCGGAAAACTCTCCAGGGCTAAGAATCTTTAAATTAGAGCCGAAGAGTATGTTACACTCAGTCAAGAACGAAACAGTGCAGAACGGGCGAACAAAATCATGATGATCAATGTGAGGTGGAATACAATCCCCTTCGTCGTAAATATTAACAATACAGCTGTTTGGGACACACGATGAGGGCAAAACACGCCACCTAACCATTCTCTTTATCATCTGCTTAAAAACTGGAGGTAAAGGATCAACTTCCTCGTCTCGTACAATCCCAGGTGGATTTCCATCTTTGTCCACTGCATAATTGTAACAACAACCGAATTGCATAGTTATACGCCCTTTTCCTCGCATCCATTTCCGAGGTTCGGAATATGTTCGAGCTGCAAAAATGTGAAAGTGGTGTTAAAAATAAAATCTCATTATGGGAGGAAGATAGTAGGTTTATTTGGAAACGACATTTGCGGTAATGAAGTTGAAATTCAAAGAGTTACGTACCGCTAAGCTCGCCTTTTTGACCCATCTTTTGTAAATTATAAACGGACTCCACAATCTTCTTTTGCTCCTCAGTGTTAAAAACTCGTGTATGAAGCTCTAGTCCTTGAAGCACGTTCAAGGATCTACCATTAACCTTCTCGGTGTAAGCGAAATCCTTTTTGGCGTTGACTTGTGCGAATCGGATTCTCTCTTTCTCCTCCTCATCAATTACGTCACTAGCTCCTGAGGTGGCTTTGCTAAGTCCATCGTTTAGCAAAATTTCGTAATCAGAAGGATTAAATGATCGCCGTTTATTGTTTGTCGAGACAGGTGAGGAGTTGAGAAAGTTTCCTTGTGGTCTTGCGTAGATAGATTCAGGAGTTCTTGTGGAAGCCCACGTGGCAGTAGAGGATTCGCTACTTGGTGATTTAGTTGGCGAGAATTTTGAAGGACTCTCGGGTTCTTTGTCGTTTGAGATCGATATATCATTTAATTTTCCTACAATGATTGGACGAAAACGGGTGAATAACGATCTAGCTTCAATAACAAAATATAGCACAAGTAATAGTATATTCATCTATAATTTTTTTTTCAAGCTTTCATTCAATGAAACAGTGAAGCTCAAGTCACATCAATGGTAAAACTGAAGGCCATGTGACATATATACAAGTACCAAATCTACCGGTAAATTTGCTTTTAATAATCTATAATCAGATATAATCAAACAAAAGGGCAGCAACAGACAACTGAATCAAGAAATTAATAAAATTTAAATGACAAAAACAAAACAATATAAGATCGAAAAGAAAAAGAAATTTATTCTTATATCATAAGTGGCGTTGCCAAAAAAAATTGCAATCAATTTCTACGTATATAAATATAAAAAATATACAACAAACTGTAATGGCCGTGGGACTAGTGAATTTTTTCTCACAAGGTTTTCAAACAAAAAAATTAGAGTTAATTTTTATATATCTAAAAAGTAGAAGGGCTAAATCTATATCATGTGTACTACTATAATTTTGTGTCACATAAATCTGAAATATACTTAAGAAAAATTTACGTACTCTGGGCAAAAGACTGAATCCTTTTCTGCAAAGCAGTATCACAGTTCTGGCATAACCCCTCGGATAATATTTCCAAAAGCTCTTCCCGACTTAGATTCCTTAACATAGCAACGCAACCGGCGCGAGAGTCCAGGATCGTACCGTTAGATTCTCCGGCCATGATGTAATTAATTAAATAATCAATCAAACAGGGAAAGTCAATAACAATTAATAAGAGAATTTTGAACAGGGGTGGAAGAGGTAAGGGTGGTAATATATGTGGAGGAACTGAAAGAGACGAGGACGAGAGAGACAGAATCTAGTAGGATTAGGGTTTTATGAAAATAAAAAGTACTAATTGAGGTAAAGTTCTTTTGTTGTAGTACTAATTGAGTTAAAGTACAAAAAGGTGTTGTTTATATAGTGTGTCCGTAAAAAGCAGCCGGTAAAAACTAAATCTATCTATAGTATGGCGGTGATTTTGGAAAGACAACATGCTAAAAGAGTTCGTGAATTCCAACGTTATTCTTCACAAGACTCCCAAATTGTGAAATTAACACGTGCGAGGTCATTGGGTTACCTACCGCCCAAATCATAGATTCACTAACCTTCAAAAAATAAATTATTTTTTCCCAAAACACTAAAATCTAGTAGGAAAATATTTTCATCCAAATATCAGATGATCTAGTATGATTATTAATAATGCACTTACCTTATATTGAAAAGTTAAATAAATTAATTAAAATATTTACCTACTTACTATAATAACATATATTCTGATATTATAATTAGGGGTGTGTGCGGGTCGGTTTTAGACAAAAAATGCTCAACCCGTAAACCGCCCATTGTTGTGTGGATTTTGTAAAATTAGACCCGCACCCACCCAATGTTCTTATTAAACCATTAAATTTCAGGTTAGACGGGTTGCGGGTGTATTGCGGGTGACTTCATTAAATAAACATGTCAGATTTGTATATAAATTTATTAAGCGAGTTAATTTTATTTTACAAATGAAAGTTGTAACAAAGAAATATAACTTATGATATTCCTATATATTTCAAATAATATCAATTTTGAAAAATATAAAATAAAATTTTAGGAAAATAAATTTATGAGTTAAACAATAAATAGTTAAATATCATATAAAAAAATAAACTTATTAGATAGAAATTACTAAAATATTGAGGGTTTGTAAATCCTTAAAAGAGAAATAGTAACAAATAAGAAATATAGAGTGAGAAGAAAATGATCTTTAGTATTTTATTTAAATCAAATGAGCAATATGAATATCTCTAATTTTTTATATTATAGGGTAATCGGGTATATGCAGGTTTGCGGGTTTCAACTTTTAAATCCGCAACCAGCAAAAAATATATATTTTTTAAAATGTAAACCGCAACCCGCCCAATAAAAAACTAACCCGTATAGTTTCGGGTTAGTATAGTCGGGTTGGTCGGGTTATGCGGGTTTTCTAACCCGGTGCACAGCCCTAATTATAATTATGAATATGATATAATTATTATTTACTTAAAGAATAAAGATATATTTCTTTTTTATATTATTTGTTATGTGAAAATTTTAACTATAATTAAATAATTAACTATTTTTCTATATTATCTAATTTCACATAAAAAAAATTATATAAGAATTAAACAAGAAAAGTAATATATAATTTTATTTTTATTAAATATAATATGTATTAGGTAAGAAAAAATATATGAATCTTTATTTTAAAAGCCACCTAAAATTAATAAAAAGAATGATATTTTTCTTTCAAGATAACCTTCTTTTTACTTTCTCCTTCCAAATTTATTTGTATACATTTTTGTACATGTGTATTAAGAAAGTCATTTAATGATGATAATTTTTATAATATTACCTTCATTAATATTTCACCTTTACTAAAAATATAAATTAATAAATTAACTAGTTGGGATTAGTTCACTAGCCAGGGTCTTGGTCATCTAATCTAATGGTGTAGGTTAGAACCTAACCAATGACTCCGAGTCCAAAGTGTCTCTATGTAACAAAAAAACATAAATGTATATAATATACTGTTAGAGATAATACTGAAAAAAGTAATAAAAATATCTTGATATTGTATTAAAAATAAACAATATTGCACATCTCAATTTAAAAAGATCGACAAATGAATTTGGACGGGAGAATATAATATTGTCCTTATTTAACTTTTACCTTTTATTGGAAACTTCTTCTTTGTAAAAAAATAAATCACCCAGATTGAAAAGTACGACTCATGACATGTAAGGAAAGATCGTTAAATATAAGCCAATACCATTACGTTTATACAAATTTAACAAGAATTTTAAATTGTTGACCATATACCCATATAAAAAGATCAATTTTTGTCTAGTGCACAAAATATCAGCCATCCCGTTGTTCGATATGTGGATATGGTTGACTTTCCAAGTTGGGGGCTTGTGAAACCATCTACGAAATTCACATAAGATAGAGAGATTACTCTAGTTTGCACGAGACATGTCGGAAATACCTTGGATACTTCAAGGTTGTCAAAGTAAAACGAGTTACTCGGACAATTTGTTTCTGCGACCAATTTAATGGCATTCAGAAGAGCCCACACTCTCCCTTCGCAACAGATTTGGTCTTGAAAAAATTAATATGATGTTTCCTTGTTTATTAACTGCGATAGAAGCGATTCCTGACATTTTTCACAGACTAACAAACCATACATCATTGAACCAGCAAATTTTATTCTCATTCTCATCCTGCTCGGGACTAATCCGTGGTTGTTGATTTGTTTCATCAGCTCGATAGTGGATAATACCTTGTTGGCTAGAAGTGTCAAGGCTCCCAATAAGATCTGTAATCATTTTGTATGTTTGAAAGTTAATGATATTTGGATTCCACTTACTATTGTTGAAGAGACATTGTTCACGGAGCAATTTAGATGTATGTCGTGATAATTTTCATATCCAATACCTTCTTAGAAAATCCATCAGCGATTTTGATGATCCATTCATCAATGTTTTCAGCTTGGGTCAACTTTGATTTACATCGAAGTTGAAGCCCAAATTACACTGTTGAATGGGAGCGTTAGCATAAGGCTTTCAACGGTTTCCGACTAGTGATCACACCAATCACAAGATTTATTCGTAGCAGATTTCTGATTAAAGAGATTCTTCCATGTAGGAATAACACATTTGCACACTTTCCCGCATAAAATTCTAAGCTTTGTTGGGACATTTGATTGTCATATAATATTCCAAATTTCAGGATTGA
Source organism: Nemophila menziesii (assembly GCA_029959085.1). Classification (NCBI taxonomy): domain Eukaryota; kingdom Viridiplantae; phylum Streptophyta; class Magnoliopsida; order Boraginales; family Hydrophyllaceae; genus Nemophila; species Nemophila menziesii. The sequence goes on along the minus strand of JARWIR010000007.1, from coordinate 20,649,840 downwards.
TAAGATTTGAGTAGACGGAGATTGACTTCTAGACTGGATCTTCATGCTGACGATAGCGTGATACCTTGATTTTGTTGAATATATTATGTTCTTTGTATTAGGTCAGATAACTTTGTCATCTTGATCAAGCTGAAGAAGAGGTAGATTTGGAATCTAGTTACAAGAAATGTATGTATAACCAAGTCAGTGTTCCCACCAGACAAATTGTCATTAAAGAGTTGTGTGGTCACTACTAGATTACATCCATCGATTTTATCCAGTTTTATGATGATATTTATCCATTTATGATCCAAGTAATTGTATCAATGCCCTTAGAAATTTGAAATAAACATTGCTCTTTTAGGAATTGAAGATCATGAAAGATACATTCCCAACTCCATGATCTCTTCTTTTTGAGTTTAGCATCCCATAAGGATGTTTCTGGATAATGGATCCCTTCGAGAACCTTTGCAAACTTGATTAGCTAAAAGGGCCAAACTAATCTCTTAAAAATCTCTAAAACCATTTTACCCATAACTTATGAGATTGCAATCCTCTCACATGCGACCCAGTGCATTCTCTTATTGTATTGTGCGTCCCACAAAAAACTAGCGTCCAAGCTAACCAATTTTCCATTGAGAGTCTTCGGAAACATAAATTAGTATAGTATATTAATAAAGGTAATACTGGAAAATGGGTAAAAGTGTCTTGATATTATAAAAAGGACAAACAACATTGAACAATTTTTTTAATGAAAGATGGACAAATAAACTTAGACGTGGTGGGTATAATTTAGGGAGATATCAACAAAACATTGTTTGTTCAAGCGAATGTGAAATCTTTGGTTTATTGGGTAGATTCTGATCAATTATAAAAGAGTTGTGGGTTTTTTTCGGATTATTGGGTGGGATTTTAGTCATGATAAATAGTTTTGATGGTCATGATCTTTGATAATTTTTAACCTACATTCATTAAATAAAATTAAAACATATACCAGTTTCTTCGAAATAAAAAGGTAAAATATTATTTTTAAATTCATAATGGCCATATTTAAATGACATTTATGTGATTGTCTCCTTCTTATCTATATAAATTGATATCATTTGATCTTGGGTGAATTATATATAGGGTCTTGGAGACAAATTGTCTTCTCTATAGAGTAGTTTTTTAAATGGCATTCTTCTTAGGGACCTCAATTTTGACAATTGTCTTTCCTACCCTTACTACCACTAAAAGACAAACAAATGTGATGTCACTGTTTCTCTCTCCTCTACCTACCACTATCCACCTACCTCCAACCTCCCACCACCTACCACCGACCTCCGACCTCCGACCTCCGACCACCGACCACCGACCACCGACCACCGACCTCAGGCCACCAGTCACCGGAAAAAAGAGAGAGTACTCTCAGTTTTTCCCGATACCAGTCACCGGAAAAAACATAGAGTATCGGAAAAAACTGAGAGTACTCTATGAAAAAGAGAGAGTACTCTCAGTTTTTCCCGATACTCTATGAAACAGAGAGAGTACTCCGAGAATAAAAAAAAACTCCAACAATTTAAACGAATACTCTATAAAAAAATTCGGAGTACTCTATAAAATAGATAGAGTACTCTATGAAATAGAGAGAGTACTCTATGAAATAGAGAGAGTACTCTTAGAAATTACATAAATACTCTATATAAAACATGTGTATATATTAAATAATACCTTTATATTCAAAATTTAAACCCAATTACAATAGATAAATAAAAAAAAAATCTAAACTAATTACAAATTGACCAGTGGTCAAACCAGATCTGAAATTAAAAAAAAAAAAAAAAAAAAAAGCTAACGCGTACAAAAAAAAAAAAAACAGTCCGGCGAAGCACAAACCAAAGCTCCCTGCAATTCCGGCGAAGCAGCATCCGGCGAAGCAACAGCCCGGCGAAGCAGCAGTCCAGCCGAGCTCCCTCTTCATTCCATTCCAGATCTGTTCGCACCAAGATCTGTTCGCGAGCTTTGGTTTATTGCAGCAAAGTTCCATTCCAGATATTCCGGCGAACAGCAACCTGGAGAAGAAAGAAGCAGCGAGACCGATGAAGACGAGAACATCAACACCACTGCAACTACTGCTTCTGCTTGAATCTCGCCGGTTTTACATTACTACATCGGAAAACCGCCTCCATGCTTCCTCGTTCGAGCTCGCCGCCATGCTTCCTCCGTCGAGCTCGCCATTACAGATACGTGAAGAGAGCTCCATTCGCGCAGCCATGGATGGTGTGAAGAAGATGAAACTTCTGCCGCCGATTTCTGCTTCCTAGGGTTCCGCCATGGCTGCTAGGTGAGCTCGGTGGTGGTGTTTTATATAGATCTCGGTGGTGGGTGGTGGTGGCTACATATGGTGGTAGGTGTGGTTTGGGAATTCACGTCGGAGGAGAAGAGTTGGGAGGTGAGAGGGAAAAAAGGGAAGTGAGAGAAAATAGATCTGAAATAATAATTGTAGGGGTTCTAAATTAGTATATATAGGGGGGAAAACAAAAAAGGGGTAGTCTAGTAATTGGGGTTTTGGGGTTCATGTGTTAAAAAGTTGCTGAGGTCTTTAGTAAGAAGAGGCTCTAGGCCCGGTCCCCATCTTGAAGAGATTGGTGTGGTCAAGACCCTAGGTGTAATTATCTCTTTGATCTTTGAGATAACTATCCACATATCCCATCTACATAAACATCACCGAGCAAATATTCAACTTTTCTCTCATTTTTACACCTCTAAGCACGAGGTGTCTAGACAAATTTGATCCATTTGATTATAAGTGCACAAGACTAGAAGGAAAATACTCATACCCTTATTATTGAATAATTGCATTGACGGACGTAGTGAACGAGCAACGTGGAGGAAAGAAGAGTAAAAGAAAAACAATTTTGAAAGCTCTTATGGGTGATATCTTTAGAATGTGTTGAAGATAATGTCTGACGTCATAATGGTATGAACATCACAAGATTATTTTTAAAAAAATTATCGGTAAAAAAATTTCATTGATTGCTAGAATAAGAGGCCCGCCATTGTTGCACGTCGCTGATAACATTACATCGGATAAGGTCTAGATCTAGGACTGCAATAAATAAGATGATTAAGAACCACCATTGATGGAGCTTTTTTGGTCGGATTTTTTGTGATGATAGTTCATCATCATTGTGGACGGATTTCAACGATTGAAAACTTGATATTGTTTGTCGTGTTGAGGAGATCAAAACGATATTATTTTCATCATTGATGGATTAGTGTTGAGAGATACAAAATCAGGTTGAGGGTTTCACTGTTTGGGTTGTTTTCGTGTGAAAATATAACGTTATGGTTCAATAGGGATGAGCATAGTCCAGTTCAGCTTGATTTTGTGCAAAAACTTAGTCTGAAACCAAATGGTTCAGATTTTAAGGGTGTTGTTATCGAACAAAACAATTTATGTCGGTTAGTTTTATCAGGTTTTTTGACATATGTTCAATATGTGTTTGATTTTAGTATATGTTCAATTCGTATGTGTTGGCTTATTGCCCCCATCGATTAAATGTTTTAATGTGACAAATCCTCTATTGCTTAGTGTGCTAATCTCACTTTATTATCTTGCACTCTAATTCATCAAAAAGCACTAGTAACACAAGTAACATCATTTTGATCATAGTCTTATTTTCATATCCTTTGTAGCTAATTTTCATAATATTACTTTTAACCTTATCTTGGTTGTATATTGAGAATTAGCTTTCATGATCAACAACAAAGTTTCTTAAAATGATGTTTACAACAACTCTCGTGAAGAAAACTTTTCCATCCGAGCAACGAATCAAAAAATCATAATATCCAAGTCAGTAAAAACCGGGTACCCGCATTTGGGAAAACCGGGAACCCGGTTTGGTGAAGCTCAAGTCAACATCAAGTTTACATAGCCGTTTTATAGCCGTTACAATTAAAATCCGGGTACCCGCATTTGGGAAACCGGGAACCCGGTTTGGAACAAGTTCACCATCAAACTTTATATCCGTTGGGGACTTTCTTGTGCTATAAATATGAGCTCTTTGAAGGAGAAACTTACCTCTAACACTTCAACAATCATACACATCTTTCTCCTACAAAGTTAGAGGTCACAAGCTATCAAAGTTAATTATCCAAGCTTGATCAAGAGCTTAAACCAATAAGCTTCAAAGTTATTATCTACTCAAGAAGGAGTATACAAGCTTATAGTCATATCTACTCTTTAGGAGATTATCTAGCAAAGTTGTTTGCACCCCTTTAAACACTTTGTATCCATCCTCTTAAGTCTAGGTCTTGTAATAGATAGATTAAGAGAGAATTCAAGTATAGGGAGTATACTTGGTATCCTTGTGTTGTGATAGCACAAGTGTTTATGTATCGGGAGTATACTTGGTGTCCTTGTGTTGCGATATCACAAGTGTTTTTCCTTCGGGTTATCGAAGAGGTTGTAAGGGTTATTGTGTTCTCGACCCGGTTAAGAGAGACACGAAAGCTTAGTGAAAAGCTTGAAATCCTAAGGAGGCTTCCTTAGGTAGTGGATGTAGGGAAACCGAACCACTATAAATCGTGTGTATCTTTCTATCCCTACTCTATTTACTTTCCGCACTTTATATGTTTGATAATATGCTAGCATGAGTTCTATGAGATTGTTTATCTAGGATATCTAACATATAGTCTTCTAGAGTAGTTTAAGATTTTGGATTGACGATTTACTTGTTATACTTTTATATCAAACCTCTATCTTACCTTTGCATGATCCTATAAGAGTTTGATTTAATTAGTTGACTTAGAAGTTTTCTCTTAAACTTATAATTGTCCAAAAGATTTTTTAATTAGGCATTATCTTATTAGTAATCCTATTCACCCCCCCTCTAGGACTTTCAATTGGTATCAGAGCCTAACTCTACATGAATAGCTTAACCGTTAGTAGAGTAAACGATTTGGAATCTAATCTTTTGGAAAAGTCGTATTCTACCCGACCTCCACTTTTTGTAGGAACTTACTATTTTAATTGAAGAACAAAAATGGAGAAATTTATCAAAGCCGAAGATCCCAACATATGGAGAATCGTTATGAAAGGATCATTCGTTCCATATAAAAAGAAGTTAAGTAAAGGGGGAGTTCTTAAGTCAAATCAAGGAGAAATAGATTATGATGAACTCACCAATGAGGAGCACACTCAAAATGAAAAACCGACATGGATCGTGAAAAATACTAATCGTATTCCCGGATCCATTCCACCTCGGTTACCTTAGTAAACTTCATTAAAGGTGTTGAGCGTCAAGAAAATTGAATTATATGCAAAATGACGTTCATACTTCGTAAAAGGAAAATACGGTGAATTCTCTCCTTTCCTCCTTTTTATCTTTATGTTTACTATGTGTTTTATGTGTCTTATCCTCTATGTGCTATATCTTGCTAATCTTGATCCTTTCATGATTTAAAATTGCTTAATTATCACTTTGGGTCTTTTTGTACTTTTTAGAAAATATAGGGGTCTTTGTGCAATTAACTGTTTTCTCTTTGTTCGTGAATTCCTTTTCATAATTTTTCATAACAAAAATTATTTTGGGAGTTTTATAACATGTCTAAACTATTGGGGAGCTTTCGAAGGGGTTTCGGGTAAAATTGCAAAATTAAGTTATTTCATTTCTACCCTTCAAAACCGAGCCCCACAGAAAGAAACCGGGTACCCGGTTTTGATGAATGCGGGAACCCGGTTTCAAGCCTGTGTATAACCCGTTTAACAAAACCCTTGGTTTCCTTCTTTTTCTTTCATTTCTCAAAACCGTTTTCTTCCACTCCTTCTCTCTCAAAAACGAAAACCCCTCTCTCAAACCCTAACTCCTCCATGGCTTCATCATCCAAATCTTCTAGAGCATCAAGGGCTTCCAAAAACAAGAGAATAATTGATGAAGAAGATGAAGATATTGAATTGGACCCAATCTTTGAAGATGAAGAAGATTTTCTTGAGCTTGAAGAAGAACCTTCAAAAAGAATGGTGAGGAAGAACACCAAGATCCTTTGGGGAAGATCAATTTCATCCTCTTCACTTAGTGCTTCCATATCTTTGGTAAATGGCTCAAATTCTAATCTTTTCCATTTATTTCAATTCCAAGGATTAGATTTTTTCCTTTCTCTAGAAAATAAGTCCTATGAATCCCTTGTTAATGATTTTTTCAAAAATATCCATCCACTTGATTGTGATTCTTGCACTTTAAAATCAATGGTTTCTAACAAAAATCTTTCCATTTCTCCAAAAACCATTGAAAAAGCTTTTAAACTTCAAAATAGTGGTTATGAAAATTTCATTGTTTCGGGTTGGAATAGAAGCAAAGAATTGATTGATATTCCTTTGAAAAACGAGGTTGAGGCTTTTATGTCTTCGAAAATGTTTCAAAACCATACTCAACCTTGGCTATCGAGTTTATTTACTCCGGATATTCGTTTAGCACACAAAATTATCATGTTTTGTCTTTTGGGAAAAGATAGGAAAGATGGTACAATTGCTCCTTATGAAGCAATCCTTCTATTTCATCTTTATTCAAAAAGGCCTATCAATTTTTGCAAAATTTTCATTCGTAACTTGGATTATCGTGCTCATTCGAACTCTACTCTTCCTTATGGTATTGCTCTTAGTTATCTCTTAATCAATGTTAAGAAAATATCTCCCTCTCATGATCCTCGTGATTTTGAACCAATTTGGAGGTTTGATATTCCTTTTTTGAAAACCATGAAAATCTTCGTTTACAATGGTGAATACATTGATAAGCATGTTTTTGATCATCTTCCCGAAAATATTCGAAAAACTATCTTGAAAAACGTTGGTCAAAATATCACTTCCTCGGGTCCCACCATTGAGTCTCTAAACATTCCTTCCCGTGAAGTTATGCCTATTAATCCTCCTCCGTCTTATACCACTTCCCGGTCAAAATCTTCCATTGGTTCTTCCTCAAATGTGGTTACTAAAGATGATCTTGATAAGGTTGAATCTACCTTGTTGAATGTTATTAAAGAAGGCTTTGCGGAAATTAAAGGATGGTTTGAAAATATGAATAATCGTATTGAGGGGTTGAAAAATGAAGTTTCATGTCTTCGTGATGATGTTGGAAATGGAAGAAGGTCAAGGAGCCGCTCTCCTCGTGAAAATCGCTAAATTGTTCGTGTTTGGGTGTTTTAGTTTTATCTTCATTTTACTTGGCTTTTATGTGTTTTTGGACTAAGTTTGTGATGTTTATGCTTTAATTATTTATGGGTCCGTGTTTTGGACATCTAGGATTTTATTGCTACATATTTTATTTGAAAAATGGTTTAGGATGCTTTATGTTTAACTTGGTTTGATTTGGGTATTTAATCTAGTTTGCTATGGTGTTTAAATTTGGATATGTGTTTTAGTATGCTATGATTCTATATTGAATTTTTAATGTTTAGTTGTTTCAAGTTTATGCTTTGATTGTACTAACATTTTCCTTGATGATATAGGTACTTTTGCACTCTTTTCCTTGATCTTATCCTATATTGCATTTAGGTCCCTATAGTTTGTTCTTATATGTCTTAATTCTTCAAATGGTTGAAAATTGCATTTAGGTCCCTTGAAGTTTTTCAAAATTACGTTTAGTCCCTAAACTTTTGGAAAATACATCTTGACCCCTTTGCATTTCAAAAATACATTTTACCCCCTAAAAGCTTTTCAAAACGATTTCAAATATTCTTAGTAGGGTAAAAATTGTAGATCAAAATTTTTACAAATTAAAACAAACTCTATGCTTTGTGTAAGGGGGAGTTTTTGTTAAAAACTCTAAGTGTTTTGGCTAATCTTTTATCTCACACCTTACAACTAATCGTTTGTGTCATTAGAAAGCATATGAAATGAATATCTATCGATCAAGGAGTTGGTAAATAGCCTCTTTCTCTTAGCTCTTGCTATTATCTATCTTTGTGCATCTCCTTAGTTAAAAATTGTTTTTAAACTATACTCTTGCACACTCTTAGTATCATGGTTTTAAAATCTATTCACTTGAGTTTTTGCTCTTCTTCCTTAACTATGAATTGTACATTTATTTCGTCTTTTTGATGAAGACAAAGGGGGAGAAATATGTGCACTAAAAACGTTTTAAAACTTGCACTTTACAAAACTCACAAATGCATGTCTTTTTCATAAAAATACACTTTGATTTAATGCTTTTTGTGAGGGGGAGTTAGACTCCATATGTGTTTTAGTGATTGATTTGTCATCATCAAAAAGGGGGAGATTGTTGGCTTATTGCCCCCATCGATTAAATGTTTTAATGTGACAAATCCTCTATTGCTTAGTGTGCTAATCTCACTTTATTATCTTGCACTCTAATTCATCAAAAAGCACTAGTAACACAAGTAACATCATTTTGATCATAGTCTTATTTTCATATCCTTTGTAGCTAATTTTCATAATATTACTTTTAACCTTATCTTGGTTGTATATTGAGAATTAGCTTTCATGATCAACAACAAAGTTTCTTAAAATGATGTTTACAACAACTCTCGTGAAGAAAACTTTTCCATCCGAGCAACGAATCAAAAAATCATAATATCCAAGTCAGTAAAAACCGGGTACCCGCATTTGGGAAAACCGGGAACCCGGTTTGGTGAAGCTCAAGTCAACATCAAGTTTACATAGCCGTTTTATAGCCGTTACAATTAAAATCCGGGTACCCGCATTTGGGAAACCGGGAACCCGGTTTGGAACAAGTTCACCATCAAACTTTATATCCGTTGGGGACTTTCTTGTGCTATAAATATGAGCTCTTTGAAGGAGAAACTTACCTCTAACACTTCAACAATCATACACATCTTTCTCCTACAAAGTTAGAGGTCACAAGCTATCAAAGTTAATTATCCAAGCTTGATCAAGAGCTTAAACCAATAAGCTTCAAAGTTATTATCTACTCAAGAAGGAGTATACAAGCTTATAGTCATATCTACTCTTTAGGAGATTATCTAGCAAAGTTGTTTGCACCCCTTTAAACACTTTGTATCCATCCTCTTAAGTCTAGGTCTTGTAATAGATAGATTAAGAGAGAATTCAAGTATAGGGAGTATACTTGGTATCCTTGTGTTGTGATAGCACAAGTGTTTATGTATCGGGAGTATACTTGGTGTCCTTGTGTTGCGATATCACAAGTGTTTTTCCTTCGGGTTATCGAAGAGGTTGTAAGGGTTATTGTGTTCTCGACCCGGTTAAGAGAGACACGAAAGCTTAGTGAAAAGCTTGAAATCCTAAGGAGGCTTCCTTAGGTAGTGGATGTAGGGAAACCGAACCACTATAAATCGTGTGTATCTTTCTATCCCTACTCTATTTACTTTCCGCACTTTATATGTTTGATAATATGCTAGCATGAGTTCTATGAGATTGTTTATCTAGGATATCTAACATATAGTCTTCTAGAGTAGTTTAAGATTTTGGATTGACGATTTACTTGTTATACTTTTATATCAAACCTCTATCTTACCTTTGCATGATCCTATAAGAGTTTGATTTAATTAGTTGACTTAGAAGTTTTCTCTTAAACTTATAATTGTCCAAAAGATTTTTTAATTAGGCATTATCTTATTAGTAATCCTATTCACCCCCCCTCTAGGACTTTCAATTGGTATCAGAGCCTAACTCTACATGAATAGCTTAACCGTTAGTAGAGTAAACGATTTGGAATCTAATCTTTTGGAAAAGTCGTATTCTACCCGACCTCCACTTTTTGTAGGAACTTACTATTTTAATTGAAGAACAAAAATGGAGAAATTTATCAAAGCCGAAGATCCCAACATATGGAGAATCGTTATGAAAGGATCATTCGTTCCATATAAAAAGAAGTTAAGTAAAGGGGGAGTTCTTAAGTCAAATCAAGGAGAAATAGATTATGATGAACTCACCAATGAGGAGCACACTCAAAATGAAAAACCGACATGGATCGTGAAAAATACTAATCGTATTCCCGGATCCATTCCACCTCGGTTACCTTAGTAAACTTCATTAAAGGTGTTGAGCGTCAAGAAAATTGAATTATATGCAAAATGACGTTCATACTTCGTAAAAGGAAAATACGGTGAATTCTCTCCTTTCCTCCTTTTTATCTTTATGTTTACTATGTGTTTTATGTGTCTTATCCTCTATGTGCTATATCTTGCTAATCTTGATCCTTTCATGATTTAAAATTGCTTAATTATCACTTTGGGTCTTTTTGTACTTTTTAGAAAATATAGGGGTCTTTGTGCAATTAACTGTTTTCTCTTTGTTCGTGAATTCCTTTTCATAATTTTTCATAACAAAAATTATTTTGGGAGTTTTATAACATGTCTAAACTATTGGGGAGCTTTCGAAGGGGTTTCGGGTAAAATTGCAAAATTAAGTTATTTCATTTCTACCCTTCAAAACCGAGCCCCACAGAAAGAAACCGGGTACCCGGTTTTGATGAATGCGGGAACCCGGTTTCAAGCCTGTGTATAACCCGTTTAACAAAACCCTTGGTTTCCTTCTTTTTCTTTCATTTCTCAAAACCGTTTTCTTCCACTCCTTCTCTCTCAAAAACGAAAACCCCTCTCTCAAACCCTAACTCCTCCATGGCTTCATCATCCAAATCTTCTAGAGCATCAAGGGCTTCCAAAAACAAGAGAATAATTGATGAAGAAGATGAAGATATTGAATTGGACCCAATCTTTGAAGATGAAGAAGATTTTCTTGAGCTTGAAGAAGAACCTTCAAAAAGAATGGTGAGGAAGAACACCAAGATCCTTTGGGGAAGATCAATTTCATCCTCTTCACTTAGTGCTTCCATATCTTTGGTAAATGGCTCAAATTCTAATCTTTTCCATTTATTTCAATTCCAAGGATTAGATTTTTTCCTTTCTCTAGAAAATAAGTCCTATGAATCCCTTGTTAATGATTTTTTCAAAAATATCCATCCACTTGATTGTGATTCTTGCACTTTAAAATCAATGGTTTCTAACAAAAATCTTTCCATTTCTCCAAAAACCATTGAAAAAGCTTTTAAACTTCAAAATAGTGGTTATGAAAATTTCATTGTTTCGGGTTGGAATAGAAGCAAAGAATTGATTGATATTCCTTTGAAAAACGAGGTTGAGGCTTTTATGTCTTCGAAAATGTTTCAAAACCATACTCAACCTTGGCTATCGAGTTTATTTACTCCGGATATTCGTTTAGCACACAAAATTATCATGTTTTGTCTTTTGGGAAAAGATAGGAAAGATGGTACAATTGCTCCTTATGAAGCAATCCTTCTATTTCATCTTTATTCAAAAAGGCCTATCAATTTTTGCAAAATTTTCATTCGTAACTTGGATTATCGTGCTCATTCGAACTCTACTCTTCCTTATGGTATTGCTCTTAGTTATCTCTTAATCAATGTTAAGAAAATATCTCCCTCTCATGATCCTCGTGATTTTGAACCAATTTGGAGGTTTGATATTCCTTTTTTGAAAACCATGAAAATCTTCGTTTACAATGGTGAATACATTGATAAGCATGTTTTTGATCATCTTCCCGAAAATATTCGAAAAACTATCTTGAAAAACGTTGGTCAAAATATCACTTCCTCGGGTCCCACCATTGAGTCTCTAAACATTCCTTCCCGTGAAGTTATGCCTATTAATCCTCCTCCGTCTTATACCACTTCCCGGTCAAAATCTTCCATTGGTTCTTCCTCAAATGTGGTTACTAAAGATGATCTTGATAAGGTTGAATCTACCTTGTTGAATGTTATTAAAGAAGGCTTTGCGGAAATTAAAGGATGGTTTGAAAATATGAATAATCGTATTGAGGGGTTGAAAAATGAAGTTTCATGTCTTCGTGATGATGTTGGAAATGGAAGAAGGTCAAGGAGCCGCTCTCCTCGTGAAAATCGCTAAATTGTTCGTGTTTGGGTGTTTTAGTTTTATCTTCATTTTACTTGGCTTTTATGTGTTTTTGGACTAAGTTTGTGATGTTTATGCTTTAATTATTTATGGGTCCGTGTTTTGGACATCTAGGATTTTATTGCTACATATTTTATTTGAAAAATGGTTTAGGATGCTTTATGTTTAACTTGGTTTGATTTGGGTATTTAATCTAGTTTGCTATGGTGTTTAAATTTGGATATGTGTTTTAGTATGCTATGATTCTATATTGAATTTTTAATGTTTAGTTGTTTCAAGTTTATGCTTTGATTGTACTAACATTTTCCTTGATGATATAGGTACTTTTGCACTCTTTTCCTTGATCTTATCCTATATTGCATTTAGGTCCCTATAGTTTGTTCTTATATGTCTTAATTCTTCAAATGGTTGAAAATTGCATTTAGGTCCCTTGAAGTTTTTCAAAATTACGTTTAGTCCCTAAACTTTTGGAAAATACATCTTGACCCCTTTGCATTTCAAAAATACATTTTACCCCCTAAAAGCTTTTCAAAACGATTTCAAATATTCTTAGTAGGGTAAAAATTGTAGATCAAAATTTTTACAAATTAAAACAAACTCTATGCTTTGTGTAAGGGGGAGTTTTTGTTAAAAACTCTAAGTGTTTTGGCTAATCTTTTATCTCACACCTTACAACTAATCGTTTGTGTCATTAGAAAGCATATGAAATGAATATCTATCGATCAAGGAGTTGGTAAATAGCCTCTTTCTCTTAGCTCTTGCTATTATCTATCTTTGTGCATCTCCTTAGTTAAAAATTGTTTTTAAACTATACTCTTGCACACTCTTAGTATCATGGTTTTAAAATCTATTCACTTGAGTTTTTGCTCTTCTTCCTTAACTATGAATTGTACATTTATTTCGTCTTTTTGATGAAGACAAAGGGGGAGAAATATGTGCACTAAAAACGTTTTAAAACTTGCACTTTACAAAACTCACAAATGCATGTCTTTTTCATAAAAATACACTTTGATTTAATGCTTTTTGTGAGGGGGAGTTAGACTCCATATGTGTTTTAGTGATTGATTTGTCATCATCAAAAAGGGGGAGATTGTTGGCTTATTGCCCCCATCGATTAAATGTTTTAATGTGACAAATCCTCTATTGCTTAGTGTGCTAATCTCACTTTATTATCTTGCACTCTAATTCATCAAAAAGCACTAGTAACACAAGTAACATCATTTTGATCATAGTCTTATTTTCATATCCTTTGTAGCTAATTTTCATAATATTACTTTTAACCTTATCTTGGTTGTATATTGAGAATTAGCTTTCATGATCAACAACAAAGTTTCTTAAAATGATGTTTACAACAACTCTCGTGAAGAAAACTTTTCCATCCGAGCAACGAATCAAAAAATCATAATATCCAAGTCAGTAAAAACCGGGTACCCGCATTTGGGAAAACCGGGAACCCGGTTTGGTGAAGCTCAAGTCAACATCAAGTTTACATAGCCGTTTTATAGCCGTTACAATTAAAATCCGGGTACCCGCATTTGGGAAACCGGGAACCCGGTTTGGAACAAGTTCACCATCAAACTTTATATCCGTTGGGGACTTTCTTGTGCTATAAATATGAGCTCTTTGAAGGAGAAACTTACCTCTAACACTTCAACAATCATACACATCTTTCTCCTACAAAGTTAGAGGTCACAAGCTATCAAAGTTAATTATCCAAGCTTGATCAAGAGCTTAAACCAATAAGCTTCAAAGTTATTATCTACTCAAGAAGGAGTATACAAGCTTATAGTCATATCTACTCTTTAGGAGATTATCTAGCAAAGTTGTTTGCACCCCTTTAAACACTTTGTATCCATCCTCTTAAGTCTAGGTCTTGTAATAGATAGATTAAGAGAGAATTCAAGTATAGGGAGTATACTTGGTATCCTTGTGTTGTGATAGCACAAGTGTTTATGTATCGGGAGTATACTTGGTGTCCTTGTGTTGCGATATCACAAGTGTTTTTCCTTCGGGTTATCGAAGAGGTTGTAAGGGTTATTGTGTTCTCGACCCGGTTAAGAGAGACACGAAAGCTTAGTGAAAAGCTTGAAATCCTAAGGAGGCTTCCTTAGGTAGTGGATGTAGGGAAACCGAACCACTATAAATCGTGTGTATCTTTCTATCCCTACTCTATTTACTTTCCGCACTTTATATGTTTGATAATATGCTAGCATGAGTTCTATGAGATTGTTTATCTAGGATATCTAACATATAGTCTTCTAGAGTAGTTTAAGATTTTGGATTGACGATTTACTTGTTATACTTTTATATCAAACCTCTATCTTACCTTTGCATGATCCTATAAGAGTTTGATTTAATTAGTTGACTTAGAAGTTTTCTCTTAAACTTATAATTGTCCAAAAGATTTTTTAATTAGGCATTATCTTATTAGTAATCCTATTCACCCCCCCTCTAGGACTTTCAGTATGTGCTTATTTTTAATCGGTTTCCGGTGCTAACCAATGGGCTTTATTAGTCCTTTAAGTCTTATTTTGTTCAGTTTTACCCCATTTCTTGAAATATATGTCCAATGGGATTTTGATTTATTTTATACGTTCCCACCAGTCGTGTATATTGTTCAGTACTCAATTAAACAAAACATATATGTTATAATCTAATAAAGTAATAATTAAAAAATTAAACAAATCCATAAAACTTTGGTGTTTTTCTTTACTATTCTTCTTTTGACCAGTCTTCATCGAGGGAGTGTTCCTCTTCAAGAATGTGCTCAAATTCTTCTTCTTCAATTTTAACTTCCTTGAGCATTATTTATTCTTTTTGGACATCCTAGAATATCTTGAAGAATTTGTTGACTCTTTTACAATGTCCTTGGAAGTCATGGGAGGAAGGATGAAGGAAGAAGAAGGTGGAGAGAAGGGGGTGTGAAGAAGAATGAGGGTTTTGGAAAAACTTGAATGGTATAAAGGAAGAAGGAAAAATGAATCAAGAATATTTAGTGGATATTTTATAAATAGGCATATCATTTTGATGGGCGAAACAAGTAGCTGTTTTGAAAAGGCGAAGCAAAAAATATAAAGTAACAAATAAAGAGATACAAAAAATGCCTTGTGAAGCTATATCATTTATCTATCCTTGATTTGGAGGTTGATGACTTGATACATCATTGATGTTAAGATCTCCGACTGAATTACTGAGGGCGAGGTCATTATTGTTGATGTCATCAGTGAGATTTATGCCATAAAGGTACTCAAGGCATTACCAAATCTCGCGAGCCGAGTCAGATGTAAAAAACTTCTTGTACAGCTCATCAGATACTCCACACATCATGATATTCATTACTTTGGCATCTCGAATAAGACTAAATATTTCTTATTTGGTGAGTTCCGAGTGATGTTTAACCTCTTAGGTAATTTCATCTTTATTTGTTAAATTAAGAATCGACGACTAAATTGGATTGTTAAAAAAATAATTAAGAATTGATGACTAAAAGGATTGTTAAATTAATTCTTCAACATGTTGTGGTGATAAAATTAATATAGAAAAAAGAAGAGTATAGATAAGGTTGTAAACAAACCAAATCGTTCGGGAACAACTTAAACTTTAGTAAATAAAAAACTCGTTCTTTTATCTAACCAAACAAAACCCAAAACCTATTAAAAAATCGTTAATAACACAAGTTCATTTGTAAATTGTTCGTTCATGACCATGAATCGTAAATTAATATTGATGTATCTAATAATTATCCTATTAAAAATTGAATATCAACTAGAATATGATCAATTTTTAAACTTATTTAACTTCTAATTATCTCACTCAATACTTCATAGCATACACTTCATCCGACATAAATCGTTCATCAACAAAATTATTTTAGCCATAAAAAAGAAACAAATTGTTCGTGAACAATTCGAGCCCAGGTCAAAAAAACTTGTTTGAGAAATTAAACAAAACAATCTTGAAAATCTAGCTTAGTTGAATTCGGTTTCCTTTGACACTTGAAGTTAACAACTAAGTTTGAATATCTAGTATTCGACTCAACACGACTTGTTTACAACCCTAAGTACAATGACGATATCAAGTTTTAAAATTATTTGATTTCGTAAACCATCAGTTTTAATCATGTATTCAATTATAAGATTTACTCATTAATCTCTCAATTATCATATAAATATCTATCACCTATCTCTTAAATTCTTAATTATATTATAAATAAAAGAATTTTATTAGTGGATATCCTACAGAGTCATGGGTTACAAACTCTTCCATTTTTTTCCTTTATGACACTATAATTGTATCATATAAATGATCGTATATTACCTATAAATATGTGGTCTCCTATCATTGTAAACACTACAAGTTGAATGAAAAGAAAAGATATTTATACTCTGTTTACTACTTTTGTCTTATCTTACATATTAGTTTACAACATCTTATCAACACAAGTTTGCTCTTTTGATCTTGTGGAGAGGTAACCAAGTTGGTAAGATTTATGTAATTCTTATTTACTATGTTATAACAATATTTTTTTATAGTTTATACTAATACTTTAAGTATGTAAGTATATAATCATATATTGTAAAATATGTATGTTATTATAAGAATTTTTATAGGCCTGAAACCTATAACGAATTTAATATGCCAAAACTTTTTTGTTGAGTGACTTTGATGAGCATGCTCGTTTGCTCAGTAACTTGCTGAGCGTGCTCAGTAATTTTATAGAGTATGAAAAAAATTCAATAAGTTTCCGGGATTTTTACGGAGTATTTTGCCAAAACAGTTGAATAATTTTAAAGCATTATCTATTAATCCTTCATATCAGTAAATAATTTTTTAGCATTAATTATTAATCCTTTTCTTTTCTTTGTCTAATGACGACGTAAATATTTTTTTGTATTATACATTTAATTGAATGACAAATACATCATCTAACAAAGAAAAGGGAAAAGAATAAAAAAAGTATTGAGTTTGACCAAAAGAAACAAACCTATCTACTATCACCATACACTGTAAAAGTTGTTGCTACAAAAGCAGACTCTACATTTTTCAGGTACTTTTAAAAACTACGATGAGGTAAAAATCGAACATAGATTTAATGCAAAAGTTGTAATTGTGATTTGTGATGCAATGTTTCATCTTCATAGCCGGTATCAAAATAGATGGGGGAAAGTGAAAAACTAGTTTCTAATCTTTTTCAAATGGCACGAGAAAGTGCACCATCAATTTATATTCATTAATGAAATAGATTCCTTAAGTGGTCAACGTGGTGAAGGAAATGAAAGTGAAGCTTCAAGACATATTAAAACTGAAATACTTGTCCAGATGCAAGGTGTTCGACAAAATGATGATAAAGTTCTTGTTCTTGCTGCCACTAATACTCCTTACTGTTCCGGCGAGAATCTCGATCTGAGGATGTGCACGAATAAGCCTAGTCGGAGTTCTTCCTACGAGCTTCATGAATCTCCTTCACACCATGCTTCGAGCTATCTCTTCATCCAGATCTGCTGACGGAGGGGCTAACAGAGTGCTAACGGAGGAGCTGACTGAGCATTCCTTGCTTGAGCTTCCAGCAGCCATGGCTGCCATTAGAAAGTCCAGTAACAAAAACATAAAAAGTTGCGGGAAAGAAGTGAGAAAAAGAGAGGAGAGAGGGAAGTGTTTAAGGGTTTTAATTATTTTTTTTATAAAAAGTAGTATATATAGGACAATAAAAAACAAAAAGGGGCAAGATAGTAATTGGGATTTTGAAATGTAGTGTTAATTTTTTGTTGTGGCCTTTTGGTAAGAAGAGCCTATAGAGACGGTCTTGTTAAGTCCCGAAGTGGTGTCTTCAAGACCCTTGGGGTAATAATCTCTTATATTATTGACGGGAAAAATTTGATAAGATAAACATAATTCAAAAATATTATAATAATTTTCTATAAATATGCCTCTAAATTATTTATACTCCCTTCTCTTAAATTTCTTAATTATCTACTTTCTTTCATGGTCCCTTGGGCCACTTGATCCAGCCCAGCCCGCCCAGCCCACAGCTACCTCACCCCCTCGCCATATCAAATTTGATCTGTTAATCAAATCCTCACTAACAGCAACGCCATGGAAATGGTTTCATGCGTGTTTGGCAACGCTTCTCACTCCATTCCCACCTCGTTTCCCTTCTCAACTCCATCTATCACACTATCACCTCACAAACACCTCTTAACCCACCAACCAAACGTCACCGTTTCCACCACCACTACCATTAAACACAGTGAACAACAAGAAGAAGAATCTCTTAATAAACCCATAACAGCTCCCACTAAGCCTATCTTAAGAAAACACTTTGTAGGCGCTTCTTATAAAACAAGACAATCAGCCATTGTTGATATTCAAGACTCCTCTGACTTGGATTCTTCTCTAGCTAGGTGATAACATTTATCTTTATTTTATTCATAATTTTGATGAATTCCAAAGATTAATTACGTTTTGTGTTTTTTACTTAAGTTAAATGCCATGTTATAATGTAATAATTTATCTGTAGTGGCAAAGTAGCCCAATTTAACAGTGTTTTGAAAAATATAAAAATTTCTTTAGCTACTTTGAATTGATTGTATATCTGTTTATTAGGTCAGGAGAAATCCTTAAAGCACAAGATTTGAACGTGGTTTTGCGTAATTTAGGGAAGCAAAATAGATTGCAAGAGCTTTCTCAGGTTCATTACTTAAATTAATTCCTTTTTTATACTTCTCTTCAGTTTTCAAGTTTAGATGCCATGAAAACTGTGGAATTGCTTTCACAATCATATATAAAATTAAATTTCTTGATAAAAGTGTTGATTTTCTTGCAGCTTTTTAATTGGATGCAACTCCATGAAAAAACTAATGTAGCTTCATACAGTGGATACATAAAATTCATGGGAAGAAACCTAAATCCCATAAAAGCCCTCGAAATATACAACAATATAAAAGATGAATCAATTAAAAATAACGTTTCTATGTGTAATGCTATTCTTAGCTGTGTAGTAAAAAGCGGTAAATTCGAAAGCAGTATTAAACTCTTCGATCAAATGAAACGTGAAGGTCTAATACCAGATATAATCACATACAGTACAGTACGTTCTAATTCAACTTTCTTACAATAAAATTCTCGGTTTTATGTATTCATAACTATCTTGTTCTGTAATCATTAGTTACTTGTAGGATGTGCGAAAGTGAAAAATGGGTACGTTAAAGCATTAGATTTAGTTCAAGAGCTTAAATATAACGGACTAGAAATGGATAGTGTACTTTACGGAACACTTTTATCTGTATGTGCTTCGAATTATAAATGTGAAGAAGGAGAAAGATACTTTGATCAAATGAAAAGTGAAGGACACTCACCTAATTTATTTCACTATAGCTCATTACTAAACGCTTATTCTATTGATGGAAATTTTACTAAAGCGGAAAGTTTAATCCAAGAGATGAGATCTACAGGATTAGTTCCAAATAAGGTATTTCTTTTCATCCTTTTCGAATTTTTTAAATTTTTATAATTTTTAAAACATTTGCAGATTATTTTGACAACTTTAATGAAAGTATATGTTAAAGGAGGTTTATTTGCGAAATCAAGACAACTTTTACAAGAACTTGAAGCTATGGGTTATGCTGAAGATGAAATGCCTTATTGTTTATTAATGGATGGTTTAGCTAAAGCTGGTGAATTACTCGAAGCTAAATTAGTTTTCGATGAAATTAAAAAAAAGAAAGTGAGAACAGGTATGTATGTATATGTATATGTATGTATGTATGTTAATGATGTATCTAACTATGTTGTTGTTATTAGATGGGTATTGCTATAGTATTATGATAACAGCGTTTTGTCGTCGAGGACTTATAGAAGAGGCATTAGAATTGACTCATGAATTTGAAGCAAAGTATGATAAATATGATGTGGTGTTATTAAACTCTATGTTATGTGCGTATTGTAGAGCTGGTGAAATGGAAAATGTAATGAAATTAATGAAGAAAATGGATGATTTAGCTATTTCTCCTGATTGGAATACTTTTCATATTTTAATTAAGTATTTTTGTAAAGAAAGGTTATTTTTAATTGCGTTTCGTACTATGGAAGATATGCATAAAAAAGGTTACCAACCTGAAGAGGTATAAATTTTTATTTTATAATTTATAACACCCCTGAAAAATCAACTAAAGACTGAAAACACCCCTTGTAGGGATTATGTTCTTCGTTAATATATCATCTTGGTAAAACTGGTGCATATTCAGAAGCGTTTAATGTGTATAATATATTGAAATATGGTAAGAGAAGTATGTGTAATGCACTTCATGAGAAGATTCTTCATATTTTATTATCGGGAAGGCTTTTGAAAGATGCTTATGTAGTAGTCAAGGTAATTGAATATTTTAGTTACGTTTTATTTAATAAACGTTCTTATTACTTTTCGATTGTTTTAGGATAATGCACCATCGATTTCACGATCTTCTGTTAAGAAGTTTGTGAACTCTTTTATGAGATTTGGTAATATAAATTTGATTAACGATGTGTTAAAAGCTATTCACTCGTCTGGTTACAAGATTGATCAGGTATGATTATAATTTATAGTTAGTTTCGCTATATATTATAAATCATTATATTTGTTGAATTAGGAATTATTTTATATGGCTATATCGAGATTTATTGAGCAACCGGAAAAGAAGGAATTGCTATTACAATTGCTAGAGTGGATGCCTGGGCATGGTTATGTTGTTAATGCATCAGCAAGAAATTTGGTTCTGAAGAACTCTCGTTTAATTGGTGGAGAAATTGCTGCTGAGTTGTTATCTAAGCAGCATATTTTGTCGAAAACTATGAATACTAAGGAGAAGAAGTAAATTTTAATATAAAAGTGAGGGAGTAAAAGTTTTTATCCGGGATGGTTTTATACTAGGGTGGCTTGAAGTTACAAGTTTATTGTATAGAGCCAAGGAAACTCTTGTAGCGGATTGAACAGATTTGGAATTGACTTCAATAGGTAATAGGAAATTTTGGAGAGAGAAATGAGTTAATATTACGTAGCTGAGGATAATTTGCCTACCAGAAGACAAGAGGGGTTTGCTGAAATTTTGATAGAGTTGTTCATATTTTCCTGGGGTTTTCATTGTTTTTGCAAGGTTTTATGCATATAAGGTTGAATTATTACCAACATTAGCTAGTAATGTAGAATTTGTTGTGTAAATGTAGATGGATAATTTGCTAGATGTTAATAACAAAATCTTAATATGCTTTTCTATATTATTATTTTTAACACAATCTTATCAGAGTTGAATGATCCTTCCTAAAAACGGGAAAACTCTTAATTTCCTTGCTTAATCATAATCTTATTAGTGTAAAGTTTTGGACACAGAGAGTAAATCGAAATATAAATTCAATTAAAAGTTATGCTTCTTTACGATTATTAGGAAAAAGTAATGAGGTTGATGCAGATGTTCAAAGAAACGTGAATTTTTTTTTTTGTTAGGATTTTTTTCCGTAACATATATTACACACCCACAGACGTAATGTTATATCCTTAATTCCAGACTTTATTTTTACGACACATTTGAATGTGATGGAATGGATATTTAATTTGGAAATAGTTGTGGATTATGTACCACCTTGTTAAATACTTTTTGTGTCACCCAGTTAATGATAATAACTCGATATGAACCTTGATCTTTTTCTTTTTGGGTTGATGGTTTTCTAATTTTTATGGTGGAACACGATGACTGATGACTGGTATAATGGGTGTTGTTGGGCAGTTTGATGGTTGTGATTTGGTATGGACGAGGGAATCGAGTGGTCTTGGGTTGTTGTTTATGTTGAGTAACATGAATGAATTAATTGTGAAAGGTGGAGCATATTGGGTTTAAGTAATTCAATTAGAATTTAAGATCAAGAAATATATTACTTGATTTGAGGTTTAAATAATAATATATTCGAAAATTATTAGACTTATTTCTTAAGTAATATTTTTTAGATATATGAGGATTTATAATTTGTAATTATTTGTATCATATTCCACCCCCACAAGGGGTTGGGGTGGGGTGTGTATCGAGGTTATTTGAACATCAACCAAGAAAGATGTAAGAACCAACAAAGTGAGAAACTATTAGAGTGGTTCTTATAGAACATAGAAGAGGGTTGTTATCCTTGGTCAAGATTCTCTATATGATAGTGGAACATCGGGAACTTTTGTGAACGTAATCATCCAAACAACGTAAATCCCGTGTCTCCTTTATATTATGTCATTATGCTTTGTTTATACGACCTACGTGTTTTTCTCTTCAACAACTTGTATCAGAGCTTTGATTCAAGCTGGGTTAATGGAAGAATAAACAAATAAAGTAAAATCGAGGGAGGAGTCATATGACAAGAGTTCATGATAGCTTGAGATTAAAGTTCCTAAGCGTAGACGAAATAGGAGATGGGAATTGCTTTCGATGGAGGACTCTAACAATTGGCATATCGGGAAGAGGTTCACATATGTCTCTATGGTGATTGTTATCGAGCAATATCGTATTCCGCTGCCTATAGCAAAATCGATTCTATATTATAGAGTAGGCTGACTAACTTCTTTTTTATTCTAGCTTGAGTAACTGGAAGAGGTTCAAGTTTCTATGAGAATTCTTGGCCAAGGGAGGAATTTTTGGGTTATGGTTTGAAGTCCCAACTCAATAATTCAATCAAACTTGGAGACCAAGAAAGATAGTACTTGACTTGAGGTTCAAGTAATTATATATTAAGAAATTATTAGGTTTGTTTCCTAAGAATATTTCCTATATATAAGAGGATATATAGTTTGTAATTCTTTGTATCATATTCCACACCCACAAGGGGTTCCAAATGAGGTGTATGTCGAGATTGTGTGAATATCAACAAAAAGAGGTATGAGTTCAACAAAGTGAGTGTGAGTGATACATTTGTGAGAAAACATAAGAGCGATTCTTGTAGAAAATAGATATGATTGTTCTTCTTGTTCAAGTTTTTCTATATCATAGCAAAATAGTATGAACCTCCATGAACGTAGAAAATTTTCCGAACCACGTAAATACTGTGTCTCTTTTATTTCCTGTCGTTATTCTCATTGTTTATTCAATCTACGTCTTTTTCTCCCAAACAGAGCAGCGGTGGCCGAGTGGTCTCGAATCGATGTCAAGTCACGACAGCGAGGGTGGATGGCAGAATCACCATAGGTAGTAAAAATGGTTTGAAACTGAGCTTGGTTTTGGGTTGTAGGCTTTGAATTGCAGATAACATAATAGAGAAGAAGAGATATTGATTGTTGATGGTGACAGTGCCGTTATCTCATCAGTACACTTGCAAGGCTTCATTTTTCTCTCGGTAATGATGGCATATTAGGTATGGCTTAAATGAGGAAGAAAATGATCGGTGGTGACTGGTGAGGTGAGTTCTATGAAGTGAGACATTGATCAGGGCCTGTTGATTTAGTAGTGTTCTTGGGGTGTGATCGATCGAGAAGAAATGGATTGACTTGTGTTCAGAAGTAGTGTGTTTCAATGAACAAGAAAAAAAAAGGAAAACTTATTGAGTGGTTGTGATTGTTGAAGAATATAAAGTTGAGAAAGAGATATTATAGGTGTTTTATATGTGTAATTACAAAGTTCAATTAATTTTTAAGAAATTAATATATAATATTTATTAAAATAGATAAAGAAATGAATGGATGGGTGTATCATAAATAATAGATGGTGTATTAGCTAAATAAATCTTTATGTTTAGTTCAATCAATATATTGTTCTTGGTCCTAACTAGTTAGTAAGACGGTAGTTCGTGAACAATATGCGTAGAGCCGATTTTATTTCTACTCCATTACTTATGATCTAAGAATATTTTTAGGTTCCATTTTTCAAAAGTACAATTTTTAGACCAAATGTATTTAAAATGATATTTTTTTTGATTATTTCATTAATTTTGACATATCATAAATTAAGAATTTTATTTCAAATATTTAAATTATTTTTAAAATCTATAAATATCTAGCAAAATCAATGAGATGATAAAAAAATAGACCATAAATAATAGTTTGCTCATGTGTGTGTCTGTTAGCTTTTATAAGCATGACCAAGCTTATATTTCAATTTTTTGGCCAATTAACAGATTTCTTATTCTATTGCGCTCATAATGTAATAAAACGAGCCGAACCAATTTTCATTCACTGTTTACCTAAAAATCTCCCGTATTTTTTATGTAAACCAACGTTCTATGTGGCTATATTACTACATAGCCTAAACAACACCTGTTGCCTCTAAGATCATTAATCTAGTAGAGAATATTTATCTCAATTGAAAATACATAATATATATATGATAGAGATTATTGCAAGAACTTAAACTTTGGAATAAAGATAAAGCTTGATGCTAATGATGTTATAAGATATGCTGCTTTAATATTTTGACCAACATCGAGACAATAAGGAGGTTATAACTTATAAGGAGAGACAGGCTATCATAAAAATAAAAAAGAACAAACAGAAACTTATGGGACGAAATTTGTTTTATAGGCATTTGGATGATCTGTGGAGGGCTTGGACATGGAGACCACCATCAATTACAAGGTTAATCATTGTCTTATAATGAACTTCCTTGTTGTTATCACTGAGTCTGAAGGAAAAGTATTTGAGCAATACAGCTGAAAAGATCTTCATATGTCTGTAAGAGAACTCCTTTCCCAAACAGATTCTTGGGCCTGCCTGTAATTTGTTTATAGATCAGATCTTCAACATAAATATAAAAAATACAGGCTACAATTCGATATTCTTAATTACTACCTGGAATGCTGTAAACTTGAAAGGGCTTTGTTGCTGAAAACAGCCATTATCATCAAGCCATCTTTCTGGGATGAAATCTTCAGCATTATCACCCCATATAAACTTCATTCTTCCCATTGCATATGGTGTGTATGCTATCATATCTCCTTTATTCACACTGAATCCATCTGGGAGTGTATCATCTGAGAAGCATATCTTGGGATTCTAAAATAATAACTGTTAACTTATAATTACCACTGGCTAATCTAAAGTATGGGATAAATGATGCGAATTATAATTACCACTGCAATTGTAGGGTGTAGCCTGAGTGTTTCAGTTAAAGCTGAATGAAGATATTGCATTTTTTCCAGAGCTTCTGTGTTTAAATTTGCAGCAAAGTCTTCAATACTTGTAGTAGTATTAGTGTTAGTCACGTTGTGTATTTCATGTGCGATTTTGTCTTGTATATTCGGATGCTTGCAAAGCATGTAAATGAACCAAGAAAGTGTGGTAGCTGTTGTATCTTTTCCAGCATTTATCAAGTTTAGTATCAAATCTCGGAGATACTTTGGATCATTTTCACTGAATTGCAGAAACCTTGAAAACATATTGTCTTTTTCCTCCTGTGAGTTTTGTAATATTTGCTCAGTCTTGGTATGTATCAACTTATACATATAATCATCAATCACTTTAATATTCTTCTTTAGTTTGGCTTCTGAGCCTATATTTAAAGCTTTCTTGATTCTCCATGATGAATCAACATATCTCCAGATAATAAGAACGCTTGCATCATCTACAGCTGTGATGAATTTAGTGCCTTCTTCAATTGTACCATTCATTGTATCCAGTTCAACTCCGAATGAAATTTTGAATATAGAATCTAAGGTTGATTTGAAAAATAGATCCTATAAAATATATGGTCAATCATTAAATATGAGATGAAGCAGTTGGTTAGTTAACCTAAATAGATTGGAAATTAAACTCACTTGAATGTCCATTACTGTATTAGAAGTTGCAGCTTCAGATAGTACCAGGGCGAGTTTTACTGCATTTTTCTTGAATACAATACTGCAAATATTCTTTGATTCCTTAGTTGAGTATATGTGGCTCGAAACTTTTCTCTGTTTTTTCCACTTTTCTCCATCAACTGTGAAAATTCCATCACCCATTAAATCCTCTAACATCATATGATTATACAAACCCTGCCAATTGATTTTAAACATTTCATGAGTACATATTAAATACTAGCTTACATATATATACTTGTGTTACTTGGTAAATTTGTATTTTGTAAACACAAATTAATATATGACTAAATAGATTAGACAGGATATACGTATATACCTTGCCATAATTTTGAAAGTTGGTTTGGAGAATATACTCAACGTTTAAGGGGTCAGCAGTAAATATTTTATTCCTGGAAAGGCTGATTATCCTGAAAGTCTTGTACTTGTGAGCCAAATCTGTTGTATAATGATGCAATCTCTTAAAATTCATTAGCTGACTGAATATTGTTCCACCTATTGGATGGTATTTCTTACGGCCACCACCACCACCACCCTTTTTGTTGAATATTATTATTGTTATAATTATCAGTATGGCGAGGCAAAGGGTGAGACTAGGTGTTGCTGTTGCTAATGCTGCGGTGGAGATTGAGTTGAAGAGAGAAGCCATGGAGTCTATCAAACTTTACAAATCAGTTTTCTCTCTATTTTTGTATTATAATTAGTCGTTGAGTAGTTTCTTTAATTGAGATTCAACTTTGGAGCCTCGATATGATCATCTTTGACCTGCTAATTGTAAATATTAAATTCACAATACATGAACAATTTCTAATCTTTGTATATTTAATTATTTGTTAAATTTCATTTCTTTTTTAAAGCAACTAAGCATTTTATTAATGATCAAACATAACATTTTACAATAAATTATTGGGAAAAAATAAACCCAATAAATAAAAAAAACTCTTACACAAGACATCATTTTTTAGCCAATTAACCCTATTTCAGACAAAGACTTTTCATTTGCAAACCAAACACTTCACGATTGGAATCCTAGTTTCTCCACCTCAAAACTTCCATTTATCGTCTTTCATTGCAATCAATAATATTTCTCCAAGTCTCCACTACTACAACCGAAATACTCTCAGCAATATCAACTTTGCTTAAATTTCTTTGTTGAAAGGTCCGATTATTTCTTTAAATTCATATCGTATACACAATAATATCAATCATCAATCTCTATACTTCACTTTCCAAAGAATTGTTCTTCCAGTTAAAGGTAAAGTAATTCATAATTGTATTTCAATTTATATCCTTCACATTCAAGTTCGCCTTTTTAGCACATCTAATCCATATTTCTTTTGTAAAGGAACACTCCCAATATAGATGATCACTGTCCTCGCTGGCTTGCTAGCGGAATTCACATAGTGGGTCCCACAAGTAAGTAATTCTTGTCTTGTAGGTAACTTATTCAGTTCTATGAGCCATATAAAGAAGTTTTACTTAGGTACACTTTTTGCTTTCTAAATGATATCATGTCATGTTATCTTTATGTTCTTGATCCTTAGATATTTATACAACTCAACAATATTAAATCTCGATTTTTTAGTAACGGTATGAGTTCATCCTTGTTCAATAATATCTTCATGTCCTAGGTAACCTTGTTCATGAAATTGAGCATGGAAGGCCATATCTAGTTGCCTTCATGAATAAATTAAGCTAATTTGTTGTTAGTGTCGTACCCTGAGGCTATATTACTATATCTCATATAATTTTAAGCACTTTTTATATTACTATGCTAATGTTGAGCGTCAGAATACCTTCCGGAGCGCACTTACCTTTGGTCCTGACCTAGTGTCTGATTTTAAAAAAGTCTTTGCTAAGTGTGAAAATAATCCTACCTTCATCGAGATCAAGATAAGAGACTATGAAGAAGCTCCTCGCTCGGTCATCACAAGCAAGGTACTAAGTTATATCATCCTTCTTTGCATATAATTCAATATTCCGAACTCTCTTCTCCTTTTGCCTACACTTATGGTTATCTTCCGTTGCATTCCGACCTTTTTGTATCCTCGGTCCAGACATGGTCCCAAGGCGGATAGTAGTGTGATTTTTATGCTTTATTAGATTCTGAGCATGGAAGATTAAAAGTGAGGTGTTGTGAGCATGTACGAGATTCAAATGACATTGAACCAAGGAAGGAACTATCGATCAAATGTTCACCCAATCTTGAAAAAAACCCTTTGCCGTCTCGAAATCCATCAGGAAAACTAGGAATGAGTTTATTTATACTATTTAGAATCCACATATTTTGGTAGCTAAGTCTATAAAGCTAATAATGATGATTTTGAAACTCTTGGCCTGGGACAAATGACTTCACACTTTGATAAAAATCATCAGTGGCGCCGTTAATGGTAATATTGATACTTATATTATATCTGCTCGATTATAATGATATCTATTGCAGGAACGATCAATGTAAGGGTAGAAGTCCAGTATACTCTGGAAACTCTAACTATAATACCACACTCGTGGAAAAATCCTCCATAATAAAGAGTCTTATTGCTTGTGTTGTCATGAACGACATGATAACACTAATTGACAATATAATTTTTGGTTTTGAGGTTGCATCAAGCCATCAACTGTTGAGGTTCGAGGGATTCAGTTGGCTTCTAGTTGTATGGTTATTATTAGATTCAAAAATCATGAACCATCTCGCCATGAACAACTTTTCGCTTTCTGCGGTTCATGTAACAGTTTGAAAGACATTGATTCATGTATGCTACGGTTTTCTAGTGTTGTGGAAAAGATGTAACCATATTGCCAATTTAGTAGCTAAATAGCGGTTTACGTGGCATTCTATTTAGCTTATTACTTCATTTTTCTGCCTTTCCCAATTAACCTATTGTTCATATCAAGACTATCCAATCCTTTAGAATTCGTTGATTTTATTTATATTAGTTATTTTCTAAAAAAAAGTAACATGCCATTTATCCTAAGAAATTTACCCCATACCATAATGTTTAGGTCAATCTAAACCAATTTTTTTTATTTTTAGCTTCGTACTGTCCTTTGTCCCAACTAACGAGTATTCGAGTAATATAAAGGTTGAGGCCCCGTAACCAAAAAGTTATGAGTTCGAATCTTATTGGAGTCAAAATGACTCTGAATCCAAAGTTGCTCTTCGATATTTAAAAAAACTAACGAGTAAGACTATATAGCTTTTCGATAAGCATGACCCAACTTATATATAATTCAATTTTTTTGCCGATAAATGTTTTCTTTCTCGATCCAAGATCATAATGGATTTCTCTATTTCAGATCATATTAAGTGATAAAAATGAGAAAACCCGATTGTGAGACATAGTTTATTAAAAGATCTTTGATGTCTACATTTACGTGATATAATAATCTAGTCATGGGACATCATTTAAGGGGCAATTAGTGCCTAGTTGAAGGGTTATTACCCATTTATTCATGTTTTACACTTTCTTGTCTAGTTTTCGATGTTTTGCTATTTATAGAGCTTTTGTGCGTAATTTGTGTGTTATTTGTGTAGCACTTAGGTATTTGGAAGTTAATACACCGTGGATGATGATAAGAAGTGAAGAAACATAGCCAAACCCTTAGTCATGGCCTAAAAGAAAACTTTGAGCATATTTTGTATTCGTTAAAATCCTAGTTTTTTCATATATGCAGACAATTTTGTTGAAGGAACTAATGGTGCAATTTGTTTGTTTGTTCAGTGTTTTACAAGGATCGATAGTGCAAAAAGACACAAGTTGCAGTTTGGTGCAGGAAACGAAGTTTAAAATACATGATTGTTCATTAATTTTTTAAGTTTCAGTAATGCATTGTGTTACGTTTCAATAGAACGAGTGTTTGATTTACACGTGTTTATTTATATAGGAATCTTTATACCTTATGACATAAGTAATTAATGTTAGAAATGATCAAAGTTGTTGCCATCAATGATTCAAGTTCTAAGTATAAAAAGTTTGTATAATTAATGACAGAATCGTCTAATAGTAGAATTTAATACAACTAAATTGTAGGTGTTTTAATGTTTTTATGCTTATATTAGAATCCAGTGTTTTTGTATTTTAAAAGTCGGCACTCTAAAAGAACTTAGTATTTGTTAATTTGTATTCAGGTTTAGATAGACAATGTACTCGTGATATTCAAACATGGTGCGAATAAAT
The DNA here is from genome assembly GCA_029959085.1 of Nemophila menziesii. Lineage (NCBI taxonomy): Eukaryota > Viridiplantae > Streptophyta > Magnoliopsida > Boraginales > Hydrophyllaceae > Nemophila > Nemophila menziesii. The sequence continues at coordinate 20,619,988 of JARWIR010000007.1, read as the reverse complement.
CTCTCTCTCAGATGCATATGTTTGGCTCGTTTAATTTATTGCACGCTTATGTGGCAACAAAGTGTAAAGTTTTGGAACCAGACTCACTGATTTTCCACTACTTGGTAAGTGTTCATGAAAAATGTCTTATTGAGTCTGAACGTGCCTGCCATACTTTATTATGGCTAATCGACCTTGGTTCGCACAAAGAGGTAGTCATAACCATTGGTGGGAAAGTCAAGTGTTCTCGGAATAATCCAGTATCAGAATCTCCTTTGCATACCAACAACTATTCGGCACCCGTAGACATTGCTGATAATTTCTCTCGACAACCTTCCTACTATACTCACAGGTCAAAAGAGTTATTGAGCCATCGTTGCCTCTATAGCCTTGGTGCGGTTGGTACGTGCTTTACTACCAGCATGCCCGTATTCCATCATGCTCTATACAAGTACGCATGTCAAGCCGGTTACCATTACACAGTATCACACAACAATCAAAAGAAAATAGGTGCATATAGAAAGAAGCATGACCTAACCGGTTTCCAATGGTGGGTGTATGCTTCGGTATCAAGGAAAGATGGATTTTTGTATGTCAATACTTTCTTCAACGTTTATTTGTACGACCCTTTCAATAGAAGAATGATTAACAAAAGAATGACGTCTTGGTTAGTGATAAAACTAATAGTTGACGATGCCTGGCCTAGATCATACATGAGGCCTAAAGATGTAATAAACTAGGTACGTGATAGTTTTAGATTCATTATTCACTACAAGAGGGCTTATGATGCACTGACCTGAGCGAAGGAGGATATCAATGGTGATGCGATGAGTCGTATAATCTCATAAAAGAGTACTTTGTAAAGCTTAAGGTAGCGGATCCATCTAGATATACCCTTCTAGAGACTGTCCTGGATACCCAAATATTTGAGCGGTCTCACTTTGTGTTTGGTGCGTGTTTAGATGGTTTCCGAGCGTACCGCCTATTTTTTTTGGACGGGACCTTCATAAAGAACAAGTTCAAGGGTACCTAAGGATCAATTGCTGTTGTGAAAGACGGGAGCATTGGTAAGTGTGTTTTTTTGGTGAATTTACTTGTATTCAGTTTTGTGAAGGGTATATACCCACTAAGCCAAGGGTGTATGTACCCACTAAGTTGACACCATGATCTGATATACCCGCTACGTTAGTACTTTAAAGGGTGGGGGGTATATACCTACCCCAGATGAATTGATATTCTTAAACCTGAATTGATATGCTTAAACCATCTCATTACGAGCCTTGTCCCAGTTTCTTTTGCAATAGTGAGAGTTGAATACGGTTAGAATTGGGAGGCTTTCCTTAAATTTCTAAACCCACATGATTCTAGTAGAGAGATGGTTTTTATATGCAAGTTGCGTGACATCATCCCGGGGTTGAATTTTTTTCCAGTTGCTCATCATTCATTTTGCTTCGGGAACATAAAAGGGAATCCCGAGCCTAAATTAGCAGCCAACATAAGGGATGCAGCAGTTGGTGATTTTCAATCCGATGATTATTCCCCAACCGTTGAATTATTAGATTTCCACATGGACAACTTTTGGCGGATTAATGGCTCCCCCGGAGCGACATTTCTAGAAAACTTACCAATTGAGAACTTTGCGAATGCATATTTCGGTGGAAACTGATATGGATAGATGTCGTTGAATGCTGTAGAGTCATTGAACAACCGGATTATCGACCACCGTGATATACTGGTAGGTGAGTCTGTAGATAAGTTGCGACTAAAGTTGATGAAACAAATTTATGATTAATCAGTATTGACTAAAGAATGGATTAATCATCTATGTCCAATTAGCCAAGTAGAGTACAATGCAAAATGTCAGATATCACACACTTGAGAGATTACTCATTCGAGCAATTATGTATTTGAGATTGTATTTAACCCGTCAGTGATAGTAGATTTAGAACCCTGAGCATGTTCATGTTGCAAATGACAACTTAAAGGGGTCCCTTACGAGCACACATTTAGAGAATTGGAGTTCACTAGACCAAACACCATCTATGATTATGTAGAAAGTTACTTCCATAGCTATAAGATAAGGGAGTGTTATACGAGCAAAATGACCACTTTCAACATTTGGAATTCATCCCTCTACTAATAAAGGCATTACACTCTTGCCGCCTATTTGTAAGATTCCACCTGGACGATCATCGAGAAAGAGGAAGTTGTCCGCATGGGAGAAGCTCCGACCTAAGAGAAGGTGTGGTTGCTGCAACATAATGGGATATCACAACATGACCTCGTATTAGGCTATTTAATGATATATGGTTATATCACTATTGTATTAAACACTTTAGTACTTTTTGTGCACCGGTATTGGATTCAATTCATATATTAAAGGGTGAATACGCATTAACATATGAATTACAAAGAATGAAATGGTTAATGATTGGTTTGCTTTCATCTCGGATTAAGCTTAATATGATTGTTTTTGTACCCAGACCATTACCATTTAATGCTGGATTATGTGTGTTAATCTTCTTGTTAACTTTGAATTACTTATGTTCATTTTTTTACGCGGCCGAACCAGAATAACTTGTGTTGATACCACACATAAACCAACGTCGTTACCAGTTTTGTATGTTTACCATAACTGTACATGCAAATTATATACAATAAACACCCCCCATAACTATAATGCTTATTGAGACCCAAAACCTTTCCAAAGTACTGTATTGCTTGTTGACACTCAAAACCCTTCCAAAGTCAAGTGGCCATGTACTCACAATATCAATAAAAAATATATATATATCACCCCATAAAATAAAAAATAACATTATTATACCCATAACCCAAGATTTGGTGGGTATGTACCCACAATATCAAGTGGGTATATACACACAATACCATATATGCGTTAAATTAATAAAATTGATTGTTAAGAATAAATTGTTTTGGTTAATGAAAATGATATCAAATATTAAAAAATTACATTGAAGATGAGATTGGGATTCGCCACATGTAGCTAACATTACTTAAGAATCGAATTTCCTATTCTAGCTTTAGCCAAATTTAGAAACCTATTGGAGCTAATTTTTTCATTGTTCAACCCTCAATTGTAACTTTTTGCTATAATTGGGGTCCTATTAGATTTAGCCTTACTACTGTACCGTATATATAATACTAAGGGTTTGTTTGGATTGGGGGATTGGAGGGGATAAGATTATATTAAAGGATAATAACAATCCCCTCCCTTGTTTGGATTAAAAATAATTAGAGGGTAAAGTTTATTAAAAGATTCTTTTAATCTCTTACTATACTATATATTCAATCTCTCAATTTTGGTGTCATTAGAAGGGAAAGATTATTTTATTATGTCATAGTATCTAAATTATCCCTATTCTTTATATACAAGATATATTTCTAAGAGTATAAAAGTAATTTAGTAATAAAAAGAAGAGCATTGCTATATATCACCCTTATTTGCTTCACTTTTATTTCACCTCTGGTGTATCACCTTATGTGGCATTAAACAAAAGAAAGAAAAAATAATTATTTAATAAAGAGAAACAATTTGATTGGTTTTTAAAACCTCAATATAAAAAGTGATATAAAGGTGAATCAAAAAAAGATAAGGGAAAATGCCAAATTAAATCATGGATCATATTGTCTATGCTCAAATGTTGACAGGTGATTAATTCTTCCCAAATAAATTAGGTTGTTTTCCATTCAAATCAAATTCCTATTGTACAATTACATTGGTACCCTTCTAGTCAAAGTCTTCATTTAGTTGTCAAAGTCAGCATTTTTTTATTTCTCTCGGCCGCCGGCCATAAATACCATTTTCCTTCATTAAGTCTAAACCCATTTCCTTCATTAATTCTAAACCCATTTCCTTACAATGAAGATTTTCCACATTAATATACTTTTCTTCATTAATTCATCATTAGCGACTCCATTAATTTCCAATTGAAGTATATATTATTTCCAATTGAAGAAGATTCACTCCATTAATACGATAATTCTGCAATTTTGTTCGCCGTCTTCGTCATCTTGTCGCAGAGGATAATTCTTCTTCAACTTTTAGTTTTTTTTATTCTGCAATTTCGTTCGCTATCTCCAATTCCCCAGGTTTGTTCTTCTTTATCTTCAGTTTTTCTGTTTCTTCAATATTTCTGCAATTCATGAATTTGACGAATTGTTAGGGTCCTGTGTTAGGTGTTGATAGTTTTTGCATATTTTAATATATTTAGGTGTTTGATTGGACATTTTATGTGTTTTTTTCTTTATTCATGTTTGATTCTTACCTGCGCTTCAATTTTTTGATCATGATTGTTTATTCATTGTCTGCGCTGCAATTTTTTTTGATTTTTTGATTCTTACCTGAGTTTCTAGAGTTAGTTGCGAGTTCCTTCTCTAGGTTTAGTGTTACCTAGCTTCAATCCTTCAATGTTTCTTCAGTTTATAGATGAGACGAATTGGTGTTTGATTTTTGTGGTTTTTGGTGTGGTTTATTCGTAGATGGGATTATTCATGTTCTGTATTTTTTGTTTTCAGGCTTTGTATTATGGCATCAAATCCTATTGTTGAATTTAAATATGGTGATCAACTTGCTCTGTATCTCCTTGACTTTTTCGATTCATTCCAGTAGATCAAGGATTATGTTATTGGTCGGTGGATAGATTTGAGAGTTTGCTTGTTAGAATACAGGTACACTTTTGGCAATCAAAAGTCTTGTTTAATACTTGGTGAAGCTGATTTTGCTACTATTGTATGATTATTTCATCATAATTTGTCAACTCCATTGAGTAACCTTCTTATTGAGATTAGTGTTATGATGATTTAAAAAAAAATTAACCCTCTTCGAACGATCAATTTGTTGTTGTGCAGAAACTATTCATACTGATTGAAAATAGAGATGGGACAAAACAGATATGGGACAAATTCCATCTTAATTTTTTACGTCGGGAAACAACACATCACCATCTCTAACACATTATATCTTTAATTAGTTTTACAATAGAGATGGGACAAATCCCATCTTAGTTATACAATAGAGATGGAACAAATCCCATCTCAATATTAGAATGAAGATGAGACAAAATCATCCTAATCTTAAAATTAGAGATGTGACAAAATCCCATTTAAAAAAAATTGAAAAAAAAAATTAAAATTAAAAAAAAAAAAAAAAATCATGGACGTAGATATTGTTTTGTCTCATCTAAAAATATATTTTTTTTAGAATTAGTTATGATGATTTTAAAAAAAATTCCCGGATGTGTGCGTACGATAAATTAGTAGTAGGTGGATTTGCACATCTATGATAATGTTTGATTTAAATGGGGATATATATTTGGTTAAAGACAACAACTAGAATAAGGGTATTATTGTAATCTTTTCATCTAAATTAAGGTGTAATCTAAATGGGAAGTTGGTTTGTTGTTTTGATTTAAGAGGGAATTAACCCAAAAGATAATATATATATTTACTCTAAAAAATATCTCTTTTTTTTATTGTTCTTCTAATCTAAACACCAAATTCTTTTCTCTATTTTTATATAATCTATTTTTTTTTCTTGAATACATGGGAGAGCCACTTTTAGACTCGGAGTCATTATTTTTATCTAATCGAAACAAAATTTAATACCCTTCTTTCCAATCTTTTACTAAACTTTCTTTTCTTATCTTTTATTATCTTTTATTATACTATCTTTTTTTTAATCCAAACTTACCTAATGGTCTATTGGGTCCCTTTTCTAAAACAGAAAAAAGAAAACGACATTTCACCTTACCAAAAGAAAATTGAATCTGAATATCTGATCATGTCATTATACCAACTCCACCGGGAAACACCCCCAAATTTTAATATCCTTGAGTTTCTACAGATCGTTAAATGAGAACACCCATAAACCCAACTCAAACCCGCATAGGATGGATAGGCATAGGCGTAATGGGCTCCGCCATGGCCTCCCACCTCCTCTCGGCCGGCTATACTCTCACCATCTACGCTCGTACCCCATCCAAAGCCCTTCCTCTCCAATCCCAAGGCGCCACTATATCCCCTACTCTCACCAACCTCGCTCAACAATCAGACATCATTTTCACTATGTTAGGTAATCCATCAGATGTTCGTCAAATTGTCTTAGAGAATCTCATCCCTTTCCTCCCCACAAAAACCGTCCTCATCGACCACACCAGTAGCCACCCTTTACTCGCCAAGCAAATTTACGAAGCTGCTGTTGAACGGGGGTGTTCTTCAGTAGATGCTCCTGTTTCAGGTGGCGATATTGGTGCAAAAGAGGGAAAGTTAGCGATTTTTGCAGCTGGAGATGAGGGTGTAGTGAATTGGTTAACACCCTTGTTTGATTTAATGGGGAAGGTTACTTACATGGGTAGTGCAGGAAAAGGGCAATCTTGCAAAATCGCAAATCAAATAACAATTGGAGCAAATTTAATAGGATTAAGCGAAGGTTTTGTTTTCGCAGAACAAGCTGGATTAGATAAAGGGAGGTTTATGGAAGCTATAAGGGGTGGAGCTGCTGGGTCCATGGCTATGGAGTTGTTTGGAAAGAGGATGATTGATGGGGATTTTAAATCTGGGTATATGGTGAAAGACTTGGGGATGGGTGTTGATTGTGGAGACACGGAAAAGGGCGATGTGGTAATATTACCCGGTGCTGCACTTTGTAAGCAGTTGTTTTCGGGTATGGTGGGTAATGGTGATGGAAAGATGGGTACTCAAGGGCTTATTACTATGGTAGAAAGATTTAATGGTAAGTAACGAGAGTTATTATTGGTTTAGTCGATATGACTAATCCTTGTTTGAGTTAGTAATTTGTATTTAGTGTATGCTAGCCTATTTTCATTGGTTCTGGAATAAGTCGAAGTGGAATCTAGTGAAGATGAATGTATCGTTAGTATTCTACTTGGATTTGAAATCTAATGTAATATGAGTTTGATTTTTAGAAAATGTAAAATGTACTATGTATGTCTCTGCATTCTGTAAGAATGCATTTAGTAATCTTTCTGTTCTCTTGAATAAGGACCGAGGCAATAACATGGTCAAATGATAGATACAGATGAGGTATCTTGGTTGTTTTAGAATTCTTGAGTGTTGGAAATGCCAATTACGACTTTGAAGAAATAGACATTTCTACCTAAATCTACTTTTTAGACATCAACCAATATTTCTTTTTTTCATTTAATAACATATACATTCAATAAAAAATAATGCAACTCGAGAAATAGATTATGTTGGGTGTACCTTTTAATGTTTCAATCGAAATTATAAATTTCTTATTGATAAATTGGAGAGTTACGTTAGATATAGAAACACTCTTTCGCTTTCGTATGTTTGTGGTTGTCGATCTTTTGGGTGTTGGTTTGTCATTTGTGTAGGTGAGCGTATTACGAGCATTTGTAGAAACTTTAATAGGGATGAGATTTTTTCCTAAATTAAGTGGAAAACGATATGTATTTTGAAAGATGAAGGCGGATTTGGGTTTAAGGATCTACGAATTTGGAACAAAAAGTTTACTATGAAGATGTTATGGAAGATTGTTTATAAAAAAAACCCCGTTTTGGATTAAGGAAAAAAATGAGGAATATTCAAATAATAAGAGTGATTGGTTATGACAAGTGAAAAAATGAGTCTCGTCTCTTTTCAAATAAATTTAAAAATTGAAAGACGAGATTGAAACATCACTTGGTGATAAGGGAGGTTGGAAGATTTGCCAGAATGGTTCTCTTTTGTCAACGATCTCTTCCTCAGAAATAATCTTTCTAGTGGTGAGTATTATGTCTTTTATAAAAATTCTTATAAATTTTTCGACGTCGACCTTTTGTAAAAAATTGGATGAATATTGTGTGGAACTCTTGTATTACTCCTAAATATGTAATTATTGTATGTATGGTGGTATAAGAGAGTTTTCAGGCTAAAAGAATTGGACCCACATTGTGAGTTGTATGATGAAAACTATGAATTGAATAAGTATTTATTCTTTGAATATACCTTTACAAGATTTGAAATGAGGTAAAGAAATTTTTTAACATGAAGGATATAAATATAATATTGAGTGCACTTAAATGAATTAAAAAATTTAAGGTCTATGAGAATTGGAGAAAAAAATCTTGGAGGGTTTCTTTTGAAGCCACTATTTATTATATTTGGAGATTGCGGAACAATCTTGTTCTGAGAGGAGAATCACCTAATAAGGAGACGGTTTAAAGGAAATTAAATGGTGCAATTTTCCATATTAGTCAAATTGTATCTTCATTATGCCTTTTTCGGTAATAATGAATTTTTAATTATAACACATTGAAATAAAAAATAATGCATAGTTAGATATTGCTGTAAGCTTTCGACTTTAGGTTGGAGAAATTTATGCACATTATACAATTATTATTTTATAATTAATGAAATTGTTTACTTAACAAAAAAAAAACTCAACTTATCACTCAACTTGATATTCAATATAAGCCCTAGAGGGGGGGGGGGGGGGGGGGGGGGGGATATGGGGTTAATTGGACTATGAAAATTGGCAAATTTAATTTCAAGTAAATAAAATTTAAAACTAATTTGAATCTCATTCTATTAGTTATCTAGATGACCATGAGTTAGAGAAAGCTAATAAATAATAAGAGATGCGATATTCATGCGAGCATATTATCAAACATATAAAGTGTGAAAAATTAAAAATGTAGGGAAAGAAAGATACACAACAACTCTTTTATCTTCATTTCCTTCATTTCCTTTCTTCCTTCTTCTTGCTACTTACAGCATGAAAGACAATGGATTTCTTAACTCTCTTCTCTTCATCATCACTTAATTTTTCTTATTAAAGACAAGTTCCCCCGTTATGAGATTGCATATAAGCGCATAAACTGTCATTTTTGAGAGATCCTTCGTGTTTCTTATGGAGGTTATATTTGACTTGTATTTCTTTAATAGAGCATATAGGAGTTTTTGACATTGCTATTTGTTGGTGTAGGTTTGACCAAGAGTCTTCAAGGTTCTTACGATGTTTGGGAATTTTTTATGCATCACATTTAAGGTTTCGTCGAGCTTCATTCGAAATAGCTCGTATTTTGTGATATAGAGACCAACCTTAGTTTCTTTGACATCCACCGTACCGTAATAAGATAGCTCCAAAAGCTCCCATATTTCATGAGCCGGTTCACATTCACTAATTCGGCTATATTCCATGACACTCAATCTGCAAATGAGAGTACTCACCGCCTTGTTGTTCTTGGTGAGTTTGGATATATCTTGAGTAGTAAGTTCTTTGTGATCTTCCATGATTGTGCCAGCTTCATCTTGGTAAGGAATGTAGGGGCAATCTTTGATGACCATCCATAAAGTATAGTCAAATCCTTTTATATAAATCTCAATTCTCTTCTTCCATTCAAAGTAGTTTTTACCTGAAACAAGCAAAGGTTTAGTAGAGCATGAACCTTCTGGTTGGTTAGAATCCATGTCCTTTTTACTCTAGAAACGGTTAAGTACAAGATAGTGCTAGACTTTGATACCAATTGATAATCAATATAAGTTCCACAAGGGGGGGGGGGGGGGGGGGGTGAATAGGACTATGAAAATTAATCAACTAACTTTATCTCTAGTAAATAAAATTAAAAGCTAAATTAAATCCTGTTCTTTTAGTTATATAGATGACTATGAGTTAGATAAACCTAATAGACAATAAGAGACGCGAGCATACATATTGAGTATGAAAAATAAAGAGTGTAGGAAAAGAGAGATACATAATGATATAAAGTGTTTCGCTTTTTCTACTCCACTACTCAAGGTGTCCATCTTAGGATTTGCAAGATTCTCAGCTAATTCTCGTGTCTCTTAAAATCGGTGTGTGAACACAATACCCTTTACACTCACTTCATAAACTTGAAGTAATCACTTATGCTATCACAAACACAATGAACCAACTATACTCTCTATATTCCCAAGACTCTATTAATCTATTGGAATTGTTATAATTAAGAGAAGGGTAAAGCTCTCGTGTGGCCCTCTAACTATGCCTAAAGTGCACGTGCCGCCCCTGATCTTTATTTTTACCCTTTTACGCCCCTTATCTTCACCTTTTGTGACACTGTTAGCCCTTTTTCTATTTTTCTGTCAGTTGACCGTTAGTCAACGCCACATGGTGCCATGTCACCGCCACCTCACCGCCACCGTCTTCATCATCGTCCCTAACTTAAAAAAAACCTTTCATAGGGGGGTGCGGTGGGGTGGGGTGGGGGGGGGGGGTTATTATATTATTTATATTTAATAATATAAAAACTATTAATGAAACACCTATTTTACCCTTAGGTAACTTAATTAAATGATTAATTAGTATTAGGATTAAAAAAAAAGAAAAAAAGTGACATGGAAATGCCACGTCGTATTTAACGGCAAAAATGGACGGAAAACACGACCAGGGGGTAACGGGGCACAAAAGTTACTCTTAGGGGGCAACAAGGCGCATTTTAAGACTTAGGGGGCAACCTGTCAATTGGGTATAAACCCAGGGAGCAAAAGTGGTATTTACTCTTTAAGAAATCGTACATTCATGAGAATTCCGACCAAAAAAAAGAAAAAAAAACATTCAGGAGAACCAACATTGACATTCTTGTAATTAGTTTTTTATTTATTTACATAGGATAGGAGAGTCATTGACTCGTTTGAACCTACACTATATTGAAAGACTAAGATTCTGACTTGTGAGCTAAACCTAACTAGTTTTGTAATGGGATCTTTAAACATTCACGAGTATTCCAATTTCTTGACCTTTTTTCTTAATACATTGACATTTTCTTGATCCATCGTTTTTCCTTTTTCTTTTTGTTTGCTGAAGCAAGATTTTGTTTAATAACAAAAAAAGAAAAATACAATAATAAAAGGCAAATTAATCTTAGATAGTGCAATGCACCAAATTACAGCATAAGAAATGATATAATCTAGGACAGTGTTAAGTCTTACAGAATCTAGTACTCTATTTAATTATTGTTCTAATCACACGAAATTACTATTTATTTGTTCTAAACAACAAGGTTTTTTGTTTTAATAAAATAGAAGAGTCACTCAGATTCGGAATTATAACTCGGTTCGAATCCTGTACCTCTTTGATGAAGAAACAAGAAGGTTTAATTACTAGCTCTACAAAAGTGTGATGATAAATTCTGGAGAAGGTAGCATAGAACCATAAGGTACTTCAATATGAAGCTGGTAGCAGATTGTATCATCACATATGTTAACAGTTGAAGCACTTCTAATGCTGATTCCTTGAGCTTCGATATCTCTTAGCGTATTCGAGAACCCTCTCCCATAATCTTTCCATGTGCAGATCTGTATAATTGCTTCACCATTTTTAACTTTAGTGACTGTAACTGTAGGACTTTGGAGTTGAGAATGAGGGTCTTGATCTGCACGCCGATTACTCTTACTATTCGAAGACTGCATAATATTATCTCGTACTTGCTTCAGATTTTCTATCTCAGACTCCATCTCCGGGATGTATTTAAGAACTCTATCAACTAGAGCAGCTGAACTCTCACGCTTCTGTAAGTTATGGCACAGTATTGTCAGTAAAAAGGTGACGCAAATCATGAAAGGCTGAAACATTATAGGGCTGGAAACTATTAAATCACTAAGATACCCTCACAACAAGAAATTTAATATTGACTACCCTTTTTACCTGACAAGTCAACAACAAGTTGATAAATAAATACCAAATAAAGAGATCCGTGGCCTATGGCCGGCGTCTTTAACAAATCTCTTTGTTTTTTAATTAGATAGAAAAATCAAGTCATTCTAGAGAAAGATCTATGTTAAACAACATACCCATTTCAAGTCACTCAAAAAAAATCTTGGATACATCCTTGATAAAATAATAGACTATAATATTTCTTAATTGTCTAGTTACCTTTGATTCTGTTGAATTTGGTAATACTGCAGAAAGTTCGGAATAAGAAGATCGAAGCCTCACCCTCCTATTCCTCTCCTTTGCATTATGATCCAGCCTTTTTGTATTCGATCCACCATCACCTGCATTTTGATCCTCCATCATGTTTTCACTAATGTTGACTCTGAAAACTGCTTTGCAGGTCTTCTAATAATTTCCCCAGTATTTGTAATATCTGACCACCTCTCCTTTAATGTCAAATTTTCCATATGTCGTTGATGAAACAACATGGAATAAAGGTGTAGGTGTAGAAAAAGTAGACGATGGACTCATCATTTGCTCACTTATTCTATATTCCATGCATGCTGTGTAGTATAGTTTCTTGAGACATGGACTTGAATTCATTAATAAGTGAGAAAAGGAAAATATTATTCTTCGCCTGGGGGATTATGAAACATCTACAACACTAAAAGTCTAAAAGTAATTAATTATAAGTATTAAATAGAATGCTATTGATTGGTGGTGAAAGGAACAATAGAAACATGGCGAAATATGTCACATTTTAGTGTCTAAGTACGCATATACTGCAAATTGTGGATTGTGGAATATATAAGGTTCCAAGATTTAAAGCTTGATATGGACATTTTAAGACTTGGACGGATACAATGGGCGGTTGGAATTTCTTTTTCCACTGAACTTAAATTGCAATCCTAACTTTTCTAATATATTTTATAAAATGTATATATAAATGAGTTAGATCATCTTTAGCTCCAACCACTACACCGCATCAACCTTTCGCGACTACATAAGTAGTCGCGGTTGGTGGAAAAAATAGTCGCTAAAGTCAGATATTCACATTAGCGACTACTTCTAGTTGCCAGAGTTTAGACGCTAAAAAGTGGTCGTTAAAGAATATCTTTAGCGACTAATGTACAAATGTAGTTGTTAATAATATTGTATCATTAACGACTACAGTTGAGTCGTTAATGATAACTCATTTACGACTATATCAAGTAGTAGTTAATTAATATCATTACCGACTACCGTGTAGTCGTTAAATGTACCTCATTGGCGAGTACAATGAAGTTGCTAATGAGTCATCAATAGCGACTACAGTTGTAGTCGTTAGAGATGAAAAACTAGCGACTACTTACACTTTAAAATTAACGACTACATGTAGTCACAAATGACTTTTTTTTAAACTATAAATAAAAATAATAATTCTATTTTTGAACTAAATTTAATTGCATTAATATAAAGAATTAATAAATTAAAATACCAATAAAATATTAAACTATATAAATAATTAATTAAGATACCAATAATATATTAATCCATCGATAGTCAAAAGTCAAACCGAATCCAACAAAAGTCAAACATAGTCAAAATACGATAAACAAACAAAATAACAACCAAATAACCAAAATAGCCCAAACTAACGACTATACAAACGAGTTATTTCATTTCCTTCACCTTCAGAATCATTTCCTTCATCATCCTCATCAGATTATTCATCTCGGCTCCCAGATGTACCAGTTGCTGAAGATTGAGTAGTAGGTTTTGTGGCATTAGAGTGAAAAGGGTCAACCCCGATTGTGCCCTCAACTGATTAACCCATTCCACCGCGTCGGTCACAGCGGCCTGAGAGTAAACTGGAGGAACGGTTCTAGTTGAGGCCGAAGTAGGAGGTACATATGGTGGAAGGCCTTGGGCTACCCGAAACTCGTTCACGGCTGCCATCTATCGCGACTATATTTATCTGTATGAAAAAAGAATATAAAATAATACTAACGACGACTACTATAACGGTAGCGACTACTTGATGTAGTCGCCATATTAAAAACACATCGACGACTATTCACGTAGTTGGAAATGAGTTGTATGTAGTCGTAAATAAAATTTAGTCGCGAAAGATGTATCATTTAAGACTAACCAAATGAAGTCGCGAATGGTTTAGTCGCTAAAGAACCGATCTGCAGCAGTGAACTGAGATAAATTAGTTTCTCCCCCATCTATAAACTTTTGGCCTTTACTATTTAAATTGCTTTTAGCCTGTCCCAAACTTTTGACCCGATCTAAAATACCCTCCCAAGGTGTGCTAGTCCTCAAACTTATTTAGTCTCTTCTACAAATACACCTCGTTTAGTATTAGGGTTTGAGTCACCTCATTGCCTCCCTTTGCCTAGTACCAATCACCAGTACCGACTAGTTCTGCCACGAATCACCACCTAATAATTCCATCACATGCACATGTTTGTGAATTTTTATTTAAAAAATTCATAATTAATTCTACAAAAATCAGAAAAATAAAAAATTGCATTTTTGGACAAAACATATTAATATCTATGATTTTTAAATTTTTTTTTAAACTTTTGATAGTCCATTTTATGTGTTATTAATAACACAAAAATAGATTTGTCAATTACACCACACGGACGCGTCCTTAAATTTTTTTGAAAATTCATACCTAATTCCAAAAAATCCGAAAAATAAAAAATTGCATTTCTGGACGTGACAAGTTCATATCTACATTTGTGATTTTTTTTTTAATTTTGATATTCAATTTTATGTGTTCCTACAATACACAATAATATATTTATGTATTCCTATAATACAAAAAACCATAGATTAATCTAAAACATTATCTTCTTTAATAAACTCATTTTTTCTCTTTATTCATCGCATATACCCTATTTTTACTTGTTTTTAACTATCTTGATGTATTCTCCTTTTGTCTAATCTCTTTTTGTTATTTTGTGTGTTGTTGTAATATACAAAAAGTAATTTGTGTAGTTCAAAAACACACAAAACACATATTCATTTTCAGTCACTTCCTTTTCTGTCTGTGATTTTGTGTAACATGAACACACAAATAGTCTGTTTTGTGTAATGATGTAATACGCATAAATAAAAATAACCAGGGTCTATTACTTTAGCATCAGAGATCCTAAACACTAGAAACCATAAAATTTAAACATTAAAAACCGTAAAACTTCAACCCTGAAAACCGTAAAACCTAAAATAAATAAACTCTAAACCTAAAATTCTAAATCCTAGCCTTTAACCCTAACCCTAAATCTAAAAACACTAACCCTAACCCCAAACCCTAAATCTAAAACGCTAAATTTAAAAAATTTAAACCTAAACCCTAAAACCCTATACCCTTAACCCCAAACCTCAAATAAAAAAACAATGACCCTAATCCTAAAAACCTTAGCGCCTAAATCCTGAGAGAAGAAAAAAGATTTATATGATGGGGTCTGTGATTTCGTATGTTTTGACGAATAATCCTAAAATAGACGAAATTGCAGAGAATGAGAAAAATGACTAGTATGATGGAGTATGTCATTTTTTGTGTTGTAGTGCTACACAAAATAGACTTTTGTGTATTATTACAACCCTAAAAACGATAACCATAAACCCTAAACCTTAACGCTAAAGATGGTAAAAAAGTAACTAGAATAAACTAAAATGATTTTCAAAAAAGTATAAAACTGGAAAATCATCAACCCTAGTCCTTAAACCTTAAACCCATAAACTCTAACCTAAATAAGACCAAACCCTAAAAAACCCTAAAAACCTAAATCCTAAACTAAAAACACTAACCCTAAAAAACACTAAAACCTAAATCTTAAAAGGAAAAAAATGACTAATATGATAAAGTATGTTATTTTGTGTGTTCTAGGAACACACAAATCTGGTAAACACAAATGTAGGTTTTGTGTATTCTTGTAACGTACAAATTCACAAAGAAGGAGATAAAGGACTAGTGTAATGAGGTATGTCCTTTTGTGTGTTCTAGTACTACACAAATCTAACTTGTGTGTATTATTGGTACACACAAAGACACAAAGAATAATAAAAAAACTAATGTGTCATTTTGTGTGTTACATGAATACACAAAACAAAAATACATAAAATCACATAATAGGGGCAAATTTAAGAGATGTACAACAAAACAGTGAGAATAAAGTAAATTATGTACATGAAGATTAACAAGGTAAACAAGTTTTGTTGCACACCTAGAAGGGACAAGTCTGGGACTAGTTTTTTTTTTTGGTATTATATCATTACACAAAACAACTAGTATGTGTGTTCATGTAATAAACACGACCACAGACAGAAAATGGTTGGATTGAAAGAAAATACGTGACTTTGAGTATTCTGTAATACACAAATTACTTTTTTGTGTATTATAGCAACACACAAAATAACAGAAAATGGTCGGACAAAAAAAAAATACACCAAGATAGTTCAAAACATATAAAAATAAGACATATGTGATTAGTAAAGAGGAAATGATTTTGTTAAAGAAGAAAATGTTTTAGATTGATTGAGTAAGTTTGTGTATTATATAGGAATACATAATTATATTTTTGTGTATTGTAGGAACACATAAAGCGGAATATCAAAAATAAAAATAATCGAAAAAAATCACGAATGTAGATATGAATTTTCCCCGTCCAAAAATGCAATTTTTTGTTTTTCTGATTTTTTGTAATTAATTATGAATGTTCAAAATTTAACGGACGCGACCGTGTGGTTTAATTGGAAAATCTATTCTTGTGCATTACTGCAATACATAAAATTGATTATCTAAATAAAAAACCAAACAAAAAAACCCCAAAATATTGAAAAAAACATCATAGACATAAATATTAAATTGATTCGTCCAAAAAAGGCATTTGTTTTATTTTTCTGATTTTTTAGAATTAATTATGAATTTTTTTAAGTAATTTCACGGATGCGTGCATGTGATGGAATTAGTTGGTGGTGATTGGTGGTGACGGCGGTAGCAGAACTAGTCGGTGATGGTTGTGGGTGAAGGTGGTGGTGGTCGGTGGTAATGACCGGTGGAGAATGTATGAGGTGGTGGTGATAACCGGTTATGAATGAATGAGGTGGTGGTGGTCGAATTTTTAACTAAAAAGAAAAGAAAATAAATAAATATTATATTCTGACTGTTATATAATAATAATAACAAAAATAATTAAAATGACATTAAGGGTAAGTCTGGTATAAAATTATCATCACTAAATGGGAAATATTTTCTTTAACTTGTTATCAAGTAGAAAGTTGCTTTCTAAAAAGTGGGAAAGAAGTTTTAATCAAATCTATTATAGAAGCTATTCCTTACCATATTACGTCTGTTTTCCTTATACCTAAAAAGGTTACTGTTCACTTAAATTCTCTTGTTTTAAATTTTGCTAGGATGATCAAGGTAAAAAAAAAGATGCCACTAGGTTAAATGACAAACTCTTATGAATAGCAAAGAAGATGGCGGGTTAGGTTTTAAGGATTTTTATGTCCAAAATCTAGCTCTACTAGCCTTTAATGCTTGGAAAGTTATGAAAAATACTAACTCTTTACTTTTTAAATTTTTGAGAGGTAAACATTTTCCAAATTCTTCCTTTTTAAAGGCTTCTTCGGGGATCAACTTTTCCCGGGGGTGGAAAAGTCTAAAGATTGTAGGGACTATTTTACCCATGATCTGAAATGGAATGTGGGGGATGGTTAAACCATTAAAAAATGGGAACATAATTGGCTTCCCTTTAATCATACTCTTTCTAGACCTTTTGGATGTACACTTGATTATAATACAAACTTATGATTCCTAATAATCATCAATGGAATATGCAAATCATAGATGATCTTTTCTCTAAAGAAGTTGCAGGAACCATTAGCCAATTGTTTATTTCACCTTATCACTGTTGTGACACCCCTTTTTTGGACTAAGTATATCTTAGAGGATGTTGTTGGCATATAGCCTCCCTTAATATGTTGTTTTAATGTGACAAATCCTCTTGTGTTTAGTGTGCTAATTATTCTTGTTATACATATTCTATCTTGCACTCTAATTCATCAAAAAACACATCCTTTATCATTTAGATCAAATCTCTATTGTTTTATCTTAAGAAACTAATTCTCATACAAATACTTTTAACCTTATCTTTGTGTACATTGAGAATTAGATTTAGTGATCAACTACAAAGTTTATTAGAATGATGTTCTCTACAATTCTCGTGAAGAAGGTTTTCTGATCCGAGCATCATAGTAAAAGATATACTCACTAGAAGGTGTTTTAGACCTTTGGTGCGGTACACCGGAGTTTCTGTGCGGTACACCGCAGCCCACGGACTACACCACGGATCAGGGGGCTAGTCCGTCAGAAAGCAAGTGAATTAAGCAAGGTCAGTGCGGTACACCGCACCAACCCCGCGGTGTACCGCATGTTAGGGTTTTCTGCAGCAAAATGAATACAAAAGGCATATAACCGTTGGGGATATTAATATATCCGTTGGAGACAAATCTTATGACCGTTGGGAGCATTTTGCGGCTATAAATTGAAGGTCTTTCAAGGCTACAACTACACCTTCAACCCATATACATTAAGGGGCTTAATTGTTATCATCCAAGAAGGTGTTAAAAGCTATACTTGTCATATCTACTCAATCAAGGAGTTAACCAAAGGAGCTTCAAAGTTCAATCAACTCAAGAGAAGTTTTAAGATTAGAGTTATATCATCTCTTTAGGAGTTTATTAGCAAAGTTGTTTCACCCTTCAAACACTTACATTTATCCTCTTAAGTCTAGTTCTTGTAATAGATAGATTAAGAGAGAATTAGAGTATTGAGAGTATACTTGGTGTCCTTGTGTTGTGATTACACAAGAGTTTCCTTCGTGGTTTCGAAGAGGTTGTCCTTCGTGTTATCGAAGAGGTTGTAAGGGTTATTGTGTTCTCGACCCGGTTAAGAGAGACACGGGAGCTTAGTGAAAAGCTTGAAATCCTAAGGAGGCTTCCTTAGGTAGTGGATGTAGGGAAACCGAACCACTATAAATCGTGTGTATCTTTCTATCCCTACACTCTTTATTTTCCACACTTTATATGTTTGATAATATGCTAGTATGAATATTGTTATATTGATTATCTAGTTTATCTAACTTAGATCATTTAGCATAGTAAGAGAATAGATAGTTGATTTACTTGTTTAACTTATATATCGAACCTCTAACTTATCCATTGCATGATCCCTTAAGAGTTTGATATATTAGTTAACTTAGAAGTTTTTCTCTAAAACATATAATTGACCAAAAGATTATTAATTAGGCATTAATCTTATTAGTAATCCTATTCACCCCCCCTCTAGGACTTTCAGATGTCTCAGTGAAGGAATGTTACATTCAGCTATAGAGGGCTCAACAACAAGATGAAAGAAAAAAAATTATGAAAAAGGGAACACTTATTGTCAGATGGATAAAAAAGATTGGAAATTTATCTAGAATTTGAAAGTGATGCCTAAAATCATTTCATGTGGAAATGCTACAACAATGGACTCTCAACTAATGAGAATAGATTTAGAAGAAAATACACTGAAATTCCTAAATGTCAACTTTGTGGGAGTGACAGTGACAGTGAAACTATGGAACACCTTTTATTTCATTGTTCATGGGGCAGTGTAGTGCGGATTCCTAGTCCACTAATTTTTTACTCTAAAACTGAACCATCTTATAGTGTGAAGAGTTGGATAAAATTTATCAGAAAGTCTGGTTCTGAGAATTATGATTTATCTTCCATTATGGGGGAATTGGCTATATTCTTAGCCTGGCATATATGGAAAGGTAGACATGAATTTGTATATGAATGTTGTGTTCCTGACATGTTAATTACAGTTCGAAGATCTTTGAAAACCTATGATGCATCCTTCTGAGGGTTAATGTTACTTTCAAATGAAAATTTGAATTACACTTATAATAATAATCAGGTATGGAATTTATGTGATGCTGAGATCTTACAAAACAAAGCACACAACTGAATATAAAAGTTGTTAGGGATGGGGTTAATTCGTTTGATTGAGTTCCCCACTAGAAAAGAAAAATTTAAAGTGACCTCAGATGCTTCATGGGATAGTAAATCTAATTCAGATGCTATTGCTTGTGTTTTGAGGAACTTTACATGTACAATTTTAGATGGTTGTGCAACAAAGATTCAAACTCATTCTGTTGCTAAAGTTGAAGCTAGAGGAATTATTTTGGCATGTGAGATGGCTTCAAGAATTCCTCCGTGTTTAGTGGAGATTGACAATGATTGTCAATTTACTACAAATTAAGTCAATTCTAGCGTTGTTAAGTATTCTAGTATACTAGTGTTTTGGTTAAATGTATTGCTCATTGTAAGATTAAGCATAATATTAAGTTATTTTTTGTTAGTAGATCGAGAAACAAGATAGCGAATTAGGTGGCCAAACAAATTCTAAAAGGCACCTTAGTTGGTCTTTGGATACTTTATCCACCTCTCTAATTAGCTAAGCTCTTAGAAAGTGATTGTGATGCACTTGATATTGGTTGATTTTGTATAAAAACTTGTTATTTTTAATGAAATGTTGCATTCGACTAAAAAATGTAGAAAATTAAAACACCCTTCCCACTAATTGAGAATGAAAAGTGTAAATTTGTAATTAATTAGAAATTATCTGTAGTAACAATTTAAGTATTTTTTATAATATTCTCATTATAAAAGAATATAAAAAAATTCTTGAAACTTTTATAAAAATGGCGAAATTATCTAATGATGTACTTAATTATTAGAAATTTGTAATTATTCAAAATTATATTTGGCGGTGTAAAAATTAAGATAATAATAATTAAAATCAATAACAATTTTAATATCGATTTCAAATATTTTCATAATTAATCAATAAATAGACACACAGATGAAATAATAAAACATTGACAAATTAGTTGAAAATTATTAAAGTAAATATGTTTTCAGGAACTAATTTTTAAGGGTGGGTGAATGTTTAACTTTTAATTCTAGCTAAAAATTTGGAAAGATGTTGGACTTAAGGAGTGTTCGCTTGCAATTTAAGAGATCTTAATCTGATTCATAAGATACTAAATCAATAAGACAGTTTTTTTTCATGATCAATTTTGATCCGAATGGCTCTTAATTGGTCTGTTTCATTAAAATTTCAAGATAAGTCGGATTTATGCAGACACTACCTCTCAAAAAAAAAAGTGTTATTCAATATTTCATACTTATCACTTACAAAATAAAGGATACCTTAGACACACCACTTCAATTATACATCTGTTTTTATTTCTATTTTAATAGCTAATGCATTTCACTTTGCTTAAAAAATTGGTTGCTTTGATATTTTTATAATTTTAACAAAGATAAAGTACGTATAATATTGATTTTACTATGCCTATAAGTTTTTTGGAACTAATGTAATATTCAATTTCAGAAACTCAACACACACCCCACCTCCTTGTTTTATCTTTCAAAGTAAGTTGATGATGTTTCATGGTTTATTCCACCACCGCTCCTCTCCATCCGATGTTGCATCACTTGTCACCACCATATCATGAACTACAATAAAATTATGAACATGTGGCCATTACTATGTGGCATTAAATGTAACTGCCACCCACTAATTGTTTTTAATAATACTATTATAGCAGTATGTTTATATTACCGCAACTATTTGTCTGGATCAGTAGAAAATCTTTATAAGAAACCACTCTACGATAATCCAAAAATAAAGCCACAAGTATAAACATTCTCCTATTAAAAACCAATTATGATTCGAACCTAAGATAAAACCCTAAGTTTTTCTTCTTTATCATTGTCTGCCATGTCATTCACTTTCTGCCGTGCTATAAACCACCATCATCTCTTTCTCCCCAGACCGTCTCCGCCATCACCATCCAACCAAACCACCATCTTTGTGTTGCAAACCACAATCATCTTCTCACCTTATTCTCTAATTTAGTGCCCGTTTGGAAGTGCTTTTTCTGAAAAGCACTTGTAGATGTTTAAAAGTGTTTTAAACACTGAAAAACACTTTTAGGAAAAGCACCAAATATGTGCTTCTTAAAAAAAATGCACTTAAAGTGATTCTAGATTTCAAAATATTTTTTAATAATATTTTCAAAATTTAAATTGTATTCTAAAAGCGTCTTTTTACTCTAAAATAAACATTTTCAAACAGGCCCTCAATGTCCTTCCAGATTATTTTAAGTTGGTAACGTTCAAAATTTTGGAGGCTATATTCTTCATATTGGTTCTTTTGATGGGGAGAGTGGTAAATTTTATGTTGGCGACAAAGTGATATATAATCCCATCAAATGTTATTTTTACTTTTGATTTTTGTGTTTGATTACATATTTGATTATTGTTTAGGTTAACTATGAGAGGCGTATACTTATTGCTACCAATCATATATTCTTCACATTCTAATATTTGCTCATAATATAGACAAAACACCTTAAAGAAAAGCTAAAAGCTTTCTTATCTGTTTTTCTTAGTATTTTTTATGGTTTTGAATTTTGGTATATCGTGTGCAAGAAGTTTTAGGAGATCATGTTGACCACAATGGTTCAACTGGTCTACTAGAAAAATTACACATGTCTGATTGGATATCAATATGTCTGTCAGTTGAAACTTTATATTAATGAGTTGAAACTTTCACAAGGAAGCCTGAAAAAATTTGGAAAATTGAATTCATTGTGAACACTTTACTAGCTATTTTTAGTGAAGTGTGTTTTCTTCTTTTCTGTTTTGTCAAAGGCTATAATTGTTTCTCATTCTATGATGTTTTTTTGGTTTATATAGGTTTATCCTGGCCTAGTTATCTCTTCGTGTGGGCCAAGCTATTGATATTGTAGGCCAAGCGAGTCGACCTACGCTATTTTCAGATCCCGTGCTTTTAGCTGCCGGTAATAGAACAAAATTTTCCATAAAAAAAATAATATAATAATTTTCATACTCTTTTTGAAATATGAATATATGTATATGTATGTATATGTATGCATATGCATATATATATATATATATATATATATATATATATATATATATATATATATATATATATATGTATATATGTATATATATACATGTATATATATACATGTATATATATATATAAATATACATGTATTTTAATTTCACTTGTTTGCAAGGAGTTTCTTTTCTTGAAAGAGAATCATGATTATAGATATAAGTGGAACTTTGTTTTTTTATTGCTCTTATTGTTCTTGCCATTAATTTTTTTGAAAAGGTAAGATTGTTCCATTTCTAATATTTTCAAGCTTTATGTTCATTGCGACCCAAAACAAAAGATTTATTTCAAGTGGTGAGATGGAATCCTTTCAACCTAAGTGGTTTATTTTGAGAGTCTTGTTGAGATATAATGTTGTTAATTTGCAGTGGTGTGCTTCATATAGTTTCAAAGAATGATTATGTGATCCTAGACTTTGTTTTGGAGGAATTTTATCTCGTTAAGTATTTCAGATTCTCATGGCATGTAAATATAAGTATCGAGGTTCTACGCGCTATGAAACTTTTGAGGTAATTGCATTATAAGTCCCTATATTAATAGATTTTATTTTATTTTATTTTTGCAGCACACATCAAAAAATCCCAAATGGAAGATGACCTAGATTCTATATTGGTTGATTCCACAAAAAAAATGTTTATCAGTATCCTATTTTTTAATTAATTGCACTATAGGTCTTAGATCTTACAAAAAATGCACTTTAGTGAAATTTGTCAATATTTAATGTTTTTTAGTCAAACCAATATTTTATGTGGGGCCATAAGCTATTATTTTAGGGGTACAATTGGTGAAAATTTTCTCAATTTCAACATGCTTTGATCTTATATTACTAGTTGGTGCAGATCTATGCATTGCTACTGTTGATGGACTTGTTTATCGGGTAACAAACTCTCTTTATATCTTTTATGATAATATAGGAACTTATTATGAAATAAACTCAATTAAAAAATCTCCTTTGTACTTAACTTTTTATCTTTCAATTTCTATACAATCTTCATATTGGCAATTTAAACACGGTGACTTATTTAGATAATATAATTGTGTATATATTTCTATATTTGATTATGAAAGTTGGTGAAATTGCAACTCAATTCTATGATGAAGATATAAAATGAAATTCATGTTTGAACAAGTGCTAGACTTCTTGTGATATTAGAGAATGAAAGAATAGCATTTCTCTCCCAACTATATTTCTGAGTTAATTGCACTATATTTGTGTGGTGTTGTAATATATGGTGTAATATTGAAATAGTGTTGATGGCTTTTAATTTTTTTTACCTTTTCCTGAAGGTTCGCAATTAATTTTCTATTTTATCCAATCACCATCTTAGGTAGCGTTTCTCAAAGTTATTAAATTTTCTTCCCACATCAATGCTTTAATATTTAATCAATCTTATTAACTTTTCCACTTTAACTTACCTATGGTATGCATAGGGGTGAGCATTGACAAAATCTTTCCGGTCAATTAAAAAAACCCGAGTGAACCCAATCCGAGTTGGGCTCACCTATGTAATGGTCTATTTCATCTAATGGGTTGATAAAATAAAATCATAAATTAAATGGGCTTTAGTCGGTTTAATAAAAAAGAAAAAAAGTTAACCCAACCCATAGTAGCCCAACCCAATTCATTTTTATGTTTTAATATATAACATATATACAACATATGTCTCGCTTTTTGTGATGAATCAATATACTACTGAGACATAATTTGTAGAGTTTTTAGTGCCTAATATGGTATTTATTCCTTACTTTACATATATTGAGTTATTGGCTTATTCTTGGATTTATATTTATTTTTGAGCATTTTGAGATAATTTTTGTTAAGTGTGTAGCCCATAATTATATGGTAAATCCGGAGATAGAAAGAAGAGATAAAAGGCAAGAAAGAACCCAGAATACTTAGGAAGGAAATAAAAAAAAGTCAAAGAATATCACAAAGTTACCATGAATAACACATAAAGTTTCCATATGAAACTACCACTAGATTTCAAATGTTTCTCAGAATAATTGGGGACTAATTAGAGTTTGGTCGACATACCAATGAATATATCTTGAAATCTAGTTTGTGTGGATGAAAAACGGATCACAATTTCGAGTTTGTATGAGAAAGTTATGAATTTTTGGTAATCATGACATGCGCAACCAAATTCCTACGTACTTACTTGTGGGCTAATTATTACCAAGCCTATTTTCTCTCCTAAAATCTACACAAGACCCACGAATTTGGCTCTATTAAAGCACTTGTTTAACATTAGAAATACACACCTCAATATACTTTTTCTTTCTTGAAGCGAATGTCAACATTAGGTCAAGGCGAAAAGCAAGAACAACACATTTTTTTCAAGTTGTTTTCATAACAATTACTATAATTCTTCCCTCTTTTTCATTCTTCTTTTAATTATGATCTACTTTAATTAGTAGCTTGATATTCTCAAAGTATGAACCTAAATTTATGGTTTAAATTTATATTGTAGGAATTTGGGATTTTATATTTAATTAAAATAGGGATCACTGTTGTTGTATTTATCTTTGTTCTTTATGCTTAATTCTCATATTTTACACACATATTTTGGATTACTTGGCTATTAGATTACGCCCGGAAGGGAGGGAGATGATAGTTGATGTATGATAAATACGTTATTTGGAGTTGAAGGCTCGGAAGAGCTAAACTAACTAGATAATCACATAGGAATTGAACTTTTAGGCGTTTAGATAGCATGCGTATGATTCACCGAGAAGATGTTCCTAGGGTTAGATAGTAGCCCCCTATTTGGAAGGAACTTAGGGAGACTTTAGAATCCCGATTAGAAACAATGTTCCATTTTGCCTTTATAATTACATTTAGTCCCTGTCATAACTAGTGGTGAGTATGTGTGTCTCAAGCTACGTCCTTCTCCCTATTCTCATAACCCTTCAGTTAATTTATTTTAATTATTATCTTAGTAGTAATTCTTAAACAAGAAAACCATATAAATATATTTACTTTTTGAATCTTTATATTAACAACGAACTTCTAGTTCTTTACTAGAGTTAACTCGTAAATCTCCATATAGACAATAATTTATTTACTTTTTATATTACTTGGAGACCGTAAAACTCGCGGTATCCCTCAGTGTTGATTTATTATTAGGCTTTGGGAGACAACAAATTTTTGGCACTGCTGCCGAGGATTTATTTTTTAATTGTTCTTTAGTTTATTTTGAGTTTTCTATTTTCAGATATTACGCTTGTTCTGCTTTGTTGTTCATCATAGGTACTATACATAGAGTAATATAGCAAGGACACCGATTTATTTGAATATGTATGGAGGATATTATTCAAATACCGGTCCATTCAACTATGTGGAAGACTCCTCGGGTTATCAACAATGGGGTAGTAACTACTACCAAACACCTTATCAAAACCCGAAAGAGCAGGGATGGAATGATCAATGGATTGGGAATATTCATCAACCTTTAATGGTACCTCAAGCTTCTTAATTGAAAGAGGCGTTGGCAAACTTCAAATGTGCGAAGAATCAAAGGCAAGACATATGGAAGAAAAAATTGAATTAAGGCCACATCGGAAAGGAACAAGGGCACTTGACACAAATTTTAAACTCCTTGAAAGCTCAAAATTAAACTTCTAGCATCACCGAATATTGTAATGATCCCTATTATGATTCCACTCTTTTGAGAGATGACTTCTTGCCTCAATCGATACATGAATAGAAGAACCGAAAGAAGTAATTGAGAAATAGTTAGTGACAGAAAAACACTTGCGTAGGTGATGTAAAGATTTTGCTGGATGTGGTTGAATACCAAATATGGCTGAGTCTCTTATTAGCATGGTGGAGGAATGGGAAGCAAAACATATCCTAGAATCGAAGAATCAAATGATATCCCCATGGAGTTTGCATATAATCAAGAAATAGAATTTGAGGCGAAAGAGCTTCATAAGACAAATTTGGACGATGTAACAATGGGAGAATGGCTTGACGACGAAGTGGAAGAGAAAGTGGTCGAGAAACTAGTTAAAGCACCAAGGGTGCATAACAAACCGAAAATTGAACCTCCGCCACATGAAGTTCGTCCACCACCATTCTCTTCGAAAGTTGTGAAGAAAGTTAGAGAAAAACTCGTTGAAATCGACGAGTATTAGAAAAACCAGTCACCAAACACCTTGGGAGCAAGGTGTTAAACCGCGAAAGTAAGGCGGCAAGGAGGGGGAAGTACTTACCTCCTTACAAACATGAACGTATGATTGAAGATAAGAAAGAGTTTATACCATACAAGACGGTCATCGATTCATCGCAGAAGTGTGTTGTTTCGTCGTGAGAACAAGACAACGAAGCAGGAAAACTACCCACCTCCATACAAAAAATGATTAAGAAAAATCAAGGGTGGGCGACTCCCTAAGTTACTATTCCTCGAAAGAGGTGAGTGGAAGAGGAGAAGTACCGTAATGACCTCAATACTATTTCTAGGTAAGTTTTCATGTTCAATTTAATGTCATGATAAACAAAAACGCTTTTTTAGTGGCAACCCAAGGTTAAAAAGGGTAAAACCCAAATTTTACTGCTTTTCATTAGTTTAGTGTATAATATTTTATGATTTTAAGTTTTAATTAATGTATACTATGTACAACGAAAAGGGTATTTATATTCGTGTGTGTGCATGACGATTGATAGTGAAGACCACTCTTGAGCAAAGATAATACACGAATAGAAAGTTGTCACAACATTATGCAAAGAACGTTTCTCAAGTGAATGTGAAATAGCCGGAAGGTGAAAAATCAGGGAATGGAAATAGATGCGATTAGGGGTCAAGAAAGTCTTGATTGTCTAATTTGTTTAATCAAGTAGCTTGAATGAATAACACCATCACTTGGACTCTTCAAGTCAATGAGTAGTTAATAAAAAAGCTACTCGCAACAACTTAAAAGAATCGCTCACAAGATGATTTATGACCAAGCTGAAGAAGGAATGACAGTCTTTAGATAAACAACTGCGCTAAACAGGAGAATTTTCCGGTGGGCAAGAGTCTAGAAAAGGAGGTGTAAGAGAGCAAGTTTTTTTTCCGGTTTGGACAAGAGCCACCCTTCCGGCTAAGCAGGACTTCGCGAGCGAGGAATTCCCATTTATTTTGGCGAACAGGAGAAAAAGCTCCTGGGGAGCAAGACTCCGACGAGGCCAAAGCTATTACCTCTGGTGCAACTTCCTCGGTTGGCTAGGAATTTGAATGAGTTGTTGATTGAAAGAAAAAACTATCACCTTCTAACGGAACTGAGGCAGCGGAGATGAGATGCATCATGGGTGATTTGATTTGCGGGACTGAAGTTCCTTGAGATGGAGCGACAAATCTCCATTGGTGCTAAAAAGAAAAGCTTCACCACAGCTAGGAGTTGTTACGTGACATGAGGAAGAAAGAAAAGACGAAAATCGGGGATGAGAGGATCGAAGGAAGAAAAAAGGGAGATAAACCTTGTTGGGGCTGTGTCTAACAAAACTCCATCAAAGCCACAACATGGGAGCTCGGTGGATAAAACTAACGGAGGAAGCCATGTGAGCTCTGTAAGAGCCGTCACTTAAAATAGAAAAGAATAATGATATATATCACCCAAATACTTCAATTATGTGGCGTGAATTGATTTGTTGGTTATAAGTAGTTAATTAGATAAAAAAATATAGATTAACGATTTAATACCAACCAATTCACGCCACGTCGTTGAGTAGTATTTGAGTGGTATATATCATTACTCAATAGACAAAGAAGGAAAAATAAAAGTTTTAAAAGTTTTCAAAAAATTGAATTTGCCCTTGGAAATTTCAAAAAGTATGACTTTCCACCCTAAACTTTAAAAGAAACAATTCTTACCCCTAGAACTTCCTAAATTTACATTTTTTATCCCAAACAATTTAAATACTTTTCAAAAATCCAAATTTCACCTGGAAAAATTCCAAATATTTCCAGGCCTTCCCCACATCATAATTCATCGTCTTAAATGTCAAGCCACATCCAAAAACACCAGAATAACACAAATCCTTCAAAAAATGATCTAATCCTTAATTTCATAGATCAAAGTTTTGAAGAAACGAGTGGTTACGATGCCAAGATGGATCCGAGATAAAATTACACTTTTCGAGCTCGAATTCATCAGGTCAAATAACTAAGTCTTCCCTTCTTCTTACTTAACTGGAAAAGTCAAAGATTTTAGTTGTATCTTGTGCAACAAAGTGGTTGAATATTGTGTGAGATGGAAGTATTTTGTGTGATCAAGTGGAATGTGTGTATGAAATTAAGTTGTGGGTTGTGTGAATTGGTGAAGTTTGACTTATGGGTGCTGATACTAGGTGAAGATTAAGTTGGGGGTACATAAAAGGGATCAAATGGACATCAAGATTTTTCCTAAGCTTAACCATATCATCTTAACATAAGAGTGCGGGGACTTGAGCCTTAAGAGATACATGTTTCTATGCCTTCTTGTACTTGTTATTATGATTTACTGTATATTTCTACGTATTTATTGCTTTAAGGGTCACGACTCATCTTTGAGTTGGGGTGAGGTACTAGTTGTCCTCATTTTATGTGTTTACTTGCTTTTAAAAAACTCAAAAGAATTGAAAAAACTGATAAAGGAAATACAAATTAGATTAGATAAGAAAAGTAGGTGTTGAACTAGTAATGTCCTTTGAAAACATGTATATATGAATCGATGATAAAAAAAGTTCTTGCTTCTTGAATATTCCATATTTGTTCTTGAAATACACATATGTAAACATGTTGGTGTAGAAAGAATATTAGCAAAAAATGCATATAAAGGCATATGAACTTAGCGAGAATTGAGTAGGTATGTAGAATGTGCATCTAACCTAGTTGAAACTCTACTCTACTTGTGAATTGCATGTAAATAAGTTAATGAGATTACATAGCTAGGAAATGACCAAGGCAGTTCTTTCATAAGTCACTTGTCCCCTTTAGATTTATGTCTAATTAACGATTATGTATCATTCTTAACCCCGCTGAGACTTTAAGCATATTTCTTTGTTAGACACTATTATAAGCCTTTCCCCTTAGTGTGTAGGACTTTACCATACTACCCTCTCTCGAGTTACATTGCCTTGGGAGTAGGCATCTTTGGCCTTGAGTTTAATGTGGTGGGTGTTCATGGTTTTGGGATATATCTTGGTTAGTTTCTTGTTATTTGTGTAGTGCTACATTTTGATGCACTTGATTATGATTCTTTCAAGAATTTGAGAAAAGAAAAAGAGATTGAGAAAATATGAAAAAGATATGAATGAAAAAAAATTCAACATGAGTTCTTACATCAAAGTCAAGGCTCATGTTTTACTTGCAAAAATAAAGGAGAAAGTGAAATAACTGAATCTGGCAAATGAATTTGTTGAACATAAAAATGAAGTTGGTTTTGGAAATTGGAGATGCTAAGATTAATGCATCAGAAAAGGGATGAATGAGTACATCTATGAATGTAAACTCAATATCTTAGATGGTCAATTACTAGGTTAAGTGAGTAGAGAGCCAAAAGCTCACTCTAAAGTTATCTATATAATATCATACCGAACCTAAGCCACTCTATAACCAAAAAGACCTTGAGATGATTAACTATGTGACTGAGTGACGACTGAGCGAAAAAGAAGTGAGTAAGTAGACCATTAGATATCATGTATAGATGGAGGATCACCCTGTATCCACCACTTCAAGCGAGGTATTCTAGTGTACCTTTGTGCATTTCTAAACTAATTCTTCTTGGAACGTTAACATGTTGATTATGTGTATGGATTATTTGTTGGGTGAGACTTTATGAGACTTGTTGTAAATTGTTTTCAAGGTTATTACTTGCTTTCCCTTGTGAACTTTTTGGATTAGAGAGCATAAATTTTTGATTAATTTGTTGGGACGAAAAAACCTTGAGTTGGGGGTCTTGATGTCTCATCTTTTTTGATAAATTAATATACTCTCGAGTCATCATTTTTTGTAGGGGTTTTAGTTATTAATATGGGATTTATCCTTTATTTTACATATATTGAGTTCTTGGCTTATTCTTGGCTTAATATTTATTTTTTGTGCATTTTGAGATAATTTGTGCGTTAAGTGTGTAGCTCATAGAAATATGGTAAATTCGGAGATAGAAAGAAGAGATAAGGATTATAAAAGCCAAGAAAGAATAGGATAGCTAAAAAGGAAATAAAAAGAAGTTACAGAATGTCACAAAGTTACTAAAAATAACACATAAAGTTTCCATATGAAACTACCACTAGCTTGCAAAATTTCCCCCAGGTGATTCGTGACAAATTAGAGGTTGTTCTTATACCAATGGAAATACCTTGAAATATAGTTTGTGTGAGTGAAAACGGATCGCAATTCCAAGTCGTATGAGAAAGTTACGACTTTTTTCGGTAATCATGACACTTTCGTTTGAATTCCTACGAACATAGGTGTGGGCTAATTATTACCAAGTTTATTTTATTTCATTAATCCTTGATGTCTTCATGTTTGTGATATAATAATCTAGTCTAGAGACATCATTTTAGGTGTATTATGTGCTTAGTTGAGGGATTTTCCCTATTAATTGTTAGTTTCTCAATTCTTGCCTTATTTTGAAGGTTTGTTACTTTTAGAACATTTTTGGTGTAATTTGTGTGTTAAATGTGAAGATTTTAAGTAAAATGATGATATTATATGCCAAAGAAATGTTAAGGAGTTGAAGAAAGAAGATCCAAGACAAAATAAGAGTTAAAAGCCCAAAGAAACTATTTTTAGAAAGTGCAAAAGCTGTTGGCCAGACTTAGAACGTTTAGTATTTTCAATTATGCATAAAATCGACAAAGAAATTTAGGATTCCTTTTATATCCAGAAATTACTTCTTAATACAGCCTCGTGGTCACTGATTTCGAGTGATTTGGAGTTGTAACGAATGATATATGATTTTTACAAACTCTATGAGCCAACTAGTCCATTTATTAAGGAAACGGGGGTTGAGTTAGATTAGGACTCTAAAACCTAGCCCATAAACTAGACTTCGTCCTTACACCTATATATATTGGTATTTGACATAAGAAACATGTCCTTGTATCCATAGCCTCCATATTATTCAATAAATTCTTTAGGAAGAAGCAAGTTGACTTGTAGAGGAAGAAAAGAAGATGGAGAGACGCAAACTCTTCTTCTCCATCCTTCCCGTCTACCATTAGGTAAATTATCTTAAATTCTTGGTTTAACAGTGTTTGTAAGGTATTTACTGTCTAGTATTATTCTTTTATTATGAATAATTTTTCCCTAACTTGGGTTTGCTATATGTATAATCCTTGAATCTTGTTTTCCCATTTATGTTATTTAGGATTACATTTGATTAAGTTGAACAATTATTTTATAATTGTAATTTATGTATTTATTTATTACAACCTTAACTCTGGCCAAGTTTAGGTCTGCCTTTAGTAATTAATATTGTTACCCTAATGGGGGATTCAATTGCTTAAACAACACATAACGTCTAGTACGCAGTAGTGACTCTGACAGATTTCCTATAAACTAGATAGTCAATATGGTTTAGATTTTCACCACCAAGGTCCTCTTACCCAAGTCCCTTGGTAGTGTTGAGGTTGCCTTCTGAGCTACCCTGATGAGAGTTATATGGATTATAGAATCCCGACTACTTATATATGCTCAATTCACCCTTATAATTAGAATAGTGATTTAGGAAGATAGGTGCATACTAGCAGACCTAAGCTACGTCTCATCTCCATTCTTATTAGTTTATTTATTCGTATTAGTTTAATTATTTTCTTTTAATTCCTTATTTGAAATCTCAATTAATATTTCTTTTAATTTATATTTTTAGTCTAACAAATAATCTCTTCAACGCTTTCCTTCTAAACACGAGTTTGAGCAAACCGACAAATCCATGAGAACAAATCTTATTTATCAACTACTACTTCTAAACGATTTGTGCACTTGCAGTGAGTTTCTCATAGTGGTATTAGGTGTGTGTGCTTTGATATCATTTATTTATCAGACCTTTTCAACCACCATGTGTTTGACGCCGCTACCGGCGGTTTTTCTAGGTAGTTATTGTGTTTAGATTAGTAGTAGTTTTTGTTGGTTTTAGTTTTACACTTGTTTTTTTCTTTATTTTTTTTTGTCTCTTTCAGGCTCTTTAGGTATTTGTGTATTCTCTCGGATCCCGAAAAAATATTCCAAGCTTAGAGAAAGCAACAAAGGAAGGAAATGAAGAACAAAGTAATGTATGAAATCGTAGATCTATTAATAGTAAATAACGAGGTACCACCTGGGAACAATATCAATCAAAAAATTCCAATCCCCTAGGTAGTACCACCATAGAGAGTACAACAAGAAGGAGATCCACCTGTTATTCAATGCTGTGGACAAAATCTTACTGGTCAGGGAACACCTTTTCGAGTACAACCATTAAGGGTTTGCCCTATAGTGATCCAAGCTGAGAGATTCAAGCCTGATCAGGGTATATTTGTAGTTAGTTTATGAGATTTGGACACTATAGTGGTGCAGTACAACAATGATACGGTGAGGCCGAATTCATGCAGATTTGTAATGGTTGTATTACTCAAGGCATTACACGTGAGAAACTGTATTACTGCATGATCTATTTTCCTTGACCGGAGGTGCTAGCAAATGGTTGGATAACCAACTATCAGATTCGATTACGTCATTGGACGAGTTGCGCGTCAAGTTCTTTGATCGCTATTATCCGTAAAACAAGACAATGAAGTATCAAATGACACTTGCAAGTTTTTTTCAAGAGAATGATGAGTGTAAGAGAGGTATGGACAAGATTTCAACAAAAAATATCCAGATGTCCACTTCATGGTTATACCCCAGCACTTCAATTTATGTTCTATTAAGGCATCAATGTCGAGGCGAGATTGATGGTAGATAACCTAGGAGAAGGAGGTTTCGTGTCTATAGATCCTACAAAAGCTGCAACTGGTATGGCAAAAATAGTTGAAATGGAGAGGAGTTGGCCATAGTCGTGAGCTCTCCCATTAGAAATACCAAAGGTACGCTGCATTTAGATAGTGAAACTGCTATAGACGCTAAGTTCTCTGCAATAGAGAATCAAATGAAGAAGATGGCACATATTGATGGAGAAGTTCCCAAGGGAAACAAGCTAAGATGAAAGTAGTGCACGAAGCACAAGGTTGTTCGCATTGTGGGGTCAACGATCATGTATGGAAAGAGTGTGAAGGAAATCCAAAATAAGTGTGTTTCATTTTGAATCGTGGGAATTACCAATCAGGCAATACTAGGTTTCAACAAGGGAGTTTCAATCATCTGAGCCTTTAATGGTCTAATCCGAATGGGTCGTGAATTAAGGTAACCACGATCTCAAAACAACAATTTCCAGCATAGATCTGTAAGAGGTTCTTTTTGTGTTCTACCAGACGTGTAACATAGTTTATTATCTAATATTCTTTGATAGTTATACATATCCTAGGATAATCTGGAGATGTAAATATAGAGGGAGTATGTGTGTAATCCTTTAAAAGGTTCTTCATAAAGGGTTATTTTACATTATTTGGTCATCGAGGAGTGTTGTTAGACGTCAACCAGATTAGTAGTTAATTAGATTAATTACTACCAATTTAAGAATAAACCTACGTGGGTGTACATTAATGAGTGCATTAATGTAGATTATTGTATTTAATTATATTTATTATTAGACAATAGATACTAATTGATTACTAATTGACGGTATTTGGAAGCATATCACGCGTGATAGAATGGGTTGGCGGACACCACGAGTGATCTATGATATGAGGTTACTTAATGATATAGGTCATTAGTCTCTTTTGTGTTTTGGGGCTTATCCCTTGATCCGTAGGATCTCCCACTGTATTAAAAAAAAAAAATTAAAACGTGATGTCTCTTCTTTTATGATATATGTTGAGTAATACAAGACATCATTATATGGGGTTTTTGAGATTTAATGTGGGATATATCCCTTTATTTGACATGTTTTGAGTTGTTAGTTAGTTTCAAATATAGAAGTTTTTTTGGAGTAATTTGAGATAATTTGTGTGAAAATGTGTATATCCTAGAAACATGGATGATAAGAAATCTTGAGATGAAGCTAGGAAGTCAAAAAACAAAAAATAAACTCAAGTCAAGTCGCAAAAGGAGCCAAAAAGTCCATGAGAAGCTCAACAAGAATTGACGGTAAAATGTTTCTATCAATTTTAAAAAATCACGATAAATAATTGGTGTGAATTCTGATCACGGAACTTACAAGCAAGATAGGACTTGTAGTGTAGATCACATGAGAGGAAACAATTTGCAAATTGGAGTTGAATTGAAGAAGTTATGGATGTTTTGTTATGAAGACCCAAGATGTCCAAAATTAATATAGAGTCTATTTGGCCATTTTTGTCTGACGTAAGTTGGCCCACGTGATGGAAAACGTTTTTGGGGTATATATATATACCATTTTTAGCCTCAAAGCAGACAACGTATCATATTCTAAAGTTAGGAATAATTGGGAGCAGTGTAGAAGTAAGGAAAAGTCATTACAACACCCTATTTCCTATGCTATCCTAATTTTTTTTTTTTTTTTTTGGACAAAGGATGGTGCCAAGGGCACCGAAAAGAAAAAAGAAACAAATTAACCTATTCCTATTTTTTCTAGTCTAGCTGCTACATCAAAAATACTAAACATCGCGAGACGTCTAGAAATAGCCCCGTGTCTAGCTTCCTTTGCTAATTTATCCGCTTTGCCGTTGAGCTTCCGATTAATATGAAAAAAAGAGACCTGCCCAATTTCCCCGGCTTTACGAACAATTTTGCGAAGAATAGGTTGGAGATTCCAACGAGCTGCTGACACCTGCTTTATACCTTGAATAACCTCAAGGTTATCTGATAAAATAATCTTGTTCTTACTAACAAGATCACCTCCGAACTCAGTAGCTTTAAGGATTGCATATGCTTCCCCTTCTTCTATCGTATTACATTCTATGTCTCCACTGTATTCAAAGGTTTTGTTTCCTTGTTTGTCTATGCCAACAGTAGCAATTCCTGTAGGTTCCCATTTATTAGAGAAAGAAGCATCACAGTAGATTTTTATATCTGCTTCTTGATCTTCCAAGATTTGTGTTTCTTCTTCAAGATCTTTACTTGTTGTTTTTTGGTGTGTTGTCTTCTTCCAATCAATTCCATGAAGGTCTTGCATTAATTTTTCCGTTGCTATATTAATCCCTGTCCCATTGATTGCTATTCCTTCGTGTATTGCTTTCATTTTCCCTTTCCAGATGTTCCAAAGATTAATCATTTTAATATCTTTGACTATGTTCTCTTCCCATCCTCCATCAGTAAAAGCTTTGATAATTTTCAAAAACCAGTCTTCAAATTTGTCTTCTAAGACTTCTGGGATTTTTATTTGGAGAGGTGACCCCGCCCAAATATCTTTGCATAAAGTGCAGCTTAATAGAAGATGATCAATGTTTTCTTTTGGGTAATTACACCATAGGCAATTTTTGGAATCTGCACACTTTCTTATATATAAATTTGCTCTGGTAGGTATTGCATTGTTGCATAAACGCCAGGTAAACATCTTGATTTTTTTTGGGATGTTTGACTTCCAAATAGCTTTCCATATTGGTGAATCATATTTAGCCTTTGTGTTCGCCGTTGTAGGTTTGTTGATGACTTTTTCTTTTGTAATAACTTTGTAACCAGTTTTCGTATCATACGTTCCATCTTTTGAGAAAGGCCATATAAATTTGTCTTTAGTTTCCATGTTAGTGTTCCTGATTCTTTTGATTAGTGGGATCACAGGTTCTGGGAAGATATTATTTAGGATGTCGATATCCCATTCCGTAGTTCCAGTCTTCATTAATTCGTTCACTGTAGTGAGATTAACTCCATTTGGTCTATCAATTTCCCATTCTGTATCAATCCATTTTTCATTCCAGATGTTTGTGTTTTTCCCATTCCCTATTATCTTTATTCCATGTTTTTTCAAAAAGTCTCTTCCTTCCATTATGCTTGCCCAACTCCATGTTCTACTCTGTTTAATTTTACATGTCATAAAAGTAGTCTTATTAAAATAAATACCTTTAAGGAGTCTTGCCGCTAAACTTTCCGTGTTATTCATTAATCTCCATGCCTGAGCTGCTAATAGGGTCGTATTCATAT
This sequence comes from Nemophila menziesii, assembly GCA_029959085.1. Lineage (NCBI taxonomy): Eukaryota > Viridiplantae > Streptophyta > Magnoliopsida > Boraginales > Hydrophyllaceae > Nemophila > Nemophila menziesii. The sequence continues at coordinate 20,583,129 of JARWIR010000007.1, read as the reverse complement.
TTTTGAAATCCTTGAAGCCTAGCCCCCCGATCAGTTTACTAATTGTAACTTTTTCCCAAGCAAGCCAGTGGATCCTATTTTTTTCTCCGGAGCTCCACCAGAAGTTGGAAATGGCAGATATTAATCTGTTACAAAAAGAAATAGGAAAGGAGAAAATTGACATATAGTAATTTGGAATGGCCTGTAATATAGCTTTAATTAGTACTTCTTTTCCTCCTTCTGATAATAATTTAGCTTTCCATCTTTCTGTATTCTTGAAAATTCTTTTTGCTATCCATTCTAATGAATCAACTTTGGATCTTTTGTGACATAATGGAATACCTAGGTAGAAACCTAGGTCATTTGTTTCTTGAAATTTAAGTTCTTTGATAGTATCATCTCTTAATTCTTTTGGGGTGTCTTTACTAAAGAGGATAGAGGATTTATGAAAATTGATTTTTTGCCCTGACCCATTGCAATATATGTCTAAGCATTCTTTAAATATGCTAATATCTGTATTATCTAGATCCAAGAAAAAAAGTGAGTCATCTGCGAAAAGTAAATGTGAGATACTAGGTCAATTCCTATTTATTTGTATTCCATTAATCCTGTTTTCTTTAATCGCATAATCTATGATACTAATTAGGGATTCTGTGAGAATAGAGAATAAAAAAGGTGATAATGGGTCTCCTTGTCTAAGTCCTCTTCCTGGTTTAAAGTTATCTAATCTTTCGCCATTAAGGTTAATGTTAAAAGAAGTCGAAGTAACACAATTTTTAATCCAGTCAATCCATTTACCATTGAAACCCAGTTTATCTAAAACTAGAAATAAGAAATCCCATCTTACCTGATCGTAGGCTTTTGCCATGTCAATTTTTATGGCTGCTAAATTTTTTTTTATTTTTCCTTTTTTTCCCATAAAGAAAGAGATTTCTTGAGCAATAATAATGTTATCTTGGATAGCTCGTCCTTTAATAAAACCTGCCTGAGTCTGTGAAACAATAGTATTCATAATTTCCCTTAGCCTGTTAGATAGAATTTTTGTAATTATTTTATATATAAAGTTAACACATGATATGGGTCTAAAATCTCCTAAATTTTCTTGTGTTTCCCCTTTTGGAATGAGGGTGATGAGAGTATCATTAATTTTCCCAAGGGAAGAGTTATTTTCAAAAAAATCAACAATAACAGTCATAACGTCCTCTCTAATTATATCCCAAAATTCTTTATAGAACTTACCATTAAGGCCATCCGGGCCCGGGGCTTTGGAGGCAGAGAGTTCATTAATAGCTTTTTCCACTTCTTGTAGGTCTGGTATTTTTGTCAGATTCTCGTTCATTTGATCGGTAACTTTAGGTTTTATATGTTTTATTGCCATTTCCATATTTTCCCCTATATTTGTTTCTTCTTTAAAGAGATTTTTATAATAATCTTGAAAACTATCCTTGATTTCATCCATATTTTCTTTCCATATTCCTTCCTTATTTTTTATTCTTGTTATTTTATTGAGCTTCCTTCTTTGAATGGTAGCTAAATGGAAGAATTTTGTGTTTTTGTCTCCGAAAGTAAGCCAATTTATTCTAGCCCTATCGCTCCAGTACTTTTCTTCTCTATTATATTCGATTTTTATTAGTTCTTTTATTTCTTTTTCTTCCTTTGAACACTTAGAAACATCTATATTGGATTTATTAAGGCTAATCAATTTATCTTGTAATTTTTTTATAGTATTTTCGTGATTTTTGAATTTCTTTAGGCTCCATTTTGTGAGTTTCTCCTTAGTATGTTCTCTCTTCCTTAAGAATTTGGTGATTGGTGAATTAATGGTAGGAATTTTCCAGCTTTTATCAACTATATCCTTACAACTATCCTCTTCTAGCCATCTAGTTTCAAATTTAAAGTATTTCTTCCCTATTTTCATATTACAATCAAAATGAAGGACAAGAGGAGAGTGATCAGACCCAATAGCTGGTGGTATGAAGATTTCTGCACGCGGGAATTTGTCCATCCATTCGTAAGTAGCAAGCCCCCGATCTATTCTTGTTTTGACTAATTTTTCTTCTTCTAATCTGTTAGACCATGTGAAGAAACATCCATTAGATTGTATTTCTATAAGTGAATTATCTTGGGTAAATTCTATAAATTTGCTGATATGGTTAATATTAGGAGGGTTTTTGCTATTTTTTTCGGTCACATTAAGAATGTCATTAAAATCCCCCATTATTATCCATGGTAGTGTAATATCTTTACTCCAATTAGATATATCATTCCATATTTGTGTTCTATGTGTAAAATCATTAGGCGCGTGAACAAAGATCATATAATAAGAAAAACTAACTTCATTAATGCAAACGATAACAAAAAAAGAACAACTAAAAACAACGCTTAACCGAACAAAATCCTGCCACAAAATAAGGAAACCCCCTGAATGAAAAGCTGATCCAGTAGGGTCCACACAAAATTTGTTATCAAAACCCCACTTCGAAACAATATCTTGAGAATCAGCCTCTCGCAACATTGTTTCACAAAACGCAACCAAACCTGGCCTGAACTGTTTCACCATCGAGCCAATTCTGGAAATAGTCAAGGGTGCTCGAATGCCCTGGACATTCCAAAAAATGGCCGTCATTTTCCTTTTGCGGCTTTCTTGGAGTAGCCGCCTCCAGCTTTGCTTTTGCTAACTTCTTCTTCCTCCTCCACAGCATCAGCATAGTTGAAATTCATGTCGTGGTCCTCTCCACCACCTTCATAATCCTTCTCAAGGTAGTTTTCACTGTTTTGATAGCTTTCCTCTTTGTCTTCTTCAGGTTCGAACTGTGAATCGTATTCATCTACCATTTTTGATATATCACCATCATTTTTAGAGCTTTCTTGAAGCAAACCCTCTTCATTTTCTTTTTCTTTCACGTTTTCAAGGATACTAAATCTATTATTATTCACGAAATCCTCGATAGCATCCACAACCCTGAGCTTTTTAAAGTTACCTGCAATATTAGAACTCACACTTTTGTTTCCTCCATCTGATGGACCTGGTTTACCCTCTCTTCTTCTTTTTATTTTATGTTGGAAATTTGAAGACATTCCAATATTAGATTCTGAATTTTCGCTTGATGCTGCTACATGTTTGCCTTTTATTTTTCTGACCTCTTCTTCGAAAGCTAACATAGCTGCTCTTATATCTCCTTCATTTTCATTCTCTCCTTCGTCGATGATTCCATGTGCTTTTTTGAAGGCTTCAATCTTAAGGGTTGATTCATGAAGTTCATTTCGCAGGTCATGCATTTGTCTGTTCCATGCTTCCCATTCTCTATCTTCCTTTTGATTCTCTTCTTCCGTTTCCTTATTGGTTGTAGATTTGCTTGTTGCTCCTTTCCTCGTATAGTTGAACTTACTAAGATTGTTTCCACCACCTTCATTGATGATTATGCCCCTGGCTGGATTCTGGAACTTATAGAATTGACCTGCATTTCTCACATTATTATCATTATAGATATAGTTTACAAATTCTCCATTTATATTAATATGGAAACCATATATAGGGTTAAAGGGGGGGGGGGGGAATTTCGCCACATTATCTATGCTCCATGTTACTTTTCTTCTTTCATCAATGTCTTGGTATGAAGTCTTACGTATGATTTTGGACTTATTTGTAAGATTTGGGGATTTATTATTTATATAAAGTGTGGAATTGTTGTTGTGTCTAACCTTGCATCTTATTACTGAATTTAAAACCGTGTAATATAGTTACACAATAGAAAAGTCTCAAATCTGTTCGAGGCATGATTGTTTTGGAAGCTAAACTAAAATCTCGGTGTGCAAGGTGTGGAGATTTTCTTTCTTTTGAAACTAATATTATTTTGTCACTTTGATTTCAAAACCGTAAGGTATGAAATTGAAACTCATATTTTACTCCTAATTACACTAAATTGGTTTTTAGGGTTTCAATAATATAATTTTCCGTTGTATATATTTTATATATGTTATTGCACATAGTTCAGTAAATTTCAATATAATATTTATAACAATGGTAAACCATTTTTACGCACGATCAGGTCAATATGTATTTTGTTCTCCAAACCTAAATCTTGACGAACTTTCATGTTATTTTAACAGTGATTTGATAGGTAAGGGGTCAACGGGAGCTCGCTCTCCTTGATGATCTAACCCATATTAGTAGGGATGACAACAGTTCGTTTTTTTTGAAAAAATATCAAAAACCCTAACCATAACTGTTTATTTTATCAAAAACCATATCCTAACGGTTTTAACCATCGGTTACATATTTCAATACCATAACCGCATTACTCGGTTTTGATTTTTAAACGGTCTTTCAATTTGTAACCATAACCAAATGATAATTTAGTAAATATATTAATTTTTATAAAAACAAAACCACACATATAAGAAAAACTCCTGAGGTATATTAAATATTGTGTTGGTGGTTGATTAAATTGCAAATATATTATGTAGTTGGTTAAATCTAGTATTTAGATTTTGGTTTTAGAATTTTAATATATCTAATTTAACCTAGATTATTGTAGAATATTATAATAAACGGTTTTCGGTTATTTAGTTTTATTTTTATATAAAACCATAACCTAGCGGATTTAAATATCTGTTACACTTTTCAAAATCATAATCCAATAGTTTTAACCATAATTATATAATTTGGTTTTTAATCGATTTGATTATCACCTATTCTGGTTTTTAGCTATAACCATTGCCATCCCGACATATTAGTGAAGGATAAAGCGTTAGAAGGAAGATAAAGCCCACCAATCAACTAATCCACAAATATGTAACATGGCCAAAGGACCACTATGGTCGAATGAGTCGTGGTAGATTGTGCTCTATCAAACATGTCCCCATCAATAGTAAAATATACCTAAGAGCATACACGTACCCATCCCGGTCAATTGCCACACAAACATGTGAAATATTCCATTTATAAAATTAAGTTAGAAAGTATACATAGACACACGTCGACCCTATTATGAGAAACAATCGGTCCATGCTACTGTTGAAATGAAAGTTAACATTACGCCAAACATAATACTGTCACTAAAACTCTCAATGACTTTAATTTCCAAACCATTCTCGAACACAAATCTACAAGGTAGACTTTATAGCCAAGTATACCAAATTTTTTGAATTATCAAAGCCTAAATTAATAAATAACTTACTAATTGGACAAAGCACATTAATATATATAAAGCTCTCCAACTATGTGGATCCCGAGTGCATTGATCGATCATTAAGTGTGGTTGTTCCGTAAGAGTTTGGTGATAAAAGCTGACGTGGGTAGTTGAGAATTATAAGGTACTTCAATATGAAGCTGGTAGCAGACCTTATCATCACATATGGAAAGCATAGAAGTGCTTCTAATGCTAATACCACGCGCTTCCAAATTTTGTAGCAAATTTGAAAATCCTCCATAATATTTTTGGATACAAATCTGTATAATTGCTTCACCTTCTTTAACTTGAGTTACTGAAACTGTAGGAACTTGCAGTTGTGAATGATCCGATTCTTGGTTAGCATAATGCTGCGTATTCCTACTTTTGGAAGTCTGCATAATATTATCTCTTACTTTCTTTAGATTTTCAATCTCAGACTCCATCTCAGGAATGTATTTAAGAACTCCATCAACTATAACTGTTGAACTTTGATCCTTCTGCAGGGTTTCATGCACACCAATGTAAGTTACATATTATATTTACTAATTTAAGGAAAACGTTGGGCTAGAGAAGACATTGAAATGATCTTCTCAAACCATGGGGCTGAAACCAATTCTTCCCTAGTCTAGATCCGGCCCTTAGATGTAGTCAAGATAAAATAATAGTAGAATTACGTTACCCGATAAATAAAATGATGGACAAATATGTTCTTGTTCCATAAATAGGGAAAAGTGTCTTTACTATGTTGGGAAGGTTAGTTGATTTTTGAATTTTTTTTCTAGGCAAAGGATTTTTGAAATTCACCCATTTACAAAATGTCAATAACCTTAAAACAATTATTTTATCCCGTTAATTAAATTATAATTTAATATATACCATTTTATCTGTTCTCTTACCTTCGACTCTGCTGAATCTGGTAATATTGCAGAAAGATTCGAATAAGAGGATTTAAGCCTCACCCTCCTAATCCTCTCCTTGGCATTATGATCCAGTCTCTTATTATGTAACCCGTCAGCTGCATTTGGGTCCTCTCCTGACATATTTTGATATATAACTAGAATGCTTTGCTAGCTTCTGGTTTTATCACCAATATTTATAAATGAATTTGTGGTGTATGTAATATCTGACCTCTCGTGTAGTGCCACAATATTCATAGGTTCTTGATGAAGACATGGAATCAGGCGATCGTTGTGTGTGAGGGGGAATCAAGTCATTTGCAGGGGTAGGCCCCTGAAAGAATAATTAACGGTTGTGACCTAGGCCTTGCAAGGTGGTTCTGATCTATATAATACAATTTCTATTTTGAAATTCTGTGCAAGTTGGACGAAAGTTTATCTCCAGGTTTTAACTTCGGATCAGTCTTTTGTCCTATTTATTAATGTGATATATTATTATAATGTGGTTGAAAAGAACAAAGAACACAATCCATTAAATAAAGAGTAAATAACACTTTTGTCTCTGCGTTTGTACCCGATTGACAGGTTGCCCCTCTAACCTTTAAAACAGGACTCTTTGCCTCCTACATTTTAATTTTTTGACCCGTTACCCCCTGACTGTGTGTTCCGTCCATTTTTGCCGTTAAAAGTGACGTGGCATTTCCATGTCACATTTTTTTTTAATCCAGGTGTTAATTAATTATTTAATTAAAATTAAAGTAGGGGTATCAAAGGTATTTTATAAATAGTTTTTATATAAAATATAAATTATAAAATAAACCCCCCCCCACCCCCCACCCGCACCCCCCTACCCCCCCCCCCCCCCCCTCCCCTTCTTCTTCTTCTTCCTCCCCTTCTTCTTCCCGACGACTACCTGCAACTAAAAAAAAAAAAATCAACACATTAAAATCAACAAACCAAGAGATGTTAATCGGAAGGAGATTTAGTGACCCATCGGTTCAGGCTGATACGAAGACAAGCAAGGAGATGGAGAAAAAGAAGAGGGTGAAAGAGAAGAGTTTACCTGAAGAATTGATGGTAGAGATATTAGCTAAGTTACCAGTGAAATCATTGACTCGTTTCAGGTGCGTTTGCAAATCATGGTACCATTTAATCAAATCTCCTTATTTCATTAAACATTACCCCTCCACCCCCAAAAATAATGAATGCATTCTGAGTTTTCGCTACAAGACAGATGCTAACGGAACTATAAGTGTTTCGATATCGACATTTCATTCGAAACCTTTAAGGTCTCTCTCACGATGTTTGGAAATTCCTCAATTTGGGTATGTTGTCAAATATTGTGGGTCATGTGACGGATTAATTTGTCTTGCGAGTAGTAAGAATGTTTTTTTATGTAACCCATCTATGCGAGAGTTCAAATTGCTGGATCCGTGGTCTGACCAAGTTGAATTTTATAAAACAGGAATTGGATTAGGCTTTGATTCTACCACAAAGGATTACAAGGTTGTTAGAATTCAGTTTAAGAATCCGGATACACCTAAAGTTAAAGTTTACAATCTGAGTACTCATACTTGGAGATAAATCAATCACAACCTCCCATGTTTAATTTTTACTATAGATGAATATGGAACATTATGCAGAGGAGTATACCATTGGATAGTCGGGTCAAAAGAAAAGGATTTTATCCTTTGTTTTGATATGATTAGTGAGGTGTTTACTCAAATGGAGCTTCCCGATATTTTAACGGCCAATGCTTCATATCAGCCTGAACCGATGGGTCACTAAATCTCCTTCCGATTAACATCTCTTGGTTTGTTGATTTTAATGTGTTGATTTTTTTTTTAGTTGCAGGTAGTCGTCGGGAAGAAGAAGGGGAGGAAGAAGAAGAAGAAGGGGAGGGGGGGTAGGGGGGTGCGGGTGGGGGTAGGGGGGGTTTATTTTATAATTTATATTTTATATAAAAACTATTTATAAAATACCTTTGATACCCCTACTTTAATTTTAATTAACTAATTAATTAACACCTGGATTAAAAAAAAAATGTGACATGGAAATGCCACGTCACTTTTAACGGCGAAAATAGACGGAACACACAGTCAGGGGGTAACGGGTCAAAAAATTAAAATGTAGGGGGCAAAGAGTCCTGTTTTAAAGGTTAGGGGGCAACCTGTCAATCGGGTACAAACGCAAGGGGCAAAAGTGTTATTTACTCTTAAATAAAATATACACTCTCTTCATCGCAACTAGAATCAACCGCCGACCGCCTCCTATCAATCCAAACTGGCGGATCCACCAATTGAAAGACCACCAGCCGCCAAGTCGGGGAGAGAACAACGGCCTGCTGCGATGACAACGGACGATTCGTCGGGTAGTGGGTCTTATTTAGGGCAATTTCCTAATTTATAGATAACCATTGATAACAATAGACTGTCCAAAATGGCACGCTCCGCTGATTTTCCAAAAACATTCCACAAAGATCGACTGAGAGGATGCCGTCTATGGTTTTATCCGTCAAGAAATAGTTCAGGGTGGCTCGCCGCTTTAACATGTATGAACGTAGTCATCCATACTATATATAGTTGTTTCTAATGAAAATAAAGAAAAACAAATACTAAACAAAGAAGAGTGAGATTTTATCTCATCAGTTGAGGATGATAAATTTATCCAAGACTGTGAGTACCAGGTAGTGAGATCACGAGAGGAAATTATCAAAAGACTTGAGTTATTGAGCAACACATTTGTTATTAGACTCCTAGGCTATAAGCTTGGGTATAACTACCTTTCTACGAAGTTGAGACAAATATGGAGCCCAAAGGATTTATTCGAGTTGGTGGACGTTGGTTATGGATATTTCGTGGTGAAAGTTTTCAGTGGAGAGGATTTAAACTTTACGCTAGGGGGGTGGTACGTGGATGTTTTATGATCATTACTTGGTGGTTGATCATAAGTGGACACCTGATTTCAAGCCTCAGAAAACATCTATCACTACTACTACTACAACTTGGGTTAGGGTGTCAAACATGGAAACGCAATATTATACGACACATATATTAAGGAAGATAGGTGATATTATCGGAAAGACGGTAGGATTGACCCACTAAACAAGACCAGAAAGAGTGGAACTTATGCAAGGCTAGCGGTCGAACTTGATATTTATAAACCGTTGGTCTCGAAAATACACATAGGGGTTGAAGTGTGTATGGTATAGTATGATGGACTACATATGATTTGTTTCGAGTGTGGACATTTTGAGCAACATAACGACAAAGTGTTCCTTTGACGGAGGCACACAAGAATGAGGGAAATGGTTCCAGAAACACAAAATAAAGCACTAGTACTCAGAAACGTGCCTAAATCAATTCAGATAGAGCAACCAATTTATTGGGAATGGATGACAGTTCAACAGGGCAAAAATAAACCGGGTTTACAAAGACAAAATCCAAGTGGGCACAATGTTGTAAAAATGGGTTAAAATAAGAGCTTAGGGTCAAGGTTTTGGGGATTTGGAGAGGAAGAATGGTAACTATGTGCAGCCCAAGACAAGGAATAAATTTGATGCTGAAAAACAAGCGGTGCCATACGAGGTGAAAATGAGTCATAAGGTTATCGTGGATACTGTATTCGAGAAGGCGAGTAAGCTAGATGCTAAGTTGGGGATGGAAAACTCCCAGGGGATGGAAGTGAGTACGAATCAGAAATGTTTCTAGGCTGGAGAAAAAAGCGTGCAGGCTTCGAAAAAGGGAGAAGGGAGAAAGTCAGTTGGGTCGGAAATCACAGCGGCCAAATTACAATTATTAAAAAATATAGTGGGCGGAGCAGGTTTTGTGCATTTTGATGGGGCAGAAAGTATTTTAGTAAAAGGGTAGGGGCGAGAGAAAGGATAGTGTTGTAGTTTTCGCGTAGTCAGTAACACCAGGGGAACTACTGAAATTGGTGGGCAGAGTGTAGGTACTGCGGAAGTTGATTTGGGTCCTTGTGGGAGAGTAGACGAACTGCAGCCTATATGACTTAGAAGTCGGTATGGGTAGTTGGTGGGCCTGTGGGTATGATAAAATAATGATATAAAAAGTGCACACATGGGGTCTGCTCCTGACTACCTAGCGTGCTAAAACCTATTGGTTTAAGGCATTACACGTTTATATATTATGTCTGAAATCCCGACCCCTGCTCGGGTGTTAGTCGAAAAGTCTCAAACTACCTATACTTGATCAAGGTATAAACTGGAAACAAGCAAACATATGATAAACAATGTAATAATAAAATTCAATTCTATTCAATATTGTAAATTATCCCAAATCACCAAAACATGAATACAAATCAATTAGGGTTCATACGCATTGCAAGTCCCAAGCATATAATGTTTAGCTCATACTAAATAAATGAAAATACATTACAAATAATACTAGAATCATGTTTTAAAAGATAAAATAGACTCGGACTAACCTAAAATACTGAATGGATAGGTTGTGGAATGGTGTGAAATGATGAAATTTGGGTGTAGAACCCGTCTTCCCTCTTCTCCAGGTGCTTGAGCTCTCTCCCGATGATAAATTTGATAAAAAATGAAGTGTATTGAATTACGGAGTGCAAAAAAGCTTATATAATTAGTCTAAAAACGTTTTGGACCTAATAGGCTCGATTAAGTGGCTTAAAATTGGCCCAGCCTTGTGTCAACCATTTACCTAAAATCTACACACTGCACACACAATTAAAGCATAAAAACACTATAAATGAAATATTGTCCAAAATAATGTAGAAAAGTGAGATATGGCATATATTAGGGGAAAATACCTCACTTAGGTCCCATAGACCCTCAAAAAGATGTCTCATGAGTATATTAATATATCACGAAACAGGAGACATCACTTCTCTGTATTACTCTCTCTTTATCAATGGTTGTATGGACAGGTTCTTCAAAGGGGAGAGAAGAATCAGACAAGGAAATCTGATCTCTTTACCTTTTTGTGATATTTATAGAGGTATTATCTCAAGTGCTTTAGCTAGTTTCAGAAAATAGAGACTTCACATATCACCCAGATGCTCCAAAGTTAAAATTAACAACCTAGCCTTTTTTTATGACCTCATGGTGTTCTTTGGAGGGGATAACAGAATTGCTCAAATAATCAGAAAAATCGTTGACTAATTTACCCTAATGTCAGGTCTATTCTTCAGTTTAGTAAAGAGTGATATTGTCTTTGGGGGTCTCAATAGTGACAAAACGGTTGAACTCTGCAATATTTTGAATATTATATAAGGTAATTACCGAATGGGATACCTGGGAGTCCCATTAATAGCGAGTAAACTAATCTCTACAAATTGTATTATGCTTGAGGAGAGAATTTCAGCCAAAGTTAATCACTGGACTTCAAGAAGCCTGTCATTTGGTGAAAGGCTACAACTTATAAACTCGGTACTTCTTAGTATTACAAGATACTGGACAAACATTTTGTCCCCCCTACTAAAGTCATCAATGTAGTTGAAAGAAAGTTTGTTCATTCTTATGTAAAGGAGGAGGAAATGATACTATATGTGCTAAGGTTAAGTATGAAAAAAAGTCTGGGTGGGTTAAGGTTACTAGATCTTAGAAAAATAAATTAACCAGGCATAGAGAAACAATTTTGGTGTATCTACACTAAAGAGAGTTCCTTATGGACTGAGAATGTTCATGAATTTCTGTTGAAAAAAATAAGTATATAGAGTATGAATGTGCTTTCAGATGCAGCTTGGAACTGGAGAAAAATCATAAAGCTGAGCGATATAGCTAGACATATGATTGCAAACAAGGTTGGAAATGGAAAATACACTAGATTATGGTGGGATAACTTGATGGGTGATGGGAGTTTGATGGATAAGTTACATGTAACAGATGTAAATTCTCATGGTTACCATCTTAACAAAATGTTGGGAGATTGTGTAGTGGGAAAACACTAGAGATGGACAACTAATATGTAACACCTGAAGCAATTAATTGGGGACCCCACACCTGATGCTAGTAAAAAAGAATATAATTATCTAGAAAGCCCCACCTACAGGTAGATTCAACTTCAAAGATACTATGGAGTAGTTGAGTTACAAGAAGGCTAAGGTAATATGTGACAACCTTATTTGGAAAGAAAATAGAGTAGCTAAACACATATTTATTAGTTGTTTAGTCATGCTTGACAAGCTTGCTACCAAATATAGATTTAACAGATTGGGGGTAGTATTAGATACTCTATATGTTTTACTATAGAATAGGTGTAGAAGATAGGGACCATTTGTTCTTTAAATGCAGCTTTTCTACCTGATTATGGAAGAATGTATTATGTAAAACAATGATCTTCACTAATATTTACAAATGGGAAGACATAATATCAAAGGGTGAAGATTTTTGCAAAGGAAAAAGCTTGCATGCATTGATCTTTAAAACGGTATTAGTTAACTGTATTTATCTTATCTAGTGCGAGAGAAATAACAGGGTATTCGCTACAACTATAAAGACCATAGAACAGCTTATGGAGAATATAAAATTTGAAGTGATTTGTATTAGCTCTAAAAGTTGTAAGTTTGTAATACTAGATCGTAAAGGGTGTTATCTAGCAACTTGGGCATTACTAACAATCTAGTAGAGTGTATTTGATGGCCTTGATTTCTTGTACTTAGATTAGTTACAAACTTTTGTAAGTGTTTAAAGTTGATATAATATATAATCTACCTTAACAAGCCAAAAAAAAAAAAAAAAAAGAATCTATACTATTGAAAGATAAAGCTTTAAACTAGTTGGGGATAGTTAAGTTGTTCATGGTATTGATTCTCCTTCGAAAAAGCGGTATATGTTTCAACCCAGACAATGACTCCTAGTCCAAAATGAAGATAAAACATAAAAATAGGAGGTATGTTAATTTAAAAAAGAAAAAGAAAATATAAAAAATAAAATTCTATTTTTATTATTAAATGTTAGAATAATTATAGTTAAAAAAGGTAAATTACGTAAAGATTTTGGGGACTATTTTCGTGCTTTAAAGGAAAACTACTAATCCATTTTTCGCTAATGAACCTTTTGAAATATTGTGAGTAAAAAATACCATATATATATAAAAGCAAAACAACAATTTTTTCTCTCTCTTCAATTACTATTTTCCTTCTCTTTTATTATCATTTTCTATTTCGTCGATTACCATTATTTTTTATCTCCTTCTTCATTGTGTATCAATACTTTCAGCTCCGAGCACAACCCACTGTCCACCATCGATCACCGTCGACCACCACCGGTGTTACCAAAAAAAATACTGAGTATTCTGAAAAAGTATTAAGTACTCAGAAAAATACTGTGTATTCTGAAAAAGTACGGAATGCCTAGGAAAAAATACTGAGTACTCGGAAAAGAGATCTGGGTAATCGAGGGATTTTACTGAGTATTAGAGGGGAAAGTTACTGACTATCAGGTGAAAACACTGAGTATCACGATAAGTTATTAAGTATCGGGCATGAGTACGATTTTTCACTGAGTATAGGAGGGTTCACAGAGTATACTCAGTAAAACACTAAATATACTCAGTAAAACACCAAATATACTCCGTAAAAAACTGAGTATTTTTAAAAAATTACTGATTAGAATAAAAATTAAATAAAAACTAATTTAATATCACATAACTTACAAAAATAATAACTAAACTGTTTACAAACAATAACTTACCTATTTACAAAAAATAAAAATAAAAGAAAAGAACATGACAATGCTCGTACATCGAGTAAGCAAAAAAAATATCTCAAACCATAGCCTTCACGCGAAGGCCGAGCTGTTCCATGAAAACCGCCGAAGTTTGAACACCGGAGATCTTCAATCTTTGCCGGATCTCCTCTCAATCCCACTGGAAAAGGAGCAGCTTCTCACCGGAGCTTCACGTACTCAGAAGTTCAGCAACTCAACAACTCATTCTACGCTAGAAGTCTTGGTCAGCAACTCAGCTCATCCATTACATTTCCTCGGAAGAAGAAGAAGACGGATTTAAACTCATGGAGATGTGCTTCTAAATCCAACAACTCAGCAATTCACAGATGGGTCAAGAGATGTGCTTCTTCATGAAGCTTCACGAACTAAATTAGTGGAGTTTCATAAACGACGAGATCTCCTTCTCCCGCGAGCTGCGAAACTTTTTCCAGCGAAGCATTTGGTTTGAGCTTGAAATCCTTCAAGGTGGTTCTTAATGGAAGATATACTCAACGTCGGATCTCCTGAGCTTCGAACAGACCTTAACTTGTCAACGGTTGTGTTGGAGCTGATAACTTCAAGCTTCAAACCGATATCCATTGAGGAGCCATGTAGTGTTTACGAGAGAAGATAAAGAGAGGAGATATAATGGGGGAATTAGGGCTTAAAATAATTCTGAAAAAAACAGTATATATATGAAAGAAAAAAAGGTATAATGGATAGGAGGATTTTGTCTTACATTGTTAAAATTTGTTTGTGGTATTTAGTAAGAATAGTTTATTGGGTAGGTGTGCATGTGTCTATAGGGGGTGTCTCTAAAACCGCCCAGATAAAAATCTCTTAAAAAGGATAGTTTAATGGCAATTCACTATACCTAGTATTTAATTGGTAATTAATATTTTAAAATTAAGAAACATTCTTTTTTGTTATTTAGTATGATACATGTTTTAACATTATTTAATAATCAAAATATGGTACCATCAGGTTATAAAATTGAAATTTTTCTTTCAATTGCAACTACGATAAATATTTTATTTTTTCATCTGAAAAATATAAATCTTATGGAAAAATTATCTAACCTTTTTTGTATAATTACACCTTAATTAAATGACATCTTATTTAGTTTTTTTTTATTAAGAAAAATCGTTTTTTGCCCTTTTTGAATACTAATAGTGAAGTTTACTTCTTATTCGCTCTCTCATAAATCCTTCTATTTTCACGTTTCCGTTGCTCTAACTAACCAACAAGTAAAACATCGATGAGACCTAAAGTTGTAACAGTTGAGACTTCATGATTAACATGTTTTGGTTTCAAATATTATCGGAGTCAAAATGGCTCTGAGTCCAAAGTGACACTCAGATGTATTAAAAAAATTAACAAACAAAACACAGTAACATACCTAGCCACACACGATACTCAACACAAATCTAAACAACCTTTGTTTCTCATGTGTTTAATTAGCATATTCGTTCATCAAGTACAACAATATATCAATATATCTTTAACGAATTTGAATTCTCTAGGTTTTTTTTTTCGAATTTGATTTCATTTTTTTAAAATTCCGATCTTGTAACTATTATGAATACATAATTAATTCTTCTTGTATTTCCTATAGAAGGCTAATGTTTTTTTATTGTATCTCTTATTTTTTTACAATTCAAGTTTAGTGTTTTACTTTTTATTCATCTTTAACTTGTATTTTCTTGCTTGATTAAATATAATATTATTTTTTTATTGTTATTTTGCATATTATATGTTCTTATACTCATGTTTCTCAAATTTTAATGTTATCTTCTATATTTGGATTTTTATAATTTATTGTTGTTGATGCAGTATTATGCTACAATATTTTATGTGTATTCACGACTTTGATCATATATAATTACACGATTGACTTCATCACAATTTTCTCTGCTTTTGTTGTGATGTTCTATTTTTTTATTCCAGAATAAATAAATTCATCGTACTTTTGTTATAAGGGTTTTTTTGGATTTCTATGTTTATTATATGACTTTAGACATCAATACCTTCGTTTTTTATTGTCTTGATCCGTATTTTCTTTGGGTTTTCTATTACGTCTTGGTTATTATGTATTATGGAATACAAAAACCAACTATTTCTTTAGCTTGGTGTTCTACATTTCCTTTTTTGTGCATGTAATGTAATTTCTCTTTGTATCTACATTGCATGATACGTGTACTTATTTTTCCTTGTAATTTATTTTTTATTGTAGATGTATCCATTATAGTTTGGGTTATTGTTAAGTTTGTTCATGGATAGTCTGTTACGTGATTATATTTTTGATAGTTCGAAACCCATTATTAGTTTTGTACGCTCAAAATGGCTTGTTTGGTTGCAAATTACATCAGTCTTTGTTATTCGACTGGTGATATAAAAAGTTTGTTGTTGGACAATGATGATACTTTTTCTAACATGCTTACAATGGCTTATATTGTTGCATCGCCTAATCTTGATATACTGGTTAAGAATAATTGATTGTTGTGGGCATATTATTTTGTATTCATTCCTCTCACTGAAGTTGCACGTGTTATACCGTGTTCTAGTGAATCCTCACATGATTTTGTTACAATGAATCCGCATGATTCCCTTTTTTATAAAATACACAAGTTATTTGAAAAGTAAACTTGGAAATCATGTGTACGTACGGATAACGAGTCAATGATTTTTGGTGGATCTAAGATTTACATTTTAGTCTTTAGGAATACGAGAGGGAAAGAGGTATTTCAGTTATGCTTGAATAAAATACTCTCGAGGGAATAGGGCCACGTAATTTTTATTTCAAAACCTCTTGTTGTTAATGGAGAGTGTATGCTTCGGTTGAAAAGTAAATTTGTTTCTTTTACTTAAATATGTAATGGATCATACTTGTATTTTAGTTAAAAAAACAATGACTAATATGTATTTGTCCAACTATTTTCAAAGACGTTAGGACTAGACTTGTTATAACAACAACAAATGTTTAGATTGATATGATGAGTAGTTATGGTCATGATATTTCATACAAGGTTGTGTGTACTAGTCTATTAAAAGCTATGAGTGAAATATTCGATGACGAGGATTTGTCTTAGAATCAAGTACAACATTATATATAGAATATCAAGTTTGTCGACCATCCGTTGAGTTCTTATTTGAATGCAATTTGGATACTTATTATTTTGAGCTTATTGCTTTTAGGGATATTTTACAAGGTTTTCAAATCAGAAAAATCTTTTTAATAATACTTTTTTAATTAACAAGTACAAGGGAAACTTCTATCTACTACGGCTAAGGGTGGTAATAATGGTACTTTTTCTATCTTTTCAATGCATTCATTTGAATCAATTTTTTTCACATGTACCATTTTTAGTATTTCAGGATCCAAAAATCACAGTTTTATGGATTTCAAAATACAAATAGATATGTATTTTGGTGTTCAGGATTACATCCAAATTATACTACTAATTGTACTCTTCCTTACTTGTTATTACTTTTCTTGTGTCTATTTTTTCAAGACTTTTCTTGGTAGCCTTTGCAATAGTATTATAAGAGGATGTTGACGATTGGACTATATAACTTTAGTTTTTAGGCCATTCGTCTGTCAGTGACATATGAAGTTTTTCTATATTATCACATGATATTATAATCTCTGTTCATATTGTATTTCTCGAGGGCTATCTCATTCCTTATATTGTTGTTGTTGTTTTATCTTTTGTGATGCATTTTGAGACACACCCGATATCATTTTGGGGGTTCTTGAGGTTAAAAATAGGATTTATCCCTTTATTTGGCATAATTTGAGTTTGTCGCTAACCTTGGTCATTTATATGTGTTTGAGCAATTTGAGGTGCTTTTGTGTTAGTTTTGCAACTTCTCCAGAAACATGACAAAACTGAGTACTAAAGGTGAATTCAAAAATTCAAAGAGTTAATGAAAAAACCAAGTCCAGTGATCAAGATCCCAATAGAATCCAAAGAACCAAAGGTCTCACTAGAAGCTCAAGTACAAGTGTGATGTCTCCTCATTTGTGATAGTAAAATATACTCATGAGACATCATTTTAGGCTTATTTATTAGTTTATAGGTTGATTTTAGCTTATTTTAGTGCACTTTCCTATTTTGGGTCTTGATTTGTAGAATTATTATTTTTAGAGCATATTGGGTTTAATTGTTTATTTAGTGTGAAGCTTTAAAGATAATTATGGAGATTAATTAGAGTCCAAGTCAAGGACAACAACTTATGGAAGGAGATATGCATGGAAATTGGAGATAAGGAAACAATTGCTAAAAAGATGGAAAAGGAAAAGCTGCCTAAATCTGGGATTCTGCACACACGTCTAAAGATTGGTGTTTTTACCTAAGAAATAGGCCGAATTTGGTAATTTCCTCCTATAGGGCCTAGATAATTCTGTTGCGATTCTTTTGGTATCTTATGGAGCAAAATCCGACCAATAACGAAGAAGATACACTCAAAACGGTCCAGCAGTGTGTTCCTTACGAATTTGAGTTGGGTTAGGAGTCCATTACTAGAAGTTATCTCCTCCAAACGAATTAGGTCAACCTCTACACTATAAATACAGCCTCTTAACAATCTTAAATCATCCTTGGTGAAACCTTAAACCAAGAGGAAGCTTACAACACAAGAGAGAAGTCTGAAGGAGCTGTCATCAACAATGTCTTCTTCTACCTTTAATTTTGTAATTTCTTTCTTTTCTTGCATGAACTAATTTCCTTTAGCTTGAGTTTTAGCATTAATGTATGAACCCTAGTTTTGATTGATATCTATCTAATTTGGGAATTTAATGTTTTAAATAGAATTATAGTTTTTATTCTCTGTTTATGTGTTTGGATTTATATTCTGTGTTCTTGTGGACGGCCGCCATTAGAATTACCATCTAGTAATTAGGATACCATTGACAACGGTGTTCAATTGCATGTTTAGCACATAACGTCTAGTATTAGGTATGATCTGACAACCCAACCTAGCTAGATAATCACTATGGTTTAGTCTTTTTGACTATTTACCAATTACAGGAAAAGTTTGCTTAGGAAGCCTTATTGACACAGGTAAATCCTATTTGAAACTACCGATAGCATATTGGGACCGATTAGGGAAATACTACATAATTCACCCTTACATGTTTAGAACAGCAAAACTAGTGGGGATTACATGCTAATAACTTAAGCTATATTCTCATATCACTTCTCTTTCATATTTAATTTTCTGTCTTTAATTTCTTAGTTTTAATTTAGTTTATTAGAAAATCAAAATCTATTTGTCTTTACTTTTATTTGCGTTTAGTTGTTCTAGCTTTAATTATTTACACTTGGTATTTGCATAAGATTCTCCTAACCTCTGTAGTCTCTGCGGAACGAATCTTTATCTAAAACTTGCATACGATCTGTATACTTGCAGAACCGTGTAGTTTTAGGGTGTTTTTGCACTTTATTTATATCTTATATTATCACACCCTAGGCCCCACCAAAGTGCTTGCAAAATGTCTTCACAGACTTAAGGAATTCACTGTAAATATTTGGTGAGGATTGTAATCAATACCACCTAATAAAATATATCCCTTTGAGACTAGTTTTTGTGATAAAAAATGGTGCACAAATCTAAGTTTAATTTACAAAGCTACATACATTTTGCCTTAAAATCTGAGTTGTCCAAATTTGACAAAAAGGCGTGCCACATTCAAACTACCTAAGTGGACCCAAACTTCGCAATTTTTATCCAACATTACATATCATAACTTATAAGGAGCAAAATGTTATTTTCAGCTAGAGACACAATTTAGAAAGGCTGGAGAGAAGAATAAGCAAGGGAGAAAGCTCAACAACACCCCAACCATTCAACCATTCCATCATTGTTTTATTGTTTTACTGTAATTATTATATCTTTTCTCTTATTAGCTTGATATGAACATGTTTATCATTGTATTTCATTTCTTTAATATGAACTAAACACATTATTGCTTAATTTGTTTTGTTTTTAACCCTAATTTATGATTTTGGCATGATTTATATGAATTCGGAATTATGATTATGGTTAAATGGATTGTAGACGTCTTGTTGGTTATATTCTTGAGATTATTGCTTAATTAATCTATTTTGGCCAAATTTTGAATTGTGATAGTGCTTGAAATACACTTGCAAATGGGAGGGGGTTCAGTTACAAACATAAATTATAAATGTTCAATGTAGTTTAGCTACGAAAGGTCAAATTAGTCGTATTATCCATATAGGGTTTAAAATTAAAGTGTTAGATAATTCTTTAGGATACACCTGGGAGGGGGTCCTAAGATTATAGAATAGTCCCTAATTACTCAGAAGATACTTATGTTGACCTTAGAATCCATATTAACATTTGGTTTCCTAATCCTTCGTTAAATGCTAAGTCATTTTGAGTCATAAGAATTGGTAAAATCAAGCATCTTTAGCTACACTTCTCCTTATTTCTACATATTCTTGCACAAGTTTCTTTTTAGTCCCTGCTCTTTCATATTATTTATATTTTTAAACTATTTTTTTACACTTTAATCCCCCTCTAATATTTTTTATTGCATAAGAACTCCAAATTCCATAATTTAGTTATCATTTTGACTCAACGGATATCCCTAATATAATATGAAAATATAAAGTTAACTTTATATTCTCTGTGGAGAACGATATAAACTTACTACTTTATTACTTGGTAGACTCGTGCACTTGCAAGGATTATTCCCCCGAGGTGAGATTTTTACGTCACGCTCTAGGGGACACCTGTTGAATATAGTAAACAATTTGAGCCAATAACTTACATGAAGGATGGAAATCTGTACAAGGAGATAATGGTTGGTGTGTTGAAAAATTATGCTTATTTATCTACATACTTTTGACAAATGTATATAATCTTTCCTTAAATAAGGATATGATAAAGTGTCTCAAATCAGTAATGATATACCCACGTATAATTATGCCAATTCTAATTAGTGTTATGGTGAAATAACCTCAAATTTCGTCGAGTAATTTAATTCTATGATTATTTTTTTATACGATCCTCCTATTATGGAGTTGATCGATTGTCTTCATGTAAGGTTGATGCACCTAATTCAAGACAGTTTCCAAATCTTTAAGGTCAGATAAAATATGTGTCCTTCAATGGTAATGATTTTCAATGCAAACTACAATTCAAGATGCTCATGGGGAGTTCATCATTTAGTTGGTAGTGTATTACAGGATGATTCTAAAAGGTTATGAGAGTTGATATTGAAAGAGGAATTTGTTTTTATGGTTATTTTAATGAAAGGATTTTCTTGTCCTCGTGGTGTTACCATGTTATCGAAAGCCTTATGACCTTTTTTTATCAGTGCATTTGGTCTTATTTTCGTTATGATTAATAAATAAGATATTATTTGCTTAACTGTGATGCTATGTCAATCTTTAATACTCCTATTTTGGACTATATTGATGATTATAATGCATTTCATCCCGCTTTCTAGCCTCAACCAAGAAAGCCACATTTCAAACTGATTATGTTTAGGGGAGAGAATATAGCCAGACGTATGAGATGTGATTGTTTTTTAAAGATGGGAAACTATAACCAAAATAAATAAACTAGGTGTTGTGATTTGTACCTTTTTAATAGATTTATATGTCATTGACGATGTTTGGTTTACATAATAAAAACATAATTCATGTGTGTAATCGTATTCAAATAATGTAATGAAGGGTTTATGTGTGTGTCATGGTTGTTATTTCATAACGCTCGAATTTATTTGTTGTTACTGTAGATTTAAGTTGTTTTAGGTCTTGTCTTTTAGTTTGACTCTGATTTTGAGTTTTCTTGTATATTTTAGAATTCCAAAATACACAATTATTTGGATTATTAAATACAAAAAAACTCATAAGATAATTACACATTCTGTTTTTAACTAAACTGAGTCCTACCATTGTTACACATGGTATCATATTAAATGGTTTGTGTGATAATTCACCTTTTACTATGGTCATGTCTTTATTACAATGAATGCAAAGTATCCATGTAAATCCATAAATTGTGACCTATTGCATTATTACCAATGTATTACGTAAAGATGTAAAGCTTGATGATGGAAGAGATCTTCCTGTGAACCTAACGTTTTCCAAACAAAGTGTTGTTAATCGTCTTGCAAAACAATCAAAATAATATTGAGTACATGAGATATTATCAATTTATTATAATAATCAAAATAATATTGAGTTCATGATAAATTTATTATTATATAATACCTCTGTAACGCTAAGTGACTCTCAAAGGTTGAGCCAATGCACTTGGGATCATCTGGTTAATTACCTAACTTAAATTTGCTAATGTGGGGTTATTTGGTTGGTCTATCATATGTACAAAAGCGAGATATAATGTAAACTAAAAAGTAATACAAGTTATTGGAATTGAGATTACGTCATAAAAATGATAAGATGAGATGATATATTAAGCAAGTATTACTTCGACTATTTAGTTCATTCACTATGTAATTTTCTACTTGGTTAATCTAAGAGACTTTTAAAACTATAACGGGCTTTTACGGACCACTATTACCCGACTAGAGGAGTGTTTAGATTGGAACCCTAGGTGCATATATTATGTAAGTACATTTGGTTATATACATATTGAACCTAATTCAATCTAATTTATTGATTATGTTATCATAATTCTCATCCAAGCCCCTAGTGCATGACATATGGAAACACCATCAATCATCTACAACTTGAGTCCTAACTTAAGAATTAAGTAATTAATAAGATTCCTTCTTAATAACACGTCTTACCAGATTACACCAAATTAATCTAGGAATGGCATAAAAATGTATTCTCAACTTCTATGAAAAAACGACATATAAACATCTCATGATAGAACAATTATTCAAGATTTATCAATGAAAACTAAATATATGATAAATGTATAAGAATCCCAAAAATAAATCAAACTCAAAAGTAAAATAATACAATCTACATCAACATCCTAAGCTATAAGATATTCAGGTACTCAAAATAAAAAAAGGGAATTAAGTAAAGAATTAAGGGTGATCATCATGGGTCGGTGGAGTCATATAAGCAACTTACTCGAGGGTTGGACAGTAGATGTCAAAAAAATATGGATTAATTTTTAATTGGGATAGTCTGATTGGGTTTCGACTGGGTGGTTTGTTGTAAAGGTATGAGGGCCATCGGGCGACCTATACAAAGATAATGATAGTAAGATACAAAATGAATTATAATAAACAAGTTAAAACAATCATAGTATGGTTTACAATAGACTTGGATTGTATCATAAATCATGATCATCATTGGCTATTATGAAGGCCTCAGAATTATCATCAACATTAGATCGATAGGAAAACTGATGTCTCTATATTTGTGATAGAATAATGTAGTCGCGAGACATCACTTTAGGTTCACTATGTTCTTAGCTAATGGATTTTCCTTATTATTTGATAGTTTCTTATTTCATGCTTTGTTTTGTGGATTTGTTACTTGTAGAGCATTTAGGCGAAATTTATGTGTTAAGCGTGAAGCTCTTAGGTACAAGGATTATATTATATGCTAAAGCAGGGACAAGAAGTCGAGGAATGGAGATCAAATAAGAAAGTAAGAGTTAAAGTACAAAGGCCATTTTTAGAAAGTGAAAGAGCTACTAACTAGAATTAGAAAGTGAATTGTTTTTTATGTCACGTTAATCTGAAAAAGAATCTAGAGAAGTACTATTATATCCAAGTAGGATTTCCAGTCAGGAAAGCGTGGCCTCTGAGGGTTCATGATTTGGAGCTAAATTGAAGAAATTATTAAAGTTGCGGCTGTTATGGTCAAACCATTCCCCTTCTTAAGGACAACATGTTTTGATTTGATTAGGACACTTAAACCTAGCCCATGACCATAAAACGTCCATGGACCTATAAATACCAGTTTTTATTGTGAGAAATAGGTATTTTTATTACTTTTTAATCAGAATTTCATCAGAGAGAGACAGAAAGAGAGCAAGTTGACCTAGAGAAGGAAGCAACATAATCTGGAGCACCGCAACACCAATTTTGTATCAACGCATCTCTATCATTAGGGTATTTAGCGTTATATCTATGGATTACCCATATTTCTACGCTTTTTATTCTTAGTTTCATTATGCACTAATTTTCTATAGCTTGGGTTTGCACTACGTATAACCCTTGATTATTATTTTGTTATTCAATTATATTTGGGGTTGAATTTAATTGAGTTGAGAAATTTATTTTATAACTTTATTGTGTATTTGACGTTAATTTCAGCCCTAGCTTTGGCCAATTTTAGGACTTTCCTTAGTAATTAGGAATGTCGCCCTGACAGGGTATCAATTTCTTAGAACGATATATAATCATCTAGTGTGCAGTAGTGATCATGAAGGGATTTCCTAACTAGATGATCATTAGGGTTAGAATTTAATCACCGGTTATTGCCTAGGGTACCCTTAACTAAGTAACCTAGTTGTGCTGAAGTTTCTTTCTAAGCTACCCTGACGGGAGTTAGGAGGATTATAGAATCCTGACTACTTATATGTGCTCAATTCGCCCTTATACTTAGAATAACGATTCAGTAGGATAGGTGTGTACTTGCAACCCTAAGCTATTATCTTATTTGAATTCTTAATTACTTATTAGAAAAAAAACAAACATTCATTCTATTTCTATCTTGTAATTAAAACATCTAAAAGTGTCTACATTATTATTAAACACAAGTTTGAAGTTAAATACATACTCGTTTTACTTACTTATTACTTGCAAGAGATCTATACACTTATATAGAGTTTCTCGTGGTTCTTCTGGGGTGTGTGTGCTTTTATATCATTTATTTATCACACCTTAGGCCCCACTAAGTTTTTCAAACCCATGCTGGGGATTTTTCTTGTTAGTTATTGTGTTTAGCATTAGTGTAGAAGTTTTTACTTGTTTCAGTTTTGCGCTTGGTGTTGTTTTTGTCTCTTTCAAGTTCTTTAGGTGTTGGTGTATGCTCTCGGGTCCTGCGAAATTACGTCGAGCTCAAGAAACACAAGAGAGAAAGCGAGAACGAAGCAATGGCTAGTGTAGTTGATCAGTTGCTAGTAGAAGATGGGAAAATGTACACCCTCAAGTAGGAGATGTACCACCTGGGGACAATAATAATTAACAAACTCTAATTCCCCAGGTAGTACCACCACAATCAGTAGCCAATTGATGGAATCCATAGAATAACCAACACCAAGAACAAGGTCTTCCTGGTCAAGGAGGTCCATTCCGTGTTCAACTGTTAGGGATTCTCCCTCCAGTGGTCCAAGCCGCAAAATTCAAGCCCAATCGTATGTCGAGTAGCTTTTGTTACTACAGTGGTGCAACACAACAAGATCCAATGAGGTTAATTCAAAAGCTTATTCATATTTGGTATGCCTACATTACTCAGGGCATTACACATGAGCAGCTGTATTACTTCATGTTTCTATTTTTCTTGATCAGAGGGGCTAGTGAATGGTTGGATAGTCAAGCATCAGATTTGATTACGTCATGGGACGAGTTGCAAGTCAAGATCTTTGATCGCTATTATCCACAGAGCATGAAAATGAAAGATCAAATGGAGAACCAAGATAATGGAGAGAGAGTAGGAGAAGCATGCATGAGGTTTGAACTGAGATTAGTTAGATTCCCACACCATGGTTATATTCTAACACTTATATTATCAATGTTCTATAAAGGGCTCAACTACGAATCGAGATTGAGGGGGTTAAACTTGGGAGAGGAGGTTTTGTGTCCATGGATCCTATTTAACATACCACTTATGATATATGGTGATTTGATTGAAAATAATTTATCAATTTCTTAATTTTATTCATCTAATTATAATTATTTTTTAGACAAATCATACTATATTATTAGTAGTTTATTTCTTCCTAGTTAACGGATCAATCAAAACCAATTCCTTGATAAGGCAGCTACAGAGGTCCCGTAACCGGATCAAATCAGTTGGTCATTATTGAAGACTGTGGCAAATAGGTAACCAGTTCTTGAGGTTCCATTCGGTTTTACTAACAAAGACCGAAAGTTTAAACCGATCCGATAATAAACCCATAGAATGATCGCGGCCTATAAGGGTTCATGACAGGGTCGGTCTGTTAGTATTAATCATTATGGTCCGGTAAGATGCAAATCCTAAATTATTTTTTATTTTTTATAACAGCCCAAGCCAATTAACTACACATACCTAAAACCCAACTACCTTATCCCATATACCATTTACCATAATAACCCTACCCAATGCCCCCATTCAACTATCATCTCCACCGTAATACCTAAATCAATAATCATCTCTATCATCGTGCTCCGACTTCATCTTCTCCTAATCATCTTCTTTTTAATTTTTATGGTTTCCCGTAATGTTAATGTATTGTTTTTAAGTCGATGATCAAATGTTTGATGTGGGTTTTTTGTACGGGTGTTTGAGTTGACTTTTCATCTTAGTGAGTAATATATTTTTTATATTTGAAGTTAATTTCTAGTTTTTATTTCTGATGGTTATTTTTTTTATGATAGTTCTTTTTGTTTCTAAGATCAAAGGTCATTTTATTTTCAAGATCAAATAATTATGGCCTTGTTTTTTGTGAGTATATAGTATGAGTGAGCCGTCTGCTAAGGTGTAATAAAACAATCTACTAATCAATATCTCGAGAGATCACAACCCCAAGTGTATGTGACATTTTTAAGAAATAAGTAATTATATAAGATTGTTCTCCACATGGACGGTGAGGTTAAC
Organism: Nemophila menziesii; assembly: GCA_029959085.1. Lineage (NCBI taxonomy): Eukaryota > Viridiplantae > Streptophyta > Magnoliopsida > Boraginales > Hydrophyllaceae > Nemophila > Nemophila menziesii. Next base: position 20,556,623 of record JARWIR010000007.1, on the reverse strand, counting down.
TAATAATGTATTTTTATAAAACGTTGTAGATTTAGTTGCGATTACTAAAAGACTGAACGTAAAAATATAAGGGCATGTTTGGTTTGTGAAAACATTTTCTGTTTTCGTTTTCAGAATATATTTCCAAAAAATGTTTTTCGTTTTCTTTTCAAAACAAACAGAAGATATAGAATAGTTGTTTGATTTTCAATTAAACATCTAAGGTGCAATAAAAGTAAACTAACTTATAATTAAAATAAGAATAATGCAAATAAACCATAGAGAATGCGATATGAGAAATATAGCTTAAGTTTTTGCTAGTAATCTCCTATAGTCACAAATGATGATACTAGTTAAACGGGTAAGTTGGGAAGTTCTCGTTAATCGATATTCTAACTTCCTTCTAACTCCCTTCCGGGTAGCTTAGAAGGCTACTAAAAATCGTAAGAGGCCTTTTCCGGTTGACTCTAAATGAATGGTCGAAACTAATGGTAATTGCCCTGTACGATTGTCCGGCTAGTCAAGCCCGTAGGGGACACTAACGAACACCAGGCGTATATGAATTCTTTTGGTTCCCATACCAACTATTAGTGAGATAGTCTAGATCACTAAGGGTTTGTCTATTATTTGATCAGGATAAAGAAAACTAATAAGTTCAATTGATAAACAACGTGAAATCATTACACAATTCAGTTAAACATAAATAATCCCAAATACCATTATAATCATTCAAGAATTAACTATGGTTCATACATTAAAGCAATACTTAGACTAAATGAAATTAGTTCATAACAAAAGCAATAAAATCAAAGGAAAAAATTATGATAATCATGTTTAGGACAAGAAAACTAATACTAATTGCCCTACGAATAATTATGGAATTGCATAGAAATGGTGGAATAAAGTCCAGCTTGCTCCCTAGGCGTTTCTCTCTTCTCTATATCATTTCTAATAATTTCTAATGATGGGTGACCCTTTATAAAAAGTAATTTATGATATATTAAGGGTTCAAAATGTTTTTGGAGTTGTGGGCCCCTTTCAAATGGCCCAAGTCAACCCAAAAACGTATTATATGGGGAGCAGACTAGTTCGAGCCACGATAGCTGCTTTAACTTCAATAACTCTTATATTTTAACTCTAAATCGTAACCCGTCAACTCTCATATGCGATCCTGGCTTCATTCTACATTAAAACCAAAGTGCTCTCTCAGACTCTTAGCCAACTTTACATGGAGAATTTCTTAAATCAATGTCCAAGCTTTACCAGTAAATGCTCTAGTTGTTCGAAAGTGGATTTTCAGTCCTTTAACGCCATGCCTTGAGTTTGACCTTGCTTTATCAACTTCTTATCCTCATCTTAGAGTCTTGTAGCATCCAAGTACCTACAAGTTGCACACTTAACACACATTTAATGCACAAAAAGCTCTAAAAGTAATAAATAAACGAAACTTAACAAGAAAAGAGAATATGTCTAAATACAGAGAATAATCCCTCAAATAAGTCCAAATAACCCCTAAAAAGATGTCTCGTGATACGATTAATATATCACACAAAAGGATACATCAGAATATTGTGTATTATATGATGTGTGATATTAGATATGTGTTATAATATATTTCAATTTCTCGCAAGTTATGGAAATGCTTGATATGATAGAGGGTGAAACTCTAGTTATTTATCTATGGGTTGATTCAGATTTGTTGGGTTATGAATCAACTATTGAGGTTGTAATTTATTGGTGTTTTACGATATTTGTGTTTTCTAAAGTGTAGATCATTGCTTTGGTAAGGTCCTAATCAAACAAAATAGTGTGTTGGTATATATTTTTCCGATAATTTCTTGCCTGATAGTCATTGCAATATGAGCAGCATGGTAATAATTACCCAAAAAATGATGTTGGCAACACTTTTTCAAAATCTTTTGCAAATACGTCCCTGAACTGATAATCTATATAATTTGTTCTTGAAAGAAGTCATATTAATCTTATGTTGAGAATAAAGTTTGAAAAGGATTTAATACTGCATAATACACCCCTTAAAATTCCATTTTCTGGTGAACAGCGATCAAAATTTAGATTAAACTCCTCCCCTTTATTTTGAAAATATAACATTTATGCCCCTAAATTACTGATAATTTATATAATTTATGTAAAAATCATGTCATACTAATGTTATGTTGTGAATAAAGGTTAAAAATGATGCTAAATAATATATGATTTTGTTTTCTTATGAAAATTCGTTAAATCTTGCATCAACACCCCTCCTCTCATGTATTTCAAAAATATAGCATTTACCCTCTTAATTCTTAATAATCTATATAATTTGTTAAAGATTATGTCACACAAATTTTATTTCGTGAATAAAGATTAAAAATGATCTTAAATTGCATAATACACCCTTTAAACTCGGTTTTCTTGTGAAAAGTCAGCAATCCTACATAAACCCCCTTACTTGAAAATATAGCATTTATGCCCATAAATTGTGGATAATCTATATAATTTGTTTAAACATTATGTCATAATAATTTTATGTTGTGAATAAAGGATAGAAAGGATCTTAAATAGCATAAAACTCCCCTTAAAATTCTATTTTTTTAAAGTCACCAGATTTTGCATCAAAGCCCCTTACATCCCTCTTATATACCGCATGGAACGTGACTTGCTAACGATTCTCACCTCCCCCGTTCCATCTGAATCAACTTTTAACAAAGGAGAGAACCAACTAATCTATCAAAGTATTAACATGATTGGGACAATATCAAAGTGAGTGGTCCAGTTACAAGATTGGGCTAAGGCGAACAAGCAGACCCAGAACCAATTAAACTTTTTATCCAATAAGGAGGTGTGTTTCAACCTTTTGAGTTCAAGTAATAGTGAAGAAGAACCACCTTTGACCTTTTCCGCTCCCGCATACAAACTCAATGAAGACGAATGGTGAGCGATATGTTAAACTCTTCTCTTTAAATACTTATCTTTATACAATCATACTAACACTTTTACCAAGCTATTCAAAGAACTACGTGGTGCCTTGATCCCGGTATGCATTTTATGCTACTTATAGAAAGATACATAGGCAGTCTAAAATCCATGGCACGGTACCAAACTTTACTTCATTTTTATTGGTAACTTTTTAGTGTAACAATTCTACTTAGTTAGTTCACTTTAAATTGTAACAATTTACTTAGTTTGTTAGGAGTTGTATTATTTTAATTAGTGTGGTAAATATTATAATAATTTATCTAATTTTAGTTTGTTATTTCACAATAATATTATTTTATTAAAGACTTGTCTTTTTAACTAAATCTAAACTTTAATTTAACCAATCAAATTTCTTTACAAGTAAATGTTTACCAAATGACAACTCTTTAAAATCCTTATTGTTCCTTTAAAAACTCATTAAAAAAATCCCTAAAATAAAAGAGTAAAAATAGAGAAAAAAAATTAGGCCGCCAAATCAGATTTACTAAGGATTGGACCCTCCGGGTCTACTAATCTAATCTGATTACATAGCCGAACCGGAACGAATCAGAACTAGTAAAACAAGTTTCCTTTATAACATATAAAATTGGTCCAAGCTGGATCAAATCAGACTGGTGGGATCGTTAATCAGGCTGAAATGGGTTGGTAATATCGTTTAAAGTGGTATATATTACGACCCATTTCAAAAATCATTTTTCATCAAAAAAAAGCCATTTAGATTTAATTTTACCAACACGGTCTTATGTACAAGAAGTTTGAATTTATGAGGAATCTAATCTAATATTTAATTATATGTAAAGATTTTATAAAATGGGAGACTTCAAAAATATTAAAGTTCAAAAATACAAAAATATAAAATGTAAAGTTTGACTTATTTTCAGGACCCACCCCGATAAGGAATTGATGAATATGAGAGTAAAAAAAATCGTATATATAAAAGGTTGTGGGCATAAAAGAAAAAAGATAAAAAAAAAAAACAATACAGTTAAAGAGGCAAGAAAATAAATTTTTTTATTTGTCAAGGCAAATACACGTTAACACGTGCTAAAATCTACCCTAGAGTTGTTTTTTTTTCTTTTTTTTTTTTTTTTTTTGGACTTTTTTTTTTTTTTTTTTGGTTTTGCTAAAGTTGTTAGCTTCACGTGAAGGGAGCTTGTTTTATATTATTTTATTTTATATTAAGATTAATTTGTTTTATTTTGGCTAACAAAAATGTAAAATAATTACATAAAATAAATCAACTTAGAAAACATATGGACAAAAAAGTTACGGGGGCATTCACATTAAAAAAAAAAAAGTTATAACAGGTTCGTTTCTGCCCATACATGGAATTTTGTTCTTAAGAAAAGTGAATTCATGATGTGCTCACTTATTCTATGTTCCATGTTCATGCATGTCAGGCTGTTTATTAGTTCCCTGTTGCATATGAGTATATATAAAAGACAACCAACAAACGTTATCACATAGAGGTTGTTCTTAAAAAAAGAAAAAAAGAAACTTAATTACATATAGGTTGTTCCTTTCTTCTTTTATGGCGTACGCAATATTTTATTATTTAAAGGAACATGTGAAAATCATTGTGGAATATATAAAGGTTCTAAGTTCTAAAGGTTTATCCGAACAAAAAGATAAAATTTAAAGGTTGATAAGGGCATTTGGAGCAACGTGATCCTTTTTTTTTTTTTGGGTCAATTAATGACCAACGCGATCGAAGAGCTGTTTATGATAGTGTCTATTTGGATTTGGTGGCAAAAAGCTATCTATTCTTACCCAAATTTTGATAAGATAGAACAAAAAGAATTAAGGAATAAAAGTAAAGAAGCAAAAGATATAACCTATCGACTTGAGAAAATTACTACTATTTAACTAATTATGTGCTAGATTCTCCGGAGAAAGGAAGAAGCAAGACCGCTATTCTTTCGACACTTACCGCGAAAGATGAATAATCATGTAGATCGTCTTGTAAAATACGCTAGACACGGAGCCAACAGTGAACCTGACTTCTATTTGGATATGACCGAGCACTTCACAAGAATAGGTATTAGATGAAAGTTTTTCAGAAGGTTAGCGTATTTTGTCCCAAAAAACAAAAAATAACTACTAGTAAGAAGGAATATGATACTAGTTTTTTAGATAAAGAAAATTAAAAGATTTGAAACCATATGGTCCAAAGAGAACAATTGGCTTTCTAGATCTAAACATGAGTGGTTTATATTAGGTGATACAAATCTTAATAATAAAATAAATGTTTTTTTACGGTTCAAATGTTTTATATAAAGAACGATCATATGATCGTTTAGAAACTTTCAAATCATTTTATTATAGATTTAAAGGCCCAGTATTCAATCTACGGTGACTATGTTTCTTTAAATTTTTATCGTCCCAATAGTTAGAATATCTAACTTGCGTCGAGAGGACTTGGGTTCGTATCATGGATAAAACAAAGTTTTTTCTTTTTCCATGACCCATTAATTATGAATCTTGAATCATGAATGATGACGTCTGAACCAAACTTTTTACCATGAACTAATTTGTTTACAAAATTACATATAAGCTAAATACAACAAATATATTATAAGTATAGAGACAAATGTGGGCAATAAATTAAAAATCATGAACTATAAATAATTTTTTTTGGATGTATGTTAATATATTAAAAAATAACCTAAACCTCAACCTTACCTTAACCTCAACCTCAACCTCAATCTCCACCTCAACCTCAACCCCTTAATCTTAAACCCTTTACCTCTTAACTTTTAAACTTGACCTTATCTTTAACCTTAAACCTTAGACCTTAGACCTTAAACATTAAACCTTAAATCTTAAACCTTAAACCTTAAACCTTAAACTATAGATCTTTAACTTTAAACCTTAATCTCCACCTTCACCTTAACCTCAACATTAAATTTAACCTTAACTTTAAACCTTACACCTTAACCTTCACCTTCACCTTCATCTAAAATTTAACCTTATCCATAACATTAACCTTAAACCTTAACCTTGAACCTTGAACCATGAACCTTAAACCTAAACCTTAAACCTTAACCTAAACCTTAACTTTAACTACAACAATAACATTTAACCTTAAAATTTTCCTTAAACCTTGATCTTTAAAGTTTAACCTTAACTTTTATCTTAACCTTAATCTTAAACAAATGAATATTCATCGCGTCAACCTTAAACCTTAAATCTTATTAAACCTTAACTTTCAACCTTAACGTTAAATCTTAAACCTTAACCTTAACCTTAACCTTAACCTTAACCTTAACCTTAACCTTAACGTTAACCTTAACGTTAAACTTAACCTTAACCTTAACCTAACCTTAACCTTAACCTTAACCTTAACCTTAAGCTAAACCTTAAATTTAACCTTAACCTTAACCTTAACCTTAACCTTAACCTTAACCTTAACCTTAACCTTAACCTTAACCTTAACCTTAACCTTAACCTTAACCTTAACCTTAACCTTAACCTTAACCTTAACCTTAACCTTAACCTTAACCTTAAACTTAACCTTAACCTTAACCTTAACCTAAACCTTAACCTTAACCTTAACATTAACCTTAACCTTAACCTTAACCTTAACCTTAACCTTAACCTTAAACTTAACCTTAACCTTAACCTTAACCTAAATTTTAACCTTAACCTTAACCTTAACCTTTACCTTTACCTTAACCTTAACCTTAAACTTTACATTAACCTTAACCTTGACCTTGACCTTAACCTTAACATTGACCTTAACCTTGACCTTAACCTTAAACTCAACCTTGACAAGAATAAGCGTGAATGGAGGATCGATCGCTATAGGAACACCCATGTAAGATTATTTCTTATATTTTAAATATTTTTAAAAAATCCTTATGAAAATATGAATAATGTTTTATGTAACATGAAATGTTGAAGGAGCACATGCGCATCATGAACACCTGGAGTTTAGAGTCTAGGTCTACTTAAACCTTTAACACATCCTCAGAGGTGACTAAAAGGAGATAGTTAATTAGGTGGTCGTGGCTGGCAATAAGGCCATGGGTAGTACTTCCAGGAGCTGGGTGGATGGAGTGGGCCTGCCTACGAAGGGCAAGAAGAAGAGATCCGTCGAGACTCAAATTCCTCTTCATATGCTTCGAAATTTGGAGAGTGTGATTTCTACGATCAACGATGATCTGGTAAGCAAGGGCCTACAAAACTTACTTCCAACGTCCAGCCGTTCGATAGCATCTGATGGTACCAGTTCTTCTACTCCTCCCGCGATTACCCTTGAGGATGTGGTTTAGTTGATTACATGGTTTAATGAGGAGCGCTTAGTCGAAGGTTTGCCCCCATTCGATCTCAGTGTTGGTCTCTCTGGCACAGTCCCTCCTACCGGTCCCGCTTCTATCGTCCCTCCTGCTGGCCCCACTTCAGACGTCCCTTTGACTATTATATCTTTTGAATTTGTTTTCCCTCCTATCGTTGATGTTACTCCTTCCGCCAGATGTCGAAGAAGGCTCATTTATAAGGCTACCGAAAATCTTGAAGATCTGTGAATTTATCTACCCCCTTCCCAATATTTGATGATTTTATGTAATATTTTTATTTTTATCTGTACTTTGAGTTTTATTGTTTTTATGATTTATTTGGTACTGTAATATTTTTATTTTTGTCTGTATATTAAATTTCAAATCCTGTTTTTTTATTATATTGTAATATATCGATCGCTATTTTAATTTCTGAATTTTAATTTTAATTTTTTATATTAATCAAAACATTTTATTAATCAAACTCCTTATTGTCTTTTTACACTTTTGGCATGAAGTATTAAACAAAACTTCATAACTAATCTATTACAAAGATAAAATAACAGTTATTAATCAACTATTACAATTTTCATTTAAAAACCCTTTCTAACTTCCACTTATCTGCTATTTCCCTTATGTTCCTTTTTTCTTTAAACCTTCTCTTGCCATTTAACTTGACAAACATAAAGAATTGGATTTCTCTCATAATCCCCTCCTCATTCATAGCATTTCCACCATGGATATAAGCATTTCTATTTCTCCAGATCATATGCAGATAGCCTGTGAACCAAACAGAGAATATAGCTTCCAGAAATTTATCACATGTTATGGACAAAATATAGTTTATCACCCCATCCCAATCCGAGCAGACTGGTACATTAACACCACTCATCTGAAAACACTTTATTAATATTCTTCTTGAGAAACTACAACTAACAAACAAGTGATCTCTATCCTATATACAACTATGGCAGAATTCACACAGAGTGCTTTGATTAACCCCCCATTCTAGCATTCTTTTTTTTGTTGGCAATCTATCCTGACAAACCAACCAAGCACAAAAGGCACATCTTAGGATATTCAAAGTATGCCATATTATTCTGGTCCACTCTAAAATAGGACCATGCTCTATAATCTAATACAAGGTTTTTTTAAAGGAAAAACTATTCTTAATACTAGTTTTCCATCTTATAATATCCTTACCATTCCTCAGCTGAGGTAGATTTTTTGTTAACTTATTCAATGTGCTAGGTAGGTGCCATCTTCCCCTAGTAAAACATTCCTCAACTTTTTTATTTATCCATAAAGAACTTTCCTTCACTTCTCTGTTAAGCACCACACATACATTTTCCCCTCTGATCCACTTATCCCAAAAGATAAAAGTATTAGATCCACTCCTAACCTCATGTGATATAAACTGATAAGCACAATCTCTCATTTTCAGAATCTTCTTTCAAGTCCAGGTAGTATCCTGTTTTATTTTCAACCCCCACATACATTTATCCTTAAGTATTGTATTATGTGTCCAGCAACTCAGACGACTGTCATAAATTTGATATAATCTCCAGAAAGTGCTAAGCATGGCCACCTTATTTAAATTTTCCAAGTTGGGAATATCCAACCCTCCTTCCATATTACTAGTACAAAGTTTTCCCCATGATATTTTTGCCCCTCTAGTACCATCCAAATTACCTTTCCATAGGAAGCTTGCCATCCTTTGATTCAGTTTATAGATTACCTGTTTAGGTAACATAAAGACTCTTGTCCAGTACAATATATTACTAATGAGTACCACTTTAATAAGCTCTAGCCTACCTACGTAAGTAAGCAATTTACTACTCTATTTTTCAATACTTACACAGATATTATCAATAAGTTTACTAACATCTGTAAAACTCAACCTTTTAGAACTCAGAGGAATTCTCAAGTATCTTACAAGTAAAAGCCCCTCCTTATATAATACCCAAAATTTATTTTATATTCTCCTTCATTTGCTTAGTGGTATTTCCAAAATATATTTCACTCTTATCGTGGTTAATTCTCATACCTGACCGCCTAACAAATACACTAAGTCCTTCTCTTATAGTAAGTGCAAATTCTTGGTCAGCCTTCATAAAAATTAATAGGTCATTTGCAAAAATAACATGATTAAATTATTTCATTATTATTTTTTGTTAGCTAAAATTAAATATAAAAGATTAAATAACAAAATAAATATTTAAATAAATCTTTAAATTTTACTGATATTGTTTTTTTTTCCATTACAAGGGAGATCCTAACGGATCATGAAATACTTTACCGATATTGTTGTAGTAGTGTTTATCATTTTAGCCGACGTGTAGTTGCTAAAACCTGATACTGTATATTGTTCCCATGCGCGATTATTGAGTCGTTACAAAACGTTTGTAATAGTTCTTTTTATATCTTGGTCAACTTTGATATATCCTCTTCTTTTAAAAACATGCTTTTATGTATAATCCAAAAGTTCTTCAACTTATAAAGTCATAAAAAGTAGTTACTGCTGATATGTGAATTTATCTGTAACGAATAGCATTACTTTATGGCTTGTCTGCTCTGGTGATTGATGACATCATAAGGACCTGAAAATACTTGGTCGTCGGAATACTTCCAGAAGCACAGCATCTGATCTTTCAAAAGAGTTGCTTGAGCTGAAATTCTATACTACTAACCCCAAATATATTGCTTTATATGTGTACCATTGTTTAATAATATTGGGTTTTAAAAATAGTTACATGGTTTTAAATCTAGTGGTAATTTTTTTCTTTTGATGCATTTCTGTCTGAAATTGAATTTTATTGTCATACGACACCACGACAGTTTCATCTTTACTGACAGTTAAATGGTCGTTAAAAGTATTAAAAACTGTCACTAAAACTTTTAATGATAAATTATGGTCGCCAAAAATTAGGCGCTAGTGTTTTTTCATTGAAGACAAGCACCGTTGACTACCTACTTTAAACGATCAATTAAATGGTCAGTAATTAATTTAGACCCTAACGAGTTGAGTAAAAATAACCTGGATTGGATTTTTCAAACTCCAACCTGAAATATTAAAATTTAAAATTAGCAAAATTCTAAATTCGGTGCTAACTCGGGATATGCTCTACCCTAATTCTAGCAACCATGCATCTTGATGGTTAGTAAATTGTTAAAATTAATAAAAAATTAACAAAAAAATTAATTTGTAAACCGATTAAATAAAAGTTCAATTAAAATAAATTACAAAATCAAATAAAATCAAATAAAATCAAATCAAATAAAAAATAAAATTGCAATAAAAATCCGATCATAAAAATGAATTACAATCCATAATAAAAGTGGAATACAATAAAAATCTCAAAATAATAAAAGACTGAATATAATAGATACATGGGATTTTATCAGGAGAATGAGTTGCGTCAGGATCAACCTCATCCTCATTTTGTAGTCCTGAAAGGCTCGTAGACGGTTTGTTAGTGTGTCGATTACTTGGTTGACGTGTTAGTTGTGTTGGACCAGTTGTGAATTGTGATGATATTCAACGGGTCTTATCATGCGCCATCATAAGCTAACTGAGTTGTTAAACCAGTTGCATATAGTTTTTGAAGCTAAACACTACTATAAACCTGCTCTTTAGGGACGACAAATTTAGCGACAACACGCATTTCGCCGCTAAATTACTCTATTAGCGACGTCAAATGGTAACGACGAAGAAATTCATCGGAAATAGTCTTTTGTGTTAGCGACGCCGCGATTTCGTCGTTAAACAAGTAAAATTTCGTTGCTAATAATAGTCCTTGTTAGCGACCTATCTCCGTTGTTAAAGAATACACGTTTCGTCGCAATTATTGGCATTTCTTTTTGAATTTTTATTTAAAGTGAAAAGTTCGTCACTGAATTCCTTTGGTACTAGCGACAGGGGAATTTTGTCGCTAGTAGTCGTTACTCGCGACGAATTTTTAAGTAACTAGCGACGAATATTTTCGTCGCTAATAAAAACGTAAAATAAAAAGACAACAGGCTTTTCAGAAAATACCACATTATGTTTTATTTCTCCCACTGTCTCTCAAAACCCTAACTCCTCTTTCCCAAATCTTTACTACTTGATTCTCTAAATCATCTAACACCATTCCTGGGTCCATATTCGAGGTTGGACAAGGTCAATCTTCAATTTTTCCAACCAATTCAAGGTATTTTTTCAATAAATTCAAACTTTTTAAATATTGATTTTGTTGAATATAATGGTGAATATATGATTTAATTATTGATTAGGTTAATAAATAATTATTACATCATTGACATGTCCATATTCAAGGTAAGGCATGGTCAATTTTCAATCTTTTCATCCAATTCAAGGTATTTTCAATAATATTCAAACTATTAAAAAATTGATTTTTTATTATAATTGTTAATAAATTGTGATGACATTGTATAATATATGATTAGGTTAATAAATACTTATTTTATAATTTTATTTATGATTATTATGTTGTTAATCATGCATATGTTCATTTACTTATATTTTTTTCTTATAAAGTTGAATTTGTTTAATTAGTTATATGAAATTGTTTACCTATTTAATTGTTTGTAATTTTAATTCATTCAATAGTTTGTAATTTTAATTCTTTTATTCATTTGGGCTGTAATTTTTAATTTATATATTAATTGAGTTGTAATAATTATTTATTTCATTTTCATATTTATGTAGTTACTTAGTTATATCAAAGTGTTATCAAAAGATGACTTCGCGACTTGATAAGAGTTGGATCAAAACGACCGATCTTGTTACGGGAGAATATATTTTTGTGTAACAAATTTTATTGCTTTTGTTGAAAATCAAGATGGTTTTTAATGGATGGATGTTTTACCCGTGTATTATATGTTTGAATAATCGTCGATATCAAACCAAACGGTTAGGAGTCACCTTCTACAGAACGGGATTTTGTCCATTTATGAGGTTTGGACAAAACGCGGTGAGAAATTAGTAAAATTCCCGAAGAACACGTGCCAAATTTAGAAAATGAAATGTATAATGCGTATGACGATTTGAGACACAGTTACGATTTTGGTGGTCATTCGGGTGATACCGAGATGAGAGACGTGCATCAAACTAGTCGTTGCAATTTTGAAGCTTTGTTCGAGGAATTGGAGACCAAATTATATCATGGATATAAAGTGATGAGTTCCTTGAACTTCATTGCCAAGCTTATGCACATAAAGGTAAAGAACAAGTGGACTAACACATCTTTCACCAAGCTCTTGGAATTGGTTGGTCGTGTTTTGCCCAAACCTCACAATTTGCCCGAGTCTTACAAGGAATGCAACAAGAAGTTGAAAAGTATGGTTATGGGTTACACTACTATTAATGTTTTCTTGAATGATTGTGTCCTTTTTTACAATGAGAATGAATTCCTCGACAAGTGTCTAGTATGCAGTGAGTCTGGAAGGGATCCGAAGAAGGGTAAGAAAGTACCCCATAAATACCTTTGCTATTTTCCGATTGCCCCGAGGTTGCAGCGACTATACGCTTCAAAACACACCGCCGAAGGCATGATCTGGAACCATACCAGAAAGAGTACCGATCCAGATGTGTTACGCCATCTTGTTGATAGTGATAGCTGGAAAAGATTCGTAGAGTTACATCCTGAGTTTGCTTGTGAAACTCAGAATGTATTTTTGAGTCTGGGTATCGATGGTCTTTGTCTATATTCTGTGCAGAACAACTCATACAGTATGTGGCCAGTTATATTGACCGTCTACAACTTGCCACCATGGGTATGCATGAAGGAGACCACATTTCAGCTTTATTTGTTGATTTCGGGTCCTCGTTCTCCCGGTAAGGACATGGATGTCTATCTCCGCCCTATCATACATGAGTTGGACATGTTGTGGGAAACTGGGATACGTACGTATGTGATGTCTCCTCATTTGTGATAGATTTATGTTAGGATGAGACATCATTTTTAGTGTTTTAGAAGTCAATAATGTCGATTTTCTTGAGTTTTAGTGCACTTTCCTATTTTGTGTCTTGATTTGTAGAAATAATATTTTTAGAGCATATTGGGTTTAATTGTTTATTTAGTGTGTAGCTTTAAAGATAATTATGGAGCTTAATTAGAGTCCAAGTCAAAGACAACAACTTATGGAAAGAGATTTGCATGGCAATTGGAGATAAGGAAAGAAAAGCTAAAAAGATGGAAAAGGAAAAGCTGCCTATATCTGGGATTCTGCATACACGTCCAAAGATAGGCGTTTTTACCTAAGACATAGGCCGAATCTGATGATTTCCTTCTAAAGGGCCTAGATAATTCTGTTGCGATTCTTTTGGTATCTTGTGGAGCAAAATCCGACCAATAACGAAGAAGATACACTCAAAACAACGCAGCAGTGTTTATTTTTATTTCTATACGAATGTGAGTTGGGCTAGAAGTCCATTACCTTAACTATTCCTCAAGAAAACGAATTAGGTCTTCTAAACACCTATAAATATACCCTTATATCACTTGTAAATCATCCTTGCCTCATAGTAATTAGTTCTTAAGGTTTTATTCTTCCAGTTTATTGTAGAGAGCAAGATGATGTCTTTTGTAATTTCTTTTAGTTTATTTCCATCAGGTATGAACTAAACCTCCCATAGCTTGGGTTTTGCATATGTATAATCTATGATTTCTAATTCTTCTATCTAAGTTTCTTTGGGAATTATATGTTGTAATCTGATATTAGCTTCTTACTTTATATTTGCTTATGTGTTTTGATTTAATGTCTTTCCTAGAATTGATCACTTTAGGATTGTTTTAAGAGTAGTTAGATGGTCTCCTTGACAGGGTGTTTAACTATTGAACCACCACATAATGTCTAGTGTCGATAGCAGTTCTGACAAAACATACTTCTAACTAGATAGTCATTAGGGTTTGTTTTAACCACCGTATCACCAAGATTGCAGTATTTGCTTAGGGCCTTAGTGGCGTTTGATAACCCTATTTGAAATCACTTCTTGGTTGTGACGTAGCCCCCTTAGTCGCTCTCAAGGTCTAAGCTTGGGGAATTTAGAATCCTGACTAAGTATTACCAAGAGCTAATATTCTCCCTTATGAACTAGATTTATAGATAGAATTAGAAGGATTAGTGCATACTAGCAAAACCTAAGCTATATTTCTCATCTTATATTCTTAATCTTTTACTTTATTGTCTTTATTTTCCTAGTTTTAATTAGTTTTAATTCTTATTTTCGAAAATCCATATCTCTTTATTTTCTGTCTTTTAATTATTTACTTTTACTCGTTATTTGTTCCTACGCGATTAACACACTTAAGTCCCTGAGAACGAACTCTACTTATCATTAAAACTTGCATACGTCCTGTAATACTTGCATTACTGTGCTTGTTTAGGGGGAGAGTGCATAGTTTTCCATACTTAAAGTGATCTTATTTTTATCACACCCTAGGCGACACCAGTATGATGCTCATACGAAGCAAGAGTTTACGATGAAGGTTTGTTTGTTGTCCATGACCAATGATTACGATGAAGGACATGGATTCTACTCCGTTATTGAAGGTGAAGAAAATGGTGGTTTATTTTGATCATAGACGTTGGTTACCTCATAGACATCGATTTATGCAAGTCAAAGTTTTGTACCCGAGTACCAATTATAGGGCCCCACCGAGGAAACATAGTCCAACCGATATTCAGACACAGCTAAATGGGTTGCCCATAGTGTTTCATAGTAAACACAAGGATTTTGGGGCAAGGCGACGTAGAAATCAGGTCCTCGCGAGTTCAATTGGAAGAAAAAATGTATTTTTTATCGCTTAACTTATTCGTCAGAAAATTTGTTAAATCATAACATCGATGTTATGCATTGCGAGAAGGATGTGTTGACAGTTTGCTCGGTACAGTTGTAAGACTTGATGGGAAAATAAACAAAGATAACGTGAAGGCGAGAATGGATCTTCAAGATATGAAAATCAGGGAAGAGTTGTGGTTGACATCAAGAGGATGTAAAACGATACTCAAGCGAAGAAAGTATACGTTGTCAACGGATAAGCGGAAATAATTTCTCGATTGGTTGAAGGCATAGAAGTTTCCCGATGGTTTTGCCTCTAGTTTGAGGCACAATGTCCAAAGTGATACGGGAAAGATTATTGGAATGAAATCACACGACTGTCACGTAATGATGCAGTATCTTTTCGTGGCTAGTATCCCCGGGCTTATAGACGATAAATCGATTAACGATGCAATTATTGGGTTAGCTAACGTGTTTAGAGTAGTTTGTAATAAGAACCTGAGCAGGAAAAGTTGGAAACTGGTAAGGCGGGAGTTGTTGAAGTGGTGTGCAAACTAGAAATGATTTTACCTCCCGCTTTTTGTGATATAAAGATTCACTTGGTGATACACCTATACGACGAAGCATTATTAGGGGTCCGGTTCAAATGGGGTGGATGTATCCATTTGAAAGGTATTTGAAAAATTTAAAAGAGTATATTCAAAACCCGACTAGGCCAGAGGGTTCAATCGTAGAGGGTTATGTGGTGGAAGAGACGTTGACATTCATATCACTATATCTTCGAGAAGAAAAAACAAAGTTCAATGATCCGGGTTGATACAACGAGGCACTGCCCAAACTGAAAGATCTTCGTTTTTAGAGTCAGTGTACTCCAGTTGGTAAGAAAACAATTGGTCATTTACCACATAAAGAGAAGGAACAAATCAACTAGTATATTTTGCATAATTGCGACGAGATCGAACCACACATGCCGTAAGTAAAAGTAATTTGCTTCTAATTATTTATTTTCATATTGTGTTTTATTCTTTTCTTAAAATGTATTGAACACAAATCCATGCTATCGGGAACGGCTAAAGCTATAGAGACGATGCACCACAAACGTTTAAGGGATAGTTTTTGGAAAAGGTATGTAACATGTATACTCCTTGAAAATTTCCTATTTTGGAAACTTTCTTTATTTGAAACTTTACTTATTTGGAAAAATTCTTTTTTTGGAAACATTCCTTTTTTGAAAACTTTCTTAATGGGAAACTTTCCTTATTTGGAAAGATGCACAGTTATTTTCAAAGTTATAATTCTTATTCTTTTTTATAGATTCATGCAATGCACAAGGCTGTTGATGCATTAGCTACCCCGATATGATATACTTGGAAAGCATGTATCATGGTTCGGTTCATACATATGTATTATGTGGTGTGAATGGTGTGAAATGGGTTACTAGAGAAAAAGGAGAAAAAATGGTGGCTCAAGATTACAGTGTATCTGCCATGTACAACGGGACACCTTTTTACGGTGAATTAGTGAAAATCGTAGAGGTTACAGTCAATGGTGGTTGTTTAGGTGTGTTATTCGTTTGTAATTGGTATAGCACGGCGAAGGTGAAGAAAGAACACGTGGTAATCTTCATCAACACATCTTCTTTTTGGTTGGTGGATGAATCATACATTTTAGCAACGCAAGCCAAAAAAAGTGTTTTACATTGACGAGATCAATACAAAGAAAAAAAATGAAAGGATGAAAAGTCATTTGAGAAATCAACGATCGTCAAGGATGGAGTCCCGAGTTATGGGGTGGGGAGTCAGTATCTACCGACAACGAGCGCACCACGATCCCTTTGGTGAACACGATGACTGATTACTCGTGATTGGACTTGGCAACTAGTGAAGAGATTGAGTTTGACCCATCTCATTTGCGAGTTGAATTAGTTTTTGACGAAGACGAGGAGATTTTTTATGACACATGGGAGGAGTATGGAGACGAGGACCCTATTGACGTTGATAGCGATGAGGAACCTATCGACACTAGCGGATACAGAACTAATTAGTTATTTGATTTTTAATCTTTTTTTTTTAGATTTTAAAGTGTATTTTATTTGAGGTTGTTAAAATGTTGTTATTTGGTCTATTTTGATTTTTAAATGTGTTGTTTTTAATGTTAAGATGTGATAAATCAAATAAAATTTAATCAAGAATAATATATATATATATATATACACATATAGGTGAAAACAACTTAGCGACGAGTTCTTGCAAGAAGTCGTCGCTAGTAAGTTCTGGTTATTAGCGACGATCTTCAAGCGCAAGAACTCGTCGCTAATATGAAAATTATCTAGCGACGACATAATTCATCGCTAACATCCTCGAAAAATTTCGACTAGTCAGTTTGGGCGGTCAATATTCCCGTCCAAAGTATTAGTGACAAAATGAAATAATAGCGACGCTACGTGTCGTCGCTAAACGCGGACACGGAAGAAACGTGTGTACGACGTGTGAAACGTGTCCCTTACTAGCAACAATTTTTTATTACTTAGCGACGAAAATTGGTCGTCGCTAAACGAATAAATTTATAAAACCCTACCATAACTCATTTCTTTCCAAAAACCATCACAAATCTATCTAAAATCGTGAGCAAACTTCTCCATATCATATTACCGAGCCAAATCCTAGCAAATCCAACGTTCTAAACACATTAAAGCTATTGTAATTCCTTCACTAAACACTATTTAATTTCCTAATTCCTTTTTTTGTTTTTAATTTATATTTAATCTTAACTTTTCTTTGTTGGTGTTTTTGATTCTGGTTGCTTGGCATGGATTGATCAACATCTTCACCACCCTTCCCACATAACAGGTGCTAATTTCTATGCTTAAATCTATTTTTTTTCATTTTTTTGATGCAAAAATTATTGAATGTTTGAGAAATGTTATGAATTTCGAGTTGTTGGTAGCTTATTTTAGGTTGTTTGATAATTTTATTGGGTTAAAAACAACATGTATGTGTGATTTGTGTAAAATTTTAGGTAAAAAAAAATTAGTTTTTCACTGGAAAAAGATTTTATTAATTTTTTAGTGTAGTCCGAATTTTTGTTAGGTTGTTTTATGTTGTTTACAATTTTTTTGGTTTTAAAATTGATTGAAAAATTATTTGTGTTAATTTATTAAAATTAAAATAGAAATAGAATTATGAATTAAAAATAAAATTATAATTAAATTGAAAAACAAATTCAAATTAAAATTATCAATAAAAAATAAAGATACAAATTTAATAGAAATTGAAAATTAGAAATTCGAAAAAAAAGGATAGCGACGACGTATTCATCGCAGAAGATAATACAATTTCGTCGCTGGTGATGTAATTCACTAACGATGAAACACGCCTTGTCGCCACAAACAACGTAATAGCTACGAAATACAATCGTAGCTAAAGTAGTTAGATAGCGACGGAATAGTGTGTCGCCAATCACGCTCAGCCATTAGCGGCAATGCCACAGAGTTTCGTCGCAAATAATATCTTTAGCTACGAATTTCTGGCGATGACCGTTTAGCGACGACGCGGGTCGTCGCTATCCGGCGCGAATGTAGTAGTGAAAGACCAGATTAATCAAGGTGTCTACTGTAGTGCCAGTTGATTCATTATCTTGTGCTCTGACTACAGTGCGGGCACAATCATTCACGATCGTGACTATCAATGGAATGTTATCGATCATCCATCTCAGACATGCACAAATCAGGATCTTGGGCCTTACTCTGCCTTTGGATTTAGGTAGGAAAGATTAGTTCAACTCCCGACTTCCAACCCTTTCGTGCAGGGCCCATATGGTGCCACCTCGATCACTGTCTGGGTCTGATCTTTTTTTGTCAATGACACGGCCGGTATGGCTGAAGACCCCGACACATCATCTATAATCTCTTCCAACGGATTAAATTTGCTCTCGAGTTACCCTTTTACATGAAAGTAAAACATTTACAAGTCATAAAATTTATATTTATTAACTACTACTGAACTGAATCACAAAAAAATATCAATTAGATTAAGTCACAAAAAATTCTAACTTACATCGCGTTGATGGAAGCACTCATCCCTCCAATCTACCATCTTCTTCATCTAGATTTTGGCTTAAAATTTTTCTTTCTTGGGTAGCTTCTTCAACTTCTCAGATGAGGGTGTAGGTTTAAGAGAGGTATTATGGGGACATGTATCCGGTTGAAACTTGTAGGAATCCTCTGTGTGGCCCTGTAAAACAACAATATAGTGGATGTACTCTACTAGGGATAGTATTTGGGAACGTGATCCCTAATGGTGTTCCCCAAGAATTGTGCTACATCATATGCGGTATCCCCAACGGGGCTCCACGTGCCATTTATTCTGCAAAAATCGACGGGGACAATACTACCATATATACCTCATTTGCCATCTCTGCAGACCGGAGACTGCTCCTGCCCCTTACTTCACAACTTGTTTACCTGTTAAATAAAGAAATAACTAATTACATAAACAGATATATATATATATATATATATATACCCGTAAAATAATCAAGTAACAAATTATATTTTACCTTTACTATTACATGCAGAAACTGGACCGTAGAACCCCGTGGTGAGTCCCTACCCACTCAATTCCTATCGTTCCCTTTGGACATCATATCAAGCATAATAGTCTACCGCTAAAGTGAGTAGTCAAAGACTTAATGGATAATATTTTAAACCCTACGATCTTAATTGTTATATTATAAACCCTAGGGACTGGATTGTCAATTTTTTTACCTAACGACTTAATTGTTAATATTTTAAACTTTAGGCATTCGATAGTTAATATTTTAAATCATAGGGACTTAATTGTTAATATTCTAAACCCTAGGGATTTAATTGTTAATATTTTAAATCCTAGGGACTACATTTGTTAATATTTTAAACTCAAGGCACTTAATTGCTAATAATTTAAAACATATGGATGCAGTTGTTAATATTTTAAACCTTAGGGATTTAATTGTTAATATTCTAAACCTTAGAAACTTAATTATTACTAATTTAAACCCTATGGACTACATAGTATGTTAAACTCTACTGACTTAAATATTGATATTCTTAACTAGGAGGACTTAAATATTAGTATTTTAAACTTTATGGACATAATTGTATATATTTTAAAGGGTTATTGACTTGGAGAGTCCACGAAGGATGGCTGGTTGCCCATCAGATCCAACCCACCTACAATGACCGTCCTGCCCTTAGTAACCCATTAATTAGAATTTAGTTACCAAAACAAATTTCTCTGATTCCATGCAATTAGTCAAAAATTAATAACCCATTAATTAGAATTTAGTTACCAAAACAAATTTTCCAAGATTCTATGCAATTAGTAAAAAATTAGAATAGTGTAATGATGGCGGAAAAAATAAGGTTCAGAAAAAGAAGACGGCCCATCAAATAAGCGTCGATAACTTCGTTGGAGAGGTTCCGACTAACACCAAAAACAAGAAAGAAACGGGTGGCGATGAACAAGGTTTCGAAAACGAAGAAGAAAGGCAAAACAGTAAATGAACAGTTGCACAAATATTTTGTATTGAGTAGTAAAAACGGGGGTGGGTAATGTTTGTTTTTGTGATGGGTTGTCTTTAAAAAATGGTGGTTTACGGAACACTACAAAAGTCTAATTTTTAGTTGGTGGGTAATGTTTATTATTTTGATGGTATGTTCGAGCAAATTGATGGGTTACGCTTTTTGTCGAGTTAAAAGGGGGTGGGTTACCTTTGTTATTTTGATGGTTTGTGTGTTAAGAGTGATAATGTATATAAGTTACCTATGTCAAAACTCAGCAAGTTTGAACAACTAAATATGCATTGGGAAAAACAAAGTTTTATTGAACGGAGAAGCTTAACTCAGTTCTTCTCAGTCGAACGGAGAAGCTCTAGATCCGTCAAATCTGTACTTCTTTGAAACCGCATTCATGGATTCGTTTATGAAGTTTAGAACGGAGTTTCGCATCAATGATTTTCGTTCATCGAAGCTTTGTTTTTTCATGGCTTTAAGCTTCGTGTTTGAGCAATTTTACTATAGAGGTCGTTCATGGTATGGTATGTTCTAGATCGCGGTTTCGTCCATGGAAGCAGCGGACAAAAGAAAAGATGGACCAGAGTGTTGTAGCAGGCTTGGTTGTGAATTGTAGTGTTGGATTGAAGAATGAAAGGTTGTGTAACAGAATCGATAAATATGGAAGATATTAGATATGATATCGATAAATATGGAAGAGATTAGATATGATATTTAGTAGTAGGGGTATGTATGGTATTAGTTTAAAAACGTTGGACTCTATAAGGCAGAAATATGAAGTTGGACCTGTTGGGGGTGGATAATTGGGTTGTAGGACTTAATTAGAAAATAACTCATATTATTATATTTTAAAACCATAAAACTACATTTGTTAATATTTTAAACTTTAGGCACTTAATTAAATTTTAAACCATAGGGACTTAACTGTTAATATTCTAAATTCTACGGACTTTTGTTAATATATTAAACCCTCAAACTTAGTTGATAATACTTTAAACCTAGTTATAATTTTAATAAAATTTAAGAATCTAATTATAAGTTTATTATAAATTAATAACCAAATCATAACTTTTTAAATTTCAAGGACCTAATTAAAAATTTATTAACAATAAAAGTTAATCCCTATATTTTGAAAAAAATTATGTTTTATTTCCTATATTTCTAAAATTACAGTTTACTCCATGTATATGGAACATATTGTAGGTTAAACCCTATGTTTCTATAATTATGTAATTTATATTCCTGAAAAATCACATATAGTATACAAGTCCTTATAATTCTAAAAAACTACGGTTTAGTCCCTGAGTTATGCAAAATCTGGACTATGGTCTATCTTTTTCTCAAAAATTGCACTATGGTCTCTATATCTTCTCTATTTTCAGGCTTATTACTCAGATGTTGCTTTTCCTATTGAGAAAGCTCCTACTGGGAAAACAATCACCCCCATTCATGGTGTCAAGATCTCTGAACTTCTCAACTATCCTGTCAAGGCTTTGATTTATTTTGTTGTTTCTATGATAAAAAAAATAAATTATTTTACTTAATACAGGATTTAGGATGCAATAAACTAAAAAAAGGATATTTTCCCTAAACCCCATCCCAGTTTTTTAGAATCTTTAGTTGGGCCCTTAAACTTTTTTAAAATTATCGTTTAGCCTTTGATTTATAGGGTATACTTATAGTGCAATTTTTGCAGCATATACACTTAAAGTGAAAGTTTTATGTAAAGTAGGGGCTTCCATTGCAATTGACTTATGGTTGTTGTACCTCTATTACAAAAATACCCGCTACCACTGGGATATAATGGTAAAAATGGATCGAAATTGATGTGGGGGAGTATCGTGGACAAAAAAAAATTGAGGGTCATTTGTGTAACTTGCGAAGTTAAGGTCCTTAATTCGGGGACCTTTTGTGTAATTTTCCCTATTATAAATTAGGAAAATACCTGGTAACACGAGGACATAAAAGTAGGGACATATAGTGCAATTAATTCAAAAATACAAGGACCTATAATGACAAATAAATAGCAAAAGGTAAAGGGAGATATAGTGCAATTAACTGGACAATTTAAAGACCGGTAGAGCATTCAACTGACCTTGTAAAAACACGCACATATAATAAAGAGGTTAAAAAAATTACTTTAAGGTGTTGAAGGAAGCGAGAGGATAGCAGTCCTGAGTTGAATAGGGGGTGGAATTTGGGTAAACGTGAAATGAAATGTAAACCAGTTTTTGGGTTTTATAATATTCAAACCACCTATTACATGGTCAGTATAGACATATACATTAAGCGAACAAATATGGACCGACAAATAATTGGATGGAAATTTTATCGACCGCACACATGGTCAATAAAAGAATGAGACCTCTAGCGACTAATATGTAGTCGCTAATGATTACGTAATCGGTCTTTAAATATCTTCAACAAAATTGGGTATGGTAATTTGACCCCTTAAAATTGTCGATGAGACTTTTACCAGCCCTAAAAGTGGTTGGTAGAGATTTTAACCTTTAGCGACCAATAATGTAGTCACTAGAGTTAACTCTCATGATCAGAAGTCCGTGGTTTTTTACTATTATTTTGTTTCCCTAGATCTAGCGACCACTTAAGATCGCTAATGGGACCTTTCTGGCGGTCACTTAAAATGGTTGTTAAAAATTTGGTCCCTAGAAATGTGAAAAGTAGTCGTGAAACTAATTTTATGACCAAAACACTACTTTATTTAATTATTTATTTATTTATTTATTTTAAATTTGCAAACAGGTATAATTGTTTTGTAATAAGAGAGTAAGGATAAAAAACTAAAATTGGAAGTGTTGGTAAAATTAAAAAACACTGATCGTAAATTGATAATCTCAAAAATTATATAGTTATTAACAAAATAAACTTACAACAAGTTATACATAGGTAATAAATATTACAACAAAAAAACTTACAACATATTCCAAAATCACTGAGTTATAGCGTGACTTCTAACATCACTTTGTTAAAAAAAAATGGGTATAACCGATATCCTCAAAGAGATTACTATTATTACTCTATTCTAAGCTCAGAAACATTTTGAGAGGAGGAGAGATTATGGATGCTGAAGATAAACTTTTATATCTTGAACAATATGACTTCAACTTCTTTATATAGTAGTCTTGTAAATTTCAAAACATTCATAATAAAGGGTGTCATAAAAAGTCCTTCATAAAGTCAAAAATCGTTTCTCTTTTCTTAGAAACTGGCATGAACCAGACGTATTTGTCGACAAGGGGGAGAACGAATCTGGTCATCCTTTGTAACACCTAAGCCATAAGTGTTGGAGTTATCATTAGGAGCATTTATATTTGCATTTGTAACACTTGAGCCATAAATTAGGAGTTATCGTTAGGGATGGGAGCAATCATGACGGTCTTTTAATGCGGGAGTTTTTTACCGTTGGGAATAAATGCCATGAAGATGACCGATAACTCTTCGGCAGGTACGAGACGACTTGGTTCCAACTCGATAAATGCCCGCTCTCAAAATATATATTTTATTTTAATTTTCCCAAGACTTCTCAACACCCAACGACTACGCTGTGCCACCGCCCATTTATTGAGTAGAGTTTTTTGTTAAGTAGTAAAACAAAACTCATTCCCAAAATAATATGGCCTTGAACGCTAGTTGGGTGCATTTCACAAAACCTATCTTCCTATCTAAGCTAGGATTCTAATGTTTTAAGCATTTAGAATTTATAGAAAGTGGTATTATAATCCAATTTTTTTCCATCTCCATTTTCAATACTAAACTTTTCAAGAAAAAGACTTTTAATTTTCAATAAGAAGTACAGAAAAGTAATTAGGTAATTCAAAATGAAGCTGGTAATTTGAAGAAGAAAAAAAATCAAAATGAAGCTGGTAGCAGACTGTATCATCACATATGCAAAGAGTAGAAGTACTTTGGTCTTGAAGCCTTGTTCTTCCATATTCTCCATGATATCTGAATATTCTCCATCATCGTCTTTTCTTGTGCTGCAAATCTGTATAGTTGCTTCACCTTTCTTAACTTCTGTTACTGGAATTGTAGGACCTTCAACTTGCGTATGAGCTTCTGGATCCAGATTCTTCATCTTGTTAATTAGCTGCAGACTGCATATTATCTCTTGTTTGCTTTAACTTTTTAATTTTAGTCTCCATCTCCGGGATGTACTTTAGAACTCTATCTACTATTGCTGCTGAAGTACCCTGACCCTTCTACGATTTTGACCAGAAATTCTCTCTTTAATTAACACATATTTATAAATCTCAAAGAAAAATGTTTCATATTATGTGTTATACTAATTAGTCTCTTTACTATAACATAACTGTACATATAGTTAATAGATTAAATTTGTAAAAATTGTAGTTACCTTTGATTCAGAAAAAATTGGTAAAACTGCTGAAAGATCCAAATTAGTTGATTTAAGCCTCATACTTTTAATCCTCTCCTTGGCATTACGATTTAATCTCTTCATATTCCATCCCCCTTCACCTGCATTCTGATCCTCTATCATACTTTCACTTGATAAACGCTTCGCTAATTTTCTTGTTTTATCTGCAGTACATGGCCGTAATTGAATCTGTGGTGGTGTTTATAATTTCAGACCGGGCATCCTGTAGTGCCGCCATTTCCAGAGGTCCTTGATGAAGAAGCATGGAGTAATAGTCTTCTTGCTGAAGAAACATGGATGAACTAATGATCATAGGTTCATTTATTATATTTTCCATGTCAAGCTCTGAACTAATTTCTTCTAGCACTACAAGAAATAGTAACATTAGCGGGGAAGCTATTGCGGCAACAACTAAAATGGTCTCTAATGATAATTTTAAAAACTAAAATGGCCTCTAATTATATTTTTAGCGGCAATATTTGCCGCTAAAGATAAAGTTAATAGAGGCAAAAACAAATAATTTGCTACTAAAGGTATCTTTAGCGACGAACTTATAGAGACGACAAATAACGACTATTAACGACAAAATTAAGATTTTTAATGTTAAATTTTTTATCACTAAAGATACTATTTCTTGTAGTGTAGCATCACGTTAAATTCATTAATGGAGCTCATAATAATTATTTTGTTCTTGTGGACAATTTGAGATGGATTGGGAATGAAGAACAAAACGGTCAACAATCAAGTAGTTAAGATAATCTTCCACCATAGTATATTTTTGTGTTCTAAAGTTAAAAAACAAAGTCTGAGTAATCTATAACAAAAAAAAGGCAAATTAATTTTGACAAAAAAAAAAAGGCAAATTAAGAATGTCACATTTTAGCATCTATTTGTTCGAGAATACTGAGAAACTCAACATTACATTGATTGTAAATTTATATGTAAAGGTTCGAATCCTTAAAAGCTTGATATGGAGATTTAAGGGCCACGTCGATGAACTGTTCGTGATAATATTAAACAAAAGTGGTTTATTTGAATATTCTTAACCCATTATAACTTATAAGGTTTACATGGTTACAAATTAGAACTCGTAAATCGTAATATATGGTATATTTACACGTTTCAGGTAGACAAACTATTACTAACTTTTCTTGAGTGTTTGAAACTTTTATATTCAATATATAATGTAGTTTGGTAGAACAACACTTATACAAACAACAGTACAATTCCATCTATCTGAAGAAGTAGTACAACTAATCTTTTGCAACGTACTATAGTCTCTTGCATATTATAGAGATATATAGTGTAATTAACTAAAAAAAAATATTTTAGTGATTATAATAAGTATATTCTTGCTAAATTTAAAGGGTTCTCTAATAGTAGTTAAAGAATTTTTTTTCTAAAATAGCTAATTGCAAGATTTTATGGTAAATTATTCATAACACTAATCTGATTTTAATATAGGCTGATACAACCCGTCAAACCAATAATTACCCGATCGAGTAAAAGCAACATATTAATGTAAGGACAATTATAAAAAGAAGCCTCCCTAATATACAAGTTTATAAAAAAAGTCCATACCTCTAACTAGTATGTAGTTGGTCAACTAAATACCCAAAAAACCCAAAAATACCCTCCCTCTATACTATTATCACAGTGAAACCACAACCCACAATCCCCATTCCTATTATAGTACGAGAAACCCATTTCCTACCCCCTCTCTTCTCTCTCAGCATGAAACCCTCTTTCCCTCCTCTTTCCCTCTTCTCTCTCCACCTTTCCCCACCTTCTTTCTCTCTACTCTCTGTGACGCCTCCCGCACCAGCAGTGACAACAAAGACCCACAGAGCCACCATCATCACAATCCACCACCACCGCCTCCATCTCCACCACCAGCAAGTCACCATCATCACAGATCCACCACCACCGCCTCCATCTCCACCACCAGCGAGTCACCATCATCACAGAGCCACCACCACCGCCTCTCTTCTTCACTGCTGCGAACTGCACCACCGTTGCAGCACCACCAACGCACAACAGCAGCACAAGCAACACAGCAGCAGCAGCACACGACCTCCACAGCAGTAGTATAACACACAAGCGCCATTTCAGATCGAGCAATGTGCACGTTCCCATGAGACTGTATTTCTCCGATCAACGCGTCCTTCTCTGTTCAAACTCCGTTCCACTGCTACGATTCCAAATCTACTCCGTCTGCTCCGCCTCCATTCGTTAAAGAACAACAAGATCTGCTCCGCCTCCATTCTGACCACGGCTGCAACAGCGAAGAAGACGAAGACTCAGCTGCACTGTAGCCATGCCGCGTCGCCGTTGGATCCATCCTGCATCTGCCAAGATCGGTTTTCCAAATTCACCACCACTGCCACTCATTGTGTCTATTTCGTCGCCGGTGTGTACAGGCCCATCTGGGTACAGACCCAGTGAAATGTCGTGGGTACATTCTCTTGACGAAATGCCGCCACCCAGATCTTCTCCACCGCCAGATCCACACCTCCATCTCCGGCCACTAAAGAACCCATATAAGGTTAAGACAGTTTCTTTGTTTTTTCCTTTTTTCTGTTTCACTGTTTTTAACTTTGTTGCATTGTTTTATTTTTTTCCCAGGTAGAGCTTAGTGTGTACAGCCCCACAACCCAATGTTGTTGTGTTTCTTTGTTGACAATGTGCACGTTCCCATGAAACTGTATTACATCAAGGACTTAATGCTTCCTTATTGCTTCTGTGCACGTGCCCGTTACGCTATATGGCACAATGTGCACGTTCCCATAAGACCGTATTTCATATTGTACACGTACCCATCGAGATGTTGTTCGAGCTGGGTCTGTACCCATTTAGACTTTTACCTGGACAACCCATTGAAGGACTTAATAAAATTTAATACACTAAAAAAAAAAAAATACACACATCTGAATGAAAATAAGTGAAGCGTAAAATGGGTCTGTACCCAGTTAAATCCCATTGTGCGCGTACCCATGACGAAGGTAACTATACTTAGGGGTAAGAAGGTAATGTTAAGTAACTAAAAATCCAACTAAGGACTTAATAAGAAGTCCTAACTAAGTAGGACTTAATAAGAAGTCCTAACTAAGTAGGACTTTAAAAATAACTTTTGGAGAATTTGGGATTCTATTTGTAATTTCCTCATTAATGTATTGTAGGCCTGAATTTTCCATTCAAGCACGAATGGTTAATGTAAAACTTTTTTAGATTATTGTCCAAAAGAAGAAAAAAAACTTTTTTAGATTTTAAAAAAACTATAGATTTAATATATTTTATATATTTTAATTTTATATGGATTTTGACTGATTTCTTTTGATTATATTTAAAATTTTAATGAATTATTACTAATTTTATTTAAACTTTTTGTAGATTTTAAAAATTCTTTCTATTTTTATGTTAAAATTAAACTCAATTATTATAGCCATATTAATATTCATTCTTTATACTTTACCCCCTTCGCTTATTTTTTATATTTTTATATTTGATATCAACATACCATTTACTTTGAATAATTGGTGATCGAGTAATAAACAATGATGGTAATTTTATTTTTTGGATATTAGGGAGCAGGGTAGAGCATACCCCGGTTAGCACCGGGTTTAGGTTTTTGCTAACCCGAGGTTGTAACATCCCGGGTTGGTGTTTGAAAAATCCAACCTAGTTTTTTCTTACCAAACCCGCTCGGGTTGATCAAAGATCGTCATTCGACGTTGCAGAGTGTTTTTTCACCGCCGTTTTAGAATTGATTAATTTTGTATCTCATGAATATTACGAATAATTTCTATTCGAATTAGTGAAATAATATTCATTACATATAAATTTAAAAGAAAATAAATTCTTGATTTTACAAGTAAAACTTGTTCAATTCTCGTAGAAATGACATTTATAAATAATCATGAATTTCAGCATTTCTATTTATTATTATAATAATAAAATTATTACTTTCACCAAATAAAAATATATTTAAATAAATATAATAATCAAAACAAATGAATATAAAAACTTTAATTTGTTTCTTTAGAAAAAAGACCAGGTTTCAAGTTCCTATATTTTTTTATAGACTTTATAAATTTTACCTCTAACGGAGAGATTTCTAAAAATATTTTTTATTCATATTCAGACTTTAAAATCTTATGAAATCCAATTACTTCTATAGTCCAATTTTTTTAATTTATTCACTAATTTTCCTTATTGGGGTGAGTGGCAAGACTAGGGTTACTATCACAAAATAATTAAAACAATACTCATTTATAATTTATTCAATAATTTTCCTTCAACCTATGTTTCAATACGGGACAAGTTTGGGTGTTATAATTTGTGTTATGTGTATAAAATATTGAAAGATCGGTAGATATACACATATACATGTATCACATCTTCTTTAATAACGACCTTAGCAGCTTTAAGCTCCACAAGTCTTGATTCCAGACATCCGAATTCTCTCAACTTTGTGACTGATGATGGGGTGATTTTAATCTAGCTCCTGTGATGTACAAGTAGTTATGATGATCATACCCCTCTCTAATATCAACCCAATAAACAAATAACACCATTTTATAATCAATATTCAAAAAATATATTTCTCAAATCCCATTTAGATATAATTTTTACACTTTAATTGAAGTAGTTATCATCTAAGTTCATTATTAACCCCAAAACATGCTTATTTCAAAAAAAAAACAAATATATATAAAAATAAAAAAGTCGAGAATGAGAAAATTACTCACCCATGCACATTAAATAGGAATCTTTGAATGCATCTGGCAAAAAAAAGTAAGCACATAAATATTAGTATTATAAAAAATATATAAAAATAGTTGATTAGATCCAATCAAAATAAAAAACATAATAACCTATATATGAAAAGAGGGTGAAAGATACCTTGGAAGATATGTTGATATAACACCAATTCCAATAAACTCCATATGTATAGGCCAAAATCCAGTGTAAAGTGTAAATCAACAAAGAAAAATGGTAACATAGACATAGTAGAATTAGAGGGATAAAGTGATAACTATAGTATTGAGAAGAGAGAGAGAGAGAGAGAGAGAGAGAGAGAGAGAGAGAGAGAGAGAGAGAGAGAGAGAGAGAGAGAGAGAGAGAGAGAGAGAGAGAGAGAGAGAGAGAGAGAGAGAGAGAGAGAGAGAGATGTAAAATGAGATTTCTTTAAAAAAATTGATATATATATATATATATATTCTGGTCTATGGTGCTCGGGTTCATACAAGTTGGGGCAAATGGTAATACACGCGAATGGTAAATCCAAGGCAAATAGTCGAATTTTAAAAAGTATAAGGGTAGACGAAATTTATATTAGTACCTTTGGTAAAGTTACCCAAAATATCTTCAAAAAGTATCCCAAAACGAATCGGATTTGACGGGTAGGTTGGTCATGCAACCCTAATATTGCAATTCTTAAAATATTTACATGGCTTTGTTATATCTTACTATATAAAAAAAATTATAACTAAAAATATAGGAATAGAAAGTATTTAATTTTGTTTGAATTAGATTTAAAAATAGAAAAAAAAATTATTACTAAAAAATTATATATATATAATATTTCAATTAAAATAATAATATGAAGTAGAGTTTTTTTATACTAAATGTGAATGCCTAATAAGCACCTTCCACCTTAGCCACTTGCTCATAAAAGGCACTTAAGTTAAATATACCGAAATGCCCTTACTGTTGTCTACTGATGTCTACTACTGCTTCCTGGCTTCCGTTAGTGATGCTACAAAGCATGCATCAGATAAAATACATACATATATACAAACACAATCACGATACAACAATTCATCTTAATTAAGCAAACAATATACCTTAAGCAACAAAAGACAGAAAAACTCAAGAAATTATATTGTACGTGAGTAATGGGAATGTTTCCCAGAACTCAAGAAATTGCAAAAAAACTCAATAAATTGATACAAAACTAACAAAGCACATAAAAGATGAAGTAAAACATTGATAATATATAGCAAAATGAACATCACTGTGTATAAAACACCTAAAAGTATAAAACGATGAGTTCTGGTAGTCACAGAACTCAAGAAATTATACTGTAAGTGAGTAATGAGAATGTTTCCCAGAACTCGGAAAAGGCTAAGCAAGTCCACTTTTGTACTTGTGCAAGTACACTTTTGTACTTGTGGGCAAATGTTGAGTACTGGGAAAAATTCCCAGAACTCAGAAAATGCTAAGCAAGTACACTTTTGTACTTGTGGACTAAATGTTGAGTTCTGTGAAAGATTCCCATTACTCATTTGAATTGGTTTTTTTCCAGATTTTGAATGTTAATCAATCAACTTATGCTATACAAACTTTCCCACAATTCAATCATAATTTCTTACTTTCCCAATACTCAAATATCATGTTTCAAAGGGAGATGTCAATCTATCTTGGAATATAGCATATGAATTGGATAAAAAGAAATAATGCAGGGACCAAAATACAAATTGTTTCTTCTACAAAAAATTAGTTAGATTACATCTATATCTAGTTAGACATGATTGTATATAAACTAATTTTGTACATTGTAACCGTAACAAGAAATAAAACATCTCTTCTTCCTCTCCTGTTCATTCTTCTTCTTCTTCTCTCTATTTCTTTATTTTCTTGCTAAATTCGTCATTAATGGTTGCTTTCTTATGAGTTTTCACAGTGTTTGTGTATATGCTGATGATTTAAACGAAAGAGAGAGAGCGGCTATCCTAGCTACTTGGTTCTGAACTCGTGGAGAGAGAGCGGCTGAGGTAGAGGGGGGTAGGATAGGAATAAAAATTAAAAGAAGTGCATTTTATAGGCATGAAGACAGCGGCTGAAGTGAGGAGGCATTAAATCCAAGTTGAGATGTTTTATGGACATTAATCCTTAATTTATGGTAATATCAATTCAAATGGTATACAAAGAGTCATAAAATATTGTAAATTTCTTTTACTATCCTATTCCCTTTTATTCCAAACAATGAAATAAATTATAATTATTATTTAATCTAATTTCATCTTTTTCTATCTTTCAATCTCTCAATCTAAACCCACCCTTGATGTACTTGGGCCAGAAGTTAAACTGAAGTTAAATGTTATGATCATAAGACTCTTAACAATACCAACACTAATTCCATTGCCACAAAAAAATAACAATTTCACTTATTTATATATATATATATATATATATATATATATATATATATATATATATATTAACTTGGTAAACAAGTTTGAGTGTTTTGTAAGAGAGTAAGAATAAAAGCTGAAATCGGAAGTAAAGAAGAGTAATTAGGTAATTCAATATGAAGCTGGTAGCAGACTGTATCATCACATATGCAAAGAGTAGAAGCACTTGTAATGCTGAAACCTTGCTCTTCCATATTCTGCATAATATCTGAGAATTCTCCATTGTTGTCTTTTCGTGTGCTGCAAATCTGTATAATTGCTTCACCTTTTTTAACTTCAGTTACTGAAACGGTAGGACCTTCAAGTTGCTTATGATGTTCTTGATCCAGATTCTTCATTCTGGTACAAGCTGCAGACTGCATATTATCTCTTGTTTGCTTTAGCTTTTTAATTTTAGTCTCGATCTCTGGGATGTACTTTAGAACTCTATCTACTATTGCTGCTGAAGTACTCTGACCCTTCTGCAACTTTGCCCGGAAATTCGCTCTTTTAATACATATTTATAAATCTCCAAAAAAATATTTAAACTAATTATATATAATAACAATTAGTTTCTCCATTATAATATAATTTTACATATAGTTGATAGATTAAATTTGTGAGTTGAAGTTACCTTTGATTCAGAAGAATTTGGTAAAATTGCTGAGAGATCCAAATAAGTTGATTTAAGCCTCACCCTTCTAATCCTCTCTTTGGCATTATGATCCAGTCTCTTTGTATTTGATCCGCCTTCACCTGCATTTTGATCCTCTAACACACTTTCACTTGATAAATGCTCTGCAAATCTTTTCCTTTTCTCTCCAGTAGTACTTGTAATTGAATACGTGGCGGTTTCTAAGATTTCTGAGTACCCCTCCTGTAGTGCCGCCACTTCCAAAGGTTCTTGATGAAGAAGCATGGAGTAATATTCTTCTTGCTGAAGAAACATGGATGGATTCATGATCATAGATTCACTTATTGTATTTTCCATGTCTAGCTCTGCATTAATCTCTTCCAGTATCGCATTAAATGCATTGACCGAGCTCATGATATTCTTTTGGGTTTGAGTGGACAACTGGAGATGGATATATAGGAAATTATGAAGAAGTACACCCCGAGTAGCTGATTAGAATAATGTTTCAGCATGAAACATTTATGGAGTTGTATACCTATATAAAAAAACAAATTCTGAACAGTCTATTTGTAATATATAACGAAAGGCAAATCAAGAATGTCACGTTTTAGCAACAATTCGTTCGAGTATACAAAGAAACTCCATATGGAATGTAAACCTATATATAAAGGTCCGAATACTTAAAGCTTGATCTGTTGATCATATGAAGATGTAGGGGCCACGTTGATGAACTCTTCATGATATATTAATTAACAACAGTGGAATACGTATTATTATGGATTAATTTAATATTATTAACCCGTTATAAGGTGTACATGGTTACAAATTAGAATCCTTAATACATAGTATATTTATAAGCTTCAGCTAGACAAACTATTGCTAACTTTTTTGTTTAAATGCTTGAACTTTTATATTGAATAATGAATAAATATTGTGAGGTTTGGTAGTACAACTTGTTATATACAATCAACAGTACAATCTACTAGCTTGTGGAGTACAACTTCTCTTTTGTAACTTGTAGTTTCATTGAGGTTATAGTTCCCCCATAGATGATAAACCTATTTTTATATAACTAGGGTAAATAGCCCCGGTACTCTTCATCTTTCACATAATTTTTTGAACATGGTATAATTTATTTTCTTTTATTTTGGATTAGGTAAACGGTTGTATTAATAAAAATAAGTGTACGTTATACAAGAAAGTTACCTACCTAACTCAAAAGGCTAAAGACAGCATAAGCTAAATACGACTATCTGATCATACTATAAATACAAGCTAATCTCCCACTATCTTTCATAAATGAATAATAAGAGAACAAGGAAAATAAAATAAAAAAATGCAACACTTGATTTCCTTGATAACCGTTTCTCTAGATGAAAATTCACCTCTCATAGTTAGATGATTTCTCGCTTTCCAAATACAATACACGTTAGCTCCAAATCCAATCCTCTATACTTTCTCCTTCAAATTTCTCTAGTTTTAAACTTTTTAAGTCATTTCAAAACACTTAGAAGCGTGTTCATCTCCTTATCCAATCCTAGCCAAAACTTTATCTCAACCCAAATATTCTTCGAATAAGTACAATCGAAAAGATGTGCTTGTTTGACTCAAAATCTTGCCCTACAACAACTCCAAATAAGTAATGTGATCCTTAGTTTTAAGTAGGGGTGGAAATTGGAATGAACAGATTTGAAAAAGGGTCTTCCGAAAAAATTCCAATTTTTTTCGGAAAAGATTGTTCCATTCCAATTCCGATCATATTTTTCGGAACTGGAAAAAAATTCCTAATTCGGAATTAACCGGAAATTCCGAAATTTCGACAAGGAAATTTCAGAACTTTTGGTTCGGAAATTTTGAAACTTTTGGTTCGGAATTTATTCAGATAGATATGTATGAATATTGATTTCTCTTTTAACTAATATATATCATGTTATTTATTAACTAACTATGATATTTGTGATTAATGGTAAATAAGTTCCTGTAATTATAAGTAAATTATGCTAATTAGTAAAAAGAAAGCACCCAATAGCATCTCGAAACATAGACTCTATAGTGAGTATTATTAGACATTCCACGTTAAAAACTAACTTTTTTTAGGTTTTATCATGTTTCATTGTTTTTCTTTTTCGAAAATAAAAAAATGTTTCATTGTTTTTCAACGTTTATTTTTTCTTCTCTTTTTTTGGTCTGAAATTTACAACGTTTCTGGTTGTATACTTTATCTTAATATTCTATTATTTATTTAATATACGAAAGGTAAAATAGAAAATACAAATCGGAATAAAAATCGGATCACGAAAACCGAAATTTCGGAATATGTAGTTCCAATTCCGATCCGATTTTCTCGAAAAATCGGAAATCAGATTTTCGGAAATTCTGAACCTTAAAAACATGTTCCCAAATCGGAATTTTCGGATCGGTAAAGTCAGAAATCGGAAATTTCGGATCTATTTCCACCCCTAGACTCTCCTTCAAAGTCGTCCAAATAATAATCGCATGTTTAGAAAATACACACGAGTCCCAAATAATATTCGCCCAAGGTTTAATAAAATATTTCTGACGAAATAAATCATAATGTTCTTTATGTAAAGAATAAAATTCCTAACTTGATATCCATGTGTAATGTGACTCGCATTTCCCGAATAAAACCACAAAACCAAAATATTCTTCCGGCCACTCCTAATGACCCCCAAATAATATTCTTTTACTCCTAAACATTCTTCAAGAAGGGAGAATCACCCGTTCTCGATTTCCATTCCCAAAATCCACAAGATTGAAAATATTCTCCGTGAATCCATCTAATCCAAATTGAATCTTTTTTTCCACGATTTTCCAAAATATTTTTAAGAGTAATGCTTTGTTCCATGCTTCTAAATTTTTTTAACCCAAATCCACTTCATCTTATATTTTTATCTTTTTTTTTACCAATAATAAAATATCATCTAAAAAAACCAAAAAAATAAATAAAATAAACTTGTCTTTTATGATTCACGTCAATAATTTATTAATTATTACACAAAATTAGCATACATATATGTGCACCTTTATGAGAAATAAGTACACTTATCCGACATGTTTATGCCTATCAATATGTCTCGTATATATTACTACTAGGTGAAACCCGTATCTAAAGACACTAAAGCAAAAATTAATTCTGTTGACGGGAATCGAACCCAGGTTCCCTAGCTGAAGGGGCCAGAATCAATCCTGACCACCACTTATGTTTAGCCATATTAAATCCTGGCCACCACTTATGTTTGGTCAGATTTAATCCTGGCCACCATTTATGCGGGTAAATCTGAACCGTAGAAAAAACTCTGAAATATATTATAGATTGGTGTCAGTCTTTTGAGAAAAGCTTTAATAGAATCTTAGTTTCCATCCAAAACTCTACAATATGAGAAAAGACAAAATATAAAAGTTACAAAAAGAAAAAATACTATAATCTTGCAAGGTCCAAAGAATTAACAATATTGTTTGCGCCAGAACGTGTCTTTATTCTCTCAATAGCTACATGTGTTCCTCACAATTTTCCATTATACCAGCCCCTATTTTTTTTAACATTCCATCAAACCCACAAACTTTCAAAATAATTTCACTCAAGTTCCTATACCCAAAACCAACATTGGAACCTACTCACAATAGTCATAACTCCCAAGAAAAAAGATCAAATTACATGTATTGCTTTACCCCTGAATTGACAGACCCGGATATAAAGTGAACATAGACTTACAATTAAAAGGTTTTTTTTTTCATACATAGGAGGCTTTAAAGCCGTTAAGAAAAACTTATTACATAAAGAACTACTGTTCTTATTTAGGAAGTAAAACAACTCTCGCGGTTGCTCGCTCACATCTATCTCTCATAATCAATTTCGTTAGGTAACCAGGGGGTTCTTCAAAGTCCATCGGCTGTATATTCATAGATGCACCTACTTTAGCTAACATGTCCGCACAAAAGTTCGCTTCTCTAAATATATGGTGCACCTCAATGTATGGATAGCGCTTCAGTAATACACGACATTCATTAACTATTGAAACAGTGCGACTACCTAAGTTTCCACCGCCCTTCACTAGCGCATGAAACTTCCCCGAGCCCATCTCATAGTGAGTTGAGCTCCCACCGCCCTTCACTAGCGCGTGGAGCTCCTCCGAATCTGTTTCAATACTTAGTGTGGTAAAACCCTTATTAATAGCCCATTTCAGACCAAAATATAGCGCAAATAATTCCGAGAAGAATGGGGAACCTGCTATACAATTACCTAGAAAACCAGCAATACATGAACCATGTATGTCCCTCAATATACCACCAATACCAGCGGTACCATTTGTGGGGAAAAAGCTACCATCAATGTTCAATTTAAACCCGAAGGAAGGCTTAACCCACTTTACCATTATATTCTTTGCCATTTTGATTTTACCCCTGTCAAAACTTTTCCCCCAAGCTAGAACGAAATTCTTAGCTAAGGAGAAAATCTCTCGCTTTAGTCCCAAGATATGCGGGATATTAAAAGATTCTTTATAAAGAAATGAGTTGCGCTTTACCCATATGACCCAAAGAGATGCCGCGAAAACTAGAGGCCAATCAAGACCCCCAATTTGTGCCTTGGATTTTAAATGAGCTTCGATCCATTGTTCTCTTACTGTTACGGTTCGTGAAACAATTCCAGGAGCTTCATTTGTATAGTCTAGCAAATTAGGAAGAAAACCAGTTTGGTCCCTGGACTGTTCTTGGTTGATAGCTAACATTTGACCCCTGGAGTGCTCACTATTTGCATTTTGACCCCTGGCCTGCTCGCTAATTACAGTTCGGCCCCTGGATTGATCACAAGTTACAGCTCGGACCCTGGACTGCCCACGGTTTGCAGTTTGGTCCCTGGATTGTTCCCACCGACGGTTCAGCACCAGCAATTTGTCCCGGTCTTGTTCCAGCAGTGCACCATCGTCCAAATGCAGCAGATCCACTTCCGATTGCTGCAGCAGGTCCTCCATCCCGTAAGGCGTAGCAGCAGCAGTTCCAAAGTCCATTCCAGCAGCAACATTCTCGCGCGAAAGCCTCCTCCACACCATAGCTGAATTTGATTGTCTAGACCCTGCATGAAAACCTAGTAAGTCCCAAACCATCACAGAAATTTTACAATTTAAAAACAAGTGTAAGAGGTCCTCCCTTTCCGCCCCACACACGCCACATCTCCTCGAGTCAATTATGTTCCTAGCATATAGATTATCCGCTGTTCCAATCCGGTTTAACACGACTTTCCAAAGGAATAATTTGATTTTTTGGGAGCACTTTAGCTTCCAAATCAAGTCCCAATTAAACGATGACTCAACCTCGCTTTCGTTCAATTTCATGAATGCTGATTTCACGGTAAAATGCCCCGATTTGTCAAGCTTCCACAAGGCTCTTGTCCCCTCATCTTCATTCAACTCCTCAATATCTTCTCGTATGGCCTCTATTCCGATTAAAATAGCTTTACAAACACTAGATTCGTTTCCATTCCAAGCATGATTTAGCGGCCCATCCTTGAAATATTTGTTCTTAAGCACTTCTATCCATGCTACAGGTTGCTCACTTTGAATCAATTTCCATCCAAGTTTTGCTAGCAAAGCCAAGTTATATTTTTCCGCACTTCTTATACCAAGACCCCCATTAGCCTTTGGCTTACACACTTGACCCCACGCTACCCAGTGGACTTTTCTTTCCAATACCGAAGAACCCCAAATAAAGTCCCGAATAACTCTATCAATATCATTACAAACATACTTTGTCAATTTTAACACTTGCATTTGATAGACAGGTATCGCATTTAGCACAGATTAGGCTAGCGTAACTCGACCAGCGAAAGAAAGAGTACTTGTCTTCCACATAGATAATTTACTTCTCATTTTCTCAACTATGCCTTTATAGAAGCCCTTTGGTAGTATTCCCGAGAGAATAGGCACCCCAAGATAATTTCCAAACGAGTCGCTATGACAAAATCCACTAGCTTCAGCTAGGTCCATTTGCGTTTGAAGCGGGACATTCTTTGAAAAATAAATCAGGGATTTTTCCGCGCTAATAGTCTGTCCAGCCTCTTTACAGAATCTATACATGGCCTCTTGTATCACCTGTACCTGCAATAAAGATGCTTCACCAAAGAGTATTAAATCATCTGCGAAAAATAAATGAGATAATTTGGGGCAATTCCGTCCAACTTGAATTTCTTTCCACTTCCCTTCGGTGCAAAGCTCCTGCATTAAAAGGGACAATCTTTCCATACACATAACAAAAATATAAGGAGAGAGAGGGTCCCCTTGCCGAATACCACTGTGGGGTGTAAATGGAGGTAAAGGTTCTCCATTCCAAAGTACGCGCATCTCATTCTCCTTCATACTTGACATGACAATTTTGACCCCTTATTCGGAAATCCAAAGTGATTGATCGTGTCTTCAATGAAATCCCATCTAATTTTATCATAGGCTTTAGCAAGATCTATTTTAATAGCCATGATTCCTTTCTTTCCGCTTAGGTGCCGCATCTTATGATCCACCTCCCGAATTAGTACCACGTTGTCAATCGTAGAGTGACCTGGCAAAAAACTACTTTGGCAAGGCCAATCATGTTAGATAAAATAGGCCTCAGTCGATTAACCATAGCCTTCATAACAAATTTAACTGGACAATTTATAAGACTAATGGGACGGAATAAGCGTACCCGGTTCGGGTCTGGTACTTTCGGAATTAAATGAATAAGTGTACCATTCAGACCCGAAGGTAAATGACCATCCTGTACTACTTCTCGAATCATCTTACAAACCGATGGTCCCACAGTGGACCAACATTTCTGGTAGAACGCAACTGACATACCATCTGGGCCTGGGGCTTTGGACGGATTTGATTGAAAAACGACTTCTCGAATCTCTTCGTCCGTAAAAGGTTGACCAAGACTGCTAATCTCTGCCCTCTCGATAGGACCCACTCGCGGTAAAAGGAAACCATCCACTACTTCACCAGGCTCCTCATAGAGGCCTTCAAAATAATCTCTTACCAACAATTAAAAGGTTTAGGACATAATATGAGTAGTGGTTTAGATGCGTTCTCCGATTAAATTTTCCTACATATTGATTAAATTTAATTTGAGTCATTGATATATGTAAAGAGAAAATTGACTGAATTGAGACCATATAATCATATCAATGATGTTATATGAAATAAATATCTGGACTATTCTCTTGAATAGAGGGGACTATCCCAAATTAAATAGACTTATATATGGTGAATATTACCTTAATAATTAATTGTCGTCAAGTACAGATGATGTCCTATATGTTTAGGTATTCATTACTGGACTGCTGAACCTACTCACTCAAGCTTTCAATGGTCCTCCCTATTGACGGAAACCACAAAACACACATGGGCCCTCCCATTACACTATTCGCAAAACATCACTTCTCATACTGTAAAAAGGCTTCCAATGGTCACAAAATGGACATTGTAGCATTTGTATAAAAGGATAATTAAATTATAACTATATTAGATAATCATGAAAAGTTGTAAAAGTGAAGACATTCAGTTAGTAACTAAATCAATTTTTAGATTTTCAACTGTAATTTTTTACCTTAATTTAGGTACTTTGCCAAGCCGGGTGGATGATGGTGGAGAATGTTTTTTGAGCGGAGCCGATTTTCTTAGCTAGGTGGAAACAATTTCACTTAAATCATATTACCTTTATTTGGGTTCTTCGATTGTTGATGGCATAGCCAAGCAGGGTTGATGATGGTGGAATGGTCTTCGAGCGGCTAAGGAAAAATGAACGGCAATGGAGGGTGTGAGAAAGGGAAAAGGGAATGGGAAATGAAAATGGAACGGGTTAGGGTTTATTAATTTTTTATTAATGATAAGTGGAGCCAGAAATGATCTTGGCCACCACTTATGTTTGGCCAGAATCAATCTTGGTCACCACTTATGTGAAAACTCTATTTTATAATATAGACTAGGTATAACCCGTGTCTGAAGACACTATGAAAAATAATTTTTTACTAACAAGTCACAAATCATATTTTCAATTATGTTTGCGTCTAGTAATTACAAATGTGTTTTAAGTGTGCAAAGAGAGAAAAATAAATGTGTGCATTGTACAAATATCTCCAAATTTCACTGGTTTTGTAGAAGGATTCGTTGCTAGCGGTGGTGTTCAAAACTTCTATTTTTTTGCGTTGTGTTATGAGGAAGATGGCCCAAAAATTATAAATGTAGAAAAAGTGTCATTAATTTTATATTTATGTATACTTTACTCGATAAATTGTGTCCTTCAAATCGTGTGGATTGTATTTTTTGGAGTTATTCTTGAGTTGTTCAATTACTTATTTTATATCTTTATTTAGGGAACAATAATAGATGATGAGATTAATTTATTTATTTCTTGAGTTAAGATGGTGTTTTAAGATATATGGAGAAAAATTACTCATTTTATGATATAATTGATAATTGCTTGGAATTAGGTGCAAAAATATATCTATCAGAAAAAAGTTATATGAGAAACGAATTATTGAATTTGAAGTATTTTAAATTTACTCTCCCCCTAAAAAGGAAAAAAATAGAAAAATTGTGAGTATATTTATTAGCGTAATTTTCATTAAATTATCAACTAAATGATGGTGGAGAATGTTTTTTGAGCGGCGCCGGTTTTCTTAGCTAGGTGGAAACAATTTCACTTAAATTATATTACCTTTATTTGGGTTCTTAAATTGTTGATGGCGTAGCCAAGTAGGGTTAATGATGGTGGAATGGTCTTCGAGCGGCGAAGGAAAAACGAAAGGCAATGGAGGTTGTGAGAAAGGGAAAAGGGAATGGGAAGTGAAAATAGAACGGGTTAGGGTTTATTAATTTTTTTACCAATGATAAGTGGGGCCAGAAATATCTTAACCACCACTTATGTTTGGTCAGAATCAATCATAACCACCACTTATGTAAAAACTCTATTTTATAATATAGATTATTTAATAATTAACAAATCACTAACATCAGAAATAAAAAAAATTTAAAAAAAAAGACCTTGTTAATTAGGACATATTCATGATTTTTTTTCAAAAAGATGCTAAAAATTAGAATGATCAGTTAGATTTGAAAAATAATAAGAGAAAATTACCCAAGGAGTCTTGACCACACCACACCGGGACCTAACAAGACTCCTTGGATTAACTCTTCTAACTAAAGGCCTCATCCATATTTTAACACTATATAGCTATTTACCCTTTTACTATTATACCCTCCTTTGTTTTTTAATCACTATATATAATACTTTTATAAACCCTAAACCTTTATCTCACATAACTAACTCCAAATTTGACTTTAATCGGTTATTTCTCTATCTCTCTCTCACTGACATAGCTGTCCAAACATCAAACTCTCTCTTTCCACGCTATCGCCATCACTATCGGAGCTTATTTCTCTCTAAAACTACATCGGCGCTCACTTATTATTATTTCAATCGATCGTTTCTCGGTGCTTGCAGACTTATTATTATACATATTGTGTTCATCACGTAAGGTACTGTGTTTTTGTCCTTTATACTTGTTTTAGCTGGGCTTTTATGAATTTGATACGATTATGTGTTTAAATTTGCTGCAACTGTTTGTTATATGCATTGTTTCATATACGAGTAGTGTTTCCTTGATTTTATTGTGTTCATTGTGTGTTTTATATGTGTTTCTACTGGTTTTATCTGTTTTTTCATTATTTCGATATGATTTTGTGCTTATATTTTTGCTGCAATTGTTGTGCTTATATTTTGCTGCAATTGTTGTGCTTTAATGAATTGATTCATATACGAGTAGTTGTATATTGTTTTTCATCAGTTTGTTGGCGTTTATCATGTGTTTATGTGTGGTTTGATGTTATACTACATTTTTTGCTTTAATTCGCGAATGATCATGTGTTTTTGACGCATGCTCAGTAGATTTTCGAGTGCGATATGATTTCTACGTGTGTGCATGGTTTGCATGGTATACATGCTCAGTAGTTTGTACTTGTATCAGTAATTCGTCTGTTGTCATGCTCAGTACTTTTCATGTGTATAACATTGTGTATTATGAGCTCAGTTATTTGATCAATTTGTATGCATGCTCAGTAGATTTTACGTGTTTATAACATGTATGCTCAGTACTTATGCCTGATGGGGGGGTACTTCTGGTTCATGCTCATTGTTTTTTTGTATAGTATGTATTCATGCTCAGTACTTTAATGTATACAACATGTGTAATATGAGCTCAGATCATTGATCAATTGTATGCGTGCTCAATAGATTATGCATGTATGCCCAGTTATAACAGGTATGATCAGTACTTATGCATGCTGGGGTGGTACTTATGTGTCATGCTCAGTGTTTTTTGTATAGTCTGTATTCATGCTCAGTACTTATGGTATACTCGTGTTTGTTTCTTGAGTGCTAAATTTCCAGACTAGATGGATTCCGATATCCTCGTTATGTTCACGGCTGGTGCAGACCATGTGTTTTTGCCGTTCAGCAAGCTGGTTGACTTCAATTCGATCAAGGATTTCGTAGTCAACCGATGGGGTTCGTTTGGTGGTTCTGTTAGATTATCGTATACTATTGGTGATTATAAAGATTCTAGACTAGATAACGACTCCGATTTCACCACGATCAGGTGGATTTTGGATCGTGGCAATTACAATAAGATTGACATTTGTGTATCCGACAACCGAGCTAGCTTGCATTTTAGTAATCCCAATACAGATTCATCCAGTTCTAGTGTTCAGCTCGTTCAACCCGTCCCTATACAATCTATTCACGACCCTACCATACCCGACCCCGCTCCACCCTTTTTCACACACGAAGTTAAGGATTTAAGAAGCGACTCTTGGAAATCTCTGTTACAACATACAGGGCAGTGCTTTATGGGCGGTGCCGAACAATTTCGCATTGCTCTTTGTAAACAAGCCGCAGTCGAAGGCTTCGATTTTGACTATATTCATAACAACAAGAGTCGTATAAGCGCTCAATGCTTTCACAAGGTTCGAAAGGGCTGCAAGTGGTACGTCTATGTTTCTCTGGAGAAATCTAACGGGTTTTGGT
This sequence comes from Nemophila menziesii, assembly GCA_029959085.1. NCBI lineage: Eukaryota > Viridiplantae > Streptophyta > Magnoliopsida > Boraginales > Hydrophyllaceae > Nemophila > Nemophila menziesii. The sequence goes on along the minus strand of JARWIR010000007.1, from coordinate 20,512,779 downwards.
ACGTGAGGACTTATAGGTCTATTCATACATGCGGTCATGTTTACAAGAAAATGTCCCACGATAGGTTGGACTCTAGCGTATTGTCTCGTGTTATTGCGGACGAGGTTCATGCGAATCCTTCACTTAGGCCAAGAGAAATTCAGTTTATTCTAAAGGAGAGCTACGGTTTCGATATTTCTTACAAAACTTCTTGGGGCACCGTCAACAAGGCGAAGGACCATCTATTCGGCGATATCGAATCATCGTTTAATCGTTTGCAGACTTATTTTGAGAAGCTTAAAGCGCTTGACCCGAGTACTGTTTTTTCTGTCGAATGTGATCCTGTTTCTCGCGTATTCCACCGTTGTTTTTTCTCGTTTGGAGCATCCATAGCCGGATTTCGATCATGCCGTCCGATGATATTTCTGGACGGGACTTTCTTGAAATCCAAATACAAGGGAATGTTAGTCGTGGCTACGGCTAAGGACGGTAACCAAGGTTAGTAGAAGATACGTATATGATGATTTTTTTTTTTTTTTAATAAAGTATGATCCATGCTCAGTGGATTTTTTCTGCTGAGTATATGATCCATGCTCAGTGAATGTGTTTTTTTTTTTATGAGTATATGATACATGCTCAGTGGAGTTTTTTGCTGATTAATTTTTTGTGCATGCTCAGCATTTTTGCTGAGCATATGATCCATGCTCAGTACTTTTTTCTGGGTTTTATACAGGTTTATTCCCTTTTGCTTTTGGTGTGGTCCCCGGTGAAGATACAGCGAGTTGGACTGGATTCCTGACCTTCTTGAAACCTCTCGTAAGTGGGCGACCACTCACCTTCATATCTGATCGTAACCCGGGACTACTAAATGCAGTGAAATCTGTGTTCCCCAACGAAAGCCATAGTTTCTGTCTTAAACATGTAGAGAAAAATCTTCGTGTTGCAATGAAGGGTTCTACGTTTTTCCGTGATCGAATGGTTCATCTTATGAACACAGTTGCACGCGCACCAGACATTCCACACTTTGATTACTTTATGAACATCTGGCTTGCTGAAGGTAAAACCCAACTCCACACATTCCTCAGTACATTGCCAAAAGAGAACTATGCGAGTGCACATTTCCCTGGCCGGCGGTATGGTGAGATGACGTCAAACGCGGTCGAATCGTTCAACTATTGGATATTAGATCAAAGGGCTCTTCCTATTTCACAGCTTATCGACACTTTGCGTGTAAAACTGATGCAGTGGTTTTACGATCGGTCTTTAACTTCATCTAAATGGACCACTCCACTATGCCCCACCTCCATGACAATGTATAACACCAATGTTGGCCTTAGCTCTACCTGGAGTGTTAAACAGTCAAACCTTAATCTTTTCCAGGTCGGTTCTAACCCCGTTATGGTTGTAGACATCGCTGCTCGTACATGTTCCTGTTGTTCATGGCAACAGCTTGGTTTCCCTTGCCAACACGCGCTCTGTGCGCTGTCATCTGCTGGTGTCGTAAACCCTTTTGATTACGTCGAGTCATATTTTCATGTTTCTTCTTACAGGGATTCGTATGCAAAAAGTATTCCTCCCATGTCGACTTTTGAAATAGAAGTCCCCTTAGGCGATTCCGAAATTGTCCGTCCTCCTCCATGTAGAGTTCAACCTGGCAGACCTCATACCAAGCGTTACCGTTCATTTACCGAGAAACCGGTTCGTATAATTCGGTGTGGAAGGTGCCACAAGATCGGAACTCACAACAGCAGAACATGCAGGGCTGCAATATGATTCTTTTTTGCTAGAATAAAGATGTTGTAAGGACATTTGGATCGGAACTTTATAATTTTACTTGTAAAGACTTTTGGATTTGTTTTCTTTCATTGAATTTTTCAATGTTTTTTGTATTGAGTTGTGGCCTATGATCAGTGCTTTTTTTACTAATCACACAATTATATGCTCAGTTCTTTTGTACTGATCATACATCTTTGTGCTAAGTATCTTGCAGGGGGTGAGTGTTGTGTAGTGCTCAGTACTTTTGCATTCGAGTACTATTATATGCTCAGTACTGATAATTATCACGTGCTCAGCACTTTGTACTTAGTTTTTGTTCAGTGCTCAGCACTGTGTAATTGGATTGTGTGCTCAGTACTTTGTACTGATTATTACCCGTGCTCAGTACTTTTGTACTGAGTATAGTGCTCAGCACTTTGTACTTGGTTTGTGGACACATCACAGCCAAGGCATAATACTGAGCATATGCACCCATGCTCAGTACTTTTGACTTGTTTTTTTTTCAGCTCAAATAGTTCATCATAACAACAAAAAACTAAACTTAAATGTTATAATCTTGATCAAAATACCACATAATAAAAATAAATCCTACATCGTAGTTCAAAATATTACATATCAAAATAATCAAAAGTCTACACATTACTATTACATAATTTTTCAAACGCAAGCAATGCCGCGGGAATACTTTTCACTCCTTAGCAATTTACTGACTATTTCCGCACGCATCCCATTTATCACACTTTGTTTCATTTGATAAGTCCCGACTGAGCCTGATATGTAAACTTGTTTAGCCCACATCAAAACAAACACCCCACAGTCCAAGCTCCCATGCTCTTGCTGAGCCGATTTCACATGGATTATTGGATACTTTTCTCTGGAATCTTGATTATTTGCATGCAGTACTTCTTTCACGAGGTAATTTCTGTATCTCTCTGCAGCAATCTCTGTTTTTAATCCAATCGATCCCTCTCCTTTGTTGCATATAGAATTGTAGTGTTGGAAAAGCCTGTTTGCTTTGTCGTATACAATAAGGCTCCAGTGACTTCCACTTTTCCCGTCTTTTACAAAAACGGGGAGCAGCGTATAGTCTTGCTCAACGCAATTCTTAGCAAACGGCTCCTTTACCAACACATTTCTAGCTTCTTCTAGCGTTTCCTCCTCAACGTAGTGCTGTCAAAACAATAAATCAAAGGTTATAATTAATTCACACTACTATAAGGACACAACTGTCCGTTTCACTCACATAGCAGCTGCCCCATTGAAAGGTAACTTTTCGCGGTAATCCAATTTTCCCATTCCCGTATTCTTCGTCCAGCATCACCATCACAGCATCAATTACCTGTTGTACATGACCAATACTTTAGTAAACAATAATCAATTCTACTGAGCATGTCAGTCATGCTCAGTACATTAGAAAACAATAATCATTTTTACTGAGCATGACATACATACTCAGTACTTTATTACCCCTCATTTATAAAGTTACCCATGGTTCATACCTCCACTGGCAAGGCACCCCTGTGTGCGATGTTCAACGCTTCATATCCCGAGACTGTAATCGAATCTTTCATCCACACGTGATTCTTCAGCTGTTCGTCAGACTTTTTATATAACCAATCATGTTCAGCTTGATCTGCCACATTTCTGTCGAAAAATCTCCGGGTTGATTTGACCTTCTTTCTTTCTTGAATCGGTTTTTTACCCTTATCCTGCTCCGTCACGTTCTTGCTCTCCTTCACCTTCACCGTCACCTTTTTGCTATCCTGAGCATCATCGTCGTCTTGACTTGCATTCAGCAAATCGAATTTTGGTTGTGATGGACCGATTTCGACTCCTTTCGATGTAGCTTTAGACACTTTTGCAGGTTTTGTAGTTTTTTCTGGATTCTGTTTTCTCTTTGTTGCTCGGACCGGTGCATCTTCTCCGAATTCCGAGTCTTTCGTTGTCTTCGCAACTCGTTTGTTCAACTTGACGTTCCTTGGAATGCTACCCGGAGTATACGTTTTGTAACGTTTGATCTCTTGTTGTCTGCTGCTTCCTTCATCCGGATGTTTAACTTTTTTAGCTACGCCACACGCCATATTGACCACTGAGTCTAGCCTACCTTCCTCCTCCTTACTCAGCAGTTGAGAGTCCTCTTCACCATCATGCTCAGTGGTTTCTTGAGCATCAATTTCTCCCCGAGCCGCCATTTTATTAATCTCAATTAGGGATGCGATTTCATCTTTCAGCTTTTTGTTCTCTTCCTCTATTATTAGCGAGCCGTTTACCAGAGTCTCCTGTGCTTCAATCATTGACACGTTATCGTCATAAGCCGCTTTAAGTTGAGCTTCCAACATTTTATTTTTGGCGGCTAATTCATTTATCGTTTTTTCTTGGGCAAAAGTTTTGGCTTGAGCAACGTTCACGTCTTCCTCAAGCGACTGTATCCTCCTGTCTAGTTGTTTTATTCTAACCTGCAACCTTACGTTTTTTCTCTCAAAAACTTTTGTTTGCAGATTATCTTCTTCAAGGTTTTTAACCTGCTCTGTTAATCTCTCTATCACGTCTAACAGTCGGTTGTTCTCACCAGCCACATCATCGATTCGACCACAGATTCGATCGTTTTTTATCTTGTCTTCTTCTAGTTTTCTTACCTTCTCTGTCATTTTTTCTAACTCTTCTACCAGTCTGTTGTTCTCGCAAGCTGCATCATCGATTCGACTGCGTAGGCTCAACACAACTGGATCTTTGGAACCCGACCCTACTTGGTTTGCGCCATCATACCTGTATCTCAGACACTCCGCCGCCTCATTTACAACAGTTTCTCTAACTTTACACAAGCCCGACCCCTCTATCCCTTCTTCTTTTTCGGACTCCTTATCGTCATCCATATCAACCTCCTGTATGTATTCATCACCGTCTCCTTTCTCGGACCCCTTTTCGGTTCCCTTTTCGACCTTACTCAGGTCATCACTCTCCATCTTTTCATGATCATCTCCTCCATTTGGCGGACCGTCATCTTCTAACGAGTCTTCCACCACCATCTCTTCCGCCTCACTAGACACTTCTGTGTTCTGGTCGTTGTCCTTCATCTGATCATCACCTTCATCCTCATCATCTCTATCTATCTCAAACCCATCTCCGTTATCATTCATCCAATCACTCACGTTTACATCATCACTAACCATCGTATCATCAACATTTCCCTCATCATCAGCCTCGCCTTTGCTTTGAGCTTCCTCACTATTACAATTTGCCTGAGCATGACCTTCATCTTCATCCCCATCACTGCCTTTGTTCTGATTGGTATCTTCATTAGCATCTGTTGGAGCATTCACGTCACCACCTTCGTTATTTCCATGAATCTGATCATTAGGTACATCTTCGACTTCCTCACCATTATCCGGAGCATTGACCCCAGCACCATCATTATTTACACCTTCGTCACCGTTGTCCTGAGCATGGACCCCAGCACCATCATTATTGACACCTTCATTAACATTGTTGTCCTGAGCATTGACCTCAGGACCTTCATTGACACCTTCAACTTCGTCACCTTCGTTAGCACCACCATCTTGCTCGTTTCCTTGTAAACCAAGAAACGACTTTTCTTCATCAGTAGGTTCTAGTTCTTCGATAGAGACCTGCAAACAGTTTACAAACAAAATCGATTAATAATGCACATACCCAGTACAATTACATAAATGAAAAAAGTAAATTATTGTAGTATTATCACCATTACCTTTTTTGGTTTCACCCGATGAGGGTCTGCCTTTCTTTAACCAGTAAGATACTCCCACTTTAAAAATCTTGGTGTTGCATTCTGGTCCCTGGATCTTCCGACAGCCACGTGCTCATAATACCAAGGCTGAAATGTTATTTTTGTACTAATCAGTAATAAATAAAAATTTCAGTAATAAAGTTTGATTTTATAGTACTTACCATCAGTATAAATAGTCCTCCTGTCACAGAACGGATGTCCTCGTATGTCGAGATTCCATCCATAATCTCATTCACGATAGCAGAAGCCCAGTCGTATGACTTCATTTCTTCAAGGTCTTCACACAGCAGGATGAACGGTTTCCTAACCGTGTAATTTCTATTCGCGAATAAAAGCGCTGTAATAGTGTATATGCTCAGTAGTTTTGCCATATCTTCTTGAGCTTCAACTGTTGGCGGTCCTTCCAATATCATCAGTATACGTTTATCGAGTTTCGGCAGGGTAAGTTTTGATTTGTCTAAACCTGGGAATACCCGATCATACCACTCACTATGAGCGCTTTCTTGATCTGTTGTAAATACCGGGAACGACGCAGTTCCACATTCAATCCCCATCAGAATCTTGACCTCCTTTGGTGTTATTTGTAGGTGCTTGTCACCAATTACGAACAATTTATTGTCCCGATCGTAGCATTCGATCAGCTGTTTCACCACTTGATCGGATTTCTTAATGTAATCGTAATCATCTCTCTTACCATATAACCCCCTCCACAGTCTGTGGAAGGGTGTTTTGTTGCTTCTTCCCAGATATTCAATCTTAAACTTATCTTTCTTCAGGATAGTGAATAATCCGACAAGTGTTGATCGGTATTGTAGTTCTTTATTTTCCTTGTTCTGTAAAAAACACATTTTCAGATATATGTTATTGAGCATACAAGCAACCTCTGAGCATAGGAGCATAGTACTAGTATATAAGTTATTTTTTTATAATTACATCAGTGAATCACACAACAGCTGAGCATACAAAGGAATCACAGAGCATGAGCAACATAATCACAAATCCAGCCACCTTTTTGTGCATATAAGGCATACAAACCACTGAGCATGTACATTTTTTACATAATTCATCTAAAACTACTGAGCATGCACACTTTTACATTTCTTAATTGAGCATATAATCAGATTTTAACAACCAGCCTAATGAACATATAAAACTACTGAGCATAATCACTTTTATTGCATACACATCTGATAATCAAACTACTGATCAACTAAAAATGCTGAGCATCAATAATTGATGCACGTAATCGATGCATTATCAATGCATCGACTATATGCATCGATTTACTGAGCATAAGTAAATAATATGAACTCGCATAGTTTTTTTTGCTGTGCATGATCAGAAAACACAACATGCAATCAACAGAAAACCTAACATACTCAATATAATCGGAAAAAACTAATAAAAATCAATTAAAAGTCCTGATTGTACCTTTTTCCCCTTTGTTCCCTTTTTCCCCTTGTCGGAGGTCTCTGCTTCATTCGAATGCGACATCGTTTAAGTATGAATTGTCTGAATAATCAGTAGAAAGTCGGTTCTGTTGATTATGACCGTCTACTTTCCTACTTTTTCCGATTATCGTCGTCAGTTGATGGTCGTCTGTTACTGTTTTACTGAGCAACACCGTCGGCGGTTGTTTTCCGGTGCTGTTCTGCTATCGATCAGTATAAAGTTTGCTGTCTTCCCTTCTTCTTCGTTGAGCGCCGTTTGTGTTGTTGTTTCTATCAGATTTACCGGTGTATTTTCAGTAGGTTCGCCGATTATCGCCGGTTGATTATCCAGAGAGAGAGAGAGATAGAGAGAGAGAGAGAGAGAGAATGGAAAGTGGAACGTTGCTGATGATTTTAGCGGGTTAACGAAGAGACTCTATTTTGTTTTTTCTCTTTTGTTTGAACAGTAAGGGTAATCATGTCATTTACCAATATGGAGGCCTCTAAGTAGAAGAGAGATCACACCTGGTTCCTATGTGGCTACAAGATGGTCCCCAAGACTCCTTGGGTAATTCACCCAAATAATAAAAGTTTTATATTTTTATTTAGAAACTAATTATATTTAAACTAGTGAAAAAAAGGGGAAATTAGAAAAAAAAAATTCACTACATCCTTCGACCGCGTGATACTTCTATGATTCTATCCAAATAAAATGGGATGCGCATTTTAAAAGATCTTACTATTTTCATAAAAATTTGGAAAAAATAAGAATTTCTTTTATCTATATTTGTTTACTTAATTTTTTACATATATTAAGAATTATAATAATTTTTTTTACCATTATAAAAATAGAGAATGCCCATTTAAATTATAATTAGGAAAGTTTATGTCTAAAAATTGACATGTTATTATTTCTTCCTAATTAGATTATCCAGTTTCCCATTTTTTTTTTGGACAAGGAAAGGTGCCAAGGCACCGAAAAGAAAACCAAAACAATCAATCTCTTCCTAATTTACTAAACATGATAGCAAGGTCGAAAGGACTTATAGCCGATCGACGAAGAGAAGTTGCCATGTGTCTAGCTTCTTTAGCAACCTTATCCGCACGGCTGTTGAGCTTCCTGTTGATGTGGTGATATGAAATTTGCCCGATCTCACCAGCTCTGTGGATAATCTTACGCATAAAAGGCTGGATATTCCAACACATAATTGACACCTGATGAATACCTTGAATAATCCCAAGGTTATCTGAATAAATAACTTTTTCTTTTCCTGGAAATGCCGCACATAGTTCTGTTGCTTTGAGCACCGCCTGTGCTTCTCCTTCCACCGCGGAGTTACATTCCTCGATAAAGCTCCTAGTAAAGGACTTGCTAGAACGATTGTGCACCCCGACAACTGCTAACCCCGTAGGCTCCCATTTATTTAAAAAAGATGCATCGTAGAAAAAGGAATATTCTGGTTCTAAATCTGTTGGAGTATTTTCGTTGTTCTCTATCCCTTGTTTCTTGAAACTATTATAGTATTTATTCCCCCACTCTATTCCATGTATTTCTTCCATGAGCTTTTTGTAGCTATGTTGATTCATGTGCCACAAATCTTTGTTCCTTCGTGTAACGCTTTCATTTTCCCTTTCCAGATATTCCAAAGATTAATCATAATGAAATCTCTCACAATATTCTCTTCCCATCCTCCTTTCACAAAGCTTTGTATTATTTTTAGGAACCATTCTTCAATACTTTCTTCGAGGTTTTCTTGTATTCTAATTTGTAGAAGTGATCCTGCCCAAATATCTTTACACATGGTGCATTAAAGTAGTAAATGTTCTACGTTTTCTACTGGGTTATTACACCAAAGACAGTTTGTTGAGTCTGCACATTTCCTAATGTATAAATTTTTCCTTGTGTGTATAGAATTGTTTATAATTCTACATATAAAGAGTTTGATTTTTTCGGTATGTTAGATTTCCATATTGTTTTCCATATAGGAGATTCATGTGTTGGAGCAGTAGCTGTTGTTGTAGGTTTATTGATAATTTGATCTTCAGTTATAACTCTATATCCGGTCTTATTATCATAAGTTCCATCCTTCAAGAACGGCCACACAAATTTATTTGTATTCTCACTATTCATGTTTTTAATCCTTTTGATAAGTGGAATAATCGGTTCCAAAAAATATTATCTATCAGTTCCGTATCCCACTCTGTAGATCCTTTTTTCATGAGTTCGCTGACTCTAGTTATCGTGACTCCCTCGGGTTTCTCAATTTTCCAATTTGTGTCGATCCATCTGTCGTTCCATATATCTGTATTTTTCCTGTTTCTAATTATATTGATCCCGTGTTTTTTTATAAAATCTCTTTCTTCTATAAGGCTTGCCCAACTACAATTTCTGCTTTGTCGCAGTTTACAACTCATAATATCAGATTTGTTAAAGTAGATACCTTTTAGAAGTTTTGCAGCAAGATTGTTTGGGCTATTATTTAATCTCCAAACTTGTGCCGCTGGGAGAACCGTGTTCGTTTTCTTGAAATCTTTAGACCCTAATCCTCCTATCATTTTGCTAACAGCTATCTTTTCCCAAGCAATCTAGTGGATTCTATTTCTCTCACCTGAGTTCCACCAAAAGTTAGAAATAGCCGATATCAATTTATTACAAAAAATGATCAAAAACAAAAAAATAAACATATAATAGTTGGGAATGGCCTGTAAGATAGCTTTGATAAGTACTTCTTTGCCTCCTTCCGAAAGGAGCTTTGCCTTCCATCCTTATGTGTTTTTGAAGATTTTCTTTGCAATCCATTCTAGTGATTCCACTTCCGATCTTTTATGGAATAATGGGATCCCCAAATAGTATCCCAAATCATTTGTTTCATGTCTATTTAAGATTGTTGAGACTGAATTCTTCATCTCTGGAGGGGATTCTTTACTAAATAGAATAGCATATTTATGAAAATTGATCTTCTGACCTGATCCAAGATAGTATAAGTTCAAACATTCTTTAAAACGATTTATATCTGTCTCCTCCAAATTTATAAAGAAGAGGGAATCATCAGCAAAGAGTAAATGAGAAATACTAGGGCAACTCCGGTTGATTTGGATACCCTTAATCGCACCATCATCGACAAAGTAATCAATAATGCTAATAAGAGATTCGGTCATAATTGAAAATAAAAAAGGGGACAGAGGGTCGCCTTGTCTAAGGCCTCTCCCTGGTTTGAAATTATCAAGTCTTTCCCCGTTCAGATTAATATTGAACAAAACTGTGGTGACACAATTCTTAATCCACTTTATCCAAGTATCATGAAAACCTAATTTTTCCAATACCTGAAAGAGAAACTCCCATCCTACTTGATCATATGTTTGTGCCATGTCTATTTTTATTGCTGTCATATGCTTTTTGTTTTTCCTTTTACGACTCATAAAGAAAGAAATTTCATGCGCAATGATGATATTATCTTGTATAGCTCGTCCTTTAATGAAAGCAAATTGTGTAGGTGGGACTATCATATTCATGAAACGACTGAGTCTATTAGATAAAATTTTAGTAATAATTCTATAAATAAATTTAACACAGGATATAGTTCTTTAATCGCCTAAATTATCTTGAGTAACCCCTTTCGGAATGAGAGTAATCAGAGTATCATTAATAGTTTCCATAGAACAGTTATTTTCGAAAAAAATCCACAATTATGTTAAAAACATCATCTTTAATAATATCCCAGAATTCTTTATAAAACTTACCGTTCAAACCGTTCGGTCCTGGACCTTTAGAAGCAGATAAGTCACGAACCGCATTCTCTACTTCTTCTAAAGAGGGTTTTTTTGTTAATTCTTTGTTCATATCATCCGTAATCTTAGGCTTTATATGTTCTAATGCTTTCCCCATATTAACTTCACTACTCTCATCTTCAGTAAAAAGAATTTTTGTAAAAGTTTTGAAAGCATTTTTTAATATCCTCCGAGTCCTCTTTCAAAATTCCAGTTGTTGTGTGTCCTCGCTAAAGGTCTTACCTCTAGGGACGTCAGGATTGTCCTTGCTAGAGATGGTCTTTTGCGACGACAATTTGTATCTTTTGTGAGGACTTGAGGTCCTCGCTAAAGATTTTGCCGAATTAAAAGCAGTCAGCGGGAAGTTGGCCATTAATGCGAACTAACCACAAAAAACTCAAAAAATCCCAAAAATTCTCCCAATTTTTTTCCTAATCTACAAAAAATTTCCAGGTCCATCAATAACGAAGCTTCTCTGATACTTCTAGCACTTGTGGGTCCCATTTTCAAGCAAATTTTTCCATCACTATGTCCACAAAATAGGTATTTTCTAATTTTTTTTAAAAATATTTAAATTGTATAATTATTGTTATATACTGTACTATATAAGTGCAATTGGTAGTCTTGAGTGTTTTATATGTGATATATTTTTAATTTTTTGTTATATAATTATTATTTTTGAATTTTGTGTTATTATATTAATTTGGTTTTTGAGTTATAATAATTTTAGGTGTTGTTTTATTAATGAAAAAATAATGTATGGATCTTTGTGAACTATTTAGATCTTTTAGGAGCATTTTTATAATTGATTATAATTGTAGGGACGGTAATGTAATTTGAATAATTAATCAAGGGCCTTAGTCGTCTATTTTCATAACTTAGGGGCATTGAAGTAATTTGTATAATAATTTGAAATAATAATTAGTGGTTTAATTTACTTTAGATAATGGACAATAGTTGAGTTAAATCAAAGAATAAGGTTACAAGGGAATATATCGCGGATATATTACAATTTATTGATTTTGCGAGAAACAAAATGGATCACTCCGGTAAAATATTTTGTCCGTGTAATCATTGTTATAATAATCTAAAGTATCTAATTGACTATTTTCAATGGGTATTTGGTCATCGTATGAGGTTTGGACGAAACATCGGGAAGAAGTAGTAACTCCAATGGATGAACCAAACGAAGATAATGTAATGTGTAATGTAATTCATGATTTGGGACCCACGTTTGAAACTGACAGGTACACCGGTGACACCGAGATGCAAGAAGAGAATGTTAATTGAAATGGTCGTGGGTGTTTTGACGCGTTGTTCAAGGAAATGGAGACAAATTTGTATCCTGGTTGCACTAAGATGAGCTCTTAGGATTTCATAGCAAAGATAATGCATGTGAAAGTGAATAATAAGTGGACGAACACCTCTTTTACCGAACTTCTTCAGTTGTTGGGTCATGTTTTGTCTGAACCTCATAACTTACCCGATTCTTATGCGGATTGCAATAGAAAGTTGAAAAGTTTGGGCATGGGATACACCACGATCGACGTGTGTTTAAATGATTGTGTTTTGTATTATAAAGAGAATGAGAATCTTGAGAAATGTCCAGTTTGTGGAGAATCAAGGTGGGACTTGAAGAAGGGGAAAAAAGTGTCGCATAAGAACTTGCGTTATTTTCCGACTGCGTCTAGGTTACAGAGAATGTATGCTTCGAGGCACACCGCGAAAGATATGATTCGGCACCATACCAGAAAGAGTAACGACGAAGACGTGTTGCGTCATCCCATCGATGGTCATATTTGGAAAACATTTGACTAGAGGAATCCCGAGTTTGCTAGTGAACCACATAATGTACGCCTTGGTTTGGGGATCGATGGGTTTTGTCCTTTCTCCATGCAAAACAACTCATACAGCATGTAGCTGGTTATATTGACGATCTACAACTTGCCCCCTTGGTTATGCATGAAAGAATCCACGTTTATGCGAATTCTGTTGATATTGGGTCCTCGTTCACCTGGAAAGGATATATATGTATTTCTCCGTCTGGCTATAGATGAGTTGGAAACGTTGTGGAGCACGTTAGTTACATGGGATGCACATATAAAGGAGGATTTTGTAATGAAGGTTAGTTTGTTGTTCACGATGAATGATTACCTAGTTAGATCGTACACTTCAAGATGGTTGGGACAAGGCTACTTAGCTTGTCCCGAATGCATGGAATATACTCCTTCTGTGCGGGTTAATAAAAGAGTTATTTATTTTGATCATAGACAGTGGTTACCTCTGAACCATCATTTTTGGAAAGATGCATCTTAGTATGTTAGAGACTATGATATGCCCCCGCCTAGGAAACATAGTCCCGTAGATGTTCAGGCGTAGTTAGATGGGTTGTCGATTGTGTTTCTGGGAAAACACAAGGACTTCGGTGGCAAGGTGGCAAAGAAAACTGGGCCTCGTGACGCGATTGGAAGAAAAAGAGTATATTTTACCGTACACTGTATTGGTCGGAAAACTTGTTGAAACATAACATCGATGTGATGCATTGTGAGAAGAATGTATGTGATACTCTTCTCGGCACAGATGTTGGTTTAGATGGGAAAATTAATAAAGATAACGTGAAGTCGAGGAAAGATCTGCAAGCCATGAACATTAGGTCAGATTTGTAGTTATTTGTCGATTCATGTGGTAAGACCATTCTACCATGTGAAAAGTATGCGATGACAACCGATAAGAGACGAGATTTTCTAGATTTGTTTAAGGTGCAAAATTTTTCAGATGGTATCGCTTCTAGATTGCGAAACAAAGTTCAGAGTGACACGGGGAAGATTATCGGTATGATATCCCATGACTATTATATTCTGATGCAGTTTCTATTAGTGGCTAGCATTCCACGGTTAGTCGACAACAAATCCATTAGCGATCTGATTATTAGGTTGTGCAACGTGTTCAGAAAGGTTTTTAAGAAGAACCTGAGTAAAAAGGAATTGGAATCGGGAAAGTCTAAAGTGATCAAGCTTATGTGCAAGTTGGAGATGATCTTTCCTCCATCTTTTTTTGATATTATGATCCACCTTGTTGTCACCTTTACGAGGAAGCTCGGTTAGGAGGCCCGGTTCAGATGCGTTGAATTCCCCCATTTGAGAGGTACTTGAAAAAACTAAAAGAATATATTCGGAATCTGGCCAAGACATAGGGTTCAATCGCCGAGGGATACGTCGTAAAGGAAACTTTGACTTTTACATATTGGTACCTTAGAGATGAAAGTACAAAGTTCAACAACCCGGGCGGATACAGTGAGACGATTACTGAAAGCAATAAAATATCAATGTTTAAGAGCTAGTACAAGCCGATTGGTAAGAAAGTGTTTGGATATTTACCCTTCAAAGAGAAGGAACACGTCGATTAGTACATCCTTCATAATTGCGATGAGATCCAGCACTATATGATGTAATTATTTTAATTAAAATCATTCATTTAAATATCCTATTATCAATTATTAACACTATGTTTTTTATGGAACACAAGTCCTCACTTCCGACCGTTGATAGAGAGACAAAACACCGAGATGATTTTCATCGATGGTTCAGGAGAAAGGTATACAAGTCTACAAAATAAGTTGACTTTATTTTAACTAATAACTGACTTTATTTGTGTCCAGGTGTATTTAATGCAACAAGATGGTGGTCCCCTTGCTACCGAAGAGTTGTTTTAGTTGTCCAACATGTCGAATAGCGTCGTGTATCAATATGATTCTTGTGTTGTGAACGGGTTCAAATGGGTTACGCATGTAAAGGGTGAAAAGAGAGTTACTCAAGATTACGGAGGTTGTATAATCGCAGGTTGGTTACTTGTGTTTTCTTTTTAGTTGATTTCTTTTTTAGTTGGGTGTTTGTATATAAACTAGTTATTTTGTAATGTCATAGGTGGGCATCCTTTTTACGGTGAGTTGGTCAAGATTATAGAGGTTGAATTCAGTGGTGGTTCTTCAGTTGTGTTGTGTAGTGTAAGTGGTATAGCACCGATAAAAAAAGAAACTGCAAAAAATAGAACAAGGGGCAACAATGATCAACACAAGTTCTTTTTGGTGGACTAAATAACCCTACATCTTAGCACTCAAGCAAAAAAGGTCTTTTATGTTGATCAAATTAACGCAAGGAAGGCAGAAAAAGGATAGAAATTTGTTTGGAAAGTCAACGACCGTCACGGATGGAGTCCAGAACTATTTGGTGCAGAATCGATTTCCACTAGTCCAGATTCAATCGACATTTCGTTGGCTGATAACAAACTTGGATTTGGAATACCCCCTGTTTGAATTGACTACAAGACAAGGGATAGATATCAAACAAACATAACTCATGGCCATATAAGGTATGTAATCCATCAACTCTTTTCTTTTAATTCTTTTCCTATTTCTAGAAAATTATAAATTTGAAAATTTTTTTCATGCTTTTAAAATCCAAATTATGTAGGTAGTTAGGGTATATTGATTGCTTACTAAATGTGTAATAAAACCTTGATTAGGAAGTGTTTATTTGGGATTTTTTTGGTAGTTTTTGTAAAGTAATGGCAAAATTTATTTAATTTTAAGGGTTAAATTGCAAGTTCAGATAATAGAGTAGTGCCTAATAGAATTTTATATAATATTAGGTTTAAAAAGTAATTTATAGAAAATATAGGATTAAAATGTTAATTATAGAAACTTTAGGGGCCTTAGTGTAATTTTAGATAATATAGATGCCTTACATTAATTTTAAAGAGTTCAGGGGTTAAAATGTAATTTTAAAACTTTAGGGGCCTTAGTGACTTATAGATAACTTAGGTTCCTTAGTGTAAATTTAAATAGTTTAAGGGTAAAAATTAAACATGTAAAAAACTTTAGGGGCCTTAGTGACTTTTTAGATAATTTAGGTGCCTTAGTGTAATTTTAAATAGTTTAGGGGTGAAAAATGAACTTTTAAAAAACTTTAGGGGCCTTAGCGACTTTTTAGATAATTCAGGAGCCTTAGTTTAATTTTAAAAGTTTAGGGATAAAAAATATAATTTTTAAAACATTTAGGTGCCTTAGTGACTTTTTAAATAATTTAGGTGCCTTAATTTATTTTTTAAAAGTTTAAGGGTAAAAAATGTACTTTTCAAAAAATTTAGGTATTAATGACTTTTTTAAATAATTTAGGTGCCTTAGTTTATTTTTAAAAGTTTAGGGGTAATAATGTAATTTTAAAAAAATTTAGGTGTCTTAGTGACTTTTAAAAATAATTTGGGTACCTTAGTTATTTGTTAAAAGTTTAGGGATAAAAAATGTAATTTTTAAAACATTTAGGTGTCTTAGTGACTTTTTAAAATAATTTAGGTGCCTTAGTTTAATTTTTAAAAGTTAAGGGGTAAAAAAGGTAATTTTTAAAAGATTTAGGTGCCTTGGTTTATTTTTTAAAAGTTTAGAGGTAAAAATATAATTTTTAAAATATTAAGGTGCCTTAGTGACTTTTTTTAAATAATTTAGAAGTCTTATTGACTTTTTTAAATAATTTAGTGCCTTAGTGACTTATTTAATAGTTTAGGGGTAAAAAATGTAATTTTTAAAACCTTTATGGTCTTAGTGTAATTTTGATAAACTTTAGGGACATTGTTATAAACTTTAGGGCCCTTCGTGTACTTTTATATAGTTTAGGGGTAAAATTGTATTCTTTTGCACATATGGTAGCAGTCATGCCACGTGGACGCGATGGAGATGGCGATGGCCGTGATCCCTCTCAGATTCCTTATAATCCGATCGAGGGTTGCAATACACCAGGTATTCATTTTATGTAAACTTATTTTTGGCTTAAATAGGAATTTAATCGTAACATTAAACAGGGAAAAAGGTCTGGAAGCCCAGGGGCAAGACGACTCTAACAACAGTTGTCAAGGCGAAGGAAAATCACGGAGGGAGACTACCTGTGGAATTTTACAGTCTTGACAAGATGTGGAACCCTGTCAGCAAATACTCGCATCACGTGGGTTAGGTCATCAACCATACGATTCGCGAGACTATTACCTTATGGTACAAGAACTGGGGAGAAGTCCCTTCCGAAGAGCAGAGAAATATACTAAGACGCTTGAGGGTAAGTTGACTTAAACTTTTTTTTATTTGTTAGGCGTTAATTATACAATCCTATTGAATTTGTGTTATTCGTGAACATGAATTATTTTTGGTTGAGGAATGGGAGGCTCGCACAGATTGGAGCAAAATACAGATTATGATATACAACAAGTGTGGTAAGGGATTTAGCGATCATAAAAACCGTATCAAGAGAAAATTTTATGGTACCAATAAGACTCCGGATGATCAAACACCGGAGAATTGGGAGAAAGCTTGCAAGATATGGGACTCGGGGGGAGTCAGATAATTATTGTACTTTAAAATGTTATAAAAAATATTATCTTTATTGACTAACTTGCTTTCTTTTGTTTGTATCGTTTAAACTAGCACCAAGAAAAAGTGAATTAAGATAATAGGAAACTACATCAAAACCCGTGCAGGGTGGGTTCTTGACCTACAGAAGGAAATGAAGTTCCTTGATGGAGGTAAGAAAATCATTTCAATACTTCTTTAAATATTTTTATTTGACTGTTTGACTGAAACAGGAAGAGGGGAGTAGTCAACTCCCTCGAGTGACCGAGGGTGAGGGATTCGAGCCCCACACACAGCAAGATCTGCCTCTGCCCGCGATAAAAAGATTCTTTTGTGAAATCGGGTATGACAAGAAAAAGAATGAGTGGAGAAGCAGGGAGTACGAGCGATCGGATGTAACTTGTAATATAAGCAAACAATTATACTTATAAATTATATTTTAATATTTTATTTACTGTACAGGATGCGATGAAGGTCATTATGGAAAACAAAGTCTGGGAATCGCAGCGTCAGAGTGGCGATTTATCATCTACAACCTCCTTATCGCAACAAGAACAAGTTGATGCAATCATGGAGGCGGCACGCTTAGGGTTGGGAGACGGGACCCGCTATTGGGTCCTTGGGGTTGGACACCCCCTTTCGGAGAAGAGGTCGGCCACTAATGCTTCTGATCTGGTCATCGATAGGATGCCAAGGGACTACCAGTGGATGATGACCGCGCTTAACGGGTTCCTTGTCTCCATAGACAAGGACCCTATGCCAGACAACCTGTCTCGATTCTCGACCTCCACAACTAGTACCCGGCACACGAAGGTTGCTATCGACGCGCGGATGAGTGGGGCCATCACGTTACCTAATCGATGCAGAGTCGAACATGGATTTGATACAGTTGTCCCTCTATCCGACACTCCTTCTGGTGGTGCTCCTCTTGTTGCTGGTCCCTCTCGAGCCACTCCTACTGCTCCCCTTGCCCCTCCACTCCAGCTTATGGACCAAGATTATAGTTTTGCTGAAGATGAAGATGAAGATATATCTATTCCCTAGTTTATTCGGTTGTTGACTATTTAGTTTGTATATTTTGACTTTTGGTTGACTTTTTAGTACTTTTTATGCCATTTGACTTTTTGTTGACTTATTGTTTGACTGTTGACTTTTTTGTCATCTATTCTCGTTTCTAATATATTTCGGGTTTATTCATGTTTTCGGTTTCATCTATAAACAATATAAAACTAATAAAAAACAATTTAAAATATATATATAAAAAAATCTTTAGCGATGATATTTTCCTTGCTAAAAAAATATCAACAGTCCTCGCCAATGATATTGATACCAAAGTCGAGGACTTTGTTCTCGCAGTTGACCAACTCTTTTGCGAGGACATGCCCGTCGCGAAAGATGTTAACTTTTGCAAGGACTCTTTGTGCTTGCAAAAGATAGGGTGATTCACGCGACGACACGCAGATGTCGTCGCGTAAGTTATCTTTAACGACGAAACATTAGCGATGACCCTTTTGCGAGGATATGTCTTCGCTAAAGATAAAACGTGTTTCTTGCGACGACTTTTGCTGTCTTTCACGATGACCCGTGTCTCGCAAAAGATAGTCGCGGTAGTAGTGAATGAAAGTTCATCAAAATGTTATTTTATTGTATAATTAATAAATATTACAACACTTGGTAAAAACGTAATATTTTTTGTATGAGTATGTTGAATATTATTCTAAATCACATTACTTTTTTATTACCTCTTTTATAAGTAAAAAGATTGATGATTGTTTATCAACCACAAATGAATTAAAATTATCCTATAAATATGTATATTTTTTTGGTTACATAAAAAAAAAACTATTTAACTCTCTAATAAAATCTTATCTTATAATCAACATTATATACTTTGACCATTACAATAATGATCCTTCATTGTTCAAAAAAAAAAATGATCATTCTGATATTTACCCACTATAATTCGGTTTGATCAATAAGAATGAAAACAAAAAATATACTATATAAAGATGACACCACAATGAGGACACCCAAGAAGAGTGATCCATGCTTTGATTTTAGAATTTGGAAATAGAGCTCCTCTTATTGGAATTGTGGTCCAGTCGTCTCGCAGATTTTAATATTTTAATAATGATTTTTTGGCGTAGCTAGTTAATGGTTTCAATTAATATTTGAGTAATGATATATGTAATCCGTTTTCATGTCACTCTTTTACATCTTTCTATATATATATTTTAATTTTTTTGAATAGCAGATAGAGAAAAATTAAATAGGATAGAAAAATCAATTCATTGGTACATGTAAGCATACACTTAGGAGATGATAATACAAAAAGGATGACAAATATCATTATTTTTTATTTTTTTTATTTTTCTCTTTGTTCAATTGAAGTTAATGGTTTCAGTTAGATAAACAAATATGTTAAAGCTCGAATTTATATATCTGAAGATAACAGTAATTTGGCAAAATCTGTAGCAGAGGCTGCAGAGCCAAATAAAATATTGGCGAGTTGATAGTATAGCTAGTCTATAACCTAATCATATTCATGTTATACATTTTATTAAAGATTCTTTTAAAGTACATATATTTTATACTTTTTAGTATATACTCATATCAAAGAAAATATTAAGGTATTAGTTTCATTTAAGTGAATTTTAAGCTCTGTAAGCATGCAAAATGCAATATTAATTTGATATTTTTGGCATTCAGTAATTAAAACCTCTTCTTATATCTTATAACTTTTATAATTTCTTATTTTAAAATATTTTAAAATTTGTTTCTGAACAGGTTTGGAGGATTTGTAAATCAAAGTAAAAATATTTTAGCTAGTATTTTAATCAAAGTAAAAATATTTTAGCTAGTATTTTATTGCGCAAAGACACCATGAGATTTGCGGCGGATTTTGCGTTAGCTTGGGGTAAAGAAAAGGACGGTGGCGTGATTCATTCGGCTAAAAACACTTTAGTCAAATGGGTCAAACCTGTGGGGCTGCTAAAATTAAACCTGGACAGGTGTTATAATATAGAAAAAGGGGAAGCCGGAATTGGGGGAATCCTAAGGGACGGTGAAGGGTCGTGTATAGCTTGTTTTACAGGTGCGTGTGTAGTTGATTCTCCGTACAAATCCGAATTGCTTGTGTTGCACTTCGGACTTAGATGGTTAGTTGATAGAGGAGCGTTTGAGGTGGTAATCAAGACTGACTCGAGAGAGCTTCACGCGCTAGTGAAGGGCGGTGGTAGCTCAGGTAGTTGGTCTTGTGCGCTTGAAACGGAATGTAGAGAGATTATGAGAAGAAAACCGGGGTTCGAGATTAATCACATATACCGGGAAGCAAATTCATGTGCTGATTTGCTAGCAAGGAAAGGGGCAGAGACTGAAACTCAACCGATTGTTCTGGAGGATCCACCGAATTACTTATGGAGATATATAACAAGGGATAAGAGCGGTTGCGCATATCCTAGAATAGTATTAGAAGCTTGAGGCTTCTTGATTTAGCTTTGTTTTTAGCTTTGTTCTTTCGGCTTTAAGCCTCATCTGTATTAAAAAAAAAAAATTGGGCCGTTATTTAGAACATTAATTACATTTTAAGTCCATAATTTTACATTTTCTGAATTCATAACAGTTGGTCGTGCCACTTTTTCCAAATTTATTCTTGATGAAATAAACACGAAACATTGTTCTTTCTCAAACATGGAAAAACTCGCGATCAAGGGTGGGTGAAGCCAAAATGTTTTGTTGGGGTTGGTTGCTAAAGGGCATGGGAGGACGATGTTGAATTTGTTTTACTTAAAGTCTTTAGGCTAAGTCCAACAGCTATCCAATTAAAAAACCAGAATTGGGAGTCAAACAGAGTATTTCTTTCAAATAGCAACTTTAAAAACAGTTTTACTCCAACAGCTCCCCAATTTCAACATCCCAATCTTATTTAAAATTTATTTTTACAATTTTTCTATTTTAATTAATTTATAATAATTTATATTTTTTTATTGATATGTTTATTTTTAATTTATACATAAATGTTTGAAATTAAAATTAATATTTAATATTATTTTTTTAATTATATATTACAAAAATAAATATAATTATTATTTATCGTAATATTTTTTATAATAATATGTCTATTATTTATTTCTATACGAGAATTTTAAAAGTATTAGTTTTTCAAATTTTATTCAAAGAATATAATCGAAGCCATTAATATTCAAATAATAAAATAAATTAATAATATAAGTAGATTAATTATAAAGTTTTATCAAATATGTGTATTAAATTAATAAAATAGATTGTTGGAAATAGATTGTTTTGGTTAATGAAAATGATATAATATATTAAAAAATCAAATTGGGGATGAGATTGGGGTTAGCCACATGTAGCTAACATTTCTTAAGAATCGGGTTCCCTATTCTGGCTTTAGCCAGAATTAGGAACCTGTTGGAGCTGATTTTTCATTATTCAACCCCAATTGTAGCAAAAAGCTACAATTGGGGTCCTATTGGACTTAGCCTTATACTTATACTGTACAAAAATTGCACTTCAAGATGTAGTCCTCTTTTTTAATTTTTTTTTGTCAAATAAAATTAAGAGCCAATTGTTGATTGATGCCTATTAAAAAACTTATTTAGAAAAAGGTGCCTAGAAAAAAATATTTATTGAAAACAGCCCCATCCCAAATTACCCTTATAATTAACAATAAAAAAATAAGATAAAAAACTAATAAACACGCGCGCGTCCGTGTAATTTTTTTAAAATCGTCATAACTAATTCAAAAAAAATCAAAAAAATCAAAAAAAATTATATTTGGATAAATCAAATTAATATTTACGTCTATGATTTTTTTCGGAATTTTCTGAATTTTTTGATTTTTTTCGATTTTTTAAATTTTTTTTTTCGCAGACACAAAATTTCATGTTTTAAACATGGAATTTCATGTTTATTTCACGGTTTAAAACATGGAATTCCATGTTTTAAACATGGAATTCCGTGTCTGCGTAAAAAAAATTAAAAAAATTCGAAAAAAATCAAAAAAAAATCATAGACGTAAATATTAATTAGATTTATTCAAAAAAAAAAATTAATTTTCTGATTGTTTTTGAAATAGTTATGACGATTTTAAAAAAATTTCACGGACGCGCGCATGTGATGGAATTAGTAAAGGTATAGAAAATATAAAGGGGATGTTTTCTATAAATAATTACTTCATTAGACATTTTTTTATAAATAAGATTATTGAAGGCATAAAAAAACAATTATAGAGTTTAATGAGGATGTTATCAACAATAACCCCTAAAATTAATTACATTATAAGTTCTTATATTATAACAAATAATCTTATATGTTTTAGAAAAAAAATATAATATCTATATAAATAAAATAAATCAAAATTTAATTAAATAAATTTTAAACTTGAAGAGGATGAAGTGAGATTTTGAAAATTTCATGGGACACGAGTGATATTATAAAAGAAGGATTTATATATTAAAGCCCCACAACATAAAGGTTCACAAATAAAAGCCCAACACCAAACATCCTATTACAATCTAACTAGTATAGAGCAAAAACCCCAAAAAAAACCCTTGTCATAGTGAATACCAAAAAACCAAAACAAAAACCCTATATACACAAATCCACCGACCAAAACAAATACCCTCTCTTTCTCTGCTTCATCCTCTCGCATCCCACTTCCACCCCATCCCAAAGCCTCTCCCTCCTCTCTGTTGCGAAACTGCACCATCACCAACTTCCCACCTGCGCCACAGTTCCCCTTCCTCTTCACCCAGATCTGACCTTCCCTCTTCTCTGCTGCGAAACTGCACCACCACCACCTTCCCACCTACGCCACAGTTCCCCTTCCTCTTCACCCAGATCTGACCTTCCCTCTTCTATGCTGCAAAACTGCACCACCAACGCGAACCAGAACTGCACACATCCTTCTCTGCTGCAAACAAGAACTGCAGCTCCTTTTCTGCTATGAACCAGATATGCGAACCTGCTGACCTTCGACGAAGCCAGAGCACCTCCAGCGCGAACCTGCTGACGCACCACCTCCAGCGCGAACCTGTGACGCACCACCACCATCGAAGGAAACCGCTGTCCAGAACTCCGTTCTCCTCCACACCAACACACCAACACAGCACGACGCAGCGCGAACCTTCAGATCTGTCCAGAACCTTCAGCATCGCCATCCTTCGCCACCATCATTCCGCCAGCACAAGTAGACCGCCTCCGCCATAATCGCACCATTGTCGCCGCCCCACCACCATCAGGGTCCTTCGCCGTTTAGTTTTTCATTTTTTATTCTACGTTTGAGTCCAGTCTCGTGGTCCTAGTCCAGCCCCCTTGGTCCAACTTTGGTGGGTCCAGTCTTCCAGCATGTGAATGGGCTATTGTTTTTTTTGTTTAATTTTGGTCCAGCCATTTTTTGATAAAAGTGTTCCATTGTTTTTCAATGTCTAATTTGGGCCATGTTTTTAAAAAAAATCTATAGGTCTGGCCCCTTGGGTTTAGTATTTTTTGTTGTATTTTAGAAGAAAAAAAACCTGGACATCTTTGAATCTGCATAAAAATATTTTTCGTAGGTCCAGCCCTTTAGGTATAGCCACGAGGGTCCAGCCCCACTTGTCAATATATTTCTTGTTTCTTTGTAAAGTTATTATTTGTAACACATAATTGGACAAAAATGAGTTAATAGGAATTAGGTACAACCCTTACGATACATTACTGGACACATTAGCATGTATATGGACAAAAATGGGCTTGGGTACACGAACTTAATTGGAAGTCATTGGACATGAACTTTGACAAGCTGGAACATTGGATATATACAAAAAATATGAATTGGGTACAACCCTCCCGTGTATTTAGACTATTATATGAACAAATACTAACTGCACTTGTATAAAAAATGATTTTATCCAACTTAAAAATCGTTAAAAAACAGAGGTCCGTACCCATAAATATTGTAGGTACTTACCCTCGTGAATATACCAAAAAAATATATCGGGTAAGTTAAAGTAATAAAAACTCAGAAATAAAATTAATAAAAAAATAAAACAAAAGAATAAAAAAAAAAATTGAAAAAAGTAGAAAAGTAAAAAAGCTAACCAGAAAAATTAACTTAGTCTTTAAAAAGTAGTATATTCTAGTTAGGCTTTTAGAAATTATCTTTAATAAAAATTGAGAAAATGAGCCTTAGGGTCTTGAAGACATACCCCATTTTCCAATCCAAACCTCTATTTCCTTCTCTTTTTACTAAAGACCTCAAAAAATTTTAACACATGAAACCTAATATCCCAATTACAATTATACCCTCTTTCTATTTTTTTTCCTTCTATATATACTAATTTAGAAACCCAAACATTAAATTTCCAGATCCACTTTCTCTCACCTCCCTCTCCTCCCCATTTTCCCCCTCCGCCGTGAGCTAGTTCATAGCTCCCAAACCGCCACCACCACCATAACACCATGGTGGTCCTTTGTGTGTTCTAAAAATAAATGCAAATGCTAATCGAACCACAACCGCAAGTGTACGGTTGTCCCAAGTAGTAATAAGGATAATACAGATTCGTTCCAAGGACGGGATGGTTGATCACAATGTCTAGCAAATAGTGATTGATGCACTTATGAAAAATAAAAGATAATAGAATGTTTGTTTGGTTTTGTATTAATTCTAAATAATTGAAAGACAAATATTAAAATGCAAATAAAAGCTAAGACGCAAGTAAAATGAGTGAGAACGCAACATGAGATGTAGTACTTGAGAACGCAATAATCCTCCCAATCTTATTTCCTAACTTATGTTGTTTAAGGGTTAAATTGGTCAATTACAATGGTCGGGATTATAAATTCCTTATACCCCCGTCAGGGTGGACTATAAGGCGATCCTAAAGTGTCACTAGTCCCGTCAGGGTAAATATGATCCACCGTTGGATGTTTAAGTTTTATTACCTCATTGGCCCTAGAATTAACTAAGTTCGTCAGAATCAATAGTTTCTATCCTAGATTGAATAAATGGTTCTGTATTTAAACCCTCCGTCAGGATGATCCAATTGCCACTAATTGGAATAGCCTAAATACTAACACCTGTTCCTAGTTCATGACGCTAAAAACAGTAAAATAATCTCAATTTATTGAAAAGAGTAAAAGCCCTAATTTAGTTTAATTCAATAAAAACCCAAATTCAACATTCGTTATTTCATAAAATTAGGATTCACCCATTGTTTGTTCTCAAGCACTATGAATTGTTTAGCTCATATTGAAAAGAAAAACTAAATTAAAATAAATGGAATTCATAACTGATTACAAATAAAAGATAAAAAAAAACCTAATTTCCGGAATTGGAATGACTGAGAACGGAGCTATAGACCCACTCCAGCTCTAGCAGCTTCTTCTTTCTTCCTTCTATTGCTTCTCTCTGATGTTTTTTTTTGTAAAGAATGAATTTTTTTTGAAAATAGAAGTCAAAGGCTGGTTTTATAGGTGGAAAAACGGATTAGGGCTTGGACCTAAGAATAAAACATTAATTAAATGTCCAAGCCCAAATTCTAAGCCCAAAATCCCTTAACTGCTGATACACCTTCACTAAAACGGCTTTTCCCGATGCGTTATGACTCCGATTGACCTCATTCCAGTTGCTAAAGTTCCGTAACTTGATAAGGAATGTTTTCTCTTCAAAGGTCAGTGGCTAAATCATCGCTTAAGCACCTCGAAATCAGCAATCTATGGCCTGGAAAATGGATTTTCAGCTCTAAAAATAATATCTTCGGGATTTCTCTTCAAGTCTTGACTCTATCTATTGATCTTTGACTTTCTCCTCGGATTCCTCTTCTAGCTAACATCTAAAACCTGTAAACTTTACACTAAAAATACCAATATTACGCGCAAAAGCTTAATAAACTAAAAATGCTAGAAATAAAAGAGGAAAATCATATTATTGCATATTTAGTCCAAAAGTCTATCAAATTAATTAAATAAACACCAAAAATGATGTCTCCCAAGGGTCGAAAATAAGAACAATTAGGGAGACATCAAGACCCCCAACTCAAACCTTTGTCGTCCCGACAAAGCAAAACAAAACAAAACAAGGGGTAGAAGTAAACGCAAGAACAAATGGAAGCTAGCAAATAAACCTAAAGCAATTCTTAAGATAAATCTCATATAGCAAAACTTTAAGAACTAACATATACATACACTAATCATGCAACATCAAATATAAATAATCTCAATCATAAAATTAAAGTCGCAATGCTTGAAGGTTACACTTGTACTCATCTCTGTATGATGGCTATAGGGTGGTCATTAATCCTACCTCGCTTTGAACGCTCCACTTAGTGTATTCCCTATCAACAGAATTATAAATTCACTATGCACTTAGGAATCACGAGGTCTTTACGGTTATAATATTGGCTTAAGGACGGGTGTGGATGTATATTTGGTAAATTTGAAGTGAGCTTTTGGCTCTCACCTCATTTACCATCAACAGTGTCCTCGAGCTTGAGTTAACGCTCAAAAGATGTTCTCACTCACCCATATACGCAACAATTTAGCGTCCCATGTCTTCCCACTATAAACACGATGATTTTCAGAAAAATTCCACTTTGCCGGATGTTTTATTCATTCATATTTTTCTTTTTATTTTCTTTTCTCTTTTTCTCTTTTTTTTTGTACAGAAGCAAACCGGGTTCCCGGTTTTGACGAAACCGGGTTCCCGGTTCCTACTGTATGGATTTTTCATTTTTTCATTTTTTTTTCTTTCTTTTTCACTTTTTTCTCATTCCCGGCAAAGGGTTACAAGTATATATCATCTGCAATTGTGCTACAATACAAAGCACATCAATCCCAACCCATTAAATTCCCCATAAGTGGTCCCACCACCCCAAACTCAAGCTCGAGACATGTCTCAGGATTGTGATTCAAGTGCGGGTCATATGGTCATGCCTAATAATCTAAGGGATAATGGCTTATATCGTGGCTACAGAGAAAAGGCTAAAGGCTCAAAGTGGGCTAAGACGGATGATAATTAATACAAGGGATAGAAGGCTAAAAAGGCACAAATGGCTAACAAAGAACTGCCCCTATCATTTTCCTAAGTACATAGCTTGTCATTAGTTCATATCTAGGTGGGTTCTCTACTAATTAGGATTTCACGTTCTACACACCAAACATATTCCTTAAGTACAAGCTTACTTCATTTGCATTGTTCATTAATTTTTCCTATCAATTACCTATGTTCGCATGCAATTGTAAGTGCGTTTTATATCAATCCCTAAAGTCCACTATTTACTATCATAGATTCATCAAAAGTATGCTTAAAAATTTCTACAGTCAAATGCAACTCCGAAAATTATTTTATTGAAAGCAAATAAAACATATAACACATAAAAACTGGGATGAGGCAACAAACCCCACCCCAAACTCAAAAATGAGTCGTGTCCCCACGACTCGAAAAGACTCAAAGCAACAAAATAATCTACACTAAATGAGAAGGGATAGAAAACGTATCTTAACCAGCGCGAGGCTGGTTGTCGGTGTTGCGTCCCTGAAGTTTATCTCGCGTCTAGACATCGTAAGTTGTGCTTTGAACAAATAAAGTTCAACTTGTTTGTAACGTTTCCCAATATAGCGCACCTCTTATCCTGATTCTCTTCCAACACCCTGATTTTCGATTCCAACTCATCATCGGATCATTTTCTTCCTCACTTTCAGGTTCTTCAATCACTTCCCTCTTCTTAGGATTAGCTTTAATTTTTAACCTTTTCAGTCTTGTGTTTGCAACGCGAATTAGGAATCTCAATAGCTTGTTCTTGAACAGTACCAAAAGTGTTTCTGTTTCTTGGAGAATTCCTTTGATAAGTGCACATGAACACGGTTCTGATAAGCATCTCTTTCCACCCCAAACTCAAAACTTCAAATAGTGAGAAGCTAAGGCTTAGAACTTTGATGTTTTGAGGCTTAAGACTTGAAGATTATGGTGGAATATGAGATGGGTAAAGGCTAATTGATGCGGGGGAAGAGGGAATTGGATTTAAGTTGAAGATTGGATGAAGAACAATCGGAGGAAAGTGGGAATTTTATCGTATTTTGGATGGGAGATGAGTTGATTGCATGTTTTTGTGGTGAAAGAGAGTAAGATTGGAGGATTGTGTAGTTGTAGGTGATGATGTATAGGAAATTCTGGGTTTTGGGAGTGTTTTGGATGCTAGGTTGAAGAAAGAGGTAAAAATCTAGGGCTAAAAATCTTCAAAACGGCCTTATCACAGATGCAAACCGGGTTCCCGGTTTCGAAAATCCGGGTTCCCGGTTCCGCGTCGCTGTGACGGCGCGGAAAAAATAAAAATACTTTTTTTTTTTTACCTTGAGACGCACCAAAATGCTGGACCCCAAGACGCTGGGTCAGAAATTTCACTCGCCGAAACCGGGTTCCCGGTTCTGTGGAATGCGGGTCCCCGGATTTTCTCGATGGCGCGAGTCAAGACGCGCCAAAACGCAGCTACTCAAAACGCCGGGTCAGAGAATTCCACCAGTTACAGCTCCGAAACTGGGTACCCGGTTTTGCCAAATGCGGGTTCCCGGTTTTGTGTCGATGCGCGAATCAAAACGCTGCAAAACGCAAGCCACCAAGACGCTGGGTCAGAAAATTTCAGAAGTTACAGCACCAAAACCGGGTTCCCGGTTTCGAAAAACCGGGTACCCGGTTCCGACGCTGTGTCGTGAACCAAGACGCCAAGTGTTGCGTTGAAAAGGTCGGTACCAGCTCCAAAACCGGGTTCCCGGTTTTGCGAAACCGGGTTCCCGGTTTCTCCTGGACATCCAACCTATTTTTCTCCTATATTCGCCTCATCGATCCCAAACTCGTGACCTTTTTACCCCTGAAATCATCAAAAACAACTACCCTTCCTCATTTCTTAATAATAAACACTAAAATTGCGAAAATCAAACTAATCTAAATTGCAAAAATTTTAAAACTCAACTAATATACAAAAAATTGGCTTTTGTTTAACGTCGTTAAGCTCGACGGGTTACCTCATTCATTAGTCATTGACATAACCTCCCCAGCAGTGAGTGAGGTTGTCAATATTTGCAACTCGAAATTTGCATCCCTTAGCTTTTATGCCCACTAGTTTGTCTGAGATAACCTTCGCGACCATGAATGGTCCTAGCCAAGAACTTTTTGATTCACGTACCTTTGGAGGGGGTTTAGGATTTTTCATAGCTACTTCTTCACCTACTTTGAACCCCTTTTTCTTTCTTTCTTTCTTAGGTTCCTTCGGAACCTTCGTGGCACGTGCTTTCTCTTTCTTCTTTGCATGATTGAGTTGTGGATTTTTAGGGTATGGAGGAGCTTTAATTGGTGGTTTCTTTCGTAGCTCTTTCTCCTCCACCCCTAAAGTGTCCACAACACTAATTGGCTCTGTTCTTACCGGTTCCATTACATCTACACGAAAACATTCTTCCTTGGAATCCGGAAACTTCATAGGTCTAAACACATTAAACTTCATCTCCTCGTCTTGGATTCTCATAATCATTTCTCCGTTCTCTACATCAATCAAGGTACGCCCCGTGGCTAGGAATGGTCTTCCCAAAATAATGGGGACATTCCTATCCGCGTCGTAATCAAGTATAATGAAATCAGCGGGAAAAATTAACGTACCTGCCTTAACGAGGACATCTTCGATTCAGCCTTCCGGATGTGCAAGAGATCGATCCGCCATTTGCAAGACCATAGAAGTGGGTCTTGCTTCGATATTAAGCTTATCAAAGATCGACTTGGGCATAAGATTTATGCTTGCACCCAAATCACATAGTGCCTTACCTTTCCATTCTTCTCCAATCAATATCGGAATTGTGAAACTCCCAGGATTAACTAACTTTGGAGGTAGCTTACTTTGACAAATGGCACTACATTCTTCAGGGAGACCAATCATCTCATTATCACAATACGGCCTTTTGTTAGTGAGGGCTTTCTTCAGAAACTTAGCATACTTGGGTACATCTCGAATAGCTTCTAGCAACGGAATATTTATGCTAAGACCTCTTATTTTGTTAAAGAATTTTTGGTAATCAGCCATATCACCCTTCTTTTGAACTCGCGATGGAAATGGTGGAGGTGGACGATTGATTATAGTATCATTTTTCTTTTTCGGAATCTCATTAGACCTCTCCACTTCTTCTACTTCAACTTCTTTATCTTTATTCACCACCTCTTTTTCTTTTCTAACTTCTTTTTCTTTCATAACCGGAAAAGGAGGTGGAGGAAGGTTCTTACCACTTCTGAGAGTAATAGCTTTACAATCTTCGATTTGGATTGGATTCTCAGTATCGCTAGGGAGTTGCCCTTGTGGACGTTGATTCAGTTGTTTATTTATTTGACTTAGCTGATTCTGGAACAACTTCATATTTGCTTCGGCTGCATTTTGACGTTCCATAGCTTGTGTCTGAAGAGCAATCAAACTTTCAACGGTTTTCTGAAGGGTAAATACTCCTTCTTGTGGATGGGCAGGTAAGGCTTTCTGGTTCATTGTGTCATCATAATTGTCTTGAGGAGCTTGTCTCTGAACATAATTTTCCTGATTCTGTCCTCCTTGATAATTATTTTGTGGTCTTGGATTGTAGTTGTTACCTTGGGGACGCGGCTGATACGCATAGGTAGGATTGGTTGCCCCATTAGGATTTGAGTATTGAAACCCAGGATGGTTTCTGTTAGGCTGATATCCGTTACCACTCGAATTGAAGTTACCTCTATTGGACATAAATATCACGGACTCTTGATTATTCGGACAACTTTCCTAATCATGATCATCTACCTTACAAATCGAACACATATAAACCTCTTGTGCAGCATGCACAGCTACCTTCTTACCCGAAAATCCTTCTTTTACAGCTAGAGTAAGCTGCTTCAATTGTTGCTCTATGGTATTCTGAATCTTATTCTCAAGCGTAGCAAATTTCTCTTCCATGTCAACATTATTCACTCCTTTAACTGGTGTTCTCACCGAATTCCACCCAACTTCATTCTTGACTGTTCTCTCTAAAATAATTTTAGCATGAGCGGGTTGAACTTGAAGAAAACCTGCTCCACATAGCGTATCCAATTTCTCTCTCGAAGTCCCATCAAGGCCTCTATAAAAGATCTTAAGCTGTTGTTGTTCAGAAAAGCCATGATTGGGGACTCTTTGCAAGCACATCTGAAATCTTGTCCAACTCTTACCCACAGTTTCATCATATTCTTGACGGAAATGCGTCAATTCTAATTCAGCATCTAATCTCATGTTACTTGGGTAATACCTGTCAAAGAAAGCAATCTCTAATTGGTCCCAGTTGGTTATCTTCGTAGGATCTTGCGTATCGTGCCATTCACTCGCTCCATCAATCACAAAAAATTTAAACGCAGCAAAATACATCTGTTCTCTTGAAACTCCTTGTGTGATATAAGAATCACATATCTGTTTAAACTTCTGTACTGCTCTAAGAGGATCTTCTGATGGCCTTCCACGAAAATTTCCAAAATTTTGGAATTGAGCTAACATACCCGAATCTGGACGGAATCGCGGAACATTAATATCTGGATCACCTACTCCTATAGCAGGAGCACAGAATGGAACTTCTGGAGGACCATTAGTAAACCACGGATCTTGATTCATCACTATCTGGACTTGAGGATTAGGAATCACTTGTGGAACTGGTGGAATAATGCCTGGAGCTAAAGGTTGGCCATTTGCATCTAGCTGGCCTTGTCCATTATTCTGTTGACCTTGAAGATTGATATTCTCCATTCTGTTACTTAATTCTTCTACTTCTAAAGCTTCTCGTTCTCTTCTTCTTCTGTTCGCAAGTCTGATCAATGATTCTGGATTACTAAGGATCGGAGGTGTTGGCTCTAGATCCTTGAATAGTCTTCTTCGCATACACCAAACCTAAAAACCTGAAAAAGCTAACAAACAAAAAGCGTAAAACTGATAAAATAAAATAAATGCACTATCACTAAAGGATAAACACCGTGGTCACACGCTACCGTCCCCGGCAGCGGCGCCAAAAACTTGGTGGTCCTTTGTGTGTTCTAAAAATAAATGCAAATGCTAATCGAACCACAACCGCAAGTGTACGGTTGTCCCAAGTAGTAATAAGGATAATACAGATTCGTTCCAAGGACGGGATGGTTGATCACAATGTCTAGCAAATAGTGATTGATGCACTTATGAAAATAAAAGATAATAGAATGTTTGTTTGGTTTTGTATTAATTCTAAATAATTGAAAGACAAATATTAAAATGCAAATAAAAGCTAAGACGCAAGTAAAATGAGTGAGAACGCAGTATGAGATGTAGTACTTGAGAACGCAAGGATCCTCCCAATCTTATTTCCTAACTTATGTTGTTTAAGGGTTAAATTGGTCAATTACAATGGTCGGGATTATAAATTCCTTATACCCCCGTCAGGGTGGACTATAAGGCGATCCTAAAGTGTCACTAGTCCCGTCAGGGTAAATATGATCCACCGTTGGATGTTTAAGTTTTATTACCTCATTGGCCCTAGAATTAACTAAGTTCGTCAGAATCAATAGTTTCTATCCTAGATTGAATAAATGGTTCTGTATTTAAACCCTCCGTCAGGATGATCCAATTGCCACTAATTGGAATAGCCTAAATACTAACACCTGTTCCTAGTTCATGACGCTAAAAACAGTAAAATAATCTCAATTTATTGAAAAGAGTAAAAGCCCTAATTTAGTTTAATTCAATAAAAACCCAAATTCAACATTCGTTATTTCATAAAATTAGGATTCACCCATTGTTTGTTCTCAAGCACTATGAATTGTTTAGCTCATATTGAAAAGAAAAACTAAATTAAAATAAATGGAATTCATAACTGATTACAAATAAAAGATAAAAAAAACCTAATTTCCGGAATTGGAATGACTGAGAACGGAGCTATAGACCCACTCCAGCTCTAGCAGCTTCTTCTTTCTTCCTTCTATTGCTTCTCTCTGATGTTTTTTTTTGTAAAGAATGAATTTTTTTTGAAAATAGAAGTCAAAGGCTGGTTTTATAGGTGGAAAAACGGATTAGGGCTTGGACCTAAGAATAAAACATTAATTAAATGTGCAAGCCCAAATTCTAAGCCCAAAATCCCGTAACTGCTGATACACCTTCACTAAAACGGCTTTTCCCGATGCGTTATGACTCCGATTGACCTCATTCCAGTTGCTAAAGTTCCGTAACTTGATAAGGAATGTTTTCTCTTCAAAGGTCAGTGGCTAAATCATCGCTTAAGCACCTCGAAATCAGCAATCTATGGCCTGGAAAATGGATTTTCAGCTCTAAAAATAATATCTTCGGGATTTCTCTTCAAGTCTTGACTCTATCTTTTGATCTTTGACTTTCTCCTCGGATTCCTCTTCTAGATAACATCTAAAACCTGTAAACTTTACACTAAAAATACCAATATTACGCGCAAAAGCTTAATAAACTAAAAATGCTAGAAATAAAAGAGGAAAATCATATTATTGCATATTTAGTCCAAAAGTCTATCAAATTAATTAAATAAACACCAAAAATGATGTCTCCCAAGGGTCGAAAATAAGAACAATTAGGGAGACATCACACCACCACCACCATAACACCACAAGAAACCTGCACAAATGAAGCTTGAATCTCTTTCGCCGGAGCACAAGAAACGGGTCTCTCCAGCCTGCTGTAGTTTCGAGGGGGTGAAGCTTCAAACATTTTTCTCTAAGTTTATGGTGGTGCTCGTTCTTCGTAGCAATGGCAGGGAAGATCCATTGCAACATATCTGCTCGTCCATGGAAGTATTAGTCTAAGATTCGTTCGAGCCATGCCTGGAGTTGGGAAGCTTCTGCCGTGAAGGAGAATGTTTTGGTTGTTGATGGAGGTTGCTAACGGAGGAGCTCTGGGCCTTGGAGATCGAAGAAGACAGCGAAGCCATTGTAGCAGCAGAAGACTCGCAGCCCGTTCGTGAATCTGTCGCCGGAGTTCTCTTGCTCTTCTCAGGCGACATCTAGTTCGAACTCACCGGAGTTCTCCACCTTCGTGAGAAGCCATGGAAGATAGTATAACAGCGCTTGAATGAGGCTTCGACAGGGATTCTCGCTGGATCTGCTGCTTGGTGGTGAACAAAACAGCGCTGATACGCTGTCTTTTTTCTTTTTTTTCTTTTTGGGTGATGAGCGTACTGTGTACGCGAGAGCATAGGTTTTATTTTCCAGATCTGGTTTGACCAGATCTGGTCAAACACAAATCTAGCTAGTTTTTTTTAATTAGTTTGAATTGCTATTTTTTGTCAAAGTAAAAGTTAGATTTGAATTGTTTATTTTTTGTAATTCATTTGAAAATTGAAAGAAATGTCAATAAAATATTATTTTGGTTTTTTACTCTTTGATCTTTAATTATACTCATCAAAATTGTCAGAGTACTCATCAAAATTGTCGGAGTACTTATCAAATTGTCGGAGTACTCGTCATAATTGTCGGAGTACTCATCAAAATTGCCAGAGTATTCATCAAAATTGTCGGAGTACTCTGCAAATTGTCGGAGTACTCAGCAAATTGTGTCGATACTCTATGTTTTTCCGGTGACCGGTGACTGGTGGTCGGAGGTCGGTGGTCGGAAGTCGGTGGTAGGTGGTCGGAGGTCGGAGGTCGGAGGTAAGTGGGTAGTGGTAGGTAGTGGAGAGAGAAACAGTGACATTACATTTTTTTTGTCTTTTAATATTAATAAGGGTAGGAAAATCAATTGTCAAAACAGAGGTTTCTAATAAAAAAAAATTCATGGATCATACTCTATAGAGAAGAAATATAATCTCCAAGACCCTAATATAATTCACTCATAAAAATTAGGTTATAATTAGTATTTTTCTCATTATTAAATTATGGGATCAAAAACTTATTTTTGCGAAGTCGGTAGCGATGACGAAGTATATATAGGGTCACTAAGGGATTATTAAATTAATGAGTAATTTATAACCCTAAACGCAAAATTGTACTATCGTGACCAAAGCGGAACAAAACGTGGCAAAGAATGCCAATAAACGACATGGGAATATGTATTATTTTACTATAATAGTACTATTTTGAGCTTATAATATGTTCCTGATACTCCTATCAAAGAACTCAAAGATAACATATTATTTGAGCGAGAAACTTAAGTTATGTTATGACCGCTTGCTAGTACAACATTGAGGAAACATTACTACCAAGCCAGATGAAAAGTACGACGTCTCCCGACCATTTTTACCCTAAATACTTCAAGATATATACCCAAATAATTGGCACAAGGCGATCGAACAAAAGAAAAATTGGCACAAGGGAAAAAATATTCACACTTCTTTAGTTGACTTCTCTTTAAGTCTCTTTTACCATTTTATAGAAAACTGTTTTTTTGTTAAACAATTATATTAATAAGAGAATAAAATAATTGCACACTGTAAAATTAGTCACCTATTTAGTCCTGAGAATTTAAGGTAATAACAAATTAAAAGTAATTAACTCATATAATTATATATTAATCTTCTACTATCATTTAAAAAAGAATGATAAAGGAACAAAGAAAAAAAAATTAAAAAAAATATGTCACTTTACTTTCTTATTAATCAATACCTGAGTAGTAGTTTCACTTCTCATAGAGTCATAGCAAGATAATTTCTTGCCTTCCATACACAATATACGGTGACTCCAAAAGCTACTCTCCAAGGCTTTCTCCTCCAATTTTTTTCGAGCCTTGAGTTTTTTAAGCCACTTAAAAGTGTATTCATCTCTTTATCAATACCCAACCATTTTCGTATTTCATCCCGTATATCTTTCACATAAGCACATTCAAAGAAAAGATGTTTAGTCAACTCAAAGTTTTCACCACATAAAGCACAAAGTGTATCCAACTCCAAATAGGTCATTCGATCTTTTTTTAAGTCTCTCCCTTAATTTCATCCAAATGATAATAGCATGTTTGGGGGTGACACGTGAATTCCAAATAAATTGGCCCAAGGTTTAAAATACTAATTAAGTCTATAGGGTATAAATATTAACAATTTAATCTCTAGGGTGTAAAGTATTAATAATTAAGTTCATAGAGTTTATGATATTAACATTTAAGGTATTCAACAATTAGGAATCTCTAGATTTAGTCGGTTCGATAATCACATCTCTATATGCGTTATATATGCAACTAACTCGATAAACAAGAACTATCTATATTTATCCAATAAATTCTAGTTAGCTATATATTAATATATCAAGATCACGAGCTCCTAACTCGATGATCCTGGGATCAAGAACAAGTTCAGATTAAGTTCAATGAGCTAGATACTCATTATCATAACTCCTTACGATATCTAGTTCATAACTTAATCAAGGATTCGCCTTTATATTATGTAAATGAATACCATAATCATAAGTGTTTGCCATAGAATCAAGGGAACAATTCCTTTAACCAATAATGTAGGAATAACTATTATCGTGTACAGTAAACACTTGTTTCAATTCATTACAAGATGGTCAGGGCTAGGGAATAATTTCAACAAAATCTTCATCAATCTCGTATGGAAACTCGAACAAGGCACTTCCTAAATCTGGCTGGCAACTGCTTTCAGTTTCCAAAAGTGGCTTCTTTGTCCTTAACTCTTTCTTTTGAGTTTTATCTTCTTTTCTTGACTTATTTGCCTCGTCTTAGGATCTAATATCATCTATGTACCTATGATTTACACACTTAACACATAAGCAAAAATAACTCTAAAAGTAACAATTCTCCAAAACTATATAAGAAACGAGAAACTATCCATATATAATAAAAAATCCCTCAAGTAAGCACAATATAACCCTAAAATGATATCTCATTACTAGATTACTCTATCATAAATATAGATACATCACCACACAACTAAAGACAGGTGTTATGTTGTTCTGTTATTTTGGTGTACCTCTTAGAATCTCGATTCTATTTTCACTGGACTATAAACTTCTCATAGATAAGTTGAAAAACTATATCCGATCATGGAATGCTCTCTCTCTCTCTCTCTCTCTCTCTCTCTCTCTCTCTCTCTCTCTCTCTCTCTCTCTCTCTCTCTCTCTCTCTCTTATCTTTCCGGGTTGAATAGAACTTATTATATCGGTGCTTCAAGGGGTTGTTTGTTTTTGGTTATCTATATTTTAGGTACTATTTTGTGTATTTGTAGACCTTATCTCGACTGTGAGTATTTGTATAAGTTTTTATATATTGAGATGGGAAGTCTCCGCAAATTAAATAGAAGACCATTTCCTTGCTGAAAGAAGAATGTGATCTTGGCCTTAAAGACCTTGGTGCTTGGAATAAAGCATTACTTATAAAGATATTATGGAAAAATTGTTGCTCAAAATTTAGGACACTCTTTGGATAAATTGGGTGAGGTTGAACAATTTATAACCAATAACTTTTGGTTGTGGCAAGTGAGAAAAACTGACTCACCACTTCTTAAAAAACTATGAAAATTAAAGCATGAAACTGGTATTTATGTTGAACACGATGGAGGAGAAAAACTCTTGCATCCTTGGTTTTCCACCTCAAATAATACTCCCGTTCCTATGGAGCCTCGTAATGGTGAGTTTCTTTCCTTGTATAAGAAACTTTATGATATTTTCTGTTGCCGTTAAAACTTGGGCGAATATTGTGTGGGACACTTGTATTACTCTCAGACATGCAATCGCTGTATGGATGACAATACAAGAGAAATTTTTCACTGGGGATAAGATGCATTATATAGAGTTGGATCCACTTTATGAGTTGTGTGTTGAAGATTTTTGAGTTGAATAAGCACCTATGTTTTGAATGTGTGTTTGCAAAGAGCATTAGTAAGGAGATAAGGAGATAAGGAGATGGTTGGGTATTGAAAAGGATATGAGCATGTCTTGGGTGCCCTCAAATGGCTCAAGAATTTTAAAACCCAAGAAAATTAGAGGAGAAAAGTATAAAAAGTTTCCTTTGCTGCTACTATTAATCATAATTGATGAATGAGGAACAACCTTACTGTTAGACATGCAACTTCCTCCAAGGAAAGAGTTATAAAAAGAATTAAAATATGCACTTTTTCTATTTTATTCGCTTTATACTCTATTATACCTTCATGGATAAATGTGGATTGTTGATTGTATCGCGCTGAAATTAAATTAGTGATCAGATAGTGGTTACCTAATTAACCATCAAACCTAGGTAGGTGTATATTATACAAAGTACAATTTTTTATAATTTAATAAAATTGTTTACCTAACAAAAAAGATGCAATCACAATTCCTTAGTCCTTTTTTTATGGCGAGTTTATCGTGTTATTTGCTTTCAATTTTATATTCATATTTTATAGTGTTAATTGCTTTCAGTTTTATATTCGCATTTATTCCTCTATAGTGCAGCTTAGCGTGGACATAAGAAGGATGATAGATCACCCCTTTCATGGGGTTGCCTTTTGCACTCGATGGATTTTATGGTATAAATTATATTGGTTTGCTTTTGGGATAGTTGATTGGTGTTACCGTTAATTAGGTAAGGGAGATGGTGATGGTTGGTTGAGGTAGAGGTGTTAATGATCTTGGATAGTTTAGTGTTGTATTTTGTATTTTTTTTGTCTCTACGTTTTCCTTTTGTTATTTTTTTAGGTCTAGTTGGATATATAGTTTCTCCTTGTGTGTTCTAAAATAACACATCTAAAAAGGCAAGACACGTACCGCAAGTGTACGGGTCGTCCAAGTAATATCCTGTAAACGGAAATTCGATCTCAGGGACGGATTGGATATGACTTTAGATGTTATGTAATAAGTGTAGATAATTGTTATATGATATGAAAAGTAAAAGAGAATAAATATTGTTGGGTTTTTGTTTAAGGACTAAAGTGAAAATAAAGTAAAATATTAAATTGACTAATGCAAATAAATGAGACGCACGTAAATAAAATATGAGTAGACGCAAGGATGAGGAGTTGTACTTGAGTTTCGCAAGGGTTTCACCTAAATCTATTCATCAATGCTTTCGTTTAAGGGTCGAATTGGTAATTAATACTAGTCGGGATTCTAATTTCTCCTAACCCCCATCAAGGTGGACTTAGGAGCTATCCTAGTGTATTACAAACCCTATCAGGGATATTATAAGCTACCTTTGAATGTTCAAGTATTTAACCCAATTGGTTATAAGATTAACTAAGTCTGTCAGGATCAATAATTTATATCTTACATCTATTACCTAGTTCAGTAATTAAATCCCCCGTCAAGGTGATCATTACACCACTATAATGAATAGCTTAATTACTAATTCCTATATTTGATTCATGACTTCAAAGATAGTAAATAAATTCACGATAATAGAAAATACTAAATTACCCAATTCAAATTAAATCTTTCAATCCCAAATTCAAAAACATTAACTAAATAAATTGGGGCTCAACCCATTAAAGCGATTCTCAAGCACAAATGAAGTTAGTTCATAATAGAAATTAAAACTAATGAAATAAAAGTAAAGGAATTCATTGTCAATTACAGAAATAAAAGATAGAACCTAATTAAAGGATTGAATATGACTGTAGTTGGAAGAATAACTTTCTCCAGCTCCTCCTCTTGCTTCTCCTTTAGACACTCTCTTCTAAAGATGATTTATAACTTGAAGAATAAAGTGAGAGGTGCTCAATAATGAGGTCTAAAGGTGTATTTATAGTGTAGAAAATCGGACTGGGCTTTTTAATTAAGAGGATTAGGTTAAATGAATAAAAGCCCAAGTCCAAATATGGAATCCCGTAACTGATATACATCTGTTAGTAAAGCAGCTGTAACTTTTGCGTCCGGACTCGGAATCACTTCAATCAACTTGGAAAATCTTCCCGACTTCAAGCTCTATACTTCTTATTTTATACTCCAAGGCTGAATAAGTGGCTAAGATACTCAAAAACGGTGATTTGTAACAGCATTCTAGATTCCATTCCCATCTATGAAATTCTTCGAATCAACTTTTCTCGCCTTTGACTTTTACAATCGATCTATGACTTTAATTATTGATTCATTTCCTTGTCTTGGTGTTCCATCTAATCCATAGAACTACAAACTTTGCACTAAAACAAACCATTTAACGTGCAAAAGTTTTATAAATGAAATAAACTAAATTTCAAGGAAAGAAAACGCAATATAATCAAATAAGCTTAAAAGTATATCAGATAAGTCAATTAATCACCTAAAATGATGTCTCCTAAGGGCATATAATTAGAACAAAATAGGAGACATCAAGACCCCAAACTCAAATCTTTGTTGTCCCGACAAAGTAAAACGAAACAGAGGCCCAAGGTAAGAAGCAACATGCATAATCTAAAGAATAAAACCAAAGCAAAACTCAAATTAAATTTCATATAGTACAACCTAAGAATTAATGTACACATACACCTATCGTACAAAATCAAACACACAAATAATTTCAATCCAAAATTAACTTCACAATGCTAGAAGATTACGCTTTATACTTAGCTCGAGATGGTGGCTATATGGTGTTCATCAATCTTTACTCGCTTTGAACGCTCCACTTAACTTACTCACTGTTAGTAGAATTATTAATTCACTATGTTACCAAAAATCACGAGGACTTTACGGTTTTAGCGTAGGCTTAGGGACGGTATGGTACATTTGGATAATGGAAAGTGAGCTTTTGGCTCTCTCTTCACTAGCCTTCAACAAACTGTCCTGAGCTTGAGTTTACACTCACATATGATCTCACGCATTTAGCGCACAAATTTAGCGTCCCAAAATAAATCCAGCCTATCAATATGACTACAAAAATATTCCTTTGCCGTTTCTTTTATTTCATTATTCAATCTTTTTTTGTAAGTTAAACATGACATTCTTTTTTTTTGTAAGTTAAACAAAAATATATATCGTGTCTGACAATACTATTTGTTGTAGTGGTTGGTGATTTTTGCGGTTGTAGTCTTTTCTGTTTTTAATAAATATTCATATTTTTGTACCAAATAAAAAATCTCAGTTTAGTAAAGAAACTCTCTTCTAGATCACATCTATGATCAAAATTTTCAATATT
This sequence comes from Nemophila menziesii, assembly GCA_029959085.1. Taxonomy (NCBI): domain Eukaryota; kingdom Viridiplantae; phylum Streptophyta; class Magnoliopsida; order Boraginales; family Hydrophyllaceae; genus Nemophila; species Nemophila menziesii. The sequence goes on along the minus strand of JARWIR010000007.1, from coordinate 20,471,634 downwards.
TTTGCAGTTAATTTTAATCATTTGATAGTTTAATCTTTCGTTACAAGAAAACGGAAAAGACCACACATAAATGGGATCAACTGTGTTGAAGGAAAAAGGCGTAAATATATTACATCTAAGATTTAAATTGTTTATGCTCTGATTGATAAATTGTTGATGGGCCGCACCGATCGATCGTAAGAGAATTCACCGCTACGCAATATGAGAAACAGACAATTGAACTATTAGCAATATTATAGAAAAATATGACAATTAAAATACAAAAAAATAAGAGAGTAATTTTGACTTTCATTATAAGCCCTTTTGACATTGGAACAAATATTGTTAATAACATAGAGTTCTAAGTAGCAGAAGGTATAGAGTTAGAAACTTCTCCTTAAATATAATATATGTAACCTAGTTCTAATTAATTGAGAATATATATGGAAAAACGTATATATTTTTCATAGAATTAGTCGTGATGCGCAAAAGTTGGCCCATAAATCATGTATTAAAAAAACACATAGTGCTTAAAGTGTGGTTACTTTTATTTTGGCATTTTGAGCATTTGTAAATAATATTACTTATCAAATCATTTAAAAGCTTAGCTTTATTCAACCCAAACTTAAAATAAATAAAAAATTGCTGAAAAGATTAAGAAAAAAGAATGCATAACAAATGTGCCCAACGCATGTTAGTGTCGATGGAATCGACACTGGAGGCTTTAGTTTACAATGAACCATAATAAATTTTGAAGAGACTGTATGCATTATGTCATTTGTTTGAGATTTTTTTTTAACACCATAGGAAAAAAAATGGTGATGGATTGTGTATTTTTTTTAAATACATTGGAAAGTTATTTTGGATTCAGAGTAATTGACTTGATTTAAACCTGTGCCGATTAGAAGGAGAACAAAGGTTTTGACTATTTGATGGATTGTGATTGTACCCAAAAGATATTGCATTTATCTCATACCATACCAAGCCTTAGTGAATCTCGGTCAAATCGAGAAAACAATTTTTCTTATTTTAAAGATCATAACGTCATTAATTTTGTGGATAAATTATTTAGGACATGTAATTGATAAGTGTAGGTGTGACCGACAAGAAATAATTGGCTTATTAAACAAGTAGGATCATGTAAAAAAACCCAATTTCCATGATTGGTAGGCCACGAAGATTGGGACGTCATCATTGAAGAAGTGTATTCAATTGAGAGTCTATAGGATTTTATTGGATTTTAAAAATTGAGAGGTATTAAATTAAGAATCTAAGAAGTCTTCTAAAATATTGGTGTATTCAATTAAGATCTAGTGAGTCATTTAAAACATTTTCATTCTAGATCATAAACAATCCTTTAAAATCTTATGGTATACAAAAACCTATAGATTTTTATAGATTTCATTAACGGATGGATTCTATAAGATTTTTAGTGTTAAATTTTTTACTTTGACATCTATCCTTTTAAGTAGTGATTTTGATAAATTTCTTGTTTAAACTATCTTCTAACAAATTGAAAAAGAAAATTAAAAATAACTCATGCTATATTTTTCAAGTGCAACTTCAATAAAAAAAAACTTCATGAAAAATTAACCGTAACGCTATTGTTTTAGTTAAAAAACTCATTCATGGTATTGATAAATTTCATGTATGGCCTCAATTAAAAAATTTACATGAAAAAATTACACGTAATACGATTGATTCAGTTAAAAAACTCATGCTATATTGTTCAATTAAAAAAAAAACTACATGAAAAAAAGTTAATTGGTCTTTACTTTTTTTGTTAGTTTTTAGGTGTAAATGGCTAATGTATATAATGTAAAATTAGAGTGTATATATATATATATATATATATATATAGAAATAATATTGTATAACTAAGACTAGAATCTGAAAAAGTTCATTAAAATCCTGATATAATACATTATACTCCGTCAAAGTTTATTGAAAATTTAAATGACTCTGAGATTCCTTGTAGTTATAAAATAGCCAATATAGTCTTAAAAGTCTATAGATTTTTAAAATTTTGAAAAAATCCTATAAACTTATGATTGAATACACCCTCCCTGAGTTTATAACTCAAAGAAAAATCTCACTTGTCTTACTAAGATTTTGATCTTGGAGCATGACAAGCACTACTCCAATTCGGATATTTACTGACCAACTCTTTAGCGATAGCTAGAAAATAATCATTAACCGCAACCAATGATCGCTAATTTTGTTATAAATAAAACTAAATACCTTTTTACCGATCACGTATGTAACCTCTGTCGACCACCAGGTGGTAAAGGTCTCTAACCTTTACCGACCGCTCGGTGGCCGATAAGAGTCCAATTCAAAATATTTGGCAATTTAGCGGTTACTTACTTGATCTCTAGCGACCATCAGGTAGTAAATAAAGGTATCTAACCTTTACCAACGTTGAAATCCCTATTTAAAAGCCGAACCAACTTTGTTGGCCCGGTTTTTTACAATACCCTCTAGTGATCACTTACTCAATCTCTAATAACCACCAACAACCACCAGGTGATAGCTAAAGATCTCGACATTTACCTTTACCGGACACTTCAGTGGTCGTTAACAATCCAATTCAAAATAATTGGCGAACCAACTTTGTCCGTCCAATTTTTTATAATAACCTCTAACGACCACTGACTAACTTGATCTCTAGAGACCACCTGGTAGTCGCGAAAGGTCTTCAATACCACCAACTTTGCCCACCTAATTTTTTACAATACCATGTAACAACGACTTACTTGATATCTAGTGATAGCAACAACAGAGTGTCGCTAAAAGTCTCAAATATTGATTTTACACTTCATTTACTTAACTTCTCAAAAACCCTCCTTCTCCGATTACTCTCCTCTGTCGCCGATTACATCACTCCCACCGACGTAACTTTTTATAATCTTCTTTCAAAAGGTAAGTTTTTAACCCTTATTAATTATATATATGCATATTAAATTAAGTGAATTTTTCCATGTTTGTATGTATTATTAGATGACTAACTTTTTTTTGATTATATAAAAGTAGGTGATTATATTGTATTATAAAGTTATAAAAAAATTTAATGGTTTTGTGAATGTAAGAACTAATAGGATAATTGTGAAAAATTTAGGCCAGTATAGAGAATTTTCTAAAAAAAAAGTAATAATATTTTATGAATTATGAAGATTATTATGAGAATTTTTAATCATATGGGGATGAAGTTCAATTTCGACTTATATAGCTTTGTGCAATTTTTACAAAACCCAGTATCATTATTTTATAATATTTTTTACAAGTGTTTTTAACTTTTTATGTATTTTTTTCAATATATTTATCTTTAACGATCATAATTGTAATAGACAAAAGGGGTTTTCTTTATCTATGACCATCATGGTAGTAACTAAAGAGTCACCTTATTGATTGACTACAACCATAGTAGTTGCTAAAAGGATCAATTTATTAATTAGCGGTCGAATTTTTAAATGGTTACTAATAAGTATATCTCCAAGGACCGGATATACTAGCTATCTTGTTTTAGCATCAACAATGAAGAAGGTTGTACCTAAAACCATTTACCAACGAGATTTTGGCCCTTTACCAGATCTTTTTTTCGACGAATTAATCTTCTTCTTTTTTCTTGGATATATTTTGGAAAATTGAAAAATGCCAGGTACTTGTAACATAATTTACATAATAAATTATGCTTGTTCACACCTCCTTTGATTTGAAAACCATATATCCTATGACCTGATCTACATTTTATTTTCTAGTTTTCACGTTTTATCTTTGCATATATTTGTGTGCTCTTGTATCCATCATTATGGCATAACAAAGAAGCTCAACTCCAGGTTATAAAAACTTTGTGGTAGAATCTAAACAATGTTTCAATTCAAGGATCAAATAAAATATATACTAAAACTCAAAGGTTTATTGACTGAAATTATATCTTAGCACACTACTCGGCCGACCGATTGTTAGATGTAGATGAACTAAAAAAAAGTTGCCGACTTAACTTAAAAAGTGAAAAATAAAATAAATCTGACTGACCTCGCAACCTGAAATCATTAGAGTTCCTCGTTGATGATTTGATTGAAGCTACAAACTTCATTAGGTTTGGTCACACTTATTAATTAGCAATTTAATTGATTTGTACTTGGAAGTATCGTACGAACTATATGTGTACGAGTTGTACTACTATATACTGTTAAAATTAATCGTACTATAATAATTTATAGTGATCAATTAATCAACTAGTCTTCCCACGTTTGTACTAGTGCAAACGAAGACATATAATTAGTACGAAACATACAACTACAAGTACAATTATTTGATAATTAATAACTATTAATAATTTAATATGTGAATTTTTTTTTTTGGATTAAAGTACAATTTTACAAAAGACTTGCATATATATATATTTTTATATTCTTGTAAAATTAGTCGAGTGTACGTAATCAGACCTAAATCACACCCATGCACATACCGAAAGAAATTAAAAGAAAGTACATCTTCCTTTGTACTTTTATTTTGAATTAGTACTTCTTTTTCCTTTGTTTTTAGGCCATTGCATTCCTCACCGAGGGTGGTGTGCAAGAGGCTAGTCAACCCTACTCAGAGATGTCCCGTTCTGGTCCAAAGCAACTAAAGTAGTAGAAACATGATTTAGATTCTACCACACAATTCTGATCGATCAAGGGATCTCAATCTTATGGGAAAAGAGTGTCTGGTTCGATCCCAAAGCTACTACTACCTTGATCGATCAAAGTAAAGTCTTAGTTTATTTAATTGGATTTTAATCCGATTCACTAAAATAATCCACTATTTGTTCTTCGATTTTAATAAATTTTAATTAACTTTAATTCAATCAGTCTCCAAGTGAAATCCGAGCGACACTTAACATAAAAACAAAGGGAGCCTACTCATACGGATAATGCATGGAAAACCATCTAAATTTCTTATGGACTTGATGATCTATACTGTATTTACAGTTTAATTAAGGTGATCACAGTCCAAATTACGACATTTATAGACAAAATATAAATAAAAATTCCAATACTTGAAATATTGGACAATAATCGAGTATACTTAAATGAAAAACAGCAAGCTAGGAATAAACATTTATCTTACACTCGATATCATCCAAAAGCAACAACGAATCAAATACCAAACCTTTTACACAGTATAAGTAGTATAATATTTCTTAAAGGTTTAAAGTTGCTTCATTCTTAATGAAATCAAACCTTACCCCGAGTAATGTCTAAAGTAATTTAAAAAGTGTATAATGTTTCGGAACTTGTAGAAAAAACGAGTTTAATCAACGTCTATACACGATAAAATGCTTTTAAGAACTCAAACCAACGAATAATCAACTCAGCCAAGATAGTACCTTGTCTCGTAATTCACTTACAGTTATTGGCTCAGACTCATGGGATCTTCCATTCATCTGTAAGCGAAATTTCAGAGAAAATTGTTATACATATTGTTAGCTTTGCAATGTGTCTGAAGAATCTTATGATAACTCTATATACACTACTACAAGAAAAGGTATCTTTAGCGGCAAAAATTTTAACACTAAAAATCTTAATTTTGCCGCTAATAGCTGCTATTTGTTTGTCCCTATAAGTTCGTCTCTAAAGGTTCCTTTAGTAGCAAATTATTTGTTTTTGCCTCTATTGACTTTATCTTAAGCGGCAAATATTACGCTAATAATATAATTAGAGGCCATTTTGGTGTTTAAAAATATCATTAGAGGCCATTTTAGTGTTGCCGCAATAACTTCGTCCCTAATGATACTATTTCTTGTAGTGTAATGTATCAATCAAATTGGAAAACATTCTTTAAACTCTAAAGTATTATAATCAGTATGTCGCTTAACTCATTATAAGTCTTCATTTAGTATAACTTTTTTTTTTTGGGTCAAGTGAAATAGTATAATTATTAACAAAAGAAAATGAACGTAATTATTTTAATTAATTAGTATTCAGGAATAATAATAATAAAGGTACCTCAATATGAAGCTGGTAGCAAACTGCAGCGTCACATATAGCAAGCGTAGAAGCGCTTCTAATGTTAACGCCTTCTGCTTCCACATTTTGTAGCATAACGGAGAAGCCTCCATGATGATCTTTACGAGTGCAAATCTGGATGATTGCTTCACCTTTTCTAACTTCAGTTACGGAAATGGTAGGATCTTGGAGTTGTGAAGGAGTACTCTCATGCTTATTCTTATTAGCTAAGTGAATGTTATCTCTTACTTGCTTTAGATTTTCAATTTCCAACTCCATTTCCGGAATGTATTTAAGAACTCTATCTACTATAGCCGGTGCACTCTTTCCCTTCTGCAAGGTTTTAAACGTTAATTAATAACATTGTAATTGATGAATAATGAAACCTTTGGAAGAAATGCAGATGTTTTGATGATATATATATTATAATTTTGTAGAGATTTTATCCTTGAAACCAAAAAAATCAATGAGATAATCCCGTTGGGAAGGTGTGGCATTGTAGTTGGACCTCAGATGCCCATGTGTGAGACTGAGACACTGTCTATTGCATAATTCCAAAGTGCAGTCTTAGAAAATCATAATTAGGTTTTGCAATTGATCTCAAAACATAATGTTTTGATATTGTATGATAATATCTAAATTATTGGATAATCAGTATGTTTAGTACTTTGTGATGAATTGGTACCATGTTTTAAAGTATCCTTGACTTACATAAATTTAGCAAAGATAATGATTAATCATTTTTCAAAATGACTCCGAGTCCAAAATGACTCTCATGTACTTAAAAAAAAAATTAATCATTTTAACTTTTTTCACACAAAACTAACTTAAAAATACGAGTTTCCATGAGTTTTTAATGAAGGGTTAAGCCATATTATGTACAAGAAAATAATAATTAAAAAAAACCTAAATTAAACTATATTTAAAGTAATTACAATAAGTATTTAGAAAAAAATATATTATTTTACTCTATCAATTAGCATGAATTCTAACCTTAAAACTCTCTACCCTTGTCAAACAACTTACAAGGGAAAAAGCATGTTTTTCCGTTAAATTTACAACAAAAACAGTTACAAGAACTAATGTAATGTAACCTTCTTGACAACTAGAAGTTTAACTGTCACCAGAAATCTTACAAGTAGAGATCACGCCAATGGTTATCAATAATGTGATCCTAAAAACCCATATATACTAGTGAAAAATGCATTTTGAAGTTAAAAGAATTAGTGGTGGTTGCCCTTATTCGTTAATGATCACCATAAATCTTACAACTAACGATTACTTCAACATTCATCAATAGTGTGGTCGCTAAAAAAGTCACACATACTAGTGAAAAATGCATTTATATAGTTTAAAGAATTAGTGACATTCTTGACAAATTAAGTTTATACATTTTGAAATATAAGACATTAAATAATTATAAAGTAAAGAACGTGAAAATTATCGCCCAAAAAAGAAAAAGAACATGAAAAATTCTTCCCATAATTTGCCTACATAAGATAATAATATTCTTTTTGTAATCGATAACATTAGATAAAACTATTGGTTCAACACTAGAAAGGAGCGACAAGAGTATAGTAAAGTCTATGCAAGTCACGAATTTCGAGAAGGGGCCACAATCTCCAAGAATGTTGGAGAAGAGATGCTCTAATTATTATTCTAATCACATCGTCCAATTTCAGTTCTAGTTCTTTTGGTAAATAGGATCATCGGTACATTAATTTGCTACAAGAAATAGTCAAGTAGTATACCCATGTATTGCAAAATGTATGTAAATATATTTTCTCTATCTACTTTTATTTTCTTTTATTTTCTTTATGACACAAATATTAAAAAATATATTATATACATCAATTTTACTATATTACCTTCATATATTAGAAAAATTAGGAAAAAAATATCTTTGATAATGTAAGAAAACAAATATTATTGGATATCTAGAAAGAATAACAAATAAAAGTTGATAAAGAAAGTATATAATACCAATGTGTTATTCTAAAAATTAAATAGCAATTTACCCCTATATTATTCTCAAATATATCAAATACAACCCTATGAGATTTAGGTTTGAAACTTTGATATGTATTTATTATATAGTGGTATATTTGCTACTTTTTTGAAACATATGCCCATAGCATACTACAAATCTACAATGATCAATATTGGTGCATTTAACCTTTTATTATGTCTAATTTTTCATAAATAATATTCTAATTAATTCAAAGTATGTATATTTTATGGGCTTCAACCTACCTTTGGTGTATTTTAGAAATTAGACGTATGAGCCTATGAGGTACCACATATATCAAGAGCTAAAGGATTTCTTTTGTAATTTCTTATTCCCATTGTCTAGAATAAGTACTGCCGAAAGGAATTTTTTTGTAGGATGTGTTCCTATAAGCACATCTCATAATCATATAAAAAAAATTAAGCATAAGTTCAAGTGTTCAAGATTAGATGATGCATACAAAATTGCGGTTCTAGGTTTTCCATTAGTGACCATTTAATTAAGTTTCTAATTTCTCATGAAATAGAATAATAATCCAATTACCAAACCATTTAAGAACATCTTATGTAAGTAGTAAATAATTACCTTTGATTTTCTACAATCCGGTAATAATGCACGAAGAGATAAAAAAGACGCATTAAGCCTCATCCTCCTTATCCTCTCTTTCGCATTATGGTCTAATTTCTTCACATTTGATCCTTCACCTGCATCCTCGGCTTCTATCACTGTTTTACTCGATGTATGATGCCTTGCTCTTTTGGTTTTCACCCCAATAGTAGAATCAATTGAGTTTATTGTGTCCAAACCCCCGTCTAATGGCACAATTAATGGCGAATGAACTTGATTAAAAAACATAGAATCTTCATGGTGATGAAACGTGGAATCTTCTTGTTGATGAAACATGGGATGTTCTTGTTGAAGAAACATTAATGGACTCATCATCATAGGATCAAGGATACTATGTTCCATGTTCGGAACTGTAACAAAAGGTTCTTGTTCCATGGCCTTGAATCTTTTGAAGTAGTACTCTATAGAGCATAAAATGTTCAATCTTTGACCTCAGGGTTGATCCCAGAAGCAAATAAAACATTCATTTATATGAATACACACGATTTGACGCTTCACCAATTAGAATAAGAAAAGAACAATACAAAAATCTTGAACTGCTAGCGAAAGAGATGACTCTGAACTACCTGAAAGATGAAACACGAGTCATGAGTCTCCTTGTAATAAAACAATATTAAATGAACCTATAACATTAATCTTGTCTTTTACCATTAATATTGGGGAAAAACATGTTTAGTGCTAATGTTATCTTCAAGCTGATACAACCTCAGCCCATGCCAAGGTTGCATCTTGTTGCCAACGGCAGGGCAGTCACGCCCCCGCGGGTAACATTGTGCAGATGAAGAGATGTTAATTTGCAAACAAAATGAACCGTGTTTTTATTTGTGATTTTTATATATTCCTTTTTTATGTATATCTAGGAATCAATCTTTGATAAGCAACATAAATGAGGGGGAGAGAACAATTAAAACTATCGAAATTGATTATTTACTTTGGATGAAGAAGCAAAATATAAGCTCTAAAAAGACACAAGTAATGTAACGATTTGCTAGCATGGATCTTACCTTACATAAACATGAATATATGGTTGATCTCAAAGCTTAAAGGAAACTTGTAAATTTGGACCCACAAGAGGAGGATTTGGAAGTAGGTGTAGGGGGCTTTTAAACTAGATTTTACTGGAATAATTTAAAAGAAATATGAAGAAAGAATCTAAACATAATTGTTCCTTTTATACCTTTTAAAAAAATCATCCTCACACTACAACCTGTAAGAAAAATGATCTGTGAAAAATATGTATATCAAGTGTTGGGAATCGTTGGGGGGCTTATAATAATATTGTAGGAGAATATACGAAGATCTGGAATACTATTGATCGAGGATCATCGCTTCCTCAAATTCAATAAACTTTGAGATAATTTCTAAAAGTATGAGAATGTGAAAAATGTCCTTCTCAAACGTTAATAATGTGACATAAAATTGTAAAAGTCAATGTTATATAAAAATGTATAAAAGGAGGTCTCCAAGTGTTGAATCTTGAAGGGGACAAGAGACACTTAGAAGAACTCTTCATTACACAATTAAACAATAGTATGAAAATAGATAAATAAATCAATGATTATTTAATTAGTATTCTTAGCCGATAAGCTTCACATGATTAGAAATTATAGAACCCTAATTATTAGTGTATAATATATTTTATTTAATAAGTACATGAACTAATTCACTTCTTTCCAAGCTTTGGTTATTTAATGTTATGGCTTTTGCTAGTACAACTTAGTGGAAGCAGTACATAGCCAACTATATGAAGAAGTACAAGTACTCATGCCTTATGTTGCCCTAATTATTTTGAGAGACAACAATTATTTGTAATTAAGTTTCGAGTTTAGTTAAGCAGACATGGGTTCTACTATAAGGAGAATAGGGATGTGGGTCACACGCGGTAGAAATATAATATTTTTTTGAAATAATAACAAATATTAATTTTAAATAAACAATCATCGATAAATAATCTGACAACTCATATCAAAATAGTAATTAATTAGCTTAAGATCTCCCTCCATGTCCATTTTTGCCTAAATCCTCGATACTTTTTACCACATGGTAGAATTAGAACCATTCGTACAAAGTACTTCTTGTCCGAGTACCATGGAACGTGTTCTTCGGGGTTATTATATGGAGGATATATTCTGAGGAACGAGTGTGTTTAAGAACACGTCATTTCCAAAATCAGCGACCATTATTAGTAAAACGGTTTTTTTCTAGAGAGAATACCTAAGAGCGAGTAATAGATCGATTGGAGGGATTTTGCATAACCGTGAGCTCGTCGAACTAGTAGAAAGGAAAGGTCAGTCAAAGGATGGAAGCTCAACACGGATAAAACTATGCATCGGTATAGTATATGTGGAAAAATTAAGAAGGGTTTCGCGGAGGAGATTTATGTATGAGGATTACTTATGTTGAGTCAATGATGGAGTAATTAGTAGCGCTTCATGAAAGCTTCATTCTAGCGGAGCAACTAGGAGCAAAGGATTTCGAGTTTGAGGTATATTTACGGAAGAATTATCAAAGAGTTATAACAAGCAATAAGTAGTAGAGAACGCGGGGCGAAGTGAATATCCAACCTTCGATCTATATTATATAGAAATATGTCCTTCAAGATCTTGAAAAATATAGAGAGTGACTAATACGTGCTCGGATTGATTGACGCATAATGGAATGACTATTAAGATCGATCGATTAGTGTACAGAGATCCCCTGACAGTTTATAGAAGTTGATAACACGAGATAAAAATGAATAGATGTATCGAAATTGATATATATCTCCTATTTTGGCTATTTTCCAGTTTTGTCATGAATTAAATTATCTCTTTCTATCGTATTTTACCTCTCTCATGTATTAAAGAACCAACTTTGAGATATAGTAAATATCATTACGGATTATATTTATACTAGGTAAAACCCGTGTCTGAAGACACTAAAGCAAAATTAATTCCGTTGACGGGAATCGAACCCAGGTTTCCTGGGTGAAGGGACCAGAATCAATCCTGGTCACCACTTATGTTTAGCCAGATTAAATCCTGGACCACTTATGTTTGGCCAGATTTAATCCTGGGCACCACTTATACGGGTAAATTTAGACCGTAGAAACCATTGGGACTAGCTCAATGGCCAGAATGCATGTCTCTCATCTAGGAGATACAGGGTTCGAATCCCCTCAGTCTTGTTATTTCTTGAGCCCTTAAAGGGGGTAAGCAAGAGGTGCAAGGTTCGAGTCCCCTCCCTGAACATGGGTAACCTGTTCCCATTAAATGGGAGTATGCATGAGGAGGCGTGTATATTTCCTATGGAAATAGTCGTGGTGCGCGTAAGCTGACCCGGACACCTATACATCTAAAAAAAAAAAAATTAAACCGTAGAAAAAACTCTGAAATATAATATAAATTTGCTCTTTGACTTAATAAAATTATTTACCTTAGTTTAGGATGCATTGTTTTCTTCTAATAATGGTTAATGCTAAATTAGTGGAGAGAAATCTATGAAAGTCAGATATTCTAATTTACATCATCTCGGCAAGAAATTCTTTGCTGTCTTGAACTTGCAATATTTACAATATAATAAGACCATATCTAATATTCTACATATTGTAATTACTTAGAAGAAGATGGGTTATTTTATGCATTTATTCCTTCCTAACTAATTTAAGCTATTTTCAGCTGTCCTATTAGCATCTTAAATGTAGGAAGATGAAGACACTTCATCTTTATGACAACAAAAAAAAAACACTTCATCTAGTGGGATAGATTCACAAAATGATTGGAAAACTTACTACTACTAGTATATCGTTATGAAGAGAAAATTTTGAAATAAGTTGATTTACCTTTGAAGAGTAAATATATAATATTAGAAATGAAAAAAAAAAATTAGGGAAACTTTAACAAACAAGTAAAGAAAGAATAATGTTTATATACTTAACAAAACCCTTTAAAATAATAATTTCTATAAATTGATAAGAGAAAAAAAATTGACTCAGTTTATATGATAAATTTTTAATATATTGTTGATATGACTCTTTTTTTTTCAATAAAAGAAAGGAAAGTACACATGATTTAACCGATACCACTATTCCTACATAATGAGTTAAGACTATTATAAAATTCAATGATCGAATTATTAAGTATTCCTGTAACGTTGATATTGCGTCTGATGCACTTTGCAAGTTTGTCAACCATTCCATTAAATTCTTTTTTGACGTGAATGACTTTCCAAGTTGGAAATCGATCCATCTATCTCCAGGCTTCGACGGCTATTTGACGGATTCTCCAATCAATCTCCTTTTCTTTGTTAATACCTTGAATGATCTCAAGGTTATTAGAGTAGAAAGAGCAACTCTGAAGATTAAGATCTGCTGCAGATCTCATGGCCTAAAGGTCGGCCCAAATTTCTCATTCTGCTGTATTATTAATTTTGCCTTTTTTTGTGATCTTATGCTTAACTTCTCCGTTACTATTTACTTCGATTGAAACCATAAACGTCCGTTCCAAACTGTTTGTAAATAATGTGTCGTTAAGCCAAACCATTTCAGCCTCATCTTTTACTATACTCTCCCCCTTCCTTTTCTTGTAGATTCTGAATTTTCGTATTTGTAGTCGAGCTTTTATCCACTTGTTCCTCTCCGAAAAGGATTTTGATAAGGTTTTTGTTTTGTTGTTAATTTCTCATATGCACCGTTCTTTTTTTTTTCAAAAAGTCCCTTCATACGTATATTCCATATTGCACAAAACAACGTTGCCGTCACAAGTCTCTTGTCCCATCCGTTACTTGTATGCTCTCAACAATCATCTTAATCCAATTACCAATCTTACTGTTAAAATTATCGTCTGTGTTGCATTGCCTTTGAGAGTTAGCCCACACACCCTTACTAATAGGACACTTAATAAGTATGTGTTCAATAGATTCAATTTCCTTTTCGCACCATTCACAAGTATTATTGTCAAGGCATTTCCTTTTCTTCAAATTGACTTCGTTGCTATAGCATTATTATGAATTTTCCAAATAAAGTTGATATCACTCTTATATCACCTTATATGTTGTATTGTTTATTTTGACATTTATATGTTATTTTTTTCACTGTGCGCGGGTCGATTTGGGGTAAAAAAAACTCAACCTGCAAACCGCCCGATCTATTGTGGGTCTTTGGAAATTAGACTCGCACCTGCCCAGTAGATTATATAAGCCATTATATTTCGTGTGTAGCGGGTTGCAGGCGCATTGCGTGCAATTCGGGTTGATAAACGGGTTGAGTTTGTATCCAGTTTCATTGGGTGAGTCAATATTATTTTACAAATAAAAATTGTATTGAACGATATATCTTTACATCTTCATCTACACTCAAATGATTTTCGATTTTAGAAAATATATTCAAAAATTTAGAAAAATAAAGATGATATAATAATGGTATATCAAATTAGAATTATTAAATAGAATATATGAAAGTTTGAGAGCTTTACAAGTGAATGAAGAAAACCAAAAACCTAAAGGACGAATAACATGATTTCCATGAATTTTTTTAAACTAAAATAACTAATATGAATTCTCTAGTTTCTTATACTTAAAAGACTACTGGGTTATGCAGGTTTATGAGTTCCAACTTTCAAACAGCAACCGGTAGAAAAATATTTTATTTAATATTTAAACCACAACGCGCCCAATAAAATAAAAACTCGTCTAGTTTTGGGTTAATTTATATGGGTTGGTCAGAATTCTAACCCGCTGCTCACTCCTATGTACAGTGGAACAATTTCATTAGTATAACAAAATAATAGTGTGTATATAGTTTTAAAACAACAACAACAAAATTGGTCAATCCCTATTTGGTTGCCCTAACCTTGATTATGCATTATTAAATAATGGAGTATATAATAATTATGATTATTGTTGATCTAAGCATAGTTGAGATATTTCAATTGTGTTTAGTTTGTGTTTAGTTTGTTTGTATGAATTAGTTTGAAAAATCAAGATCAGTGGAATTTACACAGAAGATCACAAGGATAAAGTAATGCTTAGGAGAAATGAGATTAAGAGATCAAGATCATTAAAAATCAAGTATCCAAGATATGATCACGAGGGCATAGAATGTTAAAGAAATAACAAGCTTGAAGTTTGACATTCGTGCAGATATTCACATTCCATCAATCCCAGTTGTTGACACCCTCTCAGAGGTTTACTATCAAAATATAGTGTCAACAGTCGGAGGGAATTATCTATAAGACCGACGAGGCTTCACGATCAGAGTAATCAGGAAAACCAATGTAGTTATTGGAAAGATAAACCTTGGAAAATCCTGACCCTAAACCTCAACCTCATATCGGCGTAAAGGAAGCAGAAGTAGTGAATTTTATTTCGACCACATCCCAGGAAGAGATATTAATCTCACAAATTTAAATGGATATTATAAGCCAAAATATAACATCGATACTTGGTCTAGCCCAAAGAGGTCCCGACGATCCTAGCCAAGGGTACGATATTATAACCCAAAGGAAGATCATAATTGCCTGATGTAGTGGGACGACAAGCTTCTTCCCAGGCAGGTATTCTGGATATCCAAGGGAAAATTCATCACAACATATAAATGCCACTTTGACGGGCTGAGTTCCATTCTACCTTATCCTACACATACACATTCGAGTTAAACTACGACTCGCAACCTTGCACGCCCAATCGGCAACTATAAATACCCCTCTCGACAACTTGATCAACACACTCTTAGTACCCCCATAAACTATCTATCTCTCTGAATACACTCTAAGGATTTTGAAGTTAAGTGTTATTGCAAATTAGTACTTTGACCTAGAAAGACTAAGATTGATTCCATGATTGTCGTTCCTTGAGGCTTTGTCAACTTCGACTTTCCAGATAGTGGCATTGAGGGGGAAACCCTGGCATGTTCGTGTGGGTTGAAGTGAGTAGAAATACTTTGATAAATGAAATATGAAAGTGCATGACCTTTGATGGCGATGCACAACTCAAAGTAAAAACTAAACAGACTTAGCTTCACAAACCATTTGAATAGTCGACCCAAGACATTAGACTAACAAAATTCCTATTGTAAAGGCTGATCTGTGCTGACTATAACCTTATTTATGTCAATCTAAGGCTTAATTTTGCAAGTCTTGGCATCTTTTTGGTATGAATGTGGTGAGTCTATGCATCATGTAAGCAATTAAATATATTATAAACCAGAACTTGAAACAATCCACCATCTTAAAGAAAGACCGAGACCACGACCTATTGCGTGGTCAAGGGATACATATGAAAATCTTGTCTGGTTTGGGATTCTCTAGCATCGACGGTGAGGCCATGTACGTATTGAGAGCCCCAAATGATTTTTAAAATTTATCCGTCCATTAGAAGTGTTTTGACTTGCACATGGCTTTATAGAAAAGGAAACTTTTTTTTCCAGATCTCTACATGAATTAACTAAGAGCATCCACTTTACCAATCAAAATTGGTCATTTTAACTAGTCTTGGAGATAATAAGTTGATAATCATTTGGATCTTGTCATGTTTGATTTGAATCCATTGATATATAATCATAAAATTAAGCAAATTGCCCTAGGTCAAACAACAAGAAGATTTCTACCAACATGTCAGAAATAAATGCATAAAAAGACTTGGCTAGATACACTAGGAGAACTTCAAAGGTGTGACTCTTAACCAACATGTCACTGAGAAATATTATACATGTTATGACCTATATGATCCTTGAATTCATTGTTGATCATGTGTTGATCAGTTGCTCCAATATTCTTATGACCAAATGGCATGACACGATAGCATTACATGCATTATTTTATAACACATGATTTTCTTATCATATTCTAGATCCATAATGATTTGATCGTCTCTCTTGAAATTGTCCATAAATGTAATAATATCATAGCGGATAGCGGTACTGACCAATTGGTTAATCATTGCAATGAAAGACAACTACTCAATTATGCCTTGTTGTGATCGGTGAAGTGATTACACATACATTACTTGTATGGGGGTTAGCAACTAAATGGGGGTTGTTAAACTTGCGTATGTGCTTGGAGGAGCAACTCAATGTCTTCCTTGATGATCTGGTTTTTCTTGTCATAGAATATTCTTTGCTTTTGTTGGATCGGTCGAGCACTCAGGTCGATATTTATCTTATGAACCATAAGAGAAGTGTCAATCCATACCATGTTTTCTATTTTCTAAGCAAAAATATCTTGATTAATTTATGAAATCTACATGAGAGTTCATCTTTGTGTTGTGTTAGCAAGAGCTATCTAGGATCATACGTTCAAGGATTTCTACTAGGATTCCTAGTAGAGTTAAGATGGGTCGATATTGACTTAAAATTGGTCATATAAGACGTCATTTCAGGAAATTTATTACATCTTCCACAAATTGTGCCAAATAAATAAGGTAAAGAAAGTCTCTTCCATGTATATTGTAAGATGAAGCGACTTACGTTGATAGATAGTCTCTTCACCCCTACCAATATACTACAACTATGACACATTCAATCAAACAAGCACGTTAGCATCTCACAAGAACAATGATCTCAATGACACTCTAAGACTCAAGTTATTAAGTGCATAAGATAGAGACCCTCTATATAGAGTCTGATGAGGATAAGTTGTAAGAAAACTAAGTTCAAGTCTAAAGATATCCATGAATCAGTTTTCTCAAACGTTTTAGACAAGAGTTATATAGTCTAGGAACTGCTAAATAACTTATTAGTGGTCATAACCTTAAATATATGTTTAGCAGAGATCGTGGCAATAAAGGTGCACCCTACCTACGTAGTGGGCTGACACACGTTGTGCATGACATATTTGATCGTACTCGTCCATACCAAAGAGATACCAGGTATGTAGAAAATCTTTGAATTAGTTGGAACGTGTAAAGTATCTCATTTCGAACTAATCCAATATTCCTAATTGTCTAAGGCTTATATGATATAGTTCGTTTGACCGAGAGATATAGTGTTTTTTTTATATGTGGGTGGTCCGGGTCAGTTTGCTCTCACCACAACTATTCCAAGGAAAATGTGCACGTCTTCCCATGCATACCCTAAGCAAACCAGAACTAGGTTACGCATGTTTAGAGAAGGGATTAGAATCTTGTACCTTTTACTTTACACCCTTTAAATGAGATGGTATATGTTCGAGGAGTATATGTTTAAATAAGTCATCCAGTTATTTTTTTTTTTTCAATATATAAGTGCATATCCAACTACACCTATTTCCCTACCAAGATTAGAAAGAAAAACTAATGAATCAATCTCTGAGATATCGATCTATTAGGATAGAATGTTAGGTGAGAAGATTAATAAAAATAAAAGAATTCATATAGGATTCTAATAGGATTAATGTCCAACAAACAATTCAAGTTAGAATTAATTCTTCCTTATTTCGACTATCATTTTTCTGCCTATAAAAGGCAATATATACATTTTGCCTTTTCATTTTCTTTCCCATAAAAAGAATCGTTTGAGTTATGGGAAGTAATTTTGAATTTTGGGAAACTTCTCATCCATAATTCACCGTGGTATCTTTTATGGGCTAGGATGTAAGATGGCAGTTGCCTATTAGGCATTAATCTATTGATATATTTTTTGAGATTAAAGTGATAAAATTCTCAAAAAAAGAATATACCATTACGACTTTGTACCAATTAATTATAATCACTTCCTCTAGACGGTGTAATCCGTTGCAGCAATCAAAATGACTTCCATATCCATTGCTAATCTCGTTTTACCTTCTGCCACTCCTCGCTCACTTCACAGTCTACCGAGTCAGCTAGCTTCGACCTCGTTTCACCGTCGGAACTCATTAAACGATGCGTTTTGCTCCCGGCGCGAGCAGCTTTCTCTCCGCTCCGCCTTGCCTTTTGACCTTTCTCCTCCTCCCATTGACCATGACCCCATTGTAAGTCTCTCTCTCTCTCATACTCCCATACAGATATAAGTTCGTCAAACTATTCATCTATATAGATTGAGTAAATTTTACTTCTAATTTTGGATTAAGTGAATTTAGGGAGTAATTAAGCTATTAAGTAATTACTTGATGAAAAAAGAAACAATCGTTATAACTCAGGTGTAAATTACACCGTTGTTCCTTATGTCATTTAAGAGGAGCAATTTCCCTGAGGGCACATCAATATTAGCAAAGGCCATGGCCCATGAGTATAAGTTCCAAAATATTGTTAGGCCCCTATATTATGCGAAATGGACAGATATGCCATTTTTTCAGAAGATGGTAACGCATATTAGTATAAAATTTGCACCATTAATCCTGATGAGTGTCAGATTTGCAATGTTTGTGTATATTTGACATATTTTGAAACACATTGTTGTTGTGTGGCTATTTTGTACAACACTCATATCATTGGTGTAATTATTTATTAAATGTAATATACTTCATTAATGGCATAAGACATAAAGACAATTTCTCGCAAGATATTCACTAGTTTTGACATGCCTACATTCTTTCCTCTCTACCCCTCAAATTGTGCTAGCATTTCATATACCGAAAAGCTTACGTAATCTACTAATTTGGAATATTTACAGGATGTAATGACAGATGAAGCTAGAAAGGTCACAGAAAATGTAATAATCGAGACATTTGATAACGATGACGAGGCACTAGAGGCTGTTAATAATGGTGTGGTGGTGGGTATTCACATTATTCTCCTTATAACAAATTTGAAGGACCCGCTTGTTATTTAATCCATACATGGTTTTCATGTCTAGGTTGCTGATCTTTCTCATTATGGCCGAATAAGAGGTAATCTTTATCCCTTTAATTTTATCTTCTTACTTTGTCTTTCTCAAATCACTTGTTTTGTCTCTCAAATTTACATAAAGTCAGTGGGGAAGATCGGGTTCAGTTCCTTCACAACCAAACTACCGCAAATTTTGAATGTCTTAAAGAAGGACAGGTCATTTCTTAGTATCTTTTAACTTCTTACAACAAATAACAAAATTAAATTTATTGTCAAATAATTGAAATTTTCAGGGATGTGATACTGTTTTCGTGACACCAACAGCACGAACAATTGATCTTGCGCATGCTTGGGTTATGGTAATTCTTTATTTACTATTCTAGTGAAGAAAATAAATTCATTTTTATTATTTTAAACTTATACAGAAAAATGCAATTACATTGGTGCTCTCACCAGAAACTGTTACAAGCATTACCACTATGCTTCAAAAGTAGGTTCATACTATCACATATTCCCAATATATTTGTTTTGCTTATATTTTTTCCGTAGGTACATATTTTTTGCAGATAAGGTAGAAATTCAAGACATTACCAAACAAACATGTCTATTTGTACTAATTGGACCTAAAAGCAAACAGCTAATGTCGGATTTAAATCTTGGTGACATTATTGAACAGCCATATGGGTCACACAAGCATTACAGTGTATGTCTTCTCTTATTTTAAAACCACAGGGGTGTCTGGTGCAATTAATATAACTTTGTAATGATTAATTATTTGCAGGTAAATGGTATGCCATTAACTATAGCAGTGGGAAATGTGATATCTGAAGAAGGTTTTTCATTTTTAACAACACCAAATGCTTCTGAATCGATTTGGAAAACTCTTCTTAGTCAAGGTGCAATTCCTATGGGAAGCAATGCATGGGAAACTTTCAGGATATTGCAAGGTTACAAATCTATTGACATTTCTACCCCTCTCCTACTTGTGGTATAACTTACCGTGACGGAGTGTTAATTGCAGGAAGACCAGCTCCAGGAAAAGAGTTAACCGATGAATTTAATGTTTTGGAAGCTGGTTTATGGAGGGCAATTTCTTTAAATAAAGGTATATATATATATAATAGTTTTTCTTTTTTTATGCAATATTTTATTACTAAAGGGGTAAGTTTAGGATGTTACAAGGGTCAAGAAACCATCTCTAGATTAGTAACATACGATGGTGTCAAGCAAAGACTATGGGGGATTTCTCTATCATCACATGTAGAACCAGGCAGCTTAATTACAGTTGATGGGAAAAAGGTGAAATTTAATTATTATATAAATGGTTGTAAAGTCTAATATTGTTTTTTGGCTTCTCAGGTTGGGAAATTGACTAGTTATACAGCTGGTAAAAAAGCTTCTGAACATTTTGGATTAGGTTATATTAAGAGGAAAGGTGCTTCAAGAGGAGACAGTGTAATAGTTGGTGACAATGTTGTTGGAACTGTGGTGGAAATTCCTTTTCTTGAAAAACAACATCCACCAAAATAATTGTGGGACTTGAGTGTGCGAATACATGAAACTGAGGGACCTAAGTGTCTCTTTTCCTATATTGTAGGATCAAGTTAGCTAATTTGTTACTAGTTGTTTTTAAAGTATACTTCTGTCTCAAGCCAGGGTGCAGTGAAAGTTTTCCCCATTTTTTGTTTTCAGGGAAATAACGTGAATAAAACATACGACAAGCCCTAGATTTTGCCCTTGTATAAAGAGAATTTGTGATTTTAATCTTGACATTGAGTATTCTATATATACAAAGTAACCCCAACCCGACTAATTTTTCTAACTTTTAGCCTCCTCGGATAAAAGTTGCTCCTCTGCAAATAAAAGGAAAATAAATCAAAACCCAAGATAGCAAATTTATGAACGAGGCGCGCCACTTAAATCCCTGTTTCGTTTAGGCACGTTGACTAACAAGACATGAAATCCTTTTAAAGCCTTGTATGGGGGTGCAACTATAGAAATAATATTACATCTCTTATCTCTACAAGTAACCTACAACTAACTTGGCATGTACATTATCTTCTATTACATATTTTGACGGTCAAGATTCTTCTTCTTCCTCTTCTTCTTCAAGAATTTTAACAATATCAGCACGTTGTTCATCGCTCAACCCTTTAGGAAATTCGACAAGAAATCTAAGTCGAAGATCTCCTCTTTTACCTGCTTCTTTAGGTTTAGGCATGCCTTCTCCGGGAATAATTTTTTCGTATCCCGGGTATAAGATATCTTCAAACGACAAATTCATCTCTCCACCTCCTAATAACGGGACAGTAATAGTACAGCCTGTTAAAGCCTGCACTAAAGGAACCTCAACTCCTAGGTCAAGATTATCACCGTCTCTTTTAAACAAGTGATGTCTTTTTTCATCGATGACGAAGATTATATCTGCCGGGAGTGTACCCGGTTGCTCATCTCCCTTCCCTTCAAACGTGACCTTCGTTCCTTTCTTCCAACCCGGCTTCACTTTGATCGTTAACATTTCCTCTTCTTCAACAATCGCCCTGCCAAAACGAAGCTCGGTAAGTATTCATGACCCTGTAAATTATTAAGCGAATTGTATGTTACTAACCCAAAGGGTGAAAATGTATTCCTAGTAATCTTGATTTTCTTGACACATCCATGGCACAACTCCTCGAGTGTGCAACGCAATTTCTTCTCAACAGGGGGAGGTTTCCGTCGTGTTGTGGATGTGGAATGAGAATAAAAGATAGGAGCGGAACCTCTTCTACTTGCCATTTTTGATAAAATAGCTGCCTCTTGTGTTGTGGGGCCACCTAAATTTATTGATGAAGAGGCTAAGAAATCTGCCGATGATGATGAAGGTGTAGGAGTTTTGCTTCTCCGGGTTGAACATTTGGAAAAATCTGAAAATTCTGAGTGTTCGGAATATTCTGACGGAGTTGGAGTTGTTGATCTCGGGGTAACACGAGTGCTTGTGCTCGAAAGAAGCGTAGGATTGGAGATAATAATCTCGTCTTTGTGGCGATGTTTTATTTTTTTGGGTGTTTTCGGAATGCATTTATTGGCTTCTTCTTTCTTATTCGAACTAAGAACCTAATAGTTCAAAAAAATCACCATGTCAGTTTGATGCATGAAATTTTCCTAAGCAAAAAGTCGTAACCTATGAAAAATGGTATCCTAGTTATCAATCACAAGCCGTTTCTCATAATTGTAATCTTTGCATGGGGAATGACTTGTAACAATTTGAAAAGAATAAAAGAAACATACCCTATAGGCTTCGTTGATAGTAGTGAATTTGTCTTCAGCTTCGGCTCTATTAGATGTATTTCTATCAGGGTGCCATTTCATGACAAGGGATTTATATGCTTTGCTAATTTCTTTAAGAGAGGCGGTTTTAGGGATTCCAAGAACGCTATAATAGTGCGTTA
This sequence comes from Nemophila menziesii, assembly GCA_029959085.1. Lineage (NCBI taxonomy): Eukaryota > Viridiplantae > Streptophyta > Magnoliopsida > Boraginales > Hydrophyllaceae > Nemophila > Nemophila menziesii. The sequence goes on along the minus strand of JARWIR010000007.1, from coordinate 20,448,901 downwards.
CTGGTGTTCGGGTGGGTGTCGTTGACCGTGTAGAATCTCCCATGGGAGAGAAAAGGAGAATGAGAATGAGAATGAGAAAAGAGGATATGGAGTTGCAGAGAAAGATTTTGAAACAGAGAGAAAAGGGAGAAAAGGAGAGTGGTTTGGAGAAATGTAGGATAAAAGAAGGGAGAAATGTGCTCAGACAAGTGTATGACAAGGAATGGCGATTTCTTAGGCTCTTTTTTACAGCCTTGGTTTGTTTCGAGTATAACAAGTTATTCAAATTTATTGTCTAATAATTAAATTATTAAATATTGTTACCTTGATATTCTTGTTGGGATTATAAATGAGACAATCCTCTAACTTCCAGGACAAATTCGAAAAATCTTTGGTCCTTTCAGTAAGATAAATCGTCCATAATTGCTACTTCCTAACTGATGTTTGTGTTATCTTTAGATATTTTTTTTTTTTTTTTTGTTATAGAGGAGACCCAATACAGGTAGTAAAATACTAGTCTAGAACAATACCTACTAAATTAGGACTAAATATCGTTTTTCGTGAAAGACACTTTTACATTCCTCTGAGAGGGTCGATATGCAAATGAAACCCCTTCTCTTGTGATGATCCAACATAGGCTAGCCAGTCCGTACTCGTGTTTACTTCGCGGTAAATACACTTAGTAGAAAAAAACTTGTTTTGTGCAAGAATCACCCGAGCTCAATCCAAACTGCCGCAGGTCCCCGACCTCTTTCCGCGTTGCTGATCACCTCGAGGGCTTCCCAAGAGTCTATTTCCGCTTCTACAACCGTCACTTTGAGCTCCTCCACCATCCTAAAACCCTCGTAAAGCGCAACAAGTTTAAGTATCACAGACGAATCATATGAACTTCTTCATCTGGTTATGTTTTTTCGATATTTTTACTCATGATGGTGGTAGAGTAATTATCACTCTTTCCTTATTGTGCAAACGTTTTACTTTCTATGCATACTTTTTTATATACTTATATACTTGCTTATGATAGATTGTAAAAAACTTTGCATTTTCTTCCTCATCGTTTCTTCTTTAGGCCTTGCAACCGTATCAAGCAAATTTTCTCATTGATTTTCCGGGTTCTTTCGTTTCCAAAGGTAACCCTTTGACTGTTATCTACGTTATTTTTTGAGATGTTCACATCTTCAGAAGTTTCCTCTATCTCTATTTATTATAACTCTATGCATGGGTCCTTTATGATTACTACAATTCATTCCATAAATAATGACATAATTCTTTCTTCTGGAAATGAATTTTTAAATACAAAGGTTCCTATTATTAATGGAAAATTTGATATTCCATTATACCCAGATATGGGTGATAACCTTTCTTTAAAACTGGTAGATGTATTTGTTTTTGTAGATGATATTTCTGATACTATAAAAAATGAGAGAGTTTTAATAATGGGTCTAACTCTAAATTTGAGGCTAGTTAGATAAAGTGTTCTCTAGTTGTCAAAACCATATACCTCTTGCTTAATTCAAAACCATAGACCTCTTGCTTACTTCAGGGGATATTGTATGATGAGTAGAAGTGAAGGTTCTCAACGAGTCGGAATGAACTTGTGAGGATTTTGAAGGCAAAATAGCATTGTACCTTAGCTATATCGACATGGAAATGAGATAACACTTTGGTCCCTTTATATATGACCTTTTAGAGTTTTATTCTTTGAGTCCCGACCAACTATCTCCCAATGCATGGGGCAAAAATTTATGCCTATGCTTATTGTAAAGAGAAGCTAAAATTCAGCCCCATCAATCCTTTTCTATCTTTTTATAAAATAGCGAGGAACCCAACCATCTTAGTGACTGGTCCATCAAGATCTTCAGGGAAATATAAAATTCAAGGGATGGGATATACTGTTCATCCCCGGAAAAAGGATCATATACTCATGTATCTATTTTTGGTAACTTTCCAAGTAGCCATTATGGATGGCATGGTATGTTTGTTTTTGTTAAAAAACTCCCAAGTTGTTCAGCTCTGGCATTGTGGAGTGGATCTCCCTCTGAAAAAGACATTATGCATGTTCTTACCTCTGATGAAGAGGTTTATCCCAATGACATTTTGAATAGTGAAGATAACATTGTGTTGTCCAAAAGTTTTGATCACTTCAGAGAGGATTAACTATTCCTCTTGTCCCTAGAAGAGAATTGTCCTAGAATCTCAAAACAAAAATATTTATTCAAAAAAAGAAATAGGCCTTTCGAACTATTTGGAGTTTATTTGTTTTCTAATCCCTGCTTTTATTTATTGGGCAGATGAATGCTAATGGGATGCTAAAAAAGATATTCGGCAGGTGGAGGGACAAAGACACAATTTTATGAGTTGAGGAGTAAACGTAAGTACGACGAAGGATGCTCTAGCACCTTCACTGATGGTTCGACCTTAGAATGCCAGAGATGACAGTGATAAGTATTTAATTGTTTCTCTTACTGAGGATTTTAACCCTCTTCTAGTTGACTCGGTCCTTCCTTTACTAATCACCATCCAAAGTGATGATGAGGAAGAAGAAGATATGTCTTTAATTTCGCAGCAGAAGAAAGGGAAAAGACTCTTTAAGGGCCTCTAGATACAAGGGGTTTAGGTCCAGGTTTGGATTTTAAGTGTCCCCGTGTATCTGATGAAGTCATATCTAAATTTAACAAACGATCTGCTTAGTACTTGGCTTTGCACCTAATTCCTCCGAAGGATGTTTCCAAAGCTTCAGAGTTGATCGATGTTAGCTGTAAGAAAGTCTTCCTTTAATTTTTAGATTTTATTTCTCATGTATATTGTCATGACAAGTTTCATATTTTTATGTACCAAATAAGAGTAATTTTTTTGGTATTCATCCTCTTTCAACACAACAGTTTCTAAAGCTAATTAGGTTTCTATAAAGGGAAAATCCCATTTCATAAGCATGACTCAGTGGATGAAACTTTTAAGCTCATGATTACTCTCCAATGCTTCAAATAGCTAAAGACTTATCTACCAGATAGTCATGTAACTTTTCAAGAGAGAAGTAAGTTGAACAAGGACTGGAGTGTGCTCAAAGATTTGAATAAATATGTTATGGATCAGATAACTACTAACCAAAAATATTTTACGAGGAGAAAGTACTTTAGGAGTCCCATGTGTCATTGGAGGATCATGCTCATGACGAAGCTAAGAAGAAATTACGAGTATGCACTTTCAATTTGTTGGAAATGCAGATCGAAGTGTTTAATCATGCTCAGCTTCTCAAGGAAGCAACATCTAAAGTTGTCATTGAATTTAAATATTTTGAAGAGTTAGAGTAAGCTTTGATGAGTTTGGTCCCTTATTTTGTATATGGTGGATGAATGGATTATTATAATCAACATCACATCTTGGTTCAACTCTTCCCTTGGAAACTTTCAAGGTTATTTTGAAACCTATTAAAGCTTTCGATGTTGCATACCCTTCTTGCGAGCCATTTAATGTAGATATGGCTACTTGATTTTTTGTAGTTTATTATACTTATTGGAGCTCCAGATTGAATTTTGTAGTCTTGTATGACTTGTTGCATTTTCCTTATCTTTTGCCAAGACTTTTAGTAGTCTTTATGTGAATCTTATAACTTTTTTCATTAGTTAATTTTCTCATTGTAACTTTATCGTGTATGTGTGTTTCCATGAAGTATTACTATAATACTAGCATAACTGCTCAAGTAACTCTCAATTTTACCCCACATAATCACGAAAGCCACATCTTTATTATTTCTAAACCATGATTTTCCTAGCTTCTTGATTTTGAAATCCCAAATCAGTTTTATCGTGTGTTGAGTATAAATACTCAGTCTTTTTACTTGGATATCTACCGAAAATTATTTTAACATAATGCATATCCTCATATCTACACCATGTTCAAGATTTTTTTCTCTTTAAAAAGAAACCTAACCCATATTTTCCAAGTGCCTACAACTTTGCACGAGATAATGTAGATGTTGGAAGCATAGACATAGACAATTTGTGTTCCAAAGTTACTTTTGACATAGATCTTCATAATATCCCTTTCCATACTTTATTGCTTCAAATATATATTTAGGAAATTGAATTCGAAGGTCAACTGAATATCGAAATGACGAGTGCTTTTCGCAAACTAAGGGATAATCAAGCAGAATATGTCTTTTCGAGGGCTAGCTTGAGCAAATCACGAAACATTTAAAAAGAAAAGATTCATATATGAGATTTAATTGATCAACCCTTACCTTATCATGAAATGAATGCAATATATTTTATAAAGAAACAAATCATCACTAGTTATTCTCAAAGTAGATTAACTATTGATTGTGGTAGTTTAAGTTTTAAGGAAAACAAGAGTTCAAGCTCATACCCTCTAACATTTTATAATTACCGTATTTGTATTTGAGTATTAATTTTAATAATTCCCCATTTACAAGGATGTGGTTTAAAGTCCAAGGTTATTCCATGGAGTTGCAGCAATATCAAGAAGTAGAAATTGGATTACACCAAAATAACAACCCAACCGAGTCCGAAGAATAATACGCGTATGTGAAAGTTAATCAAGGATTTAAGTTGGATAAACAAGAAACATACAAAGTCATGCCTTGTCCATTAATATAAATATAAATATTGATTAGTTGGACAAAAAATATTAGGATTTGATGATTTTCTTGTTAGGATTCCAGTCTATTAATATAAAATAAAGATTAATTGGTTGGATAAAAGATTCTTATTTATGAAAAAAAGCTATGTGGACCACCCAATAGTATTTTTCAAGAATAATGATATATATACTATTCAAAATCATACTACCTAAATATACAACTCATGACGTGACGTAAATTGGTTGACTATAAATCGTTAATCTATTTATTTTCTTGATATGATTAATCGTTAATCGTGAATTGTTATATATTTAATTGACTAATGATATATACCACTAACATTATATCATCAAAATATCATAAATTTAGATTAATTTGATTGATTGTAAATTTCAAAAAGAACAAATAAAAAAATTGATAATTTATATTCAATTAAATTATACAAAATTATTTAGTGATATTTTGGTGGTATGAGTATTGGTAATATATACTTTTCGCTAAATTTCTTTTTACAAATTGGACTGAGAAAAACTCACAGCCCTCGCTGCCGCCCTGTAAATCGTCCTGCTACCACTTTGTTAGTAACGAAGCAGTTGGGGCGGAATGGATTTCCTCCCCAACCTCCGCCGATATTGTGTTGTTAGGCAACTTAAGGTTTATCCATTAATTAAGATGTTGTTTCCATGAGCATAAATTGGCCTATCAGGAATGGCTGGGACCTCAATATCTCCTTCAAGCATTTTAATGGCATCTAATATAGTAGGCCTAACAGCAACGAAAACATGGCCACATAAAATCCCAACACGCACAAATCTTTCCATTAACCACATTGGCCTTTTGTAATCATTTTCTCCATCTCCTACATGTAAATTAGAATCTAGAACTTGCTCTATTTTCCCACCTTGCACAAGTGTCCAAGCCCAGTCTGTAATCAATGATGGTAGCTGAAATCCAGATGACGAATGAATAAGAGCTTTTCTTCCACACATGATCTCTAAAATCACTATCCCGAAGCTATAAACATCGGTCTTTTCGGTTAAATTCCCGTAAATTGTGTATTCTGGAGCTAAATAACCTTGAGTTCCTTCTGCTTTAGCTGGAATAATATGAGATTCACCTTCGCTGATTTGTTTAACAAGTCCAAAATCAGCTACTCTTGCTCTCATATCACCATCTAATAATATGTTTGTCGACTTTATGTCTCTATGATATACCACTGGCTTTATGCCATAATGAAGATAAGCTAACGCCTTTGCAACATCTAGAACTATATTTTTCCTTTGAGGCCAAGTCAATGATTTGGGAAAGTGAAATAGATGTTCATATAGATTACCATTTGGCATGTAATCATATACCAAGTAGTATTTGTGATTCCCTTTGTTTCCCTTTGAGAAACAATAACCGATTAAGTGCACAAGATTTCGATGTTTCAAAGTAGTAATGATCTCTATTTCATTGCGAAATTTGATACTACCTTGAAATTCTGAGTTCACAATCTTTTTCACTGCAATTGTAGTTCCATCTGGTAATATCCCTTTGTGCACAATTCCAAATTGACCTCTCCCAATGAAGGTTTTAGGAGAAAACTTATTAGTCTCCTTTTCGAGATCCTGAATTTTGAAGTGTCTTGTCCTGGTTTTAGGTCTCCATTCCAGATCCAGTCCATTACAATCTGAGTTAAGATGGAAACTCGCAATATTTTTCTTCATTTTCTTCCAACATTTCCACCAAAAGTAAAACCCCGCCACACATAGCATCAAGAAAATAGACAGCAAGTAAACTAGTTTCTTCTTCCTATCACTACTTCGAGAATCTTCGTTATATAAAAGAGGTACGTTAAATTGGCAAGAAAGTGCACCTTCACTCCCTGGACCGAGCAAGTTTCCGACACCTGCTGCGTATAAAATTGTATACGTAAAACAGTTTACGGAGTGAGACGTATTCCCATCTACGAGTCTCAATTTGGATTGGACCTCTAAACCAGCTTGTACACATGATTCACAAAAATTGGGATCTTGAACCGATCTGCATCTTATGTCAAGTGAAGTATAGCGACCTAATACGTCAATCCAATCTTGAATATTATGGATATTAGCACATTGATTGGCGGTGTTAACAAAATTTGAAGGATCAAAACATGTTGAGGTGAGATTTGGAAGTAATGAATTAAGGGAATTTAGCTTGGCTTGAAGATCAGAAAGGCAAGCAATGGAGGTTGGCAAATCATGAAATCTGAAGAAAGATGTTTGCTTAAGGTGTTGAGCAAGTCCTACTCCATAAAGGCTGATGAGAGTCTAACAACAAACACTTGAGGTGTTCTTGTGATTATCTAGGCAGGTAGAGAAGTCCCATGGAATGATCCCAACATAGTCTAGATTTAAGGGACATGAAGGTGAGCTTGGAGATGGATTCACTATATTTGGTGTTAGAATGAAGATGATGATGACTATTACTTTCACAATATTATCAAATATCATATTTTGTTCCAAGAATAGACGATAAGAGGTCTTTATTTAATCTATATATAATATTTTACTATATATTATGAATTTAGAATGGTCTTCTTCTGACCAGAAAAAAGGAATGGTCTCCCAAGTTTAATAAATTTTGCAAATTAGTCTAACACATTTCTTTTTGTTCATTCAGACAAGTTCATTCCCTCATGCCTCAGGTTTCAAAATGGACATTTTTACCCATAATGTAAATGTGCCGCCATTAACTTACACGTGAATATTCAAAGTCAACTTTGGTAATAACTAGGAAGTAGATTCTTGGGACGCGATTGATGCCACTTCAAAGAATGAAAATGGGAGAGAATCAGTGAAGTTTTGGATCCAACAAGTGCGAGTAATTCTTGATCAGAATAGAAGCTTTCTTCAAAAGGTAAATTTTGAGAAGCAAACTATTAGGTAGATTGGTTAGCTCATAGTAGTCTGATCTAGATAGATGATTTTTATCTCGGATCCTCCGGATGAAATTTGGCACACATAATCACACATGACAAATGAGATGGAAGACACGCGTGTTAATTATAGTTCGGATTTGATTAATAATGTACTAGTATAGACTCAGTGGTGAATTCAGGATTACAAACGAGGGTGGGCTTATGAATAAAGGGGTTCGGGGGCAACGCCCCAGTTTTTTTTTTTTTTTTTGATATTAAACCAAAGAAAAGATATTAAACAAGAAATATATATAAATTAAATAATTATTAGTAAAATATAATATAGTAAAATGCAATATAAGACTTAATACCATATAAAAGCAGTAGCCACCAACAATATATAAAACAACTGCAAACGGTAATATATGAATCTTTCTAATAAATTTATGAATTATGAATACAAGTAATTTATGAGTTTTTTTAAGGGATAATTCTCAATTAATTACATTTCCACACTTTACATTTTTAAAAAAAAAAGAAAGGAACAAATTACTTCTTACTTACTCATAAATTATCAATTTAATTCCCAATTAAACACATTGTCATATTTACCTTCCATTATTGCCTTTATTTGATTTTTGTATTTTTTTGTATTTTTTTTCCTGATATTTTTTAATTTCTTTTTATTCAAAAGTATTTTTTTCATTTTTTTTTTAAAATCGAAATTCCGTGTTATGTGTTGATGTAACACACAAATATAGATTTATGTATCCCTGTAACACACAAGGATTCTCTTCTTTAACAAAATTGTTTTTTTTCACTTTATTAATCGCATATACCCTATTTTTATTCGTTTTTAACTATCTTGATATATTATATTTTTGTCCAACACTTTTTTTTATTTTTGTGTAATTATGTTTTAGGTTTTGTGTGCTCCAGGTCACACAAAACTTTATTTTGTTTATTCCAATTCTGTGCATTCATGGAACACACAAAACTAAAATTTGTGTATTCATAGAACACATAAAAATCGAATTTATGTATTCCTGGAACAAACAAAACTTGATTTTGTTTGTTCCAATTCTGCGTATTCCTGGAACACACAAATCTCAGATTTGTGTATTCTTGGAACACACAAATATCATATTTGTGTATTCATATAACACATAAAACTCAAATTTGTGTATTCATGGAACAGATAAAACTGAAATTTGTGTATTCATGGAACACATAAAATCAAATTTATGTATTCATCGAACACATAAAACTTGAATTTATGTATTCTTGGAATACACAAAACTTGATTTTGTTTGTTCCAATTCTGTGTATTCCTGAACACACAAATCGCAGAATTGTGTATTCCTGAACACACAAATCGCAGAATTGTGTATTCCTGGAACACACAAATGTCAGATTTGTGTATTCATGGAACATAGTATTCCTGAACTTACGAATGGATAAATCTTTTTCCGAGATCTCAAGTCTTCATACCTCCGATAATTGCTTCCAACCACTCTCCTTTAATTATCTATTACAATATTGATATGAAACATAGTATTATACAGTTCAAATTTGAATCCCATTGGCAAGATAACATCGAATGCAAAGATATAATTGAAAAATGGTGGAATATTCCTAACATTAACCTACCTATTGCTAATTACCTTAATAAGAGAGATAATACAACTAAAGAATTATAAAATTGGAGTGCTAAGACCTTTAAAAACCATGAAATACAAATTAAAAGGTTACATGACTGGTTAACTACCCTTAGTAAAAATAAACCCAATAATGATACTCTTTAGGAAGAAAAGGAAATAAAGGATAGAATTATATACGAATATGAATGTGAATAAAAATATTGGGCCGATAAATCGAGACAGAACTGGTCAGTATATGGGGATAAGAACACAAAGTTTTTTTCATCTAGCTACTATCCATAAAAGGAAGTATAATAGACTTACAAGAATTAAAGATACTAATGGTGTATGGAAAGAGGATACATCTGAGGTCAAGGAGTGATTTAAAAAAATTCTACTAAAATGTTTTCTCAAAAGAAACGACACATATAGAAAATATGGAAAATACTCACTGCTCCACCTACAATGGAAGAAATAAAGGAAGCAATTGGGGACTTATCAGCATCTAAGGCACCCGGACTAGATTGGCTCAATCGTAAGTTCTAGAAGGAGTTTTGGGATATTATTACTGATGATATCTTTAAAATGGTTCTTGATTTCTTTTCTAATAATTGTACCTTAGAAAAATTTAATGATACACTAATTACTCTTATTCCGAAAGGATATACACATGAAAAATTAGGAAACTATCGTCCTATCTCTTGTGTTAATTTCAGATATAAAATCATAGCAATAATTCTTTCTAATAGGCTTAGAGGTATTATGAATAATATAGTATCGCCTACTCAAGCAGCTTTTATTAAAATGCGAGCAATACATGATAACGTTATTATTGTACAAGAAATCTCTTCCTTTATGAGCAGGAAAAGGAAAAATAAAAAGCATATGACAGAAATTAAGATAGACATGGTCAAAACATATGATCGAGTAAGTTGGATTTCCTGCTTTTAGTTCTGAAGAAACTTGGCTTTTGTGATGTATGGATATAATGGATAAAAAATTGCATTACCACGGTTCTTTTCACCTTAATGTAAATGGTGAAAGACTTGGTGAATGCAAACCGGGCAGACGTATCAGAAAAAGGAGACCCTATATCCCCCTTTTTATTCACTATTACGACAAAGTCTCTTATTAGTATTATAGAATCAAAAGTCACAGAAGGAGATATCCAAGGCAGCCAAATTAACAAAAACTGTCCTAACATTTTTCATCTTCTTTTTGCAGTGACTTTTTATTTTTTTTTAAATATTGAGGACACCAATTTAGAAACCGTCAAAGAATGCCTTAATTTATATTGTACAGGGCCAGGGCAAAAAATTAACTTCGATAAGTCAGCAATACTATTTAGCAAAGAAACCCCACAAGAGGTAAGGAATGACATATCAGATGCTATTAATATTAAAGAAGCAGATAATTTAGGTAATTACCTAGGAAATTCCAAAAAATATCCAAAGTAGAGTCTCTAGAATGGATAGCAAGGAGGATTTTCAAATACACCGAATGTTGGAAAGTAAAACTTTTATTAGAAGGGGTAAATAAGTTCTCATCAAAGCCATATTACAAGCCATACCTAATTATTATATGTCTATTTTATCTTTTAAGATCTCATTTTGTAATAAACTTATATCTGCTATACCTAATTTCTTGTGGAAATCTGGTGAAAGAAATAGGATCCACTGGATAACATGGAAAAATATGGCAATAGGTAAGCTTATAGGGGGATTAGGTTTGAAATATTTAAAAGAATGAATACAACCCTTCTTGCGGCACAAGCATGGAAATTAATGCAAACTCGAACACATTATCGACAAGACTTCTTAAAGGTATTTATTTCAACAAGAACGGTTTTTTAAATGTTAAGTTACGCCAAAGTAGAACTCGTAGTTGGGAAAGTATTATAGAAGACAAAGATTTCTTGAAAAATCATGGTTTACACATATTAGGTAATGGAGAAAGATACAGATATTTGGAAGGACAAATGGTTTGATACGAATTGGACACTGGAAAAACCAACTAATTGTAAAGTTACAAAGGTTTGTGAACTTTTTAATCAGGGTTTACGTACGTGAAATTCTGAAATCTTAGACAACCTATTTCCTAAACCTATTATACCCTATCAAGGACAAATTTATTTGGCCCTTTTCCAGGGACGACAATTACGATACTAAGACAGGCTATAAAACACTTACAGAGGATCAAGTCTTCAGGAAATCCAGTACAACTAAAGATCAAGTGAAACATAATTCTCCTATTAGGAAGGTAATACGGAGATATAATATTACCTAAAAAATTAGAATTTTTATCTGGAAAGCTTGCAATAATGCAATTCCTACCAAAAAGAATCTTTTTGAAGAAAATGCGCGGAATCTCCAGATTGTCTATGGTGTCATAATAATGATGAATCTGTATAACACATATTACTTAAATGTAATATTTGCAAAGAAATTCGGGCTGACACCTCTATACAATTAAAAATTGAGGAAATTTAACTGGAATCCTAGATCATACGCACAATTGAAATATATAAGAAAAGAGGATGGGAAGAGAGCACAATAATAGACTATATGATGATTTGTATGTGGAATATTTGAAAGGTGAAAATAAAAGCACTGCACGAAGATACAAATATAGATGGCGATAACATCATCCAAAATACTAACAACCAATGAGGAGGACGAAAACCCCCTTCATAATGGCGAAGAAGAAATTATTCTATCATGCGACGCCTCCTTCAATAATAAGTTAGAACCAACAGGCATTGGGATCGCCAACCTTCATAAAAAGTTAGGGTTTACTACGACATCTAAATATATAAGAGAGTGTGAGTCGATCCTAGAAGGTGAAGCAATGACAGTCCTTGAAACAGTACAGAAGTGTAAGGACTTCCCGGGAGAAAAGAAAACTATCCTTTCAGACAATCTTAGGATTATCCAAGATATTAGGTAGGTGTCAGGTGCGAGTTAGAAATTCCAACCGATCCTTAGAATGATCATCCAAAAAACTGTTGAGTTTGGCCCTATCAGAGCCGGTCCTGACATATTTGGGGCCCAAACCGAATTTCATAATAGGGTCCCCTACACATATACATTAAAAATAATTATAAAAAAATCGAGAAACTTTTTTATAAAAAAATTATTTTGGAATGAGACTCAAACCTTGAATATCTCATAAAGTAATATATCATTTTACCAATGAACTAAATTATGATTTATACTATTTTACTGAATTCAAATATATAACTATATACATATAAATATTTAATTCTCCCGGAAAGATGCCCTTAAATATTCCAAATTTTTTAGGGCCCAAGGCGGTTGATTCCTGGGCCTATGCCTAAGACCGGTTTTGGGCCCTATATCTTTTCGCCACATTCATAGAAAATTCAACAAAAAAGGGATAAATTTATTAAAAAGGCTATGAAGAGAGCCAAATTTGTTCATACTTGTAATACTTTTGAGTTGGCCCTACATTTCAACAAACTTTTGGAATTGGCTAATTTATTTTTTTCTTCCGGGTGCTTTAGGCATTTGTCCAAAAAAAAAAAAAATCGCTTCTTTTAATTAAAAAAAAATTATGAAGGAAAAATATATATTGAGACGAAGGTTCCATAAGGTGCGATTGTCTTAGAATCTTTATTTTTTAATCTTGCGGTCAATGATTGTCGTAGAATCCAAAATTAGCAACATCATCTAACTTCATCTTTGACTTTACTCTTTATCAACTTGTATGCACAAGACGCCTTTTTCTTTTTGTTCCAACACAAGACGCCTTACAATTCCAATAAACAAACAGATAATGTTAAAGTAGTTCCCTCTATTTATTTTTTTATTTTTTATAAATACATAGGATAGCGATTTCCGGATTTAGAATCATTTTAATTACAATATGTTTTTTACGGGGAATAGTCTAACAATTAAACCAATTACTCCTTTAAAGATACACTTTCATCTTTCTTTAAAAATTTTCTAAAATTTTGCAATTATTATTATCTTTACGAAGTGTTACAAATGAGACAAAACTCTTGAAAAGAATTTTGAAATAGATAATCAGAGTAGCCCGAAGGTCGTGTTTTAATTTAGAAGGAAAAAAAAACTATTTTTAACTTTTAGCATATTAAAAATTGTATTAAAAATATATTGGATTATTGAAAAAAATAGATATATTTATATAATTATATATTTTTAAAATCCAATTCCATTCTTTTTATTGAATAATTTCTGAAATATTTTATAAAATTTTATGTTTTCACAAACCAAATATTACCAACCAGCTTAAATAAGGGTGTACAAATATTCGTTCAAATCTAAGGGTTAGTACGTGTCCGGTTCATCTCGAGTTACTAAATAAAAAGTACTAATTCTAGGATATTTTTACTAAGTGGTTAAACTCGGATTAAGTCGAGGTAATCTTAGATTAAAGGTAGTTAATAGAAATTAAAGTTGTTCAAAATTAAACTTTTTAAAATTTTAAATTAGAATGTAATATCTCACAAAGACTTAAACATACCAAAAAATTTCAAAAATACAAAATTAACCTTGATATAAAAAGATATCTTAAATAACAAAATTGCAAAAAATAACCTCAAAAATCTTATGTTTTTTTTTTGTGGTTGATCTTCCATGTATTTAGGTTTTCTTCTCAAATAGGCCTTTCAAGATCAGCTTTCCATATGTTTCACAAAGTTCATAAGATAATTATTGTTACCAATCTCTTGTCCCAAGCATGATTTGCATAACTCTCTATTGTTTTATCAATCCATTCTTTAATTTTTTCATTAAAATTACGATCAATTTCACATTGAAGCTGAGAATTTTCCCAAACGCATGTGCTAAGAGGGAATTTAATAAGAACATGTTCAATTGATTCAAATTTGCTTTCACACCGTTCATAAATTTCTGATATATGATATTTTTTTCAAATTCATTTTAGTTAGTATATCATTATTATAGATCTTTCAAATAAAATTTCAGATCTTGTTGGAACATTCGAATGCCATGCCAAATTCCAGATTTTCGTATTATTGCTTTATCCGTTAGTAGAAAATTGACTAATACTTTCCATATCACTTTGGACCAATCTGTGATATCCATCGAGTATTTACCATTTTTTGTGCTTGGCCAAATGATCTTGTCTTCCTTATCGAGTTTAATAATCGGATTTTATAATTTCAGCAATGTCTCTTGATGTACAAAATTCCAGAGGACATCGAAGTTCCATCCTGTCATATTATTATTAAAACATTCAACGACTTTACCAATTTTGCATTCCTTTGGTTTCTCCAACTTATGACCCTTTTCAATCCATACATGCTCCCAACTGTTAGTTTACAACCCATTTTCAATTTGTCAAATCCATTCTTCTTTTAAGAATTGAAGTTCTTTGAAGATGCTAGCCCAACTCCACAGGTGTTTGTTTTTTTTAGTTTTGTATCTCACATGTTACAATTTGGAAATAGTTTCCTTTGATATTTTTCGCAACCAGTGAGTTTAGATTATTAAGAATTCTTTAAACTTGATTAGCTAGAAGAAGATTCATTTTTTGAAAATCTCTAAACCTGATTCCACCTATAGATTTAGCTTCAGCAATTTTTTTCCATGCAGTCTAATGGATTCTTTTTTGAAACAGAGCTCTCCCACAATAAGACTAATTAATTTTTTTGCATAGTTTTTTCATAAATTCGAATATCGACATTGCATAATTAGGTATAGTCTGCAGACCGGCTTTGATTAATACTTATTTCCCTCTGTCGGATAAAAGTTTAGTTATTCAGCTGATCGATTTAGTAATTAAGTTATCTTTAATATACTTCAAGTCATCGCTTTTGGCCCTTTTGAGCAAAAATGGGATTTCCAGATATTTTCCAAAAGATTTTGTGGCTTCAATATTAAGATATCTGAGACCTTTTTTTAGTGTCATCAGGATGACCATTACTAAAAAGGATTGAAGATTTATTTAGGTTGATTATTTGACCCGATACTTGGCAGTATTTAACAATAGTGCTTCTAAAACATTCGATTTCTTCATCGTTAACTTTCAAAAAAATAGAGCGCCATCCGCAAAAAAAGAAGATGTGTGAGTTTCAGAGAACAACGAGCAAGAAAAATACTTTTGATGTTACCTTCCGAACATTCAAAGTTGATTAATAATCTTTCACCCGATGTTGTTGTTGATAACCCAACATAATATATTTAATGAACCTGGGGTCAAGTTTACCATCCTTCGTGTTAGCATAAGCTACATATCCAAAAAATCTTAAGTGGGATAGGTCGGACTTATTGCGAGTCCAGTCTTCCATGAGGAATTTGAAGTCAATGGACCTGTAGGGGGTCCTATTTGTCAAATAAGTTGCAGTATGTAAATCTTCCCCCCAAAAATATTTTGGTAAACCAGAATTAAATAAAAGACTTCTAACTTTTTCTAAAAAAATTGTTCATCCTCTCAGCAACCCCATTTTTCTAAGGGGGTTTTCTAGCAATTCTGTGTCCCAAAATACCCTTTTCTTTACAAAAAAAAATCATATTATTCGTTAAAAAACTCAAGCTCATTATCAGTTCTAAAAACTTTAACAACTTTACCAGATTGTTTTTCCTCTAAAACTTTTCATTCTTTGATTTTAGAAAAAGTTCTATCTTTTGTTTTCAATAAAAAAAACTACAAACCCTTCTAGCAAAAAGTATTTATAGTTACCAAGCGAATCATACCTTTTAGGGCCTCACAAGTCAGCATGAACATACTCCAGGCAGTTTGAGGCTAGGTGCACCCCAACCTTAAACTTCTGCCTCTGTTGCTTAGCCAAGACACAAATCATAAATTAAATCATTAACAAAGCATTCATGTTTGCTTAGCAAAGGAGCCCCTGCTGACTAATATGCCCAATCCTAAGGTTCCATTTCAGAGTAGCTGCATTCTTAGACTCAAACACACCATTAGATAAACAAGAAATATGATTTCCATTGAGAACATATAGTCCAAAATACTTAGTACCAGAAAGCAAAAGCTTAGATTTCCTATATACATGAAAATTACCCTTAGACACTTCAGACACACAACCACGATCATCAAGAGCACCTAAAGAAATTAAATTCCTTTTTAACTCAGGTATATATCTAAAATTTGTCAAAGTTATCAATTTTCCATCATACATTTTCAGTTTATCTTACAACACCCTCAACATCACATGTTTGATCATTTCCTATATAAACAGTTTCATTACTAGTTTCAACAAGATCATGAAATAATTTAGGTAAGAGACACATATGAAAGGTTCAACCAGAATGAAGTATCTAATTAACATGACTAGACTTATCAGTTATATTCAGTACTTCACATACAACATCATCTATCTTAGGCATGCATACTACATTAGATTCATTATTACCACCTGATATTTTATTCTTTAGTTTAAAACAATTTATCTTTAAATGTCCAAATTTACCACAATGATTACATTTTTGAGTTTTTTAGACATAGTCTTATTATTATGAAAAGTTTTCTTGTTTTTATTCGCATCAGGGACATGTGTAGAATCTGTTCTTGGTTTATAAACAAATTTGAACCGGTTCTTCTACTTAGTTTAATTTCTTTTTCTCTGGTTTTAAGAAACAATAACTTGGTCAAAAGTAAGGACATTGCTAGCATACTGACACACATCTTTAACTACTTGATAAGAATCAGGAATTGAGTTAAAAATAATTATGCATGTACTCGTATCATTTAAGGCCTGAGGGGTACCATTTAACATAACAGTCATTTTTAAAAACTCATTAATGTTATCATCCAAAGATTTACTCACATCCATTTTATAGTTAAACAAAAAACCTTTCAAGAAAGTCAAGTTGGGTAAAGACTTAGTAGAATAGAGAGAGTCTAGCTTACCTCAGAGTTCAAGTGTAGTATCACATCTGTCTAACTTTATAATAATCAAATCAGACAGATTAAGGAATAATATATTGAACGCCTCTTTATTTATTTCTCTGCCTTTGGCCATGAGATCTTTAAGCCATAATTTATGTCATCGATCAATGCATGTCCAACCTTATGATGAGACAACAACACCTTCATCTTTTTCTGCGAAACACCAAAGTCAATTTTTCCATCATACACTGACATCTCAATACGAGTTGTAGCCACAAGCTTAGTACAATAAAATATAGATATGTACTAACTATTAAAGAAGAAATTTCAAAGTATGAAAATACTTTTTAAATTACAAGTTTATGAACCCACCAGATCTTGAAAACTAAAAGTCTCCAAGGAGATCTGAATATTTGAAAACGTTAGAGAAGACTTTAAATATTTTCAAGAACCCAGAAACACCAAATTAGAAACCTAGAAAATTAAAAGAATTTAAATCGGCTTTTAGATCTGGATCATCAAACCCTAGAAGAGTAAAAATTACCAGATATTCGTAAGAGATTTATACAAGCTCTGACACCACTGTTGTAAAACATTTAGATTTAGTTTTGATTTTCAAAATAGTTTCCAGAATGAAGTAAGAACAATAATAAAAGAACACAAAGTTTTATCGTGGTTCGACAAAATGTCTACGTCCACGTTGTGCTAAGTGAGAGAACTTTGTCCACTGTAACAACCTTCTTTTACAAATTACACTTGTAACTCAACAATATTAAAAAAATCGAACCAAAACCCTCAAACTATCAACAAATATAAACAACCCAAACCAACTACGCGGCTAACTAATCAAGAATCAAGTTGATTCTTGTTATGTTTAGTACTATCTATTACAGAAAATTAAACACTCAAATCAGCCTAGACAATAAACCCTAAGTTTATACCCGAGAGGTGAGAGAGAAAACTGAAAGTTAGAGAACAAGAGAATGAGTCGAAATCTGAAGAAGAGTGCGGTATATATGGGGATGGATAGCATTAGCCGTCTACAGTGATCAAGATCAATGATTGAGAAGTAAACCGACTTTTTTTTAAATAAAACGTCGTCGTGTAAAATAGAAGCCCATAAGTACTCAGCTCATAAAGAAGTCCAAATCGGTTTCTTACTTAATAAACACTTCAGGCTGGCCCAACATTAAAACAAAACACACTTCACAAATATATCAACCCATATCCAACAGGATACATGAGCACAAAGAAAAGCTAACGAAAGAAAAGAAAAAGTAAAAAAAAGAAAAGAAGGACATGTGTATTAAAAAAGTCAATATCAAATCAATTTCAGCATAAATTAAAGTAATACAACAAAACACTAACGAAAAGAAGAAAAAAAGTCAAGAAAGAAAAAGAGGACGGAAGGAGGAGTGCCACCGTCAACTAGAGGAAGAGAAAGGTTGGCCATGACAACAGCAGCGACGGCGATGAGTGGCGGTGGTTTAAATTTTAAAAAGAAGTGTTTGGAGCGCTTATTTGAGGCGTTTTCCATGGATGGATAGGGCAGAAATTTCTCCCTATCTCGTTGCTGAATTTGCCGTGATCTATAACATGAATTATCTAAAGCACCTAAAAAGATATGCTTTTTCTCCCACTGATAATAATATTATATATATATTCAAAGATCAAACACTAATTTTATTTTTAAAACTTATTCTTTTTTATCACATGTGACAACTTGATATATGTGACAACTTGATAAAAACGAGAGAAAAACACTAGACAACCAAAAAACCAAAAAACCAAAATGGAGCTTAGATTCTCCATCTTCTTTCTTGTCCTATCAATATCTTTAACTTCAACTTGCTCATCTCCAACACCAAATCCCAACAACCTCAACACCAACACAACATCTTCAACATGTCCTATGAATCTAAGCTATGTCCGAAAAATCCCATGGGCGATTTCTGACTGTAAAAACATTCAAAGAAATACAACCGATTGTTGCCAGACCCTTCTTTCCCTGTACGGAATAGCTCTCGCTCAACACCTTAAAGAAACATCTCTTTTCCAACTTCCAGATATGGAAACCTCAGTTTCTTGTCTTACAGAATTTCAAGAAAAACTCACTTCACTTTCTTTGCCTTTAAATTTAACCTCCGTTTGCTTTGACCCTTTTCAATTTGTAATCACAAGTAATATATGTGCTTCTGTGAAGTCAACTCAAGATTGGATTGATAGAGTTGGTTCTCTTACAACTTTGGATTCTTCTTGTAAGCCTGATCTTAATGATTTAACCTCTTGTGATGCTTGTGTTGCAGCTGGTTTTCAAGTTCAGTCACAGTTGATTGCTCTTGATGGTAATACATCTCACTCTACTGATTGTTTTTATTTCTCTGTTTTATATGCTGCTGGAATTGTTAATGAGAAGGGTCCTCATAGTATTGGTGCTATTAAATGTATATTTGGTATGTCACTTGAGAACGAAGATGATGATTCTGGAAAGCGCCGTTCAGGGTTGATTTTCGGGTTGACCGGGGCGAGTATTGCAGTTTTTGTGATGTTGGTTGTTTTGGGGATTTATTTATGGTGGGATAAGAAATGGAAGAAAAAGGGTGATGATCGTTTTGATATAGGTATGGAGGAGATGGGTACAAGGCGTAAATTAAGGCCTAATACTGGGTCTATGTGGTATAAGATCGATGAGTTAGAGCAAGCCACGGATAAATTCTCAAAAAGGAATTTTATCGGTAGGGGTGGATTTGGGATTGTTCATAAGGGGGTGTTAAGGGATGGGACTATAGTAGCTGTGAAACGAGTTTTAGAGTCGGATTTTGCAGGGAATGATGAGTTTTGCAATGAAGTTGAGATTATTAGTCACTTGAGGCATCGAAATCTCGTCCCGTTACGAGGGTGTTGTGTGACAGATAGAGAAGGAAGTAACGGGAAGGGGAAGGGCGAGGGTGAGAGATATCTCGTGTACGAATATATGCCTAACGGGAATCTCGATGATCATTTATCTCTATGTGGGAAGCAATCGTTGACATGGCCGCAAAGGAAAAACGTGATCTTGGATGTCGCAAAAGGTTTGTCGTATCTACATTACGGTGTAAAGCCGGCAATTTTTCATAGAGATATCAAGGCGACAAATATACTATTAGACGGAGATATGAGGGCGAGAGTAGCGGATTTTGGTTTAGCGAAGCAAAGTCAAGAAGGACAATCTCATCTCACGACGAGAGTGGCCGGAACACACGGGTATCTAGCACCAGAATATGCTCTTTACGGACAGTTGACGGAAAAGAGCGACGTTTATAGCTTTGGAGTAGTTGTTTTAGAGATAATGTGTGGTAGGAAAGCGCTTGATTTTACTTCCGGGACCCCTCGTGGATTTTTAATCACGGATTGGGCTTGGTCGCTGGTGAAAAGTGGGAAGATAGAAGAAGTTCTTGAGTCTTCTCTATTGCGGGATGAGGATTCGGAAACCGCAAATCCTAAGGGAATAATGGAAAGATTTGTTTTGGTTGGGATATTATGCGCACATGTTATGGTGGCGTTAAGGCCGACGATTTTGGATGCACTGAAAATGTTGGACGGAGATATTGAAGTTCCTTCAATTCCAGATAGGCCGGCACCTCTCGGTCAACCTTCGTTCTTTGGTGGTGATGGTAATACTTTTATAGTATCACCAGCATTGAGTGCACTACAGTTACCTGCTGGTGACATGCTTAGATGACAGTAGGCAATCGACATCCAGTTGAATAATATTGATTGTATGGTATCTCAATTATCTTAGCAGCTTCTTAACTTAAGCTTGTGAGCTAGTTTAAATGTTTCTTAGAAATCTTTTTGTACATTGCTTATCAGCTGAAAGATTGTAAATAGTTGGTGAAAAGTAATATTGTACTAATTAGGAGAAGAAGAGATATACCGGTATTCTCAAAATTCATATATGCTTTAAATCTGACTTGTATGTTTTTAATGCAAGATAGTTTATAAGCTATTAGAAAGAAATAACAAAATAATAAGGTTCAAAGCAGTTTTATATGTGTGGTAATTCAGAGGTTCATGTTGCAAAATTTGGAAAGAGTGGATGAGTATCGTTTGGCTTATGGGTAAAGATATTGTATGTTAATAACCTCCACAAATCATCGATACATAGTTGTGAGGTAGGTAGTCACGGTGGAGCTTCATAGTACATCTCGAAACTCTGAAATAAAGCTCCAATTTAATTTTGTGAAACAACTTTGATCTCAATTTCTTTGAATAAATACCACTTGTACCTCATGTATCTTTAGCGTTTGAACTCGTTGTCTCCATTTTTCTTTAACATGTATGCTGCCTCGTGAAACTTTGAACGCGGAATTGTTACCAATTTTAACGATTTTTATTAGTTCTTCGTTAAGTACCCCATGTGTGGTTGCTAGACGTAATATCGATTTATCTGCATGGAAGAACGGATCTTTAAGTGATTTCTATATTTTTCTTAAGTCTATGTATAAACGTTCGTGATTAATATATTTTATTTGAAAAAAATAAAATAAGGGTAGATATACACAAGTGTATTGCGCACTTGGAGTATTTAACAACAATACTAACGAAAAGTGTTAAAAAAAGAAGTAATTGAACCGTATTTAAAGGAAATAAGTATACATATTTAGAGTAGAAAATGACTATGAGTAAAAACACTTTATTAAAAAACAAGTGTATTGCCACATTTTCCCCAAGTATCAACATAGTTGTGTACTGGTTGCAAGTTAACAGACTAAAGGGGGAGGAAAAACAAACAGCTCTAGCCCATTCACATTCAAAAAGCATATGTTCAGTATTTTCAATATATTTATTACAAATGTCACATACAAGACAGTTAATGACTTTCCATTTATATATATTCTCATTCATAGGACTTATTTGTGTGTTATTTGTGCAGAACTTATAAATATGGAAGCTATTACACCTGTGGAACCTGATGTGAAGTGGAAAAGTAAAGGAAATCCCTTAGTCAAAGTAAAAAATGATAATTTTGGATATATTTTGAAAAGTAAAGAAGCTGTCAAAACTGCTCATACATCCACTAATTAATTTACTTCAGAAATTAGGTTTAGAATTAAGAGGATATTTTCATATGAGCAGATAGATCTTTCAAACACGGCCGTTTCCATATAAAGAACGTAAAAATCCGATAAGTAACGAAGGCGATATGACAAAATCAACATCTGCTAAAGTTTATCCCTTATTTGCAGACCTATTTCAATAAGGGATAAACGCAGTAAGGGATAAACTATTTCAATAAGGAAACGACCGTGTTTGAAAGATCTATCAATATCTGCTAAAGTTGAAATAGAAAATCTTCCTTATTGAGTTAGGAAGATTTAGCAACTGGAATTAGTCAATTTGGAGTTGATTTGAGGAAGTTACAGCCGTTTTACCACGAGTTGTACATCAGTTACGGGATTTAAAATGAAATATTGGACTTGGGCTTTTTAATATTTCATTATTTCACTTAAGTAATAGCCCAAGACCGATTTGCTCACTATAAATAAGCTTCTGGACTTCTATTTTACACACAATTCATATTTCATAAGTCAGAGAACGCTAGAGAGAAGTCAAAGCAAGGAGAAGGAGAAAGCTAAGAGCTGGAGAAAGTCATCTTCTCCAACTCACAGCCAAACCCAATCCTTAATTAGGTTCTTTTATCTTTTTTTCTGTAATCAAACATGAATTCCTTTTATTTTATTTATTTAGTTTTTATTTCTGTTATGAGCTAAATACTCTAAGTATTTGAGAATCGCTTTACTGGGTTGAGTCCCGATTTATTTTATTAATGTTTTCGAATTTGGAATTGAAAGATTTAATTTGAATTGGGTAATTTAGTATTGACTATTATCTTGAATTTATTTACTGTCTTTGAAGTCATGAATCAAAAGTAGGAATTAGTAATTAAGCTATTCATTATAGTGGCGTAATGATCACCTTGACGGGGGAGGGGGGGGGGGGGTTAATTACGGATCTAAGTAATAGCCGCGAGATATAAGTCATTGACCCTGACGGGCTTGACTAATCTTGTAGCCAAGTGGGTAGACTACTTGAACATTCAAAGGTAGATTATAATCACCCTGACGGGGTTGTAATACCCTAGGATAGCTCCTAAGTCCACCCTGCCGGGGGTTAGGAGAAACTCGAATCCCGACTAATACTGAATCCCGATTCAACCCTTAAACGAAAGCATTGATTTAATAGATTTAGGTGAGACCCTTGCGAGACTCAAGTAGCCATTCTCATTCATGCGTCTACTCATATTTTTTTTACTTGCTTCTCATTTATTTGCATTAGTCAATTTAATATTTTACATTATTAGCACTTTAGTCCTTTAACAAAAACCCAACAAATATTTACCCATTTATTTTACTTGTCATACAACAATTATCTTCACTTACTGCATAACATTTTAAGTAATATACATTCCGTCCCTGAGATCGAAATCCCGTTTATTGGATATTACTTGGACGACCCATACACTTGCGGTACGTGTCTTTCCTTTTTAGGGGTGTTATTTGGTAACACACCAGGAGACACCAATAGGATTACCTTAATAGTAGTTAGATAGTCACCCAAAAGGGGTGTCTAATTATTGAAACACCACATAAACGTCTAGTGTGTGGTAGTGATCAGGAAGGGCTTGCCTAACTAGATAGGCACTAGAGTTTGAGATTAACCACCAATATATTGCGTAGGGTCCCCTTACCCAAGTTCCCTGGTAATTGTTAGGTCGCCACCTAAGTCCACCTGGAAAGGGGTTAGGAGGAATATAGAATCCTGTCTATTGCATATCACACAATTCTTCCTTACATAAATAGGTTATAACACAAGGCTAGTGGGGATTACTTGCTAGGTCTCGAGCTAAACTCTCATACTACTTTCTTTCTCTTTATTTATTTTCCTGTCTTTCTTTAATTTAGTTAATTGTTTAAAGTCTTTAAAAACCAAACAAATATTTCAGAGTCTTTTCTTTTTTGCGTATTATTCTTCTAAAATTTCTTATTTGAACTTTATTTTCGCATAAGTTCTCCTAACTTTCTTAGTCTCCGAGGAAGGAATTCTACTTATCATTAAAACTTGTGTATGATCTGTGATACTTGCAGTGAGTAACGTGTCTTGAAGAAGGACGGTAGTATAGGTGGTAGCAAGAGTAATGGGATGGCAAGTAGAGAGAAAGAAGATAAAAACAAAAACTATGAGGAAGGTGAAGTTAATATGGACAAGTTGGCAGAATAATTAGTCAAAAATCGTGAAACCCCACCAAGTTTGGGCCAACAAGTTACATTCGCTAGTTTTATTTCTAGCCCACACATTATTTTTGTTGGAGGAATACGTAATCCTTATTATTGCATATCGCACAATTCTCCTTTAGATGAATAATCATAAAACAAGGCTAGTGTGGATTACTTGTTAAATCTCGAGCTAAACTCTCATACTACTTCTTTCTTTCTATTTCCTATCTTTATTTTATTAGTTAATTGTCAAAGACTTTAAAACCAAACAAATATTACAGAATCTTGTAGTGTATCATTCTTCTAACTTCTTTTATATGCAATTTATATTTACATTAGTCCTAGCTAACTTTTGTAGTCGTTGTGAATGAATTCTACTTATCAATTAAACTTGGAGTAATGCTATATATCACCCCTTCACCTCTTCACCCCTTATGTGGAGCCAATGTAGAGATTTTAAAAACCAATCATGATGTTTCTCTTTCTTAAATCACTTTTTTCTCTCTCTTTTATTTAATGCCACATAGGATCCACATAATGGGGTGAAGAGGTGAAGGGGTGATATATAGCATTACTCTTAAACTTGTATACGATTAGTGATACTTGCAGTGAGTAACGTAGTAGGCTAGGGTTTTTAGTTCTTTTAATATTTATATCTTTATTTTATCACACACTGAACACCACCACTAAGCATATGTCTTAAAGTAGAGAACATGTATAAAAAATAAATTATAAACCCAACAAAAGTACGTACAAGGAAAACAATGAAGAAATAGAAAAAAGACATACTATTCCTAGCAAAAGAGAAGAATACAAAGTAAGTTTTTTTTAACCTTCTGTACACTAATCTTATAAGAGCGATTAAGAACATTAACTAAATGAAGGACTTGACTTGATTAACAAAACAAAAACACCAAGGCTTACCATATCCTTAGCTTCAGGTTCAATAAGTAATGTCTTTAGTCTGCTAATCAATGGTTTCCTGTACATGCACAAGTAATTAATTAGTCATAAGAAAGAGAAAAGATTGGTTTGTTTGAGGTAATAATGAATCAAACCAAGTATACCTCTCGTCCATCATATATGTATCTTTATTAATTTCAGGATCCAATATTTTACTATCCTCATTCTCCTCCTACGCTTCATCACAATAAAATTAAACATCATATATAAATTATAATAAATTTAAAACATCATATATATATATAAAAAACAGAAAGAAACGTGCATATAAATTATAAAGTAGAGCTATAGGACCTAAAAATGAACATGTAAAGAAACTTGATAGGTTCAAAACATAACTAGGTGTAAACAATAAACATGGGTTGGGTGGAAAAAAATGGTAGTTAGAATTCTAAAACACTTTGTAATGAAAAGTTGGCAAAGGTGATCACTTTACGCCAGCGCCAAGGTGGCTAAAGACGGAAAAGGTGGTAGCCTCTGCTTGCCTCTCTTTTAAAAGCAAATTTAGTCAGTTATATTCAACTCAACGGTTAAACCTTTTGCTATGGTAAAGTACTACTTTATTCTAAACAAGGAATGAAAGAAAGGGGAGTTATGACGTATAAGTTATAACCCAACCACATAAAAGCTAATTTAACTACATTGTAGTGTGATACTCATAGCATACTACTTTAAAGTTTAAATTTATCGGCAATAGCTTCGAATAAGTTTTGTATCAAAATCCTATTGGTTGACAGTATATAGATTGTTCAGTTTTCAAAAAGAGAAATAAAGTGAAGCTACAACACGTATACTCCACATATTAATAAGACATTGTTGTAGAAACATTATAACTACTTGTCGCGCGTGATCAATAACATCTCCGATCAATTTGTTCTCTATTAGATATTTAGAATCGCATCGGATTCACTAGAGAAAGAACATAAATTATCAACTATCTCCTAACAGACTAAACCGACAATTGTAAGAAAATGAATGGTTCAACTTCTAACACTCTCCACTTATTACTAACTGAATTAGACATAATTATATTCTCCGTTGAGTCCTTGTGTTTTTATATTTTTCTTGATTAACAATTTTATGTTATATTGACAGTAATACCTCTTATTGTGGAATTTGTAATAAAAGGATTATTGTAAACGGGATTTAAGGTTTAGTTAAACACAACCCACGCGCCAGATGTCAGTTACTTTCACTCATCTTAAAATAGGACACCGAGGTGTGTAGGCCCCTCAAATGCGGCTTTCTACAGACTACAGTTTGGGCCATCTGCCACCTGTTTAGACTAATTATTGCCCTAATATTGTCACGTTTTTTCAGAATAAAGCTCTTTTATTGATTCTACAAAAAAACAAACCGTGCCTACTTAAGCCTATCCGCCCAAACTGTAATAGAAAAAATAAAAGAGCTAACGAGTAATTCTTCAAGGAACTACTTGCTAGTGATATTTTTTGACATTACTCCTATCCTATGTTAAAATTTGTCGTTTATGTTGAGTTGGATTATTTTTGATATCATTGTTTTGGTGAAATGAATTTATTAGTAATATAATAAATCTAAGACTATGTAAATTCCATCTAGGCCCCAAACCACCTACCTAGCGCCTAGTGATTTATCAAACATGCCTTGCCTTCCATAAATATTATGTTTTTTGCATTACAAAGACCATATAGATGTGAAGTTAATAACTAATTTAATTTGCAAATAACAAAATTAAACTATTTGGTCTTTGAGATGTGATGCAGTACAATAGCACGACTCACTGGTCTTTTCTTTTTCTTCACTTTGGGAAGATTTAGGAATAATTAGTTACCATTTTCACTTGTTAAGTTAAAAGAAGTTCATCTTTGAAACGGTGAAGACTCTATTGAAAAGTCATTAACAAAATGACCCAATAAATTTAACTCTCACGTGTGCCAAGCGAAGAAATCTGTGATACCAAAAGTGATGACGTAAGGGATCTTGGCTTTTGTATTGTTTGGTTTTTGTTTCTTTCTTAAACATATTCTGGTTTAGGTATGTTTGGATTGAGGAAGGATACTTTAGTGAGTGAAACGAAGGGAGAATATATATAGTAAAGTAAATGAGGGATGTTAATGTTTGTCTATTTGTGATATATTAATCTATACTTGAGACATCATTTTAGGGTTATTTAGTTAATTATTTTGGAAATTTTCCCCATTTATTTATACTTTGCACTATCTTGTCTAGTTTTAGGTGTTTTGCTGTTTTGTGAGCTTTTGTGCGTAATTTGTGTGTTATTTGTGTAGAACATAGACATATGGAAGCTATTACACCTATGGAACCTGATTTGAAGTGGAAAAGTAAAGGAAATCTCTTAGTCAAAGTAAAAAATGATAAGTTTGGATATATTTTGAAAGTACAGAAGCTGTCAAAACTGAACATACATCCACTAATCAATTTATTGAAGAAATTAGGCCATGAACTAAGAGAAGATTTTCATATGAGCAGATAGATCTTTCAAACACGATCTTTTCCATATAAAGAACGTAAAATTTCGATAAGTAACGAAGGCAATATGACCAAATCAATATCTGCTAAAGTTTATCCCTTCCTACAAGTTAAGAATACGAATTTTGGTAAGATCAGGACTCCTTAACTTAGGGATTACTCCTAATTTCGACCAAGGATATATATATATATATATATATATATATATATATATATCAATTCTACCTTAGATAAATTATCTTTGGTCAGTCCTTAATCATCTAAAGACCAAGAGGAAGCTTATATCAAGAGAAGAGAATGATAGAAGGAATTAGACAACTATTCATGCCTTCCCAATCCTTCAAATTTGTAATTTTTTTTCTTTCTCTAGTATGAGCTAATTCTATTTAGCTTGAGATTAGCATACGGGTATGAGCCTATACTTGTTTTATATCTATTTTAATTTGGGATGTCTTTTACATTTAATTGAAATTAGTGTTGTTATCTCTGTTTTTATGTGCTTTGATTTATTGTCTGTAGTTCTTGCAGTGTGCAACGTATAGTATTACCTTAATAGTAGTTAGATGGTCACCCAGAAAGGGTGTCTAATTTTTGAAACATCACATAAACGTCTAGTGTGTGGTAGTGATCCGGAAGGGCTTGCCTAACTAGATAGTCACTAGAGTTTGAGATTAACCACCGATCATTGTAGGGTCCCCTTACCGAAGTTTCCTGGTAATTGTTAGGTCGCCACCTAAGTCTACCTGGAAGGGGTTTAGGAGGAATATAGAATCATGGCTATTGCATATCTCACAATTCTCCCTTACATAAATAGGTTATAACAGAGGGCTAGTGGGGATTACTTGCTAGGTCTCGAGCTACACTCTCATACTACTTTCATTCTCTTTATTTATTTTATTGTCTTTATTTTATTTAGTTAATTGTTTAGAGTCTTTAAAAACCAAACAAATATTTTAGAGTCTTTTATTTTTTGCGTATTATTCTTCTAAACTTTCTTATTTGAACTTTATATTCGCATAAGTTCTCCTAACTTTCGTAGTCTCTGAGGAAGGAATTCTACTTATCATTAAAACTTGTGTATAATCTGTGATACATGCAGTGAGTAACATGTCTTGGTTAGGGTGTTAGTTGCATCTTTCTTTATCATTATTTTATCACGCCCTAACCGACACCAAGTGTGTATTTAGTCTTGGTTTGATTGAGTGAAAAGAGAAAAAAAGGATTCTACGTACTTGTTGTTTGGATAAAGAAGATAATGAAACAAAGAGATTATTTTTATAACTAAATGACGCACATGCCCCTTATAAGAATAAGTATAATAACAAAAGAATCCATCCCTTATAAACACTAATATGGGAGGATTAAAAAGATGGAAATTAAAGGTAATTTAAGAATCCTTTACTAAAATTTTCCTCTTAGAATACATCTATCCAAACAAAGGAAGTATTCTTACTTACCTTCCCTTCCCCTCCAAAAACCTCAATCCAAACAAACACTAAAATTTATTCATATTTTATTTGTCGATTTTTAGCCTACACCAAATTATACTAATACCCCATGAAGTGGAGGGATCCCTAAGGGAGATACTAAATCACAAAGATCCAATTTAAAATAAGAACATTAGGTAGAGATCTATATTGTTTTTTTCCATTGAAAAAATAATCCATATAATGCAAGTTAATCAAAACAAAATTTCATCAACCAAGTATAACTTAAAAAGTGGAAACACACCTTTACTCCGGTGAACGATTAAAGAAAATATGATTTAAAAGGTATATTTTATGAATGACCGAAAGACGTAATGCATACCAGGTAAATATCAGATAGTAACATCTATTACCATTTCGGAGACCATATTATTGTTTGACAAATAAGTCAGATAGAATAACTTTATCACACTTTTAAGAATTCAAATCCATTACAAAATATCGATAACAAATAGTTATTAATCAAATTCAAGAGTAATTGATCATTCGCTGTTTGAACAATCCTACTTCCATAAACATATAACAAGTTTACAAACCAGCCTCGTGGAGTTCAGTTTCAGGAGGTCGCTCCTGGAACTGAACACTTGGAGCATGCTGAAGCTTAGAGAGGTAATCGAGAAGTTTTGCTTTAATATTTTCTAACATGACACGAGAGTTTTTGTTGTCCATGTTACTTGTAGGAACATGGAGTTTATACTCTGGACCAAAGTACTCGTAATAATCATTCTGAGGCATATTATCGTCCAACTCAACCCCAAGTGCAACACCTGTCTGCTCAAATTACAAAAGGAATAGAATTCATATTCAATAATTTCAACTTGAAAAAAGTGGGAAAAAAATACCTCATAGCACCAGCACCTAGCTACATTTCGTACTGTATAGCCACCTCCACCCAATAAAAGCAACGGCACATTGATAGATCTCATGTATTTCACGCACTCAGCATGTCCTTTTATTGAGAGATTAAAACATCCTAATCTATCCCCAGACAATGAGTCTGCCCCACATTGTAACACCACAGCTCCAGGCCTATAAACTTCCATCACTTTCCCCATGATTGGCTTAAATAGGGAGATGTAGCTCTGATCATCAATTCCATCATCTAATGGAACATTGAGGGAATAGTACTTCCCCATTTCATATCCGATGTCTTGTATATCCCCTGTACCTGGAAAGTAATCTCCAAATTTGTGAAAAGAAACAGTCATAACTCTGTCTGTCAGATAAAAAGCCTCCTCAACGCCATCACCATGGTGTATATCAATGTCCACATAAAGTACTCTCTACACCAACACATAAATACAAATAAACTCAAACAATATATATAGAAACTATACAAGTATAAGATCTTACTAAACTAACCTCATTCACTTTAAGGAGTTCCAAAATAGCAAGCACAATGTCATTAACATAGCAGAAACCAGAAGCCTCACATTTCTTAGCATGGTGTAACCCACCAGCCCAGTTAATCGCGATATCACAGTGACCATGGTTCAACTTCACGGCCCCACCAACAGAACCTCCAGCATAGGTTTGACAAAAGGAGTACAAATCATCAAAAACGGGGCAATCCCCTCCAATATTGAAACGCTTAAGATTCTCCAGCTGATATGGCATTGTTTCGAGAGTAATGCTCTTGAGGAAATTAACGTAATCGTCAGCATGAAAGGTGCAAAGATCCTCATCTCTAGCAAGAACGGGTTTTACAACGTCCATTTTTTGTAGTAACTCGTAGCGAGCGAGAAGATCATGAGTAATTCGAATTCTATGTGGCTTCATTGGGTGTCGTTTCCCATAATGGTAACTTCCAATTTTAGAGTCATAGAAGTACGTAACTTTCCTTTTAACTGCATCTGAACCTGATGCTAAGGAATTCCCTCCGGT
This sequence comes from Nemophila menziesii, assembly GCA_029959085.1. NCBI lineage: Eukaryota > Viridiplantae > Streptophyta > Magnoliopsida > Boraginales > Hydrophyllaceae > Nemophila > Nemophila menziesii. Next base: position 20,417,882 of record JARWIR010000007.1, on the reverse strand, counting down.
CTCCATAATATTCACCTACCAAAACCTCATTATATTCAGATGTGGAAAGCACATAATATCCAAAAATAAGCAAAAACTATATATTCATACACACATAGTAAATTCCTTGACTTGTTACAGCATTTTTTATTTTTTATACACACAAAGTCAGTATTAGCATATACGGTCATAATATATTAGGCAGATTGCACCATTGGTCCTATCTTATGCAAAAAAAGACAATTATACCTATGATATACACTAACCCTGCAGATCTAACCCCCCATATATGCATAATTTATGGAATAACAGCTAACCCTATGTATCATCTACCTACATGTAAATATGCTAAACAATATAAAATTAACACATTATTACAAAATTAAATGGAAAATGCAATTATGGCAAAAAATAGGCCTTTTTTGTAATCAAACAAACTAGAATTATATTGAATCACATAAAATTTTCACCAATCTTTTCATTAAAATACAAATTTAGCTTATTTTAAACTTTCTATGAGAGGATCAAACCTGTGATATATAAGGTTATATATATAACAATCGGATCCAATAACTTATATACATCTACGTCGTATACAAACACAAGGGTAAAAATAGCATTGACCTAATTCCAGCTAACTACCAAAGAAGGGTACAATTTATTCGAAAAAAATAATTATAATAAAAGTAAATTGAACATGGTTTGCAAAAATTAATTAGTGTACCTAGTAACAAAGAAGCAATTAACTAAAAATCCAGTCTAGAGAAGATATCTTGTATAAACTGTAGCAAAGAGAAAGAATGCAGCTGGAAGGGTTTAGCATAGTGAAAGAAAGACCTAATTCTAAATTTAGGCCTAAACTCAAATTTGGGCCACTAATTCAAAACATCCTTGTTTTTGGGCCACATGTTAACTCCACGTCCTCTTTTTTGTCAATTTCACTAACTCCATTAGAAATTTAACGGAAATAAAGGATATTTTTGGTATTTCATTGACAGTTTCCAATTTAGGCCATAACTATTCCGATTTAGGCCGATACTATAATTTTTACCCGAATTCGTCCTTTCTGTAAATTATATTAAATTTGAATATTGGTCCCTATACCTTGCAAAACTAAACTTTCGAATTTCTACAAATCTTCATATGAAGCTTAATTGCATTATAGGCCTCTATATTATGCAAAAATTTGTGATGTAGGTCCCTATATTAGTTTGATATTTCTTAGACATAAACATACGCTCCTTCGTGATGGCTTTTTTTTCGCCATGGTAGTCTGTAACTCAGATTTGTTACATCGACAAGTGATGTCATCTTTGTGATATCATATTTGTATATACTTTTGACTTTGTAGTGTTAGTTATTAGTTTTAATTAGTTTTCTTATCAAGTAAAGATAACAATTCTAAATCGTCCATTTAATTCATTTAAATATGTGTTACTTTTTAAATATTAGATAATTTTTTAAGTAAAATAAAAATTTGGCTATTATTTATCCAGAAGCCACATAAATGAGATGACCACAAAAGGTTTATAGGTTGAACTCACCTCAGAGTTGTTCACGAGTGTTAAACATATATCTCAACATTGAAGCTAATGTATCTTTTGACACTTAAAATATCACCTCGGTTTCTCCACAAGATTTTTTGGTGTTCTGGAGCTGACGGGAGCAAAAGAAATACATATTAGAGTTCGGAAGGTGAAAATGAAATAGCCTTAAATTAGTACTGGGTTTGGTTTACCATGAATAAAAGTAAAATACTTCTCAAAGTACAAACCTTTAGATTAATAACAACAACCTTATTAGCAGGTGTCATAAGTTGTTGGCTTGATTTTAACATTATTGCTTGCGTAAGTTTAAATTGCACTTCTTTATCAACTTCAGCATGAGGAAAACAAGTAAAACTGGATCAAATTCATATACGAAAATATTAGGCAAGTATGCTATGGCTGCGGAATTTTCGGACATGAGCTAGGAAACCAAGTGCAAAAACCCTAAAACTTCACCCAAATTGGATAAATGGATTAAGGTCTTTACCTTAGGTCCTTCACAATCTATGGTTCTTCTTAAAGCAATATAGGATACTAGAAAGCTTACCGGAGATTTCAGCAACAAAAAACTAGTCAATCTTAGCTAGAAGAGAGAAACAGAGATCATTGGACCGACTAAGCTGAGGGAGCTTAGAAGAAACGGTAACATAAGTAATAACGGCCATAACGGAGAGGCAAACGGTGTTAAAGGTACTAAAGGTGTATTTGAATTCAATAGTACCACCGGTAGTGGTATGGAAAAATGGAAAAAATTGGCTAATGAAAAGGAGAAGGACGGTAGTATAGGAATTAGCAAGAGTAATGGTATGGCAAGGAGAGAGAAAGAAGATAAAAACAAAAAATATGAGGAAGGTGAAGTTAATATGGCCAAGTTGGCAAAAGAATTAGTCAAAAATCTTGAAACCTTACCAAGTTTGGGCCAACAAGTTACATTCGGTAGCTTTATTTCTAGCCAAACATTATTTCTGTTGGAGGAATACATAATCCTGGCTATTGCATATCACACGATTCTCCTTTAGATGAATAATCATAAAGCAAGGCTAGTGTGGATTACTTGTTATATCTTGAGCTAAACTCTCATACTACTTCTTTCTTTCTATTTCCTGTCCTTTTTTTTAGTTAATTGTCAAGGACTTTAAAACCAAACAAATATGTCAGAATCTTGTAGTGTATCATTCTTCTAACTTCTTTTATATGCACTTTATATTTTCATTAGTCCTAGCTAAATTTGTAGTCGCTGTGAACGAATTCTATTTATGAATTAAACTTGCATACGATCTGTGATACTTGTAGTGAGTAATGTAGTAGGCAAGGGTTTTTAGTTCTTTTAATATTTATATCTTTAGTTTATCACACCCTTACCACCACCACTAAGCATATGTCTCAAAGCAGATAACATGTATAAAAAATAAATTAGAAACCCAATAAAAGTACGTACAAGGAAAACAATGAAGAAATAGAAAAAAGAATAACACATACTATACCTAGCAAAAGAGAAGAATACAAAGTAAGTTTTTTTGGAACCTTCTGTACACGAATCATATAAGTGTGTTTGAGAACATAAATTAAATGAAGGGATTGACTTGATTAACAAAACAAAAACACCACGGCTTACCATATCCTTAGCTTCAGGTTTGATAAGTAATGTCTTTAGTCTATTAATCAATGGTTTCTTGTACATGCACAAGTAATTAATTAGTCATAAGAAAGTGAAAAGATTGGTTTGTTTGAGGTAATAATGAAGCAAACCAAGTATACCTCTCATCCATCATATATGTATCTTTATTAATTTCAGGATCCAATATTTTACCATCCTCATTCTCCTCTGGTGCATCATCACACTAAAATTAAACATCATATATAAATTAAGAGGCAATTACCAATACCACCCTATAGAGAGGTGATATTGCCCATAAAAGTCATGTCTAATATAAAACACATAATTAGACGATAATACCCTTGACTAAATATTCCCACCAAACTAAATTTTCCCACCAAAAAAATTCCGACCAACTTTTCCGACCAAATTATTTTCCCGCCAAAATTTTCCGGCCACATTTTTTTCCCACCAAAATTTTCCGGCCAATTTTTTCCCACCAAATTTTTCGGCCAATTTTTTTTCCCACCAATTTTTATGTTGTTATTTGGTAGGAAAAATCCCACCAAATTAAAAATATAAAAATTAAAGGATATAGTCTCCCGCACTACTCAATTCTTTACTTTATTTGCAAAATACATAATATAAACTACTGTAAATAAAAATTACATTTTCATTCTTATCTCATGTGAAAGATAAGATTAGACAGACAAGATGAAAACAAAATAATGCATCACTCGCGTATATGGATAAGAATGGATGACTAAAGCACAATTTTGATTAGAATTAAGTTGAAAAAGAAAAGAGCAGGTTGGACCATTAAAATAATAAAGGACCACCGCCAATAAAAGAATGTAGTAACCTAAACATAAAGCAATGGGAGCAACAGCTTTAGCCTCTACTGAGTCAAAAGAAGAGAATGCCAATGCCAACAACGTAAGAGAATCCCGACGAGACCAAAAGAATCTGTAAAATCCAAAATAGAGTCAGTCTTCTTTTTCTTCCTGAATAGGCTTTTCTTCAGGAGGAGTATCAGATGATGAATCACCTTTAATATCTTCAAGTAATCGAGTTACAACTAAGCTATTAAAAGCTATAAGCTTTTTCAATTCCTTTGCTGACTCAGTTTAATCCACCTGCTGCTCGTGCTTTTTGTATATAATTAATGAAAATCTTTCGTACCTGTATATATATGTATACAATCATGTTCTGTTTGTGGAAAAATAGGATGTAAATAAATTAATGCTTACAGCTTTGCCAGCAATTGAAACAACAACTTCTCTAGTTAAAACCTGGTAGATGTAGAGAAAAAAAACTATTTTAAAGGCTAAAGCACTCGAGAATAGCAGTTCTAACACAATAATATAGCCTGTGATGATAAAGAACCTATGTATTCAAAGACATTTGCTCCATCTTTTGATGATAAACAGAAGTTGCTTGTAATATGAATCTTATTTTCTTACTTATTAGTAGGGGAAAAACTACTGCAACTAATTGGATTGTCAAGTAAGTGCATCACTTACTTAATTAAATTAAATAATAATAAAAAAAAGAATCTCTAACTTTTGAATTAAAACAATAAAAAAAAAAAAGTTACCTGGATTTGATGTTACGTTCATCATAATCACAAAGATTAACCTAACCATGAATACCACCTTCAACTAAAAACTGAATAATTTTCATAAACGAGCAAATCTGGTCTAGAAATTTTTGTTTTGCAGCTTCTTCAATGCATTCCGAAACATCAGATCAAAGAATCTCCATTCGAAAGAATATCTGTAATTCATATCTAGGGGTAATTAAGGAATATATTTGCAAATAAAACTAAAATATGATCAGTTATAAATAAAGCTTCAAATGATACTTTCTAACTATACTATCTGGAATAGTGTTTGATTCAGATGACTTGGAAGAACAATTACGTTCACGCAACTCTTTCATGTCCTTGGATTCCTTTGAATCGTAACCAAGATCAGGTTTATTTGGTGGGAAAAATCCCACAAAATTATACATATCCATATATAAATACCTGGAAGTGAGATGGAGGAAAGAGAAGGCGGAGGCGGACGGAGGCGGACGGAGGCGGAGGCGAAGAGATCCACTAGAAGAATCAATCGGCTTATGGAGAGAGCAAAAGAATTATAACAGCCAAAATCTCCATCCTAGAAGCCGTCCATGGCTGGTGGCCGTGTCGCCGGAGCAAATTTATACATGAATATTTATGGCAGCAGCGCCGGAGCCAATACGGTGGAGGGGAGGTTCAGAAAGAGAGAAGATAGACGCGTGTGAGGAGAGAGAGAAAGAGATTAAAGATTAAAGAAATAGAAAAATGAAATAAAATAATAAAAGGGTAAAAGTGGAAATAATGTTTTGGTAGGTGACTTTTATAGACAATTTAAAATGAAAGATGCTGCAGGGCTATTATTATTAAATTGGTGACTTACATGGTAATTATTCCATAAATTAAAATAAATTTAAAACATCATATATATATATATATATATATGGTGTCTCCTAGTGTGTTCTAAATAAACACACCTAAAAAGGCAAGACACGTACCGCAAGTGTACGGGTCGTCCAAGTAATATCCGGTAAACAAGATCGATCTCAGGGACGGATTAGGTATGATTAAAGTGTAATGCAATAAATAGAAATAGTTGCTTGAATGAAAATTAAAAGTAAAGAAATATATTTTTATTTTGTTTTTGTTTAAGGGACTAAAGTGCAAATAAAGTAAATATTAAACTAAAATTAAAACTAATGCAAGAAAATAAATATGAAGAGACCAAAAGATGAGAGAATAGTACTTGAGTCACGCTAGGTTTCACCAAAATAAACTTAATCAATGCTTCTTCTAAGGGACAAATTAGTAACTAGTAATAGTCGGGATTCTAGATTCTCCTAACCCCCGTCAGGGTGGACTTAGGAGCTATTATCAGGTGTTACAAACCCCGCCAGGGTGATCATAATCCACCTTCGAATGTCAGGTTCTCTACCCAATTGGCTATAAGATTAACTAAGTCCGTCAGGATCAATAATTTCTATCTTACGTTTATTATCTATGTCAGTGGTGGTCCTTTGTGTGTTCTAAATAAATGCAAATAATAATCGAACCACAACCGCAAGTGTACGGTTGTCCCAAGTAGTAATTCTGATAATCAGATTCGTTCCAAGGACGGATGGTTGATCACAATGTCTATGCAAATAGTGATTGATGCACTTATGAAAATAAAAGAGGATAATTTGTTTGTTTTGGTTTTGTGATTTATTACTAAATAAATGAAAGACAAAATAATAATGCAAGTAAAAAGCTAAAACGCAAGTATGAGCAAGTAGTACTTGAGAGACGCAAGGGTTTTCCTAACTATCATTCATTTCATACATTGTTTAAGGGACAAATTGGTAAATTGGTATTGGTCGGGATTCTAAAATCTCCTTACCCCCGTCAGGGTGGACTAAGGAGCAACTATCAAATGCTACAAACCCCGTCAGGGTGATTATAGTCCACTCTCAAGTGTTAAAATGTTCATTACCCAATAGGCCATAGGTTTAATTAAGCTCGTCAGAGTCAATAATTTCTAACCTACATTCATTAACTAGTTCGGTACCTAAACCCCCCGTCAAGGTGATCCAATCGCCACTAATTGGAATAGCCTAGATACTAAATCCTATCATTGGTTAATTACGTCAATAATAGTAATTAAAATGCAAATTAAAGAAAAATACAATTTACCCAATTTGATTTAAATAATAAATATCCCAAATTCAAATGTATAGAATGAAATCAAATTGGGATTATCCCATTATGCGTTCTCAAGCACTATGAATTGTTTAGCTCATATTAAAAAGAAAAACTAAATTAAAATAAATGGAATTCATAATTGATTACAAATAAAAGATAAAAGAAACCTAATTTCCGGAATTGGAATGACTGAGAACGGAGCTATAGACCCACTCCAGCTCTAGCAGCTTCTTCTTCCTTCCTTCTGTTGCTTCTCTCTGGTGTTTTTAATTGTAAAGAATGAATTGTCTTTAAAATAAGAGTCCAGACCTCCTTTTATAGTTAAAAATTCGGACTAGGGCTTGGACCAGAAAATAAAAGCCTAATTAAATGTCCAAGCCCACTTTCTAAGCCCAAAATCCCGTAACTGATGACAGGCCTTCACTAAAACTGCTTTTCCCGATGCGTTACAACTCCGATTGACCTCATTCCAGTTGCTAAAGTTCCGTACTTCGATAAGGAATGTTTTCTCTTCAAAGGTCAGCGGCTCAATCAGCTCTTAAGTACCTCGAAAACAGCAATCAAGGGCCTGGAAAATGGATTTTCAGCTCTAAAATAAAATCTTCGGGATTTCTCTTCAAGTCTTGACTCTATCTTTTGATCTTTGACTTTATCTTCGGATTCCTTTCCTAGCTAACATCTAAAAACCTGTAAACTTTTCACTAAAAATACCAATATTACGCGCAAAAGTTTAATAATTCAAAAATGCTAGAAATAAAAAGGGAAATCCGAATTATTGCATATTTCATTCAAAAGTCTATCGAATTAATTAAATAAACACAAAAAATGATGTCTCCTAAGGGTCTAAAATAAGAACAATTAGGGAGACATCAAGACCCCCAACTCAAACCTTTGTCGTCCCGACAAAGCAAAACAAAATAAAACGAGGGGTAGAAGCAAACGTATAAACACATAGAAGCTAGCAAATAAACCCTAAAGCAATTCCTAAGATAAATCTCATATAGCAAACTTTAAAAATTAACATCTACATACACTAATCATGCAACATCAAACATAAATAATCTCAATCATAAAATTAAAGTCGCAATGCTTGAAGGTTACACTTGTACTCATCTCTGTATGATGGCTATAGGATGGTCATTAATCCTACCTCGCTTTGAACGCTCCACCTAGTGTATTCCCTATCAACAGAATAATAAATTCACTATGCACTTAGGAATCACGAGGTCTTTACGGTTATAATATTGGCTTAAGGACGGGTATGGATGTATATTTGGTAAATTTGAAGTGAGCTTTTGGCTCTCTCCTCACTTACCATCAACAGTGTCCTCGAGCTTGAGTTAACGCTCAAAAAGATGTTCTCACTCACCCATATACGCAACAATTTAGCGTCCCATGTCTACCCACTATTAACAAGATGATTTTCAGACAATTCCACTTTGCCGGATGTTTTATTCATTCATATTTTTCTTTTTCTCTTCTTTTTTCTTTTTTTTTTTTTTTTTTTTTTTTTTTTTTTTTTGTACAGAAGCAAACCGGGTTCCCGGTTTTGATGAATCCGGGTTCCCGGATCCTACTGTATGATTTTTCAAAAATTTTCATTTTTTCTTTCTTTTTCATTTTTCTTCATTCCCGGCAAAGGGTTACAAGTATATATCATCTGCAATTGTGTTACAATACAAAACACATCGATCCCTACCCATTTAATTCCCCCTATGTGGTCCCACCACCCCAAACTCAAGCTCGAGACATGTCTCAGGATTGTGATTCAAGTGCGGGTCATATGGTCATGCCTAATAATCTAAGGGATAATGGCTTATATCGTGGCTACAAAGAAAAGGCTACAGGCTCAAAGTGGGCTGAGACGGATAATAATTAATACAAGGGATAGAAGGCTAAAAAGGCACAAATGGCTAACAAAGAACTGCCCCTATCATTTTCCTAAGTACATAGCTTGTCTTTAGTTCATATCTAGGTGGGTTCTCTACTAATTAGGATTTCACGTTCTACACACCAAACATATTCCTTGAGTACAAGCTTACTTCATTTGCATTGTTAATTAATTTTTCCTATCAATTACCTATGTTCGCATGCAATTGTAAGTGCGTTTTATATCAATCCCTAAAGTCCACTATTTACTATCATAGATTTATCAAGAGTATGCTTAAAGGGATATTTAAAAATTTCTACAGTCAAACGCAACTCCGAAAATTCTTTTATTGAAAGCAAATAAAGCAAATAACACATAAAAATTGGGATGAGGCAACGAACCCCACCCCAAACTCAAAAATGAGCCGTGTCCCCACGGCTCGAAAAGACTCAAAGCAATAAAATAATATACACTAAATGAGAAGGGATAGAAAACGTATCTGAACCAGCGCGAGGCTGGTTGTCGGTGTTGCGTCCATGAACTTTATCTTGTGTCTAGACATCGTAAGTTGTGTTATGAACAAATAAAGTTCAACTTGTTTGTAACGTTTCCCAAAATAGCGCACCTCGTATCTTGATTCTCCTCCAACACCTTGATTCTCGATTCCAACTCATCATCGGATCATTTTCTTCCTCACTTTCAGGTTCTTCAATTACTTCCCTCTTCTTCGGATTAGCCTTAATTTGAACCGCTTCAGTCTTGTTTGAAATAGGGATCTCAATAGCTTGTTCTTGAATAGCACCAAAAGCGTTCCTGTTTCTTGGAGAATTCCTTTGATAAGCACACATGAAGACGAGTTTGATAGGCATCTCTTTCCACCCCAAACTCAAAACTTCAAATAGTGAGAAGCTAAGGCTTAGAACTTTGATGTTTTGAGGCTTAAGACTTTAAGATTATGGTGGAATATGAGATGGGTAAAGGCTAATTAATGTGAGAGAAGAGGGAATTGGATTTAATTTGAAGCTTGGATGAAGAACAATTGGAGAAAAGTGGGAATTTTATCGTATTTTGGATAGGAGATGAGTTGATTGTATGCTTTTGTGGTGAAAGAGAGTAAGATTTGAGGATTGTGTGGTTGTAGCTGATGATGTTCATGAAATTCTGGGTTTTGGGAGTGTTTTTGGAGGCTGGGTTAAGGACGGAGGTAAAAATATAGGGCTAAAAAGCTGAAAAACGGACTTGGCACAGATGCAAACCGGGTTCCCGGTTTCGAAAATCCGGGTTCCCGGTTCCGCGTCGCTGTGACGGCGCGAAAAAAAATAAAAATACTCTTTTTTTTTTTTTTTTTTTTTTTTTTTTTTTTTTTTTTTTTTTTTTTTTTTTTTTTTTTTTTTTACCTCGAGACGCGCCAAACCGCTGGACTCCAAGACGCAGGGTCAGAAATTCTGCTCGCCGAAACCGGGTACCCGGTTTTGCCAAATGCGGGTACCCGGATTTTGTCGATGGCGCGAGTCAAAACGCGCCAAAACGCCACCTCTGAAAACGCTGGACCAGACTTGAGGAAAATTACAGCTCCGAAACCGGGTACCCGCATTTGCCAAATGCGGGTACCCGGATTTGTGTCGATGCGCGAATCAAAACGCTCCAAAACGCAGGTCACCAACACGCAGGGTCAGACTCTTCAACTGTTACAGCACCAAAACCGGGTTCCCGGATTTCGCAAACCGGGTACCCGGTTTCGACGCTGTTGTCGAACCCCACACGCCACGTGCTGCGTTTGAAGAGGGTGGTACCAGCTCCAAAACCGGGTTCCCGGTTTTGTGAAACCGGGTACCCGGTTTCTCCTGGACATCCAACCTCTTTTTCTTTTATTTTCGCCAATTCGACCCCAAACTCAAGTCCTTTTTACCCCTGAAATCATCAAAAACAACTACCCTTCCTCATTTCTTAATAATAAACACTAAAATTACGAAAATCAAACTAATCTAAAATGCAAAAATTTAAAAACTCAGCTAATATACAAGTAATTGGCTTTTGTTTAACGTCGTTAAGCTCGACGGGTTACCTCAATCATTAGTCATTGACATAACCTCCCCAGCAGTGAGTGAGGTTGTCAATATTTGCAAGTCGAAATTTGCATCCCTTCGCTTTTATGCCCACTAGTTTGTCTGAGATAATCTGTGCGACCATGAATGGTCCTATCCAAGAACTTTTTGATTCACGTACCTTTGGGCGGGGGTTCGGTTTCTTCATAGCTACTTCTTCACCTACTTTGAACCCCTTTTTCTTTCTCTCTTTCTTAGGTTCCTTCGGAACCTTCGTGGCACGTGCTTTCTCTTTCTTCTTCGCATGATTGAGTTGTGGATCCTTGGGGTATGGAGGAGCTTTAATTGGTGGTTTCTTTCGTAGCTCTGTCTCCTCCACCCCTAAAGTTTCCACAACACTAATTGGCTTTGTTCTTACCGGTTCCATTACATCTACACGAAAACATTCATCCTTGGAATCCGGAAACTTCATAGGCCTGAACACGTTGAATTTCACCTCTTCGTCTTGGATCCTCATAATCATTTCTCCATTTTCTACATCAATAAGGGTACGCCCCGTGGCTAGGAATGGTCTTCCCAAAATAATGGGGACATTCCTATCCGCGTCGTAATCAAGAATAACGAAATCAGCGGGAAAAATTAACGTACCTGCCTTAACGAGGACATCTTCGATTCGGCCTTCCGGATGTGCAAGAGATCGATCCGCCATTTGCAAAACCATAGAAGTGGGTCTTGATTCAATATTAAGCTTATCAAAGACTGATTTGGGCATCAAATTGATGCTTGCACCCAAATCACATAGCGCTTTTCCTTTCCACTCATTACCAATAGATATCGGAATTGTAAAGCTCCCAGGATCAACTAACTTTGGAGGTAATTTACCTTGACAAATAGCACTACATTCCTCAGGAAGACCAATCATCTCATTATCACAATATGGCCGTTTGTTAGTGAGGGCTTTCTTTAGAAACTTAGCATACTTGGGTACATCTCGAATAGCTTCTAACAACGGAATATTTATGCTAAGACCTCTTATTTTGTTAAAGAATTTTTGATACTCACCCATATCACCTTTCTTTTGAACTCTCGATGGAAATGGTGGGGGTGGACGATTGATTATAGTCTCATCTTTCTTTTTCGGAACCTCAACAGGCTTCGCCACTTCTTCTACTTCAACTTCTTTTTCTTTATTCACCACCTCTTTTTCTTTTCTAACTTCTTTTTCTTTCATAACCGGAAAAGGAGGTGGAGGAAGGTTCTTACCACTTCTAAGATTAATAACTTTACATTCTTCGATTTGTAACGGATTCTCAGTATCACTAGGAAGTTGTCCTTGCTGACGTTGATTGAGCTGTTTATTGATTTGACTCAGCTGATTTTGGAACATCTTCATATTTGCTTCAAGTGCATTTTGTCTTTCTATAGCTGCGTTCTGACGTTCGATCGCTGCATCCTGACGCTCCATCGCTGCGTTCTGCCGTTCCATTGCTTGTGCTTGTAGAGCGATTAAACTTTCAACTGTTTTCTGAAGGGTATTTGCTCCTTCTTGTGGATGGGCAGGTAAAGCTTTCTGGTTCAAATTCTCATCATAAGTATTCTGAGGAGCTTGTCTCTGTACATAATTTTGATTCTGTCCTCCTTGATAGTTATTGTGTGGTCTAGGATTATAGTTTTCACCTTGGGGGCGTGGCTGATACGCATGTGTAGGATTGGCTGCCCCATTAGGATTCGAATATTGAAACCCAGGATGGTTTCTGTTAGGCTGATACCTATTACCACTCGCATTAAAATTACCTCTGTTAGACATGAACATCACTGATTCTTGATTACTCGGACAATTCTCCTCATCATGATCATCAACTCTACAAATCGAACACATATAAACCTCTTGTGCAGCATGCACAGCTACTCTCTTACCCGAAAATCCTTCTTTTACAGCTAAAGTAAGCTGCTTCAATTGTTGCTCCAAAGTGTTTTGAATTTTTGTCTCAAAGGTAGCAAGTTTCTCTTCTATGTTAACATTATTAACTCCCTTGACTGGTGTTCTTACTGAGCTCCACCCAACTTCATTCTTGACTGTTCTCTCTAAAATAATGTTGGCATGAGCGGGTTGAACTTGAAGAAAACCTGCACCACATAACGTATCTAACTTTTCTCTCGAAGCTCCATCAAGGCCTCTATAAAAAATCTTTAACTGTTGAAATTCTGAAAAACCATGATTTGGAACTCTACGCAAACACATCTGAAATCTAGTCCAACTCTTACCCACAGTCTCATCATATTCTTGACGAAAATTAGTCAACTCCAATTCAGCATCTAACCTCATATTACTCGGATAATATCTGTCGAAAAACGCGGCTTCCAATTGATCCCAATTGGTTATCTTCGTCGGATCTTGTGTATCATGCCATTCACTTGCTCCATCAATAACAAAAAATTTAAACACAGCGTAGTACATCTGTTCTTTTGAAACTCCTTGTGTGATGTAAGAATCACATATCTGTTTGAATTTTTGTATCGCTCTAAGAGGATCTTCCGATGGTCTTCCGCGAAAATTTCCAAAGTTTTGGAACTGAGCTAGCATACCCGAATCTGGACGGAATCTCGGAACATTAATATCTGGAGCACCTACTCCTATAGCTGGAGCGCGGAATGGAACTTCTGGAGGGCCATTAGTGAACCACGGATCATGATTCATCACTATTTGGACTGGAGGATTAGGATTTAGTGGTTGAACTTGAGGAATAATGCCTGGAGCTAAAGGTTGGCCATTTGCATCTAACTGGCCTTGTCCATTCTGTTGACCTTGAATAATGATATTCTCCATTCTGTTACTTAATTCTTCTACTTCTAAAGCTTCTCGTTCTCTTCTTCTTCTGTTCGCAAGTCTGATCAACGATTCTGGATTACTAAGGATCGGAGGTGTTGGCTCTAGATCCTTGAATAGCCTTCTTCGCATACACCAAACCTAAAAACCTGAAAAAGCTAACAAACAAAAAGCGTAAAACTGATAAAATAAAATAAATGCACTTATCACTAAAGGATAAACACCGTGGTCACACGCTACCGTCCCCGGCAGCGGCGCCAAAAACTTGGTGGTCCTTTGTGTGTTCTAAATAAATGCAAATAATAATCGAACCACAACCGCAAGTGTACGGTTGTCCCAAGTAGTAATTCTGATAATCAGATTCGTTCCAAGGACGGATGGTTGATCACAATGTCTATGCAAATAGTGATTGATGCACTTATGAAAATAAAAGAGGATAATTTGTTTGTTTTGGTTTTGTGATTTATTACTAAATAAATGAAAGACAAAATAATAATGCAAGTAAAAAGCTAAAACGCAAGTATGAGCAAGTAGTACTTGAGAGACGCAAGGGTTTTCCTAACTATCATTCATTTCATACATTGTTTAAGGGACAAATTGGTAAATTGGTATTGGTCGGGATTCTAAAATCTCCTTACCCCCGTCAGGGTGGACTAAGGAGCAACTATCAAATGCTACAAACCCCGTCAGGGTGATTATAGTCCACTCTCAAGTGTTAAAATGTTCATTACCCAATAGGCCATAGGTTTAATTAAGCTCGTCAGAGTCAATAATTTCTAACCTACATTCATTAACTAGTTCGGTACCTAAACCCCCCGTCAAGGTGATCCAATCGCCACTAATTGGAATAGCCTAGATACTAAATCCTATCATTGGTTAATTACGTCAATAATAGTAATTAAAATGCAAATTAAAGAAAAATACAATTTACCCAATTTGATTTAAATAATAAATATCCCAAATTCAAATGTATAGAATGAAATCAAATTGGGATTATCCCATTATGCGTTCTCAAGCACTATGAATTGTTTAGCTCATATTAAAAAGAAAAACTAAATTAAAATAAATGGAATTCATAATTGATTACAAATAAAAGATAAAAGAAACCTAATTTCCGGAATTGGAATGACTGAGAACGGAGCTATAGACCCACTCCAGCTCTAGCAGCTTCTTCTTCCTTCCTTCTGTTGCTTCTCTCTGGTGTTTTTAATTGTAAAGAATGAATTGTCTTTAAAATAAGAGTCCAGACCTCCTTTTATAGTTAAAAATTCGGACTAGGGCTTGGACCAGAAAATAAAAGCCTAATTAAATGTCCAAGCCCACTTTCTAAGCCCAAAATCCCGTAACTGATGACAGGCCTTCACTAAAACTGCTTTTCCCGATGCGTTACAACTCCGATTGACCTCATTCCAGTTGCTAAAGTTCCGTACTTCGATAAGGAATGTTTTCTCTTCAAAGGTCAGCGGCTCAATCAGCTCTTAAGTACCTCGAAAACAGCAATCAAGGGCCTGGAAAATGGATTTTCAGCTCTAAAATAAAATCTTCGGGATTTCTCTTCAAGTCTTGACTCTATCTTTTGATCTTTGACTTTATCTTCGGATTCCTTTCCTAGCTAACATCTAAAAACCTGTAAACTTTTCACTAAAAATACCAATATTACGCGCAAAAGTTTAATAATTCAAAAATGCTAGAAATAAAAAGGGAAATCCGAATTATTGCATATTTCATTCAAAAGTCTATCGAATTAATTAAATAAACACAAAAAATGATGTCTCCTAAGGGTCTAAAATAAGAACAATTAGGGAGACATCAGTCAGTAATTAAACCCCCCGTCAAGATGATCACTTCCCTACCAAAGTGAATAGCCTAATTACTCAAACCTATGTCTAATTGATCAGATTAAATATAGTGAAATTAACTTACGATAACAAACAATACTAAATTACTCGATTTGAATTAAATTATAAAAATCCCAAATCAGAAAGCATCAATTGAATAAATTAAGGTTCAACCCTTATAGCGATTCTCAAGTACTTAAGAAGTTTAGCTCATAACGGAAAATAAAACTAAAACAGTGAAATTAAAAGACATAATGTTTTACAGAAAGAAAATAAATAAACCTAATAAAGAGGTTGGGTTTGGCTTTGAATTGGAGATATAGACAGTCTCCAGCTCTTAACTTTCTTCCTTCCTGCTTGCTCTGACTTGAATCCTTAAGCCTCTTTGATAATTATATGAAGTCTGTCTAAAAGAGGAGGCTTAGGGTGTATTTATAGGTGTTAGTTACCCCTAGGTCGAATCTTCGTGGAGTGGAAGACAAGTCAAGATTCTACTGCTGATTTGATTTGGTCATATCGTTTTCAATACTTATCCGTTTGAGGAGTTCCAATATATGAAACTTCTTGTCTTGGAAAGAGCTTTCTATTGGTGAAGACCACTCGTCCAGATTCCTAGCCAATAGTAAGTTATGGACTGATCTTTAAAACGTGGCTGGAATTTCAGATTCATAAGGCAGCATTATCTTTTCCTTCTTTGTATATATTTTTCCTTAATCTTATTATTTCCATGTAAATATTCTTTCCTTTACTTATTTATCTTGACTTGGTCTCTAATTAATTACCATTTATATTTTAAAGCTTCACATTAAATAAATAATTAAACCGCATATGCTTAAAAGAATAAATCAAAAATTCAAGAAATAGAAATAGAAAAGTGCACTCTAAAAATAGAAACTCGAGTAAAAACATTTCCTAACACTCTAAAATACACTTAAGACTTTAATCTCACTTTTCCTCCTTGGATTGGTCTTTCATGAAATTCAAGAACCTATTAACTTTGCACTAAAAATAGTCAAATTTACGCACAAAAGCTCAAAATCTGCAAATAGTTAATTTCCAAGGGGGGAAAGTGCAATATGACAAATTATGCATGAAAGTCTAGATAATAAGTCAATAATTCACCTAAAATGATGTCTCCAGAGGGCTAATATTTAGAACAAATAGGGAGACATCAAGACCCCCAACTCAAAATTTTGTCGTCTCGACAAAGTAAAATTAAAACAAAGACCCTTTTTAGGTGAATGCAGAAGGTAGAATCTATAAAATATTCCCAAAGCACAACTTAAAACAAATCTCATATAGTCTAATCTAGGAATTAATATACACATACACTTATCATGCAAAATCAAACACAAAATAATATCTTACCTAGTCGTAGATTACCACTAGTTCAATTAAATATACAAATCCGATTTAAGTGGAGATGGCTCGATGGGCTGGACTCAAGCAAAAATTGCCAAAAAAAGGCCCGGTTTTCGTAGTCGGTCCAACAAAGGGTGGGATAGGCCCAAGTTATTCTTGGGTCTTACCCAATATACCCAATAATTTTAATTCGGGTTGGGCATGGTCCTACATTTTTTTTGGGACAATGAAAGGTGCGTAGGGCACCAAACAGAATCAAAAACTTAGCCTATACCAAGTTTGCAAAAACTAGACGCAAGTTTGAAAAGACAAATAATCTTTCTACGATCAACCAATGCCCCGTGCCTAGATTCCTTTGCAACCTTATTCGCTTGACTGTTGAGATTTTTTTTGAGATGACAAAATTTGATAAGTCCGCTCTCCCAGCTTTGTGGATAATTATGCTAAGAATTGGTTGGATATTCCAACTAGTAGCTGACACTTGCTTAATACCTTGAATGATTTCAAGGTTATCAGAAAGAATTTCCTTTCTTTTTCCTGGAAACCGTTGGCTAAGTTCAGTTGCTTTAAGGACCGCAAATGCTTCCCCTTCAACTGCTGAATCACATTCCATAATAAACCTATGTTTTGTTGTTAACGTTGAAGGAGCTTGAGTGATAACCACTGCTAGCCATGTTGGTTCCATTTTATTTGTAAACGAGGCATCACAATGAAAAGAAACTTCGAGTTCCTCTTCGTGGTCTTGTGCATTAGCTACCTCTTCGTTTCTGTTACCAATTTTTTTATTGTTGTTAATGCTTCTCCAGTCGATACCATGTAATTCTTGCATTAATTTGTTCATACATTGAATTATATTCATTCCACTAACTCCCACTTCTTCATGTATAACTTTCATTTTCCCTTTCCATATGTTCCACAGATTTATCATTAACATGTCTCTTATTAACCCTTCGTCCCACCCTTCCGCTTTATAGCTCTAAATGATCTTCAAGAACCAATCTTCTAGAGAGTCTATTCCTTGATCCGTAAATCTAATTTGGAGAGGAGTGCCTGCCCATATTTCTTTGCACATTGTACACTGAAGAAGGAGATGTTCCACAGTTTCCTCTAGTTAATTGCACCAACTGCAATTTGTAGCATCCGCACATCTCCTCTTATACAAGTTAGTTCTTGTAGGTAATGCATTAATCAGAGCTCTCCACAAGAACATTTTAATTTTTTTGGTACATTTGACTTCCATATTGTTTTCCATATTGGTGAGCTATGCTTCGATAAAATTTTTGAGGAGTTTGGTTTATTTACTACCTGTTCTTCTGTAATCACTTTGTAGCCTATTTTCGTGTCATATGTTCCATCTCTAGAAAAAGTCCATACATACTTATCTTCTATTTCCATATTGAGAAGTTTAATTCTTTTAATCAGCAGGATTACCGGTTCCGGGAAAAGATCATTAAGTAATTCAGAGTTCCAATTGGAAGTTCCTTGTGTAATTAGTTCGTTAACCATATTGACATGACATTGTTTTGGTTTTCCTAGCTCCCAGTTTGAGTCTATCCATTTATCATTCCATATATTAGTTTTTTGGCCATTTCCATTTACGTGAATTCCGTATTTCTTTATAAAATCTCGTCCTTCTATCAAGCTTGCCCAACTCCAAGTTATACTTTGTCGAAGTTTGCAATTTAAAAAATTAGCTTTCGAAAAATAGATACCTTTTAACAACTTTGTTGCTAGATTTCCAGGATTGTGCATTAATCTCCAAGCTTGAGCTGCTAAAAGTACCATATTCATTCGTTTGAAAATTTTAAAGCCCAATCCCCCTATAAGCTTTCCAATAGCTATTTTCTCCAATGCCAGCCAGTGAATCCTGTTTTTTCCCCCTGAGTTCCACCAAAAGTTAGAGATGGCAAAAATAAGCTTATTACAAAAAGAGAGGGAAAGAGAAAATATACATATAGTACTTTGGAATAGCTTGTAAAATAGCCTTAATAAGCACTTCCTTGCCCCTTTCAGATAGAAGTTTTGCCTTCCATCCTTCTGTGTTTTTTTAAGAGCCTCTTTGCTATCCATTCTAGCGATACTACGTTCGATCTCTTATGACATAGCGGAATACCTAAATAGTTACCTAGATCCTCTGTTTCATTCATATTCATTGTGTTTGTGATCTCACTCCTCCTTTCAGAGGGTGTTTCTTTACTAATCAAAATAGCTGGTTTCTGAAATTTTATAGTCTGTCTCGATCTTGAGCAATAGATTTTTAAGCATTCCTTGAAATTATCCATATTTGTATCTTGTATATTCAAAAAGAAAAGAGAATCATCTGCAAAGAGAAGGTGAGAAATAATAGGACAGTTCCTATTAACCTGAATACTACTAATATCTCCTACCATCATATTATGCTCAATAATATTAATAAGAGATTCAGTCATAATCGTAAAGAGATAAGGGGAGAGATGATCTCCTTGCCTGATTCCTCTTCCGGGTTTAAAATTTTCAAGTCTCTCCCCATTCAGATTTATGTTAAAATAGACCGTCGTAATGCAATTCCTTATCCATTGAACCCACTTTTCACAGAAACTAAGTTTCCTAAGTACAAGAAATAGAAAATCCCAACGTACTTGATCATATGATTTTGCCATATCAATTTTTATGGCAGTCATATGTTTTTTATTCTTCCTTTTCCTGCTCATAAAGAAAGAAATCTCCTGTGCTATGATTATATTATCTTGGATAGCCCTGCCTTTAATAAACGATGATTGTGTTGGAGAAACAGTGTTATTCATAAAACCTCTTAGTCTGTTAGAAAGTATTTTTGCTATGATTTTGTAAATAAAATTCACGCAGGAGATTGGTCTAAAATCCCCTAGATTATCCTGCTTTTCTCCTTTCAGGATTAGAGTGATCAAAGTATCATTCAACCTTTCAATAGAGCAATTGTTTTCAAAGAAGTCCAAAATAACCTTACAAACATCATTTCTAATAGGGATGCTCACGGGTCGATTAACTGACCCGTAGGGGTAAACCCAAAACTCAACCCTAAGTCTCGGTTTTTAAATTCTTAAACCCAATAACCAATTTTTTTATCTAAATCCACACGGGTTGGGTCGGTTTTGGGTCGGGTTCGGTTATGGTCAACGAATAGTCAAACATATAAAACAGATAAAATAATTAATACTTTTAATTTAAACTTTCCAAAAATAGAAACTTGTCTAAAAAGGAAACTTACTAAATATAGAAACTTTCTCAAAATAGTAGGGTTTTCGACATATCAGAGTTTCCCATCACAAATTAAATATTACAGTACATTACATAACTTAAAACTTATACAAAAACCAAATCAATGCTAAGATATTACATTACATTTCACATTGCAACCTAAATTGTGCAAAAATAACTTAGTGTACAACTTTGGGTGCAAATCTTGTATTGATTCCACAAAAAACCTTCCACTTGATCATATTTCCTGCAAATTTGCAACACAAAACAGGAGATATAGTTTAATTTTGAGCCTCAGATTTAGTTTCATCACTGGCCTCATATTTAGCCTTGGATTTCATATCTTCATTGTCTTAGTACACTTAGGGACCTGTTAGGGACAAGGGACCAACTTACAAGTTACATTTTTCAATCAAATTGTTGCCCACTCAACAATTTTCACCATCTTATAATGCATTCATCATAGGAACATACTCACTTAATCATTGAATTGACTTTTGACCTTAGGGACAAGTGAAAATGGGAGATTTATACAATGTATATGATTGTTTAAAAAGTGTAACTTGTAAGGTATTAAAATAGGCTTATACCTTAGGTTATTGGCTATAAACTTGTTATAGTGGACTCTTGTGAAGTCTCACTTAACTCATCCAAGCCATAATAACCTGTAAAATATCAAAAAATCAACTATTTCAGATCATAAGGAAAAAATCAAGTGAAATCTGAATCAGATTTAATATAAAGTTGATTATATTACCTAGCTCAACCTCCAAGTCTTGAACCAACTCCTTAGATGTTGTAAGATTTATAGGAAGAGATGATTTCAACCAATTTTGAGCGCAAATCAGTGCCTCAACTGTAGTAGGTGAAAGAGAACTTCTAAATTGATAAGTACCCTTCCACTTGTACTAAAGGCAGATTCAGAGGCAACAGTAGAAACAGGGACATCTAAAACATGTTTTGCCATCTCAGATAAGTGTTTGAACCTAGAGGCATTATTTTTCCACCAACTCAGAATATCAAACTCAAAAGTCATTTCTTCAACTTCTTCATTTAGATATCTTTGAAGTTCATTACCTTTAGCAACTTGTTCCTCCTTCATGAAAGATTGAAATCCGCCACCCAAAACAGATGGTGATTCAATGGGAGCCACTATACCACTAGAAGTAGTATTGGCAAACATTCTATCCAATGCATCCATACCTTTAGCGAGAAAATCAGTAGCTTGAGAAGGAGTATACATAAAGTTAAAGTAGCAAGTTAGGTAGTGCATTTTTTCTAGGATCCAAAGCAACTGCAACATACAAAATTATGTTAATACTTTGAATGCCCAAATATTTATGAAACTTAGCTTTCATTTTTTCAGCCATTTGTTTCAAAACCTCATCCTCTACCTTACACAACTCCTCAATCTTCTCCCAAATTATCACAATTTCATCAAAGAACAAATTTGTAGTAACAAATAGTGTACCAGAAAACGTTTTTGTAGAGTTATAAAACAATCTCGGAACTTGTACAAAAGAAGCCGCATTTTTCCAATCAACAAAGTCAGGTGGAAATTTTAATGTTTCATCAACAAAGAAAGCTTTCAAGTTGTCATTATGTTTAGACATCAAAGAAAACACAGTTTCAAACTTGATTGCAGATTCAAGCATTTTATAAGTCGAGTTCATTCTCGTGGGCACATCAAGGCACAAAAGTGCCTTAGACTCAATAGAACAAGTGGATATTGCATCTTTAAATGTAGTAGCACGAGCTGGAGAAGATCTAACATATCTAACAGCCTCTCTTATGTTTTTAATTGCACCCTTTAACTCTGTCATGCCTTCTCGTACAAGTAGATTCAATTTATGCGCACAACATCTTACATGGAGAAACTCGTGATTCAATATAGTCTTGGGCTTAAAACCTGATGATTTCACCAATTATTTGATAGTAACCGTATTAGAAGATGCATTATCCACAGTTAAACACAAATACGTATCCAACTCCCAATCTTTAAGAATTGATTTAACAAATTTACCAATTGTTTCACCCTTATGATCCTCAACCATACAAAAGCCTATTATTCTTTCTTTTAATTTCTAATCATCATCAATAAAATATGCAGTTAAACACATGTAATTCAGATTCTGATTTGAAGTCTATGTATCAGTTGTCATGCTTATCCTCAATCCCTTCATCAATTTTTTCAACTTAGTCTTTTCTTCAGCATAAATTGACATACACTTCCTAATAATTGTCATCCTACCTGGTATTTTAACAAATTTGGGTCGCATTACATTACAAAACCTTTTAAATCCAATGCCCTCCACAAATTTGAATGGTAACTCATCAATAATCACCATCTCAGCTAAAGCTTTAGTACAAGCCTCAACTGAAAATATGTATGGCACCATATCCCCACCATCCTCATCTCTTTTAAACATCAACAAACTTTGTCCCTCTTCTACATGGGGATAGAAAGGATAATTCTTACACCTCCTATGGTTTATATGGTTTAACATGTTTGTGATACCATGTAATTTAGAATCAACATCATAAATTGTGGGACAGTATTTACATTTGCCTCTCCTTTTATTTGACTCATCAAATATGGGTTCAAACACTGTCCAACAGTTGTCTATGATTTTCTTAGGCTTCTTAGAATCAGGGGGTTTGTTACTAGATGGGGGTGGATGGTTTGGGGTAGGAGAACTACCCTCTGGAGTTGGAGTTTGGGTTGTAATATCAATAATAATCTCATTTTCAGTCTCCATTTCAAGTAATTATTCTGCAAAGAACACAACAAATTGATGTTAGTATTTGTAATAAAACAATAAACTAAACTAAACAACTAATATATGATTTGTATAAGTGTTAATCAAATACATCTTGAATGAAATCACCACTGATTTCATACAAAATGTATTTGATTAACACTTTACTAACCATGTATTAGTTGTTTAGTTCATTTCTTATGAACACTTGAACAAGGAAGTGAAATAACTTAAGATTTGTATGATTGCTTAAGTGTATTAACAATCATACAAAACTCAAGTTATTTCACTTATTTGTCCAAGTGTTACTCAAAGAAATTTGAAATGAGTAAGTGTTAAACACGTTGAATACAAGTGTTATTTCATACAAAGTGAGGTGAGAGAGTGACCTTTCGTGTAATGGAAAAGAGAAGCGTATGGGATACGCTCAACCCTTTTTGGGTTTTTTAATATATTATTCGATATATTATATCGATATATATATAATTTAAAAAAAAATAGAACGGGTCGGGTCGGTTGCCTGCGGGTTTGGATTAGCCAAACCCATCAACCGGCCCAATACCCAAAATAATTATTTTTTTGACCCAATGGGTTCGGTTTTTTGGGCCGGGTTTGGATCGGTTTGGGGGGTTTTAGGTTTCGGTTGAGCAGCCCTAATTTCTAACAATATCCCAAAATTCTTTATAAAACTTACCATTTAGCCCGTCCGGTCCCGGGGATTTAGAGGCTGATAATTCCGCTTCTACGGTTTCTTCCATGCTTAACTCTTTTTTTTGTCAATATTTTTTTTTCAACATGCTTAACTTTTCCTCCAATCATTCATTGCCATGTCAGCTTATGACATGGATATAACAAGTCAACCAATCAACGTACCAAAATACCCTTCAGACAAAACGTGGCTAAATATGATTAGATCGACCATTTTAACAATGAATAGTCATAGCTGAAACCTAACATAACCCACACCACACTACACTGCACTTCATACACTCACTCAAATCTCTAATTAAATCAAGTCTTGGTCTATAAACCCATTGATCTAATTCCCAGAACCCATTTTAAAAACCCACAAAAATCAAATCCTTAAATATTCTGTTTAATTCAATTTTCATCAATGGCTTCTCTATGATCAATCTGAAGCAAGAAAAAGCTTGAACTTTGATGAAAATTCCTACAATGGCGACCCATTCCAGATCTTGGGTTTGTTTATTGATTATAATAACTCTCTGTTTTCCCCTTTTTGGGGATTTAGTTGTCGCAGAAATTCGTAGACCAAAGAACGTTCAAGTTGCTCTTAAAGCTAAGTGGCCTGGTACTCCTCTACTTTTAGAAGCTGGGTATGTTTTTCTATTTATCATTATCTTAATTTCTGGTTTCTTATTGTATTGCAATATTATTATGTGGGTTCTTATTCTTAGTGTCTGGTGTTTAATAACACGTGAAAACATTCTCTCTAACAGGGAATTACTATCGAAAGAATGGAAGGATCATTTCTGGGACTTCACAGAAACATGGCTTCAATCATATAATGAAGAACTTAATACTCATACAGCAAAAGATTGTATACAAACGATCGTTAAATACGGGAAGTCTCTTTTAAGTGAACCATTATCATCTATATTCGAATTTTCTCTTACTCTTCGATCAGCATCTCCTAGATTAGTGCTTTATCGACAATTAGCAGAAGATTCTCTAGCATCTTTTCCTTTTGCTGATGAAGGAGAATTATCTGAGCCAAATGAAATCAAAATAGGTAATATAGCTGAAACTATTCCTTCTGGTATTAAAGAAACAAGTCACGGTGCAAAATGTTGTTGGGTTGATACTGGTGGTAAATTGTTCTTCGATGTTAAAGAATTACTTACATGGATTCAAAGCCCAGATGAATTGTAAGTCCTCGACGCTCAGTAATTTTTTCATAATATAGGGACCTATAATGCAATTATTCCAATAATTTATCTTTTTTTTACCAGAAATGGCAGTAAATTTCAACAACCCGAGATATTTGAGTTTGACCATATCCATAAGGATTCAACTGTGGGAAGTCCAGTAACCATTTTATATGGAGCTCTCGGAACTGAGTGTTTTAAGGGGTTTCATATAGCATTAGTAGAAGCTACTAAACAGGTTAAATTCTTAATTTAATCCTATTTTTTTTTTCACTTTTCAATTTAATAATTTATGTTCATGAATTTTGTAGGGGAAAGTTACTTATGTTGTAAGACCTGTATTACCTTCTGGTTGTGAACCCATAACTGACACTTGTGGATTTGTTGGTACAAAAGATCCTGTAAATTTGGGTGGTTATGGTGTAGAGCTTGCTTTAAAAAACATGGAATATAAAGCTATGGATGATAGTGCAGTTAAAAAAGGTTTCACTTTTACTAATTTTATCAAATTCTTGTTTTACTGACCATTTTTTTAACTTTTATTTGTGTCTGTGACAGGTGTAACACTTGAAGATCCACATACAGAAGATCTCAGTCAAGAAGTTAGGGGATTCATATTTTCCAAAATTCTGGTTTGTTTTTTTGAAAGCTTTTGCGTTTTTTAAATGTTTATTTATATAGATGATTATATATATGTGTGTATATTTTCTTGCAGGAGCGAAAACCAGAATTAACATCGGAGATAATGTCTTTTAGGGATCATCTTTTATCATCTACAATATCCGATACATTAGATGTTTGGGAATTAAAAGGTAATGATACGATAAGTCAACTTATCACTAATAGTCAACTTATAATTCTGTTTATGCTACAGATTTAGGGCATCAAACTTCACAGAGAATAATTCATGCCTCAGATCCATTACAAGTAATGCAAGAAATCAATCAAAACTTCCCTAGTGTTGTTTCTTCATTATCTCGAATGAAGGTAAACACATTTTTTTTAATCTGATTCATTATTTAAAAGCTAATGTGAATAATACTGATAATTTAATATGTATTTTAATCATTCTACAGCTTAACGACTCCATTAAAGATGAAATTGTGTCGAATCAGCGAATGATTCCACCTGGCAAGTCTTTAATGGCTTTAAATGGTGCCTTAGTCAATATTGAAGATATTGATCTTTATACGTAAGCGCGTGTATATTCAATATTTTTATTATTTTAAAATCTAAATTCATTAGCTTATCAATTTACTCATTTGTGTTCTTTAGTCTAATTGATAACGTACATCAAGAGTTATCATTAGCTGATCAATTTTCGAAAATGAAGGTAAGAAATACTAAATTTTACATAATCTTATA
The DNA here is from genome assembly GCA_029959085.1 of Nemophila menziesii. Classification (NCBI taxonomy): domain Eukaryota; kingdom Viridiplantae; phylum Streptophyta; class Magnoliopsida; order Boraginales; family Hydrophyllaceae; genus Nemophila; species Nemophila menziesii. The sequence goes on along the minus strand of JARWIR010000007.1, from coordinate 20,391,846 downwards.
AATTTTTTTTTTTTACTGTTATTAAAATGGCTATAAGAATATCAGATTCCTCCAAGTACAGTAAGAAAACTACTTTTCACTTTACCCCCTTCTGAATCAAGTATATTCCGAGTTGATTTTCGATCCACACATGTTCATTATCTCAATAATTTAGAGGAAGATTCAATGTATAAGCGATGGAGAAGCAGTTTAAATGAGGTATTCTTGTTGACTTTTCTTCAATCTTACTAACTTTAGTTTGACTTTTCTCGTTCTTTGTAATGTAGCTTTTAATGCCGGTTTTTCCTGGACAATTACGTTACATACGTAAAAACCTATATCACGCTGTTTATGTTCTAGATCCTTCTTCAATATGTGCGCTCGAGGTATACATAATTGAAAAAAATATAATTTTCTTAATAAATTCTAATTTAAATCTTTTTATTTAGGCAATCGATACTATTATCATGCTTTACGAGAATCAATTTCCGACAAGATTTGGTGTAATATTATTCTCTAGTAAACTTATCGAAACTATTGAATCTAATAATGGTGATATTCCACTTGATCATCCCGAGGATATTTCCACTTTGGTAATTTTTTACATCTTTTAATATTTTAATGACCAAAAAAAAATAAAAAATTCGAATTACTAATTAAAAATAATCCTTCTCTTTTGCAGATTATTCGTCTCTTCAGTTACATACAAAAAAACCATGGAACACCTTTAGCTTTCCAGTTCTTGAGCAATGTATGACATAATATTTTATTATTTTTCGTAAATTATGTTTAATATTTATTCTTTTAACTTATATAGATAAATAAATTGCGAATTGAGTCATCATCTACAGATGATGTACCGGAAATGCACGATGTAGAAGCAGCTTTTGTAGAATCATTATCGTAAGCCTTATATATGAATTTAATTAAATTATAGGTAAATAAATATACACATTTACGAAAAAAACTATGTTTTTACAGGCAAAAGGAGAAAACTTCACCACAAGAAACTTTATTGAAACTTGAAAAGGAGAAAAGATTTAGTGAAGTATCTCAAGAAAGTTCAATCTTTGTTTCGAAATTAGGTTTATCTAAGCTTCAATGTAGTCTTTTAATGAATGGACTATTATACGAATCTACTGAGGTATCGAAATTTCGTTAAATGGTACTTGAAGTATTTAAAATTTGTTTTTTTACATATTTTTTGTATTAGGAGGAAACTCTTATAAAAGCCATGGATGAAGAGCTTCCGCGTATACAAGAACAAGTTTACTATGGACAAATACAATCACATACTAATATTCTCGAGAAATTTTTATCCGAAAGTGGAATTAAACGTTATAATCCTCAGGTTCAGTAAATGTAAATTTGTGACAGTAAAAAGTTAATTTGATTATTGACTTTTTTGTTACGTTTCTTTGTAATGATGCAGATTATAGCTGATGGAAAAGTAAAACCGAAATTTGTATCTTTATCTGCTTCAGTTCTTGGAAATGAACATGTATTGAATGATTTAAGCTATTTACATTCTCCCGAGAGTAAGTTTTAGTCCAATAATTTTATTATTATTTTTTAACTTTAATTTTATGGTAAAGTTATAAAGTGAGAGGTATCAATGTTACAGCTGTAGATGATATAAAACCAATAACTCATCTTCTTATAATTGATACATCGTCAAAAAAAGGGATTAATTTACTCCAAGAAGGAATACGCTACTTGGTAAATTATAACTTTTTTGAGGCAAAAATGCAATTTTTTGAAAAATAATATCATTATTTTTTACAGATGGCTGGTCCAAAACATGCTCGATTGGGTGTATTATTTAGTGTAAATCAGAGTGCTCATTCCTCGAGTTTATTATTTATGAAAGCTATTGAAATCACAGCTTCATCATATAGGTTAGTTGAATTTTGTAACATATTATTTTGAAAATTCTTTGTGAATTCATTTAATAATTATTGTTTGTCTTTGTTTATTGATGAATTTCAGTCATAAGAAAGGGGTATTGAAGTTCTTGGATGAGCTGTGTTCTTTTTTCAAACGTGAATATAAGCTAATATCTTCACAAGATCAAATACTTCTCGATAAAATTATTGAAATAGCTGATGCAAATATGTTACCTTCGAAAGGCTATAAATCCGCTCTATTTGAATGTAATATTGCAGATTTGAGAAATCATTTTAAAGAGGTATTTACTCTTGTATAAATTGATACAGTAAATTTTGGCTTGTTCTTTGTTTTTGTGTAAACTATAGTTAAAAAGATCAAACTGTCTATTTACGATAATTGTTTACACTTTAATAATATCTAAAATATTATTGAGATTTTCTGTTTTATATGCAGGAGGCACAATTTATAAATAGACAACTTGGACTAGAATTGGGCGTTAATGCAGTTATCACAAATGGGAGGGTAAAAGCTTGTTTTTTTTTTATTTTCTATTTTGAAATAATAAATTCGATATTTAATTTTTTTTTTTTTTTTGTATAGGTAATCCGTATTGGTGAAAGTGGTACTTTCTTGAGCTATGATTTGGATCTTTTGGAATCTGTAGAGTTTAAGCAAAGAACAAAGCATCTTTACGAAATTATTGAAGAAATTAATTGGGAAGGGATAGATCCTGATTTGCTTACAAGGTCTATATTAAATATTCTCATTATAATTATATTATTATGTCAAAGATACTAAAGTATTTTTAATTTTATTTTGTGTAGCAAATTTATTAGTGATACAATCATGTTAGTTTCATCTTCAATTGCGAAACGTGAAAGAAGTTCTGATTTTGCTCGTTTTGATATGCTCAGTTCAACTTACAGGTATTATTAATTTTTGATTTTTTTACTAGTAATAAAATATATCTAATACTCTTAATGGTTATTTACAGTTCGGTTAATTTAAAGAACGAAAATTCAAGCATTCATATTGAAGCTATTATTGATCCATTAAGTCCTTCTGGTCAAAAACTTTCTTCTCTTCTTCGTCTTTTATCGAAATACGTTAAACCAAGCTTATGGCTTGTTTTTAATCCAATGGTAATAAATTTTTCTCATCGTATTTTTACAGTGAGATAAATTAATATTTCTGATAAAAAATAAATTTTGTAGAGCTCACTTGCTGATCTTCCGTTAAAGAATTTCTACAGATATGTTATACCAACATTAGATGATTTTAGTGACAATGACTATACAGTACATGGTCCCAAAGCTTTTTTTGCAAATATGCCCTTATCGAAAACCCTTACAATGAATCTCGATGTACCTGAACCATGGCTTGTTGAGCCTGTTATAGCTGTGTAAGTGAATATTTAAAACTTGAACATTAACAAGCTATTGAGTAACTGATTATATATGTATGTATGTGTTACAGACATGATTTGGATAATATATTACTGGAGAATTTAGGTGATACAAGGACATTACAAGCTGTATATGAATTAGAAGCTATAGTATTAACGGGTCATTGTGGTGAAAAAGAACATGAACCTCCTAGAGGACTTCAATTAATACTAGGAACTAAAAGTTTACCTCATTTAGTTGATACTATTGTAATGGCTAATTTAGGGTATTGGCAAATGAAAGCTTTTCCTGGTTTATGGTATTTACAACTTGCTCCAGGTCGAAGCTCTGATATTTATGTTATGAAAGATCATGGTGATAAAACTTTGTCTAAACGTATTATTATCGATGATTTAAGAGGAAAATTAGTTCATTTAGAAGTTGAGAAGAAAAAAGGGAAAGAACATGAGAAATTGTTACTTGCTTCTGATAATGATGAACATTCACACGATAAAACTAAGGTTAGTAATTACTTTACTTTGTTATGTCCTTTTCTCATGAGAATTTAAACAAACACTTGATATGCAGAGTGATCAGAAGAGTTGGAATTCAAATTTAGTTAAATGGGCTTCGAAACTTTTTACCGGAAATGATCCGTCAAAAAAGAGCAAGAGTGTTTCAACAGTAATTACATAAATTTATTAATTTATTAATTTATTTACATTTAGATGGATTTATTTGAAATAATTTGATGAGTTTCTTTGTTTTATTATAGGAGACACCAAAGAATGAGCGTGTTGGTGTAACTATTAATATCTTTTCTGTAGCTTCGGGACACTTGTAAGTTTTTTTTTTACGCTTTTAACAGCTTTGTAAAAATTTAATCTCTTGGAATTTTTTTCAGGTATGAACGTTTTTTGAAAATTATGATCTTGAGTGTTCTAAAGAATACTAATAGGCCAGTGAAGTTTTGGTTTATAAAGAATTACCTTTCTCCTCAATTCAAGGTTTTGATTTTTTTATCTTTTTTCTCTGTTGATTAATCAAAACTTTTGGGGCGATTCTGATATTTTGTTAAAACTCTTGTATAGGCGGTGATTCCTCATATGGCACGAGAATATGGGTTCGAGTATGAATTAATTACATATAAATGGCCTACATGGTTACATAAACAAAAGGAGAAACAGAGGATTATATGGGCAAATAAAATATTATTTCTTGATGTTATGTTCCCTCTTGCATTAGAAAAAGTTATATTTGTAGATGCAGATCAGATCATAAGAACTGATATGGGAGAACTTTATGACATGGATTTAAAGGGTCGACCTTTAGCTTATACTCCTTTTTGCGACAATAATAAAGAAATGGATGGTTATAGATTTTGGAAACAAGTATTAATCATTCTTGCCCTTTAAAATTAACGATTTTTCGTGTGTATTAGTAATGATTTTTGAATTTTTTTGATTAGGGGTTTTGGAAAGAACATTTGAGAGGAAGATCGTATCATATTAGTGCTTTATATGTAGTGGATTTGGTGAAATTTCGAGAAACTGCAGCTGGAGATAATTTAAGGGTGTTTTATGAAACGCTTAGTAAAGATCCAAATAGTCTTTCGAATCTTGATCAGGTATGTAAAAACTTGTTAGATTTTTGATTTTTGATTTATGGGTTATTAATTATAAAGTGTAAATTTATGTTTTTGTAGGATTTACCAAACTATGCTCAACATACAGTTCCGATATTTTCATTACCTCAAGAATGGTTATGGTGTGAGTCATGGTGTGGTAATGCAACGAAAGCTCGTGCTAAAACTATTGATCTTTGTAATAATCCTATGACTAAAGAACCTAAGCTTCAGGTATATTTTACTATTTTCTCCTTTTTTTGATAGTTTTTTTTCTGTTTTTGTATTGACTTGTTTGTTATGTTAATGTATATAGGGGGCTCGAAGAATTGTTGCAGAGTGGCCAGATTTAGATTTGGAAGCAAGACGTTTTACTGCTAAAATATTAGGGGAAACACTTGATGATGATTCACCTGAAGAAAAGGCGGCACCACCACTCTTAAAGGCGGCAACACCAGCCTCACAAGATGAGCTTTCGCCTGAAGATACGGAATCAAGGTCGGAGCTTTGATTGAGTGTGAAGGATTAATTTTGTGAAGAGCGAAATTTGATGGAAATTATATGCTTAAATATGTAACTGACATAAATTTTGTATAAACATATTACATCTGTTTAGTTACAGCAAATAGCGCATATTTTGAGGAGTGTAGGTAGATGAAATGCCATAATGGCAAATCACGCCATAGAAATACAAGTAACATTTCATTGTCTAAAAATTAGCATTTTATTGTTTACTTTGTATTTCGGTTCTAATTTCAATTAAATATGAATGATGATAGATGTTACTACTTGATTTGTTGTTTGGTTATAATCATGTCGGAGCTAGGAATTTTCAAGGGTGATCAATAAATTGCACTATATAACTCTATATTATGCAAAAATTAAAGTATAAGGTCCCTATATTATGTAAAATAACTTATTTTGGATGTGGACATGCACACTTTTCAGGCTGTTTAAGAGATGCAATATGCCAAATAAATTTATTATTAGATCGAAAAATTATACAACTACCATTGGTATACCAGATTGAGAAAACTACTCTAAAAAACTGCTAAAGCATATCCAAAAATCCAAAAAATAGAGTAGGAACCATTGCTCAATGTTGTCACAGACAACATCTTTAATTTCAAATTTAAAGACAATCCAACCACTCAAATGAATCGTAATTTGGTGCTTCCAGTTCCAGCTTTTTGTGAGTTGGAATAAAGCTTATTTTTCAGTAAATTTCCAGCAATGGGGGTGTATTTATAAAACCAAAATTAACACTAATAAACCCTAAACTATCCAACTCTATTCTCAATTTTCGGAAATTTCTATTGGCAAAGTTTGAATCCAAGTATATATTACTCGAAAATGAAAGTTCAATAATTATTTTGCATAAAACTGCATTATGCATTTCATGGTACGGTGAAGTAATTATAATACAGTCAAAACAAGTAATTCATGAAATAACACAATCAATATGTTTGAGAAACAAAGCAGTAAAAAAAAAAAACTCAGCAGAGTCTACAAATTGGTTGGTTGAACTTAAATCAGTCAGACCTCGTCTTCATGAAGAAGCATATTGGGTATACCTTTACTAACAGGAAATTTCCTACCAGTTTCAGGACAAACCAGAGCACCTTCTTCAAGATGAAGTTCAAGTAGCGCGTGATGAAACCTCCGTAGAAACTCATCGGAATCTAGCATAGTGTGATCCACGCTCTTGGGCAACTCCACATATCCCATGATTTTAGAAGCTTCAACAAGTGCATCCCAGTCAATCTTTGGGAACATGTTTTTGATGAAATCTGGGTTGAATTCAATTTCCTTTTCCACCACTTTTGTTGCTTCGATTATCAATGGAAATCCGTTCGTTACTCCCTTAATATTTGATGATAGCATGTTGTGTGTTAGTAGCTTCATGATTAATTGATCGATTTCTCTCTTCGTCGTCTTTGAGAGGCTAAGAGGTAGAAGAAAGCTTGCTTGGTGAGAGTTTCCAAGGGTTTTGTTTTCACTATTTTCTACCAATTTACATTTTTATCCCTCGAGATACTTTTCTTTTTTGTTCGAAATCCCTTGAGATACTAATGACGGTATATCTAGTTTTGGAAAGTTTCAACCGGTTAAATATGGCTATTTATTTCATGAGGCCAATGGCCACCCCCTTTTTATAGTATAAGCCAACATAACTAAGCCTATTAAAAGTTAACTAATAGTTTAAAAAATAACTAAACTATCTTCCTAACTCCTTTACCTATAATAAAAAGCAGAGAACCCAACCCCCAACCCTATTAACCATCAAAAACCCCAAAACAACCCATTATCTTCCCTCTCTCTTCACTCTCCCCTCCCCTTTTCTCTCTCTGTATTACCTCCCCTCCCCTCTCTGACCATCATCCCCACCATCATCCCTACCTTGACGCCGCTCTCCTGCACCATATCCATCCTCTCTTCAACCTCGCCATCATCACTCAACTTCCCGTCGATGGCACCACCACCAACTGCAGCTACCCACCGACGCCGCTCCTGATTCGTACCACCACCATCATCGTGCGCAGCACCGATCAAGCGGCGCTGCTGTTGACCTCTACTCTCATCTTGCTACCGCCATTATCCAGCAGCAGATCTCACCATGGAAGCCAACTCTTGTAGAAGTAAAACCAGCAAAAGTTCTCACCATATATTCCGGTAGAAGCTCCGCCGTCGTGCTCTAGAACCGCCGCCTCCAACACCATACCGACCCCGTTCGCTCTCACCACCAAGACCAAATCGAAGCCAGATCCAAGCCCAATCCTAGTCCCAAGACCTTTGCCGTCCCTCACCACCAACCTTACCCCCTCCGCGGCCGTCACCACCATCCCCAACCCCCTTCACCACCTTCATCTTACCACCTTCACACCATCATCATCATCACTGCATAGATTTCTTTTTTTTAGTTCATATCTTAAAAAGTCAAGCGAATCTGTTTTGGGTTCTTGTTCCGTGTTGTGAGACGTGGGTACTGCCCCATGTAATTTATTTTCTGTGTGGTAATTGTTGTTAGCGGGCAGTGGGTACTACCCACTGTTGTAAATAGTGGTGGGTAGCCCCATGGGGTTAGGTGGATTGTTTCGTGGGTACATCCAGTTAAAAAAACTGATAGGATTTGTCGATATGGGTCCGTACCCACGAAGAGATTTGTCTAAATGGGTTTGTACCCACGAAGGGTTTTTAGATTAATGACTTAATAAAATGTAATATATGACTAAAAAACGTAAAAACCGACAAAGGGTCTATACCCATCAAGGGTTAATTACAAAAACGCTGGGTTAGTGGTGGTGGATCCGTACCCATTACGTGTATAATTACGAACATGTTCGTGGGTCCGTACCCAGTAAAAAAAAATAAGAAAATTTTGGTTCAGTTCTAGAAGGGTAAAAATGTCAAAAACCAAAACCAGAAAATTAAAATTTGGCCTTAAAAAGAACAAATATTTAGTTAGGCTTTAAAATATATAAATGGGATTATTTTGGCCTTAGAAAGTATTTTCCTCGTTAAATATAGATCCCATATTATATATTTATTTTGGAACAAAAGAAATATAATAATAATATTGTTATAAAACATTAGATGGACATTGAATCAACCCCAATAACTTACCGTCTAGCCTACGAATACTAAGGTTTGGAGTTTACATATTCTCTATAAATAGGATATCTATACATTGTAATCGATACTCTTATCCAATCAATAATACTACTTTCTCCCTTCTTATTATTTATGTCTTGTTACTCTCAATACTTTTATAACACGTTATCAACACGATAAGTTCTATCTTCCAAATACTAGGTTATTTATCACCTTAATTTTTTTTTCCTTTCATCGATTTTTTTCCATGAAAATAGTATACTGTATATCAAACTTTACCATTTTGAAGTGTTGAGAAAAAAAAAGGTCAAACAAGATTTTTTTTAACAACATTCAATGAACTTCACCATTGTGAAGCAATAATTTCACCACTATGAAACGAGAAAAATTGACCAGTTGTTCAATACTATTAAACTACCATATAACTCTCTATAAAAGTTATCTTCCATATTATGTTGTTTGGAAAAAATAAAGTGGCCACTGTTTAGTTATGCCTTATATTCACTTTACAATTGTGAATGAAAATAAAAAGATTCAGATAAGACTAATTGATTAACAAAATCATGATTTGCACAATTATGATTCTTAGGCAGTGTAAATAATGAAACATGATAAAACCTAAAACCCATCTCTTCACACTCGGATTGGAACAATAAACAAAAAGAAATCTCTTCACGCTCACCTTCCTACCAAACCGGTTTTTTTCTCCAAATACCAAGCTGCTCTCCTACACAAGAAAACCGCAACTAGACCATTTTTATGTTTTTTTTTTCTAATGAATAAATTTGGATGTGTTTACTGTAAAAGTATAGTTTTATGTTTTTTTTCTTTGTTTATTAACGTTAACTTTTATTTTTTATTTTTATGAATATATATTTTTTAATTTTGTATTGTTCTAATTAATTATTGATTTCTTACCTTTTATATCATACGTTTATACAAGAATTAAGTAATAAAAAATAAAGGGTAATATTGGAATAAGTAAAATATTTTGGACCTTTTAAAGAGATAAAAAAGCTGGACTTGTTAAGGGTTGAGTTTTGAATATTTGCTCAATAACTCTTTTTCTTTATATATATATGTGTGTGAGTTAGTTACTTAAGAGGATCATAACCCATTAAATCTGGCTTAAAGGGTCCAGCCAAATTCTGGACACAAATACCCCCTAACCCACTCTCTTTTACTCACTTGCACATTAAATAAGTAACCATGTTTAGCACACGCACCCCATTAAACCTGTCGACTTCTGTATTATATGAAATTAGTTGGAGGTGTCTCAAATTTCAAAAGAAAAAATCTTGTACTTACCATTGAAAACCCGCAATCACACCAAATTACCAATACACAAAATTGGAAGGTTCTTCTAGAAGGAAAATATTGCTTGGCGGGCATAAGGAAAAGAAATGGCGAAACAAAAACAAAGTAACTAGCAACCTAGGTATCGGCAGGTTAGATTTTTTTTTTTAATTATTTGAATCTTTAGGTATGAATGGCTTGGAAACATGATGTGGGTTGTGTTCAATAGATAAATATAGTGTTTTGATGGTATTTTTTTTTATGAATAAATGGTGTCAGTTTTGTGTTTGAGAAAATACAGTGATATGTGGGTGGGTTTGGGTAAATATCTAATATGGGTATCATGAATTTATGAATGTTGGTAAAAGGGGTTATACTGCAAAATTGAATAGGGATTATGTTTATTTCTTGTCTATTAATTGGTGTCCATGAATTGATGTACATGAATTCACTTGATGTTTTAATTCCTTCTACACGAAATGTTGTCCATGCATTATGGGTTGTGTCTTTGTGTTGGTGTAAATGAAAATTTATTTTCTGCTTTGAGAATTTGGGTTTACTATTAGCAATACAATAAGGATTTTGAGTTAGGTTGTAGGTCGATTGATATATATATATATTGTTATTTATGTGTAATCGAAATTTTAATATGTAACCCTTTAACATTAAATGTAAACACCACTAAGCGGAAAAGAAAAAAGATGAATTAGATTGTTACTATTGGATGATGGTTTAATATAACTACACGTATATAGTATACTAAATGTGCATAGGTGTCCTATGTGGATGGTATTTAATTGCTTTTTTTTTTTCAGATATGGCAAAATTCAATAGTGCTCGTCATTCGAGCCCGTGACGTATACTGGAATGTATACGGTGCTCTGTAGCCGTGAAGTGATGCACGAGGAAGCAATTGGAACAAATTACACCCACGAGGTGGTGACAAATTTGAGGATAAAAACAATATCGTGGGTGCTGAATAATATCCACACATTGGCACCCGTTTTTGAAAACCAGAGGGCTATGAACGATGCAAGAGTTGACAATTTATTGGGGTGTTTTTGGGGTTTTAGTTCGTATTTTCTGTTTTGATAAACTTTAACAAAATATATGTTTTTCTTAATGTGGTTTTAATTCTATGGCCTCTTGGTTTGTGCAATAATTTTTGTATTCAGATAATGCATCAATCTTTGTTATTTATGATGTTGTTGATGTGTATGTGTTGTTGTTTAACAAATCAAAACTGTTGGGTTTTGCGTGTCAAAATAGTGATTCGGCAGTTTATTCTAGTGGGTAATAAAGCCCAGTGGTTTCATTTTTTTTGGTGGATTTATAGTTCAGTATCACTACTGTGTGTTTACAAATAAATGTGTTGAATATGTGTATGTGCAATGTGTTAATTATGTACAGAAATATATATTGTCTTTTACATGTTAAATAGGTTGTGTGGCAGTTTATTCTAATGGGTAATAAACCCAGTGTTATCACTTATTGTCTTTGATGGATTTATATTTCAATATTTGTGTATGTGTATTTCCATTGATTGATGTTTGCTAAAAGACTTGTACTGAGGTGTAAGTGTGTGTTATGTTTGACAATATGTTATGTGTGTTTTTTCCGTACAATTTATTAATGTGTAAAAAGAATAAATGTTGGGTTATGCATATAAACTAAATGGTGTGGTAGTTTATAGTATTGGGTAATGAAGATCATGAGTTTCCAAGTATTGTTTTTGATGGATTTACCATTCAATATTAGTGGTGTGTGTATAAATGCATGGGTCGAGTGTACCCCTGTGTTTGTAATATATTCGCGAGTCCTTACCGATGTTTTATATTGAATGTGTCAAACCAGTATATAGTTAGACAAACCATTGATATGGCACATGTGCAACTAAAACATTATTTAAGCGCTATTCGAGTGAAAACAACAAAACGAATGAGTTAAGATTCATATGGTACATAGATATTCCACTTATTAAAAATATCAAAATCTAACTGGTCTCAATGAAACTAAACACCGATAAATGGTTAGATTATTAAACGGACAAAACAGTAGATAATGGCCAGGAACCTCAACGGGGCTTGGAGCACATAGCATGGTTATGGCAGCCTCATCGTCGTTATAGTCCTCATTTTCAGAAAAGTGAGGTGTCTTAGTTAAGGAGAGTGTAGGTGAAGCGATATTCAACGAACAAGCAGAAAGTATAGATTGATCGACAAGCGCATTAGGCTGTACACAATAGCAGGATTTGACTCCATTACTAATCTTCTGATCATTAATGGCAAACATAAAAACGCAAAAAATATAGTTATACTACTTATATAAATAACTTTTGATTAAAAATTAAATCAAATTAAGTAATGTAAAAAATAGTGGGATGATGTTACGAGTGAAGAGTGTTTTGAGAATAAACAAAATAGTCATTCATGCGATTAAGGTTGACAATCACTCCATTAAATAATCAAAATTAGAAAAACAATAAGTGAGCCATGTGCATTGCTTTAACAAATCAATGTAATATTCAACAGTTAAATAATGCAATGGGTGATATGCGGCTATAGAAATAAATTTATGAAAAATGCTACATCGACTTAACAAAAAAAGAAAATAAAGAATTATAATTGGTTATAACCCAACTCAACTTTTAATATAGACCGATAAGCGATAACAATTAGATGATCTGGTTCACCGCATTCATAAAAACAAACACTTTCCCATCAAGTAAAAACTAACCTTTAAATTTATTTGAACGAATAGGAGCTTGCTTACAATTTTTCTGCCGCCGCTGAATTGTATGCGATTAGCCAAATAAAAATGACCAATGGAATGGAAAAGAGATGAAAGATATCAATTACTAATATCTTTTCATTGATACACGACATGAATTAAGGCTAAATATCTTTTTGTTAATATCAACATTAATTTATGTAAAAAAAAATATTAATTGATATATTAATAAGATGATTTATTTACTTTTCTATTATATATTCTATCATGGGTAAGTAATACATTAAGAAAGATAAAGGACAAATTTGATATAATTAAGATATATTGGACTTTTTAGGGAAGAGAAAAAAAATATAGTCTTGTTAAGGGTTAGATTTTGAGTTTTTAGTAACTAATAACTCATATATATATTATGAGGAATACTTATTGTTTTCACAAACAACAAAGAAAAAATAAACATGAAAAAAATACAAAAAATGTTCTAAAAAAGAAAAAAAACACTGAGTTATGGATAAATTTATATAATTCGCACTGTTATTTGAAAAAAGAAACATAAAGTAAGTTACATATCATATATAAACAAACACAAAATGCATAAAAAATATATAAAACAAACACAAAATGCAACAAAAAATGAAGAATGGATTGAGTTATGAGAAATTTTGCGTAACTCAATATATTATTCAAAAAAAGAAAAACTCATATATTCATTTAACACGATCAATATAAAAATCAAAAAAAGAATTAAAACCAAAAAAGAATAAATTATGCGTTAAAATGAAATATAACTAAAAACTAATGAAATCAAAGTATGCATTAAAGAAAAAAGACAATCAGATATGAAATTAAAATAATAATGGAGACTTACATATGGATCAACATATTGATATTAATAATAAGTTTTAAAATTGAAATTTGTTTATAAGAGGTTAGAGCATCTCCAACAATGGTCTAGACCCACTTGCATCTGCAAAATTTGCAAAAACCCTATATGTATAAGAAAACATTGATCCATCAATAAAGATATCTTTACCTACAAACTGTAATTCACTCCATACCGCTATAGTAAATCTGCAAAGATGATTTTCATGTACTTTATTGAACAAAAAAAATAAAATTCAGTCTTACAGAGCGGTAACCTGCACTTCAACATCAAAGTAAATTCAATGGAAATGATCAAATAGGGCAACAATATTGATCACGAATCGAGGAGAATTTTAAGCTAAATTCAGTTTCAGATAAGGTGAGATCGGTTAAATCGCTACTACACCGATGTAAGTGATATACACGACGTTGGCAAGATGGAAGAAGAGTTATATGAGTGTTATGGGATTAAATCAGAGTGGAAAACATAACATAATCGGGTAATTTTTATCTTGATTAACAAAATTATAATTATGTTTATTTTACTTTGACTATATATGTGCATTTTTCCATGTAGACCGAGGACGCTCATAGAATCTATTAAAGTCTAAACCGAGTGGACTTTAAGTGGATTCACTGTTGGGAAATCTTGAAAGGTCTTGCGAAGCCACTGCTTCCAAAATAATAGATGGATCTGGGTGATGACCAGTGTATGCTCCATGCCATGCAGTTTGGCAATTTTTCCATTTGAAGTGCATACAATTTATACTTTCAACATGTCAGGGAAGCCTCTTTGTTCATTAATCTCTAAGAGACGCGCGGTATCCTCCTTGTTTGGAGATCTCAAATATTTTTCAGAATATTTCATCCATTGCCTTAACAAACCTTCTCAAACACAATATGGCAGTGGATTTCAATACGCACATACTCGTCCAACGCATCAACAACAACTCCATAGCACAACATTACCACTCACCTTCTATAACGTAGTCAAACCCCAAACTCCAGCAGTATCTTGAGTGTGAACAAAGTATTCATCATATGATGAGACTACATTCAATATAGGTGAATAACTTGGTGTTCATGCGAAACCTCCTTCGGAACATGTGCTCTGGATACACAGGAGGTTCTACTAAGTAACCGCGGTAAATTCTTAGATGACCTTTTGGTCTTTCACGGTGAATAGTAATACGTCCCAGTATAGAACCTCAATGTGTCCTTAGTTGTTGCTTCTTGCGATGTCCCTCTTCTAAAAGACATACAAAGGCTATATCGTCATCATCTTCACTTGAATCATCAAAATCAAAACTAAATGGTGGATAATGACTTAATGTGAAATGGAAGTTTGTGTGAAATAGAACGGATTGAAAGTGTGAAGGTTGTGGTAGATATGAAAATTTAGATGACTTCTTTTATAGATTAGAGATAATCACCAGACGTCAAAGATAAAAAAATAAAAGATCTTATCCAACAGTTGATGTTAATATAAAAGATTTTTTGATATAGATAAAAAACGAATGTACGATATTGAAGACAAGATATCTTATTCAACAGTTGTTATACGATAAAAATATATTGTATAAATATAATAATTTAATGAGTTTGAGTGTAGATATGTGGAATGCAAGTCTTAAACAAAAAAAGGTCATGGAGTTGGGCAAGCATAATGAAAGGTTTATCTTTTTTGAAAAAAGAATGTTGCTGGCAGATAGGTAACGGATTAACAGCAAATGTTTGGAAGGATAATTGGATTGGACCGGGTATGAAATTGGACAAGTGTGATTGGATTCCAATAAATAAAGTAGCGGAATTATTTAACAACGGCTATACAGGATGGAACAATAACTTACTTAACATAATCTGCAACAAAAGGGAAATAGCTGAAATTAATAACACACAGATAATTAATATTCAGAACGAGGATAGAATTATTTGACCCCATACAAAAGATGGAGTGTACATTACTAAATCGGGGTATCATTTATTGGTAAATGAAAAAATAATCAATGAAGGTAATTCATCTACAAAAGCCACGGTAGAAGGTAAATCTGAATTATGGAACTTGGTTTGGTCAACCAATGTACCAACCAGGATGAGAAACTTCGTATGGAAAATAATCAGAAATGCAATCCCAACAAAGAAAAACCTAAAAAGGAAGAAATGCATACAAAATGTGACTTGTGAATGGTGTGAGAATAGTGAAGAGTCAAGCGAACACCTTTTTTTACGATGCCCGTTTAGCGCAGCAATTTGGGCAGAATCACCGTTACAACTAAAGATTAGTAGAGATGAAAAACTTATTTTTAAAGGTTGGTTTGCTAAATCAACTGAAGAATTTTCAAAAAATGGGTGGGATAAGAAGAAATTGGCTAGAACAATGATTGCGATATTATGGTGCATCTGGAAGGCTAGAATGAAAGGGTTCTATGAGCTAAAGAAATGGGATGTCACGGAAATTGTAAACAACGCAAGAAAAATTACCGAGAAAATATATTCAAATAGTCAAAAACCAAAGGATAAAAAAACCCTATTAGAGAAAGACATGAATATTTCATTATTAACGATTACAACGAGAATAACACTATTCTAAAATCAGCTGAGATCAATTGGGTTAATGATGCTTCATTCATTAATACAAGTGAACCAGCAGGTTTAGCTTCGATAGCAGTTAACAAAAAAAGGGAGTACTGATTATACAATAGGAAGAAGGAAAACAGTCAGTAGTGCAAAAGAAGGCGAAACATGGGCTATACTTCAAGTAATGAAATTTTCGGA
Source organism: Nemophila menziesii (assembly GCA_029959085.1). Classification (NCBI taxonomy): domain Eukaryota; kingdom Viridiplantae; phylum Streptophyta; class Magnoliopsida; order Boraginales; family Hydrophyllaceae; genus Nemophila; species Nemophila menziesii. The sequence goes on along the minus strand of JARWIR010000007.1, from coordinate 20,375,691 downwards.
AAGCCTAAGTTTTAAAAAGATCAACTTCTACACAGACAACATGGAAGTAGTTTACGAAATTTACAACCGGATGAAAATTGATTGGAAGATTCAGCCATTAATTGATTTAATTCGGAATTGCCTCATAAAATTTCCCGATTGGAGAGTATTTCACATCAAAAGGAAACATAACTCAAAAGCCGACCTAACATCAAAATTCTGTAGGAAAAATGGAAATTTAGAACAGTGTAATCTAGAAATTGTTAAGCATAACATAGCTTCTTCTAGTAAATCTCATTATTGTAAGAATATTTGACATTGTAATCCTTATTTTTGGACAAAAAAAATGCATTTGAGCTAATTTTTTTTATTACAATTCTACCGTAATCGAATAAGTTATATTTTAATATCAAAAAATTATGTGTAAAGACAATAATTGAATGAGATTAAATTAATTTGTTATAAAATTATTTTATTACAAATTTTCAATAATTGAATGAGATTATATTAATTTTTTATAATAATATTTTAAAACTAAATAAATTTATTTATTTAGATAGGTTCGTGGTAAAATAATTTTATAAAATAAAATATGTAATGAAATATAAAAAATTAAAAATTAAAACTCAATTACAAAGTTTTTCTCCATTTTATAAAACATCATTAAAATAGCTATTTTTAAAAGGATTATTGCCCAAGAAACATCTCAAATTAGAATTAATGCCCCCTCACCCTCGCCGCTTTCTTCTTGCCCATAAAAGGCACTCCTTTTTTTTCTTTCCTATTTTACCCCCTCACCCCAGCCGCCGTCCGTTTATTAGTCGTTAGTTCGTATACATTGAGTTAGTTATATATATATATATATATATATATATATATATATATATCTCCTCTGTCTCTCTCTCTCTTTCTCTTTCATCTTTATCTCTTTCTCTCTCTATCTAATTCATCTCTCTTCATTACCGTTTAAAATTTAAATTACACGCAAAAATCACCCTTGGCAGCAGCAGACAGTACAAAAGTGTACTTGCACGAGTGCTGGGAAAAATTCCCATTACTCAACATTAGCCCACAAGTACAAAAGTGTACTTGCACGAGTGCTGGGAAACATTCCCATTACTCAACATTAGCCCACAAGTACAAAAGTGTACTTGCACGAGTGCTGGGAAACATTCTTATTACTCAACATTAGCCCACAAGTACAAAAGTGTACTTGCACGAGTGTTGGGAAACATTCTCATTACTCACCCTTTACAAAAGTGTACTTGCACGAGTGCTGGGAAACATTCCCATTACTCGCCCTTGGCAGCAGCAGCAGACAGCAGTAGAGAACAGTAAGGGCATTAAGGTATATTTACCTTAAGTGCCTTTTATGGGCAAGTGGCTAAGGTGGCAGGTGCTTATTGGGCATTCACCCTTTTTAAAAAGTATAATTCTCTTTTTAAATTTACCAAAATATTAAAATGCTCTTAATGATGATAAAATATAGAATTATTGCCCAAGAAACACCTCAAATTAGAATTAATACCTCCTCACCCCTGCCGCTTTCTTCTTGCCCATAAAAGGCACTCCTTTTTTTTCTTTCCTATTTTACCCACCCCAGCAGCCGTCTCCAAATTTTCCCTCCTTCAAAGACTATAAGGGGCAAAGAGCTGGCTTGATTAAAGCGTTAACCACTGGTGAAAATTATATATTATAATAATCAACATATATATCATATAATTATTATTTAATATAATTCAAAATTAATTATTATTTTACGTTTTTGGTAATTTGTTTGAAATTGGATTTTAAATGTTCAAATACTAACAATCATATATTTTGGTAATTATTTCTTAATTTATTTTTGCAGATGTTGAAGAATTCTTTTCGCTGCGACCCAAGTAAATTAGCGAATTTATAATCTCTTTAAGTTTTTATTAATTACTGTAGATATAGATACACTTTTTTTTTGAATTATAAAATAGAAAAGCGCGTAATTAAGCATGTTACTGAGTTGGATGCTAGAGAGCACATAGTGACATACATTGATTGATTTATGCAAACAAAACATATTAAAAAATAAAAAAGCAAATGATGAAGCGGCAAATGTCTTGCTCATCTTCTTCACTTTAGTCTATCTTCTTCATCTGGATATTATGCAGACATTGCTCATCTGATCTGAGCTGACAATTTATGCATATACTTGTAGTCAATTCGCATAAAAATGGGTAAAGTTATGTGGTTGCTCTAAATTCATTTGTATTTTAGGAGTTTCAAATTACACGCAAAAATCACCCTTGATAGTGGCAGACGGTACAAAAGTGTACTTGCACGAGTGCTGGGAAACATTCCCATTACTCAACATTAGCCCACAAGTACAAAAGTGTACTTGCACGAGTGCTGGGAAACATTCTCATTACTCAACATTAGCCCACAAGTACAAAAGTGTACTTGCACGAGTTGTGGGAAACATTCCCATTACTCAACATTAGCCCATACAGTACAAAAGTGTACTTGCACGAGTTGTGGGAAACACTCCCATTACTCAACATTAGCCCATACAGTACAAAAGTGTACTTGCACGAGTTGTGGGAAACACTCCCATTACTAAACATTAGCCCATACAGTACAAAAGTGTACTTGCACAAGTTGTGGGAAACACTCCCATTACTCAACATTAGCCCATACAGTACAAAAGTGTACTTGCACGAGTTGTGGGAAACATTCCCATTACTCAACATTAGTCCATACAGTACAAAAGTGTACTTGCACGAGTTGTGGGAAACACTCCCATTACTCAACATTAGTCCATACAGTACAAAAGTGTACTTGCGCGAGTTGTGGGAAACACTCCCATTACTCAACATTAGTCCATACAGTACAAAAGTGTACTTGCACGAGTTGTGGGAAACACTCCCATTACTCAACATTAGTCCATACAGTACAAAAGTGTACTTGCACGAGTTGTGGGAAACACTCCCATTACTCAACATTAGCCCATACAGTACAAAAGTGTATTTGCACGAGTTGTGGGAAACACTCCCATTACTCGCCCTTGACAAAAATTGTACTTGCACAAGTCCACTACTCGCCCTTGGCAGCAGCAGTAGACAGCAGTAAGCATTAAGGTATAAATACCTTAAGTGCCTTTTATGGGCAAGTGGCTAAGGTGGCAGGTGGTTATTGGGCTAAGGGCATTAAGGTATATTTACCTTAAGTGCCTTTTATGGGCAAGTGACTAAGGTGGCAGGTGGTTATTGGGCATTCACCCAATAATATAAAGTATGAAAAGTTTGTTTATAAAATTTTGTAAAACAAGAAAAATATAAAAAGAATGATACGATTAATATCTAACAAGAAATATGAATAAGTGTAATAAAAGAAAAATTCAAAATTTGGTATCTTTAATTAGGGAATAAAAGATGAAGGTAATTAGAGAGAATAAAGTTAAAAATGGAGAAATTATTGCATTTGAAATATTTATATAAAAGAAGATAATATATAATACTAAAAATATAATTATTACTCTCAAGCGCCGCCTCCCAAAGAACTCCCTTCAATCCATTACCATGACTAAGCCACCTCCGTTACCGGAATCGAGCACTCACCCGCCGGCGGGGACTACACAGCTGGCTGAAGCTATGGTCACTGATGAAACCGTAACGCAGGGTACAGAAGATAATAAATTCCCCAGTTTAACAGCAGCCCTAGAAAAACACAGAATCCCTAAACGGGCTAGAATCGTGGAGAAACCAGTGGGTGCAATCCGCATATCTGAATCATCAATGGGGCGACAAGTAATCAATTCGTCGCGGAAGACCACGGGTTGGCACAACGCTTTTAACAAGTTCTAATGTTGTTATTCCTGCTATTATTGATTCGAATGAAGATAAGGGAAAATCTCTCATGTTTGAGGATGAGAGAGATTTTACAGAATTAGTAGAAGATGACAAAATAATTGAGGGATGTGAATTTCCCCAGGTACTAAGGTCAAGGGAAGAGATAATCGAAGGGATTGAGTTATGAAAAAATACTGTAGTAATAAGACTATTGGGTTATAAGGTTGGGTATAATTACTTAGCTAATAAACTAAGACAGATTTGGAGTCCCAAAGGTGTTTTTGAATTGGTGGATGTGGGGTACGGATACTTTATGGTCAAGTTCTCGAATAGAAACGATCTTATTTTTGCACTTGAAGGAGGCCCTTGGATGATTTACGACCGTTATTTAGTGGTTAGAGAGTGGACACCGGAGTTTAAACCGCAAGAAGCTGTCGTCACTACTACTACAGCCTGGGTGCGGATATCGAACGTTGGAATGCAAAATTACACTCTGAGAATTTTACAGAAGATGGGTGATCTTATCGGAAAAACGGTACGGATTGCCCCACTGACCAAGACCAGGAGAAGAGGGAATTATGCTAGGATTGCAGTGGATTAGACCTGAATAAGCCCCTTGTTCCGAAAATACATGTAGGTGGCGAAACATGTAACGTGGAATACGAAGGTCCCCATATGATCTGTTTCGAATGTGGCCGATTTGGACATCAGAAGGAAAAATATCCGAGTAACAAAGAAAATAGTGTTGAGAATGTCGGCGATAGTGTAGCCATTGGAGCTTCTGCATTAGTACCCGCTGTGGTGGAGGTGGAGCAACCAATGTTTGGTGAATGGATGACAGTCCAAAGGAAAGATTATAGAGGTGGAACGAGAAGACAAAGTGAAAATGTGCTGGGTAGTACGAAAACAATTCAGAATAATAACCTTGGGTCGAAATTCGAGTCACTTTTTATCGATGAGGATGAGGATGAAGATAAACTGGGGCAAAAGAGTATTTTTGGAAATGTCGGGGGGTCCGGAAAGCAAATCGGGAATAACAAGATTCATGGAAAGGGACGGAATAATCAGAAAGGAAAAAATAGCAACAGTGGTGGCGGTCACTCGATACTAGCTGATGTCTCATTTGAAAAAAATAGGAAATTAGTCGGTGGAAGTGGCGGGGTAAATAAAGGTAGTGGGAATGGAAAAAAAGATGGGACAGTAATGGTTTTTTCTTCGGGTGAAACGAGCAAAAATGGAAGCGAAAGAAATGGGGCAAAAGTGGACAATTCGAAAGTTGAAAGGTCAAAATTGGTAAAGGTCAGAGGAGCTGTACCTGTTTCGGTAGAGGGAGCTAGTTCAGAAAAATTAAATGGGGCAATTCGTGACTTTAATGAAAATGTGGGGCAAGTACAAGATGGCCTAGTTGACCAAATGATCAACAACAACATGCAAGCTTCTTATATTAATGCATCTTCTGACTTCCGAGAGCTGGAGCCTGATTCGTCCAGCCACTTTTTGGCCAAGAACAATGGAACAGCAAACTAGATATTGGAGTGTCTTGAACAGATGCTTACACCATCAGAGAAGAATGCCAGTACAGTAGTCCGGACGCAGGACCAAAATAGTGACCTAGACACAGTCATGACTGTGTAGTGATACTACGCGATTTCATTATATTTTTGTGTTTATTTAATGTGTACAACTAATAATAATTTTCAGGGATGGAATGGTCTATCACATCCACTGAATATTTTAGTTTGGATCTGTCATGGTGCGTGTGTGGATAATTTCAGACGTGTAGTTCGTGAGATGATCCATGTACATAAAGTTTGGTTAACAATAATTGTTGAACCCCGAACAAGTGGTGAAAAAGCTAACGAGATCATTCGAAGTCTTGGGAAAGCTAACTCTACTAGGGTTGAAGCGGAGACGGGAGACATATCGTGGTGGAATTTGGATATCGATGAAGCGGAGACGTATTCAGGGACTCCTATTGTTTCGGGACGTCCTCCGAGAGGTTTTTACAGAAAGATATCGATGAATATGCGGGGAAAATTAGCGAATTGGAAAGCACAAAAGTTATCCTTGGCGGGTAGATTAACTTTGGCTAAATCGGTCTTAAGTGCAATTCCAACGTATACAATGCAGACAACTAAATTACCCGTTCATGTTTGTAATGAGCTTGATAAGATTGTTCGTGATTTCGTGTGGGGAAGTAATGAAGAAGCGCGCAAGATCCATTGGGTATCCTGGAAAAATTTATGTAGTACGAAGAATGAAGGTGGGTTGGGATTTAGGGATGCTAGAACCTTTAACAAAGCACTTCTTGCGAAGCTGGGTTGGCGTATCCTCAAGAATGATCAATCCTTGTGGGCATTAGCATTGAGACATAAATATTTTAATGAAGGCTTACTGGAAAGACCACCAAAGATGACTGATTCGAAGATGTGTAAGGGTATCTATGAGGGGATGGATATTCTGAACAAAGGGGTTGATTTTAACACACTGGAATTAGCTGGGGAGTACAAATGGAAGCACGAAAAATCTGGTTTATTCTCCGTCAAATCCGCGTTTAGTTCTACGCAAAGAATTACTGTGGGAGATGGGTTTAATTGGAGGAAAATATGGGATTTAAAATGCCCTCAGAAGCTAAAAATTCTGGTGTGGAGAGCTGCGTGGGGGCGGCTACTGACGGCTTCAAATCTTGTCCGGCGGGGCGTGGATATTAGTAATATATGTACAGGGTGTGGAACGGAGATCGAAACTGAAACGCATCTGTTTAGAGACTGTAATAAATACGCCGAGTTATGGAAATCATGGCCTTCTCTTTTTGAGCTGCAGAAACAGGCTCGCGAACAGGAGCTTTTACACCGAGCTGGAGTTATTAATGTCCAATTAACTAATAACAATAACGTCACAAGCCTGGAGGAGATTACGCCTGATGGGGCGTTCGCTGCAGCAGCTCCTGGGGGGCGTTTAACTTCTGCAAATTTGGGCGGAAGAATTCTGCAGCAAACTGTCACTGATTCAGCGAACCTGGAGCAAGCCGAGCAGGTACTGTAAAGTTTGAACAAAGCCTGGTGGACAGCTATCTTATGCTGCAAAGGTTCAACAGATGGTATAGAGCTAAAACTGATAGCTCTCGCTATTGTTTGGGTAATCTGGCTTGACCGAAATGATCGAGTCTTCAATGTGGGTAAACGTGGTAAATCAACTCAAGCTATGCGTTATAGTGTAGTGCATAATGCGACTAATTATATTAGGGCCTGGGGAAAAGAAATAGACGGTGGGTTAATTGTATCGGCGCGTAATACATTGGTTAAGTGGACTAAACCAACGGTTGGTGTTAAACTTAATATCGACGGGAGCTTTAATCCGAGTTCATTAGAGGCTGGAATAGGAGGTCTTTTTCGTGACATAGAGGGATCTTTTATGGGAGGTTTTGCGGGTGGAATTAGAGCATCATCTGCTTTTCAGTCCGAACTTTTGGCTTTGCATTGTGGTCTTTCCTTGGCCATTCAAAGATCAAATGAGATAGTAGTTGTCGAAACCGACTCGCTAGAGTTGCACGCGCTAGTGAAGGGCGGTGGGAACACTGGGAGTCGGCTAGACACACTGCTAAAAGAGTGTAGAGACATTTTCGCGTCACACACGGGTTATGAGTTTGTTCACACGTATAGAGAGGCGAATTACTGTGCGGATTTCATGGCTAAATTGGGAATGCATCTAACTGGAGAATCGGTGTACTACGATTAACCACCGATGGGCTTAAAGAAGTTAATTATGAAGGATAGATGTGGTATAGCCACCCCTAGAACAGTCATGTGCTCTCCTATGGGAGTTTTGTAATTTTAGCTATTAGCTAAATGGTCTCTGACTTCAGATGTAATAAAAAAAATTTATATTAATTTTAGATTTTTTTTTGTTACAAGTTTTTTTTCCCTTAGGTTTAACGCGCTGGTTTTATGAATATGTTTCAACTTTGTGCACATTTCTTTTTCACAAATAAACATGATTCTAATTAAAATAGAAATTACAACCATCAAAGTGTTTTGTCAAGTTTAGAAAAGAAAAACATCCATAAGTTAAAAAAAGAAAATCTAAAAAGGTATTTGATTAAAAAAAGAACATGATCTGCAACATTTATCGGATTAACACCAACGACTCTGTGCACATTTAGTTGATGTATGTTAGATAAAATATTGAATTGAATGGAGAAATTGGAGACACGATAATGTGAAGTGATAGGGCGTGATTTAAGAGCACGAGTGCCACTGAGATGTGCATGGCAATGTGGATATCCTCGTATATCCAAAATATTTGATATCAATGATGTTAGAAGAGAAGAGAAGTATTGCTAGTTTTCTCCATTATTGCAGCATCACACCATTCCAATAATGACATGAAGCTGGATTTTTGTCATGAATTATAAATTACGCTGTTGGTTTAGGGATTCTTTACAAATATTTTTATATGTCTATTTATTTGGAGATGTGAACTTCTAAGGCGTGCGATAACTCCTTACTTTAGGGTTTCTTTTATTCTATTTTGTCCTTTGAAAATTTGGTGGAGAGTAATATTGGTTTATAAATTATAATCCTTGTCACGATAAAAAGGATACACGATATTAGATTAATTTTTTATTGCATTAGTATAGATCGGTTTTAAACGATTACATAAACTTGGTAGCTGAATACATTATATTAGCGACTAATAAAATATTTTAGTCACAAATAGATTTAAATAAAAAAATGCATGGTCGATGAAGTCGAGAAATAAATAAAAAATGATAATAAAAAAGAATGTTTGGGGATAATAATTATTTTGAGTTAATCGTTAAAGGTTTTAATTAAGAGGAATTGTATTTGGGAATTTTGCAAAACGAAAACAAAATTACAGATTCAGACGAGTGATTGGGGATCTATAATCAAAGTTTTCGAAAAGAGGAAAGCTAAAAGGTTAGAGGACGAGATTACCAGAAATGTTACCAATAGCTGTTCATACGATTTGGGAAGAGAGGAATAATCGAATCTTTAACCAAATCTTCATCTCGGAGGAAGCTATTATGGAGCAGATTGTTGATCGAGTTGTTGAGAACATGGTGAAGTTGAAGAGCTTCGATAAAAAGAGTGTCGAAGCTGCGATGAGGAGATGGAGAGAGAAATAGGGTTTGTGTAATTAGATTTACTTTGTACTTCCTGATGTACTAGTGGGGTTGTAATGTTTGCTTTAGTCCGTATTGTGTTGTCTTTTGTTTTATTATATCTAGTCAACGTTTGACTAGGCTGAGGTGTAAAACTCTATTTGTTTTGATATAAAATTATTCTGGCTGGCTTAGTGAAAAAAAAGGTTTTAATTAAGAGACCAAATACATGGTCTTTTACATTTCATTCCCAATTTCTGAAACCTTAAGTCCCACACCCCAATCCATTGTGACCCCATAGTCCTCCGTTCTCCGCTACATCGAAGCCCTCCGCCAGAAAGCCAACCCCATCCACCACCACGCCGACCAGTTCCGGTAATTGCACTATTGCCTTAGTACTGTTTTTATTTTGTAGAATAAATTTTAATGCATAAATAGTCCTGTATTGTGTGAAAGTTATACTATTACACAAATAATGATTAATTTGCTCTCGTGTGTCTTATACTATGCTAAATATGCATTTGAGGTCCCTATGTTGTGCGAAAATTGTACTTTTGTCCTTATACGATGCTAAAAGTATCTGTAGTATACTAATTGGTGTTTTTTTTATTACTATATGTACTTTCACATAGTAAAGGTAATTTTAGCATAGATAAGGGCCTAAACGATACACGACTAAAGACATATATATATATATATATATATTATGATACGTTTAGTCCTTATACTATGAAAAAGTTGTACCAAAGGTACCTATACTATGCAAGAATTGTACTAGAGATACCTATGTTATGTTAAAAATGTACCCACAGTCCCTAGATAATTGAAAAATTATCAAGTTGGTCTTTTCACTTTGATTTAATTGCGTGGGTGTTCCAATATCCCTAATTATGCTAAAATTTCACTATTAGCCCCTATATTATGAGAAATTACAATATAGGGTGAATTATATATAGGGTCTTGGAGACAAATTGTCTTCTCTATAGAGTAGTTTTTTAAATGGCATTCTTTTTAGGGACCTGAATTTTGACAATTGTCTTTCCTACCCTTACTATCACTAAAAGACAAAAAGGTGTGATGTCATTCTTTCTCTCTCCTCTACCTACCACTATCCACCTACCTCCAACCTCCTACCACCTACCACCGACCTCCGACCACCGACCACCAACCTCCGACCACCGACCTCCACCACCGACCACCGACCTCCGACCACCAGTCACCGGTCACCGGAAAAAACATAGAGTACTCCGAGAAAAGTATAGAGTACTCCGAGAATTTTGCTGAGTACTCACTGAATTTGCGGAGTACTCCGAGAATTAAATAAATACTCTATAAAAATAGTCGGAGTACTCTATTAAATAGTCGGAGTACTCTATGAAATATTAAGAGTACTCTTTGAATTTAAATGAATACTCTATTAAAATTAATGTATAAATACCATTTTATTCAAAATATATAACACATTTACAACAAATAAATAAAAAAAAACCTAAACTAGTTACAAGTTTGACCAGATCTGGTCAAACCAGATCTGAAAAAAAAAAAAAAAACACAACAAACAGCGTACTGTGTACGCGAGAAAAGAAAAAAAAAACACTACTCGCCGGAGCTTCACTGTCACTGTTAGGGGTGAGCACGGTTCGGTTCGGCTCGGTTTTTTGCCGTAACCGAAACCGAAACCGAATCATTCGGTTTTTAAAGGGATCGGTACCGAACCGAACGGTTTTCATCGGTTCGGTTTCATCGGTTTTCGGTTCGCTATATGTTCGGTTCGGTTTTTTCGGTTTTGGTATATGTTTTATTCGATAGTTGGATATATTTTATTTGAGACATTTTATTTTCTAGCAAATCCTTATATGAAGTGTTTGATTTTCATGTTATTGATTGATGTAAGAAATTGCATATTTGGAACTCAAATATTATATAAGTCGTAAACAAACAATAATATCAAAGGAATATTTATAAAATTTAATGTTTATACTTTACCTTCAACAAATATTAATAAACGAATGAGTTTTAAAATATATCGACTCGTGACTTATGTAAAAATATGTTGCGTATTATAACATTTTTAGGGGCGATTCATGTCATGTATGAACATTTTTTGTTTAAAAAATTACTCCATTTTCTATCCCATTGTCATAATATTTTAAAGAATATAAATTAAATTAAAAAATGTTTTAGTTTTTATATTTTTTTTGGTTCGGTTTTCCGGTTCGGTTTAGCATAGAAAAACCGTACCGAACCGAACTTTTCGGTTTTCTAAAAAGCTTATACCGAACCGAACGATTTTGTCGGTTTTCGGTTTTTTCGGTTCGGTTTTTTCGGTTTTTTGGTTCGGTTCGGTTTTTCGGTTTTGTTTTGCTCACCCCTAGTCACTGTCACGAAATGAGCTTCACTGTCACTGCCATGAAGGGCTTCTCACGGAGGTGCTGTTTCGCTGGAAGAACTCGCAGCACCGAGATCTGCAGCTAAAGCTTCGAACACCACCGGAAGACAGCAGCACCCATCTGCTCCCCCTGCTCGTCAACACCATACACGCGAACCTCGCCGCCACCAAACGAACACCACCGGAAGAAACCCTGCTCGTCAACACCATACACGCGAACCTCGCCGCCACCAAACGAACAACACAGGAAGAAAAGCAGCAAGTTTCGAGATCTGCAGCTAGGATCAAAGAAGAAGAAGCAGGAATCTCTCGTCACCACCAGAGCTCGCGCCGGAGTTGCAGTGAGGTGGCGCGACCAGATCTCGCGCCGGAGTTGCAGTGAGGTGGTGGAGCTGGCTTCGAACGGCTTCGATCTGCATACCTGCTGTGGCAGTGGTGAAGGAGAGTTGGCCGGAGCTTTAGGCAGAGGAAGGATTGCTCGGCGGTGGCCATTTCGGCGGTTGTGGAGGCTGGTGTCGGTGGTGGAGGCTATTTAGGTGGTGTCGGTGGTGGTTGAGAGGAGAGAGGAGAGAGGAGAGGAGAGAGGAGAGAGGAGGTGAGGTATTGAATTTAGAATGTGAATGGAACTAGAAATGGAAATTAATATATATAGGTATAGAAAAACAAAAGAGGGGTAGTTTAGTAATTGGGGTTTTGGGGTTTATATGTTAAAAAGTTTCTGAGGTCTTTAGTAAGAAGAGGCTCTAGGCCGGGTCCCCATCTTAAAGAGGGGGGTGTGGTCAAGACCCTAGGTGTAATTATCTCTACAATATAACCTTATGGTATTATGCAGAAAGACTAGTTTTGTTGAAATATTAATAGATAAGGGGATAAATTATACATTTATATTATACAAGACTAAAATGCATAGATTAGGGATTAAAATGATACATTTACACTATAAGCTTATGAAATCTTGCAAAAGTAACTTTTTAATCCCTTACTTTGTAATTTGTTGACAACATTAGTCCTTTATCTTTCAAATGCGATATTTGAATCCTTATTTTGCATAGGGTAAATATCTTTTGTTTTTTTTTTTGGACGAAAATATCTTTTGTTTATATAGTTTGATAGTTTAGTCCCTTACCTGAGAAAATAACATTTCAATACCTTATTTTGCAATTTTGGGACAACGTTCGTCCTTTATCTTACGAATTTAGAATTTTAATTGTTATCTTGTAATTTTGTTCTTTATCTTTGCATGGTTTGACAGTTAAGTCCACTATCTTGAGAAAGTGGCATTTCCCCATTCATTTAAATTTTAATCCCTTATCTTATGTGATTATTGCACTTAATGACCTATATTATTACTGAATTGAATTGAAGTCCCTAAGTTATGTGAATATTGAACTTAAGGTCAGGTCCCTAAAATAACACTCAAGGCTCTGTACAATGATTAAAAAACCAATAAATAGAATTACATTTGAATGGAAGAATCATAGGGGTAACCAGAGCCTCTAGCCAGTTTCTGTACAGTGGTGAAGAGGTTTGCCACATCACTTTCATTGAATTAACGAAATGTAAGTCATGTGTCACCGAGGTACCTTATTTCATAGATGTGGGTGGCTGTGAACTAAAAGTTCACTATAATTTATGGAATAAGAACGAGCCTACATCACGAGGTTCATGATTTCAAACCCAGCAATTTGATTCGTTGGTCGCTCTTAGAGTGTGATAAAAATTAACATTAAAGAACATAAGCGACTACCACAAGTGTACGGGTCGTTCCAACTCCAAGTACTAGATAAGTAAAAACCAGATTATCTTCTCTGCATGGATAGTTAGGTAAGATAGATGTGTTCAATTGATAAGTAGAATTAATTGCAAAAAGATATAAATAAAATATTTGTTTTGTTTTTAAAAATTAAAAGACTAAAAGCAAGAATGTAAATTAACTAAGTAAAGACTAAAAGATTAGACGTAGATATGAGAGATATACTTGAGTCTTGCTAGGGAATCACCTAAATTCACGTAATTAATGCTTTCGCTAAGGGTAGAACCAATATTTCTATATTAGTCAGGTCTCTACTATTTCCTAACTCCCGTCAGGGTAGGCTTAGGAACAATCTAGCAGTATTACAAACTCCGTTAGGGCGATTATAAGCCACGATTAGATGGTTAAGAACTTTACCCAATTGGCTACGCGGTTAGTCAAGCCTGTCAGGATCATTGACGGACATCACACGTTTATTATCTAGTTTAGTAATTAAACCCCCGTTAAGGTGATCACCGCCACTAGTGAATAGCCTAATTACTATGACCTATCTCTAATTAGCTAATTCATTGATAGTGCAATTAAAACAAAATAATAAGCAATATAAATTACCCAATTCAAATTAAATTAGAAACAAATCCCAAATTGAAATATACTAATTAAATAAATTAGGGTTCATCCTATTACGCAAGTCTCAAGCATATAAATGTTTAGCTCATAATGAAATTAAATACTGAAAATAAATTAAAGAATATACATTTTCCTAAAATACAGAAATAAAACCTAGATAGAGGAATTGATCTAAGTTGTTATTGAAGAAAGGTGTTTCTCCATCTTCTGCTCTTGTCTCTGCCTCTTGTCGTTTCTCTAAAAATGATATAAAATTGAAGCGTATGTGAAAGTTGCTGAATAATGAGGTCTAAAGGATCTTATATAGTGAGTAAAATAGGATTGGGCTTTTATCTTATATGATTAAATGATTAAAAGCCCAAGTCCAATTAGTAATTCACGTAACTGTCGTACATACTCTAGTAAAACAAACGTAACTTTTGAGTCTTAAGTCCATATTACCTGATTCCAGTCCTCAAATCGAGCTAACTCAAAGGCACAACTTTCTCATCTGAACCACCAGAACTGGATCAGCACCGTTTGGGCTAAAAAATAGCTGGAAGTGACAACTTTCTAGTGTTTATTGCTATTCTTCATCTCTTCGAGTGGTACCTTTTGCTCTTTCGACCACTCCTTTTGATCTAAGACACTAAACTTCACTTATTTTCCTCATCTTGGTGCTTCATAATATCCATGTACCTAAGAACTTTATGCTAAAAAACGAACGAATTAACGCACAAAAGCTTTAAACACGCAAATAATATAATTCCGAGGGGAGAAAGTGAAATATGACAAAATAAGTTCAAAAGTATATCTAATAAGTCAAATTTCGACCTAAAATGATGTCTCCTAAGGGCATATATTTATTACAAAAAGGGAAACATCAAGACCCAAAACTCAAAACTTTGTCGTCCCGACAAAGTAAAACAAAATATAGGTCTCAGGTAAGAAGCAAAATGCAGAATCTAAAGAACAAACCTAAAGCAAAACTCAAAATAAATTTCATATAGTACAACCTAAGAATTAATGCACACATGCACCTATCATACAAAATCAAATACATAAATAATGTCAATCCAAAATTAATTTCACAATGCTAGAAGGTTACACTTGATACTTAGCTCGAGATGGTAGTTATAGGGTATTCATCAATCTTTACTTGTTTTGAACGCTCCACTTATCTTACTCCCTATTAGCAAAAATGTCATTCCACTTTGTACTTATGAAATCACAAGGTCTTTACGGTTTTATCGTAGGCTTGGGGATGGTATTGTACAATTGGATAATGAAAAGTAAGCTTTTGGCTCTCTCCTTACTAGCCTTCAACAAACGGTCCTGAGCTTGAGTTTACACTCACATATGATCTCACTCACTTGACGCACTAATTTGGCGTCCCAAAAACCCAAACCTATTAATATGGTTACAATAAGAATATTCCTTTGCCGCTTCTTTTATTTCAACATTTATTCAATTTTTTTTGTGTAAGTATATCAAGACATTCTTTTTAATGTGAATTGTCATGCTAACTTATTTTTCAATTTTTTCTTCATTCTTTCTTTTTTCTTTTCTCGTTTCTTATTAGAATCCAGAAAAGGAATTTACAATAAAGTGAACAATCATTAAAGTACCTAAAAAATCTACCCAATAGATGTAATACAGATTCCCTCACCCCAAACTCAAGTTCAAGGTTAACCAGTCTTAAGCAATCGTGATTTAAGTGGGGGTCCTATGGTATAATCCTAACATCTAAAGGATATGCTTATAACATGGCTTCAAAAGAATGGCTTAAAGGCTAAAAATAGGGCTAAGAAGGATATAACTAAGCACGGGTTAGAAAGCTAAAATGTTTCAAATGGGTATCAAAGAACTGTCTCTATCATTTTCCTAGTTACATAGTTTACCTCCTGCTCATTTAAATCTCCTATCCTACACACCACTCATTTTCCCTAAGTACAAGCTTACTTATGTTGCATTGTTCATTAATTTTTCCTATCAATTATCTAATGTTTGCATGCAATCAAGGTGTGTTTTACATTAACTTCTAAGGTCTACTATTTTCTATCATTAATTTACAGAAAGTATGTTTTATGGGGACATTAAACAAACTCTAGAGTCAAATCATTCCTTAAAGTAATCTTTATTTGATTTTTAAATTTTTTCAAAAAGCAGTAAAAAAAATAACCCTTAAAATTGGGAATGAGGACAACGAGTACCCCATCCCAAACTCAAAAATAAGTCGTGTCCCCACGACTCCAAAAGACTTTATAAATAAAATAAACTAATACACTAATAATGAGAAAAGGGAGAAGGAAACGTATCTGTATCGGCACTAGGGCCGATTACATGTAGTATTGCGTGGAGGTTGTGAGGTATTCTTAGTGACGATGTACTGATCATACACCATTGAAATCTTTTTCTTTAACGTGTGTTTCATCAACTCGAATTCATATTTCCTTTAGTTAATCGTCTCAACATGGCCCTCTAAATTATCACATCCTCCACGGAAATCTTTCCTTAACACCCAACTTTCTTTTCTCTTCACATTATTCTTACCTTTTCCAACCTTCATGTCATCTCGGATGACCCCAAACTCAAAGCTTCAAGAACTCCCAAAAGTTCTGGATGACCTTTTCTATTTTTGGTGTTCTTGAAGATGTATGGATATGAATTACTATGCGTTCTGAGCTGGGTTAGGAATATCTCAAGGTTTGGGAAAGGTTTAATAGATAAAATTTAAGCTTTGGTGAAGAAAAATATTTGACTTGAAGTGTGAATTCTTTGGTATTGTGGGATAGTTTGTGATATGATTATATGTCTGGATGATGTTTAGAGGAATGGGTTGATGATATTTTGGTGTTCTGATGGTGGGTTGCAGGTATTTTCAGATCTTGGGTTCGTCTAGAATGGATTTATATGTGTGAGAGGCTAAAGAAAAAAGAAGAAAAAGGTCTTGATAAGGTTTAGGTTAAATTCTTGCAGGCCAGGCCGGCATTACCGGTCAGGTGATCGGCCTGCTGGAGGGAATCTTTTTTTCTTCTGTTCGCGCCCTTCTTGCGTCTATGAATTAATTTTTACTGATTTCGCCGAGAGTTGATCGGCATGTTGGCGGTCTGACCGGCTTGCCGGCCGCAAAGTGACTTTTCTCGATGACACAAATTATAGCTGCGTGTAAGGGTGTGCATTCCAAGAGCTCGTGTTGTGACAAAATTCTTTGGCCGGTATACTAGCCCTCTGACCGGCTAGCCGGTCGAGCAAATCGATTTTTCTCTAACGCACATTATAGTTGTGTCTAAGCGTTTTTATTCTAGGAACTCGCTGAGAGGTCGGCCTGCATGCCGGTGATAGGGTCGGCTAGCCGGTCTGTGTAATTCAAACTTACCACTTAGATGCTAATTTTTCCGTCTCACATCTGTTTAACCCCAAACTCAAGGATTAAGTACATACAAACATAAAAAACACTACCACACTTCTCATTTCTTACAAAGTTACACTAATATATATCGAATTACTATATTATACACTACAAATTTAAAGACTGGAAGCAATTTAAAACATGGGTTGTCTCCATAGAAGCACTTTTGTTTATTACGTCGTTAAGTTCAACATGTAACCTTCCATGAAGATGGTACCGAGGCCATTGCGGTTCTCCTCCGCTTAAACTCGCCTCTTCCTTGATATGATGACTTTGGAACTTTCCCACCCAAGCTTTGATTTATTCAATCTTTGAAAGGAGGTGGGTAGCTTCCTCGTTTCCCCTTCTTACTTTCGCGACGAAACTCATTCTCCACCGTATGATAATAGATGGCCGTTTTGAACGGTATAAGCTCTTCATTATTATTTTCAGTCTCGCGCTCATCTTTGAAATGAGGTGGGTAGGTGCTCCTCCTTGTCGCTTTACTCTCGCGGTGTGGCACCTCGCTTGCCTAACACATATTGATCATTGGTGGTGATGGAGGTGATTCTTCAGCTCTATTTTTATTCAAGATTCGTGATGGGTACGGGTGAACATTTTGTGGCAGAGATTCAACTTCTATTTCACTGTGAATTTTGAGTTCTTCAATTGACTCCTCAACCACTTCATATTCATCTTTGCTTTCAACCCATTCTTCCACTATTACCTCATCATATTCTTGATGTGGAATCTCTCTAATCTCGATCACCTCGTTCTTCTTTTTGTGTTCTACATCTTGATCATGTGCATACGCTATAGGAATAGCAATCTCAGTTTCAACTTCTAGGATTTGCGTTGCTACTTCTTCTTCCACCATGCTAACAAGATTCTCAACCACATGGTGGTCTCCATTTACATTTGGCACGGTGGTCATATTATTATCACTAATATCTTCTTTCAACACCTCCTCCTCAAGTACTTCTTCTGGTTGATCTATTTCATCACTCGAAAGGGTGGAATCTTGATAAGACTCATTATGGGCCATGTGAAGACCACCAAGTTGGTCAAGATACTTTTTGTAGTTCTTTCATTGCGGCCTCTCTTTCCCTATTGCCTTCTACGTTTGTTCTCTTGCAATTCTATCTCCCTCACATATGCGCATGAGTTCTCTAAGTGATCTATCTATTTCGAAACTTTGCGACGAAGGTGGAGGTTGTTGGATGTTTTCAACCCATTGATTTCTCCATCCTTTCTCTTGATGATAGTGGTGAGGTGGGGGTTGTTGAATGTTTTCAACCCACTGGTATTTCCATTGTTTATCTTGTTGATAGTGATACGATGATTGTTGTTGACTGTTCCCGATCCATTGTTTGTTCCATCCTTTCTCTTGCAGGTGTTGATAAGGTGGTTGGTAGAAGTTACTACGCCGTTGTTGCTGTCCCGAAGAGTCTTCCCAATATATGAATGGACCGGGATTTTTTGGGTAATGTCCTCCATACATCTCTAATTGAATCTCTTGATCATTACCCTAAATAAAGAACATGTAAAACAAAACAAAGACCAAGCATAAAACATAAAATAACAATTAAAACTACTTAACGATTAAATATAGGGGTCACACGCTGCAATCCCCGGCAGCAGCACCAAAAACTTGGTTGCTCCTAAAGTTTGATAAAAATAAACACTAAAGAAGAGAAGCGATTACCGAAAGTGTACGGGCCGTTCCAAGTAATAGATAAGTAAAAATGGGATTATCGTCTCCTCAGGGATTGCTAGGTAATATAGATATGTTCAATTGATAAGTAGGATTAATTGTGAAAAGAATAAATAAAATATTTGTTTTGTTTTAAATATTAAAAGACTAAACGCAAGAATGTCAATTAATTAAGTAAAGACTAAACGATTAGACGCAGATATGAGAGATATACTTGAGTCTCGCTACAGGATTACCTAAATTCATGTAATTAATGCTTTCGCTAAGGGTAGAACCAATATTTCTATATTAGTGGACTCTACTATTTCCTAACCCCAGTTAGGGTAGACTTAGGAACTATCATACAGTATTACAAACCCCGTCAAGGCGAATATAAGCTAAGATCAGATGGTTAAGAGCTTTACCCAATTGGCTACGCGGTTAGTCAAGCCCGTCAGGATCATTGACGAACACCACGTGTTTGTTATCTAGTTCAGTTTTTAAACCCTCCCTTAAGGTGATCACCGCCACTAATGAATAGCCTAATTACTATGACCTATCTCCGATTAGCTAATCCATTGATAGTGAAATTAAAACAAAATAATAAGCAATATAAAATACCCAATTCAAATTAAATTAAAAACTAATCCCAAATTGTAATATACTAATTAAATAAATTGGGGTTATTCCCATTATGCAAGTCTCAAGCATATAAATGTTTAGATCATAATGAAATTAAATACTAAATATAAATTAAGAATATACATTTTCCTAAAATACAAAAATAAAACCTAGATAGAGGAATTGATTTGAGTTGTTGTTGAAGAAAGCTGTTTCTCCAGTTTCTGCTCTTGTCTCTGCCTCTTGCCTTTTCTCTAAAGATGATATAAAATAGAAGCGAAGGTGAAAGGTGTTGAATAATGAGGTCTAAAGTTGCTTATATATAGAGTAAAATTGGATTGGGCTTTTATCTTATTTGATTAAATGATTAAAAGCCCAAGTCCAATTAGTAATTCTCGTAACTGATGTACACACTCCAGTAAAACATGTGTAACTTTTGCGTCTTAATTCCAAATTACCTGATTCCAGCCCTCAATTCGAGCTAACTCAAAGACACAACTTTCTCATTTGAACCACTAGGCATGGATCAGCACAGCATGGGCTAGACACAGCTGGAAGTGACAACTTTCTAATTTCTATTACTCTTCGAGTGGTACCTTTTGCTCTTTCGAGCTCTCCTTTTGATCTAAGACTTAAAACTTCACTTCTCTTCCTCATATTGGTGCTTCGTAGCATCCATGTACCTAAGAACTTTATGCTAAAAACGAACGATTTAACGCACAAAAGCTCTAAAAATGCAAATAATATAATTCCAAGGGGAAAAAGGGCAATATGACAAAATAAGCTCAAAATTCTATCTAATAATTCCAATTTATACCTAAAATAATGTCTCCTAAGGGCATATATTTATCACAAAAATGGATACATCATTCGTCTACATAACAACTTTATTATCAATGTAAGATGTGCTTCACGTACAAAAGTAATCGCCCAGTATGGGGTGATTCGACTTTCTGATGTAAGTTTGTAACTATTCTATTTTAATGAATGTATGTGTTTTTTCTATATAATTGACTTGGTAATACAAATTCATTTCTTGTAATAGGCTAAGCTGATAGAGGTTCTAACGCAAACCTCAAATGGTTTTTTCATTATCAAGTCTCCATCCGCTAGCACATTTATGCCATTACAATTTTTTAAAAAGGGATCTATGAAGTCGGTCATACAGGTTGCCGAGAAGGCGATGAGCAAATCAAGGGGTTATAATACTGGTGCCAGACCAGTATTGAAGGGAAAAAATAATCATATTCACAAACTCATAATCAAATGGACGCATATTACAATGCCTTAGTGGTTAATATTAACAATGCAGTGGCGCCCCAAGGCTTTCCACCATTTACGCAAATCTCCAATCTTTCTAACAGCTCGACATCAACCACATTAAGGACTATCATGATTGAGTTGTTCAGTGAGTTTGTTGATTACTTCAGTGGAATCATGGATTGCACTGGTAATCCCATGTTCATCCCCCCAAATCCCAAGGGTCCATCACATTTCTTTCTTCCATTAGTGTCATTTAAGACGATGATGATGACGCTCGAGATAGCTGACTGCCCTTGTTGTGTGATTCCCAAACTTTTATTATTTCTGTTTTCTAGACTTTATTATTATCTATAGACTTATACAATTGGTGAACTTATTTATGATCTCTAGACTTTTATTTACTTCTATTACGTGATCAGTGAACTATTTGGTGCAATTATATGTTTTCGTTACATGTATCTCATTAATAACATTTGAAATTAGGATTGAAAATGCATTTGGAACAGGTAAAAATTGAAAATTGGATGTATTTATATGAATTCTGATTTTCTTTTTTTGATGAAATGATCTTTAGCGAACACAAGTTGGTAGCTAAAAGTCATTTAGTTTTTTGATTCAAATACATTAAGCGATACATGAATTAGTCGCTAAATATATGGAATTTTATGACGAGTAGGTGGTCGTTACAACTAAGTTCTATTGGTAGCTTATAATAATATATAGTGGTTTTCAAAAGGTCAAGGCATTGACAACCATTTTTTGAAATTTGGTCGCCAAATGGTATCTTTACCAACCATTTTTAGCAACAACCAATTAGCGACAATTCTTTATCGTTAAATACAAAAAAGGGTGTAGGTTCCTAGGGGAGGGGGTGTGAATACGACACTAATCAAATTAATGCCTAATTAAAATCTTTCTCGATAATTATAAGTTTAAGAAAATTCTACTAAACATTTTATCAATTACCAAAGGGATCACGCAATAGAGATGATATAGTTTGATAAATAAACTAAGTGATATGTAAATATGATAAGTAAAAGTATATGAGTAAAGAGTACATATTTGTTTTTGAGTGGTTCGTATTCATACGAGCCTGCTTCACCACCTAAGGAACCACCCTTAGAATTTTAAATGTTTTCTTCACTAAACTTCTTGTAATTCTTAAAGGTGAATTACAATAACTTTACAAGGAGGTTTTTCCAGGCTAAACCACAATCGAGCTTCCTGTGATGTTTTATAGGTCAATCAAACCTGAGTGAGATTTTTACTAAACTCAATCTCAACCTTTACAACCCACTATTCTCTAATATAGAGTAATAGAGATACCCTAAGTGTTTGTATGGATGTTATAATTATGGATAACACTACTTAATGAGAAAATAATACAATGAATATATTTGACTCCTTGATGAGTTAATTTGGACAATGATGCTTGTAAATGATCTCCTCTTAAGTAGATATAACAATGGATATAGTTTAAATCATTCTTGAGAGGATAAAAATTGAAGTTTATCAAGCTATGATTTGATGACTAATCTACTCGAACGAGGTTGGAAATATCTTCGATTTGTTCTCCAATGGTATAAGAAGTGGCGTAGACGAAGAGAGATCATAGGGTTGAAAATAGATCAAGATAGCCGAAATAAGCCCCAACAGTCATAAAAATTCTGAAACCAGGTATTTGGTTCAGGATACCTGTTCTGATGACTATATTTTGAGCTAAATTATTCTGGAATTTTTCATACATTACTGTAACGGCAAAACATCCTTCACGAGATATGTTCATACTGAGATTAAGGAATTTTGTATTTGACGACTTCTTCAATTTAAAGCACAAAATAAGTTATAGTCTAAAACATATTCAAGAAAATATAACTGAATATACATGTTTACTTATGAGAAGTGATGATTCGATGTTTTATCCCCTAACAAAATATATACTCTAAATGGGCATCTCAATAAATTTGTAGTTAATCACTGTAATAAATAATATCAAGATATATGTCATACAACATATTCAAGATAAATGGAAGTAGATATAGATAATTATTTATAAGATGTGATGCTCATATAATTTTTCACTTAACATATGAAATATTCTATGTGAGTTATTAAACAAGAGTATAGTTGATAAATTTAGAAAATTCAGTCCATGTGATAAGTTATGCTTTATAAAGTATTCAACCTATGTGTAAACTCATGAAGCATATATAATGGTATGTAAGATGCATGCGCTTTTAACACGTGATGTCCTCTAAAATAAAATATAAACAGTTTGTAGTTGAACACATTTTCCAAAACATTTCATATACGAATTTATGTCCTAAGAAGCATTCAACCTATATTTTACGCCTAAATATGACAATTGGTGTCTTAGGCTTAGTGAAAGGTCTTCATGCTAATGAATGATGATTATACAAATAATAAAATACATGTTTGAAGTAGGGTTATACAAGATTATGCAATTATAAAATAAAACACCTAAGAATTTGTCATTTTAAAACAACCTAGATAATGGGGTATATGCCAATAATGACCATTAGCAACAATTCATTGTGTCTTTACCATAAATATGGGTTCTAAAGATTCAACTTACATCCGTATTAGTGGATGTAACTTTAAAACATGATATATTTGTCATCATATGAGTTTCTAATAAGAATATTGGACCATCCAATATCGTATAGATAATTTTTAAACTTTTATCATAAATTTTCAATGAGAATAGGTCGTAAGTTGGAGAAATTTTTAATCTCATTTTTTCGTTTAGCCTTTACTAGTCTATTATATAACATATGTTAATAGTAAAATGATAACTTATTCCACAATTTTTTTATTACACGTTTTTTTTGTCGAAGAAGGATAACACATATATTTATTTTTCAGGTTAAAAGATCATATTATTAAATAATAAAAATTCAAAGTAACATTACTAAATGAGTATCAAAATAGCGTCCAAAACATGTGAAAGTAAATACAGAAAGAGAGTGGAAAGATAAACATGAGTTGAGTAAGATCGCATCATCAAAATTGTGGACAAATTCATGTCAGTTGTGATATGTTGATGGAGCTGTAAAAGAAACTAAAAGGATATCAAATGAAACAAACACACCATAGTGGACAACCTAACATGTAGTTAATCAAGTTGACAACCACAACTTGTGGTAATGAAAAATATTACCAAACCTCTCTAATCTTACCTCCAAAAGCAGGAGTTTTACGACCAATATAAGTATGTCGGGTGAAGTGTTCAAAGAGATAACCAAAAATAAAACCAACAACGATGTCATCACCACAATATTTATCTAAAAAGGATTGGTTTGCATAACATTCTCCAAGATGAGTCTTCAAGGTACTAGATCCATGATCTTTGACCGATTTTATCAAAAGGAACCCAAAGTTTTTCACTTCGAGTCCACCACCAACTTCAGATTTCAACATGGTTTAATCATTCCAAAGTAAAGATCACTATTATAAGTATTAAACCCCTTTTTATTAATTATGTGATCGACTTCATTGACCCAAAAAGCACTAGTTCATGAAGATTTGCTATCCTATTAGGAACAACAAACCAAATATTTGCTACAAAAAAAAGTTCAATACCACCATGGAAAACCTTCTTACCAAAACATATCTAAGAGACATTAGAGGATTTTTAGTTAGATTGTCAAGAAAAACTTTAGGACAAAATTTCATATTCTTAGACTTGAGTATCCCATCAAGATTGAATTATATTCGACAATTGCAATCTAGGTAAAATCAGTAAAGAAAAAGGAAGAAATATCGTGACATATATTTCTACCAGTATCATCTAACAAAGAGGAAAGTGTATCACAATGAGACATATCTTGCGTATTATTAGGACAAATAAAAATCCACAATGACTAACCACATCACCATACAAAGTTAGAGGAGGACCCGGAGTGACAAGGGGGCCAAAAAAGATCTTCTAAGGAGATTTTTTTACCCCAAATCAAGATATTCCAAAAATAAATATATCGCTTCTAACATGTCTATGTCTTGAAGGTCCACAGTCACTCAAGATCTTGGGAGAATAGAGAGAAGTTACAAAGGAACGAAACCATATCCAAAATAGCCTAGGTCCAAATTTAAGGAAAGAATACTAATCGTAGAAACAAGACTGTCCAACCCATGAAATGTCCAAAAGAAACCATGAGCACATAAAACTCCCAACCACTGAAAAATCAAACTAAATTTAAGGAAAAGTGCAAGAACTATGGTGAAAGAGTTAATTAGGGTCGAACAATATATCTTTGAACACAAAGGTGACATGTTAGATATAACTGGGTTATAGGAGTATCCAATCTAAGAAATTTTCTCAAAGGATCAGGAAATAAACCCTTTTACAATGTTCAAAGGTCCAAATAAGACCATTAGAAGAACTACTAAAACAATGCCTCTGAATAGCCACAAAAAAGGAAAGCTCACTGAGTGAAAAGTCAAAGGGAGCATGTAAGAGACTTTTGATAGTCAGAATTGGTAAAATTTCACTTGCACTCTTAGTGTATCTTCGGACTTCTTGAACCAACTGGTGCTCTCATTTCGACTTTAAAGATCTTCTCCTTGATTCGATCGATCCTTAGTTCTGGATTTCAATTCTTGGATTTCACATGCTCCTATGTTTTAACCTGCATGGCAATGGCATAAAACACCTCAAAATGCTCCAAGAATACATAAATAGACACTATCCGCTAACGTTGCAAATTAAACCAAATAATGAACTAAAAACCAACTATTAGCTTCAAAACCCCCTAAAAATGATGTCTCGTGTCTATAAAACCTCATCGCAAGTGTTGAGACATCAAATTGCAAGATATCACTTTGAACCTTATAAGGTAGATACGAGAAAGATGTAGTAAGGCTCCCTAACTACCCAAAATGGGCCTTTCAAAGACGGTTATAAATTTTATTTGCTCCATTTTTCTAAAGGAAAAAACAAGATGGAAAATGAAATTAAAAAAGGTAATTTGTCTAAAGACTCTTTAAATTTTAATCAATGTTGAATTCATTTTGGCTTGCTTGCTTCAAGGCTGACTTTCTGAAGCTTTCTTCTAAATTTTGATTCCCTTAGTGTGAAACAAGTGAAAATATTGGATGTAAACTATTTGGTTATTACTTGTCAAGATCTTGATCATTCGGAGCTTAACACCCTGCCGAATCCCACGATTGACTGACAACTCCTCACGGTCAGCTAGAGGTTGGGGAAAAATTGAGTTCTTCATGGTCACGATGGCTCGACAAAGTTATAGATGGTGGTTGACCGTTCGATCACCCGTTGGAACCCACAATCGACCGACACATACTCACGGTCAACCACATATTGGAAAACTTAGGTTCACGATCGTCCACCATTGTCAAGAAGGGAGGTCTACCGTATATGCCACATGGGAGATTGTGAATGTACAACATGTTCGAGCCCTTGAACCAATCCCACGACGCCAAATGCTTAGAGATCTAATATTAGTAGGCCAATTGCTGCCCCAACTTCAGGGGCGGATCTGGGGTGGGTGAGGGGGGTGGCCGCCCTAGCCCCGAAAAACAGTGAGAAATGGTTGTTGTTTTTTTCAAAAAATCTTTACTAAAGTAGCTTTTCGTCCCCCACTTTCGAGTAAAAAATTCGTCCCCCAAACCAAAAGATCGTCCACAAGCTATGATGTAGATCTCCCCGCCTAGGCGTCAACTCCCCCCTCGGGCGCTTTCGCCTAGTTAAAATTCTAGGCATTTTTTCGTAGCGCCTTAGTCACCGTGGAATAGGCGCCGATTAATGGCAAAAAATGACCGCCTAGACGCAGATTAATGGTAAAACATGCCTGCATAGGCTCACTTGTTATTTTTCTTATTCTCGAGAATTCTTTAATTGATATTATAACTCAATGTTTAGTATTTTATATTAATATAGTGTTGTTAGATGAATTTTATGATTTAAATAGTTAAAATTTGTATACTCACTACATATATATTACTAAATATACAAAATTACACAACGAGATTTAAAACGGTAGAATTCTGCCTAGGCCCCGTGTAATCCTGCCTAGGCCCGACCGCCTAAGCCGCAAAACCGATATCTACAGCATAGCTCCCAAGTCAAAAATTACTTCAATTTTCTTTTTTCGAGCCTATCTCCCCAAACCCCGTTATTTTTTTTTCATCGCGAAAATCTATCTTGGTTATGTCTCTGCCCGATTTTCACAAACAATTGAACCAACTATTTTAGCAACAATATCAAGGATGTGCTCAAGTTGAGTATTTCGCCTAAAAAGTCATTGGTATGAAAAAAATGTGACTTACCTCTCTCTTCCACTATATTTTTAGGTTGGAAAAATATTATATTTTTAGAAAGTTAACCAAATATGGACGAATACTTTTAATTAGAAAATTCATTGATATGTATGTATCCTACCCTTTTTCAAGTTAAAAAGAATGGTAAAATCACGAATTGCAGTTTTTCTAGAAAAAATGTGACAAATAAACACATATACAAAATCATACTCAGTTAAGCGGAAATTCTTGAGAAGATCATACCTACCAAAGATATTCAGCAATTGATTGACTAATAAAATACTTTATCCATATGCTAGTCTTTAATATGAAGCCAAACAAATAGCCTAATTCTTAACCTACAATAACGAGAAAATCTTAAACCTTGTCTGTGGGGATTGAAATCTCCAGAATCATGTCCGACTAGGAATTTTTCTGGGATTTAAGGTTATCCAAGAGTTGATCACCTGACACCACAAGTGATATACAATGATAAGAATAGAGTTTGTTAACAAAATAATTATATAAATCAAGCATTTATAATCACTCTATTATGCAAAACTCAAGACCACATAGTCTAAAATAAAAATAAAATTATAACATCAAACGTAGGCGCAATCGTGCAGATTGCGCTTATGATGACTTTTTTTTAAAATCAAAAGTTTATATTAATATTAAGATAGAGTAAAAGAATACCGGATGTCACTAACGGCAAGGTTATGATGTAAAATTTGAGCTAACTGAGGATAGGGACGGAGCTACCTTATAACATTTGGGGCCCGGGCCCCTCCAAATTTTCCAAAAACTATTTTTTTACCGTTATAAAAGGAAAAGATTTTTTTTAATAAAGTTCGTCCCCCTCAAATTTTTCGAAACCCTTCCCTTGACACCCACCCCCAAATATATAATCATGGTTCCGTTACTGACTGGGGTGGAGGACAGGTGCTCCAATCACCAAACAACGTGCTTAAAAGATTGTGTTTAGCGACCTAGACGGCTACTCTATTGTCTTTGCCTCTAACAAAAGAGAAAACCATATTACAAGTTTGCACAGTAGTGTATATAGTTTTAAAAATATTACAACAATCAAATTTAATACAAAGAGAAGTAGTACCTAAATATTTTATAATAACTTCACAATCATTCTCGATGATGACCGAGTTAGTTGGGAATCTTTGTGTTATCTCGCATCCCCACAAAGTGTCTTGTGCTTCCGCTTCACTCGTATTTCTGGCTTCTATAGCTTTAGATTCTCCTCCCAACATCTTGCTAGAAGAGTTCCTAATGATATACGCAATAGCACATCTAGACAAAGTAAAAGATGCTATCAATATTTATCTTAACTTTATTAGAGTGGGAGGATTTCAGTACCCTTAATCAAATGAGGTATTACCATTATCAAGCATATCTATCAATTTTTTATAAGGCTTGTGTTTGTTTGGGTCTCCTTTAGCTCAGTTTTTTTTTTGGCATCATTAGATGATGAGTTTATATCTTTACATTTCTTCCCATTCTTGTAAGCCAGGTTACAAATAAACATAGGACCACGTGTTATACCATAAAAAATAAATTGATTTCTCCCTTTCCAGATTTGCCAAAAAATATTACTAAGTAACTATAATAATAGTTATCTGATTAATTTACTTTCTTTAAAGAGGCAACAACAGTAGTAAACCAGACACCAATCTTTGAAGTACTATTGTTCATCATTTTAAGGGTCAAAGGAGATGAATGTGAAACAGCTTTAGCCCAAGATCAAATAAACAGAAGAGGTTCAATAGTTTCATCATTACTATTACACAACTTACACACCTTTCATTTAGAGCATTTCCTTTTGTACAAGTTCATTTTAGTTGGTAACCTATCTTTAATGCATTTATACATTAAATTTTAATCCTTGGAGTACAGTTCAAATTCTATACGGTTTTTGAAATATTAGGGTTATAATTATATGAAGATGAAGGTAAGACAAGTTTAAGAACATAAGTTTTCTCATTCTCCTCCTTTTTAAAATGGCATAAGCACTTTGAACAGTATAATTACCATCTATAGTCTCTTCCCAATAGCAAAAATCTTGACAATCAAAATCTAGAATTGGCATATTAAGGATGACTTTAGAAAAGGCAGAGCTAAACTCATTCTCAATAAAGCTACAATTCTAAGACTTATTGTCAGTGTTAAAGAATTCTTTGACTAAAAAAATAGTAATATCTTTAGGTTTTATTATAGTATGAGTTTTATTAGGGTGATTTCCTTATAGAGTCCACAAGCAACCAGTGATTGCCCACCAGGTCCAGCCCACCGCAAATGACAGACTTGCCCCTAGTTACCCATTAATTGGAAATTTGTTACCAAAAAACGCTAAAATCATGCAATCAGTTGAAAATTAAAACAAAGAAATTAAAACAAAAAAAACGCTAAAATTATGCAATCAGTCAAATCAGTAACCCAGACTAATTCGAATGCAGTAACCCAGAAAAATTCGAATGCAGCAACTGAAGAAAATATTGAAACTTTTGTTCAAATGGACGATGGTGGGTTGTCCACTAAACTCGATGGTATATGATTAAATGTTCTGTGTTGGGCATTAGAAATAGGGGTGGGTAATGTTTGTTTCTTGAATGGGTTGTTAGTTAAAGATGGTGGTACATGGTGGGTAATGAATATTATTTTTTATGGTGTGCATGAGCATATTGATGGGGTACGTTTTTGTAACAGATAGAAGTGGTGGGTTACATGTTTTAAGACTTAGATACCAGTGGGTTATTAGCTTTGTTTTGATGGGTTCTCTGTCGAAAACGATGGTGTGATTGGAAATGAGATGGGTGGTGATTGGAAAAATGAGGGTTTGTTACTATCGCCGGAGGAGGGAGGTGGAGGAGCGGCGGCTTGAAATGAGATGGGTGGTGATTGGAAAAATAAGGGTTTGTTACCATCGCCGGAGGAGGGAGGTGGAGGAGCGGCGGAACACTATTGACCATTACAGAACTCTCAAATCAAACCATGGCGTGGAGTGCTCCCGTTTTGCAGAGTGACGACCATTCTCACGATTCAGTCGAGCTTCTTCGTCAACAAGGCATCAGTTTTGAAAAGACCCGTAACCATGGCGTGGAGTGCTCCCGTTTTGCAGAGCTGATAATGGAATAGATAGCATATCTTACGTTTTGCAGAATAAAAGTGTTATAATAAACTGATTTTTAATAGATATGCTATCTTAATGGAATCAGTTAATTGCGATAATTATGGATAGATAAGATATTATTTGATTATGTAGGAGGGTAATGCTGGAATACTAATTTATTCGTTGGACCTGGTTGGGCAAAAATGATGGGTTGGACCTGTTAGGGGTGGATAGTTGGGTTGTTGGACTTAATTGGCTAATTTCTTTTTTTATTAATCCATATACCCTTTTGAACATTAATATTCAAACCATTTCCCAACTTCCATTCAATCTTTTTTTCAAAAACCTTTCTACCTTATAGTATGATCCTCCACCCTAAGGAGAAAACCTTTCTACCTTATAGTATGATCCTCCACCCTAAGGAGGGGAATGACCAATTTTTGCCTCCATAAAAGTTTCATAGGGAAAATATTTTCCTTTAAAAGCTTAGCAAGAATGGATTCAGGATTTTGAAAAATATACCATGCTTGTTTACCAAGTAGAGCTATATTCATAATGTTGATAACTCTGAAGCCTAAATCTCCTACAAACTTAGAGGAGCAAAGAGATTTTCAACTTAAAAAATGGATGCCTTTTTTATTATTTTTTCCCTACCAAAATCGAGCCATTATACCATTAACATTAGTGCGTGTATTTTTTGGTATAAAAAACTAGACATTAGATAGTTGGGAACACTCTGCAGTACTGATTTAATTAAAATCTCCTTCACTGAGTTTGATAAGAAAATTGTTCGCCAATTTTCTATCTTTTAAGAATCCTAATTATTAACCAATCCAAATCTCTACTCTTGTTTCTAATCCTATTAGTAGGAAGGCTTAAATAAGGACCTAAGAAGTTAACTTGGTTCATTTGAAATCTTTGAGCCATAATATACTTAATATGAATAGGAATATTGTTGCTAAATAGGATGCCACATTTAGATTTATTTAAGCATAAACTAGTAGCATTGCTATACTCCTCCATCACATTATTGAAAGCTTCAATATCTTTTAAATAAGCTTTTAGAAAAAGTATGCTATCATCTACAAAGAGAAGATGGGTGACAATGGGGATATGTCTCCCTATCTTAAACCATTCGAATTGATTCTTATTAACTTCATCATTAACTAAAATATTCAGAGTCTGAATTATTAGACAGAAAAGAAAAAAGGAACATTGGGTCCTCTTATCTTATTCCGATATCGGGTTTATCGAGGCTATGATCTTTGCCATTTATAAGGACAACATATCTCATTGTTCTTACACAATCCATTTTTCTATTAACCCATTTAAGATGAAATCCCATTTTGATCAAGAGTTTTTCAAGGGAATCCCACTCAGTAAACTCGTATGGTTTCTTAACATTAGCCTTAATGGCTAATACATATTGTTTAGTGTCTTTTTTACTTTTTATGTAAGTAATTAATTAATGTGAGATTAATATATTTTCTTGTATAATTCTACCAGGTATAAAACTTGATTGATTTTTTCAACAATCATAGGCATTAGAGGTTTCAGCCTATTACCAAAATTCTTGATATAATTTTATACATGAAATTAGTACAACTTATACGTCTGTACTGGTTCACCTCAGTATGACATTCAATTTTAGGAGTGAGAGCTATGAAAGTTTGATTTATAGGCTCTAGAGTGCCATTATTTAACCAGAAATCATTAATGATTCTCATGAAATGTAGTTTTATTACTTCCCAATAGGTTGTGTGAAAAATCTCTATATGACCATATAACCCAGGAGCCTTATCCAAACCCAACTCCCATATAACCGTTTTAGCCGCATCATGGGTGATATGGGTAATTAAACTATCGTTCACCTATTTACTTACCACAACTTGCACAAGGGCTAACACTTGGCAAAACTTCCTAGGCCCCACTGACTTGTAAGTATTATTAAAGTATTCAGTGATTTTCTTTATTTCTTCTCCTTCTGTTTCAATCCACTCATGATTATTATTCTTAATTCTCCTTATACTATTCATTTTTATTCTGTCTTAGTACAAGCATGATAACAAGCAGTGCTTTTATGACCTTTTTTTAACCATAAATTCCTAGATTTGTCTTTCAAAAACTTTTCTTCCCTTTCCTAAGCTTTATCAATCAATTTTACTATAACATTATATTCACTCCAGACACCTTTATTAGTATCAGTATTGCTTAAATATTTCACTTATCCATATAGTTCTCAATGCATTTTCTGTTATTTTTGAATTTTTCTCTGTTCCATTTTATCAACTTTCTTTTCGTAATATTCAACTTAAATCTTACGTCATTGGTAGGAATGTCTCTCAAATTTTTGTTATCTTTCTATACTTTTTTTATTGTGTTTAAACATTCTATTTTAGAAGCCCAAAATATTGGAACTAAAATCTTTTTTTCTTATTATTAGTAACTTGGTCTAGAGGGAGAACGCTAGGACAATGGTCGGATCCCACAACTGGTAGAATTGCAACCCAAGCACTAGGGGATAAATTAGACTAGCTAGAGCTAGCTAATGCCCTATCCAACACAACTCTAACTCAATTAATACCAGCTCTACGGTTTGACCAAGTAAATTCACAACCATGTCTTAAAATTCTTCCTAATCAAGGTTATTGATAAGCTTATCAAAACATTTTGTACTCTTCTTACTAACTTTATTACCTCCTAACTTTTCTAGTTAAGTTTCGTATCACATTAAAATCTCCAGTTAGAAGCCAAGGATAATTTTTATCATAGCATGAAGCAAATTTATTAAGCACCAAGCTTTATTGGTTTCTTCAGGTGATCCATAAATGTAAATGTATTTAGCCTCACTTTCATGCTTTATTACAATATCTATAAAGTTCTCATCAGAATTTATAACTTTCATATTGATTGTTACTTTAATAAAAAGTGCAAGACCACCCCCCCAATCCTACTTGGTCAACATGGTGAATCAATTTCATCTTAATATCATCAGCAAATTTACTAGTAATTGTAAAACAATTCTTAGTTTCAGCAAATAATAGTAACTCTGGATTATGTTTAGCACATAAATCCTGGAGAGTCTAGAAAGTCAAGAGATTGTCAGTCCCTTGACAATTTCAGGTGATTAGTATCATTGATTGGAGAGGATTGCAGAGGGGTAATCCCGCAAACCCATTTAGCCTTCAAAAGATGGACAATTTCATTGTAATACCAAGATATTAAGAACAACAACATTTCTTGTATTTTTCCTTTGTAGGATCAATAAGAGTGTTCATAACACGTTGATTGAGATTTATGAGAAGTGCATCATCCATTTTAACCTCAAAATCCAACCCTTAAACTGGTACTTCGACCTAAATTTCCAAATACCCATTTTCTTAGCATGGTTATTTGCTTTATCACGCTCAGCTAATTTAATATCTCTTTCTAATTGGTGTTTCGCCTTATAATCGATCCTTACAGTTGTCACCTTCTCTTGATATTTAATGAGAAGATCGAGGAAGCTGAGATAATATTTATCTTTGACCAGAGGTGCTTCTTTTTTGGTCTGAAGGTGGGGCGATAATGATAGAAGAAGTGGTGTTCTTTTTTACCGATCGAAGGGGAGTAAACAGAGTACTAGGAGAGGGTGAGATTTGTATGATAAAGTGGCTGATTGTTTGAGAGTAGGGTGGAGCAGGTGAAGTGATTGACTAAGTTGAGACAAGGTTTGTGTTGGTGATTAAGGGCCGATTGAGAGGAGTCGGGCTAACTTTCTGGCTAAGGTAAGGGATTAGGTTAGGTAAAAAAATGGGATTGGGTATTACCCGGAGTGTTAAGGGTGGTGATATTATGTTTGACCATTATACCCTTATCAGCAAACACATTCAACTTATTAACCAAAGGATCTTTTCGAAAACACCTTTTGTCAACAAAAACAAGTCAACATCAAAAAAGTACGGCACCGTATTATCATCAATGCATTGAGCCTAGGGATGCACAATTGGATCTGAAAACCCGCAAACCTGCAAAAATCGACCCCACCCGACCCTAAAAAAACCGAATCTGCCCACCCGTTAGGGTTTAATTTTTTCTTTTTAGTTTGGGTCAGACTACGGGCTGGGGTACCCCAGATCTGCGGGTACCCAACCCGATCCGAAAATCATATATATATATATATATATATATATAAAATATATAAT
This sequence comes from Nemophila menziesii, assembly GCA_029959085.1. Classification (NCBI taxonomy): domain Eukaryota; kingdom Viridiplantae; phylum Streptophyta; class Magnoliopsida; order Boraginales; family Hydrophyllaceae; genus Nemophila; species Nemophila menziesii. The sequence goes on along the minus strand of JARWIR010000007.1, from coordinate 20,341,463 downwards.
AAAACAAAAAAACTTATCCTTTGCAAACTCGAAAGGTCACACGTATCTAACCCCTTACACACACTCTCTCTCTCTCATTCTTACCCATCTGTCTCGTCTCTCCTCTCTCACGAAACCCCTTTTTTCCTGTTCCTCACCCTAACCCTAAATCGTAGCCAGCTTTTCTCAGGCTCTTCTTCTCCATTTCCTTCAAATCCCGCCAGTTAAAAGAGGGTTCCAGTACACCGCATTAAACATTCCACCTACATTAATGGGTCGCATAAATTGCTTGAATGATGTCCGTCAGTTGCTACCTCGGTTGTTTAATCTGACCATGGTTAAGGTGTATGATAGTTTATATGCTTGGTTATTAGAGGATAATGGATTAGTTGAAGCCTATAAAAGCGTTAAAGGCTCGGTTTTGGATTCCTTAAATCCAAAGCCCCTTTGTTCAGGTATTATGCGCTTAACCCTAATCTGTGTTTCTATTTAATCCTATTGGTGTCGTGTAGGGTGTGATAAAAATAAGATAAATATAAGCCAGAAAACAATGCACTTTCACCACGGTACTACAAGTATTACAGGACGTATGCAAGTTTTAATGATAAGTTGAATTCGTTCTCAGGGACTTAGTGTGTTATACGAATGAGCAGAAATAACGAGTAGATAGTGATTAATTAAAAGACAGAAAATAAAAGATGAATAATTCGAGATAATTAATTAAACTACGGAAAAATAAAAGACAGTTATTAAAAGATAAGAAATATGAGATGAGAAGTATAGCTTAGGTTTTGCTAGTATGCACTAATCCTTCTAATTATTTCTATCAAATCTAGTAAATAAGGGAGATAATTAGCTCTTAGATACTTAGTCAGGATTCTAAATTCCCATACCTTAAACCTGGAGAGCGATTAAGGGGGCTACGGACACACCACGAGGCTGGTTCAAATAGGGTCTTCCTACGCCACTAGGTTCCTAAGCAATCAATTTCCAAACAGGGTGATAGTGATGATATTATACCCTAATGACTATCTAGTTAGAATTAGTGTTGTCAAGACCAATATTGACACTAGAAGTTATGTGATGTTTCAATAATTAGACACCTAGCTAAGGTGATCATCTAACTACTATTAAGGTAATCCTAAACGTTGCGCACCGCACAGAAAACAGTCATTAAATCAAAACACATAAACAAATATATAGGTAAGAAGCTAATATCAGATTAAAACATATAATTCCTAAGAAACTTAGATAGAAAGAAAATATAATTCATAGGTTATACATGATGCAAAACCCAAGCTATGGGAAAATTAGTTCATACCTGAAGGAAATAAATTAAAAGAAATAATGAAAGACTTCATCTTGCTCTCTACAATAATTCTGATGATAATAAACCTAAAGACTAATTACTATGAGGCAAGGATGATTTACAAGTGATATAAGGGTGTATTTATAGGTGTATAGAAGACCTAATTCGTTTTCTTGAAGGAGAAGGTAAGTAGTGGACTCCTAACCCAACTCAAATTCGTAACCCTAATATATGAAATCAGACCCGTTTTTGTTTTGGTACTAACATCTTCAATTATTATCCGTTTGACGCATATGAGTAGTCGAAATTCATCGTATCGCAAAGATCTTTAACTTTTCTCTTGACCGTTTCTCCAAATTCCCCACCGATTTTGAGATATGAGCTGATTTGTGGTCGTGGGTGATGAATTTAGATTTATGGCAGCTTTTTCTTTTCCATATTTTTAGCTTTTCTTTCCTTATCTCCAATTTCCATGCTTATCTTCTTTCCATATCTCTTAGTCTTTGACTTGTACTTTAATTAATCTCCATAATTATCTTTAAAGTTTCACACTAAATAAATTATCAAACCCAATATGCTATAAAAATAATAATTTACTAAATCAAGACCATAAATAGGAAAGTGTAGCATGTCTCAAGAAAATCGACTAGAAAGACTTCTAAATCACTAAAAATGATGTCTCATCCTAATATTAATCTATCACAAATGAGGAGACATCAAGACCCCCAACTCAAAGTTGTATCGTCCCGATACAATAAAGATAAAAACAAAGGGAAGTCTCTAAATACACACCTAGGTCACCTTAACACAATGGGAAAAACATAGCAGAATATATAGAATAGACATAAGGCAACTACTCAGAAAATTTCATGTAATAATATTCAAAAACTACATACCTGTACACTTCTCATATCCATAGTCAACACGGTTTGAATTCAAGTTCAGATTAGATTCGCAATGTAAGAAGGAGAGGAACTTTACTCAGTTCACCAAGGAAGCTATAGATTGTTTATCGAACTTCACTAGTATTCAAAGATCCATTTAACTACTCTCTATTGTTGGCTCAATCACTTCTCGATTACATAACAAAGAATCAAAAGGTCTTTAAGGTTGTAATTTAGGCTTAGGAACGGTATGATAGTATATTTGGATAATTTAGGGTGAGCTTTTGGCTCTCTCCTCACTAGCCATCAACGAATCGCCCTAAAGTTTGAGTTACTCTCATAAAACGTTTCTCACTCAACCCAATGACTTCTTTGATGCGCAAAGTAGTATCCCCAATAACCCAATTAAAGCATAAGATGTTCACATAAAAATTCCTCTTTGCCGGTCCGAATATATATTCTTTTCAAATCATTTTTTTTCTTTTGTATAGCTATGACTCTCTTTTTTTATGTTCGAGATATCACGCTATTTTTTTCATATATATATTTTTTTCTTTTCTTTTCATTTTTAGCTCGTAGCTTCTTTTATTATTCACTATTACCCCGGAAAAGCGTTACAATATAAACTTGTGAATCATCATCAATATAATAACATAGCACAATTAATAAGCTCAAAAATCCCATTCCAATAACAATTCCCATAATGGTGGACCCACCACCCCAAACTCAAGCTCTAAAACAATCGTCTATGCATCGTGATTCGAGTGCGGGTCGTATGGAAAAGTCCTATAATCTAAAAGGATATGGCTTATAATGTGGTTAAATAAAAAGGCTTTAGAAAGACTAGAAGGGGCTGAGGAGGATATAAAATGTTAAATCAAATAACAAGGTGAGAAGATATAAAAAAGTTTCAAGTGGCTTCAATATGAAAGAACTGCCTTAATCATTATAAATAGCAAAACCCTGGCTAGTTGATGCTTATCCAATTTTTAGAAAGAAAAGTCTTCTCACTTTTGTCCCACAAAACCGTGCCCACTTACTTCTTTTGACGTAATCCATGCAATTTATTTGTTACGTTATTATTAAATTATTTATATCTTTTGGCTTCAATATAATGTGAAACATCAAACCTCAAACTCATCACCACATAACTACCACCAACTCATCATTCTCCACCATCATCAACATTTGCATACCATCAACAAGAATAGGAAAAAAAACTCAAATTCATCTCACAAATCATCGACCCCACAAAACTCATAAGGTATCCCCTTCCATATACGCTATTCTCGGTCATTACTTTTCATAATGTAAAAGCTTCCAGCGATCACATTTATGTCCATTGTGGATTTCTTTTATACATATAATACACACATGTAGGAAATTTAAGTATATATTTAATTATGAACAAAAATAAATTGGTGTGTGACACTCTTTTTGTTACTACTACCGTATGTAATGCCTTTGATATGAATTAGCTATTTAAAGAGACTGACTAGAATTTTTCACCAACTCATTTACTATGGTTTAACGTTTCAAACATCGTCTTTAATTTAAGTATGGTCCCTCATGTTTTCACATTACATACAATGACGCAAATATTATTTTTTTTTTTGGTCGAAAAGACGCAAATAATTCACACACATAATGTTAGGAAGTTATATGTGTCTTTGTCTATAATGAGATATGAGATAGGTCCCTCACTCACTAATGCAATTGCTCGCCAACAATGCCAAAATTTTGTACATCCTATCTAGCCATTTGCAGTTGGGACCCTTAACACATACAATCAATCAATGCATGTACTTATAAGTTTTACCCCATCTCTAACCAGGGTTTATTCTTCTCTCTTTTTTTTCCTTTAAAAGTTTTATTTATACTCTTTCTCGATTGAGATTAATCTTTATCCGAGTTAAAAAAAAAGTAACGCTACTATGAATTATTTCTGATGCTATTTCGCTTTCAGATAGTACTTGAGAGGACCACCGTGTATATATATAATGTCTCTTCTACCACATGTATATTACCTATAAATTTCCTGTCTAGTCTTCCTACTCCAAAACACATCTATTATTTTTTGGGTTCGTTTTATCAATGGAGAGATGCTATTCAGGCTTTAAGCGTAACAAAAATGGTGTCAAGAAACATCATGATCAGAAAGTAGAAAAGTTGCATGTGGAGGAAGATGGTAGCTCAGGAGAGCTCAATCCTCGTAACCTTTCGAAACTTATTCTTCCACCTTTGGGATCTTCAAGCGAAAATCAAACTCAAGTCAAATGTAGAGGAAAGATCATTTCTCCTATGAACTCAAGATACAGGTGACACTCTAACATTTGATTTGTAATGTTAAACGTTTAAATAATTTTGTTGGTAATTGAATAGTTAAATTATTCGAGATTGGGTTGTTTCTCCATGTTTGAAATTTAATCTTCTTTTGACAGATATTCCTTCCAATATAGGTAACATGGTTCTGTTTTTATTAAGTAACCCGAAGTATTTTGAAGCTAAAATAATATGCTAAAACTTAACAAGAAGTAGCAACACGTAGTTAAAAACGTACAAAATCTTATAAGAAATAAAAAATAAAAAAATCATCACCGATGTAATATCAAGTACATCATATACTAATTAAGTAGATTTTGTTAGGCTGTAATCAAGAATCTGAAGATAGTCTGACCAATCTTTTGGTATAAGTTGCATGTGAAGATACCATCTCTATTTTTGTTACTTGTCTTTTAATTTATAAACTAATATAGAAAGTTTTAATAATGACTTTAAGATGATAAATATTCTGAATAGAAATCAAGATTTTTTTTTATAGTGAAGGCTACATGTTAGTAAATTTAGTCAAATCTAAAATAATAGAATTCTTCTACTAATATATGAGTAAAACATATGGTAGGATTTTTATTTTATTTTTGGTGAAGTTTATGATTTCTTTACTCATATTTTTTGTTTATTAAAATTTGTACCACTCCAAGAATTATTGAGGCGGTGACCCTGATATTTTTAGATGCACCCTTTAACTAAATGAATTATTAATCAGAGACGGATGAAATAATAATTAAACTCGACAAATTAAATTTTTGGTTTTGTAGGTGTTGGGAGACACTAATGGTGGTTTTGGTGTTCTACTCTGCATGGGTATTCCCGTTTGAAATAGCATTTTTCCACTCCAACCCAAATAGAAAGCTAAACATTGCCGACAACATTGTGGATCTATTTTTTGGTGCGGATATAATATTAACGTTTTTTGTTGCTTATATCAATCCTAAAACTCAGCTTCTCGTTCGTGACTCAAGAAAAATTGCTACAAGGTCAGTCAGTTCAATTTTTTTCTTTGAAAATATACGAGTATTATGATATTAATCGTAAAAAATTTAAGATATCCTTAATAAATAGGAATATAGTAAGGAAGATTTAAAAACAAAGCTCTAAAACTAATACATTCCCTGCGTTATTTTTTTAGATCCATTCGCAAAATAGATATGGCTCAGTATTTAGATTTCAAAATATTGTTCTTACTTATCCCCAATGACAAAGTAATCACCAAAGCTATGGGGCCAGATTTTTGTATATGTAGATACTGTTGAAATACATTATTGTATGATTGTATTTTAAAAAATGTTCTTTTGGAAGAAGATATTTGGTTGTTAAAATATTTATAAATTTTAGCATTTTTTAAGTCAACAATAAAAGGTCCCTCGTAGCATCTCCAGTAGAATCTATCCAGTAGCATCTTTTAAGAATCCCTTGTGTAGTTTAACTCCAAAAATATTGTATTCAATATTCTCTAATTTTATTTTTAGCTATATCATTTTAATATTTTTCTAATTATAAGGTATGCTTGTTCCATCTTCCAATTTTTCCCTTTATTTTGGTTGAGTCTTTTGATTTCATGGAGAAGTATTGAGAAATTTGTTGGATAAAGGGGTAACCGTGTAAGTTGTAAGTCTTTGAAATACTATCTTGATTATCTTTTTATTAATTTGTAAATATATGTATCAGTTGGTTAAAATCTTGGCAGTATTGGATTTACATTTGTGTTCACAAAATGTAAGTCTTTTTTTGGTCTTTTAGTAATATGTGGATATGCCTACGTGGTATGTGTTCACAAAATGTAAATCTTTTTTTGGTCTTTTAGGAATATGTGGATATGTCTATGTGGTATGTGCTATGTTCTAGATCGAATGTTTGTCCCTTCATGACTCCAACGGTCGTGTTTTAAAATGTGTAACCATTAAATATTTTGCAAACTATAATTTAGTTTATCCAAATTTGGAGGGATTTAGAGAAAATAACACAAGTCATTTTCATAATATAAGTGAGAAATTTTAGTGAAACACTTTTTTGATAAAATATTTTAAATATTAGAACTTATAATAAAACCGCTGAAATAGATCTACCAACCTCATCTTCATTAAACCCTCTTGAAAGTTTAAGTGATCCTCCTTTGGACACGTTGACGTCGTCATTTTCATATCTGTAATTGGGTAAGAGAATCATAAATTATTGGTAGCAATTAAGAATGAATTTAAAATGAGATGAATAAAATTTAAATCAATATAAGATCTATAGACTTTTTTTTGTCGACCAGATTTTTTTGTTTACCTCTGAGGTTTTTAAAATTTAATAAATACAAATTAATTTACTAAGCTCGTAAAGAAGCGTTTACAATAGTTTTCTACGTGCTCCAAATACATCTATTATTTGTTAAATATTTCCACAAACCTTCCGAAAGATCCACATACGGATCGGGTCCTTTTTCAAAATTGCATCAAGTTTCGTTAGTCAATCTGCGCACGAGTTTGCGAGATTTAAGTGATATTCAAGAAAAGATGGTTTTTGAATGCAACTCATTTTTCATCCTAAAAGAATCAGACTAAATATTTTTCCTTTTATTTTTACTCTTTCAAAATCATTTATTAATTTAAAAAAATAGCGTCAACCATCACCATCCATTAGAAACTTCGCCACCAACAACGTTACTACCACTAGCCACCATTAATACCACCATCATTGAGTGCATATTCGAGCAATCATAACCATCATCAGGTCTTGAGCTCCATGTATGCTTGTTGCAATTTTCGAACTTTCAAACGTTGCAAGCCATAGACCATTAACACTAATAGTCACTAGTGACTTTACAAATCTCTTTGAACCACCACCACCATTAACGTTTGAAAAAGAGTTCTACCAACGGTATGTAGGCATTGCTTCATTTTCTCAGAAGGGTGTGGGGATTTGGGCGGAGGATAGCTTTCAAATTTAGAGTGTATGTGGTTTTTTATGTTGTGTATCTTTAGACTTTTGGGTGAAGATTATGATTGTTGCAATCATAAAAGAAAAGATTATATACGCAGGGTAGTAAGTTATATACAGATGGTTGCAGGTTATATACGAATGAGTCGTGTTTGTTGTTTATGGATATATAATATTCTATGAACGAGATGTGTTTTACGAGCTTTATTGTTGTTGATTTTTTTAGGTTAGCTATTTACGTCTTCTGTTAATTTTATCTGTCTAATTTGTTAGTACACAAAAATTAAAAAAAGAATATTTAATACTTTATCTATTTACATAATTATTTTTAATTAATATATATAAGATTATTTATTACAATATTTTTATTATTTAATAGAGACAATATTAAGTAAGATAAGGGGTTTTTTAATACATATGAGAGCCTTCGAGTTCGGAATTATTTTGACTTCATTAAAATTTGATCATTAGACGTTTTAGTGCCCGTTTGGGATTGCTTTTCAAAATAATTACTTAAAGTGATTTTAGATCCATAGTAATATTTTAGACTTTTAAAATCACTTTTAGGAAAAGCACAAGATTAGTGATTATTAAAATAATCACTTAAAGTGATTTTCGATGTCAAAATATTTTTTTAATATTTTTTACAAATATTTTAATTTTAATCAAAAAGCGCTTTTAACTTCAAAATAATCAATCCTAAACTGGCTCTTAGTCATTATGAAGTAAAGTAGTCTAGTTATTAGACCAACTATAAAAAAAAAATTAATATTGAAATAAAAAATTGGACAAAAGGAAAAGTATAACGAAAATCTTTTCGATAATATCACTTGCCAAAAATATATTTCTTCAATATATTTGATGAGAACGTTTTTTCGTTAAATTACCTGATAATCTGATGATCAGTATAATTACTTTTTAGTATTTTAATATATTTGAGAGAGACCTAGGGGGACCTAGGAACCATGGGTGCAACTCAAAGAGAATTTGATTTTTTCTTTTAAGAAAAACATAAATTTGTTATTTAAAACAAATTTAAAATCCATGTTAAAAGATCCTAGCTCCACATAGGAGATCAATCTTTTTTTATTTTATTGAACATTGGAAATCAATAGTCCCTTTCTTATTAGGCATTGTTTAATTTGAAGGATTAGAAAAAGAAGAAAAAGATTATAAAGAATAATAGATATTTTTTTGTTTGTATTATAAAATTTTGAAAGAATAAAATTATTAAAAAATTAAAATAATTTTTTTAATTCTTTATATCTTATCACTTCAATTTGAAACCATTAGAAGAAAGAGATTAATTTTAAAAGTAAAATATTTTTATTATTCTTATATTTTATTTAAAATAGATTTTATTAAAGGTATAAAAATAATTTAGTTATAAAATAATCCTTTATTTTTTTATTATTTATAGAATTCAAACGTAAAATTCAAATAATATTTTACAAATACTTTTCTTTATTTTTCTACTCAATCTAAACAAAATTAAATACCCTCTTCAATTTTTTTTTTAATGTACTATCATTTTCTATCTTTTATTAAATAATTTTCTCTATATCAGAACAAAACCTATAAAACAGTCCATGACTTTGAAATAGAGAAAAATACAATCTGAGTCCCAAAAGTAAGGGACTTTATAATTTAAGTCCTAGTTGCAAAACTTTTTTTTAAGTCCTATTTTTTTTTTTTTTTTGAATACATATGAGAGTCACTTTGGACTCGGAATCATTTTGACTCCAATAAGATTCGATCACAGGACCTCTTGGTCTCTGCGGAGTAGCCTAACCACTAGGCCAACTATCGATCTTTAAGTCCTATTTTTAACTGGCTGCTTTGGATTTTTACGTTTTACCCTTGTTCGTTGTGGGTATTTCCCCATAATGAAGAACAAAAAATTGTGCAAATGAAATTCGGGCTAACCCGGTACAGAACAAATATAGACTTAAACAAAAACCAAATTTTCACTCACCAAAAGCTAGGGTTGTCAATCAATTAGGGGTTGGCCACATAGTGAAAAAAATACAATAAGGGGTTGGCCCCATAATGAACAAAACAATAAGGGGTTGGCGTTATATGGAACAAAAACACAGGCTGGCCTCTTTTCACTTTTTTTATTCATAAATTTAAATGGGTTGTACCCATAATGTACAAAAAAATTCACAACAACTAAAACCTATATTGGGCCAGCCCCATTACTAACACAACCTATTTGGGGCTGGCCCCAATCAGCTACAACTAGGTTATTTGGGCCTAGCTCCATATCGAACGGAAAAAAAACCCAATGAGATTCGATCCACAATCGGAGCGGCGACGCCAAGCTGAAGACGCTGGATGAAGACGCTGACCCAGCGAGGGACTTCGGCAGTGGATCTGATGGATCCACGAATTGGAGGAGACGAGGGAAGGGGGTCGCGATGGCAGACGAGGTCTTGCACGGCGATTTTCTGGACGGTGGAATGGTGGTGGGACGATGCTCGTTGAAGGTCCACAGCAGAATGCGGCTTGGTGGTGAAGGTCAGATCTCAACAGATCTGAGCAGATCGACGAAGGGTGGCCTTTTCCTGCAACTTGAGCAGATCTGAGCAGTTTGACAGCGATGTTAAGGCGGCGGTGGTGAGTAGCTCGGTCACAGAGAGAGGGAGAGAGAGAGAGAGAGAGAGAGAGAGAGAGAGAGAGAGAGAGAGAGAGAGAGAGAGAGAGAGAGAGAGAGAGAGAGAGAGAGAGAGTGATGGTGAGTAGTGCGGTCGGTCACAGAGAAAGAGAGAGCAGCAAAGAGGGGGAGGATGAAGTGGATGACAGGGGTAAGGTGACAGGGTCGGGGTCTGCAGAGATGAAGAAGGAGGAGAGGGGAGAGGTGATAGGGTCGGGGTCTGCAGAGAGAAAGAGATAGTGAATAGGTTGGAGGAGGCTCGGTTCTTAATGGGGTTGGAGAGTGGAATTTTTGTATTTCATTGTAGGAAAAAGTTTAGGAGTATTTTGGTACAAATTCTCACTCTAACTAGACTAGTTAAGAATTAGTTAGAGTTAAGACATAAAACAAAAAATAAAATAGAAATTAGGCCTTAAAAAATAAAATATCCTTTGAAATATTGTCAAACTGGTCATGTGGTATTGTAAATAACCATGTGGTCAAAATTCTACTTTTTTGAGTTAAGAAATAAAACCAATCAATATTGATACTTACATCCCACTTTAAGGGAATATTATTTCGCATTTTTCTAAATTGATTTCAATGAACATTAAAAATGTATTATTAGTGACTGTACTACGTGGACCACTTTCTGCTAAGTGCTTTTTCTTGATTTTTCTTTTTCTGACAGGTTCTAATTTTGTCGTATAGTCGATTTTTTTTATTTTTTTCCAAAGTGAGGTCAAAATACCAGGTGGAAATTTTCAACAATGCATTTAAAATAATTTTTTTGTGTGAGATTATATCTTCCTTTTTACAATAGTATAAAAACGTGGACAGTTTCGATCACATGCCAAATAACAAAAGCATGGTTTTCTTGAAATCTCAAAAATGTGAAATTTTACGATTTTATCTAACTTCTTATTTTAAAATGTTCAGATTAATTTGAAACCTTTAGTAACGAAAATCTCATAATATTGTTATGATTTATGAGCGTAATTATAACATACCAACAAAGTAGAAGTGTATATTTTGGATATTTTACATAAATTAATGACCTATTATAAAACTAACCCTTTAAAAAATTACGAGACGTTGTTCCTGAATCATGTCCCCATTATAGAGTCCCTTCTCAACGATTAGTAGACCACGTATGGAGCACTACTACAATGTGCGGTTTGGTTAGTGGCAAGGATGGGCTACTGGGGTAGGATGTTAAGTGGGATAAGGATGAACGAGGAAAAACATATATTAAATCGAAGATATTTCAGAAAAGTAAAGAAAATATTGAAAAAATAAGATATATAAAATTAATATAAAGGAATATCTATGAATTATGCATTTTATAATTAGTAGAAGAGTAATGATATTTGTCACTCTTTTTGTATCACCATTTTATCACCTCCTACGTGTATGCCTACATGTACCAATGAATTGATTTCTCTATCTTCTATTCAAGAAAATCAGAATATATATTTAGAAGGGTGATAAAAGGGTGACATGAAAAAGGGTGACATATATCATTACTCTTAGTAGAAAGCCTTAAATTTGTTTTGCATGTACCTAATACAGAATGTGGGTGGTTTATTAATAAAATTAGGTACCTATCAACATGGTTTTTAATGGACGTGGCTTCAACAATACCGTTCGAGACCTTAGCTTGCTTCTTTACAGGAAAACAACAAGTTAGCCTCTCCTACTCCATTTTAGGTATGCTTCGATTTTGGCGTCTGAGGAGAGTCAAGCAATTCTTCACCAGGTCAGTATATGTATATCTATTATCTGTGTGTCTTGTATTCAAGTCTTGTTACTGTTTATATTATTAAAGAATATATTGACATAGTCCCGTCAACACTTTAAAGATAGGGGACTTATTTGGTAATTTACTCTACCTACAAATGAGAGGACGTATTACAGACAACGACGTACAAACTATAAGAGTGTGTTTGATTGCACAATAAAAACAGATGAAATTGTTTTCCATGTAAAATAACTGTTGTGGTGTTTGGAAATATCTATTTTCGCATAGAAATCAAATATTTTCCATGAAAAGGACAGTCAAAATTCCCACCTCAAATAGTTTCCTTGTTTTTTTGACAATCAAATATGTGATCATGGAATAAAAATGTTATCAAACATTACAATGTATAGAAAAATATTATATGGAAAAAAATATTAAGGCTATCAAACTGAGTCATATTTGTGTCACTTGTAATGTAGGCTTGAAAAGGACATAAGATTCAGCTATTTTTGGGTCAGATGTGCAAGACTCATATTCGTAAGTCAATAATAATTAATCATGGTCACTTGATCATATATATAGATCAATTGACTTATGATGCAATTTTTGCATAGTATAGAGACCTATAATGTATAATTTGGATGCAGGTGACATTATTCTCAGTACATTGTGCTGGATGTCTATACTACCTACTAGCTGATCGATATCCACATAGAGGGAAAACATGGTTAGGTGCTGCTTTTCCCAATTTCAAAGAAACCACTCTTCGAATTCGATACATTTCAGCAATGTATTGGTCAATTACCACAATGACAACTGTTGGTTATGGCGATTTACATGCTGTGAATACCTTTGAAATGATGTTCATAATCTTCTATATGCTCTTCAACCTTGGTTTAACTGCTTATATAATCGGTAACATGACAAATCTTGTTGTTGAAGGGACTCGTCGTACCATGGAATTCGTAAGTTTCGCAAGGACCTATAGTTCAGTTTTTGTAGAATCTATAAGGATCTATAGTGAAATTAACTCAACTAATTATTGTTGTGTTTTATGTAGAGAGATAGCGTTGAAGCTGCATCGAATTTCGTTTGTCGAAATCATTTACCTCCAAGGTTAAAAGAACATATACTAGGATACATGTGCTTAAGATTCAAAGCGGAATCGTTAAACCAACAACAATTGATCGAACAGTTACCAAAAACAATCCGAAAAAGCATTAGCCAGCATTTGTTTTTGCCGATCGTGGAAAAGGTTTATCTCTTTCACGGTGTCTCGACTGAAGTTCTATTGCTTCTTGTAGCGGAAATGAAGGCGGAGTATATTCCACCGAGAGAAGATGTGATAATGCAAAATGAAGCACCGGATGATGTTTATGTTATTGTTTCGGGAGAAGTTGAAATGCTCGAGTGCGAGATGGAGAAAGAGGAAGTTGTATGGACTTTGAAATCGGGTGATATGTTCGGAGAAGTGGGCGCATTTTGTTGTAGGCCTCAGAGCTTTACGTATCGAACTAAGACTCTTTCGCAACTTCTGAGGCTGAAAACTACTGATCTGATTCAAGCTATGAGGACTAGACAAGAAGATAATGTTTCCATGATTCAGAATTTCCTTCAGGTTTGTTTTCCTTCTAACCTTTCTTCTAAGGTTTTCTATTGCATTTTAGCTCCCTATGGTTTGGTAAAAATTCACGTTACCCCCCTATAGTTACAAATATGCGCTCAAATTCCTTGTGGCTTACAAAGTTCTGCACACGTAATTTATTTGTCCAAAATTTTCTTCAGGTTTGTTTCCTTCTAGCCTTTCTTCTTAAGAAAATTGGGTTGTGTGAAGATTTGTGAGTACTTTATTAGTGGGCATTGTAGACTTAGTCAATATGTTTGTTAACCATTTTGGTACAGGAAAAAAGAGGCCCAAATAATATTTTTGGTTAATTGCACAATTATAACCTATGGTCTCCAAAACTATAGTTCTTTAGTCTATGTACTCTTAAAAAACCATCGGAAAATATTAGCACATAGCACTCACAGTGCCTGAGACTAATACCATTAGTTTACAAACAGAATGATGCGAAATGACTGAAATACCACTATATTGTTTGAGCACCGAATCCCACAGACTTGTGGTGCTCATCTTTTTCAACCATAGGGACATCCGGTGGTATTTTTAGAGCACAATGAGTAAAGGATTATAGTTTTGGAGACCACAGCTAACGACGCAATTAACCCAATATTTTATTTAAACCTACAGTACTAGTCGCGTTTGTAGACTCAGGTCGAACAACCCTAGAATTTGAACTGATTACTTCATTAGTATTTAGTTTTGGATGCTAATATACCTTTATTATGGCAGCATCATAAGAAGCTGAGAGATATACGACTCGGGGATTTAATCATTGAAAGCGGAGAAGAAAACGGAGACCCGAGCATGTCTATAAACTTATTAACAGTCGCCGCTACAGGCAATGCTGCATTTTTGGACGAGCTTCTTAAAGGGGGGTTAGATCCAAACATAGGAGACTCCAAAGGAAGAACTCCATTGCATATAGCCGCATCAAAAGGGCACGAAGAATGCGTAGTCGTACTCCTCAAACACGCGTGTAATATACATCTCCGAGATGTTGATGGTAACACCGCGTTATGGGATGCTATAGTAAAGAAACACCACTCAGTTTTCCGTATATTATACCATTGGGCTTCGATATCAGACCCTCATGTAGCCGGTGACCTATTATGCATGGCAGCAAGAAGAAACGGCTTAGCTGTGATGACCGAGCTTTTAAACCATGGTTTACATGTTGACTCGAAGGATCACCATGGAGTTACAGCTATTCAAGTTGCGGTTGCTGAAAATTATACGGAGATCGTGAAACTATTGATGATGAATGGAGCTGATATTAGCGATACGATGAAAGAAAAGCCGTCATTGGTGAATTTGAACGAAATGTTGCAAAAAAGGGAGGTGGGGCATAGAATAACCGTGCCGGATAAATTAGATGAAAAAATTCTTATGTGGCATGAAGAAGAGGATTTGAAACGTGAGAGTTTAGCGCCAGTTAGTTCTTCACGGGTCAGCATTTATAGAGGCCACCCTGATGTTAGAAGAGACACTCGTTGCACAGAACCTGGGAAGTTAATTAAGCTGCCAAATTCACTTGAGGAACTCAAGAGTATTGCAGGTAAAATGACTATATATATTGGACTCTTATAGTAGTAGAAATATTTAATACTAAATTAGTAAAAAATTACAAGAGTTGTGGATGAGATTTCGTGTAGCTAAGGTGAAAACAACCCTGATATATTGTTTTTCTTTTATATTAGGTGAGAAGTTTGGATTTGATGCAACAAATGCATTAGTGACGGATGCAGGAGGAGCAGAAATCGATTCTATTGAAGTTATAAGGGATAACGATAAGCTTTTTATAGTTGAATCGACCTCTTAAGTAGTATAATAACATCTACTAATCCATATAATTATCTACTAATAGATATTAATTATTGATGTAAACTGTGAATTTAAACCGTGTAATGTATCGCGTGTGAATTTAGTAACTTTAGAAAATGAAAGTTTATGTTATTCTCATTTTCAATGATATGTTGTTATACTAAATAATGAATCTGATGCATACACCAATATTATTGTGCTTCAGTCAGTACTGAAAAATTGAAGGTGCGAAGTTATGGAATACTATGGGGACCCAAACACCTCCTTTTCTAATATTTGAGAACGACTTTAATCATTTTCCATTGAGAACGTGATATTTTGACAGATGATTTGATATACGATTTGACAAGTATGTGCATGGTTTTGAATAAGTATGTAATGATGATTATTTTGGCTTTAATATCTCTATGACGAATGCACTTCTTCTTAGTTGATTTTCCACTCAAGCTATTGTGGAAGACTCATGTTGGAAGCCATTTCCAAAACAAAATCTCCATGTAGATACCATGTTGTTTCAATCTACTTAGAAGTCAGTCAGCACCATTATTTAGCTAATATTTTGAAAATTTACTGAATACAAAAAATATTGTTCATCTAGCAAGAGCATTAACTACTATTAGAGGTAGTTAACTTAAATTCATCATATGCAGTTAAATGTAGTGTGAATTGATTGATAAGTAGTCAAGTCTGATAATGCAGCATCTAAGAAAGTTGGGTTGTGGTGTCCCATGAACGTCCTTTATCACGATCTTCATACTATAGTACTACAATTGAGGTTGATGTGAAACAATGAAATGATATATCCTACTTTTATAAGGATTTGAAGCAGTTTGTTGGAAAATTTAAAATTAGATGGGACCCTTTTTTTAATATTCCTCTTGAGTCATGAATATGAACATCAATATGTGATGATTTAAAGCATTCTAAGTTATATATATATTTGAGACCTTACAAGACTTTAAAGTGTTTAATGCACATCTCGTCAACAAAATAGCATCCACACAGTAGCTAGATTTGTGATACTGGTTTTTTTATTTTTCCAATAGGTCTTGGTACCCTACCTTTGGGAATATGTAACCTAAGAGCACTTAGATTGACATACGATTACTATTTACCTATTAATGCTACAACCTTTAGCCTCTATGGGGTGTAAAGTTTGTTGCATAACTAAATTTCATTAAAAATGTGAGTGGTGAGTAGACAGAAAATCATATTTTCTCATTCAGAGAAAGATCAATTGAATATTCTTTTCATACTACTCCTATTACCTAATAATGCTACAAACTATTCTTTATTTTTTCTGTATATTCCCTAGCCCTACGGTTAAACAAATAATGTAAAAATCATATAGTACAAAATTTTCGCGTAATATAAATGCGTATAAAACAACATTTGTATTTCTTAAAAAGTAGAGTAAATAATATCCTATCCAATCCAGCTAAGTCCAGGAGTCTTCATCACATTATGCTCCCTCATACTATCTCTAACCTCTTGTACCTCTTTATAACACCCTCTCGCTCCATAAATATTCGATAACATAACATAACTTCCACAATGCTCTGGTTCAATACTAAGTACTCGTTTAGCAGCTATTTCAGCAAATTCTTCATTACCATGAAGCTTACACGAAGCAAGAAAAGCCCTCCATACTACTGAATTGTCTTGAATAGGCATTGTTGATAATACTTTATAAGCCTCTTCAAGCTCTCCAGCTCGACCAAGCATATCCACTACACAAGTGTAATGTTCAATAGCTGGTTTAATCCCGTATTTAAACTCCATTTCTTCAAGAAAATTTTGTCCTTGTTTTATAAGCCCGGAATGACTACAAGCTGATAAAACACCAACAAATGTGACATCATCAGGCTTTATTCCTGACTCACACATTTCGTAAAATATATATAATGCCTCCTTACCATGTCCACGCATTCCATAACCCATCATCATAATGTTCCATGATGCCACATCCTTATATTTCATTGTATTAAAAACAAAATTAGCTTCCTTCATACTTCCACATTTTGCGTACATGTCCATAACTGAATTCTCGATAAACGTATCATTATATATTCTAGAATCACTATTCCCTACCCATCCATTAACAATCATATAACCATGAATCTCTTTACCATGTTTCAAATCAGCTAAACGAGCACAAGCAGGAAGAACGCTAGTAATTGTAATTAAATCCGGTATAACACCATCAAATAACATTCGCTGAAAAAGCTTCAAACTCATTTCATGATACCCACATTTTTCATAAACGCATATAATCGAGTTCCAAGTAAATATATCCCTTTCATTCATCTCTTCAAAAATTAAAAACGCCTCGTGTACACGTTTGCATTTTCCATACATATCAATCAATGCATTTAAAATCGCAACCCCTGAATCATACCCCATTTTTATCGCAAAACAATGTATCACCCATCCATTATAGAAATCCTCTAGAATACCCAAAACCGATAAAATTCCAGTAATTGTAAATCTACTTGGTATAACCCCAGTTTCAATCATACTACGAAAAACAGCTATAGATTTATCAAACTTACGAATCTGTGAAAACCCATTTATTAACGCATTCCAAAGAACTACATCGTTTCTATCAGGCAATTCATCGAACACCTTTAAAGCATCAATCATTAACCCAAATTTCAAATAACCATTCACTAATGCACTACCTATAAACAAATCCGAATCCAACCCAAGTTTAAACACCAATCCATAAATCTTTTCCACGTCTAAAGCATTAAAACAGGCCTTAATCACACATGGGAAAGTATATTTATCAGGAACAATCCCATGAACAAGTCGCATATTCGAATAAAACTCCAACGTTTGTTTGGGCAAATCATTAGTAATTAACCCAGCTATAATGGCATTATAAGCATAGACATTTTGAGCATAAGGTGAAGTGAAGAAGATATTGAGTGCATTTGAAATGGTGTTGCATTTGGAGTACATGTTAATGAGGCTTGTGGTGGATTGAGGAGAAGAAAAGAAGTGTCCATTTCTGAGGATGTGGGCATGGAGTTGTTTGCCTTGTCTGAGATTCTTTTGTTGAGCGCATGATTGTAGTGATGAAATGCAGAATGCCAAGGTGGGGAGTTTTGATGATAAGTAGTTAATGGTAATTGGAGTTGGCAATTTTTGAGATGCTATGGTGAGTTTATTCATTGGAGCGGGATGGAGATTAAAAATTAAGGTTGTTGATATATAGCAATTCTCATATCGAAAAACTTATAACCTTTTTCCTTTTTTCTTTCTAAAATCTTGCACGAAAAAAATTTATAATTAAACTCAGGCAGTGGGAATAATGAATATAAATTTTAAAAAAAATATGGGAGTAACGGTCGAAATATAAAAAAAAAAAAAAAGGTAATTAGAGATAAATATTTCTTTAATTAAGTTTTTAATTTTTTTATTTAGAGATAAATGCCTAATAAAACAATTATTTATAGAAAACATCCATTTTATATTTTTTATACCTATATTATCCTTATTATTTTATTTTTAATACAATATTTAATTTTAAATATTTAACAAATAATAGGTAATTTCTTCCACCACCACCTGCACCATCACAACCACCACCACCACTACAGCCACCACAACCATCACCACCTCCACCACCACAACAACCACCACCACCTACTACTACTAATTTCATCACACGCGCGCGTCCGTGAATTTTTTTTAAAATCGTCATAACTAATTCAAAAAAAAATCAGAAAATTAAAAAATTTGCATTTTTGGATAAAGCAAATTAATATTTACGTTTATGATTTTTTTTAAATTTTTTGAATTTTTTGATTGTTTTTCCGCATACACGAACTTCCATGTTTAAAACATGAAATTCCATGTTTTAAACAGTGAATTTCGTGTCTGCGGAAAACAAATTTCTTATTTCAAAACATGGAATTCCGTGTCGGCGAATTTAAAAATTCAAAAAAATCAAAAAATTCAGAAATTTCAGAAAAAAATCATAAACGTAAATATTAATTTGCTTTATCCAAATATATAAATTTTTTATTTTTTTGATTTTTTTAGAATTAGTTATGACGATTTTAAAAAAAAATCACGGATGCGCGCGTGTGTTTATTAGTTTTTGTTTTGTTTTTTATAATGTTTTTTTAATTGTTAATTATAAGGGTAGTTTGGGATGGGGCTGTTTTTTAAAAGTATCTTATTTGAGACACTTTTTTTTAAATAAGTTTTTTAATAGCCATTAATCTATGAGCCAATTAGAGATTAATGCCTATTAAAAAACTTATTTAAAAAAAGGTGCCTATAATAAGATTTTTTATAGAAAACAGCCACATCCTAAACTACCCTTATAATTAACAATTAAAAAAAGAAATTAGAAAAAGACAAAACAAAACAAAAACTAATAAACACACGCACGCGTCCGTAAATTTTTTTTAAAATCGTCATAACTAATTCTAAAAAAATCAAAAAAATAAAAAATTTATATATTTGGATAAAGCAAATTAATATTTACGTCTATGATTTTTTCAGAATTTTTTTGTTTTTTTAATTTATTTGAATTTTTTGATTCGCAGATGGAATTCCATATTTTGATATAAGGAATTTGTTTTCCGCAGACACGAAATTCACTGTTTAAAACATGGAATTCCATGTTTCATGTTCTGCGAATTAAAAAATTAAAAAAAATCAAAAAAAAACCAAAAATTCAGAAAATTCCGAAAAAAATCATAGACGTAAATATTAATTTGATTTATCCAAATATGATTTTTTCGATTTTCCTGATTTTTTTTGAATTAGTTATGGCGATTTTAAAAAAAATTCACGGACGCGCGTGATGAAATTAGTAGTAGGTGGTGGTGGTGGTGGTTGTGGTGGTGGAGGTGGTGATGGTTGTGGTGGCTGTAGTGGTGGTGGTGGTGGTTGTGATGGTGGTGGTGGTGGTGGTGGTGATGATGGTGGTGGAAATACCCTATTATTTGTTTAAGATTTCAAAATAAATATTGTATTAAAAATAAAATAATATTTATTTAATAATAAGGATAGTATAGGTATAAAAAATATAAAGGAGATGTTTTCTATAAATAATTGTTCTATTAGGCATTTATCTCTAAATAAAAAAATTAGAAACTTAAAAAAATTAAAAACATCATTAAAAAACATTTATCTCTAATTACCCCTTAATCTATAATTGGCTCATTAAAAAATTACCAATAACATTTCCTACTTGCTAATAACGTTTCAATTCTCAATACTAATTTTTATTTTTAAAATTAACAAAGGGTGTCTCTAATCCCGTCTATTATATTAATTATATTATCTTTATTATATTATCTTTATTATATTTAAACCATCCACTTTTTTTCTCTTTATTTACTAATTTGTCACTATCATTTATATCATATTACCTATACCATGCTTGTAAACGACCATCATAATTAACGCCACCTCCTTCATAATTGAAACTAAACCTCTACCAGTAACTACCGTAAAACCTTAGAATGTAACTACCAACACTTGAACCCACAAATTTGCAAGAAATGTGACCTTCATTATATGGTGGTCTCGATTGCCCAATGGCTGAAAGTCACAAATGTGTATAACTTTTAAAATTATCATAGTCGTCCAAAACGACTAAGCATTGGCGAGCTTATATCCTTCGTCCCAAAAAGAGGGCACTTTGCTGGGATAAAATTATCGTGCCAGAACATTAATCTGTTGGGACAAACTTCATAGAGCCTTACCGCAATAATTTTTTGTTATTAATTAAAAAAAATAAAATCATCAAACTTTCGTATTCTTCCATTAAACCTGCAAAAAATAACACTATTTCCATAACTGGGTATTTTTTCATTAAACCTGCATCAAATAACACTATTTCTAGAATTATGAAACTAGAAGCAATGAACAAATCCCAAAAAAATTGTAACTCAGTGCCCAAGGGATATAATCATGTAAGACGGATCAACTGAGAAAATATCTTTTAGAAAAACATTAAATGATGAAGAGTTAACTGTATTTTTACAAAACACATCCAAAACAATCTTCTTCAAACACATTGAAATTATAAATAAAAAACTACTTCTAACACTGAAGAAGCATTAAAACCGGAGTGTTGTACATACAAAAAGTGTTAAAATGAACATACACTGAACTAACAAAAAGTATCATCCAAAACATTGAACTTAGTCTTTTCCCTCTCGATCACAAAGTATATAAGGCAATTAAATCAATTATAGTGTAGGTAGTAGCCTTCCGAGTTCCCTGTTTTGTTGTTACATGAACCCGTAACGCTTGTTAAGGGCATGCATCTTAGTATATATATCCTTAAGGTTTTACTTAATAAATACAAGTTAATGTTGTTAAAAGAGATGCTAAAGAAAATGGGGGCAATGTTAAGATTCGATATTCAACATCCCTGTTGGAATGCAGCTAATGAGCTGGATAAGAAAGAATTGGAGCTAATCATACATAAGGATAATGCAGGGACTAATATGCAATAAACAATTATAAAAATGCAGGAGAATCTTTACAGCTGGAATTCAGTTAGAAGTTTGTTAGATTGTATAGACAAAATGTATTGTATATATAATGTGTAAATGTACAATAATCAAAATACTTCTTTTGCTCAATACAATTCTGCTCTTTACTTCTCTCTCTCACTTTATATCTTCTTCTCCTTCTTCTTCTTCCTGCTAAGCTTCTTCTTCAAGCTCCTCTAATGGCTTCTCGAGCATATCAAATCCTATCATGGTATCAGACGTTATCTTACTAATTCCGCATCTTACTCCTATTAAAACCTTCTTCTCTACTCATGGCGACTCAACCTTCCTTCACTGAAGATTTCTCGAGCCCCTACTACCTTCATCCGAGCGAAAACACCGGTGTTTCTCTCGTCTCCGATGTTCTTACCGGTGATAACTATCTCTCATGGAAACGTGCTATTGAAATTGCTCTCTCTGTTAAAAACAAACTTGGATTCATTAATGGTGAGCTTCCTCAACCTCCTCTAACTAATTTAGCTCTTTATACTGCGTGGAACAGAGCAAATAATCTAGTATTAGCTTGGTTACTTAATTCAATTTCAAAAGAAATTCGATCAAGTCTTTTATATGTTAATTCTGCTCACGATCTCTTTAATGAAATTAAAACTCGATTTAACAAAAGTAATGGCACTCGCGTATATCACCTTGAGAAGGCACTAAGTTCAATATCACAAAACTCCAGCTCAGTTTCTGAATATTTTGCTAAATTCAAATCGTTATGGGATGAATATATACATTACAGACCAATGCCAAGTTGTTCTTGTGGTCACATGAACAATTGCAGCTGTAGACTATTCGAAACTCTAATTGAAAGGCAGCAAAACGATTTTATAATCAAATTTTTGATTGGACTTAATGATTCTTATGCTATAGTGCGCAGCCAAATTCTCCTTATGGATCCTTTACCTAGTGTTAACTCTGTGTTTGCTATGATCAATCAAGAAGAAAGTCAAAGAACTTTAACTAATTCATCCTCAGATTCTTCAGCTCATGCGTTTTATACTAAGAATCTACACAAATCTAATAGTTACTTTGAAAGAAAGAAAATGGTTTGTACTCATTGTGGTTATACAGGGCATACAATTGACACTTGTTTTCAGATTCATGGTTATCCAGTTGGTTGGGATGGACCTAAAGGAAGGCGTTTCATCATAAATAACAATTCTAAACCACAAAATGTGAAGGCTCATTGTGTTAATGCTGAAGAATCCCTTTCTCCTGAGTTCAAATCACTAAACAATTATGATTTCTCTCCTGAAGAGATAAGCAAACTTATTGCCTTAGCTAATTCTTCCTCAATTGATCAAGCATCTTCTCCATCTGCTGTTCATCAAGTCTCCACACAAGAAGGTAACACTAATAAAACCTCTTGGATTCTTGATACAGGTGCAACTGATCACCTTATATACTCATGTTCTTTATATACTAACAATGTCACTTGCATTACAACTCCGGTTACTCTACCTAATGGGGTGATTGTTAAGGCTACTCACAAGGGTAGTGTATGGATAAATGATGCCATTACACTACACAATGTGTTATGTGTTCCAATATTCAAGTATAATCTGTTATCAGTCTCAAAACTCACAAAAGATTCACATATATCACTTGTTTTCTATCCTTCTCATTGTATAATTCAGGAACACTCAACTCAGAAGATGATTGGGATTGCTTATGAGCTCAAGGGACTCTACTACATTCACTCTTCACCAAACTCTTCTTCAAGTCAGGCTCTCTTAGTAAGTTCAACTGAGAATTTTGATGTTTGGCACTCAAGATTAGGCCACCCTTCAAAGGCAAAATTACCTGCACTAAAAGAGTTAGATTCTTCAATTTCTTTCCTACCTTCAAACATTTGTAGTTCATGTCATTATGCTAAACAAAAGAAGCTTGTATTTCCCAACTCTCAAACTCATAGTACATCTTGTTTTGAGTTGATTCATTGTGATATATGGGGACCTTTTAAACAAGTCTCTCACTCGGGTCATAGATATTTTTTAACAATTGTGGATGATTTTTCAAGATGCACATGGATATATTTAATATGTGCAAAATCTGAGGTTCAAACTCATCTTATATCCTTTTACAACTTAATAAAAACTCAGTTTAATGTATGTATAAAAGCTATAAGGACAGATAATGGTCCTGAATTCTCCTTACTTGATTTCTACTCACAACATGGGATTATGCATCAACTTAGTTGTGTGGAAACACCACAATAAAATGGCTTGGTGGAAAGAAAGCATCAACACCTACTAACCACAGCTAGAGCCTTGATGTTTCAGTCCAATCTTCCCCTTCAATTTTGGAGTGAGTCTATTCTCACTGCTGCACATTTAATCAACAGGCTTTCTACACCTTTATTAAACAATCTTTCCCCTTATCAAAAACTATATAACAAACCACCATCTCTCCAACACCTAAGAGTTTTTGGTTCTTTGTGTTTTGCTTCAACTATTCAACAAGGTAGATCAAAGTTTGACTATAGAGCTACCAAATGTGTCTTCCTAAGTTACCCTATTGGCACTAAAGGATATAAACTTCTTGACTTGAACTCATACAAGGTGTTTATATCAAGAAATGTAATATTTCATGAATCTGTTTTCCCCTTTGTATCAACTACACCACCTACACAAAGTCATACCTTATTATTCCCACCTTCATCATCTCAGTTGATTGACACACCTAATACAACCACAACCTCTAACATTACATCTACCTCCCTACAACCATCCTCAAGACCTCTCAGAACAAGAAATCCTCCCTCATACCTCAATGATTACATATGCTCCTCAACCTCCTGTTGTACATCCTCCAATTCACAACCTGACCTCCTATATCCTATACAAGATTTTATTGGCACAGCTAAACTCTCTCCATCATACACAACTTTCATCTCCTCAATCACTTCTACACCTGAACCAAGATCATTTAAACAAGCCTCAACTTCCACTGAATGGATGAATGCCATTCACAAAGAATTAACTGCCTTACAAAATAATAATACTTGGACAATTGTTCCTCAATCACCTAACATCAATCCTATTGGCTCCAAATGGGTGTTTAAACTTAAATATAATGCAGATGGCACTCTTGAAAGGCATAAAGCCAGGTTGGTTGCAAAAAGATACAACCAACAAGAAGGCCTTGATTTCTTTGATACATTTTCCCCTGTGGCAAAGCTTGTATCTATAAGGCTGATTCTTGCTTTGGCATCTATTAACCACTGGTTTTTGCATCAACTGGATGTCAATAATGCGTTTTTACATGGTGATCTACATGAGGATGTATATATGACAGTTCCTCAAGGTCTTGAAGCCCCTCCTAACTCTGTATGCAAGCTCAATAAGAGCCTATATGGCTTGAAACAGGCTTCTCGCCAATGGTTTGCTAAGCTCTCAGCTGCACTTATTGACTATGGTTTTGCTCACTCAAATAGTGATTATAGCTTGTTCATAAAACGAGAATCACCAGCTTTCATTGCTATACTTGTTTATGTGGAAAATATAATACTTACGAGTAACTCAATTCAAGAAATTTCGAAGCTTAAAATGTTTCTCAATGATAAGTTCACTATAAAAGACTTAGGCGAATTAAAAAATTTCTTGGGAATTGAAGTTGCTCGATCATCGAATGGAATTACTATTTGTCAACGTAAGTTTTCTCTTGATATATTGATGGAATGTGGACTATTAGGATCAAAACCTTGTCATTTTCCAATGGAGTCCACATTAAAGCTCAAAAATGATGAAACAAAGCTCTTGGACAAACCATCATCATATAGAAGATTAATCGGAAGACTGTTATATCTAACGATTACTCGTTCTGACATTGCATTCTCTGTAAATTGCCTTAGCCAATTTTTGGCTAAACCTTCTACAAATCACTGGAATGCGGCTCAAAGAGTATTACGTTATATCAAACTCACACCCGGTCAAGGCTTATTATTCTCTAGCTCCTCTGCAATCAAGCTCAAAGCGTTTTGCGATAGTGATTGGGCTGGTTGTGTAGATACACGAAGGAGTATTACTGGATTTTGTGTGTTTCTTGGTGATTCACTCATTTCATGGAAAAGCAAAAAGCAAACTACCATAAGCAAATCTTCTGCAGAAGCTGAGTATAGGGCCCTAGCTGCTACTACTTGTGAATTACAATGGCTCGTGTTTGCGCTCAATGATTATGGAATATTGCATAACTCACCTGCCCTTATCTTCTCTGACAGTAAATCTGCCATAGCTATGGCTACTAATCCAGTACAACATGAGAAGACAAAGCATATTGATATTGACTGTAAGATCACTTGTGAGAAGTTGCAAGCTGGTTTGATCAAGCTGTTTTATATTCCCTCTTCACTCCAGCTTGCTGATATTTTCACCAAACCACTTGGTTCAGTACCTTTTCACAATATTCTCTCCAAGCTGAACATTCATAACATTCATGTTCCACTTGTGGGGGGCTGTTGGAATGCAGCTAATGAGCTGGATAAGAAAGAATTGGAGCTAATCATACATAAGGATAATGCAGGGACTAATATGCAATAAACAATTATGAAAATACAGGAGAATCTTTACAGCTGGAATTCAGTTAGAAGTTTGTTAGATTGTATAGACAAAATGTATTGTATATATAATGTGTAAATGTACAATAATCAAAATACTTCTTTTGCTCAATACAATTCTGCTCTTTACTTCTCTCTCTCACTTTATATCTTCTTCTCCTTCTTCTTCTTCCTGCTAAGCTTCTTCTTCAAGCTCTTCTAATGGCTTCTCGAGCATATCAAATCTTATCAATCCCAAATATGAAAAAGCTTGTTTTGTCGAGAATAAATATATAAGTTACAATCATTTGGGAGATGATGATAAATTACTTCTTTTACTCTCTTCCCTGAAGAACACAACATTGTATTTGAGGACTTGGCTATTTACTAAAACCGATCAATCAGTAACACTAGTCCGTTACAGATAAAGTATATGACATTGGCGATTTACTCTCAAACGTGATAAGGCGGATTGTGTAAAGTTACATGATGATATTATAAGAGATTCTTGTTAATCAACGGCTTCTACAAGTGAGCATATACAGCATTTGGTGATAAAATTTGTTTAGCTTTTATCTGGTTTGGTGGAATATACTCAGTAGGCCCGGTCCTGACATTTTGAGGACCCAAAGCAAAATTTAAAATATGGGCCCCTAAAAAAATCTTAGGTGAATTACAAATGATTTTAACTTAATTAAACAATTTTTTTAGACGGACTAGCATTTTTTTTTGAGTTGGGCTAAAATTAGGGCTTTTTAAATTAAAAAATATATTAATATATGCAAAAAGGACATTTGGGGCCCTAAAAGTGATACGAGGGCCCAAGGCGATGACCTCCTTGGCCTCCCCTCGGGACCGGCTCTGTACTCAAGCTTTCAAAAACACAAGCTTAATATTTGTGAGGATCTCTTCAAAAGTATGAACTATAATACTATATTGAAATTCTTGAACAGTAAGCTTCCATCATCTCTAGATTCATTGGTGATTCTTTGAACTTTATGCCTTAATAGTTGTATGGTGATTTGTCCGTCATCAGAAGCCAATCTTGAATCTTGAATATTTTCCAAAACAAATGTCCAATTTTAGAAATTTAAAATCACATCCAGGATCATGTTGAGATTGTACAACTTAGAGGAATTGTATTTGGATTCTTTTGAAGATTGGAGGAGAAAAAGTGTGGAAGTGTTCTCCGTAATCATTACATAAATAAGTAGTAAACGTAATTTTGAAATGATTACAGAGTACACTTTTACACCTCATATCCAGGGACTTTAAATTTCCAAGTTCCAATTTTGTTTGTTTTCCGACCATACAATTCGAAGATTTACCTTTGACTCAAGCGATGATGTAAACGAAAGCTGATAAATTTCCATCAAAAGTAAGTGCGATGTTGATAAAAGATGCATAGCTATCTTCTTGTGGCAGCTCCCCACCAATTATCTAAGTTTGACCAAATGTAAATGCTTATTTGAAGAAAAAAATCATAAACAAGCAGCTCTTACAATATCATATCATCTAATTTTACACTCTTCTTGTCAGCTTATCCATAATGTAATAAATATACTTTTGTTTCAAACCTTCTTAAAGAGAATAGCAATCCATTGGCATACCTCAGACAGAATGTTGTGATCTTCGCTGAGTAAAACAAGTAATTTGGCATTATCACCTAAAACTAGGGATGTCAACGGATCGGTTTTTTGTAAAAATTCCAAAAATCATAACCATAACCGTTTTTATAAGTAAAAACCATATCCTAACGGTTTTAACCATCGGTTACATTTTCAAACCATAACCGTATTATTCGGTTTCGGTTTTTTAAACGGTATTGCGGTTTTTAACCATATTCAGATGATAATTTAATAAATATATTAAATTTCATAAAATAAAACACACATATAAAAGAAAACTACAAGGTTTATAAAAAATTGTGTTGGTATTTTATTAAATTGCATATTTATTATATAATTGGTTAAATCTAGTATTTTGATTTTGCTTTTAGAATTTCAATATATCTAATTTAACCTAAATTATTATAAAATTTGAAAATATATATGATAATAAACGATTTTCGATTTTTCGGATTTATTTTTATCAAAAACCATAACCTAACAGTTTTAACCATCGGTTACACTTTTCAAAACCATAACCTAATGGTTATAATACGGTTATATAATTCGGTTTTCAATCGGTTCGGTTATCATCGGTTTTGGTTTTTAAACGTAACCATTGTCATCCCTACCTAAAACTGTTTCTTAGTCTCTTGAAATTTGAGAGACATGTGGGAAAAAACAACAATATTATATATTGCCATCATAAGAGCTTACATTAATTATATAGGCAATACATTAAATATTCTTCTTCTTCTAAAATGCAAAATTAACTATAAAGACTAAGTTTTTTGAATAAATAAAACTACACATCACACCTAAGCCTAATGGAACATGAATTTTATTAACTAATCTAAGAGTTCCACCTATAGAGTATTTCAAATATTCAATAGAAATGGTTAATAATGGGTTTTTCATTTTCAAGAGAAATTGTTAACAAACTAATTCAATTTACGTTTTAGAAAGGTTATATCACAAAAGTGTGGCTTAGGTAGTGCTTTGAAGTTTGGAAAGATGTGTAATTATCAACCCTTTATTATAATAACATTCGTGAATTGCATACATAGCAAGATAATACAAAAGCAAACCTAGTTAACTCCTGAATATTGAATTTAAGAGATCTTAATTAGTTTTAGTCTCCGACAAAAATATTATATCATGGCGATGGGTGAAAAAAACAGTGTGTTTCATGTTAAGAATTGTTAGAGGTGTATCAATACCCTATGATGTCTCCTCATTTGTGATAATATAATATGATTCTGAGACATCAGTTTAGGCTTATTTATTAGTTTATAGGTTGATTTGAGCTTAGTTTAGTGCAGATCCTATTTTGAGTCTTGATTTGTTGAATTATTATTTTTAGAGCATATTGGGTTTAATTGTTTATTTAGTGTGATGGAGATTAATTAGAGTCCAAGTCAAAGACTACAAGATATGGAAAGATATATGCATGGTAATTGGAGATAGAAGGAAACAGAGTTCAATTAGGAAAAGGAAAAGCTGCCTAATCTAGGATTCTGCAGTACACGCCTAAAGAAGTGATATTTTAACCAAGAAATAGGCCGATTTTGGTAATTCCCTTTCATAGGTGCAGAGATAATTCTGTTGCGATTCTTTTGGTATATTATGGAGCAAAAACCGACCAATAACGAAGAAGATATGCTCAAAACGGTCTAGCAGTGTTTATCTTTATTTCCATACGAATTTGAGTTGGGCTAGGAGTCCATTACTTTCCTTCTCCTTCAAGAAAACGAATTAGGTCTTCCTATACCCTATAAATACAGCCTCTTAACACTCTAAAATCATCCTTGGCCAGACCTTAAGGCCAAGAGAAAGCTGCAACACAAGAGAAGAAGTCTGGAAGGAGCAAAACATCATATGTCTTCTTCAACCTCTTATTCTGTAATTCATTTCTTTTCTCTTCTTTGTATGAACTAAATTTCTTTAGTTTGAGTTTTAGCATATATGTATGAACCCTAGTTTTGAGTTGACATCTATCTAATTTGGGAACTTAATGTTTTAAATCGAATTATAGTTTTTATTCTCTGTTTATGTGTTTGGATTTATATTCTGTGTTCTTATGGATGGCCACCATATAGAATTACCATCTAGTAGTTAGGTCACCATTGACAACGGTGGTTAATTACATGTTTAGCACATAACGTCTAGTATTAGGTATGATCTGACAACCCAACCTAGCTAGATAATCACTATGGTTTAGTTCTTGTGACTTTTTACCAATTACATGAAAAGTTTGCTTAGGAAGCCTTATTGACACAGGTAAATCCTATTTGAAACTACCGATAGCGAATTGGGACCGATTAGGGAAGTACTACATAATTTACCCTTACATGTTTAGAACGGCAAGACTAGTGGGGATTACATGCTATTTACTCAAGCTAAACTTTCATACTATCCTCTTTTCTTTTCTTTCTTTTATTTGTTTCCTGTCTTTTAATTTAGTAGTTTAGTTTTCTTATTTAAAAACCAAATAAATATTTATCTATCCCTTCTTTCTACTTGCGTATTATCTTTCCTATCTTTCATATTTGCACGTGATAATTTGCACAAGTTCTCTCTACCTTTCGTCAATCCCTGAGGAACGAATCTTCTTATCAATAAAACTTGCATACGTCCTGTAATACTTGCAGTACCGTGTTAGCTTAGGGTGTTTAATTGCGTCTAAATTATATCATCTTTTTATCACACCTTAGGCCACACCACCCTAAAAATTCCAGACCAAGTGTGTCATATACCTATGAGGGATACAAATAAAGCGATTTTTTGCAGTAATCTGTTCGTTCCCAATATCAAATCATTTGTAATAATTATGCCTAAAATTTCTATCAAAATGAACCACAAGCATATATTATATCTGAAACTTGAAAAAAATTGCCGTAAAAATAAAAATAACCTAAAATAGTATTTAAATTCATAAGTACCACAAAATGAATTAAACAATTAAATCATGTTGCAAGTAATACTAAAAGAGAAATTACCAAAAGTCTATTTGGTAAGCTAAGCTCCAAAAACAAATAACAATCAAAGGAAAAGTACTTAATAACTAAGATTGGATAGAAGTTACCATACTCAACTAGATGAATTATGAATCGCACACCAGGTGATGTGGTAAGACACTCGCTTAGCTTGTTGCGGTGCTTCGGAGATGATTTTATTATTCGTATTATGTTGCTTTATCTTGTTTGATGTTTGTTGAGATTAAGTGTTTCCTTTATATATTTTGGAAGCTATCTTATATTTTGATCTAATGTTGCTAACTTTTTTCGTGATTTTTTTTAACTTGAATTTTAACATGCTAGTCATTTTGATTAAAAAGATGGGGTTATTGTTGAAAACATCCCCATTAAACTACCTAATTGTTTTTTTTTGCCTTCAATAATCTTATTTATAAAAAAATGCCTAATGAAGTAATTATTTATAGAAAATATCCCCTTCATATTTTCTATACCTTTACTACCCTTATTATTAAATATATTATTTTATTTTAATACAATATTAATTTTTAAATATTAAACAAATAATAGGGTACTTCTTTTTCCTCCTCCACCACCACCACCACCACCACCACCACAACCACCACAACCACCACCACAACCACCATGTATGTAACCACTACTACATCCACCACAACCATCACCACCTCCACCACAACCACCACCACCACCACCACCACCACCACCACCTACTACTACTAATTCCATCGCACGCGCGCGTCCGTGAAATTTTTTTTAAAATCGTCATAACTAATTCAAAAAAAATCAGAAAATTAAAAAAAATTTATTTTTGAATAAAGCAAATTAATATTTACGTCTATGAATTTTTTTGATTTTTTTTGAATTTTTTGATTTTTTTGAATTTTTTGATTTTTTTTTTCGCAGACACAGATTTTCATGTTTTAAACATGGAATTCCATGTTTTAAACCGTGAAATAAACATGAAATTCCATGTTTAAAACATGAAATTCCATGTTTAAAACATGCAATTTCGTGTCTGCGAAAAAAAAAATTAAAAAAAAATCAAAAAAATAAAAAAATTCAGAAAATTCCGAAAAAAATCATAGACGTAAATATTAATTTGATTTATCCAAATATAATTTTTTTTTATTTTTTTGATTTTTTTTGAATTAGTTATGACGATTTTAAAAAAATTTCACGGACGCGCGCGTGTGATTATTAGTTTTTTTCTTATTTTTTAATTGTTAATTATAAGGGTAATTTTGGAATGGGGCTGTTTTCAATAAATATTTTTTCCTAGGCACCTTTTTCTAAATAAGTTTTTTAATAGGCATCAATCAACAATTGGCTCTAAAAAGATTTGCATTCTAATCCTTTCCTTGTTAAGTTGCATTGTACATCCCTAAGATTGAGAAAACTGCAGTTTGGTCCCTATAATTTGAAATTTTGCATTTTAGTCTCTAAGATTGTGAAAATTACATTCTGGCCCCTATAATTTGTAAAAGTTTCATTTTTGTCCCTAAAATTTTAAAATCAGTCCTTGCTTCTTTTTGTTATTGACAAAGGGGAGAAATTTTAGTTAAATTTTTTCACTTGTTGCACAAACTCCTGTTAGAACCCTTTTTTAAAAATTGCACAAAATCTTTATGCATATGTTTTTCATTAAATAGTCCTTAAAATTCTTACAAATTCATAAACTTATTTTGAGGGGGAGTTTTTCGTTTAAAATGTCTTCTTGCTACTTCAAAAGTTTTGGTTCGTCAAACATCAAAAAGGGGGAGATTGTTGGCCTAACCTTTGTTTTAATCTTGTTTTAATATTCCACAAATTATTTATTGTTAAGATTATTAATCGTATTGTTTTCATACTTAAAACATGCTTTCTAAACTTAGCAAGTAGCATATACCAGGATTTAAATTGATATTTCATTCATACTACAAGAAAACATTTTTAGTGTAATAAAAACAGGGTCGCGGTGCACCATAAAATATCACGTTACATCGTAGTAGCACGGACCATTAACCATACCATGCAAGGTGAAATCCTACCCCGCACCAGAGCAAAAGTGCGGTACACCGCATTAATGATTTTTCAGCTCAACAACAAAACAAATGTGTTATATCCGTTGAATCTTTTTGATATCTGTTAGACACATGGCTTGTGTTCGTTGGGACAATTTTAG
Organism: Nemophila menziesii; assembly: GCA_029959085.1. Taxonomy (NCBI): domain Eukaryota; kingdom Viridiplantae; phylum Streptophyta; class Magnoliopsida; order Boraginales; family Hydrophyllaceae; genus Nemophila; species Nemophila menziesii. The sequence continues at coordinate 20,308,377 of JARWIR010000007.1, read as the reverse complement.
CTATAAAATGGAGCTAATTTAATTTATCACTTACACCTTCCATCTACCAATCTTAAGAGCTTTTATTGTGACCATTCAAGAAGGTTTTTCAAGAGCATTTTAAGTCATATCTACTCTCCATAAGCTAAATTGTTTTATCTTCTCTTTGGGAGTTAGTCACAAAGTTGTATCACCACTTAACACACTTTTTTCATCTTAATTCTAGCTATTTTAATAGATTTAGGGTGTATTGTGAATATAGGGAGTATACTTGGTTCCATGTATTTGTGATAGCACAAGTGTTTGCTTCAAGTTTATGAAGTGGTTGTAAAGGGTATTATGTTCTCACCCCGGGTTGAAGAGACACGAAGACTAGTTGAGATTCTTGCAAATCCTAAAGTGGACACCTTAGGTAGTGGAGTATGGAAACGAAACCACTCTACATCGTTGTGTTTCTTTCTTTCCCCAGACTCTTTATTTTCCACACTCTATATGTTTAATAATATGCTCGTATAAATATCACATCTCTTAATATATATTAGCTTTCTCTAACTTATGATATTCTAGATAACTAAGATAATATGATCTAAATTGGATTTTAAATAAATATACTTAAAATAAAGTAGTCGGTCAATTTACATAGTCCTATTTAACCCTCCTTCTAGAACTTATATTGAATATCAGGGTCCATTGTTGCATCCACATTGATTTTTTTAGTATCATGCAAAGGAAGAAGCCAAATAGACACATCGGTTCATTAGTGTTAATAGATCGGTTTTTAATGGGCCTTCCCAGTATACGTTCCTTCACCATCACCCAAAATATGCTCAGTAAATCATATAACGCTAAATTAAGAAAAATAAGTACATTGCTAACAACTATAGGCATATTTTCCATATTATATTTGCCTAGAATTTCATATGCCCCAACATTAATAAGACAAATTTGGGAAGATCTTTTTTTTGGACATCCCACATTCAGACACTCCATAAAGTACGATACGAGCAAGCAATCAGAACGGTATTCCTCAATAAAAGGAGTTCTTGTCAAGATGGTTGAGTCAAACCAGAAAACTCATATTCAATGGCATTGAAAGAGCATGTGCTTCACCATTTCAACCGCTCACTTACAAATGCAACATCTTCCTCTAAGGTCACACTTCCTGCGTATTGATTGTACTGGACCGAAAAAGCATTAGTGGCGGCCTTCCAAATGAAGGTCTTAATTTTAAGGGGTGGAGTTCCTTGCCTGATAAGCTTCCACACCCTTGAATCAAGGGAAGTACTCCTCCTTGAGGGCTAAGCTTTCACATCCCTGATTTTTCTTAATGGTTACCAGAAACAAATTATCGGAGATGGGGTGATCATGACTCTTAGAACCGGCAGCTAAGATAGCTCGCTATCAACGAGGACATCACTTTGAAATTCACCTTGCACATAGAATTAAAATGAGTCTTCTATCCAGTCTCTGTGAGCACATTACTTAGTAATCGGGTAATATCCATCTTCCCAATGAAAAGAGCAAGGATTAGAAAAACATGACTTCGAAAAATAACAAAAGTACCTTTCTTCAAAAAAAACCTTGGGGGCATCCAAGGTAATCCTCCTTCAAGGATGTGAGGAGTAATTAATCCGCCCAGAAGTAATCTTGGAATGAGAGTAAAAAATCTATTAAAAAAATTTCCTATACCGGCTGGAAAAGAAAGAAGTTTTTAAAAAAATATACCCCCGTTCTCTCTGCTGGAAGAGGAAAAAAATTTAAAAATAAAAAATTATCCCAAGGCCTTCGCTGAAAAAAGAAAAAAAGATGTACCCCTCCCCCGGCCTCCTGCTAAAAAGAAAAATAAATCTAATAAAAATTTGCACTCTCCACCAACCCTTCACTGGAAGAGGGAAAAAATATTTTTTTTTTAAAATTCCGGGATCTACTGAAAAAGATAAAAAATCTAAAAATACAAAATTTTGCACCCCCACACCTTTCGCTGGAAAAGAGAAAAAATATTTTTTAAAAAATGTTTCCTGGGCCCCGCTGAAAAAAATTCAAAAATTTGCTCCTAGACCGTTCGCGGGAAAAAAGTCATATTGTTTGGTTGTTTTTGTTTTTATAATTAATGAATGAATAGAGTTATTCAAGGTATTATGTCACCATCTGCAGCGCTGTGGTCAGTTTGGGTTGTACGAAATTAGGTATTATAACGGAAAGACGTGACAAAATGAGTTTTCGTCATATCTTGAGACGTCATAATGGGTTGGCAAACTAGACGGCGCAATCTGCTAGACGGAGGGCTGTTAGCCTTACCTGTTTTTATTCCCGTTTTAATATTCGACAAATCATTCTTTAACTAAAATTCATTTGGTATCACTTTTAAATGTTTTCCAAAACCCCTCATTAGATTAGTTATCTTAAAATCCTTGAACTTGAGCTTCATTAGTACAGTGGCGCGGTACACCAGACAACATCTGCGGTATACCGCAGTACCACGGACCAAAGGCGCGGTGCACAGCTAGTCCGAACAGAAAGTAAGAAAATGTGCGGTACACCGGACTGAAGGCGCGGTACACCGGACCAAGGGTGCGGACCAAGAACACGGTGCATGGGGTAGCCCGTCAGTCAGCTATGAAATCGATACGAGGAGAAGTGCGGTACACCGCACCATATCCGCGGTACACCGCGAGAAAGGGTTTTCTGCACTTTAGAATAAGACAAAGCTTATATCCGTTGGAGTTAAAATCTATCCGTTAGATAGAAGCCTTTTGACCGTTGGAAGCTTATTTCAGCTATAAATTGAAGCTCATTCAAGACACAACTCATCCCTTCCATCTACCAATCTTAAGAGCAATTAATATTATCATTCAAGAAGGTTTCAAAGGAGCATTCAAGTCATATTCATTCCTTAAGCTACATAGTTTATATCCACTCATTTAGGAGTCTAGTTACAAGCTATTATACCACCCCTAAACACTTTTCTTTTCCTCTTAGTTCTTGTAATAGATTAAGAGAGTAGTGTGAGTATAGGTTCTATACTTGGTTCCTTGTGTTGGTGATAACACAAGTGTTTTTCCTTCAAGGTTTTTGAAGTGGTTGTAAAGGGTTTGTAATCTCACCCTGGTTAAAGAGTTACGAAGATTAGTTGAGAATCTTGCAAATCCTAAGGAGGCTTCCTTAGGTAGTGGATGTAGGGAAACCGAACCACTATACATCGTTGTGTATCTCTCTATCCCTACACTCTTTACTTTTCCGCACTCTATATGCTTGATAAAATGCTTATATGAATAGTTTGATAATATTGTCTTTTAGGATTATCTAGTTCTTGACTATTTAGTTTGCTAAAACAATAGGATTCAAATTTGCTTTTAATTTTATTTACTTGAAGTAAAATTAGCCGATTAATTTCCATTGTCCTATTCAACCCCCCTTCTAGGACGCATATAGAATATCAAGGGCCACCGTGACTAGGGGTCGGTTTTATATTGAAGTCTAGTTGTCGAGACTTGACATATCTGGATGTATTTTGTTTTTACTAGTCTAGAAAAAACTTGATTTAAATAAGAAGTTTATATTTATTTAAAGTAAAAAAGGAATAAATTCTTAAATCAAATAATTTAGTTTTATTATAGAAGGAAGAGTATTATTGTAAAAATGAATTAATTATTAATAATTTTATAATTTAAATAAGAAAAAATTATTTGAAAATAAAAACTTAGGAAGTTAAATATTTTATTATTATATAAATGAAAATTATCCTTTTATTTAAGCTAACTAGTTTTTTTTTTTTTTTATCAAAAGAAAGTCAAAATCTTAGTGAGTCTTTTTTTTTTTTTTTTGTCAAAAATCTTAGTGAGTCGATGTCATATCATTACACCCAACTTGTGGGCTGGCTCTTTAAATGACTTTTGTTTGACACTATTAGACTTGCTAATTTCTTTCCTTCTATCTTTTCCGTTTAGCAGAAAGGAATTAAGGGGAGGGGAATTGAGGGGAGGGGGACCGCTAACCTAGTTATGGTACCTATATATTCCTTTCCATTGAAACCCAATTTTTTCTTTAAAGAAAGTTATTTATTGAAGGCCTAAAAATAGAATGCTGGGGACAGAAACAAAGAAAGCCTCTGCTCATAATAATCTCTTACCAAAGAATCTCATCATTAGTCTCCCTTAATTATGTTTTAAAGCATTCTTTGGAACCACATTATTTAAATAAATCCTAAAGTTCAAGATTTTAATTGGAAACAAATGGGGAAGAATAAAAAAAAAGTTACTCCAATAAATAGTTGTGATTAAGAGCCTGACGTTTTGGGGGCCAAGGCAAACTTTTAAAAATGGGCCCTCAGAAAATCTTATGTGTTTATAGATGATTATATTTTTTACTTAAGTTAGTTAAACTATTTTTTATATAAAACAAAAAAGATGGATTAGTATTTTTGTTTTGAATTAGGCTAAAATTGGGTATTTTTATATATAAAAAAGTTATACTATACATATAAAAAATTGGGGCCTAAAAGTTAGGGGGGGCCAAGGCCATGGCCTCCTTCGCCTCCCCTCAGGACCAGGACCGGCCATGATTAAGAGTTGGCTCAAATAATTTAAGAAATTAAGGCCCTGATTGGTTCGTGAAATATTTTTCCTGTTTATATTTTTTCTGTATTCTAAAATACTAATAAAAACGTGTTTGACTAGAGAAAATGAAAATAGTATTCAGGAAAATTATATGAAAACGCTGCTATATTGGAGAACGTGAAATCGACGTTTTCCATATTTTCAAAAAGTATTGAAAACAAAAATTATTTTCACAAACCAAACACGGTCTAAATATCCAGAAAAATTAAAATAAATAATGAATACAATTGATCACTTCTAAAAGGTAAAAACAATCTTGCAATGATAAATGTTACATTTAGGGATGGTAGTGGTTCGATATTTTTATAAAAATATAAAAAATATAACCATAATTATTTATTTTAAACTATAACCGAACAGTTTTAACCATAGTTTTGTGATTATTAACCATTAGATTTTGATTTTTCTAAACGGTTTTGCAGTTTTTAAACGATAACCAAATGATAAAAATAGACTACACATATAAGAAAAATTTCAGAATATATACAAAACTGTGTTGGTATTTGATAAAATTGGATATTAGTTATTTAGTTGGTTAAATCTATTATACAAATTTCGTTTTTAGGATTTAAATATATTTTTTAACTAGATTATTATAAAATATAAAAATATATATGATCGTTTTTTGGTTATTCGGTTTTTCTTACACAAACCTAACAGTTTTAACTTTTGGTTACACTTTTTAAAACCAAAACCTAATAGGTTTAGTCACAGTTATACAACCGGTTTTTAATCGGTTTCGCATTTTAATCGTAACCATTGTCATCCCTAGTTACACCGTTTAAAAGATGCAATTTTTAAAAAAGTGAAAATTTGAACTTTTCATATTTTATTTGTATGGTATCCTTATTATATATTGATAGATGAAAATGAGCCATTTTTTAATGGTATATTAATTTGATAGTTAACGTATAATGAAATATTATATTAATTTTTTTTAGCTTAAATAGAATTGACCGTAAAGTATACAAATTTCTACTATATTTATATAACCGTTACAAACCCAAAAAAGAGAGTATTTGATCTGGTATAGAGTTAGCCTCAGGCCGGTACACTCCTAGAAAGAAAGGATGTTTGTTAACAAGACATAACTATCGTAAATTCTATACTCTATGGTCTCCCTACCCCCGTAGACCATGAAATCCCTATAGATTCTGAGATGAGTCAAAGTAGCTAATTAGGATTGCTAAAAACTGATCTTCTTAAGATAGGGAACTTAATTTGTTGTACTATAGTGACTTGTAGCCCTTCTTTCTGTTTTAGCTAGAGTCGGTTCTCCTTATCTCTCGTTCCAACATAAACCATTTTATAAATTCTTTTAATTATTTCCGATATGAATTATGTTAAAACGTGGCGTAACATTATGAAAAAGAATTAATTGATTTTTTGATTTTTATGTTTTCATTTGTATTATATTTTTTAACAGATTAGAAAACTTATTATTATATAAAAATTATTTTCTATTTGTAGCAAGAAATTGATTATTTCAAAAGTAAAATTAAGAGGAATCTACAAATAAAGCCTCAAAAATATAAAATTTTACTTATAAAGTCCCAACTAAAATCTTATAAAAGAACTAATTTTGATTTCTTGGTTATCTTGTTTAGTTTATACTCCGATTCAGTTTTATCTTTTGGTACGTACCAATATTTTCTGTTTGGTACGTACCAATTTTTTCTGTTTGATACGGACCAATATTTTTCTGTTTGATACGTACCAATTAAATTTCTATATCTTTGTTCGTTTTACGATTGTTATACAATCAATTTTTATATAATTGCATGATAGGTCTCTAATAGCTTTTGTATAAACTTAAATGATTTTTGTCCATGTCCAAGGTTAATGTCAGTACTTATTAAGATAACCCAATCCAAGCTACCGTGTCAAGGTCCAATAGGTACGTGCCAAACAAATTTTTTCTGCAAAAATAATTCAAAAAGAAAACGAAACATGAAACACTCGCATTAGAACAAAAATAAAAAGATAACATTTTCACGATAACACCGAATTGGTATGTACCAAACAGACCAGTTCGGTATGTACCAAACTGATCCAAAATTGTATGTACCAGTTAGATTCAAATCCAAACAAATTAAAATCTCATCACACTCTGCTGAAACAAAAAACAAAGAAAAATCTCTTCAGACTCGCTTGAACAAAAATAATAAAAAAAATGGAAAATAAAACCTTGAGTATGTGAAAATTAAACGTTGAAAACAATGAATTTTTTTTCCAAAACAAAAACAATGAAACATGATAATGATAATGGTGGAAAATGGCCACTGCTGGAACAAAATAAAAAAAAATCGATTCACCTCACTGCTGGAACAAAAAACAAAAAGAAATCTCTTCAAATTCACCATTCGAACAAAAAACAATAAAAAATTCTCTTCACACTCAACATTGGAAAAAAAACAAAATAAAATCTCTTCCACACTCACCATTCGAACAAAAAACAAAAAGAAATCTCTTCACACTCACATTGGAATAAAAAACAAAATGAAATGTTGTGCCAGCGACGGTGGAGAATAGGCCACAAAGGCGGCGGTTTCTTGTGCATTAGAGCGCCGATGGAGAAGGTAAGATCTAAAGAGATGGCGATGGTTTTCACTGGCAGGTGCGGCGCCAGAGAATGGCCCACGAATAGAGGTTTTTTTAGGCATGAGTTGGTGTGAAGAGAGAGAAGAGAGAAGGGAAACAAAACCCTAATAGGGTTTTTTCTGTGATAAAAACGTTTTCTATGTACAAGTATAAAAAGAAAGGGTATTTTGGGCTTTTTATTTTTTTAGTTAAATTCCAACTGAATGGAAGTATTGCCAATAGATTTAAAGCATATATATCTATATTATAAGGCACAAGCAAAAAGTCAAAGAACGGTCCAGATTTTCTTACAGCAAAAATATATGGTATCTAAAATCATCTAGATCTTGCCACATGTACTCTAACCATAATACACCCCACTACTATCACCACTACTTCATTCCTACCTACCTAATAATCCACGAACTACTAAATATCTCATTCAAAAGAAAAGTTACGCTACACTCTAAAGATTAATACAGGAACTACCAAATATCTCATTCAAAATTCACAAAGGTTTACACTCTAAAGATTAATCAAGAAAGAACTACCAAATATCTAATTCAATCACAAAGGTATTTTTTTCCTTTCTTTTACTTAAAAGTATAATTTCTCAATTGTTTTAGTTCTTATACATTTTGTTTTACCAAAACTTGAGTTTTTGTTGTCCAACGATCTTATTAGATTGTAGATATGAAATTCGTTTGTTGTCCAACTTTAATATTTTCTTTTACATTCAACTAATCTAATCTGTCATAAGGACCAATAGTGCAATTTATATAATTCCTCTATTACTAGAATTTTTTTACTAAAATTGATCATATTGATTCTGTATAAGGCAATTCGGTTAGAGTTTCCTATCTAGGTGTTTTTTTGTCTGTAATGGAAATAATCAAAAATAGTCGTATTTCATAAATATAGGAGACTGACGTTCAACTTTTAATTCAAAGGGTCAATGTAATTTTGCTTTTATGATACAAATCTATGTCATAGTCATATATTGAGAATTCTATTTTAGAATGTGTCTTGGTCTTATTTTTTATCATCCCATTTGAGTAGTACTATGGCTGAGATTCTATATAAATCTTTTGTTGTCCAACGATCTAATTTCGAATGTAGAAATTATTAGATTGTAGATTATGAAATTCGTTTGATTGACTATAAAACCGGTCCACTTCAGGCTCTAATATACTGTGAGAATAAATGTTCACTCTCAACTCATATATGTATATGTTCAACTAATCTAATCTGTCATAAGGACCAATAGTGTTATTGTAATTTCTCTCTTACAAAGTTGATTAATTTTACTCCGCATAGTGCAATTTATGTCATTTCTCTGAATTTTTAACTAAATTTTAACATTTTGATATATTGCCGTTGTTTTGATTCTTATACCTTTTTTAACTGAAGTTGAGTATTTGATTTATTGTCATTTCAGATGGATCAATATTTGGGATACAAGTTGAAGACAAACCAAGTATTTTTTTAAGTTCAAGTAAGTTAGTCTAACAATTTTCCTAATACTATGAATAACTGATGACTTTAATTTAAATGAACTATTAAGTGGTATCCCAATTTTTGGACCAATAACTTAATACATTTTGTTTATACTTTCTGTTATTTTCTGATTATTTGATGTATTTAGTAGTTACCTGTCATTGTTGTGCATACTTACATCTTAATAATCCAGAAAGAATAATCCAGAACGAAATACCATATATCTCATCCAAAAAAATAATCCCTGTATTTTTTTTTTCCTTTCTTTTAGTTGAAAGTATATTTCTCAATTGTTTTAGTTCTTATACATTTTTTTCCCAAGAATTAAGTTTTTGCAATTCATGGAAGAGAAATATGGAACTGTATAATGTATGTCATAAGGACCAATACTGCAGTTTATGTCATTCTTCTAAATTTTTTAACTGCATTTGAACATTTTGATATTTCTCATTTCTTTTGATTCTTACACATTTTTTTTTACACCACTTAAGTTTTAAGATATGCACATCGATATATTGTATGTCATAAGGACCAGTAGTGCAATTTATGTCATCCCTCTCATACTAGAATTTTTTTTATACTAAAGTTGAGCATTAATATTTATTGAAGTCAAACCACGTAATTTTTTATAAATTTTCAGTAAATTAATCTACCTGTTTTCGTAATACTATGAATAAATGATGATTTTAGTTTAAATGAACTATTATGTGGTATCAGAATTTTTATATCGGTAACTTAATACATTTTTGTGAATGCATGAGGACTTTATTATAAATGAACTTTATTGTGTAATCCAAATTTTTATATCAATATTTTAATGCAATTGAGGTTACATAAATCACTACTCCAGGTACCTTGATGCAATTTTTGCCCCACATTGCTTTAATGAATTTTTTTCATGCATTGTTTCCAACTTCGGGTATTTAGATAGATCGCACATATAAAGTACCTTGATCCTAAAATTGCCCCATATTACTTTTATGCAATTTTTCGCATGCATTTTTTTAAAAAAAAAATTAAATATAATTTGTTATATTATGAAAAACGTTACAAAATAGCCCGTATATTTGGTTTTTTCTATTAGTTTGTTATGATAAATTATGTATTTAACGCTCAGGTTACACTACTGAAGACCATGCATAACTTTTATGAAGGAGAGACAAGTGAGATTTACAAAAAATCACTTTTTCGACCAAATGCCCACTGAGTTAGCTAACAAAATATTTTTTATTATATTTCTAAATTGTTTATTTATTCCAATTTTTTTGTAGTAATGTTGTAGTATAATTATAGGTAGAATTGTGTTCCAAAAAAAATAAGGGTATTGTCATACTTGATGAGAATGATCTTGGTCGGATAAATGTTCAACAAAATAAAAATATTTAAGGAACAATTCAACAAGTAATAGAATAAAATAAAAATTGTTAATTTTGTTTAGTATATCTAATTTAAATAAATCATCAGGAATGTGATAGAACAAATATAAAGGGAAAGGAAAAGGTCAAACCCCCTGTTAAATCAAAATCCAAGAGAAAGAGTTTGCAAATGGTACACTATATTATTTGTTTTTAACCATATTAGAAATTCAACTACCTTCATGTACAAAATTAACTTTACATTCATCAAAAAATAGGTTTCAGGCAATATTGAGTTAACTAGAGCTCTATTAGCACAATGTATACGGCGAGAGAGGGAATTGTTAGCTCATACTTATCAAGTGATAAGTAAAGAGCCAAAATCACCCTCATTGAATTCTCGGCTTCGATTAAATCGACAATTATATAGAGCACATGAGATTTCATGTGAACGATTGAATATTTCCAACTCGCAAAATTAAGTTCAAAACATAACAATACAAGCTTATATTTAACCACAAGTTCATTGCTCAAGTAATTATGTGGATGGAATTTCAAGGATACGTGACCAAGAGGTTCGGTTGTCATCTAATCGTAGATTAGGTTAAAGTTTACATTGGGAAAAATATAGGTCGCGTCAAATTTTAAATCGCATGGACTCTCCCAGTGATACTCTCCTACGAACAACTCATCCTGAAAGTAACCATGTGCTTGATAGAACTCCAATCACACCAAACCATATTGACCTATCAAATACGCATTCCATGGTTGAACCACAACATATCGTGGGAACAAATTATTGAAACCCCAGCATATTCATATCATGAAGACGAATATGATAGTGGTGGAGAATATAATAGTGAAGCTCATCCACAATATACCATCACAGAAGATATAAATGATGTACGTTTTTCATTGGGTGAAATGAATGTAATATGCCCGCATTGTAATGCTTTACAATGGAAGGCTGAAAGATTAAAAAACCCTCATGTTTCACAACCAAAATGAATTTGTTTATTTTTATGGTGGATATTTTGATAGATTATATTTTTTATCATCTTTATGATTGATGTTTTTTTAGGTTGTTAAATTTTTTTTTGGTTTATTGTGCACAGATAATTTAGAATCTTGGACTTTATTATAAGTATTACAACTGAGTGGATTGAGAGTATTGTTAAAATCAATTTATGTTGCGTATTAATTTACTAAATCATAATAATGTAAATTTACGTAAACTCATGATGTTTCTTTCATAATTATAATCACACAGTCTTTAAATAGTGCCCCTCGGGCACGGGTTATCCCTAGTATATATATATATATATATATATATATATATATATATATATATATATATATATATATATATATTATATAAATATAAAAATAAGCCCCTAAAATTAAACTTAGATATCTATATCTTGTTGCTATTTTTCTATACGTATCAATATATTTCAAAATTTAATGAAACCCGTATGTTATTGTATTTTACTGCTTATTTGTCTATGCACATATATTTCATTTTGGTTAAGCAAAGGAATATTTTTTGTAATCATAATCTTTTTTTAATATAATAATAACAAATTCAGATCCAAAATCTATTTACTCAGTTTTATATATATTCATCAATCTTTCTCCATCAAATTATATGGTTATAGTTTAATCAAATTATATAACTTGTTATAGAAGAAATATTGAGATGCAAATTCTATTTTTTATATCATTATCTATGTCTTAATTTTTTTTTTAGGCTAAACATTTTGAAAGTATCATTTTCAAGCCAAATGTATTTAAAACGATTATTTTTAAACTATTTTATTAATTTCGTGAAATATTTCATACATTTTAAGAATAATTTGAACATTTCAAATAAATTATATTTTTATTTGGCCGTATCGCAATCTAAAAACTTTATTTAAAGTGTCCAAATTATATTTTAAAATCTATGAAATACTTCACGGAATTAGTGAAATGGCTTAAGAATGTTCATTTTGAATATGTTTAGCCTAAAAATAGTACTTTCGAAATGTTTAACCTAAAAATATTTTTAAAACATAGATAATGACCTAAAAGTGGGATTTACTCAAAATTGAGATAGTATTCTTTTAGTTTAAAAGTATTTCTTAGCTAATGTATAAGCTATACTTCCTTTATTTTATAGTTTTTTATTTATTAAAAATAAAAATTTCAAAATGCTCATTCAATTAGGAGATAATTCCCAATTAATTACACTTCCTCATTTTTCATTCTCAAAAAAAAGGAAGGAGGAAATTACTTCCTACTTACTCACAAATTTTCAACTTAATTCTCAAATAAGCACATGGTCATATTTACCTTCCATTATTGCCCTTATATGTTTTTTTATTTTATTATATATTTATATTATATTTCTATATTAATATCTGAATTTATTTTTTCATTTTTTTAAATATTTTTTTTTCGATTTTTTTTTAAATTTTTTTTTTCGAATTTTTTTTTTCCGAAAAAATATTTTTTTTTTTTGAATTTTTTTTTTCTGAAATTTTTTTTTTGAAAAATATTTTTTTTTTTCGAATTTTTTTTTTCCGAATTTTTTTTTTTTTTTTGAAAAATATTTTTTTTTTTTTCGAAATTTTTTTTTTTTTTGGAAATTTTTTTTTTTCGAAAAATATTTTCGAAGATTTTTTCATTAACACACAAGTCCATACTGTTTTGTGTTACTGTAACTCATACATCAAGCGATTGTGTGTTACATTAACACACAATCAGATTTTCAGACTATCTGTACACTATTATTTATTTTCTGTATATCTTATTCTGTGTTCCTGCAACACACAATTGTTATTTGTTGTGTGTTTAAGCAACACAAAACTGTAAATGACACACAAGTCCATACTGTTTTGTGTTACTGTAACTCACACATCAAGCAATTGTGTGTTACATCAACACACAATCAGATGTTCAAACTATCTGTACACTATTATCTATCAGTGTACAAATATTCTGTATATCTTATTCTGTGTTCCTGCAACACACAATTGTTATTTGTGTGTGTTAAGCAACGCAAAACTGTAAATGATAAACGCATTGTGTGTCTTACCAACACAAAGCCCATACTGTTGTGTGTTACTGTAACACATACTTTCAGCAATTGCGTGTTGCATGAACACATAATCAGCCTACATATACATTATTATATACCTTTGTGTACAAATATTCTGTCTGTCTGATTTTGTGTTCATGTATCACACAATTTGTTATTTATGTGTGTTTAAGCAACTCAATATTATACATATTGGGTGTTCATGCAACACACAACACATATGATTTTGTGTTACTTTAACACACAATTATCATATGTACTAATGTTACATCATGTTATCATAGAAAAAAAATTCCGGGGGAAAAAAAAAAATTCGGAAAAAAAAAATCGGGAAAAAAAATTTCGAAAAAAAAAATTTCCGAAAAAAAAATATTTTTCGAGAAAAAAAATATTTTTCGAAAAAAAAATATTTTTTGAAAAAAAAATATTTTGAAAAAAAAAATATTTAAAAAAAAATCTGAAAAAAATAAATAAATATTAAACTATAATTAATAAAATATATAATTAAAGTAATTAATAATAGGTAGAAGGATATTTTGGTAATTGGGTAATATTTTGTGCTTAATTGGGAATTAAGTTGAAGTTGTAATTAATAGGGAATACTTACCTTCTCCGCGTAATTAATTGGGCGTTGCCCCTTCAATTAGAATATTAAGATTTTTTTATTGTGTTATTAAAATATTAAAAATTATATTTTTAATATATATTTAAGATATTAAAATATTTTATGAATTTAATTATATAATATATATATAATATAGTTATATTATTTTCTAATATAGGTAAAATATTAAATGAACAAAAAAATTGAAAATAAGTGAGAAAGTAGTAGTTATTTATTTTATTTTTTTCAAAATGAATAAAGAAGCGATTTTATTTTTTGGGGGGTCAGGTAATAAAGAAACGTTAATTAGTGCAGCCAAGAGCACTCAAACTCCAAATCAATAGTTTTGAAAAAGAAATCTGGTCAAATTAGTCAAAGTTTTACACCTTCAAGAAACAAAATCTAGCATCATTGAGTGAAGAGTTTCGAAGATTAAAAGATTTATTTCTTGACTAATGATCATCATGCTTAGACCCCCTTAAACACTGCATATATGTGGGCACAAAGTGAAACGTAAAGCCAACTCATGAACTTCTCATATTAAATATGCATTATCTTTTGCTTTTTAGTTTTTGATACGCGGGTTGACACTCTAATCAAGTGATTTTGTCACAAACCCTATAATTACTTTCCTAAATTGCCTTAATGAATTAACCTCGAAAAAATTAATATGAATATGTAAAAGGATAAATGAGTGAATACGTAAAAGGACAAATGAGTTACAACTGACAAACCAATTTTTTTTATAAGGAAAATTCTTCTATCCAATATTAGATGATCCTAGACCAATGATATTAATACACATATCTATGTTTTAAATTTACAAAAAGTAACTAACTTATTAATCTAATGACATGTGTTTTGTTATATTAATTAATGATTATGATATGAATATTGGGCCATCCAATATTGGATGGAAGTCTTACCCTTTTTATAAATAGAGAAACAAAATAAGAGACATTGATCCTCATTTGATTGCTAGTCTTGAGACTGATCCCTAATCTACTGTTGGTCTAAGCACCCTATGTCTCTTCGTCTAGCGGAATACGCGGTTTCATCAGCCAACCCACTGAGGACAATAACGAAAGGACATGTTACCCTGTAAACCCGCAATCTCACATATCCTAACACAATAGGGTCGGACTAACCACCGAACTAATGACGGTGACCTAATACCTAAATGATTTCAAGCTTGTCTGAGAAAATGATCTTACTATATGTTGATTCCTCGCACGATACAACTACTTCCAGCACCGCTCATGCTTCATCTTTTGTGCCAGAGCCAGAGTCCACATCGAAAGTCTTCGAAATAATCTTCCGCCTACTTTTCATCTTGTCAATCTCGACCATCCCAGTGCCTGCAGGTTAGACGATTTGGAAAAGGCGTCGCACGTGATGAGAATCTGTGCATTCCGCACTTCGATGTCGTTGTGTTATGAAATTACCGTATTTTCTTGGTGATTATGTGATAAGGTTCCCGTTATACTCCAATTTCCCCCAAACATACCAGTTGTTCCTTTATTCGTGGATCGAATTGCGACTTCAGTATCCAAATTTAATGATTAGGTACTGACCAAGGATGATTAGGGACATGCCAAGGATATATATATATATATATAGTTTAGGTCTAGGGTCGGTCCTGACATTTTAAGGGCCTAAGGCAAACTTTAACAAATAGGCCCCTAAAAAAA
Organism: Nemophila menziesii; assembly: GCA_029959085.1. Lineage (NCBI taxonomy): Eukaryota > Viridiplantae > Streptophyta > Magnoliopsida > Boraginales > Hydrophyllaceae > Nemophila > Nemophila menziesii. The sequence continues at coordinate 20,292,973 of JARWIR010000007.1, read as the reverse complement.
TATAAATTACATAACAAAAATCTATATTCACCAAAAATAAATTTATCTTATATCTAATTATTTAAAAAATTTAATATAGTTGAATAAATGCATTTTAGTATAAATTAAAAAATAATTTAGAAAAAAAAAATATACTTGTGTTGTGATATTTTAGACAAATATATAAAAAAGTAGCGAACTTTTTTTTATAAAAAATAGTCAAACCTTTATTTGATTTAAATTGAACTAAAACTGAATTTTCTCAAATAAAATAAATTATACTTTTGTATAAAAAAAATATAGGGCCCCAATATTATAAGAATTGGGAAAGGGTCAAAGGCCATGGCCTCCTTCGCCTACTCCCAAGAGCGGCCACGTCTAGGTCGAAACCTAGAGTGTTCCCAAAATCAAGGAGTCTAAATCTTACTAAAATTCGTATTCCTAAGTTGTAGGACAGGATAGACCTTTGTAGATTGATTTGGTCATATTTCCTTCATTACTTATCGGAATTCAATGTATTTTATATAGAACTGACCGCAATTCAAAGATCTACCAGCTCCTAAAAGGGCTCCTCTAAATTCGTAACCAGTATTCTGAAGCTTTACAATTAGTAGACGTATTTCCAGCATGGCAGATTCTTTTACTTTCCAAATCTATCCAAAATTTGCTTTTCAATGATGAATAAGGTTTTTTTTTGTTTTTCTTAATTTCTTATCATTAACCTTAATAGCTTCTAATACCTAAGTGCTACACAAATTACACGCAAAAACTCACAAAATAGCAAAACACCTAAAACTAGACAAGAAAGTGTAAAGTATGAATAAATGGGGAAAATCCCAAAACTAAGTACTAAACATCCCTAAAATGATGTCTCGTGACTAGATTATTCTATCACATAAATGAAGACCTCAAGACCCTAAACTCAAAGTCGGACACAATAAGGATAAGAACATTAGGGTAGTCAATAATAAATATAGAAGAAGAAGTAGTAGAGGTAGAAAGTAATGAATGAACCTAGAGAAAAATATCTAAAAAGTATCATGTAGTAATATTAAAGAAATAATGCACACTACACCTATTATATACATAATCAACATCTCATAATTTCAAGTCCAGGTTAATTTCGCAATGCTAGAATGAGCGATTTTGACTTAGTTCATGATGACATATATAGGGTGATCATAGATCCTAATATTGTATCCAATGGTCCACCTAACTACTCCCTAATTGTTCAATTGTTACTCAACCATGCAGTTAGAATCCCTAAGGTCATAGCGGTTGTAATGTTTGCTTAGGGACGGTATGATATGTATATTTAGATAAAGAAAAGTGAGATTTTGGCTTCCTCCTCACTAACCATCAACGAATCGCACTAGAGTTTGAGTTTCACTCGAAAATGTTCTCACTCAACCCAATTTTTATGCTTTCTGATTTGCATCCCCTAAATAACCCAACAAAACCTTTTCTGATGATTTTTTTTTGGACGTTAACCTTTTCTTATGATTACATAACACATTTTCCTCTTTGCCTGTCTAATTCTTATATTCTTTCACGTATCATTTTTTTATTTTCTAAGCTAGCCATGGCTCTTTTTTTAATGTGAGAAATCATGCTACTTTTTTTTATATTTTTTTCTTTTCAATAATTTCTCTTTTATCCCGCCAAAGGGTTACAATACCCATAATCATATCACAATTACAATTCACAATTTTCCAAACCCAATGTTTCCCATTGTTGAAAACCACCACCCCAAACTCAACTCTAAAACGCCTTGTCTCAGGGTTGCGATTCAAGTGCAAGTCATATAAATAAGTCCTATAAATTAAGGGGTATCACTTGTAATATGGCTAATAAAAGGCTTTAGAAAGGCCAAGAGGGGGCTAAGACGGATAATAATAATTTCAAATAAATGGATGAGAAAATTAAAGGCTTCAAGTGGCTAACATGAAAGAACTGCCTTAATCATTTTTCTAACCTACTTGATCTCATTATTTTTTTATTTTTACTTCATAGATTAAGCGGATTTATCAACTAATTTCAAATCTCACGTTCTATACATTCCTCAAGTCTCTCTAAGATTCAACTTGACACTTCATACACATTGCAATGTATTACTATTATAGAAGGGGAATCACTCACTATTATTAAAGTCTTGGAATTATGCAGAGAATTTTCCAATGAAAAGAAGACTATCTTCTCAGATAGCCTTGAACTTATTTAAGGTATTGAATAAATGTTGGCAGTTAGTTGGAGACTCAAGCCGTTGGTGAGACGAATCAAGAGGATGGCAGAAGAAGCTGGCCCGATCAGTTTCAGCATGCCTAAACGACTCAACACCTAGGCAGACAAGTTAGCAAAAACGGTCAAACACAGGACAATAGCAAGAAGGCCAGATGCATCAGCCGTGTTAGAAGATTTGTTTTCATAGATTAGGCATAGGATAACTAGTTTAATATATATATTTAGGTTTCTTTCTCTATATGAAAAAAAAAGGAATACTCTAATGACTATAACAAGTTAACATCTAACAATTTTTGTTTTAATGTATATCTTGAATAGTTAATAATGAAGTACAATATTGTGACCAAGAAAAAACCTGTTTTAGTTGGAGTATAATGATGTTCAATTTCCTTCTATCTTTCTCTTTCTCTTTCTCTCTCTATCTCAACCTTTTTTTCTCTCTTTTTGCTGCATATCTGCACATTAAATAATGAAAACGGCAGATTCCCAAATCATCATCATCCCCTCCACTCCTAAGAAAACAAGCATAATTGCATCCAACAACAACAACAACAACTAATCTTCTAAGGCCATATTCACTTATCTATCTCTCTTCTACTTAGTTGCTTTCTCCAAAGCCTTCTCTTCTTCTTCTACTTCTACATACAACAATTCCAATTTAAATACTCCATCAATCTCTATCAACTTTTCCCTCTCACAACCCCCATATCTCTTCTCTTCTATTCATCGAACAAACCTATGATGAGTCACTCTTCATCTACTAGTTCTGTCAATGGCTTTTATAACTTCCTTACTCGAGGCCTCGACAATCTTGATCACTCCTTTGTTACACAAAATTTCATGTCAATTCACTTTCTTCAACATGTTCTTTCTTCCCTACGTTCATTTCATTCCCAACTTGCCCTTTTAGTCCAGAAACTTCACTTGCCTGTTGGCGAAAAATGGCTTGACGAATATATGGATGAAAGCTCCCGCCTTTGGGAAGCTTGCCATGTTCTTAAATCTGCACTTTCCACCATGGAAAATTTCTATTCTGCTGGGATTAATATCGCTTCTTCATTTCATGATCATACTATTTTAAATCCTCAACTTTCCCGCCAGGTGGGTATATTAAAGCTATTTCGCATTTTACATGTACTAATGGTGCAATTAACCTGTTTAATATCGACCCTTTTCGTATTTCTATGATATAATTACAATTTGATCAATTTCTTTTATGATTATAAATAGGTCATTCGAGCAATCACAGGTTGTCAAAGGGAGATATCAGCACTAGAAGAAGAGAACAAAGGGTTAATCGAAACAAGATTGCAAACTCTATCTATACGATTCGATGAAAACGTGTTAATCGAATCAAAATTCAATGGATTCAACGGGTTTCGAGGAGTCCTTTACGCGATGAGGAATGTAACATCATTACTTTTAGTTATTCTACTGAGTGGATTAGTATATTGTTGGCCTGAGACATGTTTTAATCAAGAAACATACGAAGGAAACATGGTATTCGGTTCCGCTTTCATGGTTTCAACAGCGAGATTACATCAAAGAGTTGCGGATGAGCTGAATAACAATGGTGGACAACAAGGGATTCTTGTTTATGAGTTTCAAACTGCCAAAAACGCCATTAATGAGCTTAAAATGGAGCTAGAAAGAGCAATGGAGTATGGATCAGAAAGAGATAATATTCAAGAGAAGATTGAGAATTTGAATAATTGTTTTGGGATATTGAAAAGTGGAGCTGAGAATATAATTGGGCAAGTTGATGATTTCTTTGATGAAATAGTTGAATGTAGGAAGAAGCTTTTGGATATGTGCACTCATAGGTAGAGAAAAATCATGATGATGATGTGTAGTGAAGCTATAGGTAGAGAGACAAAAAGGAACTCAAGTGTAAGAAAGAATGAATGAATCTCTTTTGTGGCTTTTCATTTTACTTTTCCTTCTTTTTCTTTCATCTCTTCCCTTGTATCTAATGTGTTTATAATGTCTTTTCCCTTAATAACCCTTTTTTCAACTATAATATGTAATCTGAACAATATATAAATATGTAGATTGACTCCAAATTTTAAAAGATATTTATAAATTTATACCATATGAAGGGCTCGTTTGTAATATCTTAACATCCCAAGTCCAAAAAAAAAAAATTATCTTAACATCCAAAAATCAATTTTGAAAGACTTTTTGTTTTGCTAAAATGCTAAAATTAGGAAAATTTGAATTTTGATTATTAAATAAATTTTACTCTATTTATATTGTGCTATTTCTATCGTTATTTACATCACAAATTCTTGAATATGCCGCCTTAAACTATATATTAGGATCCATGACACTAAATTATATTCATAATATTATGTGAGTTATTCAAATATTTGAATTTATCACGTAATTATAACTTTGTTTTATTTTTTTATCTAGTATCTATATATGATATAACTAATAAATAATTTAAGGAGAAGCTTTCTCAAGTTCCAAGCCATGAGAAATAATAAGAAGGAAAAGGAATGTGATTCTTGGGCTAATTATAAGAAAGTAACAAAATAACTAAAAAAGATAGACAAGAGAAAGAATATGTCAAATATATATAGCAAAAAATGCCACTTTTTATCTTGCACAGCTAGCTATTATATTCCAAAAGTGATCAAGAAAATGCTAATGATAAGAATGTGTAAAGTTGTATTCTTTTATTCTTTAGCATGTTATGCCAAATTTCAAATAAATTATAGGGAGTATCATATTTCATTTCTAGACGTCTAAGTTCACAATATTCACAATATTTTATGTTATATAGGTGTATAATTATTTCAGACCTCAATTTTGTTAATGAATCGTATCAATAATAAAACTTATAAGATTATCTTCTATGCAATTTAAATATTCCTTAAAATAACCCTATCGTCATACAATTAAGAAACACGTACACTAGCGGATCCATAAAATTACCATAGGTACTTATACTATAGGAAGTTTAATTGATCCATAAAATTACCATAGGTACTTATACTATAGGAAGTTTAATTATCAAGTAAAAAAAATCAAAGGAGAACTTATATTTTTATAAATTAAAATTGTAAATAATATTTCGTTTAAAAAATGTGCCATATAAGACAAGGACAAAAAAATATTTGATATTTAGTAACTGCCCACAGATTTTATAAAGTGTTCAAGAGAAGATTCTTCTTCTGTCAGTGAAAAAGAATATGATTACAACAAAAAAAAGGTAAAAAAGAAATTATGCTTTCTGTCCGCATAACAAATTTTTCACTGTACCAGATCATGACAGCTAATTAAGAAATTAAAACTCAAAATCTTTTTTTTTTCTTTTCGTCCGCATGAGTAATATTATCTCTTCTTAGTAGTAATTAAAGTTAAACCGCGTATAGTTTTTTTTTTTCAACAGCAAATGTAAGTAAATATTACATCTTAACCATAGATAAATAATTATAAAGATCAATGATAGAAATTGATAGGGTGTCTGAGATGTTGTAACCCGCTTGGTAGCTTTGGCAGCTAGATCTGCCATCTGGTTCAAATCTCTCTTGATCTGCCAACTAATGCACCCACCTTTGGAGATACCTTAAACTATTTCAAGGTTGTCAGAATAGAACGAACTATTATGTATCTGAAGTTCTGCGGCCGCCCTCATGGCCAGGAGGACAGCCCAACTTTCACCTTCTACCGGTGAATTGACTCTTGCGCGCTTGACAACTTTGTGTTCTATTCTGCCGTCTTTATCTGCTCCAATTGCCACAATGCCTGCCGGTTCCCAGCTATGGCTGAATGCCGCATCGCTCATCCAGAGTATATCCTCGTCATCATCACCAAATAGATTTTCATTCTCTTCTTTATTTATTACTGTTCCATTTCTCTTGTCTCTACCATGGTTATCATCTGAAAATAAGTACTTTAGAAGTTCCTTCGTTTTCTCGTTAATTTCAATGACATTCTAAGACTTCTTCTCGAATAGGCCGCACATTCTCGCTTTCCAAATGTTCCATATCGTAATTAAAACAGTAGCTGTAACTAGTCTTTTATCCCATCCGTTCCTAGAGTAGCTCCCGATGATTAAAGTAGCCCACTCGCTGATATCACCATTAAACCGCGTAGAGTTAATGGTATTTTAATTATATTATCCTTGATTTTTTTTATTTGTTAGAAACATATTTTAATCAATTAGATTATTGGCCCCTTATCAGATGGTTCCCTCTCGACTTTTCGTCTATAACCTTAAGACAAACACTCAAATAAATAGAGTAGGTGCTAGCGTTTCTAACCATTCCTATGATATACCTTCTCTCACTACCATTTACAAAAGGAAAGGTTTATGATATTTTTGTAATTGTCTTGTGCAAACGTACGGTGGGAGTTTTACTGCGGTTAGGCTGCGCTCCAACTCACTTAAGGATGGGATGGCAGTGGTCTGCAACAAGCTCGTTCTGATCTTGGACACAGTACATTGGAATCCTGAAGCACCACCATGAACGCCACCACGAGGTAACTTTATAAACTAAAGAAAAAAACAATATAAAAGAGAATATTTTCTTGCAATTCAATATAAATTCTAAGTATTACAATAAGATAAAACTCATATTTATAGAAAAATAAGTGACCAATAAATAAAAAATATAAAATTTCATATTTTTAGACATCTAATATTGATAGAGATTTTTACCTACCGGGCCTTGAAGACACTCTCCCTATGTTCTTTCCCATCCCATTTACTTTTTCTTCTTACTAAGGACCTCAAATAAGATTTTAAACTATAACCCAAAATCTCAATACATTTTTATTCCCATTTGTTTTTTTGTTATCCTATATATAATATTTTATTTCAACATTTATTCAAACCTAATTCATTTTTTCTCTTTCTATCTCACTCTCTCTATCTCTTGAACAAAACCAAAAACTAAATAAAAGATGTCGCCGCCTGCCTCTCCTTCAACGGAGCACAAAAAACGTCGTCAGTCAAAGGAGTAGCATCTCTGTTCACAGCTAGCTTCACGAAGGCGACCTGTGCTTCGAACGAGATCTCTAAGCTCAAAGCTACAATGACCAGATCCTGGAGCTCCGAGATAAGCTGCTCGCCTGAAGATCCGTCAAAGCCAGGCTGCCCGCCGTGATGGTCCTCCTTCTTCTGAAACTCGTTCCGCGAGAACCGATTGGTCCCCTGTTCGTGAAGCTAAGGAAAAATCACAACGAAAATCATGCATGTAGCTTTTCCGGCAAAGCACAACTCAATCTTGCGCTCGTTCTTTGATTTAGAGATCTTCGGGGCGGCGGTCTTCGAGATCGAAAATGGGTTCAGGCCATGACAAATGGTTGTTTCGAAGCTTAGTTGGGATGGTTTGAAGCAGCGATAGTGAGGTTTAGATTGAAGCTCGAGCTCAAACAGCGATGGTTGTGGTTTAACACAGAGGTGGTGCTCCGATCTAGGTTCGACGCTCAGGCTAAAATGGTGGCTCCGACAGAGAACGTGTTAGCCTCACCTTGTTTTTATTCCCGTTTTAATATTCGACAAATCATCATTTCAACTAAAATTCATTTTGGTATCACTTAAGATGTTTTCCAAAACCCCTCATTAGATTAGTTGTGTTTACTTCCTTGTATTTAGCTTGAAATTCAAAAGAGCAGCTCCGCGGTACACCGGATGAATCACGCGGTACACCGCAGAGTCACGGACCAGAAGCGCGGTGCACAGGATAGCCCGTCAGTATGCTCATGAAATTGCATGGTACACCGGACCTAGGCGCGGTACACCGGACCAAGGCACGGACCAAGGCTGCGGTACATTGGATAGTCCGACCAGTAAGCTCGAAGTTAAGTCGAACAGCTCTGCGGTGCACCGGACCATATCCGCGGTACACCGCACAAGAGGGTTTTCTGCACTATTACAAGAGGACAAAGCTTATATCCGTTGGAGATAAAATAGATCCGTTAGAGAGAAGCCTTATGACCGTTGGACCACATTTTCAGCTATAAAATGGAGTTCATTCAAGACACAACTTAAGCCTTCCATCTACCAATCTTAAGAGCAATTAATTCTATCATTCAAGGAGGTTTCAAAGGAGCATTCAAGTCATATTTATTGTGAAGCTAATTAGTTATTATCTACTCATTTTAGGAGTTTAGTTACAAAGCTTTTATAAGCACCCCTAAACACTTTTCCCTTTCCTCTTAGTTCTTGTAATAGATTAAGAGAGTAGTGTGAGCATAGGTTTATGCTTGGTTCCTTGTGTTGGTGATAACACAAGTGTATTTCCTTCAAAGGGTTTTTGAAGTGGTTGTAAGGGTTTGTATCTCACCCGGTTAAGAGTTACGAAGATTAGTTGAGAATCTTGCAAATCCTAAGGAGGCTTCCTTAGGTTGTGGATGTAGGGAAACCGAACCACTATACATCGTTGTGTATCGTATTCTATCTCTACACTCTTTATATTTCCGCACTCTATATGCTTGATAAAATGCCTACTTGAATAGTTTGATAATATTGTCTATTAGGATTATCTAGTAGTATACTATTTAGTTTGCTAATACAATAGGATTCAAATTAGCTTTTAATTTTATTTACTTGAAATAAAATTAGCCGATTAATTTCTATTGTCCTATTCAACCCCCCTTCTAGGACGCATATAGTATATCAATTGGTATCAGAGCCTAGCTCTATTGTACTTAATCGTTTCTAGAGTTAATACGATATGGATTCTAATCAACCGGAAGGTTCATGTTCTACTAGACCTCCGCTTTTTGTAGGAAAAGACTACTTTGGGTGGAAAAAGAAAATGGAGATTCACGTCAAAGGAATTGATTACTTTTTATGGCTTGCCATCAAGAAGGGTCCTTATATTCCTTATGTTACGGGTAGTACTACGGAGGTGAAAAGTGAAGATGATTACAATGATCAAGACATAGCTAAACTCACCAAAAACAACAAAGCTATGAACATCCTCATTAATGGATTAAGTGTCACGGAATACGCTAGAGTTAGTGAATGCAATTCCGCTCATGAAATGTGGCAACTCTTGGAGCTATCATATCAAGGAACAGAAGATATTAAAGAAACTAAGATTGGTCTCTTTATCACTAAGTATGAGCTATTTCGTATGGAGCCCGATGAAGCCTTAAATGCCATGCATCAAAGATTTTCTAACATTGTCAACACCTTGAAAACTCTTGGTCAAGAGTACACCAACAAAGAACAATGCCGAAAAATCTTATTTGCTCTTCCAAGGAAATACAAATCTAAAATCAACTCTATAAGAGATACTAAAGATCTTTCAAAAATGACGGTTCATGAACTCATTTGCAACCTCATGACGGAAGAGCTTGTGCTTGAAGAAGAAAAGATAAGAGATGATGAGGAGAAGAAGATTAAGAAATCTATTGCTTTCCATGCCATGAGTTCCAAGTTGAAAGAACGAAAAGAAAGGAAGGAAAGTGAAGAAGATAACTCACATGAAGAAGAAACTAGTGAAGATGAAGGAGTGGCTATGTTAGCAAGAGATATGAAAAAATTCATGAGATACAAACGCTTTGCTAAGAAAGGAAGTTCTTCCTCACCCTACAAGAAGAATGATAGAGCTATCAAACAAGATGAACCCACTTGCTATCATTGCAAAAAAGTTGGTCACATCAAAACCTATTGTCCTCTTCTTCAAAAGGAGAAACCTAAGAGAGCAATGCATGCTAATATCACTTGGGATACTCAAAATTCGGATGAAGAAGAAAGTGATAACGAAAACGTCAATCTTGTTGCTTTTATGGGAGTACTTGAAAATGATGAAGATGCTTCTTCGGATGATGATACCGGCTCAACTCACTTTGCCTTTATGGCAAATCATGAAGAGGTAACTCCTAAATCTAAACTCTCTTTAACTAATGATGATGCTAGTGAACAAGATATTCATGAGGCATTTGATTCTCTTTACAATGATTTTTTAAATTCTATTGAAACAAACAAGGTTTTAACAAAAGATTTAGAATTTGAGAAAAATAGAACTAAAGAGGTTTTGAAAGCTTTGGAAGATTGTCAAAATCTTTGTGATGAATGTATAGATGATAATGAAAAACTTCATCTTATTGAGAAAAATCTTTTGGAAGAAAAAGCTTTGTTAGAGAAAAAGATTGTTGATCAAAATGCCATTATTTTAAAATTTACTAGTGGGCAAGAAAACTTGGATTTAATTTTAGGTTCTCAAAGAATGGCTTGTGAAAAAAGTGGTGTTGGATATGATCCATTCACTCACCAAAAACCTTTGAAAAATGTCTTTGTAAAATCAAAAATTTCAAATGAAATTCCATCTTCTTCAAAATCTTCTATCACTTGCACCTATTGTGAAAAACTTGGTCATGATGCATCTCATTGTTACTATCGTAAATTATTGGATTTGGGATCTCTTGTGCCAATTTGGAAAAGGCCTATATGGGTCTTAAAAAGAAAATCCACTAACCCTCATGGACCCAAACCTAATTGGGTACCTAAAGCTTAATTTATTTTTGATTGTAGGGATTGAGCATCAAGAAGCAAAATATATGGCTCCTTGATAGTGGATGCTCAAGACACATGACCGGAAATCCATCATTATTTACTCGTTTATATAAAACAAAAGGTGATAGAGTTACTTTTGCCGACAACACTAAGAAACGCGTTTTGGGTAAAGGTAACATTGGTAACATGAATTCTTTACTCATCTCTAATGTGTTACTTGTTGAGGGTCTCTCTTTTAACTTGCTTAGTATTAGTCAACTTTGTGATGTTGGTTTTAGTGTTAAATTTGAAGCATCTAGATGTGTTGTTTTTAAAAATGATGAGTTAGATACCATGTTTATTGCAAAAAGATCGGATAATGTTTTTGTTGTTGATCTTGAGAGTCTTATGTCTAAACATATTAAATGCTTATCCGTGGTAAATGATAGTTGGCTTTGGCATAGACGTTTAGGGCATGCTAGCATGGATTTGATTTCAAAATTATCTAGAAAAAATCTTGTTGTTGGTTTGCCTATTCATAAATTTGATAAAGATAAATTATGTGATGCATGTCAACTTGGTAAACAACATCGTTCATCTTTTAAATCCATAAATAAGGTCATCACCGTTAGGCCACTTCAATTATTGCATATGGATCTTTTTGGTCCCGTTGATGTCACTAGTCTAGGGGGCTCTAGATATGTCTTTGTTATTGTTGATGATTTCACTAGATATACATGGGTGATGTTCCTTGCTTTAAAAAGTGATGCCTTCAATGAATTTGCAAAACTTTGTAGAAAGGTGCAAAATGAGAAAGGCTACTCTATTACATGCATTCGTAGTGATAATGGTAGTGAATATGTGAATTCTCCTTTTGTGCATTTTTGTGATGAATTTGGGATTGAGCATAATTTTTCGGCCCCTAGAACTCCCCAACAAAATGGGGTAGTGGAAAGGAAAAACCGAACTCTACAAGAAATGGCTAGAACAATGCTAAAAGAACATAGCTTGCCTACATACTTTTGGGGTGAAGCCGTTCACACGGCTTGTTATGTGTTAAATAGAGTTCTTATTAGACCCATTATTAATAAAACCCCTTATGAGCTTTGGAATGGTCGACCACCAACTATTGTTTATTTTCGTGTCTTTGGGTGCAAATGTTTTATCCTAAACACTAGGGACTATTTGGGAAAATTTGATGCTAAATCGGATGAAGGCATTTTTCTTGGTTATTCCACTAAAGGAAAAGCCTATCGCATTTTCAACAAACGTACTCGCACTATTGAGGAATCTATGCATGTTGACTTTGATGAGACTAATCCGTTTTGTATCAAGAAAGTGGTAGATGTTGATGAAGATACTCCACTAGATCAACCCCTAGAATCTCCTACTCAAATATCAAAATCTCATGAAGAACCTCTTAAGGAAAATGATCAAGTTTTAATGAAGCTAGTACGGATTTACCAAAGTGTTGGAAACATATCAAAGATCACCCAAGTGAATTAATTCTAGGTGATCCAAAAGAAGGTGTTACCACTCGCTCTCGTATTATTGCTCTTTGTGCTCATCAAGCATTCTTATCTCAAATTGAGCCCAAGAATATTAAAGAAGCTTTGTTAGATGACAATTGGATTAACGCTATGCATGAGGAATTAAATCAATTTGAACGTAGTAAAGTTTGGACATTAATGGAGAAACCAATTCGCCCCACTATTATTGGCACTAAGTGGATATTTCGCAACAAGCTAGATGACACCGGCATCATTACTAGAAATAAAGCAAGGTTAGTTGCTCAAGGGTACAATCAAGAAGAAGGTATTGATTTCGATGAAACTTTTGCTCCCGTAGCTAGACTTGAATCTATTCGTATGCTACTTGCTTTTGCTTGTTATATGAATTTTAAACTTTACCAAATGGATGTCAAAAGTGCTTTTTTAAATGGTTTTATAGACGAGGAAGTTTTTGTTAAACAACCTCCGGGTTTTGAGGATCCAAAATTTCCAAATCATGTTTTTAAACTCTCAAAAGCTTTATATGGTTTAAAACAAGCACCTCGTGCTTGGTATGAACGATTAAGCAAATTTTTATTAGATGATGGTTTTAAAAGAGGAAATATTGACTCCACTTTATTCATAAAAAGGTCTTCAAAAGATATCCTTCTTGTTCAAATTTATGTGGATGATATTATATTTGGTGCTACTAATGAAAATCTTTGTGAGAATTTTTCTAAAAGCATGCATAAGGAATTTGAGATGAGCATGATGGGAGAATTGAATTACTTTCTTGGACTTCAAATCAAGCAAATGAAAGATGGCATCTTTGTCAATCAAGCCAAATATACAAAAGAATTGATCAAAAAGTTTGGACTTGAAGATGCAAAGGAAATTGGAACTCCAATGAGCACATCCACAAAATTAGACAAAGATGAAGATGGTAAGGACGTTGATGAGAAACTATATCGAGGTATGATTGGTAGCTTACTTTATCTAACCGCTTCTAGACCCGATATTATGTTCCCCGTGTGTCTTTGTGCTAGATTTCAATCCTCTCCTAAAGAAACCCATCTTAGTGCCGTTAAGCGTATTTTTAGGTATTTGAAAGGAACCCTTAGTCTAGGACTTTGGTACCCTAGATTTACCTCTTTTGAGCTAATAGGTTATTCGGATGCCGATTATGCCGGTTGTAGACTTGATAGGAAGAGTACTAGTGGTAGTTGCCAATTCTTAGGTCAATCCCTTGTTTCATGGTCTAGTAGAAAACAAAATAGTGTTGCTTTATCCACGGCCGAAGCCGAATATGTTGCGGCCGGAAATTGTGTGACTCAAATTCTTTGGATGAAACAAACCCTACTAGATTTTGGCCTAGAATATGATCGTGTTCCCATTCGTTGTGATAACACTAGTGCTATCAATCTTACCAAAAATCCTATTCAACACTCTAGAACGAAACACATTGAAATCCGTCATCATTTTATCCGTGATCACACTCAATAAGGGGATATTGTACTTGAATTTGTCACCTCCGAAAATCAACTAGCCGATATCTTTACTAAACCTCTACCCCAAGATCTTTTTGAGAAAATTCGTTGTGAGATTGGCATGCAAATTCTCTAACCTTCGTATCTTGCCATTTTTTGTTTTGTGCTTTTTGAGTATATTCTCTTGTTGCTAATATTTTCTTGATTTTATAGGTTCTTTGAAGCTTCTAATTGTTATCCTTGTATTTAGTCCTTGTTTATTACTCAAAATGTGTTTTGACCCCTTAAAAATTTTCAAAAATCATATCATTTGTTCTTTTTGTTGTTGACAAAGGGGGAGAAATTTTAGTCAAACTTTTTCAAATGCATTTTGTGAGGGGGAGTTTTTATAAAAACTCTAGTGATTAGGTTGAGGGGGAGTTTTTGATCAAAACTTAATCTTAGGCATCTTCAAAAGTTTATGATTTGTCAAACATCAAAAAGGGGGAGATTGTTAGCCTCACCTTGTTTTTATTCCCGTTTTAATATTCGACAAATCATCATTTCAACTAAAATTCATTTTGGTATCACTTAAGATGTTTTCCAAAACCCCTCATTAGATTAGTTGTGTTTACTTCCTTGTATTTAGCTTGAAATTCAAAAGAGCAGCTCCGCGGTACACCGGATGAATCACGCGGTACACCGCAGAGTCACGGACCAGAAGCGCGGTGCACAGGATAGCCCGTCAGTATGCTCATGAAATTGCACGGTACACCGGACCTAGGCGCGGTACACCGGACCAAGGCACGGACCAAGGCTGCGGTACATTGGATAGTCCGACCAGTAAGCTCGAAGTTAAGTCGAACAGCTCTGCGGTGCACCGGACCATATCCGCGGTACACCGCACAAGAGGGTTTTCTGCACTATTACAAGAGGACAAAGCTTATATCCGTTGGAGATAAAATAGATCCGTTAGAGAGAAGCCTTATGACCGTTGGACCACATTTTCAGCTATAAAATGGAGTTCATTCAAGACACAACTTAAGCCTTCCATCTACCAATCTTAAGAGCAATTAATTCTATCATTCAAGGAGGTTTCAAAGGAGCATTCAAGTCATATTTATTGTGAAGCTAATTAGTTATTATCTACTCATTTTAGGAGTTTAGTTACAAAGCTTTTATAAGCACCCCTAAACACTTTTCCCTTTCCTCTTAGTTCTTGTAATAGATTAAGAGAGTAGTGTGAGCATAGGTTTATGCTTGGTTCCTTGTGTTGGTGATAACACAAGTGTATTTCCTTCAAAGGGTTTTTGAAGTGGTTGTAAGGGTTTGTATCTCACCCGGTTAAGAGTTACGAAGATTAGTTGAGAATCTTGCAAATCCTAAGGAGGCTTCCTTAGGTAGTGGATGTAGGGAAACCGAACCACTATACATCGTTGTGTATCGTATTCTATCTTTACACTCTTTATATTTCCGCACTCTATATGCTTGATAAAATGCCTACTTGAATAGTTTGATAATATTGTCTATTATGATTATCTAGTTTTATACTATTTAGTTTGCTAATACAATAGGATTCAAATTAGCTTTTAATTTTATTTACTTGAAATAAAATTAGCCGATTAATTTCTATTGTCCTATTCAACCCCCCTTCTAGGACGCATATAGTATATCAGAACGACACAATGGCGGCGAGTTTCCTTCACTGGAGCTTCGCCATTGCAGCATCGAAAATGTCCGCGTTCGATTTGCTGCTTGTTCCTTTTTTTTGTTCGTAAGAGGTTTGGATCTGGTCAAACCAGATCTGGTTTTTTTGTCAAGCGTGTAGTGTTAACACTTGTAGACAAACGTGTATGTATAATAATAAGTTTTTTTTTCTTTTTTAGCTAATTATTGTAGTTAGTTTTTTTGTGTGTGTTGTAATAAAATATAATGTTAATGTTATTACTCTGTATTTTTTTTTAACACTATTCACTTTTTTATGGAGTACTCATTGTTTTTTATGAAGTACTTACCAAAATTTTCAATGCTCAATATTTTAATTTTACGATGCTCAATATTTTAATTTTACGATACTCTATACTTTTTTCTGATGCTTTATACTTTATCCAGTCGGAGTACACCACTGGTGGCGGCGGTGGTCGGTGGTCGGTTGGTGGTAGCTGGTTGTGTTCGGTGGTTGGTGAGTGGTCGTCGGAAATGAACAGTGCCAACCGTCAACATTTTTTTTGTCTTTTAGAGTTTTGTGTATTACATAAGGGTATTTTAGTATTTGGTTATTTTTTAGGTCTCTTTAAAGAAATAAGATTGTGCCATTACTTATAGGACATAAATCTTGTCTCCAAGACCATATATCTCATTCCCCATATTAATAATATACTTAATTCATAATATTCCCCCTTGGATGTTCATCCGAGAAACACCATGTGGCATAAAAACTCGGTCGAAGGAATGAGAGTACATGTATATGGAACTGATCATCTTGAAGCATTATCTCGTTAAAACCTTGCCAAGAAAACACATGAGGACAAAACTTGGACGAAGGGAAAAGAGTACAAACTTGTTTACGTTCCCCCTGATGTTGGCAAGAGATCTCTGAATTGTCGTATTTCAATATTGTCGACCTACTTTTTAAATGTTGTGGTTGACAATGATTTCCTAAGGAATATCTACAAAATTCTTACGTGATTGTATTTGTCAAGTGTCAATATCCACATTCTTCTGTAGCACGTATGTGTAGAAGACTTTGGTGAAATATGTTTTGTTCTGTCTCCTTTGATGTAGTCATTGTAATTTTGTGTGGTACAAGCAACAATATCCTCATACAATACCATCGGTATATTCTTGTTGAAGATAAACCATACTTCCTTTAGGTATGTTAATAATCCACTTACATAAATATTTCATACCTCTCCTTCTTCGATATTCATTGAAGGATATGACTCATTAAAACCTTATCAAAAAAACCCTTTGGGACAAAACTTAATAAAGGGGAAAGAGTACATCAATCATTTGGAGTTATGGCACATATTAAATATGTCTCGTTAAAACCTTACCAGAAAAACCTAATGGAAAAAACCGTGGTGAAGGGAAAAATGCAGAATTTCAATATATTTTCTCCCTCATTACGACATTACATATGACTAAATACAATAAATACTTGCGAACTCGTACATTAATGTCGTCGTTAATGAAACTTTGATTAGTACTTTTTTGGATTTTCACTTGAGGGTATGGAGTGTTAGTAATATCCTATTCTTGATTGAGAAAAGAGTATATACTTTTTGACAACGAATATTCGGCATACCTCGTTAAAATCTTACTAGGAAAACCCCAGTGAAAAAAAACCCAGTTAAGGAAAAAGAGTACAAGAAACAAATATCACATCCTCGTTATTATAACATGAATCATGACAACAATTATTCTGAGTATCATTTCATAATTTAGACACTTATCTCTCGTGCTTTAAATAAATTATGTTCATCAGGACCTTTTATGCTCCAGGCACTTCTAGATCTTTGAGAACTTAACTTTTAGATGCTCTAAGTACTTCTGGAACCTATTGTGTTTCATACACTGGTTGGGCTTCAACACCTTTCGTGCTGGGGGAGAATCCCCAAAGGTTGAACACAATGCATTGCAATTGATGATTAGCCCCATTTGGTGGATTGAGTCCATTCAAGTTCGCTTCTTGTTGAACATTGTTGTGAACACCCTCAGGAGGATAGGCTATTACTGCGGGGTTCACCTGATTCTCATTGACCTCAAAACCAGGTGGTGGGTCAAGATTAGCCATTGCTACTTGCGCTTTCTTTGTTCTTTCTCTCTTTCTTTGGTCTATAAGCAACCTCTTGGGATCCAAGAACATAGACCAAAACCTGTAAATCTGTGAAGACATAATAACAAGAAAACAACGTAAAACTGAAAACAAACTAGACACTTCTGCACTAGAATAAAAACACAAAAATCTACACTACAATCCCCGGCAATGACGCCAATTACTTGTTCGCCTCAAGGTGTGATATAATAAATCAAAACTGGAAAAGGTGACTCTCCGCAGCGTACGGATCGATGACAAGTATAATTGATAAGTAGGGTATATCCTTCTCACATGGATTATCAGTGTAAATAATTATGCCTCGAATTGTGTAAATGTGTAAAGCTTGCAATAGGAATAAGGCATAAGTAAAGACTTTAAATAGTAAAATGTTTATTTGGTTTTCAATTGATTAACAACTATGACAATAAGATTAAACTATCAAATAAAGATAAACAAGTAAATAAAATAAAAGATGAACTAAGTATGAGAAAGTTGCTTGAGGTTTTGCTAGTGATTTTCTATGCCGCTAGTTAATAGTTCTATTGAAAGGATGAGTTGGTGAATTTCACATTAGCTGGGATTCAACTATCCTTCTAAATCCCGTCGGTAGCTTAGAAGGAAACCTACACACCATTAGAGACCTCTCTTAGGTGACCTAGAAATGTTTTCCGATGAATTAAGTCCTTACTCTATTGACTACCTAATGGGCAAGACCTCTCGGTTCGATACCTCAAACTAGGCGCCTATACGTTATATCCGCAATAAAAAAGCCGTCGGTGCCAAATTCAAGTACTAAAGCTACCCACTACTTGGCCAGATCATAGGTAGTATTAAATCAAAAGCATAATCAATGGAATAAATAATTTTACCAAACTCAGTTAAACACTTCGTCTCGAATACAAATCAATTAACCAGCTAAGCATAAATTCTTACATAAGAAACCTCAAGTAATGAGGGTTTAGTTCATACTAAAATAAGAAAAAACTAAATGAAAATAATAAAAAATCATTTTCAAAAGCAAAAATAAAGATACTTTACTCTTCTAGAATATAATAAATGATGAACCATTGGGGAAGAATCGTTGGGTTTATGGACAAACCCTTATTTTCTCCTCTCCAGCTCTTCTGCTCTTGCTCCCTTGATGAAAAATTCACTTATTGCTTGTTGATTCTGAATTGTGTATGTTTTTAAGGCTTCTAAATGACTTATATATAAGCTAAAACTATTTGGTCCCTATTTATCTTGCTTAATTAGGTTTAGAAAGGGCCCAACCCGTTTTTACTTAGCAGAATTATAGTTCAAGCTACGGTGGAAGCAAATGTCCTAACTTAGCATGCTACACATTTTCCTTCTATATCAAAATTACTAGAAGAAGCATTTAAAGAAAAAAAAACATCGGCTATTATAATAACTAACAATAAAGTTATCATTATCCATTACCATAAAACTATTCGAGATTAAACTCAGAACATAATACTTAGTGCCACTAAAAATATCTACTGCTTAGTCATGAAATTCGAAACTAAAACCAAACTCTAGAAGAAAATTGACCAAGACTAAATCCTGATGAATGGCAATGGTATATAGAACATCATGCAGGTACAAGGTCTGAACAACTAGCAAGTTCAACTTGCATGTACTAACCCTTTGATGGTCCTTTGTGTGTTCTAAAAATAAATGTAAAAAGTAATCGAACCACAACCGCAAGTGTACGGTTGTCCCAAGTAATAATAGTGATAATACAGATTCGTTCCAAGGACGGATGGTTGATCACAATGTTTAGCAAGTAGTGATTGATGCACTTATGAAAATAAAAGATAATAAAATGTTTGTTTGGTTTTTGTTTATAGACTAAATAAATGAAAGACAAATATTAAAATGCAAGTAAAAGGTAAGACGCAAGTAAAATGATGTAAACGCAATATGAGATGTAGTACTTGAGAACGCAAGGATCCTCCCAATCTTATTTCCTAACTTATGTTGTTTAAGGGCTAAATTGGTCAATTACAATGGTCGGGATTCTAATTTCCTTATACCCCCGTCAGGGTGGACTATAAGGCGATCCTAGGGTGTCACTAGTCCCGTCAGGGTAAATATGATCCACCTTTGGATGTTTAAGTTTTATTACCTCATTGGCCCTAGGATTAGCTAAGTTCGTCAGAATCATTAACTTCTATCCTAGATTGAATAAATGGTTCTGTATTTAAACCCTCCGTCAGGATGATCCAATTGCCACTAATTGGAATAGCCTAAATACTAACACCTGTTCCTAGTTCATGACGCTAAAAACAGTAAAATAATCTCAATTTATTGAAAAGAGTAAAAGCCCTAATCTAGTTTAATTTAACAGAAACCCAAATTCAACATTCGTTATTCAATAAAATTGGGATTCACCCATTGTTTGTTCTCAAGTACTATGAATTGTTTAGCTCATATTAAAACGAAATACTAAATTAAAACAGAAAGAATTCATGTTCTTCAATTACAGAAATAAAAAATAGAACCTAATTAAGAATCGGGTTTGGCTGTGATTTGGAGAAGATGACTTTCTCCAGCTCTAAGCTTTCTCCTTTTCCTTACTTCTGACTTTCTCTCTGGACGCTCTCTTCTAATGATGATTTAATTTGAAGAATAAAATGAGAGGTCTTTGACTCTCTCTCCAAGGATTTGTAAATTGAAGAAAATATGAGAGGTGCTGAATAATGAGGTCTAAAGACCTATTTATAATCATAAAATCGGATTAGGGCTTTTACTTAAGGATTAAGTAAAAATTAGAAAAGCCCAAGTCCACTAATTAAGCCCAAATCCCGTAACTACTGATACACCTTCACTAAAACGGCTTTTCCCGCTTCGTTATGACCCCGATTGACCTCATTCTAGTTGCTAAAGTTCCGTAACTCGATAAGGAACATAATCTCTTCAAGGGTCAGCGGCTAAATCATCTCTTAAGAACCTCGAAATCAGCAATCTATGGCCTGGAAAATAGATTTTCAGCTCTAAAAATAATATCTTCGGGATTTATCTTTAAGTCTTGACTCCATATCATGATCTTTGACTTTCTCCTCGGATTCCTCTTCTAGCTAACATCTAAAACCTGTAAACTTTACACTAAAAATACCAATATTACGCGTAAAAGTTTAATAAATCAAAATTACTAGAAATAAAATGGAAATTCCGGATTATTGCATATTAGCACCAAAAGTCTATCTATATAATCAAATAAACACCAAAAATGATGTCTCCCAATGGCATAAAATTAGAACATTTAGGGAGACATCACCCTTTTAACTTGAACTCAGTTATTGAAACTCACATATATCCAACTGGTTTCCCCAGGAATTCAACAGTATTTTGCATAGACCCTTTAGTCCTTAGCTACATGGTCAATACTACTGAACCAATAGTCCACAAACGATTAGGATAATCAAGTAAGACAATGCTAGCTACACAAGCAAAAACACAAGAAAAGAATTTTGCTACATATTTAGGTATGCTGCACTTGCAAGCGAAGTGACACATTTTGTCACAATTGTAGCATTTAATCTTTCTCTTATATTTATTCTTGTAGGTTCGTTTACCCCCAATCTTTCCCATTTCCGTTCTTCTTTTGAACAAACTTGTTAACATTCTTTATCTTCTAGTATATCTAGCGCTGATTGAGCGATACACCTCAAGAGTTTGACTCAACCACGTAGGATTGACCTTGAGGCTTCAATAACTCAAGGAACTCATCTTCAATGGAAGCATGACGAGCTTCATCAACAAAATCTTTATGATGTCATTGTGTATCAAAACCCATTTTTTGTGCTCCTAGTCATGTGGAAGAGAACTGATCACACCATCACACAGTTCATCATGCATGGGATTAATAAAAAATTATCCGGACAATAAATCCTTCCTTTTCCATTTGATGAGTTCTGTTGCCTTTTCTAAACATAGGCATCACAATGTTAACAATTTAGAGAGCATATTACTCGTCAACTACATAATGTAGCTTAAGGTATCATAGGTTATAGTTATCATCAATCACTTTATATAAATAAAAACTTTGTTTAGATTGAAAATAATCACTCTCAATGTTATTTTTCTAACAGGTCTATGGACATCAACTACTCTACACATATATTCAATGATACGATTGTCATATGCAAATTTAATCGATAATGAATCAACAAAAGAATTGATAAAGAAAGTTCACTATGTTTCCAATCATGAATCATATACTTTTGTCTTTTCTTTACTAACTCAATCTCATTTGACAATCTTAAGTTCTGTCACTATAGAACTTCCACCATTCCAATACAATCAATTTTGATGAAACACACTACACCCGTATGGTTTAGTATTTATGGACACAAAACTCATCCATACAAATAGCACAAAGTTTAATATATAAACAAATCATGCATAAAAGAATTACTCAATATCGAAAAATAATTCACGTATCAAGTATATGTATGATACAACATATAAGTAGAAGATAAGCATAGCCTAGAGGTTTACATCTCTATCGGGTTGTATCGAGAAACATGTTTTAATTCATACTATCAGAAATATATAATATTTCATTTTGGATAAACATATCACAATTATGTATACGTATGAATCATAATCAAATAAATAAGTAAATTGCAACATGCTTTGATATAATAGTGATTAATCATAATCAAATTTTTTTCATCTTCCTTGGTACAAAGATTATTCCCAAAATCTTACCCTAAAAAATTGCATAGTAAAAAATTAATACAATTACTCAAGTGAGTGGCCAACGATCTCCAAGTTTATTTTTTCAAACACAAGCAGATAATACATTTTTTTTCAAAACAAAAAATTAGTCACATCCCATTTAATCACCAATTATCTCTTGATTTCAATGATCAATCACAAAACATGCGGGGTTAATTATTAATCAAATATCAATGCACTACATAAAATATTATATATATATATATGTCTGGTTGTTTTATTCATGTGTGTATCCATAAGATTAGTAATTAATTTTGCTTTTATATCAATCCTCTTTCTCATAGAAAACAAATTTACATTACTATATAGATCTAACACACAGTAAAAACTTTGAGAAAATTAAAATTTAATAAGTATCCAATTAAAGTTAACGAATTATATATCATTATATCCATAATAAAATAAAGAACACGAATATAATAACACATTAATTAATTAGCAAGTTTATATACATGAAAAATCAAAATAGATATTTGTTATCTAAAGAACAGGGTTTTCATGCTTATGAACAAATTAAGAACAAGACTCTGCTACCATTTGTAAAATATAAAAAAAGAGGTTTAGCGGAAGCGGGACTGATTTGTTTTGTCAAGTCGACGTGAATCCTTACTCAAAGAGATTCAATTGTCCACAAGCTATGATACCTTTCATGTTTAAATAATTGGGAAGTTTTGAAAGAATTAGGAGATAAATTGATGATTGTTATATTTTCTAAGCATTTATTACTTATGAAAATATAAAAGCCTAATAGCTTTTTATATCTTAGCCGTCCCATTTGAATAATAGAAACAACTGTTCCCAGTGGCGGATCCTTAGTGGGACCAGGGGGCTCAAGCCCCCCTGAACTCGTAAATTTCATGATACGTAAATGTAATTTTGTCTCGAAAAATAATTGGTTTCTTCTGAACGTTTATGTAAGCTA
Organism: Nemophila menziesii; assembly: GCA_029959085.1. NCBI lineage: Eukaryota > Viridiplantae > Streptophyta > Magnoliopsida > Boraginales > Hydrophyllaceae > Nemophila > Nemophila menziesii. Next base: position 20,269,851 of record JARWIR010000007.1, on the reverse strand, counting down.
TGCATGTTCTTAAAAACATATAAGTTATTGTAGCTTAGTGGTTTAATATCTTTACATTTTAGAATTTAGAAGGGAAGATAGGGGTTCGAATCTTAGCATTTGTTTTATCTTTTTCTTAGATTAAAACATAATTTTATTTGAAAATAAATTCAATATAAAATAAGAATAAGATTTTAATTTTATTCTTATATTTTAATTTTTAACACAATGTTTTTTATTTTTTTAATATATACTAGATTTGTTATGAAATATTATATTAGTGTGTATTATTCTATAGTAGTGGAGAGACTTTGTAACTTCTCTAATTTATTCTTTGTAACTCTCCTATTTAATCCTATATAATTGTGTAGTTAGTAGGCTAGTCCAAGGGACTTGTATTCCCCATATAAAGGCTAGTTGATCATTGTTCCTAACACACTTTCGATTGCATAAGATGAATAAAACTCCTCCATTATCTCTATACTTTTCTTCTTGTTTTACAACACGTTATCAGCACGACTTTACCAAACGAGCTAATATGATTTGACACTCTTCATAATTTTTATCATATTGTTATATAGAGGTAAGTAATTCTTGAGGTAAGATATATTTTTTTTTATGGATCTTTTATTGTATCATATTATATTATAATATAATTGACTATTTTATCTTCCTTTAAATTCCATTCCAAAAGGGTAAAGATTCATCAACATTCATTTACCTCTTCAAATTTAGAATTTTGAAAGAGAAGATTCAACTTGAAATTGTACAAGTTTGCTTCAAGAAAAGCAATCACAATCATTTTTTAAAAAATGACGAGAATAAGCAACTGAATGTTTGCTTTAATATATAAATTATGATTGCTTAAAAGCAATATGAAACTCGTCTTGTTTATGAAAGAACTTACAACTTTTGAGTTGTTTATAAAAAAAAAGAATTATTCAGGCCTACTTGTTACAAAAGTATGATTCATGACGAAATAATTCTTCGTTCATATATTGAGCAATATTGTTGTCATATATCTTGACTTTGAAATCAAGTGAGAAAATAAGGCTTATATTAAAAAAATTGGACATGTAATCCAAATACACCACAATAAAAAAAATGTGGATTGAGATTGCGAAAGCATCTATGAAAATTATGAAATTTATTTATCATAATCTCGTTAATTATAGACTTAAAGTCTCAATATTTCATGAAAAAATGATTTATGAAATCATGCAAATAAGTATTGAGATGAATTAATTTAAATTCTCAAATACATCTTGATGACATGAAAAAAATACATTTTATTATCATTTCTATGAAATATTGAATGTTAAAATGTTTGTTTGGCATGACCTTGAAAGCCATATGAATGTCACATATGATAGTGAAAATAATCATTTGGGAAGAAAGTAACACATCTAAGAACGATTGCGTAGAAAAAATTACATTATTTCAATATTATCTCCAACGAGGCTTAAAGTATAATCCCATGATTTGTATAGTTATCATGAATCAGAAATTCATTTGATATAATAAAAAATTATACATTATATTAGTCACTGACTTTGAAAATCATACGTAGTTGGAGAAATAATTACGTATTCCCGAAAAGATCACGTTATCTAAAAAAAATCGTGAACTTGAAATTGCGAAAGATTATTTGACATGATTATTGAATCATGAAAACAAAAAGAAAGATAAATTCTGAAATGAATCCTTATAGGATCAAAATTGACATTTTAATAAAAAGATAATTAAATGTTAGAAGTGGGATTTGAACCACCACCCTCTTGCAAAGAGGATACCTAAATATGTTGTTTTAGACCAATCGATCATCATGTCATTTTTGTATTTGAATAAAACAAAAATCATCATGTCATAAGTGAAAAAATTTACTCGACAAAATTATGTGACATAATTATTCTATGATGAATGTCATTTGGATAAATTCAATATCAAATCAATAACGAGAGGATAAACTTATACTTCGATGAAGGATACTAAATCTTTATCGTATCTTCTCAAAGGATAATATATGAGCGAGTCCAACTCTATTAAATTTCAAAGAAAGAATGACAAAATATCTTGTATTGAGATATTTCATATGCTCGATATGCACAAAAAAAAAGTTGATATTATTCTTTAATAAAAACTCATCAACATGACCAATCGGTCAAAACCATCACATGAAGTGATATAAGTTTGATGACCCTAATCTTTTGCTAGGTTAGGCTTTTCCGTCATTTTATTAATATAAATTTATTATCATGAATATAATCATGATTATAACCACAACCACTATTACAATATTTATTAATATTGTTTAAATTTAAAAATAAATATCACCAGGCTATCTCCTTTTTGTTTGTACAATTTGAAGTCAATATATAGTCAAATTCAGGGGGAGAAATATATGATCTAGCAGAATATATATTTTCTTAAAATAGAAAATTGCTAGACAATTGGTTGTGAATTCGCCTAATATGACTTATCGACATACAACTTTATACATATATACAGTCATATTGAAAAAAGTCCAACTAAAAATCATGAATACCCTCATTGGTCAAAGACCTAAAGTATCCATCTATATACTGTTAGTTGTGCAACATAAGATATAAATGTTCCACCATTATGCACAAAGATGAGATCATGAACAAATATGAGAATTTATTTCAATCTACAATGATTGATATGTATCTTGAGTTTTCCATATGAAAAATATGTATACTGAAATACTATGCATAAAGCAAGATTCTCATGATAAAAGGGGGAGCTGAAAAATATTTTATAAGATGCATCCTCATCCTCACAAATAAATTATGAGCTCAGTGTAATAATAAGATGCATTCATAAGTGACTAAGTCACGTATTCAGCTTGAAAAGATCATGCTCAAATTAATTTCATTTGAAAAAATACATTGCAACGCGTAAAGCGTGGTCGACCTGTCGGTTCCAAAAATATCATAAAATTGAGCAGTATGAGCAAGTTGGCACTTCTAAAATTATCACGAGATAATGTAGAAAATATAACTAAAGAATAGTACTCTAAAAGAGTACCAGGTACCTGAATATTTTCTCAGTATTGAGGAATTGAGATAAAAGAATCTCATTATATTATATTACTACAGATGTATATGGAATCGAAAAACAACTTTGATCAAAATATGTGCAAATGATCATGTAAAAGTTACTAAACGAAAACGAGGATCTTGAATCGAAGTCCATTCTATAATGTCGACTAGAAAAAAAATTAATTGGTCAAATATAAAAAGACGCAGTCAGGCATAATCATACTCACACCGTCAATGTGCATAAATGACGTACTCCTTTGGAAGAAAATATTTACCTTGAAGTTTCATATAGGACTTCATGTGCGTCTTATGGTAAAACAAAATTTATGTGAAAGTCTTTAGAAGACTAAAAACGCGTATACATAAATCCCGGGATATATTAGAATGATATTTGTATTACTTTTGTTGTCTTTAACAATCTTTAATTGTCTTATATATTGTCATGTAATCTGCCATATATTTGTTTTATATTTCATAAGTAGAATATGTGTTTATTTATGATTACGTGCATGAATATTTATTACTCTAAATTGCACATGATTGTGTTTGTGGATCATTCCAGTGTTATATGACGATATGACTTCATATATTGTTTAATTTGAAATTATAGTTACTATTATACAAATGTGTAAGATACTGAATATCGAGATTATATTCGAAAATGAAGATCATCACATATACGTTTACATGAGGGGTCAAGGTTTGCGTATTGATAACGATTATGTACTCTTTTTCTTTCACTCGGTTTTTGTCCCACAGGGTTTTCCTAGTAAGGTTTTAACGAGGCATATCAATATAAATTTGGTGGATATTCAACTCGACCTGGTCAAATTTAAGTTCACAAGAAAAGCCCAAGATGCAAAATCCAAGAGGAATATCATGTCAATATAATTTATTGGTTGCACTATATAATTTTATGCAAAGATACTTCCAGTTCATGCGACAAGTCGATAATACTAATGATCAAGATACTTTGTCCACACATATATGGGAAGATGAATACGCGTTGCACTTTTTTTCCCTTGACTAGTTTTTTTTCCATTGGGTTTTACTAGCGAGGTTTTTAACGAGGCAACATCATATGCGTATATGAATAATACCCAAGGGGGACTGTTATGAAATATTATATTAGTGTGTATTATTCTAGAGTAGTGGAGAGACTTTGTAACTTCTCTAATTTATTCTTTGTAACTCTCCTATTTAATCCTATATAATTGTGTAGTTAGTAGGCTAGTCCAAGGGACTTGTATTCCCTATATAAAGGCTAGTTGATCATTGTTCCTAACACACTTTCGATTGCATAAGATGAATAAAACTCCTCCATTATCTCTATACTTTTCTTCTTGTTTTACAACAAGATTAAAGTTATAATTTTGTCAATTTTTATAAGATCGACTTATTAATTATTGCAATTTTGTATACGAATACGTGTCTCAATTTTAAATTTGAGGGTAATAATACTTAGTAATTTATAATTCATCATATTTATAAATTAAAATATTAATATAACATATAGTATATTAATATAATATTAATAATACTATATAAGTTAAGTGTAATGGTGTTGATTCGTATATTTTTTGGATAAATACTAACTGCCAAGTTCATCAAGTAAAGAGACAGGGAACGTAATAGTGTTAGATTCTCATATTTGCATTTTAGTATTGATAATTATATATTTATGTATCATATTTTACCTTAAAATTTTAAAAAAAAACTAATTCCGAACTCCTATATTTTGCTGGTCTCTCTCAATTTAATACCTGACCCAAATACTAACAATTTAACTCTAGATTTAATCGTTCCAAATGAATCTATAATCTTATAAATTAAAACTTTGGGTTGTATTACTCATTATATATAAAAACTTATGAAAAGCTAAAATTATAAAGTTTAACATTAATTAATAATAGTAAAAGACTTTAATTTAATATATGATGGCCTTATATTAGTCCAACTATAACATATATCATATATTTAAAACATATATAAACTAATTATAATAACTATTTAATCAATTTAATAATATATGTTTTATTAATATAATTAAATATTATGATATAAATACTAAACTATGGATGAAAAGTCTTACCCTTAATAATATATTATAGAATCGCAAAAGCCGACCTATGATGTAAACTACATATAATGCTTTTATTTTGACTTAAAAAATCTTTAAGAAAAAAGTAGTCAAAATTTGTAGATTTTCGTATAAGAGATTCGTTTTGGGTTGGTATAGTAAAAGACTAATGATTTCAGTTGTGAAACAATGATGGAAAAGTGAGAGAAGGACGATATGGGAATAAAAAGGAAGACAACGAAGGATCATGAGATTCTTCTGGTTTGCTTTGCTTTATACAATTCTCAACACCCAAAAGAAAAAGAAAAACAAAAGGAAAACTATGTGGAGGCTTTCTTCTGATTATAAAGTTTGGTTGGAATTGAAAGCAATTGATGTTAGTTTCCATTGTTGTTGATGATATGATTGAATAAAGCTTCTCATAGTCCTATATGTATATCTATGTGTTTGAGAATTACACTTATTTCTTTCTGACACGACTCTATTTTCTCTTTTCTTTTTATTTCTTCTTTGTTATGAGTCTTCTTATTTATAAGGTATATAAGGTATTGATTAATTTTAATTGTGATTATAGACAAAATTTTGTTTATAAGTTTACTTTTAATAAATTTCAAACACATATCGTGCTTATAATTTCAGAAAAATTGATGGGGTTATTCAAATAACTTTGTATAAATTAAAAAATTGTTAAAATTATAAATGAAATGAAAAGATAACAAATAATTATGATTATAATTTTTAATATTTTCAGGATTAACCGAAATCCGTATCATCCTGAAAATTTGATTATTTATTAGTTATTGGTAGGAAGGTAAGTCACTTCTTTTACAACTTGCAAAGTAGGAGTTGTTTCCTTCAACAAAGAAATCATGATTCTCATTATGAAATTTCATACTTTGGCCTACTTTTTTCTGTTTATGATTTCTCCTACGATCAATGAGTTTTAAGTATTTTTAGACAAGTCTTGTCGGTACTCATTTGTGAAAATATTTATATTTAAAAGACTCATTTATCAAACCTAACGACTCGTAATGTTTCATCATCTTTGTTAGTATTTTTAACTTTTTGTCCTTTTCTTTTTTTCCAATTATAATGCAACTTTTATCAGTTATATTTCTCATCATTAAAAAAATAAATATATATCCATGAAAAATGTTATTAAAAAAATAGAGGAAATAGTCCTCCAAACTCAAAACAAACTCCAAATTTATACTATATTCACTTATTAAGTGTGTTATTTAACGTTTAGTATGAAAAATCAAAATTTAATAAATGACTTTCTAACCTCTCATTTCAATCCGACATCAGCCTCATATATCTAATAGAAAGTGTTCGCAGGATTCCTCAGAAATGGGTTGATCTCTTAGTTATAATAGTTTTTTATCACTTTTCTTTTATTAATATATGTTTTAAAAAATATATAAAAATATATTTCCAACAATAAATGATACCTTTCACATAAGTGGTCGAGTAATCCAAGTAGCTTTGATAATATGTCAATCTTCTAAAATATTTGACGGTAATCTAACAAGATGGTATAATAAGAAGATCAAAACTTGTAGTTTATTATGGATTATCCAGAAATAAATCTAGAAGCATTACATAGAGATATTTTTTGGAGTTTGAAGAATCTTATGACACCATACAACAATTATAGAGGTCGTAGAAATCAAAGAATATAGATATGTACAAAGATTTTAACAAAAGAATATGATCTATATAGATCATCTCTTTTGAAAATTAAAAGTACTTATCGCTTGGACGGATTAATGGATAACATCTAGTGTAAGAGCTATACTGTCAAAAAAAAAAAAAAAAGAGCTATACAAAATACTAATTTATCAGATAACTTGTGGAGAAATCAGAGTGACTACTATTCCAAAATTGAACTCCACATTCGTAAGATTTTTCATTGAGTTTGCTTTCATTTGTATAAAAATTGTTCGTTAGTAGATTGATGAGAATAGTTGACAAAAAGAAAAGATTGATGAGAATGGACTAAGATTAATGTTAGCCTAAAAGTATTATCTGCTTTGGATCAGCTTTTATTTTTACCTTTACATAGCCTCGGGTCCAATGGACTTTGAGTGCTAAAATATGGTTCGCTTTTACTTCGGACAATTTAAATGGGCTAACCAGTATAGGAACTTTAGAAGCATTGGGCTTTTGCCCAACTATATGCTGTGTTTCTAAAGGTCGTCAATTATATTAAAAGTAGTTTTTTTTCGTTAGGTGATTGGTTATAAATATAATAAAAGTAAAAATTATTGTACAAAGCATCATTTATCTAGCCTAAAAGCTAAAGGTAACAACAAAAAAAGTAAAGTATATTATTATATGATAATCTCTCATTATCATCTAAAAAGAAATGATGAAAAAATAAGAAAAATAATATAGAATAGGTACACAATTTAACCTCTTTGATAAATGTTTCCCTAGAAGTTGGATCACCTCTCATAACTAAGGTGATTTCTTACTTTCCCAATACAATAAACGGTGGCTCAAAAAACTATCCTCCAAGCCTTTCTTCTCTAATTTTCTTTAGTTTTGAGTTTCTTAAATCACTTCAAAACACTCAAGAGAGTATTCATCTCCTTATTTACACCCAACCATTTTTTTTATTTCATCACATACATTTGTCGCATAAAATCAAAATAAAGGTATTTATTTGACTCAAAGTTTTCACCACATAAAATAAAAGCGGATCTAACTCCAAATAAGTCATGCATCCACCACCACCACTACCACAACATGCATTCACCACCACCCCATGCATCCACCACCACTACTACCATCTTCATTATTCTCCGCTGACCACCACCACCTTTGACCATAACCACCACCAACTAGTTCCTCCACTGTCGTCACCACCAATCACCACTAACAAATTCCACCACAAGCGCGTGACTGTGGATTTTTTTTTTAAAAAAAATCTTACCTAATATAAACAAATCAGGAAAAAAATTCATTTTTGGACGAGATAAATTAAATTTTACATCTATAATTTTTTTTCTTGGATTTTTTTAATTTTTAATTTTGATATTCAGTTTTGTGTGTTGTTACAAAAATAGATTGTCAATTCCACCACACGAGCGCGTCTGTGAATTTCTTATAAAACATTTATAATTAAGTCCAAAAAAATGAGATAAATAAAAAGAACATTTTTGACAGGGCAAGTTCATAACTACAACAACGAATTTTATGATTTTTTTTTTATTAAATTTCGATATTTACTTTTATGTGCTCCTACAATACACAAAAATATATTTATATATTCCTGTAACACACAAAATCATAACATCAATCTAAAGCATTTTCTTCTTTAATAATTTTTTTTCTATTTATTAATCGCATAAACCCTATTTTTACTTGTTTTTATCTATCTTGATGTATTATCTTTTTGTCCAACCTTTTCTTTGTTATTTTTTGTGTTGTTGTAATACATAATATAGTCATTTGAGTATTACATCAACACACAATCCAGTCAAGCCCCATCCTGTATGTGATTTTGCTATCACGTGAACACACAAACCGATTAATTTGTGTAATGATGTTATATACAAAAAATGAAAGAGAATGTGTAGATATTGGGTTATATGTATTTTTATTTTTTTGTATTCATTTAACACACCAAATGACACGTCACATTAGTCTTTTTCTTTAATCTGTGATTTTTTGTGTTATAAGTATACACAAAACTTAGTTTTGTGTAGTACTGTAACACACAAAATGACATACCACATCACACTAGTCCTTTATCTCCTTCTCTGTGATTTTGTGTGTTACAAGAATACACATGTGTATTCTTGTAACACAGAAAACTCAAATTTTTGTTTACCAGTTTTGTGTATTCTGTGAACACAAAAAATAATAAACATTATCATATTAGTCATTTTTATCCTTTTAGTATTTAGGTTTTAGTGTTTTTTAGGGTTTATGGTTTTAGTGTTTAGGTTTAATAGGATTAGAGTTTTTAGGTTTTGGGTTTAGGATTTAGGTTTTTAGGGTTTGGAATTATTAGGGGTAGGTTTATGTATTTAAGGTTTAGGAACTAAGTTTTATGGTTTTCCAGTTTATTACTTCCATAAAAAAAATTAGTTTATTTTAGTTACTTTTTTACCATCTTAGGTTTGGGGTTAGCGTTTTAGGGTTTTAGTAATACACAAAATTCAGTTTTGTGTAACACTGGAACACACAAAATGATAGACCCCATCTACCAGTCCTGTTTCTCATTCTCTGCAATTTCGTCTGTTTCAAGAACACACAAAACTCAGTTTTTTGTATTCCCGGAACACATAGAATCATATACCCCATCAAATTAGTCTTTTTTCTTCTTTTAGGATTAGGTTGTAGGGTTTTCAGGTTTATGGTTATTGTTTTTTTATTTAAGGTTTTAGGGTTTATGTGTAAGGTTTTTAATTTAGGGTTTCAGATCTGTGGTTTGAGGTTAGAGTTAGTGTTCTAGGTTTATGGCTAGGGTTTAGAGTTTATTGATTTTAAGTTTTATGATTTTTAGGGTTGAGATTTTATGGTTTTTAGTGTTTAGGGTCTCCGACGCTAAAGTTTTAGACACTGATTTTTTCTATGTATTACATCATTACACAAAACAGTCGATTTGTGTGTTCATGTGATACACAAATTCATAGACTGAAAATTGCATGACTAAAAGAGAATAAATGATTTTGTGTGTTGTTGTAATACACGAATGACTATTTTGTGTATTAGATTAACGTAACACACAAAATAACCGAAAGGGGTTGGACAAAAAGATAATACATTAAGATAGTAAAAAAACGAATAAAAATAGGTATATGCAATTAATAAAGAGAAAAATAATTTTGTTAAAGAAGAGAATGTTTTAGATTGATTTTATGACTTGGTGTGTTACAAGAATACATAAATATAATCTTGTGTATGGTAAACACTCATAAAACTGAATATTAAAATTTAAAAATAAAAAAATCGCAAAAAAATCGCTTCTAAATAATAAAAAAATTAAAAGATTCTTCTTAAGTTAATCTTAAGTTAATTTCTTTGAAATACTCTCATTAACAATATACGTAAAATATGTGTGTATATTTAAAAACTGGCTAAACTTGATATCCAAATAGAGCATTGCTATATATCACTTTTTTTTTGTTTCACCTATTTATCACCCCTTACGTGTTATCTAATATGGCATTAAATAAAGGAAAGAGAAAATAAACATTTAAGAGAGAAACATTTTTATTGGTGTTTAAAACATCCACGTAAAAGGTGATATATGGGTAAAACAAAAAATGGTGATATATATCTTTACTCATCCAAATATTATGTGGGAAATGTGAAAAAGTAGATAAGGATAAGTATATTCTTAATCCTATCAACAAACAACAACATTTGTCCAAAAGCTTAGAAATAACAAATTGGCAACCAAAAGACATTAATAACTAACATGTGGACTAAGACTAAAATAAGAACACAATAGTCTTGTCACGACTTAAACTAATGGATTATATTGCGTATTTTTTTCTCATTTTAGACCAATGAATTGTATGATCAAGGTAGCTTGCCTGCCAAAGCAGATAGGATGGGGTATAACAAGTTGTTTGACAGAAAAACAAAAATTAATCCATGAAGACTCATCCTTTCATATGCGGATATGAATAGAATATAGAGGTTACTATTTAAAAGGCCCACAATTTTTACCCATGGATAGTGAAATATAACGCAGGACCATTAATATAATGATAGATAATTAGAAAAAAACACTATAATCGAAAATGACACTTTCATACGTATAACACCACCAAAGCTTGAAGTTTCATAGTTATTTATTTTTTTGTTTTTTGTGGTAGGGGTGGTCCAGACCATCTTGTGTGTACTATAATTATTTTACAAGAATATACAAATTTCTTTATTTATACATATATATATTTATATATATATATATTTAGGTAAATTAAAATTAAGTTATTCATGAATGAATTTAAATCATATACTTTTTACATATGTTAGAAAGAAAGTCAAACTACGTACTTCTCTTTCTAAGTGTTAGAAGAAAAATAGGTTTTATAGTTTTTGTTTTGTGATGATGTTATGAGAGCTTATTGTTGTTAACCTTCAAACGGTACATAATCTCCATACACGGCTATGTACATTTTTAATGTGTATGAGAGCCTTCTTGTGGACCTCTCTTGCCCACAAAAGGGCTTCTCACATTTACTTTGGCATAATATATCAACTTTCAAGTGGACCTCTTTCGCATTTGAAATGAATACGTGGACTAACCTGGTCATTCTTTTGTGGGCTTCCATTTTCATAAAAGCCTGGCCCCACCTCTTTCAAGTTCGAGATCCTTTGAGTGTTTCGATTTTTTTTTCTTTTTTTCCTATCAAATAAGTGTCTTTAAGAAATAATAAAATTACAAAGACATACGGTCCTTATTGAGATTCTAATACAATTCTCGCAGATGTGCATCCGCTCATATCACTCGTAATAAGGCTTCAAAGATAATCAGGAGGATCAATGAATTCCAAAGGTTGCGTACTCATGTTAGCCCCCTCTTTTTCCAATCTATCAACACATTTATTTGCTTCGCGGTAAACATGAGATAGCTTAAAACTCGGCTGTTCACGAGCATTTTCCAGCGATGCCTAGCAATTGAAACGCAGCGACTACTTGAGTTTCCACCTCCCTTCACTAGCGCGTGAAACTCTCTCGAGTCCTGGTCAAAGTGATGATCCGATCTCCCACCGCCCTTCACTAGCGCGTGGAGATCCTCCGAATCCGTCTCAATACTAAGCTCATTATATCCTTTCTTAATCGCCTATCTTAGACCAAAATGAAGCCCAAACAATTCAGATACAGTAGGCGAATCAACAATGCAAGGTCCAACATATCCTACTATACAAGAACCATTACCATCTCTTAAGATCCCCCCAAAACCCGCAATACCTTTAACCGCGTTAAAACTTCCATCGAAATTTAATTTCAGGCCAGTAGTAGGTTTAACCCACTTAACCAAGATGCTTTTGGCAAGCTTTACTAAACCACCATCAATTTCTTTACCCCACCCTGAGATAAAGTTTTTAGCCAACGTGAGTATTTCCGATCTCAACACGTTTCTATGTGGTATATCTGATATGTTGTTAAAAATCATGTTGTTCCGTTTATTCCATATAGTCCAAATAGCTGCTACGAATATGTAGGGCCACTCCATACCAGCTATGATAGCCTTATAGCGAAGGTGACCTTCTAACCAACTTCTAATTCTTGTATGAATACATGTTACAACCCTCGTTGTTGTAATATTACAGAAATTTAGTGCAGCATTTTGGTGTCGCCTAGGGTGTGATAAAAATAAGATAAAATTAAGTCAAGAAACTACGCACTCTCACCCTAGACAGGCACAGTACTGCAAGTATTACCGGACGTATGCAAGTTTTAATGATAAGAAAGTTCGTTCTCAGGGACTTAGTGTGCTAGTCGAATGGGTAGCAATAACGAGTAAGGAGTAAATAATTAAAAGACAGAAAATTAAAGGAATAAAATTTCGAGATTAAGAATTAAACTAAGAAAATAAAAGACAATAAAATAAAATACGAAGAATATGAGATGAGAGGTATAGCTTAGGTTTTGCTAGTATGCACTAATCCTTCTAATTCTTTCTATTAGATCTAGTTAATAATGGAGAATATTAGCTCTTGTATACTTAGTCAGGATTCTAAATTCCCATTCCTTAGACCTTGAGAGCGACTAAGGGGGCTATAGACACACCACGAGGCTGGTTCAAATAGGGTTATCCTAAGTAATCAATTTCCATACATGGTGATAGTGATTAAATCATACCCTAATGACTATCTAGTTAGAATCAGTTTTGTCAGGACTAATATCGACACTAGACGTTATGTGGTGTTTTAATAATTAGACACCCAGTTAAGGTGACCATCTAATTACTATTAAGAAAGCCTAAAGTGATCAGTTTTAGGACAGGCAATAAATCAAAACACATAAACAAATATAAAGGTAAGAAGCTAATATCAGATTAAAACATGTAATTCCCAAAGAAACTTAGATAGAAAGAAATTAGAATTCATAGATTATACATGATGCAAAACCCAAGCTATGGGAAGTTTAGTTCATACCTGAAGGAAATAAACTAAAAGAAATAATGAAAGACATCATCTTGCTCTCTACAATAAACTGGAAGAATAAAACGTTAAGGACTAATTACTATGAGGCAAGGATGATTTACAAGTGATATAAGGGTGTATTTATAGGTGTTTAGAAGACCTAATTCGTTTTCTTGAAGGAGAGGTTAAGTAATGGACTCCAAGCCCAACTCAAATTCGTAACCCTAAAAACATGCAATCAGGCCCGTTTTTCTTTTGGTCCTAGCAACTTCAATTTTCATCCGTTTGATGCGTATGAATATACCAAATTCATCGTCTCGGAAAGATCTTCAACTTTGCTCTTAACCGTTTCTCCAAATTCCACACCGTCATAACTAATTATAAAAAATAAAAAAAATAAAAAAAATCAAAAATTTATATATTTGGATAAATCAAATTAATATTTACGTCTATGAATTTTTTTGAAATTTTTTGATTTTTTTTGAATTTTTGATTTTTTTCCGTAAACGAAAAAAATTATTATTTCAAACAGTGAATTTCATGTATTGAACATGGAATTTCATGTTTAAAACATGAAAATCCGTGTCTACAAAAAAAAATTAAAAATTTCACAAATTCAAAAAAATCCAAAAAAAAAATCATAAACGTAAATATTAATTTGGTTTATCTAAATATATAATTTTTTTATTTTTCTGATTTTTCTTAAATTAGTTATGACGATTTTAAAAAAAATTCACAGATACGCGCGTGTGTGATGGAATTAGTAGTAGTAGTAGGTGGTGGTGGTGGTGTTTGCTGTGGTAGTGGTTGTAGTGGTGATTAAATATATGGTGGTGGTGGAGGAAGTACCTTATTATTTATTTTATATTTAAAAATTAATATTATATTAAAATAAAATAATATATTTAATAATAAAGATAGTAAAATATAAAAAATATAAAGAAAATGTTTTCTGTTGAAAGAAATAAAATAAATTAAATATAATTTTATTTCCATGTCACCCATGATGGGTTTGACATGAACGTACTATAAGAAGTTAGTCAGGAAGTTACCTGGGTTTAACTGAAAGAACTTACCCACTAAGATAGTGCTTGGGGTGGAGATCATGGGAAGGTGGTTTATTATCAGTTAATAAACCAACGCTTCCTGGACTCTATAAATAGGACTCTTCTGCTCTATCTTCAACACAGCTTCACAGCACACAAAATTTCTTCAGCAAAAATTCCTTCTCTTATTCCAATACACTTAAACAAATTCTCAGACTCTTAGGTGGTGAAAACAAAGAATTTAATTCTTGTAATTAAATTCACGATCAGAAAGCAAGAATTCAGAAAGTAAGAATTCAGAAATCAATCCGCTGCGTAAGAAGGTTTGTCTAAAACCCTTTCCTATTTAATTTCTAAGGTAACAATTGGTATCAGAGCATGTTACCTAGATTAATTTTTGCTTCGTCTTGTTTCTTCTGTATTTTTCATGCGATTCATGCTTGAAAAAAAAAAAAAAAAAAAAATCTGCCGAAGTATTTTTTTTGCTGCTGTTTTTTAATTTTTGTTTTAGAAGAGAACTTACTGTTATATTAGGTGTTATACTAGGTGTTATACTAGGTCGGTCATATTTGTTTTTTGATGGACCAATTAGCTTATTAGAGCCCATCTAATCTAGATTAATTTTCTTTTGGGCCTAGTATTAATATTATTTTCTTTGGGCCGAACCTATGATCTATTTTTTGCGCCGAGTTTAATATTTTTTTCGGGCCGAAATTATTTTACATTTTTTTTGGGCCGATTTATTTTTTAATTTTTTCGGACCAAATTAGAGTAGTAAAATTGCTTTGCATGTAAGGGGGTTCGAACACTAGCCAACCCAACCAGAGACTAATAGTTTAACCACTTGATCTATACAATTAGTTGTTACTTATAAGAATATATGTTTCATTTATAACAAATTTCAGAAATGTATTATTTTAATTCAAAAAGGTGGTGAACTATTTTTTGTTCTTAATTTTTCTATAGAGGAAAATGGTGATTACACGATCCCGGGGATTACGTGCATTCAGACGCGACCTGTTGATGAACTACAGGACTGATTACAAGAACATAAAGAATACTAATAAAGCAAAATTGGTTTACACCGCCAAAGAACCCGAGTCAGATGGACAAAGGGAAGATTTGAAAAACAAAATAATGACACTTCGAAATTATAAGATGAAATCATCACATTCTTTAATACAACACGTGAAGATTGTAAATGATATGATACAAGGTGTCATAAAATATGCCTATCACATGAATGAGAATGACAAGGTTGATGCCCTTCTCAGGACTTTGCCAAAAGACTTGAGAAAAGATCTCCTTGATATATGGAGGAATGTGAATCCCGAAAATTATGTAGATAGGAGATCAAAAACATATGGTTGGGTCGTATATGCCTTCACTGAATCTCATATGTGGAATCATTTTAAAAGGCATACAAGTTTTTTCAAATGTCCTTGTGAGATGAATTCGCCTACTAAGTATGATCCGATAAGTCTCTATGTAAAAGAGGGTTTTGAAAAATCGATTCCTTTGAAAACGAGATACGAGTGATTGTCATGTATGAGTTAGAGTTTCTTTACTAGGTAGTTTATTTTGGTAGTTCGTTTCAAATGTTAGTCTTTGATTTTATTTGGTTATTTGTTTACCAAACATGTTTTTTCATTTATGTATGAATTCAACTAGATTATTTGCTTTTATGTTATTAGTTGTTTAATTTTCATACATTTTTTGCTCTATTCATGTTAGAGTAAGTGGGAGTTCTTGAAGAACTTAATTTTGCAGTTAATGAAATTGATTGAATGGTTAAGACAAACAAAATATAGTGGTTCATGATTGGGAACATAGTGAACTTTCTTTATCACTTATTTTGTTATCTTTCTTATTCATTCCGTTTGCATTAATAGCATAGAGTTGTTAAATAAATGTATGACACTAATGGAAATCTCTTACTTTATAGAGAAAATGGCATCGAAAACCATCATTGCTGATCTCAACAAAGGAGAAAAGATGAATGGTGAGAACTATAACCTTTGGAAGCTCAAGATACACTATGTTCTAGAAGAGCAAGATGTTCTTGAGGCTGTTAACAATGTCATGGCTCAGCCTGAGGAAGGCAACACAGCTCAAAACAGAAGGGACATGGAGGCTTATGAGAAGTGGAAAAAGAAAGATTCCACTGCAAGAGGCATCTTGATAGGCTCCATGAATGACGATCTTGTCTATGAATGTCAACGATACCTCACTGCTCACGAAATTTGGAATGCTCTTAAGGAGAAGTATGGGGGTACGACTGTGACTAAGTTGCGTCAATTGACCATTAAGTTTGACACTTGCAAGAAGAAGCCTAATCAAACCATGCAACAACATCTCCGAGAGATGTCTAACATGATTAGGGAACTTAAGAATGCAGGTCATAACCTTACTGATGAACAACAAGTTCAAGCTGTGATCCGATCTCTTCCAAATAACTGGGAGCATTTGAAGATAAACTTGACTCACAATGACAACATCAAAACCTTTGATGATGCTGCTCGTCATGTGACATTGGAAGATGAACGTCTAGATGCAATTAAGCCTCAGGGTTAGGCTTATGTTGCTGAGTCAAGTTCCCACAAAGTTTCTGGCAATAAGCGCAAGAACAATGGGAAGAAGAACGGAAATGAGCATGTTTCCAAGAAGAACAAGAAGGGTGGTAACAATAATGGAAAACGTTTCCGTAAGAAGAAAGACAAGAGTAAGATGAAATGCTTTAACTGTGAGAAAATGGGTCACTTCGCTCGCGAGTGCAGCGAGCCCAGAAAGGTAGCAATGTCATTTACTTCTTGTAATTTTACTTATGTTACTAGTACTGTATTGCTTGCTGATTCTAATCCTTTGTGGACTGTGGACTCAGGAGCGACAGACCATGTAGCCAAAGACCGAGAGGCATATGTAGAGTACCGTCGGATTCCAGAGGGATCAAGGTGGATATATGTAGGAGACAACAATAAGGTTGAAGTCAAAGGAGTTGGCACTTGCAAGTTGAACTTGCGAGGTGGTCAAACCTTGTACCTGCATGATGTACTTTACGCACCTGATATTCGACGGAACTTAGTCTCGGTCACTGTTCTTCTAGGATTAGGTTTTAATTTGCATTTTCATAACAAACAAGTAGATATCTATTATGATGCTAGGTATTATGGTTCTGGTTTTATTTCGCATGGTTTAATTGTACTAGATGATGATAACTCGTTTAATAGTTATTGTTTAAGTAGTTGCTTTTCCACTAATACTTCTTCTTCTAGTAATTCTAATGTAGAAGAAAATGTATGGCATGCTAGATTAGGTCATATTGGTCAAGACCGTATGAATTTGTTGGCTAAGGCGAACCTTTTGGGTTCGTTGACTAAAGTCAACTTGCCAACTTGTGAAAATTGTCTAGCAGGTAAAGCAAAACGGAAACCATTTGGAAAGGCTAAACGAGTCGAGTACCCATTACAAGTAATTCATTCAGACATCTGTGGTCCAATGAGTGTTCAAACTAGACGTGGGGAACGTTATTTCATCACTTTCATAGATGATTTCACTAGGTTTGGTTATGTCTACCTGATTTCTCACAAATCTGAAGCATTGAAATGTTTTATGACATTTATCAATGAAGTTGAAAATCAGTTAGAGAGGAAGGTGAAAAACCTAAGAACCGATCGAGGACGTGAATATCTATCTGATCAGTTTAAAGAACTGTGTGATGAAAAAGGGATAGTAAGGCAACTTACAATTCCTAGAACACCACAACAGAATGGTGTGGCTGAAAGGAGGAATAGAACACTCCTAGAAATGGTTAGGTCTATGATGGCACAAGCAAATCTTCCAATATCTTATTGGGGAGATGCCTTGCTTACCGCCTGTTATATACTTAACCGAGTACCCACAAAGACTATTCCATCAACTCCTTATGAACTATGGACAGGTAGGAAACCTAATCTGTCATACTTGCGACCTTGGGGGTCGGCAGGCTATGTTCATGATCTATCTCATAAGTATGGGAAGTTAGGTCCAAGAGGTAAGAAGTGTATCTTCATTAGATACCCAGATCACTCTAAAGGATATGTGTTTATTGGTGAACATAATGATGGGGGTCTTACAGAAATTGAGTCACGAGATGTTACATTCTTAGAGAATGATTTTCCTAGCAGAGGTGAGGTTGACAGAAATTCCATTTTATGTGAATTAAATGAGATTCAGGAAGATGATATGCAAACAAATGTGACACCTGATGAGGTAACACATACTCAAGAAATAGAGACGGACACTCCTCTAAATCTTGAGACGGAAGAAACCATTGCATCATCTAGTAATCCTATTTCTCAAGATTCTCAACTTAAGAGAAGTGCTAGAGGTTTAGTTCCTCGTCGCCGATTTGAAATCGAAGGAGAAGTCTTTATGATAACTCCACAAGACGAAGAAGAACCTCGAACAGTTAATGAAGCACTCTCATGTCCCGCTAAGAATGAATGGAGGAAAGCAATGGAAGAAGAAATGGAGTCGATGAAGAAAAACCAGGTTTGGGAACTGGTTGATCTCCCAAAAGGACGTAAAGCAATTGGGAACAAATGGGTTCTCAAAATAAAGAGGAAACCTGACAATTCCATTGACAGGTATAAAGCTCGCTTGGTAGCGAAAGGCTATACTCAACGGGAAGGAATAGATTTTGAGGAAACTTTTTCTCCTGTTGTTAGATTTACCTCAATACGTCTTATTTTAGCTATTGTGGCGCATCTCGATCTGGAGTTGCACCAAATGGATGTTAAAACTGCATTTCTAAATGGAGATTTAGAAGAGGTAATTTTCATGGAACAACCCTCGGGGTTTGTTGCAAAAGATCAAAAGAATAAAGTATGTAGATTGTTGAAATCAATCTATGGTCTTAAGCAAGCCTCGAGACAGTGGAATTTGAGATTTCATGAAGTCATCTCGTCAAATGGATTTGAGATGATAAGTGAAGACCACTGTGTTTATATTAAACGTTCCAAGAAAAATTTCGTAATTTTATCTCTATATGTGGATGACATCCTATTAGCTGGGAATGATAAAGAGTTTATTCAAGCTAACAAGGAGTGGCTAGCTTCTCAATTCGATATGAAAGATATGGGAGAAGCAAATTATATTCTTGGTGTTAAGATTCATAGAGATAGGTCTAGAAGACTATTATCTCTATCTCAAGAACCTTACATCATGAATGTACTTGAGCGCTTTGGTATGACTACGTGCAATGCCATTGACACTCCTGTAGCAAAGGGAATAAACTTAACTCTCGACATGTGTCCTAGTACTACAGAAGAAAAACAGAAAATGTCAACAGTACCATATTCTAGTGCCATTGGTAGTCTTATGTATGTTATGATGTGTACGAGACCAGATATATGTTATGCAGTAGGTTTAGTTAGTCGTTTTCAATCGAACCCTGGACAAGAGCATTGGAAAGCTGTGAAAAGGATATTGAGATATCTAAAAGGCACTAAAGATCATGCCTTATGCTTTCGAGGAGATAAATTACGTCTAGAAGGATATACAGATGCCGATTGGGCTGGTGATATAGATGGGCGTAAATCCACTTCAGGTTATGTTTTCTTGCTAAATAATTGCGCAATCTCGTGGAGTAGCAAGAAACAAACCTGTGTAGCTTTGTCAACGATGGAAGCTGAATTTGTAGCATGCTCAGCTGCGGTTCAGGAGGTTGTTTGGTTAAAAAGGTTCTTTGAACATTTAGGATTCTCTGGTGATAGTGGGAGTCCAATAACAATATACTGTGATAGTCAGGCTGCAATGGCTTATGTGAAAGATCCAAAATATCACAGCAAGACCAAACACATTGATATAAAGTATAACTTCGTTAGAGATATAATTGCACAAAAGGATGTTACTTTGCAATATATACCCACACGCAATATGCTTGCCGATCCATTCACAAAAGCTATCCCAAGGGATGTATTCATGGATCATGTTAGATCTATAGGATTAAGCAAGATATAATGTATGAATTATTGCTAGTTTATGTGCATTCATGTATATATTTCCATTAGTATGTTTATTTAACTGTTTATTTTAATAATATCATGTTTGATATGTATTATATATATTGCGTGTGATTTTGTAAGTATGTATGTCCTATAGACTGAGATTGGCCCTGTCACACGGGCAATCGCCTTTGGCATAAGAAGTGCGCAAAGATGAGACTAACTCATAGCAGTGAAGAACCCTTAAGATAAAATGAGTTAAGATAGTCGCCTTAACTTAGTGTTAAGATGAGATCATAAAAATGGATAAACCATGTTAAGCTTATATTATGATCGAAGTAGAATCCCACTATCTACTTAGTCTATAATAGCCAGATATGAGTTGCTTGATTGATTTCATAGAAGGGTTGATCGATCGAAGAATTCATCTTAGGCAACGAGGCTTGTCTAATTATATATCTGTATGGTATTTGTAAAATTGTGACATACAGTTTGAGATATATGAATAATACCATAACACGTGTGTCATACCACGTGTGCTTTCGACCAAAAGGAAGTGAAGAATTGATCCCTGTTTCTTCACTGTGTGATACTTGTAAATTTGTGCCCTTATTACTTTTGACTATATCTTGATATTTTGATTAGGTGTATGCTACTTTGAACACATTACCAATTATCATGAGTGATTCGGTCTAATGGGGTATGTTTGGGAAAGCAACCTAATCAATATAAAAGGATATAAGTGTAAAGGGAAGACTAGAATTGTGTATCAAATGTGTGCTTGCAGGTTAACCGATCATGTAAGTCAATATGGACTATAACATGATAGTGAGACACATAAACGAAATGACAGTGAACTCTTTTTCACATAGAAGTTGTGATATAAATTTGAAGGGGTCAGAGTTACTGTAATATGATACAACATATTGTTAGTCTGGGGTACTACAAGATACGTAAGGAATGAGATTTCATTTGAGCAACTATGTACCCTAACAGGTTAATAGTAACATATGCTCGTATGCTTGTCGGTCGCACGACCTATTTGTCAAGTATGATGAATTATTGTAGTAGTGTGTATATGAGAGAATTTTGAAAAATTTTGATGTATGGGACATTGTGGTGCACGTACCTAATAGTACGATGGTAACCCCATCATGTGCGAGTGGGAGAATGAAAGAAATAAAATAAATTAAATATAATTTTATTTCCATGTCACCCATGATGGGTTTGACATGAACGTACTATAAGAAGTTAGTCAGGAAGTTACCTGGGTTTAACTGAAAGAACTTACCCACTAAGATAGTGCTTGGGGTGGAGATCATGGGAAGGTGGTTTATTATCAGTTAATAAACCAACGCTTCCTGGACTCTATAAATAGGACTCTTCTGCTCTATCTTCAACACAGCTTCACAGCACACAAAATTTCTTCAGCAAAAATTCCTTCTTTTATTCCAATACACTTAAACAAATTCTCAGACTCTTAGGTGGTGAAAACAAAGAATTTAATTCTTGTAATTAAATTCACGATCAGAAAGCAAGAATTCACGATCGTGGTGGTGGTGGTGTTTGCTGTGGTAGTGGTTGTAGTGGTGATTAAATATATGGTGGTGGTGGAGGAAGTACCTTATTATTTATTTTATATTTAAAAATTAATATTATATTAAAATAAAATAATATATTTAATAATAAAGATAGTAAAATATAAAAAATATAAAGAAAATGTTTTCTGTAAATAACACTTTTTATAAAATAAATTATTAAAGATTTTAAAAAAAATTAAAAACTTAATAAAAATGTTATCAACAATGACTTCTTCTTCGTTTCTATATTTCTCTTATAGAGTTATTATATTTGTTCGTGGGTAGATGGGTGGTGTGGAATCTTTTGGCTTAGAATGTGAGAGGAAGTGGTAGCCGTCACGGCAAAGCGTCTCCATCTAACCGGTCCCTTCATAAAGGTATAAAGTAAAGCTACATTGAAGCCTTTTGCAATTTAGTCATTTGTTTATGGGCAGTGGACCACATGGCAAGAAAAATGGCGTGTTAGATATAAAGAATATATATGTTTTTTGTTAAAACATAGATCAACCAATAAAAACTTGTTCCTTTGTCTAAAAAAAATAAAACTTGTTTAAAAATACTTATTTTAGAGTAAAAAAATATTTTTAGAATAAAATTTAAATTTTAAAAAAATTATTAAAAATTAATTTGAAATCTAAAAGTATTTTTTAAGTGTATTTTAAGAATCACCTATTTGGTACTTTTTCTAAAAATGTTTTTCAAGGTCTAAAACACTTTTAAACATCTAGAAGTATTATTAATTGCTTCTAAAAAAACACTTCCAAACGAGCACTAAGATTACAACAGAGGTACAACGTACATGTGTGGTCTAGAAACAAAACTTATGCAAAGTTCTTACTCGACTTTATTTTCGATAGCGAACTAGTAGAACAAATCTACCGTAAAATTGTATTGATCGGAATGGCTGCAAAAACAATTGTGGATGTCGTCTATCAAGGTGTGATATAAATAATCTAACAAATTCACATCTCAAGAAAGCTAACTAAGCGCAAGTGTGATCGTTGACAAGTAATAAAAGTAAGTATATAAAGAGTATCATCTCCACAGGGATTACGAAGGTTAAATCTTATTATGTGTTTTTGAAAAATGTACTAGAATGAGTTTTTTAACTAAAAATGTAAAAAATGAATATTTGTTTTGTTTTTTATTAAAGACAAGAGATGCAATAAAATAAATTAAGCTAAGAATCAATTATTAAAGGGTTAATGCCAAAGAAACCCCTCACACTAGATTTAATTCCCGCTCACCACAGTCATCATTTTTTTGCTCAAAAGGCACCATACATTTTGTTTTTTTTTTCCCATAAAAAAGAGCAGTTTGAGTTATGGGAAGCTTCCCAGAGCTCAAATTTTAGCTATGAGAAAATTCCAAAACTTAGATTTTGAGTTTTGAGAATTTTTTCAGAACTCACGGTTCTTTAACAAAGATAGCGTCTTTTACGAGATAGTGGACAACGCTGCAAGGGTTTATTGAGCATTAACCCATTAATTAAACTAAACACTAAGAAGGTAAATTAACTAAAGAGATAAGATGAGAAAATAAGTAGAGAACTCGGAATTAATCCCCAAGTATTAATTTACGTTTTATTAAGTAAGGGTGAATTGTTTATTATGCAATAGTCGGGATTATAACTTCTTCATAACTCCCATCGGGGTAGCTTAGGATGCTACTTCAATACTACTATGGGACTCGGGTGAGATGACCCTACACAATCATCGGTGCTAAAAAGTCTCTAACCCTATTAAATATCGGGCTAGTCAAGCCCGTCAGGATCACTAAAGCACACCAGACAAATGTGTATTGTTTTCAAACATCGAACATTCTGTCACGTGGACAATCCTAATTACTAAGGGGAGTCTTATAATTGGACAGAGTAAGGGGTAGATTATATGTCAAATACATAAGCAAATCAATTAAACTAACAATTCAATTAAAGATGTAATCTCCCAAATTCAACAAACTCGTAAAATAAAACTAGGGTTCATACATAAATGTTGTTCTCAAGTTATGAATTAACTAATGCATAGTAAAATCTAATGATGTCTCATTCATGTTTAGAAGATAGAATAGAATAAAATGGCACTATTAATTGCAGAAAAATGATGAAGATAGTGTTGGAATGGCATAGCCCGCTTTCAAACTTCTTCCCCTTTCTCCTACTCTGTTCCAAGTGTTTATAATCGATGAATTATGAACGGGTATTGACTAAGGACTCTATCTAATGCTAAAAACTGATATATAAAGGTCGAATTATGTTTTATGGATTGTGGGCTCATTTTAAGTGACCAACTTCAACCCAAAAACGTTTTCAAGGAAGAGTGAACATGTTTGATCCACGTCGGCTGCAACTTTAATAACTTCTTCAATTCAACTCCGAAACAAAAAAGTGTTAGTTCCTACGCGTTCCTAACTCCAAGTACTATCCAGAAACCAATAGCCTTCTCCATAATATTCATTAATTGCACGTGGTGACCCGAATAAGTCAATTTCCAAATGTAGCTGGCAATCGCTCCAGCTTTCCAAAAAAGTGGCTTTTTGGTCATTTAACGCATTGAAATGGGATTGACCTTCCTTTTTTGAATTCTTATCCTCATCTTGGAATCTAATGTCATCCAATTACCTAAGAGTTGCATACTTAACATAAAAATTACGCATAAATAGTTATAAGAGTAACAATTCTCCATTTTGAGTTGGCAAGTTAATAATCGTCAACTTAGCCAAAAATCCTTTCTACTTATTCATCCTGGTCTCTAATTATTTCACCCTTTTTTATTTCCTTTTTTAGCCCTTGCCCTCTTTTCTATCTAATTTTGCTATTTTTGTTCTTAGATTAAGTGTTTATTTCAGATTTTCAGGGATTTAACATTTTTTTTTCTTTTTCTTCATCGTTTTCAACACTTCCCTCACTTCCACACTCATTTCTCTCTCTTTCCACCGATATTCTCACCTTTCCTTATCTTTCCTTCACATCTCCATCTTTCTCCTTCCTATATTCATCTTTTCTTTTACTTGTCTCCTTATTTCTTCATGACTAAGATGTTAAATTCTGCTAGACTCAACTAATCGGCTAACATTAGCAAATCTGCTCTGAAAAGTAAGAAAAAGTTTAGAGATATAACAGAATTCATCTTATCTCCAAATATTTATGAATCTAACATTAGTACTCCGGTCAACGTCGATGGATCTGAAAAAGAAAACAACAACAATGATGATTGGTGGGGGAAAAGGTGTGATAAATAAACAGATAAATAAAGATAAAAATAAAGGACACACCCTTGACTACCACGAGAAACTCACTGCAAGTATTACATATCGTTTGCAAGTTTTAATGATAAGTCAAGTTCGTTCGCAGGGATTTAATTCGTTAGATCTACTTGTATTAAATAAGCGTAGATGAATTTAAATGTTTAGATAAAAATAGGATATAATGAATAATTATCTGATATGAAATAAAAAAATACGAATACAGAAAACTAAATATAAATGTAAGTCAGATAAATTAGAGTTACTAATATGAGTCTATTACTAAATTATTCTAATCTTATGGTGAATTGGGCAATATATATGTACCGAGATTCAAAATTCTACCTAACCCCCGTTAGGGTGGACTTAGGAGCAACCTCTTCACTACCAGGGAACTTGGGTAAAGAAACATTGAGTAATGATTGGTAGTTAAATCAAACCTTTATGACTATCTAGGTAGGGTCACTACTAGACGATTATGTGGTGTTGTCAATAATCGAATTACTAAGGATAGTCCTAAGATTGGCCAAATCTAGGGCTGGAAATAATAAGTCTAAGCACACAATAACAATATACGCCAAGCTCAAATCAATTAAAATAACAAATAGTATTATGAAATTTAAGACAAAATAATAACCCAACAATTAAAAGTAAAACTTACAGAATAAAAGCTTAGAAAGATGGTGAAACCACATATCTATAGATAATTACGCTAAATATAGAGAAGGTGATATGTAGAAGAGGATTTTGTCTCTCTCCAACTTCGTGCTTCTTGTCTTCCTCTACTGGCCAGCTTGCTGCTTGGATGAATAGCTAGATACTAAGGATGAATATTAAATTAAATGACTATGTTAATATTTAAAACTGAGAAAATACAAGAAAGGACAAAACCTATACTTGGCACTGAGCAAGGACATGTTTACAATGGTTTAAGGGTTTATTTATAGGTGTTTAGGAAGACCTAATTCGTTTTTTTTTTGGAGTGGAAGAAAAGTAACTTGGACTCCAAGCCCAACTCAAATTCGTAACCCTAAAATATATAAAATGTAATAATCTCCCGCTATTTTGTTTTGGACGTAACGCCTTCAATATTTATCCGTTTGACGCGTTCCAAAGTCTAAACTGATCGTCTCGAAAAGCTATATAACTTTGCTTCAGACCATTCTTCCAAATTACTATCCAATCTTGAGTTATGATCAGTTTTATGGTCGTAGGTGCTGGAATTCAGATTTATTTGGCAACTTTATCTTTTCATATCTTATCTTTTCTTTCCTTATCTCCAATTTCCATGCATATCTTCTTTCCTTTATCTCTTATTATTGATTTGACATCTAATTAATCACCATATATATCTTTAAAACTTCACACTAAATAAATAATTAAACCTATGCTCTAAAAATAATAAATTATTAAATCAAGACAAGAAATAGGAAAGTGCACCAATACATGAGAAAATCGACTACTAGACTTCCCAAAACACTAAAAATGATGTCTCCAACTAAGATTAAATCATCACAAATGGGGAGGCATCAATGTTGTTAGTCATAACACAACTAATATCTCAAACGTTAATGACGTCCTATCAGATCTGAGAGAAGAAACAGTCAAAGTAGGTGAATAGAGTAAAAATGAATGCAAATCACAAACATGGTCTAATCTCTTTTAAGGGTGTGTTAAACAATCTCTTAAACTTGAATAATATGAACCCATATCTCATGATGGTAAAAAAATTATAAAACCTCCTCCTCATGTTCTTGAGGAAGGAGCAAGAATGTGGGAACATTGTCTAAACTGAGAATTTTCGAATAGCTCTCTTTCGTTTCACGCCATAGCTAACTTCATTAAATTTCAGTGTAGTAAGCTTGTAAAATCTGATATAAGGTCAACCACTCAAGGTATTTTTATATTCAAATTTGAAAATGAGCAATACTACAACAAAGCCTTAGAGCAGATGTGGCACATTAATGGTAAGACTCTTTGATGTCTCCTCATTTGTGATAGATTAATGTTAGGATGAGACATCATTTTTAGTGATTTAGAAGTCATAAATGTCGATTTTCTTGAGAAATAGTGCACTTTCCTATTTTGAGTCTTGATTTAGTAAATAATATTTTTAGAGCATATTGGGTTTAATTGTTTATTTAGTGTGTAGCTTTAAAGATAATTATGGAGCTTAATTAGAGTCCAAGTCAAAGATTACAACTTATGGAAAGAGATTTGCATGGTAATTGGAGATAAGGAAACAAAAGCTAAAAAGATGGAAAAGGAAAAGCTGCCTAATCTAGGATTCTGCAGTACACGCCTAAAGAAGTGCTATTTTACCCAATAAATAGGCCGATTTTGGTAATTTCCTTCTTTACGGACAAAGATAATTCTGTTGCGATTCTTTTGGTATCTTATGGAGCTCAAACCGACCAATAACGAAGAAGATATGCTCAAAACGGTCCAGCAGTGTTTATCTTTATTTCCATACGAATTTGAGTTGGGCTAGAAGTCCAATACCTTACCTCTTCCTCAAGAAAACGAATTAGGTCTTCTAAACACCTATAAATACACCCTTATATCACTTGTAAAATTATCCTTGCTTAGAGAAAAACTTATAATTATTCTTTAGTTTATTGTAGAGAGCAAGATGATGTCTTTTGTAATTTCTTTTAGTTTATTTCCATCAGGTATGAACTAAACTCCCCATAGCTTGGGTTTTGCATAATGTATAATCTATGAATTCTAATTCTTCTATCTAAGTTTCTTTGGGAATTATATGTTTTAATTTGATATTAGCTTCTTACTTAATATTTGTTTATGTGTTTTAATTTATTGTCTTTCCTAGAACTGATCACTTTAGGATTGTTTAATAGTAGTTAGATGGTCTCCTTGACAGGGTGTTTAACTATTGAACCACCACATAATGTCTAGTGTCGATATTAAATTCTGACAAAACATGATTCTAACTAGATAGTCAGTAGGGTTTGTTTTAACCACCATATCACCAACGATTGCAGTATTTGTTTAGGGCCTTAGTAGCGTTTGATAACCCTATTCTAAATCACTTCTTGGTTGTGCCGTAGCCCCCTTAGTCGCTCTCAAGGTCTAAGGTATGGGAATTTAGAATCCTGACTAAGTATACCAAGAGCTAATATTCCCCCTTATTAACTAGAATTATAGATAGAATTAGAAGGATTAGTGCATACTAGCAAAACCTGAGCTATACTTCTCATCTCATATTTCTTATCTTTTATTTTATTGTCTTTTATTTTCTTAGTTTTAATTAATTAATTTCGAAATCTGTTCCCTTTAATTTACTGTCTTCTAATTATTTACTTTTACTCGTTATTCCTACTCACGCGCGTATAACACACTTAAGTCCTTGAGAACGAACTCTATTTATCATTAAAACTTGCATACGTCCTGTAATACTTGCAGTACTGTGCCTGTCTATGGTGAGAGTGCGTAGTTTCTTGACTTAATTTTATCTTATTTTTATCACACCCTAGGCGACACCACTCTTCTCTTAAGGCCTTGGAGAGCTGGTATGCAATTCGGAAAAAATAATATATCTAGAATTCCCATATGGATTAAACTTAAAATATACCTATGGAACTTTGTACAAAACATGGGTTAAGTTATATACCAAGTGGAATTAAAATTCCTTTGCAAATGGATTCCATAACCGAGTCTAATCTAGACTAGGTTATGCATGTGTTTATGTTGAAATAAATACTAAAAAAATTCTTCCTAACAAGGTTTATGTTGATATTGTTTTGAGTGATTTGAACGAAGTTCGTGTCGAATATGACTGGAAACCAATAATTTGTTTCAAGTGTAATTAGTTTGGTCACTTGGAAAACAAATGTCAAAATGTTCAACAAGTTCGGGTGCCTAAAAATGCAACTACCTATATTCCAAATGTTCATAATGAAAAAAACAAAGCTCCAGTTGAAAAATGACATGTATTACTCAAAAATCAAGTGTCGATCATCAACAAGCTTCTAGCTCTGCTATGAGTGTTAACTCCTTCTATGAGTTGCAGAGTACCAAAATCAACAATATAGATCTTGATGTTCTTACGTTTATCAATTTTAAGTGTGTTTAGAAGATCACACGTCCTCATAATCTATGAATATAGCTTCATGGAACGTAAGAGGCTTCAACAAGCTTCTTAGACAGCTTGATGGTAAATATTTTATACATAATGATAACATTAAACTGATCGGTCTTTTGGAAACAAATTTAAATTCGAGAAAATTTTAAGTATAATAAATGCTCATTTCTCTCATCTTGAAATGATGCATAAATA
The DNA here is from genome assembly GCA_029959085.1 of Nemophila menziesii. NCBI lineage: Eukaryota > Viridiplantae > Streptophyta > Magnoliopsida > Boraginales > Hydrophyllaceae > Nemophila > Nemophila menziesii. Next base: position 20,240,466 of record JARWIR010000007.1, on the reverse strand, counting down.
TAATAAATATGAATCTGGGAGAATTTGGATTTTATGGGATAACAATTATGCAGAGGTGAAGCTGATTAAGAAGACTTTCCAGGCTATTCTTATTGAAGTTACTATCAAAGTAAGTAATTCTTCATTTATTGCTTGCTTTTTCAATGCCAGTAATGATGAAGATGAGCATGCTATACTATGAAGTTATTTAAATTTTTGGAGTAATGCTTATAGTAATCAAGGTATATGTATTCTGGGTGACTTTAATAAAATTTTGAAGATAGAAGATCGTCTTAACTATGATGCTTTGCCTAAAAGTTCCATTGAATTTGTTGTCTGCATCAATAATTCTAACTTATATGAACATCAGTATGGTGGTAAATTTTTCACTTGGACTAATAAAAAACATACATGACAACTTAGAGCAAGTAAAATTGATAGGGTGTTCATTTATAGCAAGTGGATGAACAATTTTCAATCTAATGTTCTTGTGATTCCCACATCTACCTCGGATCACTACACATTAAAAATTACTATTTGAAACACTAAATTCTCTAATCCTTGTGCTTTAAGGTTTTTTAATGTTTGGACTCAATATGAAGACAATTTTGATGTTGCTAAGCAAGCATGAAGTATCAAAATTAAAGTCAACTACATGTTTCAACTTTGTATGAAGCAGAATGAGGTGAAAAAGGCTCTTAAGTGTCTTAAACACAAACACTTTAGAAGAAATTCTCATTAGATTAATGAAACTAAAAGTCATCTTGATTCCACATAGATGAAACTTATGAATGGTATTCATGATCTTGAAAAACTTTGCGAAGAGAAGCTTCGTGTTATAGATCTTGAAGATGTTATTATTATTCAACAAGAGGTTATGAAAAAATGTTTAGAGAAATTTTCACTAATGATAGTGACTGCAGTATATTGTATTTTTATAAGATAATTAAAGGTATAATAACTAAGAATCATATCTCTACTTTAATCATTGATGCAGGTGATGTTATCTCTGATCCTAAACTTATCAAGAATGAATTTGTTTCATTTTATATGAATTTGCTTGGCTCTGAAGATGTTAATCAAGAAATATGCTCTATCTCTACTATTAAAAAGCTAATCAATTATATTACCAGTAAGGATCAATGTAATGCATTAATTTCTTCTATATCTAATGAAGAAATTAAGGTTTCATTATTCTCTATTAATAAGAATAAATGGCTTATACCTGATGGATGGAATTCTTTCTTTTATAAATCATTTTGGAGTATTATTGAAGAGGGATTTATACAACGCCATTAAGCAATGTCTTTCTTCTTGTGAACTACTTAGTCTAGTAAATGCAATTAATATTAATTTGATCCCAAAAGAGAAGGATTCCTCAAATGTTAGAAAGTTTGGTCCTATTGAATGTGTTAATACTACTTAGAACTCTTTCAAAATTGCTTTCAAATAGGCTTAAAAAGGTTCTTAACTCTATCATATCCATCAACCAAGCTGCATATGCAGGAGGAAGGTTTATTAGTGACAAGACAACATATTAGTTGCTCAAGATATTGTGCTTGGCTATGATAAAAAGAATATTATTCCAAGATGTACTATGAATCTAGATATCCAAAAAGCTTATGACAATATCAATTGGTGTTTTCTTCTCAATACTCCAAGTGCTTTTGGATTTCCTGATAGATTTATTATGTGGATTAAGATGTGTGTGTGCTCCCCTCATCATTCAGTCTACATTAACGTTCAAACTTGTGGTTATTTTAAAGGGAAGAGAGGTCTCATGCAAGGATATCCTCTCTCGCCCTACTTATCTTTTATTTGTATGGAAGTATTTTTTTTTCCAGGATTATTCTATCATGTAGCTAAACATAATAGCTTTAACTTTCATCTAAAGTGCAGGAATATGAGTCTAAACCACATCATATTTGCTAATGACCTTTTGATCTTTCTTAAGGCTGACAATAAGCCTTCGAAAGTTGTCAAAAAAGCTCTTGATCGTTTCTCTAGAAATCTAGACTTAACATCAATTATCAAAAAAGTGAATTGCAATTTGGAGGCACAAGCAGCGAAGTTCAACAAGAAATATCTATTATCTTGAATTTAAAAAAAGTTGGTAATATTCTAGTTAGGTACCTTGGTGTACCTCTTAACTCCAAAAAACTTAGTGTTTTAGATGGTAATTTATTAGTAAAGATTTTTTCCAAAGCATTAATCAATGGATCTCAAAACTTCTTTCATATGCAGGCAGAGCAGAACTTATCAAAGTAGTTCTTGTGAGCAAAATTCTACTCTGGTGTAGAGTATTTCTACTCCCCAAACAAGTAATTTACAAACTAAATCAAAAAATGTCTAGTTTCATTTGGAAATGAACTACCGAAGGTGCTCGAGGTGGCAAAATTGTCTAGAGTAATGTTTGTACTAGGAAAGAAGTTGGAGGACTCAATATTCCTAATATAGAAGACTAGCAAGGTATGTCTCCTCTATACTTTTTGGAGAATGTACTCACAAGATAACAGTTTATGGAGTAAGTGGCTCATTCCAATATTATCAAAGATAAATGCATTTAGATTTTTTATATCAAACAAATCTATACTTGTATATGGAAACAAATTCATAAAATTAGAAATATGGCATTCAAGTTTATACATCACAAAGTACAAGGTGGTAATAACACCTTTATTCTATGGGATAATTGGATTGAAAAAGACAATGTCTCTAACATTCTTAATCTTGAAGTTGATGAATATAGTCCAGCTGCAATAGAACTGTATCCTCTTGTTATGGTAAAATTCGTTAAAAACTACCTCCTTGTATTGGCAAACCTTTTCCATAGCTTCAAGCTTTATCTCTATCTCCTGGCAAAGATAGAATATACTGGAGTGAATGTACTAAAAACAAATTCTCATTTAGTAAAACACTCTTGAAAATTAGTGAAGTTGAACCTAATGTTACCTGGAGTAGAATTGTTTCGGTAAAAAGTTGTAGTACAAGATCCTCCTTCCATATTTTGGCTTGATGCGCACAATATATTATCTACAAAGAGTCAGATGATTGAATGGGGATTAAACATCAACTCACTCTGCAAATTTTGCTCACAATTTATTGAAGATTTAGATCATATTCTTGTTAAGTGCTCCTTCTCCAATAGAATACTCGATAAAATTCGATTAATTACGCCATCAACATTACTCCCTCTGATTTGATTAATCTAATTGATATAGTCTTGCAATCATGCGCTAACAATGAAATCAATCTCATTATTAGCGTATGTATCACTGCCTATATTTACTGCATTTGGGGAGTGGGAAACACTCTAATTCATGATGGTTCACCACTTAATGAGGATCAGATGTGTAGTCGTATCTATTCATTAGTCTCCATTAAGTTGAAGGGAATAAATATTAAAAGTCAAGCAGTTGTCGATTTAATGAATAATATCTCTAAAATTTAGTTGCTTAAGTTTGTAACTTTGCAATTTAGCCCTCATGTTTTGGTTTTGATAATTAATTATACCTTAGTTTATAAATAACCTTCTCCGGGTATTCAAGTTTGTAATGAATATGGTTATTTGACCACATTATATAAAATTTGATTTTCCAATAAAAAAAGTAACAATTCTCCAAAACTATATAAAAAACAAGAAACTATCAAGATATAGTGAATAAATCCCTACAATATACCCAATATAACCCTAAGAATATGTATTGTGACTAAATTTATCTATCTTAATAAAGTATGCATCAATGGAACACCCTAAAAAAAGTAGGGGATCCAGTCTAGAACAAAAGTCGCCCAAAGCGACATCCAAAATATGTTGTGGTAAGTATCACTATTCCTCCATTATACCCAACATCGTGGGTTTGGTTCCCGAGGAAAACAATCAATGTGAAAGTCTAGGGGAGAGCATGGGTCGGTTTTACCCGGTTTTGAGGTTGGCGTAAACCAAGGGTAATATATTTCGGTTTAAGGAATTGCTAGGGTAACCCAAGGGTAGGGTAAGAAAAAGTTTACCCTCGGGTTAATTCGGTTTACCTTTCGGTTACCCTCGGTTTACCCTCGTTAGTAAACATTGGTCAAACTTTTTTTAACGCATGAAAAATTTAAATAAATGAGAAAATTTGAAAACACTTATATCATTATACTTCGAAAGATCAAAGATACAATCTTAACATTAGAAACCAAAAAATCGTGAATCGAATACTTCAAAATAAATTATGCATGTTTGGAATATCCGAGAAGCCAAATCAATTGACTTCTCAAATATACATGTTTTGTATTTTTTTTATTTACACGGTTTTTCGGTTTGGGTAACCCCAACCCAATAGCTTGGGTAATATATAGGTAAAACACATGGACCCGGAAAATCATAAGGTAACTCAATGGGTAAGGTTGGCCAAGGTAAAATTAACATATATTTTGGATCGGTTTAGTTAAAATTAACTTGGTTTTTCGGTTTTGTTAAAATTTTGCTCACCCCTATGTGAAACTATTCAACCAAAGCAAACCACAATAAATAAAGACGAGAACACCAACCACATCTATGCAATCACCCCACAAAATAACCAAAACGATGGAAGCAAAAACCACATATATATTTAAGCCTGGAAGCAAAAGTATAAGAAAAACCGAGCATAGAAAATCCAGAATTTGGAACCAAGAGTAGATTTATTTCCTCACTCACCAGTGTTGTTGTTGAAAACAATCTACTGTTGTTGTTGATACCTAAACCAACCATGACCTATAAACTAAGATGGAAACAAGAGATAACATGGTGTCAAAACCCTAGGAGCTGATTCGACGCTATCAGAAGATAATTAACTAAGCATGTTTTAATTATTTTGAAAGGAAAGGTTCCATAGCCTGGAAGGAAAAGAGAAAGGCAGTGCATTGATTTTTTACCCAAAGATTATATATAAGCATTGATCCTACAACTAGTATCGTATTGATCGAAGCAATGTATTATGAGGAAGTCAACATTCACGAGGTCATGCAATGCTAAAATGAGTTTCTCATTATTCTTTATTTATAGTCGAGCGTCTAGTCAACAGAAGTACATTTTATTTGTCACACAATCGATTTATGATAATATCACAATTAAGAACGATACTTATCTATTGTTAATAATATCTTATCTTTCATCAAAACAGCTGACTATAGAACGGAATCTATCATAGAATATATTTATAGGGTAGCCTGCAAGTACCCTTAGATTTATATTATGGGAAAGAATACTAGCATTATAGACTAGGTAGTGATGCAGTGGAAATTTGGGATCCTTTAGATTATTCTAAATCCAAAAGTTTGCTTGAATTTTTTTTAGTTCTTACGCTAATACAAAGAGTTGGAACCAGACATAGGATATATTATTTGCTTGTTGGGTCTTCTGAGTCCGTTGCATAGTTTTGCTGCCATCCGTGAAGAGTAGTTTTGCATTTTGAATTTTCCTTCTTTAACTCATTGGACTGATTTGCTATTTTTTTTTGTTTTTGTGTTTTGAGCCCAATAGAGTTTTAGTTTATACAATATTTAATGACCTCAATTCATCATTTAAACGCAACTTCTGATAATTAAAATATATAAAATAAGTTTTGCTCTTTCTTCTTTATCTTAATATGCAACATACCTATAGTAGTTGGTATTAAGGACTGGTACCTTGGGAAATATGGATCCAATATGATGTGTTTGATGCTCCTGCTAGGGCAGACAATATGCTCCGAGACAAAAATGCAAACTTGCATCAACATATTGAGGCCTTGATGCTTCAGTTAGAGGCTTTGACACAAAAATTATAAGAGTAAATGACACTTTTGCCCCCTGTGTTTATACCCGATTGACAGGTTGCCCCCTAACTCTTAAAATGCGCCTAGATGCCCCCTAAGATTTGTTTTTGTGACCCGTTACCCCCTACTGCGTGTTCCGTCCATTTATCACCGTTAAAAGTGACGTGGCAATTCCACGTCACAATTTTTTTTTTTTTTTTAAATCCAGGTGTTAATTGCGTTTTTAATTAACTTAACCCTTATTTTATCAAGGGCAAGATGGGGAATTCACCAATGGCTATCCTATATATACCCCAAAAACACTTTAACAACTTAAATTAAACAAAAACGAAAATCAAAAGGAAGAAAACCAAGGAGCGCGGGTTTTGTGAAGAACTCGACGAACACCAAATCCAAACCCAGGAAAGCAAAATTCTTGTGCTTTGAAGAAGATCAATGGCGCAGGCAAATCAATGGAGTAAGTGGGTTTATTTATTAACCCTAAATCCTTGCTCATTGGCTAAGATCCTTTAACCCGAAAATATAGGGTTTTGTACTAAATTTATTACATACATAGATATCACGCGTGGATTGAGGGATTTTCTTAGTAATAATAGCAGATTTTACGGGATTCGGTTACCATACCCGTAGTTTGACTATTGTTTTTCCATTTTGTGATTCTTAATGTATTTGGTAACTAATCTATTCAATTAAAATTTGCTTGTTTAACAGATAAATTCGCACTACGGATTCACTTCGGTGGGTTCTTTAATGAAGATAAGAGTTCCTATCATGAAGTGAGCATAGAGTATGTTGACGGTTGTCATTATGACAAGTTTAGTATACCAGTTCTTAGAAAAATTCTTTCGAAATTGGGTGTAATTTGTTACTCTGATGTTTATTATTTGAAAGTGGGTTCAAATCTACCTGATGGGTTAGTGTGTTTAGATAGCGAGGACAAAGGCATGGAGATGTGTAGAATCGCAGACAACAACGTAACTGTGGACCTTTACGTTGTGAATAATCCCATAGGCCCTGATGACCAAGTTCTTCAATCTCCCATCTTCATGCCTTTGTTACTAAAGTGGAAAAAGGATGAAGAAACAGTTAACCAGCGAGAAGAAGTCAACGTTAATGAAGTAGAAGTAGATGAACAAGAATTAGTTCAAAACTGTAATGAAGTGAAAAGCTTAGAGGAAAACAAGCTTGTAGAAGAAGGTTTAAAGGTAGAAAGTCATTTGACAGTTTACCCCTTTCAGTTCTTTAACTTATATTTCATTCTTTGTTTCAGGTTGTTTCTGAAGAAGGAGCTCAGACCTGTGATAAAAATGAAGGTGAAAAGGAGGAAGGAGTTAATGGTGAAGAAGTATCTCGGACTGCTGATGAAGTCCATAATAAAGTGGATGATAATGATAGTAATGTTGAAGAAGAACACCAGAATTGCAAAGAAGGGTCAAAGGTTGTGTGACAGTTTACCCCTTACTATTTCGTATGCTTGACAAATTACCCCCTAAATATTTCATTCTTTGTTTCAGGTTGTTTCTGAAGAAGGAGCTCAGACCTGTGATAACAATGAAGGTGAAAAGGAGGAAGGAGTTTCTGGTGAAGAAGTATCTCAGACTGCTGATGAAGTCCATAATAAAGTGGATGATAATGATGTTGAAGAAGAACACCAGAATTGCAAAGAAGGGACAAAGGTTGTGTGACAGTTTACCCCTTACTATTTCGTATGCTTGACAAATTACCCCCTAAATATTTCATTCTTTGTTTCAGGTTGTTTTTGAAGAAGGAGCGCAGACCTGTGATAACAATGAAGGTGAAAAGGAGGAAGGAGTTACTGGTGAAGAAGTATCTCAGACTGCTGATGAAGTCCATAATAAAGTGGATGATAATGATGTTGAAGAAGAACACCAGAATTGCAAAGAAGGGACAAAGGTTGTGTGACAGTTTACCCCTTACTATTTCGTATGCTTGACAAATTACCCCCTAAATATTTCATTCTTTGTTTCAGGTTGTTTTTGAAGAAGGAGCGCAGACCTGTGATAACAATGAAGGTGAAAAGGAGGAAGGAGTTACTGGTGAAGAAGTATCTCAGACTGCTGATGAAGTCCATAATAAAGTGGATGATAATGATGTTGAAGAAGAACACCAGAATTGCAAAGAAGGGACAAAGGTTGTGTGACAGTTTACCCCTTACTATTTCGTATGCTTGACAAATTACCCCCTAAATATTTCATTCTTTGTTTCAGGTTGTTTTTGAAGAACAAAGCACACAAATTAATGAGAAGGAAGGGGATGACAGTTTGGAAGAACAACTCTCTGATATAGGAGAGAAGGAGAAGTCTGTTAATGATATGTTGGATAAAGTGTTGAAAGCTTTGAACACTGAAGATAATGTGACTACGAGGAGTTCCAAACATAAATCTCCATTGAGGCCTTTCCGGCTTATAGATGAAGACCTAACAGATGACTCGGATAATGTCATTAACAAAGCTGATGGTGAAGAAGATGTGGATGAGGAGTTCAGTGATAACGAGTTACTTGCTAATGTCATAAAGAAGAAGAAGTTGGTTATACAACAACAGAAGAAACAAACCAGTTCACAAGTAAAGAAAACAGAAACAGTAGGTAACAAGAAAAGGACTAGGGCTAGTATAAAAAGAACAAGAGTAGATGGAGTGGGCCCTAGTGGTACCAAACGAGAGAGTTACAATAAAGGTTCTAGGAAAGATAGTTCTCAAACGAAAAAGAAGTTGTCTGAACCTGATGAAGATGTGGATGAAGAATCCACAACTGATGACGATTATATAATAGATAGCGACATCGATTTGAGTGAGGGTGATGACGACCAGGATTATAATACATTCATTGACTCGGATGTGGAAGTGGATAGAATGAATGTGGAAAATGATGATGGAGATGTTTCTGAAGGCGATAGTGATGATGTTGGTGGTGGGACAGATTCGGATGAATATATACATGATTCCGAAGATCTGAGTACAGCTAGTTCTTCTTCTGGTACAGATGAAGATGGAAAAAATAAAAAGTTGCGCAAGAAAAAGATGAAATACCCCCTATTCAAGGCGAGTATAGATATGAAGAAGCCTAGATTTGTTTTAGGATTGACGTTTGCGAATGCCTCTGATCTTAGACAAGCAGTAAGAACACATGCCATAAGAAAGGTGGTCAACATTAAGTTTGTGAAGAACGATTGGAATCGGATTAGAGTTGTTTGCAAAGGAGCAGGATGTGGGTGGTTTGTATATGCATCGTATAAAGAAAAGGTTGGTGGGCTGGTGATAATGAGTTTATGTAACAAACATAGTTGTGGTAAAAACCTTAACCATAAGCATGTTACTGCAAAGTTCTTGGCAAATACTTTTAAAGATATGATAAGATTGAACCTCTACAGTAATGTGAGTGACTTTCAACAGTTAGTGCATCGGGATTATTCAGTTAATGTTAGTACCAGAACATGCTACAGGGCATATAAGTCTGCAAAAAGCATGATTGAGGCTGAATACAAGGATCAATACAAAAAGCTTTTTGATTATGCAGCAGAAATAAGAAGAAGTAACCCTGGAAGTACTGTAGCAATTGAAACAACTACTGATGAGGTAACTGGAGTAGAAAGATTTCAAAGAATTTATGTTTGCTTAGAGGGTTGCAGAAGGGGATTTTTAGAGGGTTGTAGAAAGGTTGTTGGGGTTGATGGATGTCACTTGAAAGGTCCACATCCTGGTGTAATTTTGACAGCAGTTGGTATTGATGGGAACAATTGTATATTCCCAATTTTGTATTGTGTAGCTGAGAAAGAAGATAGCAATTCTTGGAGATGGTTTTTTAATCTGTTGATACAAGATCTTGGTATTACTAATCAAGAAGAATGGACTTTCATATCAGATAGACAAAAGGTTGGTTATCCTTCACTGGCTTAATTAAAATGTTTTCTTTAGAACACTGAATTTATATGTAAATGTATGTGTGTATAGGGTTTGCTTCAAGTGATGAGTGACATGCTTCCAGATATTGAACATAGACATTGTGTAAGGCATCTCTACAATAATTTCAAAATCAAACATCCTGGAATGGCCTTAAAAGACAAAGTTTGGGAAGCTGCTAGGGCCCCCACAGAATACATATTTAATGAGGTCATGGCTGAGATTAAAAACATGAATGAGGAGGCATTCAATTGGCTATCTAGTTTAGATCCTAAGACATGGACAAGGTCTCACTTTAGTACTGTTACAAAATGTGATCTTCTACTTAACAACATCTGTGAAAGCTATAACAATGCCATAAAAAAAGTCAGGTATTACCCCCTATAAAGTGCTAATTTATGACTACGTACCCCCTATAAAGTTTTATTTAGTGACTACGTACCCCCTATAAAGTTTTATTTGGTGACTACTTACCCCCTATAAAGTTTTATTTAATGACTACTTACCCCCTACTTAGTTTTACATAATGACTATTTACCCCCTATAAAGTTTTATTTAATGACCACTTACCCCCTATAAACCCTACACAACTGACAGTAAAGGTTTTTTTTTCTCAGGGACAAGTCTATCATCCTCATACTAGAGGGTCTGAGGATGTATAGTTTGAAAAGGCTTCAGTCTAAAAGGGCATGGATGACAACATACGAAGGTGATCTATGTCCTAAGGTTAGGAAGTTGGTGAATAAAGGTAAAACAAACAGTGGAAAGTGGCATGCAGTGTTTTGCGGTGAAATGAAATTTGAAGTAAGGAACCTTGGAACAGATTCGTATGCTGTAGATTTAGATACAAATAGCTGTCCCTGCAGGAGGTGGGAGCTATCTGGGATACCTTGCTTTCATGCGATAGCGAGTATTCAATACATAGGTAAAGACCCAGAAAACTATGTCCACGAATGCTACTCAAAGGTGACGTATATGAAGGCTTATACACCAATGATATACCCTATAAATGGACCAAAGATGTGGCCTAGTACAAGGCCTGTAAGTGTAGAACCTCCAGTAGCTTTTAAGTTGGTTGGCAGACCCAAAAGGGCAAGAACTAAGGAGGCAGATGAGGACCAGGTTAAAAAGTGGAGGAAAGAAAGAACATCTGAAGGTGTTCAAAAGATGTTAATGAAAGGTACTTCACATAAATGTGCAATTTGCAAGGGAGAAGGCCATAACAAAAGGTCATGTAAGGCAAATTTAAGTACTACAGAACAGGAAACAGTAGGATTGGAGGATATTCAAGGTGATAATGAAGTTATGGGAGATGGTACAGCTGATGGTAGGGGTGTTGGTGACAATGAAGTTATGGAAGATGGTGCAGCTGATGGTAGGGGTGTTGGTGACAATGAAGTTATGGAAGATGGTGTAGCTGATGGTAGGGGTGTTGGTGTTAATGCAGATGTGGATGAGACCCCAGATGAGACGATTAACAAAATGTTTGATGAGTTAGAAGTCCAACCCTCTGCTCCTTCTAACCCACAGTCTACTCCATCTGAGCCTGAAAATTTAAATGTGACAAAAACAGATACAATTGGTGAGAAAGACAAAGAGAAAAAAACAATTGCTAAGGCAACCAGAGGATCAAAACCAAAGATGCGCTTACCTCAGGAAAAGGTTTCAGGAGTTAACTCACCCCCTAGATCCAGACCAAGGATGCGCTTACCAGGACAAACATCACAGGAGGCAGGTGATAAATCACCACACAGATCCAGACCAAAGATGCGCTTTCCAGTACACAGATCAGTTGAGCCAGTAGTTGATAGTCCACCTAAGTCCAGACCAAAGATGCGCTTTCCAGTACACAGATCAGTTGAGCCAGTAGTTGATAGTCCACCTAAGTCCAGACCAAAGATGCGCATACCAGACAAAGCAGTGGAAAAACCAATACGCCAAAGCAGTAGAATTAAGGATCAAGGATTGAAGACAGTTTCAGGAGGTTCAAGCACAATGCCTATATCTTTAGAGGAAGATGAACCAGGGACACAAAAGGGAAATACTTCTGTTGCTCCTACATCACCATTAGAGGTCATTATTATTGAAATAGAAACTATTTTTTGCATTAGGTATTGTTTATAAGACATTGTATTATGTGAATAATGATTACAGGTTGATGAATCTGGGAAACAAAAACAGAAGACTACAAATAATCCTCCTAAATCAATTTTAAAGGTTTGTACTAATACCCTCTTTAAAGTTATGGTTTATGACTAATTACCCCCTATACATTATTATGTTTTGTCAACTTACCCCCTATAATTGTTTATGTCTTGACTACTTACCCCCTATAACTTACTTTGTTTATGCAGAAGGTAAAGATGGAGAAGTTAACAGAACTATTGGAAAAAGCAAAGCATAAAAATGATGGGGATGCACAAACAAATGAGAATGAGAAAGAAAGTGAGCAAATAAGCATAGACAAAACAAAGGAGAAAGCCCCCCCTAAGCAAAAAAAGAAGATTTCATTAAGGAACATCCCAGGGGTAAGTATATAATCATTTGACTAACTACCCCTTAGACTTTTATTTCAGTGACTAAATGCCCCCTGGATCTACAAAATTGTGCAAAAAAGACCTTCTGCAGATACCTTTATTGAATGCTTTTATTTGTTTACCATGTAGGTGAGGTTCAAACATGATAAACCACCAGCAGAATCAGGTTCAAAAAGGAGTTTACCTGAGGTTAGCCATGTGTTGATTTTTTTTTACACCATTACATACTACAGAATGCTTAACTTCTTCTTTATCATTCTACCAGGAAGGAGACACAAGAATACCAGAGAAAAAGCGGCGCGTAATCCAGCATACACAGGGGGTGGTAATGCGAGAGGGTGATCCAAAGTATGTAACTGTTGCTGAAGCACTACGTTTGAGGAAGGCAGGCACCAGTTCTTCAGTAAAAACTAGGAAAGAAGCTAAAGATTGAAGAATTCTGCAGATTTGAGTGTTTTATATTTCTGTGTTTTGTGACTTTTATTTTGTGTAAAAGTAGATCTTCACGCAGCAAGGATGTGGTTTTTAAGGGTTTCTAGTATGAGGTGTAGGTGGTATTTAAATACTGTTTTTTTGTTGGTAAGGCCTTTATTGCAGGTCTGTGGTGTTTTGTATGCTAGTGCACTAGTGGATGCTTTGAATATTTTTTTTGCTATGGTCTATGTAATGCCAGCACTTTATTGTTATCTTTATCTACTTTTTTTAGATTTCATTAGATTCTATTGTCCATTAAGTGTTTCTTTAACATACTATATTCATTGCACAGCAAAACACAACTTAAACAAACCGCAATAACTTCATAATCCATTTCAACTAAAACCAAAAACTTTTGTTAAACAGTCAATTACAAACAAAGCTGAAAACTAACACATTACACCAGATAAAGCAAACTGATAAAACAAACACAAAACATCAACAGCTGCAAACTTCAACAAACTGATCAATCAAACACAAAACACCATCAGTTGCAACCACCTGCTCCATCACTCTGTCTACACCAAAATACACCTCCAACAACATTCTAATTCTTTGACACACTAATACAAGACAAAATGGAGAGGAAGAGGAATATAATCATGAAGCAGGTCCATTTCAGAAACTTGTTTTCCCGAGATATAGTGTCCATCGATATGTTAAGACGTTGCACCTCATTCTCCAAGACAGTTACTTTCACACGCTCAAATTTCAAATCTTTTGAGGCAACTTGTTCTTTTTCTTGCAATTCAACCAACTGTGTGTTCAGTTCATTCACTTTCTCATGTTCAAGCTTCCAATCTGCAAAAGCTTTTTTCTCTAACAGCATCATATCTCCGTAATCAGAGACCAACAAGTTCATCTTCGTCTCCATTGCATCTTTCTCAAGACAGTGATTGGAATCTTTAAATAGAAGCCCTCGAATTATCGAACAAGTAGCCTCCGGCAATGGCTCATCCAACCACATGAAGAACTTGCAATCCATTGAACACCCCCAATACATGCACCTGTAAAACCTCCTGCAAGGATTCGTATCTGTCCAAGAGGTGTGAAGCCTTGCTAATTTCTTGCATCTGCAATAGGGGACTTGAGAAGTGTAGTGCGAAGAAGAACCAGCGCTATCGGCTTTAAGGGGCGACATCGGCATCAAGGTTGAAGGGATTGGGAGGATTCGACGCGAATTACTGTAGAAAGCTAGGGTTTTGGTGTTCTTCGAGTTCTTCCCCAAACCGAACGCGTTTTCTTCCTTTTGATTTTCGTTTTTGTTTAATTTAAGTTGTTAAAGTGTTTTTGGGGTATATATAGGATAGCCATTGGTGAATTCCCCATCTTGCCCTTGATAAAATAAGGGTTAAGTTAATTAAAAACGCAATTAACACCTGGATTTAAAAAAAAAAAAAAAATTGTGACGTGGAATTGCCACGTCACTTTTAACGGTGATAAATGGACGGAACACGCAGTAGGGGGTAACGGGTCACAAAAACAAATCCTAGGGGGTATCTAGGCGCATTTTAAGAGTTAGGGGGCAACCTGTCAATCGGGTATAAACACAGGGGGCAAAAGTGTTATTTACTCAAATTATAATAAGTGATAATTCTAAAATCGTGGATGATGGTAATGGTCATAACTCATTTGCACATGGTCAAGTTCGACAAAAAAACAACATATGGGAATCAGGTTTGAAGGTTGATGTTCCTCAATTTGCTTGGGGATTACAGGTTAATATTTTGGTTAGGATCTAATCTTTGGAGGATATACTTGACTTCAAAGAGATTCTTGTTCAACATCACATTCCATTATGTTTGACTAGGCTCCGTTGAAGAGCAAAAACATAGTGTTTATCAGTGATGAAGAATAAGACTCGCTCTAGTCATGCCAAGATCAATTTATTAGCAAAAATGAAAAGGCACATGAGAGTTGGATATCCGCCATACAACTTTAAACACGAGATTTATCAACATTACCTAAATTTACGTCAAGGAGAACGATATATGGATGTTAACACCATTGATTTCTATTACCTTCTCTCATATACTGGTGTTCATGATAATGCAAATCAACTGGTTATATGGTATGTCAAAGTATAGTGAGTCCAATCGCATGCCATGATAATCATGTTTGACCCATTGATTTTTTCTAAAACACACTAACAAGATCTACAAGTTGAGAACAATATGATTTATATGCTAACAACCTAGTGTACAACCCAATTATGTTCAATATCCACCCCAACTTTGACACTTTAATGATAGAGGATTGTAAGGCTGTAAACGAGCCGAGTCGAGCCAAATACTAGATGTGGAGGCTTGTTTGTTTAACTTCTCGAGCCCAGTCGGGCTCAAATTTGAACGAGACGAGCTCAAATTTAAACTAGTCGAGCTTTCGTGATCCATGTCAGAGATGTTAAAACTTGTTTGTTAAACTTATTGAACAAGCCTTTTTTGAGCCAAACTCGAGTTGCTCATGAACAATTTTTTTTTGTGATTAAAACAGAAATAATATGAGCAGTCGGTATTTAATGGAGTGTGAGGTATAAAAATATGAAGCGTAATATTAATAAAAAAAGTCTACAGAATAAAAAAGTATCCAAGTTGATATTGAAGGTTTATGATGTCTCCTCATTTGTGATAATAAAATATACTTCCAAGACATCATTTTAGGCTTATTTATTAGTTTATAGGTTGATTTTAGCTTAGTTTAGTGCACTTTCCTATTTTGAGTTTTGATTTAGGAAATAATATTTTTAGAGCATACTGGGTTTAATTGTTTATTTAGTGTGAAGCTTTAAAGATAATTATGGAGATTAATTAGAGTCCAAGTCAAAGACTTCAACTTATGGAAAGAGATTTACATGGAAATTGGAGATAAAGGTAACAAAGGCTAAAAACATGGAAAAGGAAAAACTGCCTAAATATGAGATTCTGCAGCAACCCTAAAGAAGTGGCGATTACTCCAAGAAATAAGCCGAATTTGGTAAATCCCTTTCATAGGGACATAGATAATTCTCTGAGGATTCTTTTGGTATATTATGGAACACAAACCGACCAATAACGAAGAAGATATACCCAAAACAGTTCAGAAGTAATTATCCATACGAATTTGAGTTGGGCTTGGAGTCTTTTACTTGGCCTTATCTCCAAGAAACGAATTAGGTCAACCTATACACTATAAATACAGCCTCTTAACACTCTTAAATGATCCTTGGTGAAACCTTAAACCAAGAGGAAGCTTACAACACTAGAGAGAAGTCTGGAAGGAGCTGTCATCAACAATGTCTTCTTCTACCTTTAAATTTGTAATTTCTTTCTTTTCTTTCATGAACTAAATTTCTTTAGCTTGAGTTTTTAGCATATATGTACGAACCCTAGTTTTGATTGACATCTATCTAATTTGGGAATTTAATGTTTTAAATAGAATTATAGTTTTTATTCATTGTTTATGTGTTTGAATTCACCATTGACAACAGTGTTTAATTACATGTTTAGCACATAACGTCTAGTATCTGGTTTAGATCTGACAAATCAACCTAACTAGATAATCACTATGGTTTAGTTCTTGTGACTATTTACCAATTACAGGAAAAGTTTGCTTAGGAAGCCTTATTGACACAGGTAAATCCTATTTTAAACTACCGATAGCGAATTGGGACAGATTATTGAAATACTACATAATTCACCCTTACATGTTTAGAACGGCAAAACTAGTGGGGATTACATGCTAATAACTCGAGCTATATTCTCATATTACTTCTCTTTCATATTTATTTTCTGTCCTTTAATTCTTAGTTTTAATTTAGTTAAATAGAAAATCAAACAAACATCTATTTGTCTTTACTTTTATCTACGTTTAGTTGTTCAAGCTTTAATTTATTGCACTTGATTATTGCATAAGATTCCCCTAACCTTCGTAGTCTCTGCGGAACCAATCTTAATCATTTAACTAAAACTTGCATACGATCTGTATACTTGCAGAACCGTGTAGCTTTAGGGTGTTATTTGCACGTTATTTATATCTTATTTTATCACACCCTAGGCTCCACCAGTTTAATAATATATTTAAAAGTAGAAAATATAATCTATAATTCATAAATATAAATGAGTCATTCATTAATGAACTCGAGCAAGCTTGTTTATTTTACAAGTTTAACTTAGAGCTTGAGCTTGTTTATATTCGAGCCGATCCCGAACGAGCTTTTTTCCGAGCCGAGCCCGAGCTGCTCACGAGCAGCTTGGTATATTTACATCCCTAGTGGATTTTATTTCTGTAATTATGGTGAACCAAAATTTCAAAAATCGAATTTTTATAACCTAAGGCTCTTAATTTGGTTGTAAACGATGTTGAATACAAATTTGTACATATTTATGACAAAGAGATGTATAGGAATGTCATGGAGGTTGAATTTGTGCAATTGGTGTACCGTGTAGGTAGTCGTTAATGTTTTTTTGCTAAGCGTAGTCGTTAATGTTGCGCAAGACTTTCTTTTGCATTATCATCCAAGAGGATGATTAGCTTTGTAATGCACTTATCCAGTCGACTTGCACTTTTAACCAAACAGATTGTCTCTTTATTGTCAATCTGGGTAGCTGTGAAAACGTAATTTCTAAAACTGGTGTGAAGAAATTGGATATGACTATTTAAATACACCCAAAAATATATAAACTGGCATGGATAAGTAATAGGGTAAGGAGGACATTGTTTCTAGTTTTGTTTTTATTAGTGGACCTACATATAAAGACGAGGTTTTTTGTGATATAGAACTATGTATGCATGTCATTAATTGTTGAGTAGTCCCTGGATATTTGATCAAGGGGTGACACATGATGGGAAAACAAATCTGGTTACCTTAGCAGTGTCATCCAAAGAAAGAAAAACAATATCTCAACCCACAGATGGAACCATACGATTTCCAACTTAACATGCAAGATCAAAATAACCAAAATACATAATTAATCTTCACATGCAACATATGACACTCTTCAATAAAACTAAATACAAGAGAAACTCACCATAAGAAAGGCCAAATTCATTCTTTTATCTACAAAAATATATGTACAATCAACCTCAAAAACAAAAGTAAATGTTTAATCTGAAGTAGCCATCAATATCACCAAACAGGAAGCCATCAAATACCCAATGAGAAAAGGTAAAGATGCAGAAACTAAGGCATAACCATCAAAACAGTGTATCGCATTAACAATTCACCAAAACAATGATTTTATCGCATAGCTAGAAAAGAATAAGAAGAAGAACGGTTTGATAGAGATTGGATCATGGTAGCGAGTACAAAGTAATCCATGGTAGTGGGTTGAAAAATGAATGGTTAATAGACTCATGGATAAGGAAATGGGGTAATGATTGGTTGTTGGGATTGTTTAGAGTCTGGTGTATTAGTTGTTGGGTTTGCTTGGGTGGATAGATATTATGTTAAGTTGCATAACTTTTTTTATTAAATAAAAGGCCCAAAATCTTAACAGCAACGGACTAGGCCCAAACAATTGTTAAAAGGTCGTAGTCCATTTAGCCAGTTTTATCGGATCAGTTCTTTAGGTTGATTTTTATAGTAAACCGAATCCGTTTTAATTTTAGGGGACCAGATCGGTCCGGTAATGAACAGTAACATACGGGGTCAGATTAGTTCCCAGACCGCAGGCCCTGTCCGATCACGGAACCGGTTAGACCTGGTCGGGTTGCCAGGCTGATAATCAAAGCATAATAATGGAATTGTATCAGCAAGATAGGAAATACAAACAAAAACAATATGTGAAAATAATGTAAAAAAATTAAATGAAATAGGCTCCAACTAACCCCCCACCAAAGTTATTAAAAATCCCCAACTTTTATATTGCTTAAAATCTTATTTTAATTTATTGTTTTTTACAAGTTTTTTAATAAATTCGGCAATATTTTCATTTTTTTCAATTTAGATCATATTTTTGTTTTTTCTTTAAATTCTGTCTATAAATATTTTATTTTTTCTTTAATACTTATCTTTTTAATGATATAAAAAGAAAAAACAAGCATTAAATTAGAAGGATGGATAACGTATCATTAATTTTTTATCATTTAATCATAAAAAGGTAGGTAAGTATTAAAGAAAAATAAATAAAAATATGATTAAATTTGATAAAAATTATAAAAGAGAA
This sequence comes from Nemophila menziesii, assembly GCA_029959085.1. Lineage (NCBI taxonomy): Eukaryota > Viridiplantae > Streptophyta > Magnoliopsida > Boraginales > Hydrophyllaceae > Nemophila > Nemophila menziesii. Next base: position 20,221,633 of record JARWIR010000007.1, on the reverse strand, counting down.
AAATAATAGGAAAAAATAAGATTCCAAAATAAGAGTTTTTTTTTTTTGGCGCCCAAAATACGAGTTTACTCCGGAACTAAATGGAATAACATAAAAGGTACACAAGACATGACGTGTGGCGTGTCATACTCTTCAATCTACTCGTATTTGTTTGTCTCACCATATACTATACTTATTATGTTAGTTTTGATTTATAAATTTTTCCTTATTGGTTTGAATGATGGTGCTCAAAACAGAAACCCGAATCATTCCCACATGGTATCCCTATAAAGTCAATTTATTCAACGATCATCCGTTATCCTTCCTGCCTAATTAATTCGCCATGATTATGATATCGTCCTTCTTTTGTTAACATGAACCATGCAGGTTTTTGACAAAAAAGAAAAGAAAAAAAACATGCAGGTTTATCATGTAGGTGAAATATTCACCGTTCGAAATGAAAAGGAATGAAAGGCAATTCAAAACAGAAAATAGAAAAATCGATTTAAAGCGTCAACTAGCTATTACAAACGAAAATCAGAACTTACACGGAATACAAAGCGAAAAACGATTACACGGAAATAAGCCTAGCGTTTAAAAGATATTCCGGCGTACCGGTATCTTCAAACGGAAAAGACTAGAGGACTACGGTTTATCTTAGAGAGGTGAGTAGGTAGAGAGAGCGTTTTTGCTTTAGCTTTGTTGTGATTTTCGTATCTCCTGCTGGTGGAGAATGGGGGTCTTTATATAGGAGAAAGGAAGACCCAACACAAGCCACTTTGTAACGTCCAATCAAATCCCATGATTCCCTCCCGGATTTGGATTGATTGAGTTGACAGTTTCTCTTGACTTGTAAACTCCACGTTTTTTATTTCTTGTAACAGCTTTTGACCTTTGACATTTGATTCCCCCACGTGTTGACTAATTGACAGCAGCTAGAATATTCCATATCTTTTAACGCGTGCGAGATTGGTGGAGATTTGTCTCTACATTCAAGTTTGAGTTGTCAATGCGCACTATAAGAGCTGGTAGAAAAATCCTCTTCATTTTTCACTTTTTGACTCCCCAAACTCCCCAAAATCCCCAACGACCCCACGACCCCCACGCCCCCACGCCCCCACGCCCCCACGCCCCCACGCCCCATGCGAAACTGAATTCAAGCTCTATCTGAAAAAAGGAAATTATTCAAAAACTCTTACCAATTTCTCGTGGTTACATAAACAATGTGATGTCAAGACAATTCCAATCAACGTTCCAACTTCCCAAAGTGACTTTAATCTCATCTTGCACCTCTAACTTGGGGTTTAATTTGACTTTTTGACTTTTTGAATTATTCTATTCATATTAGGGCCTTGTTTCAACCATGTACCTAAAATCTACACACCTAACGCACAATTAAAGCACAAAAACTCTATAATAGCAATAAATCCCAAAACTAGAGAAAAAAGTACAATACGTCAAATAATAGGAGAAAATCCCTAACTTTGGCCCAATAAACTCCCAAAAATATGTCTCGTGAGTGGATTAATTCATCACAAAAAGAGAGACATCAAGACACCCAACTCAAAGTTTTGTCGTCACAACAAAATTAAAAGAAAAATAAGACATAGAAGTGCCTAAGTCCAATAAATCAAAGAAGAGAGAAATAGAAAAATAATAAATGACACTAAAACACAAATTAATGAGTTTCATATAGAAATATTTATAAAATAAATCAAATATACTTATTAAACAAACTATCAACACACATTAATTTCTAGATAGATTAGTTTTGCAATGCAAGAAGACTATGCTCTCTCTCTTAGTCCGCTATGGTGGATATGTGGCGTTCCTTGATCTTTACATAGTTTCTAAGATCCATCTAACTACTCTCTAAAGGTTCAATTGCTCCTAAATTACATTGTCAAGAATCATAAGGGCTTTAAGGTTCTAATGTAGGCTTAGGTTAGGTATCATAAGTATATTTGGATAATGTGAATTGAGATTTTGGCTCTCTCCTCACTAGCCATCAACGATTCGCCCTAGAGCTTGAGTTATCTTAAAAATGTTATCACTCACCCAAATTATGCACTTATTTTGCAACCCCTATGACCCAATATAAACTTTTTATGATCACATAAAAATACACTTTGCGGGTCCAAATATATGTATATATTTTCTCTTGCAAGTGGATATGATTCTCTTTTTGATATGATAACTTATGCCACAATTCTTTGCATTTTTTTCTTCTCAATATATGATTTTTTTTCTTTTCAAATCATTTTTATTTCTTTTTTATCCCGGAAAAGGGTTACAATATATGAATATGTGATCCAAGGCACGATACACATCATAAAACCCAACCAATAATAATTCCCATAATCGAATCCACCACTGGTGGGTCCTATGGTGTTGTAAAATAATGCGATAAATAAATAGGAACCACAATATCACAAGTGCACGGTTGTCCAAGTAATACTCCGATAAATCGGGTTTCATTCTCAGTGACGAAATAGGTACAACTCAAGTATTAATCAGATAGTAGAAATAATTGCGTGACAGAAAAGTATAATAATATGATTTTTGTTTGGTTTTCTTAAAAACTAAAGGATGAAATAAAATAAAGACTAATTAAAAATAAGGATTATTGCCCAAAAAACACCTCAAGTTAAAATTAATTCCCTCTCACCCCAAACAACATTTTTTTGACCATAAAAGGCCACATATATTTTGCTTTTTCCTTTTTTTCCCATAAAAACGTCGTTCGAGTTATGGGAAGCTTCCCATTACTCAAAGTTTGAGTAATGAGAAGTTTCCCATTACTCAGTATTTGAGTAATGGGAAACTTCTCATTACCCAATGTTCTTTAAAAAAGACGGTGCCTTTTATGGGTAAGGATGTAAGGTGGCAGGTGCCTATAGGGCATTAACCCTTAAAATAAATAACTAAAAAGAAAATAAACAAGTAAAAGGACTAACTTCAGAGATGAGATATGTACTTGAGTCTCGCAAGGAATCCACCTAATTAAAGTAATCAATGTTTTGTTTAAGGGTAGAATTGGTATTATTATATTACTCGGGACTTTAATGTCTCCTAGCCCCCTGTCGGGTGGACATATGAGTTATACTAAAGTACTATAAACCCCTATATGGGCGATTATACCTCTCCGGATGTGAAGTATATACCATGACCATCATTAAGGATGGTATGCGGTGGTTCCTTCGTGGTATCGCGCCCTATTTGATCTAGGAGTGTCGTGATATGCACTTGATTAGCTTTGATTAGCGATATATCATTGGAAAGGAAGTTTTGAGCTAATTTGATTCAGTTAAGTTGCTCATTCACCTTCTCTTGCCAATAATACTCTTTCGATTGTGCTCCTCTCAAAATGTTCTGGATCCACACATCATCCGAAATGACACTCAATTTGCTAACAAGTTTCTCGTTCTCTCCAAGCTTCACATCCACCCTCACCAAGAGGCTCATTGGTGGGTATTTCAAATAAAAAAAACTCCTTGGTTTGACTATGAAGTGCATGCCCTCATAAAAAATCACTTGTGCCACATCTACTTCTTCCTTTTTCATAACACAATTAAAAAATATGGCGGATTTCCAAAGCACATCCGCTGTTCGAGCGTTCCCAAATGCTGAGGGTGCAAGGAAGTGGTACCAGATTTTTGCATTGGGTTGAGAAAACCTGTAAGGTTACGATATTTTAAACTTCTTTGTTCCTTCATCACAATCTAGCACCAACTCCATACCAAACATATGTTCACATAGTTGGTTCCAATCAAATTTTTTGATTTTCTTCACCATTTCTTGATACTTGCATGGTTCAAACAATTTGTTCAACTTGAAGTGGCTTCGAATTTGTTCAACCTTGAAAAGAACTAACTTGCCTCAAATAGGAATTCTTCCCATTATATCCCCGCTAAAGAGGCCTAGATAGAATTCTCTTACTAGCTCAATATTCAAACTCAAACGCTTCATCATGAACGTCTTCTAGCCCAATCTTTCCCCTTCTCAAGAAATCATTTTACTCACCTTTTTCCACTTCCTCGACAATTTTTTTCTCAATTATGAGTGTCAGGGTAGGCATGATTTGTATTGCAATAGCTTCCAGGGCCCTAGAATTATCGCTCTTGTTGGGTAGAGGCCTCTTGAATTAAATAGGTTGTGGTGTCTTCTCTTTTGGAATCTCAATTGCTTGTTCTCGAACACTCGAATCCACCATAACTGGTTCCTCTATAGTCATATGACTCAGTCCCTTTTGCTTCTTTTTTTTACTCACATAAACCTCAAGTGTTTTTCTCTTGTTCTCACCCAAATCTTTGATTGAACTCTTCTTCATCTCCCTCACATGAGCAAGTGTCTTTGGTTCGTGTCATCTTTCGTTACCTCTGATGTCTCCTAATTTGTGATAGATTTATGTTAAGATGAGACATAATTTTTAGTGTTTTAGAAGTCAATAATGTCGATTTTCTTGAGTTTTAGTGCACTTTCCTGTTTTGTGTCTTGATTTGTAGAATTATTGTTTTTAGAGCATATTGGGTTTAATTGTTTATTTAGTGTGTAGCTTTAAAGATAATTATGGAGATTAATTAGAGTCCAAGTCAAAGACAACAACTTATGGAAGGAGATATGCATGGTAATTGGAGATAAGGAAAGAATTGTTAAAAAGATGGAAAAGGAAAAGCTGCCTAAATCTGGGATTCTGCAAAGATAGGCGTTTTTACCTAATAAAGAGGCCGAATTTGGTAGATTACTCCTAAATGGCCTAGATAATTCTGTTGCGATTCTTTTGGTATCTTGTGGAGCAAAAACGGACCAATAATAAAGAAGTTATGACCAAAACAACGCAGCAGTGTTTATCTTTATTTCCATACGAATTTGAGTTGGGCTAGAAGTCCATTACCTTAACTCTTCCTCAAGAAAACGAATTAGGTCTTCTAAACACCTATAAATACACCCTTATATCACTTGTAAATCATCCTTGCCTCATAGTAATTAGTTCTTAAGGTTTTATTCTTCCAGTTTATTGTAGAGAGCAAGATGATGTCTTTTATTATTTCTTTTAGTTTATTTCCTTCAGGTATGAACTAAAACTCCCATAGCTTGGGTTTTGCATATGTATAATCTATGAATTCTAATTCTTCTATCTAAGTTTCTTTGGGAATTATATGTTTTAATCTGATATTAGCTTCTTACTTTATATTTGCTTATGTGTTTTGATTTAATGTCTTTCCTAGAATTGATCACTTTAGGATTGTTTTAAGAGTAGTTAGATGGTCACCTTGTAAGGGTGTTTAACTATTGAACCACCACATAATGTCTAGTGTCGATAGCAGTTCTGACAAAACATACTTCTAACTAGATAGTCATTAAGGTTTGTTTTAACCACCGTATCACCAAGACTTGCAGTATTTGCTTAGGGCCTTAGTGGCGTTTGATAACCCTATTTTAAATCACTTCTTGGTTGTGACGTAGCCCCCTTAGTCGCTCTCAAGGTCTAAGGTAGTGGAATTTAGAATCCTGACTAAGTATTACCAAGAGCTAATATTCTCCCTTATGAACTAGATCTATAGATAGAATTAGAAGGATTAGTGCATACTAGCAAAACCTAAGCTATACTTCTCATCTCATATTCTTAATCTTTTACTTTATTGTCTTTATTTTCTTAGCTTTAATTTAGTTTTAATTCTTATTCTCGAAAAACCAAATATTTTATTTACTGTCTTCTAGTTATTTACTTTTACTCGTTATCTTTTCCTACGCGATTAACACACTTAAGTCCCTGAGAACGAACTCTACTTATCATTAAAACTTGCATACGTCCTGTAATACTTGCAGTACTGTGCCTGTCTAGGGTGAGAGTGCATAGTTATCCATACTTAAATTGATCTTATTTTTATCACACCCTAGGCGACACCAAGTTTTTGGCGCCGCTGCCGGGGACTTGTGTCTCGTTAGCGTGTGGGTTATCTATTTCGAGTTTTAGTTTTTAATTAGTTTTTACTTTTCAGTTTTTAGTTTAGTTTTAGTTTTTTTATTTTTCCAGATTTACGCTTGTGGTTTGCTTTAGTCTTTTTCAGGTTTCACAGTGTTTAATTCTTGGCCTCCCTTACCGGAGCCTGAGAGGAGCTTCAGAGCTTATAAAAAACGAATTCGTGAGGAAAGATCCTTGAGAAGAGCTATGGCAGACATACATGATAATGATCCGGAGTTAGTTTACTTTGCTCCAGGAGGACCGCCAGCATACATTCCACCTGGTGTACAATTACCAGTAGGAGAAGGTAATGGGCAGAATAATCTCAATAATCAACAGAACCGAGTTGAACAAGATCTACCTGGCCTTAACATACCATTCCATGTTCAACCCATCGGTTACCGCCCTCCTGAGATTCCGAATATCAAATTTAGACCCGATCCGGGTATGCTTAGTCAATTTCAAAGTTTCGGACTCTATACTGGTACTGCAATTCAAGATCCGGTAAAAGCGATTCAGAAGTTTATGCAGATTTGTGATGCCTACATTACTCCTGGCATTACACGCGAGCAACTGTATTGTCATATGTTTTCGTTTTTCTTGACCGGAAGAGCTAGCGATTGGCTAGAAAGACAACCACATGGAACCATTCACTCTTGGAGAGAACTTCAAGCCGCATTCTTTAACCGATTTTATCCGAAGAGCATGAGACTTAAAGATCAAACCGAGCTTGCAAGATTTTCTCAAGAAGACGGAGAAACAGTGGGAGAAGCATGGACAAGGTTTCAACAAAAATTAGCTAGATGCCCGCTCCATGGTTATACACCTGCTCTACAACTTGCTATATTCTATGAAGGTCTTGATGACAAGGGTAGAGACAAGGTGGATAACATTGGAAAGGGTAATTTTGTGTCCATGAATCACAATGAAGCTTCCGAGGTGTTAGAAAACATTATGGAACAAGAAAGAAGTTGGCCTTCAACGCGAGCTTCTGTAGCAAAGACCCGCGGAACGCTTCGTTTAGATGCAGAGACTGCGAACTCAGCTCAAATATCCTCGTTAGAAAATCAAATCAAGGAGCTGAAAATCGCAATGGAGAAGAATTTAGCTGCTACAAAGGTAGTTCAAGAGGCACAAGGTTGTCAACAATGTGGAGTTAACGATCATTCATGGGAAGAGTGCGAAACAAATCCGCAATCTGTTTACTTTATATCTAACCGATGGGGCAACCGCAACCATCCGGGTATGCAGTATTCAAATTCACAAGGGGCCGCTAATCCTGGTCAATATCAATCGCGACCCCAGAACAACTCCTACCAACAGAGAGGTCAGTACCAAAACCAATATCAGAATCGACCTACTCCTCCACAACAACCTGCTCAAGACGCCTATACCGATACCTTAGATCAAAAAGCTTTACCTCAGTATCCGCAAGAAGGATCTATGGACAATACACAGATAGTACAAGCTCTAGAACGTTTGAACACAACTGTAAACGCTCAAGAGGAAAAAGTCCGAGGACACGATGCCATACTTCAGATGCTAAGTACTCAATTAGCTCAAATAAACAAGCATCTAATAGAACAAAAGGAAGTAAAGGCAATCGAAGGAGGTGAAAACAATGTTGGGTTCGAAGCTTGCAAGGCTATATGCCTTGAAATCGAAAAAGAAAAGGAGGAAGCACCACATGCTGCCATTAGTGCCGTGGAAGTTCCCAGTATTGAAGAAGAGCCAACCGAGTCTAACCCTGAGGAGTCCGACTGTCTAGAAGTTTATCATCTGGAAAGCGATGAAGAGAGAGACGAGTTCATAGAGCTACTGAGAAAGGTGCAAGAGGAGATGCGATCAATGGTAGAATATGCAGCGGAGTTAGCGAGAGAGAAAGAGGAAGAAGCCTCAAAAGAAGAATCGAAAGAAGATGAAGTGGCACCTGCTGTGCTAGAGGAGAAAGAAGAAGAGAAGGTGGAATCGCCACCTAGTGTTCAACCAGTGTCATCAACTATTCCTGATACAAATCCTAAAGATGACACTGCTCTCAAGACATTTGTAGAGGCGTACCAACCTGAGAATATCAACGCCCAAATGCTTGAGATTGCGAAGAGAGGACTTACACCGCAACAAGTTTTTACGCAAGTTATTCCTGAGAAAGAGGCGAGTGTAGAGATCCCGAGAGATAACCTGAGGGTTTCGAGAAGAAGTGAGAAAGAGCTACCTACTAAGCTTAAAGATCCGGGAAGTTTCAACCTTCCTATTCAATTGCATGGTAGGCTCAAAGTGAAAGCAATGTACGATGTGGGTTCTGGTGTGAATCTTATGCCTAAGTCCGTGTTCGAGAGACTTGGACTTCAAAAATCAGAGAAAACTCCAGTGAAGTTGCAGTTTGCTGACAACTCAGTGAAGAGGACATGGGGAACAGTGGAGGACGTCTTAGTCCGTGCAGGTAATATCGCCATCCCTACTGACTTTGTGATTCTTGAGTTTGATGCAGATAAGCAGGTTCCGATCATACTTGGACGGCCTTTCATGGCCACAAGTCAAAGTGTGATCAACTTCCAAGATGGGACCATCACCCTTCATGCAAAGAATGTATCTGAGACCTTCTATGTCTTGGGTAAAAAACCAAGGAAGTTGGATCCCACCGTGCCTATCATCCACAGCCTTTCACATCACAAAGTCCCTCCTGAAGAAATCCACTTAAAACCTGTGGATACTGAGCCAAACATTGAGTTTGGGGTTGGCCATGAAGTCCTATGGAAAGCCCACAAACGCGAGAACAGGCCACGAAGTTTCAAAGACTCGTGGATGGGACCATTCATTGTCACGAAGGTTGTTTCAGCCAAGGTGATAGAAATTCGCCCCAAAACTGGGGTCAAGCGCAGATTAGTTGACGTTCATAGCCTTACTCGTTGTTGGGGAGGCTATATTCGCAAATCTTGACAGAGGTAACACGTCTAACTTTGAAAGACGTTAAACAAAAGTGCTGTTCGGGAGACAACCCGAAGTTTTTTTATGTTTTCATGTCTTTTACATTCTTAGTTTAAGTTTATTTTAGTTGTTTTTAGTTGATAATGCATATTTGAGAAAGGTATTAGTGTTTTTGGTGTGTAGGAATCGGAGAAATCAAGTTAGGGAACGCGAGGAAAATTTTTGGAGCGAAAGAAAGTACCCCGCGGACTACCCCCACGGACTACCCCATGGTCCGCACGGATGGTCCGCGAGGTCAAAACCCGTACCACGGGTTGCTACCGCGGGTTTGATCCAGAAACACGAAAAAATTCCACGGACTACCCCGCGGTGCACCGCGCCATGGTCCGCGCCCCAAAAACCCGTACCACGGGGTGAGTACCACGGGTATTTTGACGGAGTCTACAGCAAGCCGCGGTGTACCCTCCGGTACACCGGACCCTGGTCCGCGAGCCAAAAACCCGTACCACGGGGTCCTACCACGGGTTTAGGTCAGTAAGCAAAAATTTTCGAGCATCAGATGTCACGGACTACCCTGCGGTGCACCCCATGGTCCGCAGGGGTAGTCCGCAGCGCCGCCAGAGGAGAGAGAAAGTTACGGGATTGAGTTATAAAGGAGGTATTGAGCCTATTATTCCGAATTTATTAAACCTTAACCCTCTCTTTCTTCTCCACAACTCTCCTAACTCCATTGAAGCTCATCAAAACCTTCACCAATCACCAAAACACTACCCAATCATCAAGGAAAACACATCAAACCTTCTCTCCACATCATTACAAGAGAAAATCAAACACCCAATCATCACCAAATTCATTCAAATTGAAGAATCAAAGAGCCAAATTTCACAAATTCATCACACAATTTCTAAAATCCAAGCCTACCCATTACAAATCATCCTCACCCACATAGAGATTCATCACCAATTCACCCATCCTAGGCCAAATCAAGCTTGTTCATCCATTAATTCAAGAGTAAATTTCAAGGGTTGCTAAAGCTTTGAGTTGGGGGTTAATTGAAGATGACTAATAGAACAACAATCTTATCTAGCAAGAGGGAGGTGAAAAGTAACAAGGGATTGGATTTAAACAAGAAGAAATCAATTGACAAAGGAGCTAGTTCTAAATCAAAGGGTAAAGATAAATTGAAGAGTGGGAAACCTTCGTATGATAGTAATGGTAAAAAGCTTTATTTTTATGCAAAGGAAAGAACACTACCTCAAACAGATCCTATACCTATAGAGAAAGTGGATACTTCAAAGGCCTTGAAGATTTCTGCGGAGAAACAATTAGAAGAACTACCTTTTGCTTATGAGAAAGTATTCAAGGAAGAAATTAGAGATGGAGAATACAAGAGATTCTTTGAGCTTGGTGAGAAATTGGGTTGGTCTACGTTCATGGTAAGCCGTTCTGAATTATGTCCTAAATTAGTTTTGGAGTTCTATCTAGGCCTTTTTAGCCGAGATAGTGATTGTGTTCCGATTAGAGGAAAGTTAGTTCCTTTTACAGTTGAGGAGATTAGGAACCACTTCAAGTTTCAGAATCTGAAAGGTTTTTGCAAATTTGAGGAAGCAGTTGCTAAACGAAAAATCTGTGATAAGGAATTACTTTTTGAGCATGTTTTAGACAAGGAGAAAGTGCAATTACAAAAGGGAGAATTGAAGGCACCTTGGCCTTACAAATATCTTCAAGCAGATGCTAGAATTTGGCACAATTTCCTTATCCCTAATGTCTTTGGAAACACACGAACTTTGGAGGTGACCATGAAGAACGCGCTACTGTTGGACTGTATTTTGAGAGGAGAAGCAGTTGATGTGGCACAGTTGATCTATGAGGAGGTGATACGATTTTCGGTCTCTCCTAAATCGGTTAAAACGTTAAATTTCCAACTATGATCACGTGTCTTGTGCGAAAAGCGAATGTAGTATTGGGTGAAGAAGAGAAACTCGAGTTCAAAATGAGTTATATTGATAATGCTTGGATCAAAGAAAGCCTTCGAAGAGCGGGTTCTACTCAAGTCTCGAAGGAAGAAAAGGAGCAATCTTGGCAAGAGAAGATGGAGGAGCGTTTAACGAAATTTGAAGCAGCTCAAACTTCTTTAGTCAATGATGTGGCACAAATCAACGCTAATCAAGTGCACATCATGAAACTCCTTGAGCAATTAACGAATGGTCCAGCAATTCCAATCTTGGATGTCAATGATGCGAGGCAATAGCCTCGAGAGTATGTTCTCTTTCTTCCTTACCATTTCTGTAAATATGTCTATCTGCTAATTTTAATTTCTGTTTTCGAGTCTTTTTTTCGAGTCGTGGGGACACGGCTCATTTTTGAGTTGGGGGTGTGGGGATTCGTTGTCTCTCATCTCCATTTTTTCTGTTTTTGGGTGAAATTAAAAATTTTGATACATGGGAATTAGATGTAGAGTGTGTTTAATAGCTTGAAAGCATAAGCTCAGTAGATTGATGATAGTAAGTGATATGTTTATGAGCTATATATTTGTATGCTTTGAGTATTTGCAGGAAAACACACGTTGATAGTAAAGAAAAGATTAGTGAGCAATGCGATAGAAAGTATGTTCGATCTCAGGGAACCTTGAAAGTGTGTAGGCCGTGAGATCCAAGCTAGTTGAAAAACCATTTGATGAAAGTGCTAAAGGTAAGAAATTTTCTGAATTACATAGTGTAGAAAGTGATCAAGGCGGTTCTTTCATATTTTTAAGCCTTTGAAGCCTTTTTATACCTTCTCACCTTGTGATTTTTGAGTTTAAAAGTTATATCCTTCTTAGCCCCTTCTAGCCTTTCTAAAGTTTTTTTTGAAACACATTATAAGCCATATCCTTTAGATTTTAGGACTTTTCCATATGACCCGCACTCGAATCGCGATGCTTAGACAATTGTTTTAGAGCTTGAGTTTGGGGTGGTGGGTCCACCATTATGGGAGTTATTATGTTGGGATTTTTGAGCTTATTAATTGTGCTTTGTGCTTTATATTGATGATGTTTCACAGAATTGTATTGTAACCCTTTGCCGGGGTAATAGTGAATGAAAAAGAAGCTTCGAGCTAATATTGCCAACAAGGGCATTAAAAGAAAAAATATATATGTGAAGAAATTAGCGTGATATCTCAACATTAAAAGAGAGTCATAGCTATAGAAAAGAGAATTGATTTGAAAAGAAAAGAAAATATATATATTCGGACCGGCAAGTGGATTTTTTATGTGAACATCTTAAGCTTTAGTTGTGTTAATTGGGGATGCTAAATTGTGCATCAAGGAATTCATTGGGTTGAGTGAGAAACGTTTATGAGAGTAACTCAAGCTCTAGGGCGATTCGTTGATGGCTAGTGAGGAGAGAGCCAAAAGCTCACTCCAAATTATCCAAATATATGATCATACCGTCCCTAAGCCTACATTACAACCTTAAAGACCTTGTGATTCTTTGTTATGTAATTGAGAAGTGATTGAGCCATTAGAGATTAGTTAAGTGGATTCTTGGATACTAGTGAGGTTTGATGAACAATCTATAGCTCTCAAGGGGAACTGAGTAAAGTCCCAATCCTTCTTACATTGCGAAACTAATCTGATCTTGAAATCAAGCCGTGTTGACTGGGGATATGAGAAGTGTACAGGTATGTAGTTTATAAATATTATTGCATGAAATTTTCTGAGTTATGTGCTTTAGGTTTATTCTATATATTCTGCTATACTTTTCCCTTGTGTTGAGAATTTAATAAGTGTGTATTTCTAGACTTCCCTATGTTTTTATCTTTTATTGTATCGGGACGATACAACTTTGAGTTGGGGGTCTTGATGTCTCCTAATTTGTGATAGATTTATGTTAAGATGAGACATCATTTTTAGTGTTTTAGAAGTCAATAATGTCGATTTTCTTGAGTTTTAGTGCACTTTCCTGTTTTGTGTCTTGATTTGTAGAATTATTGTTTTTAGAGCATATTGGGTTTAATTGTTTATTTAGTGTGTAGCTTTAAAGATAATTATGGAGATTAATTAGAGTCCAAGTCAAAGACAACAACTTATGGAAGGAGATATGCATGGTAATTGGAGATAAGGAAAGAATTGTTAAAAAGATGGAAAAGGAAAAGCTGCCTAAATCTGGGATTCTGCAAAGATAGGCGTTTTTACCTAATAAAGAGGCCGAATTTGGTAGATTACTCCTAAAGGGCCTAGATAATTCTGTTGCGATTCTTTTGGTATCTTGTGGAGCAAAAACGGACCAATAATAAAGAAGTTATGACCAAAACAACGCAGCAGTGTTTATCTTTATTTCCATACGAATTTGAGTTGGGCTAGAAGTCCATTACCTTAACTCTTCCTCAAGAAAACGAATTATGTCTTCTAAACACCTATAAATACACCCTTATATCACTTGTAAATCATCCTTGCCTCATAGTAATTAGTTCTTAAGGTTTTATTCTTCCAGTTTATTGTAGAGAGCAAGATGATGTCTTTTATTATTTCTTTTAGTTTATTTCCTTCAGGTATGAACTAAAACTCCCATAGCTTGGGTTTTGCATATGTATAATCTATGAATTCTAATTCTTCTATCTAAGTTTCTTTGGGAATTATATGTTTTAATCTGATATTAGCTTCTTACTTTATATTTGCTTATGTGTTTTGATTTAATGTCTTTCCTAGAATTGATCACTTTAGGATTGTTTTAAGAGTAGTTAGATGGTCACCTTGTAAGGGTGTTTAACTATTGAACCACCACATAATGTCTAGTGTCGATAGCAGTTCTGACAAAACATACTTCTAACTAGATAGTCATTAAGGTTTGTTTTAACCACCGTATCACCAAGACTTGCAGTATTTGCTTAGGGCCTTAGTGGCGTTTGATAACCCTATTTTAAATCACTTCTTGGTTGTGACGTAGCCCCCTTAGTCGCTCTCAAGGTCTAAGGTAGTGGAATTTAGAATCCTGACTAAGTATTACCAAGAGCTAATATTCTCCCTTATGAACTAGATCTATAGATAGAATTAGAAGGATTAGTGCATACTAGCAAAACCTAAGCTATACTTCTCATCTCATATTCTTAATCTTTTACTTTATTGTCTTTATTTTCTTAGCTTTAATTTAGTTTTAATTCTTATTCTCGAAAAACCAAATATTTTATTTACTGTCTTCTAGTTATTTACTTTTACTCGTTATCTTTTCCTACGCGATTAACACACTTAAGTCCCTGAGAACGAACTCTACTTATCATTAAAACTTGCATACGTCCTGTAATACTTGCAGTACTGTGCCTGTCTAGGGTGAGAGTGCATAGTTATCCATACTTAAATTGATCTTATTTTTATCACACCCTAGGCGACACCAACCTCCAACTCAAAATTTTACGACACTTGAAGTTTCCCTTGAATGGTTGAATGAGGTATTATTTAGAGTAAAAGGGTGTAAATAAAGTGTTTTGCTATGTGGGTTTGAAGGTTTTATGGTGGGATAAGAAGGAGTCAAAAGTTTAGGAAACAAAATTTTGAATTTTTTGGTTTGATTCTTGATTTCTTGTGATGTTGGAATGATTTGGTTGGGTAATTGTTGTTAGGAATGATTGGGTGTATTTTGATGCGGGTGAAGCGTTGGTCGAAATTCTAATGGAGGTTGAAAGCTTGAGGAAGAAGGAGGTTTATGGTTTAGGTCAAATGTGGGAATATATCATTGCTCTCGTCAAGTCTTCATGTTGTGATGTGGTGCACCACAGGTATGGCGCGGTTACTGTAATTACCATGTATCCTTTTGACATTGGAGCGTTGACTAATCGTCGCCACGCATCTCACTTTGCGGTGTACCACAATTCTTGCGTGCAACTCATATCTTTCTGTCTCTCAAAGCGTTGACTAATCGTCACCACGCTTTTTACCATATGGTGCACCGCAGATAGGGTGTGGTGTACCACTCCTCTAGCGTTCTCCTTGAGCGATGTATACCATGTTAAAAATTTCCTACTCTTCTAATTTTTGTCTTGTGGTGCACCAAAATTCTGATGTGGTGTACTGTAAAAATCGTGATAACTTTCTAACTTTGGAGCATGAAGGGATCGTCGGCACGCCTTGGCGTCTTGCGATGCACCGCGGGTAGGGTGCAGTGTACCACTATTTAATGCTACTAGCTCAAAATTCCCTAGTTTTCACCCCTAACTCAATCGTTTGCTCAACTATACAAGAAAAACACTATATACCCTTCTCATTACATAATATACATCAAATAAATTTACTAATAAACACTAAAGACATAAAAATAAAACTACTAATGTATTGAAAACACATGTTACCTCCCAAGAAACACTTATGTTTAACGTCCTTGAAGTTTGACGTGTTACCTTAATATTATCACTTTCTCAATAAACTCCTCATCAATGAGTGAGTTTATCAACATTTACCAAATGGAATTTGCATCCCTTGGACTTCACTTCAACCAACTTCTCAAAGATAACCCTATGAACCGTAAATTGTCCATCCCAAGAACTTTTTTTCTTCCGGGATATATTTGGGAGAATTAGGGCTTTAATAAAGACCTCATCACTTACCCAAAACTTGTTCTCTTCCTTGGTTCCTTGTGGAACCTTATCAGCTTGTCTCAAGATCCTCTTATTAAGACATTTTTCTCCAAGTTTTCCAATATCACCCTTAATTAATTAACTAAATACAATTATGCAATAAATGACATTATACTTGATGAATAGGGGTAATATAGTAAAAAAATGTATTTAATGTTAATTTTAATCTTTATGCTACAAAAAGTAAGATAATAAAAGTGGAAGTAATAGTTTCGACATAATTAAAATAATTTACTCAAAATAGGGTAAGACTTCCATTTAATATTAGATGATCAAATATTCACATCAAATTCATTGATTATTATAACAAAACACATGTTATTAGATTAATTAGTTAATTATTTTTTTAAATTTAAAACATGAAATATATGTATTAATATGATTGGTGTAAGTTTATCTAATATTAGATGGAAGAATTTTCAAAATAATTTACTCAAAAATAGGGAAGGGGGTTGGACCTAGGTGAGAGACGATAAATATGATTTAATTTGAGTATATAACAATAATTGTTATAAGTCAATAATAATTTGAAAAAGTCATAAGTTTTTGCATAAGTCAAAATAATGAACCCTCAATAAGGGGAGAGTGGGTAAGGGGCAAAGTAGTCAAGAGGGAAATGAAAAGCGAGTGCACCGTTAGTCGTAGTCCATGACGTGGCGAGCTTTCTAGATATGCAACTTATTTTTTTATTTGTTTTGTTTTGGTTAAGCAACTTATATAAAACGCACATATAACACGCATAAGCAACTTGAAACGCAAAACCCAAGATGAAAAAGTAAAGAGAAATATCATAAAGCCTCTCTACCTAAAACTCAAAATATAATCGTCGCAACTTTTCTTCAAAAATTCAATCGTTACATACCAATATATATATCATCATATATCGCTTGTATAACTCTCTATTCATTCTACGTATATACATCATATATATTACGGTGTTTTTGTGTTCTTTTAGATCGATATTTGTTGAATTTGAAATTAGTTTATTGTTGAAATGGAGATGGCGGAGAGAGGAAGAGTAACGTCGGTAGCGATAGAGATTCCGGTAAGCGAAGGAGCGACGTCGTGCTCGCCGCCGAGGATGCCACCGCGTCTGCGCCGGAGGCTTTCTGAGTCCAAAATCTCGTCGCCTTCTTCTATTGAAGAAATTGAAGCCAAGCTTCGTGACGCCGATCTTCGACGACAGGTCTTTATCTCTCTGTCTACAAAAAATTATATTTTCAGCCTTTTGGAAATGAATTACTTCAAAAATTCTTGGATCAAAATTTGCATTTTTTTAGTAGCTTTAATCGATAACTTGATAGGAAGTAAATTGTAACTTTTCAAGATGATTTACTGCGTCTCTAATTATGGTTGAGATTTAGATTATGATCAATCAAGCTAATTATTTTATATTTTAACATTTCTGTTTGTTATTTGGGCGTGCTTATTGTAAAGTAAAGAGCTTTGGTTGTTATATGTTACTTTCATCAATTTTTTAAATTCTTTGAATTATTCTTGGAGTTAGGTAAGGGGTAGGTAAAATCTTGGTATTGAAATTTTGTTAGTAGGTGAAATCTTGTTATTGAAATTTGTTTTCTTGTTATTATATACTGTCACATAAGTTATTTGCTTTACTAGTTTTTCCCCAAGTAGTTACAATATTGCTTTTTTTACTTATTTTTTCTTTTCACACCTACTTTTATACCTGAATTTACCCTTACATAATTGTATGAATTACAGAAGTTTTACGAGACTTTATCAAGCAAGGCTCGCTCAAAGCCAAGAAGCCTCTCACAGTCTTCATTTAATGAAGTAGATTTAGGTCAACGCCTAGAGGCAAAACTTCAAGCTGCTGAACAGAAAAGGTATTTTCATGATTATAACAAATTAATTGCATCATTAGTCCCTACGTTATACTAAATATCCAAGTATAATAGGTTAAGCATTCTTGCGAAAGCTCAGATGCGTTTAGCTAAACTTGATGAGTTACGACAAGCAGCTAAAATGGGTGTTGAAATGCGATACAGAAAAGAATGTGCGGAGTTAAATACAAAAGTGGAATCGAAAGTTCAGCAAGCAGAAGCTAATAGATTACTTCTTCTTAAAGCTAAGAGACAAAGAAGAGCAATGATGAAGGAAAGGACATTTCAGTCATTACAGAGAAGAACAGCTCGAGAAAGTAAATATAAAGAAAGAGTATGTGCAGCCATTAGTCATAAACGAGCAGCTGCTGAGAAAAAACGGCTCGGATTACTCGAAGCTGAGAAGAGAAAAGCACGTGCTATGGTATTACAAGCACGTAAGATAGCTAAATGTGTGATTCATCAACGTGAAATCGAAAGAAAAGAAATGCAAAACAAATTGGAAGATAGATTACAAAGAGCTAAAAGACAAAGAGCTGAATATTTAATGCAACGAGTAAAAGTAAATAATAATTCTCCAAAGAAGGTATTAGATGAAGAAGGTGAAAATCTTTCGAATAAATTAGCGAGAATTTGGAGAAAGTTTCGTGAGGTTAAGAAAACAACTTTGAATCTCGCGAGAAGTTACCATGGGTTAAATATTAACGAGAGCTCGGTTAAATCAATGCCGTTTGAACAACTTGCGGTACTAATCGAATCACCTGCGAGTCTTTTGACTACTAAAGCGTTGCTTGATCGTATCGAAAGTCGATACAAATTGTTACAGGTGGCAGAATCTGACATTGAACACTTACTTAAACGAGTAGTGACCCCGAAAAAGAAGAGAAAAGTGGCGAAATCAAAATCTCCTTCAAAATCTCCTGTTCAGTTATCGAGGTATCAAGTGAGAATCGTGCTTTGTGCGTATATGATATTAGGTCATCCTGATGCAGTGTTTAGTGGTCAAGGTGATCGTGAAATTACGTTAGCTAAAACAGCTAAAAGTTTCGTTAAGGAGTTTGAGTTATTGGTGAAAGTGATATTAGATGGTCCTGTAAAGAAGGAAAACGGGTCCCACACGTTTAGGTCACAAGTTGGAGCTTTTGATACAGCGTGGTGTGCGTTTTTGAGTAGCTTTGTGTCATGGAAGGTTAAAGATGCTCAATCATTAGAAGATGATTTAGTTAGAGCTGCTTGTCAGCTTGAAATTTCGATGATTCAGACATGTAAATTAACTTCTGAAGGAAGTACTACTACTTTGACTCATGATATGGAAGCTGTTCAGAAACAGGTTTGTATGTTATTGGTAATTTACTTTAAAAGTCCTTGTAGTATGCAAAATAGCTAAATGTAAATCCGTGTTTTAAACAGGTGAATGAAGATCAGAATCTTTTAAGGGAGAAAGTGCATCATTTAAGTGGAGAAGCTGGGATTGAAAGAATGGAAAATGCTTTATCAGATACACGAACAAAATACTTTCAGGCGAGAGAAAATAGGAGCGCAATAACAAACACTTCGGTGGAAAGTGATCAGAAGTCAAACCGGGTCAAACGATCTTTATTTAACGAGGCGGTTAATTTGGAAAATGACGTGTCTAGTAGAGTAACTCTTGAAAATGAGTCGATTGTGAATGAAATTATTCACGGTCAGTTTCCGTTTTCTGATAATCTAAAAGTTGGTGATGATCTTCAAAGCTCGATTAAGGATAAGGTAAAAACAACCATGGAAAACGCGTTTTGGGATGTGGTAATGGAAAGTGTGAAACAGGATGAACCTAATTATAATCAAGTTGTTGAATTGATGAAAGAAGTTAGAGATGAATTGTCTGGTATGTCTCCTCAGAGTTGGAAACAAGAAATTATCGAATCCATTGATTTGGAGATTCTTTCTCAGGTAAGATATTTTTATACTGTGTATGTTTTTTTGTTTATTTATAATACTGATCTTTTTTAATATCCTAGGTATTGACTTCTGGGAAACTAGACATGGACTATCTCGGAAATATATTGGACTTTGCGTTAAACACTGTACGTAAACTCTCAGCTCCAGCTATTGAGGATGAATTAAAGTCAACACACATGAAATTCTTGGAAGAGTTATCTGATATAGGATCTAAGGACTCGAATGTTATTGCATTGATCAAGGGTTTACGCTTTGTCTCACAACAGATACAGGTTTTCTTTCATTTTCTATATGTACTTTTTTCTGTTATAAAACAATGCGTATTGATATTTTTTGGTTTACAGGGACTGAAGGAAGAGATAAGCAAAGCTCGTATAAAGATGTTTGAGCCGTTTTTAAGAGGGCCCGCAGCTGCTGAGTATCTGAGAAAAGCTTTTACTCAGCGTTACGGGCCTCATACTGATGCCTTAAATGCTCTTCCTTGTACAAAGCTATGGCTTTCTTCTGTAAAAGATAGTAGTGATCGAGAATGGGATGAACATACAACTGCTTTTACTGAGTTGACCAGGAGGAGTCACCTTCCTTTAACCACTCTTAAAACTGGTGGAAGTTTTACAGCAAAAACAAGCAAAGATCAGTTGAATTCTACCACAGGTTAATAATCTTAGCTAACGGGATATTTTTTTCTTTATTTTTTGGTTTGTTTGTTCTTAATCTGTTTTTTTTTTTTTTTTTTTTTTACAGAAAAAACTAATCTACTAGTAGAATGTAAAGGAGAGAAGGTTGATTTATCTGTGAGGCTTGGGTTATTGAAGTTAGTGACTGGGTTGACTGGTCTTACGCAAGAGGAATTGCCCGAGACTCTCAAACTTAATCTCTTCAGGTTACGTGATGTTCAAGCGCGTATGCAGAAAATCATTGTTATGGCGACCAGGTTTGTGAATATACCTTTAACTATGGCAAACCTAGTTTTTGACAGTTTACTGATCGTCGCAAAATTTTGAATTATGTAGTATACTTGTCTTGCGTCAAACTCTCATCAGTGAAAGGATGTTAACAAACGCTTCGGACATGGAAATTATAGTTTCGAGTGGTGTTAAAAAGCTCTCGGAGCTTCTCGATACAGTTGAAAATGCTGGTATACGAGAGATTATAGAAACAGTAAGCAAAGTTGTTGAGGATGTTAAAATTGACAGTGTGAAGCTTGAATCGATGAAGGAAGTGATGGGTAGGATGTTATTTAAGGCTTTGCAAGCAGATGATACGATTTTTATTCGAGTCTCGCGTGCTATATACTTGGCTGCAAGAGGAGTTGTACTTGGTGGGACCGGAGGTAAAGAGATAGCGGAAATTGCGTTACGGCAAGTTGGAGCGGGTTTGCTTGTTGATGAAGTTATTGAAGCTGCTTCTGTGTTAGTTGTTGTGGGTATGGTTTCTGTTGATGTTCATGCTCCTTGGTATTCAACTTTGTTAGCCGACATGTAAAGTATTAAGGGAATAAGGTTACGTTGTATATATTAATTAATAGGTGGGTTTGATTTGTGTAATGGATATATGAAGATTCCAATGTTGATATGTAAGGAACGCATGTGTCTAGAAGGAATAATATGTAAATAGATGCTTTATATTCATGAATAATGGAATATATACCCTTGTGTTTGTTTGTTTAAGATTTTCTTGATATTTACGATATTATATATATTTATATATAATAATTATAAGATAAGCTTCTTCACTTAAATATCATTTGTACACACCAAAGAATGTGTAAACAAACACCAAACATATATTAAAGTTGGTTTGCAGCCAATTCCCTGACATCTCGGAAGCGTTGTCTACGTATATAGATGCCAAATCCATACAGAACCAACGAGATGGTTATGGCTGAGTAATCAAAGATATCCACAACGTTATGGCGACCTGTAAAATAATGAAAAATTTAAATATGTAAGTAACTTTGTAAATGAAAAATTAATAAATTGAATACAACCAACAATACACCTATTCGAAGGAAATCAAACGGGCAGATGCTGTACAAACAACCCAAAAGCATCTGCAAAGGAGAGAAAATAATTAAGCGGACTTTTGTAAGAATGAGTTTATATGAAAACTAATCATAAACTTACAGCAAAAAGTCGCAATTTGTTGAGGTGAGCACCAGGTCTGTCTGGGTTCATCATTTCAGAGAACATTCTTGATACGAATAACGGTAGTTCAAACACTTTCTGTCAAAAGAAAATATGGGCAAGGAATTAAATATACAGTTCAGGTTTGATATTAATAATATTATAAAGGGAGGTTAAAGAGTTAGAGCACACACCAAAACTAAGCCATACACGCCTCCTACAAAAAGGCGATTATACTTGCATACATTTTTCAGAACCTCAACTACTTCTGCTTCTTTCTGTTGGTATAATGATGCCTCGGGTGTTAATTTAGTTATTTTAGCAGAGCACATCGGACAATTGCAGGGCTGAAGAGCTGCAGTGTAGTTCCAATATTGCAATATGCACCCCCCTGTAGTATAATATTTCATATCATATGGACCAATTTCAAACAAAAAAAGTTGACAACTTTTGACAGGGATGGGGCTACACTATGAGGACTTATACTGATTAATAATAATTATTTGCCTTTTTCACATAAAAACAGGAGCTATTGTGCAATGAACATTTTGAAGGCAAATAATTAAATCCAACTACATCCCTATATAGTTTTGATCTTCTCAAGGAGCTAAATTGACCAAAGTTTACTGAACAAGTTTATACATTTTTGTATTAATTTTAAGTTTCTTTAAGATTTTCAAGTCAGACAAATTTGAAGGTGAATTTAGGATT
The DNA here is from genome assembly GCA_029959085.1 of Nemophila menziesii. Lineage (NCBI taxonomy): Eukaryota > Viridiplantae > Streptophyta > Magnoliopsida > Boraginales > Hydrophyllaceae > Nemophila > Nemophila menziesii. Next base: position 20,199,533 of record JARWIR010000007.1, on the reverse strand, counting down.
AGACAAAAGAGATATGAATAGAATGTAACAAATGTACCACAATACCAATGGCCGCAAGGGCCTCGGCAGGGAACAACAAAATTCCCAAAGCATATAGGACAGCAATCGTCAAGAGGTGGCGCTTCCATTCTCTTCTCCTCCGGACCACACTTTAACGCCGTCGAGGTTTGCTTGGAATCATTTACACCAGTTACTATCTCACCAGACGATGCCGTTACCGTTACCGTTTCCGTTTCCTCGTTAACCGATTCAATCTCTCGCATTCTCTCTTTTGACGACGCTGTTTGGAGCTTAATTTCGCCGATGACGTCACCATCATGATCACCGCCACCCAATTGAGTGTCGTTGACTTCATCATCATCGTCAGAAGCGTTGGTTTCTTGTCCATCGTCTTCTTGCTGTATCTGTGGATTATCAGGATTTAGATTATGGTTAGGGATTTGATGATTGTGGTGTCGGTTACTCCGACGACGAAAATGAGTCAAACACTTAAGCATTGTTGTTAGTCAGTCGTATGGGTGTGTATCTACCATGGAAATGTTAACGACTACGTATACGGTCTATGTTTTATAAATGGCCCGTGGTTTTCGGTCCCAACCCCCACACTCTTTGTTTTCTAATGGCTAAATTTGCACATTACCCCATTACTGCCTCACTCACCAAAATTGCAAAATGTTAAAGTCTATTTATTTTTTGTTACTAAAAATATGTTACTCTATTGAGTTGGCCAAATATCTAAACCAGCTTAAATAAGTATTTAGCTAACAACTTATGAAAGTTAAGGATATATTCCATTTAGATTTTGAATATTTTATTAAATTTATTAAAATTTGTAGATTTTACAAATTTAGGAGTATTTTATATGAATAATTATCGATCCTTTTTAATTTTTAATATATTTGATGATTATTTTAAAATCTTATATCAATTTTGATAGATTCTAATAATTTTATTTTTATTTTTCATGAGTCTTAAACTAGATAATTTTTTTTTAAGAATTATATCCACACTGATATATTATTTTTTTGAGTAATGATATATACCACCCAAATTCATACCACCTAAATGTCACCCAATGACGTGGCGTGAATTGGTTGGTTACAAATCGTTAATATATTTATTTTCTTGATTTGATTAAAGATTTGTAACCAACCAATTCACGCCACGTCATTGGGTGACATTTGGGTGGTATGAATTTGGGTGGTATATATAATTACTCTATTTTTATATTTTACACCTTTCAAAAAAATCACTTATTCTATTTATTATTTTGTTCTATACAACTAAATCTAAACGATCGTTAAAGTTAATTTTTTTTTTTGTTCAAAGCATAATATATAGATAGACAAGGTTTCAAAAGGTTATAAATTTAGCCGATCCCTAGGGTTCGTTGTCGCTACTTAAAATGTTAGGCGACTGGGGAGGGATACAAGTACCACAGTTACTAAACAATGTGCTTAGAAACTCCTGTTTGGCAACCAAGTCGGCTGCCTTGTTACTAACTCTAGAAATACAAGTAAAATTAGGGTTAGATAGTTCACCAAAATAATAAATATTACAAACTAGATTTTTAATTAAATGACTCAGAATGTTTTGATTAGAAGATAGGGGTTTCATAAATTTCTCGGCGTCATTCTCAATAATAGTACTTCCAAAAGGGAACTATGCTGCCATTTCCGTTGCTTTTAAGATCCTCGCGGCTTCTGCTTCCAACACCGAATATGTTTCAACTTTCTATCTTTTGCATGATACAAATTCACCATTATAATTTCTTACTAAACATGCTATATAGCTACTCATTTGTCAGAGAAAGAAACATCACAATTGATTTTAAATTTATTCGGAGGTGATTTTTTCCATTTTTTAAAATTTTTTGTTTACATTTTTATCTTGTCGATCTTCTTGAATTTATTAATGGTTTGTTGATTAACTATACTTACTTCATTATCAAGGAAGTTCAAATGATTAGGGTTTGAAATCTTGTAATATTCTCTCCATGTTACTAATGCTTTCTTAATGGTGTTTAGTGGTTCAACTTTTTTACTATTATATAAAAAATTATTTTTATCTTTCCAGATTTGCCATGTAATTGTACATATAACTCTAGTATTCTATCTTCTTTTTTTTGAAAATTCGTCCCATTTCTTGTACACTTTTTTAATATACATTGGTCTAGTCTAGCTGTTGATTCATTTTCATTTTTGACATATAGTGGACTAACAAACCAAACAACTTTAGACCATGGACATCTAAAAAGTATATGTTCAACTGTTTCAACACAATTATTACATATTTTACAGATATTACTATTACCACATAAAGTTTTTGATTTTTTTTTGGGAAGGGGGGGGGGGGGGGGGGGGGGGGGGGGGGAGTTCACATTTTTCGTATTAAATTCCATTATTGGCTTTCATTGTTAATAGATGTGGTTGGTTTATCTTGATTTTTGATTAATAGGTTATTATAGTCTTTTTTTTTTTTAGTTTTATGATATGCTTTCTTTACTATAAAGATCCGATTTATACATTATTCTACACGTACTTGGTCTTCAAAATGAAATTACGTATAATCGTTTTTTCTATTTTCCAAAGTGTTATTGGGGTATAGCCTCTTTAGGAGGTCTAAATTCCAAGTTTTATTTTCTTTTATAAGTTGACTAGCCCATATGGGTTCAGATGGTTTGGGTTTTAAATTCTGTGTATTATTAGAGATCCACTTATGTTCATAATGTTTATGTTTTTACCATTTCCTAATTTCCATTTAATATTATTAAGAAAGGTATCTCTACCAATAAATATACTTTTCCATCCCCAAGAAGGGCAACTTTTAAGTTTAGCCTGAAGAAAGTTACTGTTATGAAAGTATTTGCCTTTTAACAATTTGTGTAATAGAGATTCTTTTTTGTTTGCAATATTCCATGCTTGTTTTCCTAAGAGAGATTTGTTCATAAGGTGTAAGTCCCTAAAACCAAGTCCCCTTCATATTTTGAGTTAGTAAGTAGATCCCATGAAGCCTAGTGGATCCTTTTTTTCCTTTATCACCCCACCAAAACCTTGCAATAACAAAATGCATTTTGTTGATTATATTTTTTGGTAATATAAAGTTAGACATTATATAGTTTGGTAAACTTTGTATAACTGCTTTTAAAAAGATTTCTTTTCCCCCTTCTGAGAGGAAAAGTGCCTTCCAATTTTCTATTTTCTGTAGGATCCTATCAATTACAAATTTTAGATCCTTTGATCTCGTTCTTCCCCATTCACTTGGAACTCCTACGTAATTACATAGGATGTTTTTTTTTCATATTTAATTTTTTAGCCATGATATTTTGAATAAATGTAGGTGTGTGAGGGTTGAAAATGACCCCACATTTATTAAGGTTAAGGCATAGCGCAGTGCTATTTTTGTATTTATTCATAATATCATTGAATGCTTGGAATTCAAAATTATCAGCTTTTAGGAAGAATAGACCGTCGTCAGCAAACAGTAGATGCGTGATTTCCAGACAGTTATTTTCTGTTTTAAAGCCTTTTAAAAACTATTTTTCTTTTTTATCTTTAAATTAAATCATTTAGGGTTTGGAAAATTAGACAGAAGATTAGGAGAGAGAGAGGGTCTCCTTGCCTAATTCCTCTGGTAGGATTTTTTATTTGGTGAGTTTCACCATTTATCATGACTGTGTATGAAATAGTAGTTATACAAACCATAAGTTTTCTTACCAATCAATGTTAAAACCCATTTTTATCATGAGATCGTGGAGAAAATCTCATTCTACATATTCATAAGCTTTTTGTATGTCAGCTTTAACAACTGCTATATATTTTTTAGTCTTTTTTTCTTCCGTTAATGTGAGTAATAAGTTCATGTGCAATCATAGTATTTTCTTGAATCAGTCTATCAAGTATAAATGCACTTTTATTTTTACCCACTACTGAATTCATAAAAGGGTTGTAATTTATTGGCCAAGATCCTGTTGGACAAATGGGATTCTACCAAAGTGTTGACCATGTTTACGATGTTAGTCGGTGACTCAATTTAATGAAATGATTCGGATATTAATACGTTTATTCAAGTTGTAAATATTAACGTAATATATTCACTTGGTTAAAATCATTTGAAATTGAATGAAGAATTGAGTCATATAATTTGGAGAAATTAAACGGAAAAAAAATATATGTTATTTTATTTCTTTTTGTTATAAAGCAAAGAAAGAAAAAAAAGGCCTGGTAGGGGTTGAACCTGAACCATTAGCTTTGTTGGGCTTTTGGGCCTTAGGTTCATACCTTTGTTGGGCCTTAGGTGGGGTAAGCTTTGTTGGGCTTTGTTGGGCTTTTGGGCCTTAGGTTCATACCATGTGGCCAAGCCCAAGTTTTTTTTGTCTTAAGTAAACATTGTATCTTAAATTAATACAACGTAACTCTAAAATGAAACATCACAACTTTTGGCAAGCCACCTTTTCATTTTCTATAAATAGTTGGCCAACTAAACCCTTTTCTTCATTCATTTTTCAAAAAACATTAAAATTATAAGAGAGAGATAGAAAGAAGTAGCATTATTAAGTTCGTTGAAATTCTTAAGAATTCGTGTGTCAGTTTCTTTTGAATAGTTTTGTCATTGTATCCTGGAGGTTGAAGCCAGCAAACGTAATACACCTGTACGTGGCCTAAATACCTTAAAGACATCGGATCCAATCCGAGCCTTGACAAGTAAAGTTATTTATTTATTTACTTTTATTTTATTTCTGCATCAGTTTTTATATTGTTTTACTGGTTTATACGAATAAACACAACAGATTCTTGCTATAATTTTATAAATAAAATTTAAACAACTAATTTTAGTCTATATTGTTTGATATTTGATGGCTTATCAATTTTAGGAATCAAAGTGACCAATGTTTGACTAATATAACTAAGATTCCCCTTGTTGTTTCAAAAGTTCTCATTAAATCAAGTTTAATGATGTCCATTAGGTTTTGAAAAAAATAAATAGCCAGGAAGCATTAATATAAATTAAAAGTATATAAGTAACCAGATATTTTGTAAACTCCAAGCTCACACCAATTCACTTGTCTCAGCCGTTGGAAGCAGAACAGTTCCCTTAGGCAGGAGAATATTGTTGCAGAGAAGCAGAACAATTCCCTTGCTCTATAAATGATTAGTTCGACTTAAGACTCCATTAAAGCTGTGTATGCAGCCATGGCAGCATTTAACTCTGCTTGCTTCTTAGACTTAGCTTCATTTCCATTAAATGTTTTTCCTTCAACTTCCACGGTGGATATAAATGTCTGATCATGAGGAAGCCTCTGGCCCTCTGCATCTTCTAATTCCTTGAAGAGCTCCAGGCTTTCAAATGATTGCCCAGCAATAGTTACGGTAGCCTTATAGAAAAGTTCATCACTTGTACAATGATGATACAATGGTATAATAGAAGTAGAGAGAAAGAGAATGAATTTTATTATTTGATGTGTTAAATGATTACACGAGTTAGAGCATCTATTTATAATAGTTTATACATACACATACATACACCTATACATACATATTGTTCTAACTGTTTTTGATAACAACTTTTACAGCTGTAATTTTGTTACTTGAGTGTTACTCTTCTTTATCTTATCATCCCCCCTCAAGCTGAGCACTGAGATCAGTGGAAGCTTGGAAACATTCGCAACAAACAAAGTAGAACTCAATCCTTTGGTGAGAAGATCAACTAATTGATTTTCAGATGGAACATGATAGAGAACAAGATTCTTTGATTTTACTTGTTCTCGAACAAAGTGAAAATCGACATCAATATGTCTTATACGAGTGTGAAACACAGGATTAAATGCAAGAGCTAACGCAGAGTGATTATCACACGCAATTGATAGAGTTTGAATCGAAATATGTAAACTCTGCAGCAAGAAAGTAAACCACTTCAATTCTGCAGCAACATAAGCCAAGGCACGATACTCAACTTCTGCAGATGATCGTGATACGGTAGACTGTTTCTTCGAATCCCAAGACACCAAATTCTTACCCAAGAATATGCAATAACCAGTTACAGAACGTCTATCAATTGAGCAACTAGCCCAATCTGAATCGGAGAATGCTTGAAGATGAGGAGGCGATGGCTTAAAATAGAGACCATAACTAATTGTACCTTTGATGTAACGCAACAACTTCTTTAAGGCTTCATAATTGGCATTTGTAGGGTGATGCATTGATTAACATAACTGGTTTACAGCATAAGCAATATCTGGTCTAGATATTGTCAAATATTGCAATGCACCAGTTAAACTTCTAAACAAAAATGGATCCTCAAATGGTAGTAATCCATGTTCAGAAATAATAGAGTATTTGTTTAATGTTGGTATAGTAGAAGATTTACACTCGCTTAAACCAACTTTACTTAGAATAGATTGAGCATAATTCGATTGTGTAACAATTGTATGCTCATTCGATTTAATAATCTCCAAACCCAGAAAATAAGATAACTCACCTAAGTCATTCATCTTAAAACGCTTCTTAAGGTCTTGTATAATTGTTGAAATAGAATTATAATCCGCACCTGTGATCAATATGTCATCAACATAAACCAATATAATAGTGAGAGAAGAATCTACACCACGAATAAACATGGAGGTATCTGCAGAATTTATGATAAAACCATGAGTGGTGAGAAAATTGGCAAGCAATTCATACCAAGCACGAGGTGCTTGTTTTAAACCATATAATGACCGTTTAAGTTTACAAACATAATCAGGAAACCGTGAATCCACAAATCCAGCTGGTTGAACCATGTACACTTCCTCATTTAACTCGCCATGAAGAAATGCATTGGAGACATCGAGTTGTCTAATTTTCCAATTAAATGACACAGCTAAGGCAAGTATAACACGTATAGTTTGATGCTTTATGACTGGACTAAACGTTTCTGTATAATCAAGATCAAATTCTTGAAGAAAACCTCGAGCAACAAGTCTTGCTTTATAGCGAGCTACATCACCATTTGCATTACGTTTTATCTTGTAAATCCATTTGCAAGTGATGGAATTGCGCCCAAGTGGAGGAGGCACTAACTCCCAAGTTTGCTGATGAATAAGAGCCTTATATTCTTCAACCATTGCATCATGCCAACATTTATATTTAGAAGCCTCTTTATATGAATTTGGTTCAGAAATAGAGGGTTGAAGAATTAAGGACTGACACTTGTAAGAAGGCTTGAGTGAACCTGTTTGTCTGCGAGTTATCATTGGGTGAGATGAAGTTGAAGTATGAGTAGGAGCAGTAGAAGAAGAAGTTGAAGTTGAAGTAGAGGAAGAAGACACAGGAGGCAAGCTAACAGTAGGATCAAGAGAAAGAGGTTCAGAAATGGAATTTAAATTGATAGATGTGGGAAGTATATCAACAAATGAAGTGAGTGAGGGTTCTAACTCAGAGGAGAAGGTTGAAACCATATGTGTAGTATAAGGAAAAACACTCTCATTGAACCTCACATGTCTTGAGATAAAAAATTTATGTGATTCCAAAGAGAAACATTTGTATCCTTTAGCGTGTGAACAATAACCCAAGAAAATACAAGCATCTGATTTAGGAGACAATTTGTGAGAAGAGTATGGTCTGAGCCAAGGATAACATAGGCACCCAAATATTCTGAGATGATTATAAGTAGGATTTTGGTTATATAGAAGAGAAAATGGTGAATTATTTGATAGGTTTGGAGTGGGAAGTATGTTGATCAAGTAAACAACAGTGGCTAAGGCTTCAATCCAAAATGTTGAGGGTAACTGACTATGAGAAAGTAGAGAAAGGGTGGTCTCAATTAGGTGTCTATGTTTCCTCTCTGAAACACCATTTTGTTCAGGTGTGTGAGGACATGAAGTTTGGTGAATTATACCATGTTCTTGAAGAAAGAGTTTGAACATGTTAGACAAGAATTCTCCACCATTATCTGATCTAAGAATTTTAATGGAGGAATTGAATTGTGTGTGTATTATTTTATAGAAAGACTTAAACACCTCACACACTTGAGACTTTAGAGTTAAAGGATAAACCCAAGAAAAACGAGTAAAATCATCTATAAACACAATGTAATATCGAAAAGAAGTAGTGGAGGATTCAACAGGTGAGGGTCCCCACACATCTGTATGAACTAATTCAAAAGGTTTACAAGATTTACAACTAGACAAGTTAAAAGGCAATTTATGCGCTTTGGAAATAGAACAAGCTTTACATTGAACACCATGAAAATCAAGTTTAGTACCTATTACACTAGATAAAGGTGTTGAAGACTGAGAAGAGGGATGTCCAAGCCTGTAATGCCAGACTTGAGCAGAAGAACTAGTTGAAGTTGAAGAAGAAACAACAGTTGAAGACAAACACAAAACAGCTAAAGATGGACTTGAAGAAGATTTATTTGAAACACCAAAATGAAGAGGATAAAGCCCATCTTTACAAGGGCCCTGAAAGAGAATGTGCTTAGAGGTTAAATCAACAATTGACACTGAATTGACAGTGAAAGTTATAGAACAATTATTATCTTGAGTAAGTCTAGAAATAGAGAGTAAATTGGATTTGATAGAAGGCACATGAAGTACAGATTTAAGTAATAAAGAGGCTGAAGAAGAAGAGAGCTTACTATCACCAATGTTTGCAATGTTCAATGGTTGACCATTACCTACTGCCACTGAATTTGATCCATTATAAGGTGTTGGAGTTTGAATTAAAGAAGGATCATGAGTTACATGGCTGTTAGCTCCTGAATCAAGATACCATAACTCAGGATCATATGAGTTTGACTGAGATGTGTGAGCAGCTAAAGCAACACGACTTTGTGCCTTTGGTGATGGAAAGCTATTGAAATCAGCTCTAAACCAACAATCTAGAGCAATATGACCAAACTTGGAGCAAATTTGGCATGTAGGTGAAGCATTCATACCAAAAGAAGCTTGATTAGGAGGAGCTCCTAAGATAGATTGAAAAGAATTTCGACCTCTTCCTCGATTATAATAACCACGATTATTATTTCCTCTGTTTTGGTTTGAATTACCTCAAGCATAATTTCCACATCCTTGAGTGTTATTTTGAGCAAAACCAGAAGATTGAGGACCAGAAGATGTAAATAAAGCAGAGTGAGATGAGTTAGAATTCTCAGTAGATTCACTCATCTTCATATGGTGTTCTTCAGATACTAACAAGCTTCCCAAAGAGTGAAAAATGAGTGTAGAGGTTTGAGCATTTGTAATCCTAATGCTCGACTTGAATTGATTAAACTCAGATGGGAGTCCTTTGAGTGTATACATGATAACATCTTCAAGTGGAAGTGATGCACCAGCTGTAGTTAATCCATCACACAATTCTTGTATTTCATTCAAATAGCTTGTCATTGAATGATCATTCTTCTTTATGTTACACAGTCGCATTTTTAAGCCATGAATGTGTGTGCGACATTGAGTAATGAATATTTCTTCTAGCTTTGCCCATACATCATGAGCATGAACTAATCTAACCTCTGATGAATTAAGCGATACCTTGAGTTGTTGATCAACAATTAGCCAAGTAGAGTAAGATGAAGAAGAAAAAGAAGGAGGAGGTGAAGTTCCATTAACATGAGCAAGATAGCCATGTGCTTCCAGAACTGATTCCATCTGCGCACGCCAAAGCACATAATTGGTTGAATTGAGCTTGATTTGTACGAGAGAAGCCCAATTTTGACGAAGAAGAAGAAGACCAGCTGGCATTTCCGAGCTGGATTGAATGTTTGGTGTAGTGTTGGTATGAGTAGATGAAGAAGACGCCATTGAAAGCGAGTAGCGGAAGATCGATTATAAAAGCGGAGGTTTGAAAAAGTTTCAAGACGCCATTCGATTAAATTTTGAGCTAAACCTCCTTAGCTCTGATACCATAATAGAAGTAGAGAGAAAGAGAATGAATTTTATTATTTGATGTGTTAAATGATTACACGAGTTAGAGCATCTATTTATAACAGTTTATACATACACATACATACACCTATACATACATATTGTTCTAACGGTTTTTGATAACAACTTTTACAGCTGTTAGTTTGTTACTTGAGTGTTACTCTTCTTTATCTTATCATGGTACACCGAGTTTTTTTTTTTCTTCAAATAAAAATATTATAATTGAAATAATCATTCTTCATTCTCATCCTCCCCTGGTGGAAAATTTAGATCAGGAACACGATATTTCATTTCCTTCTTTGGTTGATCTTCACTCTCAGTCTCTGCTTTTGATGTCGTTGTCATTGGTGCTAGCTCTGCCTTTGCCTCTGGTTCAGGTTCGGCACCTGCAATGGCTTCAACAGCACCAGAAACGAGGGTTGGTTCTGCCTCTTTTGTTGTCGTTGTCATTGGTGCTAGCCTTGGTGACTTCAACTGCTTCCTCTTAATTTAAGACCATAAATTGAAGATATTAGAAATTAAAGATTAATTAAAAAGTAATGATCATAAAGAAACATATAAGCTCAAAAGGAAATTAAAAGCAATTTTATGTACCAGAAGTGAAGTGGAGAAACACAAGTTTTGCAGCTTCATTGTAGACTTCTTTGGACGATTTACAGATAGTCTCTGAATCGAAGTTGATACAATTAACTATCACTGAAGCTTTAAATCGTGTATTATGGTCTGGTCCGTCTTTCATATATGAGTATTTTGGCAATTCGAAACTCTTCTTCTGGCACAACTCGTGGAGCTTGGACCGGTACATCATCTTTGTCTCCTTTTCAAGAATCTGTTCATTTAACGCTGAAGAAGCTGGATGGAATTCAACTTATTAGACAAGAGTTTTATTAGACAAATATTATACAAGAGAGCTTAAGTCAATATTGTATACAATATATCATAATCGAACACTTTTTATATTAAATATAAATGAAATTGAAAAGGTGTTCTTACACATGGTTTTAGGAATCAATGCATCCTGTATGTTAGTATGAAAGGGATATAAATTGGTAATCCGGACAAGCTTGCGCGCACCACGATTAATCACACATGAATATACACACCTACCATAGTACCATGTATATTCCATGTAAATTAGAATTAGAGGAGGAACAAGAAGAAAAACCACTTGTCCGGTGATTATCCTTTTTTTAAAAAGGACTGGGAGTCGGAGAAGGCTACTTTACTGATAAAACTATGAATTGTATTAATACCATATCAATAGTAAATGTATATATACAAAGATAGTAATTTAATATTCTTTTCTATTGTAAACATTATTATATTTGATTATATACTAATTTGATACGACTTAAATTCAAAATATTGATATCCTTTTTTGAATAGAAGACAATTGTTTATTTTAGGATTGTGGTTATTTTAATTGATCTCCTTTCTTAATATGCCTTTCAAAATATACGTTTCATCAAGTGATATTAGCTTGTTATTGTGATTCAGCCTGGCTATCGGACACCGGTTTCCGGTCCGCCGGACCGATTAGCACCGGCGAACGAACGAGACCGGCATGGTGGTGGTGGCCGGAACGGAACGCAACGGCTGAACTCATAACGTGCGGCGTTTTGATTTTATGGTTTTGTACTTGGACCGAACCGGTCCGTGACTGAAACGGACCGGTAACGGCCCGTTACTATTTTTTTTTATTTATATTGCAGCCCAATATCCTAAAAGTCTAAAACCCAGCCCAAACCCAACCTTAACCCACTAAGTAAATCCAAAGCCCCAAACCCATTTATCCCATTCTTTATCCCGTTATCCTTATGCGTACCCCCACCCACCCCATTCATTACACCCTCCCACCTCAATCCGTATCCCACCCACCCCATTCATTGTTGACGCGGCTCCCAAATCACCGACCCAAGATCCTTGATGCTTTGATCCTTGATGTTTCTAATTCGACGGGGGGTTTGTGATTATTTGTTTGATTAAGTATGATGTGGTGGGTTTTTCGCCCTTTTGGTATCGGATTACACCGATTTATGGTGGAGGTGGAATGGTTATTGTCGAATTAACTTATATGGTATGCCTAATTCTTCTTGAATCCTCAATTGTTCCTTCTATTATTTTGATTAGCTAATTTTTGTAACATATTGGTTGATTATTCTTATTTGCATGGTCTCTATTTGTGCTCCATATGGTGAAGATGCGATGTAAAGCTGATGGTGTATGCATTCAAAAATCCTATGGTATGTAGATGGCTTGTACTTTCTGGGTTTATTCCACCATTGTTCTGTGTTTATTCGAAAATTGATAATATGGTCCCTCTGTGCTTTCGAAAGTTGATAATATGGTCCCTGTGAGCTCTCGAAAATTGCTTCTTCTGTCTCTGTGTGTATGCGAAAATCCCTACTATTGTCCCTGCTTTTATTAAAAAATTGATATTGACGAATTTTGGAAAATGAATTTGTAACTGGTAAGATCAAGTAGTTTTTGTGTTGAAATTTGCTTTGAATTGACGGAAATTTTGGAATATGATGGTCATAAACTTCTGAAATTAGCAAAAGAACCCCTTTTTGATACAAAAGTGATGAAAAAACTTTAATCCAAGATTAATATCTTTAATAAATCGTCCCATTTTTTGCATATTTTGTAAAATTGGACCCTAAATGTTTCCATATGTTTTTGCGATATGTTGTGTCCTCGATCCACGTTACAAGATGTCGTATACTCGGGAGTTTATCACACAAATTTATTTAGCGAGTAATTACGAAAATCCTTTGGTAGATGCCTACATGAACAACGTAGAAGCGATCATGATTGACTTGTACAAGACTTACCACGAGAACTATGATAAAGAAGGTAGACCACCCCGTCCCCCACAACCTGTAAAGGTGGGTGTTATGGGGTCCAGAGCCAGAAAGTTGATAGAGGCAACAAACGCAGCGACACCAACCTCAAACCAAGACACAATTAATGATTTAACCTACTATCTAAAGTCTGCGCATGAGCCGCACGTGGAAGACTTCGATATTATCGATTACTGGAAAAAATATGCTAGCGGACCTGTTATGCAGATCATGGCACGTGACCTACTGTCTATACCAGCTTCTTCAGTTCCATCAGAGACCGCCTTCAGCGAAGGTAAGAAACAACTCTCAGATCAACGCCAGAGTATGATCGGGGAAACATTAGAGAACGTGGTGGAGCTTTCGGACTGGCGGAAGGCAGACACCCGTACACAGGACGAATTAGATGCTATGTCTGATGAAGATGATTTTACGATCAACCTGACTAGCTCTAGTTACGGCGGTGCGGGACCTTCTGGGGCTGACATGGACGATGAAGCCGACTAGTAGTAAGTTCTTTCTCTTTTATTTTATTTTTTTGGATTATTTATCGAAAAACTTACTAACATTTTTACCAAGGGGGTTTAAAGAACTACGTGGTGGCTTGATCCTTTTCTGAGTATGCATTTCATGCTACTTACAGATTAGGTACGTAGGCAGCCTAAATTCTATAGGCACAACCACCACCCCCCCACTCCTTTTTTCTTAACAGGTCAATCTACTTTGGTGTTGTTTGCAATGTAACTTGTGTACTGTATCAATTATAATTTGTAACAATTACATTTATCATACCTACTAGTTTCATTTATTATTATATTTCTTTCGTCTAAACTGTATTTGTATGCCTTAATCAATATTTGATACATATTTTATACTTTAGTGTTTAAAAAATCAAAAAAACCAACAAATTAACTATTACAAAAACTATTTTATTTAATTTAGTAATAATACAACTTTAACTAAAACAAAAAATTATTACAACATTAATTCAAAAATATTACAACTTTAGTTAAGTACAACGTCAATAACTTACAAAAAAAAAATTAAAAAAAAAAGAAGGCATAAACCGATAAACCGATAGTGGGACCGGGCCGGGACCGAAACCGGAACCGATAAACCGGCCCCCGTTATCGGTCGGTTTTTTATAATTTGGGACCGAAGAACCGGTCCGGACCGGGACCGATAGTGGGTGTCCGATAGTCCGGTCCGGTCCGATAAAGGCATTACACGATAAAGACCGGTCCGAACACAGACCGGTACGGCCGATAGCCAGGCTGAATTGTGATGTTGATGAAATTGGTATGATAGAGGTTAAGTGAATATATACGGAAGTTGATTAGCTGAATATACATGAGAGATGACAAGTTGGTTGTTTAATACTTGATCCCTCACACAATAGAAGTCGATGGTTATATGTTTGGTGTCGCCTAGGGTGTGATAAAAATAAAATATAAATGATGCCACTAATATCTTAGCATAAATACGTTATTCACTGCAAGTATCACAGGTCGTATGCAAGTTTTAATGATAAATAAGAATTTGTTCCTCAGAGACTACGAACGTTAAAGAGAACTTAGGAAAATATCAAGTGCAAATAAGAAAACTAGATGAATAATACGCTGTAAATAAAAGACTAATAGAATTTTTGTTTGGTTTTTGAAATAAGAATAAGTAACTAAGTAAATTAAAGACAGAAAATAAATAAGGAGAGAAACAGATAGTATGAGAGTTTAGCTCGAGATCTAGCAAGTAATCCCCACTAGCCTTGTTTATTCTTATCATGTAAGGGAGAATTGTGTGATATGCAAAAGTCAGGATTCTAAATTCCTCCTGACCCCCTTCCGGGTGACTTAAGAGGCGACCTAACAATTACCAGGGGACTTAACTAAGGTGATCCTACGCCACTAGGTTCTTAGATGAGACGATCCTGCGTAATGATCGGTGATTAATAACAACCTAATGACTGTCTAGTTAGGCAAGTCCTTCCGGATCACTACCGCATACTAGACGTTTATGTGGTGTTTCAATAATTAGACACCCATTCTGGATGACCATCTAACTACTATTAAGGCACTCCTATACGTTGCGCACCGCAAGAACTACAGACAATAAATCAAAACACATAAAAGCAGAGAATAAACCACTAATTTCAATTAAATGTAAAAGAGATCCCAAATTAGTGTAGATATAAAACAAGTCTAGGATTCATACACATATGCTAATATCAAGCTAAAATAATTTAGTTCATACTAGAGAAAGAAAAAAGAAATCAATTACAAATTTGAAGGCTTGTGAAGGCATAATTTGATGTATAACTCCTTCCAGATTTCTCTTCTCTTGTTGTAGGCTTCCTCTTGCCTTAAGGTTTGGCAAATGATGATTTTATAATGATAATAGGGTGTATTTATAGGGTTTTTCAAACCCTAGGTCGGATTCTTGGAGTAAAGGGCAACTAATAGGACTCTTTTCCAAATCAAATTCGTTTACTAAAATATAGGAGAAGGGATAAACTGCTGCTGTCTTGTTCTGGTCGTAACTCCTTCGTTATTGGTCTGATTTTCGGCTACTTTATATCGAAACGACCGAGACGAAAAGACCTACACTTTATCTTTTGGTTTCTTCTCCAAACTCCTAGCCGATTTTAAGTTATATTCACTTTAGTAGAAGTAACTGCAGAATTTCAGATTTACTTGTCAATTTTTCCTTTCCTATTTTATCTCTACTTCCTTTTATCTCAAATTTTTATCCATATAATCTTTCCTTTTCTCTTTAGAATTTATTTGGCATAAAGTTTCACACTAAACAAACAAATTAAACACAATATGCTCTAAAAATAATAAATTATCAAATCAAGACAAGAAATAAGAAAATACTAAAATATGAATGAAAATATATAATTAATTACTCAAATACACCTAAAATGATGTCTCCAACTTAGATTATTATATCACAAATATGGAGACATCAAAACCCCCAACTCAAAGTTGTATTGTCCCGATACACTAAAGATAAGACTAATAGGGTAATCAATAATAAATATAGAAGAAGAAGCAGAAGAAGTATAGAGCGCAATAAATGATCCTAGATCAAAATATCTAAAAAGTTTCATGTAGTAATGCTAAAGAAATAATGCACACATATGCTTAATATACACATAATCAACATTCCATAAATTCAAGTCCAGATTAACTTCGCAATGCAAAAAGGAGAGGTCTTCAACTTAGTTTATGTTAATGGCTATAGATTGATCATAGATCCTAATATACTATCCAATGGTCCACCTATCTATACCCTAATTGTTCCATTGTTCCTCCACCAAGTAGCTAGAAATCCTAAGGTCCTTATAGTTATAAAGTGGCTTAAGGACGGTATGATATATTCGGATAACGAAAAGTGAGCTTTTGCCTCTCTCCTCACATTCCATCAACAAATCGCCCTAGAGCTTGAGTTTCACTCGAAGATGTTCCCACTCAACCCAATTTTGATGCTTTGATTTGCATCCCCATTAACCCAATAAAACCTTTTCATGATGATTACATAACAATTTCCACTTTGCCGATCCAAATCTTTTTAATCTTTTTCATAGGACTCTTTTTTTTCTTTTGATAGCTAGCTATGACTCTTTTTAATGCGAGATATCATGCTACTTTTTCTCATATATATATTTTTTCTTTTCATAACTTTTTTTTTCATTCACTTTTACCCCGACAAAGGGTTACAATAATAAACTCATCATCATCAATAATATCACAATTACAATTTCCCAATCCCAATGTTCCCCAATGATGAAACCCACCACCCCAAACTCAAGCTCTAAAACAACTTGTCTCAGGTTTTGCGATTCGAGTGCGGGTTATATGGATAAGTCCTATAAACTAAGGGAAGTGGCTTGTAATGTGACTAATAAAAGGCTTTATAAAGGACTAGATGGGCTAAGACGGATAAATAATAATAATCAAATAAAAAGGGTGATAAATCTAAAAAGGCTTCAAGTGGCTTCAATATGAAAGAACTGCCTTATTCATTTTTCTAACTACCAGATTTCGTTACTTTTTCACGATTAGTTCATAGACAAGCGGGTTTTTAACTAATTTCAAACCTTACGTTCTACACACCAATTAACTCTCCTTAAGTTTCAACTTGACACTTCATACGCATTGCTTATTAATCTTTCATATCTTTTACTTCCTGTTATCATGCATGCATACTAACATATTTGTGTCACCGTTCAAAAAACATACTACCTACTATCATTGACTTAATTAAAACATGCTTAATATGTACATTCATCATATTCTATGCCAATTAAACCCTAAAAAAATTAAATTTTATGCAAAAACAGAAAAGGAAGATGAGGACAACGAATCCCCACCCCCAATTCAAAAGTGATTTGTGTCACCACGAATCGAAAAAAAGACTTAATAAAGCAATAAAATTTAAACTAACTAATGCATACAAGAAATTAAGGAGAATAATTAGAATGGGGTACCTGGCCATAAAGCATCTATTGCAGTTCCTCTTCCGAAGAAGAATCTTCATCCACATCCAAGTCTTCTGTTACTTCTTTATCACATTATCTATCCTCATAATTTCCTTCCAGCAGGCTTTGAATTCTTGTTTTTAATTATCGACCTCTTCCATTAATTTAACTGCCCATGATGGTGGTGTGGATATACTTTCTGAATTTTTAATAAGATATGAAGATGAACTTTGATCTTGGATTGATGTCTTTGCTTTAGGCCTTGATGGTATACTCATTCTTGCTATTAATTTCCTTCGTAGTGGTTGTGTTGTTTCCTCTATCTTTGGCTTCTTTTCAATAGGCTCATCAATATCAATGACCTTTTCTCTTGTAGCTCTGACAATTTCTTGTTCTTCCCTAAGTTTGAACACTTCCTATTGTAATTCATAGCATCCGTTCTGTTTGTCATCTCTGAATAACCCACAACTCAAGTTACACCAAGGATAGAATAAATTTATGAAATATTGTTGTGGCTTGAGGTTGTTGCTTGGATGGATGATTATCAATGGTAGAAGAAGGAATTCTTGATTTGTGGTGGACGAACTCTTGAAAGTTTGATGATCTTTGGTGTTTTGTGGTGTTGTGTAATGGATTTGATGTGTTTATGGAAGATGACATATGAAAGATGAAAGAAAGATTTGGTGATGTTATTGTGTTTGTGTGAAGGTTTAATCAAGCTTCAAGGTGTGTTTATAGGGGTTTGGTCTGAATATTTCGTGTTGGGAAGGTTGGAAGAGGCTAGGGTTAGCTTTTAAAAGGTAAGAATTCACTTAGAACTCAACTTCTCCTCTTTTCAAACCGACATGGCGCAGTACACCGGACGCGAGGCGCGGTGTACCAAACTCAAGTGCTGGAAAAAACAGTGGCCACAAATTGTCGACACAGTTTTCTTAGGGGGTTCTCGGCAATATACCTAATTTACAAACCGTTGTCACGGTTTTTGGTCTGGCGGTGCACCAGAGGCTTTGTGCGGTGTACCGCATGCGAGTGCTGATCAAACCTGTGGTCGCGAATTGTCGACATGGTTTTCTTCCTTAGTCTCGGCGTTGGAACCAATTTCGTGAACTGTGGTAATGGTTTTTTGACCAGCGGTGCACCGCAGCTAGGGCGCGGTGACCGCACCTAGCTGCTGGTTGGCACAATTATTCCATTTGTTTTGACCCCAAACTCATAACCTGCACAATAACACACTAACTTTCTCTCCTATTAGCTTGTAATAACATTAAAAATATACACTAATTTACTATTATACACTACAAAACATAAAAATAATTAGAATGCAATTAAAATAAGGTGTGTCTCCCAAGAACACTTTTGTTTAACGTCGTTTAGTTCGACTTGTACCTCGGGTTAAGCGTGTTCTTCGAGATGGATCTTCTCCTCTCACCCAAAGTCCTCACTATCATGGTATATCTTCAAGCGATGGCCATTCACCATGAATGTCCTCTGCTATGTTAGGACATCTTACTTTGGTTGCCAAGGAAGGTTTTACAGGTAGAAGAGTTGATGTGAATGCTACTCATGAGATATATGGATGTTTAAATTGTAAAGTACAGGATCATGAATGGGAGAATTGTCAAAGTAATCCAAAATCCATAATGTTCGTTTCCAATTGAGGGAACTATAATTCAGGAGGTCAAGGTTATCAACCAAACCGAAACCATCCAAGTTTCCAATATTTAAATCCAAAAAGGGCTGCAAATCCAACTTATGCTTATCAACCATGACCCAAGGGAACAACTACCCACCGAGACCATATAATAACTATCAAGGGGGACAACAGCACGAGAATCAAGCTCCAAGACAACCTGCTCAAGACTCATACGTCAAATATCTGAATAAAAAAGCCTTACCTACTCAGCCTCAAGAAGGTTCGATGAGCGAAATTCAACAATCTTTGCAAGCACTTATTTCTATATTATAGAAGAATCAAGTAGAACAACAAGTTGCCAATGAAAAGTTGAACGAGCAATCTGCAGCGTTCAAGATCTTAGAAAACCAAGTATCCCAGATGGAAAAGCAGCTAAATCGACGTCCACAAGGGCAACTCCAAGTGACATGGAAATCCCAAGACAGCGAGAATATTGTAATGCGATTGCTCTCAGAAGTGTTAAGTAATTATTACCACCGCCTTTTCCCGTTTTAAAAGAAAAAGAAACAACTGTTAAGACAAAAACGCTGAAGGATGCAGTGGAGGAAGAAAGGGAACCAGATGAATTTGAAGATTAGGTGGAGAAAATTCATGAGATACATAAAAAGAAAGACATTGTAGTGGTATAGAATCACCCTCCTCCACCTTTCCCCTCAAGAGTTCAAAAGAAAGGAGATTTGAAAGATTACCATAAATTCATGAACGTGGTGAGTAAGCTTAATATCAATTTTCCGTTCTTGGATGCCATCCGTGGAATGCCAAAGTATGTGAAATTCATAAAGGAATCAATCACCAACAAGCAAAGATACCTTGAGGGAGAAATGATTGGTTTGTCAGAGGAGTGTAGCGCTATTTGCTAGAGTAAGTTTCCACCCAAACTACTTGATCCTGGGAGTTTTAACATTCCTATTTCTATTGGTGAGGAGTGGTATGGGAGAGCTCTATGTGATTTGGGTGCAAGTATTGATCTCATGCCAAGATCGATTTTTGAGAAGTGAAAGATTAGGAATGCAAGTCCAACCAATGTGGTCTTGTAATTGGCTGATAGATCTCTCGCTCATCTGGAGGGAAAGGTGGAAAATGTCCTCGTTAAGGCCTGTAGTTTTATTTTTCCATGTGATTCCATTATACTTGACTACGATGCGGATAGGAATGTCCCTTTCATATTGGGAGACCATTTCTAGCCACGAGGCATACTCTTATTGATATAGAATACAGAGAATTGATCATGTGTGTCCAAAACGAGGAGGTAAAGTTTAACGTGTTTAGGGCAATGAAGTTTCTGATTCTAGGGACAATTGTTTCCATCTAGATCTTGTCTAAAGCCAACACGCTCTATTTTTTCTAGGCTAAAATACCAAAACACTACTTTTGGCGTCATATATATCGATTCTCCACCATATATAGGTTTTGTTTTGTTTTCGACTGACTTCTAATCAACCCTCGCCATGTCCCCCATTACTTCTCCCAACCCAACATTAGTCAGACCCGACCCTGGCACTATTTTCTCATTTACACCCAATTATCCATCATGCACCTTCACCTCATGCATTTCACTCCCCATACCTACCACTTTCTTGTCGTCCCGAACAATCATTACATTACATTTCCCTACGCCATCTCCTGCGTCATGCGATTTACTGTCTTTCCTCATCTTGTACACACTTAAGAATTTTAAAGGGTAAACTTTGAGCTCCTGTAACCTAAAACTCCTACTTATCTTCTTCCCAAGCTTTCAACCTCCATTGGAGCTCGACCCAAGCTTCACCAAACATCAAAATACACTCAAACAACCTCCATTTCACCCAAAAAAACCAAATCATTCCTAACACCAATAAACATCCGAAGTCATTCCAAAATCACAAGAAATCAAGAATCAAACCAAAAAAATTTCCAAAAATTCTTTTCCTCAGTTCTTAAATTCCTTCTTATCCCACCACATCTCCTATATACCCACATAGGAAAACACATTCCTTACACCATTTCACCTCTAAATCTTACCTCAATCATTTTTTCAAGGATAAATTTCAAATTGGGTAAAATTTTGAGCTGAGGGTGGAAAAGACGACTTTAGGAACCGAAACACTTGCTAGTGGGTAAGAGATGAAGAAGAATGTAAGCTTGGTTGTGGGTGATAACAAGAGAAAACAACCCGAGGGTAGTGTGAGTAAAGCAAAGAGTCAAAAGGGTGGTTTGATTTATGTGGTTAGCGAGGCACCGGTTGTTGTGGAACCAATTGTTCAAGAACAAGTGATCGAGATTCCGAAGAAGATGGCTCGACAAACTCGTCAAGCCAAGTCACCTCCACCCAATGAAATAAGAGAGAAAGAAAATTATAAAAGATTTCTTGAGATAGGGGGAAAATTAGGGTAAAAGATTTTCATGATTGAGCGTGCAAGCTTTAACATTGCATTAGCACGAGAATTCTATCAAGGCCTTTTTAGCCGAGATAGTATGGGTAGAATTCCCATCCGGGGTAAGTGGGTTCCTTTACAGTTGAAGACATTAGAAACAATTTCGAGATGAAGTAATTGGTGGGTGATGTCTCCATATTTGTTCTAAATATTAGCCCTCTGGAGACTTATTAGTTAGACTTTTACGCTTATTTCATCATATTGCACTTTCTCCCCTTGGAATTAGACTATTTGCTTTTTTAGAGCTTTTGTGCGTTAATTTGATGATTTTTAGTGCAAAGGTAGTAGGTTCTTGAATTTCATGAAAGACCAATCCAAGGAGGAGAAGTGAGAATTAGAGTCTTAGCTTATTTTTAGTGTGTTAGGAAGTATTTTACTCGAATTTCTAATTTTAGAGTGCACTTTCCTATTTCTATTTCTTGAATTATTGATTTATTATTTTTAAAGCATATGCGGTTTAATTATTTATTTAATGTGAAGCTTTAAAAGATATATGGTAATTAATTAGAGACCAAGTCAAGTCTAAGAAGGAAAGCAAAGAGATTTACATGGAAATAAGAAGATTAAGGAAGGATATATGCAAAGAAGGAAAAGATAAAGCTGCCTTATGAATCTGAAATTCCAGCCACGTGTCAAGGACGAGTCCATAACATAAGATTGGCTAGGAATTTGGGCGAGTGGTCTGCACTAATGGAAAGAGCTTTCCGGGACAAGCTGTTTCGAATATTGGAACGCGTCAAACGGATAAGTATTGAAAGAGATATGACCAAAACAAATCAGCAGCAAAATCTTACCTTTCCTAGATTTTAGGGTTACGAATTAAATAGTTCTTGACTTGTCTTCCACTCCAAGTAAATCCGACCTAGGGCTTCCTAACACCTATAAATACACCTCTTAGACCTTATTATTCAGTACCTCTCATTAAACCTTCAATTTATATCATCCTTAGAGAGAGCGTCAAGAGGCGGAAGCAAGAGTAGAAGCTGGAAAATCCTTTTCCTCCAACAACAGTTCAAGCCAATTCCTCTATCTAGGTTCTTATTTTATTTCTGTTATTAGGACATGTATATTATTAATTTATTTATTGTTTTTACTTTCAATATGAGCTAAACCTTAATTACTTGAGAATCGTAATGGGATGAACCCTAATTTGTTTAATTCATGTATTTTAATTTGGGATTAGTTTCTAGTTTAATATGAATTAGGTATTTCATACTGTTTCTTATTTTATATTAATTTCCGATGTCTCCCTAAATGTTCTTATTTTAGACCCTTGGGAGACATCATTATTTATGTTTATTTGAATATTTTGATAGACTTTTGGGCTAAATATGTAATAATCCGAATTTCCTCTTTTATTTCTAGTATTTTTGATTTATTAAACTTTTGCGCGTAATCTTGTGTATTTTAGTGAAAACTTTGTAGGTTTTGAATATTAGCTAGGAGAGGAATCCGAGAAGAAAGTCAAAGATCGTGATATGGAGTCAAAGCTTGAAGATAAATCCAGAAAAGAATTATATTTTGAAGCTGCCAATCTGGAAAACAGGCCAAAGATTGCTGATATTGAGGCACTTACGAGTTGATTTAGCCGCTGACCTTTGAAGAGATTATGTTCCTTATCGAGTTACGGAAATTTAGCAAGTGATTTGAGGTCAATCGGAGTTATAACGAATAAAATAGAGCTGTTTTAGTGGAGGTGGTGCAGCAGTTACGGGATTTGGGCTTAATTAGTGGACTTGGGCTTTTCTAATTTTCACTTAATCCTTAAGTAAAATCCCTAATCCGATTTTATCATTATAAATAGGCTTTTAGACCTCATTATTCAGTACCTCTCATATTTTCTTCAATTTACAAATCCTTAGAGAGAGAGTCAAACACCTCTCATTTTTATTCTTCAATTCAAATCATCCTTAGAAGAGAGTGTCCGGAGAAGAAGCAGAAGCAAGGAAGACTGTCTATATCTCCACTTCGCAGCCGAATCAACCCCGTAATTAGGTTCTTCTATTTTATTCTGTAAAACATTATGAACCCAATTATGTCTTTAGTTTTTGTCTTTCCGTTAATTATGAGCTAAATCCATTTAATACTTGGGAACGCATAATGGGTTAATCCCTACTTTGTTTTATTTCATATGATTGGATTTGGAATTTTAGTAATTTAATTCAAATTGGGTCTTTTACACGATACTGTAATTTGTATTTATTTACTGTTCTTAAAGTAGCTAATTAATAACAGGTATTAGTATCTAAGCTATTCCACATAGTGGCGTGTGGACCATCTTGACGGGGGGTTTAGATACAGAATTAATTACAGAATATAGGATAGAAATTATTTGATTCTGACGAGCGTAATTAATCTTATGGTCTATTGGGTATTTTCAGCTTAATCATTCGAAGGTGGATCATAATCACCCTGACGGGGTTTGTGACACCCTAGAATAGCTTCGTAGTCCACCCTGACGGGGGTACGATGATTCCTGAATCCCGACCTATGTTAATTTGACCGATTTGTCCCTTAAACAACATATGGAATGAAATAGAGTTAGGAGAAATCCTTGCGTCTCTCAAGTACTGTCTGCTCATATTTGCGTCTAGTTCCATTACTTGCATTTTTACTTAGTCTTTAATTATCTTAGGAATTAGAAAACCAAACAAACATTATCAAAACTTTTATTTACATTCAAAGTGCAATTATTCATTAACTGATAAGCATTAGAGTCAACCATTCCGTCCCTGCGAACGAATCTGTTTATCACATGTATTACTTGGGACAACTGTACACTTGCAGTTGTGGTTCTCTTGTCCTTATTTGCTTTTGTTATTATTTTAGAACACACAAAGGACCACCAATTTCACTATCAATGAATTAGCTAATCGGAGATAGGTCATACTAACTAAGCTATTCACTTTGGTGGGGAAGTGATCGCCTTGACGAGGGGTTTAATTACTGAACTAGATAATAAACGTACGGTAGAAATTATTGATCCTGACGGATTTAGTTAACCTTATAGCCATTGGGTAGAATACTTGACCATTCGAAGGTGGATTATAATCGCCCCGACGGGGTTTGTAACACCTTAGAATAGCTCATAGGTCCACCATGACGGGGGCTAGGAGATTATAGAGTCCCGACTAATATAGAAATATCAGTTCTGCCCTTAAAGATAGCATTAATTAGGTAAGTTTAGGTGATTCCCTAGCGAAACTCAAGTATAGCTCATATCTGCGTCTTAGTCTTTTAGTATTTATTTTCAGTAATTTGTTTCTTTGCGTCTAGTAGTTTAATAACTCGAAACCAAATAAATATCTTTTATATTTTATTTTCTGTATTTGCAATTACTACTACTTATCTGTTGAACACTTGGGTTATACCAGTCCAATCCCTGAGAACGAATCCGACTTATCGAAGTATTACTTGGACAACCGTACACTTGCGGTATTGTGGTTCCTTTATTTTCTGTACATAATTTTATAACACAGAAGGACCCACCAGTGGGACCTTGTAATTATTAGTTAGCTGTGAAGAACATCGGGTGTTTCGATTGGAACCAACTACATGAAAGGGTGTTTAGTGAAGAGTTGGTATTGATTAATGAGAAAGTTAAGTTGAAAACCTCTTGGACCTACAATTCTCTTCAACCCAAAGCAAAAGTGTGGTACCATTTCCTTGAGCCCTAAGCCTTTAGGAATGCGCGAGTTGCAAATATCCTTTAGAAACCCGCAATCATGTCAGATTGTGTAATGAAAGATGAAGAAGTGAATATGGTGCAAATAATATTCCATGAGGTAATGAACTTCACTGTTAGGCCAAAAAGTTTCTTCAACTTAAAATACTCATAGATGATTTCAAGCCTAGTTACGAAAGCAGATGTGAACATTGGGGAGAAAGAGAAATTAATTTTAAGATCAAAATCCATCTTAGTTGATGAGTGGATCAGGATTCCCTTGGCAAGAAAGAGTAAGTGAGCAACTTAAACAAATTGAAATCGCTCAAACCCTCCTTGCCAATGACGTGACACTAATCATGACTAATCAAATGCGCATCAAGAGCGGAAAAAACTTTAAAAAATAATATATATTTGCGGTAGTACTCATAATGACCCTAAATTATTATTGGTGATTTTAGTTTTTTTCCGAGAGCGAGTGACAAAATAGAAGTTAAAGATATTCATAACGATACTAATAATAATAATAAACATAATAATAATAATATTCATAACGATAGGGTTGAAGTCCTAAGTATTTTTATTATTATTATTAATAATACTACTACTAATAATAATAATAATAATAACAATAATAATAATAATAATAATAACCTTGTCGATTTACCTCCAAAAGTTTATTATTATATTTGGTCTAATAAAAGGAATGTTAAAGAAGTTCTAGATATGGTTTTGTGTACTCAAGATGGATTTTAAGTTTCGTTATACTTGCCTTGTAGTCCCTCAATTATTAGTTTGGATTATTCGCCCTTGGTTATTCACGGCGATGGAGAGAAACATAAGACTAATAGAGATTTTAGATTTGAATCTTTCTAGTGTGATGATGCCACTTGCTAAGATATGATTCTTTACGATGCATCATTTTGTCATAAAAAACATGTTACATATCCGATTTTGGATCATCAGAGTCTAAGAACTTTTCAAAATAATAGATGTTGAATCAACAAAATGAAAAAAGTTCTTATTAAAATTCATATTGATAAACCGACTGAGAAAAGAAGAGAAGGAGGAAGCGACAGAAGACTAGAGAGGAAGAACAAGTGTTTGTCCACAAACCCATCAATTCTACCTCAACTGATCATCAATTCCCTTCACCTTCTACAATAACATTATATTATTTTCTGTGTTAATATGATTTCATCACTAGTTTTAATTAGTTTATTTTTTTGTATTAAATTGATTATGAGCTAAACTCTTATAGCTTGAGGACGCTTGATTAATATGATATGTTAGCTTTTTGATTTGTGTTAATTACATTTGGGATATGTTATTATATTGAAATAAATTGGGTTTTATATTAATTTCTATTGTGTATATTCGTGTTTTTGATGTCTCCCTAATTGTTCTAAATAAAATACCTTAGGAGACATCATTTTAGGTATAAAATGGTCTTGTTATATTTACTTTTGTGCTTAATTCGTAATATTCCTATTATCTTGATTTGATGAATTATTATTTTTAGAGCATATTTCGTTTAATTTGTGTATTAATGTGAAACTTTAAATATATATGGTAATTAATTAGATGCCAAATCAATTCCAAGAGATAAAGGAAAGAAGATCTTGAAGAAATCAGGAGATAGAAGGAAACATAGTTCAATTAGGAAATGAAAAGCTGCCAATAAATCTGAATTTCTGCAGCTACGTCCAAAGAAGTAAATACAACTCCAAATCCTGGACGATTCTGGAAGAGCCCCATTAAAGGTAAATATGTATTTCTGTGAGGATTCATTTGATATCTTACGGGCTAAAAACAGACAAGTAACGAAGGAGATATGGTCAAAACAAGTCAGCAGTAATTATTCATTATCTACTTACAAATTTGAGTTGAGCTTGGACTCTTTTACTTGACCCTTACTCCAAGATTTCGACCTAGCACCTATATATATCAGTTCTATAAAATCATCCCTTGGCTGCATAAGCTTAATATACACAAGTAATTCATCATAGAAGCAATCAGGAGGATCTAGAGGAGGAAGAAGCAAGAGCTAAAGCTTAACTACATCAATTCAACACTTCTCCATCTCTATTCTTTGGCTAAATTAGTATTAGTTCTATTTTGTCTATGAGGTATTTCTAAGCTATTTATTCAAGAGTTTTAGTATTCATAATTTCTCTTTAGGATTGTACTTATATGAACAATTGATTATTGTTTTTCTGTGTTAATTTGCATATGGGATTTTAGTATTTAATTGAATTGGTTCTTAATTTACATTGACTATATTCTTGTGCTTGTTTACTATCATTGACGTCGCGAATCAAGGGTAGGTTTTAGTAATTAGGCTATTCACTTAAGTGGAAAGGTGCTCATCCGGAAGGGGGGGGGGGGTTTAATTACAGAACTAGAATATAGACGTGTGATATTCGTCATTGATCTTAACGAGCTTGACTAACCACGTAGCCAATTGGGTATAGATATTAATCATTTGAACGTAGATTATAATCGCCCTGACGGGGTTTGTAATACCGTAGGATATCTTCTAAGTCCACCCTGACGGGGGTTAGGAGATTATAGAGTCCTGACTATTGTGAAATTTTCCATTCACCCTTATTCTTAAGAATCATAAATTCAATAAGATAGATTCATACTTGCATCTCCTTATATTATTTGTATAATTATTTATTGTTTATTATTTATTTATTTTATTTATTTAATTAGAAAACAAACTCCTTTGCTTCCTATGTTTGTAAATAAGACAATCAAAACTATCTATTCTAATATTTAACACGCAGTTAGAATAACTACTTAAATCCCTGTGGAGACGATTTTACCGTATTTTAGTTATTTATTACTTGGAACGACCCGTACACTTGTAGTATGTGGATCTTTTATTCCTTTACTTTTATTGCTTTATTTTATAACACACCAGGACCCACCAGTTTTCAATACTCATGTGCTTATGGCCAAAGTAGCAGGAGCTTTAGTAATCTGACTAACACCTGCACGGGGGGAAGGATTATAGATATAGATTATGGATTCTTAGTTCCCTTAAGCGGACGTTATTGGCACGCTAGGTAGTCGATTAAGGTAGAAAGGAACATGAACAAGTCTGAAAGCCATGAGACGAGTAAGGATAGAGTTGGGTTTGCTAAGGTTGCCCTTGTATAAGCTTAATCACATTCAAATCCTGACTATTGAGAAAACCAAACCAATTCTTCCTTAGTAATAGCAAAATCAGTTAGCTACATAAAGTATTGTCTAGCAATACCCGCAAGCTATGGTCTTATCAGTTTAATCCATTTTTAATTAGTTGTTTATTATTATTTCTTACTTGATACTCATAATTTATCTTATTCACAATTACTTTAATTTGTCAATAAGTTTTAAATCCTTTAAAACCAAAAAAACATATTTCCTTTTTGTCATTCAAATTGCATACTTTACACCTTTATTTTACTTGAAGATCAGAATCACCAATCTATCCCTGCGAACGACTCTATACTTATCATTTTCTTGCTACCTCCGATCCGTACTCCGCGGAGTCGATCCCCGTTTGTGTGGTTGCTTATTTTATATAATGGGGCGGCAAAGGTCAAGATATGGTGGTTTAGCTTTTTCTTTTGTTTTCATAGTAGTTTAAAAGTGTCTAGTTTGTAGTTTGTATTATTTTTATTTTGTTTTTGGTGTTTTTGTCTCTTCTTAGGTCTATAGGTTCTGGTGTATGCACTCGGATCTTGAGAAGCTATTCAGACTCCAAAGAAAGAGAGAAAGAGAACAGAAAGCACTTGAGTTAATGGCTAACCTTAACATCCACCTAGTTTCATATCCCATGAAGATCCTTTGAACCCTCTTCTAGGACAAAATCAACTTAAAGGAGTTCAAAACAACATTCCGCAAGGAGTGAACTTGAATGAAGCAAATCCACCCAATGTGCCTCATCGATAAATGCAAGGCATCCCTGAGCCGTGAGTGCCTTTTCTTGTCCAGTTTTTGGGGATTTTCCCTCCAGTTATTCAAGGCCCGCATTTTAAGCTCGATATGGGTATGTTAAATCAGCTCCTAAGCTATGGGAACTACATTGGAGCTGCTCACCAGGATCTGGTTTGCGCTATACAAAAGTTTGTGCAGATATGTTACGCCTACATTACTCAGGGCGTCACAAGAGAGAAGATATACTACTTTATGTTCCAGGTTTTCTTAACCGGAGATGTTAGTGAGTGGTTATACAGATAACCATCTAATACGATCCCTAATTAGGATTCTCTTCAAGCCAAGTTTTTCGATAGATTATACCCACTGAGTATGAGAATTAAAACCAGGTTGAACTTGCCAATTTTATCAAAGATGACGACGAGACTTTAGGGGAGACTTGGATTAGATTCCAATGTCCTCTCTATGGGTATACTCCCATGATGAAAATTTTGATGTTTTATAAGGGTTTAGATGGCGGTGGTGGTGGTTCGTTTCTATGGATCCAGTTCAGGCTGCCCAATCAATGCAAAAGATCATAAATATAAAGAGAAGTTAGCCTATGTCGAGAGCGCATAGAGGTGTGTTACACGTAGCTAATAACACCGTGTTAGAAGATAAATTCTCCACTTCGGAGAACCAGATGAAGCAATTAGCTATGGTTGTTAAAGAGGGCTTCTAAAACAAGCTGAAGGAAGTAAAATTATTCAACAGACTTTTGGATGTTCCAATTGTGGTATAAGTGATCTTACTTTAGAAGAGTGACAAGGTAATCATGAATCTGTTGCGTTCATTTCTAATAGGGGAAACCACTATGTAGGTGGTCATGCATACATGCAACCAAATCGCGACCATCCAGGGTTCAATTGGTTCAATTTGAATGGGCAACCAATCCAGGGAATTATCAACAATGCTCCCAAGGACAAAACTTTCAACAGAGACCTCAAAATTATTACCAAGGAGTGAAAAGACCTGCTCAAGATTCATATTATCAGAATCTCGCTCGAAAAGCACTACCTGAATATCTACAAGAAGGTGATCCAAATGGAATTGTTCAAACGTTGACTTTGTTCATGACTTTGACTCAAGATAATTTGAAGTCAAATCAAGAGATGTGGTTACAAAAAAAATGAGATAATGAATGAACACTCAGACGCACTGAAAATGCTTGAGACTTAGGCATCCCAGATTGCTAATCATTTAAATATGAGACCACATGGTCAATAACCAAGCAATACTAATAACCCACAAAAGAACGAGTAGTGTAATTCGATATCTTTGAGAAGTGGGAAGCAATTGCCCCCGTCGTTTCTGAGTATGAAAGAGAAATAAACAGCCTCTAATAACCCAAAAAGTGGTGGAAAATTTTATTGAAGAAGAGGTTGAAGAAGAAGTTAGTGAGTGGGTGATCGTTAAAAAGAGTATTAAGAAGATACCAATTTCTCAAAAGAAGAAGAAATAAGTTATCAGTGAGGATCGTCCTCCCCCACCTTTTGCTTCACGTGTCTACAATCAAGAATATTCTAATGATTACAAGAAGTTTATAAACATGATGAATAGGTTGCATATTAATCTACCATCTTTGGAAACCATCCTTGCTATGACAAAGTACCTAAAGTTCATGAAGGAGGTTCTTTCCAATAAATGGAAATTATTTGAGGCAGAAACGATTGGTTTACCAGAGAAGTGCAGTGCCATATGCCAAAATAAGTTGCCTCCTAAGTTAAAGGATCCTGGTAGTTTCAATAATCTGATATCTATTAGCCAGGGATGGACCGGGAAAGCATTGTGTGATTTAGGTGCGAGCATAAATCTCATGCCTAAATCATTGTTCAAGAAGTTAATGATTGGGCATTTGAGTCCTACGACAACGACTTTACAAATGGTAGACATGACCCTTACCCATCCTGAAGGAAGAGTAGAAGATGTGCTCGTCAAAGTAGGTAATCTCATCATCCCTTGTGATTTTCTTATTCTTGATTACGACACGGATATGAATGTACCAATCATTCTAGGGAGGCCATTCCTAGCCACGGGGCATACTTTAATTGATGTAGAGAGAGAGGCTAATTAACCATGAGAGTACAAGATGAGAATGCAAAGTTTAGTGTGTTCAAGGGCTTGAAGTTCCCTAATCCACCAAGTTTGTTTCCGCATGGACACACTAAACCGTGAAATAAAGAATCCAATCAACAATATGGATACCTTAAGGTTGGTAGAGAAAAAGCTTAAAAAGAAACAAAACTTTAAAGCTCCTCCTAGCCTCAAAGGTGATCCATTCCTTGATTATCTAAAGAAAATAAAGAAGAGAGCGAGAAAGGTGTAAAAGGTACCAAAAAGAAAGTAGAAAGAAGATGAGTTCTTAGCGGGAGACACCGTTGTGATAAAAGATCATGATCCCCCAAACTCACCAAGCAAGCGAAAATGAAAGAGTTCGTGGAGTGGCCCTTACAAGGCCATTCACATTATTTCTGAAAGGTTAGTGGAGTTGGATACCAAGCGGAATGGTAAACATCGCTTGGTGGAAGTTAATAGCCTCACCCACTGTTGGGGAGGCTACGTGAGAAAGAAATAACATTGAGGTATGTCAAACTTCAATGAAGTTAAACAATAGTGCTTCTTGGAAGACAACCCATGTTTTTATTGCTTTAGTAGTTTAAATTTTATGTAACATGACTTAGGGTTGGAAACAACTTCTATTATTGGGAGGTGGTAAATAAATACACATTAAATCAGTACTCCAAGCAATTTCGACCATGCCATATGATTGTTTTATTTCCAAAAACTTTTTGTAAGGCTCTTTCTTCTATGATTGCTAAGTTTGGGTAGGGGATTAGGAGCAAACTAGAATATATTGGGTGGTGATGTCTCCCCATTTGTGATGATTTATTATTAGTTGGAGACATCATTTTAGGTGTATTTATTAGAGTATATGTCGATTTTATTATGATTTAGTACACTTTCCTATTTCTAGTCTTGATTTGATGATTTATTATTTTTAGAGCATATTGGGTTTAATTATTTATTTAGTGTGAAGCTTTAAAGATAATATGGAAATAAAGTAGATTCCAAGTCAAGTCTAAAGATAAGGAAATAAGATCTTGAAGAAATCTAGAGATAGAAGGGAAACAGAGTTCAATTGTGAAAAGGAAAAGCTGCCAAATAATTCTGAATTTCTGCAGCTATGTCTAAAGAAGTGGTGATAACTCCAAAACCGAGCCAATTTTGGAAGACCCCTTTCATAGAGACATAGATAATTCCGTGAGAATTCTTTTGACATCTTATGGGTAAAAAACGGTCCAATAACGAAGAAGATATGGTAAAAACAAGTCAGTAGTAATTATCCTTATCTACATACGATTTTGAGTTGGGCTAGGAGTCCATTACTTACCTTCTCCTTCAAGAAAACGAATTAGGTCTTCCTATACCCTATAAATACAGCCTCTTCTCATTAGAAAATCATCCTTGACCAAACCTTAAGGTCCGGAAGAAGCTACAACACAAGAAGAGAAGTTTGGAAGGAGCTGTGCATCAATTATGTCTCCTTCAACCTTCAATTCTCTAATTCTTTTCTTTTCTTTCCTTAGTATGAACTAAATTCTATTTAGCTTGAGTTTTAGCATATATGTATGAACCCTAGTTTTGGTTGACATCTATCTAATTTGATTGAATTTATGTTTTGATTTCTCTGTTTATGTGTTGGATTTATATTCTGTGTTCTTTACGGTGTACAACGTATAGGATTGCCATCATAGTAGTTAGATAACCGGTATATTTGACTATAGAATTAGCACATAACGTCTAGAATAAGGTTTGATCTGAAAACCCAGCCTAACTAGATACTCAATGGTTTAGTGTATTGCTATTTAATCAATTGCAGGAACAGTTTGCTTAGGTTCTTATTGACACAGGTAAACCCTATTTGAAACTACCTAGCGCAATTGAAACCAAACTATTGAAATACTACATGATTCATACCTTACATGTTTAGAACGGCAAAACTAGTGGGGATTACTTGCTAATTACTCAAGCTAAACTTTCATATTATTCTCTTATCCTTTCTTTTATTTATTTTCTGTCTTTTAGTTTATTAGTTAATTTTCCTTTATTGAAAATCAAATAAAAATCTATCTTTCTCTTCTTTACCTTTGCGTATTATTATTCTAACTCTCATATTTGCACTTGAATATTTGTATAAGTTCTTCTTAACCTTCATAGTCCCTGAGGAACGAATTCTACTTATTCATTAAAACTTACATACGATCTGTATACTTGCAGAACCGTGCTCAGCTTAGGATGTTTATTTGCACTTATTTTATACATCTTTTTATCACACCTTAGGCGACACCAGGTGGCTTGTGAGAAAATTGTTGTATAAAAATTATAGGTGGTCTTGGATCTAAGAATATGCTCAAGATGAACTTGGCTTTCTTGCAAACCAAGCCTCGAAGCTTAATGCCAAACCAGATTTTCTTCTGTCCAGAATTATAAAATGCTTTTATCATCCATTTATATCACTATTTTGAATGTTAAAGTCAAGCAATGTGGCTCATGGGCTTAGAATCATCGGATTGAAGTCTGGGATATGATTATAGGTGATTACACTGATTTCGTCAGAAATGAACAGGATATCAAGATTTTTGGGAATCTCAGTGGCTTCCAAAATCAATGCCAATTGAAAAACTAGCTAATTGCAAGTTAAATTTGGTTGATCAACTCATGAATCTTCTATCAATATCTAAAAATCTTGACGCTGAAGGAGCCCACTTTCCACTATCTACATCATGTCTCTCACTCCAAGATGGAGTCCTACAAATACTACTCAATATTGCCAAATTGTACGTTCTCCTCAGTATCTCACTCTTACCCGATCAAATGTCGCTTTTGCTTTCAACACTCGATCACATACTTATTGGAATATTGTAATACGTGTCTTTCGGTACCTCAAATAAAATTTATCACATGAACCCTTCCTTCAAAATCACTCCAATCACTACAAGAAATAGTATCATTAGGGACGAAGTTATTGCGGCAACACTAAAAATGATCTCTAATGATATTTTTAAATACCAAAATGGCCTCTAATTATATTTTTAGCGGAAATATTTTCCGCTAAAGATAAAGTCAATAGAGGCAAAAACAAATAATTTGCTACTAAAGGTATATTTAGAGATGAACTTATAGGGATGAACTTATAGGGACGAATAAATAGCGGCTACTAGCGGCAAAATTAAGTTTTTTAGTGTTAAAATTTTTGCCGCTAAAGATACATTTTCTTGTTGTGAATGCCACTCGATTTGCCTACTCTGATGCTGATTGGGCTGCTTAGATGATAGACACTCAATATCCATTTATGTCGTATATTTTGGATCTTCCTCGATCAGCTGGTCCACCAACAACGAACAACTGCATACTCGTAAATCGAAGACGAATATCGTGTTATTGCTTCCATTGCAACTGAACTCAATTAGATTCAACGGCTACTTCAAGATCTCTAAGTCCCTATTTTGAAGTTGCCCACAATTATTTGTGATCATATTGGAGTAACTTATATGTGCTCGAATCCTGTATCACTCTCGTATGAAACATATAGTCATCGACTTTTACTGTGTGAGGGATCAAGTATCAAACAACCAACTTGTCGTTTCTCATATATATTCAACTAATCACTTTGCATATATATTCACTTAACCTCTATCTCACCAATTTCATCAACATAACTATAACAAGCTAATCTCACTTGATGGAACGTATATCTTTTTTTTTTTGCTAGGCAAGCCAGACATTTTATATCATTACTCAATAAACATTTTACACATCATTCGGGTGTAGGCCCGTTAAGACATAATAAAACAAAAAAAAGAAAAGAAAAACTAGTCTAAACTAAGTACGTGGACCGCACTTGCTAAACTAGTCCTTCTTATTACACGGGTAAACTAAATCTATACGGTCAACAAGACCTATCTAAGGTTCTAAACCCTAACTGTACAAACACCTCTTCGTAATTTGCTCTCCATCGATCTGCCATCTCCAAGATCTTATCTCTACCAAAACCTTTCAGCTTCACCATATTTTCAATAACGTAAGTGGAGATTAATTCCATGAGATCATCCTCGCTACTGCTACATTCCTTGAAGATTCTATTATTGCGCTCCAGCCATATAGTATAAGCGGCTATCGGCAATATTAATCTGGTAATCTCTTCTTTTATTTGAGTGTTTTTCCTTCGATTGTTGCATTTAATTATCGAATTCCAGCTATCTGATTGTACACTGATATGAACTTTGCTTTTACATTTCTGCCAAATCCGATTTGTAACGGAGCATTCCCAGAAAAGGTGTTCTCGATCCTCATTAAGGAACGTATATCTTGAAAACATATTAAGGAAACAGATTAATTAAATTAACCACAGTCCAAAAATTAACAATGGTCATCTATTCAAAAAATGATATCAATATTTCGAATTTAAGTCATCGTATCAATTTAAAATATTATAAATATAAATATAGTTATTCTCAATTAATTAATATAAATTATAGAAAAGAATATTATATTGCTATCATTGTTTACTTATATTATTGATATGTCATATTATATCCAAGAGAATATATCTGGTGTATATAGTAATCGTTATCAAGACAATTGACTCTCCAAGCCCTTTTTTAAACAAGGATAATCACAGGACAAGGTGGTTTTTCTTCTTCTTCCTTCCCTAAACCTCTGAGCAAATTATATCCTTTCGTACTAACATACAGAACGCATTGATTCCTAAAACCATGTGTGAGAACACCTTTTCAATATCATTTATATTTAATTTATAAGTGTTCGATTGTGATAAATTCTGTACAATATTGACTTAAGCTCTCTTGTATAATGTTTGTCTAATAATACCCTTGTCTAATAAGTTGAATTCCTTTCAGCTTCTTCAGCGTTAAATTAACAGATTCTTGAAAAGGAGACAAAGATGCTGTACCGGTCCAAGCTCCACGAGTTGTGCCAGAAGAAGAGTTTTGAATTGCCAAAATACTCATATACGAAAGACGGACCAGACCATAAAACACAATTTAAAGCTTCAGTGATAGTTAATGGTATCAACTTCGATTCAGAGACTATCTGTAAATCGTCAAAAGAAGCCTACAATGAAGCTGCAAAACTTGCGTTTCTCCACTTCACTTCTGGTACATAACATTGCTCTTAATTTCCTTTTGAGCTTATATGTTTCATTTTTTAATTAATCTTTAATCTTTAATTTCTAATTTCTTCAATTTACGTCTTAAATTAAGAGGAAGCAGTTGAAGTCACCAAGGTGCATTCAACTACTTCTGGCATAAGAAACAGTAAGAGTCTTCACTTTTTCCTGTTTTTTTTTTTCTAAATATTTATGGTTTTTTCCATTCTTATTTATTATCTTCCTTTAACTAATCTGTAATTAATGGTTTAGCCGAGCTAGCAGATTCGCTACATGGTTACAAACTGAGACTTCAGATCTACGCTCAAAGAAAAAAACTTGGCGTACCAATGTATCATCATTGTACAAGTGATGAACATTTCTATAAGGCTACTGTAACTATTGCTGGGCAATCATTTGAAAGCCTGGAGCTCTCCAAGGAATTAGAAGAGGCAGAGGCTTCTGCTGCACAAGCTGCTTTACTTTCATTGTCAATCAATGCCTTTCGAGGGGTAAGTTTTCATTACTAATTGTCTGATTCTATTCCTTTTTTACAAGCTAACCCTCTTCGATGTTTCTATATAGAACAAAATCAACGTGTGTTCGTACAAAAACCTTTTACAAGAATTTGCTCAGGCTGAAGGATTCTTCTTGCCAACATACACAACAGTCAAATCCGGTGTTCCTCATGATCAGACATTTATATCCACCGTGGATGTTGAAGGAGAAACATTCAGTGGAAATGAAGCTAAGTCTAAGAAGCAAGCAGAGTTAAATGCTGCCATGGCTGCATACACCGCTTTAGTTGAGCATAAGTCGAAGTAAACATCTATAGAGCAAGGGAACTGTTCTGCTTCCGATTGCTGAGAATAAGTGAATTGGTGTGAGCTTGGAGTTTACAAAATATCTGGTTAATGAACTATTAATGCTTCCTGG
The DNA here is from genome assembly GCA_029959085.1 of Nemophila menziesii. NCBI lineage: Eukaryota > Viridiplantae > Streptophyta > Magnoliopsida > Boraginales > Hydrophyllaceae > Nemophila > Nemophila menziesii. Next base: position 20,162,465 of record JARWIR010000007.1, on the reverse strand, counting down.
CTATTTATATTTTTTTCAAATGCATGTGGTTTTATTCCAAAAAGTTTGTAAGGATTTCGCTTATAACTAGGTAAACATAACTCTATTATTTCTTTAAACTTGCTCAAAAACGTGGAAATTAAGGATATATTTTTTCTTTTACAAAAATCCTTGAGTATGGTAAACCTGTCTAAATTATTATACCATACGCTTTTTTTTTCTTTTTTTTTTTTTAAAGAAAAGAACAAAACTATCCTATCCCTCTATTATTATATAGGACGGACAAACAACCATAAAAGTTGATAACCGAATCAGTTAGGCAAGACAAAATATCGATATTTGCCCTGGTGTACTTAGCCGTTTTGTCAGCCACTTCATTAAACTCTCTTTTAATATGAATGATCTTCCAATCCGAAAATCTCTTCATCCATTTTGACGCTTCAGAGAACATTGGCCGAATTCGCCAACTGATTCTCTTAGATTTGAGATACCTTGAACCATACGCTTTAACCAGAGCTATATAAACAACCGATGAAGAATTCCAACCATATCAATTTCACGTGATCAAACTCTATATACCATACGTAAGATCAATATAAGCTAAGATGTCGTTTATTTTTAAAAAATGATAAATGTTGGTTATTACATAAACAACTGGATATAAATTATTATGTTAAAATACGATAGGTTAATTAATCAAGATTTAAAACTTAAATTTTAATAAAATATATTAGTTAAAAGTTATTAAGATCTAAATTAATTAGAAAAAAAATTATGTACAAATAAACCAAGAGCTAATTATAAATTAATGCCTATTAAAAAACTTATTTGAAAAAAGGTACATAGAATAAGATTCTTTAATAAAAAATGTCTCAACCTAAAATACCCCTACAAAATAGTAATTAAAAAAAAAAAACTAATAAACACACGCGCGCGTTCGTGATTTTTTTTTTTAAAAATCGTCATAACTAATTCTAAAAAAATCAAAAAAATTATTTTTGTATATATTTGGAAAAATCAAATTAGAGATTATTACCCAAAGAGTCTCGAAGAGACCACCTCATGACCTAACAGGACCGGGTAGATTAACTCTTCTTACTAAAGGCCACAAACTAATTTTTAACACTGTAGACCAAAAAACCAATTACCTTCTTACCCCTCTTTTGTTTTTTATTTACCCATATATAATATCTTTTGTCAAATAAAAGTCAAAACACAAAACACGCTTAATCTCTCCTCTCTCCTCTATCATCTCTCATCTCTTTCTCTCTCTTTGAAACTCAATCCGACGAAAATACAAGCCAAATGCTCTTCTCCGATCACTCACAAACCAAGCCTAACGGCGTTACCCTAGATTCGGTGACCTAAGAAGACCTCGGAGCTTCGAGTTTCAAGGTGGAACCCTAGATCTGGTGACCTAAGAAGACCTCGGAGCTTCGAGTTTCACGGCGGAACCCTAGATCCGGTGACCTAACCTCGCGATGAGCTTCGACCTCGTGACAAGGAGATCCGGTGACCTAACCTCGCGATGAGCTTCGACCTCGCCGGAGGGGAGCCACACCTCCGATTTGGTTCTCCGCCACTGTGCAGGCGATTTTCTTTAGCAACAGGAAGTTATTGTCCTTCACAGGTATCATCAAGCTGTTGTATTTATTCTTATTAATATTTGCCTTTCTAATTTTTTTAATAAATAAATAGGGCTCAACATTTTGAAGAGCAATTATAGCAATTGATAGCGCTCAACATTTTTTGCATAATATTCACATTCTGCAGCAGTCGAATTTAGAAATTCCATTTTTTCCTTTTTGACCGCTTTTGTTTTTTTTCTTATCCTTGACTTTTTTAGTATCGTAACCGTATGGAGCAAAGTTACAAATCAATTATTACAAAGTAGTAGACTTTTTCTTCCCCTTTTCTTATCAGATGTAATTTACTATAATATTTTAATTTTAGCATTTTTTTTTATGTAATAGTTTGACTCATATTTTTCTTCTCTTTTTCAGAAGTAATATAAAATAGATTGTTGTATTAAACTCCATAACTTTTGTCTAAATGCTCAACACTTTTACTGATTATACAAGAAATGTTTAACACTTTTACTGATTATACAAGATAAGCTCAGCACTTTTACTGATTATATGAGAAACACTCAACAAGGTACTGAGCATGCTCAGTAAAAATACTGAGAAAACGAGCATGCTCAGTAAAGTTAGTCAACAAAAAAATTCGAATACTCAGAAACTTTTTTCGTCACTCAGAATTTTTTTCCGATACTCGGCAACCTTTTTCATGCTCAGTAGCCCATGCTCAGTACTTTTTTCATGCTCAGTACCCCAGGCTCAGAACTTTTTCCATGCTCAGCACCCCAGGCTCAGAACTATTTATACGCTCAAAACTATATTTCAGACTCAAAACTTTTTTCCAGACTCATAACTATTTTCCAGACTCAGAACTTTTTTCCATGCTCAGAACTTTTCCCGGCGGTGGCCAGCGGTGGTCGACGGTGATCGGTGGTTGTGGTCGGAGCTGGAAATTATTTGATAATTAATGAAGAAGGAGAATGAAAAATGATAAAGAAGGAGAGAGATTAATGGTAATGGAGGAGAGAGTGTAATGGTAGTGGAGGAGAGAGAAATCTATTTTTTTGTCTTATATACACTATAAGGGTAGTTATGACATTGAACATCTTATTGGCCTCTAAGTAGGAGAGAGGAATCACTTGGTTCCTATATGGCACATTGATTCTCCTCAAGTCTCCTTGGGTAATTGACCCATCAAATTAATATTTACGTCTATGATTTTTTTTAAAATTTTTTGAAAGTGATTAAGGCAGGTCTTTCATAAGCCCTTGTTGCCTTTTAGCTTGCTGTCCAAATTATTATATTATATCCTTCTCAGCCTTTCTAGCCTTTCTAACGCTCTTTTTATTAGCCACATTATAAGACATATCCATTTAGATTATAAGACTTTTCCATATGACCCGCACTCGAATCGCGATGCATAGACAATTGTTTTAGAGCTTGAGTTTGGGGTGGTAGGTCCACCATTATGGGAATTGTTATTGGGTTGGGAATTTTTGAGCTTATTAATTAGGCTCTATTCTATATATTGATGATGATTCACAGGTTTATTATATTGTAACCCTTTGACGGGGTAAGAGTAAATGAAAAAAACTGAAAAGCATGAAAAAGAAAAAAAAAATTATATATGAAAAAAAATAGCATGATATCTCAACATCAAAAAAAGAGTCATAGCTATACAAATGAAAAAAAAAGTTGACATGAAAAGAATATATATTTGGACCGGCAAAGTGGAATTTTTATTTGAACATCTTTATTGCTTTTATTGGGTTATTTGGGATGCTAACTTTGTGCATCAAGAATTGGGTTGAGTGAGAACGTTTTATGAGAGTAACTCAAGCTCTAGGACGATTCGTTGATGGCTAGTGAGGAGAGAGCCAAAAGCTCACTCTAAATTATCCAAATATACTTATCATACCGTCCATAAGCCATCATTACAACCTTAAAGACCTTATGATTCTTTGCTATGTAATCTAGAAGTGATTGAGCCAATAGAGAATAGTTAAGTGGATCTTTGGATACTAGTGAATTTTGATGAACAATCTATAGCCTCCTTGGTGAACTGAGTAAAAATCCTCTCCTTCTTACATTGCGAAGCTAATCTAATCTTAAATTCAAGCCATGTTGATGGTAGATATGACAAGTGTGAAGGTATGTAGTTTGTAAATATTATTACATGAAATTTTTGGAATAGTTGCTTTGAGTCTATTCTATATATTCTGCTATCTTCTTTCCCACTGTGCTTAATTAACCTAGGTGTGTATTTTTAGACTTTCCGTTGTTCTTATCTTTATTGTATCAGGACGATACAACTTTGAGTTGGGGTCTTGATGTCTTTCCATTTGTGATGATTTAATCTTAGTTGGGACATCATTTTTAGGAATTATTAGGAAGTTATACTCGATTTTTATTATAATTATTGTCTTTTCTTATTTCTTGTCTTGATTTGATGATTTATTATTTTTAGAGCATATTTGGTTTAATTTTTTGATAATTGAGAAGCTTTAAAGATTTATGGTAATTAATTAGATGTCAAATCAATTCCAATAGATAAAGGAAAGAAGATAATAATGGAAATTGGAGGTAAAGGAAGGAAAATATAAAATAGGAAAAGAAAAGTTGTCAAGTAAATCTGAATTCCAGCAACTACGTCCACAAAAGTGATCATAACTCAAGATTTGCTGGGAATTTGGAAGAATGGTCCGAAGCAAAGTTGTAGAGCTTTCCAAGACGATCGGTTTTGGTATAAAGAACGCGTCAATTAGAGCAATATTGAAGAATTTAAGGCCAAAATAAGACAACAGTTTATTACCTTTTTTATATTTTAGGGCTACGAATTTGAGTTGGACTAAGAGTCCAATTACTTGTCTTCCACTCCAAGAAAACGAACCAGGCTTCTTAGACTCCTATAAATACACCCTTTAACTATTTTAAATATGTCCTTACCCATCCTTAAGTTTATTAGTCGTTAGAGATCAATCCTTAGAGCAAGTTGACAGTATGTATCTTTCATTTAGTTTATTTCTTTCTAGTACGAACTATTTTCCCATAGCTTGGGTTTTGCATATGTATAATCTATGAATTTTGTTTTCTTCTAACTATGTTTCTTTGGGAGAATTATTTTAAATTGATTCTAGCTACTTAACTATATATTTGTTTTATGTGCTTTGATTTATTGTCTGTCTTAAACTTGATCAATTTAGGGCTGTGCTAATAGTAGTTAGATGGTCACCCGGAAGGAATGTTTGATTATTGAAACACCACATAAACGTCTAGTGTGCGGTAGTGATCCTGACGGACTTGCCTAACTAGATAGTCATTAGGGTTTGATTTAATCACCAATCATCATTAGAAGGCCAGTCTCATTAAGGAACCTAGTGGCGTAGAAGCACCCTATTTAAGTCCCCTCGTGATTGTGAGGTCGCCACCCTAGTCCACACTGACGGGGTATGGAGGAATTTTGAATCCTGACTACTTATCTAAGAGCTATTATCATCCTTATTAACTAGTAGAAGAAATAGAAGGATAAGTGCATACGAGCAAAACCTAAGCTATATTTTCTCATCTTTATTCTCTCATATTTATTTACATGTCTTTAAGTTATTAGTTTAATCATTAATCTCAAATCAATCATATTTATTTGCTTTCTGTTTTTAATTATTAATTGCTACTCTATTCTGTTTACCCATTCGTATAACACACTAAGTCCCTGAGAACGAATCTGACTTATTATCAAAACTTGCATACGTCCTGTAACACTTGAGGTGTCGCCTAGTGTGTGATAAAAATAAGATAAATATAAGTCAAGAAAACTAAGCACTCTCACCCTAGACAGGCACAGTACTGCAAGTATTACAGGACGTATGCAAGTTTTAATGATAAGAAAGTTCGTTCTCAGGGACTTAGTGTGCTAGTCGAATGGGTAGCAATAACGAGTAAGGAGTAAATAATTAAAAGACAATAAATAAAAAGAGAATAAAATTTGAATTATCTAAATTAAACTAAGAAAATAAAGACAATAAAATAAATACGAAGAATATGAGATGAGAAGTATAGCTTAGGTTTTGCTAGTATGCACTAATCCTTCTAATTCTTTCTATTAAATCTAGTTAATGAGGGAGATAATTAGCTCTTGTATACTTAGTCAGGATTCTAAATTCCCATACCTTAGACCTTGAGAGCGACTAAGGGGGCTACGGACACACCACGAGGCTGGTTCAGATAGGGTTATCCTACGCCACTAGGGCCATACGCAATCAATTTCCATACATGGTGATAGTGATTAAATCATACCCTAATGACTATCTAGTTAGAATCAGTGTTGTCAGGACTAATATCGACACTAGACGTTATGTGGTGTTTCAATAATTAGACACCCAGCTAAGGTGATAATCTAATTACTATTAAGAAAGCCTAAAGTGATCAGTTCTAGGACAGGCAATAAATCAAAACACATAAACAAATATAAAGGTAAGAAGCTAATATCAGATTAAAACATGTAATTCCCAAAGAAACTTAGATAGGAAGAAATTAGAATTCATAGATTATACATGATGCAAAACCCAAGCTATGAGAAGTTTAGTTCATATCTGACTGAAGGAAATAAACTAAAAGAAATAATAAAAGACATCATCTTACTCTCTACAATAACTTCGAAGAATAAAACCTTAAGAACTAATTACTATGAGGCAAGGATGATTTACAAGTGATATAAGGGTGTATTTATAGGTGTTTAGAAGACCTAATTCGTTTTCTTGAAGGAAAAGGTAAGTAATGGACTCCAAGCCCAACTCAAATTCGTAACCCTAAAAACATGAAATCAGGCCCGTTTTTCTTTTGGTCCTAGCAGCTTCAATACTCATCCGTTTGACGCGTATGAGTACACCAAATTCATAGTCTCAGAAAGATCTTCAACTTTGCTCTTGACCGTTTCTCCAAATTCTACACCGATTTTGAGATACAAGCTGATTTGTGGTCGTAGGTGCAGAAATTCAGGACTAAGGCAGCTTTTCCTTTTCCATGTTTTTAGCTTTTGTTTCCTTATTTCGAATTTCCATGCTTATCTCTTTCCATATCTTATAGTCTTTGACTTGGACTCTAATTAATCTCCATAATTATCTTTAAAGTTTCACACTAAATAAATAATTAAACCCAATATGCTCTAAAAATATTATTTTACTAAATCAAGACTCAAAATAGGAAAGTGCACTATTTCTCAAGAAAATAGACTATTATGACTTCTAAATCACTAAAAATGATGTCTCATCCTACCATATATCTATCACAAATGAGGAGACATCAAGACCCCCAACTCAAAGTTGTATCGTCCCGATACAATAAAGATAAAAAAGGGAAGTCTATAAATACACACTTAGGAAATTTTAAACACAATGGGAAGAACATAGCAGAATATATATAGACTAGACATAAAGAAATTACTCAGAAAATTTCATGCAATAATATTCACAAACTACATACCTGTATACTTCTCATATCCAATAGTTAACACGGCTTGAATTCAAGATCAAATTAGTTTCGCAATGTAAGAAGGATTGGGACTTTACTCATGTCACCAAGGAAGCTATAGATTGTTCATCGAACTTCACTAGTATTCAAATATCCACTTAACTACTCTCTAATGGCACCATCACTTCTCAATTACATAGCAAAGAATCAAAATGTCTTTAAGGTTGTAATTTAGGCTTAGGGACGGTATGATAGTATATTTGGATAATTTAGAGTGAGCTTTTGGCTCTCTCCTCGCTAGCCATCATCAAATCGCCCTAGAGCTTGAGTTACTCTCATAAAACGTTTCTCACTCAACACAATGAATTCCTTGATGCATAATTTAGCATCCTTAATAACCCAATTAAAGCATAAGATGTTCACATAAAAATTCCACTTTGCCGGTCCGAATATATATATTTTCTTTTCAAATCAATTTCTTTAGCTATGCCTCTTTTTTTGTTGAGATATCACGCTATTTTTCTCATATATAGTTTTTCTTTTTATGCCCTTGTTGGCAAATTTAGCTCATAGCTTCTTTTTCATTCACTATTACCCCGACAAAGGGTTACAATAAAAATCTGTGAATCATCATCAATATAAAGAACAGAGCACAATTAATAAGCTAAAAAATCCCATCCCAATAACAACTCCCATAATGGTGGACCCACCACCACAAACTCAAGCTCTAAAACAACTGTTTATGCATCGCGATTCGAGTGCGGGTCATATGGAAAAGTCCTATAATCTAAAGGATATGGCTTATAATGTGTTTCAATAAAAAAAACATTTAGAAAGGCTAGAAGGGGCAGAGAAGGATATAGCATATAAAATCAAATAACAAGGTGAGAAGGTATAAAAAGGCTTCAAGTGGCTTCAAATATGAAAGAACTGCCTTAATCGCTTTCTACACTATGCAATTTCGTCATTTTCTTACCTTTAGCACTTTCATCAAATGGGTTTTCAACTAGCTTGGATCTCACGGCCTACACACTTCTCAAGGTTCCCTAAGATCAAACATACTTTCTATCGCATTGCTCACTAATCTTTTCTTTACTATCAATGTGTGTTTTCCTGCAAATACTCAAAGCATACAAATAACATAGCTCATAAACATACTACTTACTATCATCAATTCACTGAGCTTATGCTTTCAAGCTATTAAACACACTCTACATCTAATTCCCATGTATCAAATTTTTTTAATTTCTACCTAAAAACAGAAAAATGGAGATGAGAGACAACGAATCCCCACACCCTAACCTAAAAAATGAGCCGTGTCCCCACAACTCGAAAAAGACTCGAAACAGAAATTAAAATTAGCAGATAAAAGCATTTACAAAAATGGTAAGGAAGAAAGAGAACATACTCTCGAGGCTATTGCCTCGCATTATTGACATCCAAGGTAGGATTTGCTCGATCTTTCGTTAATTGCTCAAGGAGTTTCATGATGTGCACTTGATTAGCGTTGATTTGTGCCACATCATTGGCTAAGGAGGTTTGAACTGCTTCGAATTTGGTTAAACGCTCCTCCATCTTCTCTTGCCAACTTTGCTCCTTTTCTTCTTTTGAGACTTGCGTAGAACTCGCTCTTCTCAAGACTTCCATAATCCAAGAATTATCAATATAACTCTCCTTAAATTCGAGTTTCTCTTCTTCACCCAATGTAACATTCTATTTTCGCACAAGACACGTGATCATAGTAGGAAATTTAACATTATAAACTGATTTAGGAGAGACCGAAAATCGCATTACCTCCTCAAAGATCAACTGTGCCACATCCACTTCTTCTCCTCTCAAAATTCAATCCAAAAGTAGAGTGTTCTTCTTAGTCACATCCCAAGTTCGTGTGTTTCCAAAGATATTAGGAATAAGGAAATTGTGCCAAACTCTCGCATCCGGTTGAAGATATTTGTATGGCCAAGGTGCCTTTAATTCTCCCTTATGTGATTGCACTTTCTCCTTGTCTTGAACATGCTCAAAAAGTAATTCCTCATCAAAGATTTTTCGTTTAGCAACCGCTTCACTATACTTGCAATATCCAATTAATTTCTTAAACGTGAAGTGGAATCTAATCTCATTAACTGTGAAAGGAACTAACTTTCCTCTAATCGGAACACAACCTTTACTATCTCGACTAAAGAGGCCTAAATAGAATTCCAAAACTAACTCATGACATAATTCAGAATGTCTTACCATGAACGTAGACCAACCCAATTTTTCACCAAGTTCCAAGAACCTCTTATACTCTCCTGTACCAACTTCTTAATTGAATACTTTCTCATAAGCAAAAGGTATTTCCTTTAATTGTTTTTCTGCAGAAGCTTTCAAGGCCTTTGAAGCTTCCTCTTTATCCATGGGTGTAGGACCTTTGAAGGGTGGAGGTTGTGTTTTATCCTTTGAATAAAAGTAAAGCCTTTTTCCATTGGTATCAAACATAGCTAGCTTACCTCCATCTTCAACATCGTTTTTACCCTTATCTTTAGAACTAAAACCTTTGCTATTTGATTTCTTCTCAATTGAACCCAATACCTTGCTTTTCTTCACCTCCCTCTTGTTAGCTAATATTTCTGTTCTATTAGTCATCTTCAATTGACCCCCAACTCAAAGCTTTAACAACTCTTGAAATTTGAACTTTTGAATTTTTGGGTTGAACAAGCTTGATTTGGTTTAGGAAAGATGAATTGATGATGAATCTCTATGTGGGTAAGGTGAATTCTTGATGGATTAGCTTGGATTTAAGAAATTGTAGGATGAACTTTGAAAATTTAAGCTTTTGATTCTTCAATTTGATATGTTTGGTGAGAATTGGGTGCTTGAATCTCCTTTGTAATGATGTGGAGAGAAGATTTGATGTGTTTTTATGATGATTGGGTAGTGCTTTGATGATTGGTGAAGGTTTGGATGAGCTTTAATGGAGTTGGGAGAGGTTTGGAGAAGAAAGAGAGGCTTAAGGTTTTGTAAATTCGGAATAATACCTAATATCCCTCTTTTATAAGCTTTAAACACAATTTTCTCTCTCCAGCGGCTACCTGCGGTATACCGAGGCTATGGTCCGGTATACCGGACCTTCTGCTCTTCGAAATTCTTCTTCTCGTAAAAAAAACCCGAACTCCCTACCCGTGCTACGGGTTTTTGGTCCCTGCGGTACACCGGGGCTTTGGTGCGGTATACCGGACCTAAAATCCGAATTTTTTTTCTTCTCGGCACAAAACCCGAGTCACCTACCCGTATCACGGGTTTTCTCCTCTGCAGTATACCGGGGCTGAGGCGCGGTATACCGGATTGGTGGTCAGAATTTTCTGAAAAACTTCGTTTTCTCCTCTCGAACCCGATTTCTCCAATACCTAAGCATCAAAAAACACTAATACCTTTCTCAAATATGCAATATCAACTAAAAAACAAACTAAACATAAACATAAACTAAAAACGTAATAGACATAAAACCTTAAAAAATTGCGGGTTGTCTCCCGTGCAACACTTTTATTTAACGTCTTTCAAAGTTAGACGCGTTACCTCTATCAAGATTTGCGAATATAGCCTCCCCAACAACGAGTTAGGTTATGAACGACAACTAATCTGCGCTTGACCCCCTTCTTGGGTCGAAATTCTATCACCTTGGCTGAAACAACCTTAGTGACAATGAATGGTCCTGTCCACGAGTCTTTGAAACTACGTGGCCTATTTTCGCGTTTGTGAGCTTTCCATAGAATTTCATGGCCAACCCCAAACTCAATGTTTGGCTCAGTATCCACAGGCTTTAAGTGGATCTTCTCAGGAGGGACATTGTGATGTGAAAGGCTGTGGATGACAGGAACGGTGGGATCTAACTTCCTTGGTTTCTTTCCCAAGACAAAGAAGGTCTCGGATACATTCTTTGCATGAAGGGTAATGGTCCCTTCTTGGAAGTTGATGACACTTTGACTTGTGGCCATGAAAGGCCTTCCAAGTATGATTGGAACCTGCTTATCTGCATCAAACTCAAGTATAACAAAGCCAGTAGGGATGGCAAATACTACCTGCACGGACTAAGACGTCCTCCACTGTTCCCCATGTCCTGGTAACTGAGTTGTCAGCGAACTGCAACTTCACTGGAGTTTTCTCTGATTTCTAAAGTCCAAGTCTCTCAAACACGGACTTAGGCATAAGATTCACACAAGACCCCACATCGTACATAGCTTTCACCTTGAGCATACCATTTATTTGAATAGGAAGGTTAAAACTTCCCGGATCTTTAAGCTTTGTTGGTAACTCTCTTTCACTTCTTCTTGAGAGTCTCAGGTTCTCTCTTGGGATCTCTACACTCGCTTCTTTCTCAGGAATAACTTGCGTAAAAACTTGTTGCAGTGTAAGTCCTTTCTTTGCAATCTCAAGCATTTGGGCGTTGATATTTTCATGTGTATACGCCTCTACAAATGTCTTGAGTTCAATGTCATCCTTTGGATTTGTATCAGGAATAGTTGATGACATTGTTTGAACAACATGTGGCGGTTCCACCTTCTCTTATTCTTTCTCTTTTTGCACAGCAGGTACAACTTCAAATTCAATTCTTGGTTCCTCTTTGGATGATTCTTCTTCTTTCTCTTTAGCCAGCTCAGCTTGATAATCTATTACCGATCTAATCTCCTCTTGCATATCCTTCAAAAGCTGTATAAATTCGGATTTTTCTGAATTGTCCTCCACATCAACCTCAGAACAGTCAGATTCCACAGGGCTAGACTTGGTTGGTTCTTCTTTGGTACTCGAAGTCTCCACGACACTAATGGCAGCATGTGGTAATTCCTTATTTTCTTCTTCAATTTCAAGGCATATATCCTTACAAGCTTCGAACCCAACATTGTCATCACCTCCTTCGATAGCCTTCAATTCTATTTGTTCCATTAAATTTGTTAAAACTTTGTTTAATTGTTCTACTTGAGTACCTAAGATCTGAATTGCGGCATCTTGTCCTCGTAACTTTTCATTCTGAGCGTTCATATTCGTGGTCAAACGGTCCAAGACTTTTACTAATTGTTGATTATCCATAGATCCCTCTAGAGGATACTGTGGTAAAGCTTTCTGATCTAATGATTCGGTATAGGCATCTTGAACAGGTTGTTGAGGGGGAGCAGGTCTATACTGATACTGACCTCTTGGTTGGAAAAAGTTGTTCTGGGGGCGCGGTTGATAATGACCAGGATTAGCGACCCCCTGAGGATTTGAATACTGCATACCCGGATGGTTTCGATTACCAATTTGATAGCCTCCTCGGTTGGATATGAAATAAACAGATTGTGGATTTCCTTCGCACTCTTCCCATGTATGATTATTAACCTCACATTGTTGACAACCTTGTGCTTCTTGTACTATGTTTGCTGCGGCTAAATTTTTCTGCATCTCAAGCTTAAGTTCTTTGATTTGGTCCTCTAATGCGGATATTTGAGCTAAGTTTGCAGTTTCTGCATCTAAACGAAGCGTACCTCGGGTCTTTGCTACAGGAGCTCACGTAGAAGGCCAACTCCTTTCTTGTTCAATAATATTTTCCAAAACCTCGGAGGCTTCATTATGATTCATGGACACGAAATTTCCCTTTTCTATGTTATCCACCTTCTCTCTACCTCTATCGTTGAGACCTTCATAGAATATTTCTAATTGTAAAGAGGGGGTATAACCATGGAGCGGACATCTTGCTAATTTATGTTGAAACCTTGTCCATGATTCTCCTACTGTTTCTCCATCTTCTTGACAAAATCTTGCAAGCTCGCTTTGGTATTTGAGTCTCATACTCTTTGGATGAAAACGGTTAAAGAAAGCGGCTTGAAGTTCTGTCCATGAATTGATTGTCCCTGGTGGTTGTCTATCTAGCCACTCACTAGCTCTACCGGTCAGGAAGAACGAAAACATATGACAATACAGTTGCTCGCGTGTAATGCCTGGAGTAACATAAGCATCACAAATCTGCATAAACTTCTGAATCGCTCTTAATGGATCTTGAATTGTTGTACCACTATAGAGTCCATAACTTTGAAATTCACTGAGCATACCCGGATCGGGTCGAAATTTAATATTCTGGATCTCTGGAGGACGGTAGCCTATTGGTTGAACATGGAACGGCACGTGGAGACCAGGAAGGTCTTGCTCAACTCGATTCTGCCTGTTACCTCGTCCTTGTTGTTGTACACCAGGTGGAATGAATGGTGGTGGTCCTCCTGGTGCATAGTATTGTAACCCCTCAGGTGGGATTCCAAGTGGATCTAACTGCTCTTGTGCTCCTGCCATAACTCTTCTTAAGGCTCTTTCCTCACGAACACGTTTGTCATAAGGTCTAAAGTTCCTCTCAGGCTCCGACAACGGAGGCCAAGAATTAAACACTGTAAACCTGAAAAAGACTAAAGCAAACCACAAGCGTAAATCCTAAAAAAAGAAAAACTAAATACTGAAAAATAAAAATTAATTAAAAACTACTACTCGAAATAGATAACCCACACGCTAACGAGACACAAGTCTCCGGCAGCGGCGCGAAGAACTTGGTGTCGCCTAGGGTGTGATAAAAATAAGATAAGTATAAGTCAAGAAAACTACGCACTCTCACCCTAGACAGGCACAGTACTGCAAGTATTACATGACGTATGCAAGTTTTAATGATAAGAAAGTTCGTTCTCAGGGACTTAATGTGCTAGTCGAATGGGTAGCAATAACGAGTAAGGAGTAAATAATTAAAAGACAATAAATAAAAAGAGAATAAAATTCGAATTATCTAAATTAAACTAAGAAAATAAAGACAATAAAATAAATACGAAGAATATGAGATGAGAAGTATAGCTTAGGTTTTGCTAGTATGCATTAATCCTACTAATTTTTTCTATTAAATCTAGTTAATGAGGGAGATAATTAGCTCTTCAATACTTAGTCAGGATTTTAAATTCCCATACCTTAGATCTTGAGAGCGACTAAGGGGGCTACAGACACACCACGAGGCTGGTTCAAATAGGATTATCCTACGCCACTAAGGCCCTAAGCAATCAATTTCCATACACAGTGATAGTGATTAAATCATACCCTAATGACTATATAGTTAGAATCAGTGTTGTCAGGACTAATATCGACACTAGACGTTATGTGGTGTTTCAATAACTAGACACCCAGCTAAGGTGATCATCTAATTACTATTTAGAAAGCCTAAAGTGATCAGTCCTAAGACAGGCAATAAATCAAAACACATAAACAAATATAAAGGTAAGAAGCTAATATCAGATTAAAACATGTAATTCCCAAAGAAAATTAGATAGGAAGAAATTACAATTCATAGATTATACATGATGCAAAACCCAAGCTATGAGAAGTTAAGTTCATGCCTGAAGGAAATAAACTAAAAGAAATAATAAAAGATATCATCTTGCTCTCTACAATAACTTGGAAGAATAAAACCTTAAGAACTAATTACTATGAGGCAAGGATGATTTACAAGTGATATAAGGGTGTATTTATAGGTGTTTAGAAGACCTAATTCGTTTTCTTGAAGGAAAAGGTAAGTAATGGACTTCAAGCCCAACTCAAATTCGTAACCCTAAAAACATGAAATCAGGCCCGTTTTTCGTTTAGTCCTAGCAGCTTCAATACTCATATGTTTGACGCGTATGAGTACACCAAATTCATCGTCTCGGAAAGATCTTCAACTTTTCTCTTGACTGTTTCTCCAAATTCTACACCGATTTTGAGATACAAGCTGACATGTGGTCGTAGGTGCAGAAATTCAGGATTAAGGCAGCTTTTCCTTTTCCATGTTCCTTATCTCCAATTTCCATGCTTATCTCTTTCCATATCTTGTAGTCTTTGACTTGTACTCTAATTAATCTCCATAATTATCTTTAAAACTTCACACTAAATAAATAATTAAACCCAATATGCTCTAAAAATATTATTTTATTAAATCAAGACTCAAAATAGGAAAGTGCACTATTTCTTAAGAAAATCGACTATTATGACTTCTAAATCACTAAAAATGATGTCTCATCCTAACATAAATCTATCACAAATGAGGAGACATCAACTTGCAGTAACATGTTGATGTCTCCTTAATTGTTCTTACTTTCGACCCTTAGGAGACATCATTTTTGGTGTTTATTTAATCAATTTGATAGACTTTTGGACTAAATATGCAATAATATGATTTTCCTCTTTTATTTCTAGCATTTTTGATTTATTAAGCTTTTGCGCGTAATATTGGTATTGTAAGTGTAAAATTTACATGTTTTAGATGTTAGCTAGAAGAGGAATCCGAGGAGAAAGTCAAAGATCAAAAGATAGAGTCAAGACTTGAAGATAAATCCCGAAGATATTATTTTTAGAGCTGAAAATCCATTTTCTAGGCCATAGATTGCTGATTTCGAGGTGCTTAAGCGATGATTTAGCCGCTGACCTTTGAAGAGAAAACGCTCCCTATCGAGTTACAGAACTTTAGCAACTGGAATGAGGTCAATCGGAGTCATAACGAATCGGGAAAAGCCGTTTTAGTGAAGGTATATCAGCAGTTACGGGATTTTGGGCTAAGTTAGTGGACTTGGGCCTTTTATATTTCATTTAATTAAAAGCCTAGGTCCAAGTCCGAATTTGCACTTATAAAAGAAGGTCTGGACTTCTATTTTTCATACAATTCACATTCTACAAGATTAAACACCAGAGAGAAGTCAACGGAAGGAAGAAAGAAGCTACAAGAGCTGGAGAGGGTCTATATCTACGTTCGTAGTCATTCCTATTCCGGAAATTAGGTTTTTCTTATCTTTAATTTTGTAATCAAATATGAATTCCTTTATATTTAAATTAGTTTTTCTTTTTAATATGAGCTAAACAATTCATAGTGCTTGAGAACAAACAATGGGTGAATCCCAATCTTATTGAATTACGAATGTTGAATTTGGGTTTCCGTTAAATTAAATTAAATTAGGTCTTTTACTCTTTTCAATAAATTGAGATTATTTACTGTTTTTGGAGTAGCTAACTAAGAACAGGTGTTAGTATCTAGGCTATTCCAATTAGTGGCGATTGGATCATCCTGACGGAGGGTTTAGGTACGGAAATATTTATTTAATCTAAAATATAAGCTATTGATTCTGACAAACTTAGCTAATTTTAGGGCCAATGAGGTAATAAAACTTAAACATACAAAAGTGGATCATATTTACCCTGACGGGACTAGTGACACTCTAGGATCGCCTTATAGTCCACCCTGACGGGGGTATAAGGAATTTAGAATCCCGACCATTGTAATTGACCAATTTAGCCCTTAAACAACATAAGTTAGGAAATAGGATTTGGAGGATCCTTGCGTTCTCAAGTGCTACTTCTCATATTGCGTTTTACATCATTTTACTTGCGTCTTAACTTTTATTTACATTTAATAATTGTCTTTCATTTATTTAGCTTTAATACAAAAACCAAACAAACATATTACTTTTATTTGCTTTCATAAGTGCATCAATCATTAATAGATAAGCATTGTAGTCAACCATCCCGTCCTTGGAACGAATCTGTTTTATCAGTTATACTACTTGCGACAACCGTACACTTGCGGTTGTGGTTCTATTATTCATTGCATTTATTTTAGAACACACAAAGGACCACCACATGTTAAGTCTATGGTGTTTAGTTGCATTATTTGTATATTATTTTTATCACACCCTAGGCAACACCAACAAAATTATGTTATAAACCGTGTATAGGGTATCTCATGTCTACTGTGATTTATATGATGCAACCATGGTTTTTTTAGCGAAAAACCAAAACATTTGTGTTACCGAACAATCCTTATGTTATACCAAGACTATTCAAATGATGTATTAATGAGTGTCCAACACTATTCAAAAGGAACATCCTTGAGAGGATTACGTCTGATATGGTAAGTGTTGTGTGTGTTGAGTAGAAGTACATAAAAAAGATGAGATGATGAAGTGTGTAAACTATGTGCAGGTTTATTGTGGATAACTAATGCTTAGTAGAGATGAGGCATTAAAGTGTATGGGGCAATTAAGAAGGTGTTGGTGGACGATGTAATTGTTGGAGAAAACCTAGATACATATGATTCAGGTGGAGATACGAAAGTACATTATGTAAGTTTATCGGGTGATAATTCAGAAAGTGTAGTACAACCTGGACAACGTATGTCGAGCCAGCATACTGATGATGAGGAGTGGGATATGGTTGGCAGCAAATTCAACCTAGATATGATTCGATTGGTTGTGAGAAGTGAAGTAGGTAGCTTATAAGAGGAGATGTTTAAGAAAAGGAGTCAAATGATATACTATCTAACGATTGGTTATATTAACTGGTGATGTTGGTGGGACATCAGCAGAAGGAAGCATAACGAGGGAGGATGTGGGTATAAAAACCAAGAAGTCGTGAGCTTTCGAAGACAACAGTTTCAAGATCAGTTGATAGAATTGCTATTAGCCAAATATATGAACACAACTGAGAAGCAATTGTGGTGTGGTTATGTAACAATATAAGTGTAACCATAAAACATTTAATGGATGTATACCACCAAGGATATGTGTCATGGCAGGTTAGTAAAATGAAATTCCTATGGGTTAAGCCCCATAATATCAAGTATAATTTAATTCGAATATGAGCTAAACACTTTTATACTTGAAAATCGTGTAATGGGTTAAGCCCTAATTTAAATTATTTGGTAATTTCAAATTTTGGATTGTGTTTCAGTTTAATTCAAGTTACACATTTAATATTGACTATTATTTCATGCTTGTTGACTATTTGTAATTTGGCCAATTAGAAATAGGTATTAGTAATTAGGCTATTCACTAGTGGCGGTGATATGCCATTCTCAACCCCGTGTTTCATCCCAGGCTTGGTTATATGCTCACAAAACCATGTATGTCTATAAAAACAATTAACAATTAGTATACTTGGTACAAAATTATATTCCCTTATTATTTCACAACTTACCAACAACATTATGCAACATCCTTGGCCTAACCCTTCCGCTGAGTTCATTAGCGCTTCCGCTATGTGTTCTGCCCAGTTATAGTCCTTCAACCGATCAAGGTCCTCTGATATAATACATGTCATTACGTTATTCTAGCTGATCCAGATGGGTAGAAAAGGGTTGACATTGCCAACATGTTCATGCATTTGACAAACGTCTTTATGTACACGATCTTTTTCTGCTCCACGCATGTTGCAATTACGCCTTTGACTACCTTTATTAGGTTTGAGCAAATAGTAACCAGAAAACCAAACGGAACCAAAAACCTGGAAAAAACCGAACCAGAAAAACCCAAAACCTGGAAAAAACCGAACCAGAAAAACCAAAAACCAAAAAACCGTTTGGTTTGGTTTTTTATTTTTCGAAAACCAAATATTCTGGTTCGGTTCAGTGTACTACATATAAAGCAAACCAAAAGAACCAAACCAGTCCTATTAACTTTATTGGGAGACCCATTAATGTTTAAATTAGAAAACTAAAAATATACATAAGTTAAATTCAATTCTGCGACGTTTCCTCTCCATTCTATTTCCAATTTTCCATGCATTTATACTCACTAAGCCAACTTCAAAGCTTCAAATATGTAGTTTGTACATCCATAGCCACCATACGATATCGTTTCCAACCACCAACATCACTACTACTACTACACCATCAACATGGAATATAAAATCAGGTTATATATATATTTTTAATTTAGATCTTAAACACCACAATGATAAAATTATATTGTTAATTTGTTATTCAACCCTAGTTGTTATATCTCACAAACTCATAATATATTCTGAATGATTTGTTTCCATTTTCTCATGCACTTTATTTTGTGTATACCACATTTCTACATTATTAGGTTGGGCGAGGTTATTATAGTAGCATTATAGTATTTAATTCATACCTTTAAATATATAATTAAATTATCTAATTACGTAACTTTCTTATTTTTAACAAATTACTTAGCAAGAATTTGTAGGTTTTGTTTACTATTCTGACTCATTTAAGAAAACTTACATGTATTTAATATTTTTCAGATAGAAAATACGATAGTTGTTGATGGGAGAGGGGTGATAGTAGTAGATTTCACGTGGATGATGCGTCTCAAGATAACACAACAATGTCCGACAAACAAACTCAACATGTCCTGGAAGAACGTGTAACTCAAGGTAAAGTTCGGTCTTGGGTGTGGAATCATTTCCCATGCATTAAGGTGCAACAACGTCAAAATGCATATACTGTAAAGAGATTATCGGATGTGATAGCAATAAAGATGGGACTGGGGACCTTAATAATCACTTAAAGAATTCGTTTCCGACTTGACTTGCTTATTTGGGGAAAAGGAGTAAAGTCAGTATTGATAAAAAAAACAATCACTGTTAGGTTTTCATCCAAATTCGAATGTGGATAGTGAGATTGGTGTTCACTCTTTTAATCAAGAGAAATGTAGAATGTCACTTGCTAATATGTGCATAAAAGATAATCGGCCATTTAGTATAGTAGATGATGAAGGTTATAAGGAGCATGTGTGGGAGTTGAATCTTTTATTCGAAATTCTATCTCGCTGGAAAGTGGCTGGAGATTGTTTAGAAATTTATAAAAAAAAAAAAAAGAGGCTACAAAGTTGAAAAACTCTTAAAAGGCCAAACAATGTCTCTTACCACTAATACATGGGCATCAGTCCAAAATATAAACTACATGTGTCTCACAATCCATTAGATATATGATTATTGGATATTAAGGAAAAAGATTTTAAACTTTTGTCCTATAGCGAATCATAAAAGATCCACGATTGGAGAAATGGTCGAGTTTTGTTTGAAAAAATGGGAAATTAATAGCGTCTTTACAGTTATTATTGATAATACTTCTTCAAATGTGGGCCATAAGATATTTGCAGAGAGTACTTAAGGCTAAGATTCGATACTTAATTGTAAGTATATGCATTTGAGGTGTTGTGATTATATTATTAATCTTTTGGTGAAGGATGGGTTGGAAAACCAACGTGAGTCAATTGCAAGGATTAGGCAAGCGATGTTGTTTGTTAGTTCCTCTCCAGCTAGAGAAGCAGCCTTTAAAGAATATGTTGATTGGTGCAAAATAGATTATCCCAAAAAGGTTTATTTAGATGTTGAAACGAGGTGGAATCCCGCATATTTGATGTTGGAGACGGCGGAGAAGTATGTTGATGCTTTTGATAGGCTTAAAAAATAAATCTAAATCATAAAGCATATTTAATTAATGATATGAGGAAGATGACGAGAATAATTCGAGGAAAAGAAAGAGGAAAGATAAAGTAGTTGGATCTCCACAAGAAAGTGATTGGGTGAAAGATAAATATTTTGTTCAATTTATGAAACTTTTCTACAATGTCACTAGCTTGATTTTAGGCTCAAAGTATTGCACATCTAATTTCTTCTTTAATGAACTTGTAGCAATGCATACAAGTATCACTGAGATGTGTAATAGTTTGGACACAATAGAGAAGGATATTTCCAAGTCCATGAAATTGAAATACGAAAAATATTGGGACAAACTTAACAATACAAACTTTTTGTATGTGGCCGTTGTGTTAGATCCCTGCAAAAAATGTGTTATCTTGAGTTTTGTTTAGGACAGGAGTATTGGAATGGGTGCTCGAAAAATTAAGGAGATTGGTGATAGGGTTTGCGAAACTTTAAAGGAATTGTTTGATAATTAAAAAAACCCATGAAAAAGGGACTTCTTCTTCATCAGATATTGATGTCTCTGGTTCTACGAGTGGTGATATGGAATCTGAATTTTATAAAAAGTTAGAGGAGGAAGGAGTTGTCAATATTAGATCTGAACTTGAGATATACTTGTCCGTTGGAATAGAAAAGAGAGATTATAAATTTGATATTTTGAATTGGTGAAAAATAAATTCTTTGATGTTTCTAATACTTTCTCAAATTTCTCAACATGTGTTAGGAATGACAATTTCTATTGTCGCATCTAAATCATCCTTCAGT
Source organism: Nemophila menziesii (assembly GCA_029959085.1). Classification (NCBI taxonomy): domain Eukaryota; kingdom Viridiplantae; phylum Streptophyta; class Magnoliopsida; order Boraginales; family Hydrophyllaceae; genus Nemophila; species Nemophila menziesii. The sequence goes on along the minus strand of JARWIR010000007.1, from coordinate 20,141,445 downwards.
ATTGGTGGTAGGGTGATTGGCCTATTTAGGAGTTCCCTTACTCCTAAGACAGCCGAAACTCTAATTTGTGCTCAAGATTGTATACGGACGTCACCGACTGACATCGAGGTAAATAAGGCAAAGAGCAAGGATATTGATGAATTGCAAGGCTATAGATAAAATTGAAATAGGTACGAAATCTTTCTATTCTTCTTCTATTGTTTACTCTAATATTTATTCTATTATCTACATTTTTCATAAAAGTTTTTACAGTGATGACCGATAATGATATAGATTGATACATGAGCAAAAAGCTTTAGAAATTTAATATTATTGATTTGATTGAAATACTAATGATATAATGACTTGTAGATGCATTTCAAATGGATCAATTTTTTTCCTATGCAACACTAAGGAAATAAAGTCGGTGAAGAATCGAGAAGGTAAAGGTGCGATGCATAGTGAAAGAACTGATGAATCCCATGACATTGACAGTGGGAATGAGTCGGGATTTGATTCTTCCAGAAATTACGAATACATTAAACTTTGAGTTAATGATAAACAAGTTGTTTACTTTTGTATCATTTTTTGTTTTACTTTCATGTTCGAAATCTATTATATTGAGCATACTGCAGCAGTAGTTTTTTGATAAACAGTAGTAATTTATTGGAATATCTGCTAAATAAAGTAAATTTTCAGGTTTGAGTTAATGGAAAGTTAATGAAAAGTACTGTATTTGGACAAAAAGTTAAGATTAGAGAAAATTGTGTGCTTTAATCTGTAAATTTTGCACTTCATTGTCTAAAACATTTTATTAATTTCGATTGGTTTGTTCCTTTAGAAGAAAATCAGATATATGCATATTTTCATCTAGCCTCATATTTAATACTTATCCAAGTCATATCCTTGTTTGACTCTACCAAAAAAGGAAAACAATCTGTTAACTCTAAACTCTCTAAAAAACATTTCATAGATTCAACCATTTAGGCCCCTGCTGAAATGCAAGACATCATTTTATATATTACATATAAATCCATTGACGCATCCCCATGAAAGATTTTATGTGTATTTTCATCATTTTTTCCTAAAATATATGTTCTTAGTGGTTTTTTAGATCGTTTTTTTAAAAAAATTCCCCTTACACTGGTCTTGTTTAGTTTCCTTTTTAGACTGGTTTGTTCCAAAGACTTCATTGTCTAAAACTTATGCAATTTTTATTATTACTAAAAGAAACGCTTTTGCAATTTTTGTTGTTACTAAAAAAGTTTCAAAACTTTTTCAATTTTTGTCTAAAGCTTCTGCAATTAAAATCTACTGTTAAAACATAGCTTCTGAAGTTTTTTATTACTCATTCAAAACCAAAATGCTAAAAGTGATCTTTTGAAAAAAAAAATATTACTTCTGGAATATTTATTTATTTATTTAATACTCATATGTACTATTTTCAAACCGCGTGCCAAAATCAAAAACCGTCCCAAAACCGAGTTATCGAACCGACAATGAACCGAGCGACTTGGTTTTTAAATTATAAAAAACCGATTCATCCGGTTTGGTTTCGGTTTTAGACAAAAACCGAGACGAACTGAACCATGCTCACCCCTAGCCTTCATGTACAATCGTCCAGTAGTTACACCTGGGAAATGTTTTCTAAACCACATGGATGGTCTGAGTTTAGATCTTTTATATCTTGTCACTCTCACACTCCCTCCTTCCAGGCCCATTATTACGCAGACATCATTTGCAGTTATCCTTAACAACACCACCAAGCACAAAAGTCGACTTTTTGCATCATATATGTCCAGTATGTCACATATATGATTCTCGTGCTTTGCCAACCCACTATCACGATCCATGTTGTATAGTCCTGGTAAAACCCCGTGGAAAGGTGAGCACGACAAGTCATCTATGTAGTCAACTAGAACATCTTTGTTCGTGAACATTGTCGATATAGTCTGCAATGTACCCCTGATCTTCCTCATCTTCCTGCAATTTTGCCATTTATATCCACCATTTAGCTTAATAATGTCTATCGATAATATATTTCACTACACACACACATATGGTCATACAGCTATGTAGGGTACATACCCTTTCTGCCTACTTGGTCCGTACCGAAACAACTACATTGACTCTCACCACAATATTAGCTGCATATATCAGTAAACACCTCTCACATAGTCCTAGGTTCGTACCCAATTCCCCATACCTAAGTACGCATCCCTACTCTCTAAATAGATTACCTAGGTACATACCTACTCACACATACATCAAGATTTTAAATCTTACCCTTATGTCTAATACATATATATCAACTCATTAACTCAAAATCAACATACCTAATTCTAACCACGGTCTCTATCATTTATGTTTCTTATTATACTAATAATACGTTTATAATAAATAACTTTTAATACATATTAAACATAACCCAGCAGGGTCTAGACCCACACCAATTTTAGTTGTTCATTATCCATTTCCCACGGCGTACATAACCAAAAACCCTATTATCGAACAACACACACATAATGAAGAAAGTTTTACCTTACAATGAAGCTTCAACACCAGATGAATGCCGTGAAATTTTTTTCACCCTTCTTCCTTCGCTGGCCCTTTTTTTTCTTCTTCTAATGATTTTCTTTGTTACATACAGTGAGATTTTTTTCTGAAAACAAAATATCTATATTGTGTTTTTGTCGGGATAACCCTTTTTAGGGGGCCATGGTGAGGAAGAGGCCAACCACTCTGACAACACACGTGCTTGGAGAGAAAAGGTGACTCATTAAGGTTATATGGTCTTTACACATTGTCTCATTACATTCTAACTAGTTGAATAACTACTAGGATTTTGTTTATAAATTCTATAGTCGTGGGGCCTTAAAAGCTCACTACCCCTTTACAATATTTTTATTAATGAGTCGTATAACCGTTTGAAAATGCTCATCCACCCCACCTTCCATCTAATTTTAAACAAGGTGTAAAACTAGAAACTATAAAATATTTATCATTCAATAATTATACAAAAAGCATAATATAAGATTGAGGTTTAACAGGGGAAGAATAAGTTAAAGAAAGAATTCTACCGAATAAAGAATACATACATAATGAAGAATATTGAGCAACCAGTAATGATATGTAATAACATTTTTAATATAATAACTTGATTTAGTGAACATGAGATAAAATCTATGCTATAGATCTCGGTTTCGCGTCCTAGGTGGTCGACCGAGGCCTAGCGCCTAGGCGGGATTAGACGGGGCCTAGGCGGAATTATACGGTTTAAATCCCGTTGTATAATTTTATATACTTAGTAATATATATGTAGTAATTATAGCAATTCTAATCATTTAAGTCATATAATTCATCTAACAACAATACTGTAAATATGAAAATACCAAAATATTGAGTTATAATATCAGTAAAAGAATTCTTGAGAATAAGAAAAATAACAATAAGGTCTATGCGAGCATATTTTGCCATTAATAAGCGCCTAGACGGCTACTTTTTGCCATAAATCGGTGCCTAGACGGGCTAGACATATTCCACGGTGACTAAGGCGCTAGGCAAAAACGCCTAGAGTTTTAACTAGGCGTAAGCGGGTGGGGGGAGTTGACGCCTAGGCGGCGCCTAGACGGAGAGATCTACAACATAGGATAAAAGTTAAATAAAATAACAATTTATTTTCAATGAAATTATCCCTCTCATATAATGGGTTATAGAATAACAAAAAATATTGAGAACAAGGTACCTTAGTGCGGAGAATGCTTAGAAAAAGTCATTTAGAAAAGTATATGAAGAATAGGATCGGGTCCGGCTGGATGACATAATTCGTTCCATCTATAAATAATTTATTACGGATTATCTCTTGTAGTGGAAACATTTCTGAATCGTTTTGTCAAATCGACGTGAATTCTTAGTCAAACAAATGCAGTTTTCCACAGGTTTACCCCATTCTTTGTTTATTATTAGAAAGACCATTCAGAGATTTCATTTATATTTTTTCTGTGATATGTTTTGTATTTTCTATGAAGAAATGTATAGGTGGATTATCTTTGGAATATCAAAAGAATAATTGTTCCTACCAAAACAGAATTTGGATCCTAAACACCTTGGCCCATCATGTACTACTAACTTGACCTAAATTCTAAAACCATTTTATTGAGAAATATAACTTTTGAGGTGGAAAGTATATTTAAGGAAGCGAGTACTTGTGTTAATTGGTTTATCTGCACGTAATTGTTTTTTTTTTTTTTGATTAATTTAGATCTTAATACTTTTAACTAGTATATTTTATTAAGATTTAAGTTAAATCTTGATTTGTTAACTTACGATTTTTTAACATAATAACTTCTTCTATTCGGTTGTTTATTTAATAATCAACATTTATCAATTTATAAAATAAAATATAACTTAGCTTATATTGATCGGACGTATGGTATATAGAGTTTGATCACGTGAAATTGATATGGTCGGAATTCTTCATCGGTCGTTTATATAGTTCTAGTTAAAGACTTAAAGCGTATGGTATAATATATAATTTAGATAGGTTTACCATAGTCAAGAATTTTTGTAAAAAAAAGAAAAAAAGATATCCTTAATTTCCACGTTTTTGAGCATGTTTAAAGAAATAATAGAGTTGTGTTTACCTAGTTATAAGCGTAACTCCTTACAAATTTTTTTGGAATAAAACCACATGCATTACAAAAAAGAAAAAAAAAAATAGCTAGGAGGAAGCATTAATATTAATTAGAAGCATATAAGTAACCAGATATTTTGTAAACTCCAAGCTCACACCATCTCACTTATTCTCAGCCATCTGAAGCAGAACAGTTCCCTTGATCTATAGATATTTAGTTCGATTACGCTCCATTAGAGCGTTGTATGCAACCATGGCAGCATTTAGCTCTGCCTGCTCCTTAGATTTTGCTTCATTTCCATCGAATGTTTCTCCTTCAACTTCCACGGTGGATATAAATGTCTGATCATGAGGAACACCGGATGTGACTGTTGTGTATGTTGGCAAGAAGAATCCTTCAGCCTGAGCAAGTTTTTGTAAAAAACTTTTGTACGACACATTCTATATGGAAACACCGAAGAGAGTAATTAATTAGCTTGTAAAAGGATTAAAATTTTAAACAATCAGTGATGAAACTTACCTCTCGAAAGGATTTGACTGACAATGAAAGTAAAGCAGCTTGTGCAGCAGAAGCCTCTGCATCTTCTAATTCCTTGGAGAGCTCCAGGCTTTCAAATGATTGTCCAGCAATAGTTACGGTAGCCTTATAGAAATGTTCGTCGGTTGTACAATGATGATATGTTGGTACTCCAAGGTTTTTCTTTTGAGCGTAGATCTGAAGTCTCAGTTTGTGACCATGTAACGACTCTTCTAGCTCGGATAAAACATTAATTACAGATTAGTTAAAGGAAGATAATACATAAGATTGGGAAAACCCATAGATTTAGAAAAAAAAGGAAAATGTGAAGTTTCTTACTGTTTCCTATGCCAGCTGCTTCCTCTTAATTTAAGAACATAAATTGAAGAAATTAGAAATCAAATATTAATTAAAAACTAATGATCATAAAGCAACATAGAAGCTCAATAGGAAATTTAAAGCAATGTTATGTACCAGAAGTGAAGTAGAGAAACGCAAGTTTTGCAGCTTCATTGTAGGCTTCTTTTGACGATTTACAGATAGTCTCTGAATCGAAGTTGATACGATTGACGGTCACTGAAGCTTTAAATCGTGCATTATGGTCTGGTCCGTCTTTTGTATATGAGTATTTTGGCAATTGAAACCTCTTCTTTTGGCACAACTCGTGGAGCTTGGCCCGGTAAATCATCTTTGTCTCCTTTTCAAGACTCTGTTCATTTAACGCTGAAGAAGCTGGAAGGAATTCGACTTATTAGACAAGAGTATTATTAGACAAATATTATACAAGAGAGCTTAAGTCAATATTGTAAAGAATTTATCATATAATCGAACACTTTTTATATTAAATATAAATAAAATATTGAAAAGGTGTTCTTACACATGGTTTTAGGAATTAATGCGTCCTGTATGTAAGTACCAAGGGATATAATTTGCTCAGAGGTTTAGAGGCAGAAGAAGAAGAAGAAGATTAACCACCTTGTCCAGTGATTATCCTTGTTTATAAAAGGACCGGGAGAGTCAATTGTCTTGATAATGATTACTATATACAACCCTATATAGTTTACTTTTTGAAAAACAATCATTTTGAAATGATTTTAGATACATATAATTACTTTATATCTTTAAAATCATTTTAAAAAAAAAACACTAGATATTGATTATTTTAGAGAAAAAACGCTTTTTAATTAAAATTTTATTATTTATAAAAAATATTAAAAAAATATTTCGACATCCAAAATCACTTTAAGTGATTTTTTTAATAATTACCTAGCTAATGTTTTTCTTAAAAGTGATTTTCAAGGTTTAGAGTATTATACTGAATCTAAAATCATTTCAAATAATTATTTTAAAAAGTAATCTCAAACGGGCTCAAAGAATAATCACTTAAAGTGATTTTAGATGTCAAAATATATTTTAATATACTTTACAAATATTTTAATTTTAATCAAAAAGCATTTTTAGCTCCAAAATAATCGATCCCAAACGGGCTCATAGTCTACTTACTAATATAAATATGAATGGTATTAATACCCTACCAATCATAAATGTAAACAATGATAGCAATTTAATATTCTTTTCTATAATTTACATTAATTAATTGAGAAAAGGTATAATTATATTTGAAAAATACTAATTTGATATGCGGACTTAAATTCAAAATATTGATATCTTTTTTGGAATCGAGAACAATTGTTTATTTTTGGATTGGAATTGATTATTTTAGATTTAAAAGCGCTTTTTAGTTAAAATTAAATATTTGTAGAAAATATTAAAAAATATTTTGACATCTAAAATCACTTTAAGTGATTTATCTTTGAGCCTATTTGAGATTACCTTTTAAAATAATCATTTGAAGTGATTTTAGATTCCGTATAATACTCTAAACCTTGAAAATCACTTTTAGTAAAAACACTAGCTAGGTGATTATTAAAAAAATCACTTAAAGTGATTTTGGATGTCAAAATATATTTTTAATATTTTTTATAAATATTAAAATTTTAATTGAAAAGTGTTTTTGGCTCTAAAATAATCAATACCTAGTGCTTTTCCTAAAAGTGATTTTAAAGGTCTAGAGTAATTATATGGATCTAAAATCATTTCAAATGATTATTTTAAAAAGCAATCTCAAACGTGCCCTTAATTGATCTATTTCCTTAACCTGCCTTACAAGATATATATATACGTTCCATAAAGTGAGATTAGCTTGTTATAGGGATGTTGATGAAATTGGTGTGACAGAGGTTCAGTGAGTATATACGCAAGTTGATTAGCTGAATATACATGAGAGACGACAAGTTGGTTGTTTGATACTTGATCCCTCACACAGTGGAAGTCGGTGGCTATATGTTTCATACGAGAGTGATACAAGATTCGAGCATAGATAAGTTACTCCAATATAATCAAAAATAATTGTGGGCCACTTCAGAATAGGGATTTAGAGCTCTTGGGTAACTCTTGAATCCAATTGAGTTCTGACGCAACGGAAGCAACAACACGATATTCATCTTTGGTTTACGAGTATGAAACTGTTCGTTGTTGGTGGATCAGCTGATCGGGGAAGATCTAAAATATACGACATAAGTGGATATTGAGTGTTTATCATCTAACTCAGCAGCCCAATCGCCATCAAAGTAGGCAAATCAAGTGGCATTGGAGTGATTCTGAAGAAAGAGACCATGTGAATGATTTTATTTGAGGTACCGAAAAACACGTTTTATAATATTTCAATAAGTATGTGATCAAGTGTTGACAACAAAAGCGTCATTTGATCGGGTAAGAGTGAGATATTGAAGTGAACCTACAATTTGGCAATACTGAGTAGTAACCGTAGGAGGACTTCCATCTTGGAGTGAGAGACATGATGTAGATAGTGGAAAGTACTCCTTCAACGTCGAGCTTTTCAGTTTTTGATAGAAGATTCATGAGTTGACCAACCAAATTTAACTTGAAATTAGCTAGTTTTTCAATTGGCATAGATTTTGGAAGCCATTAAGATTCCCAAAAATCTTGATATCTTGTCTATTTCCGACTAAATAAGTTTAATCGTATCCCATCCTTCAAAATGACGATTCTAAGCCCATGAGTCACACTGCTTGACTTTAGCATTCAAAATAGTAATAAATGGATGATAAAAGCATTTTATGATTCTGGACACAAGAGAATCCGGTTTAGCATTAAGCTTCTATGCTTGGTTTGCAGAAAGCCAAGTTCATCTTGAGCATATCCTTAAATCCAAGACCACCAATCATTTTTATACAACAATTTTCTCACAAGCCACATGATGTCTTGTTGTTTGTGATATAGTAATCTAGGTTGGAGACATCATTTTAGGTGTTTATACTTAATTATTAGAGATTTTTAATCGGATTTTGATATTTTCTTATTTCTTGATTTGATGATTTATTATTTTTAGAGCATATTTGGTTTAATTTGTGTGTTAATATGAAGCTTTAAAGATATATGGAAATTAATTAGATGTCAATTCCAAATAGATAAGGAAAGAATATATTGAAAGATTTAAGAGATAAAAGGAAGTAGAGATAAAATAGGAAAGGAAAAGATGTCAAGTAAATATAAAATTATGCAACCACGTCAACTAAAGTGAAGATAACTTCAAATCAGCTGGGAATTTGGATGAGCAATCAAAAGGAAAAGTGTATATCTTTTTGCTGCAGTCGTTTAGATATAAAGTAAGTGAAAATAGAACAAATAGCGAAGGAGTTACGACCAAAACAAGAAAACGACATTTATCCTATCTCCTATATTTTAGGAAACAAAATTGAATTGGAAAAGGAGTCCAATTATTTGCCTTCTACTCCAAGATTTCGACCTAGGGTCTTCTTAACACCTATAAATACACCCTTTAATCATTGTAAACATGTAATTTCTTAGTTCTAGACCTTAGATCAATTCTTAGTCATTCAAGAGAAGCAACAAGACCTGTATAGAGGAAGACAAGAAGTTGGGAAGTAGCAAACTCCTCTTTTCCATCATCTCCCTCTATCATTAGGTTAATTTGTATTAGATTATTTAGCTTATCTTTGTTTCTAATTACTTTTATATGTAGCTTATTTCTATGTCTTTAGATATGAACAAATTTTCCCATAGCTTGGGTTTGCATATATATAATCTTTGATTTCTAATTTTTTTATTTGCTTTTATTTTATCTGGGAAAACCTTTTTGAATTGGTTCTAGCTTCTTAACCATATATTTGTTTTATGTTCTTTGATTTATTGACCGTAGTTCTTGTGAATACATGTGTATAGATTACCCCATTAATAGTAGTTAGATGGTCACCCGGAAGGGGTGTCTAATTATTAAAACATCAAATAAGCGTCTAGTGTGCGGTAGTGATCCGGAAGGGCTTGCCTAACTAGATAGTCATTAGAGTTTGAGATTTAATCACCGATCACTGCGCAGGGGTCCCCTTACCCAAGTTCCCTGGTAATTGTTAGGTTGCCACCTAAGTCCACCCGAAGGGGGTTAGTAGGAATATAGAATCCTGGCTATCTATTTATGAGTTTAATCACGCTTATAACTAGAATATTGATTTAAAAGGATAAGTACATACTAAAAACCCTAAGCTATATTTCCCATCTCCATTATTTTAGTTGTTATTTATTTGCATTATTATCTTTTAGATCTGAAAACCAAATAAATATTCTTACTTTTATTGTCTTTTTGTATTAATAAGTAATTTCTTCTACACTTCTTTATATACATAAGTAGATCTAAGTGATCAAATCCCTGCAAACTCACTTTTACTTACTAACTAAACTTACAAAGAATATGTAATACTTGCAGTGAGTTTCTCGTGGTAGTCAAGGATGTGTCATTTATTATTATCTTTATTTATTTATCATGCCTTTTCCCCACCACCACCGAATGTATTCTGTTTTCTCCTAATCCCTTGCCCAAACTTAGCAACCATAGAGTAAATAGCCTTACAAAAAGTTTTTGGAAATAACACAATCACATGATGATTGAAATTGCTTGGAGTACTGATTTAATGTGTATTTCTTTACCACCTCCCAATAGTAGAAGTTGTTTCCAACCCTAAGTCATGTTAAAAATTTATCTTTGGCCCACTAAAGTATTGCCACTTTTGATCTCTAACTTGTCATAATCATTTCAAGATTTTTACCAAGCGAGTTTGCCTTCTTAACTTGGAGAAAAAATTAGGTTCTTAATAACATTAGATGGAGTTCCTATAGAAAAACAAAATGTTGATGTGTCAAAAGTAATCCTTTGACTCGATCATTCACAATACTTCTGAACAACATTTTTGAAATCCATTAATTCATCTTGGTCATAGACATGAAAAATAGAGAATCATCTGAAAAGGAGATGTGACAAAGTCGACCCTTCTCTAGTAATTTTCATACTCTTAATGTTACAATTTCCCGCTCTCAGTATAAGAAAACCAACAAGACCTTCTATTATAAGTGTGAATAATAATGGTGAAGGGATCACCTTGTTTTAATCCACGTGAAGGTTGGATAAGCGGAGTAACTTCTCATTTGACCTTACTTTCAAATGTTACCATAAAAATACAAATTTAAATCCAAGAAATTCATTTATAGCTAAAAACTAATTTCTTGAGGATGAGAAGTATAAAATCCCATCTTTCTTGACCATGGGTCTTGGCCATTCCAATTTTATAACATGTAGTGTTTATTGATAATCTATTAGTTTGAAAAAATGAAAAACTTCATGACCGATTAAAATGTTATAATGAATATTCATGCCCTTAATAAATGCATACTGATTTAGGGGCATGATCTCATCCATAAAAGGTTGGAGTCTTAAAGCCAAGATTTTAGAAATAATCTTATATGCATATTTATGTGTGATATTGGCTAGGAAATCCATATATGTTTCTTGTATTTCATCTTTTGGAATCAATGAATAAGGGTATGATTAAGACCTTCAATGCGATATTGTTAAGGATCGGCCCATGAGCTTTGGACTCAGACATACTAAAAAGAATCTCTTTTGTCTTCCTCCATATTTGGTTCCATGGTTAAAATATCATTCGTACTATTCGTTACATGACATAACACCAACTCTGGAACTTCACTACAATCATTAATGTTTCTTTTCCAAAATAATCTGCTATAGTAACTCTGAAACAAAACTTAAATTCTCTCATTATTTTCTTGCCACACATATTGACTATCTTTAAACCTTAAAGTTTTGTTAAACCACTAACGAATAATATTGGTTACATGAAAATAGTTTGTATTTTTGTTTCTCTTATCCAAGTACTTAATACTCAATCTATCAGGTTTGTACTTCTCTTATATTTCACATAGAGTATCCAATTCTCGAGTCACTTCTTGAATCTTCGAAAGATTAATCTCAGTAGGTTTATCAATATGAAGTTTAATAAGAACTTTTTTCAATTTGTTGATTCAAGATCTATTATTTTGAAAAGTTCTTAAACTCTGATGATCCAAAACCGGATATGTAACATGTTTTTCATGACAAAATTATGCACTGTAAAGATTAGGCTCATCCCCAAAGAAAATTCAATCATATCTTAGCAAGTGGCATCATAACACTAAAAAGATTCAAATCTAAAATCTCTATTGGTCTTAGGTTTCTCTCCATCTCCGTGAATAACCAAAGGAGAATAATCCAGACTAACAATTGAGGGACTACAAGGCAAGTATTAGGAAACTTAACATCCAATCTTGACTACACAAAACCATATCTATAAGTTCTTTAACATTCCTTTTATTAGACCAAATATAATGATAACCTTTTATGGCAAATCGACAAGGTTATTATTATTAATAATAATAATAAAATCACTTAGTACTTCAACCCTATCGTTATGAATATCTTTAACTTCCATTTTGTCACTCACTCTTGATAAAATTGAAATCACCAATAATAATTAGGGATCATTATGAGTACTACCGCAAATATATATTATTTTCAAATTTTTTTCCACTCTTGAAAGTCACCAACAAAAACCATCATAATCATTAATACAACAGATTACGAGATTCTTAGACTTAGAAATACCAACTAGATTGATAAAACACTTCCAAATGAGAATGATACCTCTTGACCTACCACTTTTCCTTTCGGGGTCAACACTATTTCCATTCATCAAATGTGACTGTTTCTCCGATTACTAAAAATATTCGAGGGTAATGATTTAGAATAAGCAAACAAGAATCGGATAAAACCTATTAAGGAGAGACTTAAATATGTTCATTGTTAGAGTTGCCCTAGCACCTTGACAGGTCCATACCAAACAACCCATGTAATTTTATCAGACGTTTACGAAATAATTTGATATCTCTTCGATGATATTAAAAAAAATGAAGTCTTCTATAACTATTCGCTTTTATATCTACCTTATTAATTCTCGGAGTGTAACCGAAAATATGAGCCAAATAATCTAACTTAAGTATACAAATCAATTCTTATGAAGCTAAGTGAATTTTTCCAGCATTAAACTCAATAAAATTTAAGAGCAAGTTCCATTTTTAAGCCATTACATATGGCCTAAAAAAAATTAGGCCGAACATTTAAAAAGTCCATTTTTAGGCCAAATATATTTAAAAGTGCCATTTTAGGTCATTTCACTGATTTCTTGAGATATTTCCTAGATTTTAAGGGTGATTTGGACAATTGAAATAAACGGTATCTTTATTTTGGCCACGTCACACACTAGGAACCCGATTTAAGATGTGTAAATTATCTTTAAAATTTATAAAATATCTCACGAAATAATGAAAATGATCATAAAATTGTACTTTTGGCTTAAAAATGCTTTTTATTACAGAGGAGATCCTGAGGATCGTTGAGAAATAACAAAAAAATACTAGTCTAATACATCATTGAGAAAATTTGGGTTATAGACCACCCTATGCATCTTCCACCCCATTCTATCCCTTGAGAGATTACTCCAAATGTCATCCAGTAGGTCTCAAAGAAGCACAAAAGCATCGCTTTGTATCATGCCCACTCGGGCCAACCAATCTGCACATGAATTAGTCTCCCTATAGATGCCCTTCAATGTGAAGCCTATATTTCTTGCTAGAGCTAACCGAATATACTGACTCCACTACGTCCCTAGCCCTCTACCATTTTCTACCCTCTGTGTTGCCTTAATGGCCTTCCAAGAATTGACTTTTATCTCGACCTCTTTTATTCCTAACCCTTCCACCATCTTCAATCCCTCACACAACGCTATTAATTCAACTACCACCGGAAGATCATGGTTAATTTTCATGATGAAACGAGTTACCGAATCGCCGTTACAATCTCTAATGATTCCATCCCTCCTCCTTTATTATGCCTCTTATTGTAACTACCATCTGTATTTAACTTCAACCCCCTAATGGGCTTCTTCCACCCAAATATAGTCATCACTGACCTACTGGAGTGCACCTTACACGGCAATTGACCCCAAGCTTTAATATACGTATTTGCTAAGTATTTTTCTTTCCTCATAATTACCATCTCGTTAGGAAACTCCCCGCCATTATATGAAATTTGGTTATGCTCTTTCCAAATAATATCAATAAGCGTGCCAAAAAATACACTCCAACTAACTCCTGTGAATAACTTATTATCGATATGTTCTTAAATCACCAAGCGCTATTTGCAAAAAGAGAATTGCTATATATCACCCCTATTTGCTTCACCCTTATTTCACCTCCGATGTGTCATCCTATGTGGAATTAAACAAAAGAGAGAGAAAATAATTAATTGGAGAGAGAAACGATCTTATTGGTTTTTAAAACCTCCACATAGGAGGTGATATAAAGGTGAAGGCAAAAAGGGTGATATATATCTTTACTCTTGCAAAAACAGTACTATTCATGTCACTCGTTACAACTCTATTTTCCGAAGTCATGTCAAACCCAAAAGAATTTCCGTGAAGGTTCTGGTCCAGCTCTTTGTAACGCGCCTCCAACCTTGCGCTGAATAATGTCTCCTAGCGATCTAACCTGTCCCGGAGCTGCTATCCTATCCTGGAGTTGTTGAGAATTTGTGGTGGACTCTCGAGGGCCTGATGCTACTGTAAACAAGAAATTTTTTGTCATGTTCTTGCAAGCCTCTGACCTCCCTTGCCCCTGCCGCTATATATCAATTCCATAGACCCCTACTGTGGATGAAAACTCCAAGTCCCAAGCAATATTTTGTTCCCCAACCCATTCTCCCATCACCAATTTTTGACAACTTCTGCTTTAATTAAGGACCATACCTCTTTGATCTTTATACAATCTCTAAATAGATGAGATGCACTCTCTTTCATAATACCATAAACGCACATAATCTGAATATTTCCAAACACCGATTAACAAGATTACCCCTAGTTTCTAGTCTGTCTTGCACCACCCGCCACAAAAACCCTAGTTTATTTAGGACACTTCAACCTCCATATCTTATCCCAATTACAATCCATAGTAGTTTGCTAGATAAATCTTCCCACCCTTCTGATTTCACCAAATACTGCCCATAACCCTCTCCAATTTATTACATGTAAATTCAAGCAATTTGGGCGGCGAAAGGAAATGCTGAAATTTCTTTCGATCCGATGACCCATCTTGTCACACATAATCATTGACTCTCTTTGCAATATCCTAACTCTCAACCTTACCTATAGCATGATCAAGAAGAGTAGAGTCTCATATCCACCAATCCAACCAAAAAGACACATTACTTCTATTATGTACTAGCCATCGAGATCCCCGTCTCAATATGACAATACCTTCCACGATAGATCTACGCCATTTGCGAATCACTTTGTTTTACCACATATTGAAGAGGTGTCGCCTTGAAATATTTTTGCCTCATTACAATAGGTCATAAATTAAATTTATTATGGAGTAACTTCCAACCTATCTTACCCAAGAGAGCTTTATTCATATCCTCAGTTGAGCGAAAACCAAGCCCTCCCATCTTCTTTGGTCTACACACATCTTTCCATGCGACCTAGTTAATACGCTTATGGTCTTCTGAGGAACCATAAATGAACTTTCTCTAAATCTTGTCTATCTCGTCACAAACATACACCGGTAGCTTTTAACTTGCATGATATACATCGGTGTCGCACTAAGGACTGACTGAGCTAGCGTTATACGTGTCTCTAGTGATAATGTATTACTTTTCCATTTAGCTAACTTTCCTCGTAACTTATTAATAATTTTTTCCAAAAAACCCCTCGGTCTACGCCCTGAAAGAATGTGGATGCCAAGGTATTTACCAATCCCCCCGCTCCTTTTGATATACGCACCTCAACGTGATACTGGATGCCACATCTTCATCAACATTTCTCAAAAAATATATAATCGACTTTTCTTGGCTAATTGTTTGACCCGCGTCTCGGCAAAAAATATTCAAGGTCTTCTGTAACAACACAAAATTATCAATAGATGCCTCCGCAAATAAAATTAAATCATCGACAAATAATATATGAGAGATAGGAGTCCCCCCTGAATTAAGCTGAATAGGCTTCCACATCCCACCTCGACAAGTCCCTGAATGAGCAATTATAGTCTCTCCATACAAATGACGAAAAAGTAAGGTGAAATGGGGTCACCTTGGAGAATTCCTCTCTTAGGCTTGATCTGGGGCAAAGGCGAACCTCTCCAAATTACATTTAACTCATTGTCCTTCGAACCCCGAGATAATCACTGAAGTCCACATAGAAGGTATTCCAACTAGTTCCAACGACTCCTTAATAAAACCCAATCTGATTTTATCATAAGCCTTAGCAACATCCACTTTTATTGCCATGTAGCTCTTCTTACCTTTATAGTATCTTATGACAAAATCAACCTCACTAACGAGCACTACATTATCAATAGTAGACATGTGTGGCAAGAAACTACTTTGAAAAGGACCGATGTAATTCACCAACATAGGTCGCATCTTATTTACCAATCCCTTCATGAAAATCTTGTAGCTCACGTTAATCAAACTAATTGGCCTGACTTGCGTGATATACTCTGGACTTCCTAACTTAGGAATAAAGTGAATGAGCGTACCAAAAGCCTCTTTCTAAAATCTACCCACCGCCAATGCATGTCTGAGTATATCGCAAACCAATGGTCCCACTATATCCCAACGCTTTTGATAGAAGCCCATTGTCATCTGGACCTGGCGCTTTATGAGGCGACATTTGGAAAACAGCTAGACGAACTTCTTCATCTATCACGTCCCCACCTAATAGCTTAATATAACCGACTTCAAATTCCGTGAGACATGGTAGCTCAAAGACACTCGGAGAATCATCTTCAAGGGAGAACATATCCTCAAAAAAAACATTAACCCACACCTTCTTGGCCTCACTGTCCGTAACACGTTAATGACTATCATCTTTAATTCGCATAACATATGCCTTCTCACTCTTAACATGTGTTGGATAATGGTAATATGTCGTATTTCTTTCCCCTGAGTTAATCCATTCCATGTGGGTGGTGTCGGATAGGGAGAGATAATATAAGGGTAAATTAAGATGCAAATAAACACCATGACCTAAACACGGTACTCACTGCAAGTATCACAGGTCGTATGCAAGTTTTAATGATAAGGAAGATTCGTTCCTCAGAGACTACGAAAGTTAGGAAGAACTTATGCAATATAAAGTGAAAATAAGAAAAGCTAGAAAAATAACACGCTGAAAATAAAAGACTATGGAATTTTTGTTTGGTTTTTAAGAATCTAAACAATTAACTAAATCAAATAAAGACTACAAATATAAATAAAGAGATGAAGATAGTATGAGAGTTTAGCTCGAGATCTAGCAAGTAATCCACACTACCCTTGTTTATTCTAATCATATAAGGGAGAATTGTGTGATATGCAATAGCCAGGATTCTAAATTCCTCCTAACCCCCTTCCAGGTGGACTTAGGTGGCGACCTAACAATTACCAGGGGACTTGGGTAAGGGGACCATGCGCAATGATCGGTGATTAATCTTAAACCTAATGACTATCTAGTTAGGAAAGCACTTATAGATCACTACCGCACACTATACGTTTATGTAGTGTTTCAATAATTAGAAACCCCTTCTGGGTGTCCATCTAACTACTATTAAGGTAATCCTATACGTTTGCAACCGCAAGAACTACAGACAATAAATCAAAACACATAAAAGCAGAGAATAAAGCACTAATTTCAATTAAATGCGAACATCCCAAATTAAAATAGATATAAGCAAAGTTTAGGGTTCATACCCATATGCTAATCTCAAGCTAAAATAGAATTAGTTCATATTAAAGAAAGAAATAAAAAGAATTAAAAATTTTAAGGATTGGGAAGGCATGATTTGTTGTCCAACTCCTTCTGATCTTCTCTTCTATTGATGTAGGTTCTTCTTGGTCTAAAGGCTTACCAATGATGATTTTTCTAATGACAAACGGATGTATTTATGGAGTTTTGAAGACCCTAGGTCGAAATCTTGGAGTAGAAGGCAAGTAATTTGAGTCAAAGTCCAACTCAAATTCGTTTCCTAAAATATAGGAGAAGGGAAAACTATTGTTGTTTTGTTTTGATCGTATCTCATTCGTTATTGGTCCGATTCTTGCCTACTTTATATCGAAACAACCGCAACAAAAAGATATACGCTTTCTCTAGATTATCGTTCGTTATTGGTCCGATTTTTGCCTACTTTATATAGAAACGACCGCAGCGAAAAGATCTACACTTTCTCTTTAATTTCTTGTCCAAATTATTAGCCTATTTTAAGTTATATTCACTTTAGTGGACGTGGCTACAGAATTTCAGATTTACTTGGCAACTTTTCCTTTCCTATTTTATCTCTACTTCCTTTTATCTCTTAATTCCTTCCATATCTTCTTTCCTTATCTCTTTAGAATTGATTTGGTATCTAATTAATTTCCATATATCTTTAAAGCTTCACGCTTAACAAACAAATTAAACCAAATATGGTCTAAAAATAATTATTCATCAAATCAAGACAAGGAATAAGAAAATATCAAAATATGAATAAAAATCGATAATTAATTACTCAAATACTGCTAAAATGATGTCCCCAACCTAGATTATTATATCACAAATAGGGAGACATCAGGGTTCTTTGAAATAAAAAACCTTTTCCTGCTCTAATGAAATTTCATATTCCTTTGTCAACCGCTTCTCTAACTTGACAAAGGATAAATTATATGACTGTTGAAGTGCTTTCTGGATACCGGTGATTCTTTCTAACAATATATTTTCGAATTTCCATACCTCCAACTTCCGTCTCATAACATCAATGTTTTCCCCGAGGCCCCTCCCCCTTCATCCAGATCTTCTCAACTAGTTCTCTAAATCTCTCATGATGACACCAAGCACCCTCTAATTGAAATTGTTTCTTACCAAGATTCAAAGGGGATGTGTAACTAGGGTGGTGACAATGAGTACATGATCGGAATGCACACACAGAAGGTGAGAAACTTTAGATGCTCCAAAACATTCGTACGAAAGTCGATTACCATAAGCTCTATCCATCCGCTTCAATATATGAAGCCCGATCCATGAATCTGGGTCCTTCAAACCCCATATCTTCCATCCCATACTGGTCCCTCAATCTTTCAAAATTTACCATCTAACGCTTCGTACCCTCTACTCCACCTATCTGATCTTCTAGAACCCTGATCCAATTAAACCCCCCCACCATTAACCACGATTCCTTTATATGCCCTGATGCCGCCTCCAATAACTCCCATAAGGAATTTCTTATCTAACTCTTAGTACTTGCATAAACTATATAGAATATCCAAGATACACATGAGTATTTAGAAATTCGTAAATTAATTACCTGTTTACTAGCCGATAAAATCTAGATCGAGAAGTTTATTTGGTTCCAAATGACGCAGATTCCTACAAAGAAGCCAACTACCTCAAATATGATAGATTTCTCCATCCAAAGTGATTTGATGATAGTTGTTGCTTCGACCCCCGAAGCTTTAGTCTCGACTATCATCGAAAGAAAAGGCTTGTGACGCTCATTAAGATCCTTAAAGGCGCGCCTAAAACCATCATTATAGCACCTTTAAAATTCCAAAATAAAACATTATCGGGCGATTAGTCGTAGACCAATTCCCCCCAAAATAACTATTTGTTGTACTATACATATAATAATATAATTAAATAAAGGAAAGATAGAAAATTCAAACCAAGGTTTGGTTTGCAAAACCAAGGTTTGGTTTGCAAAACCAAAGAGCTAGATCTCAGAGAGTTTAGTAAACTCTCTCTCCTCCTTACAATCCATAGCAATCACCTCTGTATTATCCGCCCTCCATCTGAGACACCTGGTTGTTTTGCAGAATACTTGTGCGGGCTTCATCCGTAACCTAGACAAAAGCTTCCTCTCTGAAAGGTTCCTAACTACACCCAAATCTCGCCCCGAAGCCATATTAGTAGCCTCATGTTCGATTCCAAGAACACGTGCAACAGAGTTCCCTTTTGATGAATCAGTCACTTGCAGTTGATTCCCTTAGAAGGGTGTCGATGTGGAAGACTCATCATGGTTTCTCTCAGTCAGTGAAGCGCCTAAATTTATTTTATCGCCCCTCTGAACATCTGGTAGTCCATCCTCTAACTCCAATTATTACCAGCCCCTAAATATTCCTTAATTACAATTTGTTCGTTGTGCCCATTGAAAACACCAATAAAGACAATTCCCTTCCTCATTTCAGCCCAATGCAATCATGGACCCATCTCCTATCGTACCCTCACAACTAGCACTCTCGGTAAGCTCATGACGACCCACTACTTTACTCTCACCATTCCCATTGTTCGCACCACCTTATGCAATATAGCCATTCCTAAGACCTGATTTCTCACACTTTTTTGTTTGGTTTTCTCCTTACGTTTCAGGGAAGGACCAACTAGATGCCCAACCACTACCTTTTGTTTACTCGAATTGGAAAAACCACCTTCCAATCTATTAGACGTAGAATCAATCACCACATGATGTACATTCCCACTGCCCATACCAGTGTCAACTACTTTATCCGCATGCGCCATATTCTTATCAGTAACAATTCCCACGGGCGCACTATATTCCCCTCCCTTACCGCCGCTTTCGCTACTCTTTCCCCTATTTAAGGACACTAATATTCAAACCTCGACCTCTTTGCCGGCTCAATATTTGGTGCACTCTTCTTTTTATTCGGCTACATCCCCCCTTTTTTACCTCCGATATTGCTTCCCTTCTGAACCGATCTTTGTTGTTGGTATCCCCCATTATTATTGCATGGTCGACCTCTCGCCCGATCCACTGCCATCCACTCTCCATATAACGGATTACCTTTGGTCGCCCCGTTTGAGGATGCCCTACTAACCTCTTCCTTTTTCTTATTACTCTCCCCCACTTAGAATGCCACAATCCTCTTTAATATAACCAAATTTTCCACAACTAAAACATTCGAGGTGTAATCCTTCATATTCAACTTCTTGGAGATGATTATGAATGCGAATAATCTAAACAAAAGGCTTATCAAGTTCAACTTCCACCGCCATTCGTGCAACATTACCTCAAGCACGTGATCTCGTAACGAATCCATATGCGCCATATTCCCAATTAGATTTCACATAGAGGTGAGTATCTCCTCTATGTAATTCATTAACGATAACTAAGACAATCACACACAAACAATTGTTCTGATAATCTGTGCGTCCTGGGGCATGAAATAAGGATCCCAAGGCCAAACTATCAAGTATATGTCTAATATCATCCACGGACCCCCACTCAGAGCTTTCTCAAAATCCCCGGAACTAGTAAACTGAGCCATGAAATAACCAATTCCTACCTCGACAAGATCCATATGAGCTTTTAGCGACCATATCTGGCTTAGTTTATAGTTGAAACCGATGTTATAACCGAGTAAACGTATAATTTGCCATACCTTGCACCCTCGACGCTTTTGTTCTGTCATTCTTATTAGTTACGGGTACGTGGTATCTCTGGCCAGAATGTTATCCTCCATTACGAATTCCTCCATGGCATGCCCTATCCCAGTTGTTCTTGTGGTCTCTGCACTCTCTTTATTAGTGTCCAAATTACCTTTCCGTGATAGCATCCCACCTGTTCCATCCTGGATTATCTCCAGAAAGGACCTAGCTCCCCCTAACCTCTGCGGCTAAAGAGCCTTGTCCAACTGTAATGTAAACCCATTATGTACCTCATCCTTATTACCTGTTGAACAAAAAAAATCCTTATTACATGCAACATAGACGTTCCCATGAGTATTATTAGTCACACTATTAATGATATTACCTAGACTAGCGACCCCCTGCTCCGCGGATTTGCATATCATCTGGTGATCCCCTTTCGAGTGTGTTTCCTCATTGCCTACTGCAAGAACATTCTCTGTGCGCACGTTGTCATTCGCGAAAGTCGGGTTTTGTATTACAGTTAGCATTGTCGCTATTGGGTGTCCTTCCTCCGCCGAGACACCGTCGATCACAGCGATATCTATAACCCCTTCTACTGTAACAATTGTCCTTGTTGCGCCTTCTTCTGCTTCCCCCGAAACCGGGGATAGATCATCCGTATCTACGTAATTAAGCGCTCTCTTTGATGATCTTTGCGCCCCCGCTCTTTTATCACCGTTTAACACTAGAGAGCTAGGATTTCCCTCTCTTTGAACATTCTCCCCGAACAATATTAGGCGTTTAGTGGATAAATGCCTCACACTATTCAATTTTTCTTTAGAAGGGTTAATTTTAGCACTTGGATTTGCCGGCAAGGACGAAAAAGCGTTTGGAGCGACTGTCGTATTGCGTACTTTGTTCCGGCAGCAGAATCCGGTGGTTGCGGTAGCGGAATTTCCTTCCATCATAGTTATTGTTACTCCCCCAGGAAAAAAACTTTCGAAAAAGGCAAGAAAGCCCAACTGAAAAGAAAATAAAAGAACAAAAAGCTTAAAACCATTTAAAAAGAAAAAAAAGCCAGCCCATAATAAAACAATCCCACTATCTAAACTACATAAAAGAAATTTCGAACAAAAAAACTAAGGTAGTGATTGGTATACTGTAATGGATTTAGTCAGTAATGTAATGAGTTCAGTAATGTAATGAGATTGGGAATGTAATGAACTTTGTAATCACTATACAATGCTTGGTATGCTATCTGAATAGGGATGTAATGGCCTGGTTGTTTCAACCTTGTGCTAATAACTAGTTTAATTAAATAAGATTGTAAATAAATTATTTAAGATATAAGATAATTATTTTATTATTATAAAATATAAATAATTTTAATAAAATAGAATATGAAAAATAAATTATTTTAATAATTTTAAATAATTTGTATATACAGTGCGATAAATCTTAGATTTATACATTTCGGTTTTAACTTTTATTGAGAATGTATGATGGTATTATGATTGATATAATTTAAAATTCAATTGGTTAGTTATTGGTTAGGTAACTTGTTTATATGTTATATAGAAATAAAATTTTAATAATTTAATTAAAATTTTAATTTCATGTTAATATTTTGATAAATATATTGATTCATGATTTATGGGTATGTGAGAAATAATAAAAAAATTGGTATAATTAAGTATATTATGGTTAAATATATCACCGATATATAAAGATTTTATATAAGTATATACGATTTATGTATGTACGTAGTAAATATAATATAATTTTTTTAGTTTCTAAAAATAATAATCTGGATTTTTACATATTTGATTTAATAAAAAAAAAGATATGATAAAAAATGTGTAATATATTAAGTATAATAAAATTATTTTAGTTTGTTAAAAGAAAATATCCATTACGATTACGATTACAATTGTAATGAGTCATTCATGGGTAGTAGCTATGTAATGAAAAACCACATTTTCGTTGTAATGTGATTACGGAAAACATACCAATCACAGTAATTATGTTTAAATCAGTAATGTACAGCATACCAATTACACCCTAAATGAAAGAATGTTAAGTCCATAAAAGAAAAAAGAGCCAATTAGAGATTAATGCCTATTAAAAAACTTATTTAAAAAAAGGTGCCTAGAATAAGATTTTTTATAGAAAAATGCCTCATCCCAAACTACCCTTATAATTAACAATTAAAAAAAAGAAAGTAGAAAAAAAACAAAACAAAAACTAATAATCACACGCGCGCGTCCGTGAATTTTTTTTAAAATCGTCATAACTAATTCTAAAAAAATAAAAAAAATAAAAAAATTATATATTTGGATAAAGCAAATTAATATTTACGTCTATGATTTTTTCAGAATTTTTTGAATTTTTTGATTTTTTGAATTTTTTTGAATTTTTTAATTCGCAGAAAATGGAATTCCATGTTTTAAACATGGAATTCCATGTTTAAAACACGGAAACATGGAATTCCATGTTTTGATATAAGGAATTTGTTTTCCGCAGACACGAAATTCACTATTTAAAACATGGAATTCCATGTTTAAAACATGGAATTCCATGTTTTAAACATGGAATTCCATGTTCTGCGAATTAAAAAATTTTAAAAAAAAATTTTAAAAATCAAAAAATTCAGAAAATTCCGAAAAAATCATAGACGTAAATATTAATTTGATTTATCCAAATATGATTTTTTTCGATTTTTTTGATTTTTTTTGAATTAGTTATGGCGATTTTAAAAAAATTTCACGGACGCGCGCGTGTGATGAAATTAGTAGTAGGTGGTGGTGGTGGTGGTGGATGTGGTGATGGTTGTGGTGGTTGTAGTGGTAGTGGTGGTTATGATGGTGGAGGCGGTGATGGTGGTGGTGGTGGTGGTGGTGGTGGTGGTGGTGGTGGAAATACCCTATTATTTGTTTAAGATTTAAAAATAAATATTGTATTAAAAATAAAATAATATATTTAATAATAAGGATAGTATAGGTATAAAAAATATAAAGGGGATGTTTTCTATAAATAATTGTTCTATGAGGTATTTATCTCTAAATAAGAAAATTAGAGGCTTAAAAAAATGAAAGGCATCATTAAGGAGGCATTTATCTCTAATTACCCCAAGAAAAAATCAAACTTATTAGAAGACAGCCCATAATAAATTTTTCAGTAACCCACAAACTCCATCAAGCCCAAAAGAGACACAACAAAAGGAGTAATGATCCAATCCAAACTCATTTCATCTTGTCCATCAGATGAAATATAAGCCAATCAACCTTGTCCATCGCATTTCATCTTCTCCATCAGACCCTGCACTATAACAACTTCAAATTCATCTCTTCATACTCATCCCCACTCAGCCGCTCTCCTGCACAGAAACCGACACGGGGTTCACTCTCCACCAACACTGCTTGCTAAGGTAAAGAATCAATATTTACCATCGAAACTCGAAAAAATACAATAAAAAACTGTATTTAATTTCAACCTAATCTCATCACTTACAAATTTTCAGATTTAAGTTCATGTTTAATTGCACTATTGCGTAATATATTTATTCACAAATCCCGCGAAGGTCATAAATATGACCGTTGGAAGTTTTACCGTATGAAGCGCTCTCTGGGGAGGGATGCTTATGAGTTTTGTGGGTCCGTGACTGTCTTATACTGAATATTTTGAATTTTTTTGCAGTAAATATCCATTTTAAGCCACTTCTGGAGATTTTCTTATAAATTAGTGTTTGGAATTGGGTTGTAAACTTAGGCAGCTCGAAATGGTGTTTACAATTTCTTCATCCTCCTTTAAAGTTATTCACCAATTTAAGTTTCTATATAATGATTCAAGACTTCAAAAAAGTGCTACTTCTTGCCCAAATTTTGCGGTTCAATGCAATCTTCAACTTACCAAGAAATTTACTCATAGTTTTCGAAAGAAGCCACATAGTGGCTATAGATTAATAGCGAGTAAAAACAGTAACAGTAATTTAATTTACGAGGAAAGTAATGTCGTAAACAATTGGGAGAACCAAGAATTATCAGAAGAAGATGAAGGATCACCATGGGAAGGGGCAATTATTTACAAGAGAAATTCTTCGATTACACATATAGAATATTGCACTACACTCGAAAGACTCGGCCTTGGAAAACATTCATCCGAGATCTCGAAGAAACGTGCTTCAGAGATGGGTTTAAAGGTCATAAAAGCCGTAAATAAAGATAATTACGATGGTACCCCTGTTCTTATTTCAATAGACGTTACAAGGAGGAAACATAACTTGAGACTTGATGGAATTATCAGAACAGTCCTCTCTCTAGGTTGTAATAGGTGTGGTGAACCAGCTGGTGAGAGTATTTTTTCAAACTTCTCGTTATTACTGTGTGAAGAACCCATTGAAGAACCAGATACTATAACAATGGGTACTATTTTCGGGGATGATAAATTTACGAGCTTTGGGAAAAACGAAGAGGAAGGGGATGATGATTCTATAGATTTAGATGATCGATTATACTTTCCTCGGGAAGAAAAAACGATTGACATATCGAAACAGATTAGAGATATGATACATGTGGAAATTACCTTTAATGCAATTTGTGATCCGATGTGTAAAGGAATATGTCTCAAATGTGGTGTGAATCTTAATATTGGTAATTGTACTTGTGCGACTCAAAAGGTAGAGGTGAAAGGGCGACCTTTAAAGAAGCAAATGCAGCAAAAATGAATGGTTTATTTGCGATTGCACTCGTATTTTACTCTCAGTACAGTTAGTTTTGTAGGTAGTTGTTTTATCATCTGCTAAGACTGATTGGTTCTAGTTTCAAATCCGAGGTGATTTTTAATTTATTTTTAGCTTGTTTTTTGTTATGAGTATTCACATTGATGTAAGTAAAAGAATTATTGATCGCTTTGTATGAAATCTAAATATAAAATAAGCACTTCCAAAAGTATATTGGTCATGGTAGGCCTATGATACCGACCCAACCCAAATTCTAATGGCGTCGATCTTGGGCCTGTTTAGAAGTGCTTATTCTTTTGGAGTAAACATACGGTTTTTAGAATAAAGTCTAAAATTTGAAAATATTATTAAAAATAATTTTAAAACCTAAAATCACTTTTAAGTGTATTTTTAGGAAGTATATATTTGGTTGTTTTTTATGAAAAGGTTTTTTAAAGGTTTAAAACACTTTAAAAGTTCTAGAAACACTATTTGCTATTTTTCTGAAAAACACTTAAAAGTGTTCTAGAATGTTTTAATTCTTAAAAATGCATGTTTAGTGTTTGTTTGGATGTGTTTTTTTTAGAAGCATTTAAAAACATTTAAATTGTAAAAAATATTTTTAAGAAAAATACCAAATTGGTGTTTCTTAAAAAAAACAACAAATTAGTGTTTTCGTAAAAAACATTTAGAATGATTCTGGAGTTCAAAATTAATATTAATAATTTTTCAAAATTTAATTCTAAAAATGCTTTTAACTTTTAAGTTTCAAAATTATTTTTATAATTTTTCAAATATTTAAATTTTTTTCTAAAAGTGTTTTTTCATCCTAAAATAAACACTTTCAAACACAATAACTTAAAAGCTAATTTATATTCTAAAACATGTATGAAGCACAAAAGAAAAACTCGTGATCCATGATCCTGGCCCCATTATTTATGCTTTTGTATGTATGCTCAATAGAGCCTTTAACAATATTTTTCAAATGTAACACAATTCGTGATTGTTGATGGCTCCTTCCTTTTGAAGATTGTCAGGTTAAGACCATAAATTAATATTCTTTGCTAGCTCGTTCGTTAGCTAAAGGCAAATAGAAACTCATTACAAATTTTGATCGATATTCTTTGCTTGCTGTCACTAAAGGCTAATACTTTTTCTTTTCATTGATATTGGCTTATGAGTGAATATTGATACTTGATACTTAATAGTCCTTATTATACATAAGAGTATAGTCTGTTTCTCTTTCGCTACAAATCATTCATGGAAAACAACATAAATGTTGAACATGATATTGAATCAAGGGGCAATACCTCACCCATGCCTTTATCGGCGGCACCGGAACCACGTTGGAGTCAGCCTCTTTATAAAGCCTTAATGAAAAAGAACTGGAATGTTATCAAAGATATCCTCGATAGAGATCCAGAAGCAATCAATGGTCCAGTTGGAATAAAGAATGATATGCCATTTTATTTAGCAATCGAGTGTAAAATGCCGGTGCATATTATAAAGAATTTAGTTAATCTGACGCCACTTGAGAAACTAAACTCATCTACAACTCACGGCAAGCCAAAAAATTCTACTGCCATTCATATGGCTGTATCAAATAACGATTTTTTAGCAGTTGAACTCCTAATATCGAAAATCCCTTCAATGCTTAATAGCCTTAATGGTTTAGATCAAACACCACTTAAACATGCTTTATATTTTCGCAAGAAAGAGATGGCTTATTATCTGCTGAATCTCACTTCAGTTTATGTAGAAGATGAGGAATCTCAGCCTAAAGATGAGGATACCATAGACCACCTCAAGTGGGCAATTGAACGTCGGATGTATGGTGAGAATATTTTATGTATCATTTTATTTTTTCGGTCAATTTTCACAAAATTTATAACCTTTTTCTTTACTATACTACTACAGATTTCGCGTTCAATTTAATCGATCAATATCCCAAGTTGGCATTGGATACTGCTCTATGGAAACTGCTGATTGAGAACTTTGAAAATTTACCTTGTCGAAGCAGATTAAATATGTTGCAGTCAACTACATATTCTGGTAAGTGTCCTTCATCCACTTCTCTAGGTGATTATTGTTATAAAATTATTTTGGACGTCAATATAATTTAATTTATCATATTTAAATTGATAAAGGATCTAGATTAACAATGTCGTTATAAGATATATAGTTATATATTTACATGCTTTGAAGTAGACTTAAGCTTTAAATTAATATGGATGAAGCTTACACATTTAAGAGGTTAATCTTTAGGTTTTCTTACTATTTTTCAGCCACTGCTCCACCCTTAGAGTCGTTGGTCCATCGCCGTCGCCACCGCTTTGCCATAGGTACATTATGTGGAATCGTGGTACCACTTTAAATGTTTACTATATATAATACTTTTGTCCATTTTATATTTTAAAAATAATATTGAATTTGGAATTAATACAGTTCCAGCAATCAAGCATTTAGGCATGTTGAAAATAAAGCATCATGAGGAACTTGAACGTGTGAGAATCTTGTGCATGAAAATCAGGATGTCCAGCGAATCTGATAGTCTTCCAATCATACGCACTGTGTTCAAATCAACAGTACGAAATGGAATGCCTAGTATTATTGAAGGGATTTTAAGAACATTTCTTGATCTACAGGATTACATAGATAATATTGATACGATTGAACGTGTATTCAAGTATGGAACTTCGGATAGTTCTAAGAAAACATTACATGCACTACATAAACGAATCGCATGGTATGAATCTATCAGGTGGTCTGTAGACAATAATGGAAATAACTTCATGCATTTGGTCGCAAAGAGGGCACGAAGAAATCAACCCGAGGATAATTCTAAAAATGTTCTACAATTGCAACAAGAATTTCGGTGGTACAAGGTAATCCATGCTCTTCTCTAAAATGTTATTATACAGTTTTACTATAAAATGTATTATTTCTTATGTAATTTGAAGTTTCGTAGATGATAGATATTTATATTAGTATTTCATTGAAAATAACATATATGTGTAAATATACAGGTGGTCACTAAATTATTGGAGCTATCTTGTTTGACACACTTAATTATATAGGTTCCAAACTAATTAGTAGTTTATAAAAATGTTTCGAAATCGAACATTATTTTATCCAAATAATTTCAAATCATCCATTCGGTAAGTCATATAAACAGTTGAAAAATACTTTATATGTGCACAAAACTTTTGGTGATTTTGTTATTAAATAAAACAAATAAATGAAATATTGTCGATTACAATTTTGCATATGCACATAATTTGAAAGATTAGCTATTTTTATAATAGTTACTCCACTAATAACATAGTTGATTTGGAACTATATTGATAAACTAGAAAGAGTATTAGTTAAATAGTTCAAACAAGCCTACTTTGATAGTTTAATGGTCCTTACCTTAGGAACAATTACCCTAAGTTGTAATGCCTAGCAATAATATATTTCTAACTACACTTGACCTGGCCTAGTAGGAAATGGAGAAATTATTGCCTGCGGATCTACAACTTAGAAAAAATTCAGATAAACAACTACCTTTGGAAGTATTTGGTCAAGAACATAACAACATGCTTAAATCTGAAAGCGATTGGGTAACAAGTATGGCAACTTCATGCATGGTAGGAGGATCACTAGTGGCCGCGGTGGTGTTTGCAGCTGCAATTACATTTCCAGGGGGAAACAATGACGAAGGCATTCCAAATTTTTCAAAGAAAGTTGCTTTTAAAGTCTTTGCTTTTTCAGACGCGTTTGCTCTTGTTTGTTCATTAACAACTGTCGTTACTTTCTTGTCCATTTTTACAACTCGTCAATCTGTGAAAAGTTTTCTATATGACGTGCCTAATAGATTGATAATCGGATTAATATCGATGCTCCTTGCAGTGGCTTTTGTGATGGTTGCATTTAGTGCGACGATATATCTTCTTTTCGCAGAGGATTATAAATGGATTATTTATCCTACAGTTGCACTTTCCTTCATACCTGTGTTCTTCTTTGCATACTTGCAGCTGCCTTCACTAATAAGCATAATTAGATCCACGTATCGGTGTAAAATTATGGAGGATAATACAATGAAATCAACTAACGAGGGAATATTTTTATATCTGCCGAGCAAAAATAGAACAAGGCCAGAGTTCGTGAATATAGCAGATATTGATGCAAGTTTTGATATTGTAAATTGAATACATGTGTTGTGTATATAGGTTCTGCAATTATTTATTAGTATTGTTTAAGATGAATATAATGATGTACTAAATGCTAATTATGACAATGACCATGTATCTAATTATGAACCAAATGCTAATGATGACAATGACGATTCCGAGCTTGTGCCAATTGATAATCGCTCTCACTTTACAACTGAAATTTATTTAGTGCATTGAAGAATCACTTAATCCCCTATTAGTTCTGAAGGACATTTGGCAGGTTTGCCATTGCAAGTACTAAGTGGATAATGGTAATAAACATAATTTGTTCAAGCTTATATTGCCAAAAACGTTAATCTATTGACTGAATCAAAGGTACAAATTGTTGTTGAAATGGTAAAATGGCCTAAAATTGATTTTGGAGTGTTTGTAATGCTGAGTTGTTGACTGAATTGTTATCTATTTATTTGTCTTATCGGTAGTGAACTGTATGTGATGTTGTGCTTCGTGTCTTGTGGTTGGCAAATGAGGTTATTTTACAGGGCAATACCACCAAACCAATTGCAGATGAGCTTCATGATGCTATGGTTTCTCTAAATTGGGGCAAATATTTATCTGAATTGGATCTTTGCCCCGGCCTATCACCAAATTCAGGTTCACCAATATGAAATCATATACATCCGATACACACGATGGACAATACGAATTTCTTGTCATGCCTTTGGATTGACCAATGCTTCCTCTGGCCTCTACATTCCAAGCGGTAAGAATGCTACTTTTAGACCCTTCTGAAGAATCTTCATACTGATCAACCAAATAGTTGACAGAGTTACTCATCAAAGAAGGGGGTAATGCAAACAGACAAACGCACCAGGTGGAAATAACAAAATAATAAGACCTCAAATGAAAAGAAAAAAACTTCAAAATATTCACTGTACATTATTTGCCTGGGGTTGTAGTTCAATCGGTCAAGCCAAAGCTGCAGGTTCATAGACTCTTTTGCATCGACTTCATTAAAACTATATCCCTAAGATACAAAACATTATTCAATTTCTACCCTAATATATATAACTAGCCAAAAAAATTATCTACCACCATCATCAAAGATTCTCAATACCATGTTTCACGAAAGCTTCATTCACCAGATAATATACTCTTGATCTGCCTTCCACGTGAACATAATACCTCAAATTGACCTTTGTATTTTACATACTCTTTTCCATCAGAGTCAGCTTAACTCACACTATCACTAAGAAGCAAATCATACAATATTTACAAACTCTTACTCCTCATGCCTATTTTCAATCTCATACACAAGTCACAATATATACAACACTACACCTAACACTCAATGTTGTAAAGCCGGGAATTGCCTCGCTCGAAGCCTGAGCACCCATTGCCGGCAAACTCCAATAAAAAAGAATATGCAAACCAAACATATAGCACATATATCAAACAATCTCCGCACACCCAACCCTCCTGCATATCAACAATCAATTAGCACAAAAATTCGATTAAAACCCTAGTATGAGACAATAAATTTTACCATACCTGTTGGAATAAAATCGAAATTGCAGGTATTGTAAAAACAAGCCAGCACTAGCTGCAAAAAAAGAATAATTGAGACATCATTAAACGGATTTCAAGACATTTTGTAACTAAGAACATGGAGAAAAAACTTACGCCGAAAAAACGCATCATGTAATAGTTGAGTCTAAATCTATCGGGATCTATCAAGTTCTGGAAAACCATCCCCATAAGCAGTGGAGACGCTTGTACCTTCTGTTAAAATGTCGAAGCATAAGATAATTATTCCTGTAATTATCATTAAACATAAAATTCCTTTTAAATACTTACCATGAAAAGGCCGTGGAAACCACCAACATAAAGGTGATTATATTGCTTAATGTTATTAAGAACTCGCAAAACTTCTTCTTCTTGTTTGAAGAGCAATGAAGCCTCGGGAGCTAACTTGCTTATCAGACGACAGCATATCGGGCATTTACACCTTGCAAGTGCAGCTCTATATTGCCAAAATTGTAAAATACAACCAGCTACACAGACAAAGGAAAATCATATCAGAATCTACCTAGTAAATTCCGTATCCAATAGATTCTGAACACATTCGCAATACCAACCATTAACAAAAGATAATAGAATCTTTTATCACAAACAAATATTAAGTTCAAACTTTTTCATTTCTTAGTTCTTAGTTCTTAGATCTACTCTGATCCAAAAAGCAAAAAAGAGAAAAGAAAAATGAAATATAACTTCATAAGTTTTAAACGGTTGATCTAAACTTCTCTGCTTATAAACATGAATATTATATACATAAAAATAACTAATTAACATTACCACTAATCAAATGATGAGAA
Organism: Nemophila menziesii; assembly: GCA_029959085.1. Taxonomy (NCBI): domain Eukaryota; kingdom Viridiplantae; phylum Streptophyta; class Magnoliopsida; order Boraginales; family Hydrophyllaceae; genus Nemophila; species Nemophila menziesii. The sequence continues at coordinate 20,109,216 of JARWIR010000007.1, read as the reverse complement.
ACAACTAAAACTTAAAAATTACCTTTTTGGGGTCAATTACCTTTTCAAAGTTAAATTATACTAAATATTATGGGATGCTCCTAAGAGGGAAGATCCAGGAGGCAGTGAGCCTCCGGGCAAGGTATGGATTTTTTTTTCAAAGTAACTTATAACCCCAAAAAGGATATTTTGTGCCAACGACTCTAATTTTTAACTTTTTTTTACCACTGAAGCTCCCATGACACCCTAGTAGCTCCATCCCTGTTTTCAACATTTTCTTTCTCTTTTTTGCTTTTTTTTAATGGGACAACATTTAAAAAAAAAAAAAAAAGACACACACAGACACCCCATCGGCTAATTTTCATCTTAATCAAGAAAGCACAAAAAAAGAAAATCCTATAAATGTAAAAAAAAACTGTAATATGAATTAAAAATTTAAAAAAAAAAAAAAACATCATACATACGTACCACAATACCAATGACCGCAATTGGTTTTACATGGAAAAGTAAAATCCCCAAAACAAATTGGACAGCAATCATCCTCAGGCGGTCTTTCACCATCATCATTATCCATGAAAATTACATTTCCAGAAGGTTTCATTTTTTTTTTCTTGTGGTGGTTCTTTCTCTCTTCTCTGTTTATTTTTTTAATCTTTTGTGTTGATCTCTCTTTTAATTTTCAGACCCAGAGACATGCAATATGTGGAATATAAATAATATATTGATTGATTGATTGATAGCTACATAAATACCAATACAATACAAATGTTGTCATGAAGGCGGCAGTTCACCGCGAAAATGATAAAGCCATGACACTTAGCTTACGGGGTTAGATGACACGTATCTGTGAGTAATGCTTTTGGGACCCATTGGCATTATACGTTTCTTTTTCTTATCCTCTAACTACCCGACGAATTCTGACGGACTGTGTGATATTTTCAATTGTTTAAGCTTTAAATATATGAGTGTTTCATTAATCTATTTTATTAAAAATATAATTTTAAAATATTTTTCCACAAAACACTTTTTCCTTTTCTTTTTATTATTACTTTTATTAAAATAAAAAAAATTTAATATATATTTAAAATATTAAATATTTAAAAAAAAAAATTATATAAGAGATAATTCCCAATTAATTATACTTTCACATTTTTCATTTCTAAAAAAAAAGAGGAAATTACTTCCTATTTACTTACAAATTTTTAATTTAATTCTCACTTAAACACATTGTCATATTTACCTTCTAATTTTTTTCTTATGTGATTTTTTTATTTTTTATTGTTTTTATTGTTTTTATTTTATTTTTTATTTTTTTAATATTTATTTTTAATATTTATTTTTAAATTTTTTTTCAATCTTCTTTTATTTCTTTCCGAATTTAAAAAAAAAACGAAATTTCGAGTTATGTGTTGTTGTAACGCACAAATATAGATTTACGTGTTCATGTAACACACAAAGTCATAAAATCGATCTAAAAGATTCTCTTCTTTAACAAAATTGTTTTTTTCTATTTATTAATCGCATATACCCTATTTTTATTCGTCTTTAGCAATCTTGATATATTATCTTTTTGTCCAACACTTTTTTGTTATTTTTGTGTGTTAATGTTTTAGGGTTCTTGATTTTGTTTATTTCAATTCTGTGTATTCATGGAACACACAAATCTCGAATTTGTGTATTCATAGAGCACATAAAAATCAAATTTATGTATTCCTAGAATACACAAAACTTGATTTTGTTTATTCCAATTCTGTGTATTCCTGGAACACACAAATCTCAAATTTCTGTGTTCCTGTAACACACAAGTCTCTGATTTGTGCGTTCCTGGAACACACAAGTCTCAGGCTTGTGCATTCCTGGAACACACAAATCTCTGACTTGTGTATTCATGGAACATACAAATCTCAGATTTGTGTATCATGGAACACATATAAATCAAATTTGTGTATCATGGAACACATATAAATCAAATTTGTGTATTCATGTAATACACAAAACTTGATTTTGTTTGTTTCAATTTTGTGTATTCCTAAACACACAAATTGCAAAATTGTGTATTACTGGAACACACAAAACTCAAATTTTTGTATTCTTGGAATACAAAAAACTTGATTTTGGTTGTTCCAATTTTATGTGTTCATGCAACACACAAATCTCAGAATTGTGTGTTCATGGAACACATAAAACTCAAATTTGTGTATTCTTGGAATACAAAAAACTTAATTTTGGTTGTTCCTACAACACACAAATCTCAGAATTGTGTGTTCATGGAACCTATTAAAAAAATTCGGGCAAAATAAGATTTCAAAAAAAAATTGAAAAATAAATCGGGAAAAATTTTGTAAATTTTTTTTCAAAAAGAAAGATAAAAAAATAAAAATGAAAATTTTAAATAAATAAATATTATTATAATTAAAGTAATTAATTGTGTATGGGTATTTTTTGTGCTTAAGTAGGAATTAAGTTCAAGTTGTAATTAATTGGGAATTTTTACACTTTCCATGTAATTAATTAGGCATTGCCCCTTTATATAAAAAGATTGCACCACTAGATTGGACGACCAAGGCTCTGACCAGTAAGCTAAACCAACTGGTTAATAATTATTCTTTAATATATGCAAAAATATATACTAAATAAAAATATTGAAACAAAAGGTATCACTACTACATGCGGTGTTTTTCGCGAAGAGAGGTTTAGCGAGGACATCAATGTTCTCGCTAAAGTTGATATCTTTCGCGAGGACTTTAAATGGCGAGGACATTTGTCGTTGTCTATATAGGATCGGATTATCGGGGAAGATAAAGAAGTGAAAAAGGGATTTTGTCATCACAAAAGATACTATCCTTCGCGAGAACATCTTTGTCGTCTCCTTTGTCGGTCTTTCGTGAGAAAATTTCATGTCTTTATTGAGGACAATGTCCTACAAAAGAAAAAACTGAAAAATTAGAGGTGTTCTTTGGCGGTTTGCCGTCCCGCTAATTAATTTCGCTAGTCTTTAGCGAGGACATTTGTCCTCGCCAAAGATCACTGTTAATAATATATACACACATCATACTTCATTTCGCCACCTCCATCAAAAACTTATCCACAATAATCTGACTACTCCGATCACCCAAGCAACCGCCGATTACAAGTGTTGATTCTATTCAACTACAACAACAAATTTCAACAACACTTAGGTAATTTCTTTTCCGAATATCATTGATTTCATTGTTTCTTAATTTTTCTTATAAATTTTTACAAAAACCTAATATTCTTCTTTTTTTCCTGTGATTTAAAGTAATTACGAATGATCATGGCTTTGTGAACCTTCTCATTCGACTATCACGATATGTTTCCTTTAAATTTAATTTCATAGATCAATTTAATTTTACATGTTTGCTAGCCTCTTCCTATAATTTCTCTTGTGTTAAGATTATGTTAGTAAAGAGAGTAGAAATAAGCTTGCTAAAGAATTGAAGAAACCTGACGTAGTAGTTTTTGGCTTCAAGAGCTTCGTCAATTAGAGGTTAGTTGCAATTATTCTCTTAATAGAATGCTTCTTTTCGATTAGTGATTAGAGCTTCGTCTTACTTCACTATATCGGTTTTGTTTATTCGTAAATCTTAAATTGCCAACTCAACTAAAAGGCCGAATCGTTAGGAGAAGGCATAATATTAGTGAGATATTACACTCCAACACGCCCCCTCACGTGGGCTTAATAAAGAGATAGATAGGGAGAGCTAAGCTTTTGCACGTGCAGATTTTAAGTGGGTGGCGGTGGAGAGACTCGAACCCGTGACCATGGTCTACCGTGGAGACCTTATACCATCTTAAATTGCCAACTCAACTAAAAGTCCGAACCTTTAAGAGAAGGCATTATATTAGTGAGATATTACACTCCAACATAAATATTACATTTATTGCTTGCACAATTGGTCCGCGTTATGTGAAACGACCACGTGTTAAAAAAGTAGCAAATATACTTAGCATTGCAAATCTACCCCTCCAGCAAGGTATATTTACAATTTTGCATACCATAAGGACCAATAGTGAAATTTAGGCTTTTCGTGAAATTGACTGATAATAACTATACCTTGATTTTGGTGCTGCCAGTTTCATAGCATAATGTGAAACTTCCGGTGTATTGGCAATGAAGATTATTGCCATACATGTTTTTGTTTATAATGATTACATTAAAGCTCCAGTGAATGTAATGATTGTAGTGGGTTGCAAGTTAGATAAGAGAGATGAGGGACCTTTGTTACTCATAAATATTAACAATAGGGACCTTTCATAGCATTTAAGACCAAGTGACTAACTGTGCAATTATCCAATATTTACTGCTGTATACTAAATATATGAAGATTCGATCTTTTTTTAATATACAGATTTTTGAAAAATTCGCAACAGCTTTTAAATCAGAAAATGATGTTATAATCGCAAGTCTCGATGCTGACAAGCACAAAGATCTAGGACAATAGTAAGTCATAAATTGTCACATGATAAATTTAGGGTACTATTTTGCGAATTTACAAACTTTGTTTGTAAACATGTATGGTATAAGTAGCTACCCTACACTAAAAGTCTTCCCAAAAGGAAACAAAGAAGGTGAAAAGTATGATGGAGGACGAGAAGTAGAAGATTTCGTTACTTTTATTAATGAAAAATGTGGGACCGGGCGTGATATAAAAGGACAATTAAGATCCAAGGTTATTTTCGTAAATTAGGTAAATTTGTGGAGTTTCTTTGCGAATTTTACTCAATTTTTTTATACGTGACAATTTTTACTTAAATAGCTTAGTGAAGGAGTTTAAATCTGCTACAATTGAGAAAAAGCATGAAGTTTATACTAGGATTGAGGAAGAAGTTGAGAAGCTTACAGGGTCTTATGCAAGGTTTTAACATTTAAATTTATTGTGACTTACTTAAATGGTCCTTGTGTTTTGGACTTTGTACTATTTGGTCCTTTTTGTTTTGAAGTGTATACTTGATACTTATAAGCCGGGGCGGAGGCTTGGGGTTGGTCATTGTTTTTACAGACTTAATTGCACTACAGTTCATTTAGTATGTATAAATTGCACTATATGTCCATGTGTTATGCAAAATACATACTTAGGTCTATTTAGACTGCAGAAATTGCACTATAGGTCCTTGTGTTATGCAAAGATCACTATAGTTCTATGTATTATGCAGACAATTGCATTATAGTTAGTTCACAGAATTATGCAAAAATTGTACTATAGGTCAGTGTACTCACTATAGGTCCCTGTATTCACTATATGTTCTTGAATTTTTGAAAATTGCACTATAGGTCCTTGAATTAATCACTATATAATAACTCTCGTGTCTCGTTTCGATATTTATTACAGCCCCTAAGGATTTTTGGATGATTTAACTTTTCATAATAATGCTTTGTCCTTTTGCAGAGTGTGGAGTTGACTAGTGAAGTTATAGAGTTTCTAATAGGGAGTTTTTAGCTTATTTGACGATGATAAGGTAGTATTAGTTCTTTGTTTTATTAATTAAATTTTCTAATTCGCCAAAAAAAGTGCATGAACCTTTTTGCTTGATAGGCTGGGATTCTCCAAATTTCCGAGCTTGACAATCTATTCTCTACATATTTGTATTAAATTCAGTTCTTGGCTTGATCCTTCTTACAAAGATGTTGTTCAAAGAACTCTGTTAGGAGGTTTATCTCTTTATGGATTATTAAAAAAAGGCATATGCGAGTACAATATCCAGGCAAAAGTGGGTTTTAGTGACGACAATTATCCTCACAAATAACTTGGTCAACTGCGAGGACAATGTCCTTCTAAAGACTATATCGTCCGCGAGGACATTTGTCCTCGCTAAAGATAGCATCTCTTCCGCGATGACGTGCCCAAGTCCTCACGTAAGTGGTCTTTTGCGAGGAACTTTTAGCGAGGACATGTCTTCACTAAAGACCAAACAAAAGCTCCAACGACGATATAGTATGTCTTTCGTGACGACAAATGTCGTCGCAAAAGCTTAAATACGCAACAGTGAATATACCATTAAAATCGTCCAACAGACATTCATTTGCACTACAAAGTTATCACACTTTGTTTTGTGTCCAAATTAAAAAATATTCTTTTCATTTATATGGTTATTAAAATATTTTTCATAAAATTTCTTAAAATTTGAATGTATATTAAAATATAAATTATAATATTTAATTAAAAATAAAAATAGCATATATAATAAAAAATGACTTTTTTTTTTTAAATGGACAATTTTTTCTGAAAAACTATTTTAGTAATAGTAACAACTTTTTGAAGACAGTGGAGTATGACTTTATGTTTGCACTAAATACTAACATACCCTCCTTACTTCTAAGTGATTTTTTAGAAAACTAACAACGTTGATACATGCGACAATATAACAAGATTTTCCTCCTATTTTTGTCAACTTTAAATCCAAGGAATTATAGGAAATTATTAAGAAACACTAAACATTAATGAAATTACGAATTTCTTAATTTTTCCGTAGCAAAAATATAAATAAATTAATATATATATATATATATATATATATATATATATATATATATATATATATATATATATATATATATATATATATATAAATGCTTAATAAAAAAAAAAATTGAGTTAAAAAAAATCAATAAGTAGATATTTTTATTAAGTTACGGCAAAATTCTTATACGACGAGTTAGTAACACATAAAGGGAAAACCAATAACTAAAAGATGACGATGAGTTACGAAAAAACTTCTCATAACTCATAAGGAAAAGGTAGTAAGTATATAATGCAGTTTGAGCTACAGGAAAAATTTCATAACTCAAAAAGTTGAGTTACGGGAACATTATAAAATAAAAAATATGATACTCTAACATAATTTATGATACATAATTCATGAATATAAGAGTTTTATTTTTCACTTGAAAAATAACTTAGACTGTATTTCAAGTAAAAGGTAAAAGACTTACAAACATGGAAAAAATACAAAATTATTGCAAAAAATGAAAAATAGACTGAAAAAGAAGTGTTCATAAAAATTATAATTTTATTAAGTAACAAACCATAAATAAGAAATAAGGGGCAATGCCCAATTAATTACACGGAGAGTGTAAAAATTCTCAATTAATTACAACTTCAACTTAATTCCTACTTAAGCACAAAAATATGGAAGATTACAAAAATACCCATAGACAAATAATTAATTACTTTAATTATAATATTATTTATTTATTTATTTTTACTTTTTTAATAAAAAATTTCAATTTTTTTAATTTTTATTTAATTTTTTAATTTTTTTTTCGGAATTTTTTTTTTCAAATATTTTTTTTCGAAGTTCTTTTTTAATTTTTTTTTTCGATTTTTTTAAAATTTTGTTTCCGAATTTTTTTGGGAAACTTATTTTTTTCGAATTGTTTTTAAATTTTTTTTGCGAATTTTTTTTTTTTCAAAATTTTTTCCCCCGAATTTTTTTGTGTGTTCCATGAACACACAATTCTGAGATTTGTGTGTTGCAGGAACACACAAAATTCGAACAACCAAAATCAAGTTTATTGTATTCCAAAAATACACAAATCTGAGATTTGTGTGTTGCATTAATACACAATTTTGCGATTTGTGTGTTCAAGAATACACAAAATTGGGACAAACAAAATCAAGTTTTGTAAATTTGATTTATCTTTGTTCCATCAATACACAAATCAGAGACTTGTGTGTTCCAGGAACACACAAATCAGAGACTTTTGTGTGTTCCAGGAATACACAGAATTAGAACAAACAAAATCAAGTTTTGTGTATTCTAGTAATACATAAATTCAATTTTTATGTGTTCTATGAATACACAAATTTGAGATTTGTGTGTTCCATGAATACACCAATCTTATATTTGTGCGTTCTAAGAATACACACTTCTGAAATTTGTGTGTTCCTAAAACATAAACACAAAAATAACAAAAAAGTGTTGGACAAAAAGATAATATATCAAAATAGTTAAAGACGAATAAAAATAAGGTATATGCGATTAATAAACATAAAAAAACAATTTTGTTAAAGAAGAGAATCCTTAATAAACATTGGAAGGTAAATATGACAATGTGTTCAATTGGGAATTAAGTTGAAAATTTGTAAGTAAGTAGGAAGTAATTTTCTCCTTCCTTTTTTTTAGGAATGAAAAGTGAGGAAGTGTAATTAATTGGGAATTATCTCAAGAAATAAAGCATGAGAAAAGATACAAAATGCAGCAAAAAATGAAAAATAGATTGGGTCATGGAATTTTTTTCGTAACTCAATATATTATTTTAAAACTAAAAAAAATATTCAGACAACAAAAATCAACATAAAGTTCAAAAATATATCTGAAACCAAAAAAAATGTATTGAAATGAGATATAACTAAAAACTAATAACATTTATATAATTATTAAAAAAAAGATAATCATATAATGAAATAAAATTACAAATCAGAATTTGATCTCATGAAAAATGAACGATAAATTAAAATTTTAAGTTTAAGTTTAAAATTCAGACTATTAACCGGAGCGAAGTTTATATGTGGATAAATCCAATTAAGTAATAAAATGATAGAATCAATACAAAAATTAAAATATAGTTTTATGAAAATTGACATGAATTTTAGAAGTTTAAATTTAAATGTAAGATTATCAATGAAGTCTTATATATGAATCAACAGATTGAATTAAATAAGAAGATTAAATTTTGGGAAAAAAAGATATATTTAAAAAACGTTAATGTTGATAAAATATAAAACGTGGAAAATACATATAAGATTTGTAAAATGAGGAAATATAGAGAAGAGATTTTCTAAATAATAACTAACGGTGTAATAAGTAAAGAAGTAAAGGAAATAAAAAAAAATTGTATTATATATAAGACTTAGTACTTTGAGTAAGGGATTCTTTGTTTGCACTTAAAGAGATTTTAATTTGGTTCATTAAGATACAAGATCAATAAGATAGTTTTTTTCTAACCAATTCAGATCTGAATGGCTCTTAACTGGTCTATTTCATTAAGATTTCAGACCAAATCTGATTAATTCAAACAGACTCTTAATAGATTCAGATGTCTATTCAGCATTCTATACTTATCAATTAGAAAAACAAACAACACCTAGTAAAAAACGGATGTAGTGATAAATAAGTAAGAAGAAAATAGAGAGTTTATAAAAACACTTAAAATTGATTTATCATGAACACCAATAATTTCATAAAAAATAAATAATTAATCAAATTTAATTAAATTGAAAAAATTAAAATACTTCTTATCCAACTTTTTTGTTTCAAACTTAAAAAATAAAAAATTACCTAACGAGTATTGCAAACTCTTCTTATAGACTCAAACGCCCTTACCTAATTTATTCTTCTAACTAAAGGCCACAACAAGAATTAACATTGTACACATATTTTTCTACAAATTCCACTTTCCATTATACCTTTATTTTTTAACTAATATACATACTAAATTAAAAATCCAAAAAAAGGCTCTCCTCTCTCCTCTCTCTACCCTAACCCTTAAACACGTTAGCATCTTTGTTTTTTCTTCAAATCTCTCTCTTTTCTCCGTTGTTCAATTCGTTCTCCGCTTTCCTTTCCAATGAGAAAAAAAAAGCTCCATGGAGCTTTACATAAGAAGATCCCCGGCGTGGCTCGAATCGCATAGCAACCGGTGGACAACAAGTCGTTTGTGAGCTAAGCTAAATTATTTAGAGCTTCAAAAAACATAAATAGAGAGAATATATGTGTTTTACTCAGCCATGGTGTTCGCATGAGATCTGCTTATACCCATTAATGGTTGCTCGGCGACATCAGTTCTATTCGTGGCATGCTTATTTTGGTGAGGCGTGTTCATCTTAGTAGCCTTCGTCCATGGAGATTCGTCCAATGCAGTCTAGACGAGCAGCCTATCCAGGTGGATCAAAGTTTTAAGCTTTGTGAATGGAGCTCTATTTTGTTCGAGCAACAACTTTTTAATGAAAGATGGATCAGAGATTTTAGCTTATCATTGGAGCTCTAAAGTTCGTGAAGAGCACAATCGCAACAGCTTTTGGATCGGATTTTTCGGCGAACGAAGCTTAGCAGATCGTGTTCTCACATGGAGCTTAGCATATCATATATATTTCTTTTTCTGTAATTGAAAATGTATGGTTTTATTCTTTTGTAAATAAATTAACATTGTATTTCTTTTTAATTTTAGTTTGTATTGTTAATTTTAGTTGTAATAATATTTTTCTTATAATATAATTACTTTCTTATGCAATTTTTGTTTTACTCAACAATTTTTAAGAAATACTCAATGATTTTTACTAAGCGTACTCAATGTCTTATTTGAGTATAACCAGTAAAATTTCCCGATACTCAGTGAAATATTGTACTCAGTGTTTTTCATACTTTGTAAACTCTGAAAATTCTGTAAAATGCCCAAGTACTCAGTAAAATCTTCGAACACTCAATAAAATAATCAAGCACCCAGAAAAAAATTTGACCACTCGGTGAAATATCTAATCACTAAATAATATTTCCGAGCACTCAGTAAAATTAATCCTGGCGTCGGAGATGGGATGGTGGTCAGAGCTGAAAAGATTGATACCCAGTGAGTTGATGCTTATAACTCAATAAATTGTGATCCATGCTTAATGTCACTTATTTTTTGTCTTTATGGGATTTTTATTTTATATAAGGGTACTTTAGTTACTGGTCCCCCTTACGATTGGGTGGTGGCCTATTTGAAGAAAAACCCAGCCACGTGTTCCCTATAGGCCATTAAGTTTGCCTCCAAGACCCCGTAGGTTAATCACCCTAAAAATATTATCTAATATTATATATTTTACCATATCGAACATTTTTCCCTAATTTCTTAAATGTTATCTGAATTGATTAATCTAGTTTAATTAATAATCGGATTCTTTCATTATATTTTAACTAATATGTAGAAAAAATATTGATGTCTCCCTATTTGTGATGAATTAATCTAGGTTGGAGACATCATTTAGGTGTATTCAATAATTTAATTGTCAATTTTTATTCATATTTTTATATTTTCTTATTTCTTGTCTTGATTTAATGATTTATTATTTTTAGAGCATTTTTTGTTTAATTGTTTGTTAATTCTGAAGTTTTAAAGATATATGGTAAATAATTAGACGTCAAATCAATTCTAAGAGATAATGGAAAGAAGATAATGATGGAATTTGGAGATAAAGAAAGTACAAAAATAAACTAGGAAAGATAAAGTTGCCAAGTAAATCTGAATTTCAGCAGCTACGTCAATTAAACTGATCATAACTCAAAAACGACTTGGAATTTGGAAGAATGATCTAAAGCAAAAGTGTATAGCTTTCCGAGATGACCAGTTTAGATATAAAGAACGCGTCAATCGGAGTAAAAACGAAGGAGTTATGACCAAAATAAAACAACAACAGTTTCTTACCTTTTCTATATTTAGGGTTACGAATTTGATTTGGATTAGAGTCCTATTACTTGCCCTCTACTCCAAGAATCTGAACTAGGATTTAGAATACCCTATAAATACACCCTCTATTCAGTAGAAACACATCCTTGGCCAATTCTTAAGCCAAGAAGAAGCCTACATCAAGAGAAGAGAAGTCTGGAAGGAACTGAACATTAAATTATGCCTTCACAAGCCTTCAAATTTGTAATTGTTTTCTTTTCTTTCTCTAGTATGAACTAAATTTATTTTAGCTTGAGATTTAGCATATGGGTATGAAACCTAGACTTGTTTTACATCTATTTTAAGTTTGGATTTTGATTATTTAAATGAATGACTGTTTTATTCTCTGATTTACGTGCTTTGATTTATTGTCTGTTTCCTTGCGGTTGCAAGCGTATAGGATTACCTTAATAGTAGTTAGATGGTCACTCAGAAGGGGTGTCTAATTACTGAAACACCACATAAACTTCTAGTGTGCGGTAGTGATCCTGACGGGCTTGCCTAACTAGATAACCATTAGGGTTTGATTTAACCACCAATCATCATTAGAAGACCAGTCTCATCTAAGAACTAGTGGCGTAGGAGCACCTTAGTTAAGCCCCCTCGTGATTGTGAGGTCGCCACCTAAGTCCACCCAGAATGGGGTTAGGAGGAATTTAGAATCCTGGTTATTGCAATCCTACATAATTCTCTCTTACATGATTGGAATAAACAAGGCTAGTGAGGATTACTTGCTATATCTCGAGCTAAACTCTCATACTATCTGTTCTCTTTATTTATTTTCCTGTCTTTAATTTATTTAGTTAATTAATCTTATTTGAAAACCAAACAAATATTTCGTTAGTATTTTTTTTACAGTGTATTATTATTCTAGCTTTCCTATTTGCACTTGATAATTGCATAAGTTCTCTAACTTTCGTAGTCTCTGAGGAACGAATCTTATTTATCATTAAACTTGTATACGATCTGTGATACTTGGAGTGAATTACATGTTTAGCCTAGGGTGTTCATTTGCATCTATTTTATTCTATTATTTTATCACGCCCTAGGCGACACCAAATATGTTGATACACGCTAACAATATAACAAAATTTTATTTCTAATTGTTCAACTAAAAATCAAGCAAAATCACAACAAAATGATGGAAACACTAACCCAGAACTAAATCAGGGGGTAACATAATATGCATCGGAAAATGAAGTTATTTTAAAATAAAAAAAAAAAATAATTTCTCAAAACTACAAGGGTCGAAGAAGTCTCGACACCAGAAATATAATTTTGACAAAACTCGACAACAAGCACCTGACCAATCCTTTATATTTCTCGAGCCAAAGAAGTATGAAGCATGCAAATTACAAGACAGATGCATTGAGAAATACAAGGATAAAAAACGCTAAGAGAATAAGAAATAGGACATTTTATAAGTCTCATTGCAAAAGTTACAAAGAAAGAAGAACAAACACAACACAAAGTTAAAGGTAACAAGAGCCATAAGTAAAATTACAAGGCAAGAAGATGTTCAATCAAGAAAAAGTCCATAACACCCACTAAATCTGCATCATAAATATTTCAAAAGCACATATATTAAACACAAGTCGAAGCTACAATGCAGACTCCTAAAGAGCATCAGAGGTTGGAGAGAGCCGGACATGCAAAAGACAGGAAAAGATGCAAAAGAAGGAACAAACCCAACCATATGTATAACGATCAGAGTATATAAAATGCAGGGAAAAGTAATAAGAAAAAATATAAAAGAAAAAACCCACAATATCATCTGAGGGTGGTCAAACCAATTGGCCCTCGAGAAAAATAGTAAAAAAGGAAATAGTGTATCGCCCATAAAAGGTCCATAAGTACAATACTATATGAATGGAGAATACAATACAAACAAGTTCAAAAGCCTCCATAAGCTTCAGCTTACATCTCTCTATCTTCATATACTTTAGGCAAAAAAGCAACATTCTCAACGACATCATCCTCCCCAAGCTTATCTTCTTGTTTAAAAAGTATGTAAAACACATAAGTACTAAAGAAAAAAAGAGGAAGAAGGAAAATAAAGATAATATGAAGGAAAAAATAATTAGGTACCTACACTTTGGGATCATGATGCAATACAAAACCAGCAATCTGAGGGGGAGTTGCAAGAATTGGGAAAGAATCAATGAGCACAAAGTCAACCAAGGAATGATAAGTCTCTTGGATGTACGACATACATTAGTTAAAACCTTTACGTCAATCCATAGCCCACGAGCTCTTACATCTATATCTTTAGAATACTGGGGGAGGCTCTGTATGCCTTAGAAGCTCTCTTTTTGCCTCAAAAAGATCTTGAGTTAACTTACTAAGGAGATCAACTTCCTACGCCTTAAGGATTTAGGGGATAACTCTAATTTGGTGATGGTCAACATATGTTTGGTTGACTCTAGCTTATCCTTGAGCCCTGTGATTTCTTTTTTTTGTTTTTTTTTGGTTACATGGGTGATCAGGACTTGCTTGCACGCACCCGACTAATCCCATGGAGATATACATGTCCCCCCATATATATTTTCATGGTAAATCAGAACTAGGTTACCCATGTTCAGGGAAGGGTTTGAGCCTTGTATCTCTCACTTTACACTCGTTAGGAAATTAGATTACGCGCTGAAGTAAGAAAGGTAATGGAAAGAATGTGCCCGTATATATATATGCGTAAGAAAGCGCTTGAGATTCATCCTAGAAATATATGATCCAATTTATGTTAACCATGCGGACACGCTTTACCCTACAAAAAAGGGGATATACTTTTGGCAAGATATACAACATGGGAGAAAAAGATGATTCATGACAAGGGATCTTCCCGAGATGTAAAAAAGCAAACCTCTACCAGAGTAGCCTCGAAAAAAGAGAGTTATCCGAAAGACCTACGTAGCCTCAACAAAACAGAGTTATTCAAAAGACTGATGTAGCCTTGGAGAAACAGAGTTATCTGAAAGACCAACGTAGCCTCAGCAAAATAGATTTATTTGAAATACCGACGTAGCCTCGGTAAAATAGAGTTATTCAAAATACTGACGTAGCCTCAGCAAAATAGAGTTATCCAAAAAATCGACGTAGCCTTGAAAAAACAGAGTTATCAAAAGACCGACGTAACATCGACAAACAAAGTTATCCGACAGACCGACGTATCCTCAGGAAAAACATAGTTAGCAGAAAGATCGATGTAGCCTTGGTGAATAGAATTATCCGAAAGACCGACGTAGCCTCGGCAAAACAGAGTTATCTGAAAGATCGACGTAGCCTTGGCAAGCAGAGTTATCTGAAAGAGAGACGTAGACTCGACTAGTAGAGTTATGCGAAAGACCGGCATAGCCTCGCAATCTAGAGAGAGAAATTTCCCAAAGCCGATATAGATTTGGAAGCCATATCCCTAATGATGGGACCCTCCTAGAGGCACACTCCTAAAATATATTGTCAGCAATTTAAATGGGAAAGCATGTAATATCAATGTAAACTCAACTACTAACCTCATCAATAAAGACCAACATAGTTCTTGGCAAAAACACATCTGAAGAAACACCGACATAAGGGTTCAACCTCATATCATCTAAAAAGAGCAAAGATGATGATTTCCTTTCGATCACATCTTAACAAAATATATTGATCTCACAAATTCAAAGGGATGTTGATAAGGAAAAATATAATGCCGGCTCTCGGCTTCACTCAAAGAAACAGTAACGCACTTAAAGCAGAGGCTTTGCACAATCCTTTGGAAGAAATACAAAGACGTCCGAGGAAGAGAGCGACCAGACCTCATTCCTGAGCCAGTTTCCCAAGAACGAGTTACGCATGCAAGCATCGTGAGGCAATTATGCCATATCAGTAGGGTAGTTTCCCCCAAGCTTATGTTGCACACTCACCTTATACTTAAACTACACCCAAGCGTCCTTTCGCGTATCTATCGACATCTATGATTCCTCTCTCTCCAGTAGCATCGACACCTCTGGCTGTTCTCTTTACAACTTTCTCTCTCTCTCTCTCTCTCTCTCTCTCTCTCTCTCTCTCTCTCTCTCTCTCTCTCTCTCTCTCTCTCTCTCTCTCTCTCTCGCTCGCTCTTTTAAAATTATTGTGTTTAATTTATAGTCGATTTAAGTCTTCATAAATACTCGTATTAAGTAATCCTCCATAGCAAAAATGTTAATGTTGAGCGTTAAAAGTGACATCGGGAGCCCACCTTCCTTTGATCCTAACTTGTGCCTAGTTTCCAGATGGCTGTGAGAGGTTAGCAGATCCTCTGACCTTCATCAAGATCCACAGAAGGTCTAATACGAAACTCCTTGTTCGTTCATCAGGAGTAAAGTACCGCATTACCAGCTCTCTTCATTATCTAATACATAATTCCTAATTCTTCTCTCCGTCTTCTTATACATATGCATATACATCGTCGTGTTTTGATTATGTTCTTATCCATGGGCTGATTGTGGTCTTGAGACTGATGGTAGTGTGATTTTCATACTTTATCATAGTTATGTTTCAATTTTCTCAAGCTTGTATAAATATAGGGGTATTGATTAATTAGTACTTGTCATATGTTCTTTCTGTTTCAAGTTTATAAATCTAAGTTTCATTGAAAAAAAAGTGTTCAATAAGTTCGTATGTTATCTTATAGTTTAGGCTAAACGAGAGTTATCTTCTGTCGCCCTTCCTTAACCCTAAAATATCAGGCCACTAGATCTCCCTCTCATCCCTTCCCCTGTTGTGTAGATGGGAAGCTTCACCCCTTCTCCATAGTAGCACCCCTTTACTTTTCCTTCCCTTTCTATTTCTCTTTTCTCCTTGAATGGTCTTATTAAATCTCACAATTAATCCATTTATCTCAAAACCCTTTATAAAAAATTCTAAATCAGATTTGCATGCAAAGTATTAGATTTTATACCTTGTGTGGTATTCAAAGTACGGAGTTGGAAATTCATTTGCTAGAGGTTTCCTCATGAGTCCAGTGATAATTCTATATTGACTGGAGAGGCTCCCCTTAAATTCTCGTTCTTCATCATAGTGGTCATTTATCGCCAACAATCTGGTTTTCTTCTATCTGAATATAAACCTCCATATTCCCTTGGTTCTTTTGGTCTCAGTTGTCTGCTATACAATGGGTAGTTAGCTAAGGGTCTTGAGGATGGTGCTATTGAGTTTTGCCTCGATACAACAGATATTTGTGCATCCTTGTTGAAAACTGGTAAGATTATTTTAGATTGCTGGTTTCTAAACATGTGATCCTCCTTTTTAGCATCTTAGGCAGTTGTAGAATGCATGATAGATTTGTTATCTGCTGGTGTTTTGGGATTATGAAGATTCTTTGTATTGTCTTTTTTTAACTTTTCCTTTGTGTTTATTGCCCGAATTAAGGCCTCCTTTACTCATACCAATTTAGAGTCTCTTATTTGCATCACATTTGTCTGCTTAACTCTATGTGAAGAGATTGTCGCTCCTAGGTCCATCAAGTCCTCTATCCTTGCAAAGTTTAATATAGTTTTGCCCAACCTAATTGACATTGAAATGATGGTAGATGATTTCTCTTTTTTTTGAAATTCATCATCCCACGAGATCGACTACTCATTCAGTTTCTGGATCTATCTTGATTATTAATGTGGCTCTTGCAGTTCTTGTCTCTAATCCAACCATCATTTTGGATCATGCGACTCTTTTTTGGAGATGCTACATACTTTTAATGTTAGAGAAGACCTTCCTACTTTTAGCAGGAATTGTCGTGTTATACTTTGTGTTAACTTGCAGCGTATCTACTTTTTTTTAATTGTTTATAGTTTTTTCATATATCTGGAAAGTGTTGTCTTTATTTGTATTATCATCAACTTGATATATCAATCCAAAAGATCCCTTTGACTAAAATAAAATCTTGTGAATCAAGATACCAAGAGTCCTATTATGATATAGACCAAATTTTGTAATTTTTTCTTTATAAAATTTTATGGTTGGGCCTACGAAAATATACACACAATTTTCTTTTTTAATGTGATGCATCACCTAAAAAGTGATCATCCAAATATCACCATCATGTGTGATCCAATCATTTAAGAGAGAGAGAGAGAGAGAGAGAGAGAGCAGTCAGGAAAGAGACAATATTATTGGATCACTCAAAATACACATCATGGTGATATTTGAGTGATTACTTTTTGGGCGACACCCATCATTACTCTTTTTAAGTTTTTAATAACCAGTCACATCCAAATATAATAGACGTTTTTATTTTGAACGAGATTTTTTAAACATAACATTATTTGGATAAAAAATTGACAAATAAGCACACATGTGAAAATAATCTAAAATTTGGCACTCTGGTCACGATCAAACCACAACTTTTCTGAAAGTCGACCATTAAATGACTGCATTTTCCTTAATTCATTAATCTAATTAATGGCCGCCTTTCGAAAAGACCATGGTTTGACCATGGCCCAAGTACTAGATTTCAGATTATATTTATATAAGTACTTATTTGCTAATCCTTTTATTATATATGTTATGATCATTTTCAACCCATAGTTTTAGTACATGCCCACAGTCATTACATATCTTTATATGAATTTTTTCTTCAATAATAGAAAAGTTTTAATAAATTTTAGAGTAATGATATATATCATCCAAAATCATACCACATATACAGTTGCGTGAATTTGTTGGTTATAAATCGTTGGTTTATTTATTTTCATGATTTAATTCACGATTTATTATCAATCAATTCACATTACGTCATGAGTGGTAATTGAGTAGTATATATATCATCACTCTAAATTTTATTGAAAATATCAAACTTTGATTGTTTTTTTTCCATTGAAAGCTTTAAATTATTGAAGCAACAAAATTTATATAAATACCTATTCTTCGTTTTTTTCATTTAAAGTCTTGTATAGTTTGGTATATGATAACTAATGAATCTTTAACCAAAGAACAAATTAATGATGAAATCATGTTAAAATTCAATATATATACAATCTCAATTTACAAAATCTATGGAACATATTTTTACAAACATCACTTTATAAATTATTACAATCATCGCTTTATAAATTATTACAATCATCACTCCATCCCTTCTTTCTGATCTTGTAATGAAAAGTATAGTTCTTGAACTTTGATCGTGCCACATATAGCTACTAAAAACCTAAGCAAAAATAGCTATTGAAACTAGAGATTTTGACCCAAGGGTTCTTGAACACCCACCCCTGGTCCTAACACAACTCTATCTTTTTGCTCTTCTCATTAAAGACCTACTATTAGATTTACACTACAATTTAAAAACCCAATTACCTATTTACCCCCTTTTGTTTTATTTTTCTAATATATACTAATTTTTATTATAATTTATCTCATTATTCTCTCTTAAACCTAAAGCTGCTGCTCTCATTTCTCTCTCCTAAAGCCGACTAACTTTCTCCTCCCTCCTCACAGTTCTGGCTAGCTGCCATGGGCGCCACCTTCACTGTCTCATCACCAGCGAAGCTCACCACCACCAACCACCAAGCAAGCAGGTCCATGGCTAGAGAAACGAGATCGAGATCTGAGATCTGAGAAGAGAAGCCATCGTCTGGGAAGAGAAGGCGCAAGATCCAATCCACTCCGGCGAAGACCACTGCTGCTGTTCCCGTTCGCCGTTCGAGATCCAAGTTGTTCTCCTTCTTCGCGGAGGTGCAGCCATGAAGGTTGTTCGAGATCCAAGCCACTCCGGCGAAGACCATTGCTGCTGCATCCAAGCCGTTTTCCTGCTGTTCGAGATCCAACCTGTTCCGGTTCGAATCCAAGTTGTTCTCCTTCTTCGCGGAGGTGCAGAAATGGAGGTTGTTCGAGATCCAAGCCACTCTGGCGTAGACCACTGCTGCTGCATCCAAGCCGCTCTCCTGATGTTCGAGATCCAACATGTTCCAATTCTAAACCAAGTTACTCTCCTTCTTCGCGGAGGTGCAGCAATGGAGGTTGTTCGTTTCCTGCTGATGTAACATGAGGTTCAAGCTCTGCTTCTTCTCTGATCCAGTTCGAGCAGCGGGAAGAGACCTCTGATATTTGTGGCTTTCGTGGTGGCGTTGATCCACGCGAAGGTCGACGGTGACCAGATATTTGCTGTGATCGTGATTACTTGCTCGATGGAGACTTTTATTTACTTATTTATTTTTCTTTTGAATTGTGCGTACTATTACTGTGTATGTCGAATAAGATTCTTTGCTGACCAGATCTGGTCAACCACTATTAGTTGTTAGTATTTTTTTTGTTTTTTGTAATTTGTTAATTTTTTGTTTTCCTTTTTAATTAATTTGAAATACAATTAAATACTCATCATTTTTTACAAGAACAAGTACTCATCATTTTTTTACAATACTCATCATTTTTGTAGAATACTCGACCTTTTTTCCGGTGATCAAAGTTCGATGTTCGGTGGTTGGAGGTCAGAGGACGGCGGTCGGTGGTCGATGGCCGGTGGTCGGAGATAGGTAGATAGTGGGTAGAGATGAACAGTGACATCACTCTTTTTGTCTTTAAGTGTTACTAAGGGTATTTTAGTATTTGGTCATTTTTTAGGTCTCTTTAAAAAACTAAAATTCCCACTAGTTTCTTTAGGCCAAAAATCTAGTCTCTAAGGCCCTATAGGTCAATCACCCTTTAAACTAACTCTTCTTCTTTCTTAACTGATTTAATTGCACTCCACATTGCAGGAACCGGGAAAGTATTCGACAGTTTAAGCACTTCTTCAACATCCTCTTGAGATATTTATCAACCCTAACAATATCTGAAACTAAGGGGGAAGTTCTTCTATGAAGCTTTGATGTCTCCCGATTTGTTCTAATTATTAGCCCCTTGGAGACATCCTTTTAGGTGAATAAATGACTTATTTGATAGACTTTTAGGCTTATTTGATCATATTGCACTTTCTCCCCTTGGAAATTAACTATTTGCGGAATCTGAGCTTTTGTGCGTAAATTTGACTATTTTTAATGCAAAGTTAATTGGTTCTTGAATCTCATGAAAGACCAATCCAAGGACAAAAAGTGAGAATAAAGTCTTAGTATATTTTAGAGTGTTAGGAAATGATTTTGAGTCGAGTTTCTATTTTTAGAGTACACTTTCCTATTTCGTTTTCTTGATTTATTTATTTATTCTTTTTAAGCATATGCGGTTTAATTATTCATTTAATGTGAAGCTTTAAAAGATAAATGGTAATTACTTAGAGACCAAGTCAAGATGAGGATGAAAGAAAAGAATATTTACATGGAAATAAGAAGATTTAGGAAAGATTTATTCAAAGGAGGAAAAGATAAAGCTGCCTTTTGAAATCTGAAAATCCAGCCACGTTTTAGAGATTAAATCATATTTAAAGATTGGCATGGATTCTGGACGAATGGTCTGCACCAATAGAAAGAGCGTTCCAAGACAAGCAGTTTCATATATTGGAACTTCTCAAACGGATAAGTATTGAAAAAGATATGACCAAATCAAATCAGCAGCAAATCTTACCTTTCCTAGAATTTAGAGCTACGAATTTAAGAGTCTTTGCCTTGTCTTCCACTCCAAGTAATTCGACCTAGGGTCTTCCAACACCTATAAATACACCCCTTAGACCTCATAATTCAGTACCTCTCATAATTCATTCAATATATACATCCTTAGAGAGAGCGTCAAGAGGCGGAAGCAAGAGCAGAAGCTGGAGACTGTCTATATCTCCAACAACAGTTCAAGCCAATTCCTCTATCTAGGTTCTTATTTTATTTTTGTTATTAGGACATGTATAGTATTAATTTCTTTACTGTTTTTACTTTCAATATGAGCTAAACCTTAATTACTTGAGAATCGCAATAAAGGGATGAACCCTAATTAATTTAATTTATGTTTTGAATTTGGGATTGTTATGATTTAAATTGAATTAGGTCTTAGATATTGGATATTATTTTGTTCTTAATCACTATTTCTTTTCCGTACAACTAGAAATAGATTTTAGTATTTGGGCTATTCACTTTAGTGGCGAAGGGATCATCCGACATGGGGGTTTGAATACAGATCTAGGTAATACCCGTGTAATGTCCGTTATTGACCGACATGCTTAACTAGTTACATAGCCAAAGAGGTAAATGCATATCATCCGAAGAGCCATATTCGACCATACAGGTGTTTATGATACTTTAGGATAGCTTCTAGGTCCACCCGTCAGGGGGATAGGAGATATTAGAGTCCCGACTAATATTATAATTCCAATTCTACCTTTAAACATAGCATAGATTACATTGATTAGGTGGATTCCTTTGCGAGACTCAAGTATCTCTCTTATCTGAAGTTAGTCGTTATTTGCTTTATTTCCTTTCGGTTTAGTTAATTTAATCTTTACTTTATTTGCATCTTTTATCTTACAAAAACCAAATAAATATTTCTTATCTTTTATTTTCTAGATTTGCAATTACTAGTACTTGTTTATTGAACACTTGGGTTATACCAGTCCAATCCCTGAGAATGAATCCGACTTGTCGGAGTATTACTTGGACAACCGTACACTTGCGGTATTTTGGTTCCTTTTATTTATCGCATTAATTTTATAACACACAAGGACCCACCAAGTTTTTGGCGCCGCTGCCGGGGATTGCAGCGTGTGACCCCGGTGTTTAATCCTTAAGTAGTTTTAATTGTTTATTTATTTTTATTTTTCAGTTTTACGCTTGGTTTTTGTTTTTTTCTTTTACAGGTTCTTTATTCAGGTAATGATCAAGAAATTTTATTGAATATGTATAGAGGACATTACCCGGATCCCGATCCATACGAATATTGGGAAGACTCTTCGGGACAACAACAATGGGGTAGTAACTTCTACCAACAACCTTATCAATACCCGCAAGAGCAAGGATGGAACAATCAATGGATCGGGAATAATCAACAACAACCATCATATCACTATCAGTAAGAGCAAGCATGGAACAACTAATGGGTTGGAAACATTCAACAACCTCCACCTCATCACTATCAGCAAGAAATTGACAATGAGATACGTTCTAAACTCCAGCGCTTAGTAGAAGAAACAAACGCCACCGTTGCACGCATGCAACAGATGGTAGAAGAATGGGGTAGTATGTCTTATGAAGATTCCACTCCCCCGAGGGATGGAAGAGATCAACTGGAAGAAGTAGTTGAGGAGGAGGTGTTGAAGGAAGATACTATTGATAGTGATATGACCATCATGCCGGTTATAAAAGAAGACCACCATGTGGTTGACAATCTTATTAGCATGGTGGAAGAAGGGGTAGCAACGAAAATCCTAGAAATTGAAACTGAGGTTGCTATTCCTATGGTGCGTGCACATGATCAAGATACTGAACGCAAACAAGAAGAGGTGACCAAGATTATTGAGATTCCACATCAAGATTATGATGAAGTAATAGTGGAAGATTGGGTTGAAAGCGAAGACGAATGTGAAGTGGTTGAGGAATCCATCAAAGAATTTAAAATCGAATCCCCACCACAAAAAGTTCACCAATCACCATCTCCACCACAAATCATCATTAGAGATAAAATACTGGAATCACCTCTATTACTACAAATGATCAATAGGTGCTACGCAAGAAAGGTGCTACACCGCGAGAGTAAAGCGGCACGGAGAAGCACCTACCCACCACACTTTAAAGAGGAATGCGAGATTAAAGAGAATAAAAATGAGCTTATACCGTTGAGGACGGTTATCTACTATCGTGTGGTGAAGAACGAGTTTCGCCATGAGAGCAAGGAGGCGAAACGAAGATACTACCCTCCCCATTTCAGAGATCGATTGAATAAAATTTTAAGGGGGAAGGTTTCAAAGCTTACATGCCAAGGACGAGGCGAATTCAAGCGGAGGAGAACCGAAAGGGCCTCAATACCATCTTCATGGAAGGTAACGCGTCGAACTTAAAGACGTAATAAACAAAAGTGCTTCTTGGGAGACAACCCATGTTTAAATTGCTTTAAGTTTTTAAATTCCTAGTGTATAATTCTTAGTTAAGTGTCAAGTTTTAGTGTCTACTTTTAAAAGAAATGAGAAAGGTAGTGTGTTATTGGTGCAGGAATCGAGTTTGGGGTGCTAGGAAACGCAAAAGAAATTTTTTCGAAATTTCAAAGGCTGGCGCGGACTACCCCTGCGGTGTACCCCCTATACCGCAGGGATGTACCGCGCCCAAAAACGCGTACCACGGGTCGCGCACCACGGGTCTTTTCCAGAAGCGAGAAAAAAAATAAGGCTGATAGGCGCGGTGCACCGCACCCTACACCGCACGCCCAAAACGCGTGCCACGGGGTATGCACCGCGGGTATTTCACGGAGCACGTGCGGACTACCTCATGCACCGCACCCCTACACCGCAGGGAAAAAACGCGTGCCACGGGATGCTAGCACGGGTATAAGGCAGAAGCGAGAAATTCACACCAACAGCGCTCGGGTGTACCCTCGCGGTACACCCATGCACCGCAGGTATGCACCGCGCCAGGCGGTTTGTGAAGAGATCAAGGCCCAGTCAACTTCTTACCTTAACGATAAACCCTAGCCTCTTCAGAAACGAATTTTCCAGACCTTAACCCTTATATACCTGCACAAAGACCACTACAACACACAAGAACATTAAATCCTTCCTCCTAATCCATTCCAAACACACATCCAACACCACAATCCTTCAAGAACATCAAGAAATCTTCTCCTTCAACCTTAAGCCTCTTCATCAAAGCTTCAATCCTATTTATTAAACCTTCGCCAAGCCATTACATATTCATTACTCATCTCATATAACACCAAAATCCTTCATTACAAATCCTCAAAACGTCAAATTCCAAAACTCTTCTCTAGTTTTTGATTATTTGAAGTTTTGAGTTTGGGGTTCATTGAGATGACGAAGATTGGAAGGTCAAGAATACCATGGAGAGGAACAAGAAGTTGGAGAAGCTTGTATTACTTTTGGGTGTTGAAAGATGTAGTTGGAAGAATGGAAACTTTGGAGGATAATCATGAAGAGGTGATTGACAACCATAGGTAAAAGTCACAAAAGAGTTGGAGCTTATGCAAATCATATTACGTAGAGTGAGCAATGTTCAACATGCCACCTACGCAACATAAGGAGCTCAACCTACACGCAACCATGGAAACCAGCTTCGTGCTGGTTCAGATACGTTTTCCTATCCCTTTATTATTTGTTTTAATTGTTTAATTTCTTTCTTGAGTCCTTTTCGAGTCGTGGGGACACGACTCATTTTTGAGTTTGGGGTGGGGTTCGTTGCCTCATCCCAATTTTATGTGTTTTACAGTTTTTTTCAATTTTAGTTTGAGGAATGTTTTGACTGTAGAGTTGTAGAGTATTTTAAATTCCCCCATCAAGCATGTTTTTTATAAATTTATGATAGAAAATAGTTGACTTTAGGAGTTAGTGTAAAACGCACTTTGATTGCATGCAAACATGAGATAATTGATAGGAGAAATTAATGAACAATGCAAAAGAAGTAAACTTGTGCTTAAGGATAATGAGTGGTTTGTAGAACGTGAGATCTAAATGAGTAGAGAACCCACTTAGGTATGAACTAGAGGCAAGTTGTGTAAATAGGAAGATGATAGAGGCAGTTCTTTGTTAGCCCTTTGAATCCTTTTTGGCCTTCTATCCCTGAATTAATTTTATCCTTCTTAGACAAATTTTTAGCCTTTAAGCCTTTCTTTTGTCGCCACATTATAAGCCAATATCCCTTAGTATTATTAGGCATGACCATATGACCCGCACTTGAATCATGATCCTGAGACTTCCTGTCTTGAGCTTGAGTTTGGGGTGGTGGGTCCACCATATGGGAATTTATTGGGTTGGGATTTTTGAGCTTATCAATGATGCTTTGTGCTATATATGATGATGATTCACAGATTTATTGTATTGTAACCCTTTGCCGGGGTAATAGTGAATGGAAAAGAAGCTTCGAGCTCAAGTTATGAATAGGCATAACTACGAAAAATAGCATGATATCTCAACATTAAAAGAGAGTCATAGCTATACATAAGAAAAAAAAATGATGATTTGAAAAGAAATTATATTCGGACCGGCAAAGTGGAAATTTTTAAGTGAATCATCCTTAGTGCTTATTAGGTTAATTTGGGGACGCTAATTAAGCGTGTCAATTGGGTTGAGTGAGAACGTAATTCGAGTGTAAACTCAAGCTCTTGGACAGTTTTGTTGATGGTAAGTGAGGAGAGAGCCAAAAGCTCACTTCAAATTTACCAAATATACATACCATAGTGTCCTTCAGCCTACGCTAAAACCGTAAAGTCCTCGTGATTCCTAGATGCACAGTGAGTTAATAGGGAATATGCTGAGTGGAGCGTTCAAAGCAAGTAAAGATCGAGGAACACCCTATAGCCACCATCTTGAGATAAGTAGTTAAGCGTAACCTTCTAGCATTGTGAAATTAATTTTTGATTGATATTGTTTTGTATTTGATTTTGCATGATAAGTGTAGGTGTATATTAATTCCTAGGTTAGACTATATGAAATTTGTTTTAAGCTTTGCTTTGGGATTATTTACTAGATTCTACCTTCTGCGTTCACCTAAAAGATCCTTTGTTTTTATTTTACTTTGTCGGGACGACAAAGGTTTGAGTTTGGGGTCTTGATGTCTCCCGATTTGTTCTAATTATTAGCCCCTTGGAGACATCCTTTTAGGTGAATAAAGGACTTATTTGATAGACTTTTAGGCTTATTTGATCATATTGCACTTTCTCCCCTTGGAAATTAACTATTTGCGGAATCTGAGCTTTTGTGCGTAAATTTGACTATTTTTAATGCAAAGTTAATTGGTTCTTGAATCTCATGAAAGACCAATCCAAGGAGAAAGAGTGAGAATAAAGTCTTAGTGTATTTTAGAGTGTTAGGAAATGATTTTGAGTCGAGTTTCTATTTTTAGAGTACACTTTCCTATTTCGTTTTCTTGATTTATTTATTTATTCTTTTTAAGCATATGCGGTTTAATTATTTATTTAATGTGAAGCTTTAAAAGATAAATGGTAATTACTTAGAGACCAAGTCAAGATGAGGATGAAAGGAAAGAATATTTACATGGAAATAAGAAGATTTAGGAAAGATTTATTCAAAGGAGGAAAAGATAAAGCTGTCTTTTGAAATCTGAAAATCCAGCCACGTTTTAGAGATTAAATCATATTTAAAGATTGACATGGATTCTGGACGAATGGTCTGCACCAATAGAAAGAGCTTTCCAAGACAAGAAGTTTCATATATTGGAACTTCTCAAGCGGATAAGTATTGCAAAAGATATGACCAAATCAAATCAGCAGCAAATCTTACCTTTCCTAGAATTTAGAGCTACGAATTTAAGAGTCTTTGCCTTGTCTTCCACTCCAAGTAATTCGACCTAGGGTCTTCCAACACCTATAAATACACCCCTTAGACCTCATAATTCAGTACCTCTCATAATTCATTCAATATATACATCCTTAGAGAGAGCGTCAAGAGGCGGAAGCAAGAGCAGAAGCTGGAGACTGTCTATATCTCCAACAACAGTTCAAGCCAATTCCTCTATCTAGGTTCTTATTTTATTTTTGTTATTAGGACATGTATAGTATTAATTTCTTTACTGTTTTTACTTTCAATATGAGCTAAACCTTAATTACTTGAGAATCGCAATAAAGGGATGAACCCTAATTAATTTAATTTATGTTTTGAATTTGGGATTGTTATGATTTAAATTGAATTAGGTCTTAGATATTGGATATTATTTTGTTCTTAATCACTATTTCTTTTCCGTACAACTAGAAATAGATTTTAGTATTTGGGCTATTCACTTTAGTGGCGAAGTGATCATCCGACAGGGGGGGGGTTTGAATACAGATCTAGGTAATACCCGTGTAATGTCCGTTATTGACCGACAGGCTTAACTAGTTACATATCCAAAGAGGTAAATGCATATCATCCGAAGAGCCATATTCGACCATACAGGTGTTTATGATACTTTAGGATAGCTTCTAGGTCCACCCGACAGGGGGCCAGGAGATATTAGAGTCCCGACTAATATTATAATTCCAATTCTACCCTTAAACATAGCATAGATTACATTGATTAGGTGGATTCCTTTGCGAGACTCAAGTATCTCTCTTATCTGAAGTTAGTCGTTATTTGCTTTATTTCCTTTCTGTTTACTTAATTTAATCTTTACTTTATTTGCATCTTTTATCTTACAAAAACCAAATAAATATTTCTTATCTTTTATTTTCTGTATTTGCAATTACTACTACTTGTTTATTGAACACTTGGGTTATACCAGTCCAATCCCTGAGAACGAATCCGACTTGTCGGAGTATTACTTGGACAACCGTACACTTGCGGTATTGTGGTTCCTTTTATTTATCGAATTAATTTTATAACACACAAGGACCCACCAAGCTTCTTGTTTGGGTCGACTCAAAGTTGAAATGTAATGGACAACGATCGTGTCAATTATTGTATATTCAACTCCATCTAAAAAACAAGAGGAAAAATAAAAAGAGTATGATGTTAATAAATATGTATGTAAAACACACAATAGATACTTATTAACAGTTTATGTACATTTACATTTCATATAAAGATATTAGACGCAAAAACCAGTGATCCCTTAAATTTTAACCGGGTCCCAATTACATCATATCAAGTAAAAGATAGATATAATTAAACACTGTAACACTAATTGCTATCTTAAGTACGAAAATCTAACACTAAAAATATATAAATTTAGTTAAAAATTTTGCAAATACAATGCAATCACACTATATAATAGTGTAACACGCAAAAAATTACGTCCAAAATACATCAACAATAATTAATGCCAATATTTATTATTTACATATAATATTAACTTGGACTAAAATATAATTGGAAATTTCAGAATGGGTGCATAAAGTAGCGATACTTGCTGAGATCACATACCTTGTATAGCCAAAATTTTGGGTTGATTTTGAAATTGGGAACTATATACACTTTCAAAATATTTGTTCACGTAGATTAATACATTTTTTCCACTACTCCTAAAAGATTAAATAAGAATAGTTTTGTAATAAGAAGTATAATAATTATATTTTAATATGTGGAAAAAGTAGAGTGAACAAACATTAAGAAAAAAGAAGTATATTATTATTTTACGGGACACTACAAATTTTCAAAATTTTCATTTGCACACCCAACATTTAGAATTTAAGTTCTGGACTTTGTTTTATTTTTTTTGCAAAATAATATATATAAAATAATTTGTAATATTAAAAATTATAAGAGCGGGGTCTTCAAATGTTAAATAGATTAAACGGCAACACCAACTACATATATTATAGATATGTATATAGCTAGATGCATACATATTTGGTATTTTGTTAAATTACAAAAGGTGTAACATTTAATTTGAAAAAAGTAAAATAAAAGAATGAAATTGATTTATTTATAGACCATCGAAAGAAAGTTTATTTATTTATTTAGGCTAATAATTTAATGAACTATTTCAATGGGCTTGATTACAATGGGATTTGAGATTAGAAAAACTATTATACGCTAAATTAGTATATGGTAGATTAAAGAGATTTATTAATTTTTGAATTAAGAAAATTAAGTAGTTAATTAAATAATTATGAAATAAATTAAATTAAAATGGTATGAATTTAAATAATTAATGAATTATGTTATGTTTTATTTATTTAATTATTTATTTATATAGGTAATATGATTTTATTTAAAGGATAATTTACAATAGGCACCTGCCACCTTATACACTGCCCTACAAAAAACACCCTTGTTTTTAATGAAAAATGAGTTATGAGAAGCTTCCCAGAACTCAGAATCTGAGTTTTGGAAAGTTTCCCATAACTCAAAAGTTGAATTTTGAGAAATTTCCCATAATTCAATTGACTCTTTTATAGGAAAGAAAAGGAAAAGGCAAAATGTAAGTGGCCTTTTAATGATTGGGTGAGGAGAATTAATTCTAATTTGAGGTGTTTCTTGAGCATTAATCCATTATTTTTTAAAAAGATATTTTTAAGTTTTAGTTTTAAAATTATTTTAATGATAAAATAACATAAATAAATATTACATCAATATAAAAAATTAAATATAAATTTTAAATTAAACATAAGTTTTTCAATCTTATAAGTCTCTTGGATGTACGACATACATTAATTAAAAAATTTATGTCAATCCATAGCCCACGATATTTTACTCCATTTGCCTATATCTTAAGAAAACTGGGAGAGGCTTTGTATGCCTCAGAAGATCTCTTTTTCGCCTCAGAAAGATCTTGAGTTAAGGAGGAGATCAACTTCCTATGCCTTAAGGATTCACAGCAGGCAACTCTAATTTGGTGATGGTCAACATATGTTAGGTTGACTCTAGCTTATCCTTGAGCTCCGTAATTTCTTCCTGACATCACTGGACAAGCCGGCACTACTGGTCGACCTATAAAAGTATCTGATAGATACTAGGGTATTAAAATATATATATGCATCCAAACCTTGTCCTACTCAATGGTGCATATCGATTGGATATGAGGAGTCTCGGAGATAGGAGGAAGATCGACAAGAGCAGAAGGAGTGGTAGAGGTCGGTAAGTCATTGGTCATTGAGAGAGGAGCAGGTAGGCATTCGGAAGAAATAGGGAGTTTTGGGATATCAACACTAGGAGGCCTTTTCAGTTATGTCGATCCTCCATCGACCTCAGATACCTTCGGAGTAGAACCATCACATTTTTAAAACAGTATTTTCGGGCCTCTTCTCTGAATAGTGGGAACTCTCATTTATTTTGTTACCTTGTTTGGTGGATGGGGCGTTGGCCGGAGAATCGTTCTGAGTGATTATGGGCAAGCACTGGGCGTAAACGACATGGCTTTCTTCGCTACTGCTTCCACAAGATCATTCGAGGAATACATACCCAACCTGATAAAATTGGATAAATGTGTTGCCATTAAGAAAAGGGAAGTATGAGAAAGATAAAAAAGGATTCTGAATCATACCTGAAAAAGAAGGAATACGAGTAGGATTAAGCGCTTTGGGGATATCTCTTTGGAAATTAGAGCACACACTGAAGTAGGAGGTAATGGAAAGTCTGTGCCCGTATATATAGGCTTAAGAAAGCACTTAAGATTCATCCTAGAAATATATGGTCCAATCAATATTAACCACGCATACAAACTTTACCCTACAAAAAATGGGATATACTTTTGGCAAGAAATACAACCAGGAGAAAAAGATGCATAGATGATTCATGACAAGGGATCGCCCCGAGAAGTAAAAAATCAAACTTCTACCAGATAGCAACACAGCCTCTACAGATGGAGGGGATTAAAATCATTCACGGGGAAAAAATACAAGCACATATCATCATAAAGATCACAGTTGTACTTATTTACGGTAGAACACAATAAAGATGGGAGGAATCTCCACGACCCATAAAACTGTGGAAAGGCCGACGTAGCCTTGGAAAAACAGAGTTATCCAAAAGACCTACGTAGCCTCAACAAAACAGAGTTATTCGAAAGATTCATGTAGCCTTGGAAAAACAGAGTTATCTGAAAGAGCGACGTAGCCTCAGCAAAATAAAGTTATTTGAAAGACTGACATAGCCTCGGAGAAATAGAGTTATTCAAAACACCGACGTAGCCTTTGCAAAACAAAGTTATCCAAATAATCGATGTTGCATTGGAAAAATAAAGTTATCAAAAGACCGACGTAACATCGTGGAACAATTATCCAAAAGACCGACGTAGCCTCGAAAAAAAAGAGTTATCAGAAAGATCGATGTAACCTCGGTGTATAGAGTTATTCGAAAGACCGACGTAGCCTCGGTGAATAGAGTTATTCGAAAGACCAACGTAGCCTCGGCAAAACAAAGTTATTTGAAAGATCGACGTAGCCTAGTCAAGCAGAGTTATCTGAAATAATGATGTAGCCTCGACGAGCAGAGTTATCCGAAAGACCGGGGTAGCCTCGCAATCTAGAGGGAGAAATTTCCCAAAGTCGATATAGATTTGGCAACCCTATCCCTAATGCTAGCACCCTCCATAGACACTTAAAATATATTGTCAACACTTTATAGTGAAAAGCCTGTAATATCAATGTAAACTCAACTACCAACCTTATCAATAAAGACCAACACATTTCTTGGAAAAAATACATCTGAAGAAACACCGACATAAGTGTTCAGTCTCATATCAGCTAAAAAGAGCAGAGATGATGAATTCCTTCGATCACATCTTAACAAAATATATTGATCTCACAAATTCAAAGGTATATTGATAAGCAAAAGTATAACACCGACACTCCGATTCACTCAAATAACCCCAATGCACTTAAAGCCAAGGGGTTACACTATGCTTCAGAAAAAATACAAAGATGTCCGAGGAAGAGAGCGACCAGACCTCATTCCTGAGTCAGCTTCCCAAGAACGAGTTATGCATGAAGCATCATGAGGAAATAATGCCAAATTATTAAGGTAGCTTCCCCAAGCTTATGTTGCACACTTTCCTTATACTTAAACTACGCCCGAGCGTCATTTCGCATATCTATCAACATCTATATATACCTCCCGCTCCAGTAGAATCGACACCTCTGGTTATTCTCTTTACAACTCTCTCTCTTTATCTCGCTCTATTAAAATTATTGTGTTTAATTTATAGTCGGTTTAAGTCTTCATAAATCCTCGAATTAAGTAATTTTCCATATCGAAAATGTTAATGTTGAGCTTCAAAAATTTCATCGGGAGCCCACCTCCCTTTAATCCTGACTTGTGTATGGTTTCAGGAAGGCCGTGAACGGTTAGAAGATCCTCAGACCTTCATCAAGATCCACAGAAGGACTAATATGAAACTTCTTGATCGGTCATCGGTAGTAAGGTGCCTTATTACTATCTCTCTTCACAGTCCAATAGATAATTCCTAATTCTTCTCTCTATATGCCTATACATATGCATACATGTCGTGTTTTAGTTATGTTCGTATCCATGGGCTGTGTGTGA
Organism: Nemophila menziesii; assembly: GCA_029959085.1. Classification (NCBI taxonomy): domain Eukaryota; kingdom Viridiplantae; phylum Streptophyta; class Magnoliopsida; order Boraginales; family Hydrophyllaceae; genus Nemophila; species Nemophila menziesii. The sequence goes on along the minus strand of JARWIR010000007.1, from coordinate 20,076,799 downwards.
CCCGAGACTGATAGTAGTGTAATTTTTATACTCTATCATAGTAGTGTTTCAATTTTATGAAGCTTATATAAATATAGAGGTATTGATTAATTAGTACTTGTACATTATGTACTTTCTATTTCAAGTTTTTTAATTTAAGTTTATTTGTAAAAATGTGTTCAATAAGTTTGTATGTTATCTTGTGAATTAGGCTAAACGAGACTTGTCTTCTCTCGCCCTTCCTTGACCCTAAAATCTCAGGCCACCAGATCCCCCTCTCATCCCTTCCCATGTTGTCTTAAAGGGAGGCATCACCCCCTCTTTTTCCTTTCCTTTCTATTTCTCCCTTCTCCCTAAATGGTCTTATTAAATTTGAAAGTTAAACCATCTATCTCCAAACCCTTTATACAAATTTCTAAATCAAATTTGCAAGCAAAGTCTTATATTTCAATACCTCGTGTGGTCTACAAAGTACGGAGTTAAAAAATCATTTGCTAGAAGATTTCCTCATGAGTTTAGTGATAATCCTCCTTATTTGACTGGATTAGGGGCTCCCCTTAAATCCTTGTTCTTCATCATAGTGGTTATTTATCGCCAATAATCTGGTTTTCTTCTAACGGAACATAAAACTCCACTATCGCTTGGTTCTTTTGGTCTCAGATGTTTGGTATACAACAGGCAGTTAACTAAGGGTCTTGAGGATGGTGCTACTGAGTTTTTCCTTGTAATACAGATCTTTGTGCATCCTTAGTGAAAATTGTTAAGATTATTAATGATTGCTGGTTTCTACACTTGTGCTCTTCCTTTTTAACATTTTTGGCAGTTGAAGAATGCTTGATAGCTTTGTTCTCTGTTGGTGTTTTGGGATTTTGAGGATTCTTTTTATTGTCCTTCCTAACTTTTCCTTTGTGTGTATTGCCCGAATTAAGGCCTCTTGACCTATACCAATTTAGAGTCTCTTATTCGCATCACATTTGTTTACTTAACTCTCTGTGATGAGATTGTTGTTCCTAGGTCCACCAAGTCCCCTATCTTTGCAAAGCTTAGTGTAGTTTTGGACAACTTAGTTGACACTGAAATGATGGTAGATGATCTATGTTATTAAAATTTATCATGCCAAGAGATCGACTACTCATTTAGTTTCAGGATCTATCTTGGCTATTTATGTGGCTCTTGCATTCTTGTCTCTAATCCAACTATCTTTTTGGCTCATTTGACTCTTTTTTGGAGATTCTACTTTGGTTTTAATGTTTGAGAAATCTTTCAGCAGCATATACGGATCTACTTTTAGCAGGAATTATCGTGTTATACTTTAGATTACCTTGCACGACATCTATCTATGTTTATTGTTTTTAGTGTTTTCTTATATTTGGGAAGTGTTTTTTTTATTTGTATTATCATCAACTCGATATATCAATTCATATATATTTTTTGTTATTAATGGGAAATCCTTATAACTAAAGTAAAATCTTGTGAATCAAGATCCCAAGTGTCCTAGTTTAGCCTGGCAATCGGGCGATCCAGTCCGTTTCAGACCGGTTCTTAGCGGTTCCAAGGTTATCGTTTCGGTCTGGTCCGCCAGTTCTAATGTTACCGGTCCGGTTTTTATTTGGTGAAAGTAGGGAGCCAAGTTGGGATTGAGAACCAGTTATACTGGATCAGGTCTGGTTCTAACCGGTTTTAATTTGGTTCTTCTAGTTTTTTCTTTTAAGGGATAAAACTAGTTGCGGATTTTTACAAACGATTTTAAAAAAAAAACTTGTTCTGTTCAAGGTTTGTACTATAGTATCAATTGGGCTTGTACTATAGTATCAAATTGGATACTTGGCTGATTAATTTTTTTAATATCGATAGTGATTATTGATATACTTCAATTTTATAGATCTAAATTACACAACTTATTACACTTACCGAATGAATAAATTATAAATGACAAATAAATATATTATCAAATTTATAATTAAATTTATAAGTTAGTTAATGAAAAAATTATTACAATCACATTTCACCAAAATAATGAATTATAAATTATAAGACTGAATCAGGATAAATTCTGGGAGATGGGGGTGACTGTGCCCATGAAATTTAGGTTGCCTTCCTATATTTCTATAGGTAGCGTGAAATACATACCTAGAAAGGATCAAGCCACCACATAGTTCTTTAAACCCCCTTGGTAAAAGTGTTATTACGTTTTTTTCAAAAAAAATAACTTGAAAGAATTGAGTGTTCAAGAAAGTGTTCACCATTCATCTTCATCGGGTTGGTATGATGTTGAAGGAGTTAAACATTCCTAGAACTAGAAAGGTTGAATGATAGGTCCTCTTTGTTGTATAAAGCATCTAACTGGTTTTATGTTCGAACGTATGCTTTTAGCCAGTCTTGTAATTGTACCGCCCGATCTAATGTCGTCCCAATCATACTCATCCGTCGATCGGATAGATGTTTTTTACCTTCACTGAAAGCGGATTCGTATGGAACTAAGGAAGCTGGAATAGTAAGCAAGTCACGTGCCATGCGTGACAAAATGAGTCCGCAGGCATATTTTCTCCAACAACCAATAATATCATAATATTCGACATGCGATTCATGGATCGATTTAGAATAGAAGTCAAGATCATTCTGATTGCCTTGGTTATAGCTGGGAGTTGTTGTGTTGTTTTCGTCCACCATTCTACCAGCTCACAATCTTACAACACCTGCATGTACAGCTTGTGGGGGAGGGGGGGTTTACCGTTGTGACACAACCTTTCCATGTAAGACTTATACAATTAATACTTTATACCACCAAATCTAGACACGGTTACAGTCTCGAGGTGACCTAAACTACTTTGAAGTGTGAAGATAAATTTTAGAGTATACTTCAACTTATAACGTGGATCTAGTTCACAACATATAGCAAATACAATTGGGAAAGGGTCATAGTATTTCAAGAATATTTCCATCATCGGATCAATTATAGTTTCAAGTCCAACAGATAACTTATACTCTTGCATATGCAAATCCATTTCGTAAATTTTTTCTAACACTAAGTGACTTGTAGGACTATATGTTTCAAATAAAACAGTTGTGGTTAAGCTAAAGTGCTGAAGGAAACCGACTTATTTGCTAACCAACTCCCAATCCCCAGAATTAATAAAGTTATCATTAAAGTTTTCGTTATTAATGCACGTTATAATATCCTTAAACTCTAATGCACATTGTAACATCAAATACATTGAATTCCATCAGGTAAGCCAAACTAATCTCAGTCGCTTATACTTAACACCCTTAGATTCACATTTCTTTTTAAATGCGCGGATTAATACGGGAGTGTTTCTAATATTAGTCGATGCTTTCATTATATTTTTAACTATATTATGTCCAACCTTTCTCACACCTAACTCATAGTCATAAGTCACCCCCACACCCGCTATCCCGCCACTAATTATCAAATTTATAATGTGACAATTACAACGAATATGAAAAAGTCCATCGTAATATAGTGACCTATCATTAAAGTGTTTAATAAGGTCGGGGACAACAGCAACCATGTTCGAACCATTGTCAAAGGTACATGTAAACACACGATTAGTAATATTATACGCCAAAGCATTAGTAGTTATTAAATCATTAATATTATGAGTAATGATATATATCACCCCTTCACCCTTTCACCCTTTATGTGGAGCCTATGTGGCATTAAATAAAAGAGAGAGAAAAAAGTTATTTAAAAAAAAAAACATCATGATTGGTTTTTAAAATCTCCACATAGGCTCCACATAAGGGGTGAAAAGGTGAAGGGGTGATATATAGCATTACTCTAATATTATTACTAGTAGGATGTTCGGTCACGACACAAAAACAGATTATATGCTTCTGCAGTAACCAACTATTATCTATCCAATGGAATGTTACTCCTAATATTTTTAAACCATTCTTAGCTTCCCACATACCTGATGTTAGACAACATCTGGGGTTTAGGGGTTTTAACTCGTCCACTAGACTTATTCTAAGGTCTTTATAAAGTTTTTTCATTACTACCATTAGTGTAGATATAGGGATCGGATCGTAACACGGGTTTTGCGAGTTTCTAAAAAACCTAGTAAGATAGGGACTCGAGGCGTGGCTAAATGATTGATTGTCAGCACATATGTATAAGACCATTTCCCTACAAATGAGTTCTATGTTCGGCGTAAATGTTTTTCCGGTCACGGAGTCAATGGTACTTTGATTAAGGGTACAAGTGCATACCTTATGGACTTCTCTAATATGTTTCATAAACTTAGCTATAGATTTATCAAAAGGCAAAGCATAGGATATCTTACATACCTTACATTCCGCCTTACCTCATGTTGGTTTGTCCTTAAGGAAGTATTCACACGCGAGTAACCTCGGAGTTCTTGCTCTTGGTTTCGGTTGCTATGCGTCTACTTCATCAGTTCATCACCGGGTTGAGTTTCAACCTCTGTCTCTAAGTTGACAAAATTGCAATTGGTTGGTATGTTCATCGTGTTGAGCGTGTTGTCCAGATATGTATCATTATCAATATCTAAAATTAAAAGTTAATACAGTTTGTTATGTATAAATCCTTATGTACAAATTGCATACGATATTTTAGTATTAAATTTTTATACCTTGGGAATCGGTTAAATTTAACGGTTCACTTTGCACAGCCATAGTTGCTTCTAATGATTCGATTTGTGTTTGTAATTCGGACAAAGTAGCCAAGGATTAAGGTCGAGTAGCCACCCGAGCACCTTTTCTACCCATCTGTGATTGTAAATGGGACATGATATCTAAAAAAATTAGTAAACTATTAAACTTTATGTAAGTTTTTTTATGTTTATATTAAGTTTCTGTAAGTTTTATTTTATTTTTAACTATTAAGTTTCTGTTATTTAAAATAGTTTAACATTTGAGGTTATTTTTAATATAGTGGAGGACTAGTTTGTAATATTTTAATCATTTTTTTCTAATTTTTATTGAAACTTTCTTTAAGATTTTTTTTTTATATTTTGTGTTTCTTTTATTTTCTAAAATATTTAACACTTTTAGTTAATTTTATTAAAGTGGATGACTAATTTAAAAACTTTTAAAAAATATTTACACATTTTAAATTTTTTTTGTAAGTTTTTTGTATGTTTAACTAATAAATTTCTTGTATTTTAAATAGTTTTTAACATTTGAAGTTATTTTTAATAAACTGGAGGCCTAGTTTGCAATATTTTCATCATTTTCTATTTTTTAAACTTCCTTTAAGATTTTTTTTGTTTATATTTTGTTTTTCTTTTACTTTTTAAAATGCTTACACTTTTAATTTAAAATGGATGACTAATTTGAAAACTTTTAAAAAATATTTACACATTTTAAAAAAAGTTTGTAAGTCTTTTTTATGTTTAACTAATAAGTTTCTTTTATTTTAAATTGTTTTTAACATTTGAAGTAATTTTCAATAAAGTGGAGGACTAGTTTGCAATATTTTTTATTTTCTAATCTTTTTTAAAACTTCCGGTAAGATTTTTTTATTATATTTTATGTTTCTTTTATTTTCAAAAATATTTAGCACTTTTAGTTAATTTTATTAAAGTAGGCAATACAACAAGGTGTTAGGATGTTGGTTTTGTTTTATTTCCTTTTAACTTTCTTTGTTTTTTTTTCAAGAAGTTTTGAAAACTTTGTATTTATTTTAATGAAATGGGGGACATTATAACAATTTCTAAACTTAAATATAATTTTAAATAATCTTTAAGAAGTATTTTAAAATATCGAAATAACTCAACACTAATCAACTTTCATTTAGTTAAAACTACTTTCGAAAATAGGTAAATCATAGTTTACAATATTAAATTTTTGAAAAAAGTTAAAGATATGAAATTATAAAAGAAAGTATATACTAGTTTACCTGTTTTCTGTTGACGATGATCTTTTTTTTCTTTCTTTTTTTTAATATATCGATGTAATTTGTTTTGTGGAAAATATAGTAAAGGAACACTTATTGTATAGGAAAAGAGAATAATATTTAAGATGGTACTTGGATGTAGTTAAGCATAAATGAATGTGACAAATACGCATATTCTTTAAAGCCTTGCATCAGAATAATATCTAAAATCTTACAAAATGTAAAGCAGAAAGATTTATACTTAAAAGGAAGTGACAAGTATCCATACCATTAAATACTTTATATCATAAGGTTTGACTAGACATTACTTACCAACCAAAATCCAACTAAACATAACTCAAACTAGTCACGTAAAGATAATTTAACCATTCATGCAAATCATAAACCATATAATATAAACCATTTAACCCATTCCTTTATCTCAAATAAGAAGTTTATGACAAAAACATAATTTTCGAATAGTTTTCAGACAATTTTTTGCAATTATATGTTACTTTGCACTAGAAAACACTTACAAGTTTATATATTGTAAGGTATTAATGCAGAGCCATCACACAATCACACAAACTTTTACTTAATCATTTTTTGACCAAAAACATCACTTTCGAAAAGTTTAGGGACAATTTTGGCAAATTTTGCCTTTTTTTAGAATCAAAATCATCATTTTCGTAAATACTTGGGGATTTTTTTCAATTGTATGTTACTTTGCAGTTAAAAAACACTAACACGTTTATAAATTTTAAGGTTTTACTGCATAGTCATAACACAGTTAGACAAAACTTTAAGTATTTAGTTTTGGTACAAAACCAACATTTTCGAAAACTTTAGGGACCATTTTGGCAAAGATTTTTTTTTTCTGAATTTATTTCATCATTTTTGAATAATGTAGGGGCATTTTTGCAAAGTTCGAATAACAAATAACACAGGGACTTGTAATTACGAATTACAAAGACAAGTATTTTAACTCATTTTCGAATGGAATAGGGTCTAAATATATCAATTTCTTGTAAAAAAGGCCACTATAGCAATTTAATAAGGCAAAACACAATTTTAACTCATTCAACCATCACTTTCGAAAATTACAGGGATCAGACCAATTCCATTAGAAAATGAGATAATCATTAACTAGATACAAACATATAGATAGATCACAACCCGCCATCATAAAATAGAGTACCAAAATCATGAAGTAGAGGTCAAGTATCAGAAGATTAACGCATAAATATGGGACGATAGAGTAATGAATAGGGTTGGAGGGGTTTTGTAGAAAGAGTAAAGACAGGGAATATAAGAGATCTAAGCGGTGGGATAAATGAAAAATATAAAATAATTATATATACTTGCTTATCGGTCCCGTCCAGACCTGTTCATAGCTAATATTTTTTTTAAAACCGGACCAATTTATATAGGTTCGGACCGTTTCTTGCTGTGACGGTAGCAGCAGTCCGGATCTGGTGCACCGGTCCAGTCCAGAACCTGTAGAAACTGGTTTAGTTGCCAGGTTGAGTCCTAGTAAGATATAGACCAAATTTTGTAAACTTTTCTTTGTAAAACTTTATGGTTGGGCCCACGGAAAAAAAATACACACAATTCTCCTTTTTAATTTTTTTAATAACCAACCCCATCCAAATAGAATAGACGTTTTATTCACAGTCTATACATATCATTTTATGAATTTTTTCTTTAATTTGACGATCAAGTTTTATTGACTTTTTTTTCCATCAACAGCTTTAAATGATTGAAGTAACAAAATTTACATAAATACCTATTATTTGTTTTTATCATTCAAAGTCTTGTATAGTTGGTATATGATAGCTAATGAATCTTTAACTTAAAACAAATTAATGATGAAATCATGTTAAAATTCAATACATATGAGATATTAATTTACAAAAACTCATCCTCATGATGTTTAATGCTAATTCTATACTTGTAGCCGCCATCGAGAAAATGCATCGTCTCTAAATTGCGCTTTAGTCCCTCAATCTATTCAATCAAGTCCCTATTGGACATATGTTTCATAGAATACGACGAACGATTCGAATTTACCGAGTAATCAACAACCACCAGCTCATCATTGCTGTTTCTTGATAAGCTATCCCAGTCATTCAATTCCAAGCATACGATAGTTTAAGGACTTCTTCAACATCCTCTTTACTCCAACATCATTGAGATGTTTTTCAACCCTAAAAATATCTGGAATTGAGGAGGAAGTTCTTCTATGAAGCTTCTTGTTTGGGTCGACTAAAACTTGAAATGTAATGGGCAACGATCGTGTCAATTACTGTATATTCAACTCCTTCTAAAAAAACACACAAGGGAAATATAAAGAGTATGATGTTAGTAAATATGTATGTAAAAGTATACACACACACAATGGATTTACTTATTAACAGTTTATGTATATTTTCATTTCATATAAAGATATTAAATTGCGAAAATCAGCGATCCCTTAAATTATAACCTAGTCCCAATTACATCATATCAAGTAAATGATCGATATAATTAAACACTGTAAAATCAATTGCTATCTTAAGTACGGAAATCTAACACTATGAATATACAGATATAGTTTAACTTTTGCAAATACAATGCGATCACACTATATTATGATAAAATTACTTCCCAAAAACCAGCATTCAATTATTAATGCGAGTATTTATTATTTACATATAATATTAACTTGGATTAAAATAGAATTAGAAACTTCAGAATGGGTGCATAAAGTAGCGATACTTGAGATCCCATTACTTTTTATAGCCAAAATTTTGGGTTGATTTTGGAATTGGGAACTACATAAACTAACCAAAAGTTTAGTTTCAAAATGTTTGTTCAGTTAGATTAAAACACTTTTTATGAAGGGTGAAGTTTTAAAATAAGGAGTATCATAATTACATTTCAATACATGTGAAAAGTAGAGTGCACAAACATTTTGAAAGTGAGGGAGTATATTATTATTTTACGGCCACCTCAAATTTTCAAAATTTTCATTTGCACACCCAACATTTAAAATTTATCTTATTGGGCTTTGATTTATTTTTTTGCAGAATAAAATATAGATTAATTTGTATAATATCGGGAATTATAATGTAATTAATTCAAAAAACTACTAAACGGACATATAATGCATTTTTTAACATAATATAGGGATCTACGCAATATGGAAATAACTTAGATCATAGATCTATAAGCTTTACCGTCATTGAGGATGACACAATGAGATATCATGTAAATACATTGACAAGTTTGAAACTATTTAAAAATAATTACAAAATATAATTAAGCAATTCTTAATAGATATCATGTTTATCATTCTGAGAAGATTAATATGGGTTCAATCAGTCTATGACAATAGAAGTAAATAGGAGTAGAAACATTTACCGGTCCGGGCTTTCTTCATGGTGATCGGAGAGCAGGTGCCACGGTGGTGACATCGATGCTAATTGAATGGAATTGTAAATTGTAAGTGGCGAAATATAAAATGAAACGAATGAGGTATCTAATAATACTAGATCTAGATTTGTAAAAGTAGCCACATAGAATCCCTCGAACCCTAGCGGATATACACCGAATATGTATGTATTGTAGGTATAACTTGGAGAGAACCGAAGAGATCTAGAGAGTAAAATGAGGTTTAGTACAACAATAATTTAAATAAGGGTAACACTTCCATCCAATATTGGATGGTCCAATATTCATATCACTACCATTGTTTATTATAACAAGACACATGTCATTAGATTAATAATTCAGTTAATTTTGCAAGTTTAAAACATGGGGTATGTGTATTAATATGATTGGTGTAGGATCATCCAATATTGGATGGAAGAATTTTCCTTTAAATAAATAACTTTTTGAAAAATAAAAGCCCAGCAATTTTATTTTATTTTTTGGACAAAAAAACCCAAATTTTTTTACTATTATTTGGAAAAAGCCCAAGCCTTAATTTTTTTTCGTCAACCAAGTTAATATTAATTTTTTTTTTGTTATAGATGAGGCCTAAAAGGCCAGGACTAAACAAACTCTAGGCGTAGCCCAGCCACACCTGTCCCTAGTTAGCGAGCGCCGAAGTCCCTCCGGGGGGATCTTTATACGTGACCAGATTACCCGCACTATTAAGCCCATGTTTCGCTAACCAATGGGCACAATTATTAGTTACGCGATAACTCCATTTCAACACGAAATTCGGGTGAGAACGCAAAATATCACAACACTCTCGTACCATATCATTCGAGACTACTCTTGAGTTCGCACCGCCCGCGTGCCACTCACACGAGTCCGTCTCTACGATAAGACTTGAATACCCTTGATTTACCGCCAAATGGAGCCCAAACTTTAATGCAAAAAGCTCCGCCTCGAAAGACGAATGTGCATCATTCCTACCCGCGAACCCTTCGAGAATCTCCCCCTTATAATTGCGGAAAAGCCCTCCAATTCTCGCCAACCCCGTGGCACTATTATAAGCCCCATCGCAGTTGAGCTTGACCTTGCCCTCCTCCGGCTTGACCCACTTAACCAATACGCTCTTGGACGAGATAATCAGCCCACCATCGCTTTCGACACCCCATGCTCAGATATAATCGCTTGCTATATTTCGTATCATAGCCTTCAGCTCGCTAGCTGTCTTCTTTCTGTCCATAGGTTCAAAGACCCGCTTGTTTCGATCTAACCAGAGACACCAAATCATTTTCGCACACAAACTTCTCGCCTCTATTCCACCTATAATATCCTTGCTGGATAAAAGCTTAGACCAATTCTCCAAGGCCATTCCCCTCGCCACCTGCTGTTGAGTTGTAGCCGTCAAAGATAATTGCATCTCAGGTCCCTGATGCAAATCCCCTACAAGAGCACTGCGAGTCAAATTTTGTTCAGACCCCTGCGCCTCATTTCCCCTCACCACCTGCTGTCGAGTAGAGGCTGTCGAGACTAATTGCACCCCAGGTCCCTGGTGCAAATCCCTATCAACAGCACTTCGAAACAAATTTCCTACATGCCCCTGCACCTCATTTCCGCCATACTGCAGTTCAAATCTACATCCTCCAAACACGTCATGAACCTGATCCCTACCAGCACTGATTCTGTGACCACCAAGCGCGCCAACAGACAATCCATCACTGACCTCATTTCTTTAAAATTTTCTTTTTGCTAGTAAAGAAAGGATAATTCTTCCGTCCAATATTGAATAGTCTAATTTTTTTTCTCAACATATTAGATGGTAGACAACCATATTATAATACCTTATGTTGGATAGAAATTTTATCCATACAAGGTTCTTTGATCCTTCGGCAAGAGTGAAAACGTCAAGTGAGTTGCATGCTATTGTTATGAATTTCGTAAAGGACTATGTGAATTATATGGGATATTGAAAATGATGGTGGATTAATAGTGTCGTCTAAAAATACACTTATGAGATGAACTAAACCGGAAACGGTGTAAAGTCAAATAAATACGGTTCTTTTGATATGGAGAAATCGTTAGTCGGAGTTGCAGGATTGTTTCGCAATAACCAATGAGGTTATTTGAGAGGTTTTCAAAGGAGTTGTGTCACGATCAAGCCCTTTGAAGCGGAACTCCTCGCGTTGCACTTTGGATTGAATTTAGCGGTTTGTCAAGGATGCACATCCCTTACAGTTGAGATTGACTCGAGTGAAATTTATGCGCTAGTGAAGTGGGATGTGAATTCAAGAGGCTTCTCAAATACAAATATAAGAGCTCGTCGTGATATATTAGCGGCGAATGCGCAATTCAAGTTGGTTTGTAATTATCGAAAAGCGAACAAATGTGCAGGCTGGATGACTAGATTCGGTTTGAATAGCACGGAAGGTCAAATCCCATATAGAGATCCACCTGACGTGATATGGCGGCTTTTGACACGTGATCAGGATGGTTGGGCGGTGCCTAAAATAATTATAGCTAGTTAGTTAATTAGAAATTCTACTTTCCCGTCTTTTAGACCTCTTTTGTAACAAAAATTTACCCATACAAATAGGCTTTAAAGTCAAGTGTACAAATTTAACGAAGCAATCAAAAGGACAATTTTTTTGAAATAAAGAAAAAATGTCAATTTGGTTTACATGTGAAAATAATAAGTGGCAAGTTCAAAAATTTACATGGAAAATTTAAACTTAATTAAAACAAATAACCTTCTTATCTCTCGTTATTATATTCCAAAAGTAATCGAGAAGATTTATAAATCCGCGCAACTAATAGTGTCCCGGTAGATATGATTTAACTCAAAAGACGGATTTCTCCGTAATATATCTAGGTAATCTCAATGTAACAAGACCAACTCTTGTAACTACTACCATCCTTCACTATCGCATGAAACTCTTGCGATTCAATTACTACATACTTACCAAAATATCCTTACTCTTCCTCCATCTCAAACCATATTGTAGTGCCAAAAGTCTTAAATGAAAGGCCAACTCCCCTACACACGAAGCTGCAAATCGGATCAAAAAAAATCCTTCGATATTTTTGAAAATCCCACCTATTAAAAAGATTAAGGTGTGTTTGATTACACAATGGAAAAGTAGTGAAAAGTTCCGTGGAATTTTTTCCTACAGTTCTTTTCCATAAAAACGAATGAAATGAAAGTGCACACGTGAAAATATATACATATAAAATAAGTTTTAGCTTTTATAAAAGAAAAAAATTCTCGGTTATGGATATCGGTGATTATTTGCAGAAATAATTTCCATGAAAAAAAATATCATCAAACAACACTTGTATGAAAAATAAATCATCTATCTTAATGCTATTATTACAGGCGATTGACCCAATGAGGTTTGAAAACAAATTTAATCGTCAAAAAGGAGGAAAGGGAAAAAATCTTCTTCTTAGATGTCATAAACAAACTTATGAGTGCAAAATACTAAAATACCTCCATATAAAACAAGTTCGAGACAAAATACAAGTGACAGATTATTCACTGAGAAAATGCTTTGAGAATCACTAAGCATTGATATTGTTCATCGCCATCCACCAATCGTCGTCCATCACAATAAGTGCGTCAATGTCAGCACCACCGCTGGTGCCGCTCTAAAAGTCCATGTGCGGGAAAAATCTTTAGCAAAGTCTTTGAGTTGAGTAAAATATATGAGCAAAGTGTGTGAGAAATGTCTCTGGGCAACTTAAAACATGCACTAACTACATTTAACAAGTGTCTGAATGCTAAGGAAGTTTATGAGTAAACTCTAAAGATTATAGGGTATATTCAAAAAATCACTACGCATGTACAAAAAAAATCATGAGTTCATGAGTGCTTTTTTATTGAACAATTTGTTATTTAGTATTTTTTGATACTAGCATTAATTAAGTTAAAATTTATGCATTATTTTAACAAAAAAGAAAAAAAGTAATGGAAAACTTTTCTTAATTCAAAATATATTACAATTACATAATAGTTGTAACAAAAATACAAATGAATATAACAATCTGCTGATAACGCCAGCACTTGCGTCAACAAGATGATGTCGGTTGACGTTATCATCGTCCCAGATCTGTTAGCGGGGATTTTTCTCTGATCAGCCATGGACGAGTTCTTCCATGGTTGTGTTCAACCTACTAGTAGCAATGACCGTTGCTATACATCCACAAGCAAGCTCCATTAATGAAAACGAGAATACAAACTCCATTAATGAGAACAAGCAAGCGGACTCCATTAACAGAGGAACTTTACTACGTCATTAACGAATGAGTGTTTCAAACTCCGATCTTCCCGGTACCAATTCCTAGCTATGTGCCACACTATCTGTGCTCTTATAAGATTCCACGACTGAGCCTGGTATGAGATTTTACGTCCTAAAAAGCCATGAGCTCGTACATTATTTCTCACGGCCCGAAAAGCCACAAAAATCAGATATTTTTATCTAAATACTAGCTTCGGTGAGTTGCACCACCATGATTGAGATGATTTTCACAAATTAAAGTTTTTGTTTACATGTTTATTGTTTTGAGATGGGTATAAAGGAATACACTATAGGGGAAATAAGGGCAGGGAAATATTATAATTTTTTTTAATTCTAATCGGACTCTAGTAGAACATAAAATATATGGTGGGTCATTGGGTTTTGAGGTGCAGTAAAAATTGCTCTTATTACACGACATGTTTTAATATTAGTACCAAATGGATTATTAGGTCTATCAAGACAAATATTATTATTAATTAGTGGTTTATATCATATTGTTATTCTAAAGTAGTCATTTCTAAGGCGGTGATTAAATTGATTAAATTTTTTTTTACCCTCAAAGACGAATTCCTCGCATTTTCCCTAACATGCATAATTAGATCAGTAGTAAAAAAAATTGGATTCTATCAGTATCCTTAGGTATGTTAGTAGTATTGTTAGAGGTTGCATAAATAGTGAATGAGCACCCATTATATTCATAATAGGCTGATGTGATCAACCATATACTTTTATACGATTATGGGTAATATTATTATACAAGTAGTTATTCATGGCTTTCTAAATTTGTCAGTTACATTGATTGCCAACTCAATTATATCTCTCCCTAAATTAATAACAATAGGCGTATAATTCTAAAAATGCTAAAAAAATAGTTGTCAAATATATCGATTGATTTATTCTTGGAGAGAAACTATATATGATATGCAAACCAAACAAGATGTTCCCCATTACAAGAAATAATATGTGCTCAACACTCTCAATGTCATTAATACCAGATTTACATGTTGGAATCCTTAATTTATTATCTTATTTTTTTATTCTCTTTAGTGTAAGAGCCAAATCACACATTTTCCACACAATGTTTCTCAACTTTTGTGTTTAATATTTTAGATTTTAGTTACAAGTTTTTTGGGAATATAAATTGATCCATAAGGGAGAAAAATCTTCATCTCCTTCTCAGCGGTATTTATATACTAATAAAATAGAAGTAAAAATATTTAATAGTTAGTTTGCCAACCTTGTAGTGGAATCAACATGCATGATCATTAGTTATTTGGTAAGATAAAAATATATTACGGATATGATCAGATATTTCACTACTAAGGTATCACTAACAATTTTTATATTCTAACTATTTTTGTTTTAGAAACAACAACTCATTGACATGAGCCATGTTTACATATATGTCTTTTGATATAATCAATTCCTGAGACCCACTTCAAAAATTTAATATCCTTTATATTATTATTTTTCAATAGTACCATTTTGGTATATATATGACATGAAGTAGGTTATTCTCCCCGAAGATAGCTGAATACCAGGGTCTGCAGTTAGAAAAATTGTATCCTTGAAAACTATTTCATTAAGAACTTTACAAGAAGAGAAATTTGATTTAAGTAAAAAGAATTAAGCATTAAAGGCTAGGAAATAGTTTTTTGTATATACATATTTTAAGTGTAGGTACCATTTAAGAGTGATTAGATATAATATTTTAAGTTTTTGGTGTATTTGATTACGTACCAATTTTAATTTTTGGGTATTCAATTGAGATTTAAAAAAATCTTTTAATATCATGTTATATTCAAGTGAAAATATTTTTAAATCCTTAATAATTTAGTATTAAGTATACTGGATTTCAAAGTTGTTGGATAGTGTATGACTTTTGGGCCTAGGTATGAATAAGAAAATCGATTGAAAATTTCTTGGCATAAGAAGAGATTGTATAGCTTTCGTAATTTATAATTTGTCAGACCTATTAAACTATATATATAAGATTGAGGGGTTAGAGTGCAATTATATTAATATATTATACTTTATATTTATTCATTAATCGTCACTGAACTAATACTTTTGGTCTAGTTAGTGAGCATGAGAATAGGGCTAAAGGAAAAAGGAAAAAGAAAGACTTACCCATCTCGTGAAACTCAACTTGCAATACTTTGAGGTATAATGAAAATATGTGTATATATATATTTATATATATGTATGGTGAGTTTATGTATTCAACATACACCATCGTAAACATAAACACTATCAACATTATCATTATTAGAGTTATATGATTCAATTTGATTCACGAGCAAAACTATTTAAATCAATATATGAAAATAAATATACATGGTACATAATTTATAGTACAATTCATTGATTTCGCAGATTCCACCTCTACATTGCATTCAAGTTAAGTTACTAGAAAACCCATAATTAGACTAAGTAGATAGCAATTGGAAAAGAAACGACATACTCCACTGAGTTAATAGATACATTTCTCGTAAAGTCAAAATCATACCAATATTAAAGACCTCACCTTCCATGTTTGGCTTGGAAATAATGATTTTTGCGTGGGCTTGGCAATAATGTTGTTTATGTCATTTCTATAAGTCTAGATTTAGTGTTTGTAATAAAAAAATTTAAATCTACTCTTAAATATGCATAAAAGCTAACCTAAATATGTGGTACGACATGATCTCATCCCCACCTTCCTTAACAAAATCACCTCAAATATTTTTTGGATTAAAAAGGACACATAAAGAAAACAATAAGAGCAGCAGAGTCCATGAAGATTGGTTGTATGATACTATATATGAAGCAAATAGTTACATGATGT
This sequence comes from Nemophila menziesii, assembly GCA_029959085.1. Classification (NCBI taxonomy): domain Eukaryota; kingdom Viridiplantae; phylum Streptophyta; class Magnoliopsida; order Boraginales; family Hydrophyllaceae; genus Nemophila; species Nemophila menziesii. The sequence continues at coordinate 20,060,424 of JARWIR010000007.1, read as the reverse complement.
AAGTACCAAGTCAACTTCAGATTTAGGTTGAGAATTCATTCATGATGTTGACGAATGATTTTCTGAAGTAGCCTCAAAATTACTTTGAAGGAACCCGTAAGAATATCATTAACGTTATGATGATTCCAACTTTATAATGTGCTCCAAGAAGCCATATAGGTCGAGAAAATCAATTTATGCAAGAAGCCATATAGATGATAATTAAAAATACTCCTACATATCAATAATTTATACACATAATAGAATAAACTTTACATCTAAATGTTTTGGAGGAATGAGTTGTAGCTTCAACACTGATGCTTGGTCTGCTGTGATAGTGGTCTGAAGGAATCCTCTCTCATATGTGGTCGGGCTTGCTGGAAATCATAAACTAAAAAGTGACTATAAAATTGGGATATGAAGGGGTTTAACAATAACAATATTTTTAATAATTTTATCCATGTTTTAACTATATTTCTAATAAAAATCATAAGGAATAACACATTCATGAAAGGAATATATCCTTACTTAATTTCATTCCTAAGCTTGGTAAGACTTAAAAAAAATAGGACAATCATTACCATAGAAAATTCAATCTTAGGAATATGGTAATAACCAATATTTTATCCTTACCCCACGGTATTATTATATTCATGTTACATTAAGAATGAATTATTTTTAATAGACCAATCCATCCTTGAACACTTCCTCCAATGTCATTTTAAACCTGACAAAATGAATTCATCCTAAGTATTTATTTTTTTACTTAAGTCAGTCTATTAATAGTGTATATCTACCTTGGTCCCAATTGTAAATTTTCTTTCTCCCGATTCAAGTTATAAAAGAGACCAACGCCTCTGTTATATAAAAATATTCATGTCACAGGGAGTAAGCTGATGTCAGTAAAAAAATATTAGACCAATGGCTTTCGGAAAATGTGTAAGAATTGTTGGTTTGCCTAAGAGGCGAATGAAAAATTGTGTTTTAGTTAAAATGAGTGAGATCACATTATTCTTAAGACATCTACGGCCAAGTAACGGATTGTTCCTACAATATGCTGAATTTTGTGTTGGATCATTCGATCACAAGGTTTATAATAACACTTGTGATTTCTTTAAGGCTCATACCAATGTACTTTGAATGGTTTTTTATTATATTAGTTTCAGTATTGTGATTGTAATGAATACGCGTGGCTTTATAGAAGAATTCTCTTTTCTTATTTTGTTGTTATTGTTGTGTTTAATGTTTGTATTACTCCGTTTATCTGTTTGTTAAGTAATTTATATGGAATTTATTATCATCTATACTTGTAGTTTTTGTTATAGAGTTGTTACTAGACTCTGTAAAACAAAAAAAAAATTGTTTACATAGGAGAGCCACTTAGGACTCGGAGTCATTGACTCGGTCCGAACCTGCACCACTAGATTGGTAGACCAAGGCCCTGGCCAGTCAGCTAATCCCATCTGGTTAAACAAAATAAATTTTTGCTGAGCATTTTTTCTTATATTGACATGAATTACTATGATGTTGTGCTTTTTTATAAAAACAAAAAATTGTATCGAGGTTGATTACATTTGTTGTTTGTTGGAGATATTTCGACTCTATTGAAGCTTTCTCTGATGATTTTTGGAGTTGCTCTAATCCCACTTGGAAAGGTGATCCAAATGTGTTGTCAAGTATTCCTTCTTCATTAAAAGAGGGCCTGGGACGGTAGGACTTTATAATAATATTCTTGGTATGGCGAATTTTGTTACATGTAGTGTTGTAACGAAAATTTGTCTTTGCGTAGCTGATCATGCTCTCCAGATTGATCTGAAATGCTCATAGGGGATATTTCTTTTTTCACCCTGTCTCTATGGCAACTATTCTTGATCTTGGTTGTTGAAAAAGTTAATTAGTGTTGGAAGATACGCTGAATTTGTGTGTATTTACATGCACAGTTCACGCCATTGTCGTCGCGTCAGGTGTTTTACCAAAGTGTCACTCGAACAACTTCAATGATGCATTAGCTCTGTTGATTTGGGAGGTTTGGATCATCCAATGTTTCAGAAAACCATTTTCAAGACTTTTAAAAATTCTCAGGAGAGTTTTCGCTAACTTTCGCATACTTTATTAGAATGGGGCATATAATATATATTTTTTAAGTGTGTTGGGCCTTCTTGGACAAATGGATTGTTTCTCCATCCAAAATCATCTGTTTTACATTTTGAGTTTTCCTTAATTGACTCTTAGGTCATTTTAATAATTTTTTTAGAGTTTTTGTATTTTAGGCCCATTAGGGATTTATTTTCTGCATTATTTAAATACCTAATTTTTCTATTTGAAGGAAACTTTCAAACTATTAAAAAACGCATTGAGCTTTACTCTTTCAAAATTATATTATTTCTTGTTGTGCATATTGTTTTCACATCGAATGTATTATCTCTTTTATTGTTCTCACTTTGATTTGTATCTAGCTATTGAAAAAGGAGGTGAACAAGTGCTTAGCAGTGGTACAAAAGAAAATGATAAAATAAAATAGCATAAATGGTTCAAGTGTCTCCGATGTATACCAATTAGTCCAGAATTTGCTCGATTGACTTAACTCTACAAATATATAAAAGACAATCTTGTAGTCTTATATAAGTTATCCTTAATTCGTACTTCGTTTATTATTGTAACATACCAAATATAGTATAACATAGTTATTTTATTCCCAGAATTATTTATATTCCTTACTATATTTCATCCTGTCCATATCTATTATCACACACCAATAACACTTCAGATTTTTCCATTAGGTGGAAGACACTTCATACTAAATTCTAATTTAAATAAATTATTTTTTACTAGGTTCAGAATGCTTATTTTATAGAAGCCAGGCAGTGGGGTCGGCAAAAATGAAACAATGAATTGCTCGTACACAAACTAAGGGATGGATTTCATTCTTTGTTTGAACAAAGATGGACTTCATTCTGGTGTCATAGAATTAATGGTCTCATCAATAAATGAGATTCCCATAGTAAAACAAGGAAGACTTTTAGACTAAGAGATTTCACTCAATATTCACATTCAAAAGAGCCGAGAAATCAATGGAAGATTCCGTTTCAGTTAAAAGAAAATGGAAATTAGTGTCATGTATATAGTCTTTAAACACATTTGGTGTGGCAGATCTTTTAATAATCATATAGGTGGATTTATTATTCAACAGACAGTATTGTTCTATGACAATGTTGCTCAATTAAGTTTTTAAAGTGATGACCATGTTATATAATAACTTACAGTGATTTACTACGCGACACTTATATGTATAAGTATATATATATATATATATATATATATATATATATATATCATATTCATTCTTATATGTATTTATCAAAGAGTGAAAATTAATTTTTTTTTACTCCATGCATTGATTGAGATCGGGTCAAGATTTTATTTTACTTGATCGCAAGGATCGAGATTATTATTACTCGATGACCCGATTGAGATGAGGTAGAGGTTTTATTTTACTTAATTGTAGGGATCGGGTTTATTTTTATTCAATGTCCCGATTGAGATCATATCGAAGTTTTATGTTACTTGATCGCAAAGTCGAGTTTATTTTTTCTTGGTACTCTGATTGAGAACAAGTTGAGGTTTTATTTCACTTAATTCTGGAAATCGAATCTATTTTTAATCGTTACCCTAATTGAGATCAAGTCAATATTTTCATTTAGGAGAGGGTCCATGAATAATTCTTTTTACTCCCTAGAGTGGTCGTGTAGGTTGAATCGTTTGGACTCGATAAATTTTATAAAGGTTGAATCAAGTATTTTACTAGAGTGACCCTTAGGCCTTAAACCAGTCTTAATAACTATACTAGATAATTAAGTTGGGGTTGTACCAAAGCAACCACGTAGGTTGATCTGTCATGACTTGATAATCTAACCAAAGCCTGAATCCTGGTTTTTATTGGAGTGACACTTAGGGCTTACATTAGACTCAATAACCCCACAGAAAGATTGAATCGAGATTTAGCTAAATTAAACGCGTAAGTGGACCCACATGGACATAATTTAATATGTCTAAAGGTTTAATCGAGATTTTACCTATGTGGCCCCTAACACCTATCCCCTAAAATCAGTAACCTCATTGTAGGATTCAGTAGATGTATTAGACAGGTTAACCATGTAGGTTGAACCAGTTTGGACTCAACTTTCTACAGGCGGGTTGAGTCAAGGTTTTCCTCGAGAACCCCTTTAGGCTTATCACCGAGCACTCAATTACCTCGTTGCAGTTTATAACCGAGGTTTTTGCTTGTAAGCATGAAAGTTGAACCATATTTGACGGGACACATTGTATAAATAATATTTTTTCAGAAAATAACTTATTTCTATTAATACGGAAGTAAATTAAGATGGTTTTACATTATGTACCTCCTACTATCTCGCTAAAACATTATAATAAGGAAATAGAGTGTGTCTTGATCTTAATTCAAATCTTTTACCTATTTACATCGTGTGCCTTCGGTAGTGCCGTCACACAACACCGTGGTTGAGGGTTTTCAAACGACAAGTTGGGTAAGACGTTTTTGAGTTTTGGATAAAGTCAGTGGTACCTTGCTTGCGATGGTGATCAGCGGTATCAACTTGGCCTTTGAGTAAGTTCTATGTATTTTCTGGTCCAACTCTTTTGACATAGCTCCTGGCTTTTTTGGAAATATGGCTTTGAGTCATTAGGCGTTGGCTTTAGACTAATACTTCAGTTGGGAATGAGGTTACATTGCACTCCTTCCGTTTTCCTTCCCAAAGTGTGTACAACAAATATGTCGGGTCCATCCAACGAGTTGACATAACATTCTCGAGCTTGGGCATGGTCTCCCCTAATTATCGTCAACCCTTTATTGGTTGGGAATGTCATGGTAAGATGATAGGTGGATAGGACCGCTCAAAACTTGTTAAACGTTTCCCTTCCTACGATCACGTGTTACATGGACTCTCAGTCTACAACCAAGAACTTTGTGAGTGATAGTGATGTTTTTTTGGAGGAACTCAGTTGCAGTGGTAGCTCGATATGACGTATTGGTGTCATGATTTGACTGTTGAACTGCGGGTTGTATCTAAATAATCATGTATACTAGCCCTCGAGATCTTCATTGTTGCTTGGTTGTTGTGAAAAGTATGACTACTAAAAACCCTGTGTATATCAACACTTTCTATGTGATGACGATCTCAATGATTGTCGGGATTACCAGGGCATCGTTATGATGAAACATTAAACTACTGACATCGTTTCTTCATTATATTTGGTCCTCCCTAGGATCGAAGTTCAGCGCTCTACTTGTTGTACCGCTTCCTCCCTAACGGTGTAGTTCTCACCGCGAATCTTCCATCGATACTATATAACAGTAACTCGAATCCTCTTCAGAGATTATTAGCTCGATTCTTTTGACTATAGAACCCATGTTATTCTTTGGGAATCTCTTGGGGAGCAGCTCGATATTGATTATTTGCAGAGTCGTCCCAGTAATGGTATTTATGATTACATTGGTTGTCGCTGGACTAGGCCCCTAAGGTCGTAAAAACCACCTTCCCTAATCCTTCCAAGTGTCATATCTCTGACTGAAGAGAGCGGTATTCATTGGTTTCATGGACCACGTCCTTGTAGAAATGATAGGTTCAATTTTGATCTCTCTTTGTTGCACCCCCTACCATTTCCCGAGGTCATTGTAATTCAGGCCTGTCCTCGATCGGTCTCAACACTTCCCTAAAGTCTTGACCTTGTGGGTGTGTGTCCTTGCCTCGATATCCCCCCTTCTTGTTGGTCTTGCGTCTCTTGGCTCCAGATCGAGGTTTCTCTTTCTTGTGACGAGTCTTGTGGTCGTCTCTCATGTGAGTCCTATTTTTTGACATCGCCAAGATATCTTCTACTTTGATGTAAGGCTTGGAATATTTGAAGATCTATGTGAGGGTTAGGTGAGGTTCCGAGGCTAACTTGATCACGGACTCATAATTCTTTGAACGCCTTGAATCGAATAATTATCACAAATAGTTAGTAATTGAAAGCCTCGTGTCCAATAATCTCCACAAATGGTTAGTAATTGAAAGCCTCGTATTCAATAAGTAAAGACAAGGTTGAAAAAGAAGATTAAAAAGGTGGTTGGAACAAGATGACCTCCGTAAGGGAGGGGGTTGTGTATGCATGAGAAGACTAAGTTATTGGTTTTGAGCAACAGATTACACCTTATCTTCATTTCTTATGGTTGTCTCTTGACTCCAGTTAAAGAATCTGTAAGAATCGTCATTCCACCTTGGCCTCACCATCCCAACCAAACAAGAACTCTTATTGTGTCCAATGAAACCACAATTGTAGCAGAGAAGTCCTAAGTTCTCGTATTTGAATGCTACCCAAGCCGCTCCATCCTGTTGCTCAACATAAACACCAGTTTTAATTGCTTCGAATGCGTTAAACTTAACTCGAAATCTGATAAAATTCGTAACAGTTGTAGCATTTACAGGGAAGTCAATCTCCTCAGCACTTCCAATGTAATTTCCAAAAGTTTGAATCGTGTCCACCGTGTTTTGAGAGTTTGCTAAGCCATAAATTCTGACCCAGGCATATGAATTAACGAGGTCTAGCTGTTTAAAGTCGATTTGATTCTCCCATTTGCACAGAAGGACGTGCATAGACTGAACAAGGACTGGCCTTAGGAACCAAATTCTTTCCGCTTCATCAGCTTCTTCAATGGTAATTTTTAAAACATTGAGTTCAAGTTCTTTGAATAGAACTCTATAGTTAATGCCCCAAGAGTCCAGGACAGCTTTCCTGAATACGCCAAGAGAGAAAGACCTTGTAGAGATAACTTTCGCGACAAAAATGAATTCATCATTTCAATTTCTAGCAGCAGTAGTCTTTGTGGCTAAAGAGAGTACCACAAACTTCTTCAAGGTCTCGTTTTTTGCTTTGGCAAGTGGTAAATCATGGCTGTTTAGGTTAGACATAGCTTGATAGTTGGTAGTAGAAAGGGATTTGCTTTTAATGAAAATGATTGCAGAGTAAGTGAAGTAAAGAATGTTTTTATCAGCGCAGTATATATACTCCATGCTGCTTATACGACCCATGGCGTGAGGAAGAGGGTTACAGCAATCTTCATCCATTTGTCCAAAATTTAACCATCTCGAGGTAATAAAAAGTATTATAAGAAGTAGCTGCAGGGTTAATATTGCACGCTTGTATAAATAATTCCCTCCCATAGCGTAGGAGTGATAGGAACCTAGGCAAAAAGTAGGATGCCTTTTGGTATATTGCATAAAAGACAAAGCTAAAGAATAAAAAGCCAGATTCTTCCATTCTCGGGTAGATAAATTGACCAATAGAGGAGATAGCATGTTGCAGTCATCAAAGGGAAGCGTGATTTTGTAAAAGATTCGAAATCCGATCAACAAATCTGTTAGTAATCTTTATACCCCAGCCCAACTATACAATTCTTTATATAGATGATTAAGGCCCAACAGAACAGCTTAAAGTCTTGATTACTAATAATCTTGGCCCATCTATCACTAATTCTTCCAAAAAATAAAGATAGTAATGCAAGCCCAAACCAATTAGTGATGAAATACATTATGTATCTTGAATAATCCATAGTACAGATAAGGAAGAACATCAGGCCAAGACTTTCCAATGAAATTGAAATAAAGGTAAATGAGTTTGAAAGTAGCTCCTTAAATAACATAACACCATCCTTATGACAGAGAAGGGTCGAATTACTTTGCTGATTCCTTCCTTTCCAACTCCAAATGTAGATAGCCAAAATGTCTTTGATCAGGTATGAATAATAGAACCAGTTTCGAGGGATGATAACTATCCCTTTCCTGCTGAATACCTCGAATGTTACTCCACCAACATATCTAACAAACGTAATCAACCACAATCCATAGTTAAGCAAATCAGTATAGGCTCCAAGAAAAGAAAAAACGCCTTCTCCTAGACCCATCGTATGATCCTCATACAAAATGAGGGCTGAAAACCTATGAAGAACAAAACCGAGTTGTGACTTCGAAATAAGCATCAATCCAAAGGTACAAAGATAAAACCAGCTGCATCCATTATCGATCACCATGATCGAGCTGGGAATAACAAGAAAGAAGAAGGAGAGGGGGAAACAATAGATAAAACTAAAATTATGTACATATGTAGAGATTATAGGACTAAAAGACATAAAGGAATACACATGCAATCAAAACAGAGAAGGGAAAATTCAGGAATTAAGGTTCAAAGATGAAGAAATATGAAGGTTTGACTAAAGGCTGCATGTTGACTTTTAGTGAGAGAAAAAAATCCCTGTTTAGTAATATTTGTTGGCAAATTAAGAGTGTAAGAAATGGAAAAATATCTTCCCGGTTGCCAGGTTGAGTCCTAGTAAGATATAGACCAAATTTTGTAAACTTTTCTTTGTACAACTTTATGGTTGGGCCATGGAATAAAATACACACAATTCTCGTTTTTAAATTTTTTTTACTAACCAACCCCATCCAAATAGAATAGACATTTTATTTAGCACATGCTTACAATCCGTACACATATCATTTTATGAATTTTTTCTTTAATAATAGAAAATTTTTGACAAAATTTGACGATCAAGTTTTATTGTCTTTTATTTTCCATCAAAAGCTTTAAATGATTGAAGTAACAAAATTTACATAAATACCTATTATTTGTTTTTCTCGTTCAAAGTCTTGTAAAGTAGGTATATGATAGCTAATGAATCTTTAACTTAAAACAAATTAATGATGAAATCATGTTAAAATTCAGTACATATGAGATCTTAATTTACAAAAACTCATCCTCATGATGTTTAATGCTAATTCTATACTTGTAGCCGCCATCGAGAAAATGCATCGTCTCTAAATTACGCTTTAATCCCTCAATCTTTTCAATCAAGTCCCTATTGGACATATGTTTCATAGAATACGACGAACGATTCGGATTTACCGAGGAATCAACCACCACCAGCTCCTCATTGATGTTTCTTGATAAGCTATCCTAGTCATTCAATTCCACGCATATGATAGTTTAAGCACTTCTTCAACATCCTCTTTACTCCAAAATCATTGGGATGTTTTTCAACCCTAACAATATCTGGAATTGAGGAGGAAGTTCTTCTATGAAGCTTCTTGTTTGGGTCGACTAAAACTTGTGATGGCCAATGATCGTGTCAATTACTGTATATTCAACTCCATCTAAAAAACACACAGGGGAAATAAAAAGAGTATGATGTTAGTAAATATGTATGTAAAAGTAAACACACACAATGGATTTACTTATTAACAGTTTATGTATATTTGCATTTCATATAAAGATATTAAATTGCGAAAATCAGTGATCCCTTAAATTATAACCTGGTCCCAATTACATCATATCAAGTAAATGATCGATATAATTAAACACTGTAAAATTAATTGTTATCTTAAGTACGGAAATCTAACACTAAGAATATACAGATATAGTTTAACTTTTGCAAATACAATGCGATCACACTATATTATGATAAAATTACTTCCCAAAAACCAGCATTCAATTATTAATGCGAGTATTTATTATTTACATATAATATTAACTTGGACTAAAATAGAATTAGAAACTTCAGAATGAGTGCATAAAGTAGCGATACTTGCTGAGATCCCATACCTTTTATAGCCAAAATTTTGAGTTGATTTTGGAATTGGGAACTACATAAACTTACCAAAAGTTCAGTTTCAGCATGTTTGTTCAGTTAGATTAAAACACTTTTTCCCTCTATTTTAGACTACTAAAAGATTAAGACACTTTTTATGAAGGGTGAAATTTAAAAATAAGTAGTATTATAATTACATTTCAATACGTGTGAAAAGTAGAGTGCACAAACATTTTGAAAGGGAGGGAGTATATTATTATTATTTTACGGCCACCTCAAGTTTTTTCAAAATTTTCATTTGTACACCCAACATTTATAATTTATCTTATTGGGCTTTGATTTATTTTTTTGCAGAATCAAATATAGATTAATTTGTATAATATCCGGAATTATAATGTAATTAATTCAAAAAACTACTAAAAAGACATATATGCATTTTTTTACATAAAATAGGGACCTACCGTGCTAATAAATCAAATTAAATCAAAATTCAAAGCAATATGGAAATAACTTAGATCATAGATCTATAAACTTTACTGTCATTGAGGATGACACAATAATGACACAATAAGATATCATGTAAATATATTGACAAGTTTTAAATTATTTAAAAATAATTACAAAATATAATTAAGCAATTCTTAATTGATATCATGTTTATCATTCTGGGAAGATTAATATGGGTTCAATCAGTCTATGACAATCGAAGTAAATAAGAGTAGAAACATTTACCGAGCGGGCTTTCTTCATGGTGATCGGAGAATTGTAAGTGGGCGAAGTATAAAATGAAACGAATGAGGTATCTAACAATACTAGATCAGCAGCCGCATAGAATCCCTCAAACCCTAGCGGATATACACTTAATATTTATGTATTGTAGGCATAACTTGGAGAGAACCGAAGAGATCTAGAGAGTAAAATGAGGTTTAGTACAACAATAATTTAACATTAAAATTATTTCAATAAAAGCTCATCATTTTTATTTTGTTTTTTGGACGAAGAACCCAAAAAAATTTACTTTTATTTGGACCAAGCCCAAGCCCGTATTTTTTTTTGTCAACCAAGTTAACATTAAAATTTTCTTTTTGCTAGTAAAGAAAGGAAAATTCTTCCCGTCTAATATTGAATGGTGTAACTCTTTTTCTCACCATATTGGATGGTAGACAACTATATTATAATACCTTATGTTGGATAGAAATTTTATCCATACAAGGTTCTTTGATCCTTCCGCAAGAGTGAAAACGACAAGTGAGTTGCGTGCTATTGTTATGAATTCCGTAAAGGACTATGTGCAATATATGGGGTATTGAAAATGATGGTAGATTAATAGTGTCGTCTAAAAATACACTTATGAGATGAACTAAACCAGATCGGTGTAACATTAAATATATACGGTTCTTTTGATATGGATAAATCATTAGCCGGGGTTGGAGGTTTGTTTCACAATAACCAATGAGGTTATTTGAGAGGTTTTGCAGGGAGTTGTGTCACGCGCAACCCCTTTGAAGTGGAACTCTTCGCTTTTTACTTTGGATTGAATTTGGCGGTTTGTCAAGGATACACATCCCTTACAGTCGAGATTGACTCGAGTGAATTATATGCACTAGTGAAGTGCAGTGTGAATTCAAGAGATTTCTCAAATACTATTATAAGAGCTCGTCGTGATACATTAGCGGTGAAGGCGCAATTCAAGTTGGTTTGGAATTTTCAAAAAGCGAACAAATGTGCAGATAGGATGGCTAGATTCGGTTCGAATAGCACGGAAGGTCCAATCCCATATAGAGATCCACCTGACGGGCTATGGCGGCTTTTGACACGTGATCAGTATGGTTGGATGGTGCCTAGAATAATTATAGCTAGTTAGTTAATTGGAAATTTTACTTTTCTGTCTTTTAGACCTCTTTTGTAACAAATATTTACCCATACAAAATAGGCTTTAAAGTCAAGTGTACAAAGAAATCAAAATGACAATTTTTTTGAAATAAAGAAAAAATGTCATTTTGGTTTACATGTGAAAGTAATAAGTGGTAAGTTCAAAATTTTAGATGGAAAATTTAAACTTACTTTAGATACAAATTAACCATTCTTATATATCGTTATTATATTCCAAAAATAATCGAGAAGATTTATAAATCCGCGCAACTACTAGTGTCCCGGTAGATATGATTTAACTCAAAAGACAAATTTCTTCGTAATATATCTAGGTAATCTCAATGTTAGAAGACCAACTCTTGTAACTACCACCATCCTTCACTATGGCATGAAACTCTTGCGATTCATTTACTACACACTGACCAAAATATACTTACTCTTCCTCCATCTCAAACCATATTGTAGTGCCAAAAGTCTTAAATGAAAGGCCAACTCCCCTACACACGAAGCTGTAAATCCGATCAAAAAAGATCCTTCGATATTTTTGAAAATCCCACCTATTAAAAAAAATTAAGGTGTGTTTAATTACACAATGGAACATTAGTGAAAAGGGATTTAATTCAGTGGAATTTTTTCCTACAGTTTTTTTCCATGAAAACGAACTAAAATGAAAGTGCACACGTGAAAAAATATACATGTAATATAAGTTTTAGCTTTTATAAAATAAAAAAATTCTCGGTTATGGATGTCGGTGATTCTTTGCAGAAATAATTTCCATAAAAAGAAATATTATAAAACAACACTTGTATGAAAAATAAATTCTCTACCTTAATGCTATTATTACAAGTGATTGACCCAATGAGGTTTAAAAACAAATTTAATCGTCAAAAAGGAGGAAAGGGAAAATATCCTTCTTAGATGTCATAAACAAACTTATGAGTGCCCAATAATAAAATACCTCCATATAGAACAAACTCGAGACAAAATACAAGTGACAGATTATTCACTGAGAAAATGCTTTGAGAATCACTAAGCATTGACATTGTTCATCGCCACTCACCAATCGTCGTCCATCACAATAAGTGCATCAATGCCAGCACCACTGCTAATGCCGCTCTAAAAGTCCCTGAGCGGGCAAAATCTTTAGCAAAGTCTTTGAGTTGAGTAAAATATATGAGCAAAGTGTGTGAGAAATGTCTCTGGGCAACTTAAAACGTGCACTAACTACACTTAACAAGTGTCTGAATGCTCAGGAAGTTTATGAGTAAACTCAAAAGATTATGGAGTATATTCAAAAAATAACTAAGCATGTAAAAAACAATCATGAGTGTTTTTTATTGAACACTTTGTTATTTAGTATTTTTTTTTAAAACTAGCATTAATGAAGTTAAAATTTATGCATTATTTTAACAAAAATAAAAAATAATAAAAAGCTTTTCTTAATTCAAAATATATTACAATTACATAATAGTTTTAAAAAAGTACAAATGAATATAACAATCTGCTGATAACGCACTTGCGTCAACAAAATGATGTCGGTTGACGTTATCATCTTCCTAGATCTGTAAGCGGGAATTTTTCTCTGATCCGCCATGGACGAGTTCTTCCATGTTTGTGTTCAACCTACTACTAGGAATGAACGTTGCTACTCATCCGCAAGCAAACTCCATTTATGAAAACGAGCATACAAACTCCATTGATGAGGATAAGCAAGCGAACTCCATTAATAGAGTAACTTCACTACGTCATTAACGAAGGGGTGTTTCAAACTCTGATCTTCTCGGTACCAAGTCCTAGCTACTTCCTCACTATCTGTGCTCTTATAAGATTCCACGACTAAGCCTGGTATGAGATTTTACGGCCTAAAAATCCAGGAGCTCGTACATTTTTTCTCACGTCCTGAAAAGCCACAAAAATCAGATAATTTTTCTCAAAATACTAGCTCCGGTGAGTTGCACCGCCATGGTTGAGATGATTTTCATAAATTAAAATATTTGTTTACATGTTTATTGTTTTGAGATGGGTATAAAGGAATACACCATAGGGGAAATAAGGGCAGGGAAATATTTTTTTTATATTCTAATCAGACTCTAGTAGAACATAAAATATATGGTGGGTCATTGGGTCTTGAGGTGCAGTAAAAATTGATCTTATTACACGACATGTTTTAATATTAGTACCAAATGGATTATTATGTCTATTAAGACAAATATTATTATTAATTAGTGGTTTATATCATATTGTTATTCTAAAGTAGTCATTTCTTAGGTGGAAGTTAAATTGATAAAAAAATTGTTATCCTCAAAGACGAATTCCTCGCATTTTCCTCAACATGATAATTAGATCAGTAGTAAAAAAATTTGGATTCTATCAGTATCCTTAGGTATGTTAGTAGTATTGTTAGAGGTTGCATAAATAGTGAATGAGCACCCATTATATTCATAATAGGGTGATGTGATCAACCATATACTTTTATACGATTATGGGTAATATTATTATAAAAATAGTTATTCATGGCTTTCTAAATTTGTCAGTTACATTGATTGTCAACTCAATTATATCTCTCCCTGAATTATTAACAATAGGTGTATATTTCTAAGAATGCTAAAAAAATAGTTGTCAAATATATTGATTGGTTTATTTTTGGAGAGAAACTATATATGATATGCAAACCAAACAAGATGCTCCCCATTACAAGAAATAATATATGTTCAACACTCTCAATGTCATTGTTACCAGATTTACATGTCGAATCCTTAATTTATTATCTTATTTGTTGATTCTCTTTAGTGTAAGAGCAAAATCACACATTTTCCACACAATGTTTTTCAACTTTTGTGTTATATTAAAATTTTAGATTTTAGTCCAAAGTTTTTTGGGAATATAAATTGATCCATAAGGGAGAAAACTCTTCATCTCCTTCTCAGAGGTATTTATATACTAATAAAATAGAATTAAAAATATTTAATAGTTAGTTTGCCAACCTTGTAGTGGGATCAACATGCATGATCATTAGTTATTTGGTAAGACAAAATGATATTTCGGATATGATCGGATATTTCACTACTAAGGTATCACTAAGAATTTTTATAACAACTCATTGACATGACCCATGTTTACATATATGTCTTTTGATGTAATCAATTCCTGAGACCCACTTCAAAAGTTTAATATCCTTTACATTTTTTTTTCCAGTAATACCATTTTAGTATATATATGACATGAAGTAGGCTATTCTCCCTGAAGATAGCTGAATACCAGGGGTCTGCAGTTAGAAAAATTGTATCCTTGAAAACTATTTCATTAAGAACTTTACAAGAAGAGAAATTTGGTTTAGGTATAAAGAATTAAGGATTAAAGGATAGGAAAGAATTTTTTGTATATACATATTTTAAGTGTAGGTTCCATTTAAGAGTGATTAGATATAATATTTTAAGTTTTTGGTGTATTTGATTACCAATTTTAATTTTTTGGGTATTCAGTTGAGATTTAAAAAAAATCTTTTAATATCATGTTATATTCAAGTGAAAATATTTTTAAATCCTTAACAATTTAGTATTAAGTATACTGGATTTCAAAGTTGTTGGATAGTGTATGACTTTTGGGCCTAGGTATAAATAAGAAAACCCATTGAAAATTTCTTGGCATGAGAAGAGATTGTATAGCTTCCATATTTTATAATTTTTCAGGCCTATTAAATTATATATATAAGATTGAGGGGTTAGAATACAATTATATTAATATATTATACTTTATATTATTCATTAACCTTTACTGAACTAATACATTTGTCTAGTTAGTGAGCATGAGAATAGGGCTAAAGGAAAAAAAAAGACTTACCCATCTCGTGAAACCCAACTTGCAATACTTTGAGGTATAAAGAAAATATGTGTATATATATTTATATATATTTATATGTTGAGTTTATGTATTCAACATACACCATCGTAAACATAAACACTATCAACGTTATCATTATTAGAGTTATATGGTTCAATTTGATTCACGAGCAAAACTATTTAAATCAATATATGAAAAAAATATATACATGGTACATGATTTATAGTACAATTCATTGATTTTGCATATTCCACCTCTACATTGCATTCAAGTTAAGTTACTAGAAAACCCATAATTAGACTAAGTAAATAGCAATTGGAAAAGAAACGACATACTTCACTGAGTTAATAGATACATTTCTCATAAATTCAAAATCATACCAATATTAAAGACCTCACCTTCCATGTTTGGCTTGGAAATAATGTTTTTTACGTGGGCTTGGCAATAATGTTGTTTATGTCATTTCTATAAGTCGAATTTTAATGTTTGTAATAAAAATTCAATTATACTCTAAAATATGCATAAAAGCTAACCTAAATATGTGGTACGACATGATCTCATCCCCACCTTCCTTAGCAAAATCACCTCAAATATTTTGTTGGATTTAAAAAGGACACTTAAAGAAAACAATAAGAGCAGCAGAGTCCATGAAAATTGGTTCTATGATACTATATATGAAGCAAATAGTTACATGATGTAAGTACCAAGTCAACTTCAGATTTAGGTTGAGAAATTATTGTTGATGAATGATTTTCTTAAGTAGCCTCAAAATTACTTTGAAGGAACCCGTAAGAATATTATTAATGTTATGATGATTCCAACTTTATTATGTGCTGCAAGAAGCCATATAGGTCGAGAAAATCAATTTATGCAAGAAGCCATAAAGATGATAATTAAAAATACTCTTACATATCAATAATTTGTACACATAATAGAATAAACGTTACATCCAAATGTTTTGGAGGAATGAGTTGTAGCTTCAGCACTGATGCCTGGCCTGCTGTGATAGTGGTCCGAAGGAAACCTCTCTCATGTGTGGTCGGGCTTGCTGGAAATCAAAAACTAAAAAGTGACTATATAATTGGGATATGAAGGGGTTTAACAATAACAAACTTTTTAATAAATTAATCCATGTTTTAACTATATTTCTAATAAAAATCATAAGGAATGACACATTCAATGAAAGGAATATATCCTTACTTAATTTTATTCCTTGGCTTGGTAAGACTTAAAAAAATAGAACAATCATTACCACAGGAAACTCAATCCTAGGAATATGGTAATAACCAATATTTTATCCTTACCCCATGGTATTATTATATTCGTGTTACATTACGAATGAATAATTTTAATAGACCAATCCATCCTTCAACACTTCGTCCAATGTCATTTTAAACCTGACAAAATGTATTCATCCTAAGTATTTATTTTTTTACTTAAGTCAGTCTATTAATCGTGTATATACCTTGGTCCCAATTGTATAATTTCTTGTTCCCGATTCAAGTTATAAAAGAGATCAACGGCTCTGTTATATAATAAAATTCATGTCACAGGGAGTAAGTTGATGTCAGTAAAAAATATTAGACCAATAGCTTTCGGCAAATGCGTAAGAATTGTTGGGTTTCTCTGAGAGGAGAATCAATAATTGTGTTTTAGTTAAAATGAGTGATATCACATCATTCTTAAGACATCGACTGCATAGTAACAGATTGTTCCTAGAATATGCTAAATTTTGTGTTGGATCATTCAATCACAAGGTTTATAATAACACTTGTGATTTCTTTAAGGCTCATACCAATGTACTTTGGATTGTTTTTTATTATATTAGTTTCATTACTGTGATTTCTTTAAGGCTCATACCAATGTACTTTGGGATGTTTGGATCATCCAATGTTTTAAAAAACCATTTTCAAGACTTTTAAAAATTCTCAGGAGAGTTTTCGCTAACTTTAGCATAATTTATTAGATTGGGGCATATAATATATATTTTTTAAGTGTGTTGGGCCTTCCTGGAAAAATGGATTGTTTCTCCAGCCAAAATTATCTGTTTTACATTTTGAGTTTTCCTTAATTGACTCTTAGGTCATTTTAATCATTTCTCTAGAGTTTTTGTATTTTAGGCTCATTAGGGTTTTACTTTCTGCATAATTTAAATACCTAATTTCGACAGTTGAAGGAAACTTTCAAACTATTAAAAAATGTATTGAGCTTTACTCTTTCAAAATTGTATTTTTTCTTGTTGCGCATATTGTTTTCACATCAAATGTATTAACTCTTTTATTGTTCTCACTTTGATTTCTATCTAGCTATTGAAAAAGGAGGTGAACAAGTGCCTCGGCAGTGGTACAAAAGAGAATGATAAGATAAAATAGCATAAATGGTTCAAGTGTCTCCGATGTATACCAATTAGTCTAGAATTTGCTCGATCGACGTAACTCTACAAATATATAAAAGACAATCTTGTAGTCTTATATAAGTTATCTTTAATTCGATACTAACTTTATTATTGTAACATACCAAATATAGTATAACATAGTTATTTTATTCCCAGAAATAATTATATTCCTTACTATATTATATTTCGTCCATATCTATTATCACCACCAATAACACTTCAGATTTTTTCCATTAGGTGGAAGATATTTCATACTGAATTTTAATTTAAATAAACAATTATTTACTAGGTTAAGAATGCTTATTTTATAGAAGCCAGGCAGCGGGATCGGCAAAAAAGAAACAATGAGTTGCTCGTACACAAACTAAGTTAGTTGAGTATAAATGTATGCGACAAGTACTCATATTCTTAAAAGCCTTGCATCAGAATAATATCTAAAAGCTTACAAAATGTAAATCGGAAAGATTTTTACTTAAATGGAAGTGACAAGTATCCATACCATTAAATACTTTGTATCAGAAGGTTTGAGTAGACAATTACTTACCAACCAAAATCCAACTGAACATAACTCAAACTAGTCACGTAAAGATAATTTAACCATTCATGAAAATCCTAAACCATATAATATAAATCATTTAACCCATTCTTTTATTTTAAATCAGAAGTTTATGACAAAAACATCACTTTCGGAAAGTTCAGGGAGAATTTTGGCAAATTTCTCCTTTTTCCAGGATTAAAATCATCATTTTTGTAAATACTTGGGGATTTTTTTCAATTGTATGTTACTTTGCTGTTGAGAAACACTAACACATTTACAAATTCTAAGGTTTTAATGCATAGTCATCACACAATCAAACAAAACTTTAAGTAATTAGTTTTGGTCCAAAAACAACATTTTCGAACACTTTAGGGCCATTTTGGCAACGGTTTCTTTTTTCCTGAATTTATTTCATCGTTTTTGAAAAAAGGAGGGCATTTTTGCAAAATTCGAATAATAAATAACACGGGGACTTGTAATTGCGAATTACAAACATAGGAGTTTTAACTCATTTTTCGAATGGAATAGGGTTTAAATCCATCAATTTTTTGTAAAAAAGGCCACTATAGCAAAACACAACTCATTCAACCATCACTCTCGAAAATTACAGGGACCGGATTCCTCAATTTGAAAAAATTCAACATAAACAAACCAATTTTTCCTCAATTTCGAATAAAAAAAGGACGATAACAATCACAGGGTATAAACACATCAAATTAACTCATTTTCGAATAAAATATGGTCTAAATCCAACAATTTCTTGTAAAAAAAAGTCACTATAGCAATTCAATAAGGCAAAACACAATCTTAACTCATTCAACCATATCTTTCGAAAATTACAGGGACCAAATTCCTCAATTTCAAAACAATCAACATAAACAAACCATTTTTTTCCCAAATTTCGAATAAGAAAGGGACAATAACAATCACCTTTCACAGGATATAAACACATAAAATTAACTCATTTTTGAATAGAATAGAGTCTAAATCCAACAATTTTTTGTAAAAAAAGGGCCACCATAGCAATTCAATAAGGCAAAACACAATCTTAACCATCACTTTCGCAAATTACAGGGACCAGATTCCTCAATTTAAAACAATCAACATAAACAAACCAACTTTTCCCCAAATTCGAATAATAAAGGGGCAATAACAATCACCTTACCTACTCAATCCATGCCACAAGTGATCATTAACCCATCATAAATTACCAACAAGCCTTTTCCTTCATAAAATCCACAAAACAATCACATCCATAGGAAAACCCATAGAATAAAATTAGAAAGCTTAAAGAAAAAATGCCTAGTTACCTATGCAAAGGCAGTTTGGAAGGTGCAAAGGGAGCTAAAGTTTCATGGGAGAATGTTTGTAAACCTAAAGCTGAAGGGGGTCTAAATATACCTAATCTAGAGGCTCTTAACATGACTTGTCTACTTGGCATTTTTTGGAGAATTTATAAAAAGGACGAGAACTTATTAAGTAGATGGACCCATAGAAATATTGTACAAGGGAGATGCATTTGGAGCATGACTATAAGGAATGATATCACCTGGACCTGGAAGAAGGTGTTGAAGATTAGAGATTGTGCATATAAGTTTATTACTCATAAAATTGGGGATGGTGCTGAGACATTTATGTTTTGGGATCAATGGATTAGTGGAAGGAGTGTACAAAATTTCTTGGGAAGAGAAATACAGGTCAACGATATTTGGAGTCGTAAGACAATACAAAGTTGTTATGTGAGGGGTAGATGGCACTTTCCCAGTCTTACATGGGATTGAGTGATAGTATGCCTGATCAGCTCAGATTGGGTCAGGACAAGTTGATATGGAGTGCTAGTTTGAAAAAAAATTCTCTTTTAAGAAGACTACGGATCAATTTAGGGTTGGAGGACAAATATTAGAATGGACTCGAGTGGTATGGTCTAAAAGAAATGTACCCAAGTGTAGCTTCTGCACTTGGTTGGCTTGTCTTGATAGGCTACCAACTAAGAAAAGGATGAGTGAGTGGGGTAGCCTAAGCAATACAATGTGTGAATTGTGTTGTGTTGGAGTAGAGGATAAGGATCACCTTTTTATTTTGTGCTCCTTTTCTAAACGAATTATTAAGCAATGTTTTAGTACATGTGAAGTGGATATGCCGGATATACAGAACTGTGAAACTGTGATTGATTATATACTTGGAGAAGCTAAGGACAATTTTATGGAAATTATTATATCTCGGTGGTTTACTGCCTACGTATATTGTACTTGGAGTAACCGGAATGCCTATATTCATGATGGGAGAAGAGCAAATGAAGAGCAGATCCTACGAAATATACAATTTCTTCTAAATGCGAGAATGAATGGAAGGTGCGGATTTAAAGAGAAGAATAACAGGGCGAGTATTGCTCAAAAGTGGCATTTGTGCAATACTTTTAAACAGTAGAGTTGCTCTATCTTAACTTTGTTGTATTTAAAGTTTGTTAGTAATGTTTGGATGTACGAAGTAGCTGTAGCATGAGCTTTGCTTAATAGCTTGTAATGATTTGAACAATGATTGAGTTTAAAAAAAATTATACATGAAATAGGAATTAATTGATGGCATACTTTATGTGATCAACCACAGAACATGCAATAGAAGGTAAGATGTAGCATATCATTCACCTCAGAAAATATGCGTTCATAATAAAACCCACTTTAGTAATTAGAAAAAACAGATAATCATTAACTAAATACAAAGCCATAGAATGATCACATCACCACCATCATAAAATAGAGAACCAAAATCATAGAGTAAAGATCAAGTATCAGAAGATTAACGCATAAAGATGGGACGATGGAGTAATGAATTGGGACGGAGGAGTTTGGTAGAAGAAGTAAAGACGGGTGAATATAAAAAAACTAAGCGGTGGGATAAATGAAAAATATAAAAAAAAATTATATATACTTGCTTACAGGTCTGAACCGGACTGATATATTATAAGTTCGGACCGGTTCGTGCTGTAACGGTAGCGGGGTCCAGATCCGATGCACTGGACAGTTCCCAGGTTGAGTCCTAGTATGATATATAGACCAAATTTTGCAAACTTTTCTTTGTACAACTTTATGGTTGGGCCCACGGAAGAAAATACACACAATTCTCATTTTTAAATTTTTTGATAACCAACCCCATCCAAATATAGAATATACGTTTTAAAATCATCTAGCCGAGTAGGCGCTCCGCCTAGGCGTTCCAAAGTGCCATCCGCCAAGAATTTTTGTCGAAGGTTCGTCTACGCATAATCTAATTAATAAACTACACAATCAGATTAATGGGTTGCCTAACCTGAATAATACCTAGCATGCTAGCCCATAAATAACTAATTCAATCTAATTCAACCCAACACATAAGAAAAATATAAAGAAATACTACTTAGGTTCGAGTTTGAACGCGCGAGAAAATTAAGAAGTTAGGATTTTTCAAATTTTAAGTCTAGATTTCTTGAATTTGACATTTTTAAGTTAATAATAATGAATTATTATTCTTTTATAATAAAATATATGATATTTATGTTAAATTAATTTTTTTTAGTGTAGTAGGATGTAAACGTTATTCAAATTATTATATTAGTCATATATATTTAATATTAAAAAATATAAAAATTGCCTAGATAAAGACCGCCTAAATTCGGATTAATAGGCTGCCTAACCATCTAGGCGCTCGAAGGTGGTCGACCATTTACGTACCACCTAGCGTCTTTTAGAAACCATGAATAATAGAATAGTTTTGATAAATTTTACTGAGACGATCAAGCCTTGATTGTTTTTTTTCCATTAAAAGCTTTAAATGATTGAAGTAAAAAAATTACATAAATACCTATTATTTGTTTTTTTTCGTTCAAAGTCTTGTATAGTTGGTATGTGATAACTAATGAATCTTTAATTTAAAACAAATTAATGATGAAATCATGTTAAAATTCAGTATATATACAATCTTAATTTACAAAATCTGTTTATAAATTATTACAAACATCATTCAAACCCTACTTTCTGATCATATAATGAAAATTATAGCTTCGACATACAGCTACAAAAAAACCGAAGCAAAAGTAGCTATTGAAACTAATCCTTCTTTCTTAACTGATTTAATTGCACTCCACATTGCAGGACCCGGGAAGGTATACGACAGTTGAAGCACTTCTTCCAGGAAAGAATTGTTTGAACTTGCTAGAAAAATAGCTTCGCAAGTTGTGATGTTTCTTCCAAAAAATATTGATATAGATCAGTTAGTAGAGTTGTGTTTTTCTGTGGATCCTCCATGGGAAGTTGAGGTATTTGAAAACTTAACAGCAGGACCCAGGAAGGTACACGACAGTTGAAGCACTTCTTCAATATCCTCTTTACTCCAACATTATTGAGATGTTTTTCAACCCTAACAATATCTGGAGTTGAGGGGAAAGTTCTTCTATGAAGCTTCTTGCTTGGGTCGACTAAAACTTGAAATGTAATGGGCAACGATCGTGTCAATTACTGTATATTCAACTCCATCTAAAAAACACACAAGGGAAATAAAACAGAGTATGATGTTAGTAAATATGTATGTAAAAGTAAACACACACAATGGATTTACTTATTAACAGTTTATGTATTTGCATTTCATATAAGGATATTAAATTGCGAAAATCAGTGATCCCTTAAATTATAACCTGGTCCCAATTACATCATATCAAGTAAATGATCGATATAATTAAACACTGTAAAATTAATTGTTATCTTAAGTACGGAAATCTAACACTAAGAATATACAATATAGTTTAACTTTTGCAAATACAATGCGATCATACTATATTATGATAGTGTAACACACACAAAGTTACTTCCCAAAAACCATCATTCAATTATTAACGCTATTATTTATTATTTACATATAATATTAACTTGGATTAAAATAGAATTAGAAACTTCAGAATGAGTGCTGAGATCCCATACCTTTTATAGCCAAAATTTTGGGTTGATTTTGGAATTGGGAACTACATAAACTAACCAAAAGTTCAGTTTCAAAATGTTAGATTAAAACACTTTTTCTCTCTTTTTAACACTACTAAAAGATCAAGACACTTTTATGAAGAGAAGTTTTAAAATAAGGATTATAATAATTACATTTCAATATGTGTGAAAAGTAGAGTGCACAAACATTTTGAAAGAGAGGGAGTATATCATTATTTTACGGCCACCTCATGTTTTCAAAATTTTCATTTGCACACCCAAGATTTATAATTTATCTTATTGGGCTTTGATTTATTTTTTTTGCAGAATAAAATATAGATTAATTTGTATAATATCCAGAATTATAATGTAATTAATTCAAAAAACTACTAAAGGGACATATATGCATTTTTTTACATAAAAAAGGGACCTACCATGCTAATAAATCAAATTAAATCAAAATTCAAAGCAATATAGAAATAACTTAGATCATAGATCTATAAGCTTTACCGTCATTGAGGATGACACAATGAGATATCATGTAAATATATTGACAAGTTTGAAATTATTTAAAAATAATTACAAAATATAATTAAGCAATTCTTAATTGATATCATGTTTATCATTCTGAGAAAATTAATATAGGTTCAATCAGTCTATGACAATCGAAGTAAATAGGAGTAGAAACATTTACCGTCCCGGCTTTCTTCATGGTGATGCGGCTGTGGTGGAGACATCGAGGCTAATTGGGACATCTGGAATTGTAAATTGTAAATGGCGAAGTATAAAATGAAACTAATGAGGTATCTAACAATACTAGATCTAGATTTGGAAAAGCAGCCGCATAGAATCTCTCGAAGCCTAGCGGATATACACCGAATATGTATGTATTGTAGGTATAACTTGGAGAGAACCGAAGAGATCTAGAGAGTAAAATGAGGTTTAGTACAACAATAATTTAAATAATTACTTTTTGAAAAATAAAAGCCCAACAATTTTATTTTATTTTTTGGACGAAGAACCCAATACATTTTACTTTTATTTGGACCAAGCCCAAGCACGTATTTTTCTTTTTGTCAACCAAGTTAATATTAAAATTTTCCTTTTGCTAGTAAGGAAAGGAAAATTCTTCGGTCCAATATTAAATGATCTAACTTTTTTTTCTCAACATATTGGATTGTAGACAACTATATTATAATACCTTATCCTAGCTAGAAATTTTATCCATACAAGGTTCTTTGATCCCTCGGCAAGAGTGAAAACGACAAGTGAGTTGCGTGCTATTGTTATGAATGCCGTAAAAGACTATGTGCAATATATGGGGTATTGAAAATGATGGTGGATTAATAGTGTCGTCTAAAAATATACTTATGAGATGAACTAAACCAGAAACGGTGTAAAATTATATATATATATATATATATATATATATATATATATACGGTTCTTTTGATATGAATAGATCGTTAGCTGGAATTGGAGGTTTGTTTCGCAATAACCAATGAGGTTATTTGAGAGGTTTTGCAGGGAGTTGTGTCACGCGCAACCCCTTTGAAGCGAAACTCCTCGCGTTGCACTTTGGATTGTATTTGACGGTTTGTCAAGGATACACATCCCTTACAATTGAGATTGACTCGAGTGAATTATATGCGCTAGTGAAGTGCGATGTGAATTCAAGAGGCTTCTCAAATACTATTATAAGAGCTCGTCGTGATATATTAGCGGCGAATGCGCAATTCAAGTTGGTTTGGAATTATTGAAAAACGAACAAATGTGCAGACTGGATGGCTAGATTCAGTTCGAATAGCACGGAAGGTCCAATCCCATATAGAGATCCACCTTACGGGCTATGGAGACTTTTGACACGTGATCGGTATAGCTAGGCCGTGCCTAGAATAATTATAGCTAGTTAGTTTTTAATTGGAAGTTTTACTTTCCAGTCTTTTAGACCTCTTTTGTAACAAAAATTTACCCATACAAAATAGGCTTTAAAGTCACGTGTACAGAGTTAACGAAGCAATCAAAATGACAATTTTTTTGAAATAAAGAAAAAACGTCATTTTGGTTTACATGTGAAAATAATAAGTGGTAAGTTCAAAAATTTACATGGAAAATTTAAACTTACTTTAGACACAAATTAACCATTCTTATCTATCGTTATTATATTCCAAAAATAATCGAGAAGATTTATAAATCCGTGCAACTACTAGTGTCCCAGTAGATATGATTTACCTCAAAAGACAAATTTCTTCGTAATATATCTAGGTAACTCAATGTAACAAGACCAACTCTTGTAACTATCACCATTCTTCACTATCGCATGAAACTCTTGCGATTCAATTACTACACACTGACCAAAATATACTTACTCTTCCTCCATCTCAAACCATATTGTAGTGCCAAAAGTCTTAAATGAAAGGCCAACTCCCCTACACACGAAGCTGCAAATCCGATCAAAAAACATCCTTCGATATTTTTGAAAATCCCACCTATTAAAAAGATTAAGGTGTGTTTGATTAAACAATGGAAAATTAGTAAAAGGGATTTAATTCCGTGGAATTTTTTCCTACAGTTCTTTCCATGAAAACGAACAAAATGAAAGTGCACACGTGAAAAAATATACATATAAAATAAGTTTTAGCTTTTATAAAATAAAAAAATTCTCGGTTATGGATATCGGTGATTATTTGCAGAAATAATTTCCATGAAAAAAAATATCATCAAACAACACGTGTATAAAAAATAAATTCTCTATCTCAATGTTATTATTACAGGCGATTGACCCAATGAGGTTGAAAACAAATTTAATCGTCAAAAAGGAGGAAAGGGAAAAAATTTCTTTTTAGATGTCATAAACAAACTTATGAGTGCTAAATACTAAAATACCTCCATATAAAACAAGTTCGAGACAAAATACAAGTGACAGATTATTCACTGAGAAAATGCTTTGAGAATCACTAAGCATTGATATTGATCATCGCCATCCACCAATCGTCGTCCATCAAAATAAGTGCATCAATGCCAGCACCACCACTGGTGCCGCTCTAAAAGTCCCTGAGCGGGCAAAATCTTTAGCAAAGTCTTTGAGTTGAGTAAAATATATGAGCAAAGTGTGTGAGAAATGTCACTGGGCAACTTAAAACATGCACTAACTACACTTAACAAGTGTCTGAATGCTCAGGAAGTTTATGAGTAAACTCAAAAGATTATGGAGTATATTCAAAAAATAACTAAGCATGTAAAAAACAATCATGAGTGTTTTTTATTGAACACTTTGTTATATAGTATTTTTTTAAACTAGCATTAATGAAGTTAAAATTTATGCATTATTTTAACAAAAAGAAAAAATAATAAAAAGCTTTTCTTTATTCAAAATATATTACAATTACATAATAGTTTTAAAAAAGTACAAATGAATATAAAAATCTGCTGATAACGCCAGCACTTGCGTCAACAAAATGATGTCGGTTGACATTATCATCGTCCTAGATCTGTAAGCGGGAATTTTTCTCTGATCCGCCATGGACGAGTTCTTCCATGTTTGTGTTCAACCTACTACTAGCAATGAACGTTGCTACTCATCCGCAAGCAAACTCCATTTATGAAAACGAGCATACAAACTCCATTAATGAGGACAAGCAAGCGAACTCCATTAATAGAGTAACTTCACTACGTCATTAACGAAGGAGTGTTTCAAACTCTGATCTTCCCGGTACCAAGTCCTAGCTACTTCCTCACTATCTGTGCTCTTATAAGATTCCACGACTAAGCCTGGTATGAGATTTTACGGCCTAAAAATCCAGGAGCTCGTACATTTTTTCTCACGTCCTGAAAAGCCACAAAAATCAGATAATTTTTCTCAAAATACTAGCTCCGGTGAGTTGCACCGCCATGGTTGAGATGATTTTCATAAATTAAAGTTTTTGTTTACATGTTTATTGTTTTGAGATGGGTATAAAGGAATACACCATAGGGGAAATAAGGGCAGGGAAATATTTTTTTTAAATTCTAATCAGACTCTAGTAGAACATAAAATATATGGTGGGTCATTGGGTCTTGAGGTGCAGTAAAAAGTGATCTTATTACACGACATGTTTTAATATTAGTACCAAATGGATTATTATGTCTATTAAGACAAATATTATTATTAATTAGTGGTTTATATCATATTGTTATTCTAAAGTAGTCATTTCTTAGGTGGAAATTAAATTGATAAAAAAATTGTTATCCTCAAAGACGAATTCCTCGCATTTTCCTCAATATGCATAATTAGATCAGTAGTAAAAAAAATTGGATTCTATCAGTATCCTTAGGTATGTTAGTAGTATTGTTAGAGGTTGCATAAATAGTGAATGAGCACCCATTATATTCATAATAGGGTGATGTGATCAACCATATACTTTTATACGATTATGGGTAATATTATTATAAAAATAGTTATTCATGGCTTTCTAAATTTGTCAGTTACATTGATTGTCAACTCAATTATATCTCTCCCTGAATTATTAACAATAGGTGTATATTTCTAAGAATGGTAAAAAAATAGTTGTCAAATATACTGATTGGTTTATTTTTGGAGAGAAACAATATATAATATGCAAACCAAACAAGATGCTGCCCATTACAAAAAATAATATATGTTCAACACTCTCAATGTCATTGTTACCAGATTTACATGTCGAATCCTTAATTTATTATCTTATTTGTTGATTCTCTTTAGTGTAAGAGCAAAATCACACATTTTCCACACAATGTTTTTCAACTTTTGTGTTATATTAAAATTTTAAATTTTAGTCCAAAGTTTTTTGGGAATATAAATTGATCCACAAGGGAGAAAACTCTTCATCTCCTTCTCAGAGTTATTTATATACTAATAAAATAGAATTAAAAATATTTAATAGTTAGTTTGCCAACCTTGTAGTGGGATCAACATGCATGATCATTAGTTATTTGGTAAGACAAAATGATATTTCGGATATGATCGGATATTTCACTACTAAGGTATCAGTAACAATTTTTATATTCTAAATATTTTTGTTTTCGAAACAACAACTCATTGACATGACCAATGTTTACATATATGTCTTTTGATGTAATCAATTCCTGAGACCCACTTCAAAAGTTTAATATCCTTTACATTATTTTTTTTCCAGTAATACCATTTTAGTATATATATGACATGAAGTAGGCTATTCTCCCTGAAGATAGCTGAATACCAGGGTCTGCAGTTAGAAAAATTGTATCCTTGAAAACTATTTCATTAAGAACTTTACAAGAAGAGAAATTTGGTTTAGGTATAAAGAATTAAGGATTAAAGGATAGGAAAGAATTTTTTGTATATACATATTTTAAGCGTAGGTACCATTTAAGAGTGATTAGATATAATATTTTAAGTTTTTGATGTATTTGATTACCAATTTTTATTTTTTGGGTATTCAGTTGAGATTTAAAAAAATCTTTTAATATCATGTTATATTCAAGTGAAAATATTTTTAAATCCTTAACAATTTAGTATTAAGTATACTGGATTTCAAAGTTGTTGGATAGTGTATGACTTTTGGGCCTAGGTATAAATAAGAAAACCCATTGAAAATTTCTTGGCATGAGAAGAGATTGTATAGCTTCCATATTTTATAATTTTTCAGGCCTATTAAATTATATATATAAGATTGAGGGGTTAGAATACAATTATATTAATATATTATACTTTATATTATTCATTAACCGTTACTGAACTAATACATTTGTCTAGTTAGTGAGCATGAGAATAGGGCTAAAGGAAAAAGAAAGACGTACCCATCTCGTGAAACCCAACTTGCAATACTTTTAGGTATAAAGAAAATATGTGTATATATATTTATATATATTTATATGTTGAGTTTATGTATTCAACATACACCATCGTAAACATAAACACTATCAACGTTATCATTATTAGAGTTATATGGTTCAATTTGATTCACGAGCAAAACTATTTAAATCAATATATGAAAAAAAAAATATACATGGTACATGATTTATAGTACAATTCATTGATTTTGCATATTCCACCTCTACATTGCATTCAAGTTAAGTTACTAGAAAACCCATAATTAGACTAAGTAAATAGCAATTGAAAAAGAAATGAAATACTTCACTGAGTTAATAGATACATTTCTCGTAAATTCAAAATCATACCAATATTAAAGACCTCACCTTCCATGTTTGGCTTGGAAATAATGTTTTTTACGTGGGCTTGGCAATAATGTTGTTTATGTCATTTCTATAAGTCGGATTTTAATGTTTGTAATAAAAATTCAATTCTACTCTAAAATACAGATAAGCATTAACTAAATACAAAGCCATAGAATGATCACATCACCACCATCATAAAATAGAGAACCAAAATCATAGAGTAAAGATCAAGTATCAGAAGATTAACGCATAAAGATGGAACGATGGAGTAATGAATTGGGACGGAGGAGTTTGGTAGAAGAAGTAAAGACGGGTGAATATAAAAAAACTAATCGGTGGGATAAATGAAATATATAAAAAAATTATATATACTTGCTTACAGGTCTGAACCGGACTGATATATTATAAGTTCGGACCGGTTCGTGCTGTAACGGTAGCGGGGTCCAGATCCGATGCACGGGACAGTTCCCAGGTTGAGTCCTTGTATGATATATAGACCAAATTTTGTAAACTCTTCTTTGTACAACTTTATGGTTGGGCCCACGGAAGAAAATACACACAATTCTCATTTTTAAATTTTTTGATAACCAACCCCATCCAAATATAGAATATACGTTTTAAAATCATCTAGCCGAGTAGGCGCTCCGCCTAGGCGTTCCAAAGTGCCATCCGCCAAGAATTTTTGTCGAAGGTTCGTCTACGCATAATCTAATTAATAAACTACACAATCAGATTAATGGGTTGCCTAACCTGAATAATACCTAGCATGCTAGCCCATAAATAACTAATTCAATCTAATTCAACCCAACATATAAGAAAAATATAAAGAAATACTACTTAGGTTCGAGTTTCAACGCGCGAGAAAATTAAGAAGTTAGGATTTTTCAAATTTTAAGTCTAGATTTCTTGAATTTGACATTTTTAAGTTAATAATAATGAATTATTATTCTTTTATAATAAAATATATGATATTTATGTTAAATTAATATTTTTAGTGTAGTAGGATGTAAATGTTATTCAAATTATTATATTAGTCATATATATTTAATATTAAAAAATATAAAAATTGCCCAGATAAAGACCGCCTAAATTCAGATTAATAGGACGCCTAACCATCTAGGCGCTCGAAGGTGGTCGACCGCCCACGTACCACCTAGCGTCTTTTAGAAACCATAAATAATAGAATAGTTTTGATAAATTTTACTAAGACGATCAAGCCTTGATTGTTTTTTTCCATTAAAAGCTTTAAATGATTGAAGTAAAAAAATTACATAAATACCTATTATTTGTTTTTTTTCGTTCAAAGTCTTGTATAGTTGGTATATGATAACTAATGAATCTTTAATTTAAAACAAATTATTGATGAAATCATGTTAAAATTCAGTATATATACAATCTTAATTTACAAAATCTGTTTATAAATTATTACAAACATCATTCAAACCCTACTTTCTGATCTTATAATGAAAATTATAGCTTCGACATACAGCTACAAAAAAACCGAAGCAAAAGTAGCTATTGAAACTAATCCTTCTTTCTTAACTGATTTAATTGCACTCCACATTGCAGGACCCGGGAAGGTATACGACAGTTGAAGCACTTCTTCCACGAAAGAATTGTTTGAACTTGCTAGAAAAATAGCTTCGCAAGTTGTGATGTTTCTTCCAAAAAATGTTGATATAGATCAGTTAGTAAAGTTGTGTTTTTCTGTCGATCCTCCATGGGAAGTTGAGGTATTTGAAAACTTAACAGCAGGACCAGGAAGGTACACGACAGTTGAAGCACTTCTTCAATATCCTCTTTACTCCAACATTATTGAGATTTTTTTCAACCCTAACAATATCTGGAGTTGAGGGGAAAGTTCTTATATGAAGCTTCTTGCTTGGGTCGACTAAAACTTGAAATGTAATGGGCAACGATCGTGTCAATTACTGTATATTCAACTCCATCTAAAAAACACACAAGGGAAATAAAACAGAGTATGATGTTAGTAAATATGTATGTAAAAGTAAACACACACAATGGATTTACTTATTAACAGTTTATGTATTTGCATTTCATATAAAGATATTAAATTGCAAAAATCAGTGATCCCTTAAATTATAACCTGGTCCCAATTACATCATATCAAGTAAATGATCGATATAATTAAACACTGTAAAATTAATTGCTATCTTATGTACGGAAATCTAACACTAAGAATATACAATATAGTTTAACTTTTGCAAATACAATGCGATCACACTATATTATGATAGTGTAACACACACAAAATTACTTCCCAAAAACCAGCATTCAATTATTAACGCGATTATTTATTATTTACATATAATATTAACTTGGATTAAAATAGAATTAGAAACTTGAGTGCATAAAGTAGCTATACTTGCTGAGATCCCATACCTTTTATAGCCAAAATTTTGGGTTGATTTTGGAATCGGGAACTACATAAACTAACCAAAAGTTCAGTTTCAAAATGTTCGTTCAGTTAGATTAAAACACTTTTTCTCTCTTTTTTACACTACTAAAAGATCAAGACGCTTTTATGAAGAGAAGTTTTAAAATAAGGATTATAATAATTACATTTCAATATGTGTGAAAAGTAGAGTGCACAAACATTTTATAAGGGAGGGAGTATATCATTAATTTACGGCCACCTCATGTTTTCAAAATTTTCATTTGCACACCCAACATTTATAATTTATCTTATTGGGCTTTGATTTATTTTTTTTGCAGAATAAAATATAGATTAATTTGTATAATATCCAGAATTATAATGTAATTAATTCAAAAAACTACTAAAGGGACATATATGCATTTTTTACATAAAAAAGGGACTTACCATGCTAATAAATCAAATTAAATCAAAATTCAAAGCAATATAGAAATAACTTAGATCATAGATCTATAAGCTTTACCGGAGGATGACACAATGAGATATCATGTAAATATATTGACAAGTTTGAAATTATTTAAAAATAATTACAAAATATAATTAAGCAATTCTTAATTGATATCATGTTTATCATTCTGAGAAAATTAATATGGGTTCAATCAGTCTATGACAATCGAAGTAAATAGGAGTAGAAACATTTACCGTCCGGGCTTTCTTCATGGTGATCGGGGAGAGCGGCTGTGGTGGAGACATCGAGGCTAATTGGGATATCAAGGCTAATTGGATGGAATTGTAAATTGTAAGTGGCGAAGTATAAAATGAAACGAATGAGGTATCTAACAATACTAGATCAAGATTTGGAAAAGCAGCCGCATAGAATCTCTCGAACCCTAGCGGATATACACCGAATATGTATGTATTGTAGGTATAACTTGGAGAGAACCGAAGAGATCTAGAGAGTAAAATGAGGTTTAGTACAACAATAATTTAAATAATTACTTTTTGAAAAATAAAAGCCCAGCAATTTTATTTTATTTTTTGGACGAAGAACCCAATACATTTTACTTTTATTTGGACCAAGCCCAAGCCCGTATTTTTCTTTTTGTCAACCAAGTTAATATTAAAATTTTCCTTTTGCTAGTAAGGAAAGGAAAATTCTTCGGTCCAATATTAAATAATCTAACTTTTTTTTCTCAACATATTGGATGGTAGACAACTATATTATAATACCTTATGTTAGCTAGAAATTTTATCCATACAAGGTTCTTTGATCCCTCGGCAAGAGTGAAAACGACAAGTGAGTTGCGTGCTATTGTTATGAATGCCGTAAAAGACTATGTGCAATATATGGGGTATTGAAAATGATTGTGGATTAATAGTGTCGTCTAAAAATATACTTATGAGATGAACTAAACCAGAAACGATGTAAAATTATATATATATACGGTTCTTTTTATATGAATAGATCGTTAGCTGGAATTGGAGGTTTGTTTCGCAATAACCAATGAGGTTATTTGAGAGGTTTTGCAGGGAGTTGTGTCACGCGCAACCCCTTTGAAGCGAAACTCCTCGCGTTGCACTTTGGATTGTATTTGACGGTTTGTCAAGGATACACATCCCTTACAATTGAGATTGACTCGAGTGAATTATATGCGCTAGTGAAGTGCGATGTGAATTCAAGAGGCTTCTCAAATACTATTATAAGAGCTCGTCGTGATATATTAGCGGCGAATGCGCAATTCAAGTTGGTTTGGAATTATTGAAAAACGAACAAATGTGCAGACTGGATGGCTAGATTCAGTTCGAATAGCACGGAAGGTCCAATCCCATATAGAGATCCACCTTACGGGCTATGGAGACTTTTGACACGTGATCGGTATAGCTAGGCCGTGCCTAGAATAATTATAGCTAGTTAGTTTTTAATTGGAAGTTTTACTTTCCAGTCTTTTAGACCTCTTTTGTAACAAAAATTTACCCATACAAAATAGGCTTTAAAGTCACGTGTACAGAGTTAACGAAGCAATCAAAATGACAATGTTTTTGAAATAAAGAAAAAACGTCATTTTGGTTTACATGTGAAAATAATAAGTGGTAAGTTCAAAAATTTACATGGAAAATTTAAACTTACTTTAGCCACAAATTAACCATTCTTATCTATCGTTATTATATTCCAAAAATAATCGAGAAGATTTATAAATCCGCGCAACTACTAGTGTCCCAGTAGATATGATTTAACTCAAAAGACAAATTTCTTCGTAATATATCTAGGTAATCTCAATGTAACAAGACCAACTCTTGTAACTATCACCATTCTTCACTATCGCATGAAACTCTTGCGATTCAATTACTACACACTGACCAAAATATACTTAATCTTCCTCCATCTCAAACCATATTGTAGTGCCAAAAGTCTTAAATGAAAGGCCAACTCCCCTACACACGAAGCTGCATATCCGATCAAAAAAGATCCTTCGATATTTTGGAAAATCCCACCTATTAAAAAGATTAAGGTGTGGTTGATTACACAATGGAAAATTAGTAAAAGGGATTTAATTCCGTGGAATTTTTTCCTACAGTTCTTTCCATGAAAACGAACAAAATGAAAGTGCACACGTGAAAAAATATACATATAAAATAAGTTTTAGCTTTTATAAAATAAAAAAATTCTCGGTTATGGATATCGGTGATTATTTGCAGAAATAATTTCCATGAAAAAAAATATCATCAAACAACACGTGTATGAAAAATAAATTCTCTATCTCAATGTTATTATTACAGGCGATTGACCCAATGAGGTTTGAAAACAAATTTAATCGTCAAAAAGGAGGAAAGGGAAAAAATCTTCTTCTTAGATGTCATAAACAAACTTATGAGTGCCAAATACTAAAATACCTCCATATAAAACAAGTTCGAGATAAAATACAAGTGACGGATTATTCACTGAGAAAATGCTTTGAGAATCACTAAGCATTGATATTGATCATCGCCATCCACCAATCGTCGTCCATCACAATAAGTGCATCAATGCCAGCACCACCACTGGTGCCGCTCTAAAAGTCCCTGAGCGGGCAAAATCTTTAGCAAAGTCATTGAGTTGAGTAAAATATATGAGCAAAGTGTGTGAGAAATGTCTCTGGGCAACTTAAAACATGCACTAACTACACTTAACAAGTGTCTGAATGCTCAGGAAGTTTATGAGTAAACTCAAAAGATTATGGAGTATATTCAAAAAATAACTAAGCATGTAAAAAACAATCATGAGTGTTTTTTATTGAACACTTTGTTATTTAGTATTTTTTTTAAACTAGCATTAATGAAGTTAAAATTTATGCATTATTTTAACAAAAAGAAAAAATAATAAAAAGCTTTTCTTAATTCAAAATATATTACAATTACATAATAGTTTTAAAAAAGTACAAATGAATATAACAATCTGCTGATAACGCCAGCACTTGCGTCAACAAAATGATGTAGGTTGGCGTTATCATCGTACTAGATCTGTAAGCGGGAATTTTTCTCTGATCCGCCATGGACGAGTTCTTCCATGTTTGTGTTCAACCTACTACTAGCAATGAACGTTGCTACTCATCCGCAAGCAAACTCCATTTATGAAAACGGGCATACAAACTCCATTAATGAGGACAAGCAAGCGAACTCCATTAATAGAGTAACTTCACTACGTCATTAACGAAGGAGTGTTTCAAACTCTGATCTTCCCGGTACCAAGTCCTAGCTACTTCCTCACTATCTGTGCTCTTATAAGATTCCACGACTAAGCCTGGTATGAGATTTTACGGCCTAAAAATCCAGGAGCTCGTACATTTTTTCTCACGTCCTGAAAAGCCACAAAAATCAGATAATATTTCTCAAAATACTAGCTCCGGTGAGTTGCACCGCCATGGTTAAGATGATTTTCATAAATTAAAGTTTTTGTTTACATGTTTATTGTTTTGAGATGGGTATAAGGGAATACACCATAGGGGAAAGGGGGGCAGGGAAATATTTTTTTAAAATTGTAATCAGACTCTAGTAGAACATAAAATATATGGTGGGTCATTGGGTCTTGAGGTGCAGTAAAAATTGATCTTATTACACGACATGTTTTAATATTAGTACCAAATGGATTATTATGTCTATTAAGACAAATATTATTATTAATTAGTGGTTTATATCATATTGTTATTCTAAAGTAGTCATTTCTTAGGTGGAAATTAAATTGATAAAAAAATTGTTATCCTCAAAGACGAATTCCTCGCATTTTCCTCAACATGCATAATTAGATCAGTAGTAAAAAAAATTGGATTCTATCAGTATTCTTAGGTATGTTAGTAGTATTGTTAGAGGTTGCATAAATAGTGAATGAGCACCCATTATATTCATAATAGGGTGATGTGATCAACCATATACTTTTCTACGATTATGGGTAATATTATTATAAAAATAATTATTCGTGACTTTCTAAATTTGTCAGTTACATTGATTGTCAACTCAATATCTCTACCTGAATTATTAACAATAGGTGTATATTTCTAAGAATGCTAAAAAAATAGTTGTCAAATATATTGATTGGTTTATTTTTGGAGAGAAACTATATATGATATGCAAACCAAACAAGATGCTCCCCATTACAAGAAATAATATATGTTCAACACTCTCAATGTCATTGTTACCAGATTTACATGTCGAATCCTTAATTTATTATCTTATTTGTTGATTCTCTTTAGTGTAAGAGCAAAATCACACATTTTCCACACAATGTTTTTCAACTTTTGTGTTATATTAAAATTTTAGATTTTAGTCCAAAGTTTTTTGGGAATATAAATTGATCCATAAGGGAGAAAACTCTTCATCTCCTTCTAAGAGGTATTTATATACTAATAAAATAGAATTAAAAATATTTAATAGTTAGTTTGCCAACCTTGTAGTGGGATCAACATGCATGATCATTAGTTATTTGGTAAGACAAAATGATATTTCGGATATGATCGGATATTTCACTACTAAGGTATCACTAAGAATTTTTATATTCTAAATATTTTTGTTTTCGAAACAACAACTCATTGACATGACCCATGTTTACATATATGTCTTTTGATGTAATCAATTCCTGAGACCCACTTCAAAAGTTTAATATCCTTTACATTATTTTTTTTCCAGTAATACCATTTTAGTATATATATATATGACATGAAGTAGGCTATTCTCCCTGAAGATAGCTGAATACCAGGGTCTGCAGTTAGAAAAATTGTATCCTTGAAAACTATTTCATTAAGAACTTTACAAGAAGAGAAATTTGGTTTAGGTATAAAGAATTAAGGATTAAAGGATAGCAAAGAATTTTTTGTATATACATATTTTAAGCGTAGGTACCATTTAAGAGTGATTAGATATAATATTTTAAGTTTTTGGTGTATTTGATTACCAATTTTTATTTTTTGGGTATTCAGTTGAGATTTAAAAAAATCTTTTAATATCATGTTATATTCAAGTGAAAATATTTTTAAATCCTTAACAATTTAGTATTAAGTATACTGGATTTCAAAGTTGTTGGATAGTGTATGACTTTTGGGCCTAGGTATAAATAAGAAAACTCATTGAAAATTTCTTGGCATGAGAAGAGATTGTATAGCTTCCATATTTTATAATTTTTCAGGCCTATTAAATTATATATATATAAGATTGAGGGGTTAGAATACAATTATATTAATATATTATACTTTATATTATTCATTAACCGTTACTGAACTAATACATTTGTCTAGTTAGTGAGCATGAGAATAGGGCTAAAGGAAAAAGAAAGACTTACCCATCTCGTGAAACCCAACTTGCAATACTTTGAGGTATAAAGAAAATATGTGTATATATATTTATATATATTTATATGTTGAGTTTATGTATTCAACATACACCATCGTAAACATAAACACTATCAACGTTATCATTATTAGAGTTATATGGTTCAATTTGATTCACGAGCAAAACTATTTAAATCAATATATGAAAAAAAAATATACATGGTACATGATTTATAGTACAATTCATTGAGTTTGATTATTCCACCTCTACATTGCATTCAAGTTAAGTTACTAGAAAACCCATAATTAGACTAAGTAAATAGCAATTGGAAAAGAAATGACATACTTCACTGAGTTAATAGATACATTTCTCGTAAATTCAAAATCATACAAATATTAAAGACCTCACCTTCCATGTTTTGCTTGGAAATAATGTTTTTTACGTGGGCTTGGCAATAATGTTGTTTATGTCATTTCTATAAGTCGAATTTTAATGTTTGTAATAAAAATTCAATTCTACTCTAAAATACAGATAAGCATTAAATAAATACAAAGCCATAGAATGATCACATCACCACCATCATAAAATAGAGAACCAAAATCATAGAGTAAAGATCAAGTATCGGAAGATTAACGCATAAAGATGGAACGATGGAGTAATGAATTGGGACGGAGGAGTTTGGTAGAAGAAGTAAAGACGGGTGAATATAAAAAAACTAATCGGTGGGATAAATGAAATATATAAAAAAATTATATATACTTGCTTACAGGTCTGAACCGGACTGATATATTATAAGTTCGGACCGGTTCGTGCTGTAACGGTAGCGGGGGTCCAGATCCGATGCACGGGACAGTTCCCAGGTTGAGTCCTAGTATGATATATAGACCAAATTTTGTAAACTCTTCTTTGTACAACTTTATGGTTGGGCCCACGGAAGAAAATACACACAATTCTCATTTTTAAATTTTTTGATAACCAACCCCATCCAAATATAGAATATACGTTTTAAAATCATCTAGCCGAGTAGGCGCTCCGCCTAGGCATTCCAAAGTGCCATCCGCCAAGAATTTTTGTCGAAGGTTCGTCTACGCATAATCTAATTAATAAACTACACAATCAGATT
The DNA here is from genome assembly GCA_029959085.1 of Nemophila menziesii. Lineage (NCBI taxonomy): Eukaryota > Viridiplantae > Streptophyta > Magnoliopsida > Boraginales > Hydrophyllaceae > Nemophila > Nemophila menziesii. The sequence continues at coordinate 20,021,729 of JARWIR010000007.1, read as the reverse complement.
AATGGGTTGCCTAACCTGAATAATACCTAGCATGCTAGCCCATAAATAACTAATTCAATCTAATTCAACCCAACATATAAGAAAAATATAAAGAAATACTACTTAGGTTCGAGTTTGAACGCGCGAGAAAATTAAGAAGTTAGGATTTTTCAAATTTTAAGTCTAGATTTCTTGAATTTGACATTTTTAAGTTAATAATAATGAATTATTATTCTTTTATAATAAAATATATGATATTTATGTTAAATTAATTTTTTTTTAGTGTAGTAGGATGTAAATGTTATTCAAATTATTATATTAGTCATATATATTTAATATTAAAAAATATAAAAATTGCCCAGATAAAGACCGACTAAATTCAGATTAATAGGCCGCCTAACCATCTAGGCGCTCGAAGGTGGTCGACCGCCCACGTACCACCTAGCGTCTTTTAGAAACCATGAATAATAGAATAGTTTTGATAAATTTTACTAAGACGATCAAGCCTTGGTTGTTTTTTTTCCATTAAAAGCTTTAAATGATTGAAGTAAAAAAATTACATAAATACCTATTATTTGTTTTTTTTCGTTCAAAGTCTTGTATAGTTGGTATATGATAACTAATGAATCTTTAATTTAAAACAAATTATTGATGAAATCATGTTAAAATTCAGTATATATACAATCTTAATTTACAAAATCTGTTTATAAATTATTACAAACATCATTCAAACCCTACTTTCTGATCTTATAATGAAAATTATAGCTTCGACATACAGCTACAAAAAAACCGAAGCAAAAGTAGCTATTGAAACTAATCCTTCTTTCTTAACTGATTTAATTGCACTCCACATTGCAGGACCCGGGAAGGTATACGACAGTTGAAGCACTTCTTCCAGGAAAGAATTGTTTGAACTTGCTAGAAAAATAGCTTCGCAAGTTGTGATGTTTCTTCCAAAAAATGTTGATATAGATCAGTTAGAAGAGTTGTGCTTTTCTGTGGATCCTCCATGGGAAGTTGAGGTATTTGAAAACTTAACAGCAGGACCAGGAAGGTACATGACAGTTGAAGCACTTCTTCAATATCCTCTTTACTCCAACATTATTGAGATTTTTTTCAACCCTAACAATATCTGGAGTTGAGGGGAAAGTTCTTCTATGAAGCTTCTTGCTTGGGTCGACTAAAACTTGAAATGTAATGGGCAACGATCGTGTCAATTACTGTATATTCAACTCCATCTAAAAAACACACAAGGGAAATAAAACAGAGTATGATGTTAGTAAATATGTATGTAAAAGTAAACACACACAATGGATTTACTTATTAACAGTTTATGTATTTGCATTTCATATAAAGATATTAAATTGCAAAAATCAGTGATCCCTTGAATTACAACCTGGTCCCAATTACATCATATCAAGTAAATGATCGATATAATTAAACACTGTAAAATTAATTGCTATCTTAAGTACGGAAATCTAACACTAAGAATATACAATATAGTTTAACTTTTGCAAATACAATGCGATCACACTATATTATGATAGTGTAACACACACAAAATACCTTCCCAAAAACCAGCATTCAATTATTAACGCGATTATTTATTATTTACATATAATATTAACTTGGATTAAAATAGAATTAGAAACTTAAGAATGAGTGCATAAAGTAGCGATACTTTTTATAGCCAAAATTTTGGGTTGATTTTGGAATCGGGAACTACATAAACTAACCAAAAGTTCAGTTTCAAAATGTTCGTTAGTTAGATTAAAACACATTTTATCTCTTTTTTACACTACTAAAAGATCAAGACGCTTTTATGAAGAGAAGTTTTAAAATAAGGATTATAATAATTACATTTCAATATGTGTGAAAAGTAGAGTGCACAAACATTTTGAAAGAGAGGGAGTATATCATTATTTTACGGCCACCTCATGTTTTCAAAATTTTCATTTGCACACCCAACATTTATAAATTATCTTATTGGGCTTTGATTTATTTTTTTTGCAGAATAAAATATAGATTAATTTGTATAATATCCAGAATTATAATGTAATTAATTCAAAAAACTACTAAAAGGACATATATGCATTTTTTACATAAAAAAGGGACCTACCATGCTAATAAATCAAATTAAATCAAAATTCAAATCAATATAGAAATAACTTACATCATAGATCTATAAGTTTTACCGTCATTGAGGATGACACAATGAGATATCATGTAAATATATTGACAAGTTTGAAATTATTTAAAAATAATTACAAAATATAATTAAGCAATTCTTAATTGATATCATGTTTATCATTCTGAGAAAATTAATATGGGTTCAATCAGTCTATGACAATCGAAGTAAATAGGAGTAGAAACATTTACCGTCCGGGCTTTCTTCATGGTGATCGGAGAGCGGCTGTGGTGGAGACATCGAGGCTAATTGGGACATCAAGGCTAATTGGATGGAATTGTAAATTGTAAGTGGCGAAGTATAAAATGAAACGAATGAGGTATCTAACAATACTAGATCTAGATTTGGAAAAGCAGCCGCATAGAATCTCTCGAACCCTAGCGGATATACACCGAATATGTATGTATTGTAGGTATAACTTGGAGAGAACCGAAGAGATCTAGAGAGTAAAATGAGGTTTAGTACAACAATAATTTAAATAATTACTTTTTGAAAAATAAAAGCCCAGCAATTTTATTTTATTTTTTGGACGAAGAACCCAATACATTTTACTTTTATTTGGACCAAGCCCAAGCCCGTATTTTTCTTTTTGTCAACCAAGTTAATATTAAAATTTTCCTTTTGCTAGTAAGGAAAGGAAAATTCTTCGGTCCAATATTAAATAATCTAACTTTTTTTTCTCAACATATTGGATGGTAGACAACTATATTATAATACCTTATGCTAGCTAGAAATTTTATCCATACAAGGTTCTTTGATCCCTCGGCAAGAGTGAAAACGACAAGTGAGTTGCGTGCTATTGTTATGAATGCCGTAAAAGACTATGTGCAATATATGGGGTATTGAAAATGATTGTGGATTAATAGTGTCGTCTAAAAATATACTTATGAGATGAACTAAACCAGAACCGATGTAAAATTATATATATATATATATATATATATATATATATATATATATACGGTTCTTTTGATATGAATAGATCGTTAGCTGGAATTGGAGGTTTGTTTCGCAATAACCAATGAGGTTATTTGAGAGGTTTTGCAGGGAGTTGTGTCACGCGCAACCCCTTTGAAGCGAAACTCCTCGCGTTGCACTTTGGATTGTATTTGACGGTTTGTCAAGGATACACATCCCTTACAATTGAGATTGACTCGAGTGAATTATATGCGCTAGTGAAGTGCGATGTGAATTCAAGAGGCTTCTCAAATACTATTATAAGAGCTCGTCGTGATATATTAGCGGTGAATGCGCAATTCAAGTTGGTTTGGAATTATTGAAAAACGAACAAATGTGCAGACTGGATGGCTAGATTCAGTTCGAATAGCACGGAAGGTCCAATCCCATATAGAGATCCACCTGACGGGCTATGGAGACTTTTGACACGTGATCGGTATAGCTAGGCCGTGCCTAGAATATTTATAGCTAGTTAGTTTTTAATTGGAAGTTTTACTTTCCAGTCTTTTAGACCTTTTTGTAACAAAAATTTACCCATACAAAATAGGCTTTAAAGTCACGTGTACAGAGTTAACGAAGCAATCAAAATGACAATGTTTTTGAAATAAAGAAAAAACGTCATTTTGGTTTACATGTGAAAATAATAAGTGGTAAGTTCAAAAATTTACATGGAAAATTTAAACTTACTTTAGACACAAATTAACCATTCTTATCTATCGTTATTATATTCCAAAAATAATCGAGAAGATTTATAAATCCGCGCAACTACTAGTGTCCCAGTAGATATGATTTAACTCAAAAGACAAATTTCTTCGTAATATATCTAGGTAATCTCAATGTAACAAGACCAACTCTTGTAACTATCACCATTCTTCACTATCGCATGAAACTCTTGCGATTCAATTACTACACACTGACCAAAATATACTTACTCTTCCTCCATCTCAAACCATATTGTAGTGCCAAAAGTCTTAAATGAAAGGCCAACTCCCCTACACACGAAGCTGCAAATCCGATCAAAAAAGATCCTTCGATATTTTTGAAAATCCCACCTATTATAAAGATTAAGGTGTGTTTGATTAAACAATGGAAAATTAGTAAAAGGGATTTAATTCCGTGGAATTTTTTCCTACAGTTCTTTCCATGAAAACGAACAAAATGAAAGTGCACAGGTGAAAAAATATACATATAAAATAAGTTTTAGCTTTTATAAAATAAAAAAATTCTCGGTTATGGATATCGGTGATTATTTGCAGAAATAATTTCCATGAAAAAAAATATCATCAAACAACACGTGTATAAAAAATAAATTCTCTATCTCAATGTTATTATTACAGGCGATTGACCCAATGAGGTTTGAAAACAAATTTAATCGTCAAAAAGGAGGAAAGGGAAAAAATCTTCTTCTTAGATGTCATAAACAAACTTATGAGTGCCAAATACTAAAATACCTCCATATAAAACAAGTTCGAGATAAAATACAAGTGACAGATTATTCACTGAGAAAATGCTTTGAGAATCACTAAGCATTGATATTGATCATCGCCATCCACCAATCGTCGTCCATCACAATAAGTGCATCAATGCCAGCACCACCACTGGTTCCGCTCTAAAAGTCCCTGAGCGGGCAAAATCTTTAGCAAAGTCTTTGAGTTGAATAAAATATATGAGCAAAGTGTGTGAGAAATGTCTCTGGGCAACTTAAAACATGCACTAACTACCCTTAACAAGTGTCTGAATGCTCAGGAAGTTTATGAGTAAACTCAAAAGATTATGGAGTATATTTAAAAAATAACTAAGCATGTAAAAAACAATCATGAGTGTTTTTTATTGAACACTTTGTTATTTAGTATTTTTTTTAAACTAGCATTAATGAAGTTAAAATTTATGCATTATTTTAACAAAAAGAAAAAATAATAAAAAGCTTTTCTTAATTCAAAATATATTACAATTGCATAATAGTTTTAAAAAAGTACAAATGAATATAACAATCTGCTGATAACGCCAGCACTTGCGTCAACAAAATGATGTCAGTTGACGTTATCATCGTACTAGATCTGTAAGCGGGAATTTTTCTCTGATCCGCCATGGACGAGTTCTTCCATGTTTGTGTTCAACCTACTACTAGCAATGAACGTTGCTACTCATCCGCAAGCAAACTCCATTTATGAAAACGAGCATACAAACTCCATTAATGAGGACAAGCAAGCGAACTCCATTAATAGAGTAACTTCACTACGTCATTAACGAAGGAGTGTTTCAAACTCTGATCTTCCCGGTACCAAGTCCTAGCTACTTCCTCACTATCTGTGCTCTTATAAGATTCCACGACTAAGCCTGGTATGAGATTTTACGGCCTAAAAATCCAGGAGCTCATACATTTTTTCTCACGTCCTGAAAAGCCACAAAAATCAGATAATTTTTCTCAAAATACTAGCTCCGGTGAGTTGCACCGCCATGGTTGAGATGATTTTCATAAATTAAAGTTTTTGTTTACATGTTTATTGTTTTGAGATGGGTATAAGGGAATACACCACAGGGGAAAGGGGGGCAGGGAAATATTTTTTTAAAATTCTAATCAGACTCTAGTAGAACGTAAAATATATGGTGGGTCATTGGGTCTTGAGGTGCAGTAAAAATTGATCTTATTACACGACATGTTTTAATATTAGTACCAAATGGATTATTATGTCTATTAAGACAAATATTATTATTAATTAGTGGTTTATATCATATTGTTATGGGTAAAGCCTTCGAGAAGCCCCTTATCTTTCCCCAAAGTGCGCGATCCGCCCCCGATCTTCATTTTTACCCTTTCTGGTCCTCCATCTCAATACTTTGTGACGCCGTTAGCCCTTTTTTTGATTTTCTGTTAATTGACCGTTAGTCAACGCCACTTGGCTCCAGGTCATCGCCACCTCAGCTCCACCTCAGCACCACCCGTCTTCGTCATCATCTTCCTTAACTGAATTAAAAAAAAAAAAAAAAATAGTTTGAAGGTTTGAATCCTTCAAACCTTCATCAATGGAGTTTTTTAAAAATCAAAAAAAGATAATTATCACAAATCAAGAGTTAAAATCCATAGGCCATCCGTTTAATTTCATACGTTCTCATAACTGTAACAACGCATCTTTAGCCCAACTAGTACAAGCAGAGGAGCTAGCTTTATCTTCCGCTACTCAACTATATCCACCTCCTCCGCCACTTCCGCCTCCACCGTACGCCGCTGACATTAGCTACTCGCCTCCGAGAGAGTTGTCTCAGCGAATTGTCCATGACATTCCCAAGGGTTTCGACCATTTTTCCGGCGAAAACCATCGTAGATCCCATAATCAAGCCAAGGATCAAGAGATTGATAAATTAAAGGTTTATATATACATAAACATATATAAATGAAACGGCACACTGTTATGTTATAGTCTAATAATAAAACTTTTACTTTTTCCTTTTCGCATTGTGTTACAGAAAGAGCTTGGACGTGTTTCGAAGCAGCTTACTCAACTGGTACGTATAATAAAACAAATATGTGTACATATATATCGTCAATTGGAATGAATTTAGTTAAAACTTCTATTTATGTAATTTCTTTGACATCAATTTGAAAGCAAATTTGATATTGGAAAAAGCTGTGGAGAATGTTAAATTTGAGTAGTTAAAAATCAATCACAGTAAACAGAAATGTTAATGTGATGCCATAATCAATAATATAAAGGGCAAATTGCTCCATTGGTTGCTGTGTTATGAGGAATAAACAAATATAGACGGTTATAAAGCTATAAGTTAGCTTAATATTATTTTGATGGGGTTGAAGGGAAAAGGTTTATTTTAAATGCATATTTTCGTTTTATTTTGATTACAAATTTTTTGAGGTTTATTTTTCTCCATTGATGAAGGTTTGAAGGAACCTTCAAACTATTTTTTTTTTTTTTTTAATTCAGTTAAGGAAGATGATGACGAAGACGGGTGGTGCTGAGGTGGAGCTGAGGTGGCGATGACCTGGAGCCAAGTGGCGTTGACTAACGGTCAATTAACAGAAAATCAAAAAAAGGGCTAACGGCGTCACAAAGTATTGAGATGGAGGGCCAGAAAGGGTAAAAATGAAGATCGGGGGCGGATCGCGCACTTTAGGAAAAGATAAGGGGCTTCTCGAAGGCTTTACCCTATTGTTATTCTAAAGTAGTCATTTCTTAGGTGGAAATTAAATTGATATCCTCAAAGACGAATTCCTCGCATTTTCCTCAACATGCATAATTAGATCAGTAGTAAAAAAAATTGGATTCTATCAGTATCCTTATGTATGTTAGTAGTATTGTTAGAGGTTGCATAAATAGTGAATGAGCACCCATTATATTCATAATAGGGTGATGTGGTCAACCATATACTTTTATACGATTATGGGTAATATTATTATAAAAATAGTTATTCATGACTTTCTAAATTTGTCAGTTACATTGATTGTCAACTCAATTATATCTCTACCTGAATTATTAACAATAGGTGTATATTTCTAAGAATGCTAAAAAAAATAGTTGTCAAATATATTGATTGGTTTATTTTTGGAGAGAAACTATATATGATATGCAAACCAAACAAGATGCTCCCCATTACAAGAAATAATATATGTTCAACACTCTCAATGTCATTGTTACCAGATTTACATGTCGAATCCTTAATTTATTATCTTATTTGTTGATTCTCTTTAGTGTAAGAGCAAAATCACACATTTTCCACACAATGTTTTTCAACTTTTGTGTTATATTAAAATTTTAGATTTTAGTCCAAAGTTTTTTGGGAATATAAATTGATCCATAAGGGAGAAAACTCTTCATCTCCTTCTCAGAGGTATTTATATACTAATAAAATAGAATTAAAAATATTTAATAGTTAGTTTGACAACCTTGTAGTGGGATCAACATGCATGATCATTAGTTATTTGGTAAGACAAAATGATATTTCGGATATGATCGGATATTTCACTACTAAGGTATCACTAAGAATTTTTATATTCTAAATATTTTTGTTTTCGAAACAACAACTCATTGACATGACCCATGTTTACATATATGTCTTTTGATGTAATCAATTCCTGAGACCCACTTCAAAAGTTTAATATCTTTTACATTATTTTTTTTCCAGTAATACCATTTTAGTATATATATGACATGAAGTAGGCTATTCTCCCTGAAGATAGCTGAATACCAGGGTCTGCAGTTAGAAAAATTTTATCCTTGAAAACTATTTCATTAAGAACTTTACAAGAAGAGAAATTTGGTTTAGGTATAAAGAATTAAGGATTAAAGGATAGGAAAGAATTTTTTGTATATACATATTTTAAGCGTAGGTACCATTTAAGAGTGATTAGATATAATATTTTAAGTTTTTGGTGTATTTGATTACCAATTTTTATTTTTTGGGTATTCAGTTGAGATTTAAAAAAATCTTTTAATAACATGTTATATTCAAGTGAAAATATTTTTAAATCCTTAACAATTTAGTATTAAGTATACTGGATTTCAAAGTTGTTGGATAGTGTATGACTTTTGGGCCTAGGTATAAATAAGAAAACCCATTGAAAATTTCTTGGCATGAGAAGAGATTGTATAGCTTCCATATTTTATAATTTTTCAGGCCTATTAAATTATATATATAAGATTGAGGGGTTAGAATACAATTATATTAATATATTATACTTTATATTATTCATTAACCGTTACTGAACTAATACATTTGTCTAGTTAGTGAGCATGAGAATAGGGCTAAAGGAAAAAGAAAGACTTACCCATCTCGTGAAACCCAACTTGCAATACTTTGAGGTATAAAGAAAATATGTGTATATATATTTATATGTTGAGTTTATGTATTCAATATACACCATCGTAAACATAAACACTATCAACTTTATCATTATTAGAGTTATATGGTTCAATTTGATTCACGAGCAAAACTATTTAAATCAATATATGAAAAAAAAAATATACATGGTACATGATTTATAGTACAATTCATTGATTTTGCATATTCCACCTCTACATTGCATTCAAGTTAAGTTACTAGAAAACCCATAATTAGACTAAGTAAATAGAAATTGGAAAAGAAATGACATACTTCACTGAGTTAATAGATACATTTCTCGTAAATTCAAAATCATACCAATATTAAAGACCTCACCTTCCATGTTTGGCTTGTAAATAATGTTTTTTACGTGGGCTTGGCAATAATGTTGTTTATGTCATTTCTATAAGTCGAATTTTAATGTTTGTAATAAAAAATCAATTCTACTCTAAAATACAGATAAGCATTAACTAAATACAAAGCCATAGAATGATCACATCACCACCATCATAAAATAGAGAACCAAAATCATAGAGTAAAGATCAAGTATCAGAAGATTAACGCATAAAGATGGGACGATGGAGTAATGAATTGGGACGGAGGAGTTTGGTAGAAGAAGTAAAGACGGGTGAATATAAAAAAACTAAGCGGTGGGATAAATGAAAAATATAAAAAAAATTATATATACTTGCTTACAGGTCTGAACCGGACTGATATATTATAAGTTCGGACCGGTTCGCGGGGGTCCAGATCCGATGCACGGGACAGTTCCCAGGTTGAGTCCTAGTATGATATATAGACCAAATTTTGTAAACTTTTCTTTGTACAACTTTATGGTTGGGCCCACGGAAGAAAATACACACAATTCTCATTTTTAAATTTTTTGATAACCAACCCCATCCAAATATAGAATATACGTTTTAAAATCATCTAACCGAGTAGGCGCTCCGCCTAGGCGTTCCAAAGTGCCATCCGCCAAGAATTTTTGTCGAAGGTTCGTCTACGCATAATCTAATTAATAAACTACACAATCAGATTAATGGGTTTCCTAACCTGAATAATACCTAGCATGCTAGCCCATAAATAACTAATTCAATCTAATTCAACCCAACACATAAGAAAAATATAAAGAAATACTTCTTAGGTTCGAGTTTGAATGCGCGAGAAAATTAAGAAGTTAGGATTTTTCAAATTTTAAGTCTAGATTTCTTGAATTTGACAATTTTAAGTTAATAATAATGAATTATTATTCTTTTATAATAAAATATATGATATTTATGTTAAATTAATTTTTTTTAGTGTAGTAGGATGTAAATTTTATTCAAATTATTATATTAGTCATATATATTTAATATTAAAAAATATAAAATTGCCTAGATAAAGACCGCCTAAATTCGGATTAATAGGCCGCCTAACCATCTAGGCGCTCGAAGGTGGTCGACCGCCCACGTACCACCTAGCATCTTTTAGAAACCATGAAAAATAGAATAGTTTTGATAAATTTTACTGAGACGATCAAGCCTTGATTGTTTTTTTTTCCATTAAAAGCTTTAAATGATTGAAGTAAAAAAATTACATAAATACCTATTATTTGTTTTTTTTCGTTCAAAGTCTTGTATAGTTGGTATATGATAACTAACGAATCTTTAACTTAAAACAAATTAATGATGAAATCATGTTAAAATTCAGTATATATACAATCTTAATTTACAAAATCTGTTTATAAATTATTACAAACATCATTCAAACCCTACTTTCTGATCTTATAATGAAAATTATAGCTTCGACATACAGCTACAAAAAAACCGAAGCAAAAGTAGCTATTGAAACTAATCCTTCTTTCTTAACTGATTTAATTGCACTCCACATTGCAGGACCCGGGAAGGTATACGACAGTTGAAGCACTTCTTCCAGGAAAGAATTGTTTGAACTTGCTAGAAAAATAGCTTCGCAAGTTGTGATGTTTCTTCCAAAAAATGTTGATATAGATCAGTTAGTAGAGTTGTGTTTTTCTGTGGATCCTCCATGGGAAGTTGAGGTATTTGAAAACTTAACAGCAGGACCCAGGAAGGTACACGACAGTTGAAGCACTTCTTCAATATCCTCTTTACTCCAACATTATTGATATGTTTTTCAACCCTAACAATATCTGGAGTTGAGGGGAAAGTTCTTCTATGAAGCTTCTTGCTTGGGTCGACTAAAACTTGAAATGTAATGGGCAACGATCGTGTCAATTACCATATATTCAACTCTATCTAAAAAACACACAAGGAAAATAAAACAGAGTATGATGTTAGTAAATATGTATGTAAAAGTAAACACACACAATGGATTTACTTATTAACAGTTTATGTATTTGCATTTCATATAAAGATATTAAATTGCAAAAATCAGTGATCCCTTAAATTATAACCTGGTCCCAATTACATCATATCAAGTAAATGATCGATATAATTAAACACTGTAAAATTAATTGTTATCTTAAGTACGGAAATCTAACACTAAGAATATACAATATAGTTTAACTTTTGCAAATACAATGCGATCACACTATATTATGATAGTGTAACACACACAAAATTACTTCCCAAAAACCAGCATTCAATTATTAACGCGATTATTTATTATTTACATATAATATTAACTTGGATTAAAATAGAATTAGAAACTTGAGTGCATAAAGTAGCGATACTTGCTGAGATCCCATACCTTTTATAGCCAAATTTTGGGTTGATTTTGGAATCGGGAACTACATAAACTAACCAAAAGTTCAGTTTCAAAATGTTCGTTCGGTTAGATTAAATCACTTTTTCTCTCTTTTTTACACCACTAAAAGATCAAGACGCTTTTATGAAGAGAAGTTTTAAAAAAAGGATTATAATAATTACATTTCAATATGTGTGAAAAGTAGAGTGCACAAACATTTTGAAAGAGAGGGAGTATATCATTAATTTACGGCCACCTCATGTTTTCAAAATTTTCATTTGCACACCCAACATTTATAATTTATCTTATTGGGCTTTGATTATTTTTTTTGCAGAATAAAATATAGATTAATTTGTATAATATACAGAATTATAATGTAATTAATTCAAAAAACTACTAAAAGGACATATATGCATTTTTTACATAAAAAAGGGACCTACCATGCTAATAAATCAAATTAAATCAAAATTCAAAGCAATATAGAAATAACTTAGATCATAGATCTATAAGCTTTACCGTCATTGAGGATGACACAATGAGATATCATGGAAATATATTGACAAGTTTGAAATTATTTAAAAATAATTACAAAATATAATTAAGTAATTCTTAATTGATATCATGTTTATCATTCTGAGAAAATTAATATGGGTTCAATCAGTCTATGACAATCGAAGTAAATAGGAGTAGAAACATTTACCGTTCTGGCTTTCTTCATGGTGATCGGAGAGCGGCTGTGGTGGAGACATCGAGGCTAATTGGGACATCAAGGCTAATTGGATGGAATTGTAAATTGTAAGTGGCGAAGTATAAAATGAAATGAATGAGGTATCTAACAATACTAGATCTAGATTTGGAAAAGCAGCCGCATAGAATATCTCGAAACCCTATTGGATATACAAAGAATATGTATGTATTGTAGGTATAATTTGGAGAGAACCGAAGAGATCTAGAGAGTAAAATGAGGTTTAGTACAACAATAATTTAAATAATTAATTTTTGAAAAATAAAAGCCCAGCAATTTTATTTTATTTTTTGGACGAAGAACCCAATACATTTTACTTTTATTTGGACCAAGCCCAAGCCCGTATTTTCCTTTTTGTCAACCAAGTTAATATTAAAATTTTCCTTTTGCTAGTAAGGAAAGGAAAATTCTTCGATCCAATATTAAATGATCTAACTTTATTTTCTCAACATATTGGATGGTAGACAACTATATTATAATAACCTCAACATATTGAGGTTATTTGAGAGGTTTTGCAGGGAGTTGTGTCACGCGCAACCCCTTTGAAGCGAAACTCCTCGCGTTACACTTTTGATTGTATTTGACGGTTTGTCAAGGATACACATCCCTTACAATTGAGATTGACTCGAGTGAATTATATGCGCTAGTGAAGTGCGATGTGAATTCAAGAGGCTTCTCAAATGCTATTATAAGAGCTCGTCGTGATATATTAGCGGCGAATGCGCAATTCAAGTTGGTTTGGAATTATTGAAAAACGAACAAATGTGCAGACTGGATGGCTAGATTCAGTTCGAATAGCACGGAAGGTCCAATCCCATATAGAGATCCACCTGACGGGCTATGGAGACTTTTGACACGTGATCGGTATAGCTAGGCCGTGCCTAGAATAATTATAGCTAGTTAGTTTTTAATTGGAAGTTTTACTTTCCAGTCTTTTAGACCTTTTTGTAACAAAAATTTACCCATACAAAATAGGCTTTAAAGTCACGTGTGCAGAGTTAACGAAGCAATCAAAATGACAATGTTTTTGAAATAAAGAAAAAACGTCATTTTGGTTTACATGTGAAAATAATAAGTGGTAAGTTCAAAAATTTACATGGAAAATTTAAACTTACTTTAGACACAAATTAACCATTCTTATCTATCGTTATTATATTCCAAAAATAATCGAGAAGATTTATAAATCCGCGCAACTACTAGTGTCCCAGTAGATATGATTTAACTCAAAAGACAAATTTCTTCGTAATATATCTAGGTAATCTCAATGTAACAAGACCAACTCTTGTAACTATCACCATTCTTCACTATCGCATGAAACTCTTGCGATTCAATTACTACACATTGACCAAAATATACTTACTCTTCCTCCATCTCAAACCATATTGTAGTGCCAAAAGTCTTAAATGAAAGGCCAACTCCCCTACACACGAAGCTGCAAATCCGATCAAAAAAGATCCTTCAATATTTTTGAAAATCCCACCTATTAAAAAGATTAAGGTGTGTTTGATTACACAATGGAAAATTAGTAAAAGGGATTTAATTCCGTGGAATTTTTTCCTACAGTTCTTTTCCATGAAAACGAACAAAATGAAAGTGCACACGTGAAAAAATATACATATTATTACAGGCGATGGACCCAATGAGGTTTGAAAACAAATTTAATCGTCAAAAAGGAGGAAAGGGAAAAAATCTTCTTCTTAGATGTCATAAACAAACTTATGAGTGCCAAATACTAAAATACCTCCATATAAAACAAGTTCGAGATAAAATACAAGTGACAGATTATTCACTGAGAAAATGCTTTGAGAATCACTAAGCATTGATATTGATCATCGCCATCCACCAATCGTCGTCCATCACAATAAGTGCATCAATGCCAGCACCACCACTGGTTCCGCTCTAAAAGTCCCTGAGCGGGCAAAATCTTTAGCAAAGTCTTTGAGTTGAATAAAATATATGAGCAAAGTGTGTGAGAAATGTCTCTGGGCAACTTAAAACATGCACTAACTACCCTTAACAAGTGTCTGAATGCTCAGGAAGTTTATGAGTAAACTCAAAAGATTATGGAGTATATTTAAAAAATAACTAAGCATGTAAAAAACAATCATGAGTGTTTTTTATTGAACACTTTGTTATTTAGTATTTTTTTTAAACTAGCATTAATGAAGTTAAAATTTATGCATTATTTTAACAAAAAGAAAAAATAATAAAAAGCTTTTCTTAATTCAAAATATATTACAATTGCATAATAGTTTTAAAAAAGTACAAATGAATATAACAATCTGCTGATAACGCCAGCACTTGCGTCAACAAAATGATGTCAGTTGACGTTATCATCGTACTAGATCTGTAAGCGGGAATTTTTCTCTGATCCGCCATGGACGAGTTCTTCCATGTTTGTGTTCAACCTACTACTAGCAATGAACGTTGCTACTCATCCGCAAGCAAACTCCATTTATGAAAACGAGCATACAAACTCCATTAATGAGGACAAGCAAGCGAACTCCATTAATAGAGTAACTTCACTACGTCATTAACGAAGGAGTGTTTCAAACTCTGATCTTCCCGGTACCAAGTCCTAGCTACTTCCTCACTATCTGTGCTCTTATAAGATTCCACGACTAAGCCTGGTATGAGATTTTACGGCCTAAAAATCCAGGAGCTCATACATTTATTCTCACGTCCTGAAAAGCCACAAAAATCAGATAATTTTTCTCAAAATACTAGCTCCGGTGAGTTGCACCGCCATGGTTGAGATGATTTTCATAAATTAAAGGTTTTGTTTACATGTTTATTGTTTTGAGATGGGTATAAGGGAATACACCACAGGGGAAAGGGGGGCAGGGAAATATTTTTTTAAAATTCTAATCAGACTCTAGTAGAACGTAAAATATATGGTGGGTCATTGGGTCTTGAGGTGCAGTAAAAATTGATCTTATTACACGACATGTTTTAATATTAGTACCAAATGGATTATTATGTCTAT
This sequence comes from Nemophila menziesii, assembly GCA_029959085.1. Classification (NCBI taxonomy): domain Eukaryota; kingdom Viridiplantae; phylum Streptophyta; class Magnoliopsida; order Boraginales; family Hydrophyllaceae; genus Nemophila; species Nemophila menziesii. The sequence goes on along the minus strand of JARWIR010000007.1, from coordinate 20,006,336 downwards.
TAAGACAAATATTATTATTAATTAGTGGTTTATATCATATTGTTATTCTAAAGTAGTAATTTCTTAGGTGGAAATTAAATTGATATCCTCAAAGACGAATTCCTCGCATTTTCCTCAACATGCATAATTAGATCAGTAGTAAAAAAAATTGGATTCTATCAGTATCCTTAGGTATGTTAGTAGTATTGTTAGAGGTTGCATAAATAGTGAATGAGCACCCATTATATTCATAATAGGGTGATGTGGTCAACCATATACTTTTATACGATTATGGGTAATATTATTATAAAAATAGTTATTCATGACTTTCTAAATTTGTCAGTTACATTGATTGTCAACTCAATTATATCTCTACCTGAATTATTAACAATAGGTGTATATTTCTAAGAATGCTAAAAAAATAGTTGTCAAATATATTGATTGGTTTATTTTTGGAGAGAAACTATATATGATATGCAAACCAAACAAGATGCTCCCCATTACAAGAAATAATATATGTTCAACACTCTCAATGTCATTGTTACCAGATTTACATGTCGAATCCTTAATTTATTATCTTATTTGTTGATTCTCTTTAGTGTAAGAGCAAAATCACACATTTTCCACACAATGTTTTTCAACTTTTGTGTTATATTAAAATTTTAGATTTTAGTCCAAAGTTTTTTGGGAATATAAATTGATCCATAAGGGAGAAAACTCTTCATCTCCTTCTCAGAGGTATTTATATACTAATAAAATAGAATTAAAAATATTTAATAGTTAGTTTGCCAATCTTGTAGTGGGATCAACATGCATGATCATTAGTTATTTGGTAAGACAAAATGATATTTCGGATATGATCGGATATTTCACTACTAAGGTATCACTAAGAATTTTTATATTCTAAATATTTTTGTTTTCGAAACAACAACTCAATGACATGGCCCATGTTTACATATATGTCTTTTGATGTAATCAATTCCTGAGACCCACTTCAAAAGTTTAATATCCTTTACATTATTTTTTTTCCAGTAATACCATTTTAGTATATATATGACATGAAGTAGGCTATTCTCCCTGAAGATAGCTGAATACCAGGGTCTGCAGTTAGAAAAATTGTATCCTTGAAAACTATTTCATTAAGAACTTTACAAGAAGAGAAATTTTGTTTAGGTATAAAGAATTAAGGATTAAAGGATAGGAAACAATTTTTTGTATATACATATTTTAAGCGTAGGTGCCATTTAAGAGTGATTAGATATAATATTTTAAGTTTTTGGTGTATTTGATTACCAATTTTTATTTTTTGGGTATTCAGTTGAGATTTAAAAAAATCTTTTAATATCATGTTATATTCAAGTGAAAATATTTTTAAATCCATAACAATTTAGTATTAAGTATACTGGATTTCAAAGTTGTTGGATAGTGTATGACTTTTGGGCCTAGGTATAAATAAGAAAACCCATTGAAAATTTCTTGGCATGAGAAGAGATTGTATAGCTTCCATATTTTATAATTTTTCAGGCCTATTAAATTATATATATAAGATTGAGGGGTTAGAATACAATTATATTAATATATTATACTTTATATTATTCATTAATCGTTACTGAACTAATACATTTGTCTAGTTAGTGAGCATGAGAATAGGGCTAAAGGAAAAAGAAAGACTTACCCATCTCGTGAAACCCAACTTGCAATACTTTGAGGTATAAAGAAAATATGTGTATATATATTTATATATATTTATATGTTGAGTTTATGTATTCAACATACACCATCGAAAACATAAACACTATCAACGTTATCGTTATTAGAGTTATATGGTTCAATTTGATTCACGAGCAAAACTATTTAAATCAATATATGAAAAAAAAATATACATGGTACATGATTTATAGTACAATTCATTGATTTTGCATATTCCACCTCTACATTGCATTCAAGTTAAGTTACTAGAAAACCCATAATTAGACTAAGTAAATAGCAATTGGAAAAGAAATGACATACTTCACTGAGTTAATAGATACATTTCTCGTAAATTCAAAATCATACCAATATTAAAGACCTCACCTTCCATGTTTGGCTTGGAAATAATGTTTTTTACATGGGCTTGGCAATAATATTGTTTATGTCATTTCTATAAGTCGAATTTTAATGTTTGTAATAAAAATTCAATTCTACTCTAAAATACAGATAAGCATTAACTAAATACAAAGCCATAGAATGATCACATCACCACCATCATAAAATAGAGAACCAAAATCATAGAGTAAAGATCAAGTATCAGAAGATTAACGCATAAAGATGGGACGATGGAGTAATGAATTGGGACGGAGGAGTTTGGTAGAAGAAGTAAAGACGGGTGAATATAAAAAAACTAAGCGGTGGGATAAATGAAAAATATAAAAAAAATTATATATACTTGCTTACAGGTCTGAACCGGACTGATATATTATAAGTTCGGACCGGTTCGTGCTGTAACGGTAGCGGGGGTCCAGATCCGATGCACGGGACAGTTCCCAGGTTGAGTCCTAGTATGATATATAGACCAAATTTTGTAAACTTTTCTTTGTACAACTTTATGGTTGGGCCCACGGAAGAAAATACACACAATTCTCATTTTTAAATTTTTTGATAACCAACCCCATCCAAATATAGAACATACGTGTTAAAATCATCTAGCCGAGTAGGCGCTCCGCCTAGGCGTTCCAAAGTGCCATCCGCCAAGAATTTTTGTCGAAGGTTCGTCTACGCATAATCTAATTGATAAACTACACAATCAGATTAATGGGTTGCCTAACCTGAATAATACCTAGCATGCTAGCCCATAAATAACAAATTCAATCTAATTCAACCCAACACATAAGAAAAATATAAAGAAATACTACTTAGGTTCGAGTTTGAACGCGCGAGATAATTAACAAGTTATGATTTTTCAAATTTTAAGTCTAGATTTCTTGAATTTGACATTTTTAAGTTAATAATAATGAATTATTATTCTTTTATAATAAAATATATGATATTTATGTTAAATTAATTTTTTTTAGTGTAGTAGGATGTAAATGTTATTCAAATTATTATATTAGTCATATATATTTAATATTAAAAAATATAAAAATTGCCTAGATAAAGACCGCCTAAATTCAGATTAATAGGTCGCCTAACCATCTAGGCGCTCGAAGGTGGTCGACCGCCCACTTACCACCTAGCGTCTTTTAGAAACCATGAATAATAGAATTGTTTTGATAAATTTTACTGAGACGATCAAGCCTTGATTGTTTTTTTTCCATTAAAAGCTTTAAATGATTGAAGTAAAAAAATTACATAAATACCTATTATTTGTTTTTTTTCGTTCAAAGTCTTGTATAGTTGGTATATAATAACTAATGAATCTTTAATTTAAAACAAATTAATGATGAAATCATGTTAAAATTCAGTATATATACAATCTTAATTTACAAAATCTATTTATAAATTATTACAAACATCATTCAAACCCTACTTTCTGATCTTATAATGAAAATTATAGCTTCGACATACAGCTACAAAAAAAACGAAGCAAAAGTAGCTATTGAAACTAATCCTTCTTTCTTAACTGATTTAATTGCACTCCACATTGAAGGACCCGGGAAGGTATACGACAGTTGAAGCACTTCTTCCAGGAAAGAATTGTTTGAACTTGCTAGAAAAATAGCTTCGCAAGTTGTGATGTTTCTTCCAAAAAATGTTGATATAGATCAGTTAGTAGAGTTGTGTTTTTCTGTGGATCCTCCATGGGAAGTTGAGGTATTTGAAAACTTAACAGCAGACCCAGGAAGGTACACGACAATTGAAGCACTTCTTCAATATCCTCTTTACTCCAACATTATTGAGATGTTTTTCAACCCTAACAATATCTGGAGTTGAGGGGAAAGTTCTTCTATGAAGCTTCTTGCTTGGGTCGACTAAAACTTGAAATGTAATGGGCAACGATCGTGTCAATTACTATATATTCAACTCTATCTAAAAAACACAAGGAAAATAAAACAGAGTATGATATTAGTAAATATGTATGTAAAAGTAAACACACACAATGGATTTACTTATTAACAGTTTATGTATTTGCATTTCATATAAAGATATTAAATTACAAAAATCAGTGATCCCTTAAATTATCACCTGGTCCCAATTACATCATATCAAGTAAATGAACGATATAATTAAACACTGTAAAATTAATTGCTATCTTAAGTACGGAAATCTAACACTAAGAATACACAATATAGTTTAACTTTTGCAAATACAATGCGATCACACTATATTATGATAGTGTAACACACACAAAATTACTTCCCAAAAACCAGCATTCAATTATTAACGCGATTATTTATTATTTACATATAATATTAACTTGGATTAAAATAGAATTAGAAACTTCAGAATGAGTGCATATAGTAGCGATACTTGCTGAGATCCCATACCTTTTATAGCCAAAATTTTGGGTTGATTTTGGAATTGGGAACTACATAAACTAACCAAAAGTTCAGCTTCAAAATGTTCGTTCAGTTAGATTAAAACACACTTTTTCTCTCATTTTTACACTACTAAAAGATCAAGACGCTTTTATGAAGAGAAGTTTTAAAATAAGGATTATAATAATTACATTTCAATATGTGTGAAAAGTAGAGTGCACAAACATTTTGAAAGAGAGGGAGTATATCATTATTTTACGGCCACCTCATGTTTTCAAAATTTTCAGTTGCACACCCAACATTTATAATTTATCTTATTGGGCTTTTATTTATTTTTTTTGCAGAATAAAATATAGATTAATTTGTATAATATCCAGAATTATAATGTAATTAATTCAAAAAACTACTAAAAGGACATATATGCATTTTTTACATAAAAAAGGGACCTACCATGCTAATAAATCAAATTAAATCAAAATTCAAATCAATATAGAAATAACTTACATCATAGATCTATAAGTTTTACCGTCATTGAGGATGACACAATGAGATATCATGTAAATATATTGACAAGTTTGAAATTATTTAAAAATAATTACAAAATATAATTAAGCAATTCTTAATTGATATCATGTTTATCATTCTGAGAAAATTAATATGGGTTCAATCAGTCTATGACAATCGAAGTAAATAGGAGTAGAAACATTTACGGCTTTCTTCATGGTGATCGGAGAGCGGCTGTGGTGGAGACATCGAGGCTAATTGGGACATCAAGGCTAATTGGATGGAATTGTAAATTGTAAGTCGCGAAATATAAAATGAAACAAATGAGGTATCTAACAATACTAGATCTAGATTTGGAAAAGCAGCCGCATAGAATCTCTCGAACCCTAGCGGATATACACCGAATATGTATGTATTGTAGGTATAACTTGGAGTGAACCGAAGAGTTCTAGAGAGTAAAATGAGGTTTAGTACAACAATAATTTAAATAATTAATTTTTGATAAATAATAGCCCAGCAATTTTATTTTATTTTTTGGACGAAGAACCCAATACATTTTACTTTTATTTGGACCAAGCCCAAGCCAGTATTTTTCTTTTTGTCAACCAAGTTAATATTAAAATTTTCCTTTTGCTAGTAAGGAAAGGAAAATTATTCGGTCCAATATTAAATGATCTAACTTTTTTTTCTCAACATATTGGATGGTAGACAACTATATTATAATACCTTATGCTAGCTAGAAATTTTATCCATACAAGGTTCTTTGATCCCTCGGCAAGAGTGAAAACGACAAGTGAGTTGCGTGCTATTGTTATGAATGCCGTAAAAGACTATGTGCAATATATGGGGTATTGAAAATGATTGTGGATTAATAGTGTCGTCTAAAAATATACTTATGAGATGAACTAAACCAGAAACAGTGTAAAATTATATATATATATATATATATATATATATATATATATATATATATATATATATATATATATATATATATATATATACACGGTTCTTTTGATATGAATAGATCGTTAGCTGGAATTGGAGGTTTGTTTCGCAATAACCAATGAGGTTATTTGAGAGGTTTTGCAGGGAGTTGTTTCACGCGCAACTCCTTTGAAGCGAAACTCCTCGCGTTGCACTTTGGATTGTATTTGACGGTTTGTCAAGGATACACATCCCTTACAATTGAGATTGACTCGAGTGAATTATATGCGCTAGTGAAGTGCGATGTGAATTCAAGAGGCTTCTCAAATACTATTATAAGAACTCGTCGTGATATATTAGCGGCGAATGCGTAATTCAAGTTGGTTTGCAATTATTGAAAAACGAACAAATGTGCAGACTGGATGGCTAGATTCAGTTCGAATAGCACGGAAGGTCCAATCCCATATAGAGATCCACCTGACGAGCTATGGAGACTTTTGACACGTGATCGGTATAGCTAGGCCGTGCCTAGAATAATTATAGCTAGTTAGTTTTTAATTGGAAGTTTTACTTTCCAGTCTTTTAGACCTCTTTTGTAACAAAAATTTACCCATACAAAATAGGCTGTAAAGTCACGTGTACAGAGTTAACGAAGCAATCAAAATGAAAATTTTTTTGAAATAAAGAAAAAACGTCATTTTGGTTTACATGTGAAAATAATAAGTGGTAAGTTCAAAAATTTACATGGAAAATTTAAACTTACTTTAGACACAAATTAACCATTCTTATCTATCGTTATTATATTCCAAAAATAATCGAGAAGATTTATAAATCCGCGCAACTACTAGTGTCCCAGTAGATATGATTTAACTCAAAAGACAAATTTCTTCGTAATATATCTAGGTAATCTCAATGTAACAAGACCAACTCTTGTAACTATCACCATTCTTCACTATCGCATGAAACTCTTGCGATTCAATTACTACACACTGACCAAAATATACTTACTCTTCCTCCATCACAAACCATATTGTAGTGCCAAAAGTCTTAAATGAAAGGCCAACTCCCCTACACACGAAGCTGCAAATCCGATCAAAAAAAATTCTTCGATATTTTTGAAAATCCCACATATTAAAAAGATTAAGGTGTGTTTGATTAACACAATGGAAAATTAGTAAAAGGGATTTAATTCCATGGAATTTTTTCCTACATTTCTTTTCCATGAAAACGAACAAAATGAAAGTGCACACGTGAAAAAATTACATATAAAATAAGTTTTAGCTTTTATAAAATAAAAAAATTCTCGGTTATGGATATCGGTGATTATTTGCAGAAATAATTTCCATGAAAAAAAATATCATCAAACAACACGTGTATAAAAAATAAATTCTCTATCTCAATGCTATTATTACAGGCGATTGACCCAATGAGGTTTGAAAACAAATATAATCGTCAAAAAGGAGGAAAGGGAAAAAATCTTCTTCTTAGATGTCATAAACAAACTTATGAGTGCCAAATACTAAAATACCTCCATATAAAACAAGTTCGAGACAAAATACAAGTGACAGATTATTCACTGAGAAAATGCTTTAAGAATCACTAAGCATTGATATTGATCATCGCCATCCACCAATTGTCGTCCATCACAATAAGTGCATCAATGCCAGCACCACCGCTGGTGCCGCTCTAAAAGTCCCTGAGCGGGCAAAATCTTTAGCAAAGTCTTTAAGTTGAGTAAAATATATGAGCAAAGTGTGTGAGAAATGTCTCTGGGCAACTTAAAACATGCACTAACTACATTTAACAAGTGTCTGAATGCTCAGGAAGTTTATGAGTAAACTCTAAAGATTATGGAGTATATTCAAAAAATCACTACGCATGTACAAAAAAAATCATGAGTTCATGAGTGCTTTTTTATTGAACAATTTGTTATTTAGTATTTTTTGATACTAGCATTAATGAAGTTAAAATTTATGCATTATTTTAACAAAAAGAAAAAATAATGGAAAACTTTTCTTAATTTAATATATATATTACAATTACATAATAGTTGTAAACAAAGTACAAATGAATATAACAATCTGCTGATAACGCCAGCACTTGCGTCAACAAGATGATGTCGGTTATCATCGTCCCAGATCTGTAAGCGGGGATTTTTCTCTGTTCCGCCATGGACGAGTTCTTCCATGGTTATGTTCAACCTACTAGTCGCAATGACCGTTGCTATACATCCGCAAGCAAGCTCCATTAATGAAAACGAGTATACAAACTCCATTAATAAGGACAAGCAAGCGGACTCCATTAACAGAGGAACTTCACTACGTCATTAACGAAGGAGTGTTTCAAACTCTGATCTTCCCGGTACCAAGTCCTAGCTACGTGCCTCACTATCTATGCTCTTATAAGATTCCGCGACTGAGCCTGGTATGAGATTTTACAGCCTAAAAAGCCACGAGCTCGTACATAATTTCTCACGGCCTGAAAGGCCACAAAAATCAGATATTTTTATCTAAGTACTAGCTCCGGTGAGTTGCACCACCATGGTTGAGATGATTTTCATAAATTAAAGTTTTTGTTTACATGTTTATTGTTTTGAGATGGGTATAAAGGAATTCACTATAGGGTAAATAAGGGCAGGGAAATATTATAATTTTTTTTAATTCTAATCGGACTCTAGTAGAACATAAAATATATGGTGGGTCATTGAGTTTTGAGGTGCAGTAAAAATTGCTCTTATTACACGACATGTTTTAATATTAGTACCAAATGGATTATTATGTCTATCAAGACAAATATTATTATTAATTAGTGGTTTATATCATATTGTTATTCTAAAGTATTCATTTCTAAGGTGGTGATTAAATTGATTAAAAAAAAATTTTACCCTCAAAGACGAATTCCTCGCATTTTCCTCAACATGCATACTTAGATCAGTAGTAAAAAAATTGGATTCTATCAGTATCCTTAGGTATGTTAGTAGTATTGTTAGAGGTTGCATAAATAGTGAATGAGCACCCATTATATTCATAATAGGCTGATGTGATCAACCATATACTTTTATACGATTATGGGTAATATTATTATACAAGTAGTTATTCATGGCTTTCTAAATTTGTCAGTTACATTGATTGCCAACTCAATTATATCTCTCCCTAAATTAATAACAATATGTGTATAATTCCAAAAATGCTAAAAAAAATAGTTATCAAATATATTGATTGATTTATTCTTTGAGAGAAACTATATATAATATGCAAACCAAACAAGATGCTCCCCATTACAAGAAATAATATGTGCTCAACACTATCAATGTCATTAATACCAGATTTACATGTCGAATCCTTAATTTATTATCTTATTTGTTGATTTTCTTTAGTGTAAGAGCCAAATCACACATTTTTCACACAATGTTTCTCAACTTTTGTGTTTAATATTTTAGATTTTAGTCAGAAGTTTTTTGGGAATATAAAGTGATCCATAAAGGAGAAAACTCTTCATCTCCTTCTCAGCGGTATTTATATACTAATAAAATAGAAGTAAAAATATTTAATAGTTAGTTTGTCAACCTTGTAGTGGGATCAACATGCATGATCATTAGTTATTTGGTAAGATAAAAAAATATTACGGATATGATCAGATATTTCACTACTAAGGTATCACTAACAATTTTTATATTCTAACTATTTTTGTTTTCGAAACAACAACTCATTGACATGAGCCATGTTTACATATATGTCTTTTGATGTAATCGATTCCTGAGACCCACTTCAAAAATTTAATATCCTTTACATTATTATTTTTCCAGTAGTACCATTTTGGTATATATATGACATGAAGTAGGCTATTCTCCCCGAAGATAGCTGAATACCAGGGTCTGCAGTTAGAAAAATTGTATCCTCAAAAACTATTTCATTAAGAACTTTACAAGAAGAGAAATTTGGTTTAGGTAAAAAGAATTAAGCATTAAAGGCTAGGAAATAATTTTTTGTATATACAGATATTAAGTGTAGGTACCATTTAAGAGTGATTAGATATAATATTTTAAGTTTTTGGTGTATTAGATTACTAATTTTAATTTTTTGGTATTCAATTGAGATTTAAAAAATCTTTTAATATCATGTTATATTCAAGTGAAAATATTTTTAAATCCTTAATAATTTAGTATTGAGTATACTGGATTTCCAAAGTTGTTGGATAGTGTATGACTTTTGGGCCTAGGTATAAATAAGAAAATCGATTGAAAATTTCTTGGCAAAAGAAGAAATTGTATAGCTTTCATAATTTATAATTTGTCAGGCCTATTAAATAATATATATATATATATATATATATATATATATAAGATTGAAGGGTTAGAGTGCAATTATATTAATATATTATACTTTATATTTATTCAATAACCGTCACTGAACTAATACTTTTGGTCTAGTTAGTGAGCATGAGAATAGGGCTAAAGGAAAAAGAAAGACTTACCCATCTCGTGAAACCCAACTTGCAATACTTTGAGGTAGAGGTGTGCGCGGGTCGGTTTTGGATGAAAAATACTCACCCCACAAACCGCCCGCTGTTGTGCGGGTTTTGAAAAATGAGACCCGCACCTGCTCAATCCATTATATAAACCATTGAGTTTCGGGTTGAGCGGGTTGCGGACGCATTGTGGGTGATATAGTTTGATAAATGAGCTGAAATTATATCCATAATCATTTGGCAGAATTATATTACAAATGCATGTTGCAACAAAAAGTATAGTTTATGATACTCATATACATTTTAAATCATGTCTGATTTTAAAAAATATAAAATGAGATTTTAAAAAATTAAATTTATTAAGTAAACAAAAGATTGAGATAATATCATAACTGAAATGAAAACAAATTTATTTGAAAAAATATATTTGAAATAACAAGGGATTTAAAAAATTTAAAAAGGAAGGAATAAAAAAAGAAATATAGAGTGAGAATCACATGACCATACAAATTTATTTGAATAAAATGAGCAATATAATTTTTTCTAATTATTTATACTACATGGTAATCGGGTATGCGGGTTTGCGGGTTTCAAGTTTAAAATCCGCAACCCGCAAAAAGTGTATACTTTTTCTAAAATGTAAACCGCAACCCACCCAATAGAAAACTAACCCGTATTATTTCGGGTTAGTGTAATCGGGTTGGTCGGGTTATGCGGGTTTACTAATCCGATGCACACCCCTACTTTGAGGTATAAAGAAAATACGTGTATATATATTTATATATATGTATGGTGAGTTTATGTATCCACCATACACCATCGTTAACATAAACACTATCAACATTGTCATTATTAGAGTTATATGATTCAATTTGATTCACGAGCAAAACTATTTAAATCAATATATGAAAAAAAATATACATGGTACATAATTTATAGTACAATTCATTGATTTTGCAGATTCCACCCACTACATTGCATTCAAGTTAAGTTACTAGAAAACCCATAATTAGACTAAGTAGATAGCAATTGGAAAAGAACGACATACTTCACTGAGTTAATAGATACATTTCTCGTAAAGTCAAAATCATACCAATATTGAAGACCTCACCTTCCATGTTTTGCTTGGAAATAATTATTTTTACGTGGGCTTGGCAATAATGTTGTTTATGTCATTTCTATAAGTCGAGATTTAATGTTTGTAATAAAAAATTTAAATCTACTCTTAAATATGCATAAAAGCTAATCTAAATATGTGGTACGACATGATCTCATCCCCAACTTCCTTAGCAAAATCACCTCAAATATTTTTTGGATTCTAAAAAGACAAATAAAGAAAACAATAAGAGCAGCAGAGTCCATGAAGATTGGTTGTATGATACTATATATGAAGCAAATAGTTACATGAGTCAACTTCAGATTTAGGTTGAGAATTCATTCATGATGTTGACGAATGATTTTCTTAATTAGCCTCAAAATTAATTTGAAGGAACCCGTTATCATTAACGTTATGATGATTCCAACTTTATAATGTGCTGCAAGAAGCCATATAGGTCGAGAAAATCAATTTATGCAAGAAGCCATATAGATGATAATTAAAAATACTCCTACATATCAATAATTTGTACACATAATAGAATAAACTTTACATCCAAATGTTTTGGAGGAATGAGTTGTAGCTTCAACACTGATGTCTGGCCTGATGTGATAGTGGTCCGAAGAAATCTTCTCTCATATGTGGTCGGGCTTGCTAGAAATCAAAAACTAAAAAGTGACTATAAAATTGGGATATGAAGGGGTTTAACAATAACAATCTTTTTAATAATTTTATCCATGTTTTAACTATATTTCTAATAAAAATCATAAGGAATAACACATTCATGAAAGGAATATATCCTTACTTAATTTTATTCCTAGGCTTGGTAAGACTTTAAAAAATAGGACAATCATTACCATAGGAAACTCAATCCTAAGAATATGGTAATAACCAATATTTTATCCTTACCCCACTGTATTATTATATTCATGTTACATTAGGAATAAATTATTTTTTTATAGACCAATTCATCCTTGAACACTTCGTTCAGTGTTATTTTAAACCTGACAAAATATATTCATCTTAAGTATTTATTTTTTTACTTAAGTCAGTCTATTAATCGTGTATCTACCTTGGTCCAAATTGTATAATTTCTTTCTCCTGATTCAAGTTATAAAAGAGACCAACGCCTCTGTTATAAAAAAATATTCATGTCAGAGGGAGTAAGCTGGTGTCAGTAAAAAATATTAGACCAATAGCTTTCAGCAAATGCGTAAGAATTGTTGGTTTGCCTAAGAGGCGAATGAATAATTGTGATCTAGTTAAAATGAGTGATATCACATCATTCTTAAGACATCGACGGCCAAGTAACGATTGTTTCTACAATATGCTGAATTTTGTGTTGGATCATTCGATCACAAGGTTTATAATAACACTTGTGATTTCTTTAAGGCTCATACCAATGTACTTTGGATTGTTTTTTATTATATTAGTTTCATTATTGTGATTGTAGTGAATAAGCGTGGCTTTATAGAAGAAATCTCTTTTCTTATTTTGTTGTTACTGTTGTGTTGAATGTTTGTATTAATCTGTTTATCTGTTTGTTGAGTAATTTATATGGAATTTATTATCATCTATACTTGTAGTTTTTGTTACAATGTTGTTACTAGACTCTGTAAAACAAAATAAATTTTTGCTGAGCATTTTTGCTTATATTGACATGAATTACTATGATGTTGTGCTTTTTTATAAAAACAAAAAAATTTACCAAGGTTGCTTAGTTTGTTGTTTGTTGGAAATATTTCGAGTCTATTGAAGCTTTCTCTGATGGTTTTTGGAGTTGCTCAACTTCCACTTGGAAAGGTGATCCAAATGTGTTGTCAAGTATTCCTTCTTCATCAAAAGAGGGCATGGGACGGTTAGACTTTATAATAATATTCTTGTATGGCGAATTTTGTCACATGTAGTGTTGTAACGAAAAATTGTCTTTGAGTAGCTGATCATGCTCTCCAGATTGATCTGAAATGCTCATAAGGGATATTTCTTTTTTCATCCTGCCTCTATAGGAACTATTCTTGATCTTGGTTGTTGAAAAATTTAATTAGTGTTAGAACATACGCTGAATTTGTGTGTATTTACATGCACAGTTCACGCCTTTGTCGTCGCGTCTAACAAGTGTTTTACCAAAGTGTCACTCGAACAACTTCAATTATGCATTAGCTCTGTTGATTTGGGATGTTTGGATCATCCAACCGTTTTCAAGACTTTTAAAAATTCTGAGGAGAGTTTTCGCTAACTTTTGCATACTTTATTAGAATGGGGCATATAATATATGTATTTTTTAAGTGTGTTGGGCCTTCCTGGACAAATGGATTGTTTCTCCATCCAAAATCATTTGTTTTACCTTTTGAGTTTTCCTTAATTGACTCTTAGGTTATTTTAATAATTTTTTTAGAGTTTTTGTATTTTAGGCCCATTAGGGTTTTACTTTCTGCATTATTTAAATACCTAATTTTTCTATTTGATGGAAACTTTCAAACTATTAAAACACGCATTGAGATTTACTCTTTCAAAATTGTGTATTTTCTTGTTGTGCATATTGTTTTCACATCGAATGTATTAACTCTTTTATTGTTCTCACTTTTGATTTGTATCTAGCTATTGAAAAAGGAGGTGAACAAGTGCTTAGCAGTGGTACAAAAGAGAATGATAAGATAAAATAGCAAAAATGGTTCAAGTGTCTCCCTTGTATACCAGTTAGTCCATAATTTGCTCGATCGACTTAACTCTACAAATATATAAAATACAATCTTGTAGTCTTATATAAGTTATCCTTAATTCGATACTACGTTTCCCAGAAATAATTATATTCCTTTCTATATTTCATTCTGTCCATATCTATTATCACACACCTATAACACTTCAGATTTTTTCCATTAGGTGGAAGACACTAATACTAAATTCTAATTTAAATAAATTATTTTTTACTAGGTTCAGAATACTTATTTTATAGAAGCCAGGCAGCGGGGTCGACAAAAAAGAAACAATGAATTGCTCGTACACAAACTAAGGGATGGACTTCATCCTTTTATTTGGACAAAGATGGACTTCATTCTGGTGTCATAGAATAAATGGTCTCATCAATAAATGATATTCCAATAGTAAAAAGAGGAAGACTTTTAGACTAAGGGATTTCACTCAGTAATCACATTCAAAAGAGCCGAGAAATCAATGGAAGATACCGTTTCAGCTAAAAGAAAATGGCAATTAGTGTCATGTATATAGTCTTTAAACACATTTGGTATGACAGATCTTTTAATAATCATTAGGTGGATTTCTTATTCAACAGACAGTATTGTTCTATAACAATGTTGCTCAATTAAGTTTTTAAAGTGATGACCATGTTATATAATAACTTACAGTGATTTACTACGCGACACTTTTATATATATATATATATCATTCTTATATGTATTGATCAAAGAGTGAAAATTAATTTTTTTACTCCATGCACTGATTTAGATCGGGTCGAGATTTTATTTTACTTGATCGCAAGGATCGAGATTATTATTACTCGATGACCCGATTGAGATCAGGTAGAGGGTTTATTTTACTTAATCATGGGGATCGTGTTTATTTTTATTCAGTGTCCCGATTGAGATCATATCGAATTTTTATGTTACTTGATCGCAAAGATCGAGTTTATTTTTACTTGGTACTTTGATTGAGAACAAGTTGAGGTTTTATTTCACTTACTTTTGGGAATCGAATTTATTTTTAATCGTTACCCTAATTGAGATCAAGTCAATATTTTCATTTAGGATAGGGTCCATGAAGAATTTTTTTTACTCCCTAGAGTGGTCGTGTAGGTTGAATCGTTAGGACTTGATAAATTTTATAAAGGTTGAATCAAGTATTTTACTAGAGTGACCCTTAGGCCTTAAACCAGTCTTAATAACTATACTAGATAATTAATTTGGGGTTGTACCAAAGCAACCGCGTAGGTTGATCCGTCATGACTTGATAATCTAACTAAAGCCTGAATCCTGGTTTTTACTGGAGTGACACTTAGGGCTTACATCAGACTCAATAACCCCACAAAAAGATTGAATCGAGATTTAGCTAAATTAAACGCGTAAGTGGACCCACATG
Source organism: Nemophila menziesii (assembly GCA_029959085.1). NCBI lineage: Eukaryota > Viridiplantae > Streptophyta > Magnoliopsida > Boraginales > Hydrophyllaceae > Nemophila > Nemophila menziesii. The sequence continues at coordinate 19,990,817 of JARWIR010000007.1, read as the reverse complement.
GACATAATTTAATATGACTAAAGGTTGAATCGAGATTTTACTTATGTGGCCCCTAACACCTATCCCCTTGACTCAGTAACCTCATTGTAGGATTCAGTAGATGTATTAGACAGGTTAACCATGTAGGTTGAACCAGTTTGGACTCAACTTTCTACAGGCGGGTTGAGTCAAGGTTTTCCTGGAGAAACCCTTTAGGCTTATCACCGAGCACTCAATTACCTCGTTGCCGTGCATAATCGAGGTTTTTGTTGGTAACCATGAAAGTTGAACCATATTTGACGGGACACATTGTATAAATAATATTTTTTTCAGAAAATAACTTATTTCTATTAATACGGAAGTAAATTAAGATGGTTTTACATTATGTACCTCCTACTATCTCGCTAAAACATTATAATAATCTTTTACCTATTTACATCGTGTGTGCCACCCTTGTGCCTTCGGTAGTGCCTTCGCACAACACCGTGGTTGAGGGTTTTCAAACGACAAGTTGGGTAAGACGTTTTTGAGTTTTGGATAAAGTCAGCGGTACCTTGCTTGCGATGGTGATCAGCGGTATCAGCTTGGCCTTAGTAAGTTCTATTTTCTGGTCCAACTCTTTTGACATAGCTCCCGGCTTTTTTGGAAATATGGCTTTGAGTCGTTAGGCGTTGGCTTTAGACTACTACTTCAGTTGGGAATGAGGTTACATTTCACTTCCCAATGTGTGTACAACAAAAATGTCGGGTCAATCCAACGAGTTGACATAACATTCTCGAGCTTGGGCATGGTCTCCCCTAATTATCGTCAACCCTTTGTTGGTTGGGAATGTCATGGTAAGATGATAGGTGGATAGGACCGCTCAAAACTTGTTAAACGTTTCCCTTCCTACGATCGCGTGATACATGGACTCTCAGTCTACAACCAAGAACTTTGTGAGTGATAGTGATGTTTTTTCGGAGGAACTCAGTTGCAGTGGTAGCTCGATATGACGTATTGGTGTCATGACTTGACTGTTGAACTGCGGGTTGTATCTAAATAATCATGTATACTAGCCCTCGAGATCTTCATTGTTGTGTGGTTGTTGTGAAAAGTATGACTACTAAAAACCCTGTGTATATCAACACTTTCTATGTGATGACGATCTCAATGATTGTTGGGATTACCAGGGCATCGTTATGATGAAACATTAAACTACTGACATCGTTTCTTCAATATATTTGGTCCTCCCTAGGATCAAAGTTCAGCGCTCTATTTGTTGTACCGCTTCCTCCCTAACGGTGAAGTTCTCACCGCGATCTTCCATCGATACTATATAACAGTAACTCGAATCCTCTTCAGAGTTATTAGCTCGATTCTTTTGACTATAAAACCCATGTTATTCTTTGGGAATCTCTTAGGGAGCAGCTCAATATTCTCGATATTGATTGTTTGCAGAGCCATCCCAGTAATGGTATTTCTGATTACATTGGTTGTCGCTGGACTAGGCCCCTAAGGTCGTAAAAACCACCTTCCCTAATCCTTCCAAGTGTCATATCTCTGACTGCAGAGAGCGGTATTCATTGGTTTCATGGACCACGTCCTTGTAGAAATGATAGGTTCAATTTTGATCTCTCTTTGTTGCACCCCCTACCATTTCCCGAGGCCATTGTAATTCAGGCCCGTCCTCGATCGGTTTCAGCACTTCCCTAAGGTCTTGACCTTGTGGGTGTGTGTCCTTGCCTCGATATCCCCCCTTCTTGTTGGTCTTGCTTCTCTTGGCGTTAGATCGAGGTTTCTCTTTCTTGTGATGAGTCTCGTGGTCGTCTCTCATGTGAGTCCTATTTTTTGACATCGCCAAGATATCTTCTCCTTTGATGTAAGGCTTGGAATATTTGAAGATCTATGTGAGGGTTAGGTGAGGTTCCGAGGCTAACTTGATCACGGACTCATAATTCTTTGAACGCCTTGTATCGAATAATTCTCCACAAAATGGTTAGTAATTGAAAGCCTCGTGTCCAATAAAAAAAAACAAGACGACCTCCGTAAGGGAGGGGGGGGGGGGGGGGGGTGGGGGGGTTGTATATGCATGAGAAGAGTAAGTTATTGGTTATGAGGAACAGGTTAAGGAGATGTGGGACAATATCAAGAGTAGCAACATTCAGAAGGCATTTCAAGAATTTAGTGAAAGTATTGTAAGTAGAAGCAATTGCGGGGTTGGCTAACTGCAACAACTAATCCTAAAGATGATGGACCAAACGTGCTATTTTTACTCTTCACAAAACTATGTATTTCCTGTATTATTTGTCTTTCCTGTATACTTCCTAATTACTACATCAACTAGTCTTAAATATTCACTCACGGATCACACTAAAACACGGTGTTAGAGAATATAATTTGTCCCGCCTACATAAAAATACCTTGAGTAACTCTAAATAAAGTATATGTTTACCCGATGGAAAGGACATCAAAAGCAATAGATACTTAAGTAAAAATCATAATCGTTGTACCATATATACTGCTATAAGTCTAAGACAGCATAGTTATAACAAAAAGAGACAACCCAAAACCTGCAGAACATTCACAAAAACATACATGTAATTACCAAAGTGTATCTCTTAGTATAAATACGGTCACCACGAGGCACGAGCTGTTTCTTCAAATTGCAACTCATACTTATGAACATTCATGTTGAGGGTGTCTATCTCAGACTTGAGCACATTCTTCGAATCTATTAATCGATTAAGCGCTGTCCCAAATGCCAAAATATCTTCCTCTCGGAGCACATTCTTTGCATCATTTACTACTCGATTAATTGTGGTTTCCAGTGCCATAATATCTTTCTCTAACCGGGTCACCTCGAGTTTAGCTTCATTGCGTCTCTTGAAGTCAGGTGTGTTTGAAAATTGAAGTGCAAGTCCACGCAGATGGTTTACACGGGAACGTAAAAAGTCAACGTTCATACCTAGTAACTGGAAGCTTTGAAGCGTAGTGTCCCAAATGGAAAAATCATCTTCAGATGTAGAAATCACACAGCTTTGAATTGCATCGGCTATGGTGACTGTTTCCAAAATTATTCCAGCAGCAAATCTCGAATTATGGGTCTTGAGATGCTCATGTAAATTGGATTTCCGAGATAAACAAAGCTCGTAGTACTTGTGATGAAGGTTATTTCCAGAAATCTTTGAGTCTATGGACATTCCGTTCACAGTAACAGAGAAACTCTTATAATTAACAAAATCCTTCTTACAAGTCTCCTGCAATAAGAGTAAAGAGTTCACGAAGATTAGTTGTATGATAAAGCAAAGAGTTATGTGATATTACTGTAAAGTACCAAGTCAACGATGCATTTCTTTGTGCCCCAAGTGAAAAATTCCACGTTTTTAGAGTTTTCATTTGTGGAATTATGGGCATCTCTTTTCCTCTTTATTGATTCAGAACTATCATTACCATCTTCCTTGAGGAATTCTTCAATAGTTTCTAGAATGCGATCACCATATTTGTTAACTTTTACCCTAAATGAATCCAAGTGGTGCATTAAAGTGTCTGCTCTCTGACTAATAAATTAAAAAGAATACATAAACTATCAAACTTACTTGCCAAGGCCGTTAATCTCAAGAAGCTCCTCTTTAGTTCTGGGTAATTTATTGATGATCTGTTGCAATGTAGCATTTCTAAACAGACAAAGATACAAAAAGACAAGGTTTAAGCGTCCTTTTTTTTGTTCATAATACAATTTCTAGATCTACAATTCAAATTATAAGCGGATGAAAACTAACCCAAATATATGGTACGCATAGACCCCTTCTCCAGCTTCCTTAGCAAGATCATTTCGAAGCATTCGTAATGCAGAATAAAGCTTTGCTGAAGGATTCTAAAAGGAAACACAAAAGAAAACTATAAGAGCATAGTCCATGAAGTTTAGGTAGTTGTATGATACTAAATGAAGATGTAAAGTACCAAGTCAACCCCCCTTTTCTTTGTCCTCACTGTTAAGAAATTGAAGTTGTTGGCCTCTCTTCTACTCTTTATTGATTCAGTACTATCTTCCTTATACAATTCTTTAATTGTAGCTTTAATACTTTCTAACACACGATCACCATATTTGCTAACTCTTCCCCTGAATTAGGCTAACTTGTACATTAACGTGTCTACTCACTAATTACAAAAAAATCATATATTATTTGACTTACTCCCCAAGGCCGTTAATCTCAAGAAGTTCCTCTTTAGTTATGGGTACCTTTTCACTGATTTCCTGCATTGTATCATCTCTAAACAGAACAAAATAACACAAGACAAGGCCATCGTAAACATAAACACTATCAGCACATTCATTACCAGAGTTATATGATTCAATACAAATTATGAGCAAAACTATTTGACTCAGTATGTGAATCAAGGATATACATAAATTGTGATTTATCGTAATATCCAGTGATTCTGCATTCAAGTTAAGTTACCTTTGTAGTCTATTTAACTTATCTAGATACGAAAACTCATAATAAGACTAATTAAATAGCAATAGGTAGGAGAAGAAATGGCCTACTTCACTGAATCAAAATATACTTTACTCGTAGAGTCATAATCATACAAAATTAAAACCTCACCTATAATCCCACTTTTAATGTTCATACTTGATAATACACTAGTTAATCTACTCTTAGAGTGCATAAAAACTAACCTAAATATGTGGTGCGGCATGAGCAAATCCCCACCTTCCTCAGCAAGATCGTTTCGAAGCCTTCTTAATGCAGATTTCAGCTTTACTGACAAATTCTTCAAGGACACACGAAGAAACAATAAGAGCACAGTCCATACAGATTGGCTAATATAATTTTATACGAAAGCAAAGAGTTATATGATGTAAAATGTAACATACAAAGTCAGCTTTAGATTGAGGTTGAGAATCCATTTCTGATGTCAATGAATCTTTTGCTGAGATAGCCTCTAATCTACTTTGTTAAACAGACACAGAGATGAGGGGAACCTGTACCACAATTATTAACATCATGATAATTACAACTTTACAATGTTATGCGAGAAGCATTTAGGTCGAGAAAATCAATTTCTACAGCTTCACCCATTTTTAGGTCAATCTCATATAAAAAATAAAGATACGAGCAAATAGCAAAAAAAGTTAATCGAGACTTTGATGCGATTATAGATTAAAAACAAGTTTCTGAGTGCAATGACTTCAACGTATATAGCTAGATGAAAATTAAAAATCGACCGAATGCACTTTACATCAGAGTATTGTGGATGAATGTGTTGTGCCGCTTCAGCACAAATGTCCGGTCCTGCTATGATGGTGGTCCGACAGAATCCTTTCTCAGTTCGGCTGGGCTGCTGGAAATCGAAGAACAAAATGTGACTAAAAAAATGGGATACGAATGGGTTTAGACAAAGCTCTTTAATTAGCGGGAAAAGGATTTCAAATTTCGAAAAAAAAATGATATTATTATGAGCCATTAATCCAATAAAACTTATTTGTTAGAACGTATCCTAATAAAATTATTTATTAAAAGCATGATAAAAAATATCCTTGATATAATTTATCTAATTATTTTATTATTTATTATTTAAATTTAACTACTCTATTATAATTTTCTCCCACCACTATCCTACGACCACCTCCCCCACAACAACCACCACCACTACAACCACTACAACCACTACAACCACAACCACTACCACCATCACCACTACAACCTCAACCACCACCACCACAAGAACCACCAGCACCTACTACTAATTTCATCACACGCGCGTGTTTGAGAATTTTTTTTTAATCTTCATAACTAATTCTAAGCAAGGACATGTTTACAATGATAAGAGGGTGTATTTATAGGTGTTTTCTAACCCTAGGTCTAAATTTTAGAGTGGAAGGCAAGTAATTGGAATCCAAGTCCAATTCAAATTTGTTTCCTAATATATAGGACATGATAAACATGTTTTAGTCATATCTCCTTCGTTACTGGGCCGATTTTTTCCAACTTTATATCAAAATGACCGCGTCAGAAAGATCTATCTAAACTGTGATGGCTCATCCAAACTTGCATCCAATTTGGAGTTATATTCACTTAAGTGAACATAGCTGCAGAGTTGGTAGATTTATATGGCAGTTTTTCCTTTCCTGATTCAACTTTGCTTCCTTTTATCTCCTAATTTCTCATGTAACTTTTTTCCTTAACTCCTTAGAATTGATTTGACATCTAATTATATTCCATAAACCTTAAGAGTTTCACATTAACACACAAATTAACCAAATATGCTAGAAGTGATAAATCATCAAATCAAGACACAAATTAAAATACACTTAAAATGATGTCTGAAACCTACATTAATATATCACAAATTTGGAGACATCATATTCTAAAGAAGTAAAAAAACTGTATTTTTGGACAAGGCATATTAATATCTACGCCTACGCCTATGATTTTTTTTTCTAAATTTTTTTGATTTTTTTTTTTTTTGAAATCTTTTCGCAAACATAAAATTCATTGTTCAAAGAAATAAAAATTTGGTTCTTAACAATAAAATCCTTGTTCTGAAAATTGAATTCTTATTCCGAACAATAAAATTCATGTATGCGGAATAATTTCGATATTTATAAGAATGAATTACTTGTTTGGAAAAAAGAATTCATTGTTCGGAATAATGAATTTATTGTTCGAAACAATGAATTTCATGTATATGAAAAAAATTAAAAATTAAAAAGTAAATATTAATTTGTCTCGTCCAAAAATGATTTGTTTTTTGAATTAGTATTGATATTTTATTTTTAAAAAAATGTCGAAGGAGCGTGTGCGATGGAATTTGTTGTTTTTGTTGTTGTTGTTATTGTTGGTGGTTGTGGTGGCGGTTGTGGTGGTGGTGGTAGTGGAGGTGGAGATGGTGGTGGTGGTGGATTATATAAGGATATTTTTGTCAAGGGGTGTATTATTTTTTATAATTGATTTATCCAAGTTTTGATTATTTTCCAGGATCAAAATTAAAAAGTAATATTTATTTATCTATTTAGTATACGAGGATTAAAAAAAATTGTTAACTTCTTTCAAAGTATGCTTATACTATAATACAACAAAAATCAATGGGAATTCTAGAAGCAGCTCATGAGATAACAAAGTATTAAGTTTAATAGAGAAATTATTACACCAATTCAAAAAAATGAAATTAGATGAATCCTTCATAGGGGAATCTACTACACCATATGTTGGTCGTAGGTAGGGCTTTAAGAAAATTTCTAAGGTCTTCCAGGATGGACATGTACTTCTAATGACATGCGAGGTTGGGAGACCGTATTGCTTATAGAACAGTTGTTGAGTTAGTTTCAATAGTAACACTGGAAAAAGTTTGATCTTTTACCACGTTCAAGACACTTCGGATGACAATAACTTCAGCTTCAAAACTAGAAGTGACCTTGATGTTATCGGCGGAACGAGTAATTAAGTCCCCCTTATAGTTACACATAACACTAGCAACACAATCCTATTCGAATCTATAAGAGGCATTAACATTGAGTTTGGTGGTATTAGGGGCTATTGGAATCTAATGGTAGGGATAAAGTGGTTTTTTTTAACCAATGATGCTAGAGGAGGATGAGGGGTTGAAGCTTTTTCTCTTGTTTATAATTTTTTTTTGCAAAACTACCGATTAGAACAAGACACTTATCATAGCATATAATGGGTATAATCAAACAAAAACTTATTTATAATATGTCAAATAGTCCATAAGCAAGCAATAATATTCGTTAAAGCATTGATTGTATCTGATACATAATGGAAAAAGGATAACATGTTACACAATCAACTATTCGTACCCAATGAGAACTGAGGATCAATATCGCACCGTAAGGGAGATAAAAAGCAAAATTTCCTACTACATTCATATTCTAATAATAAGAGACCAGGGTTTCAGACTCTTTAAAACAAATTTGACACAATTCATATTAGACAATTTCCAGATGAATTTATTCTTCTCAACATAGAGAGTATTCATCATGACTATCCACAAAAAAAAAAAAATTAGAGGGTATTGGAGATGACCAAATATGTTTAAAGAGATTTTTATGAATAGAGTGAGGGAAACTGGGATTATTGGGATACTTGACAAATAAGCCAAGTGAACTAGCATACCATGTTTTGGAAAAGTAGCTTCCATGTTCACCAAATGGCTAAATAAGTCTTGCTTGTTGTTATATACAGGGAATTTTGAGTTTCAAAATAAGCTCAGCTTGTGCCCCCCTAAACAAGTATTTAATCACTTCAACTTTCCAAGTCTTAGTTGAATTTTTAGTATGGTCTACAACAAACTTAGAAAAGTCGGGCTCATCATTATAGCAGGGTTGTTTAGGTAAAACTACCTCAATCCACTTATCATCCCAAATGAGGGTGTTATGACCATCTCGAAGGACTTTTATAACATGGGATATTATAAAATCTTTGGCCTTAAGAAGGTTGTTCCAAATACAAGATGAATTTCTAAATTTTGGGCTTTATCAAACTCAACATCATGAAAACAAATTACCTTTTAGGACACAACCAACAAGGCAATCTAGATTATTAAGGATATACCAAACTTGTTTAGAAACATAGGTTAAATTATAAGTTTCTAAGTTTTTAAGGGTGGTTGATCCATGGGGTCTTGGTAACTAGTTTTATGGCTCATAGGAACCTTGTGGCTAGATTCTTCTTTAAAGAGACCACTACCAAGTTACCAAATACTAAAATACCCTCAAATATAACAAAACCCATATAAAGCCAAAAAACAAGTGACAATAATCACGGATCACCAACTAAATAACTCATTAGGCAAGTCACTGAGTATCATTACTGTTCATCTTCTACCAACACCACCACCAACGCAGCCACGTAGGGTGTACTCAGTGATTTTCACTCAATATTAGGATTGAGTATTAACATAAAATCACTGTGTAATCAAAATCACTGAGAATTATGCAAAATCACTGAGAATTATGCAAAATCACTGAGTATTAACATAAAAGTCACTGAGTGTTACACAAATCACTAAGTATTAAAATAAAATCACTGAGTATTGAAAAAATCATCGAGCAAGAAATTCTCTGAGTACGATATATTATTGAGTATACTCAACAGTTTTCTTAAGTATACTCAGTGAATTCTCTAAGTAATACCTAAAATCATTGAAATTGCTACAATTAATAAAAAGTAAAAGAAACCTCTATTCTATCCAAAAAAAATTAAGCAGTTACTGCTAAAAACATATACATGCCTGCAAAAGGCTACGAAGCCAAGGCATTACAACTTGCAATTAACTCTCACCAAAAGAAAAAAAACTTTCCATTCTATTGGTGGACCTATTCATAACTTATTTTCCATTCTACTATATATAGACTTTTTCCAAACTTGCAGCCATTATTAATGACTTGTTCATTAAAATCCATATTTTAAAAAAATTCCAAAATGATTTATTTTAAAACTTGTAGATCCTAACTTTCAAACAAGGATCCTAGTTGAACTAAAAACAAAGGATCTCGAACACGACCATTAAAGCTTTGAACGAATCTCAAAACCATGGCTTCAAAATAGAACTCGAAACTAATGTGATCTGGAACTGCTGACTCTCATCGGCACTCTGCAATCCATAAACAGAGAGATCCATTTTTATGGTGAAGAACCAAAGTCGAATAAAGTTTGGTGGTGAAATTAAGGCATATATTGTGGTATGTATGGTTCCCTGTCTTCGACCACGCTCGGAGGGTTTCGATGAGGATCATTTCCATTAGAGGATATACTGTAGTTTTGCTTGGGGTTGATAGACAACTATGTTCACATTTGGACTGGAAGGACCGAGTCGTAAGTGATTCGTGGGAATCGCTCGGTTTACGTTTAATAGCGCTTTTGCTACTCTTGGTTCTAGCAGGGGTTGTGGTGTCTCCTGGTGTGTTATAAAATAACACCCTTAAACAGGAAATACATGTACCGCATGTGTACGGGTCGTCCAAGTAATATCTGATAAACGGGATTTCGTTCTCAGGGACGGAATAAATATGACTTAAAATGTTATGCAGTAAGTGGGGGTAATTGCTATATGATACGAAAAATAAATGGATAAATATTTGTTGGTTTTTTTAAGGACTAAAGTGCAATTAAAGTAAAGTACTAAATTTACTAATGCAATTAAATGAGACGCAAGAAAATAAAATGAGTAGACGTAAGAATGAGAAGTAGTACTTGAGTCTCGCAAGGGTTTCACCTAAATATATTTATCAATGCTTTCATTTAAGGGTTGAATCGGGATTTGGTATTAGTCGGGATTCTAATTTCTCCTAACCCCCGTCAGGATGGACTTAGGAGATATCCTAGGGTATTACAAACCCCGTCAAGGTGATTATAAGCTACCTTTGGATGTTCAAGTATTCTACCTAATTGGCTATAAGGTTAATCAAGTCTGTTGGGGTCAATGACTTATACCTTACGTCTATTACCTAATTCTGTAATTAAACCCCACCCCCCCTCCCCCCCGTCAAGGTGATCATTACGCCACTATAATTAATAGCTTAATTACTATTTCCTTCTTTTTTTTTGATTCATGACTTCAAAGACAGTAAATAAATGCAAGATAATATTCAATACTAAATTACCCAATTCAAATTATATCTTTCAATCCCAAATGCAAAAACATTAATAAAATAAATTTGGGCTCAACCCATTAAAGCGATTCTCAAGTATTTAGTGTATTTAGCTCATAATAGAAATAAAAACTTAGGACATAAAATTAAATGAACTCATAGTAAATTACAGAAAGGAAATATAGAACCTAATTAAAGGATTAATTTTGACTGATTGTGGAAGAAACAGACTTCTCCAGCTTCAGTTTTCTTCTCTCCTTTTGCTTCCGACTTCTTTCTGGCGTTTTGCTCTTGTAAAATATGACGTGTGTTGTAAAAAATGAAGTCTACGACTTATATATAGTGGGAAAAATGGATTGGGCTTTACTTTAAAGAGGAAATAGGTTAAATGAAATAAAAGCCCAATCCTTAATGAAATCCCGTAACTGGTGTATAACTGTTACTAAAACAACTTTAATTTTTGCGTCCAGACTCGAAATCACTCCACTCAACTTGCTAAATCTTCCTTACTCAAATATACACAATCCTTATTTTATGCTCCAAGGCTGAATCAGTGGCTAAGACGCTAAAAAACAGTGATTTGTAGCAGCATTCCAGATTTCATTCCATCTAATTAATTCTTCGAATCAACTTTTCTCGCCTTTGACATTTACGCTCAATATAAGACTTTAATTCTCGTTTCTTCTCCTTGTCTTGGTGCTCCATCTAATCCATGGACCGAAGAACTTTACACTAACAAATAAACAAATTAACGCGCAAAAGCTCTGAAATGGAAATAATAGAAATCCAAGGGAAGAAATCGCAATATACCAAATAAGCTTAAAAGTCTACTAAATAAGTCAATTAATCACCTAAAATGATGTCTCCTAAGGGCATATAATTAGAAAAAAATGGTAGACATCAGGTTGCTCCCTCAACTTCAGTGAGTATGCATGTCTCTATGGCAAGCAATTGCGTTATCCAGGGTGGAACTACTTCCCTCTCTCCTAGGGATTTGGCGACGTGGGATTCCTTGCAGTTCAATTTGAATATCTATATCATTCAACTTATCTAAATTTAAAGTCGGGTAATTTAAAGATCGACGTTCGTCAAACAAACTTGAATTCACCCTAATTTTGTTCTACATGAATGCACATACTGAACAAGTTAATTTTGAAAAGAGTAAGTTATTGGTTTTGAGTAAAGGTTACAAGGAGTGGTGGGATCAATGTCTAGAGTTGTAACATTGATGAGAGCAATTCATGAATTTAGTGAAAGTATTGTGTGTAGAAGCAATTGAGCCATTGAGGGGTGGTAGCAACAACTTATAGTGAAGGCAGCTCATCATCTGGTTGATACGGGGGAACACAAAAACCTACAAGATCATGATGGACCAAGCAAGATATATTTACTTATATAAAAACTATGTATATTCTTGTTACATCATTTCCTGTTTTACTTATCTTTCTCTTTCTGGTACCCAACCAACTCTTTTTAGACAGATCTAGAATGAATTTCAGGGGGGTTGTCGAAAATATAGAACAACTTAAGGGGTTTGGGGCGTTAGGCACGATTTTTTTTAGGGTTAATTGCAGGATTGAGGGGCGAATTTTTAGTTGGGGTTTGGATTTTAATTGCAGATAGGATGGCTAGATTCGGTTCGAATAGCACGGAAGGTCCAATCCCATATAGAGATCCACCTGACGGGCTATGGCGGCTTTTGACACGTGATCAGTATGGTTGGAGGGTGCCTAGAATAATTATAGCTAGTTAGTTAATTGGAAATTTTACTTTTCTGTCTTTTAGACCTCTTTTGTAACAAATATTTACCCATACAAAATAGGCTTTAAAGTCAAGTGTACAAAGAAATCAAAATGACAATTTTTTTGAAATAAAGAAAAAATGTCATTTTGGTTTACATGTGAAAGTAATAAGTGGTAAGTTCAAAATTTTAGATGGAAAATTTAAACTTACTTTAGATACAAATTAACCATTCTTATATATCGTTATTATATTCCAAAAATAATCGAGAAGATTTATAAATCCGCGCAACTACTAGTGTCCCGGTAGATATGATTTAACTCAAAAGACAAATTTCTTCGTAATATATCTAGGTAATCTCAATGTTAGAAGACCAACTCTTGTAACTACCACCATCCTTCACTATGGCATGAAACTCTTGCGATTCATTTACTACACACTGACCAAAATATACTTACTCTTCCTCCATCTCAAACCATATTGTAGTGCCAAAAGTCTTAAATGAAAGGCCAACTCCCCTACACACGAAGCTGTAAATCCGATCAAAAAAGATCCTTCGATATTTTTGAAAATCCCACCTATTAAAAAAAATTAAGGTGTGTTTAATTACACAATGGAACATTAGTGAAAAGGGATTTAATTCAGTGGAATTTTTTCCTACAGTTTTTTTCCATGAAAACGAACTAAAATGAAAGTGCACACGTGAAAAAATATACATGTAATATAAGTTTTAGCTTTTATAAAATAAAAAAATTCTCGGTTATGGATGTCGGTGATTCTTTGCAGAAATAATTTCCATAAAAAGAAATATTATAAAACAACACTTGTATGAAAAATAAATTCTCTACCTTAATGCTATTATTACAAGTGATTGACCCAATGAGGTTTAAAAACAAATTTAATCGTCAAAAAGGAGGAAAGGGAAAATATCCTTCTTAGATGTCATAAACAAACTTATGAGTGCCCAATAATAAAATACCTCCATATAGAACAAACTCGAGACAAAATACAAGTGACAGATTATTCACTGAGAAAATGCTTTGAGAATCACTAAGCATTGACATTGTTCATCGCCACTCACCAATCGTCGTCCATCACAATAAGTGCATCAATGCCAGCACCACTGCTAATGCCGCTCTAAAAGTCCCTGAGCGGGCAAAATCTTTAGCAAAGTCTTTGAGTTGAGTAAAATATATGAGCAAAGTGTGTGAGAAATGTCTCTGGGCAACTTAAAACGTGCACTAACTACACTTAACAAGTGTCTGAATGCTCAGGAAGTTTATGAGTAAACTCAAAAGATTATGGAGTATATTCAAAAAATAACTAAGCATGTAAAAAACAATCATGAGTGTTTTTTATTGAACACTTTGTTATTTAGTATTTTTTTTTTAAACTAGCATTAATGAAGTTAAAATTTATGCATTATTTTAACAAAAATAAAAAATAATAAAAAGCTTTTCTTAATTCAAAATATATTACAATTACATAATAGTTTTAAAAAAGTACAAATGAATACAACAATCTGCTGATAACGCACTTGCGTCAACAAAATGATGTCGGTTGACGTTATCATCGTCCTAGATCTGTAAGCGGGAATTTTTCTCTGATCCGCCATGGACGAGTTCTTCCATGTTTGTGTTCAACCTACTACTAGGAATGAACGTTGCTACTCATCCGCAAGCAAACTCCATTTATGAAAACGAGCATACAAACTCCATTGATGAGGATAAGCAAGCGAACTCCATTAATAGAGTAACTTCACTACGTCATTAACGAAGGGGTGTTTCAAACTCTGATCTTCTCGGTACCAAGTCCTAGCTACTTCCTCACTATCTGTGCTCTTATAAGATTCCACGACTAAGCCTGGTATGAGATTTTACGGCCTAAAAATCCAGGAGCTCGTACATTTTTTCTCACGTCCTGAAAAGCCACAAAAATCAGATAATTTTTCTCAAAATACTAGCTCCGGTGAGTTGCACCGCCATGGTTGAGATGATTTTCATAAATTAAAATATTTGTTTACATGTTTATTGTTTTGAGATGGGTATAAAGGAATACACCATAGGGGAAATAAGGGCAGGGAAATATTTTTTTTATATTCTAATCAGACTCTAGTAGAACATAAAATATATGGTGGGTCATTGGGTCTTGAGGTGCAGTAAAAATTGATCTTATTACACGACATGTTTTAATATTAGTACCAAATGGATTATTATGTCTATTAAGACAAATATTATTATTAATTAGTGGTTTATATCATATTGTTATTCTAAAGTAGTCATTTCTTAGGTGGAAGTTAAATTGATAAAAAAAATTGTTATCCTCAAAGACGAATTCCTCGCATTTTCCTCAACATGATAATTAGATCAGTAGTAAAAAAATTTGGATTCTATCAGTATCCTTAGGTATGTTAGTAGTATTGTTAGAGGTTGCATAAATAGTGAATGAGCACCCATTATATTCATAATAGGGTGATGTGATCAACCATATACTTTTATACGATTATGGGTAATATTATTATAAAAATAGTTATTCATGGCTTTCTAAATTTGTCAGTTACATTGATTGTCAACTCAATTATATCTCTCCCTGAATTATTAACAATAGGTGTATATTTCTAAGAATGCTAAAAAAATAGTTGTCAAATATATTGATTGGTTTATTTTTGGAGAGAAACTATATATGATATGCAAACCAAACAAGATGCTCCCCATTACAAGAAATAATATATGTTCAACACTCTCAATGTCATTGTTACCAGATTTACATGTCGAATCCTTAATTTATTATCTTATTTGTTGATTCTCTTTAGTGTAAGAGCAAAATCACACATTTTCCACACAATGTTTTTCAACTTTTGTGTTATATTAAAATTTTAGATTTTAGTCCAAAGTTTTTTGGGAATATAAATTGATCCATAAGGGAGAAAACTCTTCATCTCCTTCTCAGAGGTATTTATATACTAATAAAATAGAATTAAAAATATTTAATAGTTAGTTTGCCAACCTTGTAGTGGGATCAACATGCATGATCATTAGTTATTTGGTAAGACAAAATGATATTTCGGATATGATCGGATATTTCACTACTAAGGTATCACTAAGAATTTTTATAACAACTCATTGACATGACCCATGTTTACATATATGTCTTTTGATGTAATCAATTCCTGAGACCCACTTCAAAAGTTTAATATCCTTTACATTTTTTTTTCCAGTAATACCATTTTAGTATATATATGACATGAAGTAGGCTATTCTCCCTGAAGATAGCTGAATACCAGGGGTCTGCAGTTAGAAAAATTGTATCCTTGAAAACTATTTCATTAAGAACTTTACAAGAAGAGAAATTTGGTTTAGGTATAAAGAATTAAGGATTAAAGGATAGGAAAGAATTTTTTGTATATACATATTTTAAGTGTAGGTTCCATTTAAGAGTGATTAGATATAATATTTTAAGTTTTTGGTGTATTTGATTACCAATTTTAATTTTTTGGGTATTCAGTTGAGATTTAAAAAAAATCTTTTAATATCATGTTATATTCAAGTGAAAATATTTTTAAATCCTTAACAATTTAGTATTAAGTATACTGGATTTCAAAGTTGTTGGATAGTGTATGACTTTTGGGCCTAGGTATAAATAAGAAAACCCATTGAAAATTTCTTGGCATGAGAAGAGATTGTATAGCTTCCATATTTTATAATTTTTCAGGCCTATTAAATTATATATATAAGATTGAGGGGTTAGAATACAATTATATTAATATATTATACTTTATATTATTCATTAACCTTTACTGAACTAATACATTTGTCTAGTTAGTGAGCATGAGAATAGGGCTAAAGGAAAAAAAAAGACTTACCCATCTCGTGAAACCCAACTTGCAATACTTTGAGGTATAAAGAAAATATGTGTATATATATTTATATATATTTATATGTTGAGTTTATGTATTCAACATACACCATCGTAAACATAAACACTATCAACGTTATCATTATTAGAGTTATATGGTTCAATTTGATTCACGAGCAAAACTATTTAAATCAATATATGAAAAAAATATATACATGGTACATGATTTATAGTACAATTCATTGATTTTGCATATTCCACCTCTACATTGCATTCAAGTTAAGTTACTAGAAAACCCATAATTAGACTAAGTAAATAGCAATTGGAAAAGAAACGACATACTTCACTGAGTTAATAGATACATTTCTCATAAATTCAAAATCATACCAATATTAAAGACCTCACCTTCCATGTTTGGCTTGGAAATAATGTTTTTTACGTGGGCTTGGCAATAATGTTGTTTATGTCATTTCTATAAGTCGAATTTTAATGTTTGTAATAAAAATTCAATTATACTCTAAAATATGCATAAAAGCTAACCTAAATATGTGGTACGACATGATCTCATCCCCACCTTCCTTAGCAAAATCACCTCAAATATTTTGTTGGATTTAAAAAGGACACTTAAAGAAAACAATAAGAGCAGCAGAGTCCATGAAAATTGGTTCTATGATACTATATATGAAGCAAATAGTTACATGATGTAAGTACCAAGTCAACTTCAGATTTAGGTTGAGAAATTATTGTTGATGAATGATTTTCTTAAGTAGCCTCAAAATTACTTTGAAGGAACCCGTAAGAATATTATTAATGTTATGATGATTCCAACTTTATTATGTGCTGCAAGAAGCCATATAGGTCGAGAAAATCAATTTATGCAAGAAGCCATAAAGATGATAATTAAAAATACTCTTACATATCAATAATTTGTACACATAATAGAATAAACGTTACATCCAAATGTTTTGGAGGAATGAGTTGTAGCTTCAGCACTGATGCCTGGCCTGCTGTGATAGTGGTCCGAAGGAAACCTCTCTCATGTGTGGTCGGGCTTGCTGGAAATCAAAAACTAAAAAGTGACTATATAATTGGGATATGAAGGGGTTTAACAATAACAAACTTTTTAATAAATTAATCCATGTTTTAACTATATTTCTAATAAAAATCATAAGGAATGACACATTCAATGAAAGGAATATATCCTTACTTAATTTTATTCCTTGGCTTGGTAAGACTTAAAAAAATAGAACAATCATTACCACAGGAAACTCAATCCTAGGAATATGGTAATAACCAATATTTTATCCTTACCCCATGGTATTATTATATTCGTGTTACATTACGAATGAATAATTTTAATAGACCAATCCATCCTTCAACACTTCG
Organism: Nemophila menziesii; assembly: GCA_029959085.1. Taxonomy (NCBI): domain Eukaryota; kingdom Viridiplantae; phylum Streptophyta; class Magnoliopsida; order Boraginales; family Hydrophyllaceae; genus Nemophila; species Nemophila menziesii. The sequence goes on along the minus strand of JARWIR010000007.1, from coordinate 19,973,266 downwards.
TCCAATGTCATTTTAAACCTGACAAAATGTATTCATCCTAAGTATTTATTTTTTTACTTAAGTCAGTCTATTAATCGTGTATATACCTTGGTCCCAATTGTATAATTTCTTGTTCCCGATTCAAGTTATAAAAGAGATCAACGGCTCTGTTATATAATAAAATTCATGTCACAGGGAGTAAGTTGATGTCAGTAAAAAATATTAGACCAATAGCTTTCGGCAAATGCGTAAGAATTGTTGGGTTTCTCTGAGAGGAGAATCAATAATTGTGTTTTAGTTAAAATGAGTGATATCACATCATTCTTAAGACATCGACTGCATAGTAACAGATTGTTCCTAGAATATGCTAAATTTTGTGTTGGATCATTCAATCACAAGGTTTATAATAACACTTGTGATTTCTTTAAGGCTCATACCAATGTACTTTGGATTGTTTTTTATTATATTAGTTTCATTACTGTGATTTCTTTAAGGCTCATACCAATGTACTTTGGGATGTTTGGATCATCCAATGTTTTAAAAAACCATTTTCAAGACTTTTAAAAATTCTCAGGAGAGTTTTCGCTAACTTTAGCATAATTTATTAGATTGGGGCATATAATATATATTTTTTAAGTGTGTTGGGCCTTCCTGGAAAAATGGATTGTTTCTCCAGCCAAAATTATCTGTTTTACATTTTGAGTTTTCCTTAATTGACTCTTAGGTCATTTTAATCATTTCTCTAGAGTTTTTGTATTTTAGGCTCATTAGGGTTTTACTTTCTGCATAATTTAAATACCTAATTTCGACAGTTGAAGGAAACTTTCAAACTATTAAAAAATGTATTGAGCTTTACTCTTTCAAAATTGTATTTTTTCTTGTTGCGCATATTGTTTTCACATCAAATGTATTAACTCTTTTATTGTTCTCACTTTGATTTCTATCTAGCTATTGAAAAAGGAGGTGAACAAGTGCCTCGGCAGTGGTACAAAAGAGAATGATAAGATAAAATAGCATAAATGGTTCAAGTGTCTCCGATGTATACCAATTAGTCTAGAATTTGCTCGATCGACGTAACTCTACAAATATATAAAAGACAATCTTGTAGTCTTATATAAGTTATCTTTAATTCGATACTAACTTTATTATTGTAACATACCAAATATAGTATAACATAGTTATTTTATTCCCAGAAATAATTATATTCCTTACTATATTATATTTCGTCCATATCTATTATCACCACCAATAACACTTCAGATTTTTTCCATTAGGTGGAAGATATTTCATACTGAATTTTAATTTAAATAAACAATTATTTACTAGGTTAAGAATGCTTATTTTATAGAAGCCAGGCAGCGGGATCGGCAAAAAAGAAACAATGAGTTGCTCGTACACAAACTAAGTTAGTTGAGTATAAATGTATGCGACAAGTACTCATATTCTTAAAAGCCTTGCATCAGAATAATATCTAAAAGCTTACAAAATGTAAATCGGAAAGATTTTTACTTAAATGGAAGTGACAAGTATCCATACCATTAAATACTTTGTATCAGAAGGTTTGAGTAGACAATTACTTACCAACCAAAATCCAACTGAACATAACTCAAACTAGTCACGTAAAGATAATTTAACCATTCATGAAAATCCTAAACCATATAATATAAATCATTTAACCCATTCTTTTATTTTAAATCAGAAGTTTATGACAAAAACATCACTTTCGGAAAGTTCAGGGAGAATTTTGGCAAATTTCTCCTTTTTCCAGGATTAAAATCATCATTTTTGTAAATACTTGGGGATTTTTTTCAATTGTATGTTACTTTGCTGTTGAGAAACACTAACACATTTACAAATTCTAAGGTTTTAATGCATAGTCATCACACAATCAAACAAAACTTTAAGTAATTAGTTTTGGTCCAAAAACAACATTTTCGAACACTTTAGGGCCATTTTGGCAACGGTTTCTTTTTTCCTGAATTTATTTCATCGTTTTTGAAAAAAGGAGGGCATTTTTGCAAAATTCGAATAATAAATAACACGGGGACTTGTAATTGCGAATTACAAACATAGGAGTTTTAACTCATTTTTCGAATGGAATAGGGTTTAAATCCATCAATTTTTTGTAAAAAAGGCCACTATAGCAAAACACAACTCATTCAACCATCACTCTCGAAAATTACAGGGACCGGATTCCTCAATTTGAAAAAATTCAACATAAACAAACCAATTTTTCCTCAATTTCGAATAAAAAAAGGACGATAACAATCACAGGGTATAAACACATCAAATTAACTCATTTTCGAATAAAATATGGTCTAAATCCAACAATTTCTTGTAAAAAAAAGTCACTATAGCAATTCAATAAGGCAAAACACAATCTTAACTCATTCAACCATATCTTTCGAAAATTACAGGGACCAAATTCCTCAATTTCAAAACAATCAACATAAACAAACCATTTTTTTCCCAAATTTCGAATAAGAAAGGGACAATAACAATCACCTTTCACAGGATATAAACACATAAAATTAACTCATTTTTTAATAGAATAGAGTCTAAATCCAACAATTTTTTGTAAAAAAAGGGCCACCATAGCAATTCAATAAGGCAAAACACAATCTTAACCATCACTTTCGCAAATTACAGGGACCAGATTCCTCAATTTAAAACAATCAACATAAACAAACCAACTTTTCCCCAAATTCGAATAATAAAGGGGCAATAACAATCACCTTACCTACTCAATCCATGCCACAAGTGATCATTAACCCATCATAAATTACCAACAAGCCTTTTCCTTCATAAAATCCACAAAACAATCACATCCATAGGAAAACCCATAGAATAAAATTAGAAAGCTTAAAGAAAAAATGCCTAGTTACCTATGCAAAGGCAGTTTGGAAGGTGCAAAGGGAGCTAAAGTTTCATGGGAGAATGTTTGTAAACCTAAAGCTGAAGGGGGTCTAAATATACCTAATCTAGAGGCTCTTAACATGACTTGTCTACTTGGCATTTTTTGGAGAATTTATAAAAAGGACGAGAACTTATTAAGTAGATGGACCCATAGAAATATTGTACAAGGGAGATGCATTTGGAGCATGACTATAAGGAATGATATCACCTGGACCTGGAAGAAGGTGTTGAAGATTAGAGATTGTGCATATAAGTTTATTACTCATAAAATTGGGGATGGTGCTGAGACATTTATGTTTTGGGATCAATGGATTAGTGGAAGGAGTGTACAAAATTTCTTGGGAAGAGAAATACAGGTCAACGATATTTGGAGTCGTAAGACAATACAAAGTTGTTATGTGAGGGGTAGATGGCACTTTCCCAGTCTTACATGGGATTGAGTGATAGTATGCCTGATCAGCTCAGATTGGGTCAGGACAAGTTGATATGGAGTGCTAGTTTGAAAAAAAATTCTCTTTTAAGAAGACTACGGATCAATTTAGGGTTGGAGGACAAATATTAGAATGGACTCGAGTGGTATGGTCTAAAAGAAATGTACCCAAGTGTAGCTTCTGCACTTGGTTGGCTTGTCTTGATAGGCTACCAACTAAGAAAAGGATGAGTGAGTGGGGTAGCCTAAGCAATACAATGTGTGAATTGTGTTGTGTTGGAGTAGAGGATAAGGATCACCTTTTTATTTTGTGCTCCTTTTCTAAACGAATTATTAAGCAATGTTTTAGTAAATGTGAAGTGGATATGCCGGATATACAGAACTGTGAAACTGTGATTGATTATATACTTGGAGAAGCTAAGGACAATTTTATGGAAATTATTATATCTCGGTGGTTTACTGCCTACGTATATTGTACTTGGAGTAACCGGAATGCCTATATTCATGATGGGAGAAGAGCAAATGAAGAGCAGATCCTACGAAATATACAATTTCTTCTAAATGCGAGAATGAATGGAAGGTGCGGATTTAAAGAGAAGAATAACAGGGCGAGTATTGCTCAAAAGTGGCATTTGTGCAATACTTTTAAACAGTAGAGTTGCTCTATCTTAACTTTGTTGTATTTAAAGTTTGTTAGTAATGTTTGGATGTACGAAGTAGCTGTAGCATGAGCTTTGCTTAATAGCTTGTAATGATTTGAACAATGATTGAGTTTAAAAAAAATTATACATGAAATAGGAATTAATTGATGGCATACTTTATGTGATCAACCACAGAACATGCAATAGAAGGTAAGATGTAGCATATCATTCACCTCAGAAAATATGCGTTCATAATAAAACCCACTTTAGTAATTAGAAAATACAGATAATCATTAACTAAATACAAAGCCATAGAATGATCACATCACCACCATCATAAAATAGAGAACCAAAATCATAGAGTAAAGATCAAGTATCAGAAGATTAACGCATAAAGATGGGACGATGGAGTAATGAATTGGGACGGAGGAGTTTGGTAGAAGAAGTAAAGACGGGTGAATATAAAAAAACTAAGCGGTGGGATAAATGAAAAATATAAAAAAAAATTATATATACTTGCTTACAGGTCTGAACCGGACTGATATATTATAAGTTCGGACCGGTTCGTGCTGTAACGGTAGCGGGGTCCAGATCCGATGCACTGGACAGTTCCCAGGTTGAGTCCTAGTATGATATATAGACCAAATTTTGCAAACTTTTCTTTGTACAACTTTATGGTTGGGCCCACGGAAGAAAATACACACAATTCTCATTTTTAAATTTTTTGATAACCAACCCCATCCAAATATAGAATATACGTTTTAAAATCATCTAGCCGAGTAGGCGCTCCGCCTAGGCGTTCCAAAGTGCCATCCGCCAAGAATTTTTGTCGAAGGTTCGTCTACGCATAATCTAATTAATAAACTACACAATCAGATTAATGGGTTGCCTAACCTGAATAATACCTAGCATGCTAGCCCATAAATAACTAATTCAATCTAATTCAACCCAACACATAAGAAAAATATAAAGAAATACTACTTAGGTTCGAGTTTGAACGCGCGAGAAAATTAAGAAGTTAGGATTTTTCAAATTTTAAGTCTAGATTTCTTGAATTTGACATTTTTAAGTTAATAATAATGAATTATTATTCTTTTATAATAAAATATATGATATTTATGTTAAATTAATTTTTTTTAGTGTAGTAGGATGTAAACGTTATTCAAATTATTATATTAGTCATATATATTTAATATTAAAAAATATAAAAATTGCCTAGATAAAGACCGCCTAAATTCGGATTAATAGGCTGCCTAACCATCTAGGCGCTCGAAGGTGGTCGACCATTTACGTACCACCTAGCGTCTTTTAGAAACCATGAATAATAGAATAGTTTTGATAAATTTTACTGAGACGATCAAGCCTTGATTGTTTTTTTTCCATTAAAAGCTTTAAATGATTGAAGTAAAAAAATTACATAAATACCTATTATTTGTTTTTTTTCGTTCAAAGTCTTGTATAGTTGGTATGTGATAACTAATGAATCTTTAATTTAAAACAAATTAATGATGAAATCATGTTAAAATTCAGTATATATACAATCTTAATTTACAAAATCTGTTTATAAATTATTACAAACATCATTCAAACCCTACTTTCTGATCATATAATGAAAATTATAGCTTCGACATACAGCTACAAAAAAACCGAAGCAAAAGTAGCTATTGAAACTAATCCTTCTTTCTTAACTGATTTAATTGCACTCCACATTGCAGGACCCGGGAAGGTATACGACAGTTGAAGCACTTCTTCCAGGAAAGAATTGTTTGAACTTGCTAGAAAAATAGCTTCGCAAGTTGTGATGTTTCTTCCAAAAAATATTGATATAGATCAGTTAGTAGAGTTGTGTTTTTCTGTGGATCCTCCATGGGAAGTTGAGGTATTTGAAAACTTAACAGCAGGACCCAGGAAGGTACACGACAGTTGAAGCACTTCTTCAATATCCTCTTTACTCCAACATTATTGAGATGTTTTTCAACCCTAACAATATCTGGAGTTGAGGGGAAAGTTCTTCTATGAAGCTTCTTGCTTGGGTCGACTAAAACTTGAAATGTAATGGGCAACGATCGTGTCAATTACTGTATATTCAACTCCATCTAAAAAACACACAAGGGAAATAAAACAGAGTATGATGTTAGTAAATATGTATGTAAAAGTAAACACACACAATGGATTTACTTATTAACAGTTTATGTATTTGCATTTCATATAAGGATATTAAATTGCGAAAATCAGTGATCCCTTAAATTATAACCTGGTCCCAATTACATCATATCAAGTAAATGATCGATATAATTAAACACTGTAAAATTAATTGTTATCTTAAGTACGGAAATCTAACACTAAGAATATACAATATAGTTTAACTTTTGCAAATACAATGCGATCATACTATATTATGATAGTGTAACACACACAAAGTTACTTCCCAAAAACCATCATTCAATTATTAACGCTATTATTTATTATTTACATATAATATTAACTTGGATTAAAATAGAATTAGAAACTTCAGAATGAGTGCTGAGATCCCATACCTTTTATAGCCAAAATTTTGGGTTGATTTTGGAATTGGGAACTACATAAACTAACCAAAAGTTCAGTTTCAAAATGTTAGATTAAAACACTTTTTCTCTCTTTTTAACACTACTAAAAGATCAAGACACTTTTATGAAGAGAAGTTTTAAAATAAGGATTATAATAATTACATTTCAATATGTGTGAAAAGTAGAGTGCACAAACATTTTGAAAGAGAGGGAGTATATCATTATTTTACGGCCACCTCATGTTTTCAAAATTTTCATTTGCACACCCAAGATTTATAATTTATCTTATTGGGCTTTGATTTATTTTTTTTGCAGAATAAAATATAGATTAATTTGTATAATATCCAGAATTATAATGTAATTAATTCAAAAAACTACTAAAGGGACATATATGCATTTTTTTACATAAAAAAGGGACCTACCATGCTAATAAATCAAATTAAATCAAAATTCAAAGCAATATAGAAATAACTTAGATCATAGATCTATAAGCTTTACCGTCATTGAGAATGACACAATGAGATATCATGTAAATATATTGACAAGTTTGAAATTATTTAAAAATAATTACAAAATATAATTAAGCAATTCTTAATTGATATCATGTTTATCATTCTGAGAAAATTAATATAGGTTCAATCAGTCTATGACAATCGAAGTAAATAGGAGTAGAAACATTTACCGTCCCGGCTTTCTTCATGGTGATGCGGCTGTGGTGGAGACATCGAGGCTAATTGGGACATCTGGAATTGTAAATTGTAAATGGCGAAGTATAAAATGAAACTAATGAGGTATCTAACAATACTAGATCTAGATTTGGAAAAGCAGCCGCATAGAATCTCTCGAACCCTAGCGGATATACACCGAATATGTATGTATTGTAGGTATAACTTGGAGAGAACCGAAGAGATCTAGAGAGTAAAATGAGGTTTAGTAGAACAATAATTTAAATAATTACTTTTTGAAAAATAAAAGCCCAACAATTTTATTTTATTTTTTGGACGAAGAACCCAATACATTTTACTTTTATTTGGACCAAGCCCAAGCACGTATTTTTCTTTTTGTCAACCAAGTTAATATTAAAATTTTCCTTTTGCTAGTAAGGAAAGGAAAATTCTTCGGTCCAATATTAAATGATCTAACTTTTTTTTCTCAACATATTGGATGGTAGACAACTATATTATAATACCTTATCCTAGCTAGAAATTTTATCCATACAAGGTTCTTTGATCCCTCGGCAAGAGTGAAAACGACAAGTGAGTTGCGTGCTATTGTTATGAATGCCGTAAAAGACTATGTGCAATATATGGGGTATTGAAAATGATGGTGGATTAATAGTGTCGTCTAAAAATATACTTATGAGATGAACTAAACCAGAAACGGTGTAAAATTATATATATATATATATATATACGGTTCTTTTGATATGAATAGATCGTTAGCTGGAATTGGAGGTTTGTTTCGCAATAACCAATGAGGTTATTTGAGAGGTTTTGCAGGGAGTTGTGTCACGCGCAACCCCTTTGAAGCGAAACTCCTCGCGTTGCACTTTGGATTGTATTTGACGGTTTGTCAAGGATACACATCCCTTACAATTGAGATTGACTCGAGTGAATTATATGCGCTAGTGAAGTGCGATGTGAATTCAAGAGGCTTCTCAAATACTATTATAAGAGCTCGTCGTGATATATTAGCGGCGAATGCGCAATTCAAGTTGGTTTGGAATTATTGAAAAACGAACAAATGTGCAGACTGGATGGCTAGATTCAGTTCGAATAGCACGGAAGGTCCAATCCCATATAGAGATCCACCTTACGGGCTATGGAGACTTTTGACACGTGATCGGTATAGCTAGGCCGTGCCTAGAATAATTATAGCTAGTTAGTTTTTAATTGGAAGTTTTACTTTCCAGTCTTTTAGACCTCTTTTGTAACAAAAATTTACCCATACAAAATAGGCTTTAAAGTCACGTGTACAGAGTTAACGAAGCAATCAAAATGACAATTTTTTTGAAATAAAGAAAAAACGTCATTTTGGTTTACATGTGAAAATAATAAGTGGTAAGTTCAAAAATTTACATGGAAAATTTAAACTTACTTTAGACACAAATTAACCATTCTTATCTATCGTTATTATATTCCAAAAATAATCGAGAAGATTTATAAATCCGTGCAACTACTAGTGTCCCAGTAGATATGATTTACCTCAAAAGACAAATTTCTTCGTAATATATCTAGGTAATCTCAATGTAACAAGACCAACTCTTGTAACTATCACCATTCTTCACTATCGCATGAAACTCTTGCGATTCAATTACTACACACTGACCAAAATATACTTACTCTTCCTCCATCTCAAACCATATTGTAGTGCCAAAAGTCTTAAATGAAAGGCCAACTCCCCTACACACGAAGCTGCAAATCCGATCAAAAAACATCCTTCGATATTTTTGAAAATCCCACCTATTAAAAAGATTAAGGTGTGTTTGATTAAACAATGGAAAATTAGTAAAAGGGATTTAATTCCGTGGAATTTTTTCCTACAGTTCTTTCCATGAAAACGAACAAAATGAAAGTGCACACGTGAAAAAATATACATATAAAATAAGTTTTAGCTTTTATAAAATAAAAAAATTCTCGGTTATGGATATCGGTGATTATTTGCAGAAATAATTTCCATGAAAAAAAATATCATCAAACAACACGTGTATAAAAAATAAATTCTCTATCTCAATGTTATTATTACAGGCGATTGACCCAATGAGGTTGAAAACAAATTTAATCGTCAAAAAGGAGGAAAGGGAAAAAATTTCTTTTTAGATGTCATAAACAAACTTATGAGTGCTAAATACTAAAATACCTCCATATAAAACAAGTTCGAGACAAAATACAAGTGACAGATTATTCACTGAGAAAATGCTTTGAGAATCACTAAGCATTGATATTGATCATCGCCATCCACCAATCGTCGTCCATCACAATAAGTGCATCAATGCCAGCACCACCACTGGTGCCGCTCTAAAAGTCCCTGAGCGGGCAAAATCTTTAGCAAAGTCTTTGAGTTGAGTAAAATATATGAGCAAAGTGTGTGAGAAATGTCACTGGGCAACTTAAAACATGCACTAACTACACTTAACAAGTGTCTGAATGCTCAGGAAGTTTATGAGTAAACTCAAAAGATTATGGAGTATATTCAAAAAATAACTAAGCATGTAAAAAACAATCATGAGTGTTTTTTATTGAACACTTTGTTATATAGTATTTTTTTAAACTAGCATTAATGAAGTTAAAATTTATGCATTATTTTAACAAAAAGAAAAAATAATAAAAAGCTTTTCTTTATTCAAAATATATTACAATTACATAATAGTTTTAAAAAAGTACAAATGAATATAAAAATCTGCTGATAACGCCAGCACTTGCGTCAACAAAATGATGTCGGTTGACATTATCATCGTCCTAGATCTGTAAGCGGGAATTTTTCTCTGATCCGCCATGGACGAGTTCTTCCATGTTTGTGTTCAACCTACTACTAGCAATGAACGTTGCTACTCATCCGCAAGCAAACTCCATTTATGAAAACGAGCATACAAACTCCATTAATGAGGACAAGCAAGCGAACTCCATTAATAGAGTAACTTCACTACGTCATTAACGAAGGAGTGTTTCAAACTCTGATCTTCCCGGTACCAAGTCCTAGCTACTTCCTCACTATCTGTGCTCTTATAAGATTCCACGACTAAGCCTGGTATGAGATTTTACGGCCTAAAAATCCAGGAGCTCGTACATTTTTTCTCACGTCCTGAAAAGCCACAAAAATCAGATAATTTTTCTCAAAATACTAGCTCCGGTGAGTTGCACCGCCATGGTTGAGATGATTTTCATAAATTAAAGTTTTTGTTTACATGTTTATTGTTTTGAGATGGGTATAAAGGAATACACCATAGGGGAAATAAGGGCAGGGAAATATTTTTTTAAAATTCTAATCAGACTCTAGTAGAACATAAAATATATGGTGGGTCATTGGGTCTTGAGGTGCAGTAAAAATTGATCTTATTACACGACATGTTTTAATATTAGTACCAAATGGATTATTATGTCTATTAAGACAAATATTATTATTAATTAGTGGTTTATATCATATTGTTATTCTAAAGTAGTCATTTCTTAGGTGGAAATTAAATTGATAAAAAAATTGTTATCCTCAAAGACGAATTCCTCGCATTTTCCTCAATATGCATAATTAGATCAGTAGTAAAAAAAATTGGATTCTATCAGTATCCTTAGGTATGTTAGTAGTATTGTTAGAGGTTGCATAAATAGTGAATGAGCACCCATTATATTCATAATAGGGTGATGTGATCAACCATATACTTTTATACGATTATGGGTAATATTATTATAAAAATAGTTATTCATGGCTTTCTAAATTTGTCAGTTACATTGATTGTCAACTCAATTATATCTCTCCCTGAATTATTAACAATAGGTGTATATTTCTAAGAATGGTAAAAAAATAGTTGTCAAATATACTGATTGGTTTATTTTTGGAGAGAAACAATATATAATATGCAAACCAAACAAGATGCTGCCCATTACAAAAAATAATATATGTTCAACACTCTCAATGTCATTGTTACCAGATTTACATGTCGAATCCTTAATTTATTATCTTATTTGTTGATTCTCTTTAGTGTAAGAGCAAAATCACACATTTTCCACACAATGTTTTTCAACTTTTGTGTTATATTAAAATTTTAAATTTTAGTCCAAAGTTTTTTGGGAATATAAATTGATCCACAAGGGAGAAAACTCTTCATCTCCTTCTCAGAGTTATTTATATACTAATAAAATAGAATTAAAAATATTTAATAGTTAGTTTGCCAACCTTGTAGTGGGATCAACATGCATGATCATTAGTTATTTGGTAAGACAAAATGATATTTCGGATATGATCGGATATTTCACTACTAAGGTATCAGTAACAATTTTTATATTCTAAATATTTTTGTTTTCGAAACAACAACTCATTGACATGACCAATGTTTACATATATGTCTTTTGATGTAATCAATTCCTGAGACCCACTTCAAAAGTTTAATATCCTTTACATTATTTTTTTTCCAGTAATACCATTTTAGTATATATATGACATGAAGTAGGCTATTCTCCCTGAAGATAGCTGAATACCAGGGTCTGCAGTTAGAAAAATTGTATCCTTGAAAACTATTTCATTAAGAACTTTACAAGAAGAGAAATTTGGTTTAGGTATAAAGAATTAAGGATTAAAGGATAGGAAAGAATTTTTTGTATATACATATTTTAAGCGTAGGTACCATTTAAGAGTGATTAGATATAATATTTTAAGTTTTTGATGTATTTGATTACCAATTTTTATTTTTTGGGTATTCAGTTGAGATTTAAAAAAATCTTTTAATATCATGTTATATTCAAGTGAAAATATTTTTAAATCCTTAACAATTTAGTATTAAGTATACTGGATTTCAAAGTTGTTGGATAGTGTATGACTTTTGGGCCTAGGTATAAATAAGAAAACCCATTGAAAATTTCTTGGCATGAGAAGAGATTGTATAGCTTCCATATTTTATAATTTTTCAGGCCTATTAAATTATATATATAAGATTGAGGGGTTAGAATACAATTATATTAATATATTATACTTTATATTATTCATTAACCGTTACTGAACTAATACATTTGTCTAGTTAGTGAGCATGAGAATAGGGCTAAAGGAAAAAGAAAGACGTACCCATCTCGTGAAACCCAACTTGCAATACTTTTAGGTATAAAGAAAATATGTGTATATATATTTATATATATTTATATGTTGAGTTTATGTATTCAACATACACCATCGTAAACATAAACACTATCAACGTTATCATTATTAGAGTTATATGGTTCAATTTGATTCACGAGCAAAACTATTTAAATCAATATATGAAAAAAAAAATATACATGGTACATGATTTATAGTACAATTCATTGATTTTGCATATTCCACCTCTACATTGCATTCAAGTTAAGTTACTAGAAAACCCATAATTAGACTAAGTAAATAGCAATTGAAAAAGAAATGAAATACTTCACTGAGTTAATAGATACATTTCTCGTAAATTCAAAATCATACCAATATTAAAGACCTCACCTTCCATGTTTGGCTTGGAAATAATGTTTTTTACGTGGGCTTGGCAATAATGTTGTTTATGTCATTTCTATAAGTCGGATTTTAATGTTTGTAATAAAAATTCAATTCTACTCTAAAATACAGATAAGCATTAACTAAATACAAAGCCATAGAATGATCACATCACCACCATCATAAAATAGAGAACCAAAATCATAGAGTAAAGATCAAGTATCAGAAGATTAACGCATAAAGATGGAACGATGGAGTAATGAATTGGGACGGAGGAGTTTGGTAGAAGAAGTAAAGACGGGTGAATATAAAAAAACTAATCGGTGGGATAAATGAAATATATAAAAAAATTATATATACTTGCTTACAGGTCTGAACCGGACTGATATATTATAAGTTCGGACCGGTTCGTGCTGTAACGGTAGCGGGGTCCAGATCCGATGCACGGGACAGTTCCCAGGTTGAGTCCTTGTATGATATATAGACCAAATTTTGTAAACTCTTCTTTGTACAACTTTATGGTTGGGCCCACGGAAGAAAATACACACAATTCTCATTTTTAAATTTTTTGATAACCAACCCCATCCAAATATAGAATATACGTTTTAAAATCATCTAGCCGAGTAGGCGCTCCGCCTAGGCGTTCCAAAGTGCCATCCGCCAAGAATTTTTGTCGAAGGTTCGTCTACGCATAATCTAATTAATAAACTACACAATCAGATTAATGGGTTGCCTAACCTGAATAATACCTAGCATGCTAGCCCATAAATAACTAATTCAATCTAATTCAACCCAACATATAAGAAAAATATAAAGAAATACTACTTAGGTTCGAGTTTCAACGCGCGAGAAAATTAAGAAGTTAGGATTTTTCAAATTTTAAGTCTAGATTTCTTGAATTTGACATTTTTAAGTTAATAATAATGAATTATTATTCTTTTATAATAAAATATATGATATTTATGTTAAATTAATATTTTTAGTGTAGTAGGATGTAAATGTTATTCAAATTATTATATTAGTCATATATATTTAATATTAAAAAATATAAAAATTGCCCAGATAAAGACCGCCTAAATTCAGATTAATAGGACGCCTAACCATCTAGGCGCTCGAAGGTGGTCGACCGCCCACGTACCACCTAGCGTCTTTTAGAAACCATAAATAATAGAATAGTTTTGATAAATTTTACTAAGACGATCAAGCCTTGATTGTTTTTTTCCATTAAAAGCTTTAAATGATTGAAGTAAAAAAATTACATAAATACCTATTATTTGTTTTTTTTCGTTCAAAGTCTTGTATAGTTGGTATATGATAACTAATGAATCTTTAATTTAAAACAAATTATTGATGAAATCATGTTAAAATTCAGTATATATACAATCTTAATTTACAAAATCTGTTTATAAATTATTACAAACATCATTCAAACCCTACTTTCTGATCTTATAATGAAAATTATAGCTTCGACATACAGCTACAAAAAAACCGAAGCAAAAGTAGCTATTGAAACTAATCCTTCTTTCTTAACTGATTTAATTGCACTCCACATTGCAGGACCCGGGAAGGTATACGACAGTTGAAGCACTTCTTCCACGAAAGAATTGTTTGAACTTGCTAGAAAAATAGCTTCGCAAGTTGTGATGTTTCTTCCAAAAAATGTTGATATAGATTAGTTAGTAGAGTTGTGTTTTTCTGTCGATCCTCCATGGGAAGTTGAGGTATTTGAAAACTTAACAGCAGGACCAGGAAGGTACACGACAGTTGAAGCACTTCTTCAATATCCTCTTTACTCCAACATTATTGAGATTTTTTTCAACCCTAACAATATCTGGAGTTGAGGGGAAAGTTCTTATATGAAGCTTCTTGCTTGGGTCGACTAAAACTTGAAATGTAATGGGCAACGATCGTGTCAATTACTGTATATTCAACTCCATCTAAAAAACACACAAGGGAAATAAAACAGAGTATGATGTTAGTAAATATGTATGTAAAAGTAAACACACACAATGGATTTACTTATTAACAGTTTATGTATTTGCATTTCATATAAAGATATTAAATTGCAAAAATCAGTGATCCCTTAAATTATAACCTGGTCCCAATTACATCATATCAAGTAAATGATCGATATAATTAAACACTGTAAAATTAATTGCTATCTTATGTACGGAAATCTAACACTAAGAATATACAATATAGTTTAACTTTTGCAAATACAATGCGATCACACTATATTATGATAGTGTAACACACACAAAATTACTTCCCAAAAACCAGCATTCAATTATTAACGCGATTATTTATTATTTACATATAATATTAACTTGGATTAAAATAGAATTAGAAACTTGAGTGCATAAAGTAGCTATACTTGCTGAGATCCCATACCTTTTATAGCCAAAATTTTGGGTTGATTTTGGAATCGGGAACTACATAAACTAACCAAAAGTTCAGTTTCAAAATGTTCGTTCAGTTAGATTAAAACACTTTTTCTCTCTTTTTTACACTACTAAAAGATCAAGACGCTTTTATGAAGAGAAGTTTTAAAATAAGGATTATAATAATTACATTTCAATATGTGTGAAAAGTAGAGTGCACAAACATTTTATAAGGGAGGGAGTATATCATTAATTTACGGCCACCTCATGTTTTCAAAATTTTCATTTGCACACCCAACATTTATAATTTATCTTATTGGGCTTTGATTTATTTTTTTTGCAGAATAAAATATAGATTAATTTGTATAATATCCAGAATTATAATGTAATTAATTCAAAAAACTACTAAAGGGACATATATGCATTTTTTACATAAAAAAGGGACCTACCATGCTAATAAATCAAATTAAATCAAAATTCAAAGCAATATAGAAATAACTTAGATCATAGATCTATAAGCTTTACCGGAGGATGACACAATGAGATATCATGTAAATATATTGACAAGTTTGAAATTATTTAAAAATAATTACAAAATATAATTAAGCAATTCTTAATTGATATCATGTTTATCATTCTGAGAAAATTAATATGGGTTCAATCAGTCTATGACAATCGAAGTAAATAGGAGTAGAAACATTTACCGTCCGGGCTTTCTTCATGGTGATCGGGGAGAGCGGCTGTGGTGGAGACATCGAGGCTAATTGGGATATCAAGGCTAATTGGATGGAATTGTAAATTGTAAGTGGCGAAGTATAAAATGAAACGAATGAGGTATCTAACAATACTAGATCAAGATTTGGAAAAGCAGCCGCATAGAATCTCTCGAACCCTAGCGGATATACACCGAATATGTATGTATTGTAGGTATAACTTGGAGAGAACCGAAGAGATCTAGAGAGTAAAATGAGGTTTAGTACAACAATAATTTAAATAATTACTTTTTGAAAAATAAAAGCCCAGCAATTTTATTTTATTTTTTGGACGAAGAACCCAATACATTTTACTTTTATTTGGACCAAGCCCAAGCCCGTATTTTTCTTTTTGTCAACCAAGTTAATATTAAAATTTTCCTTTTGCTAGTAAGGAAAGGAAAATTCTTCGGTCCAATATTAAATAATCTAACTTTTTTTTCTCAACATATTGGATGGTAGACAACTATATTATAATACCTTATGTTAGCTAGAAATTTTATCCATACAAGGTTCTTTGATCCCTCGGCAAGAGTGAAAACGACAAGTGAGTTGCGTGCTATTGTTATGAATGCCGTAAAAGACTATGTGCAATATATGGGGTATTGAAAATGATTGTGGATTAATAGTGTCGTCTAAAAATATACTTATGAGATGAACTAAACCAGAAACGATGTAAAATTATATATATATACGGTTCTTTTTATATGAATAGATCGTTAGCTGGAATTGGAGGTTTGTTTCGCAATAACCAATGAGGTTATTTGAGAGGTTTTGCAGGGAGTTGTGTCACGCGCAACCCCTTTGAAGCGAAACTCCTCGCGTTGCACTTTGGATTGTATTTGACGGTTTGTCAAGGATACACATCGCTTACAATTGAGATTGACTCGAGTGAATTATATGCGCTAGTGAAGTGCGATGTGAATTCAAGAGGCTTCTCAAATACTATTATAAGAGCTCGTCGTGATATATTAGCGGCGAATGCGCAATTCAAGTTGGTTTGGAATTATTGAAAAACGAACAAATGTGCAGACTGGATGGCTAGATTCAGTTCGAATAGCACGGAAGGTCCAATCCCATATAGAGATCCACCTTACGGGCTATGGAGACTTTTGACACGTGATCGGTATAGCTAGGCCGTGCCTAGAATAATTATAGCTAGTTAGTTTTTAATTGGAAGTTTTACTTTCCAGTCTTTTAGACCTCTTTTGTAACAAAAATTTACCCATACAAAATAGGCTTTAAAGTCACGTGTACAGAGTTAACGAAGCAATCAAAATGACAATGTTTTTGAAATAAAGAAAAAACGTCATTTTGGTTTACATGTGAAAATAATAAGTGGTAAGTTCAAAAATTTACATGGAAAATTTAAACTTACTTTAGCCACAAATTAACCATTCTTATCTATCGTTATTATATTCCAAAAATAATCGAGAAGATTTATAAATCCGCGCAACTACTAGTGTCCCAGTAGATATGATTTAACTCAAAAGACAAATTTCTTCGTAATATATCTAGGTAATCTCAATGTAACAAGACCAACTCTTGTAACTATCACCATTCTTCACTATCGCATGAAACTCTTGCGATTCAATTACTACACACTGACCAAAATA
Source organism: Nemophila menziesii (assembly GCA_029959085.1). Classification (NCBI taxonomy): domain Eukaryota; kingdom Viridiplantae; phylum Streptophyta; class Magnoliopsida; order Boraginales; family Hydrophyllaceae; genus Nemophila; species Nemophila menziesii. The sequence continues at coordinate 19,955,846 of JARWIR010000007.1, read as the reverse complement.
TACTTAATCTTCCTCCATCTCAAACCATATTGTAGTGCCAAAAGTCTTAAATGAAAGGCCAACTCCCCTACACACGAAGCTGCATATCCGATCAAAAAAGATCCTTCGATATTTTGGAAAATCCCACCTATTAAAAAGATTAAGGTGTGGTTGATTACACAATGGAAAATTAGTAAAAGGGATTTAATTCCGTGGAATTTTTTCCTACAGTTCTTTCCATGAAAACGAACAAAATGAAAGTGCACACGTGAAAAAATATACATATAAAATAAGTTTTAGCTTTTATAAAATAAAAAAATTCTCGGTTATGGATATCGGTGATTATTTGCAGAAATAATTTCCATGAAAAAAAATATCATCAAACAACACGTGTATGAAAAATAAATTCTCTATCTCAATGTTATTATTACAGGCGATTGACCCAATGAGGTTTGAAAACAAATTTAATCGTCAAAAAGGAGGAAAGGGAAAAAATCTTCTTCTTAGATGTCATAAACAAACTTATGAGTGCCAAATACTAAAATACCTCCATATAAAACAAGTTCGAGATAAAATACAAGTGACGGATTATTCACTGAGAAAATGCTTTGAGAATCACTAAGCATTGATATTGATCATCGCCATCCACCAATCGTCGTCCATCACAATAAGTGCATCAATGCCAGCACCACCACTGGTGCCGCTCTAAAAGTCCCTGAGCGGGCAAAATCTTTAGCAAAGTCATTGAGTTGAGTAAAATATATGAGCAAAGTGTGTGAGAAATGTCTCTGGGCAACTTAAAACATGCACTAACTACACTTAACAAGTGTCTGAATGCTCAGGAAGTTTATGAGTAAACTCAAAAGATTATGGAGTATATTCAAAAAATAACTAAGCATGTAAAAAACAATCATGAGTGTTTTTTATTGAACACTTTGTTATTTAGTATTTTTTTTAAACTAGCATTAATGAAGTTAAAATTTATGCATTATTTTAACAAAAAGAAAAAATAATAAAAAGCTTTTCTTAATTCAAAATATATTACAATCACATAATAGTTTTAAAAAAGTACAAATGAATATAACAATCTGCTGATAACGCCAGCACTTGCGTCAACAAAATGATGTAGGTTGGCGTTATCATCGTACTAGATCTGTAAGCGGGAATTTTTCTCTGATCCGCCATGGACGAGTTCTTCCATGTTTGTGTTCAACCTACTACTAGCAATGAACGTTGCTACTCATCCGCAAGCAAACTCCATTTATGAAAACGGGCATACAAACTCCATTAATGAGGACAAGCAAGCGAACTCCATTAATAGAGTAACTTCACTACGTCATTAACGAAGGAGTGTTTCAAACTCTGATCTTCCCGGTACCAAGTCCTAGCTACTTCCTCACTATCTGTGCTCTTATAAGATTCCACGACTAAGCCTGGTATGAGATTTTACGGCCTAAAAATCCAGGAGCTCGTACATTTTTTCTCACGTCCTGAAAAGCCACAAAAATCAGATAATATTTCTCAAAATACTAGCTCCGGTGAGTTGCACCGCCATGGTTAAGATGATTTTCATAAATTAAAGTTTTTGTTTACATGTTTATTGTTTTGAGATGGGTATAAGGGAATACACCATAGGGGAAAGGGGGGCAGGGAAATATTTTTTTAAAATTGTAATCAGACTCTAGTAGAACATAAAATATATGGTGGGTCATTGGGTCTTGAGGTGCAGTAAAAATTGATCTTATTACACGACATGTTTTAATATTAGTACCAAATGGATTATTATGTCTATTAAGACAAATATTATTATTAATTAGTGGTTTATATCATATTGTTATTCTAAAGTAGTCATTTCTTAGGTGGAAATTAAATTGATAAAAAAATTGTTATCCTCAAAGACGAATTCCTCGCATTTTCCTCAACATGCATAATTAGATCAGTAGTAAAAAAAATTGGATTCTATCAGTATTCTTAGGTATGTTAGTAGTATTGTTAGAGGTTGCATAAATAGTGAATGAGCACCCATTATATTCATAATAGGGTGATGTGATCAACCATATACTTTTCTACGATTATGGGTAATATTATTATAAAAATAATTATTCGTGACTTTCTAAATTTGTCAGTTACATTGATTGTCAACTCAATATCTCTACCTGAATTATTAACAATAGGTGTATATTTCTAAGAATGCTAAAAAAATAGTTGTCAAATATATTGATTGGTTTATTTTTGGAGAGAAACTATATATGATATGCAAACCAAACAAGATGCTCCCCATTACAAGAAATAATATATGTTCAACACTCTCAATGTCATTGTTACCAGATTTACATGTCGAATCCTTAATTTATTATCTTATTTGTTGATTCTCTTTAGTGTAAGAGCAAAATCACACATTTTCCACACAATGTTTTTCAACTTTTGTGTTATATTAAAATTTTAGATTTTAGTCCAAAGTTTTTTGGGAATATAAATTGATCCATAAGGGAGAAAACTCTTCATCTCCTTCTAAGAGGTATTTATATACTAATAAAATAGAATTAAAAATATTTAATAGTTAGTTTGCCAACCTTGTAGTGGGATCAACATGCATGATCATTAGTTATTTGGTAAGACAAAATGATATTTCGGATATGATCGGATATTTCACTACTAAGGTATCACTAAGAATTTTTATATTCTAAATATTTTTGTTTTCGAAACAACAACTCATTGACATGACCCATGTTTACATATATGTCTTTTGATGTAATCAATTCCTGAGACCCACTTCAAAAGTTTAATATCCTTTACATTATTTTTTTTCCAGTAATACCATTTTAGTATATATATATATGACATGAAGTAGGCTATTCTCCCTGAAGATAGCTGAATACCAGGGTCTGCAGTTAGAAAAATTGTATCCTTGAAAACTATTTCATTAAGAACTTTACAAGAAGAGAAATTTGGTTTAGGTATAAAGAATTAAGGATTAAAGGATAGCAAAGAATTTTTTGTATATACATATTTTAAGCGTAGGTACCATTTAAGAGTGATTAGATATAATATTTTAAGTTTTTGGTGTATTTGATTACCAATTTTTATTTTTTGGGTATTCAGTTGAGATTTAAAAAAATCTTTTAATATCATGTTATATTCAAGTGAAAATATTTTTAAATCCTTAACAATTTAGTATTAAGTATACTGGATTTCAAAGTTGTTGGATAGTGTATGACTTTTGGGCCTAGGTATAAATAAGAAAACCCATTGAAAATTTCTTGGCATGAGAAGAGATTGTATAGCTTCCATATTTTATAATTTTTCAGGCCTATTAAATTATATATATATAAGATTGAGGGGTTAGAATACAATTATATTAATATATTATACTTTATATTATTCATTAACCGTTACTGAACTAATACATTTGTCTAGTTAGTGAGCATGAGAATAGGGCTAAAGGAAAAAGAAAGACTTACCCATCTCGTGAAACCCAACTTGCAATACTTTGAGGTATAAAGAAAATATGTGTATATATATTTATATATATTTATATGTTGAGTTTATGTATTCAACATACACCATCGTAAACATAAACACTATCAACGTTATCATTATTAGAGTTATATGGTTCAATTTGATTCACGAGCAAAACTATTTAAATCAATATATGAAAAAAAAATATACATGGTACATGATTTATAGTACAATTCATTGAGTTTGATTATTCCACCTCTACATTGCATTCAAGTTAAGTTACTAGAAAACCCATAATTAGACTAAGTAAATAGCAATTGGAAAAGAAATGACATACTTCACTGAGTTAATAGATACATTTCTCGTAAATTCAAAATCATACAAATATTAAAGACCTCACCTTCCATGTTTTGCTTGGAAATAATGTTTTTTACGTGGGCTTGGCAATAATGTTGTTTATGTCATTTCTATAAGTCGAATTTTAATGTTTGTAATAAAAATTCAATTCTACTCTAAAATACAGATAAGCATTAAATAAATACAAAGCCATAGAATGATCACATCACCACCATCATAAAATAGAGAACCAAAATCATAGAGTAAAGATCAAGTATCGGAAGATTAACGCATAAAGATGGAACGATGGAGTAATGAATTGGGACGGAGGAGTTTGGTAGAAGAAGTAAAGACGGGTGAATATAAAAAAACTAATCGGTGGGATAAATGAAATATATAAAAAAATTATATATACTTGCTTACAGGTCTGAACCGGACTGATATATTATAAGTTCGGACCGGTTCGTGCTGTAACGGTAGCGGGGGTCCAGATCCGATGCACGGGACAGTTCCCAGGTTGAGTCCTAGTATGATATATAGACCAAATTTTGTAAACTCTTCTTTGTACAACTTTATGGTTGGGCCCACGGAAGAAAATACACACAATTCTCATTTTTAAATTTTTTGATAACCAACCCCATCCAAATATAGAATATACGTTTTAAAATCATCTAGCCGAGTAGGCGCTCCGCCTAGGCGTTCCAAAGTGCCATCCGCCAAGAATTTTTGTCGAAGGTTCGTCTACGCATAATCTAATTAATAAACTACACAATCAGATTAATGGGTTGCCTAACCTGAATAATACCTAGCATGCTAGCCCATAAATAACTAATTCAATCTAATTCAACCCAACATATAAGAAAAATATAAAGAAATACTACTTAGGTTCGAGTTTGAACGCGCGAGAAAATTAAGAAGTTAGGATTTTTCAAATTTTAAGTCTAGATTTCTTGAATTTGACATTTTTAAGTTAATAATAATGAATTATTATTCTTTTATAATAAAATATATGATATTTATGTTAAATTAATTTTTTTTTAGTGTAGTAGGATGTAAATGTTATTCAAATTATTATATTAGTCATATATATTTAATATTAAAAAATATAAAAATTGCCCAGATAAAGACCGACTAAATTCAGATTAATAGGCCGCCTAACCATCTAGGCGCTCGAAGGTGGTCGACCGCCCACGTACCACCTAGCGTCTTTTAGAAACCATGAATAATAGAATAGTTTTGATAAATTTTACTAAGACGATCAAGCCTTGATTGTTTTTTTTCCATTAAAAGCTTTAAATGATTGAAGTAAAAAAATTACATAAATACCTATTATTTGTTTTTTTTCGTTCAAAGTCTTGTATAGTTGGTATATGATAACTAATGAATCTTTAATTTAAAACAAATTATTGATGAAATCATGTTAAAATTCAGTATATATACAATCTTAATTTACAAAATCTGTTTATAAATTATTACAAACATCATTCAAACCCTACTTTCTGATCTTATAATGAAAATTATAGCTTCGACATACAGCTACAAAAAAACCGAAGCAAAAGTAGCTATTGAAACTAATCCTTCTTTCTTAACTGATTTAATTGCACTCCACATTGCAGGACCCGGGAAGGTATACGACAGTTGAAGCACTTCTTCCAGGAAAGAATTGTTTGAACTTGCTAGAAAAATAGCTTCGCAAGTTGTGATGTTTCTTCCAAAAAATGTTGATATAGATCAGTTAGAAGAGTTGTGCTTTTCTGTGGATCCTCCATGGGAAGTTGAGGTATTTGAAAACTTAACAGCAGGACCAGGAAGGTACATGACAGTTGAAGCACTTCTTCAATATCCTCTTTACTCCAACATTATTGAGATTTTTTTCAACCCTAACAATATCTGGAGTTGAGGGGAAAGTTCTTCTATGAAGCTTCTTGCTTGGGTCGACTAAAACTTGAAATGTAATGGGCAACGATCGTGTCAATTACTGTATATTCAACTCCATCTAAAAAACACACAAGGGAAATAAACAGAGTATGATGTTAGTAAATATGTATGTAAAAGTAAACACACACAATGGATTTACTTATTAACGGTTTATGTATTTGCATTTCATATAAAGATATTAAATTGCAAAAATCAGTGATCCCTTGAATTACAACCTGGTCCCAATTACATCATATCAAGTAAATGATCGATATAATTAAACACTGTAAAATTAATTGCTATCTTAAGTACGGAAATCTAACACTAAGAATATACAATATAGTTTAACTTTTGCAAATACAATGCGATCACACTATATTATGATAGTGTAACACACACAAAATACCTTCCCAAAAACCAGCATTCAATTATTAACGCGATTATTTATTATTTACATATAATATTAACTTGGATTAAAATAGAATTAGAAACTTAAGAATGAGTGCATAAAGTAGCGATACTTTTTATAGCCAAAATTTTGGGTTGATTTTGGAATCGGGAACTACATAAACTAACCAAAAGTTCAGTTTCAAAATGTTCGTTAGTTAGATTAAAACACATTTTATCTCTTTTTTACACTACTAAAAGATCAAGACGCTTTTATGAAGAGAAGTTTTAAAATAAGGATTATAATAATTACATTTCAATATGTGTGAAAAGTAGAGTGCACAAACATTTTGAAAGAGAGGGAGTATATCATTATTTTACGGCCACCTCATGTTTTCAAAATTTTCATTTGCACACCCAACATTTATAATTTATCTTATTGGGCTTTGATTTATTTTTTTTGCAGAATAAAATATAGATTAATTTGTATAATATCCAGAATTATAATGTAATTAATTCAAAAAACTACTAAAAGGACATATATGCATTTTTTACATAAAAAAGGGACCTACCATGCTAATAAATCAAATTAAATCAAAATTCAAATCAATATAGAAATAACTTACATCATAGATCTATAAGTTTTACCGTCATTGAGGATGACACAATGAGATATCATGTAAATATATTGACAAGTTTGAAATTATTTAAAAATAATTACAAAATATAATTAAGCAATTCTTAATTGATATCATGTTTATCATTCTGAGAAAATTAATATGGGTTCAATCAGTCTATGACAATCGAAGTAAATAGGAGTAGAAACATTTACCGTCCGGGCTTTCTTCATGGTGATCGGAGAGCGGCTGTGGTGGAGACATCGAGGCTAATTGGGACATCAAGGCTAATTGGATGGAATTGTAAATTGTAAGTGGCGAAGTATAAAATGAAACGAATGAGGTATCTAACAATACTAGATCTAGATTTGGAAAAGCAGCCGCATAGAATCTCTCGAACCCTAGCGGATATACACCGAATATGTATGTATTGTAGGTATAACTTGGAGAGAACCGAAGAGATCTAGAGAGTAAAATGAGGTTTAGTACAACAATAATTTAAATAATTACTTTTTGAAAAATAAAAGCCCAGCAATTTTATTTTATTTTTTGGACGAAGAACCCAATACATTTTACTTTTATTTGGACCAAGCCCAAGCCCGTATTTTTCTTTTTGTCAACCAAGTTAATATTAAAATTTTCCTTTTGCTAGTAAGGAAAGGAAAATTCTTCGGTCCAATATTAAATAATCTAACTTTTTTTTCTCAACATATTGGATGGTAGACAACTATATTATAATACCTTATGCTAGCTAGAAATTTTATCCATACAAGGTTCTTTGATCCCTCGGCAAGAGTGAAAACGACAAGTGAGTTGCGTGCTATTGTTATGAATGCCGTAAAAGACTATGTGCAATATATGGGGTATTGAAAATGATTGTGGATTAATAGTGTCGTCTAAAAATATACTTATGAGATGAACTAAACCAGAACCGATGTAAAATTATATATATATATATATACGGTTCTTTTGATATGAATAGATCGTTAGCTGGAATTGGAGGTTTGTTTCGCAATAACCAATGAGGTTATTTGAGAGGTTTTGCAGGGAGTTGTGTCACGCGCAACCCCTTTGAAGCGAAACTCCTCGCGTTGCACTTTGGATTGTATTTGACGGTTTGTCAAGGATACAAATCCCTTACAATTGAGATTGACTCGAGTGAATTATATGCGCTAGTGAAGTGCGATGTGAATTCAAGAGGCTTCTCAAATACTATTATAAGAGCTCGTCGTGATATATTAGCGGTGAATGCGCAATTCAAGTTGGTTTGGAATTATTGAAAAACGAACAAATGTGCAGACTGGATGGCTAGATTCAGTTCGAATAGCACGGAAGGTCCAATCCCATATAGAGATCCACCTGACGGGCTATGGAGACTTTTGACACGTGATCGGTATAGCTAGGCCGTGCCTAGAATATTTATAGCTAGTTAGTTTTTAATTGGAAGTTTTACTTTCCAGTCTTTTAGACCTTTTTGTAACAAAAATTTACCCATACAAAATAGGCTTTAAAGTCACGTGTACAGAGTTAACGAAGCAATCAAAATGACAATGTTTTTGAAATAAAGAAAAAACGTCATTTTGGTTTACATGTGAAAATAATAAGTGGTAAGTTCAAAAATTTACATGGAAAATTTAAACTTACTTTAGACACAAATTAACCATTCTTATCTATCGTTATTATATTCCAAAAATAATCGAGAAGATTTATAAATCCGCGCAACTACTAGTGTCCCAGTAGATATGATTTAACTCAAAAGACAAATTTCTTCGTAATATATCTAGGTAATCTCAATGTAACAAGACCAACTCTTGTAACTATCACCATTCTTCACTATCGCATGAAACTCTTGCGATTCAATTACTACACACTGACCAAAATATACTTACTCTTCCTCCATCTCAAACCATATTGTAGTGCCAAAAGTCTTAAATGAAAGGCCAACTCCCCTACACACGAAGCTGCAAATCCGATCAAAAAAGATCCTTCGATATTTTTGAAAATCCCACCTATTATAAAGATTAAGGTGTGTTTGATTAAACAATGGAAAATTAGTAAAAGGGATTTAATTCCGTGGAATTTTTTCCTACAGTTCTTTCCATGAAAACGAACAAAATGAAAGTGCACAGGTGAAAAAATATACATATAAAATAAGTTTTAGCTTTTATAAAATAAAAAAATTCTCGGTTATGGATATCGGTGATTATTTGCAGAAATAATTTCCATGAAAAAAAATATCATCAAACAACACGTGTATAAAAAATAAATTCTCTATCTCAATGTTATTATTACAGGCGATTGACCCAATGAGGTTTGAAAACAAATTTAATCGTCAAAAAGGAGGAAAGGGAAAAAATCTTCTTCTTAGATGTCATAAACAAACTTATGAGTGCCAAATACTAAAATACCTCCATATAAAACAAGTTCGAGATAAAATACAAGTGACAGATTATTCACTGAGAAAATGCTTTGAGAATCACTAAGCATTGATATTGATCATCGCCATCCACCAATCGTCGTCCATCACAATAAGTGCATCAATGCCAGCACCACCACTGGTTCCGCTCTAAAAGTCCCTGAGCGGGCAAAATCTTTAGCAAAGTCTTTGAGTTGAATAAAATATATGAGCAAAGTGTGTGAGAAATGTCTCTGGGCAACTTAAAACATGCACTAACTACCCTTAACAAGTGTCTGAATGCTCAGGAAGTTTATGAGTAAACTCAAAAGATTATGGAGTATATTTAAAAAATAACTAAGCATGTAAAAAACAATCATGAGTGTTTTTTATTGAACACTTTGTTATTTAGTATTTTTTTTAAACTAGCATTAATGAAGTTAAAATTTATGCATTATTTTAACAAAAAGAAAAAATAATAAAAAGCTTTTCTTAATTCAAAATATATTACAATTGCATAATAGTTTTAAAAAAGTACAAATGAATATAACAATCTGCTGATAACGCCAGCACTTGCGTCAACAAAATGATGTCAGTTGACGTTATCATCGTACTAGATCTGTAAGCGGGAATTTTTCTCTGATCCGCCATGGACGAGTTCTTCCATGTTTGTGTTCAACCTACTACTAGCAATGAACGTTGCTACTCATCCGCAAGCAAACTCCATTTATGAAAACGAGCATACAAACTCCATTAATGAGGACAAGCAAGCGAACTCCATTAATAGAGTAACTTCACTACGTCATTAACGAAGGAGTGTTTCAAACTCTGATCTTCCCGGTACCAAGTCCTAGCTACTTCCTCACTATCTGTGCTCTTATAAGATTCCACGACTAAGCCTGGTATGAGATTTTACGGCCTAAAAATCCAGGAGCTCATACATTTTTTCTCACGTCCTGAAAAGCCACAAAAATCAGATAATTTTTCTCAAAATACTAGCTCCGGTGAGTTGCACCGCCATGGTTGAGATGATTTTCATAAATTAAAGTTTTTGTTTACATGTTTATTGTTTTGAGATGGGTATAAGGGAATACACCACAGGGGAAAGGGGGGCAGGGAAATATTTTTTTAAAATTCTAATCAGACTCTAGTAGAACGTAAAATATATGGTGGGTCATTGGGTCTTGAGGTGCAGTAAAAATTGATCTTATTACACGACATGTTTTAATATTAGTACCAAATGGATTATTATGTCTATTAAGACAAATATTATTATTAATTAGTGGTTTATATCATATTGTTATTCTAAAGTAGTCATTTCTTAGGTGGAAATTAAATTGATATCCTCAAAGACGAATTCCTCGCATTTTCCTCAACATGCATAATTAGATCAGTAGTAAAAAAAATTGGATTCTATCAGTATCCTTAGGTATGTTAGTAGTATTGTTAGAGGTTGCATAAATAGTGAATGAGCACCCATTATATTCATAATAGGGTGATGTGGTCAACCATATACTTTTATACGATTATGGGTAATATTATTATAAAAATAGTTATTCATGACTTTCTAAATTTGTCAGTTACATTGATTGTCAACTCAATTATATCTCTACCTGAATTATTAACAATAGGTGTATATTTCTAAGAATGCTAAAAAAAATAGTTGTCAAATATATTGATTGGTTTATTTTTGGAGAGAAACTATATATGATATGCAAACCAAACAAGATGCTCCCCATTACAAGAAATAATATATGTTCAACACTCTCAATGTCATTGTTACCAGATTTACATGTCGAATCCTTAATTTATTATCTTATTTGTTGATTCTCTTTAGTGTAAGAGCAAAATCACACATTTTCCACACAATGTTTTTCAACTTTTGTGTTATATTAAAATTTTAGATTTTAGTCCAAAGTTTTTTGGGAATATAAATTGATCCATAAGGGAGAAAACTCTTCATCTCCTTCTCAGAGGTATTTATATACTAATAAAATAGAATTAAAAATATTTAATAGTTAGTTTGACAACCTTGTAGTGGGATCAACATGCATGATCATTAGTTATTTGGTAAGACAAAATGATATTTCGGATATGATCGGATATTTCACTACTAAGGTATCACTAAGAATTTTTATATTCTAAATATTTTTGTTTTCGAAACAACAACTCATTGACATGACCCATGTTTACATATATGTCTTTTGATGTAATCAATTCCTGAGACCCACTTCAAAAGTTTAATATCCTTTACATTATTTTTTTTCCAGTAATACCATTTTAGTATATATATGACATGAAGTAGGCTATTCTCCCTGAAGATAGCTGAATACCAGGGTCTGCAGTTAGAAAAATTTTATCCTTGAAAACTATTTCATTAAGAACTTTACAAGAAGAGAAATTTGGTTTAGGTATAAAGAATTAAGGATTAAAGGATAGGAAAGAATTTTTTGTATATACATATTTTAAGCGTAGGTACCATTTAAGAGTGATTAGATATAATATTTTAAGTTTTTGGTGTATTTGATTACCAATTTTTATTTTTTGGGTATTCAGTTGAGATTTAAAAAAATCTTTTAATAACATGTTATATTCAAGTGAAAATATTTTTAAATCCTTAACAATTTAGTATTAAGTATACTGGATTTCAAAGTTGTTGGATAGTGTATGACTTTTGGGCCTAGGTATAAATAAGAAAACCCATTGAAAATTTCTTGGCATGAGAAGAGATTGTATAGCTTCCATATTTTATAATTTTTCAGGCCTATTAAATTATATATATAAGATTGAGGGGTTAGAATACAATTATATTAATATATTATACTTTATATTATTCATTAACCGTTACTGAACTAATACATTTGTCTAGTTAGTGAGCATGAGAATAGGGCTAAAGGAAAAAGAAAGACTTACCCATCTCGTGAAACCCAACTTGCAATACTTTGAGGTATAAAGAAAATATGTGTATATATATTTATATGTTGAGTTTATGTATTCAATATACACCATCGTAAACATAAACACTATCAACGTTATCATTATTAGAGTTATATGGTTCAATTTGATTCACGAGCAAAACTATTTAAATCAATATATGAAAAAAAAAATATACATGGTACATGATTTATAGTACAATTCATTGATTTTGCATATTCCACCTCTACATTGCATTCAAGTTAAGTTACTAGAAAACCCATAATTAGACTAAGTAAATAGAAATTGGAAAAGAAATGACATACTTCACTGAGTTAATAGATACATTTCTCGTAAATTCAAAATCATACCAATATTAAAGACCTCACCTTCCATGTTTGGCTTGTAAATAATGTTTTTTACGTGGGCTTGGCAATAATGTTGTTTATGTCATTTCTATAAGTCGAATTTTAATGTTTGTAATAAAAAATCAATTCTACTCTAAAATACAGATAAGCATTAACTAAATACAAAGCCATAGAATGATCACATCACCACCATCATAAAATAGAGAACCAAAATCATAGAGTAAAGATCAAGTATCAGAAGATTAACGCATAAAGATGGGACGATGGAGTAATGAATTGGGACGGAGGAGTTTGGTAGAAGAAGTAAAGACGGGTGAATATAAAAAAACTAAGCGGTGGGATAAATGAAAAATATAAAAAAAATTATATATACTTGCTTACAGGTCTGAACCGGACTGATATATTATAAGTTCGGACCGGTTCGCGGGGGTCCAGATCCGATGCACGGGACAGTTCCCAGGTTGAGTCCTAGTATGATATATAGACCAAATTTTGTAAACTTTTCTTTGTACAACTTTATGGTTGGGCCCACGGAAGAAAATACACACAATTCTCATTTTTAAATTTTTTGATAACCAACCCCATCCAAATATAGAATATACGTTTTAAAATCATCTAACCGAGTAGGCGCTCCGCCTAGGCGTTCCAAAGTGCCATCCGCCAAGAATTTTTGTCGAAGGTTCGTCTACGCATAATCTAATTAATAAACTACACAATCAGATTAATGGGTTTCCTAACCTGAATAATACCTAGCATGCTAGCCCATAAATAACTAATTCAATCTAATTCAACCCAACACATAAGAAAAATATAAAGAAATACTACTTAGGTTCGAGTTTGAATGCGCGAGAAAATTAAGAAGTTAGGATTTTTCAAATTTTAAGTCTAGATTTCTTGAATTTGACAATTTTAAGTTAATAATAATGAATTATTATTCTTTTATAATAAAATATATGATATTTATGTTAAATTAATTTTTTTTAGTGTAGTAGGATGTAAATTTTATTCAAATTATTATATTAGTCATATATATTTAATATTAAAAAATATAAAATTGCCTAGATAAAGACCGCCTAAATTCGGATTAATAGGCCGCCTAACCATCTAGGCGCTCGAAGGTGGTCGACCGCCCACGTACCACCTAGCATCTTTTAGAAACCATGAAAAATAGAATAGTTTTGATAAATTTTACTGAGACGATCAAGCCTTGATTGTTTTTTTTTCCATTAAAAGCTTTAAATGATTGAAGTAAAAAAATTACATAAATACCTATTATTTGTTTTTTTTCGTTCAAAGTCTTGTATAGTTGGTATATGATAACTAACGAATCTTTAACTTAAAACAAATTAATGATGAAATCATGTTAAAATTCAGTATATATACAATCTTAATTTACAAAATCTGTTTATAAATTATTACAAACATCATTCAAACCCTACTTTCTGATCTTATAATGAAAATTATAGCTTCGACATACAGCTACAAAAAAACCGAAGCAAAAGTAGCTATTGAAACTAATCCTTCTTTCTTAACTGATTTAATTGCACTCCACATTGCAGGACCCGGGAAGGTATACGACAGTTGAAGCACTTCTTCCAGGAAAGAATTGTTTGAACTTGCTAGAAAAATAGCTTCGCAAGTTGTGATGTTTCTTCCAAAAAATGTTGATATAGATCAGTTAGTAGAGTTGTGTTTTTCTGTGGATCCTCCATGGGAAGTTGAGGTATTTGAAAACTTAACAGCAGGACCCAGGAAGGTACACGACAGTTGAAGCACTTCTTCAATATCCTCTTTACTCCAACATTATTGATATGTTTTTCAACCCTAACAATATCTGGAGTTGAGGGGAAAGTTCTTCTATGAAGCTTCTTGCTTGGGTCGACTAAAACTTGAAATGTAATGGGCAACGATCGTGTCAATTACCATATATTCAACTCTATCTAAAAAACACACAAGGAAAATAAAACAGAGTATGATGTTAGTAAATATGTATGTAAAAGTAAACACACACAATGGATTTACTTATTAACAGTTTATGTATTTGCATTTCATATAAAGATATTAAATTGCAAAAATCAGTGATCCCTTAAATTATAACCTGGTCCCAATTACATCATATCAAGTAAATGATCGATATAATTAAACACTGTAAAATTAATTGTTATCTTAAGTACGGAAATCTAACACTAAGAATATACAATATAGTTTAACTTTTGCAAATACAATGCGATCACACTATATTATGATAGTGTAACACACACAAAATTACTTCCCAAAAACCAGCATTCAATTATTAACGCGATTATTTATTATTTACATATAATATTAACTTGGATTAAAATAGAATTAGAAACTTGAGTGCATAAAGTAGCGATACTTGCTGAGATCCCATACCTTTTATAGCCAAATTTTGGGTTGATTTTGGAATCGGGAACTACATAAACTAACCAAAAGTTCAGTTTCAAAATGTTCGTTCGGTTAGATTAAATCACTTTTTCTCTCTTTTTTACACCACTAAAAGATCAAGACGCTTTTATGAAGAGAAGTTTTAAAAAAAGGATTATAATAATTACATTTCAATATGTGTGAAAAGTAGAGTGCACAAACATTTGGAAAGAGAGGGAGTATATCATTAATTTACGGCCACCTCATGTTTTCAAAATTTTCATTTGCACACCCAACATTTATAATTTATCTTATTGGGCTTTGATTATTTTTTTTGCAGAATAAAATATAGATTAATTTGTATAATATACAGAATTATAATGTAATTAATTCAAAAAACTACTAAAAGGACATATATGCATTTTTTACATAAAAAAGGGACCTACCATGCTAATAAATCAAATTAAATCAAAATTCAAAGCAATATAGAAATAACTTAGATCATAGATCTATAAGCTTTACCGTCATTGAGGATGACACAATGAGATATCATGGAAATATATTGACAAGTTTGAAATTATTTAAAAATAATTACAAAATATAATTAAGTAATTCTTAATTGATATCATGTTTATCATTCTGAGAAAATTAATATGGGTTCAATCAGTCTATGACAATCGAAATAAATAGGAGTAGAAACATTTACCGTTCTGGCTTTCTTCATGGTGATCGGAGAGCGGCTGTGGTGGAGACATCGAGGCTAATTGGGACATCAAGGCTAATTGGATGGAATTGTAAATTGTAAGTGGCGAAGTATAAAATGAAATGAATGAGGTATCTAACAATACTAGATCTAGATTTGGAAAAGCAGCCGCATAGAATATCTCGAAACCCTATTGGATATACAAAGAATATGTATGTATTGTAGGTATAACTTGGAGAGAACCGAAGAGATCTAGAGAGTAAAATGAGGTTTAGTACAACAATAATTTAAATAATTAATTTTTGAAAAATAAAAGCCCAGCAATTTTATTTTATTTTTTGGACGAAGAACCCAATACATTTTACTTTTATTTGGACCAAGCCCAAGCCCGTATTTTCCTTTTTGTCAACCAAGTTAATATTAAAATTTTCCTTTTGCTAGTAAGGAAAGGAAAATTCTTCGATCCAATATTAAATGATCTAACTTTATTTTCTCAACATATTGGATGGTAGACAACTATATTATAATAACCTCAACATATTGAGGTTATTTGAGAGGTTTTGCAGGGAGTTGTGTCACGCGCAACCCCTTTGAAGCGAAACTCCTCGCGTTACACTTTTGATTGTATTTGACGGTTTGTCAAGGATACACATCCCTTACAATTGAGATTGACTCGAGTGAATTATATGCGCTAGTGAAGTGCGATGTGAATTCAAGAGGCTTCTCAAATGCTATTATAAGAGCTCGTCGTGATATATTAGCGGCGAATGCGCAATTCAAGTTGGTTTGGAATTATTGAAAAACGAACAAATGTGCAGACTGGATGGCTAGATTCAGTTCGAATAGCACGGAAGGTCCAATCCCATATAGAGATCCACCTGACGGGCTATGGAGACTTTTGACACGTGATCGGTATAGCTAGGCCGTGCCTAGAATAATTATAGCTAGTTAGTTTTTAATTGGAAGTTTTACTTTCCAGTCTTTTAGACCTTTTTGTAACAAAAATTTACCCATACAAAATAGGCTTTAAAGTCACGTGTGCAGAGTTAACGAAGCAATCAAAATGACAATGTTTTTGAAATAAAGAAAAAACGTCATTTTGGTTTACATGTGAAAATAATAAGTGGTAAGTTCAAAAATTTACATGGAAAATTTAAACTTACTTTAGACACAAATTAACCATTCTTATCTATCGTTATTATATTCCAAAAATAATCGAGAAGATTTATAAATCCGCGCAACTACTAGTGTCCCAGTAGATATGATTTAACTCAAAAGACAAATTTCTTCGTAATATATCTAGGTAATCTCAATGTAACAAGACCAACTCTTGTAACTATCACCATTCTTCACTATCGCATGAAACTCTTGCGATTCAATTACTACACATTGACCAAAATATACTTATTCTTCCTCCATCTCAAACCATATTGTAGTGCCAAAAGTCTTAAATGAAAGGCCAACTCCCCTACACACGAAGCTGCAAATCCGATCAAAAAAGATCCTTCAATATTTTTGAAAATCCCACCTATTAAAAAGATTAAGGTGTGTTTGATTACACAATGGAAAATTAGTAAAAGGGATTTAATTCCGTGGAATTTTTTCCTACAGTTCTTTTCCATGAAAACGAACAAAATGAAAGTGCACACGTGAAAAAATATACATATTATTACAGGCGATGGACCCAATGAGGTTTGAAAACAAATTTAATCGTCAAAAAGGAGGAAAGGGAAAAAATCTTCTTCTTAGATGTCATAAACAAACTTATGAGTGCCAAATACTAAAATACCTCCATATAAAACAAGTTCGAGATAAAATACAAGTGACAGATTATTCACTGAGAAAATGCTTTGAGAATCACTAAGCATTGATATTGATCATCGCCATCCACCAATCGTCGTCCATCACAATAAGTGCATCAATGCCAGCACCACCACTGGTTCCGCTCTAAAAGTCCCTGAGCGGGCAAAATCTTTAGCAAAGTCTTTGAGTTGAATAAAATATATGAGCAAAGTGTGTGAGAAATGTCTCTGGGCAACTTAAAACATGCACTAACTACCCTTAACAAGTGTCTGAATGCTCAGGAAGTTTATGAGTAAACTCAAAAGATTATGGAGTATATTTAAAAAATAACTAAGCATGTAAAAAACAATCATGAGTGTTTTTTATTGAACACTTTGTTATTTAGTATTTTTTTTAAACTAGCATTAATGAAGTTAAAATTTATGCATTATTTTAACAAAAAGAAAAAATAATAAAAAGCTTTTCTTAATTCAAAATATATTACAATTGCATAATAGTTTTAAAAAAGTACAAATGAATATAACAATCTGCTGATAACGCCAGCACTTGCGTCAACAAAATGATGTCAGTTGACGTTATCATCGTACTAGATCTGTAAGCGGGAATTTTTCTCTGATCCGCCATGGACGAGTTCTTCCATGTTTGTGTTCAACCTACTACTAGAAATGAACGTTGCTACTCATCCGCAAGCAAACTCCATTTATGAAAACGAGCATACAAACTCCATTAATGAGGACAAGCAAGCGAACTCCATTAATAGAGTAACTTCACTACGTCATTAACGAAGGAGTGTTTCAAACTCTGATCTTCCCGGTACCAAGTCCTAGCTACTTCCTCACTATCTGTGCTCTTATAAGATTCCACGACTAAGCCTGGTATGAGATTTTACGGCCTAAAAATCCAGGAGCTCATACATTTATTCTCACGTCCTGAAAAGCCACAAAAATCAGATAATTTTTCTCAAAATACTAGCTCCGGTGAGTTGCACCGCCATGGTTGAGATGATTTTCATAAATTAAAGGTTTTGTTTACATGTTTATTGTTTTGAGATGGGTATAAGGGAATACACCACAGGGGAAAGGGGGGCAGGGAAATATTTTTTTAAAATTCTAATCAGACTCTAGTAGAACGTAAAATATATGGTGGGTCATTGGGTCTTGAGGTGCAGTAAAAATTGATCTTATTACACGACATGTTTTAATATTAGTACCAAATGGATTATTATGTCTATTAAGACAAATATTATTATTAATTAGTGGTTTATATCATATTGTTATTCTAAAGTAGTCATTTCTTAGGTGGAAATTAAATTGATATCCTCAAAGACGAATTCCTCGCATTTTCCTCAACATGCATAATTAGATCAGTAGTAAAAAAAATTGGATTCTATCAGTATCCTTAGGTATGTTAGTAGTATTGTTAGAGGTTGCATAAATAGTGAATGAGCACCCATTATATTCATAATAGGGTGATGTGGTCAACCATATACTTTTATACGATTATGGGTAATATTATTATAAAAATAGTTATTCATGACTTTCTAAATTTGTCAGTTACATTGATTGTCAACTCAATTATATCTCTACCTGAATTATTAACAATAGGTGTATATTTCTAAGAATGCTAAAAAAATAGTTGTCAAATATATTGATTGGTTTATTTTTGGAGAGAAACTATATATGATATGCAAACCAAACAAGATGCTCCCCATTACAAGAAATAATATATGTTCAACACTCTCAATGTCATTGTTACCAGATTTACATGTCGAATCCTTAATTTATTATCTTATTTGTTGATTCTCTTTAGTGTAAGAGCAAAATCACACATTTTCCACACAATGTTTTTCAACTTTTGTGTTATATTAAAATTTTAGATTTTAGTCCAAAGTTTTTTGGGAATATAAATTGATCCATAAGGGAGAAAACTCTTCATCTCCTTCTCAGAGGTATTTATATACTAATAAAATAGAATTAAAAATATTTAATAGTTAGTTTGCCAATCTTGTAGTGGGATCAACATGCATGATCATTAGTTATTTGGTAAGACAAAATGATATTTCGGATATGATCGGATATTTCACTACTAAGGTATCACTAAGAATTTTTATATTCTAAATATTTTTGTTTTCGAAACAACAACTCAATGACATGGCCCATGTTTACATATATGTCTTTTGATGTAATCAATTCCTGAGACCCACTTCAAAAGTTTAATATCCTTTACATTATTTTTTTTCCAGTAATACCATTTTAGTATATATATGACATGAAGTAGGCTATTCTCCCTGAAGATAGCTGAATACCAGGGTCTGCAGTTAGAAAAATTGTATCCTTGAAAACTATTTCATTAAGAACTTTACAAGAAGAGAAATTTTGTTTAGGTATAAAGAATTAAGGATTAAAGGATAGGAAACAATTTTTTGTATATACATATTTTAAGCGTAGGTGCCATTTAAGAGTGATTAGATATAATATTTTAAGTTTTTGGTGTATTTGATTACCAATTTTTATTTTTTGGGTATTCAGTTGAGATTTAAAAAAATCTTTTAATATCATGTTATATTCAAGTGAAAATATTTTTAAATCCATAACAATTTAGTATTAAGTATACTGGATTTCAAAGTTGTTGGATAGTGTATGACTTTTGGGCCTAGGTATAAATAAGAAAACCCATTGAAAATTTCTTGGCATGAGAAGAGATTGTATAGCTTCCATATTTTATAATTTTTCAGGCCTATTAAATTATATATATAAGATTGAGGGGTTAGAATACAATTATATTAATATATTATACTTTATATTATTCATTAATCGTTACTGAACTAATACATTTGTCTAGTTAGTGAGCATGAGAATAGGGCTAAAGGAAAAAGAAAGACTTACCCATCTCGTGAAACCCAACTTGCAATACTTTGAGGTATAAAGAAAATATGTGTATATATATTTATATATATTTATATGTTGAGTTTATGTATTCAACATACACCATCGAAAACATAAACACTATCAACGTTATCGTTATTAGAGTTATATGGTTCAATTTGATTCACGAGCAAAACTATTTAAATCAATATATGAAAAAAAAATATACATGGTACATGATTTATAGTACAATTCATTGATTTTGCATATTCCACCTCTACATTGCATTCAAGTTAAGTTACTAGAAAACCCATAATTAGACTAAGTAAATAGCAATTGGAAAAGAAATGACATACTTCACTGAGTTAATAGATACATTTCTCGTAAATTCAAAATCATACCAATATTAAAGACCTCACCTTCCATGTTTGGCTTGGAAATAATGTTTTTTACATGGGCTTGGCAATAATATTGTTTATGTCATTTCTATAAGTCGAATTTTAATGTTTGTAATAAAAATTCAATTCTACTCTAAAATACAGATAAGCATTAACTAAATACAAAGCCATAGAATGATCACATCACCACCATCATAAAATAGAGAACCAAAATCATAGAGTAAAGATCAAGTATCAGAAGATTAACGCATAAAGATGGGACGATGGAGTAATGAATTGGGACGGAGGAGTTTGGTAGAAGAAGTAAAGACGGGTGAATATAAAAAAACTAAGCGGTGGGATAAATGAAAAATATAAAAAAAATTATATATACTTGCTTACAGGTCTGAACCGGACTGATATATTATAAGTTCGGACCGGTTCGTGCTGTAACGGTAGCGGGGGTCCAGATCCGATGCACGGGACAGTTCCCAGGTTGAGTCCTAGTATGATATATAGACCAAATTTTGTAAACTTTTCTTTGTACAACTTTATGGTTGGGCCCACGGAAGAAAATACACACAATTCTCATTTTTAAATTTTTTGATAACCAACCCCATCCAAATATAGAACATACGTGTTAAAATCATCTAGCCGAGTAGGCGCTCCGCCTAGGCGTTCCAAAGTGCCATCCGCCAAGAATTTTTGTCGAAGGTTCGTCTACGCATAATCTAATTGATAAACTACACAATCAGATTAATGGGTTGCCTAACCTGAATAATACCTAGCATGCTAGCCCATAAATAACAAATTCAATCTAATTCAACCCAACACATAAGAAAAATATAAAGAAATACTACTTAGGTTCGAGTTTGAACGCGCGAGATAATTAACAAGTTATGATTTTTCAAATTTTAAGTCTAGATTTCTTGAATTTGACATTTTTAAGTTAATAATAATGAATTATTATTCTTTTATAATAAAATATATGATATTTATGTTAAATTAATTTTTTTTAGTGTAGTAGGATGTAAATGTTATTCAAATTATTATATTAGTCATATATATTTAATATTAAAAAATATAAAAATTGCCTAGATAAAGACCGCCTAAATTCGGATTAATAGGTCGCCTAACCATCTAGGCGCTCGAAGGTGGTCGACCGCCCACTTACCACCTAGCGTCTTTTAGAAACCATGAATAATAGAATTGTTTTGATAAATTTTACTGAGACGATCAAGCCTTGATTGTTTTTTTTCCATTAAAAGCTTTAAATGATTGAAGTAAAAAAATTACATAAATACCTATTATTTGTTTTTTTTCGTTCAAAGTCTTGTATAGTTGGTATATGATAACTAATGAATCTTTAATTTAAAACAAATTAATGATGAAATCATGTTAAAATTCAGTATATATACAATCTTAATTTACAAAATCTATTTATAAATTATTACAAACATCATTCAAACCCTACTTTCTGATCTTATAATGAAAATTATAGCTTCGACATACAGCTACAAAAAAAACGAAGCAAAAGTAGCTATTGAAACTAATCCTTCTTTCTTAACTGATTTAATTGCACTCCACATTGAAGGACCCGGGAAGGTATACGACAGTTGAAGCACTTCTTCCAGGAAAGAATTGTTTGAACTTGCTAGAAAAATAGCTTCGCAAGTTGTGATGTTTCTTCCAAAAAATGTTGATATAGATCAGTTAGTAGAGTTGTGTTTTTCTGTGGATCCTCCATGGGAAGTTGAGGTATTTGAAAACTTAACAGCAGACCCAGGAAGGTACACGACAATTGAAGCACTTCTTCAATATCCTCTTTACTCCAACATTATTGAGATGTTTTTCAACCCTAACAATATCTGGAGTTGAGGGGAAAGTTCTTCTATGAAGCTTCTTGCTTGGGTCGACTAAAACTTGAAATGTAATGGGCAACTATCGTGTCAATTACTATATATTCAACTCTATCTAAAAAACACAAGGAAAATAAAACAGAGTATGATATTAGTAAATATGTATGTAAAAGTAAACACACACAATGGATTTACTTATTAACAGTTTATGTATTTGCATTTCATATAAAGATATTAAATTACAAAAATCAGTGATCCCTTAAATTATCACCTGGTCCCAATTACATCATATCAAGTAAATGAACGATATAATTAACACTGTAAAATTAATTGCTATCTTAAGTACGGAAATCTAACACTAAGAATACACAATATAGTTTAACTTTTGCAAATACAATGCGATCACACTATATTATGATAGTGTAACACACACAAAATTACTTCCCAAAAACCAGCATTCAATTATTAACGCGATTATTTATTATTTACATATAATATTAACTTGGATTAAAATAGAATTAGAAACTTCAGAATGAGTGCATATAGTAGCGATACTTGCTGAGATCCCATACCTTTTATAGCCAAAATTTTGGGTTGATTTTGGAATTGGGAACTACATAAACTAACCAAAAGTTCAGCTTCAAAATGTTCGTTCAGTTAGATTAAAACACACTTTTTCTCTCATTTTTACACTACTAAAAGATCAAGACGCTTTTATAAAGAGAAGTTTTAAAATAAGGATTATAATAATTACATTTCAATATGTGTGAAAAGTAGAGTGCACAAACATTTTGAAAGAGAGGGAGTATATCATTATTTTACGGCCACCTCATGTTTTCAAAATTTTCATTTGCACACCCAACATTTATAATTTATCTTATTGGGCTTTGATTTATTTTTTTTGCAGAATAAAATATAGATTAATTTGTATAATATCCAGAATTATAATGTAATTAATTCAAAAAACTACTAAAAGGACATATATGCATTTTTTACATAAAAAAGGGACCTACCATGCTAATAAATCAAATTAAATCAAAATTCAAATCAATATAGAAATAACTTACATCATAGATCTATAAGTTTTACCGTCATTGAGGATGACACAATGAGATATCATGTAAATATATTGACAAGTTTGAAATTATTTAAAAATAATTACAAAATATAATTAAGCAATTCTTAATTGATATCATGTTTATCATTCTGAGAAAATTAATATGGGTTCAATCAGTCTATGACAATCGAAGTAAATAGGAGTAGAAACATTTACGGCTTTCTTCATGGTGATCGGAGAGCGGCTGTGGTGGAGACATCGAGGCTAATTGGGACATCAAGGCTAATTGGATGGAATTGTAAATTGTAAGTCGCGAAATATAAAATGAAACAAATGAGGTATCTAACAATACTAGATCTAGATTTGGAAAAGCAGCCGCATAGAATCTCTCGAACCCTAGCGGATATACACCGAATATGTATGTATTGTAGGTATAACTTGGAGTGAACCGAAGAGTTCTAGAGAGTAAAATGAGGTTTAGTACAACAATAATTTAAATAATTAATTTTTGAAAAATAATAGCCCAGCAATTTTATTTTATTTTTTGGACGAAGAACCCAATACATTTTACTTTTATTTGGACCAAGCCCAAGCCCGTATTTTTCTTTTTGTCAACCAAGTTAATATTAAAATTTTCCTTTTGCTAGTAAGGAAAGGAAAATTATTCGGTCCAATATTAAATGATCTAACTTTTTTTTCTCAACATATTGGATGGTAGACAACTATATTATAATACCTTATGCTAGCTAGAAATTTTATCCATACAAGGTTCTTTGATCCCTCGGCAAGAGTGAAAACGACAAGTGAGTTGCGTGCTATTGTTATGAATGCCGTAAAAGACTATGTGCAATATATGGGGTATTGAAAATGATTGTGGATTAATAGTGTCGTCTAAAAATATACTTATGAGATGAACTAAACCAGAAACAGTGTAAAATTATATATATATATATATATATATATATACACGGTTCTTTTGATATGAATAGATCGTTAGCTGGAATTGGAGGTTTGTTTCGCAATAACCAATGAGGTTATTTGAGAGGTTTTGCAGGGAGTTGTTTCACGCGCAACTCCTTTGAAGCGAAACTCCTCGCGTTGCACTTTGGATTGTATTTGACGGTTTGTCAAGGATACACATCCCTTACAATTGAGATTGACTCGAGTGAATTATATGCGCTAGTGAAGTGCGATGTGAATTCAAGAGGCTTCTCAAATACTATTATAAGAACTCGTCGTGATATATTAGCGGCGAATGCGTAATTCAAGTTGGTTTGGAATTATTGAAAAACGAACAAATGTGCAGACTGGATGGCTAGATTCAGTTCGAATAGCACGGAAGGTCCAATCCCATATAGAGATCCACCTGACGAGCTATGGAGACTTTTGACACGTGATCGGTATAGCTAGGCCGTGCCTAGAATAATTATAGCTAGTTAGTTTTTAATTGGAAGTTTTACTTTCCAGTCTTTTAGACCTCTTTTGTAACAAAAATTTACCCATACAAAATAGGCTGTAAAGTCACGTGTACAGAGTTAACGAAGCAATCAAAATGACAATTTTTTTGAAATAAAGAAAAAACGTCATTTTGGTTTACATGTGAAAATAATAAGTGGTAAGTTCAAAAATTTACATGGAAAATTTAAACTTACTTTAGACACAAATTAACCATTCTTATCTATCGTTATTATATTCCAAAAATAATCGAGAAGATTTATAAATCCGCGCAACTACTAGTGTCCCAGTAGATATGATTTAACTCAAAAGACAAATTTCTTCGTAATATATCTAGGTAATCTCAATGTAACAAGACCAACTCTTGTAACTATCACCATTCTTCACTATCGCATGAAACTCTTGCGATTCAATTACTACACACTGACCAAAATATACTTACTCTTCCTCCATCACAAACCATATTGTAGTGCCAAAAGTCTTAAATGAAAGGCCAACTCCCCTACACACGAAGCTGCAAATCCGATCAAAAAAAATTCTTCGATATTTTTGAAAATCCCACATATTAAAAAGATTAAGGTGTGTTTGATTAACACAATGGAAAATTAGTAAAAGGGATTTAATTCCATGGAATTTTTTCCTACATTTCTTTTCCATGAAAACGAACAAAATGAAAGTGCACACGTGAAAAAATTACATATAAAATAAGTTTTAGCTTTTATAAAATAAAAAAATTCTCGGTTATGGATATCGGTGATTATTTGCAGAAATAATTTCCATGAAAAAAAATATCATCAAACAACACGTGTATAAAAAATAAATTCTCTATCTCAATGCTATTATTACAGGCGATTGACCCAATGAGGTTTGAAAACAAATATAATCGTCAAAAAGGAGGAAAGGGAAAAAATCTTCTTCTTAGATGTCATAAACAAACTTATGAGTGCCAAATACTAAAATACCTCCATATAAAACAAGTTCGAGACAAAATACAAGTGACAGATTATTCACTGAGAAAATGCTTTAAGAATCACTAAGCATTGATATTGATCATCGCCATCCACCAATTGTCGTCCATCACAATAAGTGCATCAATGCCAGCACCACCGCTGGTGCCGCTCTAAAAGTCCCTGAGCGGGCAAAATCTTTAGCAAAGTCTTTAAGTTGAGTAAAATATATGAGCAAAGTGTGTGAGAAATGTCTCTGGGCAACTTAAAACATGCACTAACTACATTTAACAAGTGTCTGAATGCTCAGGAAGTTTATGAGTAAACTCTAAAGATTATGGAGTATATTCAAAAAATCACTACGCATGTACAAAAAAAATCATGAGTTCATGAGTGCTTTTTTATTGAACAATTTGTTATTTAGTATTTTTTGATACTAGCATTAATGAAGTTAAAATTTATGCATTATTTTAACAAAAAGAAAAAATAATGGAAAACTTTTCTTAATTTAATATATATATTACAATTACATAATAGTTGTAAACAAAGTACAAATGAATATAACAATCTGCTGATAACGCCAGCACTTGCGTCAACAAGATGATGTCGGTTATCATCGTCCCAGATCTGTAAGCGGGGATTTTTCTCTGTTCCGCCATGGACGAGTTCTTCCATGGTTATGTTCAACCTACTAGTCGCAATGACCGTTGCTATACATCCGCAAGCAAGCTCCATTAATGAAAACGAGTATACAAACTCCATTAATAAGGACAAGCAAGCGGACTCCATTAACAGAGGAACTTCACTACGTCATTAACGAAGGAGTGTTTCAAACTCTGATCTTCCCGGTACCAAGTCCTAGCTACGTGCCTCACTATCTATGCTCTTATAAGATTCCGCGACTGAGCCTGGTATGAGATTTTACAGCCTAAAAAGCCACGAGCTCGTACATAATTTCTCACGGCCTGAAAGGCCACAAAAATCAGATATTTTTATCTAAGTACTAGCTCCGGTGAGTTGCACCACCATGGTTGAGATGATTTTCATAAATTAAAGTTTTTGTTTACATGTTTATTGTTTTGAGATGGGTATAAAGGAATTCACTATAGGGTAAATAAGGGCAGGGAAATATTATAATTTTTTTTAATTCTAATCGGACTCTAGTAGAACATAAAATATATGGTGGGTCATTGAGTTTTGAGGTGCAGTAAAAATTGCTCTTATTACACGACATGTTTTAATATTAGTACCAAATGGATTATTATGTCTATCAAGACAAATATTATTATTAATTAGTGGTTTATATCATATTGTTATTCTAAAGTATTCATTTCTAAGGTGGTGATTAAATTGATTAAAAAAAAAATTTACCCTCAAAGACGAATTCCTCGCATTTTCCTCAACATGCATACTTAGATCAGTAGTAAAAAAATTGGATTCTATCAGTATCCTTAGGTATGTTAGTAGTATTGTTAGAGGTTGCATAAATAGTGAATGAGCACCCATTATATTCATAATAGGCTGATGTGATCAACCATATACTTTTATACGATTATGGGTAATATTATTATACAAGTAGTTATTCATGGCTTTCTAAATTTGTCAGTTACATTGATTGCCAACTCAATTATATCTCTCCCTAAATTAATAACAATATGTGTATAATTCCAAAAATGCTAAAAAAAAATAGTTATCAAATATATTGATTGATTTATTCTTTGAGAGAAACTATATATAATATGCAAACCAAACAAGATGCTCCCCATTACAAGAAATAATATGTGCTCAACACTATCAATGTCATTAATACCAGATTTACATGTCGAATCCTTAATTTATTATCTTATTTGTTGATTTTCTTTAGTGTAAGAGCCAAATCACACATTTTTCACACAATGTTTCTCAACTTTTGTGTTTAATATTTTAGATTTTAGTCAGAAGTTTTTTGGGAATATAAAGTGATCCATAAAGGAGAAAACTCTTCATCTCCTTCTCAGCGGTATTTATATACTAATAAAATAGAAGTAAAAATATTTAATAGTTAGTTTGTCAACCTTGTAGTGGGATCAACATGCATGATCATTAGTTATTTGGTAAGATAAAAAAATATTACGGATATGATCAGATATTTCACTACTAAGGTATCACTAACAATTTTTATATTCTAACTATTTTTGTTTTCGAAACAACAACTCATTGACATGAGCCATGTTTACATATATGTCTTTTGATGTAATCGATTCCTGAGACCCACTTCAAAAATTTAATATCCTTTACATTATTATTTTTCCAGTAGTACCATTTTGGTATATATATGACATGAAGTAGGCTATTCTCCCCGAAGATAGCTGAATACCAGGGTCTGCAGTTAGAAAAATTGTATCCTCAAAAACTATTTCATTAAGAACTTTACAAGAAGAGAAATTTGGTTTAGGTAAAAAGAATTAAGCATTAAAGGCTAGGAAATAATTTTTTGTATATACAGATATTAAGTGTAGGTACCATTTAAGAGTGATTAGATATAATATTTTAAGTTTTTGGTGTATTAGATTACTAATTTTAATTTTTTGGTATTCAATTGAGATTTAAAAAATCTTTTAATATCATGTTATATTCAAGTGAAAATATTTTTAAATCCTTAATAATGTAGTATTGAGTATACTGGATTTCCAAAGTTGTTGGATAGTGTATGACTTTTGGGCCTAGGTATAAATAAGAAAATCGATTGAAAATTTCTTGGCAAAAGAAGAAATTGTATAGCTTTCATAATTTATAATTTGTCAGGCCTATTAAATAATATATATATATATATATATATATATATATATATATATATATATATATATATATATATATATATATATATATATATATATATATATATATAAGATTGAAGGGTTAGAGTGCAATTATATTAATATATTATACTTTATATTTATTCAATAACCGTCACTGAACTAATACTTTTGGTCTAGTTAGTGAGCATGAGAATAGGGCTAAAGGAAAAAGAAAGACTTACCCATCTCGTGAAACCCAACTTGCAATACTTTGAGGTAGGGGTGTGCGCGGGTCGGTTTTGGATGAAAAATACTCACCCCACAAACCGCCCGCTGTTGTGCGGGTTTTGAAAAATGAGACCCGCACCTGCTCAATCCATTATATAAACCATTGAGTTTCGGGTTGAGCGGGTTGCGGACGCATTGTGGGTGATATAGTTTGATAAATGAGCTGAAATTATATCCATAATCATTTGGCAGAATTATATTACAAATGCATGTTGCAACAAAAAGTATAGTTTATGATACTCATATACATTTTAAATCATGTCTGATTTTAAAAAATATAAAATGAGATTTTAAAAAATTAAATTTATTAAGTAAACAAAAGATTGAGATAATATCATAACTGAAATGAAAACAAATTTATTTGAAAAAATATATTTGAAATAACAAGGGATTTAAAAAATTTAAAAAGGAAGGAATAAAAAAAGAAATATAGAGTGAGAATCACATGACCATACAAATTTATTTGAATAAAATGAGCAATATAATTTTTTCTAATTATTTATACTACATGGTAATCGGGTATGCGGGTTTGCGGGTTTCAAGTTTAAAATCCGCAACCCGCAAAAAGTGTATACTTTTTCTAAAATGTAAACCGCAACCCACCCAATAGAAAACTAACCCGTATTATTTCGGGTTAGTGTAATCGGGTTGGTCGGGTTATGCGGGTTTACTAATCCGATGCACACCCCTACTTTGAGGTATAAAGAAAATACGTGTATATATATTTATATATATGTATGGTGAGTTTATGTATCCACCATACACCATCGTTAACATAAACACTATCAACATTGTCATTATTAGAGTTATATGATTCAATTTGATTCACGAGCAAAACTATTTAAATCAATATATGAAAAAAAATATACATGGTACATAATTTATAGTACAATTCATTGATTTTGCAGATTCCACCCACTACATTGCATTCAAGTTAAGTTACTAGAAAACCCATAATTAGACTAAGTAGATAGCAATTGGAAAAGAACGACATACTTCACTGAGTTAATAGATACATTTCTCGTAAAGTCAAAATCATACCAATATTGAAGACCTCACCTTCCATGTTTTGCTTGGAAATAATTATTTTTACGTGGGCTTGGCAATAATGTTGTTTATGTCATTTCTATAAGTCGAGATTTAATGTTTGTAATAAAAAATTTAAATCTACTCTTAAATATGCAAGCTAATCTAAATATGTGGTACGACATGATCTCATCCCCAACTTCCTTAGCAAAATCACCTCAAATATTTTTTGGATTCTAAAAAGACAAATAAAGAAAACAATAAGAGCAGCAGAGTCCATGAAGATTGGTTGTATGATACTATATATGAAGCAAATAGTTACATGAGTCAACTTCAGATTTAGGTTGAGAATTCATTCATGATGTTGACGAATGATTTTCTTAATTAGCCTCAAAATTAATTTGAAGGAACCCGTTATCATTAACGTTATGATGATTCCAACTTTATAATGTGCTGCAAGAAGCCATATAGGTCGAGAAAATCAATTTATGCAAGAAGCCATATAGGTCGAGAAAATCAATTTATGCAAGAAGCCATATAGATGATAATTAAAAATACTCCTACATATCAATAATTTGTACACATAATAGAATAAACTTTACATCCAAATGTTTTGGAGGAATGAGTTGTAGCTTCAACACTGATGTCTGGCCTGATGTGATAGTGGTCCGAAGAAATCTTCTCTCATATGTGGTCGGGCTTGCTAGAAATCAAAAACTAAAAAGTGACTATAAAATTGGGATATGAAGGGGTTTAACAATAACAATCTTTTTAATAATTTTATCCATGTTTTAACTATATTTCTAATAAAAATCATAAGGAATAACACATTCATGAAAGGAATATATCCTTACTTAATTTTATTCCTAGGCTTGGTAAGACTTTAAAAAATAGGACAATCATTACCATAGGAAACTCAATCCTAAGAATATGGTAATAACCAATATTTTATCCTTACCCCACTGTATTATTATATTCATGTTACATTAGGAATAAATTATTTTTTTATAGACCAATTCATCCTTGAACACTTCGTTCAGTGTTATTTTAAACCTGACAAAATATATTCATCTTAAGTATTTATTTTTTTACTTAAGTCAGTCTATTAATCGTGTATCTACCTTGGTCCAAATTGTATAATTTCTTTCTCCTGATTCAAGTTATAAAAGAGACCAACGCCTCTGTTATAAAAAAATATTCATGTCAGAGGGAGTAAGCTGGTGTCAGTAAAAAATATTAGACCAATAGCTTTCAGCAAATGCGTAAGAATTGTTGGTTTGCCTAAGAGGCGAATGAATAATTGTGATCTAGTTAAAATGAGTGATATCACATCATTCTTAAGACATCGACGGCCAAGTAACGATTGTTTCTACAATATGCTGAATTTTGTGTTGGATCATTCGATCACAAGGTTTATAATAACACTTGTGATTTCTTTAAGGCTCATACCAATGTACTTTGGATTGTTTTTTATTATATTAGTTTCATTATTGTGATTGTAGTGAATAAGCGTGGCTTTATAGAAGAAATCTCTTTTCTTATTTTGTTGTTACTGTTGTGTTGAATGTTTGTATTAATCTGTTTATCTGTTTGTTGAGTAATTTATATAGAATTTATTATCATCTATACTTGTAGTTTTTGTTACAATGTTGTTACTAGACTCTGTAAAACAAAATAAATTTTTGCTGAGCATTTTTGCTTATATTGACATGAATTACTATGATGTTGTGCTTTTTTATAAAAACAAAAAAATTTACCAAGGTTGCTTAGTTTGTTGTTTGTTGGAAATATTTCGAGTCTATTGAAGCTTTCTCTGATGGTTTTTGGAGTTGCTCAACTTCCACTTGGAAAGGTGATCCAAATGTGTTGTCAAGTATTCCTTCTTCATCAAAAGAGGGCATGGGACGGTTAGACTTTATAATAATATTCTTGTATGGCGAATTTTGTCACATGTAGTGTTGTAACGAAAAATTGTCTTTGAGTAGCTGATCATGCTCTCCAGATTGATCTGAAATGCTCATAAGGGATATTTCTTTTTTCATCCTGCCTCTATAGGAACTATTCTTGATCTTGGTTGTTGAAAAATTTAATTAGTGTTAGAACATACGCTGAATTTGTGTGTATTTACATGCACAGTTCACGCCTTTGTCGTCGCGTCTAACAAGTGTTTTACCAAAGTGTCACTCGAACAACTTCAATTATGCATTAGCTCTGTTGATTTGGGATGTTTGGATCATCCAACCGTTTTCAAGACTTTTAAAAATTCTGAGGAGAGTTTTCGCTAACTTTTGCATACTTTATTAGAATGGGGCATATAATATATGTATTTTTTAAGTGTGTTGGGCCTTCCTGGACAAATGGATTGTTTCTCCATCCAAAATCATTTGTTTTACCTTTTGAGTTTTCCTTAATTGACTCTTAGGTTATTTTAATAATTTTTTTAGAGTTTTTGTATTTTAGGCCCATTAGGGTTTTACTTTCTGCATTATTTAAATACCTAATTTTTCTATTTGATGGAAACTTTCAAACTATTAAAACACGCATTGAGATTTACTCTTTCAAAATTGTGTATTTTCTTGTTGTGCATATTGTTTTCACATCGAATGTATTAACTCTTTTATTGTTCTCACTTTTGATTTGTATCTAGCTATTGAAAAAGGAGGTGAACAAGTGCTTAGCAGTGGTACAAAAGAGAATGATAAGATAAAATAGCAAAAATGGTTCAAGTGTCTCCCTTGTATACCAGTTAGTCCATAATTTGCTCGATCGACTTAACTCTACAAATATATAAAATACAATCTTGTAGTCTTATATAAGTTATCCTTAATTCGATACTACGTTTCCCAGAAATAATTATATTCCTTTCTATATTTCATTCTGTCCATATCTATTATCACACACCTATAACACTTCAGATTTTTTCCATTAGGTGGAAGACACTAATACTAAATTCTAATTTAAATAAATTATTTTTTACTAGGTTCAGAATACTTATTTTATAGAAGCCAGGCAGCGGGGTCGACAAAAAAGAAACAATGAATTGCTCGTACACAAACTAAGGGATGGACTTCATCCTTTTATTTGGACAAAGATGGACTTCATTCTGGTGTCATAGAATAAATGGTCTCATCAATAAATGATATTCCAATAGTAAAAAGAGGAAGACTTTTAGACTAAGGGATTTCACTCAGTAATCACATTCAAAAGAGCCGAGAAATCAATGGAAGATACCGTTTCAGCTAAAAGAAAATGGCAATTAGTGTCATGTATATAGTCTTTAAACACATTTGGTATGACAGATCTTTTAATAATCATTAGGTGGATTTCTTATTCAACAGACAGTATTGTTCTATAACAATGTTGCTCAATTAAGTTTTTAAAGTGATGACCATGTTATATAATAACTTACAGTGATTTACTACGCGACACTTTTATATATATATATATATCATTCTTATATGTATTGATCAAAGAGTGAAAATTAATTTTTTTACTCCATGCACTGATTTAGATCGGGTCGAGATTTTATTTTACTTGATCGCAAGGATCGAGATTATTATTACTCGATGACCCGATTGAGATCAGGTAGAGGGTTTATTTTACTTAATCATGGGGATCGTGTTTATTTTTATTCAGTGTCCCGATTGAGATCATATCGAATTTTTATGTTACTTGATCGCAAAGATCGAGTTTATTTTTACTTGGTACTTTGATTGAGAACAAGTTGAGGTTTTATTTCACTTACTTTTGGGAATCGAATTTATTTTTAATCGTTACCCTAATTGAGATCAAGTCAATATTTTCATTTAGGATAGGGTCCATGAAGAATTTTTTTTACTCCCTAGAGTGGTCGTGTAGGTTGAATCGTTAGGACTTGATAAATTTTATAAAGGTTGAATCAAGTATTTTACTAGAGTGACCCTTAGGCCTTAAACCAGTCTTAATAACTATACTAGATAATTAATTTGGGGTTGTACCAAAGCAACCGCGTAGGTTGATCCGTCATGACTTGATAATCTAACTAAAGCCTGAATCCTGGTTTTTACTGGAGTGACACTTAGGGCTTACATCAGACTCAATAACCCCACAAAAAGATTGAATCGAGATTTAGCTAAATTAAA
Source organism: Nemophila menziesii (assembly GCA_029959085.1). NCBI lineage: Eukaryota > Viridiplantae > Streptophyta > Magnoliopsida > Boraginales > Hydrophyllaceae > Nemophila > Nemophila menziesii. The sequence continues at coordinate 19,921,813 of JARWIR010000007.1, read as the reverse complement.
CGCGTAAGTGGACCCACATGGACATAATTTAATATGACTAAAGGTTGAATCGAGATTTTACTTATGTGGCCCCTAACACCTATCCCCTTGACTCAGTAACCTCATTGTAGGATTCAGTAGATGTATTAGACAGGTTAACCATGTAGGTTGAACCAGTTTGGACTCAACTTTCTACAGGCGGGTTGAGTCAAGGTTTTCCTGGAGAAACCCTTTAGGCTTATCACCGAGCACTCAATTACCTCGTTGCCGTGCATAATCGAGGTTTTTGTTGGTAACCATGAAAGTTGAACCATATTTGACGGGACACATTGTATAAATAATATTTTTTTCAGAAAATAACTTATTTCTATTAATACGGAAGTAAATTAAGATGGTTTTACATTATGTACCTCCTACTATCTCGCTAAAACATTATAATAATCTTTTACCTATTTACATCGTGTGTGCCACCCTTGTGCCTTCGGTAGTGCCTTCGCACAACACCGTGGTTGAGGGTTTTCAAACGACAAGTTGGGTAAGACGTTTTTGAGTTTTGGATAAAGTCAGCGGTACCTTGCTTGCGATGGTGATCAGCGGTATCAGCTTGGCCTTAGTAAGTTCTATTTTCTGGTCCAACTCTTTTGACATAGCTCCCGGCTTTTTTGGAAATATGGCTTTGAGTCGTTAGGCGTTGGCTTTAGACTACTACTTCAGTTGGGAATGAGGTTACATTTCACTTCCCAATGTGTGTACAACAAAAATGTCGGGTCAATCCAACGAGTTGACATAACATTCTCGAGCTTGGGCATGGTCTCCCCTAATTATCGTCAACCCTTTGTTGGTTGGGAATGTCATGGTAAGATGATAGGTGGATAGGACCGCTCAAAACTTGTTAAACGTTTCCCTTCCTACGATCGCGTGATACATGGACTCTCAGTCTACAACCAAGAACTTTGTGAGTGATAGTGATGTTTTTTCGGAGGAACTCAGTTGCAGTGGTAGCTCGATATGACGTATTGGTGTCATGACTTGACTGTTGAACTGCGGGTTGTATCTAAATAATCATGTATACTAGCCCTCGAGATCTTCATTGTTGTGTGGTTGTTGTGAAAAGTATGACTACTAAAAACCCTGTGTATATCAACACTTTCTATGTGATGACGATCTCAATGATTGTTGGGATTACCAGGGCATCGTTATGATGAAACATTAAACTACTGACATCGTTTCTTCAATATATTTGGTCCTCCCTAGGATCAAAGTTCAGCGCTCTATTTGTTGTACCGCTTCCTCCCTAACGGTGAAGTTCTCACCGCGATCTTCCATCGATACTATATAACAGTAACTCGAATCCTCTTCAGAGTTATTAGCTCGATTCTTTTGACTATAAAACCCATGTTATTCTTTGGGAATCTCTTAGGGAGCAGCTCAATATTCTCGATATTGATTGTTTGCAGAGCCATCCCAGTAATGGTATTTCTGATTACATTGGTTGTCGCTGGACTAGGCCCCTAAGGTCGTAAAAACCACCTTCCCTAATCCTTCCAAGTGTCATATCTCTGACTGCAGAGAGCGGTATTCATTGGTTTCATGGACCACGTCCTTGTAGAAATGATAGGTTCAATTTTGATCTCTCTTTGTTGCACCCCCTACCATTTCCCGAGGCCATTGTAATTCAGGCCCGTCCTCGATCGGTTTCAGCACTTCCCTAAGGTCTTGACCTTGTGGGTGTGTGTCCTTGCCTCGATATCCCCCCTTCTTGTTGGTCTTGCTTCTCTTGGCGTTAGATCGAGGTTTCTCTTTCTTGTGATGAGTCTCGTGGTCGTCTCTCATGTGAGTCCTATTTTTTGACATCGCCAAGATATCTTCTCCTTTGATGTAAGGCTTGGAATATTTGAAGATCTATGTGAGGGTTAGGTGAGGTTCCGAGGCTAACTTGATCACGGACTCATAATTCTTTGAACGCCTTGTATCGAATAATTCTCCACAAAATGGTTAGTAATTGAAAGCCTCGTGTCCAATAAAAAAAAACAAGACGACCTCCGTAAGGGAGGGGGGGGGGGGGGGGGGGGGGTGGGGGGGTTGTATATGCATGAGAAGAGTAAGTTATTGGTTATGAGGAACAGGTTAAGGAGATGTGGGACAATATCAAGAGTAGCAACATTCAGAAGGCATTTCAAGAATTTAGTGAAAGTATTGTAAGTAGAAGCAATTGCGGGGTTGGCTAACTGCAACAACTAATCCTAAAGATGATGGACCAAACGTGCTATTTTTACTCTTCACAAAACTATGTATTTCCTGTATTATTTGTCTTTCCTGTATACTTCCTAATTACTACATCAACTAGTCTTAAATATTCACTCACGGATCACACTAAAACACGGTGTTAGAGAATATAATTTGTCCCGCCTACATAAAAATACCTTGAGTAACTCTAAATAAAGTATATGTTTACCCGATGGAAAGGACATCAAAAGCAATAGATACTTAAGTAAAAATCATAATCGTTGTACCATATATACTGCTATAAGTCTAAGACAGCATAGTTATAACAAAAAGAGACAACCCAAAACCTGCAGAACATTCACAAAAACATACATGTAATTACCAAAGTGTATCTCTTAGTATAAATACGGTCACCACGAGGCACGAGCTGTTTCTTCAAATTGCAACTCATACTTATGAACATTCATGTTGAGGGTGTCTATCTCAGACTTGAGCACATTCTTCGAATCTATTAATCGATTAAGCGCTGTCCCAAATGCCAAAATATCTTCCTCTCGGAGCACATTCTTTGCATCATTTACTACTCGATTAATTGTGGTTTCCAGTGCCATAATATCTTTCTCTAACCGGGTCACCTCGAGTTTAGCTTCATTGCGTCTCTTGAAGTCAGGTGTGTTTGAAAATTGAAGTGCAAGTCCACGCAGATGGTTTACACGGGAACGTAAAAAGTCAACGTTCATACCTAGTAACTGGAAGCTTTGAAGCGTAGTGTCCCAAATGGAAAAATCATCTTCAGATGTAGAAATCACACAGCTTTGAATTGCATCGGCTATGGTGACTGTTTCCAAAATTATTCCAGCAGCAAATCTCGAATTATGGGTCTTGAGATGCTCATGTAAATTGGATTTCCGAGATAAACAAAGCTCGTAGTACTTGTGACGAAGGTTATTTCCAGAAATCTTTGAGTCTATGGACATTCCGTTCACAGTAACAGAGAAACTCTTATAATTAACAAAATCCTTCTTACAAGTCTCCTGCAATAAGAGTAAAGAGTTCACGAAGATTAGTTGTATGATAAAGCAAAGAGTTATGTGATATTACTGTAAAGTACCAAGTCAACGATGCATTTCTTTGTGCCCCAAGTGAAAAATTCCACGTTTTTAGAGTTTTCATTTGTGAAATTATGGGCATCTCTTTTCCTCTTTATTGATTCAGAACTATCATTACCATCTTCCTTGAGGAATTCTTCAATAGTTTCCAGAATGCGATCACCATATTTGTTAACTTTTACCCTAAATGAATCCAAGTGGTGCATTAAAGTGTCTGCTCTCTGACTAATAAATTAAAAAGAATACATAAACTATCAAACTTACTTGCCAAGGCCGTTAATCTCAAGAAGCTCCTCTTTAGTTCTGGGTAATTTATTGATGATCTGTTGCAATGTAGCATTTCTAAACAGACAAAGATACAAAAAGACAAGGTTTAAGCGTCCTTTTTTTTGTTCTTAATACAATTTCTAGATCTACAATTCAAATTATAAGCGGATGAAAACTAACCCAAATATATGGTACGCATAGACCCCTTCTCCAGCTTCCTTAGCAAGATCATTTCGAAGCATTCGTAATGCAGAATAAAGCTTTGCTGAAGGATTCTAAAAGGAAACACAAAAGAAAACTATAAGAGCATAGTCCATGAAGTTTAGGTAGTTGTATGATACTAAATGAAGATGTAAAGTACCAAGTCAACCCCCCTTTTCTTTGTCCTCACTGTTAAGAAATCATATCTTCTCCTCTTTATTGATTCAGTACTATCTTCCTTATACAATTCTTTAATTGTAGCTTTAATACTTTCTAACACACGATCACCATATTTGCTAACTCTTCCCCTGAATTAGGCTAACTTGTACATTAACGTGTCTACTCACTAATTACAAAAAAATCATATATTATTTGACTTACTCCCCAAGGCCGTTAATCTCAAGAAGTTCCTCTTTAGTTATGGGTACCTTTTCACTGATATCCTCCATTGTATCATCTCTAAACAGAACAAAATAACACAAGACAAGGCCATCGTAAACATAAACACTATCAGCACATTCATTACCAGAGTTATATGATTCAATACAAATTATGAGCAAAACTATTTGACTCAGTATGTGAATCAAGGATATACATGAATTGTGATTTATCGTAATATCCAGTGATTCTGCATTCAAGTTAAGTTACCTTTGTAGTCTATTTAACTTATCTAGATACGAAAACTCATAATAAGACTAATTAAATAGCAATAGGTAGGAGAAGAAATGGCCTACTTCACTGAATCAAAATATACTTTACTCGTAGAGTCATAATCATACAAAATTAAAACCTCACCTATAATCCCACTTTTAATGTTCATACTTGATAATACACTAGTTAATCTACTCTTAGAGTGCATAAAAACTAACCTAAATATGTGGTGCGGCATGAGCAAATCCCCACCTTCCTCAGCAAGATCGTTTCGAAGCCTTCTTAATGCAGATTTCAGCTTTACTGACAAATTCTTCAAGGACACACGAAGAAACAATAAGAGCACAGTCCATACAGATTGGCTAATATAATTTTATACGAAAGCAAAGAGTTATATGATGTAAAATGTAACATACAAAGTCAGCTTTAGATTGAGGTTGAGAATCCATTTCTGATGTCAATAAATCTTTTGCTGAGATAGCCTCTAACTTACTTTGTTAAACAGACACAAAGATGAGGGGAACCTGTACCAAAATTATTAAAATCATGATGATTACAACTTTACAATGTGATGCGAGAAGCATTTAGGTCGAGAAAATCAATTTCTACAGCTTCACCCATTTTTAGGTCAATCTCATATAAAAAATAAAGATACGAGCAAATAGCAAAAAAAGTTAATCGAGAGTTTGATGCGATTATAGATTAAAAACAAGTTTCTGAGTGCAATGACTTCAACGTATATAGCTAGATGAAAATTAAAAATCGACCGAATGCACTTTACATCAGAGTATTGTGGATGAATGTGTTGTACCGCTTCAGCACAAATGTCCGGTCCTGCTATGATGGTGGTCCGCTCAGTTCGGCTGGGCTGCTGGAAATCGAAAAACAAAATGTGACTAAAAGAATGGGATACGAATGGGTTTAGACAAAGCTCTTTAATTAGCGGGAAAAGGATTTCAAATTTCAAAAAAAGAAATGATATTATTATGAGCCATTAATCCAATAAAACTTATTTGTTAGAACTTATCCTAATAAAATTATTTATTAAAAGCATGATAAAAAATATCCTTGATATAATTTATCTAATTATTTTATTATTTATTATTTATTTATTTAAATTTGACTACTTTATTATAATTTTCTCCCACCACTATCCTACAACCACTTCCACCACAACAACCACCACCACTACAACCACTACCATCATCACCACTACAACCACAACCACTACCACCATCACCACTACAACCTCAACCACCACCACCACAAGAACCACCACCACCTACTACTAATTTTATCACACGCGCGCGTTTTTTTTGAAAATCTTCATAACTAATTCTAAAAAAATTAGACAAATAAAAAATTGTATTTTTGAACGAGACAATTTAATATTTACGTCTATGATTTCTTTTAAATTTTTTTGAACTTTTTTTCGTATAAACGAAATTTATTGTTTCAAACAGTGAATTTCATGTTTGCGAAAAAAAATTTAGACGTAAATTTTAATTTGCTTTATCCAAAAAAAATGCAAAATTTTTATTTTTGAGACTTTTTTAGAATTAGTTATAACGATTTTAAAACAAAATTTCCAGACGCGCGTGTGTGATGGAATTAGGAGTATGTGGTGGTGGTAGTGGTGGTGGTGCTGGTAGAGGTGGTGATGGTGGTTGTGGTTGTGGTGGTTGTAGCAGTGGTCAAATACATGGTGGTGGTGGTAATGGTGGTGGAAGTGCCATAATATTTTTTAATTATATTAAAAATAAAATAATATATTTAATGATAAGGGTAGTAAAGGTATAAAAAGATAGATGGGGTGTTTCCTATAAATAATTATTTCATTAGGTATTTTTTATAAAATAAATTATTGGAGACTACATTGGACAATTAAATATTTTTATTAGGCTTCCTTTAGCAAATACCCCAATCCTTATTTTGCTCAAATAGTAATGAGAGTACTTTTTTCCAAAAGCTTATATTGAAGGTAACGAAACTATACGGATTGTCCAACCAATCCCGAAAATGAAAAATACAAAGAAGTAAAAAGAAATAAACAACAAAACAACTAATACAAAGTGCACAATATCGGAACATCAACACCCTCTCGTAATGCACCAAGTGAAACCACAAATTTAAACAAAAACACTCCAAAGAGTCCCAAAAAATGATAATTGAGAAGATGATTTCAAACCTCGAGAAGAGAGGAAAAAGTCAACTACCATTTTAGCGTCCACGGGGAGCAAGACAGTTGAAAATAATTCTATGATTCTAACAAGTATTGCAAAAAATCGTGGCTCTTGGTAGTCCTCAGATCAACAAACATTCCACCAACAAAGGTGAAACAAACGGAAACATTACAAAGAGGAGTCGATAAAGCACACAAACACCAAGCAACCGCCGTCAGCCACCACTCTTCCCACCAAAAACTAGTCCGGACCTAGCCTAAACAAAAACGGAGCCGTAAAATTGACAAATAAACGGCAAACACCCGCAATTTCCAACTTGGAAATCATAAGATGTATATGTAAAAGCTAGTAAAGAGAAGCATATTAGCAGCCAACAAGCAAGAATAGACTCAACAAACAGGAAGACCACAAACACTCACAAAAAACAAAGCCACCCAAACTGAAAACACACATGCTAAAGCCTCGACTACTCCAAACCAACAGTGCCAAATAATCTCAAACCAATGATGAATGGCAAACACAAATGGCCAATAAAAACTAGCACCATCAAGAATAAAGCAATAAAAGCTAACACAACAAACGATGAGCATTAAAAACAAGAAGTTACCAACTCTGACCTAAGAAAACCAATAAGTATCGAATGGAAAATAGCCCTCCAAAACAGGATCGCGGGAGCCAAAGCCAAAACAGAACCATAAAGCTTCGCCCCAAATACCAACACAAGCGTTAGCCCAGTGCAGAAGAAATCGACCCAGCAAAGCCCGACGAAAACCCTACCTAAAACCCCATTTGTAGATCTAATCCAAAACAAACAAAGTACTGCCATGGCCAAGGAAAACCGGATCAGTACAATAGCACAGGAGAGGCTAAAATAAGGAAGGCAACTAAAATGGAAGAAAAAATCTAGTGGAGAGGCAACATGAACAAACACCAAAGGAAAAGAGAGACAACATATTAGTAAAGAAGAAATAAAGAAAAGTAAACGTAAAGATAAGAAAAGAGAGACAAAGGAGGGGGGCCGCCGTCGCTGGAAAAGGAGGGACGGTTTGGCGACGGCGACAGATCTAGGTTTTGGTTATTTCAAATGGGAGGAGGATTATAGAGAGAACAGTTGAAAAAAAATACCTAATAAAATAAATATTTGTAGATATACTACCCTTATTATTTAATATATTATTTTATTTTAATATAATATTTATTATTTAATATTAAACAAATAATAAGGCACCTCCACCACCATTACCATCACAACCACCACCACCAATAACACCACCATGTAAAATACTCTGACTACTACTACAGCCACCACCACCACCTCCAACACCACCACTATCACCATCAATAACAATAACTGATTCCACCACACACGCGCGTTGGAGATTTAAAAAATAAATAAATTCATAACTAATTCTGGTGGCTGGTAGGGTGTGATAAAATAATGATAAATAAAGATAAGAACTATCTCCCTAACCAATCACGTTACTAACTGCAAGTATCACAGATCGTATGCAAGTATTAATAGTAAGTAAGATTCGTTCTCATGGACTTAGTGTGTTCTACGTATGAATTAGAAGAAAGCGTAGTAAGAATTAGTTGTGTAAAATATAAAGACAGTAAAATAAATATAAGTAATTAGAGAGATCATTAATGAATTAAAACTAATGCAATTATATAAAAAATGTAAGAATAAGATGAGATATAGCTCAGGTTTGCGTGTATGCACCTATCCTTCTATTTCTTCTACTAGTTATAAGGGTGATTAAAGCTCTTAAAGTAAGTAGCCAGGATTCTATATTCCTCCTAACCCCCTTCCAAGTGGACTTAGATGGTGACCTAACAATTACCAGGGGACTTGGGTAAGGGGACCCTGCTCAATGGTCGGTGGTTAATCTCAAACCCTAATGACTATCTAGTTATGCAAGCCCGTTAGGATCACTACCGCACACTAGACGTTTTTGTGGTGTTTCAACAATTAGACACCCCATCTGGCTTCTGGGTGACCATCCAACTACTATTAATAGGGTAGTCTGTACTCGTGCACTGGCAAGAACTACAGTCAGTACATCAAGGCACATAAAATTAATATAAAGTTTAAGAAGCTCAATCGATTTAAAATGGTTTTTCCCAAACAAACTTAGACAAAAGAAAATAGAATTCAAAAATTATACATATGAAAAGCCCAATCTATGTGAAAATTAGTTCATGCTGGAAAGAGATAAACTAAAATAAAGATACATACAGTCAACCTACTTCTCTTGATGTTGCTACTTGAAACTAAGAACCAATAATTAAGCAAGGACTAAGTTATGGTTTAGAACTAAGCAAGGACATGTTTACAATGATAAGAGGGTGTATTTATAGGTGTTTTCCAACCCTAGGTCTAAATATTAGAGTGGAAGGCAAGTAATTAGAATCCAAGTCCAATTCAAATTTGTTTCTAAAATATAGGACATGATAAACATCGTTCACTGTTTTGGTCATATTTCCTTCATTACTGGGCCGATTTTTTCCAACTTTATATCAAAATGACCGCGTCAGAAAGATCTATCTAATCTGTGATGGCTCATCCAAACTTGCAGCCGATTTGGAGTTATATTCACTTAAATGGACATAGCTGCAGAGTTGGTAGATTTATATGGCAGTTTTTCCTTTCCTAATTCAACTTTGCTTCCTTTTATCTCCTAATTTCTCATGTAACTTTTTTTCTTAACTCCTTAGAATTGATTTGACATCTAATTATATTCCATAAACCTTAAGTGTTTCACATTAACACACAAATTAAACCAAATATGCTAGAAGTGATAAATCATCAAATCAAGACACAAATTAAGAAATTATCTAATAACGGGAAAAAATTCCATAATAATTAATAAAATACACTTAAAATGATGTTTGAAACCTACATTAATATATTACAAATTTGGAGCCATCATATTCTAAAGAAGTAAAAAAACTGTATTTTTGGACAAGGCATATTAATATCTACGCCTATGATTTTTTTTTTCTAAATTTTTTTGATTTTTTTTTTTTGAAATCTTTTCGCAAACATAAAATTCATTGTTAAAAGAAATAAAAATTTGGTTCTTAACAATAAAATCCTTGTTCCGAAAATTGAATTCTTATTCCGAACAATAAAATTCATGTATGCAGAATAATTTCGATATTTATAAGAATGAATTACTTGTTTGGAAAAAAGAATTCATTGTTCAGAACAATGAATTTATTGTTCGAAACAATGAATTTCATGTATATGAAAAAAATTAAAAATTAAAAAAAATCTTTAAACGTAAATATTAATTTGTCTCGTCCAAAAATGATTTTTTTTTTAATTAATAATGATATTTTCTTTTTAAAAAAATGTCGAAGGAGCGTGTGCGATGGAATTTGTTGTTTTTGTTGTTGTTGTTATTGTTGGTGGTTGTGGTGGCGGTTGTGGTGGATTATATAAGGATATTTTTGTCAAGGGGTGTATTATTTTTTATAATTGATTTATCCAAGTTTTGATTATTTTCCAAGATCAATATTAAAAAGTAATATTTATTTATCTATTTAGTATACGAGGATTAAAAAAAATTGTTAACTTCTTTCAAAGTATGCTTATACTATAATACAACAAAAATCAATGGGAATTCTAGAAGCAGCTCATGAGATAACAAAGTATTAAGTTTAATAGAGAAATTATTACACCAATTCAAAAAAATGAAATTAGATGAATCCTTCGTAGGGGAATCTACTACACCATATGTTGGTCGTAGGTAGGGCTTTAAGAAAATTTCTAAGGTCTTCCAGGATGGACATGTACTTCTAATGACATGCGAGGTTGGGAGACCGTATTGCTTATAGAACAGTTGTAGAGTTAGTTTCAATAGTAACACTGGAAAAGTTTGATCTTTTACCACGTTCAAGACACGTCGGATGACAATAACTTTAGCTTCAAAACTAGAAGTGACCTTGATGTTATCGGCGGAATGAGTAATTAAGTCCCCCTTATAGTTACACATAACACTAGTAACACAGTCCTATTCGAATCTATAAGAGGCATTAACATTGAGTTTGGTGATATTAGGGGCTATTGGAATCTAATGGTAGGGATAAAGTGGATTTTTTTTACCAATGATGCTAGAGGAAGATGAGGGGTTGAAGCTTTTTCTCTTGTTTATAATTATTTTTTTGCAAAAACTACCGATTAGAATAAGACACTTATCATAGCATATAATGGGTATAATCAAACAAAAATTTATTTATAATATGTCAAATAGTCCATAAGCAAGCAATAATATTCGTTAAAGCATTGATTGTATCTGATACATAATTGAAAAAGGATAACATATTACACAATCAACTATTCTTACCCAATGAGAACTGGGGATCAATATCGCACCGTAAGGGAGATAAAAAGCAAAATTTCCTACTACATTCATATTAGAGACCAGGGGTTTCAGACTCTTTAAACAAATTTTACACAATTCATTATTAGACAATTTCCTGATGAATTTATTCTTCTCAACATAGAGAGTATTCATCATGACTATCCACACAAAAAAAAATAGAGGGTATTGGAGATGACCAAATATGTTTAAAGAGATTTTGATGAATAGAGTGAGGGAAACTGGGATTATTGGGATACTTGACAAATAAGCCAAGTGAACTAGCATACCATGTTTTGGAAAAGTAGCTTCCATGTTCACCAAATGACTAAAGAAGTTTTGCTTGTTGTTATATACAGGGAATTTTGAGTTTCAAAATAAGCTCAGCTTGTGCCCCCCTAAACAAGTATTTAATCACTTCAACTTTCCAAGTCTTAGTTGAATTTTTAATATGGTCTACAACAAACTTAGAAAAGTCGGGCTCATCATTATAGCAGGGTTGTTTAGGTAAAACTACCTCAATCCACTTATCATCCCAAATGAGGGTGTTATGATCATCTCAAGGACTTTTATAACATGGGATATTATAAAATCTTTGGCCTTAAGAAGGTCGTTCCAAATACAAGATGAATTTCTAAATTTTGGGCTTTATCAAACTCAACATCATGAAAACAAATACCTTTTAGGACACAACCAACAAGGCAATCTAGATTATTAAGGATATACCAAACTTGTTTAGAAACATAGGTTGAATTATAAGTTTCTAAGTTTTTAAGGGTGGTTGATCCATGGGGTCTTGGTAACTAGTTTTATGGCTCATAGGAACCTTGTGGCTAGATTCTTCTTTAAAGAGACCACTACCAAGTTACCAAATACTAAAATACCCTCAAATATAACAAAACCCATATAAAGCCAAAAAACAAGTGACAATAATCACGGATCACCAACTAAATAACTCATTAGGCAAGTCACTGCGTTTTGAGTCACTGAGTATCATTACTGTTCATCTTCTACCAACACCACCCCCAACGCAGCCACCTAGGGTGTACTCAGTGATTTTCACTCAATATTAGTGGTGGGATCAATGTCTAGAGTTGTAACATTGATGAGAGCAATTCATGAATTTAGTGAAAGTATTGTGTGTAGAAGCAATTGAGCCATTGAGGGGTGGTAGCAACAACTTATAGTAAAGGCAGCTCATCATCTGGTTAATACGGGGGAACACAAAAACCTACAAGATCATGATGGACCAAGCAAGATATATTTACTCATATAAAAACTATGTATATTCTTGTTACATCATTTCCTGTTTTACTTATCTTTCTCTTTCTGGTACCCAACCAACTCTTTTTAGACAGATCTAGAATGAATTTCAGGGGGGGTTGTCGAAAATATAGAACAACTTACAGGGTTCGGGGAGTTAGGCCCGATTTTTTTTTGTGTTAATTTTAGGATTGAGGGGCGAATTTTTAGCCGGGGTTTGGATTTTAAACTCGGGGCGGGTTTTTGGCTTGGGGGGGGGGGCAAAAGACAATTTTCCTTCAAGATTTTTTGCTACAAAATTAATCGACCGTATCCCAGGGACGGGAACGATCTCCTCCCCCGCCCCCCTTCTAATCCGCCCCTGGGCATACTTCCTTACTACACCCAATCGTCTTATATATTCACTCGTGGATCACTCCAAAACACACTATTAGAGAATATAATCGTCTTTGTGTCGTAGGTTGCACTTTCAAATATCTTAATGTAGTCTCTTAGCGATTCTTCATTTTGCTAGTAGAGCTCCAAAAGGGATGACGAGTCTCCTTTGGAGTTGTTACTCTCGGTGAAGCGCGCCTCATTTCTCCGACTTAATTGTTCGAAGGATGCTATTGTTTTTTGCTCGAGCTTAAAGAGCTCTCCCTAACATGGTGGCGGGAAGGTGCGACAAAAGATGGTGTCGGAGTCGTTGATCAACTCCATGAGTCTATCGTACATATTAACGTGATGGTATAGAACGGTTGACTCGTCATAAGATGGCAGCTACGGCAACTGAAAATGATGAGGTATCGACACATCCAAGATCTCCCACGTAAAAGGGTTATCTTGGTTGCATCTTGCTCTTTAATCGTCTTTCACCATTAATGTTCTTAGGGGGACTTCTTGTGGTACGTATGGTTACAGGACCTCTATTGCGCTCAAAGGGTTGCGAGGGGGATCGTTCATTTTTGGCATTAGAGTTTTGGTTGGGGTTAATGAACAACTATATTGAAATTTGTCTTGGAAGGATCGACTCGTAAATGGTTTGTGGGGGATCGATTCCTCTACGTTAATCGGCGCTTTTTCTATCCCCGGTTTTTGCAGGGGCTTCTTCCTCAACTTCAATTAGTGGGCATGTCTTTATGTCAAGCGGTTGCGTTATCTGGGGTGGAACTACTTCCTACTCTTCTGGGGACTCGGTTTTGGGATTTCTCGAAATTCAACTTGAATATCTATATTATTTAGTTTATCTAAATTTGAGGTCTGGTAGTATAAAGATCGAAGTTCAACAAACAAAGTTAAACATCTAATATTTAACTCGACTTATTTACATTCCTAACTATAAGTTTCCCTCTATATATAGATATGGAAGAAGAAAACGCTTTATATATAAATAGAGTAATGATATATACCACTCAAAATCATACCACTCAATTATCACCCATAACGTGGTGTGAATTGGTTGGTAATAAATCGTTAATCAGATCAAACAATTAAATAGATTAAAGATTTATAGTCAACCAATTCACGCCACGTCATGGGTAGTATATTTAGGTGGTATAATTTTGAGTAGCATATATCATTACTCAAATAGAATAATGATATAAATAGGTGGACTAACAATGTAACAATTGTAACCGTTGGGAAGAACTAAAGACAATGATATTACCTAATTAAGTCCAACACATTTTAAATATCATTTACAATTTTATAACATAAAACCTTTTTTCATAATTCTTTGAACGCCTTGTATCGAATTGTTAGTAAATTGAAAGCCTCATGTCCAATAATTCTCCACAAATGGTTAGTAATTGAAAGCCTCGTATCCAATAAGTAAAGACAAGGTTAAAAAGAAGAATAAATAGGTGGTTGGAACAAGACGACCCTTGTCCAAAAAAAAAAACAAGACGAACTCCGTAAAGGGTATATGCATGAGAAGAGTAAGTTATTGGTTATGAGGAACAGGTTAAGGAGATGTGGGACAATATCAAGAGTAGCAACATTCAGAAGGCATTTCAAGAATTTAGTGAAAGTATTGTAAGTAGAAGCAATTGCGGGGTTGGCTAACTGCAACAACTAATCCTAAAGATGATGGACCAAACGTGCTATTTTTACTCTTCACAAAACTATGTATTTCCTGTATTATTTGTCTTTCCTGTATACTTCCTAATTACTACATCAACTAGTCTTAAATATTCACTCACGGATCACACTAAAACACGGTGTTAGAGAATATAATTTGTCCCGCCTACATAAAAATACCTTGAGTAACTCTGAATAAAGTATATGTTTACACGATGGAAGGGACATCAAAAGCAATAGATACTAAAGTCAAAACCATAATCATTGTACCATATATATTGCTATAAGTCTAAGACTTAGACAGCATAATTATAACAAAAAGAGACAACCCAAAACCTGCAGAACATTCACAAAAACATATCTGTAATTACCAAAGTGTAAAAATACGGTCACCAAGAGGCACGGGATATTTCTTCAAATTGCACCTCATATTTATGAACATTCACATTGAGGGTTTCAATCTCAGACTGGAGCACATTCTTGAAATCTTTTAATCGATTAAGCGCTGTCTCAAATGTCACAATATCTTCCTCTTGGAGAACACTCTTTGCATCTTTTAGTAGTCGATTAGTTGTGGTTTTCATTGAGATAATATCTTTCTCTAACTGAGTACACTCGAGTTTAGCTTCAACGAGTCTTTTAAAGTCAGGTGTGTCTAAAAACTGAAGTGCAAGTCCACGCAGATGGTTTACACGGGAACGTAAAAAGTCAACGTTCATACCTAATAACTCGAAGCTTTGGAGAGTCGTGTCCCAAATGGAAAAATCATCATGAGATGTAGAAATCACACAGCTTTGAATTGCATTAGCTATGTTAACTGTTTCCAAAATTATATTGGTCGCTAAGTTGGGATTACGAGTCATGAGATGCTCGTGTAAATAGGATTTCTTAGAGAGACAAAGCTCGTAGTACTTGTGACCAAGGTTACTTTCAGAAAGCTTAGAGTCTAAGGACATTCCGTTCACAGTAACAGAGAAACTCTTATAATCAACAAAATCCTTCTTACAAGTCTCCTACAATAAGAGAAAAGAGTTGACGAAGGTTAGTTGTATTATAAAGCAAAGAGTTAACTGATATAACTGTAAAGTACCAAGTCAACCATCCGTTTCTTAGTGCTCCCAGTGAAGATATCATTGTTTTTCCTCTTTATTGATACATTACCAACACCCTTGAGGAATTCTTCAATAATTTCCAGAATTCGATCACCATATTTGTTAATTATTACCCTGAATGAAGCCACAAGTGATGCATTAAAGTGTCTGCTGACTGACTAATTAATTAAATTAATATGTAAATTATCAAACTTACTTGCTAAGGCTGTTAATCTCAAGAAGCTCCTCTTTAGTTCTGGGTAATTTTTTGATGATTTGATCCAATGTAGTATTTCTAAACACAAGAAAGATACAAAAAGACAAGGTTCAAGAGCGTCCTTTTTATGTTCATAATACAATTTCTAGATCTACAATTCAAATAAGTGGATGAAAAAGTAAACCCACAAAAATATGTGGTACTCCATGACCCCTTCTCCAGCTTCCTTAGCAAAATCATCACGAACCATTAGTACTAGTAATGCAGAATAAAGCTTTGCTGAAGAAATCTAAAAGAAAAAACAAAAGAAAACTATAAGAGCATAGCCCATGAAGTTTAGGTAGATGTATGATACTAAATGAAAATGTAAAGTACAACCCTTTTCTTTGTCCTCACTGTTAAGAAATTATCTCTTCTCCTCTTTATTGATTCAGTACTATCTTCCTTATACAATTCTTTGAATGTAACTTTAATAGTTTCTAACACACGATCACCATATTTGCTAACTTTACCCCTGTATTAGGGCCAACTTGTACATTAACGTTTCTGCTCACTAATTACAAAAAAAAAATCATATATTATCAAACTTACTCGTCAAGGCCGTTAATCTCAAGAAGTTCCTCTTTAGTTATGGGTACCTTTTCACTGATTTGCTTCATTGTAACATCTCTAAACAGAACAAAGATACACAAGACAAGGTTCAAGCACATAATCAACATACACCATCGTAAACATAAACACTATCAATACGATTTATGAGCAAAACAATTTGACTCAGTATGTGAATCAAAGATATACATGAATTGTAATTTATCGTAATATTCAGTGATTCTGCATTCAAGTTAAGTTACCCTTGTAGTCTATTTAATTTATCTAGATATAAAAACCCATAATAAGACTAATTAGATAGCAATAGGCAAAGAAATGGCCTACTTCACTGAATCAAAATATACTTTACTCGTAGAGTCATAATCATACAAAAGTAAAACCTCACCTATAAGCCCACTTTTAATGTTCACAATTGATGATACACTAGTAAATCTACTCTTAAGGTGCATAAAAACTAACCTAAATATGTGGTACGGCATGTGCATAACCCCACCTTTCTTAGCAAGATCGTCTCGAAGCTTTCCTAATGCAGAAAATAGCTTTGCTGACAGATTCTTCAAGTACACACGAAGAAACAATAAGAGCACAGTCCATAAAGATTGGGTAATATAATATTATATGATGTAAAATGTAACATACAAAGTCAGCTTTAGATTGAGGTTGAGAATCCATTTCTGATGTCAATGAATCTTTTGCTGAGATAGCCTCTAACCTACTTTGTTAAACAGAGACAAAGATGAGGGGAACCTGTACCAATAATATTAAAATCATGATGATTACAACTTTACAATGTGATGCGAGAAGCATTTAGGTAGAGAAAATCAATTTCTGCAGCTTCACCCAATTTTAGGTCAATCTCATATACAAAATAAAGATACGAGCAAATAGCAAAAAAAGTCAATCGAGACTTTGATGTGATTATAGATTTGAAATACATTTCTGTGTGCAATGACTTCAACGTATATAGCTAGATGAAAATGAAAAATATACCTACATAGATTGCACTTTACATCAGAATACTGTGGAGGAATGGGTTGTACTGCATCAGCACAAATGTCCGGGCCTGCTACGATGGTGGTCCGACAGGATCCTCTCTCGGTGCGGCTGGGCTTGCTGGAAATTGGAAACCAAAATGTGACTAAAAAAATGGGATAAGAATGGGTTTAGACAAAGCTCTTTAATTGGCGGGAAAAGGATTTCAAATTTAGTAGAAAACAATAAGGGGAAAGGATTTAAAACTTTTCGTTAAAAGATAACTTTCTTTTAATTAATTTATCTATGTTTTTTGATTTTTTTTCCAAGATCAGAATTTAGAAAGGAGTATTTATTTATGGGAGATTTATTTATAAAGGCCAGGACAACTTTGTTTTTATAATAAAAGTTTTTCCGATGACTATTTAATTAAGTGGCAGCCGATTCTCCTATTAAAGGTGAAGCTTTAGGTATCCTCAAAACTAGTGTTATTGCTCGAGATTTCGACAACTCTAGAGTATTTATAGAGAGTGATTGCCAACAAATGATGCTCCCATTAGAGAAGAGACAGATTATTTCTATTCTCAAAATTTATAATATTATTAAAAGTATATACTTTATTTTCAACACTTGTAACTCTATTTGTAGATGGTTTAGCCGTTGGTGTAACAAAAAATAAGCTTCTTAGCAACATGAATGACTTGTGTTTTGACGCGTACCCAAATAGGTTAGCTGAAATAATTATAAACGAATCTATTTCTTCGGGAATTGGGTGACTTTAGTAATACCTTTTATCGTTTATTTAAGTAATATGGGGGAAAAAATTACTAGCAAACCAAAAAAGAAAAAAATCCTAAATCACCCTATCTTTTTTTCTTATTATAGTGAAAAAAAACAAATCCAATGTGGATGGACCATTCCCCAACATCGTCATACACCGCACCACCACCAGCATTTTAAAAACCGTTGTCGCCGTCATTTATGGACCTATCTTGGTGAGTGCGACGAGATTTCTTTTTGTTTTTTATTTTGCTGTGCGAGGGTGAGAAGATATTTCGTTTTGTTTTTTTTATTGTGATGATGATTGTTAAGAGATTTCTTTTAGTTTTTTCTTCTGCTGCGAGTGTGAGTAGAAATTTCATTTTATATTTTGTTCGAATGGTGATTGTGAAGAGATTTAATTTTGTTTTATGTTCCGCTACGAGTGTGAGAAGAGATTTCTCATTGTTTGGTTCCAATGGTAATTGTGAGATTTAATTTTATTTTATTTTCTACTGCAAGTGTGAGAAAAGATTTTTTTTTGTTTCAATGGTTAATGTGAAAAAATGTAGTGTGATTTTTTTTACAACCTCACTAGTTCAATTAATGGCGGCCAAATTGATTTCTTCACACAAACAAAGATTTTTTTTTGTTTTTTGATTTGGCGTGATCTTTAAAGAAATGAGAAGTATAGAAATGGCGGCCAAATTTAAGGATTAATTTTTTTTTTTTTAATTCAAGCTGAAGAGTTTTCTCTTTGTTTTTTGTTTCGCCGAATGTAAAGTAATTTCTCTTTGTTTTTTGACTCGACGAGTATGATGAGATTTCAATTTCTTTGGATATGGATCTGATTGGTACGTACCAAACAAATCCAACTGGTCTGTACCAATCAAAAATATTTGGTACGTACCAATTGGTAGTATAGAAGCGGCGGGCAATTGTTTTTGTTTTTAAACGATTACTTTTCTTTTTCTTTTTTTTTTGTTATGAATTTATTTAAAATTTAAGATTCATTGTTTTTCTATTTTTGATGTTTCTTTTCTTATACCGATTTTTGTGGACCTTAAACATTAGTTTGGAACTTACCAATTGGACCTTGATACGGTAGCTTGGCATGTACCAATTGGACATTGACACATACATTAACCTTGACATAGGCAAAACCCATAACACAAATGTTATTAGGGACCTAACATGCAATTATATAAAAATTGATTGTATAACAATCGTAAAACAAGCATAGGGTATAGAAATGTAATTGGTACGTACCAAACTAGAAAATATTGGTCTGTACCAAATAGAAAAAATTAGTACGTACCGAACGAATACAAACTGAATTGTGGTATAAGTGTAAAAAAATACAACCAGAAAAAACAAAATTAGGTCTTTTATTTATAGCATTTTTTTATTTGGGACTTTATAAGCATTATTTGTGATTGCTGATAGAAGAAGCTTACTTGCCGAGTATAAAAATGGAAGATTGAAATTTTTTCAGAACTAGGGTTTTTCAAAACTTCCCCAAATCGGTAGAAAGATTGAGTTAATTTGTTGCTTTTAACTTTTGTTTATTTATTTTGTATATTTATACTAAGGACATAAGTGATGTACCAAAAATACCCCTCAAAATTAGGGTTTAAATAACAATTTCTGAAAAATTGATTTTTTTTTTATTAGAAAAAGAAAATTAGGCGCGTGCACCCCACGATGTGACTTAACTGCAAAAATGGTTGAAATTCGTTAACAAGGGGCATCGAGTCACGAAAATAAATTTTAAGAGCCATCCAATCGTAAAATATTTAGGGGGGGCTAATGGTTAAAACAAGTATAGTTCATGGGTAGTCTATTTACTCATCTCATAATAAAATAAGGAATAATAATTAGACGTGCTGACAATTTCCACACGTCTTCCTCATTAAGCATTAATGTCAAGCATTAAAAAAATCTTAGGGGTAGTGTATTTATTAATGAGGAAATTACTAATTGGATCCTAAATCATAGGAATCTTATAAATTAGATCCCAAATACTTACATCTTCTTATAAGGTCCCTAGTTAACTTTATGCTTTAACCATTTTACCTTCATACCCCTTCTCTCTCCTGCTGATGGCTAAATCTCTCTTCTCTCTTATACATCTATAACTCTTCTCTCTCATACATCTTATGCATCTCTTACTCTTCTCTCTCATACATCTCACCGTAATACTCTTTACCCATCTCCTTCATATATCATATTTGAAATTTGAATTTCGAAAATCAAAAAGAGTCCACAGCAGAGAATATCACGGGTACGCGCACATCGGGGTTTAACTGGGTACAGACCCATTTTACGCGTAACTTTTTTTCATTCAGATGTGTATATTTTCTTTAATTTTATTAAGTCCTTCAATGGGCTGTCCATGTAAAAGTCTATACAACAACTAGATGGGTACGTGTACAATAGGAAATACGATATCATGGGAACGCGTACAATAGGACATACGATATCATGGGAACGTGTACAATAGGAAATCCAGTCTCATGGGAACGTGTACAATAGGAAATTCTGTCTCATGGGAACGTGCACATTGCGCCATACGGTGGAGGGTACGTGCACAGAAGCAATAGCAAGGATTTCTAAGTCGCTCATGGGAACGTGCACATTGCTCGATCTAGATGGGGCTGTACACAGATGCGATTTTTGGACTGTGAAGCAATAGGGAAGCATTATGTCCTTGATGTAATACAGTCTCATTGGAACGTGCACATTGCCAACAAAGAAACACCACAACATTGGGTTGTGGGGCTGTACACACTATGCTCTACCTGGGGAAAAAATAAAACAATGCAACAAAGTCAAAAACAGTGAACAGAAAAAAGGAAAAAACAAAGAAACTGTCTTAACCTTATATGGGTTCTTCACTGGCCGGAGATGGAGGTGTAGATCTGGCGGTGGAGAAGATCTGGGTCCAGGTAAAAGTCTAAATGGGTACAGACCCATCTCGAACAACATCTCGATGGGTACGTGTACAATATGAAATACGGTCTTATGGGAACGTGAACATTGTGCCATATAGCGTAACGGGTACGTGCACAGAAGCAATAGGGAAGAGATAAGTCCTTGATGTAATACAGTCTCATCGGAACGTGCACATTGCCAACAAAGAAACACCACAACATTGGGTTGTGGGGCTGTACACACTAAACTCTACCTGGGAAAAAAATAAAGCAATGCAACAAAGTTAAAAACAGTGAAACATAAAAAAGGAAAAAACAAAGAAACTGTCTTAACCTTATATGGGTTCTTCACTGGCCGGAGATGGAGGTGTAGATCTGGCGGTGGAGAAGATCTGGGTGGCGGCATTTCGTCAAGAGAATGTACCCACGACATTTCACTGGGTCTGTACCTAGATGGGCCTGTACACACCGGTGACGAAATAAACACAATGAGTGGCAGTGGTGGTGAATCTGGAAAATCGATCTTGGCAGATGCAGGATGGAACCAACGGCGACGCAACATGGCTACAGTGCAGCAGAGTCTTCGTCTTCTTCGCTGTTGCAGCCGTGGTCAGAATGGAGGCGGAGCAGATCTGGTTGTTCTTTAACGAATGGAGGCGGAGCAGACAGAGTAGATCTGGAATCGCAGCAGTGGAACAGAGTTTGAACGGAGAAGGACGCGTTGATCGGAGAAATACAGTCTCATGGGAACGTGCACATTGCTCGATCTGAAATGGCGCTGGTGTGGTCAGAATGGAGGCGGAGCAGATCTGGTTGTTCTTTAACGAATGGAGGCGGAGCAGACAGAGTAGATCTGGAATCGCAGCAGTGGAACAGAGTTTGAACGGAGAAGGACGCGTTGATAGGAGAAATACAGTCTCATGGGAACGTGCACATTGCTCGATCTGAAATGGCGCTGGTGTGTTTCACTGCTGTTGTGTTGCTTGTGCTGCTGTTGTGCGTTGGAGGTGCTGCAACGGTGGTGCAGTTCACAGGAGTGAAGAAGAGAGTCGGTGGTAGTGGCTCTGTGATGATGGTGACTCGCTGGTGGTGGAGATGGAGGCAGTGGTGGTGGATCTGTGATGATGGTGACTCGCTGGTGGTAGAGATGGAGGCGGTGGTGGTAGATCTGTGGTGATGGTGCCTCTATGGTTCTTTGTTGTCACTGCTGGTGGGGGAGGCGGCACTGGTGGGAAGGAGAAAGGGAGGCGTCACAGAGAATAGAGAGAGAGAAGGTGGGGAAAGGTGGAGAGAGAAGAGGGAGAGAGGGTTTCAGTTGAGAGAGAAGAGAGTGGGTGGGAAATGAGTTTCTCGTACTATAATAGGAATGGGGATTGTGGGTTGTGGTTTCACTGTGATAATAGTATAGAGGGAGGGCATTTTTGGGTTTTTTAGGTATTTAGTTGGCCAGCTACATACTAGTTAGAAGTGGGGACTTATTTTATAAACTTGTATGTTAGGAAGGCTTCTTTTTATAATTGTCCCTTTATTAATCTCACAATAAAATAAGGAATAATAATTGGACGTGCTGACAATTTCCGCACGTCTTCCTCATTAAGCATTAATGTCAAGCATTAAAAAATCTTATACAGTTTATAAGACTTATGCTGCATATGTGCATAAAGTCATAACACAAATCATTTCGTCACCTTACAGAAAAGAAAATGCCAAACTCATCAGAATCCTCCAGCCCCGCCATGTCTGTGGTTGGTTATGCCTCCAACACCGGCGTTGACCACCTCAGCACCCTACCGTTTTCCAGTATGGGTCTCACAGAAAACAACTCAGCAACCTATATATCATCAACAAATCCATGCCTTGATTTCTTTTTTAATATACTACCCGATTCACCCCCTCAAAGTTTAACTCGCTTCTTACAAGAAGCTTGGTCCCAAGACCCTTTAACTACCTTAAAACTGATTTGCAACTTGAGGGGAGTAAGAGGTACTGGGAAAGCTGATAAAGAAAATTTCTACACTTCAGCCCTTTGGTTGTATCAAAATCATCCCAAAACACTAGCTTCTAATGTTGAAATCTATGCGCTATTCGGCTACTTCAAGGATTTATTGGAGATCCTGTACAGGATTCTTGAAGGACCCGAAAAGAGAAAGGAGAGAAAAAAAGAATGGTTACAGAAGAAGGGGAATAAAGGGAAAGGGATAACAAGAACATTTTATTTTCTTTCGAGAATGAAAGACAGGGCAGGAAAGCATACCAGAAAAGCTATAGAATTGCAGAGGTTGAGAGCTAGAGTACCCAGAGAGAAAAGGGTTGCTGAGAATATGGAGAAAGTCAAAGTTGATATGGCGAAAGCTAGAGCATTGCGCAAGGAAAACAAACTCAACATGGCTAAAAGGGCTAACGAAAGGTACAAATCTGATGAAAATTATAGATTTTTGCATGATGAGATCTCGAATTTATTTGCAAAATTGTTGAAATCGGACATAATGTTTTTGAACTCCGGTGAAACTAATAAAATTACTCTAGCTGCTAAATGGTGTCCAAGTATTGATTCTTCATATGATAAGGCTACATTGTTATGCAAAAGTATAGCCGAGAAAATATTTCCGCCCCAAGAAAATGAAGGGGTAGATGTGAATAGGTTGACAAATAGATTAAGGAAAGAAGTGCTTGTCCCATTGCACCAAGCATTGAAATTACCAGAGGTGTATATGAGTGCAAAGCAATGGGAGTCAATTGAATATCAAAGGGTTCCCTCTATTGCCATGAAGAATTACACTGATATTTTCTTGCACAGAGACAACACGAGGTTCAAGGAGTATCTTGCGAAAGTCAACGCTGGGGATGCAAAAATTTCTGCTGGGGCTTTGTTTCCACATGAGATAATTAATTGTTTGAATAAGAGTACTGGATCAAGAATTGTTGCGGATTTGCAATGGAAGGGAATGGTTAATGATTTGCTAAACAAAGGAAAGTTAACAAATTGTATTGCAATTAGTGATGTATCAGGGAGCATGAAGGGATCACCAATGGAGGTTTCAGTGGCTCTAGGGCTACTAGTGTCCGAACTAAGCGAAGAACCATGGAAGGGGAAGTTGATTACTTTCAGCAAAGATCCTGAAGTTCATGTAATTAAAGGAAAAAGTCTTATTGAGAAAACAAATTTTATTAGGCAGATGGATTGGGGAATGAACACTGATTTTCAAAAGGCTTTTGATAAAATATTGGAGATTGGAGTGAATGAGAATTTAAGTGAAGATAAGATGATAAAGAGGGTATTTGTGTTTAGTGACATGGAGTTTGATCAGGCATCAAGTACTCCCTGGGAGACTGATTACGAGGTGATACAATGGAAATTCAAGAAGAAAGGATATTTGAAGGTGCCTGAGATTGTGTTTTGGAATCTGAGGGACTCAGTTTCTACTCCAGTGACTGCTACAGAGAATGGTGTAGCTTTAGTTAGTGGGTTTTCAAAGAATCTTTTGACTCTCTTCTTGGAGGAAGGTGGAGTTATAAATCCTCAGGATGCAGAAGAATCCAAAGAGAAGATGAACCCAGAATCTGTAATGGAGGCTGCTATATCAGGCGTATTGTACCAATTACTAGTTGTGTGCGATTGATCCAGAAGTGAATTTGTTTCTAAACATTGTTTTATTGCACAACACAAAGTTGTGAAATCAATCTTTTGTCTTAATATATTTCTGGAGAAGTGCTGGATTTTTTTTTTTTTTTGTAATTTCCCTATTAATCGTCAGAAGTTTGAAAGCGAGCTATAGGTAAAGGTATTCGTGTAACTAATTTCGTACTACAGGTCTATATATCTTGCAAACATTGCAAAATAGGTTCTCATATTGTGCAAAATTGCACTTTAGAAGCCTACGTTATATAAAGATTGCAATATAATACAAGTACTAATATAAATTTATTTAATAAATTATCATATTGTTCCGCATACATTAAATTAAAATACCTTGAGTAACTCTAAATAAAGTATATGTTTAGCGGATGGAAGGGACATCATAAGCAATAAACTAATTAAAGTCTAAACCATGCATGATCGTTGTTCCTGCTATAAGTCTTAGACAGCATAATTATGAAAAAGAAAAGAGTACCTCAAAACCAGAACATGTAGAGTTATACAAAAAAACATACATGTAATACCAAAGTGCCTCGTCACCACGAGGCACGAGCTATTTCTTCAAATTTCAACTCATATTGATGAACACTCACGGTGAGGGTGTCTATCTCAGACTGGAGCTTATTCTTGAAATCCTTTAATCGATTAATCACCATCTCAACTGTAATAGCATCTTCCTCTCTAAGCACACTATTCTCGTCTTTTAGTAGTCGATCAGTTGTGGTTCTAAATGAGACAATCTCCTTTTCTAAGCGAGTTAGCTCAAGTTTGGCTGCATTGAGTCTCTTGAACTCGGGTGTGTCTTGAACTGCTGCAAGTCCACGAAGATGGGTTAAGCGAGAAAGTAAAAAGCCAACCTTCAAGCCTAGTAACTCGAAGCTTCGAAGCGCCCTATCCCAAGTCTTGAAATCATCATCTGATGTAGAAATCACACAGCTTTGAATTGCATTAGCTATGTGAACTGTTTCTATAATTATTCCGCTCGCTAATCCGGGACAAATACATGATAGGATATGCTCGTGTATATATGATTTCCGAGAGAGACAAAGCTCATAGTAGTTACGAAAGAGGTGACTTTCAGAAAGTTGCGAGTCTAAGGATATCCCGTTCACAATAACGGAGAAATCCTTAAAATCAACGAAATCTTTCCTAGAAGTCTCCTACAATAAGAGAAGAGTTCATGATGATTAGTTATATGATAAAACAAAGAATACATGATATAACTAGAAAGTACCAAGTCGGCATCTATTTCCCTCTTTATTGATTCAGTACTATCATTACGATCTCCCTTGTAAAATTCTTTAATTGTAGCTTCAATAGTTTCCAAAATGCGTTCACCAAATCTGCTAGATTTTACCCTGAATTAAGACAACTAGTGCATTAACGTGTCTGCTGACTAATTACAAAAATATTTATTTTTAAATCAAACTTACTTGCATATGCCGTCAATCTCAAGAAGCTCCTCCCTAGTTCTGGGTACCTTTCTGCTGATTTGCACCAATGTAGCATATCTAAACAGAACAAAGATACAAAAAGACAAGGTTTTAGCAAAATAAACATACACCATCTGAAACATAAGCACTGTCAACACCCTATGATACGGGTAACCGATATAAAAGTTGTTACAATAACAAAAAGTAGTTAGAGCAACTTATAGATACATACATAAGTATATCACATGTAATAGTGATCTTAGATCATAATCAATACAAACACACTTATTTAACCTTCTTCTCTCTTTCTCCCTATCTCTCTCTAGCTAGATCTCAATCAGGCCTGTTTCCATCATTATATGATTTACTAGCAAAACTAGTTAAATAAGTATGTTAATTAAAGATATCCATGAAATGCGATATGAGGTACAATAAATTGATTTGGCAGATTCCACTTGTATATTGCAATCAAGTTTAATTACCTTGGCTTACTGTTTCACTTATCCAAAAATGGAAAAAGGCAAGCATGGCATACCTAACTGACTCCATAATAAGGTTTCAATTACAGTTACAATAATACCAACATTAAAGAACTCACCCTATCTACATGGTCTGCTTAAATTCTCAGTGAAGAAAAACAGTGACTTTTATTCTCGTCAATAATGTTGTTTATGTCATTTCTACTATCGCGCTTTTAATGTTCATGCACAATACAAATCTAAATCTACTATTAAAGTGTGATTCACGTAATTGCATAAAAACTAACCCGACTATGTTGTATGACATGATCTTTTCTATAGCTTCACTAGAGAGATCGTTTCGAAGCATTCGTAATGCAGAATAAAGCTTTGCTGAAGGATTCTAAAAGGACACACAAAAAGGAAACTATAAGAGCATAATCCATGATACTATATGAAGCAAAGAGTTACATGATGTAAACATGTAAAGTACCAATTCAACCATCCTTTTCTTTGTGCTCTCAGTTAAGAAATCATCGTTGTTGGCATCTCTTTTCCTCTTAATTGATTCAGTACCATCATCATTACTGCCATTACTAGTAAGATCTCCCTTGTACAATTCTTTGATTGTAGCTTCAATAGTTTCCAATACGCGTTCTTCATATTTGCCAACTCTTACCCTAAATTAAGCCACTAGTGCATTAACATGTCTGCTCACTAATTACAACAACATTATTCAGACTATAGTATAATTAAACTTACTCGCTAAGGCCGTTAATCTCATAAAGCTCCTTTTTAGTTCTGGGTACCTTTTCGCTGATTTGCTGTAATGTAGCATCCCTAAACACAACAAAGATATAGAAACACAAGGCTTAAGCAAAACAAACATACGCTAGAATGAAAAAAACCATAATATAGAGCTAATCACATATTCAACATACACCATCATTATCTATACTTTATTTCTTGGCAATAATGTTGTTTATGTCATTTTTATAATTCCTCTTTTAATGTTCATAATACAATTTTAGATCTACTCTTACAGTGCAATTGACATAAGTGCATGAAAGCTAACCCAAATATGTGGTCCGGCATGATCCCATCTCCATTTTCCCTAGCGAGATCACTTCCAAGCCTTTGTAATGCATTATTCAGCTTTTTGTACAGATTCTAAGTAAACACATAAAAAAACAATAAAAGCATCAGCCCATGAATAATATAGATATACGATACTATATTAAGCAAAAAGTTAGATGAGGTAAAAATACCCAGTCAACTTCAGATTGAGGGTGAGAATTCATTCCTGATGTCAATGAACCTTTTACTGAAGTAGACTCAATTAACCTACTTTGTTTGGATGATTCAACAGATGAGGGAAACCTGTAAGAATATCATGAACATCATCATGATTCCAAATATATAATGTGATGCAAGAAGCCATAAAGGTTAGGTAGATCTTATTATAGCAATTAAAGCTACAAGCAAATAGCAAAGCAAGTTAATCAAAATTCTGAAGCAATTATAAATTAAAAAATATTTTGAGTCCAATAACATCAATGTGTATATATAATTATATAAAGCTAGATGATAATTAAAAATACACCAGCATAGTTTTTCATCACGAATATGGAAAGACATAGTGTGCAAGTGCATGGTATACAGTGATTTGTATGACTGGGATGAAATTATATTATGGGGAACTGAAAAATGCAAAAAGAGGAGCTAGCCTCCAAGCACGGATCTTAAAAAACAGCCTTCACAGCTTGTGTCTACACCAAATGGTGTGAAAGAAATAATAGAGTTTTAAAACCGATGATCAAATTAAAGAAGAAGTAAAATTTGCGGTTTATGCATCATGTCAAGGTGTGGGAACTTTGTAAACAATAGGTTGAATAGAGTGCTTTCCAATAACTGGGGCATCACTAAAGATCTTGATGAGTAATTAGGGTTTACCTTGTTATTAGTCTAATAGTTTACAAACATTGTAAATTTTTTGAAGTTATTATGGAATGAAAAACTGCAGAAGAAAAAAAAAATGGACCGTACATCGGAATATTGTGGAAGAATGAGTTCATGAGTTGTACTGCTTCAACACAAATGTCTCGGCTGCTATGATGGTGGTCCGACGGGATCCTCTCTCCGGTGCGGCTGGGTTTGTTGGAAATCGGAAACCAAAATATGACAAAAAAAATGGAATACGAATTGTTTAGACACAGCTATTTAACCAGCGGGAAAGAATTTAAAATTTAGAAAAAAAAAAAGGAAAAGGAAATTTTTTTCTTACAAAATAACTTTTATTAATTATTTATCTATATTTTGATTATTTCTCTAAATTAATAATTATAAAAGATATGTCATTTATATTTATTTTGTCTAACTTTATTTATTCGCCTTATGTATAAAATTAGAAAAAAAATATTTATTAACTTTTCACTTTATAAAATTGTCACTATTCAATAAATATAAAATTATATTTATTTATTATACTATCCCTTTTTAACTAATAAATATCCAAAAAAAAACTAATTAATAACAAAGTTATGAGTAATGCTGGATATCACCCCAAATCGTATCACCTTTTTATTGCATCCTACTTGGACCAATCACAAAGGAGAGAGAAAATAATAAATCAGGAAAAAGAAATCATATGATTGGTTAATTAAAAATCCACCTAGGAGGTGATAAAAAGGTGATACAATTTGGAGTGATATCCAGCACTACTCTAAAGTTATTTATTTATTTATGATATTATTCCTTTCTAATTAGTTGATGGGAAAAAAGAAAGTGTATAAAAACAACCAATATTGAAATTTGTTTATGATGATATATTAGAAGCATTTAGTTACATATAATAAAAATATTTTTTAAAATATTAAAAGATATGTTTGGAATGTAAAATCATTTTAAGTATTTTTTTTAAATTATATATCTCTACCTTTTTTTAAATTTAAAGATCTAAAATAATTTTAAGAATTTAGAAATACTTTAAGTATTATTATTATTTTAAAAATAATCTTCAACGGCGTTTTTAATATATTTTTGTAGAAATTTAGACAAGTCAATCTATTTGAAGAGTAATATTAATAAACTATTCTAATAAAATACTTTTTATTTTCTAAATCTTAAATTTAAAAAAAATGTTTTATTTGGTTTAAATAACTTATTTCTTTAAAGGTCATTGTCCAGTGACATATATACTTTTGACAAAAAAATAGTGACATATATAACGTATTTATTCTTATTAAGTAACGTGCATTTTAGTAATCCTGAAAATAGTTTTTATTTCAAAAAATAAAATTATCCTCTTATAAAAACAATTCAAAGCATAATTTTACTACCAAAATCATGTGCAATCAAAGCATTTTATACTCATTGAAAATCTAAACAACTAAAAACGGTCTTTACATCTCCAACAAATTCATAAATTTTGAACCACAATCAAAGGCAAAAACAAGATCAAGTAGTTCATTGATTATTACCGTATTATATTACAGTTTTTGTATTAATAAAAAGAGTAATTGTTTATAGTAGCGTGTTAGATTTTATTTGGATTATAATTAAGTTTGCATGTTTAATTTATATAGAGATAGTTTTCCACTATATGAATTAAGAATAAGTGTCCCTGATCTTTGTGATCGGGTACCAATAACAAGCATGCAACAATGTGTGTAAATATCTTATAAACATCAGAAAGGTGAATTATGAGAATTTTAATCGCATAATAGTAGGTTGTGAGTTTTCACCTAGGTGTGTGAAACCTTAATGGAACATTGATGAGTAGCGAATGAATAGTGAGCGCGACTATGATGGGAAGGATTTGTTGTTTATCATTTTTGCGTGTCTGAACGTCTGTTCCCTCCGTTTTTTGAAGGATTGAAACCCAAGATATGGTCTTATATAGGAGAACAGAGGGGAAGTTATACAAACTAAAAATATAGTGAGAATGGACATGCACTACTACTTTGTGCATTCTGTCTTCAATAGAACTATCCTCAAACTAATTCGAGTGTCATCGAGAAGAAACCTTTCCTTTAGAAACTAATTAACCATTCAATTTCAATACATGTATCCATACTTGAAGCATTCAAAAACCGACATATAATACTCAAACCTTGATACATTTGGTATTCATCGTTGTATCAAGCACTGGAATGGACAATCTACCTAACTTAGAGTGTTACGATTGTGTTTTATGAGTATTTTGTAAATATTTATATTTAA
The DNA here is from genome assembly GCA_029959085.1 of Nemophila menziesii. Classification (NCBI taxonomy): domain Eukaryota; kingdom Viridiplantae; phylum Streptophyta; class Magnoliopsida; order Boraginales; family Hydrophyllaceae; genus Nemophila; species Nemophila menziesii. The sequence continues at coordinate 19,891,179 of JARWIR010000007.1, read as the reverse complement.
AAAGACGGAATTACTGATGATTTTCCTTAAATTTGAGTAGGATTACTATTTAAAGTTTGATATACATAATTCGTGATTTATCGTACAATTTAGTGATTTAACACATTCCATTTCTACACTGCATCCAAGTTAAGTTACCTTTGTTTTTGTTTAACTTACCTAAATATGGAAACCCATCATAAGACTAAGTAGATAATTATAGGAAAAGAAACGACCTACTTCACTGAATCAATAAATAAATATCTCGAAAAGTCAAAATTATACCAAAAGTAAAGAGCTCACCTTCCACGGTAGGTATTTTAAGGCGTTTTTATACAAAAGCACAAGCAATGATGCAATTGATCACGATCATTATAGGATAAGAGCCATGATATGCAAGGGGGCATATGAAGGCTAGTTTGAAAAGACGTCGAGACACCAAAATAATCACCTAGTGTCTAACTTCAAAGTACAAACGATCTCGTGATGAAACTCGTTCTGCCAATCCAACTTCAATGGATACTCATGAATGATTGAGAATGAAATAGAAGACTAAACAAAAATCATTGGATAGCCCAAGAAGTCTAGCTTAACCAATATTCAATCAAAGGTCGTACGTAAACGTTCTGTGAATTTTTTTGAAACGTCGACATAGACAAAATATTATGCCCGATTGTGGCAAATTTCATGCTTCATCTTGCCCGGGCCAAGTGAAGTTCGCATCAGCCAAGTAACCTCTGTCCATGAATATGCATTTTGTACATATTTGGGTGTGAAAATCGAACTGGTTACAAAGCCTATATATGGTTAGATCATCATTCTGTTTCTAGGCTTTCTCTTTGTAGGATGTTTGACATCCGGGAGATGAAATTTTGACCTTAATTGGTTGATTATAAGAATTCAGACATAATAAAGGGAAATATAGAAACCTGTTTACCTACATTACCTAATTACCATTTCAAAGTAAGATTAAGTTGAGCATAGATTATTGGTGTTTGCATTATTGGGTTATGAACGCGTAATTAGTTATTATTATTATTATTATTATTATTATTATTATTATTATTATTATTATTATTATTATAGTCCTTTTGAGAATAAATTAAGTTTTGAGTTTAGTTCATAAGTGAACGTGGTGGTCATGTATTTACTTATTGGAATGCTCAATTGTTGGCCTAAAGGGCATATTTTGATCGATAAAATTGTAAATTGATATGCTTAATCACACGCGTGTATTGAGATATGTGTATAAGGGAGGTGTCATCAATTAAGACTCTATATGATTTTTTTTTAGATTTTAAAAGTAACGGGGTTTCAACTAGGATTCTAAAGAATCATTTAAAATCCAGATGTTTTCAATTACGAGTCTAAAGAATCATTAAAAATCCAGATGTTTAATCGAGAGTTTTTAAAATACTTTAGAATCTAATGGTTTTATAAAATCTTTGACTCTTAAAATTTATTGGATTTTATAAGATTCTTGAGCTAAGTTATACATAAAAAAATACTCTACAAATCTCAAGTTAAAAAAAAAAAAAGTTTCCAGCAAAAAGAAAAATGCCTCCAAGCTACTAACCCACAGGTAAAAAGAAAAACTCTTCGTTCGATTTTCTTTTTCTTTCTTTCGATTTTGATTCTTTTTTCTATTTTTCGTTCGACTTTATTTTTCTTTCTTTCATGGAACAAATGATAATAAGATATCTTACCATATCACCAGGTGTATTTGTTAATTCACCTAAATGGGAATATATGCATTATGTTAAATTCAATTTGTGAAGAAAATATAATTAAATATATTGTCGACTGTTTTCAGTTTACCAAAAAGGTGTATTTGTAGTTTCTGAAATATTACAGGGGTATGGTCGGTTGTGTTACAATAACTGATTAGATATGTTAAACCATTGATTAGTAATAAAATGAGAAACTTTCATGTACTACATGTTATACAATCACACTTCACACTACTACTCATTATAAACCACTAATTAGTTATCTTCTATTAGGCCTCTCAAGTGAAGCTGGATCATCAACGACAAATTTCAGTTGTAAAATGTTGAGGGGAAAAAAGAAAGTGTCATTTTAGGGGTAAAATCAACATTTTTCAGTATACAGGCTGATAACTAGGAGGTGTGAAATTATAGATAGAGGGGTGTGTTTAGAAGTTGAAAAGGTTTAGAAGAACTGCAAAAGTAGTTTTTTTTTTTTGCTATAGTTCGGGGGTGATTTTGCAATTAGCCCATGATTTGTGTTAATTAGTTTCTTTAGATTTTGAATTTCATTAATTATTTTCAGGAATTTCATATAATTGTAGCTTCTACGGTCATAGAGCAAACATAGCGAATCTCCAACACATCAACTCACTTTAGATACAGTTATCGAGGTAATAATCTTCACAACCTTGATATTTTACTTTTTGCAAAATATATAAGGACCTATAATGTAATTCATTTTGTAATCAAAAACTACATATTCGTGATTAGGGTCTTTATTTAAATAAAAAAGGATAAGCATAAAGCTTTGGGGTCGTAGAAGTCGGTGAAAAAAACTTAAGGACTAATTCTTCAAAACTGAATGTAACAGGATATTCTCATCTGTTCAATGATGCGGCTATAGTGGAATCCCTCTCAACTTTATACTCTTAGTTCTATTCCTCTTTCAGAAATTTAGGACTTCACCTGCTTCCTTTTCTCTCCTATAATGAGATTTTTGGGCGCTTATTACTCCCACGGTAATACTATACGGTATCATAAAGTATTACTCTGGAATATTGAAGGAAAATTCACCCCCATAATATCTATCTCTTCTTCTTGGAAACGAAAAAAAAGGATGGCTTTTGCTTGGTGGTACTGCTCTTTGCATCACATGTGAGCCATAATAAACAATGATTTGTAAGTATATTATATATCCTAATTTTATTGTTTTGTCTTAATTACTTACTTAAGTTGTCGATATTGTATTTTTGCAAGCTGAAAGAGCATCACCAAGGCCAGGAAATGTTGGTAGCAGTCCTCTGACCAACGATCTTTCAATCTAGCTAGCCAAAATTCTTTGTTCACCTCATTCTTTCTACAACTTAAATATGTATATTTTTTGTAACCTTTTAGTTATTTTTATTTAAAAATCCCATATGTACTTAAAAATATTATTTTTGTGTGAAAGTAAATATGTGTACAGTGTTCCATTTTTATATAAAAACTTATTTTTTTGTGCATTTTTTTTATGTTGATAGACTTTTGTTTTTGTTCTATTATTGTATAAATTGCATTATTGGCCCTTTTTTTATCCTGTCTTTCTAGAAAATCTGTAATTTTTAAGAAGACGGATCTTAGATTCTTAGACGAGTGGAATAATACTTACACAAAATTGTGAACTATAGAACAAAAATCTTAAATCTCAAAACATGAAATCATGAATCATGAGACATAAAATTTATATTAAACTTTACAAATGTATCTTTTGTTTTAACTTATACAAGATAAAATAATAAACATATTTAAGTGCCTCCAGGTTAAAATATGTCCAAAAGAGCTCAAATTGTTGTTAACGGGAGAAGAAACTGTATTTCAACTCACAAATAGTTGGCATCTGCGGCTGATCTTTTTTATATCTTGGATACTCTTTTTGCTCCATATGACTTAGATCGCGGAGAACGAAAGTATGTCTAGAATGGCTCAGATCGTTGTTGGTGAATTAAAGTACATCCAAAATGGTTCAAATCATTGAAGGGATTATGGGTTTTCTCGATTTATTATCTCGGAGGCGACTATGCGTCATGCAAGTCCGGGTCCAGACCTAGACCCACTCTGCTACATAAATTGGAGAATAAATAGAGACAGATTCTCACTTATGAATGAATAAAATTGTGTTATGAAATATATCATTCCTATGATTATTCTGAATCACGTATTTAAGATTCGCTTTAATTATATGGAAACATTCAATATATTGTAAGCCTCACGTTGTTGAAGCAGTGGGTCCTCACCTGTGCTCGATACGAATAAATACCACGTTTACGATTATTGTATTCTAATTTTCTATAATTTAAATTTAATTTTCTTTAAATAGTCGTAATTTATAATATATATCACTTTTTTCTACATAATTCACTAGATAAAGAGAGTCTACGATCTCTCTAATATCCAAATATTACTCAACACCTTTGAAAGTTCCGTATTTGATTCATACTGACCACCTTCATTTAATTTTTTGTCGTCCCAACATTAATGGGACCTAAGTTTGATTGTTTTCAGCGGAACAAATTTTTTCTTGAGTATCTTCAGATACGGGCAATACATAGTCATTATATATAGAGGTATTGCTTGATGTACAAATTGGTACTAAAAAATTACAGACGGAATGAAAGAGAAGTCCATAAAAACTCGTCTAATCATGGTTTGAGAACGTCTAAAAAATAGACGTCTATGTAGACCTTCAGTGTTAGATTGATGTAATAACCAACTACACCATGAAACGTTTGTTGAACGTTGTTCATCTCACTTTCATAATAACCATAAATATAACCACACATATAACAGTAGAATTTAAGGAATAATATTTAAATTAACCTTTGATTTTACTGGAAGTCTAATTAAACCATTTATAAAATTTTGGATGCTAAAAAACCAACAGACTAATCTTATTCACTTATTCCTATGTAAATTTCAATAGAGAAAGCACATTCTTAAGCATACCTGGTATGAGAATAAGAATGCTCAAGTACCTTTCTATCCCAATCATGTGTATTAGTTACTTAAACCTGCTTCTAATACCTTATTCCTTATTTGAATTAATCATAGAAAAGAATTAACACACATAAGATGGGCAATCGTACGAAAAAACATTCATTGAACAATAAACTGTTTTCGAAACCTAACTAAATATCATGTGAATGTAGACTATTTTGAGTTTAGGTCATTATGGTCACAGACTAAAAATTATAGTTTTATATATGTTCATAAGTAAAGCTTTTAGTTACTGTATAGTTTAATTGAGCAGCGTTGAAGGTCTTGCTTGCATAATATATTGTGTGAAAGATCTTTTCCATTCTTTGACCCAACACAGCTCCCATAGAATGATCGCTTGCATCAAACATAACCTCGAGAGGAATATTCCAATCTGGAGGCGTGACAATTAGAGTGGAGATGAGTTTCTCTTTGATGGCCAAGAACGCTTCTAAACATGCGTGACCAAATTTGAAGGCAAGATCCTTCTCAATCTCTTAGAAATTGATGTCTCCATTTTAGAAATTGATGTCTCCATTTTTGTGACAAAAAATCACATTGTGAGACCTATTTTTCTATTCCTTTTCTGCTCAGCTGAGGGATTTTCCCTATTATTTGATATAATCTCATTTCTTGCCTTATTTTGGGTGGTTGTCATTTGTATAGTTATTTGTACGTAATTTGTTTGTTAAATGTGAAGATTTTAGGTACATGGATGATATAAGATGACAAAACATGTATTATAAGTTTAGTAAAGAAGATCGAAGAAGAAACCCAAGAGTAAAGGGCGAAAGAAACCGGTTTTTAGAAAGTGAAAAAGCCACCAGCCAAAATTATAAAGTGGATTGTTTTCTATGCCATGCGAGAATGAAGAATAATTTGGATGAGCCCTTTAAGATTCATATAGGGTTTTGAATCACGGTCGCGTGGCAACTAATATTTTGCAATTCGGAGTTGTAACAAAGAAGTTATATATTTTGCAGCTGGCGTGACTCGAACCTGTCACCTCTTGGTGTAAAACAAATTTGAGATGGGCTAGGTCATTTTAATGAGTCCAGACTCCAGACCCACCCAAATGAATTTAGAATTGTAAATATCAGCTCCCATTAGTTTATTCTTATCTTTTGGCCGCCAGAGCAAAGAAGATCTAGAGGAGGAAGAAGCAACGCCGGAGCTTCATACAACGCATCTACGCTTTTCCATCTCTAAACCTTTTAGTAATTTAGTTTTATTCTTAATTTATCTATAGATTATTTCTAAATTATTTAATTCAACGGTTGTATTATGCTTGATTATTACATTCTTGCTTAAGATTAATACTTGTAAGAACAAATTGATTATTGTTTTGCTTTTAATTGCATTTGGGATATTTTTTTTAATTGAATTTGGGTTTAAATTATATTTCCATTATTTGAACTCGCGATTTAAATACTCTTGTGCTTGTGGCCAAAGTAGTAGGGGTGTGTGCGGGTCGGTTTTGTATAAAAAATGCTCAACCCACAAACCGCCCGTTCTTGTGTGGATTTTGAAAAATAAGACCCGCACCCGCCCAATACATTACTTAAACCACTGAGTTTCGGGTTAGGCGGGTTGCGGGTGATGTAGTTCGATAAGGAAGACGAATTTGTATCCATATTCATTTGGGGAGTCAAATTTATATTACAAATGAAAATTATAAAGAAAAATATTGTTTAGGATACACATATGCATTTCAAATCATTTGTGATTAAAAGATATAAAATGAGATTTTAGGAAACTAAATATATGAATTGAACAAAGAATACTAATAATATCATACTTGAAATGAAAAACATATTCATTAGGTAAAATATTATTGAAATATTGAGAGATTTCAAAATATTCTTTAAAAAGGGAGAGGAATAAAAAAAATGTAGAGTGAAAAGCACGTGACCCCCACTATATTATTTGAATAAAATGAGCAACACGATTTTTTTTAATTTTTATACTACAATGTAATCGAGTATATGCGGGTTTGCGGGTTTCAAGTTTAAAATCCACAACCCGCAAAAATGTGTATATTTTTTCAAAAATGTAAACCGCAACCCACCCAGTTAAAAACTAATCCGTATAATTTCGGGTTAGTGTGATCGGGTTGGTCGGGTTATGCGGGTTTTCTAACCCGATGCACACCCCTACAAAGTAGTAAGAGCCGTTGTAACCGAACTAACACCCAGACAGGGGGAAATATTATTGAAATAGGGTATGAATGCTTAGTGTGTTTTATCAAATGATTTAGCACAATAGGTAGTCACTTAAGGTAATATGAACGTGAAACAACCTGAAAGCCAAGAGACGATTAAGGATAGAATAAGTTTGCCAAGTTTACCCTTGTGGAGACTTAATCGCATTAGAGTCCTGACTAGTGTGAACATCAAAACCATTCACCCTTATTCATATAAATGCATTTCAATAGGATAGATTCTTACTAAGCATCCTTAGTTGTATCCTTTCGTGCATAATTAGTTTTATTAGTTTAGAAAACAAAACAAATATATTTCTATTATGTAATTCGAATTACATACTTGCATCTTTACATTGATTTGAAACCATTAATCGCACTTCATCCTGCGAACGATAACCCGACTTATCAATTCTTGCTAAACTACAATCCGTACTATGCGGTTCGATTCCCATATTGTTTATGCTTCATTTTATTAACGGGAACGACAAAGGTCAAGATGGTGTCCCTGCCGGGGATGATTGTTTGAGATTTTTGTGTTTTCATTGTAGTGTAGAAGTGTTTATTTTTTTTTCGTTTTATGTTTTTTTTTAGTCTCTTTTCAGGTTCTTTTATTTAGGTATGGGAAACTCTCTTGTTCCATTTAATGCAAATGGTGAGTATGGTTGTTCAAGTTGCAGGTGAGTTGAGAATCGTTGGAAAGAACCCCCCTTAAATTTGAGTAAAGTTGTAAGACAAATCAATATCTATCAGCCAAGACCTATGTTGTAGATCTTCCCGCCTACGCGTCAACTCCCCCCTCAGCCGCTTACGCCTAGTTAAAATTTTAGGTGTTGTTTCCTACCGCCATAGTCACCGTGGAATAGGCGCCTAGCCCGTCTAGGCGCCGATTAATGGAAAAATATGTCTGCCTAGGGGCCGATTAATGGAAAAATATACCCATATAGGTCGTCTTGTTATTTTTCTTATTCTCGAGAATTCTTTAATTTATATTATAACTCAACTTGTAGTATTTTTATATTTACTATAGTGTTGTTAAATGAATATTATGACTTAAATAGTTAATATTGCTATAAATACTACATACAATAACTAATATATAAAATTACACAGCGGGATTCAAAACCGTATAATTCCGCCTAGTCCCCGTGTAATCCCGCCTAGGCGCTAGGCCCCGGTCGACCGCGTAGGCTACAAAACCGAGATCTACAGCATAGGCCAAGACCTCAAAATTCCTACCAAGCAGGTCCAAGCTATCAAGTTCAAGCTCCACCACAACCAGCATATGAGCGTTTCCTTAATGAACTTCAACAAATCATGCAATCTATCATGAGCCTGACAAAAGAGGGCGTGAGAGCTAATGAAGAATTATTCAACTTCTTGGAAGATTCTCTCACTTGTTTCATCAAAGCTTCAATGGACAATGTTAAAACAATGATGGCGAGGATCCATGCTACCACATTATTACTGCAAGACATGCAACAACATCATTAGATTATGGAGCAACGATTGATGCTACTCACAGAAACAATTGAGAAGTTACAACAAGTGTCATCTATACAAACTGGCCAAGGTTAATTTTTTGATGATGAGGCCATTTAGAATAATAGTGATGATAGGTTCGAGGTATTAGAAGAGGTTATCCTTCAAGATGAGAAGAAAGTGGAATCGCCACAAGTTGCACCTAGTAAACTAGAGATTCCAATGAGAATAGAACCAACCACGCGATGAATAGACGAGGTAGATGTTGTTAATCAAGTTGAACATGAGACTGAACCTTGTACAAATGATATTCCAGCCAAGGAGGAACCAGCCAAGCCGAGTTTAGAGGAATTAAATGTTGAGTCCTTGGTTGGAAAAGAGACAGAAGAAGAAGAGATTGGGATGGATTCTCTACCTAATACTCCATTGTTAAAACCTCCATATTCGATGAATATATATACTTTAGAGGGTGATATAGTATATGAAGCCTTTGTAAAGGCGTTCTTCGAAGCTAGAATCAACGCCTAAATGCGTGAAATTGATGAAGAAGGACTCATACGACAAGATTGTATGGAAAATATCTCTGAAACAAGTGAGAATGTGAGTGTAGAGATCAAGGAAGAACAAGTAGCCCTCATGATTAAAGAGAAGTCTGAAAATCACTTGTTTTGGACAAAAAGCTTGAGGAGGTGCCACTTGAGTTCCCCATTATTCTGGAATTGCCTAAGAAAGTTGAAGAAAAGGACCACCACCATGAACCCGTGAAGAAGAGAGCGAAAGATGAGTTTGGGGTTGGAACCAAGGTTGATTGGAAGGCCTCCTAACAAGAAAATAGGCCACGACGTTTCAAGAATGCGTTGGTGGGTCCATTTGGTGTTACTCGAGTGGTGACATCAAAATTGATGGAGATACGACCTTCAAGAAGTCAAAAGGATTCGAACTGTAGATGTTCATAGCCCCTCCCACTGCTAGGAGGGCTACATAATAAAGGAATAATGGAAGTAACCCGTGATTATGTAGGGTTGTTTAGGTAAAACTACCTCAATCCACTTATCATCCCAAATAAGGGTGTTATGACCATCTCCAATACCTTTTATAACATTATGATAGAATAAAATCTCTAGCCTTAAGAAGGTTGTTCTAGATCCAAGATAAATTTCCTAAATTTTGGGCTTTATAAAACTCAGCATCATGAAAATAAATACCTTTTATGACACAAGCAACAAGGCAATCTGAATTATTAATGATATACCAAACTTGTTCAGCGACAAAGGCTAAATAATAAGTTTCTAATATTTTAAGGGTGGTTGATCCATAGGGTCTTGTAAACTAGTTTTATGACTCATAGGAACCTTGTGGCTAGATTCTTCTTTAAAGAGACTACTTCCTAATCTTATGGACGACCAAATACTAAAATACCCTTAAATATAACAAAAACCACACAAAACCGAAAAACAAGTGACAATAATCATGGATCACCAACTAAATGACTCACTAGACGAGTCACTAGTATCGAGTCACTTGAGTATCAAGTCAGTGAGTATCATTATTTTTAACTCCGACCACCATTACCACCACTATGGCCACTTGGGGCATATTCAGTAATTTTCACTAAGTATCAAGTATTGAGTATTAACATAAAATCATTGAGTATTACACAAAATTACTAAGATTTATGGAAAATCACTGAGTATTAACATAAAAATTACAGAGTGTTACACAAAATCACTAAGTAATTCCATAAAATCATTGAGTATCCGAAAAATCATCGAGTAAGAAATTCTCTAGGATATTTCACTAAGTATACTCAATAATTCTCTGAGTATATACTTAGTGAATCTCTGGGTATTACCTAAAATCATTGAGTATTAATTAATAGGTTTAATTACAGTGATTAATAAAAAATAAAAGAAACCCCTATTTTGTCTAAAAATATAAGCAACTACCGTTAAAAAAAACAGATACATACTTGCGAAGAATACGAAGCCTAACCCAGCTGGGATTAGCTCAATGGACAGGGCTTTGGTCATCTAATCTAATGGTGTAGATTCAAATCGAATAAATGACTCTGAGTCCAAAGTGGCTCTCCTAGGTAAAAAAAAAGATAAGAAGCCAAGGCATTACAACTTTCCATTAACTCTGACCAAAAGGAAAACAAATCCATTCTATTGTTGGACCTATTAATAACTTCTAACTTGCCATTAACTCTGACCAAAAGAAAAAAAAATCCATTCTAGTGTTGGACCTATTAATAACTTATGAGAAAATGACACTTAGGGTCTTAAACACACCCCCCTCTTCAAGATAGCACCCCCTACTAGAGCCTCTTCTTACTAAAGACCTCAGAAACTTTTTAACACATGAAACCCAAAACCTATGTTACCTTACTACCCTCAAATGTTTTTTAGACTCATATATATATACTCTTTTGCATTTTCTCTCTCTTTTAAATTACATGAGCTTCTTTTACTCCTCTCTCTCTCCATTTTCGCGAGCTCTATTTTTTAGCTTTCCATATTTATTTCAAATCATCCCCTCCGATTTCAACCTTCCTCCCTTGTGTTCATAGGTTCATCACGTCTCAATCTTCTGCATTTTAGATAAAATTTCAACTGTTACCTTCGTTCTAAGGTTGGTTTCAAATCTCTTTACTGTTTTTTTTTCTAGAAATTCATACGTTTGTGTGCGTTACATGTGTTTTCTGTATGTAATAGCATTGTTTAATCCCAATATCCAGTATATATCGTCTTATATGTTTAGTTTTTCCATTCAAGCCATGATTACGTGCCTATATCATGCTCGTTTTAGAGGTTTTTGATCTTTTTTCATGTGTTTCATGGTAGATTTGTTCATGATATGTTTGTTATTGCATATATTCGTTTCAGTTTTCGTGTTTATTTCATTGTTTTTCAGTTTGAACGTTATTGTTTTCCGATCTGCCATTTTTAGGGTTTATCACAGCCGCTGCATGCATGATAGTACAGTACAGTACTATACTCAGCGTTTTTAAATTTCTGAGAGTACTCATTCTTTTTCAAATATACAGAGTACTCAGACTTTTACTATATTTAGCGAATACACTATGCGTTTATATTGGTGGAGTACTCACTGCTTTTATAGTACTCTGAGTTTTTAGAGTACTCTGAGTTGTATAGAGTACTCTAAGTTTTATAGATTACTCTCAGTTTTATAGAGTACTTTGAGTTTTATAGAGCACTCTCAGTTTTATAGACAGTGAGTGCTCATCTTACTGATACTCTTCGATGGAGTACTCTGAGTTTTCATTGCCTTGTGTTTACTCACTGTTTCCCATTACTGCTGACATATATAATGATCCAAGATGTGCTTGTTGTGTTCAAGATGGGAACTGATCAGATTTTCCTCCCCTTTCATCAGCTGAATGGCATTAACTCAGTAAAGAATTTTGTTCAGTCTAGGTGGCCTCAGCTATCTAAATCTGCTATTATATCTTATATCTTAGACTTTGATGTGCTGTTAATGATATTATCTGTTTTGCAACTTAATACTATATGAGTAATCTATACTTTTTAATGAGTACTCTATATATCTAACTTAACACTCCTTACAATTCTATGAGTACTCTATATAAATTTTATGAGTACTCTATATTTTTGTATGAATACTCTATATAATTGTATGAGTACTCTATATATTTTACTGAGTACTCTATATATTTACTGAGTACTCTATATATTTCCTGAGTACTCTGTCATTTAATCATGTACTTTATCATTTCTTCTGAGTACTTTTTCATTTATCCCAGTACTCTACTATTTTTTACTGAGTACTAACATGTTTGTCTGAGTACTCTACCATTTCATTTGAATACTCGGTAATTTCATTTATCATTTCTCTGAGTACTCTTTAGTTTTTTCTGAGTACTCTCACATTTGTCTGAGTACTCTACCATTTCGTCTGAGTACTCTGTACTTTTATTGTTTATCCTGGTATATATAATGTTTAACTTTAAATATACACAATCATTTTCATGCTATATTATATGTTCTGTTATGAAACATTATGGACATCCAATCCAGCCCAATGACTTAGAGTCAGCCCACGAATACTAAGGTTTAGGATTTACATATTTCCTATATATAGGGCATCTAGACATTGTATTAGATACTCTTGTTCTATCAATAACACTACGCTCTTCTCTCTATCTTTATCTCTTGTTTCATTTCATAACACGTTATCAGCACCATAGTCTCTCCATTCCGATTACTAGGTAATATATTTTAGTTTTAATATATTAATCTTTAATTAGATTTTTTTTAATCTATAATAGCATAATTTTTATTCTTTAATCAATCGAAAAAAATGCATCAGGCAATGACAAAAAAAACAATTTTTTTAAAATGAATTCGAATATGGCTACTGTCAATCGAAAAAAAAAAAGACACAACATGTTCACCACAGTGAATTAAATAGAAAAGTCAAAAGAAATTCAAATATCTTCACCGTGAAGTAATTCTAAAATAATATTGATTTTATAATCAATATTATAAACAATTGGACAATTACTTTGTACAATGATGAAAAAGCCTTTGAGATCGATAGTTGGCCTAGTGGTTAGGTTACTCCGCAGAGACCAAGAGGTCCTGGGATCCAATCTCATTGGAGTCAAAATGACTCTGAGTCCAAAGTGGCTTTTTCTTCCATTAATTTGGCTGTGATTTTATTATTATATCATCAATTTGAGGTGATATTTATAATAATAGTATTATTTCTTTTCGTAAATCACATGGCTTTGGCATCCAACAATGGCAGCTTGTCAACTAAAAAAAAAAAAAAAAAAAAAAAAAAAAAAGATAGATTATATGTGCTTTGTCGAATGCTGATGTAAAAAAAATAGAAAACCAAATTTGGATTGCTAAAACGTTTGGCCGCCTTGCTTGAACATTATTTCTTGTTTGGATTGATAAGAATCCAATTTTTAAAATCTCATCTGATCATAGTGAAAAAAAAATTAAGGCACTAAATGTGTATTTAATTAACGGCGGTGGAAAGAAAAATAAACCCTACCTAGATTTAACAAATCATCGTTAAAAAAAAAAAATTATTAATATATTTTATTAATTACTTTTTTCTTATCCTGCGTATAACATACAAATTAATTTTTTTTTTAAATTTTCTTTTATATATTTGTTTATACTGATAATTATAAAATTGTAATTTTAAGAAGGGTGAATTATATATACGGTTTTAGAGACACTATTTTTTTACTATAGAGTAGTGTTTTGAAAGTTGTTATTCTTAGGGACCTCATTTTTTACAATAGTGTTTCCTACCTTTACTAACAGTAAAAAGACAAAAAAGTATGATGTCACGGTTTCTCTCTCCTTTACCACTACCCACCTACCACCTATATCCGACCTCCGACCACCAACCTCCGACTACCGACCACCGACCACCAGTCACCGGGAAAAACTGAGAGTATCGGAAAAAAACTAAGAGTATCGGAAAAAACTGAGAGTACTCTATAAATTGGCTGAATACTCTATATATTTTAATGAGTACTCTATATATTTTGCTGAGTAGTCCGAATAATTTTAATGAGTACTCTGAATAATTTGATGAGTACTCCGATAAATATGATGAGTACTCCGTAAATTTGATGAGTACTCGGTCAAATTGATGAGTATTATTAAAAAACAAAGCATAAATAGTCAAAAAAAGCTTTTATTCACCTTTATTACACATTTTTAAACAATTACAAATGAATATACAATTAAAAAATAAAAAAATTAATTACTATCTTGTTTGACCAGATCTAGATCTGAAAAAAAAAAGAAAAAAGGGACCCTTCTTCTCGTCGACGAGCACAACCGCCACCACCACACAGTCTTCTCGTCCATAGCCATCCCACCAACACCACCAGAATCTAGGCAACCACACGAACACTACCACCACCATAACACCACCTTCTCGCGCCTCCGGCTAGAACACCTTCTTCACCACCGAGAACACGAGCAGATTTCTGGCGAGGTGAACCACCATCGATCTAAACAGTAGCAGCAATCGAGGAACAACCACCGCAGCACCGAAGCTCCATGGATCTCGTTCTTCTTCTTCGATGGGAGATTCGCGCAGCCATGGAGTAGATTTCCGGCGAGTTGAACCACCATCGATCTAAATAGTAGCAGCAATCGAGGAGCGCAGCCATGGAGATCTCGATCTCGATCCACGAACAGCTTCTTACAACAGTCCTTCTCGATCGAACAGCAGCACCGAACGTCGATCTCCATTGATGACAGCTCGAACGGCATCAGCGGTGGTGGCTCACCGCTGGAAGAAGGAGGAGAGCAACTAACTTCGATCTCGTCTGCATCTCATCGGATCTCGGATCTGGACTGGAGAATAACGCAGCAAAATAGGGGGAAGACGAAGCCTCTTCAGTGGCTGCTTGATGGCCTCAGAAGAAAAAGACATGGCTGCCTTTTCGGTGGTGTTATGGTGGTGGTGGTTGGCGGCGTTGTGTTATGGAGGTGGTGGTGGCGGTTTGGGAGATGGGGGAGGAGAGAGATAGGGGAGGAGGGGAGGTGAGAGAATAATGAGAGATAATAATGAGATGTGAAATGTAATATTTGGTATATACAGGGAGAAAAAAAACAAAAGAGGGGTAGTCTAGTAATTGAGGTTTTGGGGTTCATGTGTTAAAAACTTGCTGAGGTCTTTAGTAAGAAGAGGCTCTAGGCCGGGTCCCCATCTTGAAGAGGGGGGTGTGGTCAAGACCCTAGGTGTCATTTTCTCTTTTAACAATTTTGTTAAGAAAATACCTATACAAGGTATATATTAAATATGATTATTTGTATATATTTTATGTTTATATCCTCTGATATAACATAGCCTATGAGAAAGAAAAATAAAATATATAAAAGTTATATACGTACCTTATACGTATGTATCGTCTGATACATCATAACTTTATGAAAAATAAGGTATATATACTACTCGTATATATATATATATATATATATATATATATATATATATATATATATATATATATATTATGTGAATATCCTTCGATATCGCATAACATATTAAAAAAAACCATATAGATATATACGAATTATATATTATTTTATGCATATCCTCTGATATAGCATAATTTCTGGAAAACAATCAGTATAATGCGTATAATATGTATTATTTGCAAATATTTTGGATATTGCATAATCAATCAGAAGAAATTTCATCAAAAAGTTGAACATATTAGATATTCTTATAAATCTCATATTGATTTAGATATAGATTTTATACTCCTTGATATACAAGTTAAACAGTATATAATAATTCTTATAATTTTGTATGAGCAAACAATAGTCAAATTTGGAATAATTGAAAAAAAACTTTTCATATTGTGGTCGAAACTTGAATTTTTTTCGTGTTCATCTTATCTTGACATGAATTTATTCGGACTATGTTACCATTGTCAAGAGATTCACTTTGATATATTACACTTTGATGAATAATCATCAATATGACTAGTTGATTCAAGGCATCACTTAAAGTGAATGGTAAATTCATACCATGAATGATTTTTACTTTACATATCAATGTGATATTAGTTATAAGAAAATGAGTTTAAAACTTATGAACATGAAATAAAATGAAATTCGTTATATTTATTTTTTACAAGGATATTATCAAAAAAAAAACCATGTAAAATATTTGAAGTCAATAGACAAATTCAGGGAGAGACATATATGATCTAGCAATAATACATTTTCTTATATATTGAACTTTGCTAGACAATTGGTTGTGAATTTTTCTTATATAATTTTCTGACTCACAGTTTTACATAATTGTAACATTACAATAAAGTCCAACTATTAAACATAAATACCCTCATTGGTCAAAGACCAATAGTATTACATGTATGTATTATTTCTTGTGATGTATACTATAATTGTTCTACTGTAACACACAAAAATAAAATCATGAGTAAATAGAAAATATATTGTTGATCTCCAATAATTTATATGCAACTTAGATTTGCAAACTTGGAGAAAGTAAACTGAAATATTTATAAAGTAAAATTCTCATGACAAGAGGGATAGCTGAATATTATTTATAAAATGCATCATAATCCTCGCTAATGAACTATGAGCTCAATGTTCAAAAACTAATGCATTCATAAAGTGACTAAGTCACATTTCAGTTTTAAAGGCTCCTGCTCATATTGATGGAAAATCTATTTCAACGCATATAGTGTGGTCGACTTTTCGATTCCAAATTTATAAAGTTGAGCAGTATGAGCAAGTTGGCACTTCCGCAAGTTTAACATCATATTTATATTATGATGAAATAAAGTAGATAATATAACTGGAAAAAAAAATATAATACTCCTTTCAGAGCATCAGGTACCAAAACATTTTTCTCTTATTTAGATATTGAGATTTAAAAACTCAATCAGTTATACTACTACAAAAAAATAGAATCGAAAAATAGATTGATCATGATCAAATTATATGCGCAAATGAATATATAAATATGAAAAGCGAGGATCTTGAATTAAATTCAATTCAAAACGTCGACGAGAAATAAGAAAATTTTGGCCAAATATTGAAAGACGCTTCAGGCAGATTCATACCCATATGGTAAATATGAACATATGATCTTATATAGCCTGAAATTTTATAAACGACTCCCGTGTGCGTCTAACGTAAACAAATTTATCGATATATATCATGAGATATAAAATTCATATGAAAGTCCTTAAAGGACTAAAAGCGCTTAAATATAAATCCTGGGATATATAAATTAGAGTGTCATTATCTGTAAATTGTCGTATATATCGTCATGTAATGTGTCATGTATATTTATGTGTTATTTTATACATAGAATATGTGTTTATATGTTATTATGTGCATGAAATATTTTTACTATTATTTGCACAAAATTGATTCTTCAATTTCATATCTATGTTATTTAGATTTGTACCATTCCATCTATCTATATATTACTTAATTCGAAATATGATGATGTTTGAGATTATGAAGATCGAGATCATATTCTAAATTGAAGACGGTCATCGATATGCTAACATGAGGGGGAGATAAAAACGCGTTGTACTCTTTTTCCCTTCATCAAGATTTTTCCCATAGGGTTTTTCTAAGAAGGTTTTTAACGGGGCAGAATTGGAGCGTAAAGATATCGTACTCTTTTTCCTTCACTGGATTTTGTCCCAAAGGGTTTCTCCAGGAAGGTTTTAACGAGCCATATTCATAAGGATTGAATATCCAAGGGGGAGTGTTATGAAACATTATGGACATCCAATCCAGCCCAATGACTTAGAGTCCAGCCCACGAATACTAAGGTTTAGGGTTTACATATTTCCTATATATAGGGCATCTAGACATTGTATTAGATACTCTTGTTCTATCAATAACACTACGCTCTTCTCTCTATCTTTATCTCTTGCTTCATTTCATAACATGTTCAACTATTTCATGCTATATAATCTGTTCAACAATCAATTAATCAAACATTACCAAAAACACGTTTCATTCATAATTCAGATAAAAAGTTCCAAAATAATCCAAAAACACCCAAAAGTTCCAAAACACCCCAATATATCAGTTAACAGATATAATCATTACACAGTAAAATAATTAGAATCTCTCAATCAAGCACTTCTCCCCATGTTGATGCATTGTGAGTATTTGCTGCGCAACAACTTACGAACAATCATTGCTCTTCCTTCGTTCTGTATGTAAGTTTTTTGACGTACCAACCCATTCCGATAATAGCCATAACACCATAGTATGACAAAAACACCGCAGTCCACACTCCCTGGTTCTTGTTCAGCACAATCCACATTAGTCATTATATATTCGTCACAGTTTTGTGTAGTAAAACCGAGAGTACTTACAGTTTTTATATAACAAAACTAAGAGTATTCACAACACAAAAAAACTCAGAGTACTCCATAACAAACAGAGGGTATTCCAGAGAATCATGAAAGTATAGAGCAAAAAACTAAGAGTACACATGCAAAAGTA
The DNA here is from genome assembly GCA_029959085.1 of Nemophila menziesii. Taxonomy (NCBI): domain Eukaryota; kingdom Viridiplantae; phylum Streptophyta; class Magnoliopsida; order Boraginales; family Hydrophyllaceae; genus Nemophila; species Nemophila menziesii. Next base: position 19,872,766 of record JARWIR010000007.1, on the reverse strand, counting down.
CAAACTCATAAAATGACGCTTCATATTCATATCAAAACATAGAGTATTTCACCAAATCTGCAGAGTATTGAGCAAAACATAGAGTATCGAGACAAAAACTAAGAGTACACATGCAAAAACTACAAAACCCAGAAAGGACGCTTCATATTCATAACAAAACAGAAAGTATTTCACCAAATCTGTAGAGTATTGAGCAAATAACAGAGAGTATCGAGCGAAAAACTAAGAGTACACATGCAAAACTACAAAACCCAGAAGGTTGCTTCATATTCATAACAAAACAGAGAGTATTTCATCAAATCTGTAGAGTATTAAGCAAATAACAGAGAGTATCGAGCGAAAAACTAAGAGTACACATGCAAAACTACAAAACCCAGAAGGACGCTTCATATTCATAACAAAACAGAGAGTATTTCACCAAATCTGCAGAGTATTGAGCAAATAACAGAGAGTATCGAGCGAAAAACTAAGAGTACACATGCAAAACTACAAAACCCAGAAAAATTACAAAAACTTAAACCCAGAAAAATCTCAGAGTACTCATAAATCGATGCTAACCTTTTCTTCTTCGCCAGAATCGCTATCGAAATCATTGTTGTTTGTCATTTCCGTTCGATTTCTCGTAGTATTTGGATCGGCGCTTCAAAATCAGGAGAGAGAAATGATATCGGGGTTTGAGAGCGTTTTTGGGATAGAGAGAGAGAAAATCGGAATGCGCATGTGAAGATAATGGAAAGAGAAAGCCAATGTTAAGAGTATTTATACTCCAAGGGTAGGAAAGACAATTGTAAAAAATGAGGTCTCTAAGAAGAACAACTTTCAAGACACTACTCTATAGAGAAAAAATAGTGTCTCTAAGACCCTATATATAATTCACCCATAACTTATTTTCCAATACTTTTTTTTTTTTGTCAATTTTTTTTTCCATTTTACTGTATATCGCCTTTTCCAAACTTGGCTTATTCAATAAAATACATATTTTACAAAACTTCCTAAATTATTTTATTTTTACAAACTTGTTGCTCGAAAGCTTCGAAACAAGAATCTTATAGTTGAACCGAAGGATCTCGAAAAGGACCATGAAAGCTTTAAGCGAAACTCAAAACACGGATCTCAAAACCATGGCTGAAAAATAGAACTCGAAACTGCTAGAATCTGGAACTGATGGATCTCATCGGAACGGTTGCGATCCATGAAGATAGAGATCCGTTTTTCAGGTGAAGAACCAAGCTCGAACAAAGTTTTGGTTGTGAAACTAAGGCATATCTTATGCTACATATGGTTCCGGGTACTCGACCACGCTATGAGGGCTCCGATAAGGATCATTTCCATTAAAGGATTTAACTATAGCTCCTCTTAGAATTGATAGACAACTATGTTGACATTTGGACCGGAAGGACTGGCCCGCAAGTTATCCGTGGGAATCGTTTCGTTTACGTTTATGGGTGCTCTTGCTACTCTTGGTTCTATCGAGGGTTGCTCCCTCAACTTAACTAGGTGTGCATGCCTCTACGGCAAAAGATTGCATTATCTAGGGTGGAACTACTTATCGCTCTCCTAGAACAAGTTGCGGGGTTCGGAGAGTTAGGCCCAAAAATATAAAACAAGTTAGGAGTTGGATTTTTAACTCAAGGGCGAAAAACAATTTTTCTTTAAGACTCTTGGCTTAAAAAAATCGACCATTTTATCAATGTATCCGGAAGCAGGGAACAACCGCCCCTTGTCAGAGAACAGAGAATATAATTGTTCCGCATACATTAAAAATACCTTAAGTAACTCTAAATAAAGTATATGTTTAGCGGATGGAAGGGACATCAAAAGCAATAAACTAATTAAAGTCTAAACCATGCATGATCGTTGTTCCTGCTATAAGTCTTAGACAGCATAATTATGAAAAAGAAAAGAGTACCTCAAAACCAGAACATGTAGAGTTATACAAAAAAACATACATGTAATACCAAAGTGCCTCGTCACCACGAGGCACGAGCTATTTCTTCAAATTTCAACTCATATTGATGAACACTCACGGTGAGGGTGTCTATCTCAGACTGGAGCTTATTCTTGAAATCCTTTAATCGATTAATAATCACTGTCTCAACTGTAATAGCATCTTCCTCTCTAAGCCCACTATTCTCGTCTTTTAGTAGTCGATCAGTTGTGGTTCTAAGTGAGACAATCTCCTTCTCTAAGCGAGTTAGCTCAAGTTTGGCTGCATTGCGTCTCTTGAACTCGGGTGTGTCTTGAACTGCTGCAAGTCCACGAAGATGGGTTAAGCGAGAAAGTAAAAAGTTAACCTTCATGCCTAGTAACTCGAAGCTTCGAAGCGCCCTGTCCCAAGTCTTGAAATCATCATCTGATGTAGAAATCACACAGCTTTGAATTGCATTAGCTATGTGAACTGTTTCTATAATTATTCCGCTCGCTAATCCGGGACTACAGGGTACGAGATGCTCGTGTATATATGATTTCCGAGAGAGACAAAGCTCATAGTAGTTACGAAAGAGGTGACTTTCAGAAAGTTTCGAGTCTAAGGATATCCCGTTCACAATAACGGAGAAATCCTTAAAATCAACGAAATCTTCCCTAGAAGTCTCCTACAATAAGAGAAGAGATCATGACGATTAGTTATATGATAAAACAAAGAATACATGATATAACTAGAAAGTACCAAGTCGGCATCTATTTCCCTCTTTATTGATTCAGTACTATCATTACGATCTCCCTTGTAAAATTCTTTAATTGTAGCTTCAATAGTTTCCAAAATGCGTTCACCAAATCTGCTAGATTTTACCCTGAATTAAAACAACTAGTGCATTAACGTGTCTGCTGACTAATTACAAAAATATTTTTTTAAAATCAAACTTACTTGCATATGCCGTCAATCTCAAGAAGCTCCTCCCTAGTTCTGGGTACCTTTTTGCTGATTTGCACCAATGTAGCATATCTAAACAGAACAAAGATACAAAAAGACAAGGTTTTAGCAAAATAAACATACACCATCTGAAACATAAGCACTATCAACACCCTATGACAAGGGTAACAGATATAGAAGTTGTTACAATAACAAAAAGTAGTTAGAGCAACTTATAGATACATACATAAGTATATCACATGTAATAGTAATCTTAGATCATAATCAATACAAACACACTTATTTAACCTTCTTCTCTCTTTCTCCCTATCTCTCTCTAGCTATATCTCAATCCTGTTTCCATCATTATATGATTTACTAGCAAAACTAGTTAAATAAGTATGTTAATTAAAGATATCCATGAAATGCGATATGAGGTACAATAAATTGATTTGGCAGATTCCACTTGTATATTGCAATCAAGTTTAATTACCTTGGCTTACTGTTTCACTTATCCAAAAATGGAAAAAGGCAAGCATGGCATACCTAACTGACTCTATAAGGTTTCAATTACAGTTACAATAATACCAACATTAAAGAACTCACCCTATCTACATGGTCTGCTTAAATTCTCAGTGAAGAAAAACAGTGACTTTTATTCTCGTCAATAATGTTGTTTATGTCATTTCTACTATCGCGCTTTTAATGTTCATGCACAATACAAATCTAAATCTACTATTAAAGTGTGATTCACGTAATTGCATAAAAACTAACCCAACTATGTTGTATGACATGATCTTTTCTATAGCTTCAGTAGAGAGATCGTTTCGAAGCATTCGTAATGCAGAATAAAGCTTTGCTGAAGGATTCTAAAAGGACACACAAAAAGGAAACTATAAGAGCATAATCCATGATACTATATGAAGCAAAGAGTTACATGATGTAAACATGTAAAGTACCAATTCAACCATCCTTTTCTTTGTGCTCTCAGTTAAGAAATCATCGTTGTTGGCATCTCTTTTCCTCTTAATTGATTCAGTACCATCATCATTACTGCCATTACTAGTAAGATCTCCCTTGTACAATTCTTTGATTGTAGCTTCAATAGTTTCCAATACGCGTTCTTCATATTTGCCAACTCTTACCCTGAATTAAGCCACTAGTGCATTAACATGTCTGCTCACTAATTACAACAACATTATTCAGACTATAGTATAATTAAACTTACTCGCTAAGGCCGTTAATCTCATAAAGCTCCTTTTTAGTTCTGGGTACCTTTTCGCTGATTTGCTGTAATGTAGCATCCCTAAACACAACAAAGATATAGAAACACAAGGTTTAAGCAAAACAAACATACGCTAGAATGAAAAAAACCAGAATATAGAGCTAACCACATATTCAACATACACCATCATTATCTATACTTTATTTCTTGGCAATACTGTTGTTTATGTCATTTTTATAATTCCTCTTTTAATGTTCATAATACAATTTTAGATCTACTCTTACAGTGCAATTGACATAAGTGCATGAAAGCTAACCCAAATATGTGGTGCGGCATGATCCCATCTCCATTTTCCCTAGCGAGATCACTTCCAAGCCTTTGTAATGCATTATTCAGCTTTTTGTACAGATTCTAAGTAAACACATAAAAAAACAATAAAAGCATCAGCCCATGAATTATATAGATATACGATACTATATTAAGCAAAAAGTTACATGAGGTAAAATACCCAGTCAACTTCACATTGAGGGCGAGAATTCATTCCTGATGTCAATGAACCTTTTACTGAAGTAGACTCAATTAACCTACTTTGTTTGGATGATTCAACAGATGAGGGAAACCTGTAATAATATCATGAACATCATCATGATTCCAAATATATAATGTGATGCAAGAAGCCATAAAGATCGAGAAAATCAGTTTCTGCAGTTTCACCGATTTTCAGGTCAATCTTATTATAGCAATTAAAGCTACAAGCAAATAGCAAAGCAAGTTAATCAAAATTCTGAAGCAATTATAATTAAAAAGACATTTTGAGTCCAATGACATCAATGTGTATATATATAGCTAGATGATAATTAAAAATACACCTATAAAACAGCCTTCACAGCTTGTGTCTACACCGTATGGTGTGAAAGAAATAATAGGGTTTTTTCAGCTGCAACTAAAACAGATGATCAAATTAAAGAAGTAAAATTTGCGGTTTATGCATCATGTCAAGGTGTGGGAACTTTGTAAACAATAGGTTGAATAGAGTGCTTTCCAATAACTAGGGCATCACTAAAAATCTTGATGAGTAATTAGGGATTACCTTGTTATTAGTCTAAAAGTTTACAAACATTGTAAAAAATTTGAAGTTATTATGGAATGAAAAACTGCAGAAGAAAAAAAAAATGGACCGTACATCGGAATATTGTGGAAGAATGAGTTGTACTGCTTCAACACAAATGTCTCGGCTGCTATGATGGTGGTCCGACGGGATCCTCTCTGCGGTGCGGCTGGGTTTGTTGGAAATCGGAAACCAAAATATGACAAAAAAAAATGGGATACGAATTGTTTAGACACAATTTAACCAGCGGGAAAGAATTTAAAATTTAGAAAAAAAAGGAAAAGGAAATTTTTTTCTTACAAAATAACTTTTATTAATTATTTATCTATATTTTGATTATTTCTCTAAATTAAAATTATAAAAGATATGTCATATATATTTATTTTGTCTAACTTTATTTATTCGCCTTATGTATAAAATTAGAAAAAGAATATTTATTAACTTTTCACTTTATAAAATTGTCACTATTCAATAAATATAAAGTTATTTATTTATTTATTATACTATACCTTTTTAACTAATAAATATCCAAAAAAACTAATTAATAATAAAGTTATTTATTTATTTATGATATTATTCCTTTCTAATTAATTGATGTGAAAAAAGAAAATGTGTAAAAAACAACCAATATATTGAAATTTGTTTATGATGATTTATTAGAAACATTTAGTTACATATAATAAAAATATTTGTTAAAATATTAAAAGATATGTTTGGATTGTAAAATCATTTTACGTATTTCTTTTTAAATTATATATCTCTACCTTTTTTAAAATTTAAAGGTCTAAAATAATTTTATGAATTTAGAAATACTTTAAGTATTATTATTATTTTAAAAAAAATCTTCAACGGCATTTTAATATATTTTTTTAGAAATTTAGACAAGTAAATCTATCTGAAGGAGTAATATTAATAAACTATTCTAATAGAATATTTTTTATTTTATAAATTTTAAATTTATATAATTGTTTTATTTGGTTTAAATAACTTATTTCTTTAGAGACTAACCATTCAGTTGAAATACATGTATCCATACTTGAAGCATTCAAACACCGACATACAATACTCAAACCCTGATACATTTGGTATTCATCGTTGTATCAAGCACTGAAATGGCCAATCTACATAACTTAGAGTGTTATGATTTTGTTTTATGAGTATTTTGTAAATATTTATATTTAAAAAGAAGGAATTACTAATGAGTTTCCTTAAGTTTGAGTATGATTACTATTCAAAGTTTGATATACATAATTTGTGATTTATCGTAAAATTTAGTGATTTAACATATTCCACTTCTACACTGCATCCAAGTTAAGTTACCTTTGTTTTTGTTTAACTTACCTAAATATGGAAACCCATCATAAGACTAAGTAGATTGTAATAGGAAAAAAATGACCTAATTCACTGAATCAATAAATACATTTCTCGAAAAGTCAAAATCATACCAAAATTAAAGAGCTCACCTTCCATGGTAGGTATTTTAAGGCGTTTTAATACAAAAGCACGAGCAATGATGCAATTGATCACTATCATTATAGGATAAGAGCCATGATATGCAAGGGGGCATATGAAAGCTAGTTTGAAAAGACATCGAGACACAAAAATAATCACATAGTGTCTAATTTCAAAGTACAAACGATCTCGTGATGAAACTCGTTCTGCCAATCCAACTTCAATGGATACTCGGGAATGATTGAGAATGAAAATAAGACTAAACACAAATCATTGGATAGCCCAAGAAGTCTACCTTAACCAATCTTCAATCAAAGGTCGTACGTGAACGTTATGTGAAATTTCGTGAAACATCGACATAGACGAAATATTATGCCCGAGTGTGGCAAATTTCATGCTTCATCTTGCCCGGGCCAAGTGAAGTTCGCATCAGCCAAGTAACCTCTATCCATGAATATGCATTTTGTACATATTTGGGTGTGAAAAATGAACTGGTTACAAAGCCTATATATGGTTAGATCATCATTTTGTTTCTAGTCTTTCTCTTTCTAGGATGTCTGACATCCGGGAGATGAAATTTTGACCTTAATTGGTTGATTATAAGAATTCGGACATAATAAAGGGGAATATAGAAACCCGTTTACCTACATTACCTAATTACCATTTGTCAAAGTTAGATTAAGTTGAGCATACTTTAGATTATTGGTGTTTGCATTATTGGGTTATGAACGCGTAATTAGTTATTATTATTATAGTCCTTTTGAGAATAAATTAAGTTTTGAGTTTAGTTCATAACTCAACGTGGTGGACATGTATTTACTTATTGGAATGCTCAATTGTTGGCCTAAAGGGCATATTTTGATCGATAAAACTGTAAATTGATATGCTTGATCACACGCGTGTATTGAGATATGCTTGATCACACACGTGTATTGAGATGTGTGTATAAGGGAGGTGTCATCAATTAAGACTCTATACGATTTTTTTAGATTTTAAAAGTAACGGGGTTTTAACTAGGATTCTAAATAACCATTTAAAATCAAGATGTTTTCAATAAAGAGATTAAAGAATCATTAAAAATCCGGATTTTTTCAATCAAGAGTTTTTAAAATACTTTAAAATCTAATGGTTTTATAAAATCTTTGACTCTTGAAAGTTATTGGATTTTATAAGATTCTTGAGCTAAGTTATACATAAAAAACCACTCTACAAATCTCAAGTTAAAAGAAGAGATTTCATAATGTTTCAACAAAAAGAAAAATACCTCCAAGCTACTAACGCACTAGTAAAAGGAGAAACTCTTCATTCGGTTTTTTTTTCTTTCTTTCGATTTTGATTTTTTTTCTATTTTTCGTTCGACTTTATTTTTTTTCTTTCGTGAAAAAAATGATAATAAGATATCTTACCATATCACCAAGTTCAAGTATCATAAAATCAGTAGCACTATATAATATGTATTATACACCTCCTAACAAATTTCTTGGCAAAACAATTGTTAGATGCAATTCCATTTTTTAGTAATTAATTGTAGCCTAGGGAGACATAAACTAGCAACAATATGTATTGGATTCGATGCTTTTTGTGTCATTACATATACAATAACATTTACACCAAAGAATCTCTCAGAATAAAACAACCAAAATATGTTGTAGAAAAATAAACAAGCGAACAATATTGCACAAATCTTAATTGGGTGAGCTGCATGAGCTCATAATTGGAATCATTAAGGCTTGAGATATGTCCAAAGTAATGGATGCTTCTGATATGTTACAATTTATCTCCATTTATTTACCAAAGTTTTGAGCTTGAAAAGCTGAGCCAGATGAAACAGCTATAGCTGTTAAAATAACTTCCATAGAGACTCCATGTTCAGTAAAAATCAAACACTTCCACAAATAATTAGTTAAAAGGTAGAGAGAAAATATGTAAAAAAGAATTTTTTTTAACATATTAAGATTCACATACTTCGCAATCATGTGTCGTGCTAGCTGGTGCCTACAACCTCTCAGCAAGCAAAGTTTGAAAGATATCTAGCATATAATTCGTTCAGAAGTGTTCACTTTTATCCGTTTAGAATATTATAAAAATAGAAGATTATGAAAATTTAAAATATTAGAATCCATTAAAATCTCTTAACATCCATTTATATACTAGCATAACAATCCATCAAACTCTAAAATAAAATGAAAATGAATCTTTTAAAATCTAGATAGAATTAAAATAATCAATGGACTTTACAAAGTCAATGACTTTTAAAAACTCTAATAAACTCTTTTAAAATCCAAATTAATGACACCCCCTAAGACTTTCAAGATCAATATGCCATGGAGTAGTTGCACCAAGCAATCAAAGAGTTACAGAAGAAATCGTGAAAGTAATGCAGAGACATCAGACCTCCAAGCTAGCTAATAGAACAGTCAGTCGTAGAACATCTAAAGGAAGAACCCAAGAAAGAAGGTCGTCGGACCTCCAAGTTGCTAATAAGACCGGACTGCGGCAGATCATCTGATAAAAGAGGTCTGAAAAAAATATTTCTGTGACCTTCGATAGCACCAGACACGGATTACCAAAAGACCCAATGAAAATGAAGGACAGATGTCCGAGCAAATGTAACGTGTACCTAATCTGCTTTTCATCACTATTTGATGACTTGACTCCAGCGAACACCCGACGTGGAGATATCGATTGCCTGATGCGGTAAAGATAACGGATAAAATTTGTTAGTCGTAGAGGAGGTGAATAGGACTCTAATCTAAACAATGCCTAATTAAAAAAAATTACTCATAAAAACTATAATAGGTGAAACTAGTTGAGGATGACTTTTCAATACTATAATGCAAGTTCTAATAAAGGATACTAGGATGATCTTAAGAGTTTGTAAATTCAGAAGTAATGTGATAGGTTAGTTAGAATACTAGCTATGGAATTGAGAAGCCAAGGTTCAAAATAAGATAGATAAAGTGTGATGAAGCTAAAGCTAAAAAAGTACTATGAAGGAAGCATCTACGTAAGTAAGATAAGAATATAGTCTAACTACTAGCCAAATTAGTCTTTTTCTTTTTGGATTGGTAGAAACTGGAAAATAAAATTGTATGGCTAATTAAGGGAAAAGTATTTCGAGTTTAGGTCATTAAGGAAACAAACTAAAAACTGTAACTTTGTTTATGTTCATAAGTTAAGCTTAACTCAAAGTTGCAAGGAATTAAGTAAAAGAGATGAACTAATGGTAACAAGGTGGATATTGTTGATGATTGATTCTTAGTACCACGGTATATGGAATGATAGATTGAGGATGGATCAACCATTCTTTTCTTTCAAATCACTTCAAACGTGTCTAATCTATTATCCAATATATGAATGCTTTTAAAATTATAGGTTTTGCCTTTTATACTTCCTAAATATGCCCAAAATCTCAATGTATGTCTTTTTTGCATAGTGTAGCGAGTAGTTGGGCATCTTCTACCTCTCGTTGGATAATCAATCATTTCTCACTAGGCGAGCTCAATCTCTCGTTGAGCGAGCAAGAAATCCTTGTCAGCAAGATACATTTTCTCAATAATTATTAAAATTCTCTTTCTTTCTCGTATTGTATTCTACACGAGGTCATATCTAATTCCTCGAATCAAACTCTACATTAATCTCAAAATATCTATATTATATTTCGAAGTTTTTCCTACGGTCCTGATTTACCCACTTAAGTGGTGGCCAGGATCGATTCAGGGAAAACATAAGTGGTGGCCAGGATCGATCTTGACAAAACATAAGTGGTGGCCATGATTGATTCTGGTCCCACTTTTTTTTTTTTTTTTTTTTAACACATAACACGTCTAAAACCAAAAAATACAAAAAAAAAAAAAAAAACACCCTCATTTTACTCTCCTATCTCGAAACCCTACCTCAATCTTCTCCAGAGCCGCTCTCCAACTTCATCCACACAAACGGCGATGGAAGACCATTCTCCACCTCCGCATCACCGCTCGAAGACCATTCTCCACCATCACGGATTCGAACCCCTCACTCTCCTATCTCGAAACCCTAACTCAATCTTCTCCAGAGCCGCTCTCCAACTTCATCCACCACCGCCGCTCAAAGACCTCCACCGCCGCTCAAAGACCTCCACCGCCGCTCAAAGACCATTCTCCATATGTTGTATTAGCCATTACATACAACTTTATATGTAGCTTCTTCCGTAAACATCCTTCAATAACTCATTTGGGAACTATCAAGGTAAGATTCAAACTCCATCTAGATTTCTTTTTAGGCGTAAAAGCTTGGTAGTTTCAACTTTTGACTAGAGATTTTTGTTTTCAGGGATCATTAACATGCTTAAAAAGTCGAGGATACATTGTGAGTTTCTGACAATCATCAGGTATACCAGAACACGCGATGACCTTGCGCTAGGGATTCAGTTCTTGGGATCGTGGTTGATTGTAGATCAGATGTAAGTTTATATGAAATTTCTTAATTTTATTTTATTGCATTGTAACGCCTAAACTTTTGAAACAGAACTTAATGGTGGACATAAAAGGACCATTTTCAGTGTTGTTACCAGTGCTTGCGTTCAAAGGAGGAACTATAAAAACATACCAAAGTTTGAGGTGAGATTTCTACTTTGTTTAATTGCACTATGGGTCCCTATATTAAGCTTTCTGTTCGTTTAGGTTGGTGCTTTGTCAAGGCCGTCTATGATGCATTACAATCAGACACGCGATGAACTACTCAGAAGTGCTGGAGAAGTATTTGCTAATGTAGCATCAGGTGTATTAAACGTGCGTGTAAATCCTCGAGGTACAATTCTATAATTTTACACTTTTTTTGATAATTTTTTTAGGTGAATTTTGACTTTTTAGGTTTTGATTATTATTTTTAGATGAAATGCTGAGGCGCGATATCGATGAAGAAATCAATTATTCCTCTACGCAATATCGACATTTACCCCAGGTAGAGGTTTTAAATTCCAGCTTTTATCGAATATAATATATTAAATGTCTGAACTCACTCACTCAACTGTTATATATGTTTTGCAGAAAGAAAGTATTACCTATGTAATGCTACTAATGGAAAAATTCACAAGCTATCGGAAGAAGAAGATTATATTTCGAAGTTAAACTCTGAGCATTCACCTTTGGAATTGCTTGCTAAGGCCCTTGCGAAAGCAGTTGTATGTATTTTACTTAACTTTGTAATTTAACTTAATGCTAATTTATGTATTAGTGAGGGTATTATATTCTTTTGTACAGGGGTATACAGAGGTTAATAATTGGTCACTTTTGAGTTATATTATGTTAATTGCACTATTGGTCCCTGTGACCTGTGTTGCAATTATATTTTGCTACACATGATATTACGTAACTCAAACATTATTTAATATACATTTATTTAATCAGGTATGTGAATCATGCTTTATTTCTCCTTTACTTCACGTGTGGATTATCACATCCAAACACAGCTGCTACGTATATAAACGTAGCCATGATGGAAGAAGGCATGGGAAATGCTCAGATTGCGCTAAGGTACCTGCATGAAGCCCTAAAGTGCAATCATCATATTCAGGTCTATCTCTTATCTCTCTATCTTTTATCTCTATGCAATGTACTCATATTCGATTTTTTTTTTGTAACAAACTGCTGCTAATTTTCATGCCATAGCCATAGCTCTTTCATTAATGGAAGCATTTTCACAGAGCGTGCAACATGAACAAACCACCCTACAGATTCTTCAAGCAAAATTGGGATGTCCATGAAGGATGTCCATGAAGGATGCTGCTGTATACAGATTAATTCTTCAACCACCCTACTGCTATTTTATTTATGTAGATATCGAATTGTACGTGGCTGCTCATGTTCGTGGCTGTATTTCGAGGTTTTGTGGTCGTGTTTCGAGAGTTCGTGGTCGAGATTCGGGGTTTTGTGTGACTTGGTGCTGTGCTCAAATCGATATTAGCAGATCTGTTAGATTAAAATCTAATCAAAAGAATTCAATTTTATGCTGTTATGGAACAATTTAGGATTTTCCATCATGAACTTAAGAGGTTTTTTAATGCTGGAAGGTGAGGCATATATCATTTTTGTTAATTAAACTGTAGGACCTATAGTGTAATTTTGCTTAATATATGGATTTGTTGAAGAATCTGACTGTTTATTGAAGTATTTAATGGACCTATAGTGTAATTTTGCTTTATATAGGGATTTGTAGTGCAATTAACTCAAAAACATTTGATATAGGGTCCTACAGTGTGATTTTTCCAAATATAGGGACCTATATTGTGATTTTGCATAGTATAAGTAGGTCCTGTTGCATAATATAGGGACCTATAGTACACTTTTGCATAGTATAAGGGACCTGTAGTGTAATTTAGCATAATACAAGGACCTGCATTGTTACTCAAAATTGCATCAGGATATTGCATACTATAAGGACCTATAGTGCAATTAACTGTTGTCATGTCTTATTGAAGGGAAGCTGATGGGACCCGATATATGATCCTACATGCTTAATAGACAGTAAATATTAAGAAATGTTAGGGGAACTTTCCAAGACTCTTTTACATAAAGTGGGGACTATATATTACATTCACAATTTAAAAGGACGCAATGGAGGTGTTCTTTTTAGGTACGTAATGACTTGCTTTAAGACACGATTTTCGATAATTAAAACTGCCACAATCTGTGTGAAACAGGTGTTATCCTGGTCCTTGGAGAGTGTTTAGAAAACTGTACTCAATCTGTGTGCAACATGTCTAATCTCTGATCATTGTTTGCTTACATGAGCAGAAAACAATGCCTACTCTTAAGGAAGTTGCTTTAGACATTCTACCATCAGCTTAAAAACTATACAGTAAAATTATAGACTTGCGAATTTATGGTACATTGCAGATGTAATAGTTTGATGAAGAATTAAATATTTTTGGTTAATGTGCTTTTGGAACTAAAGCCAAACTCCTCTTTGTGATTGATGGCTAAAGTTTGAATTAATACGCTCAAGGGAATCATCTGTATATGTGCAAATGAAATTGAGACTAAAATTTATCTTTATTAATAATTATCAGTATATGATACTTTTATATGATATATGTAATTTTCTATATTCATTTTTTTCATTCAATGTGAAAACCACGTAGATCCTAAAAAATTCAATCATTATTCATTTATTGAGTTGTTAAAAGATATTAGATTTTTTATAAAGATTTAAATTGTTATAGTGACTTTAGGCACGGGTCATATACCTGATTAAATAAATGTATATTAATTAGAGAATGAATATTTATTATTTAATAATAAGTGGTGGCCAGGATTTAATCTGGCTAAATATAAGTGGTGGCCAGGATTGATTCTGGCCCCATTTATTAATTTTTTTTTGAATCTGAGTTCGATTCATGTCAACGAAATTTATTTTTGCTTTAGTGTCTTCGGACACGGTTTTTTTTTGAACCTGGGTTCGATTCCTGTCAACGGAATTTATTTTTGCTTTAGTGTCTTCAGACACGGGCAATACCTAGTCTATGTTATAAAGTAAGGTTTTCTAGATAAGTGGTGGCCATGATTGATTCTAGCCACAACATAAGTGGTGGTCATGATCGTTCCTGGCCCCACCTATCATTAATTTCATTCTTTATTTCATTTCTTTTATTTACAAAAAAAAAAAGAAAAAAAATATTTAGTAAACGTTCCCAGACGCTAATCTCATCTCATTCACTCTTAAACATGATCTCATTACATTTTCTACCGTTCTCTCCTATGCTGAGGACCATTCTACACTACCAAGAAAACCGCCGTTAAAACCACCGTTGCGCCGCTCGAGAACCATTCTCCACTATCAAGAAAATAGCGCCACCGCTCGAGGACCAATCTACCATCAAGAAAATTGCCGCCTTTCCACCACCAAGCCGCCCTGCTGCAAAAGAAAACCGCCATTTCACACTCACAAGAAAAACGCCGCCGCTTGAGGCCCATTATCCACCATCATCCACCGTTAGCATTAATTCGGACAAGTCAAAACATTCTCTTTTTTATCATCTTTTATTCTCCCATGTTCTGAAACAAGATAACGATTTCTCAGGTTAGAGATTCTACTTCTTCTATGTCATAATGTTGTATGTAATCTGTCTATTAGTTCATATTCGTGATTACAACTAGAATGAAAAGGAAGATTCAGTAGAGATTGAGAGAGTAGAAATTGAGGAAGTAAAAGATGAAACAAATTTGAGGAAATTCCACCATGGACGAAACAAAAAAATAATTTACAATTTTTGCTGTTCTTTTTACAATTTTGCTTATTTTTTTGCAGGTGTGTATCCATTCTCCACCATCTTCACATCATCTTTCCACCAAGAAGCTTTCTTGTTTTATATGAAAAACGAAAAAGAACCAACGTTTAGATCGTTTATTTGAAAAATTCAGCAGCGTTGCATTTCAAATATCTGTCAACTCCAATTACTATGCGATATTTGTAGGATACATGAACTATAAGGTTCGATCTATCAAGTTATTCCAATTTATTGTTCTTAATTGTTAGAGTAATTTGTCTCTTAGGTCTAATATTTGGAATTAGGATGAAAAGATACGTAAAGGAAATTACAATTTGAGGGACTGGATTTTTGGCTGATCTTTCATGCATATCCCTTTCATGAACCCAAAGAAGCCTTTAGTTCCCGTACCATATTTCTTGATAATTATGCCAATTCTTTCCGTGCAGAAACGCCTTATCATTTTATATCTAATTAATGAGACAGTCAAATCTTATATGGGAATACAATTACAAATTATGATTGTCCACAAGCACAATATAGTAAAACCCCAGGAGAAAGCTTTTTAACAGGTGGTGCAATAGGTTTTGACCCATACCAAAGAACACATATCATGGACATGAAATCCCAAATTCATATCCTGGAGGAGGAAGCATATGTTCTATCTCTACAATTTGCTAATGAGTTAAAAATAAATCATATTTTTTGCTGTTTTTTTTTTGTAGGGTGGGTGGATCTAAGCGAGAGATTGTACCTAATCCTGAACACATTTTGTTATTTGCTAAAGAAGGATTCAAAAACATATCAGGTTCTATAGTGTGAACTATATTCATACATAAATATCCATTTGGCGCAAATGATAGAGTGTGTAATTTGATTTTTAATTGTTTTACAGAAAATATCCATTTTAATTTAGTCTTACACTGCATTTTTCAATTATTTCTTAGAGTAAGTGAGCAATTTCATCTTATACTTCATTTTCTTAATTGTTTGCTTTAAATATCCATTTGGCAAAAGTGCATTATCATGCATTTTTTAATTGCTTTGCAGAAAATATACATTTGGCGCAAATGATGGAGTAAATAATTTGATTTTTAATTGTTTTACAGAAAATATCCATTTGGTGCATCTGATGGATTTCTTGGCGCAAATTAGGGTGTGAGTAATTGGATTTTAAGTTTAATTCTTGATCAATTTTTTTTTAAGAATTTAGTTTTAACAAGGTAAATTTTGTAAATTGATAATTTATTTATATTAGTTGCCTATATTAGAAAATGTATTTTATTAACGTTATCTTTATATAAAAGTACAAAAATAAGTTACCTTTTTCTAAAACATCTTATTCGTTTCAAAATAAGATTTTTAAATTAATTCATATTTTATTTTAAAAACATTTCTTTATTATAAAAACTTTAAATAACTATTTTCCATAAAACCTTCCCTAATTTTCAACTATATTCGTTACATAATTATTTTAAAACTATTGAATATGACATAAATAACTTACCATGAAAAGCTTTATATAAATAATATTTTCATAATAACTTTTCTTTCATTTAAGTTATTTACCGTAGATGTAAACATAAATTCGACTATATAGTTAATCCAAAATTTATTTTAAAACCACCACTTCTTTTGCATTAAAATATTTCTTTCTTAATCATCACTTCTTCTCAAAGCATCACTTTTTTTCTATAACTAAGGTTAGTTTACGTAATTGTTTAGATTTAGATATTTATTATTTATTTTTCGGTATTGTATTATTTGCTTACATTTTTCAATAGTTTATTGTAATTTATCAGTAATAACGTTGTTTATTTTTACAGTATTTTGTAATTCTGTATTCTTTTATAGTATTGCTTACATTCAGTGTTTTTATAAGCTTATTATTAACGTGTTTTCTTCCGTTTTTGGCTCAAATATAAGTTCTTTTCGCAATTTTTATTTTTTCGTAGTGTCTTCAGACATGGGCTATACCTAGTCTATATTATATAACAAGCTTTTCAACATAAGTGGTGGCTAGAATCGTTTTTAGCCCCAACATGGTGGCCAGGATCATTTATGACCCTACTTATCATTAATGTCATTAATTAATTCTTATTCACTTAATAAAAAATCTATATTCTATAACAAGTTTTTCAACATAAGTGGTGGCTATGATCGTTTTTAGCTCCAAAATAAGTGGTAGTCAGGATCATTTCTGGCCCACTTATCATTAATGTCATTAATAAATTCCTATTTACTTAATAAAAAAATTATATTATAAAACAAAAAACCTTGAATCAATCCCTTTAATTAATCAATAATACTTTCTTTTATACCATCTATTTTTCCTCATCCTTTTTTAGCTCAAAATCCCCTAATAGCTTAAACTTCTCAACAAACATTCTTACGTTTAACCCAAAACTCATCTCTTCACCCCCGCGTTCATTGGAAAAAAACCTACAAGAAACCTCTTCACACTCACCTTACCATTAGCCGCTCTCGTGCACAAAAAAACAGCCACAGGCACTATTCTCCACAATCATGAACCCGGCATGGCTACGCCATTAACATTCTTAGAACCCAAATTAATTTAAACAATTATTTTTTACCAGTGAAACTCTAAACTCATCTCTTCACACTCGCATTCATTGGAATAGCAGCGTTTCAGTTCCCTCTTTGTTTATTTCTTTCTTTATTTTTATTAATCTACTTTTGTGTGAAATAATAGCCCCTTGATATTTGGTCTTTTTTGCTTCTTGGCCTTACGGATGGTGGTCAAGATTGAATTTTTATGAGATGGGTCGATGTATAAGGTGAAAATGGAGTGTCAAATATGGACTTAAACCTCTTCCTGACATCATTGAAGGTGATATTCCTATTTTTCTTTCTGCAAATTGTTATGTTCATCACATAATTTCATCAAATTTTTATGGATAAATATTTATCTATTTCATCAAAGTTGGGTGATGATCTTCATCTTAATGCGATAGACCGTGCAAAATTACTTATTTCAGCCAATCATTTTTCCTCATTAAATTTAATTTATCCTTTAATTTGGTTTGAAATTTCTAATTGTTTCCTAATCTGATGACACGTCTTTTACTATTTTCCCATATCCGTCTTCTTCAATTAGCTATTAGAATGAGAGAGCGTTTTAGATGTTATACTGGTAAGTACTAAATGAGTACTAGATTGTTGTATTTCATTGAGCAGGTCTGTATCGAATTTTTCATCAATGGAAAATCATTTTTTCGTACAAATGTTTACCGGATGGCTCAAATCTAATGGAAAATCACTTTTAGTACTAAACGTTTCATTGAGCGGGCGGTTACTAATGTTTTCATTGCTCTTCCTGGTAACTGTTTGAAGAGTATTTTAGTAGCAAACGGAGAGATATTGGTGCAGGTTCGGGTTGTGTATCAGAAGAGGTTCCGAGGACAATATACACATAACCTTCTGTAGATACTGGTCGTGAAAATGGGGTTGTTTCGAGTAGATTTTCTAAACATTGTTTTCATGAAAATGGTCATGTAAAGAGTAATGTTATCTTCTTTGTTGGTATCGTAAAATACATTTAGTTTTATTTTATTTTATTTTATTAATTGTTTCTTAATTTGTAGCAAAAACCAAAGAAATACTGGGGTTAGGAGCTTTCTAATGATAATCACCCAATATGGGTAAGAAACATTTTTTATTTCATCTTTTACTAATACTCAATCAATTTTTTTCATTTGCGATTCTAAATTCGCTTTCAATTCTCTTATTGTTTTTTACGTGAGCTTAAGAAAGTTTGCTTCAATATATGTCCCACAATATTCCATCTTTTACATTTTTTCATCCACGTATGTTAATCTTTTGCAATTTTCTTCTGAATTTGCTTCTACTAAACCCTTGGACACCTCCCCAGCAGTCGGTGATGGGAAAGAAGCAAAGATCGACAAAATGGAGCCATTTCTATTGAGGATTATTGGTCTTTATACTATTTTATTAAAAATTTGTTCTTTTGTTTTGTTCTATTAAATAATTGTTGTTCATTAAAAAAAATCATGTGCTCTTTTGTTGTTGTTCTATTAAATATGTTGATGTGATGAATGAGTGAGTATATTATCTTTTCTTATGCAGTTGATTAACATCAATATCTATGATGATTTTTCCACTGTCTTAAGTCTCTATATTTGTTTCAGTATTATCACCTGACCTCAACTCTCTCATCACACACCTGACCTCCTTAATCTCGCTTGCTTCAATATAACAAAACCATCGTACTGAAGGTGTTCGAACAATGGCCACTTCTTCTCTCAATCTCCGACTCCAAGTTATTTCGTGAGTTGATGTCGATATATACTGCAATTTTTTATATTAAATGATTCAAATTTCTGATTCTTTGAATGTTTATTGAGTACATCGTGTTCACTCCTTACCACCGCAGGTCAACCCTGCTACCACACCAATGGAAGGTTCATCAAGCAGTGAACAAGGTGCTCTTAGTCTAAAAGAACATTCTGGTGCAGAGATATATTCATCAATAATGTACTTTTATCTGTATTAGTAAGTCTCTCTCCATTAATGTGTGGTTTGTGTATGTTTAAATGTGTGTTTTTGTCCCGATTATCTTTGAGTGATTTTCTATGATAATTTTTGCACGTAAATCATATTTTACTGTAACTTTCTCCAATATTATTTGTTTGGCCTTTTAGAATATACTTAATCGCCTCTTCAACATGCAATCCTTCATCCTATATGTTAATTCACCCAAATGAGAATATATGCATTATGTTAAATTCAATTTGTGAAGAAATTGTAATTAAATACATTTTCGGCTGTTTTTAGTTTACCAAAAGGGTGTATTAGTTGTTTCTGGAATATTACAGGGGTATGGTTGGCTGTGTTATAATAACTGATTAGATATGTTAAACCATTGATTAGTAATAAATTGAGAAACTTTCATGTACTACTTGTTATACAATCACACTTCATATTACTTGTCATTATAAACCACTAATTAGTTATCTTCTATTAGGCCTCTCAAGTAAAGCCAGGTCATCAACGACAAAATTCAGTTGTAAAATGTTGAGTGGAAAAAATAAAGTGTCATTTTAGGGGTAAAATCAACATTTTTCAGTAGTACACACGCTGTTAAATAGAGGGTATGCAATTATAGATAGAGGGGTGTGTTTAGAAGTTGAAATTTTTTAGAAGAAAAACTGCAAAAGCAGTTTTTTTTTCTATAGTTCGGGGGTGATTTTGCATTTAGCCCATGATTTGTGTTAATTAGTTTCTTTAAATTTTGAATTTAATTAATTGTTTTCAGGAATTTCATATAATTGCAGCTTCTACGGTCATAAAGCAGACATAGCGAATCTCCAACACATCAACTCACTGCAGATACAGTTATCGAGGTAATAATCTTCACAACCTTTCTATTTTACTTTTTGCAAAAAATATAGGGACCTATAATGCAATTCATTTTGTAATCAAGGTCTAAATATTCGTGATTAGGGTCTTTATTTAAATTAAAAAAGGATAAGTATAAAGCTTTGGGGTCGTAGAATTTGGTGAAAAAAATATTAAAGACTAATTTTTCAAAACTGAAGTGTATCAGGTAATTCTCATCTGTTCAATGATGCGGCTATGGTGGAGCCCTCTCAACTGTTATAATCTTCGTTCTATTCCTCTTTCAGAAATTTAGGACTTCACCGGTTAGCTTCCTTTTCTCTCCTATAAGGAGATTTTTGGGCTCTTGGAAAACGGAAAAAAAAGGATGGTTTTTGCTTGGTGGTACTGCTCTTTGCATCACATGTTAGCCATAATAAACAATGATTTGTAAGTATATTATATATCATAATTTTATTATTTTGTCTTAATTACTTACTTAAGTTGTAGATATTGTATTTTTGCAAGCTGAAAGAGCATAACCAAGGCCAGGAAATGTTGGTTCCAGTCCTCTGACCAACGATCTTTCAATCTAGCTAGCCAAAATTCTTTGTTCACCTCATTCTTTCTACTACTTAAATATGTATATTTTTTGTAACCTTTCAGTTATTTTTATTTAAAAATCTCATATGTACTTAAATATATTATTTTTGTGTGAAAGTAAATATGTGTACTATGTTCCATTTTTATATAAAAACTTATTTTTTTGTGCATTTTTTTTGTTGGTAGACTATTGTTTTTGTTCTATTATTGTATAAATTGCATCATTGGTCCTTCTTTTATCTTGTCTTTCTAGAAAATTTGTAATTTTTAAGAAGACGGATCTTAGATTCTAGTCGCGTGGAATAATACTCACACAAAATTGTGAACTGTAGAACATAAACCTTGAATCTCAAAACATGAAATCATGAATCATGAGCCATGAACTTTATATTAAACTTTACAATTGTATCTTTCGTTTTAATTTATACAAGATATAATAATAAACATATTTAAGTGTCTTCGGGTTAAAGTATGTCCAAAATGGCTCAAATTGTTGTTAACGGGAGAAGAAACTGTATTTCAATTCACAAATAGTTGGCATCTGCAGGTGATCTTTCTTTTTTTCTTGGATACTCTTTTTGCTCCATATGACTTAGATCGTTGGCGGAAAACTAAAGTATGTCTAGAATGGCTCAGATCGTTGTTGGAGAATTAAAGTATCTAGTAACAAAGTTTTTGTCTCAAGAAATGTAATCTTTCATGAAACCATATTTCCTTTTGTTACAAATACACCACCTACACCTATACATTCCTTGTTATTTCCACCTTCAACTCATCCTTTCATTGAAACACCACCCACAATCTCAACCAACAACACTACCAACTCTCACAACAACAATCAAGACCAACCAGATCCAGAAATCCTCCATCATACCTAAATGACTACATTTGTCACTCAACATATTGTTGCACCTCAACTCAGCCAAATTCTCAATCTCTATACCCTATTCATGATTTTCTTGGAAATTCAAAACTTTCCTCATCATACAACACCTTTGTAGCTTCTATCACATCCATGAATGAACCAAAAACTTACAAACATGCATCTTCTTACTCAGAATGGACGATTGCTATACAAAAGGAGTTATCAGCTCTACAAGCCAACATTACTTGGACTATTCTCCCTAACTCTCCTAATATTCAACCTATTGGATCGAAATGGGTGTTCAAACTTATATATAATACTGATGGTTCACTAGAAAGGCATAAAGTTCGATCGGTTGCTAAAGGTTATAACTAGCAAGAAGGACTAGACTTTTTCGATACTTATTCACCGATATCAAAGCTTGTTTCTATACGTTTAATACTTGCTTTAGCAGCTATTAACAATTGGTTTTAACACCAACTAGACGTCAACAATGTCTTTTTACATGGTGATTTGAATGAAGATGTTTGCATGACCATTTCTCAAGGCCTTGAAGCTCCCAATAATTCAGTCTGTAAACTAAACAAAAGCTTGTATGGTTTAAAACAAGCTTCTCGCCAATGCTTTTCTAAGCTATCTTCTGCTCTAATTTCTAATGGTTTTGTTCACTCTAATAGTGATTTCAGTCTTTTTATTAAAAAGACTTCTACCTCTTTTATTGCTATACTCGTGTATGTTGATGATATAATTCTTGCTAGTAACTCTATGGATGAAATTACATGCCTTAAAACCTTTCTTCATCAACAATTCACAATTAAAGACTTAGGTGAACTAAGTTTCTTCCTTGGCAATGAAGTTGCGCAATCATCTACTGGTATTTCTATTTGCCAACGTAAATTTGCACTTGATATCCTTACTGAATGTGGATTATTAGGCTCTAAACCTTACAAATTTCCAATGGAATCGACTTTGAAGTTAAGAAATGATGAAGATGAGTTGCTAGAAAATCCTTCATCATATAGGCGCTTAATTGGTAGATTGTTATACTTAACCATTACTCCACCTGATTTATCATACTCCGTGAATCCTCTTAGTCAATTTTTGGCTAAACCATCTATCCATCATTGGAATGCAGCTCAAAGGGTTCTTCATTATATAAAATCATCACCTGGACAAGGTTTGTTCTTTTCTAAATCATCAGACATAAAGCTTAAAGCTTTCTGCGACAGTGATTGGGCTGGCTGCGTTGATACTCGTCGAAGCATCACTGGATTTTGCATTTTTCTCGGTGATTCTTTAATTTCTTGGAAAAACAAGAAGCAAACAACTATTAGCAAATCCTCAGCTGAAGCTGAGTACAGAGCACTAACTGCTACTACGTGTGAAGTACAATGGTTTGTTTTCGTGTTAAATGAGTATGCTATTTCACATCCTTCTCCAGCTCTTGATTTTTCTAACAGTAAATCAGCCATCGCCATATCAACCAACCCAGTGCAACATGAAAAGACCAAACATATTGACATTGATTATAAGATAACTCGTGAGAAACTTCAAGGTGGTTTGATCAAGTTATTTTATATTCCATTATCTTTACAGCTTGCCGACATTCTCACCAAGTCTCTTGGTTCAGTTCCTTTTCACAATATTCTCTCCAAGCTCAACACTCACAACATTCATATTCCGTTTGTGGGGGGCTCTTGGAATGCAGCTAAAATAGTGGATAAAAAGGAAATAGATAAAACAGTAAATAGTGAAAATGCAGGAACTTATATGTAAATAGATATATTTGAGTTGTTAGAGAGCTGTTTAGTTAGTTAGATAGTATATATATACAGCTATGTAACACTTGCAACTTAAGTTGCTACTCTATCTAATGTACTCTTCTTCTTCTCTCTTCTCTATCGTTTCTTTCCTTTTCTTGCTTCTGCCATTAAAGGCTTCACTAAACTTTACAACAGCAATTCATGAATTCAGTGAAAGTATGTGTACTGAAGCAATTGAAGAGTGGTAGTAGCAACTAATAGTGAAGGCATCTCATCATCTGGTTGATATGGGGAACAGAAAAACCTACAACATCATGATGGACCAAACGGGATATATTTACTTATCACAAAACTATGCATTCTTGTTACATTATTTCCTGTATTACTTATCTTTCTCTTTCTGTACCCAACCAACTCTTTTTAGGCGGATCTAGGATAAATTTCCGCGGGGGGAGGGAGAGGTGAAGGGATGGGTGTGTCGAAAATATAGAACAAGTTGCGGGGTTCGGAGAGTTAGGCCCGAAAATATAAAACAAGTTAGGAGTTGGATTTTTAACTTGGGGGCGAAAGACAATTTTTCTTTAAGATTTTTGGCTTAAAAAAATCAACCATTTTATCAATGTATCCGGGAACAACCGCCCCTTGTCAGAGAATAGAGAATATAATTGTTCCGCATACATAAAAATACCATGAGTAACTCTAAATAAAGTATATGTTTAGCGGATGGAAGGGACATTAAAAGCAATAAACTAAAGTCTAAACCATGCATGATCGTTGTTCCTGCTATAATTCTTAGACAGCATAATTATGAAAAAGAAAAGAGTACCTCAAAACCAGAACATGTAGAGTTATACAAAAAAACATACATGTAATACCAAAGTGCCTCGTCACCACGAGGCACGAGCTATTTCTTCAAATTTCAACTCATATTGATGAACACTCACGGTGAGGGTGTCTATCTCAGACTGGAGCTTATTCTTGAAATCCTTTAATCGATTAATCACCATCTCAACTGTAATAGCATCTTCCTCTCTAAGCACACTATTCTCGTCTTTTAGTAGTCGATCAGTTGTGGTTCTAAATGAGACAATCTCCTTTTCTAAGCGAGTTAGCTCAAGTTTGGCTGCATTGAGTCTCTTGAACTCGGGTGTGTCTTGAACTGCTGCAAGTCCACGAAGATGGGTTAAGCGAGAAAGTAAAAAGCCAACCTTCAAGCCTAGTAACTCGAAGCTTCGAAGCGCCCTGTCCCAAGTCTTGAAATCATCATCTGATGTAGAAATCACACAGCTTTGAATTGCATTAGCTATGTGAACTGTTTCTATAATTATTCCGCTCGCTAATCCGGGACAAATACATGATAGGATATGCTCGTGTATATATGATTTCCGAGAGAGACAAAGCTCATAGTAGTTACGAAAGAGGTGACTTTCAGAAAGTTGCGAGTCTAAGGATATCCCGTTCACAATAACGGAGAAATCCTTAAAATCAACGAAATCTTTCCTAGAAGTCTCCTACAATAAGAGAAGAGATCATGATGATTAGTTATATGATAAAACAAAGAATACATGATATTACTGGAAAGTACCAAGTCGGCATCTATTTCCCTCTTTATTGATTCAGTACTATCATTACGATCTCCCTTGTAAAATTCTTTAATTGTAGCTTCAATAGTTTCCAAAATGCGTTCACCAAATCTGCTAGATTTTACCCTGAATTAAGACAACTAGTGCATTAACGTGTCTGCTGACTAATTACAAAAATATTTTTTTAAAATCAAACTTACTTGCATATGCCGTCAATCTCAAGAAGCTCCTCCCTAGTTCTGGGTACCTTTTTGCTGATTTGCACCAATGTAGTATTTCTAAACAGAACAAAGATACAAAAAGACAAGGTTTTAGCAAAATAAACATACACCATCTGAAACATAAGCACTATCAACACCCTATGACAAGGGTAACAGATATAGAAGTTGTTACAATAACAAAAAGTAGTTAGAGCAACTTATAGATACATACATAAGTATATCACATGTAATAGTAATCTTAGATCATAATCAATACAAACACACTTATTTAACCTTCTTCTCTCTTTCTCCCTATCTCTCTCTAGCTAGATCTCAATCAGGCCTGTTTCCATCATTATATGATTTACTAGCAAAACTAGTTAAATAAGTATGTTAATTAAAGATATCTATGAAATGCGATATGACGTACAATAAATTGATTTGGCAGATTCCACTTGTATATTGCAATCAAGTTTAATTACCTTGGCTTACTGTTTCACTTATCCAAAAATGGAAAAAGGCAAGCATGGCATACCTAACTGACTCCATAATAAGGTTTCAATTACAGTTACAATAATACCAACATTAAAGAACTCACCCTATCTACATGGTCTGCTTAAATTCTCAGTGAAGAAAAACAGTGACTTTTATTCTCGTCAATAATGTTGTTTATGTCATTTCTACTATCGCGCTTTTAATGTTCATGCACAATACAAATCTAAATCTACTATTAAAGTGTGATTCACGTAATTGCATAAAAACTAACCCAACTATGTTGTATGACATGATCTTTTCTATAGCTTCACTAGAGAGATCGTTTCGAAGCATTCGTAATGCAGAATAAAGCTTTGCTGAAGGATTCTAAAAGGACACACAAAAAGGAAACTATAAGAGCATAATCCATGATACTATATGAAGCAAAGAGTTACATGATGTAAACATGTAAAGTACCAATTCAACCATCCTTTTCTTTGTGCTCTCAGTTAAGAAATCATCGTCTGTAAAGTTGTTGGCATCTCTTTTCCTCTTAATTGATTCAGTACCATCATCATTACTGCCATTACTAGTAAGATCTCCCTTGTACAATTCTTTGATTGTAGCTTCAATAGTTTCCAATACGCGTTCTTCATATTTGCCAACTCTTACCCTGAATTAAGCCACTAGTGCATTAACATGTCTGCTCACTAATTACAACAACATTATTCAGACTATAGTATAATTAAACTTACTCGCTAAGGCCGTTAATCTCATAAAGCTCCTTTTTAGTTCTGGGTACCTTTTCGCTGATTTGCTGTAATGTAGCATCCCTAAACACAACAAAGATATAGAAAGACAAGGTTTAAGCAAAACAAACATACGCTAGAATGAAAAAAACCAGAATATAGAGCTAACCACATATTCAACATACACCATCATTATCTATACTTTATTTCTTGGCAATAATGTTGTTTATGTCATTTTTATAATTCCTCTTTTAATGTTCATAATACAATTTTAAATCTACTCTTAAAGTGCAATTGACATAAGTGCATGAAAGCTAACCCAAATATGTGGTGCGGCATGATCCCATCTCCATTTTCCCTAGCGAGATCACTTCCAAGCCTTTGTAATGCATTATTCAGCTTTTTGTACAGATTCTAAGTAAACACATAAAAAAACAATAAAAGCATCAGCCCATGAATTATATAGATATACGATACTATATTAAGCAAAAAGTTAGATGAGGTAAAATACCCAGTCAACTTCACATTGAGGGCGAGAATTCATTCCTGATGTCAATGAACCTTTTACTGAAGTAGACTCAATTAACCTACTTTGTTTGGATGATTCAACAGATGAGGGAAACCTGTAAGAATATCATGAACATCATCATGATTCCAAATATATAATGTGATGCAAGAAGCCATAAAGGTTAGGTAGATCTTATTATAGCAATTAAAGCTACAAGCAAATAGCAAAGCAAGTTAATCAAAATTCTGAAACAATTATAAATTAAAAAATATTTTGAGTCCAATAACATCAATGTGTATATATAATTATATAAAGCTAGATGATAATTAAAAATACACCAGCATAGTTTTTCATCACGAATATGGAAAGACATAGTGTGCAAGTGCATGGTATACAGTGATTTGTATGACTGGGATGAAATTATATTATGGGGAACTGAAAAATGCAAAAAGAGGAGCTAGCCTCCAAGCACGGATCTTAAAAAACAGCCTTCACAGCTTGTGTCTACACCAAATGGTGTGAAAGAAATAATAGAGTTTTAAAACCGATGATCAAATTAAAGAAGAAGTAAAATTTGCGGTTTATGCATCATGTCAAGGTGTGGGAACTTTGTAAACAATAGGTTGAATAGAGTGCTTTCCAATAACTGGGGCATCACTAAAGATCTTGATGAGTAATTAGGGTTTACCTTGTTATTAGTCTAATAGTTTACAAACATTGTAAAATTTTTGAAGTTATTATGGAATGAAAAACTGCAGAAGAAAAAAAAAATGGACCGTACATCGGAATATTGTGGAAGAATGAGTTCATGAGTTGTACTGCTTCAACACAAATGTCTCGGCTGCTATGATGGTGGTCCGACGGGATCCTCTCTCCGGTGCGGCTGGGTTTGTTGGAAATCGGAAACCAAAATATGACAAAAAAAAAATGGAATACGAATTGTTTAGACACAGCTATTTAACCAGCGGGAAAGAATTTAAAATTTAGAAAAAAAAAAAGGAAAAGGAAATTTTTTTTCTTACAAAATAACTTTTATTAATTATTTATCTATATTTTGATTATTTCTCTAAATTAATAATTATAAAAGATATGTCATTTATATTTATTTTGTCTAACTTTATTTATTCGCCTTATGTATAAAATTAGAAAAAGAAGATTTATTAACTTTTCACTTTATAAAATTGTCACTATTCAATAAATATAAAGTTATATTTATTTATTGTACTATTCCTTTTTAACTAATAAATATCCAAAAAAAAACTAATTAATAATAAAGTTATGAGTAATGCTGGATATCACCCCAAATCGTATCACCTTTTTATAGCCTCCTACTAGGACCAATCACAAAGGAGAGAGAAAATAATAAATCAGGAAAGAGAAATCATATGATTGGTTAATTAAAAATCCACCTAGGAGATGATAAAAAGGTGATGCAATTTGGAGTGATATCCAGCATTACTCTAAAGTTATTTATTTATTTATGATATTATTCCTTTCTAATTAATTGATGGGAAAAAAGAAAGTGTATAAAAACAACCAATATTGAAATTTGTTTATGAGGATATATTAGAAGCATTTAGTTACATATAATAAAAATATTTTTTAAAATATTAAAAATATGTTTGGAATGTAAAATCATTTTAAGTTTTTCTTTTTAAATTATATATCTCTACCTTTTTTTAAATTTAAAGATCTAAAATAATTTTAAGAATTTAGAAATACTTTAAGTATTATTATTATTTTAAAAATAATCTTCAACGGCATTTTTAATATATTTTTTTAGAAATTTAGACAAGTAAATCTATTTGAAGAGTAATATTAATAAACTATTCTAATAAAATACTTTTTATTTTCTAAATCTTAAATTTAAAAAAAATGTTTTATTTGGTTTAAATAACTTATTTCTTTAAAGGTCATTGTCCAGTGACATGTATACTTTTGACAAAAAAATAGTGACATATATAACGTCTTTATTTTCATTAAGTAACGTGCATTTTAGTAATCCTGAAAATAGTTTTTATTTCAAAAGATAAAATTATCCTCTTATAAAAACAATTCAAAGCATAATTTTACTACCAAAATCATGTGCAATCAAAGCATTTTATACTCATTGAAAATCTAAACAACTAAAAACGGTCTTTACATCTCCAACAAATTCATAAATTTTTGAACCACAATCAAAGGCAAAAACAAGATCAAGCAGTTCATTGATTATTACCGTATTATATTACAGTTTTTGTATTAATAAAAAGAGTAATTGTTTATAGTAGCGTGTTAGATTTTATTTGGATTATAATGAAGTTTGCATGTTTAATTTATATAGAGATAGTTTTCCACTATATGAATTAAGAATAAGTGTCCCTGATCTTTGTGATCGGGTGCCAATAACAAGCATGCAACAATGTGTGTAAATATCTTATAAACATCAGAGAGGTGAATTATGAGAATTTTAATCGCATAATAGTAGGTTGTGAGTTTTCACCTAGGTGTGTGAAACCTTAATGGAACATTGATGAGTAGCGAATGAATAGTGAGCGCGACTATGATGGGAAGGATTTGTTGTTTATCATTTTTGCGTGTCTGAACGTCTGTTCCCTCCGTTTTTTGAAGGATTGAAACCCAAGATATGGTCTTATATAGGAGAACAGAGGGGAAGTTATACAAACTAAAAATATAGTGAGAATGGACATGCACTACTACTTTGTGCATTCTGTCTTCAATAGAACTATCCTCAAACTAATTCGAGTGTCATCGAGAAGAAACCTTTCCTTTAGAAACTAATTAACCATTCAATTTCAATACATGTATCCATACTTGAAGCATTCAAAAACCGACATATAATACTCAAACCTTGATACATTTGGTATTCATCGTTGTATCAAGCACTGGAATGGACAATCTACCTAACTTAGAGTGTTACGATTGTGTTTTATGAGTATTTTGTAAATATTTATATTTAAAAAGACGGAATTACTGATGAGTTTCCTTAAATTTGAGTAGGATTACTATTTAAAGTTTGATATACATAATTCGTGATTTATCGTACAATTTAGTGATTTAACACATTCCATTTCTACACTGCATCCAAGTTAAGTTACCTTCGTTTTTGTTTAACTTACCTAAATATGGAAACCCATCATAAGACTAAGTAGATAATTATAGGAAAAGAAACGACCTACTTCACTGAATCAATAAATAAATTTCTCGAAAAGTCAAAATTATACCAAAAGTAAAGAGCTCACCTTCCACGGTAGGTATTTTAAGGCGTTTTTATACAAAAGCACAAGCAATGATGCAATTGATCACGATCATTATAGGATAAGAGCCATGATATGCAAGGGGGCATATGAAAGCTAGTTTGAAAAGACGTCGAGACACCAAAATAATCACCTAGTGTCTAACTTCAAAGTACAAACGATCTCGTGATGAAACTCGTTCTGCCAATCCAACTTCAGTGGATACTCATGAATGATTGAGAATGAAATAGAAGACTAAACAAAAATCATTGGATAGCCCAAGAAGTCTAGCTTAACCAATATTCAATCAAAGGTCGTACGTAAACGTTCTGTGAAATTTTTTGAAACGTCGACATAGACAAAATATTATGCCCGATTGTGGCAAATTTCATGCTTCATCTTGCCCGGGCCAAGTGAAGTTCGCATCAGCCAAGTAACCTCTGTCCATGAATATGCATTTTGTACATATTTGGGTGTGAAAATCGAACTGGTTACAAAGCCTATATATGGTTAGATCATCATTCTGTTTCTAGGCTTTCTCTTTGTAGGATGTTTGACATCCGGGAGATGAAATTTTGACCTTAATTGGTTGATTATAAGAATTCAGACATAATAAAGGGAAATATAGAAACCTGTTTACCTACATTACCTAATTACCATTTCAAAGTAAGATGAAGTTGAGCATAGATTATTGGTGTTTGCATTATTGGGTTATGAACGCGTAATTAGTTATTATTATTATTATTATTATTATTATTATTATTATTATTATTATTATTATTATAGTCCTTTTGAGAATAAATTAAGTTTTGAGTTTAGTTCATAAGTGAACGTGGTGGTCATGTATTTACTTATTGGAATGCTCAATTGTTGGCCTAAAGGGCATATTTTGATCGATAAAATTGTAAATTGATATGCTTAATCACACGCGTGTATTGAGATATGTGTATAAGGGAGGTGTCATCAATTAAGACTCTATATGATTTTTTTTAGATTTTAAAAGTAACGGGGTTTCAACTAGGATTCTAAAGAATCATTTAAAATCCAGATGTTTTCAATTACGAGTCTAAAGAATCATTAAAAATCCAGATGTTTAATCGAGAGTTTTTAAAATACTTTAGAATCTAATGGTTTTATAAAATCTTTGACTCTTAAAATTTATTGGATTTTATAAGATTCTTGAGCTAAGTTATACATAAAAAAATACTCTACAAATCTCAAGTTAAAAAAAAAAAAAGTTTCCAGCAAAAAGAAAAATACCTCCAAGCTACTAACCCACAGGTAAAAAGAAAAACTCTTCGTCGATTTTCTTTTTCTTTCTTTCGATTTTGATTATTTTTTCTATTTTTCGTTCGACTTTATTTTTCTTTCTTTCATGGAACAAATGATAATAAGATATCTTACCATATCACCAGGTGTATTTGTTAATTCACCTAAATGGGAATATATGCATTATGTTAAATTCAATTTGTGAAGAAAATATAATTAAATATATTGTCGACTGTTTTCAGTTTACCAAAAAGGTGTATTTGTAGTTTCTGAAATATTACAGGGGTATGGTCGGTTGTGTTACAATAACTGATTAGATATGTTAAACCATTGATTAGTAATAAAATGAGAAACTTTCATGTACTACATGTTATACAATCACACTTCACACTACTACTCATTATAAACCACTAATTAGTTATCTTCTATTAGGCCTCTCAAGTGAAGCTGGATCATCAACGACAAATTTCAGTTGTAAAATGTTGAGGGGAGAAAAGAAAGTGTCATTTTAGGGGTAAAATCAACATTTTTCAGTATACAGGCTGTTAACTAGGAGGTGTGAAATTATAGATAGAGGGGTGTGTTTAGAAGTTGAAAAGGTTTAGAAGAACTGCAAAAGTAGTTTTTTTTTTTTGCTATAGTTCGGGGGTGATTTTGCAATTAGCCCATGATTTGTGTTAATTAGTTTCTTTAGATTTTGAATTTCATTAATTATTTTCAGGAATTTCATATAATTGTAGCTTCTACGGTCATAGAGCAAACATAGCGAATCTCCAACACATCAACTCACTTTAGATACAGTTATCGAGGTAATAATCTTCACAACCTTGATATTTTACTTTTTGCAAAATATATAAGGACCTATAATGTAATTCATTTTGTAATAAAAAACTACATATTCGTGATTAGGGTCTTTATTTAAATAAAAAAGGATAAGCATAAAGCTTTGGGGTCGTAGAAGTCGGTGAAAAAAACTTAAGGACTAATTCTTCAAAACTGAATGTAACAGGATATTCTCATCTGTTCAATGATGCGGCTATAGTGGAATCCCTCTCAACTTTATACTCTTAGTTCTATTCCTCTTTCAGAAATTTAGGACTTCACCTGCTTCCTTTTCTCTCCTATAATGAGATTTTTGGGCGCTTATTACTCCCACGGTAATACTATACGGTATCATAAAGTATTACTCTGGAATATTGAAGGAAAATTCACCCCCATAATATCTATCTCTTCTTCTTGGAAAACGAAAAAAAAAGGATGGCTTTTGCTTGGTGGTAATGCTCTTTGCATCACATGTGAGCCATAATAAACAATGATTTGTAAGTATATTATATATCCTAATTTTATTGTTTTGTCTTAATTACTTACTTAAGTTGTCGATATTGTATTTTTGCAAGCTGAAAGAGCATCACCAAGGCCAGGAAATGTTGGTAGCAGTCCTCTGACCAACGATCTTTCAATCTAGCTAGCCAAAATTCTTTGTTCACCTCATTCTTTCTACAACTTAAATATGTATATTTTTTGTAACCTTTTAGTTATTTTTATTTAAAAATCCCATATGTACTTAAAAATATTATTTTTGTGTGAAAGTAAATATGTGTACAGTGTTCCATTTTTATATAAAAACTTATTTTTTTGTCCATTTTTTTTATGTTGATAGACTTTTGTTTTTGTTCTATTATTGTATAAATTGCATCATTGGCCCTTTTTTTATCCTGTCTTTCTAGAAAATCTGTAATTTTTAAGAAGACGGATCTTAGATTCTTAGATGAGTGGAATAATACTTACACAAAATTGTGAACTATAGAACAAAAACCTTAAATCTCAAAACATGAAATCATGAATCATGAGACATAAAATTTATATTAAACTTTACAAATGTATCTTTTGTTTTAACTTATACAAGATAAAATAATAAACATATTTAAGTGCCTCCAGGTTAAAATATGTCCAAAAGAGCTCAAATTGTTGTTAACGGGAGAAGAAACTGTATTTCAACTCACAAATAGTTGGCATCTGCGGCTGATCTTTTTTATATCTTGGATACTCTTTTTGCTCCATATGACTTAGATCGCGGAGAACTAAAGTATGTCTAGAATGGCTCAGATCGTTGTTGGTGAATTAAAGTACATCCAAAATGGTTCAAATCATTGAAGGGATTATGGGTTTTCTCGATTTATTATCTCGGAGGCGACTATGCGTCATGCAAGTCCGGGTCCAGACCTAGACCCACTCTGCTACATAAATTGGAGAATAAATAGAGACAGATTACTGTCCAAAAAAAAAAAAAAAAAAATAGAGACAGATTCTCACTTATGAATGAATAAAATTGTGTTATGAAATATATCATTCCTATGATCATTCTGAATCACGTATTTAAGATTCGCTTTAATTATATGGAAACATTCAATATATTGTAAGCCTCACGTTGTTGAAGCAGTGGGTCCTCACCTGCGCTCGATACGAATAAATACCACGTTTACGATTATTGTATTCTAATTTTCTATAATTTAAATTTAATTTTCTTTAAATAGTCGTAATTTATAATATATATCACTTTTTTCTACATAATTCACTAGATAAAGAGAGTCTACGATCTCTCTAATATCCAAATATTACTCAACACCTTTGAAAGTTCCGTATTTGATTCATACTGACCACCTTCATTTAATTTTTTGTCGTCCCAACATTAATGGGACCTAAGTTTGATTGTATTCAGCGGAACAAATTTTTTCTTGAGTATCTTCAGATACGGGCAATACATAGTCATTATATATAGAGGTATTGCTTGATGTACAAATTGGTACTAAAAAATTACAGACGGAATGAAAGAGAAGTCCATAAAAACTCGTCTAATCATGGTTTGAGAACGTCTAAAAAATAGACGTCTATGTAGACCTTCAGTGTTAGATTGATGTAATAACCAACTACACCATGAAACGTTTGTTGAACGTTGTTCATCTCACTTTCATAATAACCATAAATATAACCACACATATAACAGTAGAATTTAAGGAATAATATTTAAATTAACCTTTGATTTTACTGGAAGTCTAATTAAACCATTTATAAAATTTTGGATGCTAAAAAACCAACAGACTAATCTTATTCACTTATTCCTATGTAAATTTCAATAGAGAAAGCACATTCTTAAGCATACCTGGTATGAGAATAAGAATGCTCAAGTACCTTTCTATCCCAATCATGTGTATTAGTTACTTAAACCTGCTTCTAATACCTTATTCCTTATTTGAATTAATCATAGAAAAGAATTAACACACATAAGATGGGCAATCGTACGAAAAAACATTCATTGAACAATAAACTGTTTTCGAAACCTAACTAAATATCATGTGAATGTAGACTATTTTGAGTTTAGGTCATTATGGTCACAGACTAAAAATTATAGTTTTATATATGTTCATAAGTAAAGCTTTTAGTTACTGTATAGTTTAATTGAGCAGCGTTGAAGGTCTTGCTTGCATAATATATTGTGTGAAAGATCTTTTCCATTCTTTGACCCAACACAGCTCCCATAGAATGATCGCTTGCATCAAACATAACCTCGAGAGGAATATTCCAATCTGGAGGCGTGACAATTAGAGTGGAGATGAGTTTCTCTTTGATGGCCAAGAACGCTTCTAAACATGCGTGACCAAATTTGAAGGCAAGATCCTTCTCAATCTCTTAGAAATTGATGTCTCCATTTTAGAAATTGATGTCTCCATTTTTGTGACAAAAAAATCACATTGTGAGACCTATTTTTCTATTCCTTTTCTGCTCAGCTGAGGGATTTTCCCTATTATTTGATATAATCTCATTTCTTGCCTTATTTTGGGTGGTTGTCATTTGTATAGTTATTTGTACGTAATTTGTTTGTTAAATGTGAAGATTTTAGGTACATGGATGATATAAGATGACAAAACATGTATTATAAGTTTAGTAAAGAAGATCGAAGAAGAAACCCAAGAGTAAAGGGCGAAAGAAACCGGTTTTTAGAAAGTGAAAAAGCCACCAGCCAAAATTATAAAGTGGATTGTTTTCTATGCCATGCGAGAATGAAGAATAATTTGGATGAGCCCTTTAAGATTCATATAGGGTTTTGAATCACGGTCGCGTGGCAACTAATATTTTGCAATTCGGAGTTGTAACAAAGAAGTTATATATTTTGCAGCTGGCGTGACTCGAACCTGTCACCTCTTGGTGTAAAACAAATTTGAGATGGGCTAGGTCATTTTAATGAGTCCAGACTCCAGACCCACCCAAATGAATTTAGAATTATAAATATCAGCTCCCATTAGTTTATTCTTATCTTTTGGCCGCCAGAGCTTATTTCTAAAGAATAAATTCAACTACAGAAGCAGTAAAGAAGATCTAGAGGAGGAAGAAGCAACGCCGGAGCTTCATACAACACATCTACGCTTTTCCATCTCTAAACCTTTTAGTAATTTAGTTTTATTCTTAATTTATCTATAGATTATTTCTAAATTATTTAATTCAACGGTTGTATTATGCTTGATTATTACATTCTTGCTTAAGATTAATACTTGTAAGAACAAATTGATTATTGTTTTGCTTTTAATTGCATTTGGGATATTTTTTTTAATTGAATTTGGGTTTAAATTATATTTCCATTATTTGAACTCGCGATTTAAATACTCTTGTGCTTGTGGCCAAAGTAGTAGGGGTGTGTGCGGGTCGGTTTTGTATAAAAAATGCTCAACCCACAAACCGCCCGTTCTTGTGTGGATTTTGAAAAATAAGACCCGCACCCGCCCAATACATTACTTAAACCACTGAGTTTCGGGTTAGGCGGGTTGCGGGTGATGTAGTTCGATAAGGAAGACGAATTTGTATCCATATTCATTTGGGGAGTCAAATTTATATTACAAATGAAAATTATAAAGAAAAATATTGTTTAGGATACACATATGCATTTCAAATCATTTGTGATTAAAAGATATAAAATGAGATTTTAGGAAACTAAATATATGAATTGAACAAAGAATACTAATAATATCATACTTGAAATGAAAAACATATTCATTAGGTAAAATATTATTGAAATATTGAGAGATTTCAAAATATTCTTTAAAAAGGGAGAGGAATAAAAAAAATGTAGAGTGAAAAGCACGTGACCCCCACTATATTATTTGAATAAAATGAGCAACACGATTTTTTTTAATTTTTATACTACAATGTAATCGAGTATATGCGGGTTTGCGGGTTTCAAGTTTAAAATCCACAACCCGCAAAAATGTGTATATTTTTTCAAAAATGTAAACCGCAACCCACCCAGTTAAAAACTAATCCGTATAATTTCGGGTTAGTGTGATCGGGTTGGTCGGGTTATGCGGGTTTTCTAACCCGATGCACACCCCTACAAAGTAGTAAGAGCCGTTGTAACCGAACTAACACCCAGACAGGGGGAAATATTATTGAAATAGGGTATGAATGCTTAGTGTGTTTTATCAAATGATTTAGCACAATAGGTAGTCACTTAAGGTAATATGAACGTGAAACAACCTGAAAGCCAAGAGACGATTAAGGATAGAATAAGTTTGCCAAGTTTACCCTTGTGGAGACTTAATCGCATTAGAGTCCTGACTAGTGTGAACATCAAAACCATTCACCCTTATTCATATAAATGCATTTCAATAGGATAGATTCTTACTAAGCATCCTTAGTTGTATCCTTTCGTGCATAATTAGTTTTATTAGTTTAGAAAACAAAACAAATATATTTCTATTATGTAATTCGAATTACATACTTGCATCTTTACATTGATTTGAAACCATTAATCGCACTTCATCCTGCGAACGATAACCCGACTTATCAATTCTTGCTAAACTACAATCCGTACTATGCGGTTCGATTCCCATATTGTTTATGCTTCATTTTATTAACGGGAACGACAAAGGTCAAGATGGTGTCCCTGCCGGGGATGATTGTTTGAGATTTTTGTGTTTTCATTGTAGTGTAGAAGTGTTTATTTTTTTTTTCGTTTTATGTTTTTTTTAGTCTCTTTTCAGGTTCTTTTATTTAGGTATGGGAAACTCTCTTGTTCCATTTAATGCAAATGGTGAGTATGGTTGTTCAAGTTGCAGGTGAGTTGAGAATCGTTGGAAAGAACCCCCCTTAAATTTGAGTAAAGTTGTAAGACAAATCAATATCTATCAGCCAAGACCTATGTTGTAGATCTTCCCGCCTACGTGTCAACTCCCCCCTCAGCCGCTTACGCCTAGTTAAAATTTTAGGTGTTGTTTCCTACCGCCATAGTCACCGTGGAATAGGCGCCTAGCCCGTCTAGGCGCCGATTAATGGAAAAATATGTCTGCCTAGGGGCCGATTAATGGAAAAATATACCCATATAGGTCGTCTTGTTATTTTTCTTATT
The DNA here is from genome assembly GCA_029959085.1 of Nemophila menziesii. NCBI lineage: Eukaryota > Viridiplantae > Streptophyta > Magnoliopsida > Boraginales > Hydrophyllaceae > Nemophila > Nemophila menziesii. The sequence continues at coordinate 19,834,880 of JARWIR010000007.1, read as the reverse complement.
CTCGAGAATTCTTTAATTTATATTATAACTCAACTTGTAGTATTTTTATATTTACTATAGTGTTGTTAAATGAATATTATGACTTAAATAGTTAATATTGCTATAAATACTACATACAATAACTAATATATAAAATTACACAGCGGGATTCAAAACCGTATAATTCCGCCTAGTCCCCGTGTAATCCCGCCTAGGCGCTAGGCCCCGGTCGACCGCGTAGGCTACAAAACCGAGATCTACAGCATAGGCCAAGACCTCAAAATTCCTACCAAGCAGGTCCAAGCTATCAAGTTCAAGCTCCACCACAACCAGCATATGAGCGTTTCCTTAATGAACTTCAACAAATCATGCAATCTATCATGAGCCTGACAAAAGAGGGCGTGAGAGCTAATGAAGAATTATTCAACTTCTTGGAAGATTCTCTCACTTGTTTCATCAAAGCTTCAATGGACAATGTTAAAACAATGATGGAGAGGATCCATGCTACCACATTATTACTGCAAGACATGCAACAACATCATTAGATTATGGAGCAACGATTGATGCTACTCACAGAAACAATTGAGAAGTTACAACAAGTGTCATCTATACAAACTGGCCAAGGTTAATTTTTTGATGATGAGGCCATTTAGAATAATAGTGATGATAGGTTCGAGGTATTAGAAGAGGTTATCCTTCAAGATGAGAAGAAAGTGGAATCGCCACAAGTTGCACCTAGTAAACTAGAGATTCCAATGAGAATAGAACCAACCACGCGATGAATAGACGAGGTAGATGTTGTTAATCAAGTTGAACATGAGACTGAACCTTGTACAAATGATATTCCAGCCAAGGAGGAACCAGCCAAGCCGAGTTTAGAGGAATTAAATGTTGAGTCCTTGGTTGGAAAAGAGACAGAAGAAGAAGAGATTGGGATGGATTCTCTACCTAATACTCCATTGTTAAAACCTCCATATTCGATGAATATATATACTTTAGAGGGTGATATAGTATATGAAGCCTTTGTAAAGGCGTTCTTCGAAGCTAGAATCAACGCCTAAATGCGTGAAATTGATGAAGAAGGACTCATACAACAAGATTGTATGGAAAATATCTCTGAAACAAGTGAGAATGTGAGTGTAGAGATCAAGGAAGAACAAGTAGCCCTCATGATTAAAGAGAAGTCTGAAAATCACTTGTTTTGGACAAAAAGCTTGAGGAGGTGCCACTTGAGTTCCCCATTATTCTGGAATTGCCTAAGAAAGTTGAAGAAAAGGACCACCACCATGAACCCATGAAGAAGAGAGCGAAAGATGAGTTTGGGGTTGGAACCAAGGTTGATTGGAAGGCCTCCTAACAAGAAAATAGGCCACGACGTTTCAAGAATGCGTTGGTGGGTCCATTTGGTGTTACTCGAGTGGTGACATCAAAATTGATGGAGATACGACCTTCAAGAAGTCAAAAGGATTCGAACTGTAGATGTTCATAGCCCCTCCCACTGCTAGGAGGGCTACATAATAAAGGAATAATGGAGGTAACCCGTGATTATGTAGGGTTGTTTAGGTAAAACTACCTCAATCCACTTATCATCCCAAATAAGGGTGTTATGACCATCTCCAATACCTTTTATAACATTATGATAGAATAAAATCTCTAGCCTTAAGAAGGTTGTTCTAGATCCAAGATAAATTTCCTAAATTTTGGGCTTTATAAAACTCAGCATCATGAAAATAAATACCTTTTATGACACAAGCAACAAGGCAATCTGAATTATTAATGATATACCAAACTTGTTCAGCGACAAAGGCTAAATAATAAGTTTCTAATATTTTAAGGGTGGTTGATCCATAGGGTCTTGTAAACTAGTTTTATGACTCATAGGAACCTTGTGGCTAGATTCTTCTTTAAAGAGACTACTTCCCAATCTTATGGACGACCAAATACTAAAATACCCTTAAATATAACAAAAACCACACAAAACCGAAAAACAAGTGACAATAATCATGGATCACCAACTAAATGACTCACTAGACGAGTCACTAGTATCGAGTCACTTGAGTATCAAGTCAGTGAGTATCATTATTTTTAACTCCGACCACCATTACCACCACTATGGCCACTTGGGGCATATTCAGTAATTTTCACTAAGTATCAAGTATTGAGTATTAACATAAAATCATTGAGTATTACACAAAATTACTAAGATTTATGGAAAATCACTGAGTATTAACATAAAAATTACAGAGTGTTACACAAAATCACTAAGTAATTCCATAAAATCATTGAGTATCCGAAAAATCATCGAGTAAGAAATTCTCTACGATATTTCACTAAGTATACTCAATAATTCTCTAAGTATATACTTAGTGAATCTCTGGGTATTACCTAAAATCATTGAGTATTAATTAATAGGTTTAATTACAGTGATTAATAAAAAATAAAAGAAACCCCTATTTTGTCTAAAAATATAAGCAACTACCGTTAAAAAAAACAGATACATACTTGCGAAGAATACGAAGCCTAACCCAGCTGGGATTAGCTCAATGGACAGGGCTTTGGTCATCTAATCTAATGGTGTAGATTCAAATCGAATAAATGACTCTGAGTCCAAAGTGGCTCTCCTAGGTAAAAAAAAAGATAAGAAGCCAAGGCATTACAACTTTCCATTAACTCTGACCAAAAGGAAAACAAATCCATTCTATTGTTGGACCTATTAATAACTTCTAACTTGCCATTAACTCTGACCAAAAGAAAAAAAAATCCATTCTAGTGTTGGACCTATTAATAACTTATGAGAAAATGACACTTAGGGTCTTAAACACACCCCCCCTCTTCAAGATAGCACCCCCTACTAGAGCCTCTTCTTACTAAAGACCTCAGAAACTTTTTAACACATGAAACCCAAAACCTATGTTACCTTACTACCCTCAAATGTTTTTTAGACTCATATATATACTCTTTTGCATTTTCTCTCTCTTTTAAATTACATGAGCTTCTTTTACTCCTCTCTCTCTCCATTTTCGTGAGCTCTATTTTTTAGCTTTCCATATTTATTTCAAATCATCCCCTCCGATTTCAACCTTCCTCCCTTGTGTTCATAGGTCCATCACGTCTCAATCTTCTGCATTTTAGATAAAATTTCAACTGTTACCTTCGTTCTAAGGTTGGTTTCAAATCTCTTTACTGTTTTTTTTTTCAGAAATTCATACGTTTGTGTGCGTTACATGTGTTTTCTGTATGTAATAGCATTGTTTAATCCCAATATCCAGTATATATCGTCTTATATGTTTAGTTTTTCCATTCAAGCCATGATTACGTGCCTATATCATGCTCGTTTTAGAGGTTTTTGATCTTTTTTCATGTGTTTCATGGTAGATTTGTTCATGATATGTTTGTTATTGCATATATTCGTTTCAGTTTTCGTGTTTATTTCATTGTTTTTCAGTTTGAACGTTATTGTTTTCCGATCTGCCATTTTTAGGGTTTATCACAGCCGCTGCATGCATGATAGTACAGTACAGTACTATACTCAGCGTTTTTAAATTTCTGAGAGTACTCATTCTTTTTCAAATATACAGAGTACTCAGACTTTTACGATATTTAGCGAATACACTATGCGTTTATATTGGTGGAGTACTCACTGCTTTTATAGTACTCTGAGTTTTGTAGAGTACTCTGAGTTTTTAGAGTACTCTGAGTTGTATAGAGTACTCTAAGTTTTATAGATTACTCTCAGTTTTATAGAGTACTTTGAGTTTTATAGAGCACTCTCAGTTTTATAGACAGTGAGTGCTCATCTTACTGATACTCTTCGATGGAGTACTCTGAGTTTTCATTGCCTTGTGTTTACTCACTGTTTCCCATTACTGCTGACATATATAATGATCCAAGATGTGCTTGTTGTGTTCAAGATGGGAACTGATCAGATATTCCTCCCCTTTCATCAGTTGAATGGCATTAACTCAGTAAAGAATTTTGTTCAGTCTAGGTGGCCTCAGCTATCTAAATCTGCTATTATATCTTATATCTTAGACTTTGATGTGCTGTTAATGATATTATCTGTTTTGCAACTTAATACTATATGAGTAATCTATACTTTTTAATGAGTACTCTATATATCTAACTTAACACTCCTTACAATTCTATGAGTACTCTATATAAATTTTATGAGTACTCTATATTTTTGTATGAATACTCTATATAATTGTATGAGTACTCTATATATTTTACTGAGTACTCTATATATTTACTGAGTACTCTATATATTTCCTGAGTACTCTGTCATTTAATCATGTACTTTATCATTTTTTCTGAGTACTTTTTCATTTATCCCAGTACTCTACTATTTTTTACTGAGTACTAACATGTTTGTCTGAGTACTCTACCATTTCATTTGAATACTCTGTAATTTCATTTATCATTTCTCTGAGTACTCTTTAGTTTTTTCTGAGTACTCTCACATTTGTCTGAGTACTCTACCATTTCGTCTGAGTACTCTGTACTTTTATTGTTTATCCTGGTATATATAATGTTTAACTTTAAATATACACAATCATTTTCATGCTATATTATATGTTCTGTTATGAAACATTATGGACATCCAATCCAGCCCAATGACTTAGAGTCCAGCCCACGAATACTAAGGTTTAGGATTTACATATTTCCTATATATAGGGCATCTAGACATTGTATTAGATACTCTTGTTCTATCAATAACACTACGCTCTTCTCTCTATCTTTATCTCTTGTTTCATTTCATAACACGTTATCAGCACCATAGTCTCTTCATTCCGATTACTAGGTAATATATTTTAGTTTTAATATATTAATCTTTAATTAGATTTTTTTTAATCTATAATAGCATAATTTTTATTCTTTAATCAATCGAAAAAAATGCATCAGGCAATGACAAAAAAAAACAATTTTTTTAAAATGAATTCGAATATGGCTACTGTCAATCGAAAAAAAAAAGACACAACATGTTCACCACAGTGAATTAAATAGAAAAGTCAAAAGAAATTCAAATATCTTCACCGTGAAGTAATTCTAAAATAATATTGATTTTATAATCAATATTATAAACAATTGGACAATTACTTTGTACAATGATGAAAAAGCCTTTGAGATCGATAGTTGGCCTAGTGGTTAGGTTACTCCGTAGAGACCAAGAGGTCCTGGGATCGAATCTCATTGGAGTCAAAATGACTCCGAGTCCAAATGGCTCTCTCATGTATTAAAAAAAAAAGCCTTTTGATTCTTTGGCCATTTAATTCTTTCAGTCACACGGCAGGCTTTTTCTTCCATTAATTTGGCTGTGATTTTATTATTATATCATCAATTTGAGGTGATATTTATAATAATAGTATTATTTCTTTTCGTAAATCACATGGCTTTGGCATCCAACAATGGCAGCTTGTCAACTGAAAAAAAAAAAAAAAAAAAAAAAAAAAAAAAAAAAAAAAAAAAAAAAAAAAGATTATATGTGCTTTGTCGAATGCTGATGTAAAAAAAATAGAAAACCAAATTTGGATTGCTAAAACGTTTGGCCGCCTTGCTTGAACATTATTTCTTGTTTGGATTGATAAGAATCCAATTTTTAAAATCTCATCTGATCATAGTGAAAAAAAAATTAAGGCACTAAATGTGTATTTAATTAACGGCGGTGGAAAGAAAAATAAACCCTACCTAGATTTAACAAATCATCGTTAAAAAAAAAAATTATTAATATATTTTATTAATTACTTTTTTCTTATCCTGCCTATAACATACAAATTATTTTTTTTTAAATTTTCTTTTATATATTTGTTTATACTGATAATTATAAAATTGTAATTTTAACAAGGGTGAATTATATATAGGGTTTTAGAGACACTATTTTTTCTCTATAGAGTAGTGTTTTGAAAGTTGTTATTCTTAGGGACCTCATTTTTTACAATATTGTTTCCTACCTTTACTAACAATAAAAAGACAAAAAAGTATGATGTCACGGTTTCTCTCTCCTTTACCACTACCCACCTACCACCTATATCCGACCTCCGACCACCAACCTCCGACTACCGACCACCGACCACCAGTCACCGGGAAAAACTGAGAGTATCGGAAAAAAACTAAGAGTATCGGAAAAAACTGAGAGTACTCTATAAATTGGCTGAATACTCTATATATTTTAATGAGTACTCTATATATTTTGCTGAGTAGTCCGAATAATTTTAATGAGTACTCTGAATAATTTGATGAGTACTCCGATAAATATGATGAGTACTCCGTAAATTTGATGAGTACTCGGTCAAATTGATGAGTATTATTAAAAAACAAAGCATAAATAGTCAAAAAAAGCTTTTATTCACCTTTATTACACATTTTTAAACAATTACAAATGAATATACAATTAAAAAATAAAAAAATTAATTACTATCTTGTTTGACCAGATCTAGATCTGAAAAAAAAAAGAAAAAAGGGACCCTTCTTCTCGTCGACGAGCACAACCGCCACCACCACACAGTCTTCTCGTCCATAGCCATCCCACCAACACCACCAGAATCTAGGCAACCACACGAACACTACCACCACCATAACACCACCTTCTCGCGCCTCCGGCTAGAACACCTTCTTCACCACCGAGAACACGAGCAGATTTCTGGCGAGGTGAACCACCATCGATCTAAACACTAGCAGCAATCGAGGAACAACCACCGCAGCACCGAAGCTCCATGGATCTCGTTCTTCTTCTTCGATGGGAGATTCGCGCAGCCATGGAGTAGATTTCCGGCGAGTTGAACCACCATCGATCTAAACAGTAGCAGCAATCGAGGAGCGCAGCCATGGAGATCTCGATCTCGATCCACGAACAGCTTCTTACAACAGTCCTTCTCGATCGAACAGCAGCACCGAACGTCGATCTCCATTGATGACAGCTCGAACGGCATCAGCGGTGGTGGCTCGCCGCTGGAAGAAGGAGGAGAGCAGCTAACTTCGATCTCGTCTGCATCTCATCGGATCTCGGATCTGGACTGGAGAATAACGCAGCAAAATAGGGGGAAGATGAAGCCTCTTCAATGGCTGCTTGATGGCCTCAGAAGAAAAAGACATGGCTGCCTTTTCGGTGGTGTTATGGTGGTGGTGGTTGGCGGCGTTGTGTTATGGAGGTGGTGGTGGCGGTTTGGGAGATGGGGGAGGAGAGAGATAGGGGAGGAGGGGAGGTGAGAGAATAATGAGAGATAATAACGAGCTGTGAAATGTAATATTTTGTATATATAGGGAGAAAAAAAACAAAAGAGGGGTAATCTAGTAATTGAGGTTTTGGGGTTCATGTGTTAAAAACTTGCTGAGGTCTTTAGTAAGAAGAGGCTCTAGGCCGGGTCCCCATCTTGAAGAGGGGGGTGTGGTCAAGACCCTAGGTGTCATTTTCTCTTTTAACAATTTTGTTAAGAAAATACCTATACAAGGTATATATTAAATATGATTATTTGTATATATTTTATGTTTATATCCTCTGATATAACATAGCCTATGAGAAAGAAAAATAAAATATATAAAAGTTATATACGTACCTTATACGTATGTATTGTCTGATACATCATAACTTTATGAAAAATAAGGTATATATACTACTCGTATATATATATATATATATATATATATATATATATATATATATATATATATATATATATATATATTATGTGAATATCCTTCGATATCGCATAACATATTAAAAAAAACCATATAGATACAGAGCCGGTCCTGGGGAGAGGCCAAGGAGGCCATGGCCTTGGGCCCCTCCCCAACTCATATAATTTTTGGGGCCCTCTTTGAAGGCCCAATTTTTATTATATAGGTATAAGTTTTTTTTTTAATTAAAAAGGCCCAATTTTGGCCTATTTGAAATGGAAAAAAAAAATGTTAGACTGTATTTTTAATTAAAGAAATATTTAAGTGGTTACTTGTTGATTTTATTTTACGAATTAACTTGTTGACTAAAAAGAAATTAAGATATTTTTTCTGTTAAAATTTATTTAAATATATATTTATAATATTTTGAATTTATTGATTTTATTTTATATCGTGAAGACTCGTATCTTCTATGTGATTGATAAAATCATAACTTGTAACCCTTTATTAGTTTTCTGCTTGCTATTTCTTACAACTTTTTTTAAGGGCCCCTTTTTTTAAGTTTGCCTTAGGCCCCCGAAATGTCAGGACCGGCCCTGTATAGATATATACGAATTATATATTATTTTATGCATATCCTCTGATATAGCATAATTTCTGGAAAACAATCAGTATAATGCGTATAATATGTATTATTTGCAAATATTTTGGATATTGCATAATCAATCAGAAGAAATTTCATCAAAAAGTTGAACATATTAGATATTCTTATAAATCTCATATTGATTTAGATATAGATTTTATACTCCTTGATATACAAGTTAAACAGTATATAATAATTCTTATAATTTTGTATGAGCAAACAATAGTCAAATTTGGAATAATTGAAAAAAAACTTTTCATATTGTGGTCGAAACTTGAATTTTTTTCGTGTTCATCTTATCTTGACATGAATTTATTCGGACTATGTTACCATTGTCAAGAGATTCACTTTGATATATTACACTTTGATGAATAATCATCAATATGACTAGTTGATTCAAGGCATCACTTAAAGTGAATGGTAAATTCATACCATGAATGATTTTTACTTTACATATCAATGTGATATTAGTTATAAGAAAATGAGTTTAAAACTTATGAACATGAAATAAAATGAAATTCGTTATATTTATTTTTTACAAGGATATTATCAAAAAAAAAAAACCCATGTAAAATATTTGAAGTCAATAGACAAATTCAGGGAGAGACATATATGATCTAGCAATAATACATTTTCTTATATATTGAACTTTGCTAGACAATTGGTTGTGAATTTTTCTTATATAATTTTCTGACTCACAGTTTTACATAATTGTAACATTACAATAAAGTCCAACTATTAAACATAAATACCCTCATTGGTCAAAGACCAATAGTATTACATGTATGTATTATTTCTTGTGATGTATACTATAATTGTTCTACTGTAACACACAAAAATAAAATCATGAGTAAATAGAAAATATATTGTTGATCTCCAATAATTTATATGCAACTTAGATTTGCAAACTTGGAGAAAGTAAACTGAAATATTTATAAAGTAAAATTCTCATGACAAGAGGGATAGCTGAATATTATTTATAAAATGCATCATAATCCTCGCTAATGAACTATGAGCTCAATGTTCAAAAACTAATGCATTCATAAAGTGACTAAGTCACATTTCAGTTTTAAAGGCTCCTGCTCATATTGATGGAAAATCTATTTCAACGCATATAGTGTGGTCGACCTTTCGATTCCAAATTTATAAAGTTGAGCAGTATGAGCAAGTTGGCACTTCCGCAAGTTTAACATCATATTTATATTATGATGAAATAAAGTAGATAATATAACTGGAAAAAAAATATAATACTCCTTTCAGAGCATCAGGTACCAAAACATTTTTCTCTTATTTAGATATTGAGATTTAAAAACTCAATCAGTTATACTACTACAAAAAAATAGAATCGAAAAATAGATTGATCATGATCAAATTATATGCGCAAATGAATATATAAATATGAAAAGCGAGGATCTTGAATTAAATTCAATTCAAAACGTCGACGAGAAATAAGAAAATTTTGGCCAAATATTGAAAGACGCTTCAGGCAGATTCATACCCATATGGTAAATATGAACATATGATCTTATATAGCCTGAAATTTTATAAACGACTCCCGTGTGCGTCTAACGTAAACAAATTTATCGATATATATCATGAGATATAAAATTCATATGAAAGTCCTTAAAGGACTAAAAGCGCTTAAATATAAATCTTGGGATATATAAATTAGAGTGTCATTATCTGTAAATTGTCGTATATATCGTCATGTAATGTGTCATGTATATTTATGTGTTATTTTATACATAGAATATGTGTTTATATGTTATTATGTGCATGAAATATTTTTACTATTATTTGCACAAAATTGATTCTTCAATTTCATATCTATGTTATTTAGATTTGTACCATTCCATCTATCTATATATTACTTAATTCGAAATATGATGATGTTTGAGATTATGAAGATCGAGATCATATTCTAAATTGAAGACGGTCATCGATATGCTAACATGAGGGGGAGATAAAAACGCGTTGTACTCTTTTTCCCTTCATCAAGATTTTTCCCATAGGGTTTTTCTAAGAAGGTTTTTAACGGGGCAGAATTGGAGCGTAAAGATATCGTACTCTTTTTCCTTCACTGGATTTTGTCCCAAAGGGTTTCTCCAGGAAGGTTTTAACGAGGCATATTCATAAGGATTGAATATCCAAGGGGGAGTGTTATGAAACATTATGGACATCCAATCCAGCCCAATGACTTAGAGTCCAGCCCACGAATACTAAGGTTTAGGGTTTACATATTTCCTATATATAGGGCATCTAGACATTGTATTAGATACTCTTGTTCTATCAATAACACTACGCTCTTCTCTCTATCTTTATCTCTTGCTTCATTTCATAACATGTTCAACTATTTCATGCTATATAATCTGTTCAACAATCAATTAATCAAACATTACCAAAAACACGTTTCATTCATAATTCAGATAAAAAGTTCCAAAATAATCCAAAAACACCCAAAAGTTCCAAAACACCCCAATATATCAGTTAACAGATATAATCATTACACAGTAAAATAATTAGAATCTCTCAATCAAGCACTTCTCCCCATGTTGATGCATTGTGAGTATTTGCTGCGCAACAACTTACGAACAATCATTGCTCTTCCTTCGTTCTGTATGTAAGTTTTTTGACGTACCAACCCATTCCGATAATAGCCATAACACCATAGTATGACAAAAACACCGCAGTCCACACTCCCTGGTTCTTGTTCAGCACAATCCACATTAGTCATTATATATTCGTCACAGTTTTGTGTAGTAAAACCGAGAGTACTCACAGTTTTTATATAACAAAACTAAGAGTATTCACAACACAAAAAAACTCAGAGTACTCCATAACAAACAGAGGGTATTCCAGAGAATCATGAAAGTATAGAGCAAAAAACTAAGAGTACACATGCAAAAGTACAAACTCATAAAATGACGCTTCATATTCATATCAAAACATAGAGTATTTCACCAAATCTGCAGAGTATTGAGCAAAACATAGAGTATCGAGACAAAAACTAAGAGTACACATGCAAAAACTACAAAACCCAGAAAGGACGCTTCATATTCATAACAAAACAGAGAGTATTTCACCAAATCTGTAGAGTATTGAGCAAATAACAGAGAGTATCGAGCGAAAAACTAAGAGTACACATGCAAAACTACAAAACCCAGAAGGTTGCTTCATATTCATAACAAAACAGAGAGTATTTCATCAAATCTGTAGAGTATTAAGCAAATAACAGAGAGTATCGAGCGAAAAACTAAGAGTACACATGCAAAACTACAAAACCCAGAAGGACGCTTCATATTCATAACAAAACAGAGAGTATTTCACCAAATCTGCAGAGTATTGAGCAAATAACAGAGAGTATCGAGCGAAAAACTAAGAGTACACATGCAAAACTACAAAACCCAGAAAAATTACAAAAACTTAAACCCAGAAAAATCTCAGAGTACTCATAAATCGATGCTAACCTTTTCTTCTTCGCCAGAATCGCTATCGAAATCATTGTTGTTTGCCATTTCCGTTCGATTTCTCGTAGTATTTGGATCGGCGCTTCAAAATCAGGAGAGAGAAATGATATCGGGGTTTGAGAGCGTTTTTGGGATAGAGAGAGAGAAAATCGGAATGCGCATGTGAAGATAATGGAAAGAGAAAGCCAATGTTAAGAGTATTTATACTCCAAGGGTAGGAAAGACAATTGTAAAAAATGAGGTCTCTAAGAAGAACAACTTTCAAGACACTACTCTATAGAGAAAAAATAGTGTCTCTAAGACCCTATATATAATTCACCCATAACTTATTTTCCATTTTACTTTTTTTTTTTTTGTCAATTTTTTTTTCCATTTTACTGTATATCGCCTTTTCCAAACTTGGCTTATTCAATAAAATACATATTTTACAAACTTCCTAAATTATTTTCTTTTTACAAACTTGTTGATCGAAAGCTTCGAAACAAGAATCTTATAGTTGAACCGAAGGATCTCGAAAAGGACCATGAAAGCTTTAAGCGAAACTCAAAACACGGATCTCAAAACCATGGCTGAAAAATAGAACTCGAAACTGCTAGAATCTGGAACTGATGGATCTCATCGGAACGGTTGCGATCCATGAAGATAGAGATCCGTTTTTCAGGTGAAGAACCAAGCTCGAACAAAGTTTTGGTTGTGAAACTAAGGCATATCTTATGCTACATATGGTTCCGGGTACTCGACCACGCTATGAGGGCTCCGATAAGGATCATTTCCATTAAAGGATTTAACTATAGCTCCTCTTAGAATTGATAGACAACTATGTTGACATTTGGACCGGAAGGACTGGCCCGCAAGTTATCCGTGGGAATCGTTTCGTTTACGTTTATGGGTGCTCTTGCTACTCTTGGTTCTATCGAGGGTTGCTCCCTCAACTTAACTAGGTGTGCATGCCTCTACGGCAAAAGATTGCATTATCTAGGGTGGAACTACTTATCGCTCTCCTAGAACAAGTTGCGGGGTTCGGAGAGTTAGGCCCAAAAATATAAAACAAGTTAGGAGTTGGATTTTTAACTCAAGGGCGAAAAACAATTTTTCTTTAAGACTCTTGGCTTAAAAAAATCGACCATTTTATCAATGTATCCGGAAGCAGGGAACAACCGCCCCTTGTCAGAGAACAGAGAATATAATTGTTCCGCATACATTAAAAATACCTTAAGTAACTCTAAATAAAGTATATGTTTAGCGGATGGAAGGGACATCAAAAGCAATAAACTAATTAAAGTCTAAACCATGCATGATCGTTGTTCCTGCTATAAGTCTTAGACAGCATAATTATGAAAAAGAAAAGAGTACCTCAAAACCAGAACATGTAGAGTTATACAAAAAAACATACATGTAATACCAAAGTGCCTCGTCACCACGAGGCACGAGCTATTTCTTCAAATTTCAACTCATATTGATGAACACTCACGGTGAGGGTGTCTATCTCAGACTGGAGCTTATTCTTGAAATCCTTTAATCGATTAATAATCACTGTCTCAACTGTAATAGCATCTTCCTCTCTAAGCCCACTATTCTCGTCTTTTAGTAGTCGATCAGTTGTGGTTCTAAGTGAGACAATCTCCTTCTCTAAGCGAGTTAGCTCAAGTTTGGCTGCATTGCGTCTCTTGAACTCGGGTGTGTCTTGAACTGCTGCAAGTCCACGAAGATGGGTTAAGCGAGAAAGTAAAAAGTTAACCTTCATGCCTAGTAACTCGAAGCTTCGAAGCGCCCTGTCCCAAGTCTTGAAATCATCATCTGATGTAGAAATCACACAGCTTTGAATTGCATTAGCTATGTGAACTGTTTCTATAATTATTCCGCTCGCTAATCCGGGACTACAGGGTACGAGATGCTCGTGTATATATGATTTCCGAGAGAGACAAAGCTCATAGTAGTTACGAAAGAGGTGACTTTCAGAAAGTTTCGAGTCTAAGGATATCCCGTTCACAATAACGGAGAAATCCTTAAAATCAACGAAATCTTCCCTAGAAGTCTCCTACAATAAGAGAAGAGATCATGACGATTAGTTATATGATAAAACAAAGAATACATGATATAACTAGAAAGTACCAAGTCGGCATCTATTTCCCTCTTTATTGATTCAGTACTATCATTACGATCTCCCTTGTAAAATTCTTTAATTGTAGCTTCAATAGTTTCCAAAATGCGTTCACCAAATCTGCTAGATTTTACCCTGAATTAAAACAACTAGTGCATTAACGTGTCTGCTGACTAATTACAAAAATATTTTTTTAAAATCAAACTTACTTGCATATGCCGTCAATCTCAAGAAGCTCCTCCCTAGTTCTGGGTACCTTTTTGCTGATTTGCACCAATGTAGCATATCTAAACAGAACAAAGATACAAAAAGACAAGGTTTTAGCAAAATAAACATACACCATCTGAAACATAAGCACTATCAACACCCTATGACAAGGGTAACAGATATAGAAGTTGTTACAATAACAAAAAGTAGTTAGAGCAACTTATAGATACATACATAAGTATATCACATGTAATAGTAATCTTAGATCATAATCAATACAAACACACTTATTTAACCTTCTTCTCTCTTTCTCCCTATCTCTCTCTAGCTATATCTCAATCCTGTTTCCATCATTATATGATTTACTAGCAAAACTAGTTAAATAAGTATGTTAATTAAAGATATCCATGAAATGCGATATGAGGTACAATAAATTGATTTGGCAGATTCCACTTGTATATTGCAATCAAGTTTAATTACCTTGGCTTACTGTTTCACTTATCCAAAAATGGAAAAAGGCAAGCATGGCATACCTAACTGACTCTATAAGGTTTCAATTACAGTTACAATAATACCAACATTAAAGAACTCACCCTATCTACATGGTCTGCTTAAATTCTCAGTGAAGAAAAACAGTGACTTTTATTCTCGTCAATAATGTTGTTTATGTCATTTCTACTATCGCGCTTTTAATGTTCATGCACAATACAAATCTAAATCTACTATTAAAGTGTGATTCACGTAATTGCATAAAAACTAACCCAACTATGTTGTATGACATGATCTTTTCTATAGCTTCAGTAGAGAGATCGTTTCGAAGCATTCGTAATGCAGAATAAAGCTTTGCTGAAGGATTCTAAAAGGACACACAAAAAGGAAACTATAAGAGCATAATCCATGATACTATATGAAGCAAAGAGTTACATGATGTAAACATGTAAAGTACCAATTCAACCATCCTTTTCTTTGTGCTCTCAGTTAAGAAATCATCGTCTGTAAAGTTGTTGGCATCTCTTTTCCTCTTAATTGATTCAGTACCATCATCATTACTGCCATTACTAGTAAGATCTCCCTTGTACAATTCTTTGATTGTAGCTTCAATAGTTTCCAATACGCGTTCTTCATATTTGCCAACTCTTACCCTGAATTAAGCCACTAGTGCATTAACATGTCTGCTCACTAATTACAACAACATTATTCAGACTATAGTATAATTAAACTTACTCGCTAAGGCCGTTAATCTCATAAAGCTCCTTTTTAGTTCTGGGTACCTTTTCGCTGATTTGCTGTAATGTAGCATCCCTAAACACAACAAAGATATAGAAAGACAAGGTTTAAGCAAAACAAACATACGCTAGAATGAAAAAAACCAGAATATAGAGCTAACCACATATTCAACATACACCATCATTATCTATACTTTATTTCTTGGCAATACTGTTGTTTATGTCATTTTTATAATTCCTCTTTTAATGTTCATAATACAATTTTAAATCTACTCTTAAAGTGCAATTGACATAAGTGCATGAAAGCTAACCCAAATATGTGGTGCGGCATGATCCCATCTCCATTTTCCCTAGCGAGATCACTTCCAAGCCTTTGTAATGCATTATTCAGCTTTTTGTACAGATTCTAAGTAAACACATAAAAAAACAATAAAAGCATCAGCCCATGAATTATATAGATATACGATACTATATTAAGCAAAAAGTTACATGAGGTAAAATACCCAGTCAACTTCACATTGAGGGCGAGAATTCATTCCTGATGTCAATGAACCTTTTACTGAAGTAGACTCAATTAACCTACTTTGTTTGGATGATTCAACAGATGAGGGAAACCTGTAATAATATCATGAACATCATCATGATTCCAAATATATAATGTGATGCAAGAAGCCATAAAGATCGAGAAAATCAGTTTCTGCAGTTTCACCGATTTTCAGGTCAATCTTATTATAGCAATTAAAGCTACAAGCAAATAGCAAAGCAAGTTAATCAAAATTCTGAAGCAATTATAATTAAAAAGACATTTTGAGTCCAATGACATCAATGTGTATATATATAGCTAGATGATAATTAAAAATACACCTATAAAACAGCCTTCACAGCTTGTGTCTACACCGTATGGTGTGAAAGAAATAATAGGGTTTTTTCAGCTGCAACTAAAACAGATGATCAAATTAAAGAAGTAAAATTTGCGGTTTATGCATCATGTCAAGGTGTGGGAACTTTGTAAACAATAGGTTGAATAGAGTGCTTTCCAATAACTAGGGCATCACTAAAAATCTTGATGAGTAATTAGGGATTACCTTGTTATTAGTCTAAAAGTTTACAAACATTGTAAAAAATTTGAAGTTATTATGGAATGAAAAACTGCAGAAGAAAAAAAAAATGGACCGTACATCGGAATATTGTGGAAGAATGAGTTGTACTGCTTCAACACAAATGTCTCGGCTCCTATGATGGTGGTCCGACGGGATCCTCTCTGCGGTGCGGCTGGGTTTGTTGGAAATCGGAAACAAAAATATGACAAAAAAAAATGGGATACGAATTGTTTAGACACAATTTAACCAGCGGGAAAGAATTTAAAATTTAGAAAAAAAAGGAAAAGGAAATTTCCTTACAAAATAACTTTTATTAATTATTTGTCTATATTTTGATTATTTCTCTAAATTAAAATTATAAAAGATATGTCATATATATTTATTTTGTCTAACTTTATTTACTCGCCTTATGTATAAAATTAGAAAAGAATATTTATTAACTTTTCACTTTATAAAATTGTCACTATTCAATAAATATAAAGTTATTTATTTATTTATTATACTATACTTTTTTAACTAATAAATATCCAAAAAAAACTAATTAATAATAAAGTTATTTATTTATTTATGATATTATTCCTTTCTAATTAATTGATGGGAAAAAAGAAAATGTATAAAAAACAACCAATATATAAAAATTTGTTTATGATGATTTATTAGAAGCATTTAGTTACATATAATAAAAATATTTGTTAAAATATTAAAAGATATTGTAAAATCATTTTACGTATTTCTTTTTAAATTATATATCTCTACCTTTTTTAAAATTTAAAGATCTAAAATAATTTTAAGAATTTAGAAATACTTTAAGTATTATTATTATTTTAAAAAAAATCTTCAACGGCATTTTAATATATTTTTTTAGAAATTTAGACAAGTAAATCTATCTGAAGGAGTAATATTAATAAACTATTCTAATAGAATATTTTTTATTTTATAAATCTTAAATTTATATAATTGTTTTATTTGGTTTAAATAACTTATTTCTTTAAAAGCTCTTTAACCAGCGGGAAAAAGAATTTAAAATTTAGAAAAAAAAGGAAAAGGAAAAAAATTCTTACAAATAACCTTTATTAACTATTTATCTATATTTTGATTATATGTCATATTATATATTTGTTTTGTCTAACTTTATAATTCGCCTTATGTATAAATTTAGAAAAAGAATATTTATTAACTTTTCACTTTATAAAATTGTCATTATTAAATAAATATAAAGTTATTTATTTATTTATTGATTTATTATACTATCCCTTTGTAACTAATAAATGTCAAAAAAAAAAACTAGTTAATAATAAAGTTATTTATTTATGTATAATACTATCCATTTTTAATTAATTAATGGGAAAAAAAGTGTATAAAAAACAACCAACATTGAAATTTGTTTATGATGCTTCTTTTAACATATAATCAACATATTTGTTAAAATATTAAAAGATATGCTTGCAATGTAAAATCATTTTAAGTATTACTTTTTAAATTATATATCTCTATTTTTTTAAAATTGAAAGATCTAAAATAATTTTAAGAATTTAGAAATACTTGAAATATTATTATTATTTTAAAAATAATCTTCAACGGCATTTCATACATTCTTTTAGAAATTTAGACAATAAATTTATCTTGAAGGAGTAATATTAAAAAACTATTCTAATAGGATACTTTTTATTTTCTAAATCTTAAATTAAAAAAAATTGTTTTATTTGGTTTAAATCACTTATTTCTTAAGGGTCATTGTCCAGTGACATATATACTTTTGACAAAAAAATAGTGACATATAGTCTTTATTTTCATTTGATATTGTGAATCTTTTAGTAATCTTGAAATAGTTTTTATTCCAAAAGATAAAATTACCTCTTATAAAAACAATTCAAAGCATAATTTTACTACCAAAAGCATGTACAATCAAAACATTTTATGCTCATTGAAAATCTAAACAACTAAAAATTGTCTTTATCTCTTTGTTTATGCTTTATCTCCAACAAATTCATAAATTTTGAACCACAATCAAAGGCAAAAACAAGATCAAGCAGTTCAAATAAGGCGATTAAAGGTAAATTTAATAACTATTACTGTATTATACTATCGTTTTTGTATTTATAAAAAGACTAATTGTTTATAGTAGTGTGTGAGATTTTATTTGGATTATAATTAAGGTTGCATGTTTAATTTATGTAGAGATAGTTTTCCACTATATGAATAAAGAATAAGGGCCCCTATCCTTGTAATCGGGTACTAGTAAAAAGGATGCAACAATGTGTGTAAATATCTTATGAACATCAGAGGTAAATTATGAGATTGTTAATCGCATAATAGTAGGTTGTGAGTTTTCATCTATGTGGGTGAAACCTTAATGGAACATTGATGATCATTTTTGCGTGTCTGAACATCCCTACCTTCCATGTTTTTTGAAGGATTGAAACCTAATATATGGTCTTAGATGGGGGAAGAGAGGGGAAGTTACACAAACTAAAATTATAGTGAGAATGGACATGCACTACTAGTTTGTGCTTTCTGTCTTCAATAGAATTATCCTCAAACTAATTTGATTGTTCGAGTGTCACCGAGAAGAAACATTTCCTTTAGAGACTAACCATTCAGTTGAAATACATGTATCCATACTTGAAGCATTCAAACACCGACATACAATACTCAAACCCTGATACATTTGGTATTCATCGTTGTATCAAGCACTGAAATGGCCAATCTACATAACTTAGAGTGTTATGATTTTGTTTTATGAGTATTTTGTAAATATTTATATTTAAAAAGAAGGAATTACTAATGAGTTTCCTTAAGTTTGAGTAGGATTACTATTCAAAGTTTGATATACATAATTTGTGATTTATCGTAAAATTTAGTGATTTAACATATTCCACTTCTACACTGCATCCAAGTTAAGTTACCTTTGTTTTTGTTTAACTTACCTAAATATGGAAACCCATCATAAGACTAAGTAGATTGTAATAGGAAAAAAATGACCTAATTCACTGAATCAATAAATACATTTCTCGAAAAGTCAAAATCATACCAAAATTAAAGAGCTCACCTTCCATGGTAGGTATTTTAAGGCGTTTTAATACAAAAGCACGAGCAATGATGCAATTGATCACTATCATTATAGGATAAGAGCCATGATATGCAAGGGGGCATATGAAAGCTAGTTTGAAAAGACATCTAGACACAAAAATAATCACATAGTGTCTAATTTCAAAGTACAAACGATCTCGTGATGAAACTCGTTCTGCCAATCCAACTTCAATGGATACTCGGGAATGATTGAGAATGAAAATAAGACTAAACACAAATCATTGGATAGCCCAAGAAGTCTACCTTAACCAATCTTCAATCAAAGGTCGTACGTGAACGTTATGTGAAATTTCGTGAAACATCGACATAGACGAAATATTATGCCCGAGTGTGGCAAATTTCATGCTTCATCTTGCCCGGGCCAAGTGAAGTTCGCATCAGCCAAGCAACCTCTATCCATGAATATGCATTTTGTACATATTTGGGTGTGAAAAATGAACTGGTTACAAAGCCTATATATGGTTAGATCATCATTTTGTTTCTAGTCTTTCTCTTTCTAGGATGTCTGACATCCGGGAGATGAAATTTTGACCTTAATTGGTTGATTATAAGAATTCGGACATAATAAAGGGGAATATAGAAACCCGTTTACCTACATTACCTAATTACCATTTGTCAAAGTTAGATTAAGTTGAGCATACTTTAGATTATTGGTGTTTGCATTATTGGGTTATGAACGCGTAATTAGTTATTATTATTATAGTCCTTTTGAGAATAAATTAAGTTTTGAGTTTAGTTCATAACTCAACGTGGTGGACATGTATTTACTTATTGGAATGCTCAATTGTTGGCCTAAAGGGCATATTTTGATCGATAAAACTGTAAATTGATATGCTTGATCACACGCGTGTATTGAGATATGCTTGATCACACACGTGTATTGAGATGTGTGTATAAGGGAGGTGTCATCAATTAAGACTCTATACGATTTTTTTAGATTTTAAAAGTAACGGGGTTTTAACTAGGATTCTAAATAATCATTTAAAATCAAGATGTTTTCAATAAAGAGTTTAAAGAATCATTAAAAATCCGGATTTTTTCAATCAAGAGTTTTTAAAATACTTTAAAATCTAATGGTTTTATAAAATCTTTGACTCTTGAAAGTTATTGGATTTTATAAGATTCTTGAGCTAAGTTATACATAAAAAACTACTCTACAAATCTCAAGTTAAAAAAAGAGATTTCATAATGTTTCAACAAAAAGAAAAATACCTCCAAGCTACTAACGCACTAGTAAAAGGAGAAACTCTTCATTCGGTTTTTTTTTCTTTCTTTCGATTTTGATTTTTTTTCTATTTTTCGTTCGACTTTATTTTTTTTCTTTCGTGGAAAAAATGATAATAAGATATCTTACCATATCACCAAGTTCAAGTATCATAAAATCAGTAGCACTATATAATATGTATTATACACCTCCTAACAAATTTCTTGGCAAAACAATTGTTACATGCAATTCCATTTTTTAGTAATTAATTGTAGCCTAGGGAGACATAAACTAGCAACAATATGTATTGGATTCGATGCTTTTTGTGTCATTACATATACAATAACATTTACACCAAAGAATCTCTCAGAATAAAACACCCAAAATATGTTGTAGAAAAATAAACAAGCGAACAATATTGCACAAATCTTAATTGGGTGAGCTGCATGAGCTCATAATTGGAATCATTAAGGCTTGAGATATGTCCAAAGTAATGGATGCTTCTGATATGTTACAATTTATCTCCATTTCTTTACCAAAGTTTTGAGCTTGAAAAGCTGAGCCAGATGAAACAGCTATAGCTGTTAAAATAACTTCCATAGAGACTCCATGTTCAGTAAAAATCAAACACTTCCACAAATAATTAGTTAAAAGTTAGAGAGAAAATATGTAAAAAAGAATTTTTTTTAACATATTAAGATTCACATACTTTGCAATCATGTGTCGTGCTAGCTGGTGCCTACAACCTCTCGGCAAGCAAAGTTTGAAAGATATCTAGCATATACTTCGTTCAGAAGTGTTCACTTTTATCCGTTTAGAATATTATAAAAATAGAAGATTATGAAAATTTAAAATATTAGAATCCATTAAAATCTCTTAACATCCATTTATATACTAGCATAACAATCCATCAAACTCTAAAATAAAATGAAAATGAATCTTTTAAAATCTAGATAGAATTAAAATAATCAATGGACTTTACAAAGTCAATGACTTTTAAAAACTCTAATAAACTCTTTTAAAATCCAAATTAATGACACCCCCTAAGACTTTCAAGATCAATATGACATGGAGTAGTTGCACCAAGCAATCAAAGAGTTACAGAAGAAATCGTGAAAGTAATGCAGAGACATCAGACCTCCAAGCTAGCTAATAGAACAGTCAGTCGTAGAACATCTAAAGGAAGAACCCAAGAAAGAAGGTCGTCGGACCTCCAAGTTGCTAATAAGACCGGACTGCGGCAGATCATCTGATAAAAGAGGTCTGAAAAAAATATTTCTGTGACCTTCGATAGCACCAGACACGGATTACCAAAAGACCCAATGAAAATGAAGGACAGATGTCCGAGCAAATGTAACGTGTACCTAATCTGCTTTTCATCACTATTTGATGACTTGACTCCAGCGAACACCCGACGTGGAGATATCGATTGCCTGATGCGGTAAAGATAACGGATAAAATTTGTTAGTCGTAGAGGAGGTGAATAGGACTCTAATCTAAACAATGCCTAATTAAAAAAAATTACTCATAAAAACTATAATAGGTGAAACTAGTTGAGGATGACTTTTCAATACTATAATGCAAGTTCTAATAAAGGATACTAGGATGATCTTAAGAGTTTGTAAATTCAGAAGTAATGTGATAGGTTAGTTAGAATACTAGCTATGGAATTGAGAAGCCAAGGTTCAAAATAAGATAGATAAAGTGTGATGAAGCTAAAGCTAAAAAAGTACTATGAAGGAAGCATCTACGTAAGTAAGATAAGAATATAGTCTAACTACTAGCCAAATTAGTCTTTTTCTTTTTGGATTGGTAGAAACTGGAAAATAAAATTGTATGGCTAATTAAGGGAAAAGTATTTCGAGTTTAGGTCATTAAGGAAACAAACTAAAAACTGTAACTTTGTTTATGTTCATAAGTTAAGCTTAACTCAAAGTTGCAAGGAATTAAGTAAAAGAGATGAACTAATGGTAACAAGGTGGATATTGTTGATGATTGATTCTTAGTACCACGGTATATGGAATGATAGATTGAGGATGGATCAACCATTCTTTTCTTTCAAATCACTTCAAACGTGTCTAATCTATTATCCAATATATGAATGCTTTTAAAATTATAGGTTTTGCCTTTTATACTTCCTAAATATGCCCAAAATCTCAATGTATGTCTTTTTTGCATAGTGTAGCGAGTAGTTGGGCATCTTCTACCTCTCGTTGGATAATCAATCATTTCTCACTAGGCGAGCTCAATCTCTCGTTGAGCGAGCAAGAAATCCTTGTCAGCAAGATACATTTTCTCAATAATTATTAAAATTCTCTTTCTTTCTCGTATTGTATTCTACACGAGGTCATATCTAATTCCTCGAATCAAACTCTACATTAATCTCAAAATATCTATGTTATAAAGTAAGGTTTTCTACATAAGTGGTGGCCATGATTGATTCTGGCCACAACATAAGTAGTGGTCATGATCATTTCTGGCTCCACCTATCATTAATTTCATTCTTTATTTCATTTCTTTTATTTACAAAAAAAAGAAAAAAAATATTTAGTAAACGTTCCCGGACGCTAATCTCATCTCATTCACTTTTAAACATGATCTCATAACATTTTCTACCGTTCTCTCCTATGCTGAGGACCATTCTACACTACCAAGAAAACCGCCGTTAAAACCACCGTTGCGCCGCTCGAGAACCATTCTCCACTATCAAGAAAATAGCGCCAGACCAATCTACCATCAAGAAAATTGCCGCCTTTCCACCACCAAGCCGCCCTGCTGCAAAAGAAAACCGCCATTTCACACTCACAAGAAAAACTCCGCCGCTTGAGGCCCATTATCCACCATCATCCACCGTTAGCATTAATTCGGACAAGTCAAAACATTCTCTTTTTTATCATCTTTTATTCTCCCATGTTCTGAAACAAGATAACGATTTCTCAGGTTAGAGATTCTACTTCTTCTATGTCATAATGTTGTATGTAATCTGTCTATTAGTTCATATTCGTGATTACAACTAGAATGAAAAGGAAGATTCAGTAGAGATTGAGAGAGTAGAAATTGAGGAAGTAAAAGATGAAACAAATTTGAGGAAATTCCACCATGGACGAAACAAAAAAATAATTTACAATTTTTGCTGTTCTTTTTACAATTTTGCTTATTTTTTTGCAGGTGTGTATCCATTCTCCTCCATCTTCACATCATCTTTCCACCAAGAAGCTTTCTTGTTTTATATGCAAAACGAAAAAGAACCAACGTTTAGATCGTTTATTTGAAAAATTCAGCAGCGTTGCATTTCAAATATCTGTCAACTCCAATTACTATGCGATATTTGTAGGATACATGAACTATAAGGTTCGATCTATCAAGTTATTCCAATTTATTGTTCTTAATTGTTAGAGTAATTTGTCTCTTAGGTCTAATATTTGGAATTAGGATGAAAAGATACATAAAGGAAATTACAATTTGAGGGACTGGATTTTTGGCTGATCTTTCATGCATATCCCTTTCATGAACCCAAAGAAGCCTTTAGTTCCCGTACCATATTTCTTGATAATTATGCCAATTCTTTCCGTGCAGAAACGCCTTATCATTTTATATCTAATTAATGAGACAGTCAAATCTTATATGGGAATACAATTACAAATTATGATTGTCCACAAGCACAATATAGTAAAACCCCAGGAGAAAGCTTTTTAACAGGTGGTGCAATAGGTTTTGACCCATACCAAAGAACACATATCATGGACATGAAATCCCAAATCTATATCCTGGAGGAGGAAGCATATGTTCTATCTCTACCATTTGCTAATGAGTTAAAAATAAATCATATTTTTTGCTGTTTTTTTTTTAGGGTGGGTGGATCTAAGCGAGAGATTGTACCTAATCCTGAACACATTTTGTTATTTGCTAAAGAAGGATTCAAAAACATATCAGGTTCTATAGTGTGAACTATATTCATACATAAATATCCATTTGGCGCAAATGATAGAGTGTGTAATTTGATTTTTAATTGTTTTACAGAAAATATCCATTTTAATTTAGTCTTACACTGCATTTTTCAATTATTTCAGAGAGTAAGTGAGCAATTTCATCTTATACTTCATTTTCTTAATTGTTTGCTTTAAATATCCATTTGGCAAAAGTGCATTATCATGCATTTTTTAATTGCTTTGCAGAAAATATACATTTGGCGCAAATGATGGAGTAAATAATTTGATTTTTAATTGTTTTACAGAAAATATCCATTTGGTGCATCTGATGGATTTCTTGGCGCAAATTAGGGTGTGAGTAATTGGATTTTAAGTTTAATTCTTGATCAATTTTTTTTAAGAATTTAGTTTTAACAAGGTAAATTTTGTAAATTGATAATTTATTTATATTAGTTGCCTATATTAGAAAATGTATTTTATTAACGTTATCTTTATATAAAAATACAAAAATAAGTTACCTTTTTCTAAAACATCTTATTCGTTGCAAAATAAGATTTTTAAATTAATTCATATTTTATTTTAAAAACATTTCTTTATTATAAAAACTTTAAATAACTATTTTCCATAAAACCTTCCTTAATTTTCAACTATATTCTTTACATAATTATTTTAAAACTATTGAATATGACATAAATAACTTACCATGAAAAGCTTTATATAAATAATATTTTCATAATAACTTTTCTTTCATTTAAGTTATTTACCGTAGATGTAAACATAAATTCGACTATATAGTTAATCCAAAATTTATTTTAAAACCACCACTTCTTTTGCATTAAAATATTTCTTTCTTAATCATCACTTCTTCTCAAAGCATCACTTTTTTTCTATAACTAAGGTTAGTTTACGTAATTGTTTAGATTTAGATATTTATTATTTATTTTTCGGTATTGTATTATTTGCTTACATTTTTCAATAGTTTATTGTAATTTATCAGTAATAACGTTGTTTATTTTTACAGTATTTTGTAATTCTGTATTCTTTTATAGTATTGCTTACATTCAGTGTTTTTATAAGCTTATTATTAACGTGTTTTCTTCCGTTTTTGGCTCAAATATAAGTTCTTTTCGCAATTTTTATTTTTTCGTAGTGTCTTCAGACATGGGCTATACCTAATCTATATTATATAACAAGCTTTTCAACATAAGTGGTGGCTAGAATCGTTTTTAGCCCCAACATGGTGGCCAGGATCATTTATGACCCTACTTATCATTAATGTCATTAATTAATTCTTATTCACTTAATAAAAAATCTATATTCTATAACAAGTTTTTCAACATAAGTGGTGGCTATGATCGTTTTTAGCTCCAAAATAAGTGGTGGTCAGGATCATTTCTGGCCCACTTATCATTAATGTCATTAATAAATTCCTATTTACTTAATAAAAAAATTATATTATAAAACAAAAAACCTTGAATCAATCCCTTTAATTAATCAATAATACTTTCTTTTATACCATCTATTTTTCCTCATCCTTTTTTAGCTCAAAAATTCCCTAATAGCTTAAACTTCTCAACAAACATTCTTACGTTTAACCCAAAACTCATCTCTTCACCCCCGCGTTCATTGGAAAAAAACCTACAAGAAACCTCTTCACACTCAGCTTACCATTAGCCGCTCTCGTGCACAAAAAAACGGCCACAGGCACTATTCTCCACAATCATGAACCCGGCATGGCTACGCCATTAACATTCTTAGAACCCAAATTAATTTAAACAATTATTTTTTACCAGTGAAACTCTAAACTCATCTCTTCACACTCGCATTCATTGGAATAGCAGCGTTTCAGTTCCCTCTTTGTTTATTTCTTTCTTTATTTTTATTAATCTACTTTTGTGTGAAATAATAGCCCCTTGATATTTGGTCTTTTTTGCTTCTTGGCCTTACGGATGGTGGTCAAGATTGAATTTTTATGAGATGGTCGATGTATAAGGTGAAAATGGAGTGTCAAATATGGACTTAAACCTCTTCCTGACATCATTGAAGGTGATATTCCTATTTTTCTTTCTGCAAATTGTTATGTTCATCACATAATTTCATCAAATTTTTATGGATAAATATTTATCTATTTCATCAAAGTTGGGTGATGATCTTCATCTTAATGCGATAGACCGTGCAAAATTACTTATTTCAGCCAATCATTTTTCCTCATTAAATTTAATTTATCCTTTAATTTGGTTTGAAATTTCTAATTGTTTCCTAATCTGATGACACGTCTTTTACTATTTTCCCATATCCGTCTTCTTCAATTAGCTATTAGAATGAGAGAGCGTTTTAGATGTTATACTGGTAAGTACTAAATGAGTACTAGATTGTTGTATTTCATTGAGCAGGTCTGTATCATATTTTTCATCAATGGAAAATCATTTTTTCGTACAAATGTTTACCGGATGGCTCAAATCTAATGGAAAATCACTTTTAGTACTAAACGTTTCATTGAGCAGGCGGTTACTAATGTTTTCATTGCTCTTCCTGGTAACTGTTTGAAGAGTATTTTAGTAGCAAACGGAGAGATATTGGTGCAGGTTCGGGTTGTGTATCAGAAGAGGTTCCGAGGACAATATACACATAACCTTCTGTAGATACTGGTCGTGAAAATGGGGTTGTTTCGAGTAGATTTTCTAAACATTGTTTTCATGAAAATGGTCATGTAAAGAGTAATGTTATCTTCTTTGTTGGTATCGTAAAATACATTTAGTTTTATTTTATTTTATTTTATTAATTGTTTCTTAATTTGTAGCAAAAACCAAAGAAATACTGGGGTTAGGAGCTTTCTAATGATAATCACCCAATATGGGTAAGAAACATTTTTTATTTCATCTTTTACTAATACTCAATCAATTTTTTTCATTTGCGATTCTAAATTCGCTTTCAATTCTCTTATTGTTTTTTACGTGAGCTTAAGAAAGTTTGCTTCAATATATGTCCCACAATATTCCATCTTTTACATTTTTTCATCCACGTATGTTAATCTTTTGCAATTTTCTTCTGAATTTGCTTCTACTAAACCCTTGGACACCTCCCCAGCAGTCGGTGATGGGAAAGAAGCAAAGATCGACAAAATGGAGCCATTTCTATTGAGGATTATTGGTCTTTATACTTTTTTATTAAAAATTTGTTCTTTTGTTTTGTTCTATTAAATAATTGTTGTTCATTAAAAAAAATCATGTGCTCTTTTGTTGTTGTTCTATTAAATATGTTGATGTGATGAATGAGTGAGTATATTATCTTTTCTTATGCAGTTGATTAACATCAATATCTATGATGATTTTTCCACTGTCTTAAGTCTCTATATTTGTTTCAGTATTATCACCTGACCTCAACTCTCTCATCACACACCTGACCTCCTTAATCTCGCTTGCTTCAATATAACAAAACCATCGTACTGAAGGTGTTCGAACAATGGCCACTTCTTCTCTCAATCTCCGACTCCAAGTTATTTCGTGAGTTGATGTCGATATATACTGCAATTTTTTATATTAAATGATTCAAATTTCTGATTCTTTGAATGTTTATTGAGTACATCGTGTTCACTCCTTACCACCGCAGGTCAACCCTGCTACCACACCAATGGAAGGTTCATCAAGCAGTGAACAAGGTGCTCTTAGTCTAAAAGAACATTCTGGTGCAGAGATATATTCATCAATAATGTACTTTTATCTGTATTAGTAAGTCTCTCTCCATTAATGTGTGGTTTGTGTATGTTTAAATGTGTGTTTTTGTCCCGATTATCTTTGAGTGATTTTCTATGATAATTTTTGCACGTAAATCATATTTTACTGTAACTTTCTCCAATATTATTTGTTTGGCCTTTTAGAATATACTTAATCGCCTCTTCAACATGCAATCCTTCATCCTATATGTTAATTCACCCAAATGAGAATATATGCATTATGTTAAATTCAATTTGTGAAGAAATTGTAATTAAATACATTTTCGGTTGTTTTTAGTTTACCAAAAGGGTGTATTAGTTGTTTCTGGAATATTACAGGGGTATGGTTGGTTGTGTTATAATAACTGATTAGATATGTTAAACCATTGATTAGTAATAAAATGAGAAACTTTCATGTACTACATGTTATACAATCACACTTCATATTACTTATCATTATAAACCACTAATTAGTTATCTTCTATTAGGCCTCTCAAGTAAAGCCAGGTCATCAACGACAAAATTCAGTTGTAAAATGTTGAGTGGAAAAAAGAAAGTGTCATTTTAGGGGTAAAATCAACATTTTTCAGTAGTACACACGCTGTTAAATAGAGGGTATGCAATTATAGATAGAGGGGTGTGTTTAGAAGTTGAAATTTTTTAGAAGAAAAACTGCAAAAGCAGTTTTTTTTTCTATAGTCCGGGGGTGATTTTGCATTTAGCCCATGATTTGTGTTAATTAGTTTCTTTAAATTTTGAATTTAATTAATTGTTTTCAGGAATTTCATATAATTGCAGCTTCTATGGTCATAAAGCAGACATAGCGAATCTCCAACACATCAACTCACTGCAGATACAGTTATCGAGGTAATAATCTTCACAACCTTTCTATTTTAGTTTTTGCAAAAAATATAGGGACCTATAATGCAATTCATTTTGTAATCAAGGTCTAAATATTCGTGATTAGGGTCTTTATTTAAATTAAAAAAGGATAAGCATAAAGCTTTGGGGTCGTAGAATTTGGTGAAAAAAATATTAAGGACTAATTTTTCAAAACTGAAGTGTATCAGGTAATTCTCATCTGTTCAATGATGCGGCTATGGTGGAGCCCTCTCAACTGTTATAATCTTCGTTCTATTCCTCTTTCAGAAATTTAGGACTTCACCGGTTAGCTTCCTTTTCTCTCCTATAAGGAGATTTTTGGGCTCTTGGAAAACGGAAAAAAAAGGATGGTTTTTGCTTGGTGGTACTGCTCTTTGCATCACATGTTAGCCATAATAAACAATGATTTGTAAGTATATTATATATCATAATTTTATTATTTTGTCTTAATTACTTACTTAAGTTGTAGATATTGTATTTTTGCAAGCTGAAAGAGCATAACCAAGGCCAGGAAATGTTGGTTCCAGTCCTCTGACCAACGATCTTTCAATCTAGCTAGCCAAAATTCTTTGTTCACCTCATTCTTTCTACTACTTAAATATGTATATTTTTTGTAACCTTTCAGTTATTTTTATTTAAAAATCTCATATGTACTTAAATATATTATTTTTGTGTGAAAGTAAATATGTGTACTATGTTCCATTTTTATATAAAAACTTATTTTTTTGTGCATTTTTTTTGTTGGTAGACTATTGTTTTTGTTCTATTATTGTATAAATTGCATCATTGGTCCTTCTTTTATCTTGTCTTTCTAGAAAATTTGTAATTTTTAAGAAGACGGATCTTAGATTCTAGTCGCGTGGAATAATACTCACATAAAATTGTGAACTGTAGAACATAAACCTTGAATCTCAAAACATGAAATCATGAATCATGAGCCATGAACTTTATATTAAACTTTACAATTGTATCTTTCGTTTTAATTTATACAAGATATAATAATAAACATATTTAAGTGTCTTCGGGTTAAAGTATGTCCAAAATGGCTCAAATTGTTGTTAACGGGAGAAGAAACTGTATTTCAATTCACAAATAGTTGGCATCTGCAGGTGATCTTTTTTTTTTCTTGGATACTCTTTTTGCTCCATATGACTTAGATCGTTGGCGGAAAACTAAAGTATGTCTAGAATGGCTCAGATCGTTGTTGGAGAATTAAAGTATCTAGTAACAAAGTTTTTGTCTCAAGAAATGTAATCTTTTATGAAACCATATTTCCTTTTGTTACAAATACACCACCTACACCTATACATTCCTTGTTATTTCCACCTTCAACTCATCCTTTCATTGAAACACCACCCACAATCTCAACCAACAACACCACCAACTCTCACAACAACAATCAAGACCAACCAGATCCAGAAATCCTCCATCATACCTAAATGACTACATTTGTCACTCAACATATTGTTGCACCTCAACTCAGCCAAATTCTCAATCTCTATACCCTATTCATGATTTTCTTGGAAATTCAAAACTTTCCTCATCATACAACACCTTTGTAGCTTCTATCACATCCATGAATGAACCAAAAACTTACAAACATGCATCTTCTTACTCAGAAT
The DNA here is from genome assembly GCA_029959085.1 of Nemophila menziesii. Taxonomy (NCBI): domain Eukaryota; kingdom Viridiplantae; phylum Streptophyta; class Magnoliopsida; order Boraginales; family Hydrophyllaceae; genus Nemophila; species Nemophila menziesii. The sequence continues at coordinate 19,804,107 of JARWIR010000007.1, read as the reverse complement.
GGACGATTGCTATACAAAAGGAGTTATCAGCTCTACAAGCCAACAATAGTCTCCCTAACTCTCCTAATATTCAACCTATTGGATCGAAATGGGTGTTCAAACTTATATATAATACTGATGGTTCACTAGAAAGGCATAAAGTTCGATCGGTTGCTAAAGGTTATAACTAGCAAGAAGGACTAGACTTTTTCGATACTTATTCACCGATATCAAAGCTTGTTTCTATACGTTTAATGCTTGCTTTAGCAGCTATTAACAATTGGTTTTAACACCAACTAGACGTCAACAATGCCTTTTTACATGGTGATTTGAATGAAGATGTTTGCATGACCATTTCTCAAGGCCTTGAAGCTCCCAATAATTCAGTCTGTAAACTAAACAAAAGCTTGTATGGTTTAAAACAAGCTTCTCGCCAATGCTTTTCTAAGCTATCTTCTGCTCTAATTTCTAATGGTTTTGTTCACTCTAATAGTGATTTCAGTCTTTTTATTAAAAAGACTTCTACCTCTTTTATTGCTATACTCGTGTATGTTGATGATATAATTCTTGCTAGTAACTCTATGGATGAAATTACATGCCTTAAAACCTTTCTTCATCAACAATTCACAATTAAAGACTTAGGTGAACTAAGTTTCTTCCTTGGCAATGAAGTTGCGCAATCATCTACTGGTATTTCTATTTGCCAACGTAAATTTGCACTTGATATCCTTACTGAATGTGGATTATTAGGCTCTAAACCTTACAAATTTCCAATGGAATCGACTTTGAAGTTAAGAAATGATGAAGATGAGTTGCTAGAAAATCCTTCATCATATAGGCGCTTAATTGGTAGATTGTTATACTTAACCATTACTCCACCTGATTTATCATACTCCGTGAATCCTCTTAGTCAATTTTTGGCTAAACCATCTATCCATCATTGGAATGCAGCTCAAAGGGTTCTTCATTATATAAAATTATCACCTGGACAAGGTTTGTTCTTTTCTAAATCATCAGACATAAAGCTTAAAGCTTTCTGCGACAGTGATTGGGCTGGCTGCGTTGATACTCGTCGAAGCATCACTGGATTTTGCATTTTTCTCGGTGATTCTTTAATTTCTTGGAAAAGCAAGAAGCAAACAACTATTAGCAAATCCTCAGCTGAAGCTGAGTACAGAGCACTAACTGCTACTACGTGTGAAGTACAATGGTTTGTTTTCGTGTTAAATGAGTATGCTATTTCACATCCTTCTCCAGCTCTTGATTTTTCTAACAGTAAATCAGCCATCGCCATGTCAACCAACCCAGTGCAACATGAAAAGACCAAACATATTGACATTGATTATAAGATAACTCGTGAGAAACTTCAAGGTGGTTTGATCAAGTTATTTTATATTCCATTATCTTTACAGCTTGCCGACATTCTCACCAAGTCTCTTGGTTCAGTTCCTTTTCACAATATTCTCTCCAAGCTCAACACTCACAACATTCATATTCCGTTTGTGGGGGGCTCTTGGAATGCAGCTAAAATAGTGGATAAAAAGGAAATAGATAAAACAGTAAATAGTGAAAATGCAGGAACTTATATGTAAATAGATATATTTGAGTTGTTAGAGAGCTGTTTAGTTAGTTAGATAGTATATATATACAGCTATGTAACACTTGCAACTTAAGTTGCTACTCTATCTAATGTACTCTTCTTCTTCTCTCTTCTCTATCGTTTCTTTCCTTTTCTTGCTTCTGCCATTAATGGCTTCACTAAACTTTACAACAGCAATTCATGAATTCAGTGAAAGTATGTGTACTGAAGCAATTGAAGAGTGGTAGTAGCAACTAATAGTGAAGGCATCTCATCATCTGGTTGATATGGGGAACAGAAAAACCTACAACATCATGATGGACCAAACGGGATATATTTACTTATCACAAAACTATGCATTCTTGTTACATTATTTCCTGTATTACTTATCTTTCTCTTTCTGTACCCAACCAACTCTTTTTAGGCGGATCTAGGATAAATTTCCGCGGGGGGAGGGAGAGGTGAAGGGACGGGTGTGTCGAAAATATAGAACAAGTTGCGGGGTTCGGAGAGTTAGGCCCGAAAATATAAAACAAGTTAGGAGTTGGATTTTTAACTTGGGGGCGAAAGACAATTTTTCTTTAAGATTTTTGGCTTAAAAAAATCAACCATTTTATCAATGTATCCGGAAGCGGGGGAACAACCGCCCCTTGTCAGAGAATAGAGAATATAATTGTTCCGCATACATAAAAATACCATGAGTAACTCTAAATAAAGTATATGTTTAGCGGATGGAAGGGACATTAAAAGCAATAAACTAAAGTCTAAACCATGCATGATCGTTGTTCCTGCTATAATTCTTAGACAGCATAATTATGAAAAAGAAAAGAGTACCTCAAAACCAGAACATGTAGAGTTATACAAAAAAACATACATGTAATACCAAAGTGCCTCGTCACCACGAGGCACGAGCTATTTCTTCAAATTTCAACTCATATTGATGAACACTCACGGTGAGGGTGTCTATCTCAGACTGGAGCTTATTCTTGAAATCCTTTAATCGATTAATCACCATCTCAACTGTAATAGCATCTTCCTCTCTAAGCACACTATTCTCGTCTTTTAGTAGTCGATCAGTTGTGGTTCTAAATGAGACAATCTCCTTTTCTAAGCGAGTTAGCTCAAGTTTGGCTGCATTGAGTCTCTTGAACTCGGGTGTGTCTTGAACTGCTGCAAGTCCACGAAGATGGGTTAAGCGAGAAAGTAAAAAGCCAACCTTCAAGCCTAGTAACTCGAAGCTTCGAAGCGCCCTGTCCCAAGTCTTGAAATCATCATCTGATGTAGAAATCACACAGCTTTGAATTGCATTAGCTATGTGAACTGTTTCTATAATTATTCCGCTCGCTAATCCGGGACAAATACATGATAGGATATGCTCGTGTATATATGATTTCCGAGAGAGACAAAGCTCATAGTAGTTACGAAAGAGGTGACTTTCAGAAAGTTTCGAGTCTAAGGATATCCCGTTCACAATAACGGAGAAATCCTTAAAATCAACGAAATCTTCCCTAGAAGTCTCCTACAATAAGAGAAGAGATCATGACGATTAGTTATATGATAAAACAAAGAATACATGATATAACTAGAAAGTACCAAGTCGGCATCTATTTCCCTCTTTATTGATTCAGTACTATCATTACGATCTCCCTTGTAAAATTCTTTAATTGTAGCTTCAATAGTTTCCAAAATGCGTTCACCAAATCTGCTAGATTTTACCCTGAATTAAGACAACTAGTGCATTAACGTGTCTGCTGACTAATTACAAAAATATTTTTTTTAAAATCAAACTTACTTGCATATGCCGTCAATCTCAAGAAGCTCCTCCCTAGTTCTGGGTACCTTTTTGCTGATTTGCACCAATGTAGCATATCTAAACAGAACAAAGATACAAAAAGACAAGGTTTTAGCAAAATAAACATACACCATCTGAAACATAAGCACTATCAACACCCTATGACAAGGGTAACAGATATAGAAGTTGTTACAATAACAAAAAGTAGTTAGAGCAACTTATAGATACATACATAAGTATATCACATGTAATAGTAATCTTAGATCATAATCAATACAAACACACTTATTTAACCTTCTTCTCTCTTTCTCCCTATCTCTCTCTAGCTATATCTCAATCCTGTTTCCATCATTATATGATTTACTAGCAAAACTAGTTAAATAAGTATGTTAATTAAAGATATCCATGAAATGCGATATGAGGTACAATAAATTGATTTGGCAGATTCCACTTGTATATTGCAATCAAGTTTAATTACCTTGGCTTACTGTTTCACTTATCCAAAAATGGAAAAAGGCAAGCATGGCATACCTAACTGACTCTATAAGGTTTCAATTACAGTTACAATAATACCAACATTAAAGAACTCACCCTATCTACATGGTCTGCTTAAATTCTCAGTGAAGAAAAACAGTGACTTTTATTCTCGTCAATAATGTTGTTTATGTCATTTCTACTATCGCGCTTTTAATGTTCATGCACAATACAAATCTAAATCTACTATTAAAGTGTGATTCACGTAATTGCATAAAAACTAACCCAACTATGTTGTATGACATGATCTTTTCTATAGCTTCACTAGAGAGATCGTTTCGAAGCATTCGTAATGCAGAATAAAGCTTTGCTGAAGGATTCTAAAAGGACACACAAAAAGGAAACTATAAGAGCATAATCCATGATACTATATGAAGCAAAGAGTTACATGATGTAAACATGTAAAGTACCAATTCAACCATCCTTTTCTTTGTGCTCTCAGTTAAGAAATCATCGTTGTTGGCATCTCTTTTCCTCTTAATTGATTCAGTACCATCATCATTACTGCCATTACTAGTAAGATCTCCCTTGTACAATTCTTTGATTGTAGCTTCAATAGTTTCCAATACGCGTTCTTCATATTTGCCAACTCTTACCCTGAATTAAGCCACTAGTGCATTAACATGTCTGCTCACTAATTACAACAACATTATTCAGACTATAGTATAATTAAACTTACTCGCTAAGGCCGTTAATCTCATAAAGCTCCTTTTTAGTTCTGGGTACCTTTTCGCTGATTTGCTGTAATGTAGCATCCCTAAACACAACAAAGATATAGAAACACAAGGCTTAAGCAAAACAAACATACGCTAGAATGAAAAAAACCATAATATAGAGCTAATCACATATTCAACATACACCATCATTATCTATACTTTATTTCTTGGCAATAATGTTGTTTATGTCATTTTTATAATTCCTCTTTTAATGTTCATAATACAATTTTAGATCTACTCTTACAGTGCAATTGACATAAGTGCATGAAAGCTAACCCAAATATGTGGTCCGGCATGATCCCATCTCCATTTTCCCTAGCGAGATCACTTCCAAGCCTTTGTAATGCATTATTCAGCTTTTTGTACAGATTCTAAGTAAACACATAAAAAAACAATAAAAGCATCAGCCCATGAATTATATAGATATACGATACTATATTAAGCAAAAAGTTACATGAGGTAAAATACCCAGTCAACTTCACATTGAGGGCGAGAATTCATTCCTGATGTCAATGAACCTTTTACTGAAGTAGACTCAATTAACCTACTTTGTTTGGATGATTCAACAGATGAGGGAAACCTGTAATAATATCATGAACATCATTATGATTCCAAATATATAATGTGATGCAAGAAGCCATAAAGATCGAGAAAATCAGTTTCTGCAGTTTCACCGATTTTCAGGTCAATCTTATTATAGCAATTAAAGCTACAAGCAAATAGCAAAGCAAGTTAATCAAAATTCTGAAGCAATTATAATTAAAAAGACATTTTGAGTCCAATGACATCAATGTGTATATATATAGCTAGATGATAATTAAAAATACACCTATAAAACAGCCTTCACAGCTTGTGTCTACACCGTATGGTGTGAAAGAAATAATAGGGTTTTTTCAGCTGCAACTAAAACAGATGATCAAATTAAAGAAGTAAAATTTGCGGTTTATGCATCATGTCAAGGTGTGGGAACTTTGTAAACAATAGGTTGAATAGAGTGCTTTCCAATAACTAGGGCATCACTAAAAATCTTGATGAGTAATTAGGGATTACCTTGTTATTAGTCTAAAAGTTTACAAACATTGTAAAAAATTTGAAGTTATTATGGAATGAAAAACTGCAGAAGAAAAAAAAAATGGACCGTACATCGGAATATTGTGGAAGAATGAGTTGTACTGCTTCAACACAAATGTCTCGGCTGCTATGATGGTGGTCCGACGGGATCCTCTCTGCGGTGCGGCTGGGTTTGTTGGAAATCGGAAACCAAAATATGACAAAAAAAAATGGGATACGAATTGTTTAGACACAATTTAACCAGCGGGAAAGAATTTAAAATTTAGAAAAAAAAGGAAAAGGAAATTTTTTTCTTACAAAATAACTTTTATTAATTATTTATCTATATTTTGATTATTTCTCTAAATTAAAATTATAAAAGATATGTCATATATATTTATTTTGTCTAACTTTATTTATTCGCCTTATGTATAAAATTAGAAAAAGAATATTTATTAACTTTTCACTTTATAAAATTGTCACTATTCAATAAATATAAAGTTATTTATTTATTTATTATACTATACTTTTTTAACTAATAAATATCCAAAAAAAACTAATTAATAATAAAGTTATTTATTTATTTATGATATTATTCCTTTCTAATTAATTGATGGGAAAAAAGAAAATGTATAAAAAACAACCAATATATTAAAATTTGTTTATGATGATTTATTAGAAGCATTTAGTTACATATAATAAAAATATTTGTTAAAATATTAAAAGATATTGTAAAATCATTTTACGTATTTCTTTTTAAATTATATATCTCTACCTTTTTTAAAATTTAAAGATCTAAAATAATTTTAAGAATTTAGAAATACTTTAAGTATTATTATTATTTTAAAAAAAATCTTCAACGGCATTTTAATATATTTTTTTAGAAATTTAGACAAGTAAATCTATCTGAAGGAGTAATATTAATAAACTATTCTAATAGAATATTTTTTATTTTATAAATCTTAAATTTATATAATTGTTTTATTTGGTTTAAATAACTTATTTCTTTAAAAGCTCTTTAACCAGCGGGAAAAAGAATTTAAAATTTAGAAAAAAAAAGGAAAAGGAAAAAAAATTCTTACAAATAACCTTTATTAATTATTTATCTATATTTTGATTATATGTCATATTATATATTTGTTTTGTCTAGCTTTATAATTCGCCTTATGTATAAATTTAGAAAAAGAATATTTATTAACTTTTCACTTTATAAAATTGTCATTATTAAATAAATATAAAGTTATTTATTTATTTATTGATTTATTATACTATCCCTTTGTAACTAATAAATGTCAAAAAAAAAAACTAGTTAATAATAAAGTTATTTATTTATGTATAATATTATCCATTTTTAATTAATTAATGGGAAAAAAAGTGTATAAAAAACAACCAATATTGAAATTTGTTTATGATGCTTCTTTTAACATATAATCAACATATTTGTTAAAATATTAAAAGATATGCTTGCAATGTAAAATCATTTTAAGTATTACTTTTTAAATTATATATCTCTATTTTTTTAAAATTGAAAGATCTAAAATAATTTTAAGAATTTAGAAATACTTGAAATATTATTATTATTTTAAAAATAATCTTCAACGGCATTTCATACATTCTTTTAGAAATTTAGACAATAAATTTATCTTGAAGGAGTAATATTAAAAAACTATTCTAATAGGATACTTTTTATTTTCTAAATCTTAAATTAAAAAAAAATTGTTTTATTTGGTTTAAATCACTTATTTCTTAAGGGTCATTGTCCAGTGACATATATACTTTTGACAAAAAAATAGTGACATATAGTCTTTATTCTCATTTGATATTGTGAATCTTTTAGTAATCTTGAAATAGTTTTTATTCCAAAAGATAAAATTACCTCTTATAAAAACAATTCAAAGCATAATTTTACTACCAAAAGCATGTACAATCAAAACATTTTATGCTCATTGAAAATCTAAACAACTAAAAATTGTCTTTATCTCTCTGTTTATGCTTTATCTCCAACAAATTCATAAATTTTGAACCACATTCAAAGGCAAAAACAAGATCAAGCAGTTCAAATAAGGCGATTAAAGGTAAATTTAATAACTATTACTGTATTATACTATCGTTTTTGTATTTATAAAAAGACTAATTGTTTATAGTAGTGTGTGAGATTTTATTTGGATTATAATTAAGGTTGCATGTTTAATTTATGTAGAGATAGTTTTCCATTATATGAATAAAGAATAAGGGCCCCTGATCCTTGTAATCGGGTACTAGTAAAAAGGATGCAACAATGTGTGTAAATATCTTATGAACATCAGAGGTAAATTATGAGATTGTTAATCGCATAATAGTAGGTTGTGAGTTTTCATCTATGTGGGTGAAACCTTAATGGAACATTGATGATCATTTTTGCGTGTCTGAACATCCCTACCTTCCATGTTTTTTGAAGGATTGAAACCTAATATATGGTCTTAGATGGGGGAAGAGAGGGGAAGTTACACAAACTAAAATTATAGTGAGAATGGACATGCACTACTAGTTTGTGCTTTCTGTCTTCAATAGAATTATCCTCAAACTAATTTGATTGTTCGAGTGTCACCGAGAAGAAACATTTCCTTTAGAGACTAACCATTCAGTTGAAATACATGTATCCATACTTGAAGCATTCAAACACCGACATACAATACTCAAACCCTGATACATTTGGTATTCATCGTTGTATCAAGCACTGAAATGGCCAATCTACATAACTTAGAGTGTTATGATTTTGTTTTATGAGTATTTTGTAAATATTTATATTTAAAAAGAAGGAATTACTAATGAGTTTCCTTAAGTTTGAGTAGGATTACTATTCAAAGTTTGATATACATAATTTGAGATTTATCATAAAATTTAGTGATTTAACATATTCCACTTCTACACTGCATCCAAGTTAAGTTACCTTTGTTTTTGTTTAACTTACCTAAATATGGAAACCCATCATAAGACTAAGTAGATTGTAATAGGAAAAAAATGACCTAATTCACTGAATCAATAAATACATTTCTCGAAAAGTCAAAATCATACCAAAATTAAAGAGCTCACCTTCCATGGTAGGTATTTTAAGGCGTTTTAATACAAAAGCACGAGCAATGATGCAATTGATCACTATCATTATAGGATAAGAGCCATGATATGCAAGGGGGCATATGAAAGCTAGTTTGAAAAGACATCGAGACACAAAAATAATCACATAGTGTCTAATTTCAAAGTACAAACGATCTCGTGATGAAACTCGTTCTGCCAATCCAACTTCAATGGATACTCGTGAATGATTGAGAATGAAAATAAGACTAAACACAAATCATTGGATAGCCCAAGAAGTCTACCTTAACCAATCTTCAATCAAAGGTCGTACGTGAACGTTATGTGAAATTTCGTGAAACATCGACATAGACGAAATATTATGCCCGAGTGTGGCAAATTTCATGCTTCATCTTGCCCGGGCCAAGTGAAGTTCGCATCAGCCAAGTAACCTCTATCCATGAATATGCATTTTGTACATATTTGGGTGTGAAAAATGAACTGGTTACAAAGCCTATATATGGTTAGATCATCATTTTGTTTCTAGTCTTTCTCTTTCTAGGATGTCTGACATCCGGGAGATGAAATTTTGACCTTAATTGGTTGATTATAAGAATTCGGACATAATAAAGGGGAATATAGAAACCCGTTTACCTACATTACCTAATTACCATTTGTCAAAGTTAGATTAAGTTGAGCATACTTTAGATTATTGGTGTTTGCATTATTGGGTTATGAACGCGTAATTAGTTATTATTATTATAGTCCTTTTGAGAATAAATTAAGTTTTGAGTTTAGTTCATAACTCAACGTGGTGGACATGTATTTACTTATTGGAATGCTCAATTGTTGGCCTAAAGGGCATATTTTGATCGATAAAACTGTAAATTGATATGCTTGATCACACGCGTGTATTGAGATATGCTTGATCACACACGTGTATTGAGATGTGTGTATAAGGGAGGTGTCATCAATTAAGACTCTATACGATTTTTTTAGATTTTAAAAGTAACGGGGTTTTAACTAGGATTCTAAATAACCATTTAAAATCAAGATGTTTTCAATAAAGAGTTTAAAGAATCATTAAAAATCCGGATTTTTTCAATCAAGAGTTGTTAAAATACTTTAAAATCTAATGGTTTTATAAAATCTTTGACTCTTGAAAGTTATTGGATTTTATAAGATTCTTGAGCTAAGTTATACATAAAAAACTACTCTACAAATCTCAAGTTAAAAGAAGAGATTTCATAATGTTTCAACAAAAAGAAAAATACCTCCAAGCTACTAACGCACTAGTAAAAGGAGAAACTCTTCATTCGGTTTTTTTTTCTTTCTTTCGATTTTGATTTTTTTTCTATTTTTCGTTCGACTTTATTTTTTTTCTTTCGTGAAAAAAATGATAATAAGATATCTTACCATATCACCAAGTTCAAGTATCATAAAATCAGTAGCACTATATAATATGTATTATACACCTCCTAACAAATTTCTTGGCAAAACAATTGTTAGATGCAATTCCATTTTTTAGTAATTAATTGTAGCCTAGGGAGACATAAACTAGCAACAATATGTATTGGATTCGATGCTTTTTGTGTCATTACATATACAATAACATTTACACCAAAGAATCTCTCAGAATAAAACAACCAAAATATGTTTTAGAAAAATAAACAAGCGAACAATATTGCACAAATCTTAATTGGGTGAGCTGCATGAGCTCATAATTGGAATCATTAAGGCTTGAGATATGTCCAAAGTAATGGATGCTTCTGATATGTTACAATTTATCTCCATTTATTTACCAAAGTTTTGAGCTTGAAAAGCTGAGCCAGATGAAACAGCTATAGCTGTTAAAATAACTTCCATAGAGACTCCATGTTCAGTAAAAATCAAACACTTCCACAAATAATTAGTTAAAAGGTAGAGAGAAAATATGTAAAAAAGAAATTTTTTTAACATATTAAGATTCACATACTTCGCAATCATGTGTCGTGCTAGCTGGTGCCTACAACCTCTCAGCAAGCAAAGTTTGAAAGATATCTAGCATATACTTCGTTCAGAAGTGTTCACTTTTATCCGTTTAGAATATTATAAAAATAGAAGATTATGAAAATTTAAAATATTAGAATCCATTAAAATCTCTTAACATCCATTTATATACTAGCATAACAATCCATCAAACTCTAAAATAAAATGAAAATGAATCTTTTAAAATCTAGATAGAATTAAAATAATCAATGGACTTTACAAAGTCAATGACTTTTAAAAACTCTAATAAACTCTTTTAAAATCCAAATTAATGACACCCCCTAAGACTTTCAAGATCAATATGCCATGGAGTAGTTGCACCAAGCAATCAAAGAGTTACAGAAGAAATCGTGAAAGTAATGCAGAGACATCAGACCTCCAAGCTAGCTAATAGAACAGTCAGTCGTAGAACATCTAAAGGAAGAACCCAAGAAAGAAGGTCGTCGGACCTCCAAGTTGCTAATAAGACCGGACTGCGGCATATCATCTGATAAAAGAGGTCTGAAAAAAATATTTCTGTGACCTTCGATAGCACCAGACACGGATTACCAAAAGACCCAATGAAAATGAAGGACAGATGTCCGAGCAAATGTAACGTGTACCTAATCTGCTTTTCATCACTATTTGATGACTTGACTCCAGCGAACACCCGACGTGGAGATATCGATTGCCTGATGCGGTAAAGATAACGGATAAAATTTGTTAGTCGTAGAGGAGGTGAATAGGATTCTAATCTAAACAATGCCTAATTGAAAAAAATTACTCATAAAAACTATAATAGGTGAAACTAGTTGAGGATGACTTTTCAATACTATAATGCAAGTTCTAATAAAGGATACTAGGATGATCTTAAGAGTTTGTAAATTCAGAAGTAATGTGATAGGTTAGTTAGAATACTAGCTATGGAATTGAGAAGCCAAGGTTCAAAATAAGATAGATAAAGTGTGATGAAGCTAAAGCTAAAAAAGTACTATGAAGGAAGCATCTACGTAAGTAAGATAAGAATATAGTCTAACTACTAGCCAAATTAGTCTTTTTCTTTTTGGATTGGTAGAAACTGGAAAATAAAATTGTATGGCTAATTAAGGGAAAAGTATTTCGAGTTTAGGTCATTAAGGAAACAAACTAAAAACTGTAACTTTGTTTATGTTCATAAGTTAAGCTTAACTCAAAGTTGCAAGGAATTAAGTAAAAGAGATGAACTAATGGTAACAAGGTGGATATTGTTGATGATTGATTCTTAGTACCACGGTATATGGAATGATAGATTGAGGATGGATCAACCATTCTTTTCTTTCAAATCACTTCAAACGTGTCTAATCTATTATCCAATATATGAATGCTTTTAAAATTATAGGTTTTGCCTTTTATACTTCCTAAATATGCCCAAAATCTCAATGTATGTCTTTTTTGCATAGTGTAGCGAGTAGTTGGGCATCTTCTACCTCTCGTTGGATAATCAATCATTTCTCACTAGGCGAGCTCAATCTCTCGTTGAGCGAGCAAGAAATCCTTGTCAGCAAGATACATTTTCTCAATAATTATTAAAATTGTCTTTCTTTCTCGTATTGTATTCTACACGAGGTCATATCTAATTTCTCGAATCAAACTCTACATTAATCTCAAAATATCTATGTTATAAAGTAAGGTTTTCTAGATAAGTGGTGGCCATGATTGATTCTAGCCACAACATAAGTGGTGGTCATGATCGTTCCTGGCCCCACCTATCATTAATTTCATTCTTTATTTCATTTCTTTTATTTACAAAAAAAAAAAGAAAAAAAATATTTAGTAAACGTTCCCAGACGCTAATCTCATCTCATTCACTCTTAAACATGATCTCATTACATTTTCTACCGTTCTCTCCTATGCTGAGGACCATTCTACACTACCAAGAAAACCGCCGTTAAAACCACCGTTGCGCCGCTCGAGAACCATTCTCCACTATCAAGAAAATAGCGCCACCGCTCGAGGACCAATCTACCATCAAGAAAATTGCCGCCTTTCCACCACCAAGCCGCCCTGCTGCAAAAGAAAACCGCCATTTCACACTCACAAGAAAAACGCCGCCGCTTGAGGCCCATTATCCACCATCATCCACCGTTAGCATTAATTCGGACAAGTCAAAACATTCTCTTTTTTATCATCTTTTATTCTCCCATGTTCTGAAACAAGATAACGATTTCTCAGGTTAGAGATTCTACTTCTTCTATGTCATAATGTTGTATGTAATCTGTCTATTAGTTCATATTCGTGATTACAACTAGAATGAAAAGGAAGATTCAGTAGAGATTGAGAGAGTAGAAATTGAGGAAGTAAAAGATGAAACAAATTTGAGGAAATTCCACCATGGACGAAACAAAAAAATTATTTACAATTTTTGCTGTTCTTTTTACAATTTTGCTTATTTTTTTGCAGGTGTGTATCCATTCTCCACCATCTTCACATCATCTTTCCACCAAGAAGCTTTCTTGTTTTATATGAAAAACGAAAAAGAACCAACGTTTAGATCGTTTATTTGAAAAATTCAGCAGCGTTGCATTTCAAATATCTGTCAACTCCAATTACTATGCGATATTTGTAGGATACATGAACTATAAGGTTCGATCTATCAAGTTATTCCAATTTATTGTTCTTAATTGTTAGAGTAATTTGTCTCTTAGGTCTAATATTTGGAATTAGGATGAAAAGATACGTAAAGGAAATTACAATTTGAGGGACTGGATTTTTGGCTGATCTTTCATGCATATCCCTTTCATGAACCCAAAGAAGCCTTTAGTTCCCGTACCATATTTCTTGATAATTATGCCAATTCTTTCCGTGCAGAAACGCCTTATCATTTTATATCTAATTAATGAGACAGTCAAATCTTATATGGGAATACAATTACAAATTATGATTGTCCACAAGCACAATATAGTAAAACCCCAGGAGAAAGCTTTTTAACAGGTGGTGCAATAGGTTTTGACCCATACCAAAGAACACATATCATGGACATGAAATCCCAAATTCATATCCTGGAGGAGGAAGCATATGTTCTATCTCTACAATTTGCTAATGAGTTAAAAATAAATCATATTTTTTGCTGTTTTTTTTTTTGTAGGGTGGGTGGATCTAAGCGAGAGATTGTACCTAATCTTGAACACATTTTGTTATTTGCTAAAGAAGGATTCAAAAACATATCAGGTTCTATAGTGTGAACTATATTCATACATAAATATCCATTTGGCGCAAATGATAGAGTGTGTAATTTGATTTTTAATTGTTTTACAGAAAATATCCATTTTAATTTAGTCTTACACTGCATTTTTCAATTATTTCAGAGAGTAAGTGAGCAATTCCATCTTATACTTCATTTTCTTAATTGTTTGCTTTAAATATCCATTTGGCAAAAGTGCATTATCATGCATTTTTTAATTGCTTTGCAGAAAATATACATTTGGCGCAAATGATGGAGTAAATAATTTGATTTTTAATTGTTTTACAGAAAATATCCATTTGGTGCATCTGATGGATTTCTTGGCGCAAATTAGGGTGTGAGTAATTGGATTTTAAGTTTAATTCTTGATCAATTTTTTTTTAAGAATTTAGTTTTAACAAGGTAAATTTTGTAAATTGATAATTTATTTATATTAGTTGCCTATATTAGAAAATGTATTTTATTAACGTTATCTTTATATAAAAGTACAAAAATAAGTTACCTTTTTCTAAAACATCTTATTCGTTTCAAAATAAGATTTTTAAATTAATTCATATTTTATTTTAAAAACATTTCTTTATTATAAAAACTTTAAATAACTATTTTCCATAAAACCTTCCCTAATTTTCAACTATATTCTTTACATAATTATTTTAAAACTATTGAATATGACATAAATAACTTACCATGAAAAGCTTTATATAAATAATATTTTCATAATAACTTTTCTTTCATTTAAGTTATTTACCGTAGATGTAAACATAAATTCGACTATATTGTTAATCCAAAATTTATTTTAAAACCACCACTTCTTTTGCATTAAAATATTTCTTTCTTAATCATCACTTCTTCTCAAAGCATCACTTTTTTCTATAACTAAGGTTAGTTTACGTAATTGTTTAGATTTAGATATTTATTATTTATTTTTCGGTATTGTATTATTTGCTTACATTTTTCAATAGTTTATTGTAATTTATCAGTAATAACGTTGTTTATTTTTACAGTATTTTGTAATTCTGTATTCTTTTATAGTATTGCTTACATTCAGTGTTTTTATAAGCTTATTATTAACGTGTTTTCTTCCGTTTTTGGCTCAAATATAAGTTCTTTTCGCAATTTTTATTTTTTCGTAGTGTCTTCAGACATGGGCTATACCTAGTCTATATTATATAACAAGCTTTTCAACATAAGTGGTGGCTAGAATCGTTTTTAGCCCCAACATGGTGGCCAGGATAATTTATGACCCTACTTATCATTAATGTCATTAATTAATTCTTATTCACTTAATAAAAAATCTATATTCTATAACAAGTTTTTCAACATAAGTGGTGGCTATGATCGTTTTTACCTCCAAAAATAAGTGGTAGTCAGGATCATTTCTGGCCCACTTATCATTAATGTCATTAATAAATTCCTATTTACTTAATAAAAAAATTATATTATAAAACAAAAAACCTTGAATCAATCCCTTTAATTAATCAATAATACTTTCTTTTATACCATCTATTTTTCCTCATCCTTTTTTGGCTCAAAAATCCCCTAATAGCTTAAACTTCTCAACAAACATTCTTACGTTTAACCCAAAACTCATCTCTTCACCCCCGCGTTCATTGGAAAAAAACCTACAAGAAACCTCTTCACACTCACCTTACCATTAGCCGCTCTCGTGCACAAAAAAACGGCCACAGGCACTATTCTCCACAATCATGAACCCGGCATGGCTACGCCATTAACATTCTTAGAACCCAAATTAATTTAAACAATTATTTTTTACCAGTGAAACTCTAAACTCATCTCTTCACACTCGCATTCATTGGAATAGCAGCGTTTCAGTTCCCTCTTTGTTTATTTCTTTCTTTATTTTTATTAATCTACTTTTGTGTGAAATAATAGCCCCTTGATATTTGGTCTTTTTTGCTTCTTGGCCTTACGGATGGTGGTCAAGATTGAATTTTTATGAGATGGGTCGATGTATAAGGTGAAAATGGAGTGTCAAATATGGACTTAAACCTCTTCCTGACATCATTGAAGGTGATATTCCTATTTTTCTTTCTGCAAATTGTTATGTTCATCACATAATTTCATCAAATTTTTATGGATAAATATTTATCTATTTCATCAAAGTTGGGTGATGATCTTCATCTTAATGCGATAGACCGTGCAAAATTACTTATTTCAGCCAATCATTTTTCCTCATTAAATTTAATTTATCCTTTAATTTGGTTTGAAATTTCTAATTGTTTCCTAATCTGATGACACGTCTTTTACTATTTTCCCATATCCGTCTTCTTCAATTAGCTATTAGAATGAGAGAGCGTTTTAGATGTTATACTGGTAAGTACTAAATGAGTACTAGATTGTTGTATTTCATTGAGCAGGTCTGTATCGAATTTTTCATCAATGGAAAATTATTTTTTCGTACAAATGTTTACCGGATGGCTCAAATCTAATGGAAAATCACTTTTAGTACTAAACATTTCATTGAGCGGGCGGTTACTAATGTTTTCATTGCTCTTCCTGGTAACTGTTTGAAGAGTATTTTAGTAGCAAACGGAGAGATATTGGTGCAGGTTCGGGTTGTGTATCAGAAGAGGTTCCGAGGACAATATACACATAACCTTCTGTAGATACTGGTCGTGAAAATGGGGTTGTTTCGAGTAGATTTTCTAAACATTGTTTTCATGAAAATGGTCATGTAAAGAGTAATGTTATCTTCTTTGTTGGTATCGTAAAATACATTTAGTTTTATTTTATTTTATTTTATTAATTGTTTCTTAATTTGTAGCAAAAACCAAAGAAATACTGGGGTTAGGAGCTTTCTAATGATAATCACCCAATATGGGTAAGAAACATTTTTTATTTCATCTTTTACTAATACTCAATCAATTTTTTTCATTTGCGATTCTAAATTCGCTTTCAATTCTCTTATTGTTTTTTACGTGAGCTTAAGAAAGTTTGCTTCAATATATGTCCCACAATATTCCATCTTTTACATTTTTTCATCCACGTATGTTAATCTTTTGCAATTTTCTTCTGAATTTGCTTCTACTAAACCCTTGGACACCTCCCCAGCAGTCGGTGATGGGAAAGAAGCAAAGATCGACAAAATGGAGCCATTTCTATTGAGGATTATTGGTCTTTATACTTTTTTATTAAAAATTTGTTCTTTTGTTTTGTTCTATTAAATAATTGTTGTTCATTAAAAAAAATCATGTGCTCTTTTGTTGTTGTTCTATTAAATATGTTGATGTGATGAATGAGTGAGTATATTATCTTTTCTTATGCAGTTGATTAACATCAATATCTATGATGATTTTTCCACTGTCTTAAGTCTCTATATTTGTTTCAGTATTATCACCTGACCTCAACTCTCTCATCACACACCTGACCTCCTTAATCTCGCTTGCTTCAATATAACAAAACCATCGTACTGAAGGTGTTCGAACAATGGCCACTTCTTCTCTCAATCTCCGACTCCAAGTTATTTTGTGAGTTGATGTCGATATATACTGCAATTTTTTATATTAAATGATTCAAATTTCTGATTCTTTGAATGTTTATTGAGTACATCGTGTTCACTCCTTACCACCGCAGGTCAACCCTGCTACCACACCAATGGAAGGTTCATCAAGCAGTGAACAAGGTGCTCTTAGTCTAAAAGAACATTCTGGTGCAGAGATATATTCATCAATAATGTACTTTTATCTGTATTAGTAAGTCTCTCTCCATTAATGTGTGGTTTGTGTATGTTTAAATGTGTGTTTTTGTCCCGATTATCTTTGACTGATTTTCTATGATAATTTTTGCACGTAAATCATATTTTACTGTAACTTTCTCCAATATTATTTGTTTGGCCTTTTAGAATATACTTAATCGCCTCTTCAACATGCAATCCTTCATCCTATATGTTAATTCACCCAAATGAGAATATATGCATTATGTTAAATTCAATTTGTGAAGAAATTGTAATTAAATACATTTTCGGCTGTTTTTAGTTTACCAAAAGGGTGTATTAGTTGTTTCTGGAATATTACAGGGGTATGGTTGGCTGTGTTATAATAACTGATTAGATATGTTAAACCATTGATTAGTAATAAAATGAGAAACTTTCATGTACTACTTGTTATACAATCACACTTCATATTACTTGTCATTATAAACCACGAATTAGTTATCTTCTATTAGGCCTCTCAAGTAAAGCCAGGTCATCAACGACAAAATTCAGTTGTAAAATGTTGAGTGGAAAAAAGAAAGTGTCATTTTAGGGGTAAAATCAACATTTTTCAGTAGTACACACGCTGTTAAATAGAGGGTATGCAATTATAGATAGAGGGGTGTGTTTAGAAGTTGAAATTTTTTAGAAGAAAAACTGCAAAAGCAGTTTTTTTCTATAGTTGGGGGTGATTTTGCATTTAGCCCATGATTTGTGTTAATTAGTTTCTTTAAATTTTGAATTTAATTAATTGTTTTCAGGAATTTCATATAATTGCAGCTTCTATGGTCATAAAGCAGACATAGCGAATCTCCAACACATCAACTCACTCCAACACATCAACTCACTGCAGATACAGTTATCGAGGTAATAATCTTCACAACCTTTCTATTTTAGTTTTTGCAAAAAATATAGGGACCTATAATGCAATTCATTTTGTAATCAAGGTCTAAATATTCGTGATTAGGGTCTTTATTTAAATTAAAAAAGGATAAGCATAAAGCTTTGGGGTCGTAGAATTTGGTGAAAAAAATATTAAGGACTAATTTTTCAAAACTGAAGTGTATCAGGTAATTCTCATCTGTTCAATGATGCGGCTATGGTGGAGCCCTCTCAACTATTATAATCTTCGTTCTATTCCTCTTTCAGAAATTTAGGACTTCACCGGTTAGCTTCCTTTTCTCTCCTATAAGGAGATTTTTGAGCTCTTGGAAAACGGAAAAAAAAGGATGGTTTTTGCTTGGTGGTACTGCTCTTTGCATCACATGTTAGCCATAATAAACAATGATTTGTAAGTATATTATATATCATAATTTTATTATTTTGTCTTAATTACTTACTTAAGTTGTAGATATTGTATTTTTGCAAGCTGAAAGAGCATAACCAAGGCCAGGAAATGTTGGTTCCAGTCCTCTGACCAACGATCTTTCAATCTAGCTAGCCAAAATTCTTTGTTCACCTCATTCTTTCTACTACTTAAATATGTATATTTTTTGTAACCTTTCAGTTATTTTTATTTAAAAATCTCATATGTACTTAAATATATTATTTTTCTGTGAAAGTAAATATGTGTACTATGTTCCATTTTTATATAAAAACTTATTTTTTTGTGCATTTTTTTTGTTGGTAGACTATTGTTTTTGTTCTATTATTGTATAAATTGCATCATTGGTCCTTCTTTTATCTTGTCTTTCTAGAAAATTTATAATTTTTAAGAAGACGGATCTTAGATTCTAGTCGCGTGGAATAATACTCACACAAAATTGTGAACTGTAGAACATAAACCTTGAATCTCAAAACATGAAATCATGAATCATGAGCCATGAACTTTATATTAAACTTTACAATTGTATCTTTCGTTTTAATTTATACAAGATATAATAATAAACATATTTAAGTGTCTTCGGGTTAAAGTATGTCCAAAATGGCTCAAATTGTTGTTAACGGGAGAAGAAACTGTATTTCAATTCACAAATAGTTGGCATCTGCAGGTGATCTTTCTTTTTTTCTTGGATACTTTTTTTGCTCCATATGACTTAGATCGTTGGCGGAAAACTAAAGTATGTCTAGAATGGCTCAGATCGTTGTTGGAGAATTAAAGTATCTAGTAACAAAGTTTTTGTCTCAAGAAATGTAATCTTTCATGAAACCATATTTCCTTTTGTTACAAATACACCACCTACACCTATACATTCCTTGTTATTTCCACCTTCAACTCATCCTTTCATTGAAACACCACCCACAATCTCAACCAACAACACCACCAACTCTCACAACAACAATCAAGACCAACCAGATCCAGAAATCCTCCATCATACCTAAATGACTACATTTGTCACTCAACATATTGTTGCACCTCAACTCAGCCAAATTCTCAATCTCTATACCCTATTCATGATTTTCTTGGAAATTCAAAACTTTCCTCATCATACAACACCTTTGTAGCTTCTATCACATCCATGAATGAACCAAAAACTTACAAACATGCATCTTCTTACTCAGAATGGACGATTGCTATACAAAAGGAGTTATCAGCTCTACAAGCCAACAATAGTCTCCCTAACTCTCCTAATATTCAACCTATTGGATCGAAATGGGTGTTCAAACTTATATATAATACTGATGGTTCACTAGAAAGGCATAAAGTTCGATCGGTTGCTAAAGGTTATAACTAGCAAGAAGGACTAGACTTTTTCGATACTTATTCACCGATATCAAAGCTTGTTTCTATACGTTTAATGCTTGCTTTAGCAGCTATTAACAATTGGTTTTAACACCAACTAGACGTCAACAATGCCTTTTTACATGGTGATTTGAATGAAGATGTTTGCATGACCATTTCTCAAGGCCTTGAAGCTCCCAATAATTCAGTCTGTAAACTAAACAAAAGCTTGTATGGTTTAAAACAAGCTTCTCGCCAATGCTTTTCTAAGCTATCTTCTGCTCTAATTTCTAATGGTTTTGTTCACTCTAATAGTGATTTCAGTCTTTTTATTAAAAAGACTTCTACCTCTTTTATTGCTATACTCGTGTATGTTGATGATATAATTCTTGCTAGTAACTCTATGGATGAAATTACATGCCTTAAAACCTTTCTTCATCAACAATTCACAATTAAAGACTTAGGTGAACTAAGTTTCTTACTTGGCAATGAAGTTGCGCAATCATCTACTGGTATTTCTATTTGCCAACGTAAATTTGCACTTGATATCCTTACTGAATGTGGATTATTAGGCTCTAAACCTTACAAATTTCCAATGGAATCGACTTTGAAGTTAAGAAATGATGAAGATGAGTTGCTAGAAAATCCTTCATCATATAGGCGCTTATTGGTAGATTGTTATACTTAACCATTACTCCACCTGATTTATCATACTCCGTGAATCCTCTTAGTCAATTTTTGGCTAAACCATCTATCCATCATTGGAATGCAGCTCAAAGGGTTCTTCATTATATAAAATCATCACCTGGACAAGGTTTGTTCTTTTCTAAATCATCAGACATAAAGCTTAAAGCTTTCTGCGACAGTGATTGGGCTGGCTGCGTTGATACTCGTCGAAGCATCACTGGGTTTTGCATTTTTCTCGGTGATTCTTTAATTTCTTGGAAAAACAAGAAGCAAACAACTATTAGCAAATCCTCCGCTGAAGCTGAGTACAGAGCACTAACTGCTACTACGTGTGAAGTACAATGGTTTGTTTTCGTGTTAAATGAGTATGCTATTTCACATCCTTCTCCAGCTCTTGATTTTTCTAACAGTAAATCAGCCATCGCCATGTCAACCAACCCAGTGCAACATGAAAAGACCAAACATATTGACATTGATTATAAGATAACTCGTGAGAAACTTCAAGGTGGTTTGATCAAGTTATTTTATATTCCATTATCTTTACAGCTTGCCGACATTCTCACCAAGTCTCTTGGTTCAGTTCCTTTTCACAATATTCTCTCCAAGCTCAACACTCACAACATTCATATTCCGTTTGTGGGGGGCTCTTGGAATGCAGCTAAAATAGTGGATAAAAAGGAAATAGATAAAACAGTAAATAGTGAAAATGCAGGAACTTATATGTAAATAGATATATTTGAGTTGTTAGAGAGCTGTTTAGTTAGTTAGATAGTATATATATACAGCTATGTAACACTTGCAACTTAAGTTGCTACTCTATCTAATGTACTCTTCTTCTTCTCTCTTCTCTATCGTTTCTTTCCTTTTCTTGCTTCTGCCATTAATGGCTTCACTAAACTTTACAACAGCAATTCACGAATTCAGTGAAAGTATGTGTACTGAAGCAATTGAAGAGTGGTAGTAGCAACTAATAGTGAAGGCATCTCATCATCTGGTTGATATGGGGAACAGAAAAACCTACAACATCATGATGGACCAAACGGGATATATTTACTTATCACAAAACTATGCATTCTTGTTACATTATTTCCTGTATTACTTATCTTTCTCTTTCTGTACCCAACCAACTCTTTTTAGGCGGATCTAGGATAAATTTCCGCGGGGGGAGGGAGAGGTGAAGGGACGGGTGTGTCGAAAATATAGAACAAGTTGCGGGGTTCGGAGAGTTAGGCCCGAAAATATAAAACAAGTTAGGAGTTGGATTTTTAACTTGGGGGCGAAAGACAATTTTTCTTTAAGATTTTTGGCTTAAAAAAATCAACCATTTTATCAATGTATCCGGAAGCGGGGGAACAACCGCCCCTTGTCAGAGAATAGAGAATATAATTGTTCCGCATACATAAAAATACCATGAGTAACTCTAAATAAAGTATATGTTTAGCGGATGGAAGGGACATTAAAAGCAATAAACTAAAGTCTAAACCATGCATGATCGTTGTTCCTGCTATAATTCTTAGACAGCATAATTATGAAAAAGAAAAGAGTACCTCAAAACCAGAACATGTAGAGTTATACAAAAAAACATACATGTAATACCAAAGTGCCTCGTCACCACGAGGCACGAGCTATTTCTTCAAATTTCAACTCATATTGATGAACACTCACGGTGAGGGTGTCTATCTCAGACTGGAGCTTATTCTTGAAATCCTTTAATCGATTAATCACCATCTCAACTGTAATAGCATCTTCCTCTCTAAGCACACTATTCTCGTCTTTTAGTAGTCGATCAGTTGTGGTTCTAAATGAGACAATCTCCTTTTCTAAGCGAGTTAGCTCAAGTTTGGCTGCATTGAG
Source organism: Nemophila menziesii (assembly GCA_029959085.1). Classification (NCBI taxonomy): domain Eukaryota; kingdom Viridiplantae; phylum Streptophyta; class Magnoliopsida; order Boraginales; family Hydrophyllaceae; genus Nemophila; species Nemophila menziesii. The sequence goes on along the minus strand of JARWIR010000007.1, from coordinate 19,781,264 downwards.
TCTCTTGAACTCGGGTGTGTCTTGAACTGCTGCAAGTCCACGAAGATGGGTTAAGCGAGAAAGTAAAAAGCCAACCTTCAAGCCTAGTAACTCGAAGCTTCGAAGCGCCCTGTCCCAAGTCTTGAAATCATCATCTGATGTAGAAATCACACAGCTTTGAATTGCATTAGCTATGTGAACTGTTTCTATAATTATTCCGCTCGCTAATCCGGGACTACAGGGTACGAGATGCTCGTGTATATATGATTTCCGAGAGAGACAAAGCTCATAGTAGTTACGAAAGAGGTGACTTTCAGAAAGTTTCGAGTCTAAGGATATCCCGTTCACAATAACGGAGAAATCCTTAAAATCAACGAAATCTTCCCTAGAAGTCTCCTACAATAAGAGAAGAGATCATGACGATTAGTTATATGATAAAACAAAGAATACATGATATAACTAGAAAGTACCAAGTCGGCATCTATTTCCCTCTTTATTGATTCAGTACTATCATTACGATCTCCCTTGTAAAATTCTTTAATTGTAGCTTCAATAGTTTCCAAAATGCGTTCACCAAATCTGCTAGATTTTACCCTGAATTAAGACAACTAGTGCATTAACGTGTCTGCTGACTAATTACAAAAATATTTTTTTTAAAATCAAACTTACTTGCATATGCCGTCAATCTCAAGAAGCTCCTCCCTAGTTCTGGGTACCTTTTTGCTGATTTGCACCAATGTAGCATATCTAAACAGAACAAAGATACAAAAAGACAAGGTTTTAGCAAAATAAACATACACCATCTGAAACATAAGCACTATCAACACCCTATGACAAGGGTAACAGATATAGAAGTTGTTACAATAACAAAAAGTAGTTAGAGCAACTTATAGATACATACATAAGTATATCACATGTAATAGTAATCTTAGATCATAATCAATACAAACACACTTATTTAACCTTCTTCTCTCTTTCTCCCTATCTCTCTCTAGCTATATCTCAATCCTGTTTCCATCATTATATGATTTACTAGCAAAACTAGTTAAATAAGTATGTTAATTAAAGATATCCATGAAATGCGATATGAGGTACAATAAATTGATTTGGCAGATTCCACTTGTATATTGCAATCAAGTTTAATTACCTTGGCTTACTGTTTCACTTATCCAAAAATGGAAAAAGGCAAGCATGGCATACCTAACTGACTCCATAATAAGGTTTCAATTACAGTTACAATAATACCAACATTAAAGAACTCACCCTATCTACATGGTCTGCTTAAATTCTCAGTGAAGAAAAACAGTGACTTTTATTCTCGTCAATAATGTTGTTTATGTCATTTCTACTATCGCGCTTTTAATGTTCATGCACAATACAAATCTAAATCTACTATTAAAGTGTGATTCACGTAATTGCATAAAAACTAACCCAACTATGTTGTATGACATGATCTTTTCTATAGCTTCACTAGAGAGATCGTTTCGAAGCATTCGTAATGCAGAATAAAGCTTTGCTGAAGGATTCTAAAAGGACACACAAAAAGGAAACTATAAGAGCATAATCCATGATACTATATGAAGCAAAGAGTTACATGATGTAAACATGAAAAGTACCAATTCAACCATCCTTTTCTTTGTGCTCTCAGTTAAGAAATCATCGTTGTTGGCATCTCTTTTCCTCTTAATTGATTCAGTACCATCATCATTACTGCCATTACTAGTAAGATCTCCCTTGTACAATTCTTTGATTGTAGCTTCAATAGTTTCCAATACGCGTTCTTCATATTTGCCAACTCTTACCCTGAATTAAGCCACTAGTGCATTAACATGTCTGCTCACTAATTACAACAACATTATTCAGACTATAGTATAATTAAACTTACTCGCTAAGGCCGTTAATCTCATAAAGCTCCTTTTTAGTTCTGGGTACCTTTTCGCTGATTTGCTGTAATGTAGCATCCCTAAACACAACAAAGATATAGAAACACAAGGCTTAAGCAAAACAAACATACGCTAGAATGAAAAAAACCATAATATAGAGCTAATCACATATTCAACATACACCATCATTATCTATACTTTATTTCTTGGCAATAATGTTGTTTATGTCATTTTTATAATTCCTCTTTTAATGTTCATAATACAATTTTAGATCTACTCTTACAGTGCAATTGACATAAGTGCATGAAAGCTAACCCAAATATGTGGTCCGGCATGATCCCATCTCCATTTTCCCTAGCGAGATCACTTCCAAGCCTTTGTAATGCATTATTCAGCTTTTTGTACAGATTCTAAGTAAACACATAAAATAAAATAAAAGCATCAGCCCATGAATAATATATATATATACCATGCTACATTAAGCAAAAAGTTACATGAGGTAAAATACCCAGCCAACTTCAGATTGAGGGCGAGAATTCATTCCTGATGTCAATGAACCTTTTACTGAAGTAGACTCAATTAACCTACTTTGTTTGGATGATTCAACAGATGAGGGAAACCTGTAAGAATATCATGAACATCATTATGATTCCAAATATATAATGTGATGCAAGAAGCCATAAAGATCGAGAAAATCAGTTTCTGCAGTTTCACCGATTTTCAGGTCAATCTTATTATAGCAATTAAAGCTACAAGCAAATAGCAAACCAAGTTAATCAAAATTCTGAAGCAATTATAATTAAAAAGACATTTTGAGTCCAATGACATCAATGTGTATATATATAGCTAGATGATAATTAAAAATACACCTATAAAACAGCCTTCACAGCTTGTGTCTACACCGTATGGTGTGAAAGAAATAATAGGGTTTTTTCAGCTGCAACTAAAACAGATGATCAAATTAAAGAAGTAAAATTTGCGGTTTATGCATCATGTCAAGGTGTGGGAACTTTGTAAACAATAGGTTGAATAGAGTGCTTTCCAATAACTAGGGCATCACTAAAAATCTTGATGAGTAATTAGGGATTACCTTGTTATTAGTCTAAAAGTTTACAAACATTGTAAAAAATTTGAAGTTATTATGGAATGAAAAACTGCAGAAGAAAAAAAAAATGGACCGTACATCGGAATATTGTGGAAGAATGAGTTGTACTGCTTCAACACAAATGTCTCGGCTCCTATGATGGTGGTCCGACGGGATCCTCTCTGCGGTGCGGCTGGGTTTGTTGGAAATCGGAAACCAAAATATGACAAAAAAAAATGGGATACGAATTGTTTAGACACAATTTAACCAGCGGGAAAGAATTTAAAATTTAGAAAAAAAAGGAAAAGGAAATTTCCTTACAAAATAACTTTTATTAATTATTTGTCTATATTTTGATTATTTCTCTAAATTAAAATTATAAAAGATATGTCATATATATTTATTTTGTCTAACTTTATTTACTCGCCTTATGTATAAAATTAGAAAAGAATATTTATTAACTTTTCACTTTATAAAATTGTCACTATTCTTTTTTTTTTTTTTTTTTTTTAATACATGAGAGAGCCACTTTGGACTCGGAGTCATTTTGACTCCAATGAGATTCGATCCCAGGACCTCTTGGTCTCTGCGGAGTAACCTAACCACTAGGCCAACTATCAATCTCAAAATTGTCACTATTCAATAAATATAAAGTTATTTATTTATTTATTATACTATACTTTTTTAACTAATAAATATCCAAAAAAAACTAATTAATAATAAAGTTATTTATTTATTTATGATATTATTCCTTTCTAATTAATTGATGGGAAAAAAGAAAATGTATAAAAAACAATCAATATATTGAAATTTGTTTATGATGATTTATTAGAAGCATTTAGTTACGTATAATAAAAATATTTGTTAAAATATTAAAAGATATTGTAAAATCATTTTACGTATTTCTTTTTAAATTATATATCTCTACCTTTTTTAAAATTTAAAGATCTAAAATAATTTTAAGAATTTAGAAATACTTTAAGTATTATTATTATTTTAAAAAAAATCTTCAACGGCATTTTAATATATTTTTTTAGAAATTTAGACAAGTAAATCTATCTGAAGGAGTAATATTAATAAACTATTCTAATAGAATATTTTTTATTTTATAAATCTTAAATTTATATAATTGTTTTATTTGGTTTAAATAACTTATTTCTTTAAAAGCTCTTTAACCAGCGGAAAAAAGAATTTAAAATTTAGAAAAAAAAGGAAAAGGAAAAAAAATTCTTACAAATAACCTTTATTAACTATTTATCTATATTTTGATTATATGTCATATTATATATTTGTTTTGTCTAACTTTATAATTCGCCTTATGTATAAATTTAGAAAAAGAATATTTATTAACTTTTCACTTTATAAAATTGTCATTATTAAATAAATATAAAGTTATTTATTTATTTATTGATTTATTATACTATCCCTTTGTAACTAATAAATGTCAAAAAAAAACTAGTTAATAATAAAGTTATTTATTTATGTATAATACTATCCATTTTTAATTAATTAATGGGAAAAAAAGTGTATAAAAAACAACCAATATTGAAATTTGTTTATGATGCTTCTTTTTACATATAATCAACATATTTGTTAAAATATTAAAAGATATGTTTGCAATGTAAAATCATTTTAAGTATTACTTTTTAAATTATATATCTCTATTTTTTTAAAATTGAAAGATCTAAAATAATTTTAAGAATTTAGAAATACTTGAAATATTATTATTATTTTAAAAATAATCTTCAACGGCATTTCATACATTCTTTTAGAAATTTAGACAATAAATTTATCTTGAAGGAGTAATATTAAAAAACTATTCTAATAGGATACTTTTTATTTTCTAAATCTTAAATTAAAAAAAATTGTTTTATTTGGTTTAAATCACTTATTTCTTAAGGGTCATTGTTCAGTGACATATATACTTTTGACAAAAAAATAGTGACATATAGTCTTTATTCTCATTTGATATTGTGAATCTTTTAGTAATCTTGAAATAGTTTTTATTCCAAAAGATAAAATTACCTCTTATAAAAACAATTCAAAGCATAATTTTACTACCAAAAGCATGTACAATCAAAACATTTTATGCTCATTGAAAATCTAAACAACTAAAAATTGTCTTTATCTCTCTGTTTATGCTTTATCTCCAACAAATTCATAAATTTTGAACCACAATCAAAGGCAAAAACAAGATCAAGCAGTTCAAATAAGGCGATTAAAGGTAAATTTAATAACTATTACTGTATTATACTATCGTTTTTGTATTTATAAAAAGACTAATTGTTTATAGTAGTGTGTGAGATTTTATTTGGATTCTAATTAAGGTTGCATGTTTAATTTATGTAGAGATAGTTTTCCACTATATGAATAAAGAATAAGGGCCCCTGATCCTTGTAATCGGGTACTAGTAAAAAGGATGCAACAATGTGTGTAAATATCTTATGAACATCAGAGGTAAATTATGAGATTGTTAATCGCATAATAGTAGGTTGTGAGTTTTCATCTATGTGGGTGAAACCTTAATGGAACATTGATGATCATTTTTGCGTGTCTGAACATCCCTACCTTCCATGTTTTTTGAAGGATTGAAACCTAATATATGGTCTTAGATGGGGGAAGAGAGGGGAAGTTACACAAACTAAAATTATAGTGAGAATGGACATGCACTACTAGTTTGTGCTTTCTGTCTTCAATAGAATTATCCTCAAACTAATTTGATTGTTCGAGTGTCACCGAGAAGAAACATTTCCTTTAGAGACTAACCATTCAGTTGAAATACATGTATCCATACTTGAAGCATTCAAACACCGACATACAATACTCAAACCCTGATACATTTGGTATTCATCGTTGTATCAAGCACTGAAATGGCCAATCTACATAACTTAGAGTGTTATGATTTTGTTTTATGAGTATTTTGTAAATATTTATATTTAAAAAGAAGGAATTACTAATGAGTTTCCTTAAGTTTGAGTAGGATTACTATTCAAAGTTTGATATACATAATTTGAGATTTATCGTAAAATTTAGTGATTTAACATATTCCACTTCTACACCGCATCCAAGTTAAGTTACCTTTGTTTTTGTTTAACTTACCTAAATATGGAAACCCATCATAAGACTAAGTAGATTGTAATAGGAAAAAAATGACCTAATTAATTCACTGAATCAATAAATACATTTCTCGAAAAGTCAATATCATACCAAAATTAAAGAGCTCACCTTCCATGGTAGGTATTTTAAGGCGTTTTAATACAAAAGCACGAGCAATGATGCAATTGATCACTATCATTATAGGATAAGAGCCATGATATGCAAGGGGGCATATGAAAAGCTAGTTTGAAAAGACATCGAGACACAAAAATAATCACATAGTGTCTAATTTCAAAGTACAAACGATCTCGTGATGAAACTCGTTCTGCCAATCCAACTTCAATGGATACTCGGGAATGATTGAGAATGAAAATAAGACTAAACACAAATCATTGGATAGCCCAAGAAGTCTACCTTAACCAATCTTCAATCAAAGGTCGTACGTGAACGTTATGTGAAATTTCGTGAAACATCGACATAGACGAAATATTATGCCCGAGTGTGGCAAATTTCATGCTTCATCTTGCCCGGGCCAAGTGAAGTTCGCATCAGCCAAGTAACCTCTATCCATGAATATGCATTTTGTACATATTTGGGTGTGAAAAATGAACTGGTTACAAAGCCTATATATGGTTAGATCATCATTTTGTTTCTAGTCTTTCTCTTTCTAGGATGTCTGACATCCGGGAGATGAAATTTTGACCTTAATTGGTTGATTATAAGAATTCGGACATAATAAAGGGGAATATAGAAACCCGTTTACCTAAATTACCTAATTACCATTTGTCAAAGTTAGATTAAGTTGAGCATACTTTAGATTATTGGTGTTTGCATTATTGGGTTATGAACGCGTAATTAGTTATTATTATTATAGTCCTTTTGAGAATAAATTAAGTTTTGAGTTTAGTTCATAACTCAACGTGGTGGACATGTATTTACTTATTGGAATGCTCAATTGTTGGCCTAAAGGGCATATTTTGATCGATAAAACTGTAAATTGATATGCTTGATCACACGCGTGTATTGAGATATGCTTGATCACACACGTGTATTGAGATGTGTGTATAAGGGAGGTGTCATCAATTAAGACTCTATACGATTTTTTTAGATTTTAAAAGTAACGGGGTTTTAACTAGGGTTCTAAATAATCATTTAAAATCAAGATGTTTTCAATAAAGAGTTTAAAGAATCATTAAAAATCCGGATTTTTTCAATCAAGAGTTTTTAAAATACTTTAAAATCTAATGGTTTTATAAAATCTTTGACTCTTGAAAGTTATTGGATTTTATAAGATTCTTGAGCTAAGTTATACATAAAAAACTACTCTACAAATCTCAAGTTAAAAAAAGAGATTTCATAATGTTTCAACAAAAAGAAAAATACCTCCAAGCTACTAACGCACTAGTAAAAGGAGAAACTCTTCATTCGGTTTTTTTTTCTTCTTTCTTTCGATTTTGATTTTTTTTCTATTTTTCGTTCGACTTTATTTTTTTTCTTTCGTGGAAAAAATGATAATAAGATATCTTACCATATCACCAAGTTCAAGTATCATAAAATCAGTAGCACTATATAATATGTATTATACACCTCCTAACAAATTTCTTGGCAAAACAATTGTTACATGCAATTCCATTTTTTAGTAATTAATTGTAGCCTAGGGAGACATAAACTAGCAACAATATGTATTGGATTCGATGCTTTTTGTGTCATTACATATACAATAACATTTACACCAAAGAATCTCTCAGAATAAAACACCCAAAATATGTTGTAGAAAAATAAACAAGCGAACAATATTGCACAAATCTTAATTGGGTGAGCTGCATGAGCTCATAATTGGAATCATTAAGGCTTGAGATATGTCCAAAGTAATGGATGCTTCTGATATGTTACAATTTATCTCCATTTCTTTACCAAAGTTTTGAGCTTGAAAAGCTGAGCCAGATGAAACAGCTATAGCTATTAAAATAACTTCCATAGAGACTCCATGTTCAGTAAAAATCAAACACTTCCACAAATAATTAGTTAAAAGGTAGAGAGAAAATATGTAAAAAAGAAATTTTTTTAACATATTAAGATTCACATACTTCGCAATCATGTGTCGTGCTAGCTGGTGCCTACAACCTCTCAGCAAGCAAAGTTTGAAAGATATCTAGCATATACTTCGTTCAGAAGTGTTCACTTTTATCCGTTTAGAATATTATAAAAATAGAAGATTATGAAAATTTAAAATATTAGAATCCATTAAAATCTCTTAACATCCATTTATATACTAGCATAACAATCCATCAAACTCTAAAATAAAATGAAAATGAATCTTTTAAAATCTAGATAGAATTAAAATAATCAATGGACTTTACAAAGTCAATGACTTTTAAAAACTCTAATAAACTCTTTTAAAATCCAAATTAATGACACCCCCTAAGACTTTCAAGATCAATATGACATGGAGTAGTTGCACCAAGCAATCAAAGAGTTACAGAAGAAATCGTGAAAGTAATGCAGAGACATCAGACCTCCAAGCTAGCTAATAGAACAGTCAGTCGTAGAACATCTAAAGGAAGAACCCAAGAAAGAAGGTCGTCGGACCTCCAAGTTGCTAATAAGACCGGACTGCGGCAGATCATCTGATAAAAGAGGTCTGAAAAAAATATTTCTGTGACCTTCGATAGCACCAGACACGGATTACCAAAAGACCCAATGAAAATGAAGGACAGATTTCCGAGCAAATGTAACGTGTACCTAATCTGCTTTTCATCACTATTTGATGACTTGACTCCAGCGAACACCCGACGTGGAGATATCGATTGCCTGATGCGGTAAAGATAACGGATAAAATTTGTTAGTCGTAGAGGAGGTGAATAGGACTCTAATCTAAACAATGCCTAATTAAAAAAAATTACTCATAAATGAAACTAGTTGAGGATGACTTTTCAATACTATAATGCAAGTTCTAATAAAGGATACTAGGATGATCTTAAGAGTTTGTAAATTCAGAAGTAATGTGATAGGTTAGTTAGAATACTAGCTATGGAATTGAGAAGCCAAGGTTCAAAATAAGATAGATAAAGTGTGATGAAGCTAAAGCTAAAAAAGTACTATGAAGGAAGCATCTACGTAAGTAAGATAAGAATATAGTCTAACTACTAGCCAAATTAGTCTTTTTCTTTTTGGATTGGTAGAAACTGGAAAATAAAATTGTATGGCTAATTAAGGGAAAAGTATTTCGAGTTTAGGTCATTAAGGAAACAAACTAAAAACTGTAACTTTGTTTATGTTCATAAGTTAAGCTTAACTCAAAGTTGCAAGGAATTAAGTAAAAGAGATGAACTAATGGTAACAAGGTGGATATTGTTGATGATTGATTCTTAGTACCACGGTATATGGAATGATAGATTGAGGATGGATCAACCATTCTTTTCTTTCAAATCACTTCAAACGTGTCTAATCTATTATCCAATATATGAATGCTTTTAAAATTATAGGTTTTGCCTTTTATACTTCCTAAATATGCCCAAAATCTCAATGTATGTCTTTTTTGCATAGTGTAGCGAGTAGTTGGGCATCTTCTACCTCTCGTTGGATAATCAATCATTTCTCACTAGGCGAGCTCAATCTCTCGTTGAGCGAGCAAGAAATCCTTGTCAGCAAGATACATTTTCTCAATAATTATTAAAATTCTCTTTCTTTCTCGTATTGTATTCTACACGAGGTCATATCTAATTCCTCGAATCAAACTCTACATTAATCTCAAAATATCTATGTTATAAAGTAAGGTTTTCTACATAAGTGGTGGCCATGATTGATTCTGGCCACAACATAAGTAGTGGTCATGATCATTTCTGGCTCCACCTATCATTAATTTCATTCTTTATTTCATTTCTTTTATTTACAAAAAAAAGAAAAAAATATTTAGTAAACGTTCCGGACGCTAATCTCATCTCATTCACTTTTAAACATGATCTCATAACATTTTCTACCGTTCTCTCCTATGCTGAGGACCATTCTACACTACCAAGAAAACCGCCGTAAACCACCGTTGCGCCGCTTGAGAACCATTCTCCACTATCAAGAAAATAGCGCCACCGCTCGAGGACCAATCTACCATCAAGAAAATTGCCGCCTTTCCACCACCAAGCCGCCCTGCTGCAAAAGAAAACCGCCATTTCACACTCACAAGAAAAACGCCGCCGCTGGAGGCCCATTATCCACCATCATCCACCGCATTAATTCGGACAAGTCAAAACATTCTCTTTTTTATCATCTTTTATCCTCCCATGTTCTGAAACAAGATAACGATTTCTCAGGTTAGAGATTCTATTTCTTCTATGTCATAACGTTGTATGTAATCTGTCTATTAGTTCATATTCGTGATTACAACTAGAATGAAAAGGAAGATTCAGTAGAGATTGAGAGAGTAGAAATTGAGGAAGTAAAAGATGAAACAAATTTGAGGAAATTCCACCATGGACGAAACAAAAAAATAATTTACAATTTTTGCTGTTCTTTTTACAATTTTGCTTATTTTTTTGCAGGTGTGTATCCATTCTCCTCCATCTTCACATCATCTTTCCACCAAGAAGCTTTCTTGTTTTATATGCAAAACGAAAAAGAACCAACGTTTAGATCGTTTATTTGAAAAATTCAGCAGCGTTGCATTTCAAATATCTGTCAACTCCAATTACTATGCGATATTTGTAGGATACATGAACTATAAGGTTCGATCTATCAAGTTATTCCAATTTATTGTTCTTAATTGTTAGAGTATTTTGTCTCTTAGGTCTAATATTTGGAATTAGGATGAAAAGATACGTAAAGGAAATTACAATTTGAGGGACTGGATTTTTGGCTGATCTTTCATGCATATCCCTTTCATGAACCCAAAGAAGCCTTTAGTCCCCGTACCATAAATCTTGATAATTATGCCAATTCTTTCCGTGCAGAAACGCCTTATCATTTTATATCTAATTAATGAGACAGTCAAATCTTATATGGGAATACAATTACAAATTATGATTGTCCACAAGCACAATATAGTAAAACCCCAGGAGAAAGCTTTTTAACAGGTGGTGCAATAGGTTTTGACCCATACCAAAGAACACATATCATGGACATGAAATCCCAAATTCATATCCTGGAGGAGGAAGCATATGTTCTATCTCTACAATTTGCTAATGAGTTAAAAATAAATCATATTTTTTGCTGTTTTTTTTTGTAGGGTGGGTGGATCTAAGCGAGAGATTGTACCTAATCCTGAACACATTTTGTTATTTGCTAAAGAAGGATTCAAAAACATATCAGGTTCTATAGTGTGAACTATATTCATACATAAATATCCATTTGGCGCAAATGATAGAGTGTGTAATTTGATTTTTAATTGTTTTACAGAAAATATCCATTTTAATTTAGTCTTACACTGCATTTTTCAATTATTTCAGAGTAAGTGAGCAATTTCATCTTATACTTCATTTTCTTAATTGTTTGCTTTAAATATCCATTTGGCAAAAGTGCATTATCATGCATTTTTTAATTGCTTTGCAGAAAATATACATTTGGCGCAAATGATGGAGTAAATAATTTGATTTTTAATTGTTTTACAGAAAATATCCATTTGGTGCATCTGATGGATTTCTTGGCGCAAATTAGGGTGTGAGTAATTGGATTTTAAGTTTAATTCTTGATCAATTTTTTTTAAGAATTTAGTTTTAACAAGGTAAATTTTGTAAACTGATAATTTATTTATATTAGTTGCCTATATTAGAAAATGTATTTTATTAACGTTATCTTTATATAGAAGTACAAAAATAAGTTACCTTTTTCTAAAACATCTTATTCGTTTCAAAATAAGATTTTTAAATTAATTCATATTTTATTTTAAAAACATTTCTTTATTATAAAAACTTTAAATAACTATTTCCCATAAAACCTTCCTTAATTTTCAACTATATTCTTTACATAATTATTTTAAAACTATTGAATATGACATAAATAGCTTACCATGAAAAGCTTTATATAAATAATATTTTCATAATAACTTTTCTTTCATTTAAGTTATTTACCGTAGATGTAAACATAAATTCGACTATATAGTTAATCCAAAATTTATTTTAAAACCACCACTTCTTTTGCATTAAAATATTTCTTTCTTAATCATCACTTCTTCTCAAAGCATCATTTTTTTTCTATAACTAAGGTTAGTTTACGTAATTGTTTAGATTTAGATATTTATTATTTATTTTTCGGTATTGTATTATTTGCTTACATTTTTCAATAGTTTATTGTAATTTATCAGTAATAACGTTGTTTATTTTTACAGTATTTTGTAATTCTGTATTCTTTTATAGTATTGCTTACATTCAGTGTTTTTATAAGCTTATTATTAACGTGTTTTCTTCCGTTTTTGCCTCAAATATAAGTTCTTTTCGCAATTTTTATTTTTTCGTAGTGTCTTCAGACATGGGCTATACCTAGTCTATATTATATAACAAGCTTTTCAACATAAGTGGTGGCTGGAATCGTTTTTAGCCCCAACATGGTGGCCAGGATCATTTATGACCCTACTTATCATTAATGTCATTAATTAATTCTTATTCACTTAATAAAAAATCTATATTCTATAACAAGTTTTTCAACATAAGTGGTGGCTATGATCGTTTTTAGCTCCAAAATAAGTGGTGGTCAGGATCATTTCTGGCCCACTTATCATTAATGTCATTAATAAATTCCTATTTACTTAATAAAAAAAGTATATTATAAAACAAAAAACCTTGAATCAATCCCTTTAATTAATCAATAATACTTTCTTTTATACCATCTATTTTTCCTCATCCTTTTTTAGCTCAAAAATCCCCTAATAGCTTAAACTTCTCAACAAACATTCTTACGTTTAACCCAAAACTCATCTCTTCACCCCCGCGTTCATTGGAAAAAAACCTACAAGAAACCTCTTCACACTCACCTTACCATTAGCCGCTCTCGTGCACAAAAAAACGGCCACAGGCACTATTCTCCACAATCATGAACCCGGCATGGCTACGCCATTAACATTCTTAGAACCCAAATTAATTTAAACAATTATTTTTTACCAGTGAAACTCTAAACTCATCTCTTCACACTCGCATTCATTGGAATAACAGCGTTTCAGTTCCCTCTTTGTTTATTTCTTTCTTTATTTTTATTAATCTACTTTTGTGTGAAATAATAGCCCCTTGATATTTGGTCTTTTTTGCTTCTTGGCCTTACGGATGGTGGTCAAGATTGAATTTTTATGAGATGGGTCGATGTATAAGGTGAAAATGGAGTGTCAAATATGGACTTAAACCTCTTCCTGACATCATTGAAGGTGATATTCCTATTTTTCTTTCTGCAAATTGTTATGTTCATCACATAATTTCATCAAATTTTTATGGATAAATATTTATCTATTTCATCAAAGTTGGGTGATGATCTTCATCTTAATGCGATAGACCGTGCAAAATTACTTATTTCAGCCAATCATTTTTCCTCATTAAATTTAATTTATCCTTTAATTTGGTTTGAAATTTCTAATTGTTTCCTAATCTGATGACACGTCTTTTACTATTTTCCCATATCCGTCTTCTTCAATTAGCTATTAGAATGAGAGAGCGTTTTAGATGTTATACTGGTAAGTACTAAATGAGTACTAAATTGTTGTATTTCATTGAGCAGGTCTGTATCGAATTTTTCATCAATGGAAAATTATTTTTTCGTACAAATGTTTACCGGATGGCTCAAATCTAATGGAAAATCACTTTTAGTACTAAACGTTTCATTGAGCGGGCGGTTACTAATGTTTTCATTGCTCTTCCTGGTAACTGTTTGAAGAGTATTTTAGTAGCAAACGGAGAGATATTGGTGCAGGTTCGGGTTGTGTATCAGAAGAGGTTCCGAGGACAATATACACATAACCTTCTGTAGATACTGGTCGTGAAAATGGGGTTGTTTCGAGTAGATTTTCTAAACATTGTATTCATGAAAATGGTCATGTAAAGAGTAATGTTATCTTCTTTGTTGGTATCGTAAAATACATTTAGTTTTATTTTATTTTATTTTATTAATTGTTTCTTAATTTGTAGCAAAAACCAAAGAAATACTGGGGTTAGGAGCTTTCTAATGATAATCACCCAATATGGGTAAGAAACATTTTTTATTTCATCTTTTACTAATACTCAATCAATTTTTTTCATTTGCGATTCTAAATTCGCTTTCAATTCTCTTATTGTTTTTTACGTGAGCTTAAGAAAGTTTGCTTCAATATATGTCCCACAATATTCCATCTTTTACATTTTTTCATCCACGTATGTTAATCTTTTGCAATTTTCTTCTGAATTTGCTTCTACTAAACCCTTGGACACCTCCCCAGCAGTCGGTGATGGGAAAGAAGCAAAGATCGACAAAATGGAGCCATTTCTATTGAGGATTATTGGTCTTTATACTTTTTTATTAAAAATTTGTTCTTTTGTTTTGTTCTATTAAATAATTGTTGTTCATTAAAAAAAATCATGTGCTCTTTTGTTGTTGTTCTATTAAATATGTTGATGTGATGAATGAGTGAGTATATTATCTTTTCTTATGCAGTTGATTAACATCAATATCTATGATGATTTTTCCACTGTCTTAAGTCTCTATATTTGTTTCAGTATTATCACCTGACCTCAACTCTCTCATCACACACCTGACCTCCTTAATCTCGCTTGCTTCAATATAACAAAACCATCGTACTGAAGGTGTTCGAACAATGGCCACTTCTTCTCTCAATCTCCGACTCCAAGTTATTTCGTGAGTTGATGTCGATATATACTGCAATTTTTTATATTAAATGATTCAAATTTCTGATTCTTTGAATGTTTATTGAGTACATCGTGTTCACTCCTTACCACCGCAGGTCAACCCTGCTACCACACCAATGGAAGGTTCATCAAGCAGTGAACAAGGTGCTCTTAGTCTAAAAGAACATTCTGGTGCAGAGATATATTCATCAATAATGTACTTTTATCTGTATTAGTAAGTCTCTCTCCATTAATGTGTGGTTTGTGTATGTTTAAATGTGTGTTTTTGTCCCGATTATCTTTGACTGATTTTCTATGATAATTTTTGCACGTAAATCATATTTTACTGTAACTTTCTCCAATATTATTTGTTTGGCCTTTTAGAATATACTTAATCGCCTCTTCAACATGCAATCCTTCATCCTATATGTTAATTCACCCAAATGAGAATATATGCATTATGTTAAATTCAATTTGTGAAGAAATTGTAATTAAATACATTTTCGGCTGTTTTTAGTTTACCAAAAGGGTGTATTAGTTGTTTCTGGAATATTACAGGGGTATGGTTGGCTGTGTTATAATAACTGATTAGATATGTTAAACCATTGATTAGTAATAAAATGAGAAACTTTCATGTACTACATGTTATACAATCACACTTCATATTACTTGTCATTATAAACCACTAATTAGTTATCTTCTATTAGGCCTCTCAAGTAAAGCCAGGTCATCAACGACAAAATTCAGTTGTAAAATGTTGAGTGGAAAAAAGAAAGTCTCATTTTAGGGGTAAAATCAACATTTTTCAGTAGTACACACGCTGTTAAATAGAGGGTATGCAATTATAGATAGAGGGGTGTGTTTAGAAGTTGAAATTTTTTAGAAGAAAAACTGCAAAAGCAGTTTTTTTTTCTATAGTTCGGGGGTGATTTTGCATTTAGCCCATGATTTGTGTTAATTAGTTTCTTTAAATTTTGAATTTAATTAATTGTTTTCAGAAATTTCATATAATTGCAGCTTCTATGGTCATAAAGCAGACATAGCGAATCTCCATCACATCAACTCACTGCAGATACAGTTATCGAGGTAATAATCTTCACAACCTTTCTATTTTACTTTTTGCAAAAAATATAGGGACCTATAATGCAATTCATTTTGTAATCAAGGTCTAAATATTCGTGATTAGGGTCTTTATTTAAATTAAAAAAGGATAAGCATAAAGCTTTGCGGTCGTAGAATTTGGTAAAAAAAATATTAAGGACTAATTTTTCCAAACTGAAGTGTATCAGGTAATTCTCATCTGTTCAATGATGCGGCTATGGTGGAGCCCTCTCAACTGTTATAATCTTCGTTCTATTCCTCTTTCAGAAATTTAGGACTTCACCGGTTAGCTTCCTTTTCTCTCCTATAAGGAGATTTTTGGGCTCTTGGAAAACGGAAAAAAAAGGATGGTTTTTGCTTGGTGGTACTGCTCTTTGCATCACATGTTAGCCATAATAAACAATGATTTGTTAGTATATTATATATCATAATTTTATTATTTTGTCTTAATTACTTACTTAAGTTGTAGATATTGTATTTTTGCAAGCTGAAAGAGCATAACCAAGGCCAGGAAATGTTGGTTCCAGTCCTCTGACCAACGATCTTTCAATCTAGCTAGCCAAAATTCTTTGTTCACCTCATTCTTTCTACTACTTAAATATGTATATTTTTTGTAACCTTTCAGTTATTTTTATTTAAAAATCTCATATGTACTTAAATATATTATTTTTGTGTGAAAGTAAATATGTGTACTATGTTCCATTTTTATATAAAAACTTATTTTTTTGTGCATTTTTTTTGTTGGTAGACTATTGTTTTTGTTCTATTATTGTATAAATTGCATCATTGGTCCTTCTTTTATCTTGTCTTTCTAGAAAATTTGTAATTTTTAAGAAGACGGATCCTAGATTCTTAGTCGAGTGGAATAATACTCACACAAAATTGTGAACTATAGAATATAAACCTTGAATCTCAAAACATGAAATCATGAATCATGAGCCACGAACTTTATATTAAACTTTACAACTGTATCTTTTGTTTTAATTTATACAAGATAAAATAATAAACATATTTAAGTGCCTTCAGTGGTTAAAGTATGTCCAAAATGGCTCAAATTGTTGTTAACGGGAGAAGAAACTGTATTTCAACTCACAAATAGTTGGCATCTGCAGCTATCTTTCTTTTTTTCTTGGATACTCTTTTTGCTCCATATGACTTAGATCGTTGGCGGAGAACTAAAGTATGTTTAGAATGGCTCAGATCGTTGTTGGAGAATTAAAGTATCTACTCACAAAGTTTATGTCTCAAGAAATGTAATCTTTCATGAAACCATATTTCCTTTTGTTACAAATACACCACCTACACCTATACATTCCTTGCTATTTCCAACTTAAACTCATCCTTTCATTGAAACACCACCCACAATCTCAACCAACAACACCACCAACTCTCACAACAACAATCAAGACCAACCAGATCCAGAAATCCTCCATCATACCTAAATGACTACATTTGTCACTCAACATATTGTTGCACCTCAACTCAGCCAAATTCTCAATCTCTATACCCTATTCATGATTTTCTTGGAAATTCAAAACTTTCCTCATCATACAACACCTTTGTAGCTTCTATCACATCCATGAATGAACCAAAAACTTAAAAACATGCATCTTCTTACTCAGAATGGACGATTGATATACAAAAGGAGTTATCAGCTCTACAAGCCAACATTACTTGGACTATTCTCCCTAACTCTCCTAATATTCAACCTATTGGATCGAAATGGGTGTTCAAACTTATATATAATACTGATGGTTCACTAGAAAGGCATAAAGTTCGATCGGTTGCTAAAGGTTATAACTAGCAAGAAGGACTAGACTTTTTCGATACTTATTCACCGATATCAAAGCTTGTTTCTATACGTTTAATACTTGCTTTAGCAGCTATTAACAATTGGTTTTAACACCAACTAGACGTCAACAATGCCTTTTTACATGGTGATTTGAATGAAGATGTTTGCATGACCATTTCTCAAGGCCTTGAAGCTCCCAATAATTCAGTCTGTAAACTAAACAAAAGCTTGTATGGTTTAAAACAAGCTTCTCGCCAATGCTTTTCTAAGCTATCTTCTGCTCTAATTTCTAATGGTTTTGTTCACTCTAATAGTGATTTCAGTCTTTTTATTAAAAAGACTTCTACCTCTTTTATTGCTATACTCGTGTATGTTGATGATATAATTCTTGCTAGTAACTCTATGGATGAAATTACATGCCTTAAAACCTTTCTTCATCAACAATTCACAATTAAAGACTTAGGTGAACTAAGTTTCTTCCTTGGCAATGAAGTTGCGCAATCATCTACTGGTATTTCTATTTGCCAACGTAAATTTGCACTTGATATCCTTACTGAATGTGGATTATTAGGCTCTAAACCTTACAAATTTCCAATGGAATCGACTTTGAAGTTAAGAAATGATGAAGATGAGTTGCTAGAAAATCCTTCATCATATAGGCGCTTAATTGGTAGATTGTTATACTTAACCATTACTCCACCTGATTTATCATACTCCGTGAATCCTCTTAGTCAATTTTTGGCTAAACCATCTATCCATCATTGGAATGCAGCTCAAAGGGTTCTTCATTATATAAAATCATCACCTGGACAAGGTTTGTTCTTTTCTAAATCATCAGACATAAAGCTTAAAGCTTTCTGCGACAGTGATTGGGCTGGCTGCGTTGATACTCGTCGAAGCATCACTGGATTTTGCATTTTTCTCGGTGATTCTTTAATTTCTTGGAAAAACAAGAAGCAAACAACTATTAGCAAATCCTCCGCTGAAGCTGAGTACAGAGCACTAACTGCTACTACGTGTGAAGTACAATGTTTTGTTTTCGTGTTAAATGAGTATGCTATTTCACATCCTTCTTCAGCTCTTGATTTTTCTAACAGTAAATCAGCCATCGCCATGTCAACCAACCCAGTGCAACATGAAAAGACCAAACATATTGACATTGATTATAAGATAACTCGTGAGAAACTTCAAGGTGGTTTGATCAAGTTATTTTATATTCCATTATCTTTACAGCTTGCCGACATTCTCACCAAGTCTCTTGGTTCAGTTCCTTTTCACAATATTCTCTCCAAGCTCAACACTCACAACATTCATATTCCGTTTGTGGGGGGCTCTTGGAATGCAGCTAAAATAGTGGATAAAAAGGAAATAGATAAAACAGTAAATAGTGAAAATGCAGGAACTTATATGTAAATAGATATATTTGAGTTGTTAGAGAGCTGTTTAGTTAGTTAGATAGTATATATATACAGCTATGTAACACTTGCAACTTAAGTTGCTACTCTATCTAATGTACTCTTCTTCTTCTCTCTTCTCTATCGTTTCTTTCCTTTTCTTGCTTCTGCCATTAATGGCTTCACTAAACTTTACAACAGCAATTCACGAATTCAGTGAAAGTATGTGTACTGAAGCAATTGAAGAGTGGTAGTAGCAACTAATAGTGAAGGCATCTCATCATCTGGTTGATATGGGGAACAGAAAAACCTACAACATCATGATGGACCAAACGGGATAAATTTACTTATCACAAAACTATGCATTCTTGTTACATTATTTCCTGTATTACTTATCTTTCTCTTTCTGTACCCAACCAACTCTTTTTAGGCGGATCTAGGATAAATTTCCGCGGGGGGAGGGAGAGGTGAAGGGACGGGTGTGTCGAAAATATAGAACAAGTTGCGGGGTTCGGAGAGTTAGGCCCGAAAATATAAAACAAGTTAGGAGTTGGATTTTTAACTTGGGGGCGAAAGACAATTTTTCTTTAAGATTTTTGGCTTAAAAAAATCAACCATTTTATCAATGTATCCGGAAGCGGGGGAACAACCGCCCCTTGTCAGAGAATAGAGAATATAATTGTTCCGCATACATAAAAATACCATGAGTAACTCTAAATAAAGTATATGTTTAGCGGATGGAAGGGACATTAAAAGCAATAAACTAAAGTCTAAACCATGCATGATCGTTGTTCCTGCTATAATTCTTAGACAGCATAATTATGAAAAAGAAAAGAGTACCTCAAAACCAGAACATGTAGAGTTATACAAAAAAACATACATGTAATACCAAAGTGCCTCGTCACCACGAGGCACGAGCTATTTCTTCAAATTTCAACTCATATTGATGAACACTCACGGTGAGGGTGTCTATCTCAGACTGGAGCTTATTCTTGAAATCCTTTAATCGATTAATCACCATCTCAACTGTAATAGCATCTTCCTCTCTAAGCACACTATTCTCGTCTTTTAGTAGTCGATCAGTTGTGGTTCTAAATGAGACAATCTCCTTTTCTAAGCGAGTTAGCTCAAGTTTGGCTGCATTGAGTCTCTTGAACTCGGGTGTGTCTTGAACTGCTGCAAGTCCACGAAGATGGGTTAAGCGAGAAAGTAAAAAGCCAACCTTCAAGCCTAGTAACTCGAAGCTTCGAAGCGCCCTATCCCAAGTCTTGAAATCATCATCTGATGTAGAAATCACACAGCTTTGAATTGCATTAGCTATGTGAACTGTTTCTATAATTATTCCGCTCGCTAATCCGGGACAAATACATGATAGGATATGCTCGTGTATATATGATTTCCGAGAGAGACAAAGCTCATAGTAGTTACGAAAGAGGTGACTTTCAGAAAGTTGCGAGTCTAAGGATATCCCGTTCACAATAACGGAGAAATCCTTAAAATCAACGAAATCTTTCCTAGAAGTCTCCTACAATAAGAGAAGAGATCATTATGATTAGTTATATGATAAAACAAAGAATACATGATATAACTGGAAAGTACCAAGTCGGCATCTATTTCCCTCTTTATTGATTCAGTACTATCATTACGATCTCTCTTGTAAAATTCTTTAATTGTAGCTTCAATAGTTTCCAGAATGCGTTCACCAAATCTGCTAGATTTTACCCTGAATTAAGACAACTAGTGCATTAACGTGTCTGCTGACTAATTACAAAAATATTTTTTTAAAATCAAACTTACTTGCATATGCCGTCAATCTCAAGAAGCTCCTCCCTAGTTCTGGGTACCTTTTTGCTGATTTGCACCAATGTAGCATATCTAAACAGAACAAAGATAAAAAAGACAAGGTTTTAGCAAAATAAACATACACCATCTGAAACATAAGCACTATCAACACCCTATGACAAGGGTAACAGATATAGAAGTTGTTACAATAACAAAAAGTAGTTAGAGCAACTTATAGATACATACATAAGTATATCACATGTAATAGTGATCTTAGATCATAATCAATACAAACACACTTATTTAACCTTCTTCTCTCTTTCTCCCTATCTCTCTCTAGCTAGATCTCAATCCTGTTTCCATCATTATATGATTTACTAGCAAAATTAGTTAAATAAGTATGTTAATTAAAGATATCCATGAAATGCGATATGAGGTACAATAAATTGATTTGGCAGATTCCACTTGTATATTGCAATCAAGTTTAATTACCTTGGCTTACTGTTTCACTTATCCAAAAATGGAAAAAGGCAAGCATGGCATACCTAACTGACTCTATAAGGTTTCAATTACAGTTACAATAATACCAACATTAAAGAACTCACCCTATCTACATGGTCTGCTTAAATTCTCAGTGAAGAAAAACAGTGACTTTTATTCTCGTCAATAATGTTGTTTATGTCATTTCTACTATCGCGCTTTTAATGTTCATGCACAATACAAATCTAAATCTACTATTAAAGTGTGATTCACGTAATTGCATAAAAACTAACCCAACTATGTTGTATGACATGATCTTTTCTATAGCTTCACTAGAGAGATCGTTTCGAAGCATTCGTAATGCAGAATAAAGCTTTGCTGAAGGATTCTAAAAGGACACACAAAAAGGAAACTATAAGAGCATAATCCATGATACTATATGAAGCAAAGAGTTACATGATGTAAACATGTAAAGTACCAATTCAACCATCCTTTTCTTTGTGCTCTCAGTTAAGAAATCATCGTCTGTAACGTTGTTGGCATCTCTTTTCCTCTTAATTGATTCAGTACCATCATCATTACTGCCATTACTAGTAAGATCTCCCTTGTACAATTCTTTGATTGTAGCTTCAATAGTTTCCAATACGCGTTCTTCATATTTGCCAACTCTTACCCTGAATTAAGCCACTAGTGCATTAACATGTCTGCTCACTAATTACAACAACATTATTCAGACTATAGTATAATTAAACTTAGGATTAATGTCCAAGAAACACCTCAAATTAAATTTAATGCCCCCTCACCCCTGCCGTTCTCCTTTTGCCCATAAAAGGCACCTCTTTTAATTTTTATCCTATTCTACCCTTTTCTACCGCCGCCGCTCTCTCTCTCTCTCCACGAGTTCATAAACAAATAACTATGATAGCCGCTCTCTCTCTTTCGTTTAAATTATCAGCATATACATAAACACTGTGAATTATGAGAGCACCCATTAATGACGAATTTAGCAAGAAAAATAAAGAAACAGAGAGAAGAATAAGAAGAAGAATGAATAAGAGAGGAAGAAGAGATGTTTTATTTCTTGTTACAGTTACAATGTACAAAACTAGTTTATATACAATCATGTCTAACTAGATATAGCTGTAATCTAACTAATTTTTATGTAGAAGAAACAATTTGCATTTTGGTCCCTGCATTATTTCTTTTTATCCAATTCATTTGTTGTATTCAAAGATAGATTGACATCTCCACTGAAACATGATATTTGAGTATTGGGAAAGTAAGAAATTATGATTGAATTGTGCGAAAGTTTGTATAGAATAAGTTGATTGATTAACGTTGAAAAACTAGAAGAAAAAAACAATTCAAATGAGTAATGGGATTCTCTCCCAGAACTCAATATTTAGTCCGCAAGTACAAAAATGTACTTGCTTAGCGTTTTCTGAGTTCTGGGAATATATCCCAGTACTCAACATTTGCCACAAGTCCAAAAGTGCACTTGCACAAGTACAAAAGTGGGCTTGCACAAGTACAATCCGAGTTCTGAGTAATGGGAATCTATCCCAGAACTCAACATTTAGTCCACAAGTACAAAAGTGAACTTGCTTAGCCTTTTCCGAGTTCTGAGTAATGGGAATCTATCCAGAACTCAACATTTAGTCCACAAGTACAAAAATGTACTTGCACGAGTTGTGGGAAACACTCCCATTACTCAACATTAGTCCATACAGTACAAAAGTGTACTTGCACGAGTTGTGGGAAACACTCCCATTACTCAACATTAGCCCATACAGTACAAAAGTGTATTTGCACGAGTTGTGGGAAACACTCCCATTACTCGCCCTTGACAAAAATTGTACTTGCACAAGTCCACTACTCGCCCTTGGCAGCAGCAGTCGACAGCAGTAAGCATTAAGGTATATTTACCTTAAGTGCCTTTTATGGGCAAGTGGCTAAGGTGGCAGGTGGTTATTGGGCTTAGGGCATTAAGGTATATTTACCTTAAGTGCCTTTTATGGGCAAGTGACTAAGGTGGCAGGTGATTAATGGGCATTCACCCTTAAACTTACTCGCTAAGGCCGTTAATCTCATAAAGCTCCTTTTTAGTTCTGGGTACCTTTTCGCTGATTTGCTGTAATGTAGCATCCCTAAACACAACAAAGATATAGAAAGACAAGGTTTAAGCAAAACAAACATACGCTAGAATGAAAAAAACCAGAATATAGAGCTAACCACATATTCAACATACACCATCATTATCTATACTTTATTTCTTGGCAATACTGTTGTTTATGTCATTTTTATAATTCCTCTTTTAATGTTCATAATACAATTTTAGATCTACTCTTACAGTGCAATTGACATAAGTGCATGAAAGCTAACCCAAATATGTGGTCCGGCATGATCCCATCTCCATTTTCCCTAGCGAGATCACTTCCAAGCCTTTGTAATGCATTATTCAGCTTTTTGTACAGATTCTAAGTAAACACATAAAAAACAATAAAAGCATCAGCCCATGAATTATATAGATATACGATACTATATTAAGCAAAAAGTTACATGAGGTAAAATACCCAGTCAACTTCACAATATTGAGGGTGAGAATTCATTCCTGATGTCAATGAACCTTTTACTGAAGTAGACTCAATTAACCTACTTTGTTTGGATGATTCAACAGATGAGGGAAACCTGTAATAATATCATGAACATCATCATGATTCCAAATATATAATGTGATGCAAGAAGCCATAAAGATCGAGAAAATCAGTTTCTGCAGTTTCACCGATTTTCAGGTCAATCTTATTATAGCAATTAAAGCTACAAGCAAATAGCAAAGCAAGTTAATCAAAATTCTGAAGCAATTATAATTAAATAGACATTTTGAGTCCAATGACATCAATGTGTATATATATAGCTAGATGATAATTAAAAATACACCTATAAAACAGCCTTCACAGCTTGTGTCTACACCGTATGGTGTGAAAGAAATAATAGGGTTTTTTCAGCTGCAACTAAAACAGATGATCAAATTAAAGAAGTAAAATTTGCGGTTTATGCATCATGTCAAGGTGTGGGAACTTTGTAAACAATAGGTTGAATAGAGTGCTTTCCAATAACTAGGGCATCACTAAAAATCTTGATGAGTAATTAGGGATTACCTTGTTATTAGTCTAAAAGTTTACAAACATTGTAAAAAATTTGAAGTTATTATGGAATGAAAAACTGCAGAAGAAAAAAAAAATGGACCGTACATCGGAATATTGTGGAAGAATGAGTTGTACTGCTTCAACACAAATGTCTCGGCTGCTATGATGGTGGTCCGACGGGATCCTCTCTGCGGTGCGGCTGGGTTTGTTGGAAAACGGAAACCAAAATATGACAAAAAAAAAATGGGATACGAATTGTTTAGACACAATTTAACCAGCGGGAAAGAATTTAAAATTTAGAAAAAAAAGGAAAAGGAAATTTTTTTCTTACAAAATAACTTTTATTAATTATTTATCTATATTTTGATTATTTCTCTAAATTAAAATTATAAAAGATATGTCATATATATTTATTTTGTCTAACTTTATTTATTCGCCTTATGTATAAAATTAGAAAAAGAATATTTATTAACTTTTCACTTTATAAAATTGTCACTATTCAATAAATATAAAGTTATTTATTTATTTATTATACTATACCTTTTTAACTAATAAATATCCAAAAAAACTAATTAATAATAAAGTTATTTATTTATTTATGATATTATTCCTTTCTAATTAATTGATGTGAAAAAAGAAAATGTGTAAAAAACAACCAATATATTGAAATTTGTTTATGATGATTTATTAGAAACATTTAGTTACATATAATAAAAATATTTGTTAAAATATTAAAAGATATGTTTGGATTGTAAAATCATTTTACGTATTTCTTTTTAAATTATATATCTCTACCTTTTTTAAAATTTATAGATCTAAAATAATTTTAAGAATTTAGAAATACTTTAAGTATTATTATTATTTTAAAAAAAAATCTTCAACGGCATTTTAATATATTTTTTTAGAAATTTAGACAAGTAAATCTATGTGAAGGAGTAATATTAATAAACTATTTTAATAGAATATCTTTTATTTTCTAAATCTTAAATTTATATAATTGTTTTATTTGGTTTAAATAACTTATTTCTTTAAAAGCTCTTTAACCAGTGGGAAAAAGAATTTAAAATTTAGAAAAAAAAGGAAAAGGAAAAAAAATCTTACAAATAACCTTTATTAATTATTTATCTATATTTTGATTATATGTCATATTACATATTTATTTTGTCTAACTTTATAATTCGCCTTATGTATAAATTTAGAAAAAGAATATTTATTAACTTTTCACTTTATAAAATTGTCATTATTAAATAAATATAAAGTTATTTATTTATTATTTATTATACTATCCCTTTGTAACTAATAAATGTCAAAAAAATACTAGTTAATAATAAAGTTATTTATTTATGTATAATACTATCCATTTTTAATTAATCAATGGGGAAAAAAGTGTATAAAAAACAACCAATATTGAAATTTGTTTATGATGCTTCTTTTTACATATAATCAACATATTTGTTAAAATATTAAAAGATATGTTTGCAATGTAAGATCATTTTAAGTATTACTTTTTAAATTATATATCTCTATTTTTTTAAAATTGAAAGATCTAAAATAATTTTAAGAATTTAGAAATACTTTAAATATTATTATTATTTTAAAAATAATCTTCAACGGCATTTCATACATTCTTTTAGAAATTTAGACAATAAATTTATCTTGAAGGAGTAATATTAAAAAACTATTCTAATAGGATACTTATTATTTTCTCAATCTTAAATTAAAAAAAAATTGTTTTATTTGGTTTGAATCACTTATTTCTTAAGGGTCATTGTCCAGTGACATATATACCTTTGACAAAAAATAGTGACATATAGTGACATATAGTCTTTATTCTCATTTGATATTGTGAATCTTTTAGTAATCTTGAAAATAGTTTTTATTCCAAAAGATAAAATTACCTCATATAAAAACAATTCAAAGCATAATTTTAGTACCAAAAACATGTACAATCAAAACATTTTATGCTCATTGAAAATCTAAACAACTAAAAACTGTCTTTATCTCGCTGTTTATGCTTCATCTCCAACAAATTCATAAATTTTGAACCACAATCAAAGGCAAAAACAAGATCAAGCAGTTCAAATAAGGCGATTAAAGGTAAATTTTATAACTATTACTGTATTATACTACCGTTTTTGTATTTATAAAAAGACTAATTGTTTATAGTAGTGTGTGAGATTTTATTTGGATTATAGTTAAGGTTGCATGTTTAATTTATGTAGAGATAGTTTTCCACTATATGAATAAAGAATAAGGATGCAACAATGTGTGTAAATATCTTATGAACATAAGAGGTGAATTATGAGATTCTTAATCGCATAATAGTAGGTTGTGAGTTTTCATCTATGTGGGTGAAACCTTAATGGAACATTGATGATCATTTTTGCGTGTCTGAACATCCCTATCTTCCATGTTTTTTGAAGGATTGAAACCTAATATATGGTCTTAGATGGGGGAAGAGAGGGGAAGTTATACAAACTAAAATTATAGTGAGAATGGACATGCACAACTAGTTTGTGCTTTCTGTCTTCAATAGAATTTTCCTCAAACTAATTTGACTGTTCGAGTGTCACCGAGAAGAAACATTTCCTTTAGAGACTAACCATTCAATTGAAATACATGTATCCATACTTGAAGCATTCAAACACCGACATACAATACTCAAACCCTGATACATTTGGTATTCATCGTTGTATCAAGCACTGAAATGGCCAATCTACATAACTTAGAGTGTTATGATTTTGTTTTATGATTATTTTGTAAATATTTATATTTAAAAAGAAGGAATTACTAATGAGTTTCCTTAAGTTTGAGTAGGATTACTATTTAAAGTTTGATATACATAATTTGTGATTTATCGTAAAATTTAGTGATTTAACATATTCCACTTCTACACTGCATCCAAGTTAAGTTACCTTTGATTTTGTTTAACTTACCTAAATATGGAAACCCATCATAAGACTAAGTAGATTGTAATAGGAAAAAAAATGACCTAATTCACTGAATCAATAAATACATTTCTCGAAAAGTCAAAATCATACCAAAAGTAAAGAGCTCACCTTCCATGGTAGGTATTTTAAGGCGTTTTAATACAAAAGCACGAGCAATGATGCAATTGATCACTATCATTATAGGATAAGATCCATGATATGCAAGGGGGCATATGAAAGCTAGTTTGAAAAGACATCGAGACACAAAAATAATCACACAGTGTCTAATTAGAAAGTACAAATGATCTCGTGATGAAACTCGTTCTGCCAATCCAACTTCAATGGATACTCGGGAATGATTGAGAATGAAAATAAGACTAAACACAAATCATTGGATAGCCCAAGAAGTCTACCTTAACCAATCTTTAATCAAAGGTCGTACGTGAACGTTATGTGAAATTTCGTGAAACGTCGACATAGACGAAATATTATGCCCGAGTGTGGAAAATTTCATGCTTCATCTTGCCCGGGCCAAGTGAAGTTCGCATCAGCCAAGTAACCTCTATCCGTGAATATGAATTTTGTACATATTTGGGTGTGAAAAATGAACTGGTTACAAAGCCTATATATGGTTAGATCATCATTTTGTTTCTAGTCTTTCTCTTTCTAGGATGTCTGACATCCGGGAGATGAAGTTTTGACCTTAATTGGTTGATTATAAGAATTCGAACATAATAAAGGGGAATATAGAAACCCGTTTACCTACATTACCTAATTACCATTTGTCAAAGTTAGATTAAGTTGAGCATACTATAGATTATTGGTGTTTGCATTATTGGGTTATGAACGCGTAATTAGTTATTATTATTATAGTCCTTTTGAGAATAAATTAAGTTTTGAGTTTAGTTCATAACTCAACGTGGTGGACATGTATTTACTTATTGGAATGCTCAATTGTTGGCCTAAAGGGCATATTTTGATCGATAAAATTGTAAATTGATATGCTTGATCACACGCGTGTATTGAGATATGCTTGATCACACACGTGCATTGAGATGTGTGTATAAGGGAGGTGTCATCAATTAAGACTCTATACGATTTTTTTAGATTTCAAAAGTAACGGGGTTTCAACTAGGATTCTAAATAATCAGTTAAAATCAAGATGTTTTCAATAAAGAGTCTAAAGAATCATTAAAAATCTGGATTTTTTCAATCAAGAGTTTATAAAATACTTTAAAATCTAATGGTTTTATAAAATCTTTGACTCTTGAAAGTTATTGGATTTTATAAGATTCTTGAGCTAAGTTATACATAAAAAACTACTCTACAATCTCAAGTTAAAAAAAGAGACCTCATAAAGTTTCCAGCAAAAAGAAAAATACCTCCAAGCTACTAATGCACTAGTAAAAGGAGAAACTCTTCATTTGATTTTCTTTTCTTTCTTTCGATTTTGATTTTTTTTCTATTTTTTGTTCGACTTTATTTTTTTTCTTTCGTGGAAAAAATGATAATAAGATATCTTACCCTATCACCAAGTTCAAGTATCATAAAATCAGTAGTACTATATAATATGTATTATACACCTCCTAACAAATTTCTTGGCAAAACAATTGTTACATGCAATTCCATTTTTTAGTAATTAATTGTAGCCTAGGGAGACATAAACTAGCAACGATATGTATTGGATTCGATGCTTTTTGTGTCGTTACATATACAATAACATTTACACCAAAGAATCTCTCAGAATAAAACACCCAAAATATGTTGTAAAAAAATAAACAAGCGAGCAATATTGCACAAATCTTAATTGGGTGAGCTGCATGAGCTCATAATTGGAATCATTAAGGCTTGAGATATGTCCAAAGTAATGTATGCTTCTGATATGTTACAATTTATCTCCATTTATTTACCAAAGTTTAGAGCTTGAAAAGTTGAGCCAGATGAAACAGCTATAGCTGTTAAAATAACTTCCATAGAGACTCCATGTTCAGTAAAAATCAAACACTTCCACAAATAATTAGTTAAAAGGTAGAGAGAAAATATGTAAAAAAGAAATTTTTTTAACATATTAAGATTCACATACTTCGCAATCATGTGTCGTGCTAGCTGGTGGCTACAACCTCTCAGCAAGCAAAGTTTGAAAGATATCTAGCATATAATTCGTTCAGCAGTGTTCACTTTTATCCGTTTAGAATATTATAAAAATAGAAGATTATGAAAATATAAAATATTAGAATCCATTAAAATCTCTTGACATCCATTTATATACTAGCATAACAATCCATCAAACTCTAAAATAAAATGAAAATGAATATTTTAAAATCTAGATAGAATTAAAATAATCAATGGACTTTACAAAGTCAATGACTTTTAAAAACTCTAATAAACTCTTTTAAAATCCAAATTAATGACACCCCCTAAGACTTTCAAGATCAATATGACATGGAGTAGTTGCACCAAGCAATCAAAGAGTTACAGAAGAAATCGTGAAAGTAATGCAGAGACATCAGACCTCCAATCTACCTAATAGAACAGTCGGTCGTAGAACATCTGAAGGAAGAACCCAAGAAAGAAGGTCGTCGGACCTCCAAGTTGCTAATAAGACCGGACTGCGGCAGATCATCTGATAAAAGAGGTCTGAAAAAAATATTTTTGTGACCTTCGATAGCACCAGACACGGATTACCAAAAGACCCAATGAAAATGAAGGACAGATGTCCGAGCAAATGTAACGTGTACCTAATCTGCTTTTCATCAATATTTGATGACTCGACTCCAGCGAACACTCGACGTGGAGATATCGATTGCCTGATGCGGTAAAGATAATGGATAAAATTTGTTAGTCGTAGAGGAGGTGAATAGGATTCTAATCTAAAATGTGCCTAATTAAAAAAATTACTCATAAAAACTATATTAGGTGAAACTAGTTGAGGATGACTTTTCAATACTATAATGCAAGTTCTAATAAAGGATACTAGGATGATCTTAAGAGTTTGTAAATTCAGAAGTAATGTGATAGGTTAGTTAGAATACTAGCTATGGAATTGAGAAGCCAAGGTTGAAAATAAGATAGATAAAGTGTGATGAAGCTAAAGCTAAAAAAGTACTATGAAGGAAGCATCTACGTAAGTAAGATAAGAATATAGTCTAACTACTAGCCAAATTAGTCTTTTTCTTTTTGGATTGGTAGAAACTGGAAAATAAAATTGTATGGCTAATTAAGGGAAAAGTATTTTGAGTTTAGGTCATTAAGGAAACAAACTAAAAATTGTAACTTTGTTTATGTTCATAAGTTAAGCTTAACTCAAAGTTGCAAGGAATTAAGTAAAAGAGATGAACTAATGGTAACAAGGTGGATGTTGTTGATGATTGATTCTTAGTACCACGGTATATGGAATGATAGATTGAGGATGGATCAACCATTCTTTTCTTTCAAATCACTTCAAACGTGTCTAATCTATTATCCAATATATGAATGCTTTTAAAATTATAGGTTTTGCCTTTTATACTTCCTAAATATGCCCAAAATCTCAATGTATGACTTTTTTGCACAGTGTAGCTAGTAGTTGGGCATCTTCTACCTCTCGTTGGACAATCAATCATTTCTCACTAGGCGAGCTCAATCTCTCGTTGAGCGAGCAAGAAATCCTTGTCAGCAAGATACATTTTCTCAATAATTATTAAAATTCTCTTTCTTTCTCGTATTGTATTCTACACGAAGTCATATCTATTTCCTTGAATCAAACTCTACATTAATCTCAAAATATCTATGTTATAAAGTAAGGTTTTCTACATAAGTGGTGGCCATGATTGATTCTAGCCACAACATAAGTGGTGGTCATGATCGTTTCTGGCCCACCTATCATTAATTTCATTCTTTATTTCATTTCTTTTATTTAAAAAAAAAAAGAAAAAAAATATTTAGTAAACGTTCCCAGACGCTAATCTCATCTCATTCACTCTTAAACCTGATCTCATCACATTTTCTACCGTTCTCTCCTACGCTGAGGACCATTCTACACTACCAAGAAAACCGCCGTTAAAACCACCGTTGCGCCGCTCGAGAACCATTCTCCACTATCAAGAAAATAGTGCTGCCGCTCGAGGACCAATCTACCATCAAGAAAATTGCCGCCTTTCCACCACCAAGCCGCCCTGCTGCAAAAGAAAACCGCCATTTCACACTCACAAGAAAAACGCCGCCGCTTGAGGCCCATTATCCACCATCATCCACCGTTAGCATTAATTCGGACAAGTCAAAACATTCTCTTTTTTATCATCTTTTATTCTCCCATGTTCTGAAACAAGATAACGATTTCTCAGGTTAGAGATTCTACTTCTTCTATGTCATAATGTTGTATGTAATCTGTCTATTAGTTCATATTCGTGATTACAACTAGAATGAAAAGGAAGATTCAGCAGAGATTGAGAGAGTAGAAATTGAGGAAGTAAAAGATGAAACAAATTTGAGGAAATTCCACCATGGACGAAACAAACAAAAATTACAATTTTTGCTGTTCTTTTTACAATTTTGCTTATTTTTTTGCAGGTGTGTATCCATTCTCCACCATCTTCACATCAACTTTCCACCAAGAAGCTTTCTTGTTTTATATGCAAAACGAAAAAGAACCAACGTTTAGATCGTTTATTTGAAAAATTCAGCAGCGTTGCATTTCAAATATATGTCAACTCCAATTACTATGCGATATCACTACAAAAAAATTGCTAATGGGTGACAGTTATTTTGCAGGTGCGCGACAATGATTGAACTGTCGCCAAACTTTTGGCGACACTTTTCCAACTGTCATCTAACGAAAAACAAGTGTCCTAATTTTTGATGTCGCCATCTTTTAGGGACACCGCGGGAAACTGTCGCTTAATGTTTGGTGACATTTTTTACAGTGTCACCCATCGCTTTAAAACACCGTTTTAAGTGTCGCCCATCACCTTAGGGACACCGCATTAAGTGTCGCCCATCGCGTTAGGGACACCGCATTAAGTGTCACCGATCGCGTTAGGGACACCGTTTTAAGTGTCGCCCATCGCGTTAGGGACACTGTTTTAAGTGTCGCCTACGCGTTAGGGACACCGTTTTAAGTGTCACCCTTTGCTGTAGGGACACCATTTTAAGTGTCGCCTATCGCTTTTTAAAAAATAAAAAAAATTAATATACAAATTCCTATTTGCTATAGCATAATTCAAATAATTCTAAAATAATTTGTGTAATATCTACTAGCTCATAATTCAGCTTATCCATTAGTTCCATCTTGTTTTGTCTTCGTGATGATTTTCCTGATATAAAAAATATATAAAATAATTAGATATGCAAAACATGGAATCAGAGATCAAGAACTTCTAAAACTAATTTCATTACCTCATAAACTAACTTTGTGCACCTTTCAGCTTCTTTTTGTTAAATCTCTTCGAGTTCTTGCATTGCCTTCTTATGAATATTCAACTGGAATACAAATTAAATAGTGTAAATATATAAATTAATTAATTACCAAAAACAAGATTTTAAAATAATTACCTGCTCAAGGCGTAGAAGCTGGATTTTCGAGAAGAAAATTCGAAGAAAATGATTAATCCAACTTGTAGAAGCTTCAACACCTGTAATCCATTATAATACAATGATAAGCTAAATCTCTATATAAATTATTCTAAAAAAACTTACAACACTCATTTGAGGCCGAGCTTACAAAAACTGCATTATACTCTTGTTCTAGACATATAACACACAACTCTGGCACCAATCTGTCATTTTATTTAACATCTGGTTCATTATCAGCTTGAATATTCGGATCTAAAGTTAAACAAGCAAATTTAGTTACAAACGTACAAAATCGCTATTACATAAACATGAAATCAAGTTACCTTCACCCTCTTGCCCTGTTTTTTTAGCAGCAGCAGCAAGAACCCTAACACATTTCACATTTTTAGTATATAATTGAACCTTTTTCGCATTTCCCAATGACGCCTTCTTTCCATTACATAACTAAATGCATGTCTAGCAAATAGATAAACCCAAGTGAGGTATATTTATACCACCTGAAAGTTAAACAAATCCGTATTAAAAAAAACAATGCAATATGTTCATAAATAAGTCAAAAGAAGTACAACCTAGCCCATTTCCCAAAATTTTCAACGAGCTGCTCGATTGGTTTTTGAATACGAACAGATCCAGTTTCATCTTTAATAACCTAATTTAAGAGAGAAACGAAACAACGGAATAAGATTAAAAAAAATGAAAATTATCTTTGAAGGAGTAAAGTAAACCATATACCTCACCAACTACGGTTAAGGCTGTACCAATTGGAAGAACCCGTTCAATCCTCTTGACACCAATCATCTTGAGAAAATGATACAAATTATTAATTAGTCGTATAATTAAAAAAAGTGTTTATGAATATCTAATGTTCCACGTACCATTGATCTGCTACCAGATTCCTCAAATACTTCACTTCCAACTTGTAAAGCTAGACCTGAGGCTCCTCGGCCCTCGATTACAAACACACGTGCAGTCTCATCATCCTGGTAAAACAAAATAAAAATAAAAATTAATAATTGAAAAATGAATTTAAGAAAGATGAAGGAACCAAGTATTACCAGGCTGAATCTTGTATCCATGACCCTGCGTCGTTAAGTTTAAGAAAGTGTTGCTCTGCCTGAAGTAAGAAAGGTAATTGCAAATAATTTATTTGATTTATAGCAATTTTTGAAAAATAATGATGTTATAAAGCTGAGATTTACCGATTCCTCGACAATGACACCTCGTAAACCACTGTGTTGGCAATTGATTGGTGTTTCTGAACCAGCCCTTCCCATTATTGCAACAACCAAAGGCAAAACTTTCGATGCAGTATCGAATAATTGAGCTAACATGCAAAAATAAAATAGTTTATTACCTAATGACTTGACCAAACTACTCTGTACATTATATTCAAACCATCTCTTTATATGTTATCATGACTGATAATTAGATATAAGCAGAAGAATTTCCAGTAAATAAATTCTAACCTGTTTCCAATCAAAGAGATAATCTTCACCACGCCGTTGTGAAGCAGCAAGTTGTAACATTTTTTGTGTTTCAAGGACTTCTTTGTCAATATTATCTTCATTTGATGTAATATCACCATTGACCTTTCTTGTTCGGATCAATAAGCTTGCTCCATTTTAGACCTCGGATTAATATTTCATCTTTATTTAGCTGTGACAAAAAAAAGATTAAGATATATATTAATTATTAAATAAGCATTTCCATGAATGATAACTGGAACACATTAAAGTGAACACAAGATACCTTAACCAGAAGATCTGTGGCCATAAGTGAATTATAGCTCGCAGGCATAATTGGAGTATTCACTGGATCAGCCTGCAGCATATAACAAGGCATTCTTCTATAAATATCAAAACTATTTAACACTGTTTATTCCTAGTTTGACTAACATTTGCATTATTTTGTAACAGAAATTCAATAGCTTCGTTATCTCCTAAAAGTGCAGCACGAGTCAATGGTGTTCCTCCATCAGAAATGGCTTCAATATCTGCACCTCGAGATAGAAAGAGTTCCAGCAAATACTTACCTCTTCCTACAAATCAAATATTAATATATTATAGTATCAATTTTTCAGAAATTAGGAGCACATAGTATGAGACAAACCATGTGAAGCAGCAATATGTAAAGGAGTACAATAATTGTTGTCAGTTATGGTCATACTTGCTCCATTCTCCACTAGAGTTACAGCTGTCCTCAAATGATGATTCTCAATTGTATGATACAGAGGAGTGTAACCTACAAACCATGGACATATCGAAAATTGAATTAGGGTAGAATTAAACAAGTTGTAAGATAGAAAATACCTTTGTTATCTTGCACATCAACATCAAACTTCAATATCTTAACCAAATACTTGCTTATACCAGTTTTTCCTTCTCCAGCTGCCACGTGTAGTGCTGTACATCCATTTGAGTCCCTGATCTTTGCAAAATATCCTTCACTATCATCTACCAAATCTGCATTATGTTATGCAAATATATTTCATAATTAAACCCGAAATACACAAAATTAGTCGAGAATTACATAAAATTTGAGGTCTTAAAAGAACACTGCATCACTTGATCAGCTGAATCAAACCCTAGCTTGCTCAATTTACCACACTAAACATAAATATACGGATACATATATATATATATATATGTATATATTAAATAAAGACTAATTAGCTAAGAATTAATACAAAAATGAGTAATGTGAGACCTGAGCATGATTTAGTGGCGTAAATTTTGAGAAGCAGTACTAAAATACTGATCAAATGCGTCATATCGCCGGCTAATCTGAAGATATTCATGGCTGATAAATGCTAATTACAGCCGATTCCCGGAGTGCCTCGTTCTCGCACAGAGAGTCTTGATCGGAGGATGCGTGGTGGAGGTGGAGATAGGACGAGATAGAAAAAGAGAGGCCTGGTGGAGGTAAAGTTCATCAGCGAAGTGTGGTAGGAGATGGGTATGGAAGGAGGAGATGGATATACGGAGAGAGAGAAAAGAGGTGAGTTAGCGGTGGAATTAACCAGTGATTTAATGAGTTGAATGGTGATGGAGGCGACGGTCTGGCACGGCGAGAAAGAAGTAGCTCCTTGAGCCCCTCAGCCTTGTTATTTCTTGAGCCCTTAAAGGGGGTAAGCAAGGGGTGCAAGGTTCGAGTCCCTCCCTGAACATGGGTAACCTAGTTCTGATTAAGTGGGAGTATGCATGAGGAGGCGTGTATATTTCCTATGGGATTAGTCGTGGTGCGCGTAAGCTGGCCCGAACACCCATACATCAAAAAAAAAAAAGAGAAAGAAGTAGCTCCGGTGGACCTAGGGTTTTGATTTGGGGTTTTTAGTTTGGAGGGTTTTGTTTCGGGTTATTTCTGAAATGGATTGGATTCCAAACAAATAGCTCACTACATAAGTGATCACACTTCAACGAAAAAATAATAAGGATATATAAAATAAAATACGGGAGTAAGCATATGTTACTTGAGAGTTGAGATGGTAAAATAGTAATTTAGAGTTGAAGTTGTCTGGGTTTTGAATCACCTCAGACTCAAATAATTTTGCATAAGCGACACTTAAAGGCGACATCTAGAAAAAATGCCACCAGTATCCCATGGGCGACACTTTGAGGTGACTTTTATACAAAATATGTCACCAATTATGGCGACAGTTTAATAACTGTCCCGAAATGTATTATAGGTGACATTTTTCTAGAAATGTCACTGAACACGTGTCACCAATTACCTGTTTTTTGTAGTGTATTTGTAGGATACATGAACTATAAGGTTCGATCTATCAAGTTATTCCAATTTATTGTTCTTAATTGTTAGAGTAATTTGTCTCTTAGGTCTAATATTTGAAATCAGGATGAAAAGATACGTAAAGGAAATTACAATTTGAGGGACTGGATTTTTGGCTGATCTTTCTTGCATATCCCTTTCATGAACCCAAAGAAGCCTTTAGTTCCCGTACCATATTTCTTGATAATTATGCCAATTCTTTCCGTGCAGAAACGCCTTATCATTTTATATCTAATTAATGAGACAGTCAAATCTTATATGGGAATACAATTACAAATTATGATTGTCCACAAGCACAATATAGTAAACCCCCAGGAGAAAGCTTTTTAACAGGTGGTGTAATAGGTTTTGACCCATACCAAAGAACACATATCATGGACATGAAATCCCAAATTCATATCCTGGAGGAGGAAGCATATGTTCCATCTCTATAATTTGCTAATGAGTTAAAAAGAAATCATATTTTTTGCTGTTTTTTTTTTTTTTGCAGGGTGGATCGAAATGGTGGATCTAAGCGAGAGATTGTACCTAATCTTGAACACATTTTGTTATTTGCTAAAGAAGGATTCAAAAACATATCAGGTTCTATAGTGTGAATTATATTCATACATAAATATCCATTTGGCGCAAATGATAGAGTGTGTAATTTGATTTTTAATTGTTTTACAGAAAATATCCATTTTAATTTGGTCTTACACTGCAATATTTTTCAATTATTTCATAGAGTAAGTGAGCAATTTCATCTTATACTTCATTTTCTTAATTGTTTGATTTATATATCCATTTGGCAAAAGTGCATTATCATGCATTTTTTAATGGCTTTGCAGAAAATATACATTTGGCACAAATGATGGAGTAAATAATTTGATTTTTAATTGTTTTACAGAAAATATCCATTTGGTGCATCTGATGGATTTCTTGGCGCAAATTAGGGTGTGAGTAATTGGATTTTAAGTTTAATTCTTGATCAATTTTTTTTTAAGAATTTAGTTTTAACAAGGTAAATTTTGTAAATTGATAATTTATTTATATCATTTGCCTATATTAGAAAATGTATTTTATTAACGTTATCTTTATATAAAAGTACAAAAATAAGTTACCTTTTTCTAAAACATCTTATTCGTTTTAGAATAAGATTTTTAAATTAATTCCTATTTTATTTTAAAAACATTTCTTTATTATAAAAACTTTAAATAACTATTTTCCATAAAACCTTCCTTAATTTTCAACTATATTCTTTACATAATTATTTTAAAACTATTGAATATGACATAAATAACTTACCATAAAAAGCTTTATATAAATAATATTTTCATAATAACTTTTCTTTCATTTAAGTTATTTACCATAGATGTAAACATAAATTCAACTATATAGTTAATCCAAAATTTATTTTAAAACCACCACTTCTTTTGCATTAAAACATTTCTTTCTTAATCATCACTTCTTCTCAAAGCATCACTTTTTCCATAACTAAGGTTAGTTTACGTAATTGTTTAGATTTAGATATTTATTATTTATTTTTCGGTATTGT
The DNA here is from genome assembly GCA_029959085.1 of Nemophila menziesii. Taxonomy (NCBI): domain Eukaryota; kingdom Viridiplantae; phylum Streptophyta; class Magnoliopsida; order Boraginales; family Hydrophyllaceae; genus Nemophila; species Nemophila menziesii. The sequence continues at coordinate 19,742,938 of JARWIR010000007.1, read as the reverse complement.
AGTATTTGCTTACATTTTTCAATAGTTTATTGTAATTTATCAGTAATAACGTTGTTTATTTTTACAGTATTTTGTAATTCTGTATTCTTTTATAGTATTGCTTACATTCAGTGTTTTTATAAGCTTATTATTAACGTGTTTTCTTCAGTTTTTGGCTCAAATATAAGTTCTTTTCGCAATTTTTATTTTTTCGTAGTGTCTGGGCTATACCTAGTCTATATTATATAACAAGCTTTTCAACATAAGTGGTGGCTAGGATCGTTTTTAGCCCCAACATAAGTGGTGGCCAGGATCATTTATGACCCTACTTATCATTAATGTCATTAATTAATTCTTATTCACTTAATAAAAAATCTATATTCTATAACAAGTTTTTCAACATAAGTGGTGGCTATGATCGTTTTTAGCCCCAAAATAAGTGGTGGCCAGGATCATTTCTGGCCCACTTATCATTAATGTCATTAATTAATTCCTATTTACTTAATAAAAAGATTATATTATAAAACAAAAAATCTTAAATCAATCTCTTTAATTAATCAATAATACTTTCTTTTATACCATCTATTTTTCCTCATCCTTTTTAGCTCAAAAATCCCCTAATAGCTTAAACTTCTCAACAAACATTCTTACGTTTAACCCAAAACTCATCTATTCACCCTCGCGTTCATTGGAAAAAAACCTACAAGAAACCTCTTCATACTCACCTTACCATTAGCCGCTCTCGTGCACAAGAAAACGGCCACAGGGACTATTCTCCACAATCATGAACCCGGCATGGCTACGCCATTAACATTCTTAGAACCCAAATTAATTTAAACAATTATTTTTTACCAGTGAAACTCTAAACTCATCTCTTCACACTCGCATTCATGGGAATAGCAGCGTTTCAGTTCCCTCTTTGTTTATTTCTTTCTTTATATTTATTAATCTACTTTTGTGTGAAATAATAGCCCCTTGATATTTGGTCTTTTTTGCTTCTTGGCCTTACGGATGGTGGTAAAGATTGAATTTTTATGAGATGGGTCGATGTATAAGGTGAAAATGGAGTGTCAAATATGGACTTAAACCTCTTCCTGACATCATTGAAGGTGATATTCCTATTTTTCTTTCTGCAAATTGTTATGTTCATCACATAATTTCATCAAATTGTTATGGATAAATATTTATCCATTTCATCAAAGTTGGATGATGATCTTCATCTTAATGCGATAGACCGTGCAAAATTACTTATTTCTGCCAATCATTTTTCCTCATTAAATTTAATTTATCCTTTAATTTGGTTTGAAATTTCTAATTGTTTCCTAATCTGATGACACGTCTTTTACTATTTTCCCATTATCCGTCTTCTTCAATTAGCTATTAGAATGAGAGAGCGTTTTAGATGGTATACTGTTAAGTACTAAATGAGTACTAGATTGTTGTATTTCATTGAGCAGGTCTGTATCGGATTTTTCATCAATGGAAAATCATTTTTTCGTAAAAATGTTTACCGGATGGCTCAAATGTAATGGAAAATCACTTTTAGTACTAAACATTTCATTGAGCAGGCGGTTACTAATGTTTTCATTGCTCTTCCTGGTAACTGTTTGAAGAGTATTTTAGTAGCAAACGGAGAGATATTGGTGCAGGTCCGGGTTGTGTATCAGAAGAGGTTCCGAGGACAATATACACATAACCTTCTGTAGATACTGGTCGTGAAAATGGGGTTGTTTCGAGTAGATTTTCTAAACATTGTTTTCAATAAAATGGTCATGTAAAGAGTAATGTTATCTTCTTTGTTGGTTCTGTAAAATACATTTAGTTTTATTTTATTTTATTTTATTAATTATTTCTTAATTTGTAGCAAAAACCAAAGAAATACTGGAGTTAGGAGCTTTCTAATGATAATCACCCAATATGGGTAAGAAACATTTTTTATTTCATCTTTTACTAATACTCAATCAATTTTTTTCATTTGCGATTCTAAATTCGCTTTCAATTCTCTGATTGTTTTTTACGTGAGCTTAAGAAAGTTATTTTGCTTCAATATATGTCCCACAATATTCCATCTTTTACATTTTTTCATCCACGTATGTTAATCTTTTGCAATTTTCTTCTGAATTTGCTTCTACTAAACCCTTGGACACCTCCCCAGCAGTCGGTGATGGGAAAGAAGCAAAGATCGACGAAATTGAGCCATTTCTATTGAGGATTATTGGTATGTATACTTTTTTATTAAAAATTTGTTCTTTTGTTTTGTTCTATTAAATAATTGTTGTTCATTAAAAAAAAATCATGTGCTCTTTTTTTGTTGTTCTATTAAATATGTTGATGTGATGAATGAGTGAGTATATTATCTTTTCTTATGCAGTTGATTAACATCAATATCTATGATGATTTTTCCACTGTCTTAAGTCTCTATATTTGTTTCAGTATTATCACCTGACCTCAACTCTCTCATCACACACCTGACCTCCTTAATCTCGCTTGCTATAATATACCAAAACCATCGTACTGAAGGTGTTCGAACAATGGCCACTTCTTCTCTCAATCTCCGACTCCGAGTTATTTCGTGAGTTGATGTCTAGCATGAGGATATATACTGCAATTTTTTCTATTAAATGATTCAAATTTCTGATTCTTTGAATGTTTATTGAGTACATCGTGTTCACTCCTTACCACCGTAGGTCAAACCTGCTACCACACCAATGGAAGGTTCATCAAGCAGTGAACAAGGTGCTCTTAGTCTAAAAGAACATTCTGGTGCATAGATATATTCATCAATAATGTACTTTTATCTGTATTAGTAAGTCTCTCTCCATTAATATGTGGTTTGTGTATGTTTAAATGTGTGTTTTTGTTCAGATTGTCTTTGAGTGATTTTCTATGATAATTTTTTCACGTAAATCATATTATACTGTAACTTTCTCCAATATTATTTGTTTGGCCTTTTATAATATACTTAATCCCCTCTTCAACATGCAATCCTTCCTCATATATGTTAATTCACCTAAATGAGAATATATGCATTATGTTAAATTCAATTAGTGAAGAAATTGTAATTAAATATATTTTCGACTGTTTTTAGTTTACCAAAAGGGTGTATTAGTTGTTTCTGGAATATTACAGGGGTATGTCGGCTGTGTTATAATAACTGATTAGATATGTTAAACCATTGATTAGTAATAATATGAGAAACTTTCATGTACTACATGTTATACAATCACATTTCATATTACTTGTCATTATAAACAACTAATTAGTTATCTTCTATTAGGCCTCTCAAGTGAAGTTAGGTCAACAACGACAAAATTCAGTTGTAAAATGTTGAGTGGAAAAAAAAGTGTCATTTTAAGGGTAAAATCAATATTTTTCAGTAGTATACAGGCTGTTAAATAGAGGGTATGCAATTATAGATAGAGAGGTGTCTTTAGAAGTTGAAATTTTTTAGAAGAAAAACTGCAAAAGCTGTTTTTTTCTATAGTTCGGCGGTGATTTTGCAATTAGCCCATGATTTGTGTTAATTAGTTTCTTTAAATTTTGAATTTAATTAATTATTTTCAGGAATTTCATATAATTGCAGCTTCTATGGTCATAAAGCAGACATAGCGAATCTCCAACATATCAACTCACTTCAGATACAGTTATCGAGGTAATAATCTTCACAATCTTTCTATTTTACTTTTTGCAAAAAATATAGGGACCTATAATGCAATTCATTTTGTAATCAAGGTCTAAATATTCGTGATTAGGGTCTTTATTTAAATTAAAAAAGGATAAGCATAAAGCTTTGGGGTCGTAGAATTTGGTGAAAAAAAAATTAAGGACTAATTTTTCAAAATTGAAGTGTATCAGGTAATTCTCATCTGTTCAATGATGCGGCTATGGTGGAGCCCTCTCCACTGTTATAATCTTCGTTCTATTCCTCTTTCAGAAATTTAGGACTTCACCGGTTAGCTTCCTTTTCTCTCCTATAATGAGATTTTTGGGCTCTTGGAAAACGGAAAAAAAAGGATGGTTTTTGCTTGGTGGTACTGCTCTTTGCATCACATGTTAGCCATAATAAACAATGATTTGTAAGTATATTATATATCATAATTTTATTATTTTGTCTTAATTACTTACTTAAGTTGTAGATATTGTATTTTTGCAAGCTGAAAAAGCATAACCAAGGCTAGGAAATGTTGGTTCCAGTATATTTTTCAATCTAGCTAGCCAAAATTCTTTGTTCACCTCATTCTTTCTACTACTTAAATATGTATATTTTTTGTAACCTTTCAGATATTTTTATTTAAAAATCTCATATGTACTTAAATATATTATTTTTGTGTGAAAGTAAATATGTGTACTATGTTCCGTTTTTATATAAAAACTTATTTTTTTGTGCATTTTTTTGTTGATAGACTATTGTTTTTGTTCTATTATTGTATAAATTGCATCATTGGTCCTTCTTTTATCTTGCCTTTCTAAAAAATTTGTAATTTTTAAGAAGACGGATCTTAGATTCTTAGTCGCGTGGAATAATACTCACACAAAATTGTGAACTATAGAACATAAACCTTGAATCTCAAAACATGAAATCATGAATCATGAGCCATGAACTTTATATTAAACTTTACAATTGTATCTTTCGTTTTAATTTATACAAGATATAATAATAAACATATTTAAGTGTCTTCGGGTTAAAGTATGTCCACAATGGCTCAAATTGTTGTTAACGGGAGAAGAAACTGTATTTCAACTCACAAATAGGTTGCATCTGCGGGGTGATCTTTCTTTTTTTCTTGGATACTCTTTTTGCTCCATATGACTTAGATCGTTGGCGGAGAATTAAAGTATGTCTAGAATGGCTCAGATCGTTGTTGGAGAATTAAAGTATCTACTCACAAAGTTTTTTGTCTCAAGAAATGTAATCTTTCATGAAACCATATTTCCTTTTGTTACAAATACACCACCTACACCTATACATTCCTTGTTATTTCCACCTTCAACTCATCCTTTCATTGAAACACCACCCACAATCTCAACCAACAACACCACCAACTCTCACAACAACAATCAAGACCAACCAGATCCAGAAATCCTCCATCATACCTAAATGACTACATTTGTCACTCAACATATTGTTGCACCTCAACTCAGCCAAATTCTCAATCTCTATACCCAATTTATGATTTTCTTGGAAATTCAAAACTTTCCTCATCATACAACACCTTTGTAGCTTCTATCACATCCATGAATGAACCAAAAACTTACAAACAAGCATTTTCTTACTCATAATGGACGATTGCTATACAAAAGGAGTTATCAGCTCTACAAGCCAACAATACTTGGACTATTCTCCCTAACTCTCCTAATATTCAACCTATTGGATCGAAATGGGTGTTCAAACTTATATATAATACTGATGGTTCACTAGAAAGGCATAAAGCTCGATTGGTTGCTAAAGGTTATGACCAGCAGGAAAGACTAGACTTTTTCGATACTTTTTCACGGGTATCAAAGCTTGTTTCTATACGTTTAATGCTTGCTTTAGCAGCTATTAACAATTGGTTTTTACACCAACTAGACGTCAACAATGCCTTTTTACATGGTGATTTGAATGAAGACGTTTACATGACCATTTCTCAAGGCCTTGAAGCTCCCAATAATTCAGTCTGTAAACTAAACAAAAGCTTGTATGGTTTAAAACAAGTTTCTCGCCAATGGTTTGCTAAGCTATCTTCTGCTCTAATTTCTAATGGTTTTGTTCACTCTAATAGTGATATCAGTCTTTTTATTAAACAGACTTCTACCTCTTTTATTGCTATACTCGTGTATGTTGATGATATAGTTCTTGCTAGTAACTCTATGGATGAAATTACATGCCTTAAAACCTTTCTTCATCAACAATTCACAATTAAAGACTTAGGTGAACTAAGTTTCTTCCTTGGCAATGAAGTTGCGCAATCATCTACTGGTATTTCTATTTGCCAACGAAAATTTGCACTTGATATCCTTACTGAATGTGGATTATTAGGCTCTAAACCTTACAAATTTCCAATGGAATCGACTTTGAAGTTAAGAAATGATGAAGATGAGTTACTAGAATATCCTTCATCATATAGGCGCTTAATTGGTAGATTGTTATACTTAACCATTACTCGACCTGATTTATCATACTCCGTTAATCCTCTTAGTCAATTTTTGGCTAAACCATCTATCCATCATTGGAATGCAGCTCAAAGGGTTCTTCATTATATAAAATCATCACCTGGACAAGGTTTGTTCTTTTCTAAATCATCAGACATAAAGCTTAAATCTTTCTGCGACAGTGATTGGGCTGGCTGCGTTGATACTCGTCGAAGCATCACTGGATTCTGCATTTTTCTCGGTGATTCTTTAATTTCTTGGAAAAGCAAGAAGCAAACAACTATTAGCAAATCCTCAGCTGAAACTGAGTACAGAGCACTAGCTGCCACTACGTGTGAAGTACAATGGTTTGTTTTCGTGTTAAATGACTATGCTATTTCACATCCTTCTCCAGCTCTTGTTTTTTCTAACAGTAAATCAGCCATCGCCATGTCAACCAACCCAGTGCAACATGAAAAGACCAAACATATTGACATTGATTGTAAGATAACTCGTGAGAAACTTCAAGGTGGTTTGATCAAGTTATTTTATATTCCATTATCTTTACAGCTTGCCGACATTCTCACCAAGTCTCTTGGTTCAGTTCCTTTTCACAATATTCTCTCCAAGCTCAACACTCACAACATTCATGTTCCGCTTGTGGGGGGCTCTTGGAATGCAGCTAAAATAGTGGATAAAAAGGAAATAGATAAAACAGTAAATAGTGAAAATGCAGGGACTCATATGTAAATAGATATATTTGAGTTGTTAGAGAGCTGTTTAGTTAGTTAGATAGTATATATACAGCTATGTAACACTTGCAACTTAAGTTGCTACTCTATCTAACGTACTCTTCTTCTTCTCTCTTCTCTATCGTTTCTTTCCTTTTCTTGCTTCTGCCATTAATGGCTTCACTAAACTTTACAACAGCAATTCATGAATTCAGTGAAAGTATGTGTACTGAAGCAATTGAAGAGTGGTAGTAGCAACTAATAGTGAAGGCATCTCATCATCTGGTTGATATGGGGAACAGAAAAACCTACAACATCATGATGGACCAAACGGAATATATTTACTTATCACAAAACTATGCATTCTTGTTACATTATTTCCTGTATTACTTATCTTTCTCTTTCTGTACCCAATCAACTCTTTTTAGGCGGATCTAGGATAAATTTCCGCGGGGGGAGGGAGAGGTGAAGGGACGGGTGTGTCGAAAATATAGAACAAGTTGCGGGGTTCGGAGAGTTAGGCCCGAAAATATAAAACAAGTTAGGAGTTGGATTTTTAACTTGGGGGCGAAAGACAATTTTTCTTTAAGATTTTTGGCTTAAAAAAATCAACCATTTTATCAATGTATCCGGAAGCGGGGGAACAACCGCCCCTTGTCAGAGAATAGAGAATATAATCGTTCCGCATACATTAAAAATACCATGAGTAACTCTAAATAAAGTATATGTTTAGCGGATGGAAGGGACATCAAAAGCAATAAACTAAAGTCTAAACCATGCATGATCGTTGTTCCTGCTATAATTCTTAGACAGCATAATTATGAAAAAGAAAAGAGTACCTCAAACCTGCAGAACATTTAGAGTTATACAAAAAAACATACATGTAATACCAAAGTGCCTCGTCACCACGAGGCACGAGCTATTTCTTCAAATTTCAGCTCATATTGATGAACACTCACGGTGAGGGTGTCTATCTCAGACTGGAGCTTATTCTTGAAATCCTTTAATCGATTAATCACCATCTCAACTGTAATAGCATCTTCCTCTCTAAGCACACTATTCTCGTCTTTTAGTAGTCGATCAGTTGTGGTTCTAAATGAGACAATCTCCTTTTCTAAGCGAGTTAGCTCAAGTTTGGCTGCATTGAGTCTCTTGAACTCGGGTGTGTCTTGAACTGCTGCAAGTCCACGAAGATGGGTTAAGCGAGAAAGTAAAAAGCCAACCTTCAAGCCTAGTAACTCGAAGCTTCGAAGCGCCCTGTCCCAAGTCTTGAAATCATCATCTGATGTAGAAATCACACAGCTTTGAATTGCATTAGCTATGTGAACTGTTTCTATAATTATTCCGCTCGCTAATCCAGGACAAATACAGGATAAGATATGCTCGTGTAAATATGATTTCTGAGATAGACAAAGCTCATAGTAGTTACGAAAGAGGTGACTTTCAGAAAGTTTCGAGTCTAAGGACATCCCGTTCACAATAACGAAGAAATTCTTAAAATCAACGAAATCTTTCCTAGAAGTCTCCTACAATAAGAGAAGAGATCATATGATGATTAGTTATATGATAAAACAAAGAATACATGATATAACTGGAAATTACCAAGTCGGCATCTATTTCCCTCTTTATTGATTCAGTACTATCATTACGATCTCCCTTGTAAAATTATTTAATTGTAGCTTCAATAGTTTCCAACACGCGCTCACCATATTTGCCAACTCTTACCCTGAATTAAGCCACTAGTGAATTAACATGTCTTCTCACTAATTACAACATGCTTAATTAAGCCTATAGTATAATTAAACTTACTTGCTAAGGCCGTTAATCTCAAGAAGCTCCTTTTTAGTTCTTGGTACCTTTTCACTGATTTCCTTCAGTATAGCATTTCTAAACACAACAAAGATATAGAAAGACAAGGTTAAAGCAACACAAACATACGCTACAAATAAAAATAAAAACCAGAACTAACCACATATTCAACATACACCATCATTATCTTTACTTTATCTCTTGGCAATAATGTTGTTTATGTCATTATTATAAGTTCTCTTTTAATGTTCATAATACAATTTTAAATCTATTCGTAAAGTGCAATTGACATAAGTGCAAAAAAAGCTAACCCAAATATGTGGTGTGGCATGAACCCATCTCCAACTTCCTCAGCGAGATCACTTCGAAGCCTTTGTAATGCATTATACAGCTTTGTGAACCGATTCTAAAAGAACACATAAAAATAAAATAAAAGCATCAGCCCATGAATAATATATATACCATGCTATATTAAGCAAAAAGTTACATGAGGTAAAATACCCAGTCAACTTCACATTGAGGGCGAGAATTCATTCCTGATGTCAATGAACCTTTTACTGAAGTAGACTCAATTAACCTACTTTGTTTGGATGATTCAACAGATGAGGGAAACCTGTGAGAATATCATGAACATCATCATGATTCCAAATATATAATGTGATGCAAAAGATCGAGAAAATCAGTTTCTGCAGTTTCACCGATTTACAGGTCAATCTTATTAATAGCAATTAAAGCTACAAGCAAATAGCAAAGCAAGTTAATCAAAATTCTGAAGCAATTATAAATTAAAAAGACATTTTGAGTCCAATGACATCAATGTGTATATATATAGCTAGATGATTATTAAAAATACACCTACATAGTTTTTCAGCACGAATATATGGAAAGACATAGTGTGCAAGTGCATGGTATACAGTGATCTGTATGACTGGATGAAATTATATTATGGGGAACTGAAAAATGCAAAAAGAGGAGCTAGCCTCCAAGCACGGATCTTAAAAAACAGCCTTCACAGCTTTTGTCTACACCTTATGGTGTGAAAGAAATAATAGGGTTTTTTCAGCTGCAACTAAAACCGTTGATCAAATTAATGAAAAGGTAAAATTTGCGGTTTATGCATCGTGCAAGGTGTGGGAACTTTGTAAACAACAGGTTGAATAGAGTGCTTTCCAATAACTAGTGCATCACTAACAATCTTGATGAGTAATTAGGGTTTACCTTGTTATTAGTCTAATAGTTTACAAACATTGTAAAAATTTTGAAGTTATTATGAAATGAAAAACTGCAGAAGAAAAAAAAAAATTGACTGTACATCGGAATATTGTGGAGTAATGAGTTGTACTGCTTCAGCACAAATGTCTCGGCCTGCTATTATGGTGGTCCGACGGGATCTTCTCTCCGGTGCGGCTGGGCTTGTTGGAAATCGGAAACCAAAATGTGACAAAAAAAATGGGATACGAATTGTTTAGACAAAGCTCTTTAACCAGCGGGAAAAGGATTTAAAATTTAGGAAAAAAAAGGAAAAGAAAAAAAATTCTTACAAAATAACTTTTATTAATTATTTATCTATATTTTGATTATTTCTTTAAATTAAAATTATAAAAGATATGTCATATATATTTATTTTGTCTAACTTTATTTATTCGCCTTATGTATAAAATTAGAAAAAGAATATTTATTAACTTTTCACTTTATAAAATTGTCATTATTCAATAAATATAAAGTTATTTATTTATTTATTATACTATCCCTTTTTAACTAATAAATGTCCAAAAAATGACTAATTAATAATAAAGTTATTTCTTTATTTATGACACTATATCTTTTTAATTAATTGTTGGGAAAATGGAAAGTGTATAAAAAACAAACAATATTAAAATTTGTTTTTGATGATTTATTAGAAGCATTTAATGCTTGTTTGGAAGTGTATTTTTTTTTAAAAGCAATTATTGCTTCTAGATGTTTAAAAGTGTTTTAAACCTTTAAAAACACTTCTATAAAAAATATCAAATATGTGCTTTTTCAAAAAAGCACTTAAAGTAATTCTGGATTTCAAAATTATTTTTGATAATTTTTTCAAAAATTAATTTTTATTCTAAAACGTTTTTTTCTCTAAAATAAGCACTTCCAAACGAGCCCTTAATCACATATAATCAAAATATTTGTTAAAATATTAAAAGATATGTTTGGAATGTAAATCATTTTAAGTATTTCTTTTTAAATTATATATCTTTACTCTTTTAAAATTTAAAGATCTAAAATAATTTTAAGAATTTAGAAATACTTCAAATATTATTATTATTTTAAAAATAATCTAACAAAATTTTAATATATTCTCTAAGAAATTTAGACAAATAAATCTATCTGAAGGAGTAATATTAATAAACTATTCTAATAGAATACTTTTTATTTATTAAATCATAAATTTAAAAAATTATTTTATTTGGTTTAAATACTTATTTTTTAAAGGTCATTGTTGTGACATATATACTTTTAACAAAAAAATAGTGACATATATAATATCTTTATTCTCATTAAATATTGTGCATCTTTTAGTAATCCTGAAAATAGTTTTTATTTCAAAAGATAAAATTACCCTCTTATAAAAACAATTCAAAACATAATCTTACTACCAAAAGCATGTGCAATCAAAACATTTTATACTCATTAAAAATCTAAACAACTAAAAACTGTCTCTACATCTCCAACAAATTCGTAAATTTTGAACCACAATCAAAGGCAAAAACAAGATCAAGCAGTTCAAATAATGTGATTAAAGGTAAATTTTATGATTATTACCGTATTATACTACGGTTTTTGTAATAATAAAAAGAGTAATTTTTTATTTTAGTGTGTTAGATTTTATTTGGATTATAATTAAGTTTGCATGTTTAATTTATATAGAGATAGTTTTCCAGTTATATGAATTAAGAATAAGTGTCCCTGATCTTTGTGATCGGGTACCCGTAACAAGCATGCAACAATTATGTAAATATCTTATGAACATCAAAGAGGTGAATTATGAGATTCTTAATCGCATAATAGTAGGTTGTGAGTTTTCACCTAGGTGTGTGAAACCTTAATAGAACATTGATGAATAGTGAATGGATAGTGAGCGCGACTATGATGGAAAGGATTTGTTGTTTATCATATTTGCGTGTCTGAACATCTCTTCCCTCTTTTGATGGATTGAAACCCAAGATATGGTCTTATATGGGGGAAGAGAGGGGAAGTGAATAGGATTTATACAAACTAAAAATACAATGAGAATGGACATGCACAACTAGTTTGTGTTTTCTGTCTTCAATAGAATTATCCCCAAACTAATTTGACTGTTCGGGTGTCATCGATAAGAAACCTTTCCTTTAGAGACTAACCATTCAAATTCAAGTACATGTATCCATACTTGAAGCATTCAAACACCGACATACAATACTCAAATCCTGATACATTTGGTATCTCATCGTTGTATCAAGCACTGAAATGGCCAATCTACCTAACTTAAAGAGTTATGATTGTGTTTTATGAGTATTTTGTAGATATTTATATCTAAAAAGAAGGAATTATTGATGAATTTCATTAAGTTTGAGTAGGTTTACTATTTAAAGTCTAATATACATAAATCGTGATTTATCATACAATCTAGTGACTTAACATATTCCACTTCTACACTACATTCAAGTTAAGTTACCTTTGTTTTTGTTTCGCTTACGAATATATGGAAACCCGTCATAAGACTAAGTAGATAGTAATAGGAAATAAACGAACTACTTCACTAAATCAATAAATACATTTCTCGAAAAGTCAAAATCATACCAAAAGTAAAGAGCTCACCTTCCATGGTAGGCTTACTGCTATTTTTTGGCAATAATGTAGTTTATGTCGTTTTTATAAGTCTATTTTCAATTTTCATAATAAAATTTTAAATATACTTGTATGAAGTAATTGACATAAGTGCATAAAAACTAACCCAATATTTGGTGGGGCATATGCATATCTACACCTTTATTAGTAAGATCACCTTGAAGTTTTTGTAATGCAATATACAATTTTGTTAATAGATTCTAAAAGGAAACATAAAGAAAACAATAAGAGTAGAGTCTATGAAGATTAGCTATATGATACTATATTAAGAAAAAAGTTACATGTGGTAAAACACAAAGCCAACTTCAGATTGGCGTTGATAATCCATTCCTCATGTCAATGAACCTTTCGCTAAAGTAACCTTAAACATACTTTGTTTAGATGATACAAAAGATTAGGGGAACCTGTACCAATATTGTTTGCAAGGTGCCTTTTTCTAAATAAACAAATTAGTGTTTTAATATGACCAATTATTTACATTCTTTTGAAGCAATTTTGCATTCATCTTTTACATCTCTTATCATGTTATGTATAGCTCTTGAGTTTTTCTATTATCTTTTAGGAAGCATTTGTCTAACAACTCTTGTGTAGGAAGAATGCACTTTCAAAGCCTTGATTATATCCTAAGTATTCATACCTTCTCAACCCAATAAACGGTAGGACATTTTTCCTCAGTAGAAACGAGAATACTGTTTTCTGCCCAATTACACTCATAACTATCCCGACATCATGGTTACATCCTTGCCAAATTTCTCGCAAAACGACATACTTATTTAGACAAAAAATGACATAATTTTTTCAACCAATGTGGTCGTTCGTGATCATTTAATACGCAACGGAAAAATAGTACATCCAAAAAAACGATATACCGTTATCCATGATAAACGTCCTATTTTTTTGAAAAAAAAAGGATCCAAATTCAACCACCAAAGGTTTCATCCATTGATATACTAGGTAAAACCCGTGTCTGAATACACTCAAGAAAAAATTTGTTTAGTTGACGGGAATCAAACCTAGGTTTCATGGATAAAGTCAAGGTTAAGGTTAAGGATAAGATTAAATTTAGGATTTAAGATTTAAGGTTTAAGGTTAAGATCTAATAAGATATAAGGTTTAAGGTCAAATATTAGCGTGATTAATCTTTATTTGGTTAAGATTAAGCTTAAGATGAAAGTTAAGGTTAAAATTAAAAGTTCAAGATTAAAAGTAAAGTTTAAGGTTAAATGTTACCGTGAAGGTTGAAGCCTATTTTTTAAATAAAACTTGAATAACCAGGGTATAACATTAAAAAAAACTCTTTTAGGTCGTTTGTTCATGGATTGATGAGCAGAGAAGTGTTTTCTGGAAAGGGCACAAAAGTTATATTGTAAGGCTGACCTAGTCAAATAGAGTGGCTTCATTCCCAAATACATTATGAATTTTCATTAATCAGGGCCATGAGAGACATCGCACTACTCATGATGTCTATAACTGCATTTGCTTTCTCAAGCCGACTCTTAGTAACTTCACTCTCACCTAATAAATATTAATTTACACAGTATTAAAAGCCTCTCAAGTATATTAAAGAAAACTCATCTTATTAAATTGTCTCTTGATTTTAAAAAACCACACATAAGCCAAATGGGCAAAAAGTAACATTTAAACCCGGTTTATAATTATTTACACATGTTTGCCCAATCTTCTGCTGCAAGTTTCTCATGCCTTACCATATACTTCTCTGAATAATTTCCAAAATAATCATATCATCCAGTCATAGATACCCATGGTGTCGATAAACCGTCCTTTCAGAATAAAGAAAATAATGTAAAGTAGCCAACAAAGTCTTTATATTCATATTCAAATCTCGTCAACTCTTTCCATAGACTTGTAAGATTTAGTTATCTCAATCATATGCGCAAACTTATTAATCAACTTTTCTAAAAAGCATAGTGAGTCTATCAGAATTTGTGTATCGTGAAATAGCTGTAGAAATAGATGTTCCGAGAAGATGAAATATGCCTTCTACACCAAGTTTCACACAGATATGTAAAGCTTCGGTGCATCTGCAAGCATGAGTAATGAAGCAATAGGTTGAACTTCATCATCACTATCTTTAGACACTCCATAAGAAATGCAAATCTCGTTTACTTGATGTCATACATAATCTAAAAGCACCATGTATAGAATCTTCTCTCGAGTTTAATAGTACTGACTGCATAAGTTAATTTATTTATAGTGTTATATTCTTGGAAAATTATGCAAGAGAGCTAAAAAGACTATGAATTTTCTAGCTGCAAAATCTTACCCTCGGTCCCAAAAAAGTAGCAACAGCTCCTCCAAGAGAGTGTCCCACAATGCGAACATTATACCCATCACACTCGCATCCCGGGCTAAGCAATATTGAAAGTAAACCACCTATCATTTATATGATCTAGATATGTGATTTAGTTCACGGAGAACAAATTAACCCTATGCTTACCATTTTCAGATCCTTCAACCTGTGTGCAAAGATAACAAACTCCATGCTTACCCTCAGTCCCAAAAATTGGAATTTGAGGATATTGAAATACAAGAATGAATAAAAAAGAAAATTAGATTGATTGTAACAAAAAAAATTAGAATGATTGTACAAAAGAAAATTAGATTGATTATATTAGCATTAATATAAGGACACCACTATGATAAGGACTTGTCCACGCAAATCAACTCAGTACATAAATAAATGATAACTAATATATAAAATATATATCACACTTAGAGAATTCCTAAATTCACCCATCTTCGTTATAATTACCCAGTAAATAAATGAATGATAGTGAATATAGGATCAAAATAGGTTTTCTTAAACAAAACCAGAGTATCAGCAAAAATCCATAAAGTCAAAATTTCATATAAATAAAAAAGATTTTAATCTTTGCATATTATAACATTATAATATAAAAAACATTACCCTTCAGAAGATAGCAATAAAAAAGAGTTGTAGCACTGATTTCTTACCAATAAAATAAAGATCATACCCACCCAACGGGTTTTAACAATCTAATAAATAAATCTGCTCTGAATATATATATGATTTACAAAAAAGGTATTCATCAGCCAATGAATGATGATGAAGTTGAAAGTTTAATATTTTTAAATCATGCAAACAATCAGAATTGGAGTTTTCTTACCTCTATTTTGAAGAAGTCTGAAGAAATATCAATTACAAAATCTTGGCCCTGAACTCAGGAATAATCACTAATGTAATAACCATCATATTTCACACACCTTACCTTAATCTTCTTCAATCTCAACACCCTCCTCATTTAAGCTTACAATAGTTCCATTATGTTCTCTTAATCCACCAGAAAGACATATATAACCTGAATAACACAAATGTTGTACTTACTCGAGCTGCATAATCCAAATACTACTTAGGAAGAAATTTTACATACCCCAAAAATCAATTGAAATTTCCAATTAACCAAAAAATCAATTAAAATTTCACGTACCTCAAAAATCCATTTAAATTGTTTTTATAAAGTTGGAATAAAAACCGCTAGTAATGGGTTCTTCACCAAGCTGGGATGATGATGGTGGATAATTCCCTAGTGGAGGCGGTTTTCTTTTTCAAAAGAACGGCTTGGTCTTCTGAAAAATTGCAAAAGTGATGGAAATTAGGTTAAAATTATAACTCGCAATTTTTAGACTTTCAATAGTAAAATTTAATTTAATTACCTTAATTTGGGTTCTTCGCGAGAATGATCCCCAAGTGGTTGTAGTTTTCTTGTACAGGAGAGAGGCTTGCTGGGTTTAGTTCTTAAATTCTTTTTGGTTCGAAGATTTAGGGTTTAGACCATCCAGCAAATGCGCCAATGGATATTTACTGCAAAAAATTTCAAAAAATGCAGTATAACACATTGTTTCTAATAAAATATAAGCTTTTATGTTAACGTTCAGACCTTTAAGAGTTGAATTGAGTTTTCTTTCCAGGTCCGAAGGTTTAAGGACCATCTCCAGCAGTTGCTCCAATAAATATTTACTGCAAAACAATTCAAAAAATGCAGTATAACACGTTGTTTATAATCAAATATAAGCTTTTATGTTAACAATCAGACCTTTAGAGTTGAATTGAGTTTTCTTTCCAGGTTCATAGGTTTAAGGACCATCTCCAGCAGTTGCTCCAATGGATATCTACTGCAAAACAATTTAAAAAATGCAGTATAACACATTGTTTCTAATCGAATATAATCTTTTATGTTAACAATCAGACTTTTAAGAGTTGAATTGAGTTTTCTGTCCAGGTTCGAAGGTTTAATGACCATCTCCAGTAGTTGCTCCAATGGATTATTACTGCAAAACAATTCAAAAAATCCAGTATAACACCAAATAATCATGGGACCCGCAAAACTCACACATCTCCCTCCCCGTATACGTTATTCATAACGCATTATTTCTCATACCGTAAAAAGCTTCCAACGGCCATAATAATGGCCATCAAATTTGTATTAAATTATAATATATTATACTTAAATCAGATAATTATGAAAAATTGATTTATTTTTAGAGTTACAATGGTAAAAAGTGTTTTTTTTTTACCTTAATTTGGGTTCTTGTGCAGGAGAGCGGCTTGATTGGAAGTTGTATTTGTGAAGAGATTCCTTTATGTTTTGTGTACCAATGAATGCGAGTGTACATAAGAGTTTTAGTAAATCATATTTTACTGTAACTTTCTCTAATATTATTTGTTTGGCCTTTTTTAATATACTTAATCGCCTCTTCAACATGAAATCCTTCCTCCTATATGTTAATTCACCTAAATGAGAATATATGCATTATGTTAAATTCAATTTGTAAAGAAATTGTAATTAAATATATTGTCGGCTATTTTTAGTTTACCAAAAGGGTGTATTTGTAGTTTCTGAAATATTACAGGGGTATGGTCGGTTGTGTTATAATAACTGATTAGATATGTTAAACCATTGATTAGTAATAAAATGAGAAACTTGCATGTACTACATGTTATACAATCACACTTCATATTACTTGTCATTATAAACCACTAATTAGTTATCTTCTATTAGGCCTCTCAAGTGAAGCCGGATCATCAACGACAAAATTCAGTTGTAAAATGTTGAGTGGTAAAAAGAAAGTGTTATTTTAGGGTTAAAATCAACATTTTTTAGTATACAGGCTATTAAATAGAGGGTATGCAATTATAGATAGAGGGGCGTGTTTAGAAGTTGAAATTCTTTAGAAGGAAAACTGCAAAAGAAGTTTTTTTTCTATAGTTGGGGGTGATTTTGCAATTAGCCCATGATTTGTGTTAATTAGTTTCTTTAAATTTTGAATTTCATTGATTATTTTCAGTAATTTCATATAATTGCAGCTTCTATGGTCATAGAGCAGACATAGCGAATCTCCAACACATCAACTCACTTCAGATACAGTTATCGAGGTAATAATCTTCACAACCTTGCTATTTTACTTTTTGCAAAAAATATAGGGACCTATAATGCAATTCATTTTGTAATCAAGGTCTAAATATTCTTGATTAGGGTCTTTATTTAAATTAAAAAAAGGATAAGCATAAAGCTTTGGGGTCGTAGAATTTGGTGAAAAAAACATAAGGACTAATTCTTCAAAACTGAAGTGTATCAGGTAATTCTCATATGTTCAATGATTCGGCTATGGTGGAGCCCTCTCAACTGTTATACTCTTCATTCTATTCCTCTTTCAGAAATTTTGGACTTCACCTGTTAGCTTCCTTTTCTCTCCTATAATGAGATTTTTGGGCGCTTATTACTCCCATGATAATACTATACGGTATCATAAAGTATTACCCGGCCTGGAATATTGAAGGAAAATTCACCCCATTATATCTATATCTTCTTCTTGAAAAACGGGAAAAAGGATGGCTTTTGTTTGGTGGTACTGCTCTTTGCATCACATGTTAGCCATAATAAACAATAATTTGTAAGTATATTATATATCCTAATTTTATTGTTTTGTCTTAATTACTTACTTAAGTTGTCGGTATTGTATTTTTGCAAGCTGGAAGAGCATCACCAAGGCCAGGAAATGTTGGTTGCAGTCCTCTGAGCAACTATCTTTCAATCTAGCTAGCCAAAATTCTTTGTTCACCTCATTCTTTCTACTACTTAAATATGTATATTTTTTGTAACCTTTCGGTTATAAAATTTAAAAATCCCATATGTACTTAAATATATTATTTTTGTGTGAAAGTAAAAATGTGTACTGTGTTCCATTTTTATATAAAAACTTATTTTTTTGTGCATTTTTTTATGTTGATAGACTATTGTTTTTGTTCTATTATTGTATAAATTGCATCATTGGTCCTTTTTTTATCCTGTCTTTCTAGAAAAATTGTAATTTTTAAGAAGACGGATCCTAGATTCTTAGTCGAGTGGAATAATACTCACACAAAATTGTGAACTATAGAATATAAACCTTGAATCTCAAAACATGAAATCATGAATCATGAGCCACGAACTTTATATTAAACTTTACAACTGTATCTTTTGTTTTAATTTATACAAGATAAAATAATAAACATATTTAAGTGCCTTCAGTGGTTAAAGTATGTCCAAAATGGCTCAAATTGTTGTTAACGGGAGAAGAAACTGTATTTCAACTCACAAATAGTTGGCATCTGCAGCTATCTTTCTTTTTTTCTTGGATACTCTTTTTGCTCCATATGACTTAGATCGTTGGCGGAGAACTAAAGTATGTTTAGAATGGCTCAGATCGTTGTTGGAGAATTAAAGTATCTACTCACAAAGTTTATGTCTCAAGAAATGTAATCTTTCATGAAACCATATTTCCTTTTGTTACAAATACACCACCTACACCTATACATTCCTTGCTATTTCCAACTTAAACTCATCCTTTCATTGAAACACCACCCACAATCTCAACCAACAACACCACCAACTCTCACAACAACAATCAAGACCAACCAGATCCAGAAGTCCTCCATCATACCTAAATGACTACATTTGTCACTCAACATCTTGTTGCACCTCAACTCAGCCAAATTCTCAATCTCTATACCCTATTCATGATTTTCTTGGAAATGCAAAACTTTCCTCATCATACAACACCTTTGTAGCTTCTATCACATCCATGACTGAACCAAAAACTTTCAAACAAGCATCTTCTTCTTCAGAATTGATGACTGCTATACAAAAGGAGTTATCAGCTCTACAAGCCAACAATACTTGGACTATTGTCCCTAGCTCTCCTAATATTCAACCTATTGGATCGAAATGGGTGTTCAAACTTAAATATAATGATGATGGTTCACTAGAAAGGCATGAAGCTCGATTGGTTGCTAAAGGTTATAACTAGCAGGAAGGATTAGACTTTTTCGATACTTTTTCACATGTATCAAAACTTGTTTATATACGTTTAATGCTTGCTTTAGCAGCTATTAACAATTGGTTTTTACACCAACTAGACGTTAACAATGCCTTTTTACATGGTGATTTGAATGGTGACGTTTACATGGCCATTCCTCAAGGCCTTGAAGCTCCCAATAATTCAGTCTGTAAACTAAAGAAAAGCTTGTATGGTTTAAAACAAGCTTCTCGCCAATGGTTTGCTAAGCTATCTTCTGCTCTAATTTCTAATGGTTTTGTTCACTCTAATAGTGATTTCAGTCTTTTAATTAAACAGGCTTCTCACTCTTTTATTGCTATACTCGTGTATGTTGATGATATAATTCTTGCTAGTAACTCTATGGATGAAATTGCATGCCTTAAAACCATTCTCCATCAACAATTCACAATTAAAGACTTAGGTGAACTACGTTTCTTCCTTGGCAATGAAGTTGTGCGGCCATCTACTGGTATTTCTATTTGCCAACGAAAATTTGCACTTGATATCCTTATGGAATGTGGATTATTAGGCTCTAAACCCTACAAAATTCCAATGGAATTGACTTTGAAGTTAATAAATGATGAAGATGAGTTACTAGAAAATCCTTCATCATATAGGCGCTTAATTGGTAGATTGTTATACTTAACAATTACTCGACCTGATTTATCATACTTCGTTAATCCTCTTAGTCAATTTGTGGCTAAACCATCTATCAATCATTGGAATGCAGCTCAAAGGGTTCTTCATTATATAAAATTTTCACCTTGATAAGGTTTGTTCTTTTCTAAATCACCAGACATAAAGCTTAAAGCTTTCTGCGACAGTGATTAGGCTGGCTGCGTTGATACTCGTCGAAGCATCACCGGATTCTGCATTTTTCTCGGTGATTCTTTAATTTCGTGGAAAAGCAAGAAGCAACAACTATTAGCAAATCCTCAGCTGAAGTTGAGTACAGAGCACTAGCTGCTACTACGTGTGAAGTACAATGACTTGTTTTCGCGTTAAATGACTATGCTATTTCACATCCTTCTCCAACTCTTGTTTTTTCTGACATTATTGACAAGACCAAACATATTGACATTGATTGTAAGATAACTCGTGAGAAACTTCAAGCTGATTTGATCAAGTTATTTTATATCCCATCATCTTTACAGCTTGCCGATATTTTCACCAGGCCTCTTAGTTCTTTTTCACAATATTCTCTTCAAGCTCAACACTTACAACATTCATGTTCCACTTGTGGGGGCTCTTGGAATACAGCTAATATAGTGAATAAAAAGGAAATAGATAAAACTGTAAATAGTGAAAATGCAGGGACTTGTTCCGCATACATAAAAATACCATGAGTAACTCTAAATAAAGTATATGTTTAGCGGATGGAAGGGACATCAAAAGCAATAAACTAAAGTCTAAACCATGCATGATCGTTGTTCCTGCTATAATTCTTAGACAGCATAATTATGAAAAAGAAAACAGTACCTCAAACCTGCAGAACATTTAGAGTTATACAAAAAAACATACATGTAATACCAAAGTGCCTCGTCACCACGAGGCACGAGCTATTTCTTCAAATTTCAACTCATATTGATGAACACTCACGGTGAGGGTGTCTATCTCAGACTGGAGCTTATTCTTGAAATCCTTTAATCGATTAATCACTGTCTCAACTGTAATAGCATCTTCCTCTCTAAGCACACTATTCTCGTCTTTTAGTAGTCGATCAGTTGTGGTTCTAAATGAGACAATCTCCTTTTCTAAGCGAGTTAGCTCAAGTTTGGCTGCATTGAGTCTCTTGAACTCGGGTGTGTCTTGAACTGCTGCAAGTCCACGAAGATGGGTTAAGCGAGAAAGTAAAAAGCCAACCTTCAAGCCTAGTAACTCGAAGCTTCGAAGCGCCCTGTCCCAAGTCTTGAAATCATCATCTGATGTAGAAATCACACAGCTTTGAATTGCATTAGCTATGTGAACTGTTTCTATAATTATTCCGCTCGCTAATCCAGGACTAATACAGGGTAAGATATGCTCGTGTAAATATGATTTCTGAGATAGACAAAGCTCATAGTAGTTACGAAAGAGGTGACTTTCAGAAAGTTTCGAGTCTAAGGACATCCCGTTCACAATAACCGAGAAATTCTTAAAATCAACGAAATCTTTCCTAGAAGTGTCCTACAATAAGAGAAGAGATCATGATGATTAGTTATATGATAAAACAAAGAATATATGATATAACTGGAAAGTACCAAGTCGGCATCTATTTCCCTCTTAATTGATTCAGTACTATCATTACTGCCAGTACTGATAAGATCTCCCTTGTACAATTCTTTAATTGTAGCTTCAATAGTTTCCAACACGCGCTCACCATATTTGCCAACTCTTACCCTGAATTAAGCCACTAATGAATTAACATGTCTTCTCACTAATTACAACATGCTTAATTAAGCCTATAGTATAATTAAACTTACTTGCTAAGGCCGTTAATCTCAAGAAGCTCCTTTTTAGTTCTTGGTACCTTTTCACTGATTTCCTTCAATATAGCATTTCTAAACACAACAAAGATATAGAAGGACAAGGTTTAAGCAACACAAACATACGCTACAAATAATAAAAAAACCAGAACTAACTACATATTCGACATACACCATCATTATCTAATTTATCTCTTGGCAATAATGTTGTTTATGTCATTATTATAAGTTCTCTTTTAATGTTCATAATATAATTTTAAATCTATTCTTAAAGTGCAATTGACATAAGTGCATAAAAAGCTAACCCAAATATGTGGTGAGGCATGAACCCATCTCCAACTTCCTCAGCGAGATCACTTCGAAGCCTTTGTAATGCATTATACAGCTTTGTGAACCGATTCTAAAAGAACACATAAAAATTAAAAATAAAAGCATCAGCCCATGAATAATATATATACCATGCTATATTAAGCAAAAAAGTTACATGAGGTAAAATACCCAGTCAACTTCACATTGAGGGCGAGAGGTCATTCCTGATGTCAATGAACCTTTTACTGAAGTAGACTCAATTAACCTACTTTGTTTGGATGATTCAACAGATGAGGGAAACCTGTAATAATATCATGAACATCATCATGATTCCAAATATATAATGTGATGCAAAAGACCGAGAAAATTCAGTTTCTGCAGTTTCACCGATTTACAGGTCAATCTTATTAATAGCAATTAAAGCTACAAGCAAATAGCAAAGCAAGTTAATCAAAATTCTGAAGCAATTATAAATTAAAAAGACATTTTGAGTCCAATGACATCAATGTGTATATATATAGCTAGATGATAATTAAAAATACACCTACATAGTTTTTCAGCACGAATATATGGAAAGACATAGTGTGCAAGTGCATGGTATACAGTGATCTGTATGACTGGATGAAATTATATTATGGGGAACTGAAAAATGCAAAAAGAGGAGCTAGCCTCCAAGCACGGATCTTAAAAAACAGCCTTCACAGCTTTTTTCTACACCGTATGGTGTGAAAGAAATAATAGGGTTTTTTCAGCTGCAACTAAAACCGTTGATCAAATTAATGAAAAAGTAAAATTTGCGGTTTATGCATCGTGCAAGGTGTGGGAACTTTGTAAACAACAGGTTGAATAGAGTGCTTTCCAATAACTAGTGCATCACTAACAATCTTGATGAGTAATTAGGGTTTACCTTGTTATTAGTCTAATAGTTTACAAACATTGTAAAAAATTTGAAGTTATTATGAAATGAAAAACTGCAGAAGAAAAAAAAAAAATTGACTGTACATCGGAATATTGTGGAGTAATGAGTTGTACTGCTTCAGCACAAATGTCTCGGCCTGCTATTATGGTGGTCCGACGGGATCTTCTCTCCGGTGCGGCTGGGCTTGTTGGAAATCGGAAACCAAAATGTGACAAAAAAAATGGGATACGAATTGTTTAGACAAAGCTCTTTAACCAGCGGGAAAAGGATTTAAAATTTAGAAAAAAAAAAGGAAAAGAAAAAAAATTCTTACAAAATAACTTTTATTAATTATTTATCTATATTTTGATTATTTCTTTAAATTAAAATTATAAAAGATATGTCATATATATTTATTTTGTCTAACTTTATTTATTCGCCTTATGTATAAAATTAGAAAAAGAATATTTATTAACTTTTCACTTTATAAAATTGTCATTATTCAATAAATATAAAGTTATTTATTTATTTATTATACTATCCCTTTTTAACTAATAAATGTCCAAAAAATGACTAATTAATAATAAAGTTATTTCTTTATTTATGACACTATATCTTTTTAATTAATTGTTGGGAAAATGGAAAGTGTATAAAAAACAAACAATATTAAAATTTGTTTTTGATGATTTATTAGAAGTGCTTGTTTGGAAGTGTATTTTTTTTTTAAAAGCACTTAAAATTGCTTCTAGATGTTTAAAAGTGTTTTAAACCTTTAAAAACACTTCTATAAAAAATATCAAATATGTGCTTTTTCAAAAAAGCACTTAAAGTAATTCTAGATTTCAAAATTATTTTTGATAATTTTTTCAAAAATTAATTTTTATTCTAAAACGTTTTTTTCTCTAAAATAAGCACTTCCAAACGAGCCCTTAATCACATATAATCAAAATATTTGTTAAAATATTAAAAGATATGTTTGGAATGTAAATCATTTTAAGTATTTCTTTTTAAATTATATATCTTTACTCTTTTAAAATTTAAAGATCTAAAATAATTTTAAGAATTTAGAAATACTTCAAATATTATTATTATTTTAAAAATAATCTAACAAAATTTTAATATATTCTCTAAGAAATTTAGACAAATAAATCTATCTGAAGGAGTAATATTAATAAACTATTCTAATAGAATACTTTTTATTTATTAAATCATAAATTTAAAAAATTATTTTATTTGGTTTAAATACTTATTTTTTAAAGGTCATTGTTGTGACATATATACTTTTAACAAAAAAATAGTGACATATATAATATCTTTATTCTCATTAAATATTGTGCATCTTTTAGTAATCCTGAAAATAGTTTTTATTTCAAAAGATAAAATTACCCTCTTATAAAAACAATTCAAAACATAATCTTACTACCAAAAGCATGTGCAATCAAAACATTTTATACTCATTAAAAATCTAAACAACTAAAAACTGTCTCTACATCTCCAACAAATTCGTAAATTTTGAACCACAATCAAAGGCAAAAACAAGATCAAGCAGTTCAAATAATGTGATTAAAGGTAAATTTTATGATTATTACCGTATTATACTACGGTTTTTGTAATAATAAAAAGAGTAATTTTTTATTTTAGTGTGTTAGATTTTATTTGGATTATAATTAAGTTTGCATGTTTAATTTATATAGAGATAGTTTTCCAGTTATATGAATTAAGAATAAGTGTCCCTGATCTTTGTGGTCGGGTACCCGTAACAAGCATGCAACAATTATGTAAATATCTTATGAACATCAAAGAGGTGAATTATGAGATTCTTAATCGCATAATAGTAGGTTGTGAGTTTTCACCTAGGTGTGTGAAACCTTAATAGAACATTGATGAATAGTGAATGGATAGTGAGCGCGACTATGATGGAAAGGATTTGTTGTTTATCATATTTGCGTGTCTGAACATCTCTTCCCTCTTTTGATGGATTGAAACCCAAGATATGGTCTTATATGGGGGAAGAGAGGGGAAGTGAATAGGATTTATACAAACTAAAAATACAATGAGAATGGACATGCACTACTAGTTTGTGTTTTCTGTCTTCAATAGAATTATCCCCAAACTAATTTGACTGTTCGGGTGTCATCGATAAGAAACCTTTCCTTTAGAGACTAACCATTCAAATGCAAGTACATGTATCCATACTTGAAGCATTCAAACACCGACATACAATACTCAAATCCTGATACATTTGGTATCTCATCGTTGTATCAAGCACTGAAATGGCCAATCTACCTAACTTAAAGAGTTATGATTGTGTTTTATGAGTATTTTGTAGATATTTATATCTAAAAAGAAGGAATTATTGATGAATTTCATTAAGTTTGAGTAGGTTTACTATTTAAAGTCTAATATACATAAATCGTGATTTATCATACAATCTAGTGACTTAACATATTCCACTTCTACACTACATTCAAGTTAAGTTACCTTTGTTTTTGTTTCACTTACGAATATATGGAAACCCGTCATAATACTAAGTAGATAGTAATAGGAAATAAACGAACTACTTCACTAAATCAATAAATACATTTCTCGAAAAGTCAAAATCATACCAAAAGTAAAGAGCTCACCTTCCATGGTAGGCTTACTGCTATTTTTTGGCAATAATGTAGTTTATGTCGTTTTTATAAGTCTATTTTCAATTTTCATAATAAAATTTTAAATATACTTGTATGAAGTAATTGACATAAGTGCATAAAAACTAACCCAATATTTGGTGGGGCATATGCATATCTACACCTTTATTAGTAAGATCACCTTGAAGTTTTTGTAATGCAATATACAATTTTGTTAATAGATTCTAAAAGGAAACATAAAGAAAACAATAAGAGTAGAGTCTATGAAGATTAGCTATATGATACTATATTAAGAAAAAAGTTACATGTGGTAAAACACAAAGCCAACTTCAGATTGGCGTTGATAATCCATTCCTCATGTCAATGAACCTTTCGCTAAAGTAACCTTAAACATACTTTGTTTAGATGATACAAAAGATTAAGGGAACCTGTACCAATATTGTTTGCAAGGTGCCTTTTTCTAAATAAACAAATTAGTGTTTTAATATGACCAATTATTTACATTCTTTTGAAGCAATTTTGCATTCATCTTTTACATCTCTTATCATGTTATGTATAGCTCTTGAGTTTTTCTATTATCTTTTAGGAAGCATTTGTCTAACAACTCTTGTGTAGGAAGAATGCACTTTCAAAGCCTTGATTATATCCTAAGTGTTCATACCTTCTCAACTCAATAAACGGTAGGACATTTTTCCTCAGTAGAAACGAGAATACTGTTTTCTGCCCAATTACACTCATAACTATCCCGACATCATGGTTACATCCTTGCCAAATTTCTCGCAAAACGACATACTTATTTAGACAAAAAATGACATAATTTTTTCAACCAATGTGGTCGTTCGTGATCATTTAATGCGCAACGAAAAAATAGTACATCCAAAAAAACGATATACCGTTATCCATGATAAACGTCCTATTTTTTTGAAAAAAAGAGGATCCAAATTCAACCACCAAAGGTTTCATCCATTGATATACTAGGTAAAACCCGTGTCTGAATACACTCAAGAAAAAATTTGTTTAGTTGACGGGAATCAAACCTAGGTTTCATGGATAAAGTCAAGGTTAAGGTTAAGGATAAGGTTAAATTTAGGATTTAAGATTTAAGGTTTAAGGTTAAGATCTAATAAGATATAAGGTTTAAGGTCAAATATTAGCGTGATTAATCTTTATTTGGTTAAGATTAAGCTTAAGATGAAAGTTAAGGTTAAAATTAAAAGTTCAAGATTAAAAGTAAAGTTTAAGGTTAAATGTTACCGTGAAGGTTGAAGCCTATTTTTTTAAATAAAACTTGAATAACCAGGGTATAACATTAAAAAAAACTCTTTTAGGTCGTTTGTTCATGGATTGATGAGCAGAGAAGTGTTTTCTGGAAAGGGCACAAAAGTTATATTGTAAGGCTGACCTAGTCAAATAGAGTGGCTTCATTCCCAAATACATTATGAATTTTCATTAATCAGGGCCATGAGAGACATCGCACTACTCATGATGTCTATAACTGCATTTGCTTTCTCAAGCCGACTCTTAGTAACTTCACTCTCACCTAATAAATATTAATTTACACAGTATTAAAAGCCTCTCAAGTATATTAAAGAAAACTCATCTTATTAAATTGTCTCTTGATTTTAAAAAACCACACATAAGCCAAATGGGTAAAAAGTAACATTTAAACCCGGTTTATAATTATTTACACATGTTTGCCCAATCTTCTTCTGCAAGTTTCTCATGCCTTACCATATACTTCTCTGAATAATTTCCAAAATAATCATATCATCCAGTCATAGATACCCATGGTGTCGATAAACCGTCCTTTCAGAATAAAGAAAATAATGTAAAGTAGCCAACAAAGTCTTTATATTCATATTCAAATCTCGTCAACTCTTTCCATAGACTTGTAAGATTTAGTTATCTCAATCATATGCGCAAACTTATTAATCAACTTTTCTAAAAAGCATAGTGAGTCTATCAGAATTTGTGTATCGTGAAATAGCTGTAGAAATAGATGTTCCGAGAAGATGAAATATGCCTTCTACACCAAGTTTCACAAAGATATGTAAAGCTTCGGTGCATCTGCAAGCATGAGTAATGAAGCAATAGGTTGAACTTCATCATCACTGTCTTTAGACACTCCATAAGAAATGCAAATCTCGTTTACTTGATGTCATACATAATCTAAAAGCACCATGTATAGAATCTTCTCTCGAGTTTAATAGTACTGACTGCATAAGTTAATTTATTTATAGTGTTATATTCTTGGAAAATTATGCAAGAGAGCTAAAAAGACTATGAATTTTCTAGCTGCAAAATCTTACCCTCGGTCCCAAAAAAGTAGCAACAGCTCCTCCAAGAGAGTGTCCCACAATGCGAACATTATACCCATCACACTCGCATCCCGGGCTAAGCAATATTGAAAGTAAACCACCTATCATTCATATGATCTAGATATGTGATTTAGTTCACGGAGAACAAATTAACCCTATGCTTACCATTTTCAGATCCTTCAACCTGTGTGCAAAGATAACAAACTCCATGCTTACCCTCAGTCCCAAAAATTGGAATTTGAGGATATTGAAATACAAGAATGAATAAAAAAGAAAATTAGATTGATTGTAACAAAAAAAATTAGAATGATTGTACAAAAGAAAATTAGATTGATTATATTAGCATTAATATAAGGACACCACTATGATAAGGACTTGTCCACGCAAATCAACTCAGTACATAAATAAATGATAACTAATATATAAAATATATATCACACTTAGAGAATTCCTAAATTCACCCATCTTTGTTATAATTACCCAGTAAATAAATGAATGATAGTGAATATAGGATCAAAATAGGTTTTCTTAAACAAAACCAGAGTATCAGCAAAAATCCATAAAGTCAAAATTTCATATAAATAAAAAAGATTTTAATCTTTGCATATTATAACATTATAATATAAAAAACATTACCCTTCAGAAGATAGCAATAAAAAAGAGTTGTAGCACTGATTTCTTACCAATAAAATAAAGATCATACCCACCCAACGGGTTTTAACAATCTAATAAATAAATCTGCTCTGAATATATATATGATTTACAAAAAAGGTATTCATCAGCCAATGAATGATGATGAAGTTGAAAGTTTAATATTTTTAAATCATGCAAACAATCAGAATTGGAGTTTTCTTACCTCTATTTTGAAGAAGTCTGAAGAAATATCAATTACAAAATCTTGGCCCTGAACTCAGGAATAATCACTAATGTAATAACCATCATATTCCACACACCTTACCTTAATCTTCTTCAATCTCAACACCCTCCTCATTTCAGCTTACAATAGTTCCATTATGTTCTCTTAATCCACCAGAAAGACATATATAACCTGAATAACACAAATGTTGTACTTACTCGAGCTGCATAATCCAAATACTACTTAGGAAGAAATTTTACATACCCCAAAAATCAATTGAAATTTCCAATTAACCAAAAAATCAATTAAAATTTCACGTACCTCAAAAATCCATTTAAATTGTTTTTATAAAGTTGGAATAAAAACCGCTAGTAATGGGTTCTTCACCAAGCTGGGATGATGATGGTGGATAATGGTTCCCTAGTGGAGGCGGTTTTCTTTTTCAAAAGAACGGCTTGGTCTTCTGAAAAATTGCAAAAGTGATGGAAATTAGGTTAAAATTATAACTCGCAATTTTTAGACTTTCAATAGTAAAATTTAATTTAATTACCTTAATTTGGGTTCTTCGCGAGAATGATCCCCAAGTGGTTGTAGTTTTCTTGTACAGGAGAGAGGCTTGCTGGGTTTAGTTCTTAAATTCTTTTTGGTTCGAAGATTCAGGGTTTAGACCATCCAGCAAATGCGCCAATGGATATTTACTGCAAAAAAATTCAAAAAATGCAGTATAACACATTGTTTCTAATAAAATATAAGCTTTTATGTTAACGATCAGACCTTTAAGAGTTGAATTGAGTTTTCTTTCCAGGTCCGAAGGTTTAAGGACCATCTCCAGCAGTTGCTCCAATAAATATTTACTGCAAAACAATTCAAAAAATGCAGTATAACACGTTGTTTATAATCAAATATAAGCTTTTATGTTAACAATCAGACCTTTAGAGTTGAATTGAGTTTTCTTTCCAGGTTCAAAGGTTTAAGGACCATCTCCAGCAGTTGCTCCAATGGATATTTACTGCAAAACAATTTAAAAAATGCAGTATAACACATTGTTTCTAATCGAATATAATCTTTTATGTTAACAATCAGACTTTTAAGAGTTGAATTGAGTTTTCTGTCCAGGTTCGAAGGTTTAATGACCATCTCCAGTAGTTGCTCCAATGGATTATTACTGCAAAACAATTCAAAAAATCCAGTATAACACCAAATAATCATGGGACCCGCAAAACTCACACATCTCCCTCCCTGTATACGTTATTCATAACGCATTATTTCTCATACCGTAAAAAGCTTCCAACGGCCATAATAATGGCCATCGAATTTGTATTAAATTATAATATATTATACTTAAATCAGATAATTATGAAAAATTGATTTATTTTTAGAGTTACAATGGTAAAAAGTGTTTTTTTTTTTACCTTAATTTGGGTTCTTGTGCAGGAGAGCGGCTTGATTGGAAGTTGTATTTGTGAAGAGATTCCTTTATGTTTTGTGTACCAATGAATGCGAGTGTACATAGGAGTTTTAGTAAATCATATTTTACTGTAACTTTCTCTAATATTATTTGTTTGGCCTTTTTTAATATACTTAATCGCCTCTTCAACATGAAATCCTTCCTCCTATATGTTAATTCACCTAAATGAGAATATATGCATTATGTTAAATTCAATTTGTGAAGAAATTGTAATTAAATATATTGTCGGCTATTTTTAGTTTACCAAAAGGGTGTATTTGTAGTTTCTGAAATATTACAGGGGTATGGTCGGTTGTGTTATAATAACTGATTAGATATGTTAAACCATTGATTAGTAATAAAATGAGAAACTTGCATGTACTACATGTTATACAATCACACTTCATATTACTTGTCATTATAAACCACTAATTAGTTATCTTCTATTAGGCCTCTCAAGTGAAGCCGGATCATCAACGACAAAATTCAGTTGTAAAATGTTGAGTGGTAAAAAGAAAGTGTTATTTTAGGGTTAAAATCAACATTTTTTAGTATACAGGCTGTTAAATAGAGGGTATGCAATTATAGATAGAGGGGCGTGTTTAGAAGTTGAAATTCTTTAGAAGGAAAACTGCAAAAGAAGTTTTTTTTTCTATAGTTGGGGGTGATTTTGCAATTAGCCCATGATTTGTGTTAATTAGTTTCTTTAAATTTTGAATTTCATTGATTATTTTCAGTAATTTCATATAATTGCAGCTTCTATGGTCATAGAGCAGACATAGCGAATCTCCAACACATCAACTCACTTCAGATACAGTTATCGAGGTAATAATCTTCACAACCTTGCTATTTTACTTTTTGCAAAAAATATAGGGACCTATAATGCAATTCATTTTGTAATCAAGGTCTAAATATTCTTGATTAGGGTCTTTATTTAAATTAAAAAAAGGATAAGCATAAAGCTTTGGGGTCGTAGAATTTGGTGAAAAAAACATAAGGACTAATTCTTCAAAACTGAAGTGTATCAGGTAATTCTCATATGTTCAATGATTCGGCTATGGTGGAGCCCTCTCAACTGTTATACTCTTCGTTCTATTCCTCTTTCAGAAATTTTGGACTTCACCTGTTAGCTTCCTTTTCTCTCCTATAATGAGATTTTTGGGCGCTTATTACTCCCATGATAATACTATACGGTATCATAAAGTATTACCCGGCCTGGAATATTGAAGGAAAATTCACCCCATTATATCTATATCTTCTTCTTGAAAAACGGGAAAAAAGGATGGCTTTTGTTTGGTGGTACTGCTCTTTGCATCACATGTTAGCCATAATAAACAATAATTTGTAAGTATATTATATATCCTAATTTTATTGTTTTGTCTTAATTACTTACTTAAGTTGTCGGTATTGTATTTTTGCAAGCTGGAAGAGCATCACCAAGGCCAGGAAATGTTGGTTGCAGTCCTCTGAGCAACTATCTTTCAATCTAGCTAGCCAAAATTCTTTGTTCACCTCATTCTTTCTACTACTTAAATATGTATATTTTTTGTAACCTTTCGGTTATAAAATTTAAAAATCCCATATGTACTTAAATATATTATTTTTGTGTGAAAGTAAATATGTGTACTGTGTTCCATTTTTATATAAAAACTTATTTTTTTGTGCATTTTTTTATGTTGATAGACTATTGTTTTTGTTCTATTATTGTATAAATTGCATCATTGGTCCTTTTTTTATCCTGTCTTTCTAGAAAAATTGTAATTTTTAAGAAGACGGATCCTAGATTCTTAGTCGAGTGGAATAATACTCACACAAAATTGTGAACTATAGAATATAAACCTTGAATCTCAAAACATGAAATCATGAATCATGAGCCACGAACTTTATATTAAACTTTACAACTGTATCTTTTGTTTTAATTTATACAAGATAAAATAATAAACATATTTAAGTGCCTTCAGTGGTTAAAGTATGTCCAAAATGGCTCAAATTGTTGTTAACGGGAGAAGAAAATGTATTTCAACTCACAAATAGTTGGCATCTGCAGCTGCTGATCTTTCTTTTTTTCTTGGATACTCTTTTTGCTCCATATGACTTAGATCGTTGGCGGAGAACTAAAGTATGTTTAGAATGGCTCAGATCGTTGTTGGAGAATTAAAGTATCTACTCACAAAGTTTATGTCTCAAGAAATGTAATCTTTCATGAAACCATATTTCCTTTTGTTACAAATACACCACCTACACCTATACATTCCTTGCTATTTCCAACTTAAACTCATCCTTTCATTGAAACACCACCCACAATCTCAACCAACAACACCACCAACTCTCACAACAACAATCAAGACCAACCAGATCCAGAAATCCTCCATCATACCTAAATGACTACATTTGTCACTCAACATCTTGTTGCACCTCAACTCAGCCAAATTCTCAATCTCTATACCCTATTCATGATTTTCTTGGAAATGCAAAACTTTCCTCATCATACAACACCTTTGTAGCTTCTATCACATCCATGACTGAACCAAAAACTTTCAAACAAGCATCTTCTTCTTCAGAATTGATGACTGCTATACAAAAGGAGTTATCAGCTCTACAAGCCAACAATACTTGGACTATTGTCCCTAGCTCTCCTAATATTCAACCTATTGGATCGAAATGGGTGTTCAAACTTAAATATAATGATGATGGTTCACTAGAAAGGCATGAAGCTCGATTGGTTGCTAAAGGTTATAACCAGCAGGAAGGATTAGACTTTTTCGATACTTTTTCACATGTATCAAAACTTGTTTATATACGTTTAATGCTTGCTTTAGCAGCTATTAACAATTGGTTTTTACACCAACTAGACGTTAACAATGCCTTTTTACATGATGATTTGAATGGTGACGTTTACATGGCCATTCCTCAAGGCCTTGAAGCTCCCAATAATTCAGTCTGTAAACTAAAGAAAAGATTGTATGGTTTAAAACAAGCTTCTCGCCAATGGTTTGCTAAGCTATCTTCTGCTCTAATTTCTAATGGTTTTGTTCACTCTAATAGTGATTTCAGTCTTTTTATTAAACAGGCTTCTCACTCTTTTATTGCTATACTCGTGTATGTTGATGATATAATTCTTGCTAGTAACTCTATGGATGAAATTGCATGCCTTAAAACCATTCTTCATCAACAATTCACAATTAAAGACTTAGGTGAACTACGTTTCTTCCTTGGCAATGAAGTTGTGCGGCCATCTACTGGTATTTCTATTTGCCAACGAAAATTTGCACTTGATATCCTTATGGAATGTGGATTATTAGGCTCTAAACCCTACAAAATTCCAATGGAATTAACTTTGAAGTTAATAAATGATGAAGATGAGTTACTAGAAAATCCTTCATCATATAAGCGCTTAATTGGTAGATTGTTATACTTAACAATTACTCGACCTGATTTATCATACTTCGTTAATCCTCTTAGTCAATTTGTGGCTAAACCATCTGTCAATCATTGGAATGCAGCTCAAAGGGTTCTTCATTATATAAAATTTTCACCTTGATAAGGTTTGTTCTTTTCTAAATCACCAGACATAAAGCTTAAAGCTTTCTGCGACAGTGATTAGGCTGGCTGCGTTGATACTCGTCGAAGCATCACCGGATTCTGCATTTTTCTCGGTGATTCTTTAATTTCGTGGAAAAGCAAGAAGCAACAACTATTAGCAAATCCTCAGCTGAAGTTGAGTACAGAGCACTAGCTGCTACTACGTGTGAAGTACAATGACTTGTTTTCGCGTTAAATGACTATGCTATTTCACATCCTTCTCCAACTCTTGTTTTTTCTGACATTATTGACAAGACCAAACATATTGACATTGATTGTAAGATAACTCGTGAGAAACTTCAAGCTGATTTGATCAAGTTATTTTATATCCCATCATCTTTACAGCTTGCCGATATTTTCACCAAGCCTCTTAGTTCTTTTTCACAATATTCTCTTCAAGCTCAACACTTACAACATTCATGTTCCACTTGTGGGGGCTCTTGGAATACAGCTAATATAGTGAATAAAAAGGAAATAGATAAAACTGTAAATAGTGAAAATGCAGGGACTTGTTCCGCATACATAAAAATACCATGAGTAACTCTAAATAAAGTATATGTTTAGCGGATGGAAGGGACATCAAAAGCAATAAACTAAAGTCTAAACCATGCATGATCGTTGTTCCTGCTATAATTCTTAGACAGCATAATTATGAAAAAGAAAACAGTACCTCAAACCTGCAGAACATTTAGAGTTATACAAAAAAACATACATGTAATACCAAAGTGCCTCGTCACCACGAGGCACGAGCTATTTTTTCAAATTTCAACTCATATTGATGAACACTCACGGTGAGGGTGTCTATCTCAGACTGGAGCTTATTCTTGAAATCCTTTAATCGATTAATCACTCTCTCAACTGTAATAGCATCTTCCTCTCTAAGCACACTATTCTCGTCTTTTAGTAGTCGATCAGTTGTGGTTCTAAATGAGACAATCTCCTTTTCTAAGCGAGTTAGCTCAAGTTTGGCTGCATTGAGTCTCTTGAACTCGGGTGTGTCTTGAACTGCTGCAAGTCCACGAAGATGGGTTAAGCGAGAAAGTAAAAAGCCAACCTTCAAGCCTAGTAACTCGAAGCTTCGAAGCGCCCTGTCCCAAGTCTTGAAATCATCATCTGATGTAGAAATCACACAGCTTTGAATTGCATTAGCTATGTGAACTGTTTCTATAATTATTCCGCTCGCTAATCCAGGACTAATACAGGGTAAGATATGCTCGTGTAAATATGATTTCTGAGATAGACAAAGCTCATAGTAGTTACGAAAGAGGTGACTTTCAGAAAGTTTCGAGTCTAAGGACATCCCGTTCACAATAACCGAGAAATTCTTAAAATCAACGAAATCTTTCCTAGAAGTGTCCTACAATAAGAGAAGAGATCATGATGATTAGTTATATGATAAAACAAAGAATACATGATATAACTGGAAAGTACCAAGTCGGCATCTATTTCCCTCTTAATTGATTCAGTACTATCATTA
The DNA here is from genome assembly GCA_029959085.1 of Nemophila menziesii. Taxonomy (NCBI): domain Eukaryota; kingdom Viridiplantae; phylum Streptophyta; class Magnoliopsida; order Boraginales; family Hydrophyllaceae; genus Nemophila; species Nemophila menziesii. The sequence goes on along the minus strand of JARWIR010000007.1, from coordinate 19,707,103 downwards.
CTGCCATTACTGATAAGATCTCCCTTGTACAATTCTTTAATTGTAGCTTCAATAGTTTCCAACACGCGCTCACCATATTTGCCAACTCTTACCCTGAATTACGCCACTAGTGCGTTAACATGTCTTCTCACTAATTACAACATGCTTAATTAAGCCTATAGTATAATTAAACTTACTTGCTAAGGCCGTTAATCTCAAGAAGCTCCTTTTTAGTTCTTGGTACCTTTTCACTGATTTCCTTCAATATAGCATTTCTAAACACAACAAAGATATAGAAGGACAAGGTTTAAGCAACACAAACATACGCTACAAATAATAAAAAAACCAGAACTAACTACATATTCGACATACACCATCATTATCTAATTTATCTCTTGGCAATAATGCTGTTTATGTCATTATTATAAGTTCTCTTTTAATGTTCATAATATAATTTTAAATCTATTCTTAAAGTGCAATTGACATAAGTGCATAAAAAGCTAACCCAAATATGTGGTGAGGCATGAACCCATCTCCAACTTCCTCAGCGAGATCACTTCGAAGCCTTTGTAATGCATTATACAGCTTTGTGAACCGATTCTAAAAGAACACATAAAAATTAAAAATAAAAGCATCAGCCCATGAATAATATATATACCATGCTATATTAAGCAAAAAGTTACATGAGGTAAAATACCCAGTCAACTTCACATTGAGGGCGAGAATTCATTCCTGATGTCAATGAACCTTTTACTGAAGTAGACTCAATTAACCTACTTTGTTTGGATGATTCAACAGATAAGGGAAACCTGTAATAATATCATGAACATCATCATGATTCCAAATATATAATGTGATGCAAAAGACCGAGAAAATCAGTTTCTGCAGTTTCACCGATTTACAGGTCAATCTTATTAATAGCAATTAAAGCTACAAGCAAATAGCAAAGCAAGTTAATCAAAATTCTGAAGCAATTATAAATTAAAAAGACATTTTGAGTCCAATGACATCAATGTGTATATATATAGCTAGATGATAATTAAAAATACACCTACATAGTTTTTCAGCACGAATATATGGAAAGACATAGTGTGCAAGTGCATGGTATACAGTGATCTGTATGACTGGATGAAATTATATTATGGGGAACTGAAAAATGCAAAAAGAGGAGCTAGCCTCCAAGCACGGTTCTTAAAAAACAGCCTTCACAGCTTTTTTCTACACCGTATGGTGTGAAAGAAATAATAGGGTTTTTTCAGCTGCAACTAAAACCGTTGATCAAATTAATGAAAAAGTAAAATTTGCGGTTTATGCATCGTGCAAGGTGTGGGAACTTTGTAAACAACAGGTTGAATAGAGTGCTTTCCAATAACTGGTGCATCACTAACAATCTTGATGAGTAATTAGGGTTTACCTTGTTATTAGTCTAATAGTTTACAAACATTGTAAAAATTTTGAAGTTATTATGAAATGAAAAACTGCAGAAGAAAAAAAAAAATTGACTGTACATCGGAATATTGTGGAGTAATGAGTTGTACTGCTTCAGCACAAATGTCTCGGCCTGCTATTATGGTGGTCCGACGGGATCTTCTCTCCGGTGCGGCTGGGCTTGTTGGAAATCGGAAACCAAAATGTGACAAAAAAAATGGGATACGAATTGTTTAGACAAAGCTCTTTAACCAGCGGGAAAAGGATTTGAAATTTAGAAAAAAAAAAGGAAAAGAAAAATTCTTACAAAATAACTTTTATTAATTATTTATCTATATTTTGATTATTTCTTTAAATTAAAATTATAAAAGATATGTCATATATATTTATTTTGTCTAACTTTATTTATTCGCCTTATGTATAAAATTAGAAAAAAAATATTTATTAACTTTTCACTTTATAAAATTGTCATTATTCAATAAATATAAAGTTATTTATTTATTTATTATACTATCCCTTTTTAACTATTAAATGTCCAAAAAATGACTAATTAATAATAAAGTTATTTCTTATTTCTTTATTTATGACACTATATCTTTTTAATTAATTGTTGGGAAAATGGAAAGTGTATAAAAAACAAACAATATTAAAATTTGTTTTTGATGATTTATTAGAAGCATTTAGTGCTTGTTTGGAAGTGTATTTTTTTTTAAAAGCACTTAAAATTGCTTCTAGATGTTTAAAAGTGTTTTAAACCTTTAAAAACACTTCTATAAAAAGTATCAAATATGTGCTTTTTCAAAAAAGCACTTAAAGTAATTCTGGATTTCAAAATTATTTTTGATAATTTTTTCAAAAATTAATTTTTATTCTAAAACGTTTTTTTCTCTAAAATAAGCACTTCCAAACGAGCCCTTAATCACATATAATCAAAATATTTGTTAAAATATTAAAAGATATGTTTGGAATGTAAAATCATTTTAAGTATTTCTTTTTAAATTATATATCTTTACTCTTTTAAAATTTAAAGATCTAAAATCATTTTAAGAATTTAGAAATACTTCAAATATTATTATTATTTTAAAAATAATCTAACAAAATTTTAATATATTCTCTAAGAAATTTAGACAAATAAATCTATCTGAAGGAGTAATATTAATAAACTATTCTAATAGAATACTTTTTATTTATTAAATCATAAATTTAAAAAATTATTTAATTTGGTTTAAATACTTATTTTTTAAAGGTCATTGTTGTGACATATATACTTTTAACAAAAAAATAGTGACATATATAATATCTTTATTCTCATTAAATATTGTGCATCTTTTAGTAATCCTGAAAATAGTTTTTATTTCAAAAGATAAAATTACCCTCTTATAAAAACAATTCAAAACATAATCTTACTACCAAAAGCATGTGCAATCAAAACATTTTATACTCATTAAAAATCTAAACAACTAAAAACTGTCTCTACATCTCCAACAAATTCATAAATTTTGAACCACAATCAAAGGCAAAAACAAGATCAAGCAGTTCAAATAATGTGATTAAAGGTAAATTTTATGATTATTACCGTATTATACTACGGTTTTTGTAATAATAAAAAGAGTAATTTTTTATTTTAGTGTGTTAGATTTTATTTGGATTATAATTAAGTTTGCATGTTTAATTTATATAGAGATAGTTTTCCAGTTATATGAATTAAGAATAAGTGTCCCTGATCTTTGTGATCGGGTACCCGTAACAAGCATGCAACAATTATGTAAATATCTTATGAACATCAAAGAGGTGAATTATGAGATTCTTAATCGCATAATAGTAGGTTGTGAGTTTTCACCTAGGTGTGTGAAACCTTAATAGAACATTGATGAATAGTGAATGGATAGTGAGCGCGACTATGATGGAAAGGATTTGTTGTTTATCATATTTGCGTGTCTGAACATCTCTTCCCTCTTTTGATGGATTGAAACCCAAAATATGGTCTTATATGGGGGAAGAGAGGGGAAGTGAATAGGATTTATACAAACTAAAAATACAATGAGAATGGACATGCACTACTAGTTTGTGTTTTCTGTCTTCAATAGAATTATCCCCAAACTAATTTGACTGTTCGGGTGTCATCGATAAGAAACCTTTCCTTTAGAGACTAACCATTCAAATGCAAGTACATGTATCCATACTTGAAGCATTCAAACACCGACATACAATACTCAAATCCTGATACATTTGGTATCTCATCGTTGTATCAAGCACTGAAATGGCCAATCTACCTAACTTAAAGAGTTATGATTGTGTTTTATGAGTATTTTGTAGATATTTATATTTAAAAAGAAGGAATTATTGATGAATTTCCTTAAGTTTGAGTAGAGTCTAATATACATAAATCGTGATTTATCATACAATCTAGTGACTTAACATATTCCACTTCTACACTACATTCAAGTTAAGTTACCTTTGTTTTTGTTTCACTTACGTATATATGGAAACCCGTCATAAGACTAAGTAGATAGTAATAGGAAATAAACGAACTACTTCACTAAATCAATAAATACATTTCTCGAAAAGTCAAAATCATACCAAAAGTAAAGAGCTCACCTTCCAGGTAGGCTTACTGCTATTTTTTGGCAATAATGTAGTTTATGTCATTTTTATAAGTCTATTTTCAATTTTCATAATAAAATTTTAAATATACTTGTATGAAGTAATTGACATAAGTGCATTAAAACTAACCCAATATTTGGTGGGGCATATGCATATCTACACCTTTATTCGTACGATCACCTTGAAGTTTTTGTAATGCAATATACAATTTTGTTAATAGATTCTAAAAGGACACATAAAGAAAACAATAAGAGTAGAGTCTATGAAGATTAGCTATATGATACTATATTAAGAAAAAAGTTACATGTGGTAAAACACAAAGCCAACTTCAGATTGGCGTTGATAATCCATTCCTCATGTCAATGAACCTTTCGCTAAAGTAACCTTAAACATACTTTGTTTAGATGATACAAAAGATTAGGGGAACCTGTACCAATATTGTTTGCAAGGTGCCTTTTTCTAAATAAACAAAATAGTGTTTTAATATGACCAATTATTTACATCCTTTTGAAGCAATTTTGCATTCATCTTTTACATCTCTTATCATGTTATGTATAGCTCTTGAGTTTTTCTATTATCTTTTAGGAAGCATTTATCTAACAACTCTTGTGTAGTAAGAATGCACTTTCATAGCCTTGATTATATCCTAAGTGTTCATACCTTCTCAACTCAATAAACGGTAGGACATTTTTCCTCAGTAGAAACGAGAATACTGTTTTCTGCCCAATTACACTCATAACTATCCGGACATCATGGTTACATCCTTGCCAAATTTCTCGCAAAACGACATACTTATTTAGACAAAAAATGACATAATTTTTTCAACCAATGTGGTCGTTCGTGATCATTTAATACGCAACGGAAAAATAGTACATCCAAAAAAACGATATACCGTTATCCATGATAAACGTCCTATTTTTTTTTGAAAAAAAGAGGATCCAAATTCAACCACCAAAGGTTTCATCCACTGATATACTAGGTAAAACCCATGTCTGAATACACTCAAGAAAAAATTTGTTTAGTTGACGGTAATCAAACCTAGGTTTCATCGATAAAGTCAAGGTTAAGGTTAACGATAAGGTTAAAGTTTAGGATTTAAGATTTAAGGTTTAAGGTTAAGATCTAATATGATATAAGGTTTAAGGTCAAATATTAGCGCGATTAATCTTTATTTGGTTAAGATTAAGCTTAAGATGAAAGTTAAGGTTAAAATTAAAAGTTCAAGATTAAAAGTAAAGTTTAAGGTTAAATGTTACCGTGAAGGTTGAAGCCTATTTTTGTAAATAAAAATTGAATAACCAGGGTATAAAATTAAAAAAAAACTCTTTTAGGTCGTTTGTTCATGGATTGATGAGTAGAGAAGTGTTTTCTGGAAAGGGCACAAAAGTTATATTGTAAGGCTGACCTAGTCAAATAGAGTGGCCTCATTCCCAAATACATTATGAATTTTCATTAATCAAGGCCATGAGAGACATCGCACTACTCATGATGTCTATAACTGCATTTGCTTTCTCAAGCCGACTCTTAGTAACTTCACTCTCATCTAATAAATATTAATTTACACAGTATTAAAAGCCTCTCAAGTATATTAAAGAAAACTCATCTTATTAAATTGTCTTTTGATTTTAAAATACCACACATAAGCCAAATGGGCAAAAAGTAACATTTAAACCAGGTTTATAATTATTTACACATGTTTGCCCAATCTTCTGCTGCAAGTTTCTCATGCCTTACCATATACTTCTCTGAATAATTTCCAAAATAATCATATCATCCAGTCATAGATACCCATGGTGTCGATAAACCGTCCTTTCAGAATAAAGAAAATAATGTAAAGTAGCCAACAAAGTCTTTATATTCATATTCAAATCTCGTCAACTCTTTCCATAGACTTGTAAGATTTAGTTATCTCAATCATATGCGCAAACTTATTAATCAACTTTTCTAAAAAGCATAGTGAGTCTATCAGAATTTGTGTATCGTGAAATAGCTGTAGAAATAGATGTTCCGAGAAGATGAAATATGCCTTCTACACCAAGTTTCACAAAGATATGTAAAGCTTCGGTGCATCTGCAAGCATGAGTAATGAAGCAATAGGTTGAACTTCATCATCACTATCTTTAGACACTCCATAAGAAATGCAAATCTCGTTTACTTGATGTCATACATAATCTAAAAGCACCATGTATAGAATCTTCTCTCGAGTTTAATAGTACTGACTGCATAAGTTAATTTATTTATAGTGTTATATTCTTGGAAAATTATGCAAGAGAGCTAAAAAGACTATGAATTTTCTAGCTGCAAAATCTTACCCTCGGTCCCAAAAAAGTAGCAACAGCTCCTCCAAGAGAGTGTCCCACAATGCGAACATTATACCTATCACACTCGCATCCCGGGCTAAGCAATATTGAAAGTAAACCACCTATCATTCATATGATCTAGATATGTGATTTAGTTCACGGAGAACAAATTAACCATATGCTTACCATTTTCAGATCCTTCAACCTGTGTGCAAAGATAACAAACTCCATGCTTACCCTCAGTCCCAAAAATTGGAATTTGAGGATATTGAAATACAAGAATGAATAAAAAAGAAAATTAGATTGATTGTAACAAAAAAAATTAGAATTATTGTACAAAAGAAAATTAGATTGATTATATTAGCATTAATATAAGGACACCACCATGATAAGGACTTGTCCACGCAAATCAACTCAGTACATAAATAAATGATAACTAATATATAAAATCTATATCACACTTAGAGAATTCCTAAATTCACCCATCTTCGTTATAATTACCCAGTAAATAAATGAATGATAGTGAATATAGGATCAAAATAGGTTTTCTTAAACAAAACCAGAGTATCAGCAAAAATCCATAAAGTCAAAATTTCATATAAATAAAAAAGATTTTAATCTTTGCATATTATAACATTATAATATAATAAACATTACCCTTCAGAAGATAGCAATAAAAAAGAGTTGTAGCACTGATTTCTTACCAATAAAATAAAGATCATACCCACCCAACGGGTTTTAACAATCTAATAAATAAATCTGCTCTGAATATATATATGATTTACAAAAAAGGTATTCATCAGCCAATGAATGATGATGAAGTTGAAAGTTTAATATTTTTAAATCATGCAAACAATCAGAATTGGAGTTTTCTTACCTCTATTTTGAAGAAGTCTTATCAATTACAAAATCTTGGCCCTGCACTCAGGAATAATCACTAATGTAATAACCATCATATTCCACACACCTTACCTTAATCTTCTTCAATCTCAACACCCTCCTCATTTCAGCTTACAATAGTTCCATTATGTTCTCTTAATCCACCAGAAAGACATATATAACTTGAATAACACAAATGTTGTACTTACTCAAGCTGCATAATCCAAATACTACTTAGGAAGAAATTTTACATACCCCAAAAATCAATTGAAATTTCCAATTAACCAAAAAATCAATTAAAATTTCACGTACCTCAAAAATCCATTTAAATTGTTTTTATAAAGTTGGAATAAAAAACGCTAGTAATGGGTTCTTCACCAAGCTGGGATGATGATGGTGGATAATGGTTCCCTAGTGGAGGCGGTTTTCTTTTTCAAAAGAACGGCTTGGTCTTCTGAAAAATTGCAAAAGTGATGGAAATTAGGTTAAAATTATAACTCGCAATTTTTAGACTTTCAATAGTAAAATTTAATTTAATTACCTTAATTTGGGTTCTTCGCGAGAATGATCCCCAAGTGGTTGTAGTTTTCTTGTACAGGAGAGAGGCTTGCTGGGTTTAGTTCTTAAATTCTTTTTGGTTCGAAGATTCGGGGTTTAGACCATCCAGCAAATGCGCCAATGGATATTTACTGCAAAAAATTTCAAAAAATGCAGTATAACACATTGTTTCTAATAAAATATAAGCTTTTATGTTAACGATCAGACCTTTAAGAGTTGAATTGAGTTTTCTTTCCAGGTCCGAAGGTTTAAGGACCATCTCCAGCAGTAGCTCCAATAAATATTTACTGCAAAACAATTCAAAAAATACAGTATAACACGTTGTTTATAATCAAATATAAGCTTTTATGTTAACAATCAGACTTTTAAGAGCTGTATTGAGTTTTCTGTCCAAGTTCGAAGGTTTAATGACCATCTCCAGTAGTTGCTCCAATGGATTATTACTGCAAAACAATTCAAAAAATCCAGTATAACACCAAATAATCATGGGACCCGCAAAACTCACACATCTCCCTTCCCGTATACGTTATTCATAACGCATTATTTCTCATACCGTAAAAAGCTTCCAACGGCCATAATAATGGCCATCGAATTTGTATTAAATTATAATATATTATACTTAAATCAGATAATTATGAAAAATTGATTTATTTTTAGAGTTACAATGGTAAAAAGTGTTTTTTTTACCTTAATTTGGGTTCTTGTGCAGGAGAGCGGCTTGATTGGAAGTTGTATTTGTGAAGAGATTCCTTTATGTTTTGTGTACCAATGAATGCGAGTGTACATAGGAGTTTTAGTAAATCATATTTTACTGTAACTTTCTCTAATATTATTTGTTTGGCCTTTTTTAATATACTTAATCGCCTCTTCAACATGAAATCCTTCCTCCTATATGTTAATTCACCTAAATGAGAATATATGCATTATGTTAAATTCAATTTGTGAAGAAATTGTAATTAAATATATTGTCGGCTGTTTTTAGTTTACCAAAAGGGTGTATTTGTAGTTTCTGAAATATTACAGGGGTATGGTCGGTTGTGTTATAATAACTGATTAGATATGTTAAACCATTGATTAGTAATAAAATGAGAAACTTGCATGTACTACATGTTATACAATCACACTTCATATTACTTGTCATTATAAACCACTAATTAGTTATCTTCTATTAGGCCTCTCAAGTGAAGCCGGATCATCAACGACAAAATTCAGTTGTAAAATGTTGAGTGGTAAAAAGAAAGTGTCATTTTAGGGTTAAAATCAACATTTTTTAGTATACAGGCTATTAAATAGAGGGTATGCAATTATAGATAGAGGGGCGTGTTTAGAAGTTGAAATTCTTTAGAAGGAAAACTGCAAAAGAAGTTTTTTTTCTATAGTTGGGGGTGATTTTGCAATTAGCCCATGATTTGTGTTAATTAGTTTCTTTAAATTTTGAATTTCATTGATTATTTTCAGTAATTTCATATAATTGCAGCTTCTATGGTCATAGAGCAGACATAGCGAATCTCCAACACATCAACTCACTTCAGATACAGTTATCGAGGTAATAATCTTCACAACCTTGCTATTTTACTTTTTGCAAAAAATATAGGGACCTATAATGCAATTCATTTTGTAATCAAGGTCTAAATATTTGTGATTAGGGTCTTTATTTAAATTAAAAAAAGGATAAGCATAAAGCTTTGGGGTCGTAGAATTTGGTGAAAAAAACATAAGGACTAATTCTTCAAAACTGAAGTGTATCAGGTAATTCTCATATGTTCAATGATTCGGCTATGGTGGAGCCCTCTCAACTGTTATACTCTTCGTTCTATTCCTCTTTCAGAAATTTTGGACTTCACTTGTTAGCTTCCTTTTCTCTCCTATAATGAGATTTTTGGGCGCTTATTACTCCCATGATAATACTATACGGTATCATAAAGTATTACCCGGCCTGGAATATTGAAGGAAAATTCACCCCATTATATCTATCTCTTCTTCTTGAAAAACGGGAAAAAAGGATGGCTTTTGTTTGGTGGTACTGCTCTTTGCATCACATGTTAGTCATAATAAACAATGATTTGTAAGTATATTATATATCCTAATTTTATTGTTTTGTCTTAATTACTTACTTAAGTTGTCGATATTGTATTTTTGCAAGCTGGAAGAGCATCACCAAGGCCAGGAAATGTTGGTTGCAGTCCTCTGAGCAACTATCTTTCAATCTAGCTAGCCAAAATTTTTTGTTCACCTCATTCTTTCTACTACTTAAATATGTATATTTTTTGTAACCTTTCGGTTATAAAATTTAAAAATCCCATATGTACTTAAATATATTATTTTTGTGTGAAAGTAAATATGTGTACTGTGTTCCATTTTTATATAAAAACTTATTTTTTTGTGCATTTTTTTATGTTGATAGACTATTGTTTTTGTTCTATTATTGTATAAATTGCATCATTGGTCCTTTTTTTATCCTGTCTTTCTAGAAAAATTGTAATTTTTAAGAAGACGGATCCTAGATTCTTAGTCGAGTGGAATAATACTCACACAAAATTGTGAACTATAGAATATAAACCTTGAATCTCAAAACATGAAATCATGAATCATGAGCCACGAACTTTATATTAAACTTTACAACGGTATCTTTTGTTTTAATTTATACAAGATAAAATAATAAACATATTTAAGTGCCTTCAGTGGTTAAAGTATGTCCAAAATGGCTCAAATTGTTGTTAACGGGAGAAGAAACTGTATTTCAACTCACAAATAGTTGGCATCTGCAGCTGCTGATCTTTCTTTTTTTCTTGGATACTCTTTTTGCTCCATATGACTTAGATCGTTGGCGGAGAACTAAAGTATGTCTAGAATGGCTCAGATCGTTGTTGGAGAATTAAAGTATCTACTCACAAAGTTTATGTCTCAAGAAATGTAATCTTTCATGAAACCATATTTCCTTTTGTTACAAATACACCACCTACACCTATACATTCCTTGCTATTTCCAACTTAAACTCATCCTTTCATTGAAACACCACCCACAATCTCAACCAACAACACCACCAACTCTCACAACAACAATCAAGACCAACCAGATCCAGAAATCCTCCATCATACCTAAATGACTACATTTGTCACTCAACATCTTGTTGCACCTCAACTCAGCCAAATTCTCAATCTCTATACCCTATTCATGATTTTCTTGGAAATGCAAAACTTTCCTCATCATACAACACCTTTGTAGCTTCTATCACATCCATGACTAAACCAAAAACTTTCAAACAAGCATCTTCTTCTTCAGAATTGATGACTGCTATACAAAAGGAGTTATCAGCTCTACAAGCCAACAATACTTGGACTATTGTCCCTAGCTCTCCTAATATTCAACCTATTGGATCGAAATGGGTGTTCAAACTTAAATATAATGATGATGGTTCACTAGAAAGGCATGAAGCTCGATTGGTTGCTAAAGGTTATAACCAGCAGGAAGGATTAGACTTTTTCGATACTTTTTCACATGTATCAAAACTTGTTTATATACGTTTAATGCTTGCTTTAGCAGCTATTAACAATTGGTTTTTACACCAACTAGACGTTAACAATGCCTTTTTACATGGTGATTTGAATGGTGACGTTTACATGGCCATTCCTCAAGGCCTTGAAGCTCCCAATAATTCAGTCTGTAAACTAAAGAAAAGCTTGTATGGTTTAAAAAAGGCTTCTCGCCAATGGTTTGCTAAGCTATCTTCTGCTCTAATTTCTAATGGTTTTGTTCACTCTAATAGTGATTTCAGTCTTTTTATTAAACAGGCTTCTCACTCTTTTATTGCTATACTCGTGTATGTTGATGATATAATTCTTGCTAGTAACTCTATGGATGAAATTGCATGCCTTAAAACCATTCTTCATCAACAATTCACAATTAAAGACTTAGGTGAACTACGTTTCTTCCTTGGCAATGAAGTTGTGCGGCCATCTACTGGTATTTCTATTTGCCAACGAAAATTTGCACTTGATATCCTTATGGAATGTGGATTATTAGGCTCTAAACCCTACAAAATTCCAATGGAATTGACTTTGAAGTTAATAAATGATGAAGATGAGTTACTAGAAAATCCTTCATCATATAGGCGCTTAATTGGTAGATTGTTATACTTAACAATTACTCGACCTGATTTATCATACTTCGTTAATCCTCTTAGTCAATTTGTGGCTAAACCATCTATCAATCATTGGAATGCAGCTCAAAGGGTTCTTCATTATATAAAATTTTCACCTTGATAAGGTTTGTTCTTTTCTAAATCACCAGACATAAAGCTTAAAGCTTTCTGCGACAGTGATTAGGCTGGCTGCGTTGATACTCGTCGAAGCATCACCGGATTCTGCATTTTTCTCGGTGATTCTTTAATTTCGTGGAAAAGCAAGAAGCAACAACTATTAGCAAATTCTCAGCTGAAGTTGAGTACAGAGCACTAGCTGCTACTACGTGTGAAGTACAATGACTTGTTTTCGCGTTAAATGACTATGCTATTTCACATCCTTCTCCAACTCTTGTTTTTTCTGACAGTATTGACAAGACCAAACATATTGACATTGATTGTAAGATAACTCGTGAGAAGCTTCAAGCTGATTTGATCAAGTTATTTTATATCCCATCATCTTTACAGCTTGCCGATATTTTCACCAAGCCTCTTAGTTCTTTTTCACAATATTCTCTTCAAGCTCAACACTTACAACATTCATGTTCCACTTGTGGGGGCTCTTGGAATACAGCTAATATAGTGAATAAAAAGGAAATAGATAAAAGTGTAAATAGTGAAAATGCAGGGACTTGTTCCGCATACATAAAAATACCATGAGTAACTCTAAATAAAGTATATGTTTAGCGGATGGAAGGGACATCAAAAGCAATAAACTAAAGTCTAAACCATGCATGATCGTTGTTCCTGCTATAATTCTTAGACAGCATAATTATGAAAAAGAAAACAGTACCTCAAACCTGCAGAACATTTAGAGTTATACAAAAAAACATACATGTAATACCAAAGTGCCTCGTCACCACGAGGCACGAGCTATTTCTTCAAATTTCAGCTCATATTGATGAACACTCACGGTGAGGGTGTCTATCTCAGACTGGAGCTTATTCTTGAAATCCTTTAATCGATTAATCACCATCTCAACTGTAATAGCATCTTCCTCTCTAAGCACACTATTCTCGTCTTTTAGTAGTCGATCAGTTGTGGTTCTAAATGAGACAATCTCCTTTTCTAAGCGAGTTAGCTCAAGTTTGGCTGCATTGAGTCTCTTGAACTCGGGTGTGTCTTGAACTGCTGCAAGTCCACGAAGATGGGTTAAGCGAGAAAGTAAAAAGCCAACCTTCAAGCCTAGTAACTCGAAGCTTCGAAGCGCCCTGTCCCAAGTCTTGAAATCATCATCTGATGTAGAAATCACACAGCTTTGAATTGCATTAGCTATGTGAACTGTTTCTATAATTATTCCGCTCGCTAATCCAGGACTAATACAGGGTAAGATATGCTCGTGTAAATATGATTTCTGAGATAGACAAAGCTCATAGTAGTTACGAAAGAGGTGACTTTCAGAAAGTTTCGAGTCTAAGGACATCCCGTTCACAATAACCGAGAAATTCTTAAAATCAACGAAATCTTTCCTAGAAGTGTCCTACAATAAGAGAAGAGATCATGATGATTAGTTATATGATAAAACAAAGGAATACATGATATAACTGGAAAGTACCAAGTCGGCATCTATTTCCCTCTTAATTGATTCAGTACTATCATTACTGCCAGTACTGATAAGATCTCCCTTGTACAATTCTTTAATTGTAGCTTCAATAGTTTCCAACACGCGCTCACCATATTTGCCAACTCTTACCCTGAATTAAGCCACTAATGAATTAACATGTCTTCTCACTAATTACAACATGCTTAATTAAGCCTATAGTATAATTAAACTTACTTGCTAAGGCCGTTAATCTCAAGAAGCTCCTTTTTAGTTCTTGGTACCTTTTCACTGATTTCCTTCAATATAGCATTTCTAAACACAACAAAGATATAGAAGGACAAGGTTTAAGCAACACAAACATACGCTACAAATAATAAAAAAACCAGAACTAACTACATATTCGACATACACCATCATTATCTAATTTATCTCTTGGCAATAATGTTGTTTATGTCATTATTATAAGTTCTCTTTTAATGTTCATAATATAATTTTAAATCTATTCTTAAAGTGCAATTGACATAAGTGCATAAAAAGCTAACCCAAATATGTGGTGAGGCATGAACCCATCTCCAACTTCCTCAGCGAGATCACTTCGAAGCCTTTGTAATGCATTATACAGCTTTGTGAACCGATTCTAAAAGAACACATAAAAATTAAAAATAAAAGCATCAGCCCATGAATAATATATATACCATGCTATATTAAGCAAAAAGTTACATGAGGTAAAATACCCAGTCAACTTCACATTGAGGGCGAGAATTCATTCCTGATGTCAATGAACCTTTTACTGAAGTAAACTCAATTAACCTACTTTGTTTGGATGATTCAACAGATGAGGGAAACCTGTAAGAATCATGAACATCATCATGATTCCAAATATATAATGTGATGCAAGAAGCCATAAAGGTTAGGTAGATCTTATTATAGCAATTAAAGCTACAAGCAAATAGCAAAGCAAGTTAATCAAAATTCTGAAACAATTATAAATTAAAAAGACATTTTGAGTCCAATGACATCAATGTGTATATATATAGCTAGATGATAATTAAAAATACACCTACATAGTTTTTCAGCACGAATATATGGAAAGACATAGTGTGCAAGTGCATGGTATACAGTGATCTGTATGACTGGATGAAATTATATTATGGGGAACTGAAAAATGCAAAAAGAGGAGCTAGCCTCCAAGCACGGTTCTTAAAAAACAGCCTTCACAGCTTTTTTCTACACCGTATGGTGTGAAAGAAATAATAGGGTTTTTTCAGCTGCAACTAAAACCGTTGATCAAATTAATGAAAAAGTAAAATTTGCGGTTTATGCATCGTGCAAGGTGTGGGAACTTTGTAAACAACAGGTTGAATAGAGTGCTTTCCAATAACTAGTGCATCACTAACAATCTTGATGAGTAATTAGGGTTTACCTTGTTATTAGTCTAATAGTTTACAAACATTGTAAAAAATTTGAAGTTATTATGAAATGAAAAACTGCAGAAAGAAATAAAAAATTGACTGTACATCGGAATATTGTGGAGGAATGAGTTGTACTGCTTCAGCACAAATGTCTCGGCCTGCTATGATGGTGGTCCGAAGGGATCTTCTCTCCGGTGCGGCTGGGCTTGTTGGAAATCGGAAACCAAAATGTGACAAAAAAAAATGGGATACGAATTGCTTACACAATGCTCTTTAACCAGCGGGAAAAAGAATTTAAGATTTAGAAAAAAAAAAAAGGAAAAGGAAAAAAAATTCTTACAAAATAACTTTTATCATATATTTATCTATATTTTGATATTTCTCTAAATTAAAATTATAAAAGATATGTCATAATATATATTTATTTTGTCTAACTTTATTTATTCGCCTTATATATGTATAAAATTAGAAGAAGAATATTTATTAAATATTCACTTTATAAAATTGTCATTATTCAATAAATATAAAGTTATTTATTTATTTATTATACTATCCATTTTTAACTAATAAATGTCCAAAAAATGACTAATTAATAATAAAGTTATTACTTTATTTATGACACTATATCTTTTTAATTAATTGTTGGGGAAATGGAAAGTGTATAAAAAACAAACAATATTAAAATTTGTTTTTGATGATTTATTAGAAGCATTTAGTGCTTGTTTGGAAGTGTATTTTTTTTAAAGCACTTAAAATTGCTTCTAGATGTTTAAAAGTGTTTTACACCTTTAAAAACACTTCTATAAAAAGTATCAAATATGTGCTTTTTCAAAAAAGCACTTAAAGTGATTCTGGATTTCAAAATTATTTTTTGATAATTTTTTCAAAAATTAATTTTTATTCTAAAAACGTTTTTTTCTCTAAAATAAGCACTTCCAAACGGACCCTTAGTCACATATAATCAAAATATTTGTTAAAATATTAAAATATATGTTTGGAATGTAAAATCATTTTAAGTATTTCTTTTTAAATTATATATCTCTATTTTTTTAAATTCAAAGATCTAAAATAATTTTAAGAATTTAGAAATACTTTAAATATTATTATTATTTTAAAAATAATCTTCAACGGCGTTTTAATATATTCTTTTAGAAATTTAGACAAATAAATCTATCTTGAAGGAATAATATTAAAAAACTATTCTAATTGAATACTTTTTATTTTCTAAATCTTAAACTTAAAAAATTATTTTATTTGGTTTAAATCACTTATTTCTTAAGGGTCATTGTCCAGCGACATATATACATTTGACAAATTAAAAAAAAAAAGAGTGACATATACAACGTCTTTATTCTCATCAAATATCGTGCATCTTTTAGTAATCCTGAAAATAGTTTTTATTTCAAAAGATAAAATTACCATCTTATAAAAAAATTTAAGGCATAATCTTACTACCAAAAACATGTACAATCAAAACATTTTATGCTCATTGAAAATCTAAAAAACTAAAAACTATTTTTACATCTCCAACAAATTCATAAATTTTGAACCACAATCAAAGACAAAAACAAGATCAAGCAGTTCAAATAATGCAAATAAAGGTAAATTCTATGACTATTACCGTATTATACTACAGTTTTTGTATTTGTAAAAAGAGTAATTGTTTATAGTAGTGTGTGAGATTTTATACGGATTATAATTAGGTTGCATGTTTAATTTATGTAGAGATAGTTTTCCACTATATGAATTAAGAATAAGAGTCCCTGATCTTTCTGATCGGGTACCAGTAACAAGCATGCAACAATGTGTGTAAATATCATATAAACACCTAGAGGTGAATTATGAGATTCTTAATCGCATAATAGTATGTTTTGAGTTTTCACCTAGGTGGGTGAAACCTTAATGGAACATTGATAAATAGTGAATGAATAGTGAGTGCGACTGTGATGGGAGGGATTTGTTGTTTACCATTTTTGCGTGTCTGAACATCCCTTCCCTCCATTATTTTGAAGGATTGAAACCCAAGATATGGTCTTAGATGGGGGAAGAGAGGGGAAGTGAATAGGATTTGTACAAACAAAAAATACAATGAGAATGGACATGCATTACTAGTTTGTGCTTTCTGTCTTCAATAGAATTATCCTCAAACTAATTTGACTGTTCGGGTGTCATCGAGAAGAAACCTTTCCTTTAGAGACTAACAATTCAATTGCAATTACATGTATCCATACTTTAAGCCTTCAAACACCGACATACAATATATTTGGCATCTCATTGTTGTATCAAGCACTGAAATGGCCAATCTACCTAACTTGAAGAGTTATGATTGTGTGCTATGAGTATTTGTAAATATTTATATATAAAAAGAAGGAGTTACTGATGAGTTTCCTTAATTTTGATTAGGTTTACTATTTAAAGTCGGATATACATAAATCGTAATTTATCATACAATTTAGTGATTTAACATATTCCACTTCTACACTGCATTCAAGTTAAGTTACCTTTGTTTTTGTTACACTTACGTATATATGGAAACCCATCATAAGACTAAGTAGATAGTAATAGGAAAATTAACAACCTACTTCACTGAATCAATAAATACATTTCTCGAAAAGTCAAAATCATACCAAAAGTAAACAGATCGCCTTTGATGGTAGGCTTATTGCTATTTTTTTGGCAATAATGTTGTTTATATCATTTTTATGAGTCTATTTTCAATTTTCATAATAAAATTTTAAATACTCTTATGAAGTAATTGACATAAGTGCATAAAAACTAACCAAATATTTGGTGTGGCAAATCCATATCTACACCTTCATTAGTGAGATCGCCTTGAAGTTTTTGTAATGCAATATAAAATTTTGTTAATAGATTCTAAAAGGAAACATAAAGAAAACAATAAGAGTAGTCTATGAATATTGGTTGTATGATACAATATTTAAAAAAAAGTTACATGTGGTAAAACACAAATCCAACTTCAGATTGGCGTTGATAATCCATTCTTCATGTCAATGAACCTTTCGCTAAAGTAACCTTAAACATACTTTGTTTAGATGACACAAAATATTAGGGAAACATGTACCAATATTGTTTACAAGGTGCCTTTTTCTAAATAAACAAATTAGTGTTTTAATGTGACCAATTATTTACATCCTTTTGAAGCACTTTTGCATTCACCTTTTACATCTCTTATCATGTTATGTATAGCTCTTGATATTTTCTATTATCATTAGAAAGCATTTATCTAACAACTCTTGTGTAGGAAGAATGCACTTTTAAAGCCTTGATTATATCCTAAGTGTTCATTCCTTCTCAACTCAAGAAACGGTAGGACATTTTTCCTAAGTAGAAACGAGAATACTGTTTTCTCCCCAATTACACTCATAACTATCCCGACAACATGGTTACATCCTTACCGAATTTCTCGCAAAACGACATACTTATTTAGACAAAAAGTGACATAATTTTTTCAGCCAATGTGGTCGTTCGTGATCATTTAATACGCAACGGAAAAATACTACATCCAAAAAAACGATATTGTTATCCATGATAAACGTCCTATTTTTTCTTGAAAAAAAAGAGGATCCAAATTCAACCACCAAAGGTTTCATCCATTGATATATATATATATATATATATATATATATATATATATATATATATATATATATATAAAGGGGGTATAAAGAGGGATCGAAATCTGTTTTTAGCAAAAATATGTCACAAGGAACGGTCCATATTGTTCAATTACTTAAAAACTTAAAAACTTAAAAAATACCAAATATACCCCTAATATATATAAGCTATTAAAAATAGAAATTATAAAAATAACACACAACTCTCTCTCACACATTTATGACTTTTTTTATCTTTTAACTAAATAACACGCCCAAAAGCCTAATCTGTTCCAGTAAAATAACTCTCTCTCCTCAATTCACTGGTAAAGAGCTCATTAAAGGTCGTGAAAAGCACATGCTACTTCATCGTCGATACCACAATCCTCACCTCTCTCAACACCTAGCTCTGAATGTGAAGAGCTCGAACTCCTATGCCGTGAAAAGCACAAGCCACTTCACCGTCAACACCGCCTATGTTGTAGATCTCACCCTTAGGCCGCTTACGCCTAGTTAAAACTCTAGGCGTTTTTTCCTAGCTCCTTAGTCACCGTAGAATAGGCGCCTAGCCCATCTAGGCATCGATTAATGGCAAAGAATGTCGCCTAAGCGCCGATTAATGGCAAAACATGCCAGCATAGGCCTTCTTGTTATTTTTCTTATTCTCGAGAATTCTTTATCTGATATTATAACTTAATATTTAGTATTTTTTTATATTTACTATAGTCTTATTAGATGACATTTATGACTTAAATGTTTGAAATTACTATAATTACTACATATATATTACCTACGTATACAAAATTACACAACGGGATTCAAAACCGTATAATTCCGCCTACGGCCCCGTATAATCCTACCTAGGCGCTAGGCCCTGGTCGACCGCTTAGGCCGCGAAACCGAGATCTATAGCATAGGACACTACACTTCCGACTTATCCTCATCTTCCAATTTATCCTCTCATCACCTCGCCGTTCCAGCCTCGCTTAATAATGCTCTGTGACTGTCACCTCTCGATTCAACATCTCCCCGTTTATGAGTTTTTTCCGTATTGCTGACATGGGGTTTAAGGGTTTATATGGTGATAAGGTATATGGATTAGAGTTAGTGTCTTGGAGTAGTTTGAATTCGCCGATTCTGAAGAGCTCTGAATTTTCACATCTCTGTTCTAGCCTCCCTACGCGCCGATTTTGAAGAGATCCGGTGAAATGCGCTTCTATTAATAATCACCTCGAGAAATTGATAAGTTTATCTACTTTTTTCTTTCATTTCATCCATGATCCAATAGATTGGCACTGTAATCGTATCACAATGCAATAATGATTGTATATTAATGTGTTTGAGGATGTGAT
Source organism: Nemophila menziesii (assembly GCA_029959085.1). Lineage (NCBI taxonomy): Eukaryota > Viridiplantae > Streptophyta > Magnoliopsida > Boraginales > Hydrophyllaceae > Nemophila > Nemophila menziesii. Next base: position 19,687,254 of record JARWIR010000007.1, on the reverse strand, counting down.
TATTGCAAGATTGAACAACATTTCTGTTCATACAAAATTTTAAGGTAAGAGGTTAGTATCTCACTAGAGGTGTTCGTTTAATGGCCCCAAATAAAAATTTGATGGTGGTGGGACCACTGTTATACAAGCTCTAGAGCAGAATATACTATAATTGAAAATCATAATATCATGTTCTCATGTATTATTTTTATAGTAAACAAGTAAGTTGTCTAGGGAAACACTTGAGTTTCAGTTTCTGTTGGAGCTGCTTCAAGTGGTTCTTCATTGGTGTAGGGGATTTATGTAGATTCGACAATTTTCCCAGCTTTCATTTGCTGTTATAATCATTCTATTTTCTCTTACGCAGAGTAAATAAAAAATAGGAATTAACAGGATATCATTTGCTCAGGTTCTAGTTCGACTTCAGTCCAACTTACTTTGGATGTGAACTAATCTGCCCTTACATAGTCAATTGATCAGTTCTTTTCAGAGTTATCATATCATGGGGTTCCTTTGGCCTTTTGTTTCAGGGAAATCCAGCAATTGGTACCCATCTGATCTTGGCAACAATGATTTCAAAGGTCTTTATGAATATAAGTTGGATTAGTTTCGTCATTTCACTGTCAATTTCTTCACCTTTTTTAGCTTCATATATTGTATTTCATTTCTAGGTCTTCATGGCCATCTCTCTTATCTTAGGCGATGGACTATACAATTTAATTAAAACCATATCAATAACTATTAAAGCAATGTATAGAGGTAGCACAAGAAAATCTTCACTGAACATGTAGGTGAGATTTCATAATTTATGCTTTTCGTGCAATGAGGTAATTTATATATATTTTTATTTACGATAGATATTGAATATGCTAAATTGATACTTGCGGAAAGAAAAAGAGACGAAGTTTTTTTCAAAGATAGAATCCCAAACTGGATACATGAGATCATATCTAATTCCTTGAATAACACTCGAGATTAATCTCAGAATATCATTATAGATTGAGGTATATCGCTAGATATACAAGTTGGCACTAAAAAGTTATAAACTTCCAATTTCATACAAAAGGAAGGAAAACCCATAAAAAATTCATCTAATCAAAGGACTAGGGAAGGTCTAAATAGCTCTCTATTGTATAGCCTAAAGATACAAATCCAAAAGGCCTTAGAAACACATTGCAGATAGTCATTATACATAAGGATTCAAATGTCCCTTAAACAGCTAAATGTCCATATAGAACAAAATCTCTTACCCTTTTACCCTTTATTTTAAGATGTTAAAGTCAATGATATATACACAGAGAGAGAAGAAGGCTCATAGTTGAGTAAGGAACAGAGCTATCGATATGAAACCATAGAACAATAGTTTGCAATTTTTATCTTTTCAACGCAATAACCTTGTTGGAGCTCATTTTTATTCTCAAGAGTTTCCTTCCATAAGCAATGCACGCATTAGCCGTCAATTAGAAATGGTATTGAATTGATGATCAGGTGTTATCCCACATAGAGTGTAATGATTAATGTGATAGAGAAAATACGTGAATCCAAGGCCATGTGGAAGACCAAGAATGATAATCTTTCCTTATTATATGCTATGTCACCGTTAGCTTAGGATCTATATATAGATCCATATGAATACAAGATAAATCATCCAGAATTATCTGTTGTCTTTAATTTATAGTTTATAGTTTATTTAGTCTATTCCAGTAAAGTCAATAGTACACCATCGCATTATCTTTTGTACATAAATGATCCATCAATAAAATATGTGTGTTCATCCAAATTCATTACAAATTTAACGTTTTCATTGAGTTTCCATGGCGATGGTACTCGACTCAAGTTGATGGATGAGGCCCAGAAGAAATTTCAAGATGAGACAACCCTAAAATTCACATCATTTGATGGCAAACTCACAACCCTAGAAGATACAATTGGAAAATTAGAAAATACAATGGAAAAATATTGGAAAGTACTCAAAAATATTTCTGATCAAATGAATGTGACGGATCCACAAGTCAATTTAGTTTATCTGCAAAAAAGTTAATGTTCATCAACAAACTGTACTTCATCGGATGTTTTTCCACAATTAGATCCTTGTTCAGCAACAAATATCTATTCTATACTGGCGCCTGAATTTGTACATAGCCCTCACATTACTTTGGAGAATATAGATGTTGTAGTAACTCTTGATCAAAGGAATGAACAATCATTCATAGATGAAGGCACAATTTATTTCAGGATCCCAGAGATAAAGAAATCTAGCAACTATATGAAAGAAATGTTGGAAAACATAATTTTCAAAAGTTATGATGGATATGGAGATCGATAATATAAAACCGTTCATTCTTCAAAAAAAAATTGGGTACAGTAATTTCTTTGTTCCACTTTTTCTTCTTTTGTACGATAAAATTTGGATCGGGTATGTAAACATTTATTGACTTGAACCTTGAGGACAAGGTTCTTTCTGAAGGAGATGGTGATGTGATGATAAATGTGGTAGGAAAAATACGTGGAAGTAGAGAAAATACGTGAAAACCGAAAAAGAATCCAAATCTATGTGGAAGCCTAAAAATGATAAACGTTCTTTCTTAGGTTAGGATCTATATATAGATCTATATGAGACAAGATAAATCATCCAGAAATAATTGTTGTCTTTACTTTATAGTTTATATTTTTTTTGTCTATCCAATAAAGTCAATTATATATTATCGCATTATCTTTTGTATATTAATGATCTATTATTAAAATATATGTGTTCATTCAAATTCATTACATAAAGATGTTTAGAGGAATGAGAGGGTTACTTTTAGTATAAAATAAGATTGGTGGGCAATGTGATACATACTTACCGAGATGGGGTCAATAGATGATCAAGAACCAGCCTAAGTTGGTGGCTTCCATTACACAAAGAAAGAGTGCTCGTCTAAGATCTATCCAGGTGATAGAGTCTACATCATAATTTGTGATAGAAGGAATCTGGGTTCGCGTGACCCGTATCTAAAAAAGGTGATAGAGTCTACATCATAATTTGTGATAGAAGGAATCTGGGTTCGCGTGACCCGTATCTAATTTTTAAGTAAAACTTAACCTAATTATTGTGAATATTAAAGGAATTTCAGGTCCTGCACTCTCTAGGAAAAGAAAGTTTTGATAATAACATGCTTTATAAAATATGGAAAAAATATTGTATGTAATATCAGTAAAGAAGCTGCTTTGGCAAGGAAAATGGTAGAGACAAATGTGTGATGAGATATATAGATAAAACGTGTTCACGGTCGCACCAACAGAAGAATTATAGTAAGAAAATTATATTAAATAATCTGCAGTATTTATTAGCTATAATAAAAACGTGAGTTTATGAACATAAACAATCCTTGACGTAATCCTTGAAGTTATAAGCTATATAGATAATATCTATAACCATACATTTTATTAGCAAATACAAATATTTGATATCATATACCCCGAGCATGGTAGAATATATCATCGATCAATGGTAACATGTTTTATACTCAGAAAAGCTCGGTTTTCCACTGAATCATAATCTCTAATCTAAGCATATTATGAAACTCAACTCCATTGGCGTCAGTAAACTCTCTCAGTGAAAGCAAAACTTAACATTTTAAAGACAAAGGATTCTAATTGCATTTAAACAATAAACACTTATCTTAACAAAAAGGAAGAAGGTCACATTCTCAAAGGTTATATTACCAGGCAACAACTTAAACCTTGTTTTAACACAAAGATATGTTAATCTAACAGAAACTAAATAATTGAAAAAAAAAAATTAAAACTAGAATTGGTGGGGTGTGCCAGGCCAAGGCAATAGTGCAACACCAAGGCGACACTCGAGAACCCAAGTAGCAAGCTACCTTGATGGGCTCTCCCCCTCAAAAAATAAATTTAATATCGTGTGGACCGATGGTCCACATATCAGATATTAAACTGATAAGAACAGATACTACACTTGATCTTAGCCAAAAGGCCGAGAAAGGTATGCTTAATTCATTCTTCAACCACCTACTTTATTACTCACCTTCTATTTACTTCCCTTGTATCATCTTCGATGTGGGATGTGATATACAAAAAGAATTCAACAACCAACACCTTCATTCAAATTTTCATAAGTAACAATTAGCCAACATTAATGGGATCATATATATGTCAATGCTGATTCAATCTCCTCCAAGTGACAGAAATTCGCTCTCAGGTTTTAATTTTTCCAAAATTGGTGGATTCCTAAGACAATTCTGTTCTCGCATTCATAATACTATTACTGCAAAATATTGGTTGCTATATGATATAACAACTTTTCCTATATTCCCTGCAATAATTTTTTAATTACTATATTTTCTATATTACTTTACGAAAATGCTCCCCGCTAAAGCTTCTGGACAAGCTTCGAGGTTATTCAAACGATTGAATCTACAAGAGATGAGCTTACATGCCAATATATAAACCATAGAAAAGGCTTAAGGAACGTTTCAATGATATACCTTGTTTGGATGAGCTCCATGCATTGGGCTTTTGAAGGATAAGAAGATTTCAATGTGGAAGCTGCTAATTGTTGCACTAGCCAAAGGTTTCAGCTCCAGTCCTGCTGCTGCAATGATTAAAAAGAATGCTGGTTTAATGGTGAGCATCTACTAAATTTCTTATTTCGAAATATTGATAGTAATCAATAATAACGCCAAATCTTCTAAGTTTACCTTATGTGTAATTCACTGTTTTTAGTGCAACCTGTCTAACCATTGCGTAGTTGTATCTTTCATATCAATACTATGTTTCTCTTGAAGTACATCTGCCACAAAGTATGATCTTTTAATTCTACAAGTGTTCAGATATCAATCATTATAGAGTAATGAACCATACAGTTGCGTAGAGCAATGACTAACTTTGCTAAACATCTCTTTAGTCTTTACTTAATTAATTTTCCCGTTTCTCCATTATGTAAGACGAGCTGATGTATGCTCCGCTCCCCCTTATACAGTTGAGATGATACGTGGTCCACCCCTCTTCTTACTTCCACAATCCCATCAATCCATTAGCTAAAAATAATGCATGTTACAAATATGGATTTAGTCGGGCTAAAGTTTATGTCTCATAATTTGTTGATCAAATAATTGATGTATGTGAATTATCCTTTTGGTCTGGTTCTGGGGTTTTGAACAGGATTCGTATCATGTTTATAGTAGTACCTTTTTAACTTATTTCAACGTTCAGAGTCATTTTTTCGACCTTCGGCATTTTAAGGTGTTTTTATTCAAAAGAATGAGCAATGATGCAATTGATCACGGTCATTATAGGATAAGAGCCATGATATGCAAGGGGGCATATGAAAGCTAGTGTGAAAAGACGTCGACATAGACGAAATATTCTGCCGGATTGTGGCAGATCCGCATCAGCCAAGTTAGGGGAGAGCATGGGTCGGTTTTACCCGGTTTTAACGTTAAGGTAAACCAAGAGTAATATATTTCGGTTTAAGGAATTGCTAAGGTAACCCAAGGGTAGGGTAAAAAAAAGTTTACCTTCGGGTTAATTCGGTTTACCCTTCGGTTACCCTCGGTTTACCCTCGTTAGTCAAGATTAGTCAAACTCTTTTTTAACGCATGAAAAAATTGAATAAATGAGAAATTTGAAAACACTTATATCATTATACTTCGAAAGATTAAAGATACAATCTTGACATTAGAACCAAAAACTCGTGAATCGAATATTTCGAAATAAATTATGCATGTTTGGAATATTCGAGAAGACAAATGAAATGACTTTTCAAATATACATGTTTTGTATTTTTATTATTTACACGGTTTTTCGGTTTGGGTAACCCCAACCCAACAGCTTGGGTAATATATAGGTAAAATACATGGACCCAAAAAATCATAAGGTAACCCGATGGGTAAAGTTGGCCAAGGTAAAATTAACATGTATTTTGAATCGGTTTGGTTAAAATTAACACAATTTTTCGGTTTTGTTAAAATTTTGCTCACCCCTAAGCCAAGTAACCTCTGTCCATGAAAACGCATTTTTGACTTATTTGGGTGTTTGAAAAAAAGAAAAGAAAGACTTTTTTTTTTGGACGGGAAAAAGAAAAGAAAGACTTATTTGGGTGTGAATTGAGTTTGGTCAACGATTTATTCGTAGGATTGACCAAAGACGTTTTTAGTGTTTTGTGTCATTACTCATTAAACTATCCCATCTTGCACATTAGTTTATCTTAAGATCCTAAAGTCTCTATGGATTAAAGGAGATAAGGAAAAGAAGCCATCTCCAAGCCAAGTTTGGTAACACCTCCCCTTTCATGTCTTTCAATTATGTAACTAACTTTTTTATTTTATTTCTCTATGTATTTACTCAATACTTTGGATACTCTTGATGAACTTTAATTGATTGTGAGCTCTTGATGGTGAGATTGGAAGGATTATATTGTGTGTAGAATATTAACATGTACAAAAATACAATTTATCACATATACTATGTAATAGATTGTTCTAATATTTGAATTATTTTCGAAAGAGGGGTTTGAATGTAGATATTATTTATAGAGTAATGATATATACCATCCAAAATCATACCACCCATGACGTGGCGTGAATTGGTTGGTAATAAATCCTATAATTTCAACGAACTTAATAATTTATTTCTCTAAATTTGATTACTCAATTTCAAATAATTTTTATTGAATAAATATATGACGTTAAGTCATTCTAGGACATATTAGTAGACAAAATATATAACCAAATTTAATTGTTCTTTAATTTGGAAATGAAAAACTTTTTCTAGATCTTCCTAAATATATTTGTTTTTGCAGAATACAAATCTAGATAATTAAGTAGATAATTATGAAAGAATTTCGGAGTCTAGGTGGGGTATCCAGATCAAGAATTTTCTAGTTTACACGGCTATAACACAAAGGCGCAGCCACTAGCATTGCCGATGCATAAATTGTAGTTATTTAAACTATTAAAACCACTAGAAAAATAGCCTCTCAACATTGAAATAAAAGAGAGGCGAGAGAATAAGAAAAAAAGATAACTTAACAAATTACAATGGGAGAAAAAATTGGACCATTTGTTAATTTTGGTTTATACTAGCCAACGTTGTTCACTAGAAAAACTAATACGCGAACACATAAATTAAGAACATGCATAGTCCAAATAGTTCGGGTATGTTTCTTATTAGAACAAAAAAAAATAACAAAACATAATTTCGATGGCTTCTCCTAGGTTTGAACGAAAGCCTTAGAGTGTCGTGATAACCAACTACACCAAGAAATCATTGTTGAACATTTTTTCCGTCAGTCGAGTAATAGCCAAAGGAAATACCTACATAAGAAAAATTATATAACCTTCGAATTTAATAAATGATTAATAAATTAATCATTGATTTTGCATGGTCCAGGTTGAGCTATTAAAAACATTTGGATACTAATGGACCATCCATCTAAGCCCATTCACTTATTCCGAAGTAATTTCAGTTGAGAATTCTTAAGCATGCATGTATGTGAATATGAATGCTCAAGTATATTCATGTCCCAAGCATGTACATTAGTTAATTAAACCTGCTTCTAATCCCATAGTCCATCTTATAAAAAACATTCTCCAAACAATAAACTGTATTTGAAACCTAGCTCAAAGGATAGATATTCAACTACCTAGATTCTAACTAGATTTGGTCTTTTTACCTCTATCTTCGTTCGAAAAAAAAAAGAAAAAAAAAATTCTAACTAGAAATCATGGAAGTCAAAAATATTTTGAGTTTAGTAGTTCATTATGCAAACAAACTAAAAATTGTAACTTTGTTTATGTTCATAAGTAAAGCTCAACTCACACTTGCAAGGAATTACGTAAAAACGATGAACTAATTGAAACAAGGTGGATTTTGTTGATCTTTGATTCTAGCTACCACGGTATATGGATGATAGATAGAGGATGGATCAATCATTACTTTGTTTCAAATTACTTCCAAGGTGTCTCCTCTCATCTCCAATATATGAAATCTTTGAAAACTATTGGTTTTGCCTTTTATACTCCTAAAAAAAGCCAACAATCTCATTTTTTGTCTTTTTTTTGCATACTGTTGCTAGTAGTTGGGAAACCTATACCTTTCCCTGGACAAGAATTCCTTGCTCAAAAGGCGATCTCTACCTCTGATTGAGGAAGCGAGAAAGACTTTTTCGCAAAACCCTTCCTGCGCAACCGACCTTTTTTCAACAACTTTTAGAATACTCTTTCTCGCGTCATTTTCTACACGAGGTCATATCTAAATCCTTAAATCACACTCTAAATTAATCTCATAATAACATTATAAATAGAGGTGTATCGCTAGATGTACAAATTAAGACTACAAAATTAAAGACAAAGTGAAGGAAAAGTAAGTGGAAATGTCATCTAGTCAGGGTTTGGGAAGGTCTCAACAACTTTTAAAATACTCTTTCTTTCTCGTGTCATTTTCTACACGAGGTCATATCTAATTACTCAAATCACACTCTACATTAATATCATTAGAACATTATAAATAGAGGTGTATCGCCAGATGTACAAATTGAGACTGCAAAATTAAAGACAAAATAAAGGAAAAATCCATGGAAATCTCATCTAATCAGGGTTGGAAAGGTCTAAAAAATTGCTCTATATTGTAGGACCATCAATTTGATAAGAGATATAAATCTAAAAAATTGCTCTCTTTTATTATACACAAGGATTTGAATATCCCCTTCATTTGATTGGCTTCGCCCGGGTTCGAACCGGAGACCTTCAGTGTGTTAGACTGACGTGATAACCAACTACATCACGAAACCTATGTTAAACTCTATTATCATCACTCCCATAGTAATCACAAAAAGTACCTACATAAGCAATAAAATATAACTGTAGAATTGAAGGAGTAATTGTTAAATTAACCGTCAATTTCCCTGGATGTCTAATTAAACCATTTAAAAACTTCAGGGTTCAATGAACCAACAACCGAAACTTATTCACATATTCCCGAGTTAATCTTCAACCGAGAAATCACATTCTTAAGCATACCCAATATGAGAATAAGAAAGCTCAAGTATATTCATTCGCCAACATGTACATTAGTTAATTAAACCCATTTCTAATCCTTTATTCCGTCTTCTGAATTAATCATAGACAAGCAATAACACACATAAGGTGGCCAATCGTATGAAAAAACACTCACTAAACAATAAAATGTATATAAAACCTAGGTCAAAGGACTATTATTCAACTATCTAGGTTCTAACTAGAAATCATGTAAATGTAGAGTATTTTGAGTTTAGATCGTTATGTAAACTAACTAAAAACTGTAATTTTGTTTATGTTCATAAGTAATGCTCAACTAATACTTGCAAGGAATTAAGTAAAAATGATGGACTAATAGCAATCGCATGGATGTTGTTGATGATGATTGATTCTTGTTGCCACGGTATATACATGGTAGATTGAGGATGGATTTTCCATACTTTTCTCCAATATATATATGAACCCTTTCAAAACTATTGGTTTTGCCTTTTATACTCCTTAGAAAGTGCCCTTTATCTCCTTTTTTGTGTACTATAGCTAGTAGCTAGCAACCTCTACCTCTCGCTGGACGAGCAATCCTTGCTCGCTAAGCAAAATCTGCCTCTCGTTGAAGCGAGCGAGATAGCCTTGTTCACTAAGCGAGTTCTACGCGTCGCTGGGCAAAGTATATTTTCTCAGCCACTTTGAAATTCTCTTTCTTTCTCATTATCTCTTTTTTCTCGTGTCGTTTTCTACATAAGGTCATATCTAATTCCTCAAATCAGCCTCTTCATTAATCTTAGAATATCATTATAAATAGAGGTGCATGTATCGGTAGATGCGTTTGGCGCTAAATACTAAAGACTTCCAATTTTAGACGAAATGAAGGATAAACCCGCAAAAAACTCGTCTAATCTAGACTTGGGAAGGTCTAACATAGCTCTCTATTGGAGAGCCATCAATATAATTAGAGATATAAATCCAAAGGGCATTGAAAACACATTGCATATAGTCATCATACACAAGGATTTAAATGTTCCCTTAAACAACTAAATATCCAAATATAACACAATCTCTTACCCTTTTAACCCATATTTTAAGGTGTTAAAAAGTTTATGATATATGCTCAAAGAAAGAAGGGGGCTCATAGAACGAGAGCTATAGAAATGAATCAATAGTACAAGAGTTTACGATATACATCTTTTCAACGCATTGAGCCTCGTTGGAGCTCATTTTTATTCTCAAGAGTTTCCTTCCATAAGCAATGCACACATTAGCCGTCAATTAAAAATGGTATTGAATTGATGATCAGATGCTATCCCACATCAAGAGGTTTAGAGGAAGGAGAGGGTTGATGTTAGAATAGAATTAGATCGGTGGGCAATAAGTTACATACTTACCTGGATGGGGTCAATAGATGATCAAGAAGATCTATGGCCTAGGTTGGTGACCTCCATTGCACAAAGGAGGGGTGCCTGCCTAAGATCTATCCAAGTGATAGAGTCTACATCATAATTTGTGGTAGAGGGGGCCTGCGTTCGCGCGGCCCCTACCACTAGGAGGTCAGCTTCAACAACCTCTTCCAAGGTAGCATGAAAAGCTTCGACTAACTAAACAACACATTAAAGTTTAGATGTAATAAATGGTTACAAACTTACAAACAAAAAGCATGAAAAAAACATGTATACCTGAACAGGAAGATCTGATATAAAACCAACTGTATCACTCAGAAGCACTTTCTTCCTAAAAGATGAAAAATCATTTAGTGGTGCTTATAGAGACCAAAAGAGAAAAAATTAAGATTTCCAATTTACAATACCCTGATGGCAGATCTACACTCCTTAACTTGGGATCCACTGTAGCAAATAATCTGCACAAAGGAGAAATATATATCAAAAGATAAATTTCAACCATGTCAGAATCTGAAAAACAACTCTTACCGATCATCACAGAAGAGGTAACTATCAGACAATTCACTAACTAATGTAGACTTCCCCTAAATAAAAAATTTATATTAAACATCTCCTTAAACCACACAAAACTGTAAATAAATTAATTGGTATGACAAAAGGTAAAATATATATATATATATATATATATATATATATATATATATACTAGGGAATGCCCCGTACCTGAAGGTACTTGGGCTAAAATTAATTTAATTTTTTTTAATAGATTGTATAAACTTCATAATTGAATTATAAATAAAAGAAGTGCAAATAATTCTATTATCTGTAAAAATTAGCGATTATTCTAAGACAACAAACTTGTATTAGAAAAAAATACTTAGAAATAAGAGTTTATATTATTTCACTTAAATTAACTAAAGTTTTTTGTTAACTATGTTTTATAACCATAAAAATGAAACTTACTGGTAGTTGCAATAGATATCATCCCATCTACAAATGGCACTATGGCGTTTCCGACCCTTAAAAGAAAACGGTGGTATGGAGGTAGGGGTGAAATTGGATTCAATATTTTTGATTTCTGATTTTCCCAATCTGAAAATTTCATTTTCGGAAGAGATGTTTAATGTTTAGAAATTCCAATTTTTTCAAAAATTTCAGATCAGTGGAAATACAAATTAATTTTTTCGAAATTTTTGATAAAGCCGAAATTGGAACTACAAACTTGCAGAAACTCTAGTACCTGCCCCGTACCTGAAGGTACTTTGACACAATTTAATTTATAAAATTTTACCCGAAAAAGAAGAATCAAAAATAACATAATAGATAGAATCATTTAAAATGCAAATTTGGATCTTATGTGAAAACGGAACAGATCAAAATGCAATAACTTCTCATGTAACATTAATGAAATTTCAGGAGCGCTCTTTGTTCAACCGAGCAATTGATTTAATAACCCAGGTTGCCCCTTTCAAGTTGTAATTTGAAGACACGTCCATCTTATAGTTAATAGCAGCAGCTCTATTATTAGAGTCTATACCAGCAGCTCCGTTATAATATTTCTTGCCAGCAGCTCCATCATAATTGTTCTTCGAAGAAGCAGCTCCATCATAGACTACAATTGCACGGCTAGTCCCTGAATGATCATCATTGAATTCTTTAGCTCCTCTCGCAAGGTTTGGATTGAAGTTAGCTCTGGAGCTGGAGGGAATAGCAGCAGCAGGTCTGGAATTTTCGAAAAGAACCAAATCAGTCCCAGAAGTCTTTGAAAAGGACAAATCAGTCCCAGACGGTTTCGAAAATGGCAAATCAACCCATGGAGTAGACGAAGAAATTCCAACAGCTCCTTGTATTAAATTCGCGGCCCCTAAATTACTGATAGCACCTGTACCCTTTGAAATAATTTTTTGCACAGTAGTCCATATTTGATTTTGTGAAATCAGCCGCCGCAATAATTTCCTCCCGATCATAGTACATACAGCGTTTAATATCATGACCAATAGCTTTACGATTAGCGCATTGCACGGGAAGTTTTTATACTCAATCTCAATCAAATAAGGTTTTCCGCTCAGCAAATCGAAATCAACATCACGCTTTAGTTCACGGGTTGTGTTTGGTTTTCCATAAGCTGTGTACTCAAGAGGCTTCATGTGAACTCTGCATATAATATTGGTCTTAGTGTGGGACAAATTCACATTTTATAACAGATTTTCATGACTTACTTATTGAAAATAGCTTCTAATGCAATTCTGAATGCACCCAAATCGAGACGCTCAGATGGAAATAAAGCCTACCAAGAAAAGCTTAATCAACTAAACGGCAAATCCATAAAAGATTAAATTACACTATTAAAGTTTGGGGCTTGTTTGTGCGCAAGTACCATATAATTAATCAATGATCATCCAAACACCAAAAAGACCAAATTGCTCACTCTAACATAAAAAGGCCATTCCCAGCACATCACTTCTCATACGAATAATATATGAATAATATACCTGTAAATAAGAGACACAGATTGTATCAGTTTCGGGTGAAATTTCGGATAAAATATCTTCCATTGCACGCACCATTATTCCACGATTAGCTGTATCTTCTTCTCCAAGTTGTCCAAGTGTGTAAGTTTTTCCAGTGCCAGTTTGTCCATATGCCATTATTGTTCCATTGTAACCATCTAGAACACTATAAAATAAATAAATATTGTTAATTTCAAATTTTATTAAAATGAAATGTTAAGTAAAACATGTACCTCAGCAACAGGCTTTGCCATAACTTCATATACGCGTTTCTGTGATGCAAACTCAGTCAGAACTTCATCAAACTCATATGTATCTGAATCCCACTTGTTTCTCCGTAGTTTCAACCTTTTCATCTACAAAAATTTAAGAGCTAGATTTTGTAATGTTTGTATATAAAAGGAACCAATGGTGCCAAGAAAAAAAAAAGGACCAATGGTGCAATTAAATACATTAGCTGGAGAATTTTGGTCATCTACATGATCTTGCAGTACTTTTAAAAGAAATAATCAATTTTTGAAGTTGTAGAGCAGATTCAAATGATCAAAACTGAGATATATAAGGAAGGGGTGTGTACTTTTGATGAAACTGATCTTTCATTTGAGTAGAGTCGATTCTTGAGAAGGTTTAGCCCTGTATAACACACAAAATTTACTAATCAGTCCCTATTGAATTCAAAAAGCTAAACAACACAAAAATCGACAACTAATCAAATTTTTAGGTATCTTAATGAGCTATCAAATATCACCAAATATATAGGATTAGTTGATTTATGGATCCTTAAGATATGAAAATTAGCTAAAGATACTCGTCTGTTTTGAATTGCAACAGAGTATAATAAGTATGAACAAAAATTACGTGAAATATATACTTTGTCTTCAAGTTTTTTAAAGTAATTAAAGTATACTTCAAGTTATATACATTTATATATCTATGTGTAGAATTGATCAAACTGTAAAAAGTAAAAAAGAATCATAACTTACCTAAAATATCATAATCATCACTATCGTCAATTAGATGATAATGAGCAACACATGAATCCTTCAATTGAGACAGTTATCATCATATGAGTATCAATTGAACAAAATTGCCAAAAGGAGATGGTCGTGGTGAATATATTGCCAAAATTGCACTATATACATTTGATCGAACAGTTTGAAGACGATGCTATTCTTCATAACTGAATCAACACCAAACGCGAATCAGTCTTTCATCATAACCAATTCAAAACAGGTGTTATCAATGGAGACCGGGATAGAAGAGGTTGTGAATCGTGGAGCTCTTCAAAATCGGCGCACAGCGAGGCTAGAACGGAGAGGTACGAATTAGAGGTTCTCAATCGACGAATTGAAACAGCTAGGGTAGTTGATTTGGAAATCGCCGGTTAACCTTGGAAATCCCCGGTGAGCTCTTCAACCTCTTTTAATCGTTCGTTCCGTGGTGTGATTTGGAAATCACCGATGCGCAGAATCACCAGTTAAGAATTGGTGAGGCAGTGAGCAGAATTGGAATGCTGCTAACCTTTTCCTCCGGAGCTGTAAATCGAAGGAGGTAGGTGAGAAGATGGGGTGGCGGTGAGGCAGAGAGGAGTGGTGTTGGCAGTGAGGAGGTTGGTGTCTCCGGCGTGTGAGGTAAGGCGTTGAATTTTGTGTTGATCAGAAAGAAAAATTTCATTTTTGGGCCGGATGTGTTTAGCAAATGAGAGAGAGAGAGAGATTGGAGTGTCTTTACCTTCTTTTTATTTTAGTATATATACCAAGGGTAGATTAGGAAGTCTAAAATTGTTTAAGTAACAGAACGATCTGGAGCGTCGGTTGTAACATATTTTTGGCTAAGAATCAATCCCGACCCTTCTTTATACCCCCTTAGAGATATATATATGGATATATATATATATATATATATATATTAGAAGAAACATACAGCATTTGTATAGCAGACAATAGCAACTGTAGGCATGCCTGCTCCATGTCTCCTACGTGCAGCACGTTGCACACCACGAGTTCGGCATACATCTTTAATTTCAGATAATAATTGAATTCGTCGATCCAAAATTCTGAAAATGCCCAGAACCATCAGTAGAGTCAATTTTATGAAGCAGCTCATTCAAATGCTCACGATCAGAGGTTTTGATTATCTCAAAGTCATAATCAGGGGATTGGGTAAGTGAGTTCATGATCGTGGTGCCACTTTGAAATTATTTCTTGCACGATGTGATTAGGTGTAAGAACTACATCAGATAGGACACTCTCAGTTTGAGGACATGTCTGATTCTCATTTCTCAGCCAACTTTCAATGAAATTTCGATCGTATTTCTGCAGATCCACATAAAATATTTCAAGAATTATTACTACTCTATAAAGGCTTCTGAAAACTTGGTGAAAGATTTTATGAAATAACATATATGAATATTGAGTAACTTCTATGAATTATAACGCTATTATACTCAGAAATGGAAAACATATAACACTACTTATCTCTACATCTTGATAAATAAATTAAAGATAGATTAATATGTTGATGATGAATATACCTGACCAGTAGGTGTCATAAGAACAGGATCATTCATGAGGTGTCCAGAGAGAGGACGGTAGAACACCTTTGGGATTCTTGGTTTAGATGAAGAGCTTGTTGCTTCATCACTTTGAGACTTGACTTCTAAGTTGAACTTCATTAAAGAACAGAGAATTTCCATGGCTGTATTGGATGATTCTAAGGTGTAATTATCTTTATTAGCTATACAATTAGCAATGTTTACAAACTCTTTCTTCAACGATTCCATTTCAGCAATGCTTTCGTTCTTTTTATCTTTCTTCATCAATTCTTCCAAGGTTCCAGTCTCGTTATTTATCTGGTCTTCACTCTTTTCGTCCATTCATTCTTTCTTTCTTTCTTTCTCTAGCAGCAACAATATTCACACGGTCCCACACTCTAATTGTGTGGTCCTTTGAAGCTGAGTAGAGCCTATTACCTCCTCCTACAATTAGAGTAGTTACATCATCACTGTGACCCTTTAGTGTTGCAATAAGCTCAGGACAATATATCTCAGAGCTGAATCTCCTCTGATTAAGTTCTATATCCACTTAACTCCTCTATCGGTCATTTGATTGAACGTCTTAAGTGCGATTGGGACTAATTATATAAAAACTAATTAATGAGTTTTGTCGCCTTCCATCGCCATTCGCCTTCAATCCTAATTAACATGATTCTTAAAATGAGCTCGGTTTTCCACTATATTCTATTCTAATCCTATGATTATCAACTACATTGGCATCATCAACTCTCAATGAAAGCACAAGTTAACATTTTAAAGACAGATTGTATATTTTGGTGCATATTGATTATAAATATGCCACAGGTCCACTAAAATAATAATAATAATAAACTGACTGGGCAACAACTTTATCACAGAGTTACATTAATTGTTAAATTTAACAGAAACTAAATAATTGAAAACAAAAAAAATTAAAACTAGAATTGGTGGGGTGTGCCGGGCCAAGGCAATAGTGCAACACCAAGGCGACACTCGAGAACCCAAGTAGCAAGCTACCTTGATGGGCTCTCCCCCTCAAAAAATAAATTTAATATCGCAGCAGACCGATGGCCCACATATCAGATATTAAACTGATAAGAACAGATACTACACTTGATCTTAGCCAAAAGGCCGAGAAAGGTATGCTTAATTCATTCTTCAACCACCTACTTTATTACTCACCTTCTATTTACTTCCCTTGTATCATGTTCGATGTGGGATGTGATATACAAAAAGAATTCAACAACCAACACCTTCATTCATATTTTCATAAGTAACAACTAGCCAACATCATATATATGTCAATGCTGGTGAAATTCTTTTCTGGTTCAATCTTATGTAACTCCTCCAATTGACGGAAATTCTCTCTCAGGTTTTAATTATTCCTAAATTGGAGGATCTGTAAGACAATTCTGTTCTAGGAAACACCTTTCGCGTTCATAATATATTACTGCAAAATATTGGCTTCTATATTATTTAGCAACTTTTTAGATTTTCACTGCGATAAGAGTTTAATTACTATATTTTCGATATTACTTTACGAATATACCCACTAAAGCTCCTGGACGAGCTTCGAGGGTATTCAAGGATTGAATCTATAAGAGATGAGCTTGAATGCTAATAAACCACAGAAAAGGCTCAAGGAACGTTTCGAATATATACCTTCTTTGGATGAGCTCCATAAACTGGGGTTTTAAGGTTTAAGAGCTGATATAATTTTTGTAGATGCAGAATAGGATAAGAAGGTTTCAATGTTGAAGCTGCTAATTGTTGCACTAGCCAAATTTCAAAAAGCGTTGATCCCCGAACTTCTATATATTTCAAGCCCCCTCAATTTAGCTTTTGGATCCACCCTTGAATATAGCATTCAATCAAAAAGCTTACGAGTCCCCCGACAAGTCCATGTAACAAAAATACAACCTAATGTCTAAACGGCTTTAACTCATACTTATGACATAACATACTGCTCAAAAAAACTCACGAGGGTCCGAAAGTTAAAGCCCCTCAATAGTGTTCCTAAATAGTAAATACAACAAACCTTCACTAAACGTTTATGAGTATGAGTATAAGAAAGTCCTATAAATATTCCTCATTCAGAAGAAAAATGTACATACACTATGCACATGAGCAATCTGTCATAAATAGAATTGTCATCAAACTAATTTGATCGTTAGTGTGTCATACAAAGAATCCCTCTCTTTGGTAACTAACCTCAAACATACAATACTCAAATCCCGGTATATTTGATCATTCATTGTTCTATCCAGCATTAAAATAGCCAATCTACTTTAAAGGTGTGTGTTTTTTGCTATATGAATATTTTGTAACAATTGGTATTTAAAAGAACGAAATATTGATGAGTTTTCTTAAGTTTGAGTAGATTAGTAAAGGGTCCATTATTGAGTTAATATTACAAAATTTGAAAAGCAATAATCAAAAAATTTAAAGAAAAACAATAATTATACAATAAGATGAGAATAATAAGTTACTAAAGATCCTCCTAACCATGAACCCTGTTTCCAGGAGTGGACCATGAGGAGGGAAGCTTTCTTCCTCCATCATTAACCTTTGAATTCAACGCAATAATCTCTTCTTCACTGTACAATTCATTGATAATCTCTTGATCTTCATCTATCAAATCATCAAAATAACTTCTTTCGTTACTATGAGTAGTAACCTCTGCCTCTGCAATTTGATTCTTCTTTTTCACCACCCTTTTCTTTGTGCGTGTAGTTCTCTCAATTAATAAATCATCGTCTATGAAGTCTTCATCTGTGAAATTCTCGGCATCTCTTCTCCTCTTTATGGATTCAGTACTATCATTACTACCACTACTCGTACCATCTCCCTTGCGAAATTCTCTAATTGTAGCTTCAATAGTTTCCAGAATGCGATCACCATATTTGTTAACTTTTACCCTAAATAAATCCAAGTGGTGCATTAAAGTGTCTGTTGTCTGACTAATAAATCAAAAAGAATACGTAAATTTCAAACTTACTTGCCAAGGCCAGTAATCATAAGAAGCTCCACTTTAGTTCTAGGTATTATTTTGATGATTTGTTGCAATGTAATATTTCTAAACACAAGAAAGATACAAAAAAATATTAATATTTTATATAACGTTGATAACAGAGTTCTAAATCTACTCTAAATTCTGATTGAAATAAGTGTATGAAAACTAACCCAAATATGTGGTACGCACAAACCCCTTCTCCACCTTCTTTAGCAAGATCAGTTCGAAGCTTTCGTAATGTAGTATACATCTTTGCTGACAGATTCTAACAATAAGAGCACAGAATCAGTCAGTTCATGAAGATACTATATGAAGCAAAAGAGTTACATACCAAATCAGCTTCAGATTGAGGTTGAGAATCCCCTTGTGGAGCAGGAATATTTGCCTTTCCTGATGTTAATGAACCTTTTGCTGGAGTAAACTCGTATCTACTTTGTTTCATTGCCTTATCAGATGAGGGGAACCTGTATAAATATCATTATATTATAAGCTAAATAATTATATGGAAAACCTATATTATGAATCAAAAACTACCTCAGTATAACACTCTTACTCCCAGAAAAAAGATTGTGTGCCTTGGATTCATTCACCTGAAATCACAATTTTTAAACATGAGCACCAAAATGCAGAGAAAGACAAAGAGAAACAATTCTCACTATACCTTCAAAACAGAAGAAACTGCTCCATAAACATCACTTTTCTTCACTTCTTCCCGAAGAATATCCTCTGTAACTAAATGGCGTAACACACGTGAAGCTTCAGCCTTGCCCAAGTGTTTTCCAGCTCCATGGAGACTCACTGATTCATGTCTATGTTTTTTTACCTATATTTTTTTTATTCTAATATTAGAAAGACTAAATAAAAACAAACTGATGCGAGCAAATAAAACATACAAATTGGCTCATGGAACCCCTAAAAACTTCCAAAACATGAGCAGATGAAAATTGTTGGCGCACAATCCTCACCAATTCAACCTGACAAGGAGTAATGTTTACGTTAAACCAGAAAGAATTTACAAAGCATTACACACGTGTACTAACCAATTGTTTAGCAATATCAGTTACATCTTTTTCAATGCAATTTTGATTCTTCGAACAATTATCACAGGTTTTACCACAATTAACCGCGTTAAATTTTTCCCCAAAATGTATAAGTTGTAGCAGACGTCTACAGTCAGCATCATTTTCCGCGTAACTCACCTGAAAATTACATTCACCAATATTTCTGGTTAATAAATTATTTCTTTTTTTACAGAAGAAAATTTGCATATACTAACCATTCTAAGAAGATTATCAGTGTTAGTCTCAAGAGCTCTCCCACAAGAAGTTGTATTAGATCGATTATATCCATTTGTAAATCCACTTTGTTCTCCAGCTCCTTGACTAATCATATGTTTCACCCGAATCTACAAGTAAAGAAAATTATAGCTCATGTATGACCAGACAGTAAAAGTAAATATATATAGTAACACTCACATAATCACTATAGTTGTAATATAAAATACAAGATGCAGGCTGACCATCCCTACCAGCACGACCACACTCCTGTAAAACATACAACATGCAAAATAAAATGTTAAAAAAAAAAAAAAAAATTGTTGGAAAAGTTTAATAAAATAGCTTACCTGATGGTAACCTTCAATGGATTTTGGAAGAGAGTGATGAATGACAAAGCGGACATCTGGTTTGTTGATACCTAAAACACTTTGTGTGTTAGTCTAGGGACTAATATTGCAATATTTGCATAGATGTGAATGAAATTTACCCATCCCAAACGCAATTGTAGCACATATAATGTTAACCTCATCTTTACTCCATTGTTTCTGAATTAACGCACGCTGAGCTGGTTCCATGCTCCCATGGTAAAAAGCTGCTTTATGATTCAATTCCTGACATCATTAAACAATCAGAAACATGACATCACTACTATTTCATGTCTAAAAATGAAAAGAGATGTACCTGTAACCTTTCTGCAACTTTTTCACAATCCATTCTTGACAAACAATATATAATCCCACTTTCACCATAGTATTTTCCTTTTATGAAAATGTCAATATCATCCACACATTTCTTAGTCTTGGGTACAACAGAGTATCTACAATATTTTAACAATGTTAACTCAACACAAAAATAGTCTTACTAATTACTATACTATATCACACTTACTCTAAGTTTGGACGGTTAAAACTTTGCCGAAAAACGATGCAATTAACTAAACCAAGAGCTTGTACCACATCTTCTTTAACACTTATAGTAGCAGTAGCTGTTAATGCAAGAACTGGTACTGTTGGGAACTTTTGTTTTAACAGCCCAAGTCCCTGAAGAAGTATGTTATATAGTTTAGTATTTAGTATCAAGTATATGTAACAGGTCAAAGAGTTTATAAAAAAGAACCTGATAATCTGGTCTAAAATCATGACCCCATTGACTAACACAATGAGCTTCATCAATTACAATCCTAGCAAGACATTTACGTGCATGTAAATTCTCCAACTGTCTTAGTAAAACATCGCTTCTGCAATATTTAATCCATATTATATGATACAGAAATGCATAAAATAAGTAAATTTAAATAAAATTCACTAACCTTGCAACTTTTTCTGGGGTGACATACAATAGCTTGTATTTGCAAGTATCTGAATTAAGCTCCCTAAGAATTTCTTGTTGCTCAGCCCACTCCAAATTTGCACTAAGATAAGCAGCATCTATATTTGCCTGTGGTAAAATTAACACATTAAGGGACCTTACAAAGAAAGAATAATAGAAAAAGGTACCTGAAGTAAATGCATTATCTGATCTTGGATAAGTGAGACTAAAGGAGATATAACCAACGTGATTCCCGGGCATATATAGGCAGGAAGCTATAACAAATCATAGAATATTCACAAATCAAAACTAGTGTAATATCAAACATATAACAAAACTGCTCACAAACTTTACACCTTACAAGTTAAAAGCATATATATATTAACTCTAACCTGATACGTCAAACTTTTTCCTCCACCAGTAGGCATTAAAACAAACACATCATGTCCACTCATTGTAGCGTTAATAATTTCCCTTTGGTTGGGGCGAAAGGCTCTATTCCCGAACAACTTGTGATTATTAGACTGAAAATGAGTAGATGAACAAAAATTCAGTAAAACTTTAGATTATGGTTCGTTTTTCGATACAATACACACATACACACCTCTAGCTCCTTTGTCCAAGGAAAGTCTCGACTACTCCATTTTCTTTCATTCGAACCATCGATATATTTTACATCAATATGCTTTGGAATATAGGGTTCTCTTTCCACACCATACATAGAAGAACCCGAAAAATCTGTGGAAGAAAAAGCCATTGATGATGTATTATTATTATTATTCCATCTATCAAAGCCTCCTTGTTCATTACATGCATTGAACTGCACATCTAATCTTGTGGCATTTATAGTTGAAGGGGTTTCATATTGAAACCTTGAAGGAGTAGCCATGGTTGATGAAAAATGTGACCTTTCTCTTTCATTATTCACTGATTCTGTACGTAAATACTGATCAAGTTGTTGTATTTGCTTATTCACCTCAAGCCTATTAATAAAACAAATAAAATCATTTTTATTCATTGGAAAGAAGCGCTAAATTAGCTATATATATACCTTTCTTTACGAAGAAACTCTATCTGTTCGGTATTTAATTCAGTAACATTATCAATAAGATCATTTGATATTGCAATTAACTTATCCTTCATCTCTTGTAAGTGAGTTGAAGCCTCTGAGCAAAGTCCTAGCTGTACATACATAAGATGTTTACTTTTACTGACTTTAATAATCAATATATCACACTAAATCATACCTTGGTACCATGGCTACAATGTAAAGACAGCTCTGGTGGCAAATTTGTTTCCGTGGGTCCCGCAAAATTGTTGCTACTAGCAACAGGAGTAATAGATGGAAACTTTGATAAAGATGGTTGAGGTGTATGAGTTTGATAATGTGTCATGACTATTTGATCCACATCAATATTCTGAACCAGATAAATAAATGAGTAAATACACGGAATATCGATTTCACATATATGAAAATAAGTTACCTCAAGTATTTCATCATCCTCAACAGCTTCTTGAAAAGTTCCATTAGACTCATTCATATTGTTTATATGCATTGGTTGGTTATTCGAAGCTCTATCTGTGGAATGTGAACTGAAAGTACTATTTACTGATGTACCCCTCTCGTACTGTCTATTTGTAACCATTCCAGGTTCAGCTACATTGTTATTATTTCCTCTAAAAGAAGAGTTTGTATACTTTCTAGAAGCTTCAACTTCAGTATTGCTTTCATTAAAGCTTTGATATGCTTGTAAAGGCCTCTGAAAATTGCTTGTCGTGTCAGATGTGTACTGACGAGTAGTTTGCCTAGTATCTTTAGATACCAAGGTATCAACATTTTGACCTAAAGGTGGAGTTTTTCCAACTTTTACATAGTTTCTAGAAGAAACTTTAAGGTTCGAAAGACACTGCCAAGCCTGTAAAATGTTACATTTTGAAACAATTAAAACAATATTCTTCGATATAAATAGATGATATTACAAGAAACTACTCGAATGTCTATCAATTACCTTTTCAACTTGTGAAGTGTTTCTTCTTATGTTCTGAACTTGACAAACCATTGATCTAGTAAGATAAGAAGAAGAAACGGTAAAGTTACTAAGATTTACATACATGGTATAATGATCTACGAAGAGAATATATATTGAAATGTGCACATACCTAGAAGTATTCATCCCTTCAGTACGAGGTTTATGAGCTGGCAGGGAATAGATAATGTTTGAACTTAAAAATTTATCCTGGTTCGAAAAGTTATTATGTGCATTGGCATGTTGGGCCCAATTTACTTTAGGTTGTTTGATTTCTCCAACTGAATTGATTCCCCTGTGAATCAATCACAAGTGCAGGAAAATAAATCAGAAAACTAGAAAACTGATGATAGTAAAGAAGAATATATGCCATGTCATGCTTGCCTCATGTGCTCTTCTTTTGCACAGATTCACATATACTCACCTACTTTCCACATTCATGTTCTGCGAAATATACCTGTGAAGAGTAACCATTTTAGCATCAAAACGAACAAGATAAGCTATAGAAAGATAGATTTATGTCATTGTTGAGTACAAAATTGTAAAATTAGAATTAAACAACATATAAAAGATACAAGCATTAGTACTATTCAACTGGCTGTGTTAATTTTGTGTGACGCGAAACAACAGATTCACGTACTTCAAAGATTGGATTTTATTTTTTTATTTTTGATTGAGTACTTGAAGCTACACAAACATCAAATGTGCACCGACACATAGAACAGACGGAGTTTTAGCTGGGTAAAAAATACTAATCCACCAAAGCATAATTATTATAAATATACAACAAATTATTCATATTACTCGATTGAATTAAGTAATTTCAAAACATTACAGCAGATTTCTTTGATTTATATTAATCTCATGCCTAACACCACTAATTCTGAGCTAGGAAAATAATACAAGGGAAATAATTCCAATCATTTTGACTATGAAACCAAACAAAATCAATTAAAATATAATACTCAATATTCACATGTATAAAACATACATTCTAGCTAAAATTAATAATAAAATACAGATATATACACGAGAAAATGAAAATTAAGCAAATAAAAAAAATATAAAAGTAAATGAGGAAAATGGGGAAACTAACAGACCGCAAAGCGTGGAACTTTACCGTTAATCGTAGTGTCTTCACAGATTGGATTTAACTGATATGCTTTCTATGAGAAGCAGAAAGAGAGATGAGAAAGATAATGCGTGTGTATGCGCGTGTGTGAGTGAGTGTGGTTATTTGGAAATACTTCAAATGAAAATAGGGCGCTACGGAGTGGCGGGATAATCTTTTTTAATTATAATTAGGGCATGAAATCAATTTTCTTTGTTTTAATTGTTAAATCTCAAATTCCCTCCAATGTTTTTACTTTTGAATTATTATTTAAGAGTAAAAGTTTACTAATATTTTTTTATCTCTAAAAAATATTCTGATTTATCTTATAATATATACTTTTATCATTTATTTCCTTTGAATTCGGAATCATTTTGATTTCAATAAGATTCGATTTCAAGACCTCTTGGTCTCTGCGGAGTAGTCTAACCACTAGACCAACTATCGATGTTTTCAAATAGAAAATTTTATGATCTAATCAATTGATTTTCTATCATTTCTTGAAATTCAAATCACTTATTAAACCAACAGCATTACATTATGCATACAACATATTGAACTTAGTTTTGATTTACCTGAAAATACATATAGAAAGACGTGTATATCCTTGTTAGATTAGTCGTGGTGTGCGCAAGCTAGCCTGGATCACCCACATACCCAAAAAAACATATTGCAAAAACAATTTAAGTTTGTTATCAATTTTTATTTTTAATTTTCGGTTCAATTTTGTTATTTTTATTGTCCACGTCGAAATTTTCATATTATAAATTTTGTTTCCTGTGTTTTGAATCCATTTTCGCAATTGAAATGATATATTTTTTCTTTTTTTTTATCCTTTTTATGATGAAATTTACGTAACATGGTTTTATTAGTTGTAATAACATAACCATTTCGCTTTGGTTGTATTATTAGGTTCATATATTCATACTAGAGTAGTAGTTTTTTAGCATATGATGTTGTTGTTCTTGTAATTTTTATTTGATTTTGTTTTTAAGATGAATTACCTATGGGTGTTAGAGACCATTTTTGTATCTATAACGGAATCTCCTAACCCTTTTTTTTAGGAACCTTTGAAATCTTATGGGTCAAAAATACCCATGAAGGTATATATATAAAACAAAAAATAGAAACTAGTTATCCTCTTTTAACATCTTTCTCTATCCTCCTTCATTGATGACAACTCAATGAGTATCAGCTTATTGATATTAATACTTTTTCAGTTCCAACCATAACTCGCCGACCAACGTCAGTGCTGCCAAAAAAAGTACTGAGTACTCTGGAAAAAGTATTAAGTATTCGAAAAAAATACCGAGTATTTGAAAAAATTAACTGAGTGTTTGAAAATATTTACAAAGTATTAGGAAAAAATTCACTAAGTATCTAAGAATTTTACTTAGTATTAGGACAAAATTGTCGAGTAGTCTTGGAAGAAAAAATTAAATAAGTAAATAAAGACAATAATATCTTAAATTATATTTCTACACTAAAAATTATTACAACAATAGATTAAGTAAATAAAATATTAACATTCTAACAAGGAAAAAGAAAAAACATTCACCAACATATTCAACCAAGGAAGAAGAAAGAAAAATAGACAAAAATAACTGAGTACTACATATTCGAACAAAGAAGAAAAAAAGTTGTCCATTGACACGAAAAGAAGTTGAGTACTTAAGAAAACTGTCCAGCTCGTATATTTTAAATAAGAAAGCTTTCATGGCGTGAAGAAAAGAAGTTGAGTACTGGCCATGAATAAAGGGGTAAAATAGGTAGGGAAAATTTCAGAAATTTTGGCATATAACGTTAAGTTTTGTTTGTGACTTTTTAGTAAAAAGAGTGAATTGAGAAGGTGTTAGCATATAGCCTCCCATAGGTTGTTTTAATGTGACAAATCCTCGTGTGATTAGTGTGTTACTTACAATTATTATATATCTTTTATCTTGCACTATATTTCATCAAAAACACTTGTATTATCATTTATATCAATGCACTCCAAGAAGCTAATTATTGTACAAATACTTGTATCCATATCTTTGTGTAAATTAAGAATTAGCCTTCATGATCAACTAAGAAGTTGCTTAGAATGACGTTTCCCAACTCTCGTGAAGAAAGTTTTTCCATCCGAGTATCATAGCAAAATTTCAAAAAATGGGAAGTTAGAAGACAACCGGGCACCTGTTTGGTATGAAACCGGGAACCCGGTTTGCTTGGTCAATCCGTCAGTCAACACCATATCATTACTTACCGTTGCCACTTGGAAAAAAGCCGTTAGGGGAAGGAAAACGGGAACCCAATTTGTACAAAAGTTTCCACAAATTTTATAATCGTTGGGGACTTTCTTGTGCTATAAATATGACCCCTTTCATGGAAAAACTCACCTCTTACAATTCAACTATTGTTATTGTCTTTCTCATAAAAAGTTAGAGGTCTCAAGCTATCAAAGTTAATCATCCAAGCTTGTTCAAGAGCTTAATCCAAGAAGCTTATTATCTACTCAAGAGAAGATTCAAGCTTAAAGTCATATCTACTCTTTAAGAGTTTTTTTAGCAAAGTTATTTCACAAATTAAACACTTGTATATGTCCTCTTAACTCTAGTCTTTGTAATAGATAAATTAAGAGAAAGTGTGAGTATAGGGACATACTCAGATTGTGTTGCGATAGCACAAGAGTTTGTTTTGTGGTTTCGAAGTGGTTGTGAGGGTATTGTGTTCTCACCCCGGTTAATAGAGACACAAAACTTAGTTGAGAAGCTTGAAAATCCTAAGGTGGCTATCTTAGGTAGTGGATTAGGGAAACCGAACCACTATACAGGATTGTGTACTTTCTATCCCTTAACTCTTTACTTAACGTATCATAATTGCTTGTATTACTTTTATATCAAACCTCTAGTTATCCCTTGCATGATCCCTTAAGAGTTTGATATATATTGACTTCAAAGATTTTTTTCAAACTTATTATCCATTTACTAAAAATCAACAAACAATAAAAAAGAAATAAAAGAAATAGGTTGAATATATTATATAATACAATGGGTTATCTCAAATGCAATGAGATGTCTAAGCAATAAATGTTGATTCCTAACCACTGGGACTAGCTCAGTGGCCAGGACCCTGTCTCTCAACTAGGAGGTACAGGGTTCGAATCCCCTCAGCCGTGTTATTTCTTGAGCCCTTAAAGGGGGTAAGCAAGGGGTGCATGGTTCGAGTCTCCTCCCTGAATATGGGTAACCTAGTTCTGATTAAATGGGAGTATGCATGAGGAGGCGTGTATATTTCCTATGGGATTAGTCGTGGTGCGCGTAAGCTGGCCCGGACACCCATACATCGAAAAAAAAATGTTGATTCCTTTACAATACAACGTATTGTCCCATTTTATAGTGGACTATCTCATTATTATAGTGGGTTGTAACTATTATAAAATATGCCACATTAATGATTGGAGTGTGTTTAAACACTAATATTTTAAATCATATGATTTTTAATTGTAACTATGTAACAATTACAAATTAATTACATAATTATATAAAAACAAGAGATTATTACCTAAAAGCTTTTGGAGACTCCTCTTATAGTTATATGCATCCTTTTTTATAGTCTTAGAGGAGGGGTGAATAAGATACTAATATAATGAATGATTAATATTTTTTGTTCAATGTTTGACCATTATTTATGGCTTCAAATATACTTATCGAATTTTGATAGATATCTTTAAAAGAAAGCACTTAACCTGTTTTTTTTTCTCGCTTACGAATTATGCCATTATCATATGGTCTGGTGTTTATTTGTTGATTGAATTTTTTTTGTCATGTTTTTTGTTTAATCGTTGGACGGGTTGCACCTTTAATTTTTTGTTCAAATAATTGTTATTATCTTGTGGTTCAGTCATCTTTATGTTTTACCCGAATGACTTGTTTATATGCATAAGATAACTCATTACATTGCACTAGCAACCGATCAATTCATACAGGAAAACCAGTAATGTAATTGGACAATCCACAAATATTGTCATACTTATATCACAATATATAAATAAAACAGTCAGTTGTCATCCAATTAAACTACAATGATAAGTTGTATGCTTTTTTGAGTGGGTTATGCATGTAAGTATCTCGACATCTATAGTATTCTCTAAGTCTACATTATCAGTTATATCGTATTCGTGTTTATGAAATCCCAAAATTCTATGTTTCCCAACACTTTCGCCACTACCATCTTCTCTCAAATCATTCAGTGACTTGTTTTCTTTTTAACTGAATTCCTCAAAAAAATTGCAATTATTGATGTCAGTTTCTTGCAAAACGTCGACAAGAAATAAAATATAGTCATAACATAAGTTGAAATAGCCTCGTATCATAGTTTTAATAAAGTACTCTTTTACTCTCTTTTTTTAGAATAATTTTGTGTTTCAACCTTGAGAGGTCGATTTTTGACCAAAAAAGAAAAAGAGAGGTCGATTTTTTTAATAACAATTCATCAATTTTTTTTATTAAGGACACTTCAAATAATATCATAAATACGATAAAGTTTAAAAAAAGGGTAAAATAGAATAAAAAAATATCTGAAACCAATGATCTTGTGCCACATTTTGTTGGGTCATACCATCATTGGCGCGGATTTACAACGATTCTCAAGATAACACCTCAAATATATAAATTCACGCCACAGTCCACAGACAGCTTTGACTTTATTGGTTTTAAGTTTTAACTTCAAATGCAACTCATCACTACTACTAGTACTAAAATCGTAAACCAAATGCTCCATTCCTCATATAACTTCTCCGCCTCCTTCTATACTTTCAAACCAAAGGCTTTCACTATTAAGTCAATGCAAGACGATAAAGCCACCAAAATTCCACATGTTCTCACCGTCGCTGGTTCTGATTCCGGCGCCGGCGCCGGAATTCAAGCTGATATTAAAACTTGTGCTGCTCGCGGCGCTTATTGCTCCACTGTCATTACTGCTGTTACCGCACAGAATACCATCGGCGTTCAGGTAAATAATTTTATTTTCATTTATTTAGGATAAGGTGAAGAGATCAACTCGACAACGTCGTTATACTGTGCTCATATGAATTTAAAGTAGACCGTTTAATCTTGATTTTATTTTAAAATTTCATACATTTATTTAGTTTTATGTTTTGAATTGTTAGGGTGTGAATGTTGTGCCGGAGGATTTTGTAGCCGAGCAATTGAAATCGGTGCTATCTGATATGCGACCTGATGTTGTAAGTAAATAATGTTTGCCGTTAATCTTTTGGAGTATGGAATCTAATTTGAGAGTTTATTTAGTTAAATTTGATGTTTGGTGTTTATGATTATTTAGTTAAGTATGCGAAATGTTTGATTATATATTGATCATAAAATGAAGGTTAGTATATACGTGATCGTAAAAGTGCAGATATACGTGATTGGTGCTTAACAGGGTCCAATGGTGCAACGTTTTGGAATAACACAGGGGTATATTTGCTATTATGGAAACATAATGATATATTTATCTGGCTATTTACATAGCGCAGGAACTAGTCATGCAAATGATCCTTTTTGTTTCCTTCTTTCTTTTAAGTGCACATAATCTTTTGTTGTCTATTGTTTGTTTATACGATCTTCTTCTCTGTCTAATAATAACCCTATTACTGAAATCAATTTAGGTGAAAACAGGCATGCTTCCATCAATTGGAATAGTGAAGATTCTTTGTCAAAGTCTAAAGGAGTTTCCTGTTCAAGGTATGTAGCATTCACGTTTCCTTTCCAACTAAACTGTATACTTTCAATTAACATTTTCGAATTTTTAAAGGCAGCTCTAGTTGTTGATCCTGTTATGGTATCTACAAGTGGAGATATACTTGCGGGCCCCTCTATTCTCGCTAGTTTCCGGTATGTTACTTTGCATCCACATACACACACAATATATAAGAAACTATGAAGTATGGGTTAATTATTACAGGGAGGAGCTTCTTCCTATGGCTGACATAGTAACCCCAAATATTAAAGAAGCTTCTGCCTTACTTGGTGGTGTGCATTTGCAAACAATCTCTGATATGCGCTCTGCTGCTAAATCTATTCATGATTTTGGCCCACGGTTTGTTTCTTGAAACCCATTTATGATTTTGACCCACGGTTCTGAGGGTAAAATAAAGTTGTATTAATTGAAAAGTTGGTTTCAGAAATGTACTTGTTAAAGGGGGTGATCTTCCAGCTTCTTTGGATGCTATTGACATTTTATTTGATGGTAAGTGTGACATTACTTGTACTCGTTAAGCATTATTAGATGGTTCATATGTTGTTGAGTATATATGGATGGTTGTGTTTATAACTTTGTAGGAAAGGATTTCTTTGAGTTTCGTTCATCACGTATACAGTCTCGAAATACTCATGGAACTGGCTGCACTTTAGCTACAGCTATTGCTGCTGAACTTGCTAAAGGATCGCAAGTACTATATGCTGTTAAGGTGATTAGTTACTTTGAGTTATGTGTTTCACTGCCTAGTACATGGTTCTGTGGCGGAGCAACTTTTACATTTTCATCTTTTGCATCAGTTACAAAGCTCATGCTTTATTTATTTGGAATTCTAAGTTTTGTAGTATATTTTTGTAGGTTGCAAAACGTTATATCGACACAACTTTGGATTACAGCAAAGACATACAAATAGGAAATGGACCCCAAGGTCCTTTAGATCATCTATTAAAACTCAAGAACAATCTCAATAACAAACAACGATTATTCGATCCAAACGATCTATTCTTGTACGCTGTTACCGATTCACGAATGAACAAGAAGTGGGGCCGTTCCATGACTGATGCTGTAAAAATGGCTATAGAAGGTGGTGCCACAATTATACAAATCAGGTATGCACAAACTTTTCGTGTCATATCAATTTTAATAAATAATTAATTATCCCTATGGTCGCAACTTTTAAAGGGAGAAAGAAGCGGACACACTCGATTTTCTTGAATCTGCGAAAGCGTGTCTGAAAATTTGCCGATCGTACGGTGTACCTTTACTTATAAACGATAGAATCGATGTTGCACTTGCTTGTGATGCTGATGGGGTCCACATAGGTCAGTCTGACATACCTGCACGTATTGTGCGTAATCTTCTTGGGCCGGATAAAATTATTGGTGTATCGTGTAAAACACCGGAGCACGCTTTGCAAGCGTGGGTTGATGGAGCGGATTATTTAGGGAGTGGTGGTGTATTTCCTACGAATACGAAAGAGAATAATATAACTATCGGTTTAGATGGTTTGAGAAGTGTTTGTTTGGGTTCTAAATTACCAGTGGTTGCTATAGGTGGGATTGGTATGTCGAATGCACGGTCTGTTATGGAATTAGGTGTCCCGAATTTGAAAGGGGTTGCGGTTGTGTCGGCTTTGTTTGATAGGGAGTCTGTGTTGGATGAGACACGGAAGTTGCGTGAAATACTATTGGGGACTACTAGCATGATAACAAACTGAGACAAGACAGGTAATCTAAATAATTTGAAGAACTAAACAAGATCAATAGTTGTTACTAATTTTAATGATATAAGGTATCATCTTTTGAGATTGTAATGAATTGAAAGAAGGTAGAGTGCTACTCTTTGTTATGTTCTTTATCTGGGCCAATTGGTTTTTTACTTTCAGTTTGAATATAGGATTTTGGGATAATAATAATTTAGAACCCGTTTAGAATTTGATTATTTTAAATTTTAAATTGTTTTTTAATTAAATTTAAATATTTATAAAAAATATTTAAAAATATTATGTTTTTTTAAAAAGTAATTTTAAATATATGTAATTAGAGATAAATGTCTCCTTAATTAAGCCTCTAATTTTTTTATTTAGAGATAAATGCCTAATAGAACAATTATTTATAGAAAACATCCCTTTTATATTTTTTATACCTATACGATTTTTATTATTAAATATATTATTTTATTTTTAATACAATATTTATTTTAAAATATTAAACAAATAATAGGGTATTTCTAGCACCACCACCACCACCACACCACAACAACCATCTCAACCACGACCACCACCACTACAACCACCACAACCATTACCACCTCCACCACCACAACCACTACCACCATCTACTACTAATTTCATCACACGCGCGCGTCCGTGAATTTTTTTTTAACATCGTCATAACTAATTCAAAAAAAATCAGAAAATTAAAAAATTTGCATTTTTGGATAAAGCAAATTAATATTTACGTCTATGATTTTTTTTGAATTTTTTTTGATTTTTTTTCCGCAGACACGAAATTCCATGTTTAAAACATGAAATTTAGTATTTCAAAACATGGGATTTCATATTTAAAACATGGAATTCCGTATCTGCGAATTAAACAATTCAAAAAAATTCACAAAAATTCACAAAAATCAAAAAATTCACAAAAAATCGAAAAAAATCATAGAAGTAAATATTAATTTGCTTTATCCAAATATATAAATTTTTTATTTTTATTTTTTTAGAATTAGTTATGACGATTTTTAAAAAAATTCACGGACGTGCGCGTGTGTTTATTAGTTTTTGTTTTGTTTTGTTTTTTTCTAATTTCTTTTTTTTAATTGTTAATTATAAGGGTAGTTTGGGATGGGGCTGTTTTCTATAAAGTATCTTATTCTATGCACCTTTTTTTAAATAAATTTTTTAATAGGCATTAATCTATAATTGACTCTTTAAAGATTTAGAGTATTTTTCTTCAACTTTTTTTTTTTTGTCAGAAAAAAACACAAATTAAGAGCGTTTATACAGCGATTTTAAGAAAATATAAAAATCATTTAAGGACCCATTCTTCCATTTCGATGTATCAATGTTCCGTCTTGCACTTTTAGCTGCGAGATCTGTGACGTTATTAAACTTTCTATTAACGAAGTTGACCTTCCAATTAGGAAACTTCGCCAACCAGCTCTTCATTTCGGCAATAAAAGGTGAGATTTGCCATCGAAGACCTGCTTCTCTTGAAATACCTTGAATCAGTTCAAGGTTGTCGGAGTAGAAAGAGGCACTCCGTAAATCACAACTAGCCGCCCTTCTCATAGCAAGAAGGACCGCCCAACATTCTCCTTCAATAGAACTTCTAATAATAGACCTTGATTCAATCCTATGTGCCACTTTACCTTCTTTATCAATAGCAATTGCCGCCATACCTGCAGGTTCGTATTCCTTTTTGAAAGAGGCATCACTCATAAAGATATATTCTGCATCATCTGAAAGAATAGGGTTATTCTCGATCAACTCTTCCTCATTATTGCCAACTCTTTTTTCTTTGATTTCTTTTGTGCTCTTCTTAATACTGTCTCTATTTTTGAACATATCATCCATTGTTGATTGAATTTTAAACAGGATATCTTTGACTATCCATGGAGATTTTTCATGAAATCCCTTCATTTTCGCCTTCCATATGTTCCAAAGAGTTAATAACAGATACGCTGTGACCTCATTCTGATCCCAACCATTTTTGATATATTTTTTACGTATTTCAATAAACCAATCTCACAGTTCATACTTCTTCTCTTTATCAATAAGCAATTGTAACCTCGATTTGGCCCAAATCTCCATACTTAGGGGACATTTAATAAAGAGATGCTCTATATCTTCTTTACCTAATTCGCACCACTCGCATATATCATCTTTGATGCATTTCCTTTTTTAAGGTTTCTTTTAGTGGGTATAGCTCCATTACATATTTTCCAACCAAAGGCCCTGATCTTATTCATGACATTTGATTTCCAAATGATTTCCCAAAGGTCACTATTTTCATGATTACCTTGTGATGATGATTGGCCTTCATTGTGAACTTCCAAATCGACCATTCTATGATATCCTGACTTCGTATGGTAAATACCGTCTTTTGAGTAAGGCCAGATCAACTTATCATCTTTTTTGCTAATTAAGCACGGAATCTTGCAAATATCACTTACTATGTTTGGAGGGAATAATTGTCTAAGTAGTCCCACATTCCAATTTTTCATGTTCTCATTAAGAAGCTGTGCTACATATTCCACTTTACATCCAGCCGGTCTCTCTAGAGTTATCCTGTTATTGACCCATTTATGATCCCATATGTTGATGCTCAGGCCATTTCCAATTCTCCAAATTGAGTGTTGTTTGATGAATTGAATTCCTTTATATATGCTAGCCCAACTCCATGACCTCTTATTAGATAATTTTTCATTAAAGAAACTATCAAACGGAGAATATATACCTTTAAGAACCTTAGCTACTAGCGAATTAGGATTGTCCATTATTCTCCATGCTTGTTTGGCCAAGAGTGCTAAATTCATCTTTTGGAAATCTCTAAATCCAATTCCTCCAATTTTTTAGCTCTCGCAATTCTTTTCCATTTTATCCAATGGATTCTCTTCTTATTGTTTGAGTCCCACCAAAAATTTGCTATAATTCCTGATAACTTCTTACATAATGATTTAGGGAATTCGAATATGGACATCGCATAATTTGGTATTGTTTGAAGTACAGCTTTGATAAGTACCTCTTTACCTCCATCCGACAATAAATTAGCAAAATAATTAGAAGATTTGTTTAGAAGCTTATCTTTAATGTAGTTTAGATTTTCCGATTTTGCCCTTTTAAGAGAGAACGGAATTCCCAAATATTTCCCGAATGAAGATGTTCTTGTAACGTTTAAATTTCTGGCTACTTCTTCACATGTACTTTCAGGTGTTCCTTTGCTGAATAAGATTGATGACTTTTGGAAGTTGATCCTTTGTCCCGATGCTTGACAAAAAAGACTTATAGTATCCTTGAAAGTTTCAATCTCCTTAGTGTCAATGTTAATGAAGAAAAGAGCGTCATCTGCGAATAATAGGTGCGTAAGGCTTGGACAGTTCCTAGTGATTTTAATACCTTTTATGCATCCTTTCCGACATTGAAAATTAATTAGCCCAATAAGGATTTCAGTGAGGATTGAGAAAAGAAGAGGAGACAATGGATCGCCTTGTCTAATGCCCCTGGTCTGTGAGAAATTCTTAAGTCTTTGTCCATTGACTTTAATTTGTAAAGAAACCGACGATATGCAATTATATATCCAATCTGTCCATTTATCACAAAAACCCATAGCTTTCAAAGTTTGAATTAAAAATCCCCAATTAACTTGATCATATGCTTTTGCCATATCAATTTTGACTGCCGCAACATGCTTATTTGACTTTCTTTTATTTTTAAGATAGAAAGAAACTTCCTGGGCAATTAAGATGTTGTCTTGTATGCTCCTTCCCTTAATAAATGCTGACTGAGTAGGCGATATTATGTCATCCATAAGTGGTTGCAATCGATTGGCCAAGATCTTAGATATAATTTTATAAATGAATGTAAGACACGCTATAGGTCTATAGTCCGCCACTGATTCTTGGGACTCACCTTTAGGGATGAGCGTAATAAGCGTATCATTTAAACCATTTAGCGATGTGTTGTTTTCAAAGAAGTTCCTGACAACTGTGAATACATCATCTTTGAGAGTCTCCCAATTTTCTTGATAGAAATTACCTGGCAATCCGTCCGGCCCTGGGGCTTTTGATCCTGACATATCAAAAATAGCCTTTTTAACTTCTTCAATGTCCGGTATGATAATTAAATCCTCATTCATTTTCCCGGAGACTTTGTTAGGTATATATTCCGAAATATTTTCTCCTTGATTTGTATTATTATTTGTAAATAGCTCTATGTAATAATCTCGAATTATGTTCTTAATTTCATCTTCGTTTTCTGTCCATGTTCCATCCTTGTTTTTGATTACTTTGATTTTATTGATCTTCCTTCTAGAAATAGTTTTCGCATGGAAATACTTTGTATTATTTTCTTCTTTTTTTATCCATTTATCCCTAGCTCGATCTGCCCAAGAAAGCTCTTCTTGCTTCCAAGCTTCTTCAAGTTTACCATATATTTCCTTCTCTTTCCTCCAATTTGAATCCGTTCTTACCTCATCTTGAATTATAGCTAATTCTTTTTGATATTTCTCTATAATTTTTCGGTTATTACAAAACATTTTTTTACTCCATCCTGTAAGCGCTAGACACAAAGCATCCCTCTTTGTACAAAAATCTTTAATTGAAAAGACATTACCTTGTTTACTCCAAGTTTTACTTATAAATTCTTTGCAGTTTCCATTTTCTAGCCATCTTGACTCAAACATGAAGTATTTTTCAAACCTTGCTTTTGCCTCATCCAAGGATAGTATTAACGGGGAATGATCGGATCCAATGGCCGGGGGTACTTGAATTGTAGCATTGGGGAATTTTTCACACCAAGATAAAGAAGCGAGGCCTCTATCTAATCTTTCTTTAACATTTTCATCGCCCTTACGATTATTCGTCCAAGTATAGTAACAACCTTTACTTGGTAAATCAAACAACTCATTTTGATTGATAAAATTATTGAATTTTATGATTCTATCAAAATTAGCTGCTCTTTTACCTATTTTTTCCGATGTTCGTGATATATCATTAAAGTCCCCGATGAAAAGAGTAGGTACCTTTATATGTGAATACCATTTTGAAAGTGATTCCCATAGCTTATTTCTTTCATTTTCACAAGTAGGAGCGTACACACACACCAAGTACCAAATTTCTTTATTAGATTCCATAATTTCAACCATTACAAAAGAAGAGGTAGAGTTTATAACCCTCAAGTTCACGGAATCTTTCCACAACAATAGAATCCCCCCAGACATATAAGATCTTCCCCTGGGTTCGACTATGTGTGAATGATCAAAAGATTTAAAGTGGTTACAATAAGAAAACTTACTAGACTTTAACTTGGCCTCTAACAAACAAGCAACGGAAATATGAAATTTCGAAATAAGGGACTTAAACATACTATTTGTCGAGGGTGCCCTCGCTCCTCGACAGTTCCAAACAAGACAATTATCCATCAACCCCGGCCCTCTTAAGGGACAGGCCGCCATCCACATGAGCAAGTAAAGGCCCACTTTCCATCACGGGTACTACCTGTGTACTCGTGGCCTTGTCAATAGAGGATTCTTCACTTGAAACACCATCAAGATGACCTTGACAGTCATCATTCCAAGAGAATAAATATAAGCATTTAATTTTAGAATTATTAAAAATAGATTCGCTAATACATACGCCATGGTAAAGCCTGCTAAAATGATTAGCTTCACTAAATTGATAATAGATGTTATAGCAGCACATTTTAATATAATCATTCGAGTACCACAAAAACTCCTTATCGTAGTAAAATAAAGTAATGAAGGAAAAGTAGAACCTGATATGGAATGGAAGCTTGTAAAATAAAGTATAATAGAAAAATATCTTAGCTTCAATTTCAATAAAGCTGCATCAAAAATTCATTTGGTGACTAGAGTAGTTTTCCCATGTTTTGAGAAGCGTATTAAGCAATTGTTTATTGCCTAATTTAAAAAGTCTATGCAAAGCATCTATCACCCTATGCAGGGGCGGAGCCATAGGTTGGGTGGGGGGGTCCATGGCCCCCCCTGATTTTTCAAAAAAAAAAAATTATAATTATCTTTAAAAAAAAAAAAAAAATTTATAAGTAAATAACCCCTAAATTTTTTAAATATCTCCATTTGGCCCCCCCTAACTTATAAAATTTATTTTATTAAACTTTAAATTATTTTATTAATAAGATTTTTTATTTTTTATAACAAAATATATATCATTTTATATTAAAAAAAAGAAACTTATAGCATAATTAATTAGAAAAATTAATATCAAGACTTATATTGCAATCTTTACATAATATAGGGACTTTTAATACAATTTTCCATATTATAAAACCTATTTTGCAATTTTTGCATAATACTTAAACTTTTAGTGCAAATAGTGGCAAAAAAAATTTTTCGGGGCGTTGCCCCCGAACCCCCTTGGCCCCCCCTAACGAAAATTCCTGGCTCCGCCCCTGACCCTATGAATGATTTGCCTCCAATGGAATAACATGCATGTGAGATAATATCCAGTCATTTGATATCTTCCACCAATTTTTAATTTTTTAACCAAGACCAAAGGTAATCCAACACACAAAGAAAAGATTCTCCAAAACAGATGAAAGATATAAGATAAAAGGGATGCATGGGTCCCTTAGCCCATTGATTAGCACCGATCTTAACCCAGTATGGGTGCATGTCCGCTATACTAAGATTTATAGTCAAAACATACCTACACCACCACTTTATAGCTAACCAAACTCGGACAAGGTGAGATCCTGAGTCAATCTTACACCACCCACAAGCAATTACGACCATGATACACTGCTGCATGCGAAGAAATAGATTAAAGCAATGTAAATTTCTCCATCCATTGAAGAACCCATAAAGAAACGGCTTGTTTGACTGATGGTAAAGATTAAATAAGGCATATTCACAATCCAGTATTACCCAAATCATGCGATGATCGAATATAAATTCCATACCATAGTTAACACCAATAGCACAGATCGTATAACCGGAATATTGGGAAGAGACCATCACCGGAGAAAAGTGGGGGAAGCATAACGAAACACAGACCGCCCACGCTGGTGAAGAAACACCACAATACACTGTACCCAAATACCGAAGGACAACGTATGAGGCTACACAGAGCCAAAGAAGAAGCAAGACCCAGGGAAGCCATGGCCAGGCCAGCCACCATTCGAACAACCAGAACATGAGAACTTAGCCAGGAAGGAAAACAGAAGAGGAAAACAACCCAAAAATGAGCCAAATCTCAACACGGGAAGAAAATACACTCAAAAACGAAGGGAGGAGGTGAACAATTAAACTAGGCTAGGACATGCAACCATCAAGAAGAAGAAGAAAACAAGAAAATTAGCAAATTAGAAGATAAAACTTGAAAAAAATTTCCTAGGCCATCGATCTTTTTTTTTTTTTTTTTTAGAGAGCAGAGAAAATTACTAGATACAGGAGTTTTTTTTTTATCATAAATGACATATTTTTCTTCAACTTAAACGGCCTTTTTTTTTTTTTTATACATAGTTGTTAGAATTAACATTTTAGTTTTACCATAACTCAATTTTTTGAGTTTTAGATTTTTTTTTTCTTCCCATAATTGAACTTTGTTGAGTTTTGAGAATTTTCATTTTTTTTAAATTTTGGAAATTTTTTCGAAACTCAAACTGTGTTTAACATGTTTTAATATGCACAAATTATCCACCAACAATGCAAAAATATGCTTAAAAATACAGGTAATATAAATAGACAAAATTCTGACACCTAACGTTACACGCAAGGACAAAAAAGAAAAGGAAAAGGTAAAGATTTTTTTGTGTTCAGAAAAACTATTTTCTCTCGTAAAAATTAAAAGCAAATTAAGGAGATTTAAATTAAGAATTCTTAAATGCTGATAAAGCTTCCCTAGTTGTTACAAAGATAACAGTATCTAAATCGTTTGGCATATAATAATATTTTCTTGCCAAAGAAAGAGGAAGACAACTTAAACAATAAACACGGATAAAATTTGTTGTCGTCACCTGGAGGCGAACCCAAATTCGTTAAGGAGAGCAAAAATGATCATACCTTTTACGGGATGGTACCTTTTATGGGATAGTGTACAGAGTCATGGAGCTTTATTAAACATTGAACCTTAAAAAACGACTCTTCTCTCATAACAACCAATTGTTATGTTTCAATATTCTCTCTAACACCTAATTATTAAGTTTTCAATATTTAATATTATGACATGTTTTTTTTTTAATGATTCAACCTAGTATGATATATTCTATTTCGTTTTTTCTTATATTAAAATCGACAAAAAACAGTTAGGTAAAAATGTGTAATTTATACAAATTTCATTTCTCACTATTGATACCACATTAATAATTATTGTTGATAATAATAGTTTTTATTATTAATATAAATTGTATTCATACTTATAATTTTTGCAATTTATAAATATAGTATATTTAGAAGGGTATAAAAATACTATAAATTTTGATAATATTATATTTATTTTGTATAAATTTGTAATGAATCGTGAATTTATAATTAAACTAACTTTGAAATAACATGAGTTGGCATTTTAAGAAACAATTTATTTTTACCATCTTTTTATAAATGAAATTTTTAAAAAATTAAAAAATATTAAAAGCCTTTTCAATCACTTTACTAGAAATTAATTAATTCTTTCTTGTTTTTTCTTCCACCACTCAACTATATAAAATATATTACTATAAATTATTATGATACTTTATTATTTTTAAATATTATTTTTGTTAAAGATCTAATTAAAAAATTTGTCCATAATTTTTAAAATTTATGAATCCAATTAGTTGGAACCTTTAACTAAATCAATGATATGTACCAAAAAATAATAATCACTCATTTCGGTGTGTTTTTTGACGGTTTATGATCTTTAAGGGTTTGTTAAGGATAAGAAATGAGAGAAAAATATTTAATCTTGTTTGCATTGAGTAGAAAAAAAAGGTATTGGCAAATAATTACATGAGTATCATACTTGGATTCTTTAAGCAATGGAAAGAAAAAGAATGTTTTATAATTATATTATTTTTGTACCTTTAGTAAAATATATTTTAAATAGAACATAAGGGTAATAAAAATATTTTATTATTAAAATTAATCTCTTCTTTCTAGTGACTCCAAATTAGAAGGATGTGATATAAAGGATTAGAAAATATTATTTTAATCTTGTAGTAACTTACCCTTTCAAAATTTTATAATACAAACAAAGGAAGAATATCTGTTATCTTTTATAATTTCTTCTCT
The DNA here is from genome assembly GCA_029959085.1 of Nemophila menziesii. Taxonomy (NCBI): domain Eukaryota; kingdom Viridiplantae; phylum Streptophyta; class Magnoliopsida; order Boraginales; family Hydrophyllaceae; genus Nemophila; species Nemophila menziesii. Next base: position 19,646,382 of record JARWIR010000007.1, on the reverse strand, counting down.
CCCTTTCTAATCCCTCAAACCAAACAAAGCCTAAAATCTAAATATGATCAAATTGTTGAAAGGATATTATGTTCACCAAACATGCTTGTTGAGAAATTTTAGAATTTAGGTGAAGTTGTTAGTTCCAATTTTTCAATAATAAAATGTTAATTTACATAAAACAATAGCCAGAATAGGAGAAGACAATTTTTTCCGATAACCTTGATTTTATTCAAAGTATTCAGCAAGTGTCGGTAGTTAGATGGGAGCTCAGACCGTGGATCAGATATATTTATGAACTGACCAGGAAAGCGGGACCAGTTTTCTTCAAATATATACCACGGAAATTCAACGTCAGAGCTGACTTACTAGCAAAACAAGTCAGACACAAGGCATTAGACGAGCATGTCTCTTCAGACACTCTTTCACCATTTCTCCAAGTTAGGCATAGGCTAATTTTTTTCGTATTTCTCTCTTTGTTTTTTATTTCTGTTTTCATTTATGTACTCGTTAAAAAAAAATCATGTAATTTTAAAGAATTATAGAAAAGTAAAAATCCCACCAAGGCCCAATCCTTTTTCTTTTGTCAAACCTCCAAGACCAACCCATTTTTGGAGCCACCACAATCGTTCCATCCGGAAATCGAGGGTGGATAAGGGATGAGACACTTATGATGGGCCATGGTGTATATATTTCCTTATCCTTTTGTCTTGGTGTGGGGTATATGAATATTTCAGCATGCTTAATCGCCAACCACATACAATAATACCAACGTCCTAACTCATAATTATTATCTAGCTATCTACTCATTATAGTAAAGTCCTAGTTGCTGCATAAACCACACTATGACAAATGAAGCAATATATTTATAATTCGTGTTTCACAATAACATAATCCATTTGCTTAGTTTATTATTAAGATAGAGCCATTTCATTAGCAAAAGGTCAAGATTTGCCAACAATGGCCATGGCCATCCCTTGAAAATCAATTTAATGGTGTCAAATATTTGAATACATTGTATGATAACATGTGCCCATCATTATCATTTTGGTCGAATTTACGTCCAAGGGGTATCATTTACATACTCAAAATTATGCTCATGGTCGTATTGATTATTATTAGAGCCAATTGTTGATTAAAGCCTATTAAAAAACTTATTTAGAAAAAGATGCCTAGAAAAAAATATTTATTAAAAACAGCCTCATCCTAAATTTACCCTTATGATTAACAATTAAAAAATAAGAAAAAAACTAATTATCACACGTGCGCGTCCGTGAAATTTTTTTAAAATCGTCATAACTAATTCAAAAAAAATAAAAAAAATAAAAAAAAAATATATTTGGAAAAATCAATTTAATATTTACGTCTATGATTTTTTTCGGAATTTTCGGAATTTTTTGATTTTTTTGATTTTTTTTTAAATTTTTTTTTCGCAGACACGAAATTACATGTTTTAAACATGGAATTTCATGTTTCAAACATGGAATTTCATGTTTCAAACATGGAATTTCATGTTTTAAACATGAAATTTCATGTTTATTTCACGGTTTAAAACATGGAATTTCATGTTTAAAACATGGAATTCCATGTTTAAAACATGAAAATCCGTGTCTGCGAAAAAAAAAATCAAAAAAATCAAAAAAATCAAAAAATTCAAAAAAAATCAAAAAAAATCATAAACGTAAATATTAATTTGCTTTATTCAAAAATACAATTTTTTTAATTTTCTGATTTTTTTTGAATTAGTTATGACGATTTAAAAAAAAAATTCACGGACGCGCGCGTGCGATGGAATTAGTAGTAGTAGTAGGTGGTGGTGGTGGTGGAGGTGGTGATGGTTGTGGTGGATGTAGTGGTGGTTACATACATAGTGGTTGTGGTGGTGGTTGTGGTGGTGATGGTGGTGGTGGTGGTGGTGGTGGAGAAAGAAGTACCCTATTATTTGTTTAATATTTAAAAATTAATATTGTATTAAAATAAAATAATATATTTAATAATAAGGGTAGTAAAGGTATAGAAAATATAAAGGGGATGTTTTCTATAAATATTTATTTCATTAGGCATTTTTTTATAAAATATTTTATTGAAGGCATAAAAGAACAATTAGGTAGTTTAATGGGGATGTTTTCAACAATAACTCCTTATTATTATGATTGGACACTTCAAGTACTAATCAATCTATAGTATATAGCAAGGACACACTTCTCACATCAAATATGACAACGATGACTCATCATCACTCACATACATCTTGCATTGATTCAATGTTTGGAATAAAGTAGACTACTCGAGAATTTACCTTATATCGAAACTGAAAAAAGACTTAAGAAAATCTAAATGAATAAAAAGAATATCAAATCAATTCTATTGTAATTAGTTCAAAAAAAGTTCTCATTTGGGAAAAAAAGTCTCTAACTTGAATAAATTTCCTCATTGCACCAAACATACTATTACAAGAATGCCCTTTACCTCATTAAGTAGCACTTAGAACTTCTTTCCTAATTTGCGACCTTTTGGCAACAAAAAAGAGGACATTTACATGACCATAACTTAAAGTTTATGCCCGAATTTGCCAAACTTTTTTCAAAAGTACAATAAATTATATCACATATACTCCTACAACAAAGCAAATAACTAAAAATCATAATGCAACACACAAAAGTTACATAAAGATAAATAGTTATTAAAAATATTTACTACTTCAACCATTACATAAAGAAGGGTAAAAATTCATCAAGCACCACTGCTCAAAACCCTCACAAAACAAATTCACTCTCACACAAAACAACTCAATAATTTACAGTTTACACAACTTATTAAAAATCCACAAACATTTTACAATACCAAAACAAAACAACCTTTTAATTTACCATAAAAACCGAAAACTATAAAATATCTATTTTCACTCACACACACACACACACACTCAAGTGAGACGAACCTCACCACTTGCATGTACAGCTTTAACTTGTTTATCATACTCATCTTCATCATCATCATCATCTTCATCTTCTAACTCTTCTTCTTCTTCATCAATTTCTTCTTCGATTTCTTCTTCTCTTTCATCATCTTCTTCAACTCCCCAACCAAACGTGTTTTTCGAACGTGAAGCTTGTGGTGGAATCTTCGCTTCCTCCACTATTTTCATTATCTCCTCCACACTTTGTAATGAAAAACTCGGGTTTTCTTTTCTATAATAAGTAGCTTGAGCTACTTCAGTTAATTCTCTAGGTAAATTCTTTAAAAACCATGGGTGTTGCTTAATTTCTTTGAGCGTAACCCTCTGTTTTCGAATAATATATCAGATAAATATATTTTATAAACTTAAATCAAGATAAAATACATACACGAGATGGATTTGCAACAAATATGCGTGAAAGAAGATGTTTACAATCTTGAGAGATATGAACATAGTCAGGTATTTTGTATTGAACGTTCATGATTCGCTGAAGAAGAAAGGTATTAATATTAAGAAATTATTTTTTATATATTAATCGAATGATTTAATAATATACTTACATGAATAGTTTTCCTGAAGTTTTTTGGATCTTCTTGATCTTCGAAAGGGTATGCTCCAACTAACATAACATATAGAGTAACTCCACAAGACCATACATCAGCTAACTGTAACAATTTAAAATGATTAAATTAAGTTACAAGAATAAGATATTAAATAATTAATATTTATATTTATATGTACCTTTCCATCATATTCTCTTCTATTGAGAACCTCTGGAGCAATATAAGCTGGAGTACCAACAGTTGATTTGGGTCTTGAATGAAGCAGAGAGGACTAAATAGCAAAAAAGTAATAATATTAGTAAATTATTTAATACATATTAAAAGAATTTAATTACTTTTGAGTAACCAAAGTCACAGATTTTTAAGCGTGGTGCAGGGCTTCCATCAAGAAGAGTATTCTCTAGCTTCAAATCTCGATGACATATTTGCTGACATCATAAATTAGCAAAATATATTAAATAACGCAAAATCAAACACATGTAATAGCAATACACAGATTAAATAATTGTATTACCATGTTGTGACAATAGTTAACTCCTGAGATAAGTTGCTGAAAGAAGTATCTCGCCTGAAAATATAATCAAAACTAATAAGAATAAAGAATAGTGAAAATATTATTATATTTAATTAATAAAAAGAATTTAATTAGTAATTACTTCATCTTCACTAAATCTACCAGCATTACAGATTCGTTCGAAAAGCTCTCCACCAGCTGCATATTCCATTACAATAGCAAGATGAGTTGAAGTCAAAACCAACTGTAAATTCAAGTAAAAAATAATTAAAAAACAAGCTAATTTGGCTTTTCATGATTATGATCAAAAAAAAGAAAAAATTAAGAACTCACCTCTTTGAATCTAATTATGTTTGGATGGCGAAGTGACTTGTGATTTATGATCTCTCTCGCGACATTTTCATCAATCTATAAATTAAATGGACATATATATATTACAGAAATTCCTAATAGATCCATGCTAATAGAAAATGAAAATCAAATGTTAAAACAATTAAAAGTGGGAAAATTTGACCTACCTTGTGGCCTCTTTCGATGTATTTCATAGCAACAAGCTCTTTAGTCTCTTTATTTCTCATGAGCCTAGCTACACCGAAATTTCCAGACCCTATGTCCTTCACAAGCTCGTATTTCTCCATCTTCTTATGTTTTATCTCTTGCTTTTATGAAAACAAGCTGATTTATCAAACACGCAGTTTTTTACCAACAATTAAGCTTCAATTCATACCCTTAAGCTCAACGAGAACACAATTCGATACCAGACACTAATTATAAACTCAAAATTACAATTTAATTACTAGGGCTTCTTATTACACGAGCTACAGCTGCAATTTTTGGAGGGTTTGAGAATAAGTTAAGAAAATCCCTTGAATTTTATTTATGAAAGACACTAACTTTAATTTAAACTTTCCAGCTCAATTACAGCCTAGATCCACTCAATTATTAAACGAACCCGAATAATTTTGAGAAAATATGAAATAGGGTGGTTGAAATTGAAAATGGAAATTTGTGATTGTGAAAACAGAAAATTAGGGTTTTTTGATTTGGGGGAAATTGGTGAAAAAACTGAGATCTTTATACGTTTTTTGAAGAATTAAGGTGGATGTGAAATGGTTTTTAGTAAAAAAAAAAAAAGAGAAAAAGGAAAAAGTTTGTGTTTGATTTGCTGGGATTTGAAGAAAAGAAAGGAATATGCACTTTAGTGGGTGTTATGGCTGTGTGCATGAAGATTATAAATATACTAATAACTATTATTACAAGAGGTATACATATGTGGAAAACGAGAGAAATAAGGAATATTTGTATTTATGTCGATAAATAATAGAATTAATATATTCTTTTCCCCTTCTTGGACTACAGTGATTATGGTTTTGGACTTGAAAGGTATTTGGATTTGGGATTTGGGATTTGGGGTGAATATTTGTTGTTGGTGGAGTCCAATAATATGATTACACATGGATATGGACTTCGAAGGTTCGTGGAAATGGTTATAGATAGAGCCCATGAGTTGTTTCTTATTTGGAATTGTATTATCATTTTATTGTGGTTTATTTGTCCGGAACGATAATCCGATTTTATTTTTTTGGGTTAGGTAAACGGTTGTATTAATAAAAAATAACTGTATAAAAGAGAGTTACATACCTAAACTAAAAGGCTAAACATAACGACTACTTTATACTAATACAAATACAAGCTAACCGTCCACCATCATCTATAAACGAATGATGAGTGAATAAGGAAAATAAAATAGAAAAAGTTGCACCACATAATTTTCTTGATAACCGTTTCTCTAGACGAAGATTCACCTCTCATGGGTAAGTGATTTCTCGCTTTCCAAATACAATACACGGTAGCTCCAAATCTGATCCTCCATACTTTTCTCCTCCGTTTTTTTCTAGTTTTAAACTTTTTAAGTCAATCTTAACCATCTCAACCCAAATAGCACTCAGATAAGCACAATAAATAAATAAAAAGGTGTTTGTTTGACTCAAAATCTTCTCCACATAAATTACAAAGAGGATCCAACTCCAAATAAGTAATACGATCCTTAGTTTTAAACCTCTCTCGCAAAGCCGTCCATACAATAATTGCATGTTTAGGAAATACACACGAGTCCCAAATAATATTCACCCAAGGTTTAATATAATATTTCCGACGAAGTAAATCATAAGGTTTTTTATGTAAAGAATAAAATTCCTTACTTGATATCTCAAGTGTAATGTGACTCACATTTCTCGAGGAAAACCACAAATCCAAAATACTCTCCCGGCCTTCCACTCCTAAGGACCCACAAATAATATCCTTAAGCTCCCAAACGTTTTTCAATACAGGAGAATCACCCTTTCTCGGTTTTCATTCCTAAAACTCACAAGCTTGAAAAGATTCTCCATGTATCCATTTACTCCAAAGTGAATATTTTTTTCCACAATTTTCCAAAGCATTTTTAATAGTAATGCTTTGTTCCATGCTTCTAAATTTTTAACCCAAGTCCACCTTCATCTTTTGGTATACAAATCTGACTCCAACTAATTTGAGGAGGTTTATTTTCCCAATAAAAATTCTGGCATATGCTAATCACACGATCTCGAACACCAATCGGAATCGGAAAAATACCAAACCAAAAACAAATAACTCCTTGGAGAACCAATCTAATTAATTTTAATCTCCCCGCAAAAGAAAGAGAGAAAGCTCTCCAAGACCTCACATATCCTTACAACTTATCAAAAAAAGGTTTATAATCACTTGAAAGCAAAACAAAGGAGCCAAGTGGGACCCCAAGATAACGAAAAGGCATGACACCTCTTTCCAAGAGTGTAGGTGTCACACCATTTTCAATATCATCATTTGATACCCCAATATAATAAATATTAGACTTTTAAACATTTAATCTAAGTCCCGAACAATCTCCAAAGGTATTTAAGCTATCTATAAGAATTTTTATCGACTTCTTGTCTCCGCAAAAGCTAAATGTGTGATCTCTTGTTTCCCATATATAGGATGATATGTGAAATCAATACTCATATTTTTCTTTAAAAGCCTAGAGAAGTATTCAAGACAAAGGATAAAAAGATGAGGGGAAATAGGGTCACCTTGTCTTAATCCTTTTTTCACCTTTAAAGAATCAATGAATTTCTCCATTTATAGCCACCGAATAGAAAGAAGATGAAACACATGCCATAATCCAATTCACAAATTTTTCCACAAAATTTAATCCCTTTAATAGCTCATGAAGGAATTCCCAAGAGATCGAATCATACGGCTTTCGATTATCGATCTTAATAGTGCATCTCGAGGAGCTACTATTATTGTTGTACCCCCTTAAAAGCTCTTGCATGAGGTGTATATTCTCAATCATAGATCTTCCCTCCACAAATGCATTTTGAGATTTATCAATTAAATTATTAAGCATCGGTTTAAGCCGATCCACCGTTATCATGGTAATCGCCTTATACATCACGTTACAACAAGAAATAGGTCGAAAATGATCTACACAAATCGGATCATCTATCTTGGGAATTAAAGTAATAATCGTAGTATCTAATTGACGAAGTAAAAATCCAGAAGTGAAGAATTCACGTACCGCTAATAAAACATCTTCTCCAATAATATGTCACAAACGCTTGATTGCATATGCCTAAAGGCGCTACAAAAAGGAAAAATCTTGCTAGTACTCAACAAATCATGTTCAATGAAACTTAAATCTCAGTTGAGAATTAAAAAAATACGCTTTAGTATATGTATGAATATCAACGAAGTTAACAACATTACTGCCCTTTAAATTACACAACTATAGAAGATTTCAATTGCAATGACGTTGTGCCGTATTTAAGAAAGTATGGGTGAATGAGACATAGGGTTTTGGAGACTAGATTTTCGTTTTATAGGAACTAGTGGGAATCTTATTTCTTTAAAGAGGCTTCGGGGATGACCAAATACTAAAATACCCTTACTAACACTAAAAGACAAAAAGAAATTACTGAGGATTGTCACTGTTCATCTCTGGCCACTACACACCTACCTTTGACCACCGACCATTGGCCGCCGGAAAAAATATAAAGTATCGGAAAAAAGATAGTGTATCGGAAAAATATATAGAGTAACATAAAAAAAACAATGAGGGCCGAAATTAAAACAATGAGTATTGAAATTAAAAGAAATAGAAAATTAAAGTATTCATTAAAAAAATATAGAGTACTATATAAAATAGAGGGTACTAAAATTCAAAGATACAGAGTATTATATCTTTCTCTAACAACTATCTTAAAAAGTAAATAAAAGCAACTACTTATTACATTACCCTATGCAGATTTTTCTTAAAACTAACTAATTACAACAGAAAAAATCTGACTAAATAGATCTGGTTTGACCAGATCTAGATCTGGATCATCTAAAATTTTCCCATTCAAGAAATTTTGTTTGGAGTGGTAGACTTGGGTGCAACCATGTGACCCAATATATACCCCGTTTCAGTCAAGATCACTAGATGCTTCATTCTTCTGAAGTGAAAAATATGATTAATTGATTTTTGGGCTAAAAGTGTCATACTTCTCTTTTGCAGTTAAGTGTATAAAGCTTGAGCCTTAAGAAGATGCATATTGTCGCGAGATGGAGCTTGGTATTTGGCTTGTGAAAAGTTGTAACGATTCAGATTATCTTCTTTATAATAACTCCAAAATGAAATAGACACAAGCATATTTCCAGGAGTCGCAAAATAATATTGAATCATAATATAAGAGTAACCATCGAATTTGAACGGCTTCACATAAACGTTGGGTTGAACGACTTCACAATTTTTGGTTCTTTGTTGTAGCTTAGACGCCTTTCATGGTAGCTTCGATCTGTTTTTTTTTTAGATGACCTAGAGAGAGCATTAAAGAGAAAGAGAGGAGAGAGAGTATCAATAAAATAATGATACAAGGTTTAAAAAAATTCTGAAATATACTAGTATATATAGGGAAAAAACAAAAGAGGTAAAAATGTAAATGGGATTTTAGTCTATAGTGTTAAAATATGTTTGAGGTCTTTAGTACAAAGAGAAGATAAGTGGGGTTGGCAATGGAAATAGGGGGGTGTCTTCAAGACCCCGTAGGTAATATTCTCAATATATTTCTAAAACGAGTTATAAGTGACAGTTAGACTTAACGCCTTGATGTAAGTGCTACCTAAATAAAGATTTCGTAGTGAGGGGGAGATACTATAGACATTTGACTCTCTTAACCATCATTAGGTTTTATTCCTCTGTGTTTTAGTAGTATGATTTTTAATGAGACAATATCTATATTACATAATAGCACTTACCTACTTCTCCCTATTTTTCCTCTCTCCATGTTCAGCTCAAAATTACTCCGTTTAACTCCTTATAACTCTCATAAATTCAAATTTTGACATTAACATATAACTTACCTCTTCCCATTTGCATTCTTAAAAAAAACATAAAAGAAATCTCTTCACTCCCAACCACCATCAACCCGACTTGGCGAATAATCCAAATGACGGTCAAAAATGAATTTTTAGCAATAAATATCTATATCTTCACACTCACCTTCACACCAAGCCGCCACTCCTGAACAAGAAAACTGCCGCCACTTGGGACCATTCTCCACCATCATCAACCGTCATGACGAAGAACCCAAATTAAAGGTAAAAATTGAATTATTTTTAAAAGAATCTCATCACTTTTACAATTTTTTAGAATCAACTGATTGAATAGCGTATTTAGGGAGGGAGATATCGTGTGATTTTTGCAGGTCCCATGATTTACCGTGAGTGTTAGAGTGAGCAATTTGGTCTTAAACTGCATTTTTTGAATTGTTATATGGTTTTCACTGAAATCTCACCGTATAACGATTACCTTCACTTCGATACTTTTTAATTTTGTCCCACAAATTATACTTATTATCCTAAATGTTGTAGTTGTTTTATCAAATAGTTGATGACCATTGTTCATGTCTTCATCCTTACAACTATTTATGCTATTTATCCTCAATTTTGTCTCCTTATTTAACACACAATTGTTTTTATTAATACCTAGCAATTTAAATATCTATTATTTATTCTCTATATAGCTGATAAACTGGTGGTCCTTTGTGTGTTTTAAAATAAATGCAAATGTAAATAGAACCACAACCGCAAGTGTACGGTTGTCCCAAGTAATATAGTTGATAAAACAGATTCGTTCCAAGGACGGGATGGTTGACTACAATGCTTATCTATTAATGATTGATGCACTTATGAAAACAAATAAAGGTAAAATGTTTGTTTGGTTTTGTTATTAAAGCTAATGAATGAAAGACAAGTATTAAAATGCAAATAAAAGCTAAGACGCAAGTAAAATGATGTAAAACGCAATATGAGATGTAGCACTTGAGAACGCAAGGATCCTCCCAATCCTATTTCCTAACTTATGTTGTTTAAGGGCTAAATTAGTCAATTACAATGGTCGGGATTCTAAATTCCTTATACCCCCGTCAGGGTGGACTATAAGGCGATCCTAAAGTGTCACTAGTCCCGTCAGGGTAAATATGATCCACCGTTGGATGATTAAGTGTTATTACCTCATTGGCCCTAGGATTAGCTAAGTTCGTCAGAATCATTAACTTCTATCCTAGATTAAATAAATATTTCCGTACCTAAACCCTCCGTCAGGATGATCCAATCACCACTAATTGGAATAGCCTAGATACTAACACCTGTTCTTAGTTAGCTACTCCAAAAACAGTAAAATAATCTCAATTTATTGAAAAGAGTAAAAGCCCTAATTTAGTTTAATTCAATAAAAACCCAAATTCAACATTCGTTATTCAGTACGATTGGGATTCACCCATTAATTGTTCTCAATCACTATGAATTATTTAGCTCATATTAAAAAGAAATACTAAATTAAAAGTAAAGGAATTCATATTTGATTACAAAATTAAAGATAAGAAAAACCTAATTTCCGGAATAGGAATGACTACGAACGGAGATATAGACCCTCTCCAGCTCTTGTAGCTTCTTCTTCTTCCTTCAGTTGCTTCTCTCTGGTGTTTTTAATCTTGCAGAGTGTGAATTGTGTGAAAAATAGAAGTCCAGACCTCCTTTTATAAGTGCAAATTCGGACTTGGACCTAGGCTTTTAATTAAATGAAATATAAAAGGCCCAAGTCCACTAACTTAGCCCAAAATCCCGTAACTGCTGATATGCCTTCACTAAAACGGCTTTTCCCGATTCGTTATGACTCCGATTGACCTCATTCCAGTTGCTAAAGTTCCGTAACTCGATAAGGAACATAATCTCTTCAAAGGTAAGCGGCTAAATCATCGCTTAAGCACCTCGAAATCAGCAATCTATGGCCTGGAAAATGGATTTTCAGCTCTAAAAATAATATCTTCGGGATTTCTTTTCAAGTCTTGGCTCTATCTTTTGATCTTTGACTTTCTCATCGGATTCCTCTTCTAGCTAACATCTAAAACCTGTAAACTTTACACTAAAAATACCAATATTACGCGCAAAAGCTTAATAAATAAAAAATGCTAGAAATAAAAGAGGAAAATCATATTATTGCATATTTAGTCCAAAAGTCTATCAAATTGATTAAATAAACACAAAAAATGATGTCTCCTAAGGGGCGAAAATAAGAACAATTAAGGAGACATCATAAACTCATGAGTAAAACAATGGCTTCTCATGGGGTACTTTGAAGTCTACCTCCATTAAAAGAATTAAAATGTATTTAGCTTTTGGCCGACAACGCAATGATGCCACATGGCCCACTCCTAAGAATCTCAGAGCTCTCCGCAAAGACAATGATAATTTATTATTTTCATATTTTACTCATTTATCACTCATTAAGCTATTACGTTGTTAAAGATTGATTTTTTTATCTTTTATATGCTTCAGATTATATGACAAGATTGGAATTAGTTCAGGATTTAAGATTCAAAGCCGCAACTACAAGAACTAAAGCTACTCCTGATGAGAAATATCTTTTAACATCAGGTGTAAACGACGTTTATAACCCTTACCTTATTTTTTTCTTGTGTGTGTATGTTTTTTATTAGTTGGAAAATGAATAATTACAATGGGCCCACAATTTTTTTACCAAGTATATACCCTCTACAAGTCAAAGTGTACGAGTTACGTGAACTCGCATTCAAGTTCGAAAGACATTTGCTATCAGAAATTGTTGATTTTGAGGTATTAATCTCTTTAAAAGTAGGGGTTAAAAAGTCTTAATAATTATAACATAATTTCTTCGAGCTTACCTTCCCATGAAGTCGCTCTCCTGTACAAGAAAACCGCTGCCACTCGCGGACGATTCTCCACCAACATCATCGGCGAAGAACCCAAATTAAGGTAAAAAATTGAATTATTTTTAACCTAATCTCATTACTTTTACAATTTTTCAGAATTATATGATTTAAGTATACCTAGGATTCATAATCTGAGAAAATACATCTGGATATCAATGGCTGCTCCACCCGCTAGAGCTCGAGCTGATTAACAAACATTTTAGCTGATTTGATTGAAAAAATTGATTTTTATGGTGTATTTAAGTGTTTTATAATATGGTGTGTTCTTATTATCGATGAATTCAATTGTTCATTTATTCTTTTTGATTCGTGTAATTAAAGTGTTTATTAAAGATTGTATTTTTAATAATAATATCTTGATCGGTTATTGAGAAAATAGTTTTATTTTTATAAGATGGAGCTTTTTTACCTTTTTGTTATGTTTTCCAGTGCGCACTCATGTGTTGTTGACGAAAATGGAGTCGGATATATGGTATGTGTCGTGTGATAATGGAAAAAATGGAGAAAGTTTGTGTTGGTGAGAAACAATTATACCCGATTAATAATGATTTTGATAATCGAGAAGATGATTTTTGGAAAGCCAAATAAGTATATTGTGTGGAGTACATATATAATGATGCTGAAGGTGATGATTTATAACCTTTATATACCTTTTCTTTTTGTTACTTAAACTGGAAGTGTTCCATGTGTAATGTGTAATGTTTGTGAAGATTGTGACATGTACATAAAGGTTTGCTTTTTTAATTGTGTATTTTTTTGGTAGGGATTTCTGATGGAAATGAGACCTGGTAGATGTATTGAGGTTACAAGGTGTCGTCAAGTGCCCGAAGTTGAGGGTACATATTGATTCAACTCCATCTTTTTTGGTAAGTGTAAAGATGTTAGTTTTCAGTTAGTATTCTCTTTGTGTAAACACATTTTGTGATGTTGAGTTGTTTTTTAAGTGGTGTCAGATTGTTTCACTAGGATGATCCTTAAAGTTGGGTGTTTGTTTTTCTGTGAAAGGTATTGCTTTCCCTGTTACAAGGGTATGTCCATCCTAAACTTACCTCGATATTAGGGAAAGACAAAGAGTACAATAATTGTTGGTAAAACATTAAACAAGCAATCTTTTTTTTTGGAGAGGGGGGGGGGGGGGGGTTGTGGGGGTAGACATAGGATGTCTAGCACAAGCTTGAATTGTTGGTGAAGCGTTATATAAACAAGTTTTAGCACGTTTTAGTTTAATTCAAAGTATGAGTCACTTATAATGTAAACAAAGAGAAAAAAAATTTAAAAGATTTTAGGGAGATATTTTATTAATGTGTGTGTTGAAATGTTTGCACCAACAATCAGCAATAAATCATCCATCTACTATACATACAATTCAACCATATCTACTATACAGATTAATTCTTGAGAAAATTCAGGCAAAATTTTAAGGCCTTAAAACACCATCATTCATTGAGAAGCGATGAGTTTTGCTTAGTGGCTATTTGCATGCCAAAAACTCAAATTGCGAGCATCCTAGACTTTGCTTTTTGGGCTTTCAGCTGATTAAAATAGAATTATGTTTTATTCACTTCGTTAACTTCTTTAGCATTCTCCAAGCAAGGCAAACCATAATCAACTTTGTGATATAGGTTAATCTCAAGTATCTTGGTAGAGTGGTACGCTCTATCCAGATAGTGTTCCTGGCTACTAACCAATCCACAATTTGAGAGCTTGGTTCTATTAATGAGGTAAAAGTTATGGTACATTCTATTAAAAACTAATAATTAATGATGGTTAACTCTGTATAACCTGGTGCTATTTTTTTTTTTATGATTGAGCTATCTAAGGTAAATTTATAATTTTTGTGATGTTTGGTGAGGTTTATTTATTTGTCCATGCGTTTTAAATATTGGTTTATTATTTCTACCTATATATTTAATTTTAATTTTTAATATGTACATATTTTCAAGGAAAAATTACATCATTAGGTTAAAGATGTAATATTTTTTGTTTCAGAATGTTAATTTGCTTTATTTATGATAAAATTTAATTTCTTTATTCTAATTTTTTTGTAGGTTGTAATTTTTTTCATTTATGTATAGACAGAGTTCTTGTCATATGTGCTTAGAATTGCTAGAAGACATTTATAATGGCAAATCCTTTGCCAGTAGGTGTCTAGGCCCGGAGTACCAAGTCATACAAAGACGGTCCAGTTAATCCTTAAGATAGTTACTACAGTAGGATTTTGGAAGTAGATTAAGATTATTCGAATAGTTAGTCGGGTTTAAAATCTAGATTTAAAGACTTTTTTGTTATTTATATTTGATTTTGTTCCATAGATCGGTAAAACTAATGGATAAGTAGAAATGTAATTTACGGGGACAACAAATAAGATTTCAACAAGGATGATATTTGCAACATCAATGTTATTGATCCGTCCAACTACAAAACCATTGGTATCGATCAGATTTACAAATTGCACTATTGGTCATGTGTTATGTGAAATAGCCAGAAGTGAGATGTATATATGTAATTAAAATATACATTTAACAAACTTATTCCTTTACTACAATTAGTTAATGCATTTTGCGTACATTACTTCTTTATTGAGAAAGATTGTTACCACACATTCTAATGAAGTGTGTTTGCTTTATTTCTTTTTGCTTCTGAAATGGTGCAACGCTTCGGAATAGTAGTTCATGTAATATAGTCAAGTATAGAAACGACGTGAACAAAAGGGTATTCTAGGCAATATTTTAGAAAAAAATCAATATTATGCAATGTTTTCTTCGATTTAATTGCACTTAGGTCCCTAAAATATGCACAATAGTAGAGAAATATTATTAAAAATTGAATAAAATTATTACCAAAAAAGAAGAAACTTAACTAAAAATATGTTTTACTTCCTTTCCAATGCACATAATCTTATATTTCCTTTTCTAGCGTTGTCGATCTTCTACTCTCCTTTCCTGTGCCACTAATCTTCTAATTCGTGATACTCAATTGTCATTAATGCATAGTTTGAGAGATCTTTTTATTTTATCTTGGATTCTCTTATATTACCAAATCACATCTATTATTGTATAAACTAATACTTATTACATTTTGAAATGTATAGCGACAACTGAATATATTACCGACTATTTAAAAACTACGAAATAGTAAAAATGATTAGTATTTTTTATTTTTATTTATTATAAATGTTTTTTACTTATGGTGTAAATTTATATTTCCCTTTTAAATAAGTGTGTTTTTATATTTTCTTAAGCTTGGTATACAGTCATTGCAATTGACATTTCCTCCTATTGTACAATTTAATTTGTTTTCTCTTTTTTAATTTTCAGAGTGCCTTAAGGCACGGGTCATACCTAATCAATTCATATATTAAATGGATCGTAAAGTAATTATCCCGAGACAGTGTTATAACTATATATTAATGATATCTTTGGGTTTTATTATAAAGTCATTTTGTAATAGAGTATAAGATATAGCCCAATTAGTAGGCCCATTTAGGAGAATATTTAGGTTTACTTATGTATAAAGAGTCCTCTCAATCTTTTATCTTTAGTTTTATAACAAAAACGAGTAAATACAAGGTGTCTTCTCCTGCAGAACTCAGAAAATGAAGTTTTTTATCTGTAGGGCCAACGCCAGTTGTGATGGGATGTAAGCCGCCTCCTCCGAAGTCGTCTTCACCGTCCTCAAATTCAAAGGTATAAGTTCACTTTTTTACATTTTGTTCTCTCCCGATCTACACGAATTGGGGGTTCAATTACAAATAATTAAGTTAAAAATTGTAATTTTGCTAATTAAATGATAAAATTTTGTTTATATGTTTGTGTAATGTTATATAAATTGATTATATATATATGAAGTTGCAATTAAGTTTTTTCTTGAATATATAAAAAATTATTAGATACACTATATATAGGATCTTCCATATCAGAAATAAGTAGACAAATTTTTGTTTATGAATAATCATTAATTTAATATATGAACAAAGTCGTCTTCACCGTCCTCAAATTCAAAAGTATAAGTTCACTTTTTTACATTTTATTCTCTCCCGATCTACACGAATACACATTTTATGTATGCTCACATATACAATTGGGGGTTCAATTACAAATAATTAAGTTAAAAATTGTAATTTTGCTAATTAAATGATAAAATTTTGTTTATATGTTTGTGTAATGCTATATAAATTGATTATATATATATATATATATATATATATATATATATATATATATATATATATATATATATATATATATAAAGTTACAAATAAGTTTTTTCTTAAATATATAAAAAGTTATTAAATACACACTATATAGGATCTTCCATCCGTTAGATATATTAGAAATAATTAGATGAATTTCTGTTTATGAATAATCATTAATTTAATATATGATATTTATCATAAAATTGAGATTTTTATATATAAATATGTAAGTATTTTATATCTATATATATTTAGTCCCTTAAATCGAATTAACATACATGCTATAAACCGTGAGTTAAAACCAATTGAAGATACAACCCACCACTTCCAATCTTGATAACGTGTGTTAAAATAAAGCACATTTTTCCTTAATATTTAAATCAATCTCGATAACATATATCTTTCAACAAAAAAAAAAGGTAACATATATCTAAACAAAGCGCATGATCTGTATTTTGTGAAAAAAATTGTCCACTTGGGCTTTCTCCGTCTTAACCGTGATTTACATGTTATTTAATTATGAACATTTGAATATATGAATATAGACAATAAATATATCATATATAAACGGAAAAAATGTATAGAAGATAAATTTCAATTAATCATATTAGACTTACATATTTATGAATTAGAAAAAGTACTTAAAGTATAGAATTCATGTTTATTTAACTAGAGTGAATTACATGTTAAAACTTATAATAATCACTAACATTCAATATTTTTTAGTGCAAACAGGTCCATCTACCTAATTATGAGACATTATTATGTTTAGATCGTTGGTCGTGTCATTTCAGTCAACAATCAACAATTAACATTGCTAATTGTTACGGTAAGATTTATTTTTTAGTTATGACATGCCTAAATCTATAATATCATTATCTAAATTTCTATATTGTTATTGTGCTTAAGATGGTTATTGAATTTGAATGGGAAAGTCTAGATTCCTCTTACCCCTTGAGGTGTATATATATGTACTAAGTGGGTAGCGAAATCTATTATATACTAGTTTGAGCTTCCACTTAGGATATTAGATGTAAATAAATGGAGTTTTTTGTATTTTTAATCCATTTTATAGAATAAATTACATTTATAGCCAACCCGAAGTTCTCGGATTATAAAAGCATGACACCGTACCAATATATCAGATCTTAGTTTTTTGAAGCTCAATTATCTTAACAATGTAAATAATCATATATTTTGGAAAAAAATGATATGTTTTAATTTATCTTTCAATTATCAGTGTCATGCTTTTAGAATCTGAGACTTTAAGGTCCCATTTGGTTCGTGAAAATAATGAGTATTTTCTGTTTTCATTTTCTATATTTTTCAAAATACTAATAAAAACATTTTTTGTTAAAGAAAATGAAAATAGTTTTCTGGAAAATTAAATGAAAACACTGCTATATTGGAGAACGAAATCGACGTTTTCCATATTTTCTTAAAATTTTGAAGAAAAAAACGAAAAGCATTTTCTGAAAATATATTCTGAAAACAAAAACAGAAAATGTTTTCACAAACCAAACATGTTGTTATTTTTCAAAACCTTTCCAATTTAGAGTATAAATGCGTTCATCTTATAAAATGGGTTAAAAATACAAAAAACTAAAACAAATATATTAAACATGAATTTTTGGTCTAATTTTGATATATTTAATTCACACATAAAGGTTGAAGATCAGTTTAATTGTACCAGCATATGGAAGCAGGACCCTACGTTGGTGGCCTTGGGAATCTTCATTTCCTGTGAAATCCATTGCTCTCTCTCTCATCTTCTTAAATATATAGAGCTATGAAGAAAGAGAAATATACTTCACGTGCTGAACGAGGAGATGTATTTGCTAGTGTTGGGTATTGTGCAAATACTGACACGGAAACGGGTCCACTTATAATTGTAAACACAAGAATCAAGCTAATAGGAAATTCTTATGTAAATCGTCCCTACAAGTAGGGTCAGGGTTTTGATAATGAAAGAAATAATTTATAACTTACGAATGAAGAATGTATAATTTTCTTTTTGTTTTTGTTTTCTATTAAATTGTATAGTTCCTTTGCATTAAAAAGAATGATCCATCATTTTTTTTAAATTAAATATTTGGTTTGATCTTTTCCAATTTAATTTTAGAGATATTTGTTATTTAAATTTGGAATACAATGAATATTATGTTGTTTAATTATTCTTGTAAAATTAATATGATGATTGATTTTATTTAAACTATGTATTTTGATGATTAATTGCAAAATAAGTATTTTTTGCATTTCTTATCCAATTAACTATATATTAGATAGTTTCGTTAGTTATCTGGAATTACAATGTAAAACAAAATTAACATCCTATCCTAATTAGTTTTTCCTTTTCAGTGTCCCGTGTCACCACTGCGAATACTCAGTGTCGATACATACTATACTCAATGTCGCCACTTACCGATAATGTCACCATTGAGCGTGCATACTTTTAGTTTTGATCTCTTGTCGTGTTCAGTGTCAACCGTTTGTAAATTATTTTGTTTTTATTTGAAGGTATTTTAATTTTTTTAAGAGAAAATTGCTAATTAGGTTCATAACCCAACAAATCATACTTTAAGAAGTCTAGCCTAAAAGTTTGGATGAATAAAGTCCAAAAATATTATTTTAAACTTATAATATCCCTAATATTACCTTACAAAATAAAATAATAAACTAAAAAATATATATATACGACAAAAATATTTAAAAAATTCAAAAGAGAAAATGAAAATAAAAAGCAAAGGTTGAATAACAATGACGGACGATGGAACCTATATATTATCGCTTCACAACGAACAAAAAACAAAAAAGAAACCTCTTCACTCTCACCTTCCCACCAAGCCTTCTGCACAAGAAAATCGCTGCCAGGGACCATACTACACTATCATTATCAACAATTGAAGAACCCAAATCAAGGTTAATAATATATGTTTACCATAAAACTTTTAAAAAATATTTAATTATTGACCTAATCTCATCACTTTTATAATTTTTAGAATTATTTGATTTAAGTATAATTAGACTGGGTTGTTTGTTATCTTAATAGTTGGAAGCCTTTTACAGTATGAGAAGTGATGCGTTGTGGATAGCTTAATTGTTTCTTTTCCGTCTTCTCGTGTCGTTTTTACTGGGCTTTTGTTAGACTTGGTTAATGGACTCGCCGCTTGGTTTACGGGCGCGTCGTATAGAATGTCATATGGGCTCTCCGGACTCGTGGAACATTCCCCACCACTTTTTTGATCCCTTGGTTATACTGATTTTTTTGAATTATTTTGCAGTAAATATTCATTTGACGCAACCGACAAAGATGGTTACACAACCTAGTGAATTGTGTTGCACAACCCAATAAATTATGTCGCACATTCCAGTGAATTGTGTCACGTAGCCCAATGAAGGGTATTATAGACATAAATAGTTAGTGAAGTGGGTTAGACTTTATAAAGAAAGTTTGTTGGGCTGGAAACCTTTTATATTAATCACCCTTTCTTTAAACCAATGGCCTCTAAAAAGAACTGTAATATCTTATCTTCATTTTGAGCGGAAAAAATTCTCACAGAAACCTATATGGGTCAAAGACTCATTTTTATATTTCAATAAATTAACGTATTTTAATATTCACTCGAATTATACACACTTTATTCTTTATTCACTTATAATATCTATTATTAATGTAATACTTAGTTTATGTTTCACTGTGACATGGGTATGCAAAATACCAAATATTATATATAATAGTGCTTATAGTTAGTCTAAACAAATGCAACGAAGCGATACGGTATAGTTTCATTTTTTCATATATCTAGGACACACAACTCAAAGGAGTATTCCATCGCACGATCAATTAGGCGGTAGGTAAACGACGAAGTTAGAGTTAGATACATTGAGGCAAAATTATCATGTTTGGGTATTAGTTAGCTTTACTAGTACAACACTCGCAATTGTAAATTTTTTTATACTTATAATTTTATTTTTCATGATATAAATCTCTCCTTCCGATAAAAATAAATATATAAAATAAACTGTACAAAAAATATAAAAAAAAATCATTTTGCAACTTATAATCGAAATATAAAGTTTAAATAAACAATTTTCAATCATTATATATATTAAGGGTTAATCTTATTTCTGTAAAGAAACCTCAAGGATGACCAAATACTAAAATACCAAGGTGGGAGCTCCGATCTGTTTTTTTGAGTGATGGCCTAGAGAGAGAGAGAGAGTGAGAGAGAGAGAGAGAGAGAGAGAGAGAGAGAGAGAGAGAGAGAGAGAGAGAGAGAGAGAGAGAGAATAATATAATAATATGGGGTTTTAAATTTTTTTGAAATATATTAGTATATATAGGGGAAAACAACAAATGGGTAAAAATGTATATGGGATTTTAACCTATAGTGTTAAAATCTGTTTGAGGTGTTCGTGTTCAAGATATATGAAAATATGAATACATGTTTAGCATAGGAACCGATACTCAGATGCCTTACCTTCTAACATATAAATTTTTTTAAACATGAATCACAACAAGTTTGTAGTTAATCACTTATACGATACTATGCACATACAAAGTTATGGCCTAGAACATGTTCAACATATACTAATGCACATGTTCCAAAGAGTATTGAGGCTTTGATGTTTTTCCTTGTACAACAAGATATGTTGCATATGAAATCACACAATAACGTAGTTGAAAACATTTACTTACATTAAATACTCAAATATTTAAAAAGGTCCATATGGCAACATAACCTATCGAAGGTAATATCTCTTGTAAAATCTACACAATTTCTAACTCTATCTATTCTAATCAATTACACTGAGTCCTCAAATACCAACCATATGAGCTTTACAATCATTTATCATCACTAACAACCCATAGACATGTATAAAATAATAGTTATTGAATACTGGAATGTTTTGAATTTAGTTGTTCTATGCTATAACAATCTGTCAACTATCTTGGATTTATAGGGCTGTAAGGTGTCAATTTAATGATTGTAGTAGGATATGTGAGCGTCTCTTCACACAGTTATGCATAACTACAACAAATTACCTTAACCTTCTAACATATTTCATCACAAAACACAATTATGCCCCAATCAAACAAACTTCATTGAAAACTACCTAAGCAAAATAAACAAAGTGGTTTCATAGTACTATCTCTAGTATATAGAAGATTTAGATCATCCTAATGCCATGCCAAGACATAACTCTTAGAGCAAATTTCTACGCAAAATAAATAAAAAGAAGAATTGATCGAATTACCTCTCATAGCAAGAAATTGATAACTTAAGTAACTACCTTTTAACTTCTTGATAAGAATATAAATCAACCTAGGCCCCTATTTATATGAGTAGACTCTCCAAAATAAGTCTTATCTTACTTAAATTGGACAAAGATAGGATAAAATACCAATTCCCAAATTTCTCGCATCAACTACGCGTGTAAGGCCACATACTGATCGCTAAGTTGGGAGCTAAAGACGCCTATATAGTTTGTTGTTGATTGAATCTTGTGTGGTTGTCTCTAAGTCGGGACATGGAAACGAGTAATGCCACAACCAAACTGATTGGTTGCTATTCCATTGGGTTGCCTACATCTCGTTGAGTTAAGAGTAGGCGATAGCTAGGCGACATGTGCACCGAATGACCCTTTACGTAGGCCGTCTTTAGGTTTTCTCCGAGATGGGAGTAGGCAATGACAGGTCGACATGCAAACTGTATTTCCTGCCCATTTGTCGCTGAGTTGGGGAGTAGGTGACCAGGCAACAGTCTTGTAGTTGTTGCATGAATTTTGACTGTTTTCGTCCATGGTTGATTGTGTTTTGACATGAGGTTATGGGGATGTACTTGGGCCTTCTTCATTGAACTTCCCACTCTCTCTTGTATGTAATTTTCTAGTTCCAATGTGTAATAGATAAGTTCTCAATCTATAATAAAACATATTAAAGCACCCTAAAACACTAATAACATCTAAAAACACCACAAATGCACTTCTAGGTAAATTTGCTCCCGCTAGCTAAATTAATGACCCAAAACACTAATAGAAGATTTCTTTGGAGTACTATAAGTCACTCCTAAAGAGGAGACTTCAATCGATACAATGCGATACGATAACATGGAGAAGACCATGCATTCAAGTGTTATCGCCATAGGGGTACCCATTAACCTTTAAATGACTTATTGATTTTCTTGTCTTATGCCTAGGATCGGTCATGGATTGCTCAAGGATTTATTTTTTCTGGATCTTTGTGCATGACTTTTTTATTATGTCGTTCTCCTTCCTTTTCCTTTATGACTAGTCGTGTTACGATAGCCATATCACCTGAGTTGAAACCAGGTTATTGAATAGGAGCAACACGGTTTTTTTCCACGCGTTTTAATGATTATGGGTGCACTACAATAAGATCCAAGGTACTCATCCCTGTCACATCATCTACAAGAGTAACATGCTTTACTTTTAAGAGTCTTTCGACTAGTTCAAGATTATTATCAATGCGGTAACTCGATAATCAATTTAGGAATTGTTATGTTCCAATAAATTTCACCAAAACGAGTTAGCAAAAAGAATCTCTCCCCAAAGGTTGTGTTAAAACGGAAACACATCATGACGAAATCAACTCATTCGATTAATCAAAGAATCTGCAACTGTGAAAGTGTTTAAAAAAACAAATCGTTGGTACCTTGGGAATCGAATTCCCGATAACACTCTGACATTTAAGTCACTTACGATGAAACTCCAAATAAAATATAACGAGATAAAAATTGTAATAAAAGATTAAGAGATCGAAGAGTAAAAAGTAAATATGAAACTGTTGTCTAAATTGTAATTTTGTTTTATGAGACTCAATTTTTCACTTTTTTTTTGCTAAAACTTATTTTCCCCCAAAGTCAATACTTTAACATTAATTGGTGCCCAAAGCTCCCAAATTTAGTATAATTAAAGAGTAGACTATCTAAACATATACACCCTTCTTCCTCAATCTCTCTCCCTCTTTCTCCTTCGCTCGTTCTCTCGTCCACCACACACACTCACCCGGCCCGTTAGGCCCGAACCATCGCCGGCGATCATCGATGTGGCCCACCGTCCGATCCATCCAGCTCATCTTTCTTCTCGCCGCGTTTTTAGTCGTCGTATCTCCACCGGCGTTAGCTTCCGAATCCGATCACAAGGTACATTGATCTCATCGATCTTTAAGAAATCAAAACCCTAATTTCAGCTGAGCATTTACAATTTTGTTAATTTATCCGCAGACAAATGTGTTTTCTAATCAGATCTGTTAAAATGAAAATAAAATCACGAAGCTTAGTGTTCTGATAGCTTACGTGATATGCATGTGAATGTGTTTATGTATGTTGTTTGATGTAGTAATGAAGGTGGATTTGCTTTGAATGTTTAGTTAAAGATCCAATTTTGAATTGAAGATAATAATTCACTTAAATTCTTATATCGATTCAAATATTCTGAACAAGGAAGTGCCTATACACAAAAATGTGTTTATATTGATATCTATGTTTATATTTATAGCAACTGTAATTCTCTTATAGGTCCCTATGTAATGTTCAATAGGCAAGTATGCCCAGTGTTTCAAACAATAGTATATATAACGTGTTTTACATTGAATTGGAGGTGTAAATTTGCAATGTGAATGTATTATAACATAGGGGTATATTACTACTTTTTCTAACATTGGTATATCTGCCTATTTTGCACAATACTGGGACCAATGGTGCAATTTACCCTATAGTTAATGTGGTTTAGTGTTTGATTAGTTAATCAAATTTGGTCCCTGAGTGAAGAATATTGATTTTAGAATCAATCGTTCATTGGTTAAAGCTCTTCTCTAGTGACTCTATATACTACAACATTTAACCACATTGTTTCATATAAGAAAACTTACTAACATTTGTTTGTTCTTCCTTGTACAGTATCAACCTGATGATTCAGTTAACTTGTGGGTAAATAAAGTGGGCCCATATAACAATCCACAAGAAACATACAATTATTACAGCCTTCCGTTTTGTCATTCAGGCAATAGTGCCGCTCATAAATGGGGTGGACTTGGTGAGGTTTTGGGTGGAAATGAGCTTATTGATAGCCAAATTGACATAAAGTTTCAAAGTATGTAAATCTATTTTAACCTACAACTTTTTTACTTTTCTTATGTTGTTAAGTAATAACAATATCGAGACACTTTTGTTTGTAACAGAAAATGTTGATAAAAGTACCATTTGCGAACTTGAACTTGATGAAGCTAAGGTCAAACACTTCAAGAATGCTATAGAAAATAGCTATTGGTTTGAATTCTTCATGGGTATGTTTACTATCTCATCTTCTCACATAATTTAAAATTCTAGATTTTTGTAAATGCTTTGTGTTACTGACACGTTTTTCTCTCCTTGGATGTTCATATACGAGCTCAGATGATTTGCCTTTATGGGGTATGCAAATTTCAAACTTTCTTTTATTCACTTAATAATCAACCAAAAAATTTCTTAATCAGAATTTATTATTGTGTAGGTTTTGTTGGAGAGTTACATCCTGATAGGAATAATGATAATAAGCACGTATTATATACACATAAGAGTGTAATTGTTAAATACAACAATGATCAGGTCAGTCACTTTAAAAAAACTCTTTATCTATATTCATGTATTATATTATATTCTCTAACTTCTCGTTTTTACAGATTATTCATGTTAATCTCACTCAAGAAAGTCCAAAACCATTAGAAGTTGGAAAAACACTAGACATGACTTATTCTGTTAAATGGATCCCAACAAATATTAGTTTTGCACGAAGATTCGATGTTTACTTAGATTACCCATTTTTCGAACATCAGGTCTAAATTTATTTCGAATTTATATTAAAATTTTCATCTGCTATGTTCTAAACACTCTCTGAAATTATACAGATACATTGGTTCTCAATTTTCAATTCATTCATGATGGTTATTTTCTTAACTGGTTTAGTCTCAATGATATTAATGAGAACATTAAGAAATGATTACGCTAAATACGCTCGTGAAGACGATGATCTCGAAACTCTGGTAACAAATTTATATTCCCACAACTTATCCAACCACAAATTGACACCTGTCACTTTCAGGAACGTGATGTAAGCGAAGAATCAGGTTGGAAGCTCGTACATGGAGATGTTTTTCGTCCACCTCGCAATTTAGTTTTACTTTCAGCTGTAGTTGGAACTGGTGCACAGCTGGCATTACTCGTTCTCTTAGTCATATTACTCGCTATTGTCGGAATGTTATACGTCGGGTACGTCTATTTTTTAGTGGGTCCCACATCAAAAATGGGCCCCTCCTCTTAGCTAATTGTACGTTTGTTTGTTTTATAGGAGAGGGGCGATTGTGACAACTTTTATAGTATGTTACGCTCTCACATCGTTCATTTCCGGTTATGTTAGTGGTGGAATGCACTCACGAAATGGCGGTATAATTTTTATTTTATTTTTAAATTTTCGCCAATTATGTTATTAATTTATTTAATTTGCAGGTAAAAATTGGATAAAATCGATGATACTTTCAGCATCTTTATTTCCATTCTTGTGTTTTGGAATAGGGTTTGTTTTAAATACTGTCGCGATATCTTACGGATCTTTAGCGGCAATTCCGTTTGGTACAATGGTGGTTGTATTTGTGATATGGGGTTTTATCTCATTCCCTTTAGCACTTCTTGGTACAGTTGTGGGTAGAAATTGGAGTGGGGCCCCTAATAATCCTTGTCGTGTCAAAACTATACCACGCCCTATACCCGAAAAGAAGTGGTATCTTACACCTTCTGTGGTCTCTATTATGGGAGGTTTATTACCCTTTGGTAGTATTTTTATTGAGATGTATTTTGTTTTCACATCCTTCTGGAACTACAAGGTAAATTATATACTATTAAATTATGGAAATCGGTTTTTTTTTTATTAAACTATTATTTGTTCATTGTAGGTGTACTATGTGTACGGATTCATGTTATTGGTGTTTATAATTCTCATAATTGTTACGGTTTGTGTAACGATTGTGGGAACATATTTCTTGTTAAATGCGGAGAATTATCATTGGCAATGGACTTCATTTTTATCAGCTGCTTCTACAGCTATATATGTGTATCTATACTCGATATACTATTACTATGTGAAAACCAAAATGACTGGGTTTTTTCAAACTAGTTTCTACTTTGGGTATACACTCATGTTCTGTCTTGGCCTTGGAATCCTCTGTGGTGAGTTTTTAGTTACTTTCTCAATCTGTGAAATAATTGAATAAAAAATATAACTTTGTTGTATTTATTGTTCAGGTGCTGTTGGTTTTCTAGGATCTAATCTATTTGTGAGGAGAATTTACAGAAACATTAAATGCGATTAGTTTTTTGAGGATAGAGAAGCTGATATGTGCTTATTGCTGGGAATGGAATCAAAAGCAGAATCTTGCATGGATTTTTAATGGTTTTGAGGATGTTAAGGTAAAAAAAACCTTCTCGATTATGAGGATGATCCGAAAATTTGCTGTTTTTCCTGGCTTTATTAATGTAGTCGATATTTTTTTGTAATTTAGAATGCGCTAGTTGATATTAGAGTTTTACTGTCAATTCGTATAGATTTACTGGTGGAAGTTTTATCTAACCTTTCTCTGTTAATTTTCTTCTTAAATTTTCATGTCCTGTTAAGGGTTAATATATTTGAACAGTTGTTGGATTATTTGCTATAATATATGTACATTGCATATGAGATGCTTCACTTTTAGTTCATCGTGATTATAATATTTTGAAAAGCATATTGTAAAAGTGTTTTAGTTCTTCACATCACATTATAATAAAATGCTACAGAAAATGGTCGTGTAACCTCTGGTTCCATTATATTGTTCTAGAATTGTTTGAATGTGCATGTTAAATATGGAGGAGGATAGACATAAAATTTAAACGATGATGTGATAAGGTACAAGAGTATACTTGCAATTTTTTAGTTTAATATGGGGCAAAGATTATGTTGAGAGAAGCACGATGCAGATTTAGCCAGCAAAAAAGTAATACAAAGTCACTAACCCAAAAGTTCCTCGAGTATTACTATTAAGGGTTAATAACCATTAAACACCTGCCACCTTACACCTTTGACCATAAAAGGCATCTTGCTGCAAAATACAAAAATACCCTTGTCCCTTATTTGCTCTTCTTCAACAGCGCTGCCGGCCGATTCTCCCACTCACCACAAATTTGCTTTTCTTTAACAGCGCTGTGGCCAACGATCTCTTCCACAAGTCTGTTGTTGCTATGTCTACAAATCATGTACATCACGAACGCACAAAGCATGTAGACATCGATTGTAAGATTACTCGAGAGAAGATTCAAGATGGAGTAATAAAACTTTTCCACATTCCTTCAAATCTTCAAATTTTCTATTCAAAGCTAAGCAAGTACATTTTTGTACTTGTGGACTAAATGTTGAGTTCTGGGATAGATTCCCAGAACTTGGAAAAGGCTAAGCAAGTCCACTTTTGTACTTGTAGACTAAATGTTGAGTTCTGGGATAGATTCCCATTACTCAGAACTCGGATTGTACTTGTGCAAGCCCACTTTTGTACTTGTGCAAGTGCACTTTTGGACTTGTGGCAAATGTTGAGTACTGGGATAAATTCCCAGAACTCAGAAAACGCTAAGCAAGTACATTTTTGTACTTGTGGACTAAATATTGAGTTCTGGGAGAGATTCCCAGAACTCGGAAAAGGCTAAGCAAGTCCACTTTTGTACTTGTGGACTAAATGTTGAGTTCTGGGATAGATTCCCATTACTCAGAACTCGGATTGTACTTGTGCAAGCCCACTTTTGTACTTGTGCAAGTGCACTTTTGGACTTCTGGCAAATGTTGAGTACTGGGATAAATTCCCAGAACTCAGAAACGCTAAGCAAGTACATTTTTGTACTTGTGGACTAAATATTGAGTTCTGGGAGAGATTCCCATTACTCATTTGAATTGTTTTTTTCTTCTAGTTTTTCAACGTTAATCAATCAACTTATTCTATACAAACTTTCGCACAATTCAATCATAATTTCTTACTTTCCCAATACTCAAATATCATGTTTCAGTGGAGATGTCAATCTATCTTTGAATACAGCAAATGAATTGGATAAAAAGAAATAATGCAGGGACCAAAATGCAAATTATTTCTTCTACATAAAAATTAGTTAGATTACAGCTATATCTAGTTAGACATGATTGTATATAAACTAGTTTTGTACATTGTAACAAGAAATAAAACATCTCTTCTTCCTCTCTTATTCATTCTTCTTCTTATTCTTCTCTCTGTTTCTTTATTTTTCTTGCTAAATTCGTCATTAATGGGTGCTCTCATAATTCACAGTGTTTGTGTATATGCTGATGATTTAAACGAAAGAGAGAGAGCGGCTATCATAGTTATTTGTTTATGAACTCGTGGAAAGAGAGAGAGCGGTGGCGGTAGAAAGGGGTAGAATAGGATAAAAATTAAAAGAGGTGCCTTTTATGGGCAAAATGAGAGCGGCAGGGGTGAGAAGGCATTAAATCTGATTTGAGGTGTTTCTTGGGCATTAATCCTACTATTAACTTGTCCCTAAAAGTCGCTTTGATTTTATAAGATTTACCCTTAACTAAAAAAATAAATAGCTATTTAATGTCAAAAACACATTAGATAGAAAAGAGTCCAATCTTTTCTCCACTTTATTCTCAAATAAAAAACTATCAAACATAAAAAAAAAAATGTCAAATCAAAATTTTAGAGAACATCTTCATTTTTCCTCTCCACTGTCAAATTGGACTCTCTCATTTTTGCTAAATGCCTGATCAAATGCAAAAAATAAAATAAAATTCAGTTTGTTTGGCTTGTATCATAATTTTTTTTTTGTTCGAAACTTGTAGCATAAAATAGGTTTAGATGTAAATGTGAAATATCACATTTTCCCCGTTGTGCAGAATGGGCTGCAAAGACTGAGTTGGTCGGGAAACCCTATACAAGTTAATGGGATGTTTCCATCCATCTTTGAGTTAGCTTGTTAGGAAAGTGGCACAACTATTTGTCATTTCCCTTTTGTTGGAGAGGTGGTGGCATTAGACTCAATTATGTCATGGTTTTCCGTAAATTACAAACCTATTGTGATAAGATTTGAGAAGCCATTAATGGTGTTCAAGCTAGAAGAAGAAGAAGAAGAATAGCAGTAAAATGAAAAGAAGAAGAGAGAAGAGTAGAGTTTTATTCATTAGCAACACGACTAATAGTTCAATTTATATATACATTCACTTCAATCTACACTAAAAAATTCCTAACTAACCATAGCTGTAACAGCTGTAAAGAATCTTTCTTTTTCACTTATTGCACTTAAGTCTCTGTACTTTCCTTTTGTGCAATATTCTCCAATTCTTTCTTGTCTAACTCGTTAGCTGCATTCCAACAATATTGGGTTTGATTGCCACATAATCTCGTGTGATAATAACGTCATATACATTGATCACACATGTATGTTGTCTATGCTTATAAACTCCTCTGTCTTAATGAATACTCCTATGCTTATAAACTCCAATCAAAAACTTTATTACAAAGTCGTTTTGCTGTCTTTCAATGAGAGTTTCAAACAATTTACAGTTGCAATTGTTCATGTGTCCACATGAACAGCTAGGCATAGGTCTATATTGTATATATTCATCCGATAACGACTTGAATTTGGCAAAATATTCAGAAACTGAACTAGAGTTTTGTGAGATTGAACTTAAAGCTTTTTCAAGGTGATAAACACGTGTTCCATTACTTTTGTTAAAACGAGTTTTGATTTCATTGAAAAGATCATAAGCAGAATTAACATATAGAAGGCTAGATCTAATTTCTTTTGAGATCGAATTAAGCAACCAAGCTAGAACAAGATTGTTTGCTCTGTTCCACGCAGTGAAAAGAGCTAAGTTAGAGAGAGGAGGTTGAAGAATTTCACCGTTAATGAAGCCTAATTTGTTCTTGACGGAAAGAGAAATTTCGATAGCTCGCTTCCAAGAGAGGTAGTTGTCGCTGGTGAGAACATCGGAGACAAGAGTAACGCCGGTGTTCTCGCTCGGATGTAAGTAGTATGGACTTGAAAAGTCTTCAGTGAAGGAGATTGGTGTTGCCGTGAGTAGAGGAGCAAGTTTAAAGAAGAAATAGGTGCGGAATTAGTGAGATAACATCTGATACCATGATAAGATTTGAGAAGCCATTAATGGTGTTCAAGCTAGAAGAAGAAGAAGAAGAATAGCAGTAAAATGAAAATAAGAAGAAGAGAGAAGAGTAGAGTTCTATTGATTAGCAACACGACTAATAGTTCAATTTACATGTTGTATATATACATTCACTTCAATCTACTCTAACAAATTCCTAACTAACAATAGCTGTAACAGCTGTAAAGAATCTTTCTTTTTCACTTATTGCACTTCAGTCCCTGTACTTTCCTTTTGTGTAATATTCTCCAATTCTTTCTTGTCTAACTCGTTAGCTGCATTCCAACAATATTGGGTTTGATTTCCACATAATCTCGTGTGATAATAACGTCATATACATTAATCACACATGTATGTTGTCTATGCTTATAAACTCCCCTGTCTTAATGAATACTCCTATTATCGGTTTTTTCGTTCTTTTTAATACATCAAAGAGCCACTTTGGACTCAAAGTCATTGACTCGGTTCAATCTTGTACCACTTATTAGGAGAATTAAGGCCCTGACCAGTTGAGATTAGCCCAAAGGGTTATTATCGATTTTTTCTACGCCTAGAAATATAATTAAAACTAGACATGGTACATTGATGCTACTAAAAAATTATAAGGGTGATTCACCATCGTGAAAACAGATTTAACAACCACTAAAGAAGGTGTGATAGATGTATTCAACAAAAAGACTACAATCAATTTTATGGGTGGCTAAATAATTAAAATGCCCTAAAAAATAAAACTATAGACAAATGGTAATAATTATGAACCACTCACTCAATGACTCACCAATTGAGTCACTTAAGATAAGTATTTCCATCTCTGACCACTGTCACCCTGGGATGTACTCAGATGTTCACTGAGTATGACATTCTCTACTTATTGAGTTACTAAGTATTGATATTATTCATCTTCGACCATCACACACTAACCACCGCTGACACCCTACCCAAGTCATAATCAGTGAGTCACTTAGTACAAAAATCATCCACTACGAGATTTCACTGAGTATACTCAGCAAATATCCAAGTATAATCTGTATATATAAAAAATTATGAGTATACTTAATGAATTATCTGAATATTATCTACAATCATTGAGTATACTCAAAATTAAGAATTAACACAAAATCAAAGGGAATACATGGAATTTTTTTTATTTATATGACTAGAAAAATTACAACAGTTAACAAAAAAATCATTCAAGCCTAAAATTTAATTAAAAAAAACCTATTGCAATGTTATATTATTAAAAATAACTCTAATATTACAATAATACATAAAAAAACCATGTCGTTGGCGTGAGCATCGTCGTATATGAGATAAAATTTATTTTTCGAAACTTATATCTCTAGCATCGTTCCATCTGATAACCGAGCTTCACAAATCTTGTAAACAAGCTTCCGTGGATCTTGTACACAGGACCTAGTTGTTGCACTCGAAAAGCTTTGAACTCACTCCATGAACAAGCTTCCATGGATATCGTTAACAAGCTTCCATGAACAAGCTTTGAACTAGCCATGGATGATGCTCGTAGTTCACCTGGAAACTCCCCATGGCACCGGAGTTGTTGAAGCTTAAGATCTCGACCTTACGACATTAGGATAATTTATTATTATATTATAACGCCTTAAACACTCGAGACGTTTGGGTCGGCCCTACTAAAGTGGTTCGTATAAGGTGGCCACGCTAGGTGAATATCCTCACCATGGTAGGGCTGGATAGGCGGTGATTATTCGAGTCTTTTTGTATTGTTTCTGGTGTGATTTTCATATCAGTGGTGGATGAAGTGTGATAGAGAGAAAAGACGGAAAAATGGGTATGTTTTTTTATTTATTCTGATGTGAAGAGCAATATATGTTTTTTTTTCCAATCTTTTGATTTGATCTCTGAGGAAATTTTTCTCTCTCTACAAACACGCTCTCTCCCTTCTCTCATCTCAATACGATTTTCTGGTCGAATCATTTCTGTGATCTCCATTACCACCGTTTAATCGGGGGTTTTCTTTTGTCTCTTTCTCACGTGCAATCAACTTCACACGCCTCCATCCTTGTTCGACTGAAATGGGAGTTTCGTCAGATGGGTCAAAGGAACTAGGGTTAGGGCTCCATCAAATTGATTTGGGGGAAAGGACTTTGGATCGAAAGCAAACAATGGTTATTGGGCAGGATCAAATCAATTGGATTTTTGAAGGAATCAAGGGTAATAATAAGGACCTAAAGCACGTACTAGAGCTATGATGTCTCCCTAATTGTTCTTATTTTAGACCATTAGGAGACATCATTTTTGGTGTTTATTCAATTAATTCGATAGACTTTTGGACTAAATATGCAATATTTCGGATTTCCCTTTTTATTTCTTGCATTTTCGAATTATTAAACTTTTGCGCGTAATATTGGTATTTTTAGTGTAAAGTTTACAGGTTTTTAGATGTTAGCTAGGAAAGGAATCCGAAGATAAAGTCAAAGATCAAAAGATAGAGTCAAGACTTGAAGAGAAATCCCGAAGATTTTATTTTTAGAGCTGAAAATCCATTTTCCAGGCCCTTGATTGCTGTTTTCGAGGGACTTAAGAGCTGATTGAGCCGCTGACCTTTGAAGAGAAAACATTCCTTATCGAAGTACGGAACTTTAGCAACTGGAATGAGGTCAATCGGAGTTGTAACGCATCGGGAAAAGCAGTTTTAGTGGAGGCCTGTCATCAGTTACGGGATTTTGGGCTTAAAGAGTGGGCTTGGACATTTAATTAGGCTTTTAATTTCTGGTCCAAGCCCTAATCCGTTTTTCTTATTATAAAAGGAGGTCTGGACTTCTATTTTACACACAATTCACTTTCCACAAGATTAAAAACACCAGAGAAGCTACAGCAGGAAGAAAGGAGAAGCTACAAGAGCTGGAGTGGGTCTATAGCTCCGTTC
The DNA here is from genome assembly GCA_029959085.1 of Nemophila menziesii. NCBI lineage: Eukaryota > Viridiplantae > Streptophyta > Magnoliopsida > Boraginales > Hydrophyllaceae > Nemophila > Nemophila menziesii. Next base: position 19,612,768 of record JARWIR010000007.1, on the reverse strand, counting down.
GTAGTCATTCTGATTCCGAAAATTAGGTTTTTCTTATATTTTAATTTTGTAACGAATATGAATTCCATTTCTTTTTATTTTGTTTTTAATTTTAATATGAGCTAAATTTCCATTAGTGCTTGAGAACAAAACAATGGGTGAATCTTGATTTTATTATTATAACGAATGTTGAATTTGGGTTTTTATTGAATTAAATTAAATTAGGGCTTTTACTCTTTTCGACAATTTGTGAATGTTTACTGATTTTAGAGTCGCGAACTAAAATTAGGTATTAGTATCTAAGCTATTCCATATATGTGGCATATGGATCATCCTGACGGGGGGTTTAGGTACAGAAATAATTGTTCAATCTAGGATAAAAACTATTGATTCTGACGAACTTAGTTAATCCTAGGGCCAATGTGGTAATAAATCTTAATCATCCAACGGTGGATCATATTTACCCTGACGGGACTAGTGACACTTTAGGATCGCCTTATAGTCCACCCTGACGGGGGTATAAGGATATTAGAATCCCGACCATTGTAATTGACTGATTTAACCCTTAAACAACATAAGTTAGAAAGTAAAATTAGGAGGATCCTTGCGTTCTCAAGTACTACATCTCATATTGCGTTTTCATACATTTTACTTGCGTCTTATCTTTTACTTGCACTATTATTTTATCTTTCATTTAGTTATAATAAACAAAACCAAAACAAACAATTTATCCTCTTTCATTTTCATAAGTGCATCAATCGCTATTTGCATAAACATTGTGATCAACCATCCGTCCTTGGAACGAATCTGATTATCAGAATTACTACTTGGGACAACCGTACACTTGCGGTTGTGGTTCGATTATTATTTGCATTTATTTAGAACACACTAAGGACCACCAAGTTTTTGGCGCCGCTGCCGGGGACGGTAGCGTGTGACCACGGTGTTTATCCTTTAGTGATAAGTGCATTTATTTTATTTTATCAGTTTTACGCTTTTTGTTTGTTAGCTTTTTCAGGTTTTTAGGTTTGGTGTATGCGAAGAAGGCTATTCAAGGATCTAGAGCCAACACCTCCGATCCTTAGTAATCCAGAATCGTTGATCAGACTTGCGAACAGAAGAAGAAGAGAACGAGAAGCTTTAGAAGTAGAAGAATTAAGTAACAGAATGGAGAATATCATTATTCAAGGTCAACAGAATGGACAAGGCCAGTTAGATGCTAATGGCCAACCTTTAGCTCCAGGCGTTATTCCTCAAGTTCAACCGCAAAATCCTAATCCTCCAGTCCAGATAGTGATGAATCATGATCCGTGGTTTACTAATGGTCCTCCAGAAGTTCCATTCCGTGCTCCAGCTATAGGAGTAGGTGCTCCAGATATTAATGTTCCGCGTTTCCGTCCAGATTCGGGTATGTTAGCTCAGTTCCAGAATTTTGGTAATTTTCGTGGTAGACCATCAGAAGATCCTCTTAGGGCAGTACAGAAATTCAAACAGATATGTGATTCTTATATCACACAAGGTGTTTCGAGAGAACAGATGTATTTTGCTGCTTTTAAGTTCTTTGTTACTGAGGGAGCAAGTGAATGGCACGATACGCAAGATCCTACGAGGATTACTAATTGGGACCAATTAGAAATTGCTTTCTTTGACAGGTATTACCCAAGTAACATGAGGTTAGATGCTGAACTAGAATTGACACAATTCCGTCAAGAGTATGAGGAAACTGTGGGTAGGAGTTGGACAAGATTTCAGATGTGTTTGCGTAAGGTTCCCAATCACGGCTATTCAGAACAACAACAACTTAAGATCTTTTATAGAGGCCTTGATGGGAATTCGAGAGAAAAGTTAGATACGTTATGTGGTGCAGGTTTCCTTCAAGTTCAACCAGCTCATGCCAAAGTTATTTTAGAACGAACAGTCAAGAACGAAGTTGGTTGGAAATCAGTGAGAACACCTGTTAAGGGTGTTAATAATGTTGACATAGAAGAGAAATTTGCTACCTTTGAAACGAAGATTCAAAACACTTTGGAACAACAATTGAAGCAGCTTACTTTAGCTGTAAAAGAAGGATTTTCGGGTAAGAAAGTAGCTGTGCAAGCTGCACAAGAGGTTTATATGTGTTCAATTTGTAGAGTTGATGATCATGATGAAGAGAATTGTCCGAATAATCAAGAATCAGTGATGTTTATGTCCAACAGAGGTAATTTTAATTCGAGTGGTAATGGATATCAACCTAACAGAAACCATCCTGGGTTTCAATATTCGAATCCTAATGGGGCAGCCAATCCTACATATGCGTATCAGCCGCGTCCCCAAGGTAATAACTATAATCCTAGACCACAAAACAATTATCAAGGAGGACAGAATCAGAATACTTATGATGAAACGCTAAACCAGAAAGCTTTACCTGCACATCCACAAGAAGGGGTACTCACCCTTCAGAAAACTGTTGAAAATTTGATTGCTCTACAAGCACAAGCGATGGAACGTCAGAACGCAGCAATAGAACGTCAGAACGCTGCAATAGAAAGACAAAATGCAGCTGAAGCAAATATGAAGATGTTCCAGAATCAGCTGAGTCAAATCAGTAAACAGCTCAATCAACGTCCACAAGGACAACTTCCAAGCGATACGGAAAATCCAACACAACGTGAAGATTGCAAGGCTGTTACATTAAGAAGTGGTAAGAACCTCCTTCCACCTCCTTTTCCCGTTATGAAAGAGAAAGAAGTTCCAAGAAAAGAAAAGGAAGGGGGTGAGAAAGAGAAAGAGAATGAGAAAGATAGTGAGGTTGAAGAAATAGAAAGACCAAGAGAAATCCCGAAAAAGAGAGATGAAATTGTGAGCAATCGCCCTCCACCACCGTTTCCATCACGAGTTCAGAAAAAGGGTGACTTGGGTGATTTTCAGAAATTCTTTAATAGGGTAAGGGGTCTAAGTATTAATATTCCGTTACTTGAGGCGATTCGAGATATTCCTAAGTATACGAAGTTTTTAAAGAGGGTCCTCACTAACAAAAGGCCCTACTGTGATAATGAGATGATTGGCCTTCCTGAAGAGTGTAGTGCGATTTGTCAGAGCAAATTACCTCCGAAATTAGTTGATCCGGGGAGTTTCACGATTCCCATATCGATTGGAGAAGAATGGAAAGGAAAGGCGCTATGCGATTTAGGGGCAAGCATCAACTTGATGCCCAAGTCAGTCTTTGATAAGCTTAAAATTGGAAACGCAAGACCTACCTCTATGGTCTTGCAAATGGCGGACAGGTCTCTTGCTCATCCTGAAGGCCGTATTGAGGATGTCCTTGTTAAGGCAGGTACACTTATATTTCCTGTTGATTTCGTAATTCTTGAATACAATGCAGATAGAAATGTCCCCATTATTTTGGGTAGACCCTTCCTAGCTACAGGGAGGACATTGATCGATGTAGAGAATGGCGAATTGACAATGAGGATACAAGATGAGGAAGTGAAATTCAATGTATTTCGAGCTATGAAATTCCCAGATTCTCAGGAAGATTGCTTCAGAATGGATGTAGTAGAGCAAGCATCGCAAGAGGTATTTAATTGCTTAAATTTTGATGATATCTTGCAGGCTGCTTTGACATTAGATTCACCTGAGATGATGGAGGAGCTTACAGAAACAGTGGCAGCTCTCAATTCTGAAAATCCGAAGTATAGGCGTCTTGCCTATGAACCTGTGAGAGAACCGGGGGAGATTATTCCTAAAAAGAAACCTTCAATTGAATCTCTCCGGAGTTGGAAGAAAAACCATTGCCAGCACACTTGAGGTATGCTTATTTGGGTACTAATGAAACTTTACCTGTTATTGTTTCAGCTAATTTAACAGGTCCTCAAGAAGATAAACTGTTGCGTGTGTTAAGAGCCAACAAAGAAGCAATAGGTTGGACAATTGCTGATATCAAAGGCATTAGTCCATCCTATTGTCAACACAAAATCATACTAGAAGATGTTAATGCACGCTCAGTTGAGGGTCAGAGAAGATTAATGCCAGCCATGAAGGATGTGGTGAAGAAGGAGGTGATTAAGCTTTTAGATGCGGGGATTATTTATCCCATTTCGAGTAGTGAATGGGTGAGTCCGGTTCAGTGTGTACCGAAGAAAGGAGGAATTACAACAGTTCTTAATGATAAAAATGAGGCGATTCCTTCAAGAACGGTAGTAGGTTGGAGAGTTTGCATGGATTACAGAAAGCTGAACAAGGCCACCAGAAAAGATCATTTCCCTTTGCCCTTCATTGATCAGATGTTAGACAAATTAGCCGGAAGAGAATATTATTGTTTCTTGGATGGTTACTCCGGGTACAATCAGATTTACGTGGCTCCAGAAGATCAACATAAGACTACCTTTACATGCCCATTTGGCACTTTTGCATATCGCAGAATGCCATTTGGATTGTGTAACGCTCCCGCTACTTTTCAAAGGTGTATGATGGCCATCTTCTGGTACATGATAGATAATTTCCTTGAAGTATTCATGGATGATTTCTCCGTGTTTGGTGATGATTTTGATATATGTTTGGATAACTTGGAGAAAGTGTTAGTGAGATGCAAGGAAACAGATTTGGTGCTCAACTGGGAGAAGTGTCACTTCATGGTTCGCGAAGGTATTGTTCTGGGTCACAAAGTTTCGAGTGTTGGTTTAGAGGTTGATAGAGCGAAGATCGAGGTAATTAAAACTCTTCCCCCTCCTGTTTCTGTTAAAGGGGTAAGGAGTTTTCTTGGCCATGCTGGTTTTTATAGGCGTTTTATTAAGGATTTTTCTAAGATTGCTAAACCGTTATGCAACTTACTCGAAAAGGATTGCAAATTCCTTTTTGATGAAGCTTGTTTAGCGGCCTTCAAAGCAATCAAGGAAAAACTCATTTCTGCTCCTATAGTGTTACCTCCAGATTGGAATTTACCGTTTGAGGTTATGTGTGATGCGAGTGATTTATGTATGGGAGCTGTATTGGGACAGAGAAAAGAGAAGGTTTTTCATTCGATTTACTATGCTAGTAAAACTTTTAGTGGTGCTCAGATTAATTACACAGTTACAGAAAAAGAGTTGCTAGCAGTTGTCTATTCGTTTGATAAATTTCGCTCTTATCTTCTTGGAGCGAAAGTTATTGTTTATACAGATCATTCCGCGATCAGATTTCTTATGGAGAAGAAAGATGCGAAACCAAGGTTAATCAGATGGGTGTTATTGCTTCAAGAGTTCGATTTAGAGATCAAAGATAGAAAGGGTTGTGAGAATCAGGTTGCAGATCATCTATCGCGTTTAGAGGGTTCAGAGATGAATAGTGGTACTGAAGCAGTTAGAGAAGAGTTTCCTGATGAGAGTTTATTCGTTGTCCGAGATTATGAGGCTCCGTGGTATGCAGATATTGCAAATTTAGTGGTGAGTGGTGTTTTTCCTGAAGGTTCTACTTATCAAGAAAGAAAGAGGTTAGCTCATCGGGCAAGACAGTTCTTTTGGGAGGATCCCTACCTCTACAAAGTTTGTGCTGACCAAATGATACGAAGATGTGTAGCAAGGGAAGAGACTCAAGCCATTATAGCCGGATGCCATGATTCTTTATATGGCGGACATTTTAAGGGAGATAGAACTGCTGCGAAGGTATTTCAATCAGGTTTTTACTGGCCTTCTCTTATAAAAGATTGTCATGAATATGTTAAGAAATGTACGAGATGCCAGTTTACCGGAAACATATCTAAGAGGGATGAGATGCCGCGTAATAATGTGTTAGAGGTTGAGATATTCGATGTGTGGGGCATAGACTTTATGGGTCCTTTCGTTCCTTCAAATGGTAACCTCTATATCTTATTGGCTGTTGATTATGTATCTAAGTGGGTAGAAGCGGTGGCTTTACCTACTAATGATTCACGAGTGGTGATTAAGTTCTTGAAGTCACATATTTTCACTAGACATGGCACACCTAGAGTGATTATTAGCGATGGAGGATCTCATTTCGTTAATAAATATCTGAAGACTGTTCTAGAGAAGTATGGAGTTAGACACCGTGTATCTACTGCATATCATCCACAATCCAATGGTCAAGCTGAAGTTTCGAATCGTGAAGTCAAATCAATCCTAGAGAAAACCGTTGGTCCTACAAGAAAAGATTGGTCAATGAAGTTAGATGATGCGTTGTGGGCCTATCGTACTGCGTTTAAGACCCCAGTTGGTGCATCCCCCTATCGTATGGTGTATGGTAAGGCTTGTCACTTACCTTTAGAGCTTGAAATGGGTGCCTATTGGGCAATTGCGCAGTTGAACTTAGATCCTATCTTAGCCGGAGAGAATCGTATGATGAAGCTTAATGAACTTGACGAATTCTGATTACATGCTTATGAAAATGCCAAACTTTACAAAGAAAATACAAAGAAATGGCATGACAATCGGATTCGTCCAAAGAACTTTGAAGTGGGGCAGAAAGTATTAAAGTATAATTCAAAGTTCAGCAATTTTCCGGGTAAGTTAAGATCTAAGTGGTCAGGTCCATACATAGTGACCAAAGTTACACCTCATGGGGCGATAGAAATAGAACATCCGCTAGAGAACCGTACCTTTATGGTTAACGGTCACAGACTAAAGATATACCATGGAGGTGAAGATACCAATCGCGCGGAAGATCCACATCCCGGGGAGGTCATGTACCTCCGCGAGAATCCTTAGTAGCGTGAGGTAACCCGTCGAGCTTAACGACGTTAAACAAAAGCCAATTACTTGTATATTAGCTGAGTTTTTACATTTTTGCAATTTAGATTAGTTTGATTTTCGTAATTTTATTGTTTTTCTTAAGAAATGAGGAAGGGTAGTTGTTTTTGATGATTTCAGGGGTAAAAAGGACTTGAGTTTGGGGTCGATTTGGCGAAAACAGAAGAAAAAGAGGTTGGATGTCCAGGAGAAATCCGGGTACCCGCATTTGGCAGAACCGGGTACCCGGTTTTGATGCTGTAACTTTTGAAAATCTCTGACCCAGCGTCTTGGTGGGTTGCGTTTTCGTGCGTTTTGATTCGCGCCATCGACACAAATCCGGGTACCCGCATTTGGCAGAACCGGGTACCCGGTTTCGGAGCTGTTGTTTTCAAATTTCTCTGGTCCAGCGTCTCGAGAAGTGGCGTTTTGGCGCGTTTTGACTCGCGCCATCGAGAAAATGCGGGTACCCGCATTCCACAAAACCGGGTACCCGGTTTCGGCGAGAAAAATCCCTGACCCAGCGTCTTGGGATCCAGCGTTTTGGTGCGTTTTGGAAAAAAAAAAAAAAAAAAAAAAAAAAAAAAAAAAAAAAAAAAAAAAAAGGAAAAAGAAAATTTTTTTTACTTAGTATTTTTTCCGCGCCGTCACAGCGACGCGGAACCGGGGACCCGGTTTGCCAAAACCGGGAACCCGGTTTGGAAGCTGTGAGAGGCGGTTTTGAGGTGTTTTAACCTAGTTTCTTAGCCTCTTTTGCAAGTATTTACCTAAAACGCACCAATAGCCTCCCCACCTACGAAATTCATCTACCAAAACACTATATATCATCAAATCCTACCCTCTTTCACCACAAAAACATAAGATCAACTCACCTCCTCTCCAAAATAACATCAAATCCTTAGTTTTTCCCAAGATTCTTCTTCATCAAATCCTAAACTAAAACCTAATTCTTTCTTCTCCCATTCAAATTAATCAAGACCCATCTCATATTCACCCTAGTTCTTCAATTCCTAAGCCTCAAAACATCAAAATTCTAAACTTTTTCTCTAAGTTTTTCATTATTTGAAGTTTTGAGTTTGGGGTGAAAAGAGATGACTAACAGAACCGGTGATTTTCGAAGAACTGCTCCTAGAAGAAAGACCACCATTGGTGGTTCACAAGAACAAGCTATTGAGATTCCTGATTCGCGTCCTAAACGAAAAATTAACGAAGTTAAGCTTGATTCTAACAGAAAAGAAATCACAGGTCTAAAGAGGAGATTGATTGATGAGATTGAAAGTGAGATGGAACCAGAAGAGGAAATTGCGAAGAACATTGAGAAGGAAACTGAACAAGAGATTCCGGAAGCAACTATTCAAAAACCCCCGCGTATGAAGATGTGGGCCCACAAACCTAAGAGGGTTTACACTTGTTGGAATACTCAGGTTCGTGAAAGAATTGAATTTTTGAAATTTGGTGAGGAGACGAATTTTCCTAAGGGTATTATGAGTAGCGATTACAAGGAATATGCTGTGACATGTGCTAAGTTTGGTTGGAAAGAGTTACAAGAAAGGAAGCTTGAGTTCATTCCTACTTTTGTGCGAGAATTTTACGAAAGTTTAGCTACCTCACATGATGCCATTGATATCCGCAAAAAGGTAGTTCCTTTCTCTATTGAACGTATTCGGAAATCATTGAAACTACCCAACTTTTCTGGAACATGCCCCTTCCAAGAAACTCTTAATGACCCTTCTTTTGATTTTGAATCCCTTTGGGGGACCGTGCTTGTTAATGGGACTAGCCCAATTCCTGAAGGTGAAAGGTATCCTGGACAGTTTTACAGCAGTAGTTTGACACCTCGTGCTAAGGTTTGGTCTCGTTTCATAATACCCACTTTCTTTGGTATTAAACACACTTCCGAGTTGAAGAAAGAGCACATATTCGTTATTAAGTGTATTTTGGAGGAGAAACCATTTGATGTTGCCAAGATCATTTATGATACAATCATGGAGTTCGCGAAATCACCAATGAAACAACAAAATCTGAAGTTTCCTTGTACTATTACTCAGTTGTGTTTAGACGCAAAGATTCCGCGTAAGGACGCAGATATTGATACTGTTTCAGTGGGTGTGAGTATAGCTTTGAGCACAATCAAGAACATCCATGAAGAAGCAACACGAGCTACAAGAAGTCCAAGAACTCCTCAATCAAAGAAAGCGAAAACTGTACCTGAGTTGGAAGCGAAGATTCAGGTGTTGGAAGAGAATCAGGAGAGGATGATTGCTACCTTGGGAAACGTTACAAAAGAATTGGACCTGCTTCGAAATTTAATCCTAGGCGTAAATACACTTCAAAACGCGATTTATGATGCTGTTACGCGAGATAAAGGTCCAGAACGCAACACCGATAACCAGCCTCGCGCTGGTTAAGATACGTTTTCTAAACTTTCCTCTTAGTGTATATTAGTTTAAATGCTTTATTGAGTCTTTTCGAGTCGTGGGGACACGGCTCATTTTTGAGTTTGGGGTGGGGTTCGTTGCCTCATCCCAGTTTTTATGTGTTATTTGCTTTATTTGCTTTCAATAAAAGAATTTTCGGAGTTGCGTTTGACTATAGAAATTTTTAAATATCCCTTTAAGCATACTTTTGATGAATCTATGATAGTAAATAGTGGACTTTAGGGATTGATATAAAACGCACTTACAATTGCATGCGAACATAGGTAATTGATAGGAAAAATTAATTAACAATGCAAATGAAGTAAGCTTGTACTCAAGGAATATGTTTGGTGTGTAGAACGTGAAATCCTAATTAGTAGAGAACCCACCTAGATATGAACTAAAGACAAGCTATGTACTTAGGAAAATGATAGGGGCAGTTCTTTGTTAGCCATTTGTGCCTTTTTAGCCTGCTATCCCTTGTATTAATTATTATCCGTCTTAGCCCACTTTGAACCTTTAGCCTTTTCTTTGTAGCCACGATATAAGCCATTATCCCTTAGATTATTAGGCATGACCATATGACCCGCACTTGAATCACAATCCTGAGACATGTCTCGAGCTTGAGTTTGGGGTGGTGGGACCACATATGGGGAATTAAATGGGTAGGGATCGATGTGCTTTGTATTGTAGCACAATTGCAGATGATATATACTTGTAACCCTTTGCCGGGAATGAAGAAAAATGAAAAAGAAAGAAAAAATGAAAAAATTAAAAAAATCATACAGTAGAAACCGGGAACCCGGATTCTTCAAAACCGGGAACCCGGTTTGCTCCTGTACAAAAAAAAAAAAAAGAAAAAAAAAAGAAAAGAAAAAGAAAAAAAATATGAATGAATAAATCATCCGGCAAAGTGGAATTTCTCTGAAAATCATCTTATTTATAGTGGGTAGACATGGGACGCTAAATTGTTGCGTATATGGGTGAGTGAGAACATCTTTTTGAGCGTTAACTCAAGCTCGAGGACATTGTTGATGGTAAGTGAGGAGAGAGCCAAAAGCTCACTTCAAATTTACCAAATATACATCCACACCGTCCTTAAGCCATTATTATAACCGTAAAGACCTCGTGATTCCTAAGTGCATAGTGAATTTATAATTCTGTTGATAGGGAATACACTAGGTGGAGCGTTCAAAGCGAGTTAGGATTAATGACCACCCTATAGCCATCATACAGAGATGAGTACAAGTGTAACCTTCAAGCATTGCGACTTTAATTTTATGATTGAGATTATTTATGTTTGATGTTGCATGATTAGTGTATGTAGATGTTAGTTTTTAAAGTTTGCTATATGAGATTTATCTTAGGAATTGCTTTAGGGTTTATTTGCTAGCTTCTATGTGTTTATACGTTTGCTTCTACCCCTCGTTTTATTTTGTTTTGCTTTGTCGGGACGACAAAGGTTTGAGTTGGGGGTCTTGATGTCTCCCTAATTGTTCTTATTTTAGACCCTTAGGAGACATCATTTTTGGTGTTTATTCAATTAATTCGATAGACTTTTGGACTAAATATGCAATATTTCGGATTTCCCTTTTTATTTCTTGCATTTTCGAATTATTAAACTTTTGCGCGTAATATTGGTATTTTTAGTGTAAAGTTTACAGGTTTTTAGATGTTAGCTAGGAAAGGAATCCGAAGATAAAGTCAAAGATCAAAAGATAGAGTCAAGACTTGAAGAGAAATCCCGAAGATTTTATTTTTAGAGCTGAAAATCCATTTTCCAGGCCCTTGATTGCTGTTTTCGAGGGACTTAAGAGCTGATTGAGCCGCTGACCTTTGAAGAGAAAACATTCCTTATCGAAGTACGGAACTTTAGCAACTGGAATGAGGTCAATCGGAGTTGTAACGCATCGGGAAAAGCAGTTTTAGTGGAGGCCTGTCATCAGTTACGGGATTTTGGGCTTAAAGAGTGGGCTTGGACATTTAATTAGGCTTTTAATTTCTGGTCCAAGCCCTAATCCGTTTTTCTTATTATAAAAGGAGGTCTGGACTTCTATTTTACACACAATTCACTTTCCACAAGATTAAAAACACCAGAGAAGCTACAGCAGGAAGAAAGGAGAAGCTACAAGAGCTGGAGTGGGTCTATAGCTCCGTTCGTAGTCATTCTGATTCCGAAAATTAGGTTTTTCTTATATTTTAATTTTGTAACGAATATGAATTCCATTTCTTTTTATTTTGTTTTTAATTTTAATATGAGCTAAATTTCCATTAGTGCTTGAGAACAAAACAATGGGTGAATCTTGATTTTATTATTATAACGAATGTTGAATTTGGGTTTTTATTGAATTAAATTAAATTAGGGCTTTTACTCTTTTCGACAATTTGTGAATGTTTACTGATTTTAGAGTCGCGAACTAAAATTAGGTATTAGTATCTAAGCTATTCCATATATGTGGCATATGGATCATCCTGACGGGGGGTTTAGGTACAGAAATAATTGTTCAATCTAGGATAAAAACTATTGATTCTGACGAACTTAGTTAATCCTAGGGCCAATGTGGTAATAAATCTTAATCATCCAACGGTGGATCATATTTACCCTGACGGGACTAGTGACACTTTAGGATCGCCTTATAGTCCACCCTGACGGGGGTATAAGGATATTAGAATCCCGACCATTGTAATTGACTGATTTAACCCTTAAACAACATAAGTTAGAAAGTAAAATTAGGAGGATCCTTGCGTTCTCAAGTACTACATCTCATATTGCGTTTTCATACATTTTACTTGCGTCTTATCTTTTACTTGCACTATTATTTTATCTTTCATTTAGTTATAATAAACAAAACCAAAACAAACAATTTATCCTCTTTCATTTTCATAAGTGCATCAATCGCTATTTGCATAAACATTGTGATCAACCATCCGTCCTTGGAACGAATCTGATTATCAGAATTACTACTTGGGACAACCGTACACTTGCGGTTGTGGTTCGATTATTATTTGCATTTATTTAGAACACACTAAGGACCACCAAGCTACCGTTTGAGATTACCAAGGCTAATACTGATGCAGACAATCTCCTAACGAGTTTCGAGGTTAAGTTTTTCTCGAAATCTTTCTTTTTTCCTTTCGATTACCTTTGCGTGCAGGAATTTATTAAAGAAAAAAGAGGGATCCGGTTAAGAAGTCGAAGAGACGAGCGGTTTGGTATTAGCATAAGACGTCAAAGAGATCGAACCAAACGAGACCTCAGCAAATTGAGATTTCCAAGAACAATTATTACTGTAGGTAATAATCAAGATGGGAAGAACAAGAAAGAAGGAAGCGTGTCAATCTCTTCCACTTTCCAAGGTTGGCTTATTATTCGTGCTCCTTACACTAACACCTTATGGAAGTCTACTGAAGAAGACAAGATACAAGACCTATATAATACCAGCTCTTACTCTTGGTTTGCTACTTATCACTCTCACTGCTTCAATCACTTCTCTCATTGTTGTTTACCCTGCTTATCCTTCCTTTTTTACTCCCCCTACACTTATATCTCCTTTTCTTGCTTTTGGTTTGCTGGTGCGTGTTCTGTGCTTTGTTTTATTTTGTCTGCAGGTACTAAAATGGCTTCTAGAGATCATCATGCTCTCCCAATTATCCCTCTTAATGATCATAAGGCTCGTAAGTTGGGAGTTATCAATATTGGCTCAAAAGCTAGGCTCTCAGAAAGCATGAAGGAAGAGAAAGCTATTCTGATTAAAGCAATTGGAGCTTCTCCTATCTACGTAGTCCAACTTAGAAATTACATAGAAGATAGATGGGGAATCCAAGGGCACTACAGACTAACTGACGTGAAGAATAACATGTTCAAGCTGGAGATTTTCAATGAGAAGGAATTTAAAAGAGTTTGGGAAATGAGGCCTGGCCTTTACCAAAAACTCCACCTCAGCATAACTATGTGGCCACTAACGGTTGACTTCAATGATCTCAATACAGATTACTCATCTATATGGGTTCAGGTTAGAGGCCTTGCGTTTAAACAAAATAATATCGAAACTGTCAAAGCACTTGAAGTATGCTTCATCAGAATTGAAGCTGTTGACCTACCAACTACCCAGAATTGTGATGTGAAGGTTCTGAGATTCAGAGCGAGGATAAACACAAAACAACCCTTACCACCTGGAGCTTACCTGTATCAAGAAGAAGGCGCTGCATGGGTTCTTTTCCAGTACGAAAACACAGGTCTTTTATGCTTCAGATGCGGCAGAATTGGTCACCAATATGGTGAATGTCCAGTTAAGGTCATCAAACAAACTGAAGACATTGATGAGCGTAGAAAAATGTCTTGGAGCATAGACAACGTGGCGAAGTTTCTGCCCTTTAATCCCATTTATGGATTACATATTAAAGTTAATGGCGAATTTTCTAACTTTATATATGGTGAAAATTATGTTAACAATGCAGGTTCGAGTATCAAGAATAACAATCATACCCGAGGGATACAAAGCCGTGAAGAAGAAGAAGACATTCTAAGTAAATTCAACTACACCAAAAGAGGGGGCACCAACAAAACAAACAATCAAGCTCAGAATGAAGAGGAAAGAGAAAAAGAGAACCTGGACTGGGAAAACTGGAATAAGCAAATGCATGACATTCGAAATGAACTGCATGAATCAACACTTAAGACGGAAGCTTTTAAAAAGACTCATGGAATTATACAAGACGGTGAAGAAGGCAACGAGGGAGACATACGCGCAGCGCTATTAGCTTTTGAAGAGGAAATGAGGAAAATAAAAGGCAAATATGTAGCGAGTCACAGCAACACAACTGACCAAAACATGGACACATCATCTAACTCCCAACAGAATGTTAAAAGAAGAAGAGATGGCAGGGGAATTCGTATTGAAACTGGAAGTGGAGAGATCAGCTCTAAAGTCATAGGCAATTTCAAAAAACTCAGAGTAGTAGACCCCATTGAGAATTTCGTAAACAACAATCAATTCAGCTTACTGGAGAATGAGAAAGAAGGGGAGGAGGGTACTTACTTATCGAAGGGTAAAGGCAATGAAATAGACAAAACCTCTAAACTTAACGATGAATATGACTCGCAATTCGAGCCAGAAGAAGAAGATGAAGGAAATTTTGAGAGCAGCGAAAATTATTTCGAAAAAGATTACGAAGGAGGGGGCGATGATCATGACATGAACTTCCAATATGAAGATGCTTTGGAGGAAGGTGATGATGTTTTTGAGAAGAAGAATGGAGGCGGCTACTCCAAAAAAGCCGCGAAAGCAAAGTGACGACTCTTTTTTGGAATGTTCAGGGTCTTCGAGCGCCCTTAACATTATCCAAAGCAAGCTCGATGGTGGCTCAATATAGACCTGGTGTGGTGGCTTTTTGTGAAACTATGATGAGAGAAGTGGACTCTCAGAATGTTTTGGCTCGTCTTGGATTCGAAAACTCCTTTTTTGTGGAACCCTCTAGAAATGCATTCCACTCCGGGGGGTTCTTGGTTTTGTGGCACTCATATGTGCGGTTGCAAGTTATTTCCAGTTGTAGTTCCTTTGTTATTGTCTTTATTAATGAACTTTCTTTTGCGTACTACTTAGTCTTTATACATGCCCCTAATGACTTTAAACTTAGACTTGATACTTGGAAAGAAATAAATGATTGGAGTAAAGAAATTAACCTACCATGGGCAATTATGGGTGATTTTAATGAGATACTGAATATTACGGAGAAACAGAGCAAAAACCAAGCGAATATGGACCATATTAACGCTTTTATAGACTTTACTAATAGTAATTCTTTAGCGGAGATTGACTCTAATGGGTGTTTTTTTACTTGGTCAAACAGGATTGAAGGCGAGAAAAACGTCAGAACAAGAATAGATCGAGGACTTGCAACATATGAGTGGATGGAAAGATACCCAAGATCTCTAATCCATATACCTCCAGCAATTGGGTCGGATCTCTCTCCCTTAATCCTTCATTTTGATATTGATATGAAAATTGGGAAAAAACACTTTAAATTTGAAACTAATTGTAGAAGAATTATAGATGACAATTGGAAAATTCCGTATGATAGAATTCCTATCCCCAATTATTTAAAAAAAAGGGAATACACAAAAAAGAAGCTTAAAAGTTGGAGTGATAAAAACTTTAAAAATCACGAAAAAACCATTAGAGAATTACAAGATAAACTAATAGAACTTAACCGGGCTAATAATGATATAAACTCCACAAAAGAAGAAACTGAGATTAAAGAAAAAATTAAACAAGAATATGAAAAAGAAGAAAAATACTGGAGTGATAGAGCGAGGCAAAATTGGCTTGTATATGGAGATAAAAACACTAAATTTTTCCATTTAGCTACTATAAAAAGGAGAAAGTTAAATAGAATCACCAGAATTAAAAACAAAGAAGGGATATGGATTGAGGATTCAAAAAATATCAAAACTTGTTTCCAAGATTATTATAAAAAACTTTTTAAAGACAGTGAAGTTAACGAAGATATTACCAATAATGCCATTAATTTCATTAAACCCCGAGTTACGGATAGCATGAATGAAGAGTTAACTAAAAAACCTAATATAGAAGAGATAGAAAGAGCTGTTAGGGTATTATCAGCATCTAAAGCACCTGGACCCGATGGTTTAAATGGAAAAATTTATAAAGAATTCTGGGAAATTATAAAGGAAGATGTTATACAGGTCATTATGGATTTTTTCGAGAACAATTGTTCAGTTGAAACAATAAATGATACATTGATAACACTTATCCCGAAAGGTACAATACAAGAAGACCTAGGTGATTTTAGGCCAATTTCGTGTGTTAATTTCATATATAAAATTATTACGAAAATTCTGTCGAATAGACTAAAAGGAATTATGAATCAAATTATTTCTCCTACACAATCGGCTTTCATCAAGGGACGAGCAATACAGGACAATATCATCATAGCACAAGAAATCTTTTTTTCATGAGTAGGAAGAGGAAAAAAGATAAATATATGGCTGCAATAAAAATTGATATGGCAAAGGCTTATGATCAGGTTAGATGGTCCTTTATCTTAAAAGTGTTGAAACAATTGGGTTTTAGTGACATCTGGATAAAATGGATGGAAAACTGTATTACTTCGTCTTCATTTTATATCAACATCAATGGAGAAAGACTTGAAAACTTTAAACCAGATAGAGGGATTAGACAAGGTGATCCACTTTCTCCCTTCCTCTTTTCTATAATGACTGAGTCACTTATTTGTTTAATTAACCACTACATTGATAATAAATTAATTAATGGCATAAAAATAAATAGAAACTGTCCGACGATATCTCACCTTTTATTTGCAGACGACTCTCTTTTCTTTATTGATCTGGAAAATACGGACATAAATAAATTTAAAGATTGTTTAGATACTTATTGTTATATCTCTGGACAAAGAATAAATTTTCACAAATCGGCTATGATTTTTAGTAAAGAAACTCCAGATGATACCAAAAATGATATAATTAAAAAGATGAACATCAAAGAGACAGATGATTTGGGTTATTATTTAGGGATTCCCCTATGTCATAAAAGATCAAAAGTGGAATCACTTGAATGGATAGCAAAAAAAGTTTTCAAAAATACAGAAGGATGGAAGGCAAAGCTTCTCTCAGAAGGAGGGAAGGAAGTACTTATAAAGGCTATCTTACAGGCTATTCCTAACTACTATATGTCAATTTTCTCTTTTCCGATTTCTTTTTGTAACAAACTTATTTTAGCCATTGCTAATTTTTGGTGGAATTTAGGTGAAAGAAATAGAATACACTGGGTAGCATGGGAAAATGTCACAGTTAGCAAGCTCATTGGTGGCTTAGGTTTTAAAGAATTCAAAAAAATGAATACGGTTCTTCTTGCGGCTCAAGCATGGCGACTAATGCATAATCCTGATAATCTTGCAACAAAATTACTTAAAGGTATTTATTTCAATAAATCAAATTTCTTAACGTGCAAATTGAAACAAAGTAGAACGTGGAGTTGGGCAAGCATAATTGAAGGAAGAGATTTTATTAAAAAACATGGAATAAAAGTAATAGGAAATGGGGAAGATACGAATATATGGAATGAAAGGTGGATAGATACAAAATGGGAATTAGAGAAACCGACAGGATCATGTATTATGAAAGTCAATGAACTAATGAAGAAAGATAAAGATGAATGGGATATGGAAATACTGGATAACCTTTTCCTGGCACCTATAATTCACCTCATAAAAAAAACAAAAATTAAAGAACATGGTATATATGACAAGTTTATTTGGCCTTTCTCCAAAGATGGAAAGTACGATACGAAAACAGGTTACAAAGTAATGATAGAGGAGCAAAACAACAACAAAGCCACAACAATAGAAACTAGAGCAATGCAAGAATCGGAGATATGGAAAACTATATGGAAATCAAACATTCCAAAGAAAATAAAATTATTTATGTGGCGACTAATTAACAACGCAATCCCGACCAGAGTTAATTTGTATAAAAGAAAATGCGCGGATGCCACAAACTGCCTATGGTGTAGTCACGAGAAAGAAGATGTTGAACATATACTTATTCATTGTACGATGTGCAAAGACATTTGGGTAGGATCTATTCTACAGATTAAGATACTGGATGAACAGGGCGATAGGATTGAAGATTGGTTTCTGAAGGTCATTAAATCTTACACTAAAGGAGGATGGGAAGGTAATGTGGTACGAGATTTTTTAATGATAAATCTGTGGAACATATGGAAAGCAAAGATGAAAGCTATACACGAGGGAACCGCAGCTGACGGAATGGGGATTAATATTGCATCAAAGAAACTTATGCAAGAAATTCACGGGATTAACTGGCTCAGAGAAGGTTATAAAGGACTCAATAACAGAGAAGAACCAAATAGGGACACAATTAATGAAGAACATGAGCAGGATATTACTTTATTTTGTGATGCATCTTTTTCAAACAAATGGGAACCTACGGGAATAGCAGTTGTTGGTTTTCAAAAGGAACAAAGCATGCTCATCAAACAAAGTAATAGCATTGATTGCAGTTCGGCCCTGGAAGGAGAAGCAGAGACAGTTCTTAGAGCAACACAGATTGGAGCTTACTTCCCGGGGGAAAGAATTATAATCCACTCAGACAACCTTGAGATTATTCAAGGTATAAAGCAGGTGTCAGCAGCTCGTTGGAATATCCAACCCATCCTACAAAAAATTATCCACAACGCTGAAGAGTTTTGGCAAGTTTCTTTCAAACACATCAATAGAAAGCTCAACAGAAATGCGGATAAGTTGGCGAAGGAGGCTAGGCACGCGGCAACTTTTGTCAATCGAAATACATTTAGTATTTTCGATTTGTTTTCGGCTTTTAGTAAGATAGGGATAGGATGATTGGTCTGCTTAGTTTGGGTGCTTAGGCACCCTCCCAATGTCAAAAAAAAAGAGCAATATATGTATAATTATAAAAATAGGTTAAAGAGTGGTTTTATATTTCTTCAAGTAATTATTATTTAAGGGTAATTTAGTTCAAAGATTTAAAATAGAAGAAAAGATTTGTTTAGTTTATAAGTATAAAAAATGTCTCATGCACTATTTAATTAATTGGAATCATCAAGCTAGTTTTCTTAGTACCTGGAAATGTTTTTTAAAAAAAATATTTAAAAGTGTTTTATATATTTAAAAATCTTTTAGACCTTTAAAAATAAATTTAAGAAAAATATTAAATAGAAGCTTTTTAAAAAAAGCATTTAAAGATATTTAAATTATTTTTAATATTTTTTTAAAATTTAATTATTATTCTAAAAACATTTTTTTTATTCTTAAATAAACACTTTCAAAGTGTTTTTTTAGTTTATTTATGTACTCATTTTATTTTGTCTATTTAAGTTTAGTTGTTTGTGTTTGTGTTTGCATACGTTTTTGAAGGGTTTTAAAAGGAAAAGAAAAGAAAAGATAAAAGAAAATCTAGAAACTTGTTGGGTGGTATATATTATTACTCTACTCTTATATGAGCTTTTCATTAAATTTTGGTTGGCGTGACATTTACCTATAAGAAAACCCCATATGGGTTCGCCTTAAAAATAACCAAAAACCTTATGGAAAATCAGATTCACAAATGAAACTAGTGAACCTCCGTCAAGTTAGTTGATATTTGTCTAAAACATCAAGTTGATAAAACGAACCACACAATTTCGACACGTGGAAGATAACCCCATGAACACACTATTTCCACAAGCCTTCACCTCACTTCCATTGTGCCTAAAAATAACCTAATTTCCATCCTTGAACACACACTCCTCACACACAACAATGGCAACTCTCTCAACTTCCCTGGTCATCAACACATCTTTCCTCAAAAAGAACCAGCCATTAACAGCAACCACCTTACGTTCACTTCCCAATGTAGGTCAAGCTTTGTTTGGTCTCAAAACAAGCAACAATGGCGGAAAAGTAACATGTATGGCTTCATACAAAGTAAAACTGATAACACCAGAAGGACCAGTTGAATTTGAATGCCCAGATGATGTATACATTCTTGACCAGGCTGAAGAAGAAGGGATTGATCTGCCATACTCATGTCGTGCTGGTTCATGTTCTTCATGTGCTGGGAAAGTTGTAAGTGGTCCATTGGATCAATCTGATCAAAGCTTTCTTGATGATGATCAACTTGAACAAGGATGGGTTTTGACTTGTGCTGCTTATCCAAAAGGTGATGTTGTTATTGAGACACACAAGGAAGAAGAGCTCACTGCGTAGTTTGTGAATTATTCTTTTTATTTTGTTTCCAAGAATTATGGTGCTTTAATTAGTTTATCTTTTGGAGGAGTATGCCTACACTACCCTTTTATGCCTAAAACTAAATTATATGAAAGGAAAAGAAATTGATGTGCCAAAAGAGAAATCAAGTAATATAATATGCAAATGATAAATAATAATAACATAGTTGTTATAGTGATTGAAATCATTTCGCTGTAATTATATAATTATGGAATTAATCTTATTATGCGAATTAAAAGATACATATTAGAATCAGTTAAGGGTAGGTCAAAGTTATAATTATCTTTGTAAGTGGCATATTCTAAAAAGGGGAATTATATTTTAAGGTCCTATGATTTCAATGTTTACAAACAAAAATCCCACCTTCAACTAGGTAGTTAAAACTTAACTAAAGAACAAAAAAAGTCTAAAAACCCCTTATACACTCTTCTTATTCACGGTAGAACCCAAAACACAATCTTAATTAGGGTTTTTATTTTCGATATCTGAATCCTCTCTTTACTCATCCCCTTCTCTTTGTGCTTCCTTGCTATGCACAAGAAAAAACACCGTCCCACCCCATCTAGGCTTCTACCAACCTTCCATCTCAACCTTCTACCATCCCCAGAGCTCCACCATGGCCACCCTTTTCCCACCATTGCCTCCCTTCCCCCTCCCTCTTCCCCTTCCTTCTTCACCCTACCTCACCGACCCACGTTCTCCACCACCACCAAGCTGAAAACCGCCGCCACATAATAGATCTTGTTGATATTTGGTAAAGTCAAAGTTGTTGGTCAAAGAGATGAGTTGGCAGCTTATGTGGAAACACACTTCAGCATTAGAAGTGGGTTACTTTCTTGGGCTATAACTTGCACCGACTTATCTATGTGGCTTAATCTTATGCGTTGATCAAATACCACTTTGGACGGCTCAGATTAAAACCCTCTAAAGGTCATATAAAAGACACGAGTCTTCAGACTTGGTCATAATTCACTCTCTCGTCTTTTGACTCTTCGCTCTCTTCTCTCTCTTGTTCTTCAGATATTCTTTAGGGTTTCTTGTAACATTAACAATCTAATCTATAAAGATTGTTAATTAGAATAGAATAGATCAAGTTTATTGCTTGAGTATTGAGTAGATTTCTCGATTGTTTCTTAGGTTTTCACACTGAAACTCTTGTGGTGTTCTATTCTTGTAATCCTGTAATCTGAAGTTGTAACCGTGTTCTTATAGTGTGCGAAACATCATCTGAGGGTGGCTTCAACGTGGATGTAGGCATTATTGCTGAACCACGATATATCCTTGTGTTCTTTATTTTTCTGCAATTTATTTTTCTGGGTTTGATTAGCTTTTCAACCTTAGATCTGTTTGATCTATTTTTGCCAAAGATTTATTACGTTTTACTAAGTGTTTTTACAACAGTGGTATCAGAGCTTTGTTCGATTGAACTTTAAAACGTTTTGTGAAAAGATTTTTTTTCTGATCTTTACAGATCTGTGTTTTGGCGTCTTAAAATTTTCTGAAAATCTTTTCCTAACAATACAATTTCTTTATCTTGTATTGTAACTCACAGATCTAATATTCTTTAGGGTTTTCGAAACTTAAAAATCCTTGAATAAATTTTTCTAGGGTTTTTTCGATTTATACTAACCCTAACAGTTGTTGCATGTGTTGTTCCCTTTTGTTCTTGTATACAGTTATATTAAGAAATGGCAACAACCAGGCTAGAAGTATCGGTGTTCGATGGAAAAGGCGATTTCAGTGTGTGGAAAAAGAAAATGAAGGTTTTGCTGTCGCATAACAAAGTCTTAAGTGCTCTTGAACCTAATATTGATCATTGGCCTGAAGAAGCAAGAAAAAGGGTAAATGAAGTAAATGAAGAAGCCTTCAATCTATTGTTCTTAAATCTTTCTGATAACGTAATACGAAAAGTAGATGGAGCAGAAACTGCACTTGAATTGTGGGGTAAGTTAGAATCTCTTTACTCTTCTCAATCTGCTCCCAATTTGGCTTTCTTGAAAGGAAATTTATTTTCGTATAAAATGGATTCTTCTAAAACTATCGATGAAAATGTTGATGAGTTTTTAAAACTTAATCTTGTTCTTAAAGGTTCTGATATGGCCTTAGATGAGACCTCTAAATGCATGATCCTGTTAAATGCCATTCCTGTCTCTTATCAAGTTGTGAAGGATGCTTTTCAATATTCTACTGTGATTCCTACTTTTGATCAAATAGTTGCCTCTCTGAAAACTAGGGAACTTGAATTAAAAAACAATAAGCGTGTGGGAAACAATCTATTTGTAAATCATAAGCATGAAACTCATGAGCCTGTTAAAAATGCTAAGAATAAGAAAAAGTTTAAGGGTAATAAGAATAAAGAAACTCAAAAATGTTATCACTGTGGTAAACCTGGCCATATTAAGAAGAATTGCTGCGCTTAAGAACAAAAATAACAATAGTAACAATGAAACCAATATTGCATGTATGCCCCATAAGATTGATGATACTTGTGAGGTATTAAATGTTTCAGACATTGCTTGTAAGACCAATTGGATTTTAGATTCAGGATGTACTTTTCACATGAGCCCTAATAAAGATTGGTTTATGGATTTAGTTGAATCAAATGTTGAAACTGTTTATATGGGTAATAATAATACATGTCAGGTAGCTGGTATTGGTAAAATAAATTTGAGACTTAACAATGGAAAAATTGTGACCCTTACTAATGTTAGGTGGATTCCTAACCTAAAAAGAAACCTTATTTCTTTAGGTGTTTTAGATGATTTGGGTTGTGTGTATGAAGTCTCAAATGGTGTGATTAATGTGTTTAAACATGATAAACTTGTTTTATGTAGAAAGAAAATATCTGGTTTATATATTCTTGATGGTACTTGTATCAAAAATGATATGAATTCTGTTAGTACTAACCTTGAGAATGCAGCTACTGTAAAGTGGCATTTAAGACTTGGCCATATGAGCCAGTTAGGCTTGAATGTGCTAAGTAAGGATGGAATGTTGGGTAAGGATTCTATCTCTAATCTCTCTTTTTGCGAGCCTTGTGTGTTAGCTAAACAACACAGAATGAAGTTTAATGTGGGTGTTCATATGTCTAAATCTATACTTGAATATATACATGCTGATTTGTGGGGTCCTAATAAGTATGAAACACATGGGGGTAGAAAATATTTCTTGTCCCTTGTAGATGATTATTCTAGGCGTGTTTGGACTTTTTTGTTGAAAAATAAAAGTGATACTTTTGAAACAATAAAAGATTGGCTTATCTTGCATGAAAACCAAACTGGAAAGCATGTTATAACATTTAGAACTGATAATGGACTTGAATTTTGCAATGAAGAATTTGATAATTTTTGTAAATTGCGAGGGATACTAAGACATAGAACTGTTAGAAAAACACCACAACAAAATGGTGTTGCAGAAAGAATGAATAGAACCTTATTAGAAAAGGTTAGATGCCTCTTGTTTACCTCTTGTATGCCTAAGTCCTTTTGGGGTGAAGCCTTATATACTGCAACTTATTTGATAAATAGAAGCCCAAATAGGTCAATCAATATGAAATGTCCCATGGAACTTTGGAACAATAAGAAACCTGATTTATCTGATTTGCGTATATTTGGTTGTGCTGCATATGCTCATAATAGGGAAGGAAAATTAGACCCTAGATCTCTTAAATGTGTTTTCTTAGGTTATCAAACTATGCATGGTACTAAAGGCTATAGATTGTGGGATAAAAACCCTAGAGGAATAAAAATTGTCATCAGTAGAGATGTAATTTTTGATGAAACTAATTTTCCTTGCAAGAATGATTCTGTGATTTCAGGTATTGATTCTAATAAGTCGCATACTACACCTGAGAATGTCACAATTGAGGTGGAGCCCCTATCAACTGCTGGAGGTGATGAAGTTGACCAAAGTCAACCTGATCCAGCACAGGAAGATGACCCTGATGGAGTCCAGAACCCAGAGCAGCCAGCTGGAACTGTGCATACCACTGAGACTGAGACTCCTCAGGAGTCACTTCAGGAGAGCTTAACCAATTATCAGTTGACCAGAGATAGAGAAAAAAGAGACCCTAAACCTTCTACAAGGTATTCCTATGCTGAGTTAGTCTATACAGCTTTAGTTGCAGCTTCTGAGGTAAGTAAAGCTGAACCTGAGTCTTATAGTGAAGCTGTGAAATCTGAGTTTAAGGATAGTTGGATTAAAGCTATGAAAGATGAAATGAATTCTTTGCATGTTAATAAAACTTGGGTTTTAATTAAACCACCTGTAGACTGTAAAATAATTGAGTGTAGATGGCTTTTTAAACTTAAAGAAGGTATAACTGAAAGTGATCCACCTAGGTTTAAAGCTAGACTAGTTGCTAAGGGATATACACAAAGAGAAGGCATTAATTTTCATGAAATTTTTGCTCCAGTAGTTAAATTTAAAACCATTAGAATGATGCTTGCATATGTTGCCTGTTATGATTTAGAATTAGAACAATTAGATGTAAAAACTGCATTCTTACATGGTGAACTTGATAAAAACATATATATGCATCAACCTGAAGGATTTGTTGATACAAAACATTCTGACCATGTATGCTTATTGAAAAAATCCTTATATGGCTTAAAACAATCCCCTAGACAATGGTATAAAAGATTTGATACATTTGTTTTAAGTCTTGGTTTTAAAAGGAGTGAATATGATAACTGTTTGTACCTAAAATTTGAGCCTGGTGTGATGTTATTCCTTTTACTATATGTGGATGATATGCTTTTAATAAGTAATTCAGTGCAGAGAATAAATAAACTCAAAACTGACCTTAGTTCTGAGTTTGATATGAAGGATTTAGGCCATGCTAAAAAGATACTTGGTATTTGTATTGAAAGAAATAGAAAGGTATGTTCTCTGAAACTTCATCAAAAACCATATCTGCAGAAATTGGTTGAAAAATATGGTAATTTAGATGGTAAGCATGTTGAGATGCCTTTAGCTGGTCATTTTATCCTTAGTAAAAATCAATGTCCCAAAACTTCTTCTGAAATAGTGAAAATGAGTTATGTCCCTTATTCAAATGTTATTGGTTCACTTATGTTTGCCATGATTAGTATCAGGCCTGATTTAGCTTATTCAATATCTTTGCTAAGTAGATATATGTCTGATCCTGGACTTGAACATTGACATGCTTTAAAATGGGTTGTATCTTATGTTAACAGTACTTTAGAGGTTGGATTATGTTATGGAAACTGGAATGTACCTTTTGAATTAGTAGGATATGTAGATGCAGATTTTGCTGGTGATAGAGATAGTAGGAAATCAACAACTTCCTACTGTTTCACACTTGGTAGAAACTGTATCACTTGGAAATCTCAATTGCAGCCCTTAGTTGCATTATCTACTACTGAATCTGAATATGTTGCTATATGTGATTGTTTTAAAGAAAGTATTTGGTTACATGGGTTAACTAAAGAGTTGAAATTTACTAAGTCTTTTGTAACAATTTATAGTGACAGTCAAAGTGCTATATTCTTAAGTAAAAATCCTGTTTATCATGAAAGGACTAAACATGTGGATGTTAAGTTTCATTTTATTAGGAATTGGCTTGGTTCTGAGGATATTAAACTGTGCAAAATTCCAACAGAAGAAAATCCATCTGATATGGGGACTAAAGTGTTAACTGTTAGCAAATTTAAGCATTGCTTAGCTTTGCTTAACATTCAATGATTTATTTTGATTATTGTGGATTAAGTTATTTACTAAACTTGTGGTTTTTAGTAATTATTTTCAGGTAATTATTTTTGGAGCAACCAGATGGTGCTGAGCACACTTGAACACTTAGAGGGCAGCTTGTGATGAATTAAGGAAGAGGAAATTAAAGGAGGTATATCTGACTTTAAGGTGGAGATTGTTGATATTTGGTAAAGTCAAAGCTGTTGGTCAAAGAGATGAGTTGGCAGCTTATGTGGAAACACACTTCAACATTAGAAGTGGGTTACTTTCTCGGGTTATAACTTGCACCGACTTATCTATGTGGCTTAATCTTATGCGTTGATCAAATACCAATTTGGACGGCTCAGATTAAAACCCTCTAAAGGTCATATAAAAGACACGAGTCTTCAGACTTGGTCATAATTCACTCTCTCGTCTTTTGACTCTTCGCTCTCTTCTCTCTCTTGTTCTTCAGATATTCTTTAGGGTTTCTTGTAACATTAACAATCTAATCTATAAAGATTGTTAATTAGAATAGAATAGATCAAGATTATTGCTTGAGTATTGAGTAGATTTCTCGATTGTTTCTTAGGGTTTCACACTGAAACTCTTGTGGTGTTCTATTCTTGTAATCTTGTAATCTGAAGTTGTAACCGTGTTCTTATAGTGTGCGAAGCATCATCTGAGGGTGGCTTCAACGTGGATGTAGGCATTATTGCTGAACCACGATATATCCTTGTGTTCTTTATTTTTCTGCAATTTCTTTTTCTGGGTTTGATTAGCTTTTCAACCTTAGATCTGTTTGATCTATTTTCGCCAAAGATTTATTACGTTTTACTAAGTGTTTTTACAACAGATCTCACCATCGCAGGTATCACCATCTCACCATCGAAGCCTTGCTGCACACGAACCAGGCGCCTCCGCTCCTCTCCTATATCAAGAAATGTTGCCGCTTTCCTGCAGATCTGGATCCACCATCATGAGCGTTGTCCAAGAAAACTGTCCCGTTAACATAAAGCTTCGTCACCATGAAGCTTCGCCACCATGAAGCTTCCCACCATGAAGCTTCGCCACCATGAAGCTTCACCGCTCCAGTTTTGTTCTAGATCTCCATATCCGATCTCGCCTCTCCAAATCTGATCCCGCCTCTCCAGATCTTCATGAGTCTCGCAAGAAAACCGTCGTGACTACTGTTGTTTTTTATATTTGTTGACCAGACCCAGACCATAGGTCTAGATCCACCAAGACCGTAGGTCCAGACCCATCCAGACCTTGGGTCCAGACCTATGGTTTTTTGAAACATGTTTTTTTTAGTTTCTATGCGAGTGTAAGTTGAATATTAGGGTCCAACCCATTAGGGTTCAGTAGTTGTTATTTTCTTCGTTGATTTTCAATGCTTACAATTTCTTTTCTTTTTTTGTTAGGTCCAGCCCATTAGGGTCCAACTCCTTTTGGGTTTCAGTAATAAATAAAATATTTCATTGTTTTCAACGTTCAACTTCTTTCATTTAGCATTTTTTGTTTTCTTTTTTAAAAATAAACCCTAATCTGGTTTGTTAAATGTGCAGATAAAAATGGGATATGGTCCAACCTTTTGGTTTTATAATGTGGAAATGTTAAAATCTTGATGAATCTGTATAAAAAAATTAATTTATAAAAAAGTATTCAAACACCTCACATGGGTACAACCTCTATGGTACATCATTGAATATATTAGACATGGACATGGAAAAAACCGGGCTTAGGTACAACCCTTAGGATATTTGGACTATCACATAGACAAAATTCGGTTAGGACATGGACAAACACTAAATGCAATTATATAAAAAATAATTTTACACAGCTTAAAAACCAATATAGGTCCGTACCCATGGGTACGGATCCATCAGACTAATGAAATGAACAAAACAAATAAAAAACAAATTACTAAAAAGAAAACAAATGAAAAGGGTAAAGTTGGAAAAAATCCAACTAAAAAATAAAACTAGGCCTTATTTAGTTGGTTTTTTTAACCAGGCTTTAAAAAATAAGTTAGTTGATTTTTTGGCCTTATTTTGTAGATTTCTCTTCTAAAAAATACAGGATAAAATATTAGTTGATTGTATATTTTTGAATACCTTAGGTTTATCCCTAACAATCTAATTTGACGTTATTGAAAGAGAATTTTTTAATGGGAAAATACTCTGATGGATACCTATCAAATTTAAATTTTGATAATCGAGTGTCTAAGGTTTCAAAAGTAAAAACAAGTACTCAAGTTTTCATTTTATGTCTTCCGTTGGTACTTACCGTTACTTTTGACGTTAAGTGCCACGTGGAGATTGCGTTATGTCTTCCGTTAGTACCCATGTTTTTAAAATTTGACAAATAAGTGCCCAAGTTTTCAAACATTTTTGACAACTTGGGCACTTGTTTGTCAAATTTTGAAAACTTGAGTACTAACCGAAGACATAACGCAATTGTCACGTGACACTAACGTAAAAAATAACGGTAGATACTTACGGAAAACATAAAATCAAAACTTGGGTACTTGTTCACTTTTGAAACATTGGATACCCGATTGTCAATTTTTAAAACAATGGGTATCCAAGGGGGTGTTTTCCCCTTTTTATTATATTTTAATGTTTAAACAATTGAATAATTTATTTATAAAATTCATTATTTAATAAGTATTAATGCCTAATAACCTCTTCATACTATTTTTTTGTTTTTTTCTAACCACAACCGTAATTTATTCTCCTGTAAAAGGCACTTTACATTTCTTTGTTTTTTTGCCCTTTTTAATCATTGCAACTGCGACACAAACTTCTTTACAAAGGCAAAGAGCTACTGGAAACATGTACATAGAGAACTAAGATGGGTTGATTAAATTAATCATCACTATATTTGCAGCCACCATCTCTGAGGTCATCCTACACAATCATATGAAGAATTAAAAAAAACTCATTTAGATTCACTATAGATTAAAATAAAAAGTACACAAAACACTTAAAGATTTGAGAAAAGGAAAACTAATTTTATAAAGAAGACATGATATGAGAAAAATGAGAGACTTACGATTGCCATGATGCATTCCATACATCCCATAAGCTAGGTCCCAACATGTCCATAACCTGTAGAGAGTGTAAAAATCAGACAAAGTAGGATGTACAAAACTATAAAACTATGAAATTGTTATCATGCCATGACATAATAATCACTTTGTTTTCCTTATAGTGTACTCCAGGAACTCCATGAATACCTCCAAGTGTGCTGCAATTTTTTATCCAACAAAATAAAAAAACGAGAATAAAATAGTAGTAGTAGTAGCTATAATTACAGAGCAAAAATATAACAAAAACGAAGGACAATTTGAGTTTTAGAAAAATTTTCAAAACTCAGATTTTGAGTTTTGGCCATTTTTCCATAACTCAAGCTGTTTTTATTTTTTGCTATGTTTTTGCATTTTGTTTGTTCCTTTTTAGTATTTGTGAAATAACAAACAATAAATATGTATCACAAGATATATATATATATATATATATATATATATATATATATATATATATATATATATATATATATATATATATATATATATATATATATATACACACACCATATGTTTGTGTTATACATTTGTTTTGAAGAACAATTTGAGTTTTGAGAATATTTCTGAAACTCAAACTGTCTTCTTTATAGAAGAAAAAACCTTCTTTCTCTGTTGCATAGTTTTTTAGAACTAATATTGTAATTTTTCAATAACTTAAATTTTTAAATTTTAGAATTTTTCTTTCCATAACTCAACTTTTTGAGTTTTGAGAATTTTTTCTTAACTCAATCTGTCTTTTTTTTTTTTTTTTTATAGAAAACGTCTTTGTTTGGTGCATATTATTTCATTGTTTTGTATTTAAAATAATTAATGAGTCATGTTTTATGATATTTTTATATAATTTTTTGATGTATCCATTAGATTATTTTGTTGCCGTCAAGCGGAAGTGAACCAAGATCTCTTAAGGAGGGTAAAAAAGACTATTGCTCTTTAGGGATAGTACACAAAGTTGCGGAGATTTATATGGCGTTGACCCATTTAATTATTCAGGTCAAATAAGTCTAATCCGAACATATGTCTAAAATACTATTTTTCAAACATATCATTCCATAACCAAAAAAATGTACTTCCCATAACCAAAAAATTCTATAATTAAAATATTTCCATAATTATAATATTCTAAAGCTAAAACATACTCATAATTATAATATTCTAAAACTAAAACATTTCATAATATTTTCTATTGTATAACGAAGAATTATACCACTTCCTTGAATTGTCAAACATGTATGCACATAAAACAAACATAAAAACTAGGTAGAATTCAGGGACTAAAACCGCAAGTAAAATGTAGTGGGTTGACAGTACAAAAAAAATTGGTTGACAGTACAATACAGTGCGTTATGCAGATATATCAGTGGGTTGCACGTGTAATGACAGTGAGTCTATGTGATGTTAAGGTTATTCAATGAGGTTTATATAGAGAAAAATGGGTTATATGTTTATAACTATGGGTTACAAAGTTAACCAAGTTGTATAGTGTTTTAAAACAAAAACGGAAATAATAATAATATACCTGATGAATTTTTAGTCGATGAATGTTTGTGTATAGTTTAGCCGATAAAAGTTTGAACCCAAAGAATGAAAAAAACAAAATCTAAACAGAAATGCGATAATTAAACAAACAAATTTATAGATATGGATCTGTGTGATGTTAGGTTTTGCAGTGGGTTACACGCAGAGAAAATCTGAGTTATATGATTATAAATATGGGTTACGAAATTAAACTAGTTGCTAGTATTGTAAAACAGCGGAAATAAGAATATAATATACCTGATGAATCTTTAGCCGATGAATATTTGCGTATAGTTTAGACGATGAATATTTGAACTCAGAGAATGAAAATAACAAAATCTATGGAGGAATGCGATAAATTAACCAACAAATCAAAAGATATTCATTGAGATAAATCATCCATTCCAGCTTCCTTTATTTAGGAGTTAATTGGTTAGTTTGTTATTAATATGAAATGTGATATACTATTAATGAGTTACAATACAGGTAATATTTTAATATACTGAATCGTATTAGGGGTAAAATAATTCATTTACTTTTTCTTTGGTTCTTTTGAGTGGATAAAAAACCATGGACTCTTTGGAGGTGGGTTATTGCTTTTTTGGACTTTTTGAACTATTAACTCTAAATAATTATATTATATATCTATAATATATATTAATAAAAGTATAAAAATGATTTAGTTATAAATATAATTGATAGCTTAAAAGGACCAGAAACCCAATAACCCACCTCCATCCAGTCCAGATATTTTTTACCCCATGAAAAGGTCTATAGGTTGAACTGATTGAAGAAAGCACGTCTAGGTGAACTGATTAAACTTGGACAAATTATTTTGTGCTGATTTATATCACACTCTAGTAGCGACAAAGTTTTTGGCGCCGCTGCCGGGGATTTTGAAGTTATTTTATTTTGTGTTTAAGTTAGTTTGGTAGTTTTATTTGTTTTCAGTTTTACGCTTGGTTTTGGTTTTTCTCTCTATCATAGGTGATACATTTAGGGTAATTAAGAAAGTCCAACAATCTCTTTAAATATGTTTGCGGGATACTATTCAAATCCCAATCCATTCAACTATGGGGAAAACTCTCCGGGATATCAACAATGGGGTAGAAACTTCTACCGAACATCTTATCAACCCCCGCAAGAGCAAAGATGGAATAATCTGTGGACCGAGAATGTTCGACAACCTCCATAGATAACTTTTTCCGGCTTGATAAGAACTCTTGCAGCATTCATGGGCAAGAGCAATGAATAAAGTACAACACATCAAGCATGGAAAGCAAGAGAAGAGGTGCAAGAGGTACATTGGAAAAGTTTGATGACGGGGTCTAGTATGGCGGTAGAAAAGTTAATAAAAATTCAGGAAGCTATATTCAAGCGAATACAAGATGAACATGAATTGACCATCCTTAACATGGGGTTAAATTAGGGGGTATCCCCAAAGTCTCCTAACTCGTAAGATCGTCATGGATACTTTGTATGCTCATCTTGCACCACCACAAGTCTACCAAAGCATAGAATGGTATGAGTTTGTGGATTCTAGCAATAATAAATATAATAAATATTTGAGTGCATGTATAGAGGAATGTTTTCTTGAAAAGAAATGGATTGGAGCTAAACTTGTTGAAGAATGAGTAATTAACCCGACAAGAATAATCCTCATTTATCACCTGGTGAAGAACTTGTTTCGTCGTGAGAACAAGAAGGCGCAACGGGGATACTACCCACCCACTTTCAAAGATAAATTGAATAAAATTTTAGGTTGGAAGGTTTCAAGTTTACCATATCAATTTTCAGGGGAGGTAACACGTCGAACTTAACGGCGTAATAAACAAAAGTGCTTCTTGGGAGACCCATGTTTAAATTGCTTTAGTAGTTTAGATTTTAGTGCTTATTAGTAATTTTTAATATGTTTTAATAAATATTGCTTGAATGAGGAAGGTAGAAATTGTTTTTGATGTTTAGGTAACGCACAAGATGAGTTTTAAGTGATTTTTATGAAGAATTTCGTGCCTCCAGGTGTTCCCAACACTACACCGGACCTATGGGTAGTGTACCGTGTAAAAAAAGCCAAGAATGTATGGATAAATGAGGATTTTGCCGAGGACCGGGGTGGCTAGCCGCTCAACGGGTGGCATAGCCGGTGTGCAACAACAATAACACTCGCGAATATCGTAACAACTGTTTTCAAATGGGCATAACTTTTGCATACGAACTCAGAATTCAATGATCTTGGACTCCACAGAAAGCTTAGGAAATTGTCCCCAACTTTCATTCAGGACACTTATCCTAATAATGTACGAATAAACCTTAAATTAGCCTAGAACAAAGGCATGTCAAGAAAAATCTGGAGATTTCAGCAATTCGCGAAAGGTCACGACAGTACGTGCCACAGTTCGAGGTCAGAAATTTTGAAGATTTCAACTGGAATTCGCTCCTACGAGCAGCCAACTGGTCCCATGCCGTGTCGTCACTCGCGACTAAGGTTCACGACGGTTGCAACTCAGAATGGTAGAAGATTTTTACCGGCATACCAGTGCATAAGCAAGCGTCGCGACGGTTAACTCCATGGTCCGAAGTCAGAAATTTTGTGAACCTAAGAGCATCATACGGTGCCTTGACCAGCATGCCAGTGCGGGACGCAATCAAACCAAGAAGAAAAGGTTAGAATCATACCAACTCATAAACCTTAAGCCTTCTTCTTCTCCAAGCACCCAAATTCTATTAAAGTTGTACCTAACCTTCCCTACTATAAAAACAATACCAAATCACCAAAAGTTCCTATCCAAATCCATCCTTACAGTCCTATAAACAATATATACCCACCCAAGTCATTCCAAACCACCTAGAATTGAAGAATTAAAACCAAAATTTATAAAATCTTTTTCCTAAATTTCTTAAAGCATTCTCATCCAAGCAAGATTACATCACACTCACATAGAGAAACATAATCCTTACACCTTCTCCCCTCCAAACAATACCTTATCCACCCACATCAAGGGGTAATTCCAAAAGTGGTAGAATTTTGAGTTGGAGGTCAAGGGAGATGATGCGAATAACTGAGACATTAGCTAATGTGAAGAAGATGAAGAAGAACCAAATAAAGAAATTGGATGAGAAAATGAGGAAAGCAAGCGAAGCTTCTAAGGGCCCTAGTAGCTATCGCAACGCGAATTCGAGAAAGAAGTTAGAAAAAGGTAAACACGAAAGATTTCTAGAGTTGGTTGATTGATTAGAATGGAACACACTAGGAGGTAAGTGAATGAGAATGTGGTGATACAAGAAGAGAAGCACTGCACCCTATCTTGGGTAATTATCACGCAAGGCAATAGCCTCGAAGAGTATGTTTTATCTCTTCCCTACCATTTCTATATTTTGCAATATATGTGTTAGTTTTATTTTTATCGAGTCTGTTTAGGGTCGTGGGTATACGACTCATTTTTGAGTTGGGGGTGTAGAGATTCGTTGTCCCTCATTTCCATTATATGTGATTTATTTATTTTAGGAGAAAATTGAACTTTTTAAGAGATGAAATAAGATGTAGAATGTGTTTAATAGCCTAAAAGCATAAACTTTAGTGAGTTAATGATATAGAAGTAATATGTTTATGAACTAGTTGTATTGTATGCTTCGAAATATGAACATGAAAACACACCTTATAGGTAAAGAAATGATTAGTAAGCAATGCAGTAGAAGCAAGTTTTGATCTTAGGGAGCCTTGAGAGGTGTGTAGGACGTCAAATCCGAGCTAGTTGATTAACACATTTAATGAATGTGATAGAGGTGAGAAACTAACGTAGTTTTTATAGTTTAGAAAGTGATTAAGGCGGTTCTTTGAAAAGCCTTTGTTGCCTTTTAGCTTGCTATCCAAATTTAATATATTATATCTGTCTCATCCTATTCTAGCCTTTCTAAAGCCTTTTTATTAGCCATAGTACAAGCCATACCCCTTAGAACATTTCCATATGACCCGCACTTGAATCGTGATGCTTAGATAGTCGTTTTATAGCTTGAGTTTGGGGTGGTGGGATACGATTATGGGAAACATTATTGGGTGGGTTTTTGAAGCTATGATATTTTTCTTTTGATGATGATTCACTAGTTTATATTGTAACCCTTTGCCGGGGTAAAAGAAAAAGTATTGAAAAGAAAATAAATATGTTGAAAAGAAGTAGCATGACATACCACATCAAAAAGAGAGTCATAGCTAAAAGAAAAAAATGAACTGAAAAAGATTTTATGAATTGGACCAGTAAAGTGGAATTTTTACATGATCATCTTCATGCTTTATTGGGTTATTGGGGATGCGAATTAAGTGCATCAAATCTTGGGTTGAGTTTGAACATTTATGAGAGTAACTCAAGCTCTAGGGCGATTCTATGATGGCTAGTAAGGAGAGAGCCAAAAGCTCACTCTACATAATCCAAATATACGTTCGAACCGTCCCTAAGTCTAACATTACCACCTTAAAGACCTTATGATTCTTAAATATGTGATCTAGAAGCGACTGAACCAATAGAATAGTTAGATGGATCATTTGAAAATTTGGTAGGACCGATGAACACTCTACATATCAAATTAAGAATAGAACCTCTCCTTCGTGCATTGCAAAACTAATCTAATCTTGAAAATGATCCGCGTTGATTGTTTGTATGATAAGTGTATAAATATTAATTATTTGTAAATATTATTACATGAAACTTGGTAGGTAGTTTCTTTAGGGCTATTCTTTACATTGTCCTTCTCTCGTGCTTAATTACCTTAGCTGATATTTTAGAGACTTGCCTATGTTCTTATTTCTTGTTGTATCGGGACAATACAACTTTGAGTTGTGGGTCTTGATGTCTCCTTATTTTTGATGAATTATTATCTTCGGGAGACATCATTTTAGGGGTATTATGTTCTTAGTTGAGATATTTTTCCCTGTTATTTTATACATTCACGTTTTTTAACTTGATTTGGAGATTTATTACTTTTAGAGTATTTTTGGTGTAATTGGTGCGTTAAATATGAACCTCTTAGTAAATTAATCATAATAGATGCCAAATCAATTTCAAAGAGTGAAGGAAAGAAGATCCAAGGTGAAATCAAGAGTTAAAAAGAAAATAAAGTTGATTTAGTAAAAGAAAAGCTGCCAAAAGAATCTGTCCAGACTTGATGACGTCCAGTGTTTTGAAGACCGTATAAAATACATTACGAATTGCTCAAATTCCAGCATGTCTTTTAAGCGTCTACTTATCGGATATAATCGATCTAGAAAATTTACTTGGAGTTTATCCCAACCTAGGATTGAATCAGGGTGCTGGTAGGCATACCAATCGCTTGCAATTCCCGTCAAAAAGAATTGGAACATAACTAGTACATTTGTTCCTTTGTGACACCTTTGATGATGTAGGCATCATAGATCTGCATAATTTTTTGAATATAACAAACCGGATCTTGTTGTGCAGCACCACTAAATCGGTCATAACTCGAAAATTTACTATCATGCCTGGATCAGGCCTGAATTTAGTGGCTTAAAAATCTAGAGTGCGGATTCCTCTTGGTTGCACTCCAAATAAGATGGGAAACTGTAGATTTATCGGACTTTCCGTTTGAATAACCTGAAATAGAAAACTAAAAACAAAAGCGTAAAATAGAACTAACTAAAATAAAAACACTAAATAAAAACACTAGGACTAACGATGTAGTCCCCGGCAGCGGCGCCAAAAACTTGGTGGTGGTTAAGGTGTGATAAAATAACAATATAAATATTAAAAAAAAACGTAGCCGGCTACATTACTCACTGCAAGTATCACAGATCGTATGCAAGTTTAATTGATAAATGGAATTCGTTTGCAGGACTACGAAAGTTAGCTAGGACTAATGCAAATATAAAGTGCCAATAAAAGAAGTTAGAAGGATGATATGCTAAAAGATTTTGAAATATTTGTTTGATTTTATGACTCTAATAATTAACTAAATAAACTAAAGAAAAGAAAATAAATAAGAGAAGAGAGATAGTATGAAAGTTTAGCTTGAGATATAGCAAATAATCCCCACTAGCCTTGTTCTATAATTATTTATCTAAGGGAGGATTACGTGATACCTAATAGCCAAGATTCTATATTCCTCCTAACCCCCTTCCGGGTGGACTTAGGAGGCGACCTAACAATTACCAGGGGACTTGGGTAAGGGGACCCTACGCAATGATCGGTGGTTACTCTCAAACCCTAGTGACTATCTAGTTAGGAAAGCCCGTCAGGATCACTACCGCACATTAGATGTTTATGTGGTGTTTCAATAATTGGACACCCATTCAGGTGACCATCCAACTACTATGATAATCCTATGCGTTGCGCACCGCAAGAACTACAGACAGTATATCAAAGCACATAAATACAAAGTTATCACTACTAATTTCAATTAAATGTAAAAGTACATCCCAAATTAAAATAGATATAAAACAAGTCTAGGGTTCATATACATATGCTAATCTCAAGCTAAATAGAATTAGTTCATACTAGAGAAAGAAAGAAAATAAATTACAAGGATGAAGGGCTGGAATAGCATGAACAACTTCTAACTCCTTCTTGTCACTTACTTCTATAGTTCTATGTTGATTAATTGTTTATTAGGAACAACAATGATGATTTCTCTAAAATAGGAATGGGTATATATAGGCATTTAGTTGAAATATGGAGTAGTCCTCAAATTAAAGTCTTAATTTTACCAAAATTCGTATTCCTAAATTGTAGGACACGATAAACCTTTGCAGATTTTGATTTGATCATATCTTTTTCGTTACTTATCGGATTTCAGTGTACAACTACTAGTCAAAACGACAACGATAGAAAGATCTACCAGTTAGATGAAGGGCTCCTCCACAGACTTTCTGCAGCAATTCAATTAGTGAACATTTTTTCAGTATGGCAGATTCTATAATTTCCAAATATATCCCAACTTTTCCTTTTTGACTTTGACTAAGGAATTTTCTATACTTTTCCACTTCAAATCAGTTTTCAGAGGTGTAATAATTTCCATATACCTAAGTGTTACACAAATAACACTCGAATTACTCGAAAACACTTATAAAATAACAAAATATCTAGACAAAAAAGTATAACATTTAAATATATTATCAATTAATATTCCTAATATCCATGATACACGTCTCTAAGAAGATATAGAGAATCCATTAAGTTTAGTGTCAATTAATTCCGTCCAATAAAATATGTCATTGAATATATCGTTGGGACCACAAAATCAGATTTAAAGACTAAATGAACCATAGTACCATACCACATTACCACCACGTTAAAACGTGGAAGATAATTTCCCTTAATCATGCAAAATCTTGCGAGCACATTCTATAGGTAGGTCTATTATTTTAAGATTAAAAAATATTAAATAATGATATA
The DNA here is from genome assembly GCA_029959085.1 of Nemophila menziesii. Taxonomy (NCBI): domain Eukaryota; kingdom Viridiplantae; phylum Streptophyta; class Magnoliopsida; order Boraginales; family Hydrophyllaceae; genus Nemophila; species Nemophila menziesii. The sequence goes on along the minus strand of JARWIR010000007.1, from coordinate 19,575,186 downwards.
TATCATCCAAATTCATATCACTCAATATACCACTTATGATGTGCCGTGATTTAAGTAAATTTGTTTTCTCGATTTAATTGATAATTTTTTCCACTCAAAATACACCAGATGGTATCTTGGATGGTATATATCATTACTCCAAAAATATAGTATTATTGTATATTATTATGACAACGTTAAGTACCCGTTTGGAATTGATTATTTTAGATCTAAAAGTGCTTTTGATTAAAATTTTAATATTTGTTAGAAATATTAAAAAATACCTTGACATCCAAAATCACTTTAAGTGATTTTTTTTAATAATCACCTAACTAGTGTTTTTCCTAAAAGTGATTTTAAATATCTAAAGTACTGTTAGGAATCTAAAACCATTGTTCTAAAAATCGGCCTAGGCGCTAGAAGGTAGCTGAACTTCCAGAAATGGCCCAGGCAGCCGCTAGGCGGTCCTAGAAGGTCCTAGGCGGGTTTAGGCGGCGCCTAGGCGGCTGAAGCTAAAAAAATTTAAAAAAGTCTATTTTTTAATACAAAAAATTTTAAAAAATTATTTTATAACACAAAAAATTATATAAATTTATTTTAAAAATTATATAAATTTGATAAAATATTTAAATAAATATCAAAACCGCCTGACAAGAAAACGCCTAGGCTCCGCCTAGGCGCCCGCCTCGTACCCTGGGCGCTCGAAGGTGGTCGACCGCCCGCCTAGCGCCTAGCGACTTTTAGAACACTGTCTAAAACCACTTCAAGTGATTATTTTAAAAAGCAACCCCAAACGGACTCTAAATTAATTACACGAATAGTAAAATTATTTTTAATTAATTATACCTTAAATGATGTCTCCAACTAAGATTAAATCATCACAAATAGGGAGTATTCAAGACCCCCAACTCAAAGTTGTATCGTCCCGATACAATAACAATAAAGAATAGTAGGGTAGTCAAATAACAGAGAAATAGAAGTAGGAGGAGAAGAAGAATAGAACACAACGAATGATCCTAGAGTATAATATCTAAAAAGTCTCATGTAGTAATTCTAAAGAAGTAATGCACACATATGCTTAATATACACAAAATCATCAATCCATAAATTCAAGTCCGGATTAACTTCGCAATGCCAGAAGGAGAGGTTTTCAACTTAGTTTATGTTAATATCTATAGGTTGTTCATATGTCCTAATATAGCATCCAATGGTCCACTCCCCTACAACCTAATTGCTCGATTGTTTTCCACCAAGTAGCTAGAAATACTAAGGTCTTTACGGTTATAACGTGGCTTAGGGACGGTGTGATATATTTGGATAATGAAAAGTGAGATTTTGGCTCTCTCCTAACATTCCATCAACGAATCGCCCTAAAACTTGAGTTTTCACTCGAAGATGTTCTCACTTAACCCAATTTTTGATGCTTTTGATTGGCATCCCCAATAACCCAAGTAAAAACCTTTTTTTATTATGATATACAAATTCCACTTTGCCAGTCCAAATATTTTTCAATCTATATATTTCTCTTTTTTTCTCTTGTATAGCTATGACTCTCTTTTTTATGTTGAGATATCACGCTATTTTTTTCATAATTTTTTTTCTTTTCACGCTTTTCAGCTTTTTCCATTTACTATTACCTTGACAAAGGGTTACAATAATAATTTTTTCATCATCAATAACATCACAATTACAATTTCCCAATACCAATGTTACCAAATGATGAAACCCACCACCCCAAACTCAAGCTCTAAAAACGACTTGTCTCAGGTTTTGCGATTCGAGTGCGGGTCATATGGATAAGTCCTATAAACTAAGGGGTATGGCTTATAATGTGTTTAATAAAAAGGCTTTAGAAAGGCTCAGAGGGGCTAAGACTGATAATAATAATATAATCAAATAAAAGGGTGAGAAAGCTAAAAAGGCTTCAAGTGGCTTCAATATGAAAGAACTGCCTTATTCACTTTTCTAACTACCGGATTTTGTTACTTTTTCACTACTAGTTCATAAACAAGTGGGTTTTCAACTACTTTCAAACCTCACGTTCTACACACCAAATAACTCTCACTAAGTTTCAACATGACTTCTTAGCATTGCTCATTAACTTTTTTATCTTTTATTTCCGGTTTTCATACATGCATACTAATCATATTTGTGACACATTCCAAAAACATACTACTTACTATCATTTACTAATTAAATCATAGGTACATTCACTATATTCTATGCCAATTCAAACCTAAATTTTTTAAATTTTATGCAAAAACAAAAAGGAAGATGAGGACAACGAATCCCCACCCCCTAATTGAAAAGTGAGTCGTGTCCCCACGACTCGAAAAAGACTCAATAAAGCGATAAAATTTAAAATTAAACTAAACTAAACTACCTAATGCATACAAGTAATTAAGAAGCAGAATTAGAACTGGGTACCTGGCCATAAAGATCTAGCAAGTCATCCTCCGAAAAGGAAGAAGAATAATTATCAACATCCAAGTTCTCAGTTACTTCATCTAATACCTGATTAATCTTTGCAATTTCCTCCCAGCAAGCAGCGGATTATTTATTTAAATAATTACTTTCATCTTGTAATTTGATCGCCCATTCTGGTGGCATGCATAAATTATTAGGATATGAAGAAGAACCTTGATCTTGGATTGGTGTCTTTGCTTTAGGCCTTGGTGGTACACTCATCCTGGTTGTTAATCTCTTTCGTAGTGGTTGTGTTGGTGCCTCTATCTTTGGTTTCTTTTCAATAGTCTCATCAAGGTCAATGACCTTTTCTTTTGTGGCTCCAGGCAAATTCTTGTACTTCCCTAAGATTGAACACTTCCTCTTATAATCCATAGCATCCGTTCTATTTGTCATATTTGAATAACCCACAACTCAAGCTATACCAAGGATAGAATAAATTTAAGAAATATAAATGTGGCTTGAGTTTCTAACTTGGATGAATGATTATTAATGGTAGAAGAAGGCTCATTTGATTGTTCTTGGAAGAATTCTTGATAGCTTGATGATCTTTGGTGGTGTTTTATGGTGTACTGTGATGAATTTGATGAGGAATATGTGTTTATGGAGGATGGATGGAAAATTGACAAAAGACTTTCCTAAAATCCTAAAAATGATGTTTCCAACTAAGATTAAATCATCACAAATGGGGAGACATCACGCCCTGAGTAATATAAGTGTCTCATATCTGCATAACCTTCTGTATAGCGAAAACCAGATCATGTTGAGCAGCTCCACTGAAATTCCCATAGCTTAGGAATTGATTTAACATTACCCATATCGGGCGTAAAACACGCAACTTGAATAACTGGAGGGCATATCCCCAAAGGCTGAACACGGAAAGGCATTCCTGGCTTAGGATGCCTTGCAGTGGCTGATGAGGTACATTAGGCGGATTGCCTCCATTCAAGTTCGCTCCTTGCAGAATATTATTCTGAACCCCCTCAAGTGTATTAGCTCCTTGAGGTTGGTTCACTTGATTCACATTCGCTTCATAACCAGACGGTGGGTTAAGGTTAGCCATTAAAAACTGTGCTCTTCTTTCTCTTTCTCTCTTTCTTTGGTCTTGAAATAGCCTATCGGGATCCGAGTGCATACACCAAAACATGTAAAGCTAAGAAGAGATAAAAACACACAAAAAAAATGAAATGGAAAACAAACTAGACACTTCTAAACTAAAATGAAAACACAAAAATCTAAATAACAATCCCCGGCAGCGGCGCCATCTTGACCTTGATCAAATATACTTACATGGACTTAGACTTGTATTTGGATGTGTGGACTTCTTTTTAAAAAGGTAGCGTTTTATTAAGTAAAGGCGGAGTTGTTATAAGTCGTTGATCAAGATGAGATGTGCGGCTGAGATCTAAACCATACCCACCCCTGTATAAAAACCACTCTTTTTCATAAATCACTTCACACTCTTGGTTCACTCTTTTCAGACTTCGCTTTTGTCTCTTAGTTTCAAACATAGGTTTGATTCTTGTACTTAGATTCAAAGCGTGAAATCTCTTGTAAAAGTTAGCTTAATCTTTGTATTACACGAATCAACTTTATTCGTGTTTAGATATCCAGCGTAGTTGTGTATTGGGATGATAGATTAGCGATAGTTGTTAGGGTTTCGGTTGGTTATTTGAATATTAATTTAGTAACAAGTGTAATCGGTACCGGTGATAGTTATAATGGATCGACACTCTCTCATCGGAGCCCAAACATGGATGTAGACAAGTTTTTGTAAACCACGATATATTCTTTACATTTTTGTTCTTATTTTCTTTCTGAAAATCTTTTGAAACGCTTTCTCAAACTTAAACGTTTTTACAATTATACCACCCAAATTCATACCACCTAATATACCACCCATGACGTGGCGTAGAAGTAAATCGTCAATCTATTTATTTTCTTGATTTGATTGACGATTTATTTTCACACAAATCACGTCACGTCATGGGTGGTAAATTTGGGTGGTATATACGATTACTCAAAAAAAAATATAAACTTATTTAGAAAACATATATATACTAATAGATCTAAAAGATATACACCATGTTCTCTCTTCCTCAAAATATCAAAGGTATTATTTTTTAATATGTTGATGGATTCAAGATTTTTCCCATAAAACCACACTATTTCCACAGACTTTCCTCTCTCACTCCCACATTTGAACACAACACACACTTCTCACCAAAACTGCAACAAAGTACAATGGCAACTCTCTCAACCTCCTTGGTCATCAACACATCTTTCCTCAAAAAGAGCCAGCCATTAACAGCACCCACCTTACGTTCACTTCCCAATGTAGGTCAAGCTTTGTTTGGTCTCAAAACAAGCAACAATGGCGGAAAAGTTACATGTATGGCTGTATACAAAGTAACACTAATAACACCATCGGGAACAGTTGAATTACTTGACGTCCCAGATGATGCATACATTCTTGATTATGCTGAAGAAAACGGGATTGATTTGCCATACTCATGTCGTGCTGGTTCATGTTCTTCATGTGCTGCAAAAGTTGTAAGTGGTAAAGTTGATCAATCTGAGCAAGCCTTTCTTGACGATGGCCTGGTTAAAGAAGGATTTATTTTGAGTTGTGTTGCTTATCCAAGATCTGATCTTATTATTGAGACTAACAAGGAAGAAGCACTCTACTAAGTTAGTCAACTTTTTTCATTTTCTTGTTTGTTTGTATTTTAAACAACAGGATGGAGTTGTAATGCGTTTAATTTACTACTTTGATAATAAATGGTGTGACTCATGTTTCACCATATTTTCCAATATCAATAATGTTTCTGTTAATTAATTTTTGGTTTGATTGCTCAATCAAAATTAATTAATTTAATATTCACACTTTTTCATCAGGATATTGAATGAAAATTTATTATACAATATCAATCATAGAGCAGCATTTCGTATCAGTGTGATTATGCTGTTTACTATTTACATTATTTAGCCTTTCAAATTTACTCCCATTTTGAGTAATGTTAATGTGATTGCAATTATAAGAGTTTTTTTTACTGCTAACCTCTTTTAAAAGAATAACTATAAGAGAAGCGCTAGTATGAGAAACACTTGCAGCATCCAGGCCGTATCCCATTAACATCCATTTCCATGACCATTCCCATTTCTGAACACAAGCACGTCCGTAATACTCTATGAAACTCATCCCAATCAATCAATGTAGTCTTTGTAGAGGATACACATTAACAATTTTACAAGTTTGAGTTTGGTATTTTCTCCTTTTTTTGAATTCGAAATTATTGACTTGGTTTGAATATCTACCACTTCGTAAGAGAACCAAGGCTTTGTCCAGTTGAGTTAACCCCAACTGGTTTGGTATTTTCTCTTCATTCTCATTTTATGTTCGTCATAGAAATGGATTTGGGTGTTTGTGAAATAAGATATGGAATTAGTGTTAATGGATGTTGTTGTTGTTGTGGTGATGAGGAGTTGTCTATGAGAATGATATGGAAGAACGAGACACGATGCAGACGAAAAAGAATAAACAAAGGATATCAATGGGCTTAATCAGGACTTAAATCGTCATTAAGGAAAAACAGTAAGATACCGCGAATGCTGCAAGTAGGATTTTTTCTCGTCCCATGCTTCTCTTATATATAAAATTCTTTAAAAAATGTTAACAATAAAAAGAACTTCAATTATAAGGAAAGGAAAAGATAACTCAAGAGAATCTCCTAAGAAAACAAGACTTGTCAACATTTGAGAACTAACATGGTGATAATGTCTCCAAGATCTCTGAACAATTACAGATCATGATAATGTATTAAATTAAATGATTGGAAAGTCTATAAAACTTACACAGGTTAAGGCTACCGGGACAAAATTCAACTTTGCTCGGGAAGCCAACCAGCACGCCAAATGTCTTCAATATTAAATTGGTTTAGAAGGACTTCCATACATTTGTATACGTACACAATTAAAAATAATTAAAAACAAAAATAACAAAATATTATATTACCTTGGGACAAAATTTTGAATAGTTCTATATAGATTTTACATAAAATGACCTAAGAAGTGTAATTAATTAAAAAAAATTTTTTTATCAATCAGCAATTTTATTAATCAAACATTGTTATTACATTATAGAGCACTCACAAGAGAGCCTCATATCAGCTAGCTGTACGATATACATACAAATCAACAGCTAATACATTTTAATCCTATCTATTGATCTTTAAAGATATCCCTCATTCCCCATTCCTCAGCAATCTTCTCTCTTCCATCCTTAACCTTGAATTTCTTCTTTCCTTTACTTTTAACATAGATATTGTACATAATGCTACGAATAATTTGCTCTTCATTTTGTATTTTACCCCCGTGTATATGACTGTTCCTATTGTTCCTAACCAAGTAAACAAAAGATGTAAACCAGCTGGAGTAAATAGATTCCAGGAATTTATCAATTGCCTGTGACAGTATAAACTCCACTAACTCCTCCCAACTATTTAGAACAGGCATATTTACCCCACACTTCAAAAAACACTCTTTCAAGATTCTTTTAGACCATGAACAGATCACAAACAAGTGGTCTCTATCCTCAGTACTCAAATGACAGTGAACACATAATACATCTACCTGTAGACCCCATTCTTTCATCCTACTCTTAGTAGGTAATCTGTCCAAGTTAGCAAGCCAAGCACAAAAGGAATTTTTAGGCAGATTCATTGAGTTCCATGTAATTCTTGTCCATTCTAATACCTGCTCACTCTCCACCAATTCATTCATTGTCCTCTTAAACGAGAATTTACCTTTTATACTAGTTCTCCAGCTAATTTTATCAACTGCACCATTTAATATTGGCATCATCTCAATTAAGCCACTAATAGGAGGAGGGAGGTGCCACCTACCATGTTTATAACAGCTTTTGATTGTCTTGTTTAACCATATCTTACTGTAATGTGTATCCTTCTGTAAGACCTCATTTACACTTCTACCTTTCACCCAATTATCCCAAAAAATGAAAGTATTAGCCCCATCATTTACTTTATGTGTTATGAATTTAAAAGCACAACTTCTCAACTTTAATATCTTCTTCCAAGTCCAAGCTAATTCCTGCTTTGTCTTATAGTTCCAAACACATTCATTTTTAAAAATATTAATGTGGGCCCACAAGCTTAGCAGATTATTATTTTTCCTGTACATTCTCCAAAACAAGCTCAGTAGACAAACCTTATTTAGGACTTCTATATTAGGTAAGCCGAGACCACCACTTGCCTTACCTTTACACACTAATAACCATGAAACTTTAGCCCCTCTTGCACCTTATAAACTACCCTTCCATAAAAAACTCGCAAGCTTTTGATTAAATTTATATATAACATTCTTTGGAAGGAGAAAGACTCTGCACCAATATAAAACTTTACTAATTAAAACTGTTTTCACCAATTCTAATCTACCTGCATAAGTGAGTAACTTATTGCTCCACACTTCAATGCTAGCACAGATACTTTCCACCAGTTTATTCCCATCAGCTGCACTTATCTTCTTAGAATTAAGTGGAACACCAAGATATCTAACTGGTAAACATCCTTCCTTAATCTGTAATATATTCAAATTTTGGATTTTGACTTGATTCTTAGTGTTACCAAAGTAAACCTCACTCTTTGCATTATTCATCTTCAAACCTGATAACCTTGCAAACAGATTTAGCCCCCTTCTTACCAACTCAGCTGATTCACAGTTAGGTTTTAAGAAAATTAAAAGATCGTCTGCAAACACAATATGATTCAACTCCAAAGCTTCACACTTAGGATGGTAGCTAAATTCTCTATTCCTACCAATTCTTTGAAACAATGCAGAAAAAACCTGCATACACATTACAAAGAGATAAGGGGACAGTGGGTCCCCTTGTCTCAAGCCTTTTTTCCCTTCAAAATATCCCACCATCTCACCAGAAATACAAAGAGAATAAGTAGGTGTTGAAACACACATTTTAATCCAGTTAATAATTTTAATAGGGAACCTGAAAGCATGTAACACCTTAAACAAGAATTGCCAATTTAAGCTATCATAGGCCTTATGTAAATCCAAGTTAATAGTACATCTATTAGTTATATTAGATTTATCATAACCGTTAATTATGTCCTGAGCCACCATAATATTATCTCCTATATTTCTATCACACACAAAAGCTGCCTGATTAAATGAGATCAATAAATTAAGTACCTTTTTAATACGGTTGGTTAACACTCTGGAAAGAGTTTTGTAAGGCACATTCACACACGAAATTGGCCTGGACTGCCTTACATTATTAGGCACTTGAACTTTAGGTATTAGAGCAATATTAGTCGCATTAGCCTCCTTTAGCATCATATTACTATCCATGGTATCTTTAATTGCATTACAGAAATCCTCACCTACTATACTTGATGTCTCCTCATTTGTGATAGTAAAATACACTCTTGAGACATCATTTTAGGCTTATTTATTAGTTTATAGGTTGATTTTAGATTAATTTAATGCACTTTCCTATTTTGGGTCTTGATTTGTAAAATTATTATTTTTAGAGCATATTGGGTTTAATTGTTTATTTAGTGTGAAGCTTTAAAGATAATTATGGAGATTAATTAGAGTCCAAATCAAAGATTACAACTTATGGAAAAAGATATGCATGGAAATTGGAGATAGAAGGAAACTGAGTTCAATTAGGAAAAGGAAAAGCTGCCTAAATCTGGGATTTTGCAGAACACGTCTAAAGATTGGTGTTTTTACCTAAGAAATAGGCCGAATTTGGTAATTTCCTTCTCACGGTCCTAGATAATTCTGTTGCGATTCTTTTGGTATCTTGTGGAGCAAAATCCGACCAATAACAAAGAAGTTATGACCACAACAACGCAGCAGTGTTTATCTTACGAATTTGGGTTGGGCCAGGAGCCCATTACTTGAAGTTATCTCCAAGAAACGAATTAGGTCAACCTCTAACCTATAAATACAGCGTCTTAACACTCTTAAATCATCCTTGGCCAGACCCTAAGGCCAAGAGGAAGCTGCAACACAAGAGAAGAAGTCTGGAGGAAGCTGTGCATCAATCATGTCTCCTTCAACCTCTTATTTTGTAATTCTTTCTTCTTCTTTTCTTTGTATGAACTAATTCTCTTAGCTTAGGTTTTGCATATGTATAATCTATGAATTCTAATTCTTCTATCTAAGTTCTTTGGGAATTATATGTTTTAATTTGATATTAGCTACTTACCCTTATATTTGATTATGTGTTTTGATTTAATGACTGTTTTCCTTGCTAGTGCACGAGTATAGGATTACCTTAATAGTAGTTAGATGGTCACCTTGTAAGGGTGTTTAACTATTGAACCACCACATAACGTCTAGTGTCGATAGCAGTTCTGACAAAACATACTTCTAACTAGATAGTCATTAAGGTTTGTTTTAACCACCATATCACCAAGATTGCAGCTTAGGGCCTTAGTGGCGTTTGATAACCCTATTTTAAATCACTTCTTGGTTGTGCCGTTGCCCCCTTAGTCGCTCTCAAGGTCTAAGGTAGTGGAATTTAGAATCCTGACTAAGTATACCAAGAGCTAATATTCTCCCTTATAAATTAGATCTAATAGATAGAATTAGAAGGATTAGTGCATACTAGTAAAACCTAAGTTATATCTTTCATACTATCTTCTTTACTTTTCTGTTATTTATTTTCTGTCTTTAATTTAGTAGTTTAGTTTTCTTATTAAAAACCAAATAAATATTTATCTATCTCTTCTTTCTACTTGGGTATTATCTTTCTCTCTTTAATATCTGCACTTGATAATTTGCATAAGTTCTCTCTAACTTTCGTCAGTCCCTGAGGAACGAATCTTCTTATCATTAAAACTTGCATACGTCCTGTAATACTTGCAGTACAGTGTTAGTTTAGGGTGTGTATTTGCACTTATTTTATACATCTTTTTATCACACCTTAGGCCACACCAATACTCCACGCTTTTTTGTAGAAACAAGAGGTAAAGCCATCAGGCCCGGGACTCTTTGTCTCATCAATAGAAAAAAGAGCTAATTTAATTTCCTCAGTTGTAACAGGAACATTTAACCACTGAATCTACTCCTCATCCAAATATACATCAATTAAATCTTTAATAGTTTCAATAGAGCAGCTCTCCTGATTCTCATCTTCAATTCCAATTAATTTTATATAAAACTGTAAGAACTCCTCTTTGATTTGAGCTGGAGTATCAAGTACTTGACCTTTATCATCTATAAGTGTACTTATCTAACTTTTTGCTTGCTTTGCTTTAATAACTTTATAGTAGTAAGCCGAGCAGCAATCACTATTAGCTGACCAAGTGTCCCTCGCTTTTTGCTTAAGCACCCCATTCTCATACAAAACAACCTCCTCAAGGTTAGCAAGTGCCATCTTTTCCTCAGCTAAGGTAAGATTATTACCCCTACCATTCATAATATCATCCTGTAATTTCTCAACCTTCACTCTCAACTCTTTAATATATTCTGGATCCCTTTTGAAATACTTTATATTAAAGGCTCTCAGGGCCCTCTTTACACTCCTTTGTTTTGTATACAATATATACATCTTTGATCCTGTAACCTCAATATCCCAAGCTCTATTAACTACCTCCATAAACCTTCCATGCTCAGTCCATATATTAATTAATTAATTTATTAATATTATAATAGTGGTTTTTGGATTTGAGTAATACCTTTAATTAGTTTAATGTTATTTTTCGTTCTCTATCGTGTGTATATTTCTGACGAGATGGCAGCTATGTGTTAATTTTCAGTCTAATTTCTCAGACTTAGATTTTTTGTCATATAACTTTTTTTGGACACTTGTCAAGTCATGCAAGATTTTGATTTATTTTTAGTTAATCTAATTACGGATAATTTTAAAAAAAAAAGTTTGCATATGGCATTGAATGATCATTTCAATCCATTTTTTTCTCTTTCCTTGTCTCCTCATCTTCCTTACTTCCTTTCTCTCTCTAGAGTTACCTCTTTCACCATTGAAGACAAATTTTTATTTTCTTAAAACTTCATTAAAGAACTTTGTTAAAGGTTTAATCGTTATAAAATTACATTGCATTTTTTTCCATCATTTTGTTCCTCCTTTGAAGATAAAGATTCGCACCTCCGTTGAGTTTTTGCTCTAGTAGTTTTATAGTGATTTAAGGCACGTGTTTCTCCACCGGCATACCGGTCAGGGAATCAGATTTTCCCATTCTTTTTCCTTTTAACCCTAAACTCATTTCCTGCACAATAACACACTACCTTTCTCTCCTATTAGCTTGTAAACACTTTAAAAATATACACTACATAACATAAAACTAATCTAAAAATCAATTAAAACAAGGGTGTCTTTCAAGAGCACTTTTATTTAACGTCTTTGAGTTAGATGTGTACCTCGGGCTAAGCGTGTTCTTCGAGAAGAATCGTCTCCTCTTGACCAAAATCCTCACTATCATGGTATAATTCCAAACGCTGGCCATTCACCATGAATGTCCTTTGCTCGGTTGGATGTTCAATTTCGATTTCTCCATGAGGTGTGACTCTTTTAACAATGTAAGGTCCTCCCCAACGGGATTTAAGCTTACCCGAATAGTTCTAGAATCTAGAGTTATATAAAAGTACCTTTTGTCCTCTCTCGAACGTCTTTGGGCGAATTCGTTCATCATTCCATCTTTTTGTTTTCTCCTTATAGAGACGCGAATTTTCATAGGCATGGAAACGAAATTCATCCAATTCATTTAACTGCATCAACCTTTGTTTTCCGGCCAAGTCTGGGTTTAGATTCAACGTTTTAATAGCCCAGAAGGCACGAGATTCAATTTCAATAGGAAGATGACATGCTTTGTCGTTGACCATACAATATGGAGATGCCCCAACTAGTGTTTTGAATGATGTTCTGTAAGCTTAGAGAGCATCATCTAGTTTTAATGACCAGTCCTTCCTCGTTTTGTTCACTGTCTTTTCAAGAATAGATGTAATTTCTCGGTTAGAAACCTCCGCTTGACCGTTAGTTTAGGGATGATAACCGGTTGAAGTGCGGTGTCCCACCCCCAACTTACGAATGGCAGCTCTCAAATTGATGAAGGGGGTACCTTTATCACTGATAAGAACACGTGGCGTACCATGTCTTGAAAAGATATGCGTCTTCAGGAATGATATAGCTGTTTTAGCGTCGTTCTTTGGTGAAGCCACTGCTTCCACCCACTTGGATACATAATCTACTGCTAGCAAAATATAAAGATTACCATGGGAAGTGATGAAAGGTCCCATGATATCTATTCCCCATACATCAAAGATTTTGACTTCTAAGATATTATTGAGCGGCATCTCATCTTTTTTTTGATATATTACCAGTGAGATGGCATCTATGACATGTTCGAACGAATTGATGACAATCTTTATGTAAGGTAGGCCAATAGAAACCGGATTGAAGAATTTTAGCTGCAGTTCTATTGCCTTTAAAGTAGCCACCATATGGTGAGCCATGACAGCTTGCCATGATCTTGGCAATTTCGACCTCATGGACGCATCTTCTGATAACTTGATCACTGCAAACCTTGAAGAGGTAAGGCTCGTCCCAAAAGAATTGTCTGGCTTTATAACTTAACCTCTGTCTTTGTTGTGGATTAAAATCTGTAGGGAATACACCACTCACGAGAAGGTTAACTATATTTTCATACCAAGGCACAAACACATCTTTAATAGTAAAAAGTTGTTCATTAGGGAATACCTCTTTGACCAATAATGATTCTTTGTTGGCATTAGATCCTTCGAGCCTAGATAAATGATCAGCTACTTGATTTCCGCATCCTTTTCGGTCTCGAATATCTATGTCAAATTCTTGCAGCAACAGTACCCATCTAATAAGACGTGGCTTAGCATCTTTTTTCTCCATAAGGTACTTGATTGCTGAATGATCCATGTATACAATAGTTTTCTTCCCAATCAAGTAGGAACGAAATTTTTCAAAAGCATGTACCACGGCTAACATCTCTTTATCGGTTACTATATAATTCATTTGGGCAGCGTTAAAGGTCTTACTTGCGTAATAAATCGTGTTGAAGATCTTGTCTTTCCTCTTTCCTAACACAACACCCATTGCGTGATCACTTGCATCGCACATAAGTTCAAACAGAGCTTTCCAATCTGGAGGTACAACAATTGGCGTGGAGATGATCTTCTCCTTAATCGTTACAAACACTTGAAGACATTCATCATTAAAATTAAAAGGATTATCCTTTTCAAGTAAAGAATAAAGCGGTTTGGCAATCTTGGAGAAATCTTTAATAAATCTTCTGTAAAATCCTGCATGACCCAAGAAACTTCTCATGCCTTTCACAGAAATTAGAGGTGGTAAGGTTTTTATAACTTCAAGTTTAGATCGATCAACCTCCATTCTTGCTTTCAGAACTTTATGCCCCAAAACAATTCCTTCTTGAACCATGAAGTGGCATTTTTCCCAATTAAGCACAAGATCTTTTTCTTTATCTCTATAGGACCTTCTCAAGATTATTTAAGCAATCATCAAAACTATCTCCAAAAACCAAAAAATCATCCATAAAAACTTCCAAATATTTATCAATTATGTCCTAAAATATAGCCATCATGCACCTCTGGAACGTGGCAGGTGCATTGTATAAACCAAACGGCATCCTTCTGTAAGCAAAGGTGCCAAGTGGACAAGTAAAAGTTGTTTTGTGTTGATCAAGGGGGTCCCCACAAATCTGATTATAACCTGAATATCCGTCAAGATAATAATAATACTCTCTCCATGAGAGTTTGTCTAGCATCTGATCAATGAATGGTAGAGGGAAGTGATCTTTCTTTGTAACTTTGTTGAGTCTTCGGTAATCCATGCACACTCTCCACCCCACAACTGTTCTTGATGGAATGGCTTCACCTTGATCATTAAGGACGATAGTATACCTCCTTTCTTTGGGACACATTGCACTAGACTAATCCAATCACTGCTTGCAATCGGAAAGATAATACGCGCATCTAATAACTTGATTACCTCCTTCCTCACCACCTCTTTCATAGCTGGCATGAGTCTTCTTTGCCCTTCTATAGATCGCCCTCCTTCGTTCTCAAGAATAATCTTATGTTTACAAATGGACGGACTAATTCCCTTGATATTGGCAATAGTCCATCCAATTGCTTCTTTGTTAGCAGGAAGCACACGGAGTAGCTTTTCCTCTCGAGGACCTGAAAGGTTAGCAGAAATAATGACAGGTAAAGTGTTGTTCATACCTAAGTATGCATAGCGCAGATGGTCGGGAAGTGGTGTTTCTTCGAGAACAGGTGGACGTATTAAAGATGGTTTCTTTATTGGTTCAATATCTCCTGATTCTCGAAGTTGTTCTCGTAGGTTTGATCCTAATGCTGCAACTTCGTCAGTGGTAATATCGTCTATCTCTGGCGATTCAAGTGCTAAGGCTTCGTCTAGATTATCCTATAAGCTTGTTTCATGAAAGACTTCTTGCGTAAGTTTTCCGATGACATCTATCTTTAAACATTCATCTTTCGTATCTGGAAATTTCATAGCCTTAAACACATTGAATCGTACATGTTCGTCTTGGACCCTCATGATCAATTCACCATTCTCAACATCTATTAGTGTACGCCCCGTGGTTAGGAATGGTCTACCCAAGATGATAGGGAAATTCTTATCTGCGTCATAGTCAAGAACAATAAAATCACAAGGAAATATAAAAGTACCAGCTTTAACTAAAACATCTTCAATTTTGCCTACTGGATGGGAGAGGGTGCGATCCGCCATTTGTAATACCAAAGAAGTGGGTACTACTTCTCCTATATTAAGCTTCTCGGACAGGGATTTCAGCATGATATTGATACTCGCGCCTAAATCACATAATGCTTTCCCGGTCCAACTTTCTTTAATACTAATGGGAATCGTAAAACTTCTGGGATCTTGTAGCATCGGTGGTAACTTGTTTTGACAAATAGCACTACACTCCTCTGGCAATCCAATTTTTTCCCCAGTTTCTAAACTTTGTTTGTTAGAAAGGACGTCCTTCGTGAATTGAGAGCTTCTACAAATGAAATATTAATATCTAGCTTGCTCACCATGTCAAGGAACTTCTTGAATTCTTTTTCATTGTCCTTTTTCTTGACACGTGATAAGTATGGTGGAGGAGGGCTTGTATTAGTTTCCACTGAGCTTTTCTTCTTTTCTGGTGTCTTTTCTTTGACACTCTTTGGTTCAACTACCTCTTCGACCTTATCTTTTATTGTTTCTTCAACCACTTTTTTCAGGAATAGAGGCTGGTTCTGGTTCTTTTATAGGCGGAGGTAATTGTTTTCCACTTCTTAATTCATCTGCGTGACAAGCGTATCTTGAGGAGCAATAGTATCACCTGTGAGTTGCCCTTTTGGCCTATTCTGTAATGTACACACCATTTGTGATAAAATATGCTCAAGATTTTTAGTTACCCTTTGTTGGGTTTGGAGTCTTCGCTGGCTCATCTTCATATTTTCTTCAACTAATTTCATCATCTCAGCCATACTTGAACCCAAACTCAAAGGTTGTTCTTGTTTAGCTTGTTGCATTGAATGTTGCGGTGGTTCTTGATAAGATTCTTCATAAATTGGCGCTTCTTGATATATGGATTGTGGTTGATAATAGGATTGAGGTCGAGCTTGATAATATATCTCTTGATTTCTGACCCAATTCTGATTCTGTGGGGGCTGATAATTAGCGTAATATCCTTGAGGTTGATAATAACCGTTTCAATAACGGTTTCTTTGATGAGAGATGAAGGAAATCGAAGCTAGATTATTCATACACTTTTCCCATAAATGATTTCTTGCTCCACAACCAGTACATGAAGGTAAATTATGTACTAGATTTACCTGAGCTATTGTTCGAGCTTGTTCTCGTAGTTCCTTGAGTTGTTGGTTTAATTCTCTGAGCCTTAGAGATTTTGAGGTCTCTTCTTGTTTTTCTGATTCAATTGACCAACTTCTCTCGGTCTCAAGAACTTTCTCCATAATACTTTCAGCTTCTACATGATCTAATAATACGAAAACTTTATCTCCTAACAAATCTGCTCTTGCCTTGGACTCGTTATTGAGTCCTCCATAGAACATGGTTAATGAATATTTTGGCGATGATATAAGGAATGGACATCTCTCCTAGGGCGTGATAAAATAATGGATAAAATAAGTGCAAATAAACACCCTAGGCTGAGCACGGTTCTGCAAGTATACATGACGTATGCAAGTTTTACTGATAAATAAGATTCGTTCCTCAGAGACTATGAAAGTTAGAGAGAACTTATGGAATTTATCGATTGCAGATATGAAAGGTAGAATTAATAATACGCAAGAAATAAAAGACTAAAGAGATTTTTGTTTGGTTTTTAACTAAGAAAATTAGACTAATAAGTTAAAGACAGAAAAGTAAATAAGCAAAGAACAGATAGTATGAGAGTTTAGCTCGAGAAATTAGCAAGTAATCCCCACTAGTCTTGTTTATTCTAAACATGTAAGGGTGAATCGTGTAGTATTGCAATAATCAAGATTCTAAATTCCTACATACACCTGGAGAGTGAATAGGTAGACTACGAAACAACCACGAGGTGACCTTAAATAGGGTTATCCTACGCCACTAGGTTCCTAAGCAGATCTTTCCTTCAATTGGTGATATGGTGATTAAAACAAACCCTATTGACTAGTTAGGCTGGTGTTGTCAGGACCAATTCCTTATTTTAGACGTTATGTGGTGTTTCAATAGTTAAACACCCCTTCCGGACGACCATCTAACTATTATTATGGTAATCCTATACGTTGCGCACCGCAAGGAAAACAGACAATAAATCAAAACACATAAATAGAGAATAAAACATGAATTCAAATTAAATACGATAGTATCCCAAATTAGATAGATAAGAACTAGATTTCATACATATATGCTAAATCTCAAGCTAAATATAAAATTGTTCATACTAAAGAAAAAAAAAAGAATTACAAATTTGAAGGTTGAAGAAGACATAATATGGTGTTCAGCTCCTTCCAGGCTTTTTTTCTTTTGTTGTAAGCTTCCTCTTGGCTTAAGGTTTGCCAAGGATGTGTTTCTTCTGATTAAAGGGTGTATTTATAGGGTATAGGAAACCCTAAAACGTTTTCTTGAAGTGGAAGACAAGTAACTTGGACTCTATCCCAACTCAAATTCGTAACCCTAAAATATAGAAAATGTAAGATTCTGGTGTTGTTTTGTTTTGGCCGTAACTCCTTCTTTTTTTTTTTGTTCAAATGCATAATAATAGATAGATAGTAGAAAAGGGGTTACAAGAGTTAGCCCACCCCGGAGGGTTCGGCTTCATTACACAATAAAGTAGCTAACTGGGAAGGGATACAAGCACCCCAATTATCAAACAGAGTACTAAGAAGCTCCTGTTTGGCAATCCAGTCAGCAATCCTATTTCTACTTCTAGATATAAATGAAAAAGAAGGAGAAGATAATTCAGCAAAATAATAGATGTTACAAATTAAGTTCTTAATAGAATGACTCAACACAGGTGTTCCTGAAGATAGCGGCTTCATAATAGTGGCTGAATCATTCTCTATAATCACGCTTCCAAAAGGATAATTTGAAGCCATCTCCGTAGCTTTCAAGATCCCCGTGGCCTCTGCCTCTAACACCGAATCAGTTGCAATCTTCCAACTATTACCTGCTACAAATTCCCCATTAGAGTTTCTTACGAAACAAGCTATTGCAGCTCCTTTATCGGAGAAAGCTGCATCACAATTAATTTTAAATTTATTAGGTGGAGGTTTTTTCCACTTATCTTTATATTTTTGGTTTTGTGATATATTATTGTTAATGTTTATTCCAATAATATTAGAGTTATTAACTTCACCTACTTTATCTAAAAAATTAGATTCATTAGGGTTTGATATTTTATAATATTCTTTCCAATTTTCTGTGGCTTTTCTAATAGTATTCAAAGGTTCACATTTTTTTCCATTATAGATAAAATTATTTCTATCTTTCCATATATGCCACATAATAGTGCATATAAGTTCCAAAATCCTATCATGGTTATCAATTTTTTTTATAATGCTTTGTACATGATTTATAATCCAAAGTTCTATACTTATAGTAGTATCATTGTCAGTTTTTAAATTCAAAGGGCTAATAAACCATACACTTTTTGCCCAAGGACATCTGAAGAGCATATGTTCTACTGTTTCAATATTATTATCACAAATTTTACAAATGTTATCTTTTGCACATTTTCTTTTAAACAGATTTTCTCCTGTAGATAGAAGGTTTCTTATAGCTCTCCACATGAAATTTCTTATTTTTGTTTGAGTTTCCATTTTCCATATGAGCTTCCAAATTCTTTTATCCCTAATAGTAGATGATGTAGGGTTATTTATATTAATATTATCTTGAATAATATTTTCCTCACTTTTTAGTTTATGATAAGTGTCCTTAACTGTATAGGTGCCATTTTTACAGTAGTCTATGCTTATTTGATCTTCACATAGTACCTTAGGTATTATCATTTTCTCTATTTTTTCCTTGATTTCCTTGGGATATAATTGATTTAAAAGTTCAATATCCCAAGTTTTATTATCTTTAATTAGTTGATATACCCAAATTAGGTTAGAATTTATTGGTTTGATTGGTTGCTTTAAATCACAGATCCAATTATGTTCATATATATTAATACTTATTCCATTACCAATTTTCCATTTTATATTATTTTTGAAAGTATCTCTGCCTATGAGTATGCTTCTCCATCCCCAAGATGGTGAGCTTCCAATTTTAGCTTCAAGGAAACTACAATTTTTAAAATATTTTCCTTTAAGTAGTTTGTATAGTATAGAGTCTTTTTTATTTAATAGGTTCCAAGCTTGTTTACCCAATAGAGCTTTATTCATAAGGTGAAGGTCTCTAAAACCTAAGCCACCTTCAAATTTTGAACTTGTAAGCACATCCCAGTTGGCCCAGTGTATTCTTTTTTTTCCTTGATCACCCCACCAAAATTGAGCAATTATAGAGTGGATTTTACTTATAATATTTTTTGGGAAGATAATGTTAGACATAAAATAGTTAGGTAGGCTTTGAATTATTGCCTTAATAAGTATTTCCTTCCCTCCTTCTGAAAGAAAGATGGTTTTCCAATTTTCAAGTCTATTTAGGATTTTATCTATTAAAAATTGAAGATCTTTTGATTTTGACCTAGTCCATTCAGTTGGCAAACCTAAGTAGTTACCTAGGTTGTTGGTTTTCTTCATATTTAACCTTTGAGATAGTATAGTTTGTATAAGACTAGGTGTATTAGGACTAAAAATTACCCCACATTTATTGAGGTTAAGGCATAATCCCGTTGCATTTTTATATTTATTCATGACATCATTAAAAGCTTGTACTTCTACATTATCAGCATTAAGGAAGAAAAGACTATCATCAGCAAATAAGAGATGTGAGATATTAGGGCAATTGTTTCCAATTTTTATTCCTTTGAGTGATTCATACTCTTTTTTTTCTCTTATGAGATCATTTAAAGTTTGTGAAATTAGGCAGAAAATTAGGGGTGAAAGAGGATCCCCTTGTCTAATTCCCCTAGTAGGTTTTTTTAATTGGTGAGTTTCACCATTTATTAGGATTGAATAGGTTACTGAGGTGATGCATTCCATGATTTTTCTAATCCAATCTATATTAAACCCCATTTTTGATAAAAGGTCTTGTAGGAAGTCCCACTCTATATATTCATATGCTTTTTTAATATCTGCTTTAACTGCAACCATATATTTTTTTGTTTTTTTCCTTCTTTTTATATGGGTTATTAATTCATGTGCAATCATTGTATTTTCCTGAATCATTCTATTTGGAATGAATGCACTTTGATTTTCTCCAACAAGGGAATTCATGAAAGGTTGAAGTCTATTAACCATAATCCTAGCTATGATTTTATAAATAAAATTAGAGCAGCTGATTGGTCTATAGTGTTTAATATTAATAGGTTTATTGATTTTTGGGATTAGGGTTATAAGGGTTTGATTTAAATCAGACAGCTTTCCCTTATTATTCCAAAAATTATTTATGACTCTCATAATGTCAAGTTTGATAATTTCCCAGTATGTTCTAAAAAATATTCCATTGTAACCATCAGGACCAGGTGCCTTATTAGGACCTAATTCCCAAATTGCTTTTTTAACTTCTTCTTCATTAATATGCATATTCAAAATATCTGCTGATTTTTTATCTATTTTACTAGTTATGAGATTAATGGTACTAGTATAATCTCTTTTACCAGTAGTTGTGAATATATCATTAAAATAATTGATTATTTCTTGATTTATATCATTTTTATTATCAATCCATTCCCCATTATCATTGGTAATGTTTACTATTTTATTTTTGCTTCTTCTTTCTTTAGTGCAAGCATGATAATATTTAGTGTTTTTTTCTCCTTTAGTAAGCCAGATATTTCTTGATCTATCTTTCCAAAAAATTTCTTCTCTTTTCCAAGTTTCCTCTAATTTTTTGGTTATAAGATTAGATTCATCCCAATTACCATTTGGGTTATTATTATTAGAGATTATTTCTAATCTTTTTATAAGTTTTTCTATTTGGATTTTATTATTTCCAAATTTCTTTTTATTCCAATCTCTTAATGCTTGACTACATTTTTTAAGTTTATGATTGATTATAGCATTGGGGTTACCCCTAATAGAGCTTAAATCATACCAAACTTTTTTAATAATGTTTAAACAATCAGTTTCTGTAGTCCAGAAGCTTTCAAAGTAAAATCTTCTTTTATTTTTGTTTTCAATTTTATCATGATGTAAGACTATAGGGCAGTGATCTGACCCAATAGCTGGTAATATTGCAACCCAGGCATTAGGGAAGATATTTCCCCATTGAGAGTTATGTATAGCTCTATCTAAGATATTTCCCCATTGAGAGTTATGTATAGCTCTATCTAAGATAGCTTTAATAAGTTTATTATTAGCTCTTTTATTAGTCCATGTAAATCTACAACCATAGGAGGTTGTTTCCTCTAAATTATGGAGGTTAATAAAATTATTGAAGTTTATTGTAGATTTTTTATGACAAATATTTCCTCCTAGTTTATCTTCAATATATCTTATACAATTGAAATCACCTAAAATAGTCCAAGGATTGTTTTGGGGTTTTAAATCATTTAGAAAATTAAAGGAAATTTCTTTTTCTAAATAATAAGGGTTTAAGTAAACAAAAGTATAAAATATAGGGGTAGATTTGTTTACTTCAATTTTTAAATGTATAAAGTACGGGGAGGTTTTTAACACTTTAATCACCAAACCCTTCTTCCCCAAAAGAGCGAGACCCCCACCTCCCGTCCCCGATGGTTCCACAGTTACAATCAAATCCATATTTAAATTACTAGCAAAATTAAGCAATTTATTATAAACATTCTTGGTTTCGGATAGAAACATTACCTCCGGCCGATGTTTAGCGCAGAGATCACGAGCAGCCTGGACTGTCAAGGGATTGCCAATTCCTTGACAGTTCCAGGCTATATGAATCATTGATTGCAATGGAGTTGATCCGGCTCAACTCCAGAAAGCTCCTCGTCGTTGTACACCTCATCACCCATCGACATATCTGCATATTCTGGTGGTTCAAGGCTGTTTAAAATCTCTGAATCATCACCATCAGCATTCGATTGTTCATCTTGTTGTGGTTCGTTGCTTTTGATATTCTGGTAATGTTCAATCATCTTTTTTCCAGAATCAGATGTTTCTTTGTTTTTTTGTTTTTCTTTTTTATTTAAAGCCTTCTCTTCTGATTTCTTTCCTTTAATTCTCGAGCTTCTACGTTTCTCCCATATTGATTTCACTCTCATTTTTTCTGATAGGATTAATTGGTCTTCAGCTCTAATTTTTTTGATATTTGATTTTCGAATTTCCAGCTATCTTGTTCAGTTCGCTCTTTAATCCTATTTTCCATTCGAATTTTTGCTTTGTCACTCATGATTTTAGTTTGAAACATATCATAGTGTTGATTTGATTCTTGATGATTAAAAGGAACAATGGTAGTGTCAGTAGTTCCAGTATTAATTTGTTCTTGTTTATTCTCTTGCAGGATTGTTTGTGCTGATTGGATTGGTTCACTACTTGGGTCAGTTTCATGTTGAGGATTGGTGGAAATTGTTGGGGTATTCTGAAAAAGGATCTTGGTAGTTTTTGGTGTAAAAGGAGATGAGGGAGAGGGAGTAACATCTTTTGGATTATCAGTGCTAGGTGAGTTAGTGTTTTGGGTATAGGAGTTAGGGAGGTTTTTGGTTGTGCTTGAAGTTTTTGGTGTTTTTGATTTATTGGATGTTATTTTGGTGTTGTAAGGTGTAACTGATATTTTAGTAGGTGTTGATTTTGTGTTGGTGGATGATTTGAAAGTAGGGGTAGAGGTTGAAGTTGCAATTGTAGGGAATGTAGTGTTGGTTGGAGTGGATTTTTCGGGTGATTGGATAATTTGTGGTGCAGGATTTTTAAGTATCTCGGAATAGGTAACTGTAGGTATGGTTTGTGATTGAAGAGATGTTAGGTTAGTTGAGAAAGTTGGTGGGGTTAGGTTAGAAGTTGGCTTTTCCAGAGGTTTAGAGATTTCACAGCTTGAGGTTGACATTTCCATTGGGATTGCCACCTCTTGGTTGAGATTTGATTGTATTTGACTAGTAGGTAAACTAGATGAAGATTCTGGTTTATATCCATTTTGTGCTTTAACCAATGGTTTTTTGGATGTACTAGGTGCATTAAATGTAAAATTTGCTTTGTCAGGAAAGATGCTATTACCTCTAGCAATGTCAGGTGTTTGGTGAACTGAGTTGGGCAGGTTTGACTGGTGCCTGACCTCGTACTGTGTAGCTGGAATAGGTGGGCCCCTTCTCCTTCTTCCAAAGACTCGATTGTGAGGTCCATCCGTGGAGGTTGTAATTTGTCTTGTTGAGATCTTGATCCATCCACCAAGTCTTGGAATAGCTTTAACAGGTACATTACATGCTCTTTCTTCATGATCAAAATGACCACAATCAAAGCATACTTGTCCCAGATTTTCGTATTTGATTTTTATCCATTTTGACATATTAGCAGCTTCAAATAAATTAAAACCAGAGAAAATATGAGTTTCAATATTCCAATCTATTTGTATCCTTGTATAAGAGTGCTCATTGAGTCTTCTTTCTTCAGGTAGTTGAATTTCATGGATTTTTCCAAGATTTTTGAACATCTCAGTAACACTTCTGAGATTTAGCACTGGAGGAGGTAGCCCATAAACTCTTAACCAAATGGTGGTGTAAGTTACTCTTCTTGAGGTAGGAGTAAACTCATTTAGGGCTAGATGTTTCCCTAAAAGAGTCCATGGTCTTTTGTTCCAAAGTTGGAGCTTATCATCTTCATTATCAAACTTCAAAATACACTCATTATGTGCTATCTTTTAAGATAGTACTTTACCTTTCAAACCCCACTGTTTTTGGATGAAGTTTCTCATGAAACCAAAGTTAATAGCTTCCTTATCAAGGATCTTAGCTATTAACTTTGGTTCTTCAGTTTCTTGATAGTAGTCAGTAGCTTCTTTTGAGATGGATATTCCATCTTTTGCATTAGGATTACTAAAAGCATAGATATTCATATTTTCAGGTAAGACAAGTACAAAGACAAAGAAAGAAGGGAAGGGAGGAATTTTGAAGGTGCTACTGGAGGTTTTGAAGAAAAAAACGTTTTGAGAGGAAGGGAAGCAAGATTCAGGGAAGCATAAGGAAGATCTAAAGCAAGGGAAAAGAGAAAACTTATGCAGATTAGTGTAAAGGATTTTTGGTTTTTTTTTTAAAAAGATATGAGTTTGATTTTTAGTTGAGAGAAAGGAGTAGAGAGAAAACATTTTTTGCCACTGAGGTTGGATTAGGCAACGCCGTAACTCCTTCAATTATTATCCTTTTGATGTGTTCCAATAGTCGAAACTGATCGTCTCGGAAAGCTCTATAACTTTGATTTAGACCATTCTTCCAAATTCATAGCCAATCTTGAGTTATGATCACTTTTATGTTCGTAGCGGCTGGAATTCAGATTTATTTGGCAACTTTATCTTTTCCTTTTTCATATTTCTTTCCTTTATCTCTAATTTCCATGTTTATCCTCTTTCCCTTATCTATTAGAATTAACATGGCATCTAATTAATTACCATATATCTTTAAACCTTCATAATTAACAAACAATTAAACCCAATATACTCCAAAAATAATAAATAATCAAATCAAGACACGAAATAGGAAAGTGCACTAAATCATGAGAAAATCGACCTATAACTTAATAAATACACCTAAAATGATGTCTCCAACTAATATTAAATCATCACAAATAGGGAGACATCATAGAGGTAATTAGAGAAAAATTTAGAGAAAAGTGTTTTGATATCTTAACTGAATAATTTTTTTGAGATTACATTTTTAATAAATGGCCAAAGTTTCAGAAATTGAAAGAGTATTAAATTGTAAAGGACAATATTCCTGAGCAAGATTGAAACCAACCCGAGATTAAATCCCAAATCGAATTTAACCCGAATGTAAAAGAAGCCCGCCCGCATTAGCCAAATAATGCTCTCGGTTTAGAAAAATATAGAAACCCGAATATTAGGGCCCCAAGTCCATCTTATACAAAAAAATATTAGATTAGACCATACTAATGCTAATATTGTATTTTTTTCATATATATCTTGCTATCAAATCTGATCTTATTAGCCATATCTGTTTTAAGTAATGGTATTTATCACCACTTCACCCCTTCACCCTTTATGTGTAACATGTGTAAAGGTTTTAAAAATCAATCATAAGGTTTTTCTTTCTTACATAACCTTTTTCTCTCTTTTTTATTTAATGCCACATAAGATGATGTATAAGGGCTGAAGGGGTAATATATAACATTACTCATTTGTTTTTACCTATCAAACCCCCTAATTTTGATTTTACAATGTAAGCCCTCGTGAGTAAAATAAGATATTTTAATTATATGGTTTTCATGCGTACGTTCAACTAATATTGTGGACAATTTATATGTTTTTTAAAAATAAATTCATTTTATTGTGTTCATAACTCATATTTTCAAAGTAATTTATATCTGAGTAATGATATATACCATCCAAATTCATACTACCCAGCATACCACCCATGACGTGGCGTGATTTGGTTGGAAGTAAATCGTTAATTTATTTATTGAATTTGATTAATGATTTACTTCCAACCAAATCACGCCACGTCATGGGTAGTATGTTGGGTAGTATAAACTTGGGTAGTATATATCATTACTCTTATATTTAATAAGAACAAAAAAGATGAGTGATATAGGAAAGAAAACGTTTTTTTTTTTTTGTCAAACAACGTTCTTTTTGTTTTGGTTCAAAACTTTCCTTAAGATTAGAATAAAAGTTGTCACAGGTGCTAATCATGTTACCTGTAAACTTATGTTTAGCTACTCAGTAGGCTAATCTATTACTATCTCCACTACACCATCTAAAGATAAGGTTACATAGTTTGAATATCATATAGATACTAATTATAATATTACAAATTTCGGGATTGGAAAATTGCAAATGATTTTTCTAGAGAATGCATAAATAGAAGGCTATCATTCTCTACTATTACATTGCTCGCATTAACGTCACGAGCTAGTAGACAAGTTTAAAGAATTCCTAACGCCTCAGCCTCTAAAGGTGAATCTGCTGAAATATCTCATGTATGGCAGCTCTTCATAAATCTGAGATGGTCCATGGATACACAAGAAATAATGGCTTTATTACTTTCATAAGCGGCATCACAATTTTTCTTTATCATATTACTCGGGGAAGGTTCCCATTTTTTTTTACTATCATCATTTGTTTCAACCTTATGATTATCAATAGCCGAAGAGCTATCTATTTGAGGGGCATTGTTTATGGGTTTTTTACCCTTCAATTTAGTAATAACATCCTTAGGGTAGTTTACAGTTTCATATTTTTTCTAACCCCGAATTACTCTTTGAACAGTATGTAAAAGGTCAAGAGCTTTAAGGTTACATTTGTCACTATTTTTATGTTTGAGATTAGTACTGAAAATGTGTAATTAATTTTAAATTAAAAAAATTACTCTTATCATAGAGTTATTATTCTCAATATAGCAACTCAAAATAATTATCCTTGGTTTGGATTAGGAATTCTTTTGACCCGAAATGAACCCGACCCAGGCTCACATTTCAATAAAATTCTTCGTAAAAAAGTTAATTATTGTTCGTGAATTTGAACCTGGTATTTCTTATTTTTTTCCCTAAAAAAATTCTCTTATTCACATTTTATTCATTTTTTATTTGTAATTTTGACTATTCAAAAAAGAGGATTCTACATTTTAAAGCCCCATTCCTAACTTTCTTAGGTTATAAAGCCTAAGTTAGGAATGGTTCTTTTAAAAGCCTAACTAAACTAAACAACAAAATTCTCTCTCTTACTTTTTCTGACACACAATTCATTTTTTTATTCCTTTGTTATTTTCAGTAATCCGGATGTATTCCGTACCCAATGGTACAGACCTAAGTTGTTATTCTTTTGTTATTTTCCACTAATCCGTATGCAATACATGGCTATGTGTCTGTACCTAAGCTTCGTTTTTGAAATATACCGGGAATTTCGTCTATCTAAATTTCAAATACCCATATGGCTGTACCACGTCCATGTACTATGAAGTCAAAAAATGTCTAAGTCAAAGTCCATATACAATGAAGTCAAAAATTGTCATAGTCCACACACATAGGGCTGTACCCCAAGCTTGTTTGTCCAAATACATGTCCAATAAAATCAAAAAGTTGTCCCAAGTCTGTGCATTTAGGTCTGTAACAAGCCCAAAACCTCTCACACTCAAGTCAAACTACACATAAGACTACAAAATGGGCTAGACCCCTTACCCAAATAACCCTCACACACCCAAGACAAACAAAATGGGCTGGACCCCTCTTACCACACTCACCCCCATGGCTGGACATCTCATACTCACACGGCAAAAAAAAAAAAAAGACTCTAACGGGCTGGAAATAGGGATAGGGCTGGACCCATGGCTGGAAATGGTGCTTGACTTAGGGATAGACATAGGTCGGTTTCGATTGGGACCTCTCTCGCTGCAGATTCTGGACCTTCGAACAACGCGCGAACAAAGAGGAGCAACAGCGGAATCCGGCGAAGGACTGTTCGATGGTGGTGGTGGATCCGAGCGTAGAGCAGCGGAGATGGACTGTTCGATGGTGGTGGTGGATCTGAGCGCAGAGGCAGCGAGATTTGATGTGGGCTTCTTCTCGTCGTGAGCGCAGAGGCAGTGTGTGCAGCAGGGAGGCTCGGGTTGTTCAAGCTCGTCACAGCCGCGATGATGGCGGCGCGGGAGATCTGAGCGCCGGTGTTGCAGTGAAGGACTGGACAGGCGGTGTTGCAGTGGAGGACTGGACAGTTTGAAGGTAGATCGAGAAGTGTGGAGGTGTTGCAGTAGAGGCGTCGGTGTTGCAGAGCTGGTCAGATCTGGAGGCAGCAGCGGCGGCTTGGTTCACAGCAGGGACTGGATCCTTACAGCGGCTCCAGATGGTGGTGGAAATGGAGGCGATGGTGGTGGAAATGGAGGCAATAGTCGCGGTGGAGGAGTAGTCCAGCGGAGCTCTGTGGGAAGGTGGTGATGAAGAAGGGCATCGTTGGGTAGGTGGGGGAGGAAGGTGGGTGGTCCAAGGTGTAGAGAGGGAAGGTACAGAATGGTAGATTAGAATGATCGAGATCGAAACCCCTATATGGGGTTTTGGTTTTTGTTTTTTGTTTTTCACTGTATAGATTAGAATGGTATAGGCTTCTTAGTTGTGTTCTGGTGGACTAGTTGGGTTCAGTAACTAGGGCCTTACTATATAACATTAAGAGTTGTTGGGCCTTAAACATTAATTTACCCTTCAAAAAAATTGCAAAAAGATGACAACCATCAAAACCCCTAAATACTAAAACCCTAGTCTCCATTTAGAAGCCATAAACCTTCCTCAATCTCTATCTCTCTCCAACAACTACCGTCGATGGCTCCGTACGCTCTTCGCCTCCGTCGCACACTAACAGTCTCATCCTCCTTCCTCCACCAATCTCTCCACCGTCCCACTCCTTCCCTTCCTTTCACCACCACCACCAACACTCTCATTTCCCAAAAACCTTCGACCTATCTCAACCCCTCATTTCCTCAATCGTCTTCTTCTAGGTTTTTCACATCCACCACAATCTCACTTTCCGACAGAGACCGATCATTCGATAGAAACAACGATGAGGTCGGCCCAGACACTATCCTTTTCGAAGGTTGCGATTACACGCACTGGCTCATCGTCATTGATTTCCCTAAAGACCCCGAGCCCACTCGCGATGAAATGATCTCCTTCTACGAACAGACCGCAGCTAAAATTTTTGGAAGGTAATCTATTTTCGTACACAAGCCTTCGATTATGAATTGATGTATGTTTATGCTCATATACACTCATGTTTTGCTAGAAATGTTAGGAGAAGGACTTAATTTTAATTACTATTGTGTTTATATTTAGTTACTTTACAATTATCCAGACCACACCTGCTCTTGTGATTTTTGTTTTATATACACCATGGGTTTCAACATTTTTGGTCGATTGATAAGAGTACTGTCAGTCTAGTGACACAAATCTCTATACATTTTTGAGTTTGTAACAGTTTGCTTTCTATATATTTGTCGCAAATACATTTCTGTCTTCATTTTGGATTATAGATTAATTGATTGGAATTTATAGATTGTAAATTTATTAGATTTTATTGAGATTTCAGTTTGGAGGAAGCGAAGAAAAAAATTTATGCTTGCAGCACTACTACATACAAGGGTTTCCAAGTTGAGTGTTCAGAAGAAACATCCGAAAAATTCATTGGTAAGCATTTCAATATCAATAAGATATTTCATTTTTTACTTGTCCGGAATACTAAAGCTTTTATGTTATAGGTCTCCCTGGAGTTTTATTTGTATTGCCTGATTCTTATATCGATCCAGCAAACAAAGAGTATGGAGGTGACAAATATATAGAGGGAGAAATCATTCCTAGACCACCACCTTTTCAATATAATCGACAAGGGCCCCGCAGAGACTTTAAAAGCCGTCCTAGTCCTAGAGGTGGACCCATGCAAGGTGGTGATTCCAGAGATTTTGGTCCACCTCAGCAAAACTTTGGCCCACCACCTCCACAGCAAAACTTTGGCCCTCCACCTCCACAGCAAAACTTTGGCCCTCCACCTTCACAGCAGAATTTCGGCCGCTTAGCTCCACCTCATCCTAGCTTTGGCCAGTCACCTCCACCACCACCACCTCAGCAGAACTTTGGCCAGCCACCCCCACCTCAACAGAACTATGGCAGGGCACCTCCACCACCTCAACAGAATTTTGGCCGGGCACCTCCGCCACCTCAGCAGAACTTTGGCCAGCCACCTCCACCACCTCAGCAGAACTTTGGCCAGTCACCTCCACCACCTCAGCAGAACTTTGGCCAGTCACCTCCACCACCTCAGCAGAACTTTGGCCAGCCACCTCCACCACCTCAGCAGAACTTTGGCCAGCCACCTCCACCTCAGCAGGGTTATGGGCAGCAGACACCTCCACCTCAGCAGGGTTATGGGCAGCAGACACCTCCACCTCAACAGAGTTATGGGCAGCAGAGGCCTCCACCTCAGCAGAGTTACGGGCAGCAAAACTATGGCCCACCAGGGGTAGGAGAACAAAGAGTAAGTAATACCCCTGGAGGATGGAACAACTCTCAAGGGTCTTCATATCAACCCAATTTTACCCCTCAGGGACAAAGAGACCAGAGAAGCTATACACCACCACCACCACCTCAGGAACAGAGGAACTTTACCGGACCACCACCTCCACAAGGTGGAAATTACGGGCACACCCCTGTTGGACCTCATGAGCCAAGTTATAATCAGAATTACCACGCAGATCAAAGGGATACACCAAATGTTGACAAAGTGAGCATCTTTCCTGCTTTTTATCAAACACATTTACTAAAATCTTCACTTTTTTGTATTAGTAAAAAATTGCATTAGGCGAATCATGAGATAAGGTTTTTTGTATCCTGTTCAATTTATTTTGACATGCTTGTGAATTTGTGTCCCTTTTTGCAGGGAAGGTATTGAAGATATAACGAGCATACAACTTAATGGATTTGGGAACATCACCAAGGCTTTGAGAGTCTGGGTTTATTTTACTGTCCTTGCCTTATTTATGAGAAATTGTTTTGTTTGGTCTTTAGAGATGTTTGTAACAACATAAGTATGCGAGTACTTCTTTCATTTTCTAGCTAGAGTGCTAAAACTACTTGGTATTCCGTGTAATGGTATATAATTAATTTCTTAAGGTATGTTTTGGTTTATTAGGGGGTCTGGTTAATAATAATCAGAATATTTTTGTCCTGTTTTGGGAGATAAATAGTGCTGTTATGGCACTTTTCAGGTTATATTCCAATGTTGCTGGTTTTCTCACCCTTATAGTATGAAGGTGTTTATTATAGCCTTGAGCCTACTTTGTGCTTGCTTATTCATTGATATATGGTGTGATTCTCCTTTGCTAGGCACCTTGATATATGAGAAACACAATTTGCTGCTTTTAAGTTGTTAATTGCTTTGCATATAAATGCTTATTTTACATTTCTGTGATAGTTACTATCCATTAATTAATGGTGATAATATAATGTGATACTATTGTTTGATTTCCCCACTTGTTAGTGTGTAGCATTCCGTGTATCAGTATAATCATGTCATCAATATTGATTTTTCTATACCTGTTTTATGTATTTAGGTAAAGCATGTGTCTGAGGGTCACTATGCAAGTAAACTATAAGCTTAATAG
Source organism: Nemophila menziesii (assembly GCA_029959085.1). Taxonomy (NCBI): domain Eukaryota; kingdom Viridiplantae; phylum Streptophyta; class Magnoliopsida; order Boraginales; family Hydrophyllaceae; genus Nemophila; species Nemophila menziesii. The sequence continues at coordinate 19,543,810 of JARWIR010000007.1, read as the reverse complement.
TACATGTAATCATCAAAATTTGTCTGTACCAAAAAAAAAAAGCAACAGAAGTTTGGAGAGAGATTTGTGAAATGTAAGTTAATAGTAGAAAAATTCTTTTTTTTTTCTAATAGTGGTCAACTATATATCTAGAATTTAGACATTTTATGTGTAGTATATCTCGGTTTTTTTTTTTTAATACATGGGAGAGCGGCTTTGGATTCGGAGTTATTTTGACTCTAATGAGATTCGATCCCAGGACCTCTTGGTCTCTGCGGAGTAGCCTAACCACTAGGCCAACTATCGATCTCATATCTTGGCTTTTTATGTCTCTTTTTTTGCAAATAGACTTTGTTTTGGTCTTCCAAAAAATTAGTCTAAACAAAAACTAAAATGTTTGGTTGAAATTACTGGTTCAAGTGAGGTTCGATTAAAGGCATATATTAGTGGCTGTCTTGTACTTTTTCTTTTTTAGTGGCTCTCTTGTTCTTAAAAACCGGTTTACAATGATAATTTTTTTGGCAAATGATTAAATAAATAGATAATAAAGATCAAAGTCACATATACAAAAGATCAACCCACACCACTAGGTGCAAAGTCCAAAAACAAAAGGTGAGCTAACTGGGAGGGGGAGCCCAATCGCCAAACAACGTGCTTAAAAATTTGTGTTTGGCGACCTAATCCGTTACTCGATTACCTTTGCATAAAACAACCCGAATCGATTATAACCTGGCTCCACTGAGCGTAATAGTTATTAAGTTAACAAAGTAGGGTTAGTTTTTCAATTCTGAAACTCACCTTCTTAAGGTCGGTTTAGGGTTAGGGGGTACGGGTCAGTCAACGAACCCGAGCTCACACCTACCACGCACCTATGGTTCAGAGGGTTTGTCGCAACAAAATTAGTAGACTTCGAGATCTCATATATGTGGCACACCGACCCCACCAATATTCAAAATTTACTTATTAGACATAATATTTGTGAAAGAAAGTTTTTATCAAACAGTGACACTTTTAATTATCTAATAATTCATATACATGGGGCTTCGTCCCAAACAAGTATTGGAAGTCGCTAAGGATATTAACAATAATGTTGATACTTGCCTAGTCTAAAAGAGGTTATGGCTATTTTGTAAGCTAGTACATTCTAGTTGAAATCAACATCGATCGCCTTGAAGTTTTTTAGTGCTTGCAACAACTACACAGAGCCAGATGTAATAATTCAACCAAGATTGTCAAAATTTGTGAAATGTTTAGAAGTTGTCCTTAGTGGAGCTTCCTTCATATTCCCAGTCGACATTTTATTGGTGGGTTCTCTAGTTGGTGTGATAAACAAAACCTATTAATTAATTATATGTACTTTAGTGCACCAACGACATATAGTGTTCTTCGAAGAACTGCTAGTTAGGACAAGCATATGTAAGATTTGTTTAAATTTCTCTTATATTTGAAAACTTATAACTTGTAATTTGTTCTATTAATGATAGGTATATTACAACCAAATAAAATCTTTAATACAAGATCAAGATAACATAGTGAAGTGGATTATCACGTTTGACTATGGATCAAAAGGTCATAGGTTTGAATCTCAGTGTGATTAATTTACACCTCTTCCCTTTAGTTATGAAATATATAGGACATCATGGAACGTTTTAATGTGAATTCAAAACTTCATATTTAAAATTGTTTAAAATAGGGTAGATGCCCTATTAAGTCCTTATCTTTTTTTTTTGTCAAAAAGTCCTTATCTTTACTTTCTTTTAAACAACGTAAGTTATCTTTTAAATGTGACAAGTGGAACATCTATCATACAATTTTTGTGACACAATTAGTTAATTTTTAATATTTCTAGTAAATTTTGGACCACTAAGAAAATTAATAATAATCCTTGAAGGATATTTTATTTTTTCGACACAATTTACATGACATTTAATTGGTCAAAGATAGAGAATATATGACTCTTTTGGATGTATGCTACCCTGCGAAAGAGTTGAACAAGTTTGTCTTAAAATAATTTGGACTTGAAAAATCCACGTAAAGCCAGATAACATATTTTACCGATATTTTCAATAAATAAAATGAATTGCATAAATCTATAAATTATTCTCAGCCGAGCTTTTTTTATATTTGTAGAGCCGAAAATAGATTGACAGACTTTCTAAGTAGACGTGCTAGGCAGAACCTTCTAATTAATCAAAGACATTTTAGTGTACCTTTGACATTGATGGGTTTTCTAAAATAATACTTCCTCCGTTTTAAAATGTTTGTCCACTTTGCTTTTCACACATATTAAAAAATGTAATTATTACACTCTCTATTACAAAAGCCTTCATTCATAAAGTGTATTGATATCTTAAATGTGTATTGGAAACATAAATTTTAATTTTTTAATGGGGGTAATAGTGGAAAAAAGAGGGAAAAATGTCTTGATATTCTAAATAGACAAACATTTTGAAACTACATTTTTAGTAAGTGGACAAATATTGTGAAACGGCGGCAGTAGTTAGGTAGGACATGAATAGGTTAAGATATGTGTAGAATTTACGTTATAATTTAGACTTTATGACTTGTAATTCGTTCTATTATATGCTATATATATCTTACATCAATAATAAATTTCTTAAACTCAACATCAAGACCGCATAGCGCAGTGGATTAGCGCGTCTGACTTCGGATCAGAAGGTCGTGGGTTCGACTCCCACTGTGGTCGGTTTTTTATATGTGATAATTCGTTTTTATCTTTTCTAAGATTGACCGATCAAAGTATAGTCTAATTTGCAACGATTATAACCACCAAAATAGTAGGCTATAATCCAACAAATTATAAAATATCACTAAACAAAAGACAAGTCAAGCAACGATTGTTGTCCCTTGTAGATGATACCTTAACTTCAAAGACCACCATTATCTACCTAAAAAGTTTTTTGACGATTGTCGTGTCGGAAAAGTTAAGAATAAGACCAGAGGTTGATTAGGAACCTAGGGATAACACCCCTATTGATACATAAGGACCCAAAGGACATTATTTACATACTATAATTTCCCGTAGATGTACCCAAACATCCACAAGATGAAGGGATCATACGATCAAGTCTAATAAAACTACGTAAGGCTGATAACGAACGATACGAGTGAATAGTTTTTACAATGGACCCGATATCACTTTTAATAAAGGTTATGGGATGCAGTATCCACAAGCTTCCTAACATATCATCTTTCATGAAATACGACGTGGATGTTGATGTCTCGTTTTTTATCCTTATATTCTATAAGGCTAAGATATCGTTTTGGTTGTATGTCTTGATCAAACACATGTTATGGTGTCTATGTATCGTTTTAGAATGGATGGATTTTGTGTAAATCGAGACGAGACAATACAAAGGGAAAGGAATAAAGGTGAAGTGAGGCACCGATATGAGTAAAGTCAGGTTTGTGTAAGAAATAGAAGACAAACACATCACCTCAGTTTAAATAATTGTCGGGAGTAATTGGAAAAAATAATATGTGATGTGAAACCCATTATCGGAAAGTCCAAAGAGACTATTTTCCAACACGTCAAACCGCGAGGTAATCAAAGGTTCGAGTAAAAATTTACGGTTGTTCTCATGAGACAGTATAGTTTTAGACAGGAATCTTGCTAGGAATTTAAGGAGCTCGGCCTAATTTGTTGACCAGGTTATTGACCCATAAACCATTTTTCAATATAGTATTTCGTATGTTTTATTACACTTTTTCATAGGTCTTTGTAAACTGTTTATATTTACTTTCTATTTCTACTTTATCTTATTTAGAGTAACTAATGGCTTAAAGCTTTCCGTTATTGGAGAGAAAGTTTTGGTACTTTATTTCCTTTAATATTACATATTTTATATAAGGATTTATACTATACGAGTGATGAACCCCAACTGGTTATTTACTTTATATTTATAAGGGAGACCTTGTTAAGAATAAAACCAAGAAAGGTCATTTTAACCTCTTCGAAACAGGCTTTACAGAATTTGTCGAGAATGGGAGTTTGAGACTCCACTATCCAGATGAGATCTTGATCAATTCTTTTAATTAAGACAAAACTAACACCATTAGAATCAGCTGCACAAAATCCGCCTACTAGAAGCTTCCAGTGTTGCAAAATAGTAAGAACAGGGGACCAAACATCAATTCATTATTACCTTTTTGAGAACTAAAAGATCCCAACCCATCTTAGCTTCTAATTGAGGAGTAATAAACTATGATCAAGGACCATAATAAAAATAATAAATATAAATATGATCACATCAATCTTAAAGTTTTTGAACTGCACAACCCAAGGGTCATTCAACCCAAAGTAAAACACCAAGATCATTTTTGAAATTAGAGGTACTTCTGCATGAAGGGAAAAGAAGTAACCTATTAAGTTGTCAAAGATAACTCCAAGCAATGACCCAAGAACAACTAAGGGAAACCGTACATGCTCGTACACCTACTATAGGAGAAGGTATGTATTGTTTAATAGGAAAAGATCTTTGCTAATCATAGAAATTAGAAGGGTTAAGATCCAAGGTTTAATTGAAAAGTGTTGAGAACCTAAAACCCAAGGCACCACAAAAAAAAGACAAAAAAAAAATACAATTTTTCCAATAACCATTTTGATTTTCATATGCAACACCAAAAAGGAAGGAGCAATTGAAACTAAATAGTTCAAAAACTCAAAAACGTTTAGCGACCGCATAGTCGGTCGCTAGATGTGTCTAAATCGGCCGCTGAAGTTATTAGCTACTGTTTATGGTCACTAATAGGTGCTCGATGTTGGCTGGTCGTTAGAGCTACCATTTTTCCAAGAATCCATTTCTTTGGTCACGATATGGCATTTCTTTATAGACGTCCTAGTCTCTCACAATAGGTTATGAATTCTAATGACCACATATGGTCGCAAGACAATATTTCTTTCAGCTATCATGTTTTCGTAGCTAGTTCTTTATTCCTTTAGCGGCCATTTTTAGGTAGTTAGTGGCTCTTTTTTCTAGCGACAACCTGGTGGTTGCCAGTGCCTCAAGTTTTTGGTGTGGTCGCTAAAGGTTTTATAATTTTATATTTATAAAATTTATCCATTTACGATTCTTCGTTAATAGACCTTCTAAACCAAAAGTACACCAAAAGTATAATAATTCGACAGTTATCAACAAAACTCTCAAAAAGCTAGTAATTATCACATATAAGTTATTTTGATATACAAAATAAAAACAATCAATTAATATTACTAGTATGTCTCATATTTGTCCCTTTCATCTACAATAATCTCATCATCACTATCTATATCACTGTCTCGTGAATATCAACCTCATCTACTTACTCGTCTCAATTTCATCTAACTCTTTCTCATCATCTACAATAGTTAGACCATGCTCTAATATCACTTGGAAGACTTTAGTGTATTCTTCGTTATTCATCTATGTCAGCGGTATCATATCACAATAGATATCGAATCAAATTTATTAACTGTCAACACGACACCCCAAACATCTGCACTCCAACCATGACGATCATTCTCTTTCCAAACCATTATCCACGCATCGTGCCAGGATCGCTTAGGGTGTACTAGATCATCAATCTCTTTGTTATTTATGCATAATACATCTATCTTTACGGTATCATTCCCTTAGGTACGACTAAAATGTACCTTTTATCTTTGTACCAGTATAAACTAGTTTGATTATGGTAACACCGTTCTCATTTCATATTCTTTCTTTTCCGTTGTTATACCATTTGAACCCGAAGACCATTACCGAATAATCCTTTGAGAAATCAACCTTGAATGCATTAACCAATTCACCATACCAATAAATTTGCTCGGCAAAACAACAAACCCCGTAATCTGTAGTGACACTGATGTCTCCTCATTTGTGATAATAAAATCTATCTCTGAGACATCATTTTAGGCGTATTTATTAGTTTATAGGTCGATTTTAGCTTGGTTTAGTGCACTTTCCTATTTTGGGTCTTGAATTAATTAATTATTATTTTTAGAGCATATTGGGTTTAATTATTTATTTAGTGTGAAACTTTAGAGATATATGGTAATTAATTCGAGTCCAAGTTGGTAAAGAGAGCTAAAGGAAAGAAGATAAACATGGGAATTGAAGATAAGGAAGAAAAAGCTAAAACATGGAAAAGGAAAACCTGCCTTAAATCTGAATTTCTGCACCTACAACCACAAATCAGCTTATATCTTAAAAACGGTGAGGAATTTGGAGAAACGATCAAGAGCAAGGTTGAATATCTTTCCGAGACGATGAATTTGGTATACTCATACGCATCAATCGGATAAATATTGAAGCTGTTAGGACCAAAAGAAAAATGGGGCTGATTGCATGTTTTTGGGCTACGAATTTGAGTTGGGCTTGAAACCCATATTTACCTTTTCCTTCAAGAAAACGAATTAGGTGAACCTATACACTATAAATACAGCCTCTTAACATTAGAAAATGATCCTTGGTGAAACCTTAAGCCAAGAGGAAGCTTACAACACAAGAAAAGAAGTCTGGAAGGAGCTGTGTATCAACAATGTCTTCTTCTACCTTTGAATTTGTAATTTCTTTCTTTTCTTCCATTAGTATGAACTAATTTTCCATTAGTTTGAGTTTTAGCATATATGTATGAACCCTAGTTTTGGTTGACATCTATCTAATTTGGGAATTTTATGTTTTAAATTGAATTATTGTTTTTATTCTCTGTTTATGTGTTTGGATTTATATTCTGTGTTCTTGTGGAACCGCGGCCATATAGAATTACCATCTAGTAGTTAGGTCACCATTGACAACGGTGTTTAATTACATGTTTAGCACATAACGTCTAGTATTCGGTTTAGATCTGACAAATCAACCTAACTAGATAATCACTATGGTTTTGTATATATTGCTATTTACCAATTGCAGGAACAGTTTGCTTAGGACTCCTTATTGACACAGGTAAATCCTATTTAAAACTACCTAGCACAATTGGAACCGATTATTGAAATACTACATAATTCACCCTTACATGTTTAGAACGGCAAAACTAGTAGGGATTACATGCTATTTACTCAAGCTATATTCTCATACTACTTCTTTTCTTGCATTTAATTTTCTGTCTTTACTTTCTTAGTTAATTTAGTTAATTGAAAAACCAAATAAAAATCTATTTGTCTTTACTTTTTCTGCATTTATTTGTTCTAACTTTTTATATTTGCACTTGATTATTGCATAAGATTCCCCTAACCTTCGTAGTCTCTGCGGAACGAATCTTACTTAATCATTAAAACTTGCATACGATCTGTATACTTGCAGAACCGTGCTAGCTTAGGATGTTTACTTGCATCTAATTTATACATCTTTTTATCACACCCTAGGCCACACCAGACACGTTTTTAATCTTTCTCGCACGAGACCCACTTCATCCCATTAATGACACGTGAATCATATTTCTAAAATGTACAATTGGAATCTCTAGACACATACTGAAATTATTTGGTTAGTAATAAAATGAACCACTATTCTTTTTTTCTTTGGGTGATTTACTTATAAGGTACGTAACCTACCAATGTCAGCTAAAAAGGTTCAAACCAATTAAATGTCTAAAATACTATTTTTTAAATAAATCATTCCATAAAAAATATTTACTTCACATAATTAAACAAATTATATAATTAAAACATTTTTAAATTATAAATTTTAAAACCGAAATATTTCTATAATTACAAAATTCCCTATTATAAAACTAAACTATTCCATAATATTTCATTCTTTATAAGAATCGTCACATGTGAAAAAAAAAAAACAAAAAATATACAATTAAAGAACATAGGTTAAAACTATGAGTTGATAGTGAAAAATAGGTTGGCACCACAAAATTGTAAGTTGACAGTGCAAAAATTGTGGGTTGACAATACAAAAATAATAGGTTAACAGTAAAAAAACGATAGAGTGATGATACAAAATTGTAGTTGACAATATCTTTTAAACTTTTACATGCTATGTACTCAAAATTTTGTGACAATAACTTTTTTTTTTCAATATTTAATAAGGATTAATGCCCAAGAAACACCTCAAATTAAATTTAATTCCCCCTCACCCCTGCCGTTCTCTTTTTGCCCATAAAAGACATCTCTTTTAATTTTTATCCTATTCTACCCTTTTCTACCGCCGCCGCTCTCTCTCTCTCCACGAGTTCATAAACAAATAACTATGATAGCCGCTCTCTCTCTTTCGTTTAAATTATCAGCATATACACAAACACTGTGAATTATGAGAGCACCCATTAATGACGAATTTAGCAAGAAAAATAAAGAAACAGAGAGAAGAATAAGAAGAAGAATGAATAAGAGAGGAAGAAGAGATGTTTTATTTCTTGTTACAGTTACAATGTACAAAACTAGTTTATATACAATCATGTCTAACTAGATATAGCTGTAATCTAACTAATTTTTATGTAGAAGAAACAATTTGCATTTTGGTCCCTGCATTATTTCTTTTTATCCAATTCATTTGCTGTATTCAAAGATAGATTGACATCTCCACTGAAACATGATATTTGAGTATTGGGAAAGTAAGAAATTATGATTGAATTGTGCGAAAGTTTGTATAGAATAAGTTGATTGATTAACGTTGAAAAACTAGAAGAAAAAAACAATTCAAATGAGTAATGGGAATCTCTCCCAGAACTCAATATTTAGTCCGCAAGTACAAAAATGTACTTGCTTAGCGTTTTCTGAGTTCTGGAATATATCCCAGTACTCAACATTTGCCACAAGTCCAAAAGTGCACTTGCACAAGTACAAAAGTGGGCTTGCACAAGTACAATCCGAGTTCTGAGTAATGGGAATCTATCCCAGAACTCAACATTTAGTCCACAAGTACAAAAGTGAACTTGCTTAGCCTTTTCCGAGTTCTGGGAATCTATCCCAGAACTCAACATTTAGTCCACAAGTACAAAAATGTACTTGCACGAGTTGTGGGAAACACTCCCATTACTCAACATTAGTCCATACAGTACAATAGTGTACTTGCACGAGTTGTGGGAAACACTCCCATTACTCAACATTAGCCCATACAGTACAAAAGTGTATTTGCACGAGTTGTGGGAAACACTCCCATTACTCGCCTTTGACAAAAATTGTACTTGCACAAGTCCACTACTCGCCCTTGGCAGCAGCAGTCGACAGCAGTAAGCATTAAGGTATATTTACCTTAAGTGCCTTTTATGGGCAAGTGGCTAAGGTGGCAGGTGGTTATTGGGCTAAGGGCATTAAGGTATATTTACCTTAAGTGCCTTTTATGGGCAAGTGACTAAGGTGACAGGTGGTTAATGGGCATTCACCCATTTAATAACACAATTGAATTTCAATGTAGAGACTAGAGAGTATCACAAAAATCGACTCATGCTATGTGGTCTGAACACCAATCTCACGTGAGATTGAAAATACTTTTACCATTACTCCAGTAAAATTGTTAAGGTTCAATTCTTAAAATATAAAATACTTTACATAAATATAAATAATATATTTGGGGCACTTTTCGATTACGTCTTGGTTACTTGGACCCTATATATCTAAAATACAAACCAAACACGAACAATATATTCCTCTAAATAAAAAAAACGGAAAAGAGTTCACTAATTAAGTTTGGGCAGCGAGTTCTTCTTCCTTGTGTGTTTCAATAACAAGATCAGATTTTGGATAAGCAACACAAGTCAAAACCCATCCTTGTTCAATTTGGTCATCATCAAGAAAGCTTCCATCCGATTGATCAATTGTACCAGTACCACTTACAACTTTACCGGCACATGAAGAACATGTACCAGCACGACAAGAGTATGGCAAATCAATACCTGCTTCTTCAGCCTGATCTAGAATGAATTGATCATCTGTGACATTAAGTTCAACTTTTTCTGATGGTGTTATTAGTGTTAGTTTGTGTACAGCCATACATGTTGCTCTTCCGCCACTGTTGCTTGTTTTGAGACCAAACAAAGCTTGGCCCACGTTACGAAGTGAACGTAAGGGTATTGCAGATGATGGCTGCTGCTTCTTGAGGAAATATGAGTCGATGATCCTGGAGGTTGAGTGTGTAATTACCATAGTACCGTGTTGAGTTTTGGTGAGGAGTGTGTGTTTGTGTTGCGTGATTTATGGAAGAGTATCTTCCGCGTGTCAGTGGGATTTAATGGATACGTGGAATCAAACTAAGTAACCAAGTGCCTAATATTCATTGACATAAAAAAATGACAAAAGAAGAGTTTTTTTGGTTAGCCTATTTTAAAAAAAAATTGAGAAAAACCTCTTGATCAAAATAATTATAAACAAAAAACCACAATTATAATTAATGATTATAATGAACATAATTCAGATGTTCAAATTAATAATAAAAGCATAAACCTAAAGAAAAATGGAAAAAACCACCTTTAAATTATTATGAAATAAATTTGTGACGCCGCGTTTTTGATAAAGGAGCAATGGTTCCTTACATTGTAAGAAACTCTGATGAAAATATTGTAACAGGAAAGAACTGGAAAATTAGTGCAGAGTCGGTTATTGAGACAGGGGCTATTGGTATTTTGAAAGCGCTGGAAATGGCCCGGACTACCTCTCAGAGTCATTATCAAAAATGATGTGCAAGGGATTATGCATCCGCTCTCTACAAACCCGCAAATTACTTGTCATAAAATTAAGAATATCGTTTATAATATTTATGGTTTAGCGAAATAATCAAACTCTACTCTTGTTTCTATTTTTAGGATCATCAATATGGCAACTGACTAGGTTGCCAAACATGAGCTTTTGAACACTTTGTTTGGTAACTGGAATATCCATATTCTAACCCAGTTAGTTAACATATTAAATAACGATAATGAACCTCGAGAGGTTGGTTAATTTGTAGTTTGTAATATTTTGAATCATCCTTAATATAATATATGCTTTCGAACAAAAAAAAAACCAATTAAACGCTCTTTCAACTGAGTGATAATTTATTTAAACACCGCTCACCCATTTTAATTGCGACGATTTTTTCGGCTTTCTTCATTGTTCATTTATCCCATTTTGATTGTAAAAAAATTCTTTATTTTTTTCCAGTTATCTTTGTATGTATTAAATATTATTCCATTTGCTCAAATAGTCAGAGTCTTGGTTCTTCTTTTAAGCGGTACAAGTTCGAACCGAGTCAATGACTCTGAGTCCAAAATGGCTCTCCGATGTATTAAAAAAGAATTATTCAATCTGCAGGAGCAAAGCCTTTTTTTGTTCAAAGAAAAAGACTTATATTTGATAACGGTTATAACAATTTACAAGAAAGCCAAGAGAGCCAATCAAAGATATATCACTCCAACCAAACAGATCAATATTCCTCCGGGTGCATTTAGCCAGTGCGTCCGCAGTACCATCAAATTTTCTACTGATATAAACAATTTTCCAAAGAGGAAAACGACCTAGCCATCTTTCAAGTTCAACCTGAAGTGGTTTGAGACTCCAGTGGAGACATGTCTTTTGGTAATGCCTTGAACAATTTTAAGGTTAATAGAGTAGAAAGAACAAGCCTGAAGGTTGATATTAGTCGCGGATCTCATAGCAAGGAGAATTTCCCAAACTTCTCATTCGATGACTTTTATAACAAAACATCTTCTGTTAACCGTATGAGAAATATTCCCATCTTCGTTAACACCAATTGAAACAACCGTTGCGGGTTACCATTCCTTAACAAAAGAAGTACCGCAGAGCCAAATCATATTTGCTTCGTCATTTAAAATTGGGGTTTCCAAAGGGTTGTCACCACAATTAGAGCTTGGGCTAGTTTATTTCAACAAAAACCTAAACTTGGATATACTTTAAAAAGTGATAGACACCCCAAAACTTTTCATGGATCTTGAAAGTGAACAAAGGCGAAGATTTATTGCGAATATAAAACTTTCAAATGGAGAAACTACTACTTCGAGTGCTCAAGTTTATGAAGCATTTATTGTGTATTACTAGGGTTTGTTGGGATTGAACAATAATACGATTTGTGTTGATTATGAGGTATTTGATCGGGGTAAGATTCTAACTCGAGAACAAGGTTTGGATATGTATAAAGAGGTTTTCGATAAAGAGATAAAAGAGGTGATTTTCCAAATTGCTAATGATAAAGCTTCGGACCTAATGGGTATTCTTAAATTTTCTTCCAGAAGTCTTGGGATCTCATTGGAGCCGTACATGAATTTTTAGTTACAAATTCCTACTTAAATAATTAAATGCCACTAATTTCTCTCATTCCAAAAAAGGATAATCTGATAAGGGTTAAAGATCACATTTCTTGTTGCAACACCATTTATAAAGCTATTACCATGATAATTGAGGATCGCATGAAATTGGTGTTGGATGAACTAGTGGATAAAGCTTAAAATTATTTTTTCTCCAGAAGATTGATGGCCGAGAGTATCCATCTTATGCAATATGTTGAGGGGTTACAATAATAAAAGTAACTCTCCCAGATGCACAATCAAGATTGATTTGTGTAAGGCTTATGATTCTATTTCATGAGATTTTCTTCATAAGGTGTTATTAGGAATAAACTTTCCAAAGAAGTATATTGATTGGATTATGGTATGTCTTTCTACTACTTATTATTCGCTAGGTATAAGTGTTGAATTACATGGATTTTTAATGGGGGAAAAAGAGTTGAGGCGAGGATATACCCTCTTGCCTTACCTATTTATTATGTCTTGAATATCTCTCGAGACTCATGAAGAAGAGTACTAATCAAGGCTCAAATATCACCCCAAATATGAGAAGGTGAAGAATTATCATCTTGCATTTGTCGTTGATTTGATGCTTCTATCTGAAGGTTTCATGAATCGGTTAAGATATTCATGAATAGTTTGAATACTTTTGGAGAGTGTTCGGGGATTCATTTGAATGTTATTAAGTCGAATATTTATTATGTGGAGCGAAGTGCTTGAAAATATCTTGGAAACAACGCAACTGAAAAAAAAACTATGACATTCTGCTATCTGGGTGTGCCTCTTGGTGCTTCGATTTGCTTTTGAGAGATTATACGCTCTAATCGATAAATTGGAGGGATATGTTAGAGCTTGTAACACGACTTCTTTTTCATTTGCGGGAAGACTAGAACTTATAAGATCGGTGTTTTAAGGGTTAATATGTTTTTAGTTCTCTAGTTCCTGTTTGTGTGAGGGATTGTATTACGAGCTATGTTGTAGATCTCAGTTTTGCAGCCTAGGCAGTCGACCAGCCTTGGCACCTAGACAAGACTTCGCGGAGCCTAGGCGGGATTACACGGTTTTGAATTTTGCTATTTAATTTTATATATATAGTAATTATAATAATTTTAACTATTTTAAGCCATAAAATGCATCTAACAACACTATAATAATTATAAAAATACAAAAAATAGAGTTTTGATATCAACTCAAGAATTTTGAGAATAAAAATAAAAGTAGGGCCTAGGCGGCCAATTTTTGCCATTAATCAGCGCATAGGAAGGCTAGGCGCCTCTTCCATGGCGACTAAGACGCTAGGCAAAAATTCATAATATTTTTACTAGGCGTAGGCGGCTGAGGGTGGAGTTGACGCCTAGGCGGCGATTTCTACGACGTAGATTACGAGTATTTGTAGAAATTTCTATTGGTATGGAAAATTGCTACAAATTAAATGGAAAACACATGTACTCGAAAAGATGAAGTTGATCTCGAACTTACAAATTTAGAAGCTTGGAATAAATCATTACTTATGAAAATGTTATGGAAGATCGTTGATAAGAAGGATTTGCTTTGGATCAAGTGGATTTATGGGGAATATCTCAAAAAATTTAATTTTTGGTTTGTGGAAACTGAAGAAGCTAGATTCACCTCTCTTGAAGCAAATTTGGGAGTTACAGGTGATATTGAGATTTCGCCTGTGAGCGGGGGGAGGAAAGAATATTTTATCTCAGTGGTTCTCCTCGTCCCACGATCTTTCTTTTGATAATAGTGTTCTTAGTGTTGAGATTTATGGCTTATATAAGACACCATATGATATCTTTCACCTCCAATATTTTGTTAAACCCTTGGAAAATCTTGTGTGAGACTCTTATGTTAACCCTAAACATGTTGTTATTGTTTGGATGAAAGACATGTGAGGCTTAAGACGAAGGACTAATGAGTTACATGAAGTTGGATCCATTTTGTGAATTATGTGGACATAATTTTGAATCAAATAAGTAGCTTTACTTTGAATGTTCTTTTGCTAGGGACATTTGGATTGAGATTAAGATTTGGTTGGGGATTGCTAAGGAGATGAGTACATTGAAGTGGCTCAGTAAGTTAAAAAGGCTTGTGAGAATTGGAGAAGAAAAGTTTGGAGGATAGATTTTGGAGCTACTACTCATTGTATTTGGAGGGCGAGAAATAGTCTTGCCATGAGAGACGAGTTTTTAATAAAGGAAGCGGTTGTTAAGGAGATTAAGTAATATACCTTTTAAATAGTTTTCTCTTTATTCCATCATCATACCTTTTTGGATGATAGTGTAAGACTTTATTGTAACTCTTTAAGGTAGTTATTAGTGCATAAATAGGTGCTATCTTAAGCCTTCTGGAATAGGTAGGTGACTTTTTGTATAATGTACAATTTTCTCCTTTCATTTTATTATAACCGTTTACCTACCAAAAAAAGAACTCTGGTCTTGTACACGACTTATTGGGTATAAAAGGTTTGCGAAAGCGTTGGAAATATGCATAACCATGCAAAGATGACGGCATTGGGTCATATCTGATTCTGTTTTCTCTTATATGTGTAGAGGTTAAGGTATTATGGCTGCCGTTGGAATTTAATAATTTCTTAACTTGTCCATTACATGTTTTTTCTATTTTAATGAAAAAGTTCCCCTACAATTTTTTTCTTGGATTTAATATTATTACACATAAAAGACCCGAACCACCTACATTTATAAAAATAAGGGTGTACCTATGAGGTTTTGAGACCATTTATGTGCCCCAAAAGTAATATCCTTTTACTCTACCCTCTAAAAAAACCTATAAAACCTTGTGGGTCAAAATTACCCTTGAGGTATATATAAGACAAAAAATAGATTCTTCTGTTTCCTCCATTATCATTTCTCTCTCATGCCTTATCATTTTTCTCTCTCCTCCATTTTCATTTTTCTTTCTCCTTATCATTGAGCACCAATTCTTTCCAACTCCGATCACAACCCACCGACCACTGCCAGTGTCGCCAGTGTCCCTAGAAAAAGTACTGAGTATTCGAAAAAAGTTATGAGTACTCCGGAAAAGTATTGAGTCGTTGGAAAAAGTTACTGAGTTTTTGAAAAATTTAGTGAGCCGCCGAAAAAGTTACTAAGTATTCGGAGATTTTATGAGAATTTGGAAAAATATACTGAGTATTTAATTTTTTTTACAGAGTACTTGAAAAACTTGTCTGAGTATTGAGAAAAATTTATTGAGAATCTGGAAATTTTACTGAGTATTAAGGCAAAAAAATAGCATCTGGCGGGTAATTGCTGAGTAGACTTAAAAATTAAATTTAAACAAGTAAATAAAAGCAATAAATGATAATTTATCTTTTAATATTATAAACCATTACAAAAATAGTGTTACATATCACATATTGGAACAAGGAAAAAGAAAAAAAGAAAAAAAAGTACAACCAGTTACTAAATTCGTATGGAAAAGAAGAAGTTGGGCATCTCATTCGTCTTGTGTACTCAGAAGACCACGAACAGAGAAATTTCAACAGGAGAGAGCCTTCGCTCCGGCGATTTACTGAGCACAACTTCCGAAGCATAGTTACCGCCACTCGGATATCCTCTGCCGTGACCCGGATCTCCTGCACATTTAGCCGCCACTCGAACCTTCACGCAATGGCCAAAGCTCACAACTTGCACCACCAGCCATGGAAGTTTTCGAGGTTTACTTCAAACGGAGCTCACAAATTCTCATCTTCTCAGGGACTTTAGAGGTGTACTTCGACGGATCTTAACGCCACCCCTCCTTCTTCGCGATGCTCATGGTTGCTTCATTCCTTCTTCGCTCTGCTCATAGCTACTCGTAGGTTTACTTCGAAGCCTGCTGCTCATGGCTGCGAACTGAAGACGACGACTCCTTCTTCTAACAACTTTATTGTTGTAGCAGAAAACCAGAGCTCGAACAACTCCGCTAGCAGGCTAGAACAAAACAATGTCTTACGAAACATGTGTAGTATAGTGGCTTAAACCTCCAGCGCTAGGATTTGTTGCTCGAACGGATTTCATGGAAGCTCACGACGATTTTCTTGAGTGGGGAAGAAAGAGAGAGGAAGAAAGAGATAAGAGAGTGGAGCGAGGAAAGAGAGTGGATTTACGAGAGAAGAGAAAAAAAGAAGAGAGTAAATTTGGATATTTTTTAGCGTTTTAATATAATTTTGCCAAAATTAGTATATATAAAAAATAAAAGATAAAAAATAAAAAATAAAATGTAAAAAGAGATATAATGAGTAAAGAGGTTTTGTCCCGTTAAAATTTGTTAATGGCCTTTAGTAAAGAAAAATTGACTAATGCGGGGTTGCATGTGCTAGTGAAGGGCGATGCGAACTCAAGGGAAGTTTCGAGCACTAAAATCAAAGAGTGCAAAGATATTTTGAGGGCTAATGCGGGGTTCGACTTAGTTTGGAATTACCGTGAAACAAACAATTGTGCGGATTGGATGGCTAAGAAAGGCTTACAGAATTCGGAGGAGCTTACGGAGTACATAGATCCTCCAGGTGATCTTTGGCAGCTTCTTGCTCGGGATCGATTTGGTTGGACTACTCCGAGAACAACCTTGGATAGTTAATAATCTTTTGTAGAAGAGTTTCTCTTCAGGGTCTTTGACCTCTTGTGTAACAAAAAAAAAAAAAAATTGACTAGTATGTGTATGTAGGGTCATCTCCAAATCTTTTGGTTAAAAATTCCTAAAAATAATAACAAATAAATAGCAATAAATAAATAAAAAAATTACAAACCACACCGGTTTTCCTATGAACCGGATACAACCTTAAATCCGCTTCTCCCGGTCCAACGAAAGCATATTTATATACAGCTAACCGAGTCTCTCAGACAGTAAAAAGCATCTCCAAGTTAGGGTTTAAGAAATTTCACCTCTGCTCACTGCTCTTCACTTCACGAGATGTAAGTTCATATATGTGCGCATTATGCTTTGCAATTTGTTTGTCTGCATTATTTTAAGTGTTTTATATACACGGCCGTTTGTTAATCTTTAGGTTATCTAATAAATTCACGCGAAATTGAAGTTTGAGGAATAATATTATATTTTTGATTCCTTTTGAAACGGTGTATTTTAGAGATATTTGTGTTATATGAAGTACCTGAGCTGCAATGTATGTCTAATTGAGTAAATTATATAAAGGGTTTTGCTTTATGAACTGCTTAACTAGTTCATTTTCGTTATTAGTTGATGTTTTTATTAATAATTCCCGTTATTGTAGAGCTTGCATTCTAGAATGATAACTGTTGATAAAAAAGGATAAATTGCAGAATTGGTCCCTGTGTTAACCCGTACACTAATTGATAATGCAATGTTTTGAAATAACAAGGGTATATATGTGCTATCCGATTCAATTAAGGTGTTTCTTCTGTTTAATGGCAGATTAAAAAATGGCTTCAACGGGTCAACCACAATCATCTTTAAAAAAGCGTGATATTGTAGCTCCACCAGAAGGGGATCAACTGATTATAATGCCTCTAGGAGCTGGAAATGAAGTAGGTAGATCCTGTGTTTACATGTCATACAAAGGGAAAACCGTTCTGGTATGATTAATTAAATAAATTCTTAACGCTTTTACCAGTTATTATAGTTTTCCTTTTTGGATTTCTTGCTCATTTGTATTTCTTTCACACCTTTTCACAGTTTGATTGTGGAATCCATCCTGCTTATTCGGGTATGGCTGCTTTGCCTTACTTTGATGAAATAGATCCTTCAACTATTGATGTTCTTCTTGTCACTCAGTATGTTCTTCTTTATACTAGCTAATACTTTTCCTTTGTAAATTTTGTTGACTAAGAAATACTTTAGAATTTGTTATTTGTTTATTCCTAATATTCGTTTTCTACATTTTGTAGCTTTCATTTGGATCACGCAGCTTCACTTCCATACTTTCTAGAGAAGGTTTGTTACTTAATTAACAACTCTTTTCTCACTTTTCATCTCTTCACAAATTCTTTTTCTCATCTTATAGACCACATTCAAAGGAAGAGTATTTATGACACACGCAACAAAAGCCATATACAAATTACTTTTATCAGATTACGTAAAAGTAAGCAAAGTATCAGTTGAAGATATGTTATTTGACGAACAAGATATTCTCCGCTCCATGGATAAAATCGAGGTACATTTTCACTCTTTAAAACTAATTAATCTCAATCCCTTTTCACATTTTCATACAAATTTCAGGTAATTGACTTTCACCAAACCCTAGAAGTAAATGGTATAAGATTCTGGTGTTACACAGCCGGTCATGTCCTCGGAGCCGCCATGTTTATGGTGGATATAGCGGCTGTTCGAATACTTTACACCGGAGATTATTCACGTGAAGAAGATCGTCACTTAAAAGCAGCTGAAACACCACAATTTTCACCAGATATTTGTATAATCGAATCAACTTATGGTGTTCAACTTCATCAGCCACGTCATATCCGTGAAAAACGATTTACAGATGTAATACACTCTACTTTAAACCAAGGTGGTCGTGTTTTAATTCCCGCTTTTGCCCTTGGTCGTGCACAAGAGCTTTTACTAATATTAGACGAGTATTGGTCAAACCATCCTGAGCTTCATCATATTCCTATATACTACGCTTCACCATTAGCGAAACGATGCATGGCTGTTTATCAAACGTATATAAACTCAATGAATGAAAGGATTCGAAATCAGTTCGCGAATTCTAATCCGTTTGATTTTAAACATATTTCTCCGTTAAAAAGTATCGATAATTTCGATGATGTGGGCCCATCTGTAGTCATGGCTAGTCCGAGTGGACTACAAAGTGGATTATCGAGACAACTTTTCGATAAATGGTGTTCGGATCGGAAAAACGCGTGTGTTATACCCGGGTATGTTGTGGAAGGTACTTTAGCTAAAACGATTATTAATGAACCTAAAGAAGTTACACTTATGAACGGTTTATCCGCTCCGTTAAACATGTCGGTTCATTATATCTCGTTTTCTGCTCATGCGGATTATGCACAAACTAGTACGTTTCTTAAAGAGCTTATGCCTCCGAATATAATTTTAGTTCATGGTGAAGCTAATGAAATGGGAAGGCTTAAACAGAAGCTAACTACAGTTTTTGCTGATGGGAATACGAAAATTATAACACCGAAAAACTGTCAATCCGTTGAAATGTTATTTAATTCGCAAAAAATGGCGAAAACTATCGGGAAATTAGCGGAAGTGACTCCAGAAGTTGGTGAAACTGTGAGTGGGTTATTAGTGAAGAAAGGGTTTACTTATCAAATAATGGCACCTGAAGATCTTCATGTATTTTCTCAGTTATCAACGGCTAATATTATTCAGAGGATAACTATACCTTATTCAGGTGCTTTTGCTGTGATTAAACATAGGTTGAAACAGATATATGATAGTATAGAGTGTTTAACCGATGAAGAATCTGGTGTACCGGCTTTAAAAGTTCATGAGCGTGTAACTGTGAAACAAGAAACGGAAAATCATGTTTCGTTACATTGGTCAGCTGATCCGATTAGTGATATGGTTTCGGATTCAATTGTGGCGTTGATTTTGAATGCTAGTAGAGAAATGCCTAAGGTTGTGGAAACTGAGGTGGAGAAAAATGAGGAAGAGAATGAGAAGAAAAGTGATAAGATTATTAACGCGCTTTTTGTTTCGTTATTTGGAGATGTTAAACTTGGGGAAAATGGGAAATTGGTTATAACTGTTGATGGGAATTTTGCGTATTTGGATAAACAGAGTGGTGAAGTTGAAAGTGAGAATGAAGGGCTTAAGGAACGTGTTAGGACTGCGTTTCAGAGGATTAGAAGTGCTGTGAAGCCTATTCCTCTTTTGACTTCTTAGTTTTGAGTTTTGTTAATTACTTTTGATTACTGTTGTTGATTTATGATGGTTGATTAGCTAGCATATCAAGTTAATTGCAATTAGTTTTGTATTAAGATTTATGTATATTTTTGTTTTTACGGAATTCTGGCTTTGATATCTTGAATTTGATTCCAATTATATATTGTTGTTATTTGCCCTTTTGGCCCTTTAAGTGAAATATTGGGGTTAGCAATGATAACTATTGGTACTGGATACGTGGACAGGAACTTAAGAAAAAAATTATTATCACATTTTCTCATATGCGTGCTAAGTTGAGAGGTTTAAGACACATAGGAGACACTTTATTTCGTGTGTAATTGACATCTAATTATCTTTGATATTTATTATTAGCTGTCTTGAAATGGTATACAAGTGTGTTTTATAAGATTAATGTTTTAGACTATATCACATGTTAGGAGTTAGGCACACAAGCATGGCTGTTTGGGCTAGGAGAGATGGAAATAGGCTAACAGACTAGGTAGCCGAGTATAAGCTCCTTGGCAACATGCTTGACTCATGTATCTTACATGGAATTCCGGATATGTAATCTTTTTTTATTCGTGAATAACAAAAAATTAAAAAGATTATATGTGCAACCATTTTATCGTTTATCACATTTGTATGACTATGATTTTTAGTTAACATGTATTGGATTTTTTAAAGTAGTTAACTACATACTTGTTATATACGATTTTTAGTTAACATGTATTGGATTTTTAAAGTAGTTAATTACATACTTGTTAGGATGCATATTTAGAACATATGTTATATGTTATGTTAGATACTAAGTCATCCAAGTATCATTACTTACGCTAAAATATGTACGCTCCCTAGTTCTAGCCTTTTTTCTTTTCTTTCCTTTTTATTTGTTTTTTTCTTACATTACTGAATAGTTTCTTTCCTTTCTGGACAATTAACGGTTAGTTGATGGAGGGGAAAAGGCGGTCGCCACCACCCCTACCGCCGCAACCGCCGGATATTGCCGCCAGAATCAAGGAACGAAGCAGGCCAATTGTTCTGAAAGCGTCTGTGTCACTGCCATCTACTCCGACTTCCAAAAGTAAGCCTCCAAAAGAAAAATCGAATAGTGTAAGACGATTATCCACCAAACGTCTTAAGCTTTTTTGAGGAGAAGGACCAACGAGGAGGGAAACCTGGAGCGTTGGTGTTCAAGAGCGGCAACGAGGTTGTGTGCAACGGTCTTCGAAGCGGGCCCTCAGCTATGTTGACCGGGATGATCTCTCTCACCGGTTGCAGGTGAAAGGAGCGATGTTAGTGTGGGTGTTGGGGGTACAGTAGATAATTCGAAAAGTATAGTTGTCTTTAATGGTACCAGGACAAATGAAAGGAGAATTGCAGCGGAGGCACTAACAGTAATTGAGAATTCAACTTTTGCTGAAAGTGCTAGTGTGGGTGATTTAATGATGGACCACACGATCAAGCATGGAGGCGATGGGAATAAGCTGCTTGCGCATTCAGTGGGGATGGGGCATACCGAAGCAGGTAATAATATTAATACTTTATCTAATGAGCTCCTTGTCCATGACTCTTTTGCAGTTATCGCAAGGGCGGATCATGAACAGTTAGGTAGTGCACAACAGTTGGGTAAACCAAGCATTGTAGAGGAGATTAGAGGGCGAAGAGCCCGCTCTTTCTTGGACACTGTGCGAGGTACGATGGAGGGAATACCAAGCACTGGTGCTACTGCGAATGCTAGCAGGGAGGAAGTGAACAATACGCATTCTACTGAGATGGGTGAGGGCATGGGCAACTTTGAGATGGAAGACGACATCCTAGCTGAAGATACTACATACCCGCAATTGCTAAGAACAACCGAGCAAAAGCGTAGTGGATGTAAGGTATGGCAAAAATCACTTATTATACGTTTACTAGGATATAATGTTGGGTTAAAATATCTATATAATAAGTTAAGTCAAATTCGGTCGCCGCAAACACATATGAACTTGGTCGAGGTTGGTTTTGGGTATTTCATGGCTCAATTTAGTAATTCTGAGGATTATGAGAAAGCTCTAAGTGGTGGGCCATGGATGATTTTAGATAGATATTCAACAGTTCGTCCATGGGATCCTTATTTTATGTCTCAAGACGCCCCGATTATTAAAACAACAGTTTGAGTTCGCTTGCCATTGTTACCATTAATGAATTATACTGAAGAGATACCCACTTCGATATGAAATTTGATTGGCAAAATGGTTCGCGTGGATCCCTTGACTAAGTCGCGAGCCCGTGGTAATTTCGCGAGAATTGCGGTAGAAGTTGATCTTGACAAACCACTCGTTCCGATCATTCGTATTTAAAATCATCTCCAAAAAGTTGAATATGAGGGTCTGCATCTCATATGCTTTAAGTGCGGTAAGTTTGGACATCTCAAGGAGGATTGTGGGGTTCCGAGTGGGGGTATAATGGGGGAAAGTAACAATATGAGTAATACAGACAAGGTGGAGGGTAGGAAAGGATTAGTGAGTGTGGTGGTGGGTCCTGGGGTGTTATAAAATTAAGTATTGAAATAAAAAGAACCACAATACCGCAAGTGCACGGTTGTCCAAGTAATATCCGATAAATCGGGTTTCGTTCTCAGGGACGGATTAGGTACAACTCTAGTATTAATCAAGTAGTAGAAATAATTGTTTGACAGAAAAATAAAATAAAATAATACGATTTTTTGTTTGGTTTTCTAAAATTAAAAGATGCAATAAAATAAAGACTAAATTAAATTAACTGAAAAGAAAATAAACAAGTAAGAGGACTAACTTCAGAGATGAGAGATGTACTCGAGTCTCGCAAGGAACCCACCTAATTAATATAATATATGCTATGTTTAAGGGTAGAATTGGTATTATTATATTAGTCGGGACTCTAATGTCTCCTAGCCCCCTGTCGGGTGGACCTAGGAGCTATCATAAAGTACTATAAACCCCTGCATGGGTGAATATGCCTCTCCGGACGTGAAGTATTTACCTCTTTGACTATGTAATTAGTTAAGCTTGCCGGTCAATAACGGACATTACACGGGTATTACCTAAGTCTGTATTTAAACCCCCCTGTCGGATGATCACTTTTGCCACTAAAGTGAATAGCCCAAATACTAAAAGCTATTTCTAGTTGTACCGAAAAGAAATAGTGATGTCTCCTCATTTGTGATAGTAAAATACACTCTTGAGACATCATTTTAGGCTTATTTATTAGTCTATAGGTTGATTTTAGCTTAATTTAGTGCACTTTCCTATTTTGAGTCTTGATTTGTAGAATTATTATTTTTAGAGCATATTGGGTTTAATTGTTTATTTAGTGTGAAGCTTTAAAGATAATTATGGAGATTAATTAGAGTCCAAGTCAAAGATTACAACTTATGGAAAGAGATATGCATGGAAATTGGAGATAGAAGGAAACTGAGTTCAATTAGGAAAAGGAAAAGCTGCCTAAATCTGGGATTCTGCAGAACACATCTAAAGATTGGTGTTTTTACCTAAGAAATAGGACGAATTTGGTAATTTCCTTCTAAAGGTCCTAGATAATTCTGTTGCGATTCTTTTGGTATCTTGTGGAGCAAAATCCGACCAATAACAAAGAAGTTATGACCAAAACAACGCAGCAGTGTTTATCTTACGAATTTGGGTTGGGCCAGGAGCCCATTACTTGAAGTTATCTCCAAGAAACGAATTAGGTCAACCTCTAACCTATAAATACAGCCTCTTAACACTCTTAAATCATCCTTGGCCAGACCCTAAGGCCAAGAGGAAGCTGCAACACAAGAGAAGAAGTCTGGAGGAAGCTGTGCAACAATCATGTCTCCTTCAACCTCTTATTTTGTAATTCTTTCTTCTTCTTTTCTTTGTATGAACTAATTCTCTTAGCTTAGGTTTTGCATATGTATAATCTATGAATTCTAATTCTTCTATCTAAGTTCTTTGGGAATTATATGTTTTAATCTGATATTAGCTACTTACCCTTATATTTGATTATGTGTTTTGATTTAATGATTGTTTTCCTTGCTAGTGCACGAGTATAGGATTACCTTAATAGTAGTTAGATGGTCACCTTGTAAGGGTGTTTAACTATTGAACCACCACATAACGTCTAGTGTCGATAGCAGTTCTGACAAAACATACTTCTAACTAGATAGTCATTAAGGTTTGTTTTAACCACCATATCACCAAGATTGCAGTATTTGCTTAGGGCCTTAGTGGCGTTTGATAACCCTATTTTAAATCACTTCTTGGTTGTGCCGTTGCCCCCTTAGTCGCTCTCAAGGTCTAAGGTAGTGGAATTTAGAATCCTGACTAAGTATACCAAGAGCTAATATTCTCCCTTATGAATTAGATTTAATAGATAGAATTAGAAGGATTAGTGCATACTAGTAAAACCTAAGTTATATCGTTCATACTATCTTCTTTTCTTTTCTGTTATTTATTTTCTGTCTTTAATTTAGTAGTTTAATTTTCTTATTAAAAACCAAATAAATATCTATCTTTCTCTTCTTTCTACTTGCGTATTATTATCTATCTTTAATATTTGCACTTGATAATTTGCATAAGTTCTCTCTAACTTTCGTCAGTCCCTGAGGACGAATCTTCTTATCATTAAAACTTGCATACGTCCTGTAATACTTGCAGTACAGTGTTAGTTTAGGGTGTGTATTTGCACTTATTTTATACATCTTTTTATCACACCTTAGGCCACACCAAGTTTTTGGCGCCGCTGCCGGGGACTACATCGTTAGTCCTTGTGCAATTATCTTGTGCTTTTATTTTAGTTAGTTCTATTTTACGCTTTTCTTTTTAGTTTTTGTCTTTACAGATTCTTTTTAGGCGAGAGCAGATTTATTAGGAGATAAAGGTTCGTGTTATTAGATCCTGAAGACGCTAATTCATGATGGAATCTCTAAGGCTCAAGGAGTTGAGCCGACAACTTGAGGAATTACGAGAACAATCGCGGAAACTAGCTCGGAGGAATCTAGTACATACATCACCTTCATGTCCTAGTTGTGGAGCAAGAGATCACTCGTGGGGACGTTGCATGAACAATCCAGCCTCAATTTCCTTCATGCCTTATCAAAGAGACCATTATCATGATGGTTATTATCAATCTCAAGGAAATTACGCTGACTATCAACCCCCACAGAGTTACAATTGGGTCGGAGATCAACAGCCGTGTCATTATGATAACCATTATCATGATGATTATTATCAACCACGACCACAAGCTTATTATCCTCCACAACCTATCTATCAAGAAGCGCCGCTTTATAATGAAGCTTATCAAGAACCACTTCCTTATTCAATGCAGCAAAAACAACCTTCGAGTTTGAGTTCAAGTTTGGCTCGACTGATGCAAACACTTGATAATATAGAGAGTCGCCAGCAAGAATCCCAAGACTCGCAGAATGCGCTTATGGAGAAGTTGCAGAGAATGTCACAAAGGATGAATGAAACTCTAATCCCTGCAAAAAGGCAACTCCAAAGTGATACTACTGCTCCAGAAAACAAAGTTTGTCATGCAGTTGAATTAGGAAGTGGAAAACAACTACCTCCACCAAGACCAGAACCAGAACCAGTCCCTATTCCAGAAGATAAGGTCGAAGAGGTAGTTGAACAAAAAAGTGTCCAAGAGAAGACACCAGAAAAGAAAGAGAGCCCAGTGGTAACCAACACATGTCCTCCTCCACCATTCCCTTCACATGTCAGAAAGGACAATGGAATTCAAGAAGTTCGTTGACATGGTGAACAAGTTAAAGATCAGCAGCCCGTTTGTAGAAGCTCTCACAAGAATGTCAAAATACGGTCAATTCATGAAAGACATTCTTTCTAACAAACGAAGATTCGAGATGAATGGGTTACCAGAGGAGTGTAATGCTACACTTGAAATCGAGTTACCACTAGATTCACCCCTTCCCACGAAATATTGGATGGCACCATCCATGATTATAAAGAATCGAGCTGAAAAGTTTGTGGGAATTAAAGGCAAAGGGTGGAAATTTCGTCATCCTTAATCGAGGTAACACGTCTAACTTTGAAAGACGTTAAACAAAAGTGCTGTACGGGAGACAACCCGTAATTTCTTTTATGTTTTTACGTTTTTAGTTTTTAATTTATATTTAGTTTAGTTAATTTTAGTTGATATTGCATATTTGAGAAAGGTATTAGTGTTTTTGATGATTAGGTATTGGAGAAATCGAGTTAGGGAAGCGAGCAAAATTTTTTTGGACAGAAACTTCGGCAAGCCATATCTTTGCGCTCGGATATCGGAATCAGGTGATTTTTGAGCCTAAACTGCATAACTTTTCGAGATCTAGCTGCTGGGGAGGTTTTTGCCATGTGCGGTACACCGGACCTCAGCCGCGGTGCACCGCGTGGTCAAAAACCCGTACTACGGGTTGCTACCGCGGGTTTTATCCAGAAACGAAAAAAAAAAATAGCTGATGGGTCCGGTATACCGGACCCTATACCGCGCCATGCACCGCACAAACACGTGCCACGGGGTCCTACCACGGGTTTTTTGACGTAGGAGGCGCGGTATACCCCGCGGTACACCCCATGGTCCGCAGGGGTAGTCCGCAGCGCCGCAAGAGAGAGAAAAACCTACGGGATTTGATTATAAAGGAGGTATTAAGCTTTTAGTTCCGAATTTTATAAACCCAAACCCTCTTTGTCTTCTCCACAACTCTCCTAACTCCATTAGAGCTCATAAAAACCTTCACCAATCATCAAAACACTACCCAATTACCATGAAAACACATCCAATTCATTCTCCACATCATTACAAGGAAGATTCAACCACCTATATCATACCAAAACACCTTGAATCCAAGAATCAAAAGCTCAAATTTCAATAATTCATCCTACAATTTCTTAAATCCAAGCCAATCCATGAAGAACCCATCTTACCCACATAGAGAATCATCATCAAATCACCTTTCCTAACCCAAATTAAGCTTGTACAACCAATAATCAAGAGTTTCAAATTTCAAGAGTGGTTAAAGCTTTGAGTTGGGGGTCAATTGAGATGATTAAGAGAACATGCACATTATCTACTGAAAGGGTGATGAAGAAATCAAGGTATTGGATCTAATTGAGAAGAAATCAAGTGAGACAAGTCCTAGTTCCAATTCAAAGGGTAAAACAAGTCAAGAGAAGAGAGGTTAGCATGCTGTGTTTGATTCAAAGAGCAAAAAGATTCTAACTTTAGTGAAGAAGACAACACAACCTCTACAAATCAAAGACCTTATACCCAGAAGAAATAGAGAAAGCTTCAATGGCCATGATAGCTTCTCCGAAGCAACAATTAAAGGAACTACCTTTTTCTTATGAGAAAGTATTTGAAGAAGAAGTTGAAGGTGAATACATGAAGGTTCATGGGGATTTGGAATGCTTTGGGTTGTTTGTGAATTGTATTTTGTGAAGAGAAGAAGAAGATGTGGCACAGTTGATCTATGAGGAGGTGATACGAATCTTCGATCTCTCCCATGACGTTATTTAATGCAATATCCTATTATGATCACGTGTCTTGAACAAAAAGCGAATAAGAAGTTGGGTGAAGAAGATACATTAGATTTAATCCGAGTATCGTCTAGGCGAGGTAAACGCCTCGAAGAGTATGTTTTCTTTCTTCCCTACCATTTCTTTATGTGCAATATGTATGCTAATTTTAAATTTTATTTTTCTTGAGTCTTTTTCGAGTCGTGGGGACACGGCTCATTTTTGAGTTGGGGGTGGGGATTCGTTGTCCTCATCTTCCTTTTTGTTTTTCATAAAATTTAAAAAAATTTGGGTTGAATTAGGCATAGAATATATTTGAATGTACCTATTTGAGCATGATTTTATTAAGTTAATGATAGTAGGTAGTATGTTTTTGAAAAATGCAATAAATATGTTTAGTTTGCATGTATGAAAACAGGAAATAAAGGATAGGAAAGTTAATGAGCAATGCTAAGAAGTATGTTGAAACTTAGGAATAGTTATTTGGTGTGTAGAACGTGAGGTTTAAAATTAGTTGAAAAACCCACTTGTCTATGAACTAGTAGTGAAAAAGTAACAAAATCCGGTAGTTAGAAGAATGAATAAGGCGGTTCTTTCATGATTAAAACACTTGAAGCTCTTATACTTTCTCACCCTGTTATTTGTTATTATTATCCGTCTTAGCCCCTCTGAGCCTTTCTAAAGCCTTTTATTAACCACATTATAATCCATACCCTTAGTTTTTAGGACTTATCTATATGACCCGCACTCGAATCGCAAAACCTGAGACAACTCGTTTTAGAGCTTGAGTTTGGGGTGGTGGGTTTCATCATTAGGGAACTTTGGGATTTGGGTATTATCTTTGTGATTTTATTGATGATGAATTGGTATTATTGTAACCCTTTGCCGGGGTAATAGTGAATGAAAAAGAAGCTACGAGCTAATTTTGCCAACAAGGGCATAAAAAGAAAAAGAATATATATATATAAAAAAATAGTGTGATATCTCGAACATCGAAAAGAGAGTCATAGCTATACAAAAGAAAAAAATTGATATGAAAGGAATATATATTCGGACCGGCAAAGTGGAATTTGTATATCATCATAAAAGGTTTTATTTGGGATTATTGGGGATGCAAATCAAAAGCATAAATAAATTGGGTTGAGTGAGAACATCTTTGAGTGAACAACTCAAGCTCTAGGGCGATTCGTTGATGGCTAGTGAGGAGAGAGCCAAAAGCTCACTTTTCATTATCCAAATATACCACACCCGTCCTTAAGCCAAGTTATAACCAAGACCTTAGGATTTCTAACTACTAGGTGGAGAAACAATTGAGTTATTAGGTAGTAGGTAAGTGGACCATTGGATGCTGTATTTGGGACCTATGAACAACCTATAGCCATTAACATGAACTAAGTTATCATCCTCTCCTTCTGGCATTGCGAAATTAATCTTAAACTTGAATTTATGGATTGTTGATTACATGTATATTAAGCATATTTGTGCATTATTTCTTGAGCATTACTACATGAGACTTTTTAGATATTTTGCTCTAAGATCATTCATTGTGTTCTGTTCTTATTCTCCTCCTTCTTCTTCTTCTTGACTACCCTACTGTTCTTTACTTTTATTGTATCGGGACGATACAACTTTGAGTTGGGGGTCTTGATGTCTCCTCATTTGTGATAGTAAAATACACTCTTGAGACATCATTTTAGGCTTATTTATTAGTCTATAGGTTGATTTTAGCTTAATTTAGTGCACTTTCCTATTTTGAGTCTTGATTTGTAGAATTATTATTTTTAGAGCATATTGGGTTTAATTGTTTATTTAGTGTGAAGCTTTAAAGATAATTATGGAGATTAATTAGAGTCCAAGTCAAAGATTACAACTTATGGAAAGAGATATGCATGGAAATTGGAGATAGAAGGAAACTGAGTTCAATTAGGAAAAGGAAAAGCTGCCTAAATCTGGGATTCTGCAGAACACATCTAAAGATTGGTGTTTTTACCTAAGAAATAGGACGAATTTGGTAATTTCCTTCTAAAGGTCCTAGATAATTCTGTTGCGATTCTTTTGGTATCTTGTGGAGCAAAATCCGACCAATAACAAAGAAGTTATGACCAAAACAACGCAGCAGTGTTTATCTTACGAATTTGGGTTGGGCCAGGAGCCCATTACTTGAAGTTATCTCCAAGAAACGAATTAGGTCAACCTCTAACCTATAAATACAGCCTCTTAACACTCTTAAATCATCCTTGGCCAGACCCTAAGGCCAAGAGGAAGCTGCAACACAAGAGAAGAAGTCTGGAGGAAGCTGTGCAACAATCATGTCTCCTTCAACCTCTTATTTTGTAATTCTTTCTTCTTCTTTTCTTTGTATGAACTAATTCTCTTAGCTTAGGTTTTGCATATGTATAATCTATGAATTCTAATTCTTCTATCTAAGTTCTTTGGGAATTATATGTTTTAATCTGATATTAGCTACTTACCCTTATATTTGATTATGTGTTTTGATTTAATGATTGTTTTCCTTGCTAGTGCACGAGTATAGGATTACCTTAATAGTAGTTAGATGGTCACCTTGTAAGGGTGTTTAACTATTGAACCACCACATAACGTCTAGTGTCGATAGCAGTTCTGACAAAACATACTTCTAACTAGATAGTCATTAAGGTTTGTTTTAACCACCATATCACCAAGATTGCAGTATTTGCTTAGGGCCTTAGTGGCGTTTGATAACCCTATTTTAAATCACTTCTTGGTTGTGCCGTTGCCCCCTTAGTCGCTCTCAAGGTCTAAGGTAGTGGAATTTAGAATCCTGACTAAGTATACCAAGAGCTAATATTCTCCCTTATGAATTAGATTTAATAGATAGAATTAGAAGGATTAGTGCATACTAGTAAAACCTAAGTTATATCGTTCATACTATCTTCTTTTCTTTTCTGTTATTTATTTTCTGTCTTTAATTTAGTAGTTTAATTTTCTTATTAAAAACCAAATAAATATCTATCTTTCTCTTCTTTCTACTTGCGTATTATTATCTATCTTTAATATTTGCACTTGATAATTTGCATAAGTTCTCTCTAACTTTCGTCAGTCCCTGAGGACGAATCTTCTTATCATTAAAACTTGCATACGTCCTGTAATACTTGCAGTACAGTGTTAGTTTAGGGTGTGTATTTGCACTTATTTTATACATCTTTTTATCACACCTTAGGCCACACCAAATAGTAATTAAGAACAAAGTAATATCCAATATATAAGACTCAATTCAGTTTAAATCATAAAAATCCCAAATTCAAAACATAAAATAAATTAATTAAGGTTCATCCCTTTATTGCGATTCTCAAGTATATGAAAGTTTAACTCATAATAAAATTAAAGACTGGAATAATATAAAAAGAATTCATATTCAATTACAGAAAATAGATAGACAACCTAAAGGTTTGGTTGGCTGTTGGAAGAATAGAATTCCTCCAGCTCTAGCTTCTCTTCTGCCTTCTTGCTCTGACTTGAAAATATGAAGCCTCTTATGTAATTCTCTGAAGTGTGTGTAAAAAAGGAGACTAAAGAGTCTATTTATACTAGTAAATTCGGACTAGGGCTTAGGTTAAGAGCATTAGGTCAAATTATAAAATGCCCAAGTCCATCTTCTTCTTTAATTCCCGTGTAACTTTAGTAAAACGGATGTAACTTTTGCATATCAACTACAAATGGACTCATTACAGTTGCTAAATCTTCCTAACTGAATAAGTAATAAAACCTATTTCACGGCCCAAAGGTTGAATCCGCTCCTAAGTAGCCCAAAAACAGCAATTAGTAACAACCTTTCAGATCTGCAACTCCTTTAGTTAATTCTTCGGAAATTCTTTTCTGGCCTTTAGCTCCTCCACTTGATCTAAGATCACTTCTCCTCCTTGTATTGGTTCTCCATAGAATCCATGAACCTAAGAACTTTATACTAAAACAAACAAATAAACGCACAAAAGCTCTAAAAATGCAAATAGTCTAATTCCAAGGGGAGAAAGTGCAATATGACGAAATAAGCATAAAATTCTATCAAATAAGTCAAATATTCACCTAAAATGATGTCTCCTAAGGGATAATATTAGAACAAATAGGGAGACATCAAGACCCCAAACTCAAACATTTGTCGTCCCGACAAAGTAAAATAAAAACAAAGGCATTTAGGTGAATTCAGAGGGCAGAATCTAGTAAATACACCCAAAGCACAACTTAAAACAAATCTCATATAGTGTGATCTAGGAATTAATATACACATACACATGTCATGCAAAATCAAACACAAAATAATATCAGTCCAAAATTAATTATACGCCACTAAATGGAATAGCCTATATACTAAAACTTATCCTTAGTTCATGACTCTAAAGATAATAAATAAAGTATAAAGTAAAAACCAACGTAAAATAAAAACTCAAATTAAATTATTCAATCCCATATCTAGAAAAACACTAATTATTCAAGAATGGATTCAACCCATGTTGCGATTCTCAAGAACAAGGAAAACTTAGCTCATAATTGAATTTAAAACGAAAGAAATAAAATTAATTGTGTTCATGTTTACAGAAAAAAAAATGAAAGAACCTAATTAGGATGTTGGATTTGGCGGTTGATTTGGAGAGGTTGAATTCTCCAACTCTTGGCTTCTTCCTTCTTCCTAGCCTCTGCTCTTTTCTCTTACGCTCTGACTTTGTGTAAAATGAGTTGTGTGTAAAAATAAAGTCAAAAAGCCTATTTATACTAAATAATTCGGATTTGGGCTATTTTAAATGAATTAAATAAATATTGAATAGCCCAAGTCCACTTTTCAAGTTCAAATCCCGTAACTGTTGTACACCCTCCAGTAAAACGGCTTTAACTTTCTCAATTTAACTCTGAATTGACTCATTCAACTTGTTAATTCTTCGTAACTTGATAAGGCACGAATCTTCTTTACAACCCAGAGGCTGAATCCACGTTTAAGTAGCTCGAAATCAACAATTACCATCAGCCTTCCAGATTTCCAGCTCAAATTTGTCAACTCTTCGGGATATTTCTTCGCGCCTTTTACTTATTTACACGCATTATTGATTCCTCTCCTTGCTAGTATTAGAAACCTACAAACTTTATACTAAAACAAACCATTTAACGCGCAAAAGTTTAATAAATCAAAGATACTAAATTCTAAGGAGATAAAATGAAATATAACAAATTATCGCTAAAAGACTATCGAAATTAGTCAAATAATCACCAAATTTGATGTCTCCTAAAGGCATATATATAGAACAAAAGAGGAGACATCAATTTCCAAACAAGATTTACATTAGTTGGATGGAAGAAACCGGATAGGGGCTTGAAATTGAATATGGATGGTAGCAATAATAGTTGGCGTGGGGAAAGTGGAGGAGGCAGAGTTATTAGAGATCGCAATGGGGAATGGGTGGCTGGTTTCAGCATGAAAGTTAGGCATGATATTCTGGTAATTGTTGAGTTAATCGCATTGAGTGAAGGGTCTACGGATGGTGGAGGGATTAGGAGCAAAATAGGTGGAAATAGAGACGGATTCTTGGGAAGTTGTTCATGCAGTACATAGAGTAGAAAGTGGGAGAGGTCTGGGAGCGCAGTGGATCCAACAAATCCGCTTGGTTTTGGAAAGAAATCCAGGGTTCGTACTGAAAGCTGTGTATAGAGAGGCTAATTCATGCGCAAATTGGTTGGCACGTGAGGGTACGAAGGATCCAAGCAGTGATTATACATTCTTTGAAGACCCGCCGGATGGCATATGGAGTTGTATTACGAGGGACAGAATGGGGTAGAAGACACCTAGGATTGTTTATGACCCGAATTTGATCGTTGATGTAATAAATTATTTTTTTGTAATCTTGGGATAGCTCAAGGATCCTTTTTTTGGATCTCCTTTGTAATAAAAAAATATATGTATTTTTATCTAGCATATTGATTTTTACTTTGCGTCCATATCTTGTTATGTGTTAAGAATTTGAAAAAGGCTTGAAGTAATAAATTTCTTAGAATTATATTTTGAACATATATTGTGAAGGAATTTTAGCCGTTCGGACAACGATGCTAAAACTCAAAATCCAAAATTGAGGTACAAGATACAATGCATTTCGGGATCTGTTTTGGATCAAACCGATCCCCGTTTTAAAATGGTATCCTGTTTTAGGGCAAAAAAGGGTACCCTTTTTGGTCTACATATCCATGGGAATTAATACATTGAAACTTAACAGTAAAAAAAGTACAAACTTGCCAAACTGGGGATCTGCTCCCGTCGAAACCGAGGCCCCGATGTCGTGCCAAACAGATTTTTTAATAGATTCACCGATGATGTTCAATATTGACCATTTGACCACATAATTTAATACTTCTTCTCTACCATCTTTATACATATTTGGAGAACAAATCAAGACATTTATCCAAGCTCAAATCAAACCAATCTTCATCAACTAAACTTGATCAAGATCATCACTTTATATCAACTCAAGAAGTTCATAAAGATCTCCATTTTATCATCTACTCATCAAGTAGTTTATGTACAAGTTTCATTACATAAATCAACTCAAGGAGTCAATCAAGCTTTATATTTAAATATACTCATCACGGAGTTCAAGAATATAATTGTATCATTATCTCATTAAGGAATGGTTGTACTTGTTGTAACTTTTTAACACAACACTTAGGGTATTTCTCTTTCCCTATATTAGACAATAGTGGATTGTAAAGGTTGAGATTCAGCCTAGCAAAAATCTCATTTGAATTGTGACTTAACTGGTAAAAGTCTCAAAAGGTCGATTGTGGTTGAGCCTGAAAAAACCAAAGGTTTCGTTTTCAACCAAGTGTATTTGATGATTGTTAGACCACTAAGCATTATACTATTGACATGCACCCCCTATATTAATCTAACTAAGTTAGTTGATGATTTTTAGACCACTGATCATTATACTATGATCAATAATTAAAACAAAAATATTTTTATGCTATTTATGAACTATAGCCTACCTAAAAGAATGAACACAATCCACTACCTAAAATAAAATAATGAAATATACAAATATATACATTAATAAAAAAACTAAAACAAACACAAAAACAAACCCTAACTTTAGACAACATAGCAGGCCCTAACTTCAAACTAGAAAGAAGGAATCATATCTTTAGAACAAAAAATGGCTGATTTGCACCCAGGGGGCGGATGTAGGGGTGGGCTAAGGTGGGCTGCAGCCCACCTCAACTTATCCAGCCCACTATAATTTAACCGGTTTTTTTTTTCTAAAAAATAGATAAAAATATAACTAAAAAAAATTATAGTATAAAATTAGCCCTCCCTAACTTAAAGTTTAGAAATTAATCTTATCAAATAATAAAATTTAATGACGAAATTGGAACGTAAATACCATTAAATATTCAATTTCTTGGTTTTGTTAAAAAAAATTTCATAATTTTTATTTAATTAACTCTTAAATGTTTGAAAAAATTTCATTTGGCCCCCTAAATTTCAAATTTTATTTTATTAGACTTTAAATTATTTTATTTATAGGATTTTTTTTTTTACAACAAAATGTATGTTATTTTGTATAAAAAAAAAGGAAATTTATCAGATGATTAATTTTAAAAAATAATATCCGGACTTATATTGTAATCTTTACACAATGTAGGGATTTATAGTGCATTTTAGCATTGTATAAAGAACTATCTAGCAATTTTTGCATAATATGTAGACTTATCGTGCAAATACGGTAAAATAATTTTTTTCGGGGGCGTTGCCCTCGAACCCCCTTAGCCATCCCTAACAAAAATTCCTGGCTCCGACCCTGTTTGTACCTTGGAAGATAAATTATAGAGGAGATTTTGTAAAATAGTACATTTTTTTTGGACGGTAGAATAGTACATTTCACGTTTCACTTTTGCATATCACGTGGGGAGATGAGTTGATAAGATTTTTTTTTTTGCAACAATATATATGTATATAGAGAAAATCCTATTTTTAGGCCAAACGTATTCAAAACGCCTATTTTTAGGCCATTTCACTAATTTCGTGATATATTTTTCAAAATTTAAGGACAATTTGGACACCTTAGATAGAATTCCTAATTTATGATGCGGCGAAATAAACATATAGTTCATTTGAAATACCTAAATTGTCCTTAGAATCAATGAAATATCTCATGAAATTAGTCAAATGGCCTAAAAATGGACGTTTTGAATACATTTGGCCTAAAAATGTGACTTTTGAAACATTTGGCCTAAAAATGTTTTTAGGCCATAGGTAATGGCCTAAAAATGGAATTTGCTCATGTGTATATATATATATATATATATATATATATGTGTGTATGTATAGTTAAAACCAGCGTTCTAAAAATCGGCCTAGGCGGCCGCCTAGGCGCTAGAAGGTAGCTGAACTTCCAGAAATGGCCCAGGCGGCCTCTAGGCGGTCCCAGAAGGTCCTAGGCGGGTTTAGGCGGCGCCTAGGCGGTCAGAAGCTAAAAAAAAATTTAAAAAATCTATTTTTTAATACAAAAAAATTAAATTTTTTTTTTTTTTAACACAAAAAATTATATAAATTTATTTTAAAAATTTAAAAAGATATTTAAATAAATATAAAAACCGCCTAGCAAGAAAACGCCTAGGCTCCGCCTAGGCGCCCGCCTAGTACCCTGGGCGCTCGAAGGTGGTCGACCGCCCGCCTAGCGCCTAGCGTCTTTTAAAACACTAGTTAAAACCCTCCTACCTGTCAAGATCAGGGGTATTCAAAGAATAACCAAATCTGTAGCAGACTGACTCTCTAAAACTGTTTCTAACTCTATTCTCCTAGTGAATTGATGTGATAATCCGCCTAGAAACCGTAAGACTTAATTTTTTTTTTGGGCGTTTAGAGTTTAATTTATTTTGACGCTTCTTTTGTAGCTCAAGGGACTAGGCAGCCCCCCTTGTTTTGACTCTCGTTTTTTTAATATAAGTCTTATTTTGAATTAAAAAAAGGAGCGGGAACTAGGATTTTTATATTAATAAAAGTCCCTTTTGTATTTATATTATTAATCCAGTACAGATTAATATATGTCGGTGGTAATACTTTTTTATCATATATTCATATTTATATTTTTTATGTTTATAAACATAATAATTTGCATGAGGAGGCTTATATATTCTCATAGAATTAATCGTGGTGTGTGTAAGTTGATCCGAACAACACACGTACTAAAAAAAGTAATTTAAAAAGATAATATATAATGTAATATATATTATAATTATCAATAATATTATATTAGTTTCAATTAAATTTGTAGTAAGTTGTGAATACATGATAAAGCTAATTTTTATATGAAATAAGAATGAGATGTTAGATGAATGTGTAATGTAACTTTTTTTTATTATTCAGAAAATTAAATACAAAATATTAAACAAAATATCGATAGTATATAAATATCAAACTTGTTGACTCAAACTTATTAACCCATCACTAATAATCTTTCTAAACTTTTCATTCCAACTACCATTTTTAAAAAATCTTTTCCACACTTCTTGTGCCGCTTTATTAATTTTTAGTATTACTCCTAATAGGGGCCCAATTTATAACTTTCGTTTAGAACCTTCAACTCTGTTTACCAAATCGTGCGATTTACGAGTCTCAATACCATCGATGCATATCACGTTGTGTAATGAAGTCCTTTAAGAATTGCTTATGTATCAGCCTGTATCGTTCTGAATCCGCCTGGATCGTATTGAATACCAGATCGGTCCGATTCCAAAAATCAGAAAAAGTTCCCAAAAAATATTATCCAAATTTACCTTAATAACAAGTATTGATTGCATAATTACTTAATTAAACTCTAACTCTAGTCTAATGATACTATTTAAACACGATCAAACCCTTTAATTTACCTTAAAACCTAATTTAATCTGTTTCTCTTCTGCTGTGCTTCTCTGCCACTTCCCTGCTGTGCGTTGCCGACATCGATTTTCTTGTTCGTGCGTTCGATTCCAGGTTTTTGTTTTTTTATTTCTTTACAGTTTTGTTTTCTGTAACTTTGTGTAATATGATGTGTTCCGTTTTTATTTTTGAATGATAATAAAGTAGGGTGAATTATCTATAGGGTCTTAGAGATACTATTTTTTCTCTATAGAGTAGACTCTAGACTTTCATTCTTCTTAGGGACCTCAACTTTGACAATTGTCTTTACTACCCTTGTGGTATAAATACTCTTAGAATTAGTTTTCTCTTTCCATTCCCGTCAGACGCTCCCTCTCACTTTCTCTCTCACTTTCTCTCTCTACCCACAACGCTCTCCATTTCTCTCTCCTTTTTTGAAGCGCCGATTGAAATACTCCGATAAATCGAACGGGAAATGGCGAGCAATGGTGATTCTGATGCAGATTCAGATGAAAAAACAAAGGTTAGCAACGATTTTCGATACCATTAGTTTTCTGGGTTTTAGTTTTTCGTCTGTTTCTGGGTTTTAGGGTTTTGCATGAGTACTCTTCGTTTTTCATCCGATACTCTGTGTTATTTGCTGAATACTATGTCGATTTGTTGTTATACTCTTAGTTTTGATATGAATGTGAACCGTCCTTTTCTGGGTTTTAAGGTTTTGCATGAATACTCTTCGTTTATCATCCGATACTCTGTGTTATTTGCTGAATACTCTGTCGTTTTGTTGTTATACTCTTAGTTTTGATATGAATGTGAACCGTCTTTTTCTGGGTTTTATGGTTTTACATGAGTACTCTTAGTTTTTGATCCGATACTCTGTGTTATTTGCTGAATACTCTGTCGTTTTGTTGTTATACTCTTAGTTTTGATATGAATGTGAACCGTCTTTTTCTGGGTTTTATGGTTTTACATGAGTACTCTTAGTTTTTGATCCGATGCTCTGTGTTATTTGCTTAATACTCTGTAGATTTGGTGTTATACTCTTAGTTTTGATATTAAGGTGAACCGGCTTTTTCTGGGTTTTAGGGTTTTGCATGAGCACTCTTAGTTTTTGATCCGATGCTCTGTGTTATTTGCTTAATACTCTGTAGATTTGGTGTTATACTCTTAGTTTTGATATGAAGCTGAACCGTCCTTTTCTGGGTTTTAGGGTTTTGCATGATAAAACTATGAGTACTCTGAGTTTTATATTAAAATTGAGAGTACTCCGAGTTTTTATATTAAAATTGAGAGTACTCCGAGTATTTATATTAAAATTGAGAATACTCTGAGATTTTGTATGAAAAACTATGAGTACTCATAGTTTATATTCGAAAACTATGAGTACTCTTATATTTCGATAATATTGGATAAAAAACTTTGATTACTGAGTATTTGTTGATCTTAACTGTTTTTCAGAAGGCTAAACAAGCAATACAGTACAGATCAAACATTAATGGGATCCTGCAGATAATGAAATTCCAAGGTATGACAGAAGATCACCTTTCAGAATGCATAAGGACGCCTTTTTATAGGTTATGGAAAGGGATATTCGATAGGCGAGAAAAGTACAAGTTTATGAAGAAGTCTGACGTTCTGATCAAACAAGTTATTGATTGTTTCTCGTCTGTATCGGGTGGATTCGTAATTGGAGGAAAAGATTTAAAGATTACTGAGCTAGAAATAAAGATACTTTTAGGTATCGAGTGTGGTCAAGATCATCTACCAAAGAAAGTTACAGTTGATGCAAACAACAAATCTGCGTGGTATAGGAGAATGTTCGGGAATGCGGGCGTAGTTAATTTAAAGCTTCTTAGTCACAAAATAGAATCGGTTATTGAAAATTTTAAAGACAGAGTACTCACTTTAGAGGCGAAGGAGGATATAGCTAAGTTATTATCAATATATACAGTAACGTCGCTATGTTTGTCGAAAAGACATTACCAAGCAAAACAGATACATATCAGTGTATGCGAGGATTTGGAAAGCATAAAGAAGTACAATTGGGCTGGTGAAATGAAAAGTTACATGTTTAAATCAATTCGCAAATGTACGGATACAAAAAGGGCAAAGGGGGGTGTTTTTGTGTTGCTGGTAAGATGATTAAATACAGATGTATCTTAATCTTATAAAATACTAACTGAATAATATTTTTTAAAATTTGTAGCCATGGCTTTTTGAACACGTGAAGGACATGGGTAACTTGAATGAGAAGGATGCAGTTCCGAGGTGCCTGAAATGGGAGTACATGCTCGGTGCTAAAAAAATCAATGTGGATGCAGTGCAGAGTAAAAAGGTTAAGGAATAGTGTTATACAGTATAAATATATACACACAGAAAACTGTGAGTACTCTAAGTTTTACAATATAAAACTAAGGGTACTCTTAGATTTAAAATATGAAAACTGTGACTACTCTAATAAATATTATATAAAACTCAGAGTACTCTTCGTTTTGATATTTGATATATAAAAATTCTAAGTTTTTGATATATGATAACTAAGAGTACTCTTAGTTTTAAAATATGAAAACTGTGAGTATTCTAAATACTTATAATATAAAACTCTGAGTACTCCATGTTTTGATAAATGTAATGTGTGTGACATACGCAGGTGAGGAGTAAGGAGCTAAAACCAACTACTTTGGAAGAGGGATGGATAAGAACAGAGGATGGTCACGACCAGGAAGTAAATGAAACAGAAGTGTTAAAAGGAGAGTGCAGTCGGGGTGCTGGGGAAGAGGTAGATGCAGTAGTTGGAGATAAAACTGTGACAGATGGTGTATTGAATGAAGATGAAAATGAAAATGTTGCAAAACGGGTGTCGGATGATGAAGACGTAAATGTCGATAGTTGGATGAATGATAGAGGAGATGGGGCGATTAGTGACATAATACGTGAAGGTGATATAGATGAGAGTAACGATAATGCAAATGAAGAGACGAAGGGTTCTGAAAAAGAAAAATCAGATGAAGAAGGTAAAAACAAAGAAAGCAATGAAGATGGAGAGAGAGAGATGGATTTAGATATGGATTTGGATAACGGAGATGGTAGTGCGGAAGAAGAAATGTTGATAGACGACAATCTGGACGATGGCCCCCCAAGAGGGGGTGAGGAAGTTGATAAGATTGATGTTGAAAAAGAGTATGAATTAGAAAAAGAAGAAGAAGAGGAAGATGATAAGATTGATGAGTTACAAACTGAAAAAAGTGTAATAGATGATTTGACAAAGGTAGTGGAGAAGGTTGTAGAAGGAATTAACAAAAACATTAGCAGTTTTAACGAAGACGTATACGAGGGGAAAGATTCAAATGATCCAATTGTTATGTGTTTAAGAGAAAAATTGATTGAAGCCGGCAAGGAGAA
Source organism: Nemophila menziesii (assembly GCA_029959085.1). NCBI lineage: Eukaryota > Viridiplantae > Streptophyta > Magnoliopsida > Boraginales > Hydrophyllaceae > Nemophila > Nemophila menziesii. Next base: position 19,502,980 of record JARWIR010000007.1, on the reverse strand, counting down.
AAAAAACTTACTAGATGAGATTGATGTTTTGAGTAAGGAGAAATCTAAACAAGACAAGACAATATCAAGAATTGAGGAGATTTTAGCTGATCTGGAAAAAGAAAGAAAGGAAAAAAAAGAGCTTTTGCAGCTGGTAGAAACACTAAGCAACCAGGTAAACAGAGAAGAAAATAAAAACAAGGAGTCGGAAGATGCGATACTAAATCAACAAAGCAAAATAAATCGTCTAAGAGAGCAAGTTGCGAAGCTGGAGGGTGAAAAGGTAAAGTTGAACAAGGAGCACATGGATATAAGCACGTGGTACAACGAATGCATCGAGGAACTTGAAAAGTCGAAGAAAGAGTGCGAAAACTTGAGAGCAGCCGCTGCACTTTTAGAGAGTAATAATGAAGATGCAGAAAAAGGAACAGCAGATAGTGAGGATGTGGAGGTGGTTGCTGAAGTTAAAACAAATGTTAAACGAAGAAGATCGTATAGATTAGCTACCCCAGGGTCGATAGAGAGAAATGTCAAGAAAAATAACCGTGCAGCAGCTGCCGCAAAAAGTGTGGAATCTGATTTTGTTGAAGAACCAAGAACAAAAAGAGTTAAAGTAACAATGAAACCAAAAGAAGGGGGGGTGGGGAAAACAACGAAAAAGAAAGTGATTGATAAAAAAATGACGGAAAATGTTAAAGAAACTGATAAGGAAAAGGATGCAGGTTTGAAGAAGATAACCACAGATGAATGGGAACAAAATTATGAAAACCTAAAGTGGGATGGTAAGGACACAGTAGATGAGAAAGATTATAATTTTCTTTTGAAAATTAAAAAAGAAAACTTGGGAGATGCTATATGGTGGGATAAAGAGAATGAGTTATTAGTATCAGGAAAAGATGCTTTTGCTCTTGCGCACAAAGGAATGGTTGAAGTACAGGTAAACAAATTAAAATATGATCATATAGATACAAATATAAAAAATTGGACATTGAGTATGTGATTAATTCATATTGCAGGTGATTGAGGCTATGTTGAAAATGGTACAAGAAGAATATGGAGTCAAAGGAGGGAAGTATAGTGTGACACACCAGAGTGCGATGAGCATGGTATGTAAACTCTTGGTTTTTCAATTTGAAATATAAATTAGTGAGTACTCTGTGTTATAATGAAGTTGAACTGTGAGTACTCTAAGATTTTACTAAACAAATCTGTGACTTCGATAAGAATTGCGAGTACTCTGTGTTTCAATGGAGTTGAACTGTGAGTACTCATAGTTTTATTACTGAAAAACTCAGAGTACTCTGTGTTTTTTAATTAACAAAACTGTGAGTACTCTGAATTTTATTATGAGTACTCATAGTTTTTAATAATAAAACTGTGAGTACATTGAAGCATGTGAGTACAAAACTATGATTTTTTTTTTTTTAAAATACAATTTTATTGCAGAGTTTGATCGAATTTGAGAACATTGAAGCATGTCAGCTTTATATTTCAGAACCATTCTATAAAAATAGCCAAGATTATGCTTTCACCCTATTACCTGTGTTTGTTCAAGATGGTAGATGTGGACATTGGAGCTTGTTAGTGTACAGCAGGGATAATAAAGAATTTTACCATTATAACTCAATCAAACCGAAAAATCCAGAGTCAATTGGTTCAAAGACAGAGCAAACCGCAGCAAAATATAGAAAATTCTTGGTACAAAATGTCTTGAGGAAGATAAAACCAGGTAAAGAAGATAAATATATAATGACCAATGTAGATTGTCTTGAACAAGAACCAGGAAGCGTTGACTGCGGAGTATTTGTAATCCTATGGTGCTATGCCTTTTATCGGTGTGGGGTGATAAAACAGAAGACATACATTCCAAAATATATTAACGAAGGACGAGCAATGATTATTAGGAAATTGTTGCGCAGCAAATATTCACAAGGCATTAACAAGGCGGAACGTTCTTAACTGATTAATCATCTATAATTTATTTTGTAAAGGGTGTTGGGAGGAGTTTGATTTAAGATTTAGACTTTTATATAGACTTTGATTTAGTCTTTTTTTGATGGTTTGATCTCTAAGTTTGATAAGTACTTTATAATGGTTGTTGGTATGTAACTAGATTATTGGGTTGTTTTTGGAACTTTAGAATGGTTTTGGGTGTTTTTGGATGTTTTTTGAACTTGGAAACTGAATTATGAATGAAACAAGGTTTTGGTTTTTTTTGATTAATTGATTGTTGAACAGATACAAAATAAAGAGTACTCAGACAAAAATAAAGAGTACTCAGACAAAAATAAAGAGTACTCATAGAAAAATAAAGAGTACTCAGAAGAAATAACAGAGTACTCTATAAATCAAAAGATAGAGTACTCATACAATTGTATAGAGTACTCTGAAAAATGATAGAGTACTCGTACAATTGTATAGAGTACTCATACAATTGTATTGAGTACTCTGAAAAATGATAGAGTACTCGTTCAATTGTATAGAGTACTCATAAACATCTACAGAGTACTCATACAATTATATAGAGTATTCATAGAAGTATAAAAGATTGTTAATTCAGATATATAGAGTACTCATTGAAAATGTAAAGAGTATTAATCAAGTTGTAAAGAGTACTCATACAAAATAAATCAAATTCAACACAGATGAAAGAGTATAACAAGAATGACATGCTTAAATAAAATTCAACTTCTAAAAACTTAAAAACATTGTCAATTGCAGCAATGAGTGAATGTAAACATTAACAAGAAGTTAATAAGCATGATTACAATTTAAAAACATAATTTAAATTATGATTTGGGTGGAGCTCTACAAGTAGACTTGTTATGTCCAACCTTCTTGCAATTGCCACACTTAATTGAACGGACAACCTTCTCGGTGCATGAACGAAAACGCTTAGTCTGAGGCCTACCAGGTGGAACCCTAACATCAGGAGCAAGAATAATCTCAGATTCGGGCACAGGGACTTCAACTTGAAAGGTAGACATAGCAGGAATACTCATTGAATAGGTCTTAACGTAGGATGAGGTGTGAAAGTATGACTCTACATACTCGAACGGATCACGAACGGATGCACTAGATAGTGCACACAAAGCATGCTGACAAGGGAAGCCGAGCTCTTGCCATTGACAACAAGAACAGGTACGGGCAGCTATATCTACCACCATAATAGGATTTGAGCCAACTTGAAACAAAGAAGCAGTGGATTGTTGAATGGTCCAAGTGCAGCTAAGACCGACATTAGTGTTATAAAGCTCTATAATAGCCGGGCATAGTGGTGAAGTCCACCTGGATGACTTTAGAGATCGGTCATAAAACCACTGCATTAACTTAACACGAAGAGCGTCAACAAACTCGCAAACAGGAAGTCCCCTTTGTCGTATAATCCAGTAGTTAAACGACTCGACTGCATTAGAAGTCATCTCGCCATATCGTCTACCAGGGAAATAAGCATTTGCGTAATTTTCCCTTGGCAAACCCTTTAGGAATTCTTTGACCTCCTTCTTTCCTTCAAGCAGGAATCTAGCAAGCTGTTGATCGTAATGTGCAACAGTAGGAGCATGCGCGACACGCTTGAGCAGATACACCATCCTTTCACGGTAAAAAGTCGAGCCGGAAATAGCAAGTCTGAGATTTTTCTCGATATGTTTAATGCAAAAACCGTGAGTATCCTGAGGAAAAACATCCCTAACACCATTTAGTAGACCCTTGTGGCGGTCTGATATAAACGTAAGAGGGCGACCCTCGACAAGGGGCTTTAAAAACTGAAGAAATGCCGTCCAATTGTCGGTGTCCTCACCGGGAACAACGCCAAAAGCAACAGGGAATAAACCTGATTAGGAAAAACAGTAAAAAAGTGAGAAACAAAACTAAAAAAGAATGTATACAAATAGAAAAAATAATAAGTTGTTATTATACCTTGATCTCCATCCTTGGCAGTAGCAACGAGTAACGAGCCTTTGTACTTGGACTTGAGGAATGTAGCGTCAAGAAATAACATGGGGCGACATGACTTAAAACCAGAAATTGAACCACCAAAAGCAAAAAAACATCTGTGAAATACCCGTGTTTCAGGATCGCAATGAACCGAGAAAGCCGTGGTTGGATCAAGATTCTGAAGCTTTTCAAAGTAAGATTGCAAACGATTGAATGAAGAGCCAATATCACCGTATAAAGTGTCCTTAGCCTTATTGATAGTAGACCAAGATGTTTTGTATGAAATATCGAAACCATAATTCTCCTTTAAGACAGTCTGAATTTCTCTAGGCCTGGAAGATGGTTTAGAACGAAGTTCATCGAAAATAACACGACTGAGAATTGAAGAATCCAACCGGGTGTGTGATGTTTTCTTGTAAACATGACCACAAGTGTGAATATTTCTATAAGAACGCAAATACCAAAATCCGTTTGTCTTTTCAACCGATGCGTATATATACCATTTGCAACCCTGCTCGATCTTGTAGTAGCACTGCGCGCTGATGCGAGAGTTCTTGTTATTGTGGAGATAGTCAAAATCAAACCCTTCAACAGCAGCTTGCTTGCAAAGCACGGAACGGAACTCCTCAGCACCACCCACAAAACACTGTCCAACCTCTTCTAACCCCAGTTTCCAAGAATCACTCAACATAACCTTCTTTTCATGAATAAAATATGCTGGATCAGGGGTAGAAGCAACAACAGAACGAATAGGTTCAGCGGAGATTGGTTTAGAAATGCAAGATGATTCCGGAGAGGATATATTGTTGAATGAAGGGGTCCTGGAATCAGTAACATAAATATAAATCTTGTCATACACACCACGTCCAAGAATCCACTTAATTGTGGAGAAATCTGTTTCAGTTTCAAGAAGGGAGTCTTTATACTCCCCTACAGTATAAGATATAACAGCAGATTTAGATATCTGAGGCCACCTAGACTGAACAAAATTCTTTACTGAGTTAATGTCAATCAGCTGCTGAAATGGGAGGAAAATCTGATCAGTTCCCATCTTGAACACAACAAGCACATCTTGTATCATTATAACTGTCAGAAGCAAAGGTGAAAAGAAAGATATTAAAACTAAGAGTATTTTCATATAAACTGGGAGTATTTAATAAGACTCAGAGTACTCTGTAAAAACTGAGAGTATTTTAATAAACTAAGAGTATTTGATAAAAACTGAGAGCATACTATGAAAACCCGGAGTAATATGTAAAAACTGAGAGTATTTTATAAAACTGCGAGTATTCTATACAACTGAGATTACTATGAAAAAACTGAGAGTATCTTATAAAATAGAGAGTGTTCAATAAAAACTTATAGCACTGTATAAAACTCAGAGTACTCTATAATCAGTGAGTAGTCAAGATATATAAACGCATAGTGTTGTGGCTAAACCTAGAAAAAGTCTGAGTACTCCGTCTATTTGAAAAACACAGGGTACTCTCAGAAATTTGAAAACAGTGAGTATAGTACTGTACTGTACTATCATGCATGCAGCGGCTGTGATAAACCCTAACAATGGCAGATCGGAAAATTTAACGTACAAAGAGTAAAACAATGACATCAACACGCAAAGTGAGACGAATATAAGCAATAACATTCATATCATGAGCAGAATCTACCATAACACATTAAAACGAAGCAAAAACATATAAACGAGCATGATATATTCACGTAATGATATGTAGAATGGAAAAAAAGAGAACAAACGACGATACATAGTGGATATTGTGAATAAACAGCCCTACAAAATACAAAAAATGCAAATAAACAGCCCTACAAAGAATCTGATGAGAAAAAAACAGTAAACATAAACGAAACAAACCTTAGAACGAAGTTAACAGTCAAAAATTATGAGGAAACGCAGCAGATTATGAGGTTATAAATCTATGAACACAAGGGAGGAAGGTTGAAATCGGATGGGGAAATTTGAAATAAATATGGAAAGTTTAGAAAAAGAGCTCACGAAAATGGAGAGAGAGAGGAGTAAAAGAAGCTCATGGAATTTACAAGAGAGAGGGGAAATGCAAAATAGTATATATATGAGACTAAAAATCATTTGAGGGTAGAAAGGTAACAGGGGTTTTGGGTTTCATGTGTTAAAAAGTTAGTGAGGGCTTTAGTAAGAAGAAGCTCTAGTAGGGGGTGGTATCTTGAAGAGGGGTGTGTCTTCAAGACCCTAAGTGTCATTATCTCAATAAAGTAAGCTGCCGTATTTTTTTTTTTTGCAAACTTGTCCGGTGTGGCCAATTATATTTATTTATGTTGGATAAGGGACATCAAGTTTATTATTTATGTTATAGTGCTAAAGGTTTTTCTAGCATGTTGAATTAAAAATGTCTTTGTATTCATTTATGTTGGACAACCGTCCAAATTCCAAATTATTTTTTGTTATTTAATAACAACCATTCAAATTATATTCTTTTATAATGTCCAAAAAAATTATATTCTCTTATATATAAGTTATATAATTAATAATAATATAGTTATTTTTTTCATAAATTTGTCTATTTTTTTAATAATTAAACCTTTATCAATATATAAAATTATAGTATTTAATCTATATTATATTAATTTTTTATCAAAATATAACATAAAAGTTATTTTTTTAATTATTTTGTTGAACTAATTTAAACCTGAATATTAACTAATAAATAGGTATATCGTAAAAATGTCATAGCAGATTTTTTAAATGAGGAATAAAAATCGTAAAGCAAATGAGATGGATGTTACATGGAACCACTACTCGAAGATTGAAGGAGGAAACCGAAACAAAAAAAATATAACTATTATGGAAAAACAGTTTGGGGAGGTGTGTTAAGGATGAAAAACCACTTGGCTTGTACCCGATAATATGTTGGTGTATGTCCTCAAGTTAGGGATGACGTAAAATCACTATTTGTAGGCATTTTAAAATAAAAATAAGCAAAAACTTCAAAGATGAATGTAGAATGTTATGAGGAAGACGGATCTTCTTAAGCAAAGGGTAGTATCGGTTCTTTTATGGTGAAAGAACAAGGCGGGGGCAACAAACGTTAAATCAAATGGTTAGAAAAAGAGACTCTTTCATTCAGATATTTGTAGGTTTTTGTATTATTGTGCATTATCATTTAATTTGGTGAAACATTCTCTGTTTTTTCAAATGGTGAAATCCATTGGAGACTATGATAAGGGATTAAAGTCCCCTAGTTATTATGAAGTACATGTTTCGCATTTGAAGAAGGAATTTGAGTATGTAAATATGGATTTAGATGAACTCAAAAAAGAATGAAAAAACGGGATGCACATTGATGTCTAATGGATGGACAGACGGAAAATATCGTTCAATAACCAATTTTCTGGTTAATAGTCCACGAGGCACAATTTTTATTAAATCAGTTGATACCTCCTCGATCATTAAGAGTTCTGAAAAGTTGTATGAATTGCTTAATGATATGGTGGAGGAAATTGGAGAAGAAATGTGGTGCAAGTTATAACAGATAATGCATCAAATTATGTTGGTGCGGTGAACTTTTAATTAAAGAAAGAAAAAAATTATTTTGGTCTCCTTGTGCGGCACATTTGATCGATCTTATGCTTTCTGACATAGGTAATCTACTGGTTTTGAAAGATGTTATTGATAAAGCAAAAAAAGTGACAAATTTTATTTATCGACATGCGTGGGTACTTAATCTGTTCAAAAAATTTAGCAAGTAGAAAGAATTGACAAGACATGCGGTTACTAGATTTGCAACTAATTATTTGACTTTGAAGAGTTTCCACGATTGAAAAACACAATTACAAGCTATGTTTGTTTCAGAGGAATTCGTATAAAGTTCTCATTCAAGTACCCCTAATGGAAAAATGTCACAAGAAATCATTTCGAGCGATGATATTTTTTGAAGGTCCATCAAGTATTGCATTTAATGTGTCATGCCTTACATTAAAGTTTTGAGACTTGTCGATGGTGATATGAAACCAACAATGGGTTATATATATGAAGCAATGCATAAGGCAAAAGAAGAAATCGCCAAGAATTTTGAAAATGTTGAAAAGAGATACAAAGTTATTGATGAACAGTGGGATTTGCAACTTCATAGGCTACTTCACGAAACAGAATATTTTCTCAATCCTAGGTATATTTTGTTACTCTCAAATATAAAATTGTTATTATTATATATTTTTTAATTTGTAGTACTATTTTTTTTGTAGATTTTACTATGATTCACGATTCAAGGCGGATATAGAAAAACAACCGGTCTATACAAAAACGATTCAAAGAATATATCCATATATTGAAACTCAAGTAAAAGTAGACGAACAAATAGAAAAATTTAAGGACGCGAAAGGAATGTTTGGTATAAGAACGGCAATATCCACCAGAGATAAGAAACAACCGAGGTGCTGATCATAAAATTTTAAGAATATATCCGGGTAGATTTGATATGAAACTATATGTTTTATAACTTTATGGTGAGAGAATTATGGTGAAGAACGCCCTGAGCTCCAAAAATTAGCTATATGAGTGTTAAACTTAACTAGTAGTGCAACCGGATGTGAACGCAATTGAAGTGTGTTTGATCAAGTACACTCAAAGAGGAGAATTCGTTTGCAACAACAAAGGAAGAATGCTCTTGTATTTGTTAAACACAACATTCAACTTCAAATTAGATATTTAACAAGACAAGAACAAGGTGATGATTATGATCTACTTTGTTTATCCGATAGAAAATCCGATAATGAATGGATTACAGAGAAAGAAGATCCTTATCTCCTTGAAGATCATTCATGAAAACAAAGATAGAGGCCTAGAATTTTGAATCCGAAAACAAAAGATAAAGAGAAAAATAAAAAAAAGACTTGTCGATAAGAAAGATGAGATAATAGGAAATGTAATAAGTGATGATGATGAAGATGACGAAAAGACGCATATTAACAATGAATATGATAGTTATGATAATTTATGAAAGGTATTTGATTAATTTTTATTTTTGTATTTCAAAATTTATATGTGGAAGAATATTTGTTTTGATAATTAGTTTTTTATTAGTAATTTTAATAATAAAAATATCATAATTAATTTATGGGGTTATTAGAGAAAGCATCTTCATAGAGTAGTCTAATATTTTTTTAAGCCTCTCATTTGTTTATTTATACATAAATGTGTCCCTAATTAACTAATTAGAGATAACATCCCTATAATTATTTTGTTTCCTTTTTTACCCTATATAAATACTATAATTATTAGACAATAGGTAATTAATTCCCCATTATTCCTCACACACAATCACGTACACACTCTCCTCTCTCTCTCTCTCTCTCTCTCTCTCTCTCTCTCTCTCTCTCTCTCTCTCTCTCTCTCTCTCTCTCTCTCTCTCTCTTCTTCTTCTTCTTCTTCTTCTTCTTCTTCTTCTTCTTCTTCTTCTTCTTCTTCTTCTTCTTCTTCTTCTTCTTCTTCCTCTTCTTCTTCTTCTCTCTTCCTCTCTAACTGGTTCTTCGTCAAATTTCTGGTTACACACGCTCGTTCTTCTGGTTAATCTCTCGCTGCTCGTCTCTCACTCTCTTTATCTCTCCCTATCTCGCAATTATCTCGCTCAAGGTTCTTCTCAAGGTTAATTTTTTATTTCATATTGTTGTTTTTTTATTTGCAGGTTTTTGTTTCTTATAATACGTATACATGTGTATGTATTGTCCATTTTGAAAGTATTTTGATTCACAATTTTCATCCTAATTTGCAATTTCAAGCAATTCTCCTGCTTTCAAGGTTTTTCTCTTTTAATTGTTTGTTTTATTATGATTTTGTGTTTATAATCTTCATTTTGTTCATATTTTGTTTCAATATTGTTAAAGTTTGTGTTTAAGCTGTTTTTGGTATGATTATGTGTTTACATTCTTCATTTTGTTCATATTTTGCCTCAATATTGGTAAATTGTGTGTTTATATTCTTCATTTTGTTCATATTTTGCTTCTATATTGCTAAATTATGTGTTTAAACTGTTTTGATCTGAGTAGAGTGTGTATTTGAGCTGTAATGCGGTGAAGAGTTTTGTGCAGTCTCCGAATTCCAAGTTTAAAACATGAAATTCAGAGACTGCAGAAAACTTTTTCCCTTTTCTACTTCTTCCTTTGTTTGTGTGATCATATTCTACTATTTATGTCATGACTTGTTTTCTGCAGAGGGTTATGGTTGTAGTTAGGTTCGGTTCTCAACATTCTATGCGTTCGTTTGATCTTTTCCCGAGTCTCGATGTGGACGTTGCCACACCCGAGGACACCATAAAGCGAAATCTTTTCGAACTCCTCTATGAGTGATGTTTTGTTTATACGATCTTTATATTCTTGTAACGGTCGATGAATGTTCACGTATTTAACATTGTTGACATTTGTATTGTTAAGTTTTTGAACCTTTTTGTGTTTATATTTGTGTTGTGTTTCATTATGTTAGCATTATTGTCTTTTTATACAGGTTTCGAGCCATGTAGCTTAAGTTTCTTTTGGGTTTTCATGTTTCAAACATGAAATTCCATGTTTAACACATCCATGTTCAAAACATGAAATTTTGTGTCTGCGGAAAAAAAATCAAAAAATTTCCAAAAATTCCAAACAAAATTATAGACGTATATATTAATTTGATTTATCCAAATATATAATTTTTTGATTTTTTTGATTTTTTTAGAATTAGTTATAACGATTTTAAAAAAAAATTCACGGACGCGCGCGTGCTTTTATTAGTTTTTTTTGTTTTTTTCCTAATTTTTTTTCTTTCTTTTAATTACTATTTGTAGGGGTATTTTGGGTTGAGGTGTTTTTTTAATAAAAAGTCTTATTCTAGGTTTTTTTTTTTTATAATAAATTTTTTAATAGACATTAATCTATGATTGGTTCTTAATTTATATATTAAATAGATTATATTTTAAAATAAATAAATCGTAATTGAAACGTGTCAACGATTCAATAAACGATCTACAAAAGTAATTTTTCGATTCACGATACGTTTACGATTCGTGAACTATGACCTTCAATCTCAAGATCTGTCATGGAATAAATAATTTAAGCATTACATTTTGAAAACCAAATGTTACAAAATCATAATCAAATCGTATGTAAACCACTTTTCACAAGATTAAAGAAGAGGAAAGATTGTTTTAACAAGGATCAAGTAGGATCATATATGTAACATTTAAGAATTGCAATTCAGATAAATACAATCTTCAAAGGGACAAAGTTAGATCAGGACAAAATTTACAAATTTTATTGTTTTTAAAAAATGAGATAGATACATTCAGCTTTAGTTTTCCCTTAAACAAATCTTCATTTGTCTTTTGACTTTGTTATGTTGTCCTCCTCGAAAATATGATGAAAATAAGTGGATTTAATAATGTTTAGCAATGAAGGCACTTGAAAATATCCGAAGAAGAAAACAGGCACAAAAGAAACCGCAACAGTCGGATATATAATCCAATCATAATCCTTCGCAAAAAGAAGATGTATCGTTGCACTAAACGCAATCATCATGAAAGTGACCGAGAGTAGTAAAGATATTAAACCAATTATCAATCTATTCGGCAGATCAAACTGAAAACTTTCTACGGAATAACGAGTTGTGAAGATGGACAAAAAAGTCACCACAACTGTGAGTGAAGAAACAAGAGCAAATGCATCTGAGAAGGCAAAGACTTTAAAAGCAAAATCTTTAGAAAAATTTGGAACACCATTGTCATTGTTTCCACCAGGTAATGTAATTGCAGCAGCAAACACTACTGCAGCTATAAGCGATCCTCCTACCATGCATGAATTTGACATACTTGTCATCCACTCGCTTTCGGATTTAAGCATTTCTTTATGCTCTTCATCAAATACTTCCAATGGTACTTTTTTATCTAAATTTTTTTCGGTTTGTAGAGAAGAAGGCAATAATCTCTCTATTGTCTGCAAAGAGTTATACAGTTAGACATAAAATGTTTGGTTTCTGATACAAAAGGATGTGAAAAAGTATGAGTTACCTTATACCATTGAAATTCACGCTGTAATTGTAGCACTTGACCAGAACTAGTACCGAGTCGGTTTCTTTGTGGCTTTTTTGCGACCAAATGTAATATATTATTACGATTATTGTCTAAATATGTTGTTGTATTTCCACTATTGCGAATGAGTGCTTTATATAGGACATTGAATGTCTTTCCATCACGATGTGAAGCTGCGTATCTGAATGCGTTATTACCATCGTCATCTATGTAACTGATTGCATCACGAGATACTTGTAGAATCACTTCGACAATATCAGACACTCCATTTTGTACTGCTGAATTAAACACGCGATTTAAATTATTATTATCATGATCATCATCTTTATTGACTTTCGGACACATTAGTGTCACGAGTTGAAGTGCTTGACTGTGCTTTAGCTTCATCACGCGAATATTCTTGATTCCTGGAACTGTATAAACAGAAAACTCTGTCATTTAACTGAAATTTTATATGAGTACTTAAGCTTAAGAGCTTACCCAACATTTCCAAGATTTTCCGAGTTGGAGATTGCAACTCTGTCAAACCTGCAGATTTTTTCAGAAAGAAGCCTGATCAAGAATTGAGGAACACAATATAACGGACTCACTCACTAAGCAGCCAATAATTACTACTGTGAAATTTTTGAAGCATAAAACATTTGCATTCCTATTATATACGACATGCTAATAGTTAGTGAAAAGTTAAGAAGAATCTTACCTTGTGAGATTTGAGGCCTTGGAGATTGAATTTCAGAATTATTTGAGAAAAACCGAATATTTGCCTTCTGACGTTCATGATTTAAGCTCTCCCAAATGGTCGTAAAACTTATAGAGATTCCTAAAGTTGAAGCAACGACTATATTAATAATTACAGACAATAAATTGACGTAAAATTAGCTGAAAGAAGAAACTCACTAAAATATATAATAGACTGCAACATATTTAATCTCTTGCGACATGGAAAATCATCACAGTCTTCAATCAATTTCTTCCATGTAGCTGTATCATATGCCAACTTGGGATAATGCCAAATTAAAGTGAAAGCGAGATCTAGAGTTGGAAAAAAGATTAGGATTAAGTGAACTGAATTAACTATAAATTTTTATGCATGAAATGCTCTCACCATACATCCTTTTTGTAACTGCATACTCGAAAAGGTCTTTGTTAAGCGTATTTGTTAACTGAGATTCCTCGTCTTGTACATAAGTTGAAGCGAGCTTCAGAAGATAGTAAGCCATCTCCGTTTGCTCACAATATAAAGCTACTTGGACGGGTGTATGTTTTTCGTAATTAAGTGCATCAACCATTGCTGGGTTTTTCGCTATTAGAAGTTTGACTGCTGAATAATTTCCCGTCAATGCAGCCAAATGTATTGCAGAGTCGCTTCTTTCAAAGGCGCTAGTTTCTTCGAAGGAGTACGCTAGTTTCTCAGGAGGTGTCCGTTCTATCAAATTCTCTATAATATGAATTGAGCACCTTTCCTCAATTGCTACAACAAGTGGAATATCTTCACCTGATCCAAGTCGACTAGTGATTGCTTCTGGTTCTCTGTCGAGAATTTCTTTGATACGATCCCAGTCATGTTTCTTAATGGCATTATAAAGAGGCATACTCCAACTTGGTTCTGAGAATACAATACAAAACTAATAAAATGAGTGTAATAACAGAAGAGATACTATCATATGGGTAACTACACGTGTGGTAGTGAGCGTGAGTAGATTTCACGTTCTTCTCACACACAACGTGCGGTTAGTCACACAGAGTTCACCTCTTGAATCTTGCATGTATTTCAAGTTAGTGTGAATTTTAGAGGTTGTGAAGTGGTTACCATCATGCCGAGATGAAGGTCTGGCATTGGCTGTTGATGCGATATCTATGACGATTTGGTTATTATACATTTCTGGTTGTAGCAAAGAAATTCTGCAACACCACTACAACAAATGAGTAATTGAATTTCATATGTAAATATAAAAAGCTTAGTCGTTATTATTAAAAATATTCTTTACTAGCTAGCTACACTTCTGAAGCTTTAAAGGAGAAATTTGGGAGCGATTCTTTGGCTTCGGTGGTTTGGGATGTGCATATTGCACCCAAACAAAGGGTTTGTTGCTTGTTGGTATGTTTGATAAACTGCATACTAATGATATACTTTTAGGTTTGGGTGTAAATGTTCATCTTATATGTGTATTGTGTGGTTTGTGCTATGAAGATAGAGACCATTTTATGTTCTCTTACTCATTTGCCGGAAGAATATTGCAGAGTTGATTATATTTGTGCTGCATGAATTTCTCAATGAAAGATTGAGGGGTAATAATATGTCTTTGTTGGTGTTATGCATAAGATGAGCGTTGCTCTCCTTACTAATCAGACATGGAATCTCCAATCAAATCTTGATTCTCTTGCAGCAAAGGTTAACATCTGGAATAGTCAACGACTTTCAGAGAGTTTAACTGTTGATAAGCTGAGAAATTGTAATGCCAATAAAGTATCTCAGCTCATCAATAATTCTAGGGATGGTTGGAATATTCAGTTAGTCAACAGAATTTTTCCTCGACAGAGTAAACATATAACTTGCGTATTACTCTTTCCCAAACGCAGGTCAAAGATGAATTGATTCCGCCGTTAACATTTTCTGGAGATTATTAATTCTACAAACTTAGGATATTAATTGTTGGTTTTAATGAAATTAACAATCACTTTCAGGTGTCGATTCATGCACCACAAGTTGAAAGTCTAATTTGGAGTTCAAAGTGTCCCAACAAAAATCAGGATTTTTGTGTGAAAATGTTGTTTGAATGCATTGTCAACTAAGAAGAATTTGTTCAAAAGAAAATGTTCTCCAGACCCTCAATGCCAGGTATGTGGTTTTTAGACAGAAGATGTGAAACATTTGTTGTTGAAGTGCCGGCCTTGCTACTTATGTATTAATGAAGTACCTTGGTTATATATATGGTAAATGTTATTTACTGAATCTGCATGGTCGAAAAGATTTGAATAAATTAGGAGGTTCATTCTCAGCTCATATCCAAGGATATAATTGATATATGATCCATTGTTTTTAATTTCAGATCATGGCCAGCATTCTTGTTGAGTACGAAGGTTTTCTTTGTTAATATTTTTTTTAAATTGTAATTTTTTTAGTTTGTAATTCTTTTGTAATATTTTTTTCTAGATAATAAAAACAAATGTATATCGATTTTTTGATTATACTCCGTGTTTTTGGATTTGGGAAGAGTATTTTGTTTACATAGGAGAGCCACTTTGGACTCGGAGTCATTGACTCGGTTCGAACCTGCACCACTAGATTGGTAGACCAAGGCCCTGGCCAGTGAGCTAATCCCATCTGGTTGATTTGGGAAGAGTATTCAGTGTGGGAAGAGTATTCATAAATTTCGGATGCTAACGTCATTAGTGGTTGATGGTCGTGGCAGGAGATAACTCAGTGCCTAGATGGTCCATTTTTTTTATATTTATATAATCTAATGCTATTTGTATTTTTTAATGATATTTTAGTATTTAAATATTTGTATAACCATCTCAAAAAAAAAAAAAAAAAAAATCTAACAACACCCTAGCGTATGAAGTTGTTTAGATTAAGATTGATGGTTGGTTAGACTACTCCGTAGAGGTTCTGAGATCGAATCTAATCAATATGATTTCGAACTTACCATTAACCGCCACCAAATATGTATTTCTTAAAAGAACATCTAAATAATTTTAGATTTTAAAATTATTTTTAATAAATTTTAATTTTATTCTTAAAAAATATTTTTACTCTAAAATAAAATAAGCAATTCTATATATTTTTATTTTAAATTTTCAATTGAAGACCATAAAATTATATATTTCTTAAAGTCAGATTAAGTATAATAAGATTTTAAATACTAAATAATTTTTTTTGTTCAATTTAATATGCTAAATAACTGAATACCCTTAATTTTTATCTTTACTGCGCAAGTAAAATTTAATTTAATGACCTCTGCAATATCTACCACCAAACATGAGTTCTATATGAATAGTTCGATTCTCATATTAATTCCTAGAGGTTACAAAGCACAGTGTAATTATTTGAAGTTCATTCTGTTTATGTTCTTAGTGCATACCTAACTCAATTCCATTTCTGGCACAATTTATTTATAAATCAGTAAAATTGACAACATACTTTCATAAAAATAATTCAGAAAAAAAAGAGGAAGTTATAAGACTTACCCAGAAATGTATAGAAGGGGAAAAAGCTGCAATAAGCTGTGTGGATGTATACGGAGGCTTTTTTTATGTTTTGTTTTGTTTTATCAATAATTTGTGCGAAGTCTTTTTTTTCTCTGACGTGTACGTGTAATATGATAAGAGATGAAATAAAATTCATAGCCGTGGATGTTGACTTGAACACTTGGAAAGACTTGGAAAGTAGCGTCGATCCCAACTCAAAAGAAAAACAAATATCTTTCTCTCTCTAAGGGTATGTTTGGATGGAGGGATTAGAAGGGAAGGGATTGTATTAAAGGATAATGATAATCTCATCCGTTGTTTGTTTTGGAAATAAGTAGAAGGGATAGTTTATTAAAGGATACTTGCAATCCCTTACGAACCCATATATTCAATCCCTCCAATTCGGTGGGATTAGGAAGGAAGGATTCTTTTATTACGTTGTAATGTCTAAATTACCTTTATTATTTCTTTATAAATTTTTTTAATAGGGGTATATGAGTCATTTAGTTATAAAAAGAATCTCTTCCTCCTATTATTCTTCTAATCCAAACACCGGATAAATGTTATCCTTTAATAAAATCTCCCCTTCTCTTTTTATTCTTACAGTACTAATGAAAATTTCTGGACAAATTTTTGGCACTTAAAGCTACCTCCAAAGATTTTAATTTTTCTTTGGAAGGCAGTAAATGATGCTTTACCTACACAACATGGTCTATTTACTAGAAAATGTGCTTTAAATGGCTTATGTAAACACTGTGATGATAATATTGAATCTACTGAACATATCTTCTTTAATTGCCCCAGCTCAAGGGCAACTTGGCTTGCATCTCCTATGTGTTTTCTATCAAATTCTCCTATTACTTCTAGATTTGATGCTTGGCTTGATTACTTTATGAATATTAAAGATTTCAAGGATGAATTTGGTAGAAACCTAGTTGAGTTGGCAGCCTGGATTTCATGGTTTATTTGGAAAAGTAGAAACAGCAAATACTTCGAAAATCATGAAATTTTACCTTTACAAACAATAAAAAAAGCCTACTTAGCCTATGATGAATATAAATGTTATAACAACCTTACTTCTGAGGCTTTTTCTTTTACTGAAATTGATAATATTGCTGACAACAATCAAAATAACAACTCTGGTAACTCTGATACTCAAAGCCTTTATACAAATTATAATACTGATCTTATTATTATACATACTGATGCTTCATTTGACCAAAAAACTAAAAAGGCATCTGCCGCTTGTATTTTCAGTAACTCACAGGGCCGGTTTTTGAATGGATACACATGGACTTTTGCAGCTCATACACCAGAAGAAGCCGAGCTAATGGGAATAAGAAATGCGCTCCTAAAGTCTTCAAGATTTGCGCAACATACTTTCCTATTTAAGAACGATTGTGGAAATGTGATGATGCCTCTTCAATCAGGTCTCAAATACAACAACAAATTTCTCAAACCACTCTTTCAAGACACAACACTTCTTGCAACACATCAACAAATCTCCTTCTCTCATATTAGTAGGAGACTAAACTTGACAGCTGATTGGCTTGCGCGACAAGAGATGCTTAATCTTTTGCCTTGTAATTGGGCTTCCCATCCCCCTTCCCTTTTAGCTTCTTTACTTAGATCGGACTTCAAAATTACTGGTGTAGGCTAATTATCCTCTGAACTTATTGTAATTTATCCATTTTGCTTTAATTTAAATTTCAATTCGACTAAAAAAAAAAAAATCCAAACAAGATCAAATACTCTCCTTTCCATTCCCTTGTTATACTCTCCCTTCCTATCCTTTAATAAATTGTCCCTCCTTAATCGAAACATACCCTAAAAGTAATAAAAATAGAACTGAAAAGTATTCTCTAGATCTAAGCTCAAAATTTAGATTGTTATCTTCTTCAATCGAAGCTACTTATGTTACGAACTTCGGGTGAAATTATTTCTTAATATAGGTTTTTGAAAACAGGCTTTGACTTTGCGTCAATCGAAGCTCGGAGAAGATTATACGTAGTTAATGATGAAGCCGATTTGAGCTTGTATAGTATTTTCCTGTAGATAGCAATTTAAGCTCAAGTTCATACAATTATTCGAATTTACTTAGTGTGGCGTTGAATATTTCTTTAAAAAGTTGGAAGCAAGCATCACAAGGCATAATTCTTTGGGATAAGTAGTGGAGAATTAAATTAAGATAATACACTTTCTGCTTAGTTTAGTAGATTGTGGCGATAATTGTGAAAGTTTTTGGGAATTTTGAGATGAAATGTGGAACTTTGGTTAAATTATTTTGTTTAGATCTAAGTAAGATTAATTTATTAGAAACATATTGAGAAAATAGTGTTATCTTTTTTGAATTGGAGGAAGTATATGTAATTAAGCTACATGCGCAGTGTTTTGGGCTGAAAAAGCTTCTAGCCATTAAATTTTTTTGGGTAATGGTGCTTAAACTCGCTGCTGCTGAAGCAGCTGATATTGCTATTCGATCAATTGGGCGTGGATACGATATGACTTTTGATCTTAAGCTGGAATATTGTAAAGGAGATGTGAATGATCCACGTTTGATTGAGATAGATGAGGAAGAAGGTAGAGAGATAGTTCTACCGGGTGGAATTTCTATCCCCAATGTGGCCAAATCGATCAAATGTGATAAAGGAGAACATATGAGGTTTCACTCTGATGTTTTGTCTTTCCAGCAGGTATGTAACTTTATAGTATTATCTTTGTATGCTATCAATATATACACATGTATTTCTTTACTATGATCTGGACAAGAAAAGAAAGTGACTCAGTAATCAATGTTATATCTCATAATATCGTGTTTATAATTTTCGAAAGTTTGATGTAATTGCCCAGATGTCAGAGCAATTTAATCAGGAACTCTCGCTGACGGGGAAAATTCCTTCGGGGTACTTCAATGCTATGTTTGAATTTTCGGGTTCTTGGCAGAAAGATGCGGCCTACACTAAAACACTTGCTTTTGTTGGAGTATTTGTATCCCTATACACAGTAGCCCTTGAAAAATCTCATATGATGCTTTGTGATCATGTCAAGAAAGACCTTCCATCGCATTGGGACCCCCTTGCATTGGCTAGGTATTTTTTCTTTATTTTAAAGCAAAACGTAGCTAAAAGACCTGTGTATACCCTTATTAGGACATACAAATGACCTTCTAGTAATCTTTGGATTGTTAAATGTTCACCAATTTAAAATTTATAGTTTCACTTATCAGGTTCATCAAAAAATACGGAACTCACATTATAGTAGGTGTGAAAATGGGTGGAAAGGATGTTATTTATGTAAAACAGCAGCATTCTTCATCATTACAGCCTGCTGATGTGCAAAAAAGATTGAAAGTGATGGAAGACAAGAGGATTTCAGGTACAAATGGACAATATGGGACCGACCCTGAACCAATTTACCAGAATGAGAAGGTTCGAGCCAAGGTAATTAACATATATTATTTAAATAGGTGGGCTATAAGTATAAGTCATATCTTAGTACAAAAATCTATCACTTCTACAAATTTCATAGTATATGAATGAACTCAAGATCTATAGAGAACCATAGTCAAATCATAGTAATCATGGGTAATTCTGTTAAAAATATAATAAAGTTGCACCGAGTTATGACTTGGGTAAGTATGTACTGAGTTGAAAACCACACGGTGGATTTTGTGCATTTTCCACACCACATGGGGATATCTGCACTTTTGGCAAACTACAAAGGATACCTAGTAATTTATCTACTTTTTTAAATTTTTTTTCATCCAAAGAAAGGAGGAGGGGTTTGTTTAGTTATTCCCATAATAAGGATTTCCTCACTTTGAATTAAATTTTGAAAAGCTTATATGCATTCTGAACTTGAAATTTTCCATTATCTTATGAGATTGTACAATAAGAAGTAACACAACTATCAATTACATGGAAAGTTGGATCCTAGCCTTATAGTTTTGTGTACTCTTGAAAATTGATACATATCAGCCTAAAAAAGGCATTTTTTCCATGTAATGGCTGTAAAAGAAAATAAAGGTGGAACTATACTTGTTGCCTTAGAATCTTTAGCTCAGAGTAAGGCCTATGTTTTTATTGATCATCTGTTTTCAGTTACAGAGTCGGGAAACGCGAAGGAATTTTGCAGATACGGGCACATCAAGTTCTTATTCAGAAAATGAGGTATATTTTAGCGAGAATTGTTGCTTGTGTCTTTCATAGTTCTGTCTTTCATAGCGAGATTTCACATACAGGATGTTGTTAGCATATACAAGAGGAGAGGTGGAAGTGATAACCGAAAGTTATCCCATGAGGAGTGGTTAAATACAATACAGTTAGAGCCTGATGTGATCTCAATGTCCTTCATCCCTATAAGCTCCCTCTTACACGGTGTTGACGGAAGTGGATTCATATCCCATGCCATCAATATATACTCACGGTGTGAGTACTTATTTTCTTCCCATTCCATGTGATTGTTTTAATACGTCTAATAATTTGGACACTTTTTGGATTCTAATTATCAGATAAACCACCAATTAAAGAGCTTCATAGGTTCTTTGAATTTCAGTTGCCAAGACAGTGGGTACCTCTTGCCAATGACCTTCAAAGTGGACTACAAAGGAGTCAACGGAGAAGTGCATACTTACAATTCCGTTTCATGGGTCCCCTTCTTTATGTGAATACCACCCCGGTAATGATTCTCTTCTTTTAATCGTACTGCCAATTCTTTTAAGTCTAATTAATATTTTTAATTTCAGGTTGATGTGGGTAAAAATCCTGTAACTGGTCTTCGGCTGTATCTTGAAGGTAGATCAGGCAATTGCTTAGCTATACATTTGCAACACTTAACCTATTTTTCAAATCCATTTGAAGTTGAGGATGATCCAAACGGAGACTACCGCCAAGATTTTGATGATAGTAGATATTATGAAAAAGTTCAATGGAAAAACTACTCCCATGTTTGCACTGCTCCAGTTGAATCTGATGAAGATCATTCCATTGTTACTGGAGCACAATTACAAGTTGGGACTTATGGTTATAAAAAAGTTCTCTTTCTACGCCTCCGCTTCTCCACTCTTGTAGGAGCTACTATGGTGAAACAATCTGAATGGGATGAATCTGATGGTTCATCACCAAATATGGGACTATTTTCACAAATATCAACCGATATAGAAGAAAAAACTCTGCCTTCACGACCAGCTGATGTAAATATAAACTCTGCTGTATATCCTACAGGTCCGTCAAAACCTAAGGGACTCATAAAATGCGTAGGCATAATGGAGATGACAAGAGGGCCAGAAGTTAAGCCTGGATATTGGGTTGTTTCAGGTGCAAGACTAATGGTTAAGAATGGTAAGATCTTGTTGAATGTTAAGTATTCTTTATTGACTGTGCATCAACCCGACGAATAAGTTTCTTGAGAAAGTTAAGGGATGTGTTCATGCTCATAAACTCCATAACCAATTTTGAAGATGCCATACATGTCATATTAGGGCGGTTTCAAGGGGGAGCAAGTGAGGGTACAACCCTCACAGATCCGAATTGAAGTCCTGATTCATAATATTCTATAATCTTGTATACATGTATGTACGATTTATGCAATTATTACTCTTAGCTTTAGCTGAGCAATATTTCAGAATTTATCCTTTCATGGAATGGGGAGACAAGATATTATTCTTGGATCTTCAACTTTCTAGATTTATCTAGAATTTGAGGTTCTGGTAGTACCATGTTGAGATTAATAGTGAGGATCGTCTGGTTTAAATAGACGGCAAAGATAGTCATGACTACGAGAGAATGAGGATTATGAGAGGATCCAAATTCATAACCATGCCATTGATATTAAAATTTGGTGTATATATCCATGCCTTTGATTTTTCAGATGTCACTTCATTTATTTTTCACTCTTTGTGTTTTGAAGAAGATCGATTTTGCAACTTGATTGGGTCACAATATTATATTTTCCATTTGTCTATAGTTAAATCTCGATAAATGAATAACCTCGACAAATAAATAATTTTCTCTGACCCCGACTTGGGCTAAGGGGCTAAATGAATAACCTTGCTAAATGCATTAGTGAATAATTTTCTTGAAATCCTTAAAAACCCTGTGTAAATATAAATGAGTAATTATCACAATTTTATTATATATATATTAAAAAGATTTTTTTTTTCAATCAACAATGGTTATACAAGTTATTCTTTTAAAAAAAAAGGAGTCTATAGTTTTTTGATTTTTTTCCACCAAAAACTATTCCATCCTTGATTTTTTCTAACGCAAATAAAACTTCAGGAGTATTCTGCTAGTATTATAGAAAGTAGTCTTGTAAGGTGATTACTACTTGATATGCTTCTTTTGATGATACATTTGGTGTGACGCTACTATCATTTGATTCTGGAACATTCTCATTATTCAGTACAGCCTCAATAATTTCATCGTCGGTAGGCAATTCCATAACGACATCATTCTTGCTAGAATAGTTCAAAAGATGTTCGACGTCCATCTCATTTCTATAGTGTAACTTAGAAATGACATACGTTAATCCTTTGATATTTTCTTCTAATTTATCAACTTCTGCTTAAGAAACATCGAGTTCTTCAGATATTCCATACATACTATCTTATTAGTAGTCTCAACTATAATGTACATACTAAGTACAAAAATATACTTAGTCCACAAACATATATGGCTCATGTATTACTAATATAATCTCTTCAATTTCTAATATACATATATATTAAAAAAAATCTCTTGAAATGAAATTATTACCTAGTAGGTATATTTGTACATTGAAATATGTAAAGTAATTATTCATACGAGATTATAAAAATAGGCAAAATACTATCTAAATGAATAAAAATTCATTTGTCGATAAATGGATAATATATTCATTTATCGATAAATAAATAATCTCACTAAACGAATATTTTTTCCTGGTCCAAGAGTATTCATTTATAAAGGTTTAAATGTACTTCAAAAATATTATTTCTCCAAAGCATTTTGTTTTCCAACTGAAATTTCATTAAAAGGTGAAAACACGAAGTTGCAACAAAGAAAGAAAAACAATAGCCGACATATCGTCAACTAATGCTGCTACACTTATACACTTATACAGAGTATCAAGGAACAAAACACTATTTTGAATTGACTTATCTAGATATATTAATATTACATCTAACATATTTAGCCAAAATATCGACAATTTGATTGTAAGATCGGTTGATATGACTAACTTTCCAAGCGGGAAACTTAGACATCGACCTTTGGATCACACATTGCACATAAAATGAGGCAAATATTTAATTTGCGTAAAACAAATTTATAATAGCTTGAATTACTTTTAGGTTATCTGAGTAAAATGAGTTAGTCCTATGATTTGACTCGACTGCCCACCTAATGGTACCTAAGGCCTTATATCTTGTCTTAGAAATATATTATCCATTCTTCCTTCGTATGAGGCTAGATAATCATGTCTTCTTCATCTAATTGCAGAAGAGGTATATTAAGAATCTGATTACTGACCAGGGCTGGAAAGATTTGTCTGATTAGGTTTCCATTCCATCTTCGGAAATCTTGTTTGAAAAGTTGCGCCACATTGGAGAGGTGGTTTCCATCTGGTTGCTCGGGTTTGAATTCCTTGTGAATCCAGTTGTGCTCCCAAATATTTGTGTAAAATCCATTCCCAATCCGAAAAACTTGGTATCTTCCGATGTGTGATATAAAATTGACACTCGGTAAAGTACTACTCGCAAGTGTATGAGTCGTCTCAAGTAGTAAAAATAAGTATTATTTTATCGTTCTCCAAAAGGATTGGATAGTTAATACGTACTTTAGCTATAAATATGATTATTCGTTGTTAAACAAAAGACAAAAAAGTACCACCTTTTCGCATATCATATGGTATAACATTTTAAAAACTAGTTTTATTCCTCTCAGGCACACTCCCCTAGATTAGGTAGCACCACCACCAATATGCCATTCCCATACCATTACAACTGCCTTTCTCCACCGATTTTCTCCTTTGTTTCCCTCGCTGGGTCGTTATAGTCTTTCACACACCTCCCCCTTTTTTTCCTATTTTCCTCTTTTTCTCTTCTCTATCTTCTTTGTTCCTCTTCTCTAGTATGTTTTTCTCCTTTTTATCTCGTTCTTCTTTGTTTTAAGATGATTTTTTTTAGCAAGATTTAAATGAGAACATTGATGATGAGTTCACCTTATCATTTAATGCCAACTCAGCGTATGCGAAATTTGATGAAGCCAAACTATTTGTGTGAATGTTGGCTTCAAGTTCTATCAACTTTAGCTATTTAGAGAGCATAACGATTAAGCACTGCGGTGTGACTAGTAAACTTACCATTGACAAGAAAGGCCCTAATATTTGCCTTCATAAGTTCGAGAAACAAGATGAATGTGATCATGTTTGGATCAATCGTCTATATCATGATTTTGGCTTTCACATCCTATTGCAAAAATGGTATGAAGATATCCGTAATCCTGAGGTTCTTGAGGAAATTTCCATTTGGGTCAGAATTGATGGCATTTCACCTTTGTTCCTCAAGGAGAATATGTTATGAAAATAGTCTCTAAACTAGGCAAAATTATTCATTTGCCAAACTCAGAAAAATATAAGGAAAATTCTACTGGTCCATATATATTTCCTTCGGTCCTCAACTCCAATACTTACTTGATTGTCGAGTGTCGGGTGCCACCGGGAGGTACACATCTATGTGATTATGACCTTTGTTTGATTCCAGGTCGCTATACTCGTCCGAAGTCAGATTCTGCTAAAAAATCACCAACAAAATCCACCGAAATTCTATTGTTC
Organism: Nemophila menziesii; assembly: GCA_029959085.1. NCBI lineage: Eukaryota > Viridiplantae > Streptophyta > Magnoliopsida > Boraginales > Hydrophyllaceae > Nemophila > Nemophila menziesii. The sequence goes on along the minus strand of JARWIR010000007.1, from coordinate 19,478,015 downwards.
GTGCATCTTTATTGATCAGCCAAAAGTATAATTTTCCGTTGCCGGGACTTGAACCCGGGTCTCTCGGGTGAGAGCCGAGTATCCTAACCACCTAGACTACAACGGAGGATGAATAGATGAACATATGAACAGATGAAACCTTATTATGTATAACACAAATAATTTGGGTACAAAATTAATTTCGAACACTTATAGGAAAAAGAATATCTCGACGAAGTTAGAACGAAGCTTTTATATATAATGATAAATTAATAAAATTACATACACGTGAATTCAAATTGTTCGTTAAATGATAAACAAAATTTTTGGAAAATTCTTCATTACTCCCCCGTCTTAAAAATGATATCCATAACATTTCATACAGAATAAAAAATACAATTATTACATTTACAATTACTAAAATACCTTTCATAAAGTGTCTTGATATTTTAAATATTCATTGACAACATAAATTTATATATTTTAATAAAGATAATAGTAAAAAAATATAAGATAAATTGTTTTGAGATTCCAAGTAAATAATTTTTTTAGGACATTATTTTTGAGATTGAAAATACTATATACAAGGATCCTAATATTTTTAGCAACAAATCATATTACTGATGTAATTTCTTGAATAAAAATAAGTTTAGTTTAAGAAATTATTAATAATCCGTAACTTCTTATTTTTTCTTTTAGTATGTGGGTAGTCTAAGACTCCTTATGCATATTTTCAGGTAGATTAGAAGTAGGTTACCTTTGTTCAGAGAAGAATCCAGACCTTACACCTTTTGCCTTTATACCCGTTAAGAAAGAGTTTCGAACTTGTACCTCTTTAAGTATTGAAGAAATAACAAGACTCTGTCCAGCTACCGAAATGGTTTTGTATCGTCTTATTCAATGTAAATTGTTTCATATGCTGGTTTCTTGTTGTATTACGTTTGTTATTTGGATTATTTCTCATAAATTTATCTTTTTTATTTTTACCTTTAGAAGATTCGGTCTCGAACCCGTATCTCAAGCCCCTTTATTTTATGGGTCATTTAGTTTTTAATGCCAAGTGGCCACCCATGTTTATAATATACATCCAGGTTCCCAACTAGTAGTTGGGAGCCCAATTAATAGGGTAAACCCCCCAAAACCCCCCCTCCAATCACCAATATATAACCCCGCCCAACCCATCCCTTTTCTTCTCTCTCAGCATACCAGACCCCCGTCCCCTTACGGCCCCTTACCTCCGTTCTCTGTAATAGTGACCAATCCACCACCGCTCCCACCCTCTCTGTGAGCACTGCATCACCCATCAACACCTCCCTTACTCTCTCTGTGATAACTGACCAACCCACCACCACCTCCCCTCCCCTATGTGTGATATCTGACCAAACCCCACCACCTCCCCCCCTCTGTGTAATATCTAACAAACCACAAAGAACACCACCAACTCCACCAATATCACCAGCGTCTCCACCAACATCATCACCAGCAAATCCATTAGCCATCATCATCACTCACCTCCCCCACCAATAGCTACTCACCATCCACCCCCTCCATGGAGCAAGAGAGCGCTGCACTGCTTCATCGACCACCATCAACACCTCCGTTCACAGCAGCTCTCCACCAACATCATCCTCAACATCAACTACTCCACCACCTCCCCTTCCCCCTCTGCTCTCGGAATATACATCTCCACCAGCATCACCACCCAAATAAACTACTCTACCATCATCTTCGGTAGCAGCAAAACCCCACCACCACCTCCATTTCCCTCTCGGCTCGCGGAATCGACATCTCCACCAATATCACCACCCAAATCAACTACTCCACCATCATCTTCGGCAGCAGCAAAACCCCACCACCACCTCCCTTTCCCTCTCTGCTCTCGGCATCGTCATCACCATCAACATCACCACCCAAATCAACTACTCCACCATCATCTTCAGCAGCAGCAGAATCCCACCACCACCTCTTCATCCTTCTCTGCTCTCGACATCGACATCTCCACCAACATCACCACCCAAGTCCACTACTCCACCATCATCTTCAGCAGCAACAATTAGAACCCCACCCAAACATTTGAACCCCTGCGCCACCACCATCACCCCATCATTTGAACCACCATCACCCCAACCCCCACACCATCCATCATATCCACCATCATTTTCATCACCGGCAAAAAATACGCCGCCCCATGACACCCTAATCCACCACCATTACCGTCAACAACATCACCCGTAAAAAATGGAGCCACGGGTACAGACGGTTGAGGTAGTTCGAGTCATGGGCCCAGCCTGTCGAAAACAATTAGAATCATGGGCTCAACCCCGTTTAAAGTCGATCTCCATCTCCATCACCATCACCATCACCATCAACATCATCAGACATCTTTGCCACCCTCTCCTTGTCAGTGTGTGTCATCAACATCACCACGAACCGCCATCCTCAACATCACCATTATCACCTCAAGAAAAGCGTGTCTAGTTTAGGGTTTTTTGTTTAATTTTTTAGTGTATGGGGCTAGGCCCAATTTGGATTTAGGCCTGCTGGGGCTAGAAGACCCAATTTGTATGTAGTCTTGCTGGGCCATACCAGTGTTAGTGTTGGATTATTTGTAAGGTTGTGGTTCATTAAAGTTCAGCCCCATGAGGAAATGGACAAGTTGTTAAGCCCTCAAAATAGTCCATTTCATAAAAAATCCAGATAGATCTGTATCCCTATAGGTTTTACATGTACACCTATGACTAATTTTAGTAAGCAACTTAAGAGAAATATGTAAAAAACACCGTGGGTACCCATCGATTAAAATAGACTGGATATGAAATACGGTATGAGTTCGTACCCACCACGAACAGTGGCGGAGCCAAGCACAGGGTAGGGGGGTCCATGGCCCCCCCTGGATTTTTGAAAAAAAAAACTATAACTATCTTAAAAAAAAAAAAAAAATTATTAGTAAATAACCCCTAAATTTCTAAGAAATTTTCATTTGGCCCCCCCTAATTTTTACAAGTTTTTTTTATTAAGCTTTTAATTATTTTATTTAGAAGATTTTTTTATTTTTTATAACAAAATATATGTTATTTTATATTAAAAAAAGAAATTTATAGCATAATTAATTAGAAAAATCAATATCGAGACTTATATTGTAATATTTACACAATATAGGGACCTTTAGAGCAATTTCTCCTAATATAGGGACCTATTTAATGATTTTTGTATGATATTTAGATTTATAGTGCAAATATTGGCGGAAAAAAAAATTTCGGGGGCCCCTTGCCCCCCCTTACGAAAATTCCTGGCTCCGCCCATGACCACGAACAAAGGTAAGGGAGTAAAAAGCCCAACCAGAAAATTAAAAAATAGCTTTAAAAAAGAAATTTTTGTAATTTGAATGTATTCCATAATATAAATGTATTGGATTTGAGGATATAGAAAATAATTTCCTCTTATTTTATTTTGATAATCCATGTAATAAATATCATTTATATTAAAAAAAAAAGCTGTAGAATGACGGACGCATATTTTTATAATTACATTAAAAGATTATTTTGACTCGGAATATTAGTTCACACAAAGTTTGGGTTTTAATTGATTTTTCACACCACCTTGACCCATTCTTTCACACGAAACATCACCCACCATGTTGAGAAGCATGATTTCATTATTATCCTTAACTGTATCTGAAATGTCATATTAGCAATTACTACTAACTCTTCTCATGCTTTTCCTCTTCTACCTCTTCAATATCCCATATAAATATTCTGAAATTTATCCTACAATCAGCTGAAAAACGATCTGGGGTTTGTGTCTCTCAACGAAACAAGTAAGAATCGCTCTACTATTTATTAAATTTCAGTTCTTACTGTTTAATCTGATAATGGATTTAAATGTGATATATTAGGTGATTTATTGTTCGATTTTTCTTTCGATTTTTCTTTCGATTTTCCAGGGTTTTTGGTCTTATTAGATTTTATAAAAACGTTTCAGTATAAAAGTAATAACACCGTGCAATTTGACAATTTCTTATGAATAATTATGTATTTTTTCTTCTAATTTTGATTTCTCAGGGTTTTGGGTCTGATTAAAATGCAGAAATATTTCAATTTTTTTGGGTAAATGAGTGAAGTGATATTACGGCGTATTTCGAAACAAATCTAGTTTAAGTAATTGATTTTTTAGAGGTTCCTGCTGATTATTCTAAAGTAATTTTGTATTTGTTCTTTTATAGTAACAAATATATTGTTATATACGTGTTTATCATTTGAATTGACTTGGTAGGGATGAAGAGAACATCATATTACGGTGATGGGCTTCAACTTGAAGAACAATGGCCCATTAAGAAAACATTAACATTATCAGACGTAGATATCACACATCCATTTCTAACATTATCTCGTCAACAAGTTGAAAATCATATAGTCGTACACATGACTCAACAACAACAAGACTGTTTAAGATCTGAAGGACAAGTAGATTTCAACGCTGAAGATGATGATACAGGAGATATGTATATCATGAAGCTAAAATGGAGAGGAAGTTACTACAATCTTATTGGTAAATGGGGTAAAGTTGTACGAGGAAAATCACTTGAAGTAGGACAAGAAATTAAAATCGGATGGATTGATGGTTGTTTACATTTCTCAGTTCCTCAACACCAAATCGTGGAGGTGCCGCCTATGAGAATGGTGGCTGCACCTTTAGTTCATGATCATTGGCCGATTCGTAAGGTTTTAACTTCATCAGATGTTGATCCTAACCATCCGTTTTTACCTTTACCTAGACGCTCAGTTGAAGATCATATACTCGTACATTGGACCCCACAACAAAGGGAACAGCTTAGAAAAGAAGAACAAGTGAATATGAACGCACGAGATTATGACACGGGTCATATTTACTTGATGAAGTTAAAATGGAGAGGGAATTATTACAACCTTATCGGGAAATGGGGAATGATTGTACGACAAAAGGGTCTCGGAGCTGGTAAAGAAATTAAAATCCGTTGGGCAAACGAGTGTTTATACTTCTCGGTCCCACAAGATCGATATGTAGCTATTACATCAAGTGAAGGTGAAGATAATTGGCCGATTAAAAAAGCACTTACTTTATCTGACGTGGATATTAATCATCCTTTTCTTACATTACCTGGGAAAGCTGTGGAAGATCATATTCTGTTTTTCTGGACCCCACAAGCGAGAGAACAGTTAAGAAATGAACATCAGATTAATGTGAATGCACGAGATGATGATACTGGGGATTTGTATGTGATGAAGCTGAGGTGGCGTGGGAGCTATTATAATTTGATTGGGAAATGGGGAAAGATTATTAGAGGGAAAATGCTTCATGTTGGAACAGAGATAAGGCTTCGTTGGGATAATGGGTGTTTGTTCTTTTCGGTTCCTTTATGATCGTAATACATGATGTGTGTATATAGTTAGGTTCTATTTTATTATGCCAGAATAGCTTATAATAGAGCCTGATAATATTTTCGTTATTGAAGCAGCAAAATTGACAAGGTGATACTATCAAACAATTATTATTATCATTTCATATTTATGAGCATTTGATATTTTTAAAGCTGCTTTTGGTTTTCCTTTCATTGTGCTAGGATTTCAAATTTTACCTTATGCCTTTGATTGAGTTTGTTGTTTTTATTGAATATTGAATATGCAGGGACCTATAGTTGTATAGTTCAATTAACACCATAACAAATTTTGGGAATTTTGTAATTTTATATATGTATGGATATTTATACTTTAACTATAGTTTATTTGTAAGCTTGGAACCTCTTTGGTTGTTGGTATTTAGCAGCTTAAGAAAACAAATATTCATGGTCCATGAACCAAATAAAGTTTTAAAGTAAAAGAAAGTAAAAGTTTCTTAAATGATATAACTGATATATAATAGTTGATTATTACAGAATATTTCATCAAAATGATAGGTTAATTTTTTGGACTGTATTTTTAACAGCATAATTTTTCTTATCTGTTGCAGGCTATATTAACTTTGGAGTTCTGTGCAATAATTTCTCACCAAGAAGGCAAATCCATATTTCTTGTTATTTTTTAATTTTGTCACTAGAATGGTTTCTTAGTATAGTCAGTTGAAGAGTAGATAAGATTTCAAGGAAGTTAACTTTCTAGGCTTTTTGCAGCCATTTTAGATTCTACAGGCGTATGAAGTTTCCCAGAAAAAAATTGACTCATGCTCAATTGAATCACTAAATAATCTTCTTCTATCTTCAGAAGCTGCAAAAGTGACTAAATGAAACCCCAAGGCAGCTCTAATTGAAAAAAATTACTAGACACTCAGGCTTTTTGCTATAATTCTGCACTTTTTACCTCTTGCTTTTGCTTTGAGGTGCGCTTATATGTGGTAGTTTTTGCTTTTGCTTGAGTACTAACAGTGTGCAAAGTCTTGGAACTATCCTTGTATCTTTACTTTCTTGATCTATATATGGATTCTTTAAGTTCTCTGATTTGTTGATCTGTTTTTGTTTCTCTTGGAAATCTGTTTATGGATACTACTTTGTTGATGGTATTCTCCAAGAGAGTAACATTTGAACTACTTGACTTTATGGAAATTTGCTAATTCTAACATTTTACGAGGCTTGTATAATAAGCTTCTAACATTCCAAGAAGCGCAAATCATTTATCGGAAGTGCCTTTATCCCCTACTTTTTTATCCACAATAAAACTTACAATAACCATCTCAATAGCTTGCTTCTTCTCATCAAGCACCCCAAACTTGTTCTTCCTTTCTGAGTGATCACTTGCCATACATTCTCTATTATGCTGGTTTTTGCAGGCATTACTTGGTGTTTGGGAAGCAACCAAATTTCTTGCAACCATTTCATCAAACAGCCTTTTTGCATCAATCATCATCACATTTTGCATGCATTTGCAACACTCGGTTTCACATATAATAACCGATTCTAGCCCAAAATCAATCATATATCTAAACACCTTCCATAAACTTTAACCCAATAGAAGCACTAACCAACGTATTATAAGTACAAGTACAAAAACATAGATATTGATCAAATGAGCTTTATGACACTTGAATTTATATATTTGCAAACAAAATTATCATATATGCAACTTAGTATTTCATTAAAAAAAAAACTTTTTATTTGGAAACATAGCATTTTATTAAAGAAAATAAACATTACAACATACGATTTCATATCTAAAAACAAACAATTGTTGACATCATCATTGTTCTCGTTGTCTTCATCGTCATTAGAGCTGAGTTTGGCGAGAATGGAGATGATAAGATTAATCGACCCTGCCAAATGTTGAGGTCCTTCCAATTTATTTGGAGGATAAGTACGAAAAATTACACCACAACCACATTTAGTTGAACACGCCAAGCATTTAATGTTGTGATTATAATATTAATGGCATGAGTAAATTTGAAACCAAATTCCAAAACGGGGCGAACCAGAATTAAACCGAATTTTGAACCGGGCCCCAAAGATCACACCGCTTCGGAAAACCAATAACTTTTATTGGCCCAAGGCGACATTCGACCTATAAAATCCAATAAATAGATAAATTAATAATATACCTTTCAAGTTCAAGTAAATAGGTCATTGGATGATAACATAACAAAGACAAGTTTTTTGACCAATTTGTATAGTAATCTCTTTCCTAATATTATGCAGAGTATCACAATCAATTTTCATGTCAACTTGTTAGTTTACTTCTTTATATATGATAATTGAATTTACCCATAATATATATATATATATATATATATATATATATATATATATATATATATATATATATATATATATATATGCAGTACACAGAACTAATCATATTTATCTTGAAAGATGATGGATGCATTTGTTAAGTTGTTAAAAGATTCAATTTGATAGGTGAGTGATAAATTTATCAAATCTGTCAAATGTTGAGGACCTTTCAAGTTATTTTGAAATATGAATACACATAATTTATTACATAACTACTTTATAGTTGAAAACATGAAAAGTCTTTAATTTTGGGATAAGGCTATTAATGGCCTGACTTGTTAGTCAACTTTCCTATCTTTTTGACTAAACTAATTTTTAATATGGGTACTTGAATCGAATTCCTAACCAAGCGAGAAAGATCAAAAGATCAGACCGGTTTAGAGCACAAATTGATAATTTTTTTGGATTGATGTGTTATTTTTTAAAAGAAGGGACCAATAATACACCATAGTACATTTTCATCATTGTATATCTTAGCTTAAAAGAGAGAAAAAAAAGTAAGACTTGCATAAATGATGATATTACATTTAATAATTTTCTCGATTTCGAACAAACAAGTAATCAATCAACTCGATACATAACTATTTGACCAGTATATCTTTATTACAATTGTTATACCTAAATTACTCTCTTTTCATAGCATTTATACTTCAAGTACTACAAAATAACATAACTACTCAGGTCCAATTGAAGGATTTTTTTCCTTCACAATTTCAGTTAATGACCCAATTTATTTAATTTAATCTAGGTTAAAGCAAAGTAACAAAAATATAACAAATTGCAAACACTATGAACATTTTGGAATAAGAATTACATAATAAATTAAAAGTAACAAAAATCAAATAAACACTAAATACACAGCAACAACAAATCAGTGAATTGCAAAAAAACATTTTCGGCTAATAAGACTATCTTTTGGTCAGAAAAATTAAAAAACTAACAACTCATGTAAGAATATTTATATTCTTATGTGACATATGTGTCTAACGATTTGATAATAAAGTTCAAGTTTATATTATATGTTGAAGATTATAATATAAAAGATGATACCATGATGGATTGGTTTCAACTAAAGCATTATAATTTGGGTGTATTAATAACCCTCTTTTCTAATCATCAGCATTATCATTACATGATAACATATCATTTACATTTCATAAAAAAACAAAATAAGAAAAGAGACGGTTATAGTGATTGGATACAAAAAATCATTTAATCACAGGAAGGAGATTTTGATCCTTTATCCATCAAAAGGATTATTCAAAGAAAGAGGTCAAAGAGAAGAGAAAATTAAATGATCAATTAATTTATACTAATAGTCATTATCAATGGATCAAGGTTAGTATCTTCCATTGTTAATTATTGAAGTAATTACGGTTAAATTAAACAATGATCTAGATATAAAAGTTAAATTTAACAATTGGTATAAGAGCCAATCTAGATTTATTTAATTTATAGATTATATCAATACTTTTAGAAATTATGATTTTGTTTATATCTGTGATGAACTTTAAGTATGTGAGATAGAATTGTGTAATTTTTGTTTAAATATTATTAATTATGTCTATAGTTACCTTCCACTGTTATTATGTTTTGTGTATTGTGTTTATAAAATTCTAACACAATATAAAATCATTTTTTACCCATAAAAAATTTAATGTTTTGTTTGTAATTAACATGTTAGTCACTAAAGTGACCTTGTTATATTGCTATTAAATTATGATCGATTATAAATAAATGATGCATAAATGATATAATTTGTTTTATTGATTAATTTTTTTATTAATTATATTTTGAGAGATCACCCAAAGGTAGATCTTTGAATATAATTAGAAATATAAATAGTATTTGTTTTTCTTACTAGTCAATGACATGTATTGCCAAAAGGTTGCATGATTAATTGATTTATGGTTGATTTGATTAATTGTTAAAGTAATTTATTTTGCATCACTGAAAGTGTATATGTTTAAGTACTGCTCAAAAGTTGCTTAAATATATGCTATAAAGTTTCAATAGAAAATATATATTATGAATCTGTATTAATTTTGTTTTAGCACTAATAGATAAGCATGTATAAATGTTGCAGCGTTGTAAAATGTTTTTACATCTGCTAACTCTGTCATGAAATTCAATGGGCTAAATTATGGTGAATGGTCTGATCAAATCAAGTTTACTCTTGGTGTAATGTCATTGGACTTTGCAATCCTCTCTGATGAAGAACCACCAGCCATTACAGATGATAATTCTGATGCTGACAAATCTCGCCGTGAGATTTGGGAACGATCAAACAGGCTGAGCTTGAATCTCATGAGGATGTCGATGGCTGAAAGTATAAAACCATCAATGCCCAAGACAGAAAATGCAAGGAAATTCATTAAAGCAATTAAAGAGTGTTCACAATCGGATTTGGCTGATAAGTCTATTGTAGGAAGCCTTATGAGTGAGCTTACTACAAAGAAATATGACTGGTCTCAGTCAATCCATGATCATGTGACACACATGTCAAACTTGGCATCAAAGTTAACGACCTTGGGAATGGAAGTTCACGAGCAATTCTTGGTCCAATTCATTATGAACTCTCCACCTCATCAGTTTAGCCAGTTCCAGGTGAACTACAATACCATTAAAGATAAATGGAACTTTACAGAATTGAAGGCTATGCTGATTCAAGAAGAGGGGAGATTAAAGAAGTTCAGTGACCAAGTTGTTAATCTCGTAGGTCTTGAAAGAGCCAGCAGTAGTAAAGCAACACCAAGTAAAAATGGCAAAAAGAAGGATAAGACGTTTCTGAAAAGGCCTGAAAGTCAAATCAGTAAAGAAATTAAATGTTTCTTTTGCAAGAAAATGGGACACTTCAAGAAAGTCTGTTTGAAAAGAAAGGCATGGTTTGATAAGAAAGGTAAACATTACAACTTTGTTTGCTCTGAATTGAATCTTATAGAAGTGCCTAATAATACTTGGTGGTTAGATTCTGGTGCTACTACTCATGTGTCTCATATTGAACAGGGATTCAGTTTGATCCAGCCCATAAGAGGAGCTGAACAATACTTGTTCATGGGAAACCGGATGAAGGCACGAATTGAAGGAATTGGGACTTATAGATTGATCTTGCAGACCGGCTGTCATGTAGATCTTGAAGGGTGTCTTTATGTACCTGAATGTGCAAGAAATCTTGTTTCTGTTAATAAATTAGATAATTTAGGTTTTAATTTTAATATTGGACATGGTGTATTTTCATTGTACCTAAATAATAAATTTTATGGTAATGGTACTTTGTTTGATTCACTTTATAGGTTTAATCTTGATGCAAAGTTTTCTGAATCCTTATTTAATATTGAAATTCGAGGCACTAAACGTAGTGCATCTAATGAAAAATCTGCCTTCTTGTGGCATCAAAGACTAGGTCACATTTCCAAGGAAAGAATTATGAGGTTGGTAAAGAATGAAATTTTACCTCAGTTGGACTTTAGTGATCTAGATGTGTGTATAGAATGTATTAAAGGAAAACAGACTAAACATATTATAAAGAAACCAGCCACAAGAAGCACTCAGCTTCTTGAATTAATTCACACTGATATTTGTGGCCCTTTTGATGCTCCTTCATAGAACAGAGAGAGATATTTTATCACCTTTATTGATGATTAATCACGTTATGGTTACACTTATCTTTTGCATGAAAAGTCTGAGTCAGTGAATGTCCTTGAGGTGTTCATTGATGAAGTGGAAAGTCAATTAGATAGAAAAGTAAAAATGGTGAGATCTGATAGAGGTGGTGAATTTTATGGAAAGTTTAATGAAAGTGGACAATGTCCATGTCCATTTGCAAAGTTACTTCAAAGTAAAGGTATTTGTGCACAGTACACAATGCCTGGAATTCCTCAACAGAATGGTGTAGCTGAAAGGCGAAATCGTACTCTAACGGAAATTGTTAGGAGCATGTTAAGTAAAAGTTCTTTACCTATTTCCTTATGGACATATGCATTAAAGACTGCAACGTATGTGATTAACAGGGTTCCTAGTAAAGCAATTCCTAAGACCCCATTTGAATTGTGGGTGGGAAGGAAACCTAGTTTGAGACATCTACGTGTCTGGGGCTGTCCAGCAGAGGCAAGGCTATATAACCCACATGAAAAGAAACTTGATTCTAGGACAAATTGTTTTTTTATTGGCTATCCTGAAATATCAAAGGGGTATGTATTTTATTGTCCTAAACACAGTATGAGAATAGTTGAAACGGGTAATGCTAGGTTCATTGAGAATGATGAAACTAGTGGGAGTGGTGAACTACGAAATGTGGATTTTACAGAAGTCCAAGATAAGGTTGATTCACCTACTGTTGTACCTAAGGTTGTTGTTCCCATCGTTGTATCACTTTCAAATGATACAATAGAACAACATGATGTTGTGCAAACACCACTGGCAGAAATTACAGCCGATGAATCTGTCACAAATCAAGAAGATAATAGTGTACCACAAGAAATATTAAGGAGATCTGCAAGAGAAAGAAGATCTTCCATTTCAAATGATTATATGGTATATGCTATCGAAAATGAATGTGACTTAAGCAGTGACGAAGACCCGAACACTTTCCGAAAAGCCATGGAAAGTAACAATTCAGAAAAGTGGTTGATCGCTGCAAAAGAAGAAATAAAACCCATGGATGACAATAGAGTTTGGGACTTAGTAGAGTTGCCTAACGGTTTCAAAAATGTTGGATCAAAATGGGTTTTTAAGACCAAATGCGACTCGAAAGGTAATATTGAAAGGTACAAGGCTCGCCTTGTTGCTAAAGGATTCACCCAAAAGGATGGAATTGACTATAAAGAGACTTTCTCTCCAGTTTCAAAGAAAGACTCTCTAAGAATTGTTTTGGCTTTGGTAGATCATTATGATCTCGAGCTTCACCAAATGGATGTGAAAACCGCCTTTCTTAATGGAGAGCTTGAGGAAGAAGTATATATGGACCAACCTGAAGGTTTCTTGGCCACAGGAAAAGAACACTTGGTGTGTAAGCTGAGAAAATCAATATATGGGCTGAAACAAGCTTCCAGACAGTGGTATTTAAAGTTTAATGATGTTATCACATTATATGGTTTCGTAGAGATCGTTGTTAATCGATGTATCTACATTAAGGTCCGTGGTAGCAAGTTTATAATTTTAGACCTATATGTTGATGATATTTTGCTTGCTGCAAATGACATGGGCATGTTACATAATGTAAAGAAGTATCTCTCTAATAACTTTGAAATGAAAGATATGGGTGAGGCATCATATGTGATTGGATTAGAAATATTTCGAGATAGATCACAAGGATTGTTAAGTTTGTCTCAGAAGGGCTATATCAATAAAATATTAAAGAGATATCAAATGGAACAATGCTCTGCAGGGATAACTTCAATTCAGAAAGGGGACAAGTTCAGTAAATTGCAAAGTCCTAAAAATGAATTGGAGCGTAAAGAAATGGAACGAATTCCATATGCATCAGTGGTTGGGAGTTTGAACTATGTTCAGACATGTACTCGACCAGATATCACCTTTGCTGTAGATATGTTGGGTCGATATCAAAGTGATCCTGGAATGGAACACTGGAAAGCTGCAAAGAAGGTTCTCAGGTACTTGCAAGGCACCAAAGACCACATGCTTACATACAAGAGATCTGATCACCTCGAGGTCATTGGATATTCAGATTCAGACTATGCTGGATGCGTTGATACTAGAAAATCGACATTTGGCTATGTGTTCCTTTTAGCAATGGGAGCAGTATCATGGAAGAGTGGAAAGCAGTATGTCATTGTTACTTCTACTATGGAGGCCGAATTTGTGGCATGCTTTGAAGCCACTGTTCATGGATTATGGCTGCGAAACTTCATCTCAGGGTTTGGGATTGTCGACTCCATAGAAAAGCCGCTGAGAATTTATTGTGATAATTCCGCATCTGTCTTCTTTTCAAAGAATGACAAGTACTCGAAAGGAGCTAAACACATGGAGTTAAAGTATCTTTCTGTCAAAGAAGAAGTGCAGAAACGTAGAGTGTTTTTTGAGCACATAAGAACGGACATGATGGTTGCAGATCCGTTAACTAAAGGATTACCACCCAAGGCGTTCATTGGCCATGTGGAACGTATGGGTGTTATAGATAAGTCTTTGCTATTCTGATTTAGTTATGCTCGTTATGTCTAGCACTATGAATTCAATTATAGTTCTGTTTCTGCTATATTTATCAAATATGTTATTATTAGATTATATGTATACATTTATGGTTCAAGTATAACATATAGTAGTTTTGAGAATTAATTTCCTCAATATTAGGATCCTTTACAGTTGAGATTGATTCGTGATATGTGGAAGGGACCACATCGATTAAATGGTGTGTAATCGCCACGATCCAATTAGTTTCAACTTTATTATGTTTTTGTTTATAAACTTGATGTAAGAGTGCACATTATGATAATTAAATCATTAAGTCGACACAAAAGTCAAGTGGGAGAATGTAAGAATATTTATATTCTTATGTGACATATGTGTCTAATGATTTAATAATAAAGTTCAAGTTTATATTATATGTTGAAGATTATAATAAAAAATATGATACCATGATGGATTGGTTTCAACTAGAGCATTATAATTTGGGTGTATTAATAAACCTCTTCTCTTACCTCATTAAAATAATAATATTCCTCCTTATATAACCGTTATTAAAGTATATTTAAATGATTAACCGTCACATTTCTTTGCTATATAATCATCAGCATTATCATTACATGATATCACTAAAGCTTTTTTTTGACTAACAGAACTGCTTCCATGTGTAACTATCGAAGAACATTACCAAGAAACAGGAACAATGTTGGAGCTAGCCCAGACCAAGCAATTGAGATTCCGGATTCGCGATCCAAAAAGACTGAACAAATCCCAATTGCTCCGAAAAGGAAGGAAAATCCAAGTAAGGCTAATCCGAAAAAGAGTAGGTTAATTGATAAAAGTGATGAAGAAAGTGAAGAAGAATTTGAGGAAGAGATTGAGGAAGAAACAGAACAAGAAGTTCCCGAAGAACCCGTGCAACAACAGAAACCTCCGCGTAGGAAAACATGGGCTCAAAAGCTAAAGAGAGTCTTCATTCCGTGGGATACTCAGGTTCGTGATAGAATTCAATTTTTGACGTTTGGTGAGGAGATGAATCTTCCTAAGGGTATTCTGACTAGTGCTTATAAATATTATGGTATTACTTGTGACAAATTGGGTTAGAAAGAATTGAGAGAAAGGAAGCTTGAGTATATTGCTACCTTGGTGCGAGATTTTTATGAAGGAATCGCCTTCTCCAAAGATGCAGTTGTGATTCGCAAAAAGGTAGTTCCTTTCTCCGTTGAGCTTATTCGAAAATCGTTAAAATTACCCGAATTTTCTGGACTACGCCCTTTCCAAGAATCTCTTAAAGAACCTTCTTTTGATTATGAATCCCTTTGGGGAAAAGTGCTTGTTGATGGGGCCCGCCCAATTCCCGAAAGAGAGAGATATCCTGGACAGATGTATAGTAGTAATTTGTTACCATGTGCTAAGGTATGGTCCCGTTTCATAATCCCTACCTTCTTCGGAATTAAACACATATCGGACGTGAAGAAGGAGCATCTTTTGTTTATCAAGTGTTTTCTTGAGGAGAAACCTATGGATGTTGCTCGTGTGATATATGATACCATCATGGAATTTGCCAGAATTCCAACATCGCAACAAAATCTCAAATTTCCTTATACCATCACTAATTTGTGCTTAGACGCAAAAGTTCTGCGTAAAGACGCAGAGACTGACCGTGTTGTAGTTGGTGAGAACATGGGTATAGCTTTGGTCCAGAATATTCATGATGAAGTGTTAAGAGCAGTAAGAACTCCTAGAGCTCCTCCAAAGAAGAAGATGCATATCGCTAGCGAGTTGGAAGCGAAAGTGAAGGTGTTAGAAGAGAATCAAGTGAAGATGATTGCATCTTTGGGAAACGTTACAAAAGAGTTAGAACTTCTCTGAGACATGTTAATGGGGGTGAGCACAATTCAACACGCCACCTATGGTCTACTTACGAAGGAGAAAGTTCATGGACGCAACACCGATGACCAGCCACGCGCTGGTTAAGATACGTTTTCTATCCCTTCCGCGTTTTAGTTTAGTTTAGTTTATTTTATTGCGTTGAGTCTTTTCGAGTCGTGGGGACACGACTCATTTTTGAGTTTGGGGTGGGGTTCGTTGCCTCATCCCAGTTTTTATGTGTTATATGTTTTATTTGCTTTCAATAAAATAATTTTCGGAGTTGCGTTTGACTATAGAAGATTTTAAATGTCCCTTTAAGCATACTTTTGATGAATTAATGATAGTAAATAGTGGACTTTAGGGAATAATATAAAACACACTTAGAATTGCATGCGAACATAGGTAGTTGATAGGAAAAATTAATTAACAATGCAAATGAAGTAAGCTTGTACTTAAGGAATATGTTTGGTGTGTAGAACGTGAAATCCTAATTAGTAGAGAACCCACCTAGATATGAACTAAAGACGAACTATGTACTTAGGAAAATGATAGGGGCAGTTCTTTGTTAGCCATTTGAAACCTTTTAGCTTGCTATCCCTTATATTAATTTTATCCTTCTTAGCCCAATTTTGAGCCTTAAGCCTTTTCTTTTGTAGCCACGATATAAGCCCATTATCCTTTAGATTACTAGGCATGACCAAATGACCCGCACTTGAATCACAACCCTGAGACATGTCTCGAGCTTGAGTTTGGGGTGGAGGGTCCACAATTGGGAATTTACATTGGGAAGGGATTATATGTGTTTGTATTGAGGCACAAAAATAAAAGATGATATTATTATTTGTAACCCTTTGCCAGGATTCGAAAAAAAAAGAAAAGAAAAAGAATTTTTTTTAAGAGACATGACCTTTCAACCAAAATAAGGGTCATGGGCATATTATAAAAAAAAAAGAGAAAAAGAAGAAAAGAAATGAAAAAAAAATAAGGAATAAAATAAACCGAAAAAGTGGAATATTTTTGGAAATCATCTTAGTTTTATTTGGGTTGACATAGGGACGCAACATTAGTGCGTCAAATGGGTGAGTGAGAACATTTTTGAGCGTAAACTCAAGCTCGAGGACATTGTTGATGGTAAGTGAGGAGAGATCCAAAAGCTCACTTCAAATTTACCAAATATATATCCACACCGTCCTTAAGCCATTATTAAAACCGTAAAGACCTCGTGATTCCTAAGTGCATAGTGAATTTATGATTCTGTTGATAGGGAATATGCTAGGTGGAGCGTTCAAAGCGAGTTAGGATTAATGACCACCCTATAACCATCATACAGAGATGAGTACAAGTGTAACCTTCAAGCATTGCAAATTTAATTTTATGATTGAGATCATTTATGTTCAATTTTGCATGATAGGTGTATATATATATATATATTAGTTCCTAAAGTTTTGCTATACGAGATTTATCTTAAGATTTGCTTTAGGTGTATTTGCTAGCTTCTATTTGTTCTTACGTTTACTTCTACCCCTTGTTTTGTTTTGTTTTGCTTTGTCGGGACGACAAAGGTTTGAGTTGGGGGTCTTGATGTCTCCCTAATTGTTCTTATTTTCGAACCTTGGGAGACATCATCTTTGGTGTTTATTTGATTAATTTGATAGACTTTTGAGTTAAAAATGCAATAATCCGGAATTCCTATTTTATTTCTAGTATTTTTAATTTATTAAAATTTTGCGCGTAATCTTGTGTATTTGAGTGGAAAGTTTGTAGGTTTTGAATATTAGCTAGGAATGGAATCCGAGAAGAAAGTCAAAGATCGTGATATGGAGTCAAGACTTGAAGATAAATCCCGAAAGAAATTTTAGAGCTGCAAATCTGTTTTCCAGGCCAAAGATTGATGATTTCGAGGCGCTTAAGAGATGATTTAGCCGCTGACCGTTGAAGAGATTAGATTCCTTATCGAGTTACGGAACTTTAGCAAGTGATTTCAGGTCAATCGGAGTTATAACGAAGCGGGAAAAGCCGTTTTAGTGAAGGTGTTGCAGCAGTTACGGGATTTTGGGCTTAGAAAATGGGCTTGGACACTTAATTAGTGATTTATTCTTAAGTCCAAGCCCTAATCCGTTTTTCCACTTATAAAAGGAGCCTTTGACTTCTATTTTCACAACAAGTCACTTTTTACAAGATTAAACATCAGAGAGAAGCAACAGAAGGAAGAAAGAAGAAGCTGCAAGAGCTGGAGAGGGTCTATATCTCCGTTCTCAGTCATTCCAATTCCAGAAATTAGGTTTCTTTTATCTTTAATTTTGTAAGACAATATGAATTTCATTTCAATTAATTTAGTTTTCTTTTTAATTAGTATGAGCTAAACACATTTTAGTGCTTGAGAATGCTTTATGGGTGAATCCCAATCTTATTGAATTTCATATGTTGAATTTGGGTTTCTGTTAAATTAAATTAGATTGGGGCTTTTACTCTTTTCGATAAATTAAGATTATTTACTATTTTTAGAGTCATGAACTAAGAACAGGTGTTAGTATCTAGGCTATTCCAATTAGTGGCGATTGGATCATCCTGACGGAGGGTTTAGGTACGGAAATATTAATTCAATTTAAAATAGAAGCTATTGATTCTGACGAACTTAGCTAATTTTAGGGCCAATGTGGTAATTAACTTAAACATTTAAAAGTGGATCATATTTACCCTGACGGGACTAGTGACACTCTAGGATAGCCTTATAGTCCACCCTGACGGGGGTATAAGGAATTTAGAATCCCGACCATTGTAATTGACCAATTTAACCCTTAAACAGCATAGGTTATGAAAAAGGATTA
Organism: Nemophila menziesii; assembly: GCA_029959085.1. Taxonomy (NCBI): domain Eukaryota; kingdom Viridiplantae; phylum Streptophyta; class Magnoliopsida; order Boraginales; family Hydrophyllaceae; genus Nemophila; species Nemophila menziesii. The sequence goes on along the minus strand of JARWIR010000007.1, from coordinate 19,459,445 downwards.
GGAGGATCATTTTCGTTCTCAAGTGCTATCTTCTCATACTTGCGTTTTACATTTATTTACTTGCGTCTTAGTATTTATTTGCATTTCCATTTAGTATTTCATTACGTAGAAATAATAAAAACAAACAATCAATCATTTAAAACTTTTACTTGCTTTCATAAGTGCAATCATTCATTAATCGATAAGCATTGTAGTTGACCAAACCGTCCCTGCGAACGATCCTAGAATCACTTATTACTACTTGGGACAACCGTACACTTGCGGTTGTGGTTCGATTACTTTTGCATTTATTTTAGAACACATAAAAAACCACCAATAACTTTGTTTCTTGCTTGTCTTCTCTTAATTATATTGTAGTAGTAAGCTGGACTATAATCACTCTTGTCAGCCCATGTATCTCTATCTTTCTGTTTTAACACTTCATTCTCCTTTAATAAAGAATCTTCAAGATTTTTAAACAACTTTCTCCTTAGACATGATCATATTATTTCCATTGCCATTCATAGTCAGATTTTGTAATTTATCTAATTTTGCCCTCAAATTAGTAATGTATTGAGGACTTTTTTTATAGAACTTGATATTGAAAGACTTGAGAGCTTTCATAACTTCTCTTTGTTTGACATAAATAATATACATATATGAACCTTGCACCTCAATCTACCAATATTTTTTTGTGACATCTTGAAAATTAACATGATTAGCTCAAGCATTAAAAAATTTACAAGAGCTTGGACCTCTAATATATGGATTTCCAATTGTGACATGAAGTGCATATTTATTTGAGGTTGAAGGAGCTAAACATAATACATTAGAGTGTATTTCATCAAACCACCTTGAATTTATCAATAGCATGTCAATCGTACTAGCTCTAGGTTTAGAAATACTTCTATATATTACTCCAAGTATAAAAGTTTCCACAAGTTTGATGTTCATATAATTCAATCTCTTCAACACAATCAATAAACTGTTGTGCAAACTCATTCAACTCCTCACAATGAAGCTTATCTTCAATTCTCATAATTTCATTATAGTCTCCAAAGCATCCAAAAATATTATTCCTATAAGAACTGCTCCATCTGACTATATCTTTCCAAAGAATCATTCTCTCTTTGCCATCATTACTAGCATAAATAGAACAAAGAATTATCTTAGTATTATCCATATAATCAATGATATCCACAAGTATAGCTTGGAAAGTTTCTTCAATTAAGTTGACTGAACTTCATCTTGTTCCCAAAGAATCCAAACTCTTTATTTGGTATATTTGCTATAGTTATGACTAATGTCGTAAATATTATACTTTTCATTTACTATTTTCTGCATATTATGAAATCGCACTTTCGTTTCAAGTAAACACATAACTTATATTCCTATCAAACATGAAATTTGAGACATCAATTTGTCTAAGGGCCATGCTTAAACCCCTAACATTCCATGATTCTATAATCATAGACTAGGGGGTACTTTTACCACCGTCTTCAGCACTTTTGATGATTCTCATGACATCTTCATGTAGTTCACAAAGAGAGTGGACTATTTAAAACATTGAAAGAGTTTTTTTTCTGAGATAAGGGAGATATCTGCAATTAGCCTCCTCATTATTCTTTGATCTTCTAGTCTCAGATTTCCATGATTCTTCATTAGTCTGAGTTGATTCGGTTTCTTCTGATTCATTAGCTTCAACCATTTTCTAAGATTCCATACTTTTTCGTTTAACTTCTCATTGTTTATTTTTGGAACCCAACACTTTTTCTCATTTCCACACATCACATGATCAAAGCTTTTGCACTTTGGACATTGACCCGACTTCCAGTTATATAACACCTCAACCTCATGAAGTTCCCTTAGCCCTGTACCCACATAAACCATACTAAGAAGATTTTCATTAAGATCCATTTTCACACAAATACGCACATATCTCAATTTAGTCCTAGACTCAGAGAGATAGAGTCCATTTATAGTGGTTTACCCACTCCGCTAGCTATACATGTATCACAATCTAATTTTTGTCTATATGTTAATAGACACATTATTAGGTTTTATCTATAAAGGAACATTATCTATATCAACTTTCTTAGACGGTGTTATGATTTATACTTTTTTTTTCTTGGTATTCCCCAAGTGTCTCGACAGTTGTATCTAATTGGAGAGATTTACCTCTTATGCATAGAATTAGGGAGTTCATTGGTTTTATTAAGTATGTTTCTAGGAATATAAATGAAGAGGCTAGTCTTCTAGCTATGAGTTTTAGATGTTATTTACATTCAGAAAAATGGTCATCCTTCCTTATTAATGATTTGACTTGGTCTTGACGACTAGACAAGTATCAGTTAAACACACTTGTACCTTTTTTTCCGTTCTCATAACATTTTTAAATTTTAATTTAGAAGAGTTCAGCCAATTTGATGTCGAATTCGGCTAGGATGTGTGGGCCATGGTTCAAAATGTTGAGAAATCCTGAGAATTTTGAGTGGACAGAGAAATGCTAAGAAGTCTTTGAGAAACTAAAAGAATACCTGAGTAATCCACCAATGCTCACCAAACCCGAGGTAGGAAAAACCTTACTTATATATCGATCAACTAATCAAGAGGCCATAGCGTCGGTGTTGATCTCGAAAGTAGAAGGAGAACAAAAACCTATATTTTAAGTTAGCAAGACATTGCAAGGCGCAGAATCGCATTACTCGCCGATAGAAAAATCGCCCTAGTCCTAATACACTCCGCCAGAAAACTAAAACCTTATTTTGAGGCACATCGGATAAAAGTGTTGAAAAACTTACGGTTGAAGCATATTAAAGCCCGACGAATCTAAAAGTTTAGTAAAATAGGCAATTGAAATATGTGAGTATGATATAACATTTAATGCCCGAGCCGCTATTAAGGATCACACTTTAGCTGATTTCATAGTTGAATTCACCTCGTCACACGAGCCCGAAAAGATGGAAGTCGATGAGGCGTGGATTTGGGAAAAAAGGGGAAACGATGCAGGACTTCTGCTCATCTACTCCAAAGGAAAAATATATAGTTTCTCTATAAAACTAATGTTAAAAGCAACGAACAATAAAGTTGAGTATGGGCACCCTTGGCGACGGTTAAATATACCATGATACTAGAAGTCAGGGAAGCCAAAATAGTAAAGATATACATAGATTTTCAACTGGTGTCCAAACAAATGTGTCGAGCATAAATGGCTAATAATTTTCGGATAATGTTTGAATCTTTCCATATAATCCATGTCTCGAGAATAAAAAACATCCCATTAGATGCATTAACCCAAATGACTGTAACTAACTAAGTCACCAAGGCCTCCTACTGCATCGATCAACCAATCTTTTATGTGATTAAGGAAAACAAAATACTCGAATAAAAACTAAGGAGAACTGGATAAGTGAGATAACTAACATATATCAAATTTTATAAAAATAGCCAAAATAGTGAATAAAGACATATGTAATATTTAACTTAGATAAAAAATACAAAATGTTTTTTATATTTTTTATTATTCTAACATATATAATGTTTTCTTTTTCTAGTAATTCAATATCACTAATAACATAAAACTAAATTTCATTGCAAACAACACAGTTGTTAAGAAAACTTTAAAAACGGTGTCTCAAGGGTGTTTTGTTTCTTGTTTATAACCTAGTAACCTACACCATTCCGTCCCCAAATACTCACATTTTTTCATACTCACCGTACAAATACACTTGATCATCCTCTTTCTCTTTGCCTCTACTTTTTATGTTTCTAGGTCTCTTCTTTTATGAATCGAATTCTTCTGATTTGCTTACCCTATTTAATTTTTGACATCCCTCTCTTTTACCTGTTGTATTATATATTGTCCTTCACTATTGCTCTCCAAAACACCATCTCTAGTTGTGAATCTCGTTGATCATGATAATTCCATCAAATAAATGTTCAATTTAATATGTATTTTCATTTAATTATTGCATCACTTTTTATTTGTTATTTGTAATTAGTTATTAGGTTGTTTGATTATTTAGACCAAAAAATAGATTTGGTGATTTGTTATTTCATCGTTTTCATAGTTTTGTATAGAAATTGCTTTATGCAATTCACTGATTTGGTGTTGCTATCCACTGATTTGGGGTTGTTGTGCACTTAGTACTTTGTTTTATTACTTTTAATTGAATTTGTAGTTCTTATTCTGAATGTTCGCATGATTGTATTTCAATTTGTTATATTATATGTTACTTATCTTTAACCTGGATTAAATTAGATTAGATAGTATCATCAATAGAAATTGTGATTTAAAAAAACCTTTAATTGGACTTTTGAGTAGCTATGATAAAAAAATCCTTTGATTGGATTTTTGAGTAGTTATGTTAAGAAAAATATTTGTAGTAAATGAAATATAAATGACATGAAAAATGAGTAATCTAGGTATACCAGTTCTAACATAGAGATTAAATCGATAAAGATTTAGTGACTAAATTTGTATGTATTGAGTTGGTTGATTAATTGCTTGTTAAATCAGGAAAAATTATTTAAATTAAGATCATGTTTATCCGACTCATTTTTTGTTTTTCCATTATTTTCCTTTTTTACTTTGTTAAGCTAAGATATACAATGATAATATGTATTATGGTTGTGGTGTCCCTCTTTGAATAAATCCTATTAACTTATAAAAATAAAAAATAACACATTTAAAATTTACTCATTTAACATATTTTGGAATACCATTCTCGCTTTGTCCAACCTCTTTTGGAATTTAGTTTGACCGGACAAATAGTCATATTGACTAACAAGTCATGCCATAGATAGACTTATTCCAAAATTGAATATGTTTTGTGTTTTAAATTAAAATTGATTGTGTAGTAAATTTTGTGTATTCATACTCCAAGTAACTTTAAAGGTCTCCAATATTTGACATAATTGATAAGTCCATCTTTTACATGTCATAAAATATTTGCTGTCCATCTTGTATTGCATATGTATCCAATTTTTTCGATAATAATATAAAAAAGTAAACTAATAAATTGACATGGAAATGTGTTAATTGCATTGTTAGTCTCTCTGATTTTTGAAATATGAGTCTTCTAGTCCCGTGCTCTAAAAATGCCACGAAAGGTCCTTGTTTAAGAACAAGGACTAGAGGACACCTATTTTGAAGACTACATGGACTAACGGTTCAATTATAACTAAAATTTTCTTTCAGATGCTTTATTTACCATCATCATGCTGCTTACATTACAAGAAATTCTAATGTAAATTAAAGGTCATAAGTTGCATCTCCCGGTAGAGAAGCAGTAAAAAAAGCGGAGAAAAGTGGGACCCGCTCGATCCAAAGGAGAATTTTTACAACTTCGAAAGATTTGAAAATCCAACTGGATCGGTACTTCACAAGTGTGTGGTACACTTTATACCCTGGAATAAATATATTCCAAATCTTAAAGTACACCCAGGATTTATTGTTCAAAAAGTGTATGATATGAAAGAGAAAAGACTTGTTTTGGCTGCATAGTAAGGAATGTGAAGAGAATAAAGATATTAATTTACTTATGTAGAAAATAGTAGCACGAATAGGTGAACGGTTCGATATTGAATCAGAATCCCCTAGGACGAAAAGTTTTGCGCCTCTTGAAGTTTAAGGGAAGACATTGCCTCGAAAAACTACAAAATTCTTCAAAATCTAAGGTTTTAACTAATGAAGAGTCTCGTAATTGGTGGTTGCAGAAGCTGCTTCAAGGACTTCGTACTTCTCAAGATAACCATACCCAAGTAAGAAATTCTCTCTCTTTATATATATATGGTGGTGGTATAAATAAGTGGTATTGTTGGATTTCACAGGATTGGCCGGGTAATTGTTTTCATGCTGCGACAACACTTGAAAATGTCGTATGGGAGGCATATACAAAGCTTCTGAAGTACAACTATCATATGAGGAAGTTAGTTTACAATTTTAGAGTTTACAAATATCATATGAGGAAGTTATGTACAATTTTAGAGTAGTTTTGTCTTATACGGTTAACATAGTTTTGACTTAAAGTGAACTAGGTTTATTTTCTACATTTTTTTGATAATTTATTGATTACTAAACTTAATTTAATGATTATGCGAAACCATATGGACGTTAATATTAAGTGGAAGCAACAATAACTTCAAATAGAATGACTGAAATTTCTCTTATTTTATGATCGTGGTTCTTTTGGACTAATAAGAATTATTTAGGGCTATAGATTTAGTGAAGGGTACATATATTTTAAATTTCTAAAACTATGACACACTTCATTGATTTATAAAAAAAATTAATGTTTAAGTGTATGCAATATGATTTGTATTGTTGTGGTTGTGGTTTTGTATGCATTCAAGTAAATTTTTTATTGTATGGATAATTGTAATATTATATTTATTTTAGGTATAAAATTTTCATATAAATAGTTTATAAGAAAATGTTTTAATCTTTGTCAAAAAAGATGCGATAACTTATTTATTTTATATATGTTACGATAGGTTGTTCATCTTTTCATATCAGTTTGATGATTTTTATTGTTATAAATGTTATCATATAAAAATATAAGATACTAGATATTCTTGAAAGAAATAACTCATGTTTTTTATATGTGGTATTTTTAAATTATTTAAAGACTCAATATAGCTTTAAGGATTAACTATTAACATAGGTTCCTATTTTTTTTTTATCTTGGAATAGTAAAACATTGTTATCTATATAAGAATGACATACTAATAATTATTCTCTATAATGTAAATTTGTTTACTAAATTATTATAGAATTATAATTTATATATCCACCAATTGTTAAGTAAACTATGTAACAAGCATTTGAGAAAACCTAGGCTCACTGAGAAATATAAAGTTATACAATTATCAAATCTACTCCAACCTTGGCCAATCATGAGATTAGTTAAAATTTGATTAAAGGATTCAATATTGGCCAACCGTGATTTAACTATAACGTGATTAAAGGATCAAACATTGCCATAATATTCAGTTATAGAGTTATGATTTATATATCCACCAACTGTCATTTATGTAACAGCTATTTGAGCATTTCCAGGCTCACTTAAGAACATATAAGTTATGAAATTATTAAATCTATTCCTTTCTTAATCAATTGAGATATAAATTAAAATATGATTTAAGGATCCAATTGCCAAAATATTCATAGTATACAATACATAGTAACTAAAAATAAATTTTCCATTAAACAAAACTGATGAATGTTCATCCTATATTTTTTGAATTAGATATTTTTTATTTCTTTTGAGTATAAAGATTTACTCAATGCTAATGAAAAATATATGAATATAATTTTTTAGAAGTTTCACTATAATTAACCTACTCATTAAATAAACTCTCTATATATGTATTTTTGTAAATCTAATGAATTATGTATTATTTAATCAAATTATAAGGAGACAAAATAAGAAATCCATTATTTTTATTTTTTGATTAAAAACAGATCAATTTTGTATAGTGCCCTCGGGCACGGGTTTTATTATATATATATATATATATATATATATATATATATATATATATATATATATATATATATATATATATATATATATATATCAGAGCCATGTCTCTATAACGTATGAAGGAAGGATGGTACTAATACTACTCCAAAGAGGATAGTAGAGAGGAACTTTAAACACCATGGAAACCCCTCGAACTTCTGTTTCAATTGACCAACTGCTTTCACTTTCCTCATCTCTAAACCTACCAAAGCATTCTACAAATAAAATAGAACATATGATAGAATATTCCACCGTTCCCGACGATGCGATAATTGAAAATACTATTCCGCCCATCCTAAACCCTTATAATGTCTACAGAAAGAAAACCACCTTTTATAATCGAGGAATTCGTTCCTTGATGACTACCAAAGGTCGCCCTCCAAAAGAATTTGTACAGTCATCCAAAATGGACCAGTGCAGCCTTCCCGCTACAAAAGATGAACAGTACGTCACACTAGGCATACCAACTGAGCTCATCACAGCATGGAAGAATGAAGGATACTCACATCTCCATTTTGGTGCAGTACGTCTAGTACTCACATTTGGTGGAAGAAAAGGACTACCAGTAACAGCACGAGTCTCTCTTTTAGACACAAGATTCCTGAAGTATGAACACGCAGTCATCGGAACCGTACTCACTACACTGAACGCTGGAAGCGTTGTTCTAAGCTTCTTTCCAAACTTCCCAATAGCCCTAGACGATCCCACGCTACCAAAAGCTCTCAAAGTACAAATTCAGATCTCAGGCGCAGAACAGATAGCAGAAGCTAAAATGGCAACGTTACACCACCAACTCGTCTACAGACTCCAAGACCATGCTCTAGATCTACAATCACACACTATCAGAGATGCATTAATGGTCCTCGCAAATGCTGGACAAAAAACACCTACGATAGTACAAATCCCAAGGGAGCTAGGAAGAGATGAGTTGATGAAAGTTATACCCGAAGAATGGATCACCAACTATGAATCATTCCACCAACAACAAGAAGTCATCCAGGCCTCAAAACCTAGTTTCCAAACACTAGCAGACGGCACAGTCAAAACAACATTCAACATACGAAAAGAAGAAGGTCCATCCCGACCTCTCTTCCACTTGATGATAACTCCAGTACCAGACCAAGACACTGAAAAATCTGAATATACCCCTATATCCAAAATCAGCACCAGAAGCCGAAGAAGAAAGAAAAAGAGAAAAGGGAAGAAACCTCAAATGCCTCTCCCTGATGACAAAGAGAAGAACAAACAGATAGCAGATGAAAACCGATGTTGGAAAAACGATCCAAAGCCAGGCCATGGAGTATGGATCGAAAGAGGGAATTGCGAAAAAGCCTACTGGGTAACTTTTACCCCACCAAAGTCAACAAGCATACCAATAGAGTCCATCATTCCCACTGGATGGGGAGACGAGGAAGATTACGAAGACCAACCACCACCAAACTCTCTTGCAGCATTCAGAAAAGCACAAACAAGCTCAGAATGCATGATGTTCGGCCCATACGATCAGGAGTTCCCCCCTATGGAAAGGCGTCAAGACATAGAGAAGAAGATGGCAGCAAGACCATTCGTCCAATCCGCTATCGATCACGAGGGAAAGATAAAATGCTCGAACCAAGGCGAAGAAGTGCTAAACTGGCAAACAATAAATGCCAAAGCACAAAACCATATCATCAAAAAAGTCGAATCTCAAGTTGAACAGATCATAATTACATCACAAGACACTAACTCAAAGATTGACGACCTGAGTACAAAAGTACAACGCTTATACGAAGATCTACTATCTAGAGTCCGAACATTAGATAAAGAACTCCGCTCCATAATCCAGAACCACCAACTCAGCAGAGATTTTTACCAGAAGGAAGCTGAGATAAAAAGGCTAAAAACCCAAATCGCAGAAATAGAAAACCGAAAACAAATTAACCACTTCCAATATAAACCCTTCAACCTCCCAAATCCCCCCAGAAACCACCAACCCTCTTTTGACGATATTATGAACTACCCAAAATATACCCCAACACCACCATCATTACCACACGTTTTTCCCAGGCCAGCCTCCTCCTTCTACCAAAGACAAGAAGACCACCACCCCCCTTGGCGCTTCACAAGAGAAGAAAAAGCAAAATCGAGCAGCACAGAACCTAGAAACAGTAAGGAGGCTAAAATGGCATCGCGCATTACAAACGACGAACCAAAATTCAAAGTAACCAGCCCAAACTCTGCTAGCTCTTCTGATGATGGATCGGAAACAGGAAGCAATCCTTCAACCGAGGAAAATTTCGCAGACGTCACAACTATACTCATGGCAGACGGAGACGGAATCTCAGACCAAGACGAAACCGTAGATTACATGAACCAAGACGAGTCAACAACCTACAAAGAAAAAGGATGTCCAAAGCCATCAAATGGACCATACTTCACACTGGACGATTGCTCGCTTGAAGAACGAAAAGACAGATTACTTACTTTCTCATCATGGATCAACTGCCAGCTGGATAAAGATGGAACGAACCTTAACGATGTCCTAATCGAATTCGCGAAAAGACTCACGGGTTCTCTAAGAGAATGGTTTGACAGCCTAGGAGAATACAGACACCTACAATTTTACCAACTGCCCACGGCCATGGCTGCAATGGGAGCCATATATCATGAATTCATAGGTGACCTTGCTCTGTCAGAAAGGGAAAGGAAGCAAGCATATTATGATATGAAGTGTTGCTCATTAAAGCAAAAGGATCTTGACTTTCACTTCAAAAGGATGTCACAACTTTACTACACATTATCCGGCCCGAACGATCCTAGCATGAAACACACGTATATAGCCTCACTCCCTATAGAAATCCAACCAGAATTACACCGAATGATTTCATCATTAGGAAAAGATATCCCAGGAACAACACTTGGAGAAATCCACCAAATGACAGGACAAGCAATTAAGAAGATCTGCGAACAACAAGAAGTTCTATCAGGAATCCTCGCCCAGAAAAAATCATGGACAACAACATGTGATCGCTCATATCTGGAAATCAAATGTAAAAACTCCAAAAATTGTTCGTGCTCCTCCAAGCAATCAGGTTACGAGAAGAAAGAACCCCGAAGACTTACTAGATCAAGGAAACCCTTCAGATTTTTTAAGAAGAAGACCTATCGGAACAAACAATCAGACAGATGCTTCATCTGCAAGAAAAAGGGACATTTCGCCAGGGACTGCAAACAAAACAAGGAAAGATCAGCCAGGCTTATATCCCAAATCATGATGGACGATGACACGTCGGAAGCCGATATTGAGTCATTATATTCTGAACAAGAAGAACAAGACAACGAAACTGCTTTTGTTCTACGTGACGAGACCATAACCGATTCAGATGAAGACGACGGCCCACCTATGTTCATGCTCAAAGCCACAAACCACGGTGAACAAAACGCTGTACAACCCCATGTCAAAGTCCAGATCTTTGAAGAAAAATATTCAAAACCTATCGAATGTATAGGGTTTATGGATACAGGGGCCACAGTAACGATGTTAAACCCAAATATCCTACCTCCAGAGGCATGGACCAAGCACATAGAACAGTTCAGGTCAGCAGAAGGAAGGCTATTCAAGACCACCCTGATTTCAAAAAAGCCTATCGGGATACAGTTCTTCCCAGGATGTAAAATATGGATGAAAGTTATAGGATCTAGTCTGCCGGGCAAAGACCTGTTAGTAGGGTTTGACGTCTACCAAAAAGCAAAGAGCCTACAAATACTGCCAGAGGGTCTGAAGTTCAAAAGAAATTTTCTCCCTTACACCAAGGTAAGGAACATGTTCTCAATTAATACAGCCACAGGAGAGTATGAAGAAGTCTCTAGACGATTATTGAGGTCATGTGCAGACTCACATTCAGAATTCAGACACAGTACACCATTATGGAAGAATGCAGAGTTTTTCATCCAACTACCATTCAAGCTCAACGAAGATGCAAACCCAACAAAGGCAACTCACCCGGGGATGACACCAGAAGATCTCAACCTTGCTAGAAAAGAATGCCAACAGTTGCTGCAGTTAGGTCTCATAGAAGAAACAAAATCCAGTTGGGCTTGCCAAGCCTTCTATGTCAACAAAAGATCAGAACAAACGAGAGGCAGGAAGAGACTTGTCATTGACTACAAACCGTTGAACCATTTCCTACAAGATGACAAATTCCCATTACCCAAAACACAAATGCTATTTTCCCACCTGGCATCTGCAAAAATCTTCTCAAAATTTGACCTTAAGGCAGGTTTTTGGCAGATAGGAATCAACCCGCAAGATCGATACAAGACGGCTTTCTGCATCCCGAATGCCCAGTACCAATGGACAGTCATGCCGTTCGGCCTCAAGGTTGCACCATCTCTATTCCAGAAAGCAATGACAAAAATCTTCGAGCCAATACTAGACAACGCCTTGATCTACATTGATGATATACTGCTATTTTCCGAAGAAGAATCCGCACACAACCAGTTGCTGCAACAATTTGCAGACATCGTCGACAAATTTGGTATCATGTTATCAGAGAGCAAAAGTATCATTGGACAGCAAAAGATCGAATTCTTAGGTATGAAGTTTGAAGACGGGGAATATAGACCAGGTCCACATCTAGCACAAGAAATCCAAAAATTCCCAGATAGTAACATGTCAACAAAAGAAATCCAACAATTCTTAGGAATCGTGAACTATGTTCGTGACTTTCTCCCACAAGTTTCCAAGTATACCAGCCAACTGTCACTATTATTAAAAACAAATAGTCCTCCGTGGGGACCCACACAAACTGAAGCCACCAGAGAACTCAAGAAGTTGTGTCAAGAACCAAAACCGCTAAAAATCCCAGGAGAAGGCAAAAGAATCCTACAGACAGATGCTAGTGACGAATATTGGGGAGCAATCCTGCTAGAAGAAATTAAAGGAAAAATTCTATTTTGTGGCCATGCAAGCGGCCAGTTCAAGGAATCAGAAAAGCACTATCATACCACGATAAAGGAAATACTAGCAGTGAAGTATGGTATCAAGAAGTTCGAATTTCACTTGGTTGGTCACCACTTCATGGTCAAGATGGATAACTCAGCATTTCCAAAAATACTCGAGTTCAAGAACAGAGGTATTCCCGAACCCCAACTACTACGCTTAAAAGACTGGTTTGCGAAGTACCAGTTTGAAGTCAAACACATCAAAGGAGCAGATAATCTAATCCCGGATCTCCTGTCCAGACCCCAAGCCAGACAGACACACCTGATCACCACCATCCAGAAACATAAAACCAAACAACCCCTCCTAATCACCTCTACACAAGCGCTACCCATCTTTGTAATTACTAAACCACCACCTGCAATGCCCGAAGCAGCACTAAAATGTACCACCGTAGGAGAACTGCGGTCATTTGCAGAACACTACCTACCTCACTACCAATACAAATTTGTCATGGGAAGAAAACTAAACCTACACAACATCGATCTATCAAAACCCTACCTTAACATGATGGCACCATCACCTCCCATAGAAGATTCTCAACTATGGTTCTGGTGGGCCATGGGAGTTATCTTCCACTTTGCAATGGAGTTCCAGGTGGACGACATGATCAGAGCACTAAGAACTGGAAATATAGACCCAAACTTAAAGATTTTCCTCGAATGGTTCAAGTCGAGTGCAGACTGGCTCGCGACATTTCAAGAGATCAAGGAACGTTGGGACCCACCTTTTGAAAGCACAATATTCATCTTTCACAGGCCATACGAACAAGGTAACACCCTCTACTCGCTTAACTACTGCTCAGAGTGGAAATCAGACTATGAAGGCTTCAACAACATAACACGCCGAGGCGACAGAGAATCAGATAGGCATGCCCTGCAAGAGTACATGTTCACCCTAAATCTGCCGCTTGACGATGGCTCGTGTGGAATCGACCTTGACCCATCACCATCACCACCACATAAAGAAAATACTAGCAGTGAATTATTTCAGGATGCCCAGGACCCGTATGAAGACTACCCGATGGTTGAAAATGAACAAACCGACCCGATGATCGAGAGTGATACTGAAAAAGCTGAACAGTATGATTCCGATAATCCACCACGCTGGGGCTACACATTCGGCCATATCGACTCAGACACGTCAGATTACTTCAACTTCAATCACTCACCGGACCAAAACTCCCAATAATGGAGTTGATCACGTGGTTGGATATGCAAAGATCAAGAAAAGTCACTTCTTGCCCCACAAAAATCCAAAAGAATAAAGAAAAGTAGAAAAGATTCTCTACTTTTACTATTTGTGCTACTATTCAATATTTTGGTTTTATCTCTTTATGCTTTAAGTCATTTCAACCTTTGTGTCTTGTAATAAGGAGTGGCTAGTATTAGCCACGTAGTATTGTGTGAGGTTTGTCATATTGTGTGGTATTTGGCTATAAATAGCCATCAATTGTAAGGCAATAGCCATAAGCTTTTCCTACCTAATATATCATAACGTATTTTCTTCAACATGTCTAGCTAAGCTTTTATTTCCTCTCAAACTCCTCTTGGAGGTCTTAGTCATCTTCCTCCTTCTAATTTTATGGCATAAGTATGCTCTACACTTGCCTCTATGAGGATCCTGTGTATCAGAAAACTTGCTAGATCACTATTGGCATGAAATCATTAAACTACGGTCCTCTCCAGGCTAGCAGAGAAGTAATAATTCATAATTTTAGATTAACCCAAAAGGGCCTATCCAAGTGCCTCTATAACGTTTGCAGTCGTTAGGCAAGGATTGGGGCATGAGGGGTGTCTAGTTTAGTCTTTATTATGTCTCTATATAGCTTGTGTGAGGCTCCCGAGGTGCAGTGGCAAAAGAGATGAGTTGATGAAAGTTATACCCGAAGAATGGATCACCAACTATGAATCATTCCACCAACAACAAGAAGTCATCCAGGCCTCAAAACCTAGTTTCCAAACACTAGCAGACGGCACAGTCAAAACAACATTCAACATACGAAAAGAAGAAGGTCCATCCCGACCTCTCTTCCACTTGATGATAACTCCAGTACCAGACCAAGACACTGAAAAATCTGAATATACCCCTATATCCAAAATCAGCACCAGAAGCCGAAGAAGAAAGAAAAAGAGAAAAGGGAAGAAACCTCAAATGCCTCTCCCTGATGACAAAGAGAAGAACAAACAGATAGCAGATGAAAACCGATGTTGGAAAAACGATCCAAAGCCAGGCCATGGAGTATGGATCGAAAGAGGGAATTGCGAAAAAGCCTACTGGGTAACTTTTACCCCACCAAAGTCAACAAGCATACCAATAGAGTCCATCATTCCCACTGGATGGGGAGACGAGGAAGATTACGAAGACCAACCACCACCAAACTCTCTTGCAGCATTCAGAAAAGCACAAACAAGCTCAGAATGCATGATGTTCGGCCCATACGATCAGGAGTTCCCCCCTATGGAAAGGCGTCAAGACATAGAGAAGAAGATGGCAGCAAGACCATTCGTCCAATCCGCTATCGATCACGAGGGAAAGATAAAATGCTCGAACCAAGGCGAAGAAGTGCTAAACTGGCAAACAATAAATGCCAAAGCACAAAACCATATCATCAAAAAAGTCGAATCTCAAGTTGAACAGATCATAATTACATCACAAGACACTAACTCAAAGATTGACGACCTGAGTACAAAAGTACAACGCTTATACGAAGATCTACTATCTAGAGTCCGAACATTAGATAAAGAACTCCGCTCCATAATCCAGAACCACCAACTCAGCAGAGATTTTTACCAGAAGGAAGCTGAGATAAAAAGGCTAAAAACCCAAATCGCAGAAATAGAAAACCGAAAACAAATTAACCACTTCCAATATAAACCCTTCAACCTCCCAAATCCCCCCAGAAACCACCAACCCTCTTTTGACGATATTATGAACTACCCAAAATATACCCCAACACCACCATCATTACCACACGTTTTTCCCAGGCCAGCCTCCTCCTTCTACCAAAGACAAGAAGACCACCACCCCCCTTGGCGCTTCACAAGAGAAGAAAAAGCAAAATCGAGCAGCACAGAACCTAGAAACAGTAAGGAGGCTAAAATGGCATCGCGCATTACAAACGACGAACCAAAATTCAAAGTAACCAGCCCAAACTCTGCTAGCTCTTCTGATGATGGATCGGAAACAGGAAGCAATCCTTCAACCGAGGAAAATTTCGCAGACGTCACAACTATACTCATGGCAGACGGAGACGGAATCTCAGACCAAGACGAAACCGTAGATTACATGAACCAAGACGAGTCAACAACCTACAAAGAAAAAGGATGTCCAAAGCCATCAAATGGACCATACTTCACACTGGACGATTGCTCGCTTGAAGAACGAAAAGACAGATTACTTACTTTCTCATCATGGATCAACTGCCAGCTGGATAAAGATGGAACGAACCTTAACGATGTCCTAATCGAATTCGCGAAAAGACTCACGGGTTCTCTAAGAGAATGGTTTGACAGCCTAGGAGAATACAGACACCTACAATTTTACCAACTGCCCACGGCCATGGCTGCAATGGGAGCCATATATCATGAATTCATAGGTGACCTTGCTCTGTCAGAAAGGGAAAGGAAGCAAGCATATTATGATATGAAGTGTTGCTCATTAAAGCAAAAGGATCTTGACTTTCACTTCAAAAGGATGTCACAACTTTACTACACATTATCCGGCCCGAACGATCCTAGCATGAAACACACGTATATAGCCTCACTCCCTATAGAAATCCAACCAGAATTACACCGAATGATTTCATCATTAGGAAAAGATATCCCAGGAACAACACTTGGAGAAATCCACCAAATGACAGGACAAGCAATTAAGAAGATCTGCGAACAACAAGAAGTTCTATCAGGAATCCTCGCCCAGAAAAAATCATGGACAACAACATGTGATCGCTCATATCTGGAAATCAAATGTAAAAACTCCAAAAATTGTTCGTGCTCCTCCAAGCAATCAGGTTACGAGAAGAAAGAACCCCGAAGACTTACTAGATCAAGGAAACCCTTCAGATTTTTTAAGAAGAAGACCTATCGGAACAAACAATCAGACAGATGCTTCATCTGCAAGAAAAAGGGACATTTCGCCAGGGACTGCAAACAAAACAAGGAAAGATCAGCCAGGCTTATATCCCAAATCATGATGGACGATGACACGTCGGAAGCCGATATTGAGTCATTATATTCTGAACAAGAAGAACAAGACAACGAAACTGCTTTTGTTCTACGTGACGAGACCATAACCGATTCAGATGAAGACGACGGCCCACCTATGTTCATGCTCAAAGCCACAAACCACGGTGAACAAAACGCTGTACAACCCCATGTCAAAGTCCAGATCTTTGAAGAAAAATATTCAAAACCTATCGAATGTATAGGGTTTATGGATACAGGGGCCACAGTAACGATGTTAAACCCAAATATCCTACCTCCAGAGGCATGGACCAAGCACATAGAACAGTTCAGGTCAGCAGAAGGAAGGCTATTCAAGACCACCCTGATTTCAAAAAAGCCTATCGGGATACAGTTCTTCCCAGGATGTAAAATATGGATGAAAGTTATAGGATCTAGTCTGCCGGGCAAAGACCTGTTAGTAGGGTTTGACGTCTACCAAAAAGCAAAGAGCCTACAAATACTGCCAGAGGGTCTGAAGTTCAAAAGAAATTTTCTCCCTTACACCAAGGTAAGGAACATGTTCTCAATTAATACAGCCACAGGAGAGTATGAAGAAGTCTCTAGACGATTATTGAGGTCATGTGCAGACTCACATTCAGAATTCAGACACAGTACACCATTATGGAAGAATGCAGAGTTTTTCATCCAACTACCATTCAAGCTCAACGAAGATGCAAACCCAACAAAGGCAACTCACCCGGGGATGACACCAGAAGATCTCAACCTTGCTAGAAAAGAATGCCAACAGTTGCTGCAGTTAGGTCTCATAGAAGAAACAAAATCCAGTTGGGCTTGCCAAGCCTTCTATGTCAACAAAAGATCAGAACAAACGAGAGGCAGGAAGAGACTTGTCATTGACTACAAACCGTTGAACCATTTCCTACAAGATGACAAATTCCCATTACCCAAAACACAAATGCTATTTTCCCACCTGGCATCTGCAAAAATCTTCTCAAAATTTGACCTTAAGGCAGGTTTTTGGCAGATAGGAATCAACCCGCAAGATCGATACAAGACGGCTTTCTGCATCCCGAATGCCCAGTACCAATGGACAGTCATGCCGTTCGGCCTCAAGGTTGCACCATCTCTATTCCAGAAAGCAATGACAAAAATCTTCGAGCCAATACTAGACAACGCCTTGATCTACATTGATGATATACTGCTATTTTCCGAAGAAGAATCCGCACACAACCAGTTGCTGCAACAATTTGCAGACATCGTCGACAAATTTGGTATCATGTTATCAGAGAGCAAAAGTATCATTGGACAGCAAAAGATCGAATTCTTAGGTATGAAGTTTGAAGACGGGGAATATAGACCAGGTCCACATCTAGCACAAGAAATCCAAAAATTCCCAGATAGTAACATGTCAACAAAAGAAATCCAACAATTCTTAGGAATCGTGAACTATGTTCGTGACTTTCTCCCACAAGTTTCCAAGTATACCAGCCAACTGTCACTATTATTAAAAACAAATAGTCCTCCGTGGGGACCCACACAAACTGAAGCCACCAGAGAACTCAAGAAGTTGTGTCAAGAACCAAAACCGCTAAAAATCCCAGGAGAAGGCAAAAGAATCCTACAGACAGATGCTAGTGACGAATATTGGGGAGCAATCCTGCTAGAAGAAATTAAAGGAAAAATTCTATTTTGTGGCCATGCAAGCGGCCAGTTCAAGGAATCAGAAAAGCACTATCATACCACGATAAAGGAAATACTAGCAGTGAAGTATGGTATCAAGAAGTTCGAATTTCACTTGGTTGGTCACCACTTCATGGTCAAGATGGATAACTCAGCATTTCCAAAAATACTCGAGTTCAAGAACAGAGGTATTCCCGAACCCCAACTACTACGCTTAAAAGACTGGTTTGCGAAGTACCAGTTTGAAGTCAAACACATCAAAGGAGCAGATAATCTAATCCCGGATCTCCTGTCCAGACCCCAAGCCAGACAGACACACCTGATCACCACCATCCAGAAACATAAAACCAAACAACCCCTCCTAATCACCTCTACACAAGCGCTACCCATCTTTGTAATTACTAAACCACCACCTGCAATGCCCGAAGCAGCACTAAAATGTACCACCGTAGGAGAACTGCGGTCATTTGCAGAACACTACCTACCTCACTACCAATACAAATTTGTCATGGGAAGAAAACTAAACCTACACAACATCGATCTATCAAAACCCTACCTTAACATGATGGCACCATCACCTCCCATAGAAGATTCTCAACTATGGTTCTGGTGGGCCATGGGAGTTATCTTCCACTTTGCAATGGAGTTCCAGGTGGACGACATGATCAGAGCACTAAGAACTGGAAATATAGACCCAAACTTAAAGATTTTCCTCGAATGGTTCAAGTCGAGTGCAGACTGGCTCGCGACATTTCAAGAGATCAAGGAACGTTGGGACCCACCTTTTGAAAGCACAATATTCATCTTTCACAGGCCATACGAACAAGGTAACACCCTCTACTCGCTTAACTACTGCTCAGAGTGGAAATCAGACTATGAAGGCTTCAACAACATAACACGCCGAGGCGACAGAGAATCAGATAGGCATGCCCTGCAAGAGTACATGTTCACCCTAAATCTGCCGCTTGACGATGGCTCGTGTGGAATCGACCTTGACCCATCACCATCACCACCACATAAAGAAAATACTAGCAGTGAATTATTTCAGGATGCCCAGGACCCGTATGAAGACTACCCGATGGTTGAAAATGAACAAACCGACCCGATGATCGAGAGTGATACTGAAAAAGCTGAACAGTATGATTCCGATAATCCACCACGCTGGGGCTACACATTCGGCCATATCGACTCAGACACGTCAGATTACTTCAACTTCAATCACTCACCGGACCAAAACTCCCAATAATGGAGTTGATCACGTGGTTGGATATGCAAAGATCAAGAAAAGTCACTTCTTGCCCCACAAAAATCCAAAAGAATAAAGAAAAGTAGAAAAGATTCTCTACTTTTACTATTTGTGCTACTATTCAATATTTTGGTTTTATCTCTTTATGCTTTAAGTCATTTCAACCTTTGTGTCTTGTAATAAGGAGTGGCTAGTATTAGCCACGTAGTATTGTGTGAGGTTTGTCATATTGTGTGGTATTTGGCTATAAATAGCCATCAATTGTAAGGCAATAGCCATAAGCTTTTCCTACCTAATATATCATAACGTATTTTCTTCAACATGTCTAGCTAAGCTTTTATTTCCTCTCAAACTCCTCTTGGAGGTCTTAGTCATCTTCCTCCTTCTAATTTTATGGCATAAGTATGCTCTACACTTGCCTCTATGAGGATCCTGTGTATCAGAAAACTTGCTAGATCACTATTGGCATGAAATCATTAAACTACGGTCCTCTCCAGGCTAGCAGAGAAGTAATAATTCATAATTTTAGATTAACCCAAAAGGGCCTATCCAAGTGCCTCTATAACGTTTGCAGTCGTTAGGCAAGGATTGGGGCATGAGGGGTGTCTAGTTTAGTCTTTATTATGTCTCTATATAGCTTGTGTGAGGCTCCCGAGAATTATTAATATGATTATTGAATAAACACATTATATATATATATAATGTGTTTATTCAATAATCATATTAATAATGTATCGTTAACTAAATAGGGCGATAACACATCAAGACAAGTTTTTTGGCCAATTTGTGTAGTATTATCTTCCCTTATGTTATTTAGTATCAAAATCAATTTTTAAGAGTTAGAATAACTTTGGTACTATGTCAGCAAATTGTATTATTTATGTCCAAATTTTTAATTTTGGATTTATTTAAAATATATCATTAATATTTTATTATCATTTGTGAATTTGTTATGTACTCCCTCCGTTTCTAAATACTTGTTTAAAAAAGGTTGTCACATTAGAAAATCAAGACACTTCTTTTTTATTTATACCTCTTTTACCCTTAATTAAATATTATAATATATGTTCCCAATACTTCAAGATATCAAGACACTTTATGGAGGTACTTTAGTAATCACATGGATAATAAATGACATTTCTTAGTTTGTGTGCAAAAACAAATGTGACAATCTTTTTAAAACGGGGGGGGGGAGTATACGTTTTAATAAAAATAAATATAAGAACGTTTAATTCCATGTAAACAACTTGACGCTCGTGGTGCTCGGCCATAAAAAGTAACGCGTAACTGAGGTGGGATAAGAAATTTGCCTTAATCGGGGTTAAAAATTAAAAGACATAATTAGGTATATTAATATTTATTAATGGTATATTTCACTAAATGTATCATTGGTATGTTATATTTTCTCATCATATACTTATATAGATTTTTTTCTTGTTTGTAGATCCAATTGTATTGTACATGTGAACGTAAAATCTGCATCTTCTCGCAACTTACTACCTCGGAGTACATTTTTTCAATGGTAGTCGTAAGACAAAGTCCAACAAAGACTTTACATGTGTGATCTTTCAAATCTAAACGAGCTGCTTATCTAGGCTATAATGATGCAGTTCGTGAATTAGGCGTTCTTTATCACCACGAGAGTGGTGTGCATTCGAGATTATATTCCATACTCGATGCCTGGACAAAAAGGTATTCCAATATCCCAAACGGAAAAATCACCTTGTCAAACGAACCAAAAAAGATGGAACTTGATGGTGGAAAAAACAGGGTAACGAAAGTAGGCATGGATTTGGAAAAAGAGGAAAAGTGGTGAAAGACTTCTTCACATCTACCCCAAAGGTTAAAGATATAGAAAGGGCCTGGTGGTATGGATTTGGATTTTGATTTTTTCTGGAACATTTGGATCGCTATTTGAAGGAACAATCTGGAACTCCAAAGTTATCCTCTTTCATGTGGATAATTGAATGGATACTGCAAAAACGACCTGCCTGATGAGGACAAAGAAGGCCCCCACCTGGCAGATCTAAAAAAAAATTGTAATGTCTCTTTCACATATGAAAATAAGCCTACGGGAATTTCTATAATAGGAAAAGTTGAAAAAGGGGCCCCAATCTGTTCTGACGGGGAAGCATAATGGAGTAATGACCCTATGGAGGGAAAGGCAACAACAGTTCTTAAGGTATGTGTTTTGTTCAGACTAGTACAGAGATTGGAAAGTTATGATTTATACTTTAGTTCTGTGTTTTCTTCAGACTACTACAAAGATAGGAAGGCTATGATTTATACTTTTTGTCTTGGTATTCCCCAAGTGTCTCGACAATTGTAGCTAATTAGAGAGATTCACCTCTTATGCGTAGAATTAGGGAGTTCATTAGTAATAAACTCTTTATTTTATTAAGTATGTTTCTAGGAATATAAATGAAGAGGCTGATCTTCTAGCTAGGAGTTTTAGATGCTATTTACATTCATTAAACTGGTCATCCTTCCCTATCAATGATTTGACTTAGTCTTGACGACCAGACAAGTATCGGTTAAACACTCTTGTACCATTGTTTTTGTTCTCTTAATGTTTTTTAAATTTTAATGTAGAGAAGTTCAGCCAATTTGATGTCGAATTCGGCTAGGATGTGTGGGCCGTGGTTCAAAATATTGATAAATCATGAGAATTTTGAGTGGACAGAGAAATTCTAAGAAGCCTTTGAGAAACTAAAAGAATACCTGAGTACTCCACCAATGCTCACCAAACCCAAGGCAGGCAAAACCTTACTTATATACTG
The DNA here is from genome assembly GCA_029959085.1 of Nemophila menziesii. Classification (NCBI taxonomy): domain Eukaryota; kingdom Viridiplantae; phylum Streptophyta; class Magnoliopsida; order Boraginales; family Hydrophyllaceae; genus Nemophila; species Nemophila menziesii. The sequence goes on along the minus strand of JARWIR010000007.1, from coordinate 19,437,066 downwards.
ATCAACTAATCAAGAGGACATAGCGTCGGTGTTAATTTCGAAAGTAGAAGGAGAACAAAAACCTATATTTTAAGTTAGCAAGACACTACAAGGCGCATAAACGCGACGATAGAAAAATCGTCCTAGTCCTCATACACTCTGCCAGAAAACTAAAACCTTATTTTGAAACACCTCGGATAAAAGTGTGTTGACAAACTTACTGTTGAAGCATATCAAAGCCCGACGAATTTAAAAGTTTAGTAAAATGGGCAATTGAAATAAGTGAGTATAATATAACATTTAATGCCCGAGCCGCTATTAAGGATCACACTTTAGCTGATTTCATAGTTGAATTCACCTTGTCAAACGATCCCGAAAAGATGGAAGTTGATGAGGCGTGGCTTTGGAAAAAAAGGGGAACGATGCAGGACTTCTGCTCCTCTACCCCAAAGGAAAATATATAGTTTCTCTATAAAATTAATGTTCAAAGTAACGAACAATAAAGTTTAGTATGGACACCCTTGGCGATGGTAAAAGCTACCACGATACTGGAAGTGTCAGGGAAGCCAAGATAGTAAAGATATACATAGATTCTCAACTGGTGTCCGAACAAATGTGTCGAGCATAAATGGCTCAGAATTCGATGATGAAGCATACCAAGCAAAAATTAATAATTTGTGGATAATGTTTGACTCTTTCCATATAATCCATGTCTCGAGAATAAAAAACAACCCATTAGATGCATTAACCCAAATGACTGTAACTAACTAAGTCACCAAAGGGTTAACCTCCTAGTGCATCGATCAACCAATCTTTTATGTGATTAAGAAAATCGAAATACTCTGAATAAAAACTAAGGAGGACTGGATAAGTGAGATAACTAACATGTATCAAAATTTATAAAAATAACCAAAATAGTGAATCAAGACATATGTTATATTTCACTAAGATAAAAACATACAATTTTTTTTATATTTTTTATTAATCTAATATAAAAAATGTTTTCTTTTTTCTAGTAGTTCAATATCATTAATAACATAAAACTAAATTTCATTACAAACAACAAAGTAATTAATAAAACTTTAAAAACGGTGTCTCATGGTGTTTTGTTTCTTGTTTATAACCTACATCATATATCACGCTGTCCACAAATACACACATTTTTCTTACTCATCCTACAAATTTACTTGATCATCCTCTTCCTATTTGCCTCTACTTTTTATGCTTCTTGGTCTCTTCTTTTACAAATCAAATTCTTCTAATCCTCTTCACCAATTTTTTTACTTACATCCCTCTCTTTTACCTGTTGTATTATATATTGTCCTTCACTGCTGCTCTCCAAAACACCATCTCTAGTTGCAAATCTCTAACAGATCTTTGATCATGACATTTCAATCAAATAAAGGTTCAATTTAATATATATTTTATTTTAATTATTGCATCACTTTTTATTTGTTATTTGTAATTAGTTATTAGGTTGTTTGACTATATAGACCAAAAAAAGCTTTTGTGATTTTTTTGTTTCATCGTTTTCATAGTTTTGTATAGAAATTGCTTTCTGCAATTCACTGATTTGGTGTTGCTATCCACTAATTTGGGGTTGTTGTGCACTTACTACTTTGTTTTATTACTTTTACTTGATTTTGTAGTTCTTATTCTGAATATTCATTGCATAACTGTATTTTAATTTGTTACAGTATATGTTACTTATCTTTAACTTGGATTAAATTAGAATAAATAGGACCTTGATGATCCGGTTAGATTAATATGTAGCTAACAAGTATTTATTGGATACATATAAGTAGTTCTCGTTTACCGAGTTAGGTGCATAGATCATGCACATAGATATGAGATTATCAAACCGACTAAAATCTAGAGATTTCTAATGGTTAATTACCTTGAACTGTCAAGTAGGTTAAAATCTAGACGGAATTTTATGCTTGTAATCCTTTGACCTAAGATCATCACTACTGTTGTGTATATGCTTGTTGTGTTTTGATACTGGACTACTAGTGTGTCATAACGCTAGTCGAAAGGATATTGGGCACAACTAAGTATATATCCTCCTAAGGGTGAGTCAAGATGGAGTCTATCAACTCTAGGTAAAGAGTTTGAGCTCTACGATGTCATAAGATTATAATGATTGTATCAAATCTTTAGCCAAGGTGATAGAATGAATGAAGAAAGGTGTTTCTTAGGTCATTTACCAATCGTTGATAATCGACATGTAACGTAGTTGATTTTCTAAATGGGATTTAACAGTTGTACGATATCCCAGGATAATCTGGAGCTATAAAGATTGAGGGAATACGTATATGATCCTTCACCCGGTTCTTTGTACAGAGTTACTTCACGTTATACGGTCGTTGGGGAGTTTGTTAGACGCCAACCTCGATTATTAGTTAATAAATTAATTACTACCTGTTTAACGATGAACCCACGTAGTCGCACACTAACGAGTGCATTGATCTTGCTTCATGACGTTAATTATTTTATTATTAGATAATAAATATTAAAATTATATACTTGGAATATTAATATATATTAATTGCTAGCACAAATTGATATTCTAATATAAGACCGATCTTAGACAAAAGAGAAAAAAAGTAAAAAATTGACGAGTTCGTGGATCGAACCACATACCTCCAGTAGCGTGAAATGTGTCACTAATCGCTAGTATAGTCAAGTGTTTTTGTATAATGTAAAAGGTCCAAGTCCACTTTACAAGTGGTATTGGACAAGATTAATAAGATAATTAATTTCATTATATGTTCCCGACTTTTCCACTTCTTGTCTTTTCATTTTCTCATCTTGAATTATTATAAGTATAATGAGAAATCATTATATAGACATAACCTTTCCATCAGTTTGCTTCCAAGAAAACCAAACACAAGAAAATAAAAGGTCATTTAATCTCCAAGTCAGAATTTGATTCTGAAACCAAGGATCAAAGCTCGGTGTGCAAAGCGTGGAGGTTTCAAGTTTTGGAAGCTGGGTTAGTCACTTTCAATTCGATTCTCATACAAAGGATTCAGGTATGTAGTCGAATTTTCACTTGTTTTAAAATCCTAAAACGCAACTAGATGGTTTTTATTGCAATTTTCGTTTCTGCCGTATTATATATGTGATATAATCTAAGTTGAAATATCCTTCAAGAGCATGATATTGCCATCTTAGCTGAGGAGAATGTATTGACTAAATAACTAGAAGAAGCCGTCATGATTCAATATAACATCATAAAGCAAAAAGCCAGAATTACATTTGCAAATGACCTGCATTGTAATTCACTATAGTTTTATAATATTATCAAAGGAAGAATAGCAAAAAATAATGTCTCTAGTTTAATTAATGATGTAGGTAAGACTATCACTGATCCTGATCATATTAAGAAGGAATTTGTGTCCTTCTATGAGTAACCGTTGGGATCTAAGTTTGGAAATGAGGAAGTTTTCTCAATCTCAACTATAAAAAAGTTATCAAAGTCAAGTATATCTAAGGATCAATTAGCATGTCTAATTGATCCTTTTACAAACTATGAGAATAAAGAAGTTTTATACTCCATTAATGAGAACAAAAGTCCAGGACCTGATGGCCTAAACTCTTGCTTCTATAAAGTTTCATGGAGTGTAATTGAAGATGGTCTATTTCAAGCTGTAAAACAATGTTTGAGTATAAGTGAATGCAAATAACATAGTTCTTATTCCTAAGGAGAAGAATGCCTCAAATGTTAAAAAATCCAGGCCAAATCATGTGTGAACACTACATACAAGACTATTTCTAGAGTCATTTGAAATACATTGAAAAATGTTCTGAGCACAATTATCTCTTTGAATCAAGCAACCTATGTAGGATGGAGGTACATTAATGATAATATCTTGGTGGCACAGGATTTTGTACTTGGTTATGAGAAGAAAACTACTGCACCAAATTGTATTATTAATCTTGACCTTCAGAAGGCTTATGATAGTGTAAATTTGATGTTCTTATTGAATACATCGATTTCATTTTGTTTTCCTGAACAATTTATTAAGTGGATTAAGATGTGCATATTCACTCCTGACTATTCTATTTGTATAAATGGAGAAGCTTGTGGTTATTTTAAATGAAAGAAAGGTCTTAGACAAGGAGATCCTCTCTCCCCCTATTTGTTTGCTATATGTATGGAAGTGTTCACACGGCTTTTCGATCATGTTTCTATGAATAAGAAGTTTAGTTATCATAAAAAACGTAGGAGCCTAAAGTTGAAAAATATTATTTTTGCTGGTGATCTACTTATTTTTCTTAAAGCAAATGTCAACCCAGTCAAGGTAGTAAAGAAGGCTTTATATATGTTTATTAGAATCTCTGGACTGAATACAAATTTCCAAAAGAGTGAACTATATTTTGGAGGCACATAAGATCAAGCAAAGCATAGAATATCTACGTTATTGAATATCAAAAGTGGTTATTACTAATTAAATATTTAGGAGTGCCTTTGAATTCATAAAACTTGAGTGTAACGGATGGGAATAAACTTGTAGAGAAGTTCTATTTCAGTATTAATTAGTGGTCATCTAGTGAGCAAAATTCTATTTTTGTGTAAAGTCTTCTTGTTATCAAAACATGTTACATACAAGCTCAATCAAAAGATGGCTAGCTATTTATGGGAAGGGAATTCAGATGGAGCTCAGGGTGCAAAGGTTTTTTGGAATGTTTGTTCAAGTAAAGAGTTTGGAGGACTAAGGATTCCAAATATTAAAGATATAAAAAAGGTGTGTCTACTTTTCACCTTTTGGAGGATGTATTTACAAGAACATAATGTATGGAGCAAGTGGATTCATCAAATCATTATCAAAGTTAAGTGCATATGGGTATTAGATGCTAAACAATATCACACAGGGATTTGGAAGCAGTTGCTCAAAAATAGACAAATTTCTTATGAATTCAATCACCAAAAGGTACAATATGGAAAAAATACATTCATAATGTGCGATAAATGGATAGAGAAAAGTAGTATACGGGATATTCTACAAATTGAACTAGATAGACAAAACATTAACTATAACAAAACGACGAGTTCTTGTTTTAGGAGAGATAGATGGAGATTGCATCCATGTATTGGGAAGATTCTTCCGCGACTAGAGAATTTTCATCTAATTCCTAGTAATGACTGGATATACTTTAGTGAAAGTGACAATAAAGGCCTTTCCTTCAAGAAGACACTAAAAAAAATTGATGCAGATAAAGAATGTGTTAAGTGGAGTAAAGTAATTTGGGCAAAATGTTGTATCCCAATATGTTCTTTTATCTCATGGTTAGCTGTTCAAAATAAATTGGCTACGAGTTTAAGAATGCTTGAATGGGGACTTTAGATTAACAAAATGTGCCTCTTCTGCATGATCTGCTCTGAGGATATTGATCACGTGTTTATAAGTTGCACATTCTCGAATTAGAGTACTCCTCAAGATTCTGAGAATGTACAGCATTAACAATTCTCAACATACGTGAATGATGTGATTAACATCTTTCTTCAATGCCCTAGTGAAGAATTCATTAAAATTGTAAGCGCGTTAATCACATATTATATATATTGGATATGGAATGAGAGAAATGTAAAAAATCATGGTGACTCTGGGTTGAATAAAAAACAGATTCTGGGGAAAATTGTATCTCTTACCACCAAAGTAGAAGCTTTAAAAAGAAGACCTCAAGCGTACAGATTAAGAGTATATATAGTAGCAGATAGGCCCAATGTTTTATTATGTAGGTCATTGGGCCTTAATAGTTTGTAAAGACAATGGTGTTTGTGGACAGAATTATTTATATAGTTTATATTTGCTAATAAAAAAAAGGTTAGGATGATATTATGTAGGTCATTGGGCCTTAATAGTTTGTAAAGACAATGGAGCTTGTGGACCAAATTATTAATATAGTTTTGATTTGCTAATCAAAAAAAGGTGAGGATGATATTATGAATGAGATCAACTACTTCTATACATAAGAATTGCTGATAAGAAAAAATTTAAAGAAAAAGCTGGAAGAATGAAGGTAGCTAGTGATTGGAAGATGCTTAACATCTTCAAGAATTGATCAAGTTTATTAACTATTTTAGAATAAATTAATCAAGTAGGTTGTGCATTGTAATTTTGCTTGTTAGTCTATTCAAGAGTTTCCTTTTTTTGAGACTCTTAAAAGTTGTAAATACATAAAGTTGAGCTTTAATAAAATGGTATAATTGATCAAACAAACAATGTTATATGACCGGTTGATTTCGTATTGATTTGAGAAATATGATATTTTATTAATATAGTTGTTTTTTAAAGTATTTATGATATTTTTGTGTTTCAAAAACTCTGTAGTTGTAGAATTACAAATATGTAGCAACTACAATATTGTAATTATAGTTATCCAACTTCAACATTGTATTCGTCTACTGTTGATCTTGGACTTGTATAGGTAATGACGGTGGTCGTAGTAATATAAATAATTAAAATATATGAATATAATATATATAATTATAATAAAATTAAATAGAAATGATATTAAAGACCTTCAATATGATATTGATCTAAATGGAAAGAAATATGTTAAATTTTAGGCTTTTAGTATGGATTAAGATCCTCATTCCCATTAAATGAGAAGAAAGAGTGGTTTTGAGGTACAAAACATGAATTATCCCTAGGATATAGTCACATCCTTCCTCTACGTCAATATTAAAGTCCATTAAATGGTGCTTTAACATGAGATTAGTATCGGTGGTTAATGATCCTATGCATATTTAGCATAAACTTGTATTTGCAAGATGAAATTTTATTCACCTCAACCAGAGAAAACTAGATAATTTGAATTAAAGGTGTAATAGTTCACTAAAATGCGATTAAGTATCAATATGTTTGGGTAATTATAGTATTACTACACGAACCAATGAATTAGAGATCAAAATATCGTAACTCTCAGTATATATTGTAATATAGAAAAAAGCTTGTAAGGTTGTTTCCCGTTCATTGTCTATTAAGGAATTCCATGATAGAACAATTTCTTGGGAATTTTTTCCAATAAAAATCTTGCATTCTCAATAATCCCCTGAAACTACGAACACTAATTATCATATTCCAAGAAACCAAAATTCTCAAAACTATTTCCTCATACATCCTCCTTGTATCAATCATCATCACACAGTTAACATGCATTGACAACACCTTGTTTCCTATATACACATCCGGTGGAAACTCAAAATCAATCATATAACTGAAACACATTTAAAGGATTTCAACCAAATACAAGCACTAACTAATGCGTCATAAGAACTACCACTAAAACATAAATATAATCAACTAGGATTTATGACGCTTGAATTTATAATTAAATAAAATAATTTATTTATTTCATGAGTAAATAACTTTTTGTTCCAAAGCATGTCTTTTTATTACATGAAATAAATGTTACATCATATATTTACAACCAAACGATGACTTGATCATAAAATAAGACAAAAAAAAAACATTAAAAATGTACATATAATTACATGTCTAAAAACAAACTATTACCCATGTTATTCATCAGCACCATCATTATCATTATTGTTAATATCATCATTGTTCTCGTTGTCTTCATATCACTGTCAAGATCGTCATCACCACCTTCCCCTTGAAATGCAAGATATGAACACTCCACCTTGTGTTGTATTTTCCAATGAAGAGATACACACGCAATTTAACAAGAAGACATATTCCCATATATGCACTTAATAAACTCATTCATGTTTAGTTCAGCTCTCCCACAACCTGGATAGCTACACACGTGTCGTCCCTCCTTTGGACCATTATCAGCCAAAATTTTAAGAATTTTTCAGCATCTAAAGACCATGTTTGAGCTTTCACTACAAGGCATGACAGGCTTGCCACAGAGAAAAATGAGTGATAGAGTGCAAGGCATGACAGGCTTGCCACAGAGAAAAATGAGTGATAGAGTCCCAGATTACAAGCTTTTTGCACCTATTCAGCATAGAAACAACAATAAGTAATCTATTCGTATGATGAAAATTAATTTGCATATGTAATTAATGTACATGAACAAAGTATTCTAAAAGGTGTTATTTGTAGGGACAAATTGGGGAAGAATGGGGTTGATAATATAAAATTAATCCCTATTGGGAAATAATTAACCTCCCTATTGGGAGTATATTTTTTCGTCCTTATTGAATATAACACACACACACATATATATATATATATATATATCCGAAGGACAAACACCATTATCGCTGAGTTTGGCGAAAATGGTGATGATAAGATCATCCGGTAGATTGTCCAACAAGACTCCATTTTACTAAGAGATATTAACTCACTCATCCTTTTCTTTGTTTAGTTTCCTGAAAGAGGCATTGATATGTGAGAAAAAGGAATACCTGAGTAAATAATTTCAATTTTTCTATACATTTGATTCTTATATTTTAAAATAAATTATTTTTTCCTTTATGTTATATCAAAATAAATATTTTCTTCTCTATTTGTCTTTTTTCACACCACTTCATAAAACACCTTGATTCCAAAGTAGTATTGTCCCAAGGTGATATTCAGCCTATAAAACCAGATAGATTAATTAATTAATAATGTATTGTCAACTAAATAGGCCATTGGATGATAACATAACAAGACAAGTCCTTTGGCCAATTTGTATAGTAATCTCTTCCCTTATGTTACGCATAGTATTACAATCAATTTTCATGTCAATTTCTTAGTTTACGTATTTATATAATTATTTAATTTACCTATGAAAATTGGATATATATGCAGCAAAAGAAAGACGAAAACTATTTTATGACTTGTCAAATGTTGGGAACCTTTCAAATTATTTGGAGTACGAATACAAAAAATTTACTGACCAATCACTTTACAACCACTTTTTAGTTGAAAACACCTAAAGTATTTAAGTTGGGGATAAAGCTTAATGACGTTACTTATTGGTCAGTTTAACTATTTGTTTGGTCAAAACGGGTTGTGCCATGCGTAAAAGGAATTCCAAAATGTGTTGAACGGATAAATCTTAAATGTGTTATTTATTTATTTTTAAAGTTAATTGAAATTTTTCAAAAAGGGGACAACGCTACTATAATAAAAATTATCATTGTATATCTTAGCTTAACAAAGAAAAAAGGAAAATAATGGGAAAAAAGTCTGATAAACATTATCTTAATTTTTATAATTTTCTTGATATGAACAAGCAAGTAACCATCCAACACGATACATAGAAATTTAATCACTAAATCCTTATCTATTTATCTCAATGTTAGCATAGGTATACCTAGATTACTCTCTTTTCATGTTATTTATACTACATTTACTACAAATTTTCTTAACATAACTCCTCAAAAATCCAATTAAAGGATTTTATTTATCACCATTGCTATTGATGAACCAATCTATTTAATTAAATCCAAGTTAAAGCAAAGTAACAAATAAAGTTATTAACATAACTCCTCAAAAATCCAATTATAGGATTTTTTTATCACAGTTTCTATTGATGAAATGATCTATTTAATTTAATCTAGGTTAAAACAAAGTAACAGAGAATATACCAAATTGAAACTCAGAAATGCAATGAACATTCCAAAATAAGAACTAAAAAATTGATTAAAAGAAACAAAACAAAAAACTAAGTGCAGAACAACACCAAATTAGTGAATAGCACAAGAAGAAAGCAATTTCAGTTAACAAAATAATGAAAACTATAAAATGAAAAACCACTAAAGCTATTATTTGGTCTAAATAATAACCTAAAAACTAATCACAGATAACAAATAGAAGAGATGCAATAATTAGAAAAAAAACATATTCATTGAACCTGACTATTTGATTGAAATGTCATGATCAACGATCTGGTAAAAATTCTTCGAAATAGTGTGTTAGACAGCCGGTAGCTAAGAACAATCTATAATACAACAAGTAAAATAATGGCGATGTCAAAAATTTAATGGGGTTGGAAGAGAATTGGAAGTATTCTATTCGAAAAATGCAAGAGATTGAAGGTAAAAGAGTAGGAGAAAATAGGTGTATCTAGAGATGGCGTGATTTGATGTAGATTATTAACTAGAAACAAAACACTATGCGTTTTTTGAACACGCTTTCCCTTGAAAAAGTGACACGTTTTATTAACAATAATACGTTGCAATGAATATGAGTGTTATGTTATTTGTGATACTAAATAACTAGAAAAAGGAAAACATTATATTGGTAGAATAATAAAAAAATTGAAAAAAATTGATATATTTTTATTTGAGTGAAATATGGTATATGTCTCAATTCACTATTTTGGCCATTTTTTATAAAATTTAATATATATGTCGTTATCTCATTTGTCTTGTCTTCCTTAGTCATTATTCATAGTATTTCATTTTCCTTAATCACATAAAAGATTGGTTGATCGATGTGACTTAGTTAGTTACTTTTATTCGGGTTAATGCATCTAATGAGGTGTTTTTCATTCTCGAGAAATGGATTATTTAGAAAGAGTCGAACGTTTTCGTACATTATTAATTTTTGCTTGGTATGCCGCCACCATCGAATTCCGAGTCAATTCGCTCTACACATTTGTTCAGACACCAGTTGTGAATCTATGTATATTTTTACTATCATGGCTTCTCTGACTTCCAGTGTTATGGCAGCTTTTACTGTAGGCAAGAGGGACCTCATACTCAACTATATTGTTCTTTGCTTTGAAAATTAGTTTTGTAGGGAAACTATTTGGGGTAGATGAGCAGAAGTCATGCATCATTTCCCTCTTTTCCCAAATCTCACTTGAATCTGAAGATCTTTAGAATGGTGATATCAAGTATACGGTACAAGTTCATTGTCGCATTTGAAGATACAATTCCGCAGAGCATTTTTTTGGTTTTTTTTGGTCGGGGTATGTTTGTATTACGTTTCTTGGGTTTTTTATATGGGTATTGAGACCCTACCTCACTGCATTCTCTAGCGTGATACAAAATGAAGGAGTGGAAAATGGAATTCACATTGTAATTTTTGTGTGATATTAGATATAGAAGATTAGTGTTCATTAATAATTGTCAGTTTTATTATTTCCTAATGTTTAATATTTAATTAAAATTCATATTTGTGTTGGGAAAAGTAATTGAAAAGTAGCTATCTACTTTAAGTATAATCTAAACATAATATACAAATATATATTGAAAATAAGTAAAAAAAAAAAAGGCTCCCCAAAAACCATTTTCTTAAAATGAGGGTGGTTGAGGCTTTATGGAATAGTTCAGGGTGTAGTTGCATTAACCTTCTGAATCTTGTTATATAACACAAGGCTAATGGCGCAACTTAGGCTTTTTCATTATTTCTTTTATCAGGGAGAGTCGAGAATCTGAATAGGATATAACAAACAAAAATTACACATGGACCAGATTAAAATCGATATACCAGTAGCCAGAGCATTACCGAAAGGCTACAGATGGTTCAACCATAAAGAAAAAATAAAACGGGGTTGTGTGGCTAAACGGACCCGGGTCCATGTATTTGTTCTCAACTTTTATAGTAGAATACTAGGATTTTGGTATTTCATTTTGTTTTCTTGATTTAGAGATAGTGTTTTGATTAGATTTGTAAAACTAGTTATTTTTTATATGGGAAGACATGTAAGTCCCAAAATTTGAATGTATAGCCATTTAGGATGTATAATTCAATTTTTTTCATAATACATGGACAACTTGTGCAAGTAAGATTGTGTTGTGATACCAATTAGTTAAAGACAGTACATGATTAGGGCCTGGTAGGCTCGGGAGTGTAATAAAATAATGAATGTAAAAATGCACACTCCTCGGAAACCATGATTACTCTCCGAAAGTGTACAGATTGTTACAAGTAATAAGTAAGTAAAATTGAGCTAGTTCTCATGGATTTAAGTAGTTATTTCGACTCGTATTTAATATTAAAATAGATGTTTTTAAATGTTAATATTATAAATAAAAGAAAGTGAAGTATTTTGTTTTATACTAAATTCTAATAAACAATAAATAATTATGAAAATAAGATAAAAGGTTAGGAGATGCAAGTATGAACCTACCCTATTGAATTAATAATTCCTAAGAATAAGGGTGAATAGTTAATTTCACAATAGTCAGGGTTCAATTATCTTCCTCACCCCTCTCGGGTGAATAGGAAGCTATCCTGGATACTATAGACCCCTTCTGATGACCATACAATTTCTTTAGACATGATTAAATCTAACCCTATTGACTATCTAGCTAGGTAAGACCTTCTGGTTCAATACCACACACTAGACGCCTATGATATATCCGTAATTAAATCCCCTTCTCGGGCGATAGCTTAATTACTCGAGATAACTACTATTTAGCTACGATATAGATATTGTTATTACAAACATATAGTCAATCAAAATTAATTAAAAACCAATTCATTTAAATATTTTAATCACAGATTCAATTAAAAACAGAATAACAATAATCAATTGTTCATATAATTACAGTCGTAAAAGAGAAATTGTGCATAATGGACTTTGGAATAAATAACTTAAAAATAAACTATAGATAAATATATCTAATACTAATTTATCCAAAGAATAGAGATGGATAAGTGTAGAATTTATGTAGTGAAGCTCTAGCTCTTGATTCGTCCTTCTCTAGATCCTTCTGATTGCTTCTATGATGAATTATTGATGAATATTAAGCTCTGGAAGCAAAGGGATGATTTTATAGTGTTAGTATCTAATATTATATAGGTAAAAAATGTTCTAAGGTTTCCATGTGCTAGGTTTATGGTGGGTCCGGGTGTGTTATAAATTAATGTGATAAAGAATAAGAATTCACAGACCGCAAGTGTACGCTTGTCAATGTAATACTTCGATAAATCGGGTTTTGTTCGCATGTACGGAATAGGTACAACTCAGGTGTTTATAAAATAGTAGTAGTAATTGCAAGTACGAAAAGGTAAATGATATAATTTTTGGTTGGTTTTTGTTTACGAACTAAGACGCAAGAAAAGAAAGTACTAAAGTAATTAACTGAAAAGAAAATAAAACAAATAAATGAGCGTAGACGCAAATAAGAGAATGGTACTTGAGTCTCGCAAGGGATCTACCTATATTTATATAATAATCCTTCTGTTTAAGGGCTAAGTTGCTATTTATTTCTTAGTCGAGACTCTATAATCTCCTAACCCCCGTCAGGGTGGACTTAAAAGCTATCCTACGGTATTATAAACCCCGTCAGGGTGATTATACCTACTTTCCAACGGTTTTAGTCTCTTACCAAATGGTCTATGTGGTTAGTCAAGCCCGGCAGGGTCATTGACGAATACCACACGTCTATTACCTAGGTTCGTAGTTAAACCCTCCATCAAGGTGATCACTTCCCCACCAAAGTGAATAGCCTAATTACTCAATCCTATTTCTAATTGGCCAGAATTAAAATAGTAATTAGCATGCGATAATAGTCAATCCAATATACCCAATTCAGATTAAACCAAATAACCCCAAATTCGGAAAAATATCAATTAAAATAAATAAAGGTTTAACCCATAATTGCGATTCTCGAGTACTTATGAGATTAGTTCATAACAGAATTAAAAACTAAAATAAGACAAAGGATACTCATATTCAATTACATAAAAGAATAAGAAAACCTAATTGTAGGGAAGGAATTGACTGTTGATGGAGGAATTAGAATCCCCCAACTTCAGCTTCCTCTCTCCTTTTTGCTTCTGACTTCTCTCTGGCGTTTCTTCTTTTTGTAATATGAGTTGTCTTCTAAAAAATGAATTATAAGGCTTATATAGGATGGGAAAATCGGATTGGGCTCTTCTATAATAAGGAAATAGGTTAAATGAAATAAAAGCCAAATACTTAAATGAAATCCCGTAACTGATGTGTAGATGTTACTAAAACAGCTGTAAATTTTGCGTCCGGGCTCGAAATCACTGCGTTCAACTTTTAAAATCTTCCTGACTCAGAGACTTCACAACTCTAAGGCTGAATCAGTGGCTAAGTGGATAAAAAAATAGTAATTTGTAACAGCCTTCTAGATTTTATTCTCCTCTAATACATTCTTCGAATCATCTTTTCTCGCTTCTCCTCCTTATCTTGGTGCTCCATCTAATCCATGGACCTAAGAACTTTACACTAAAAACAAACAAATTAACGCACAAGTGGACTGGTTGACCCATAAAGTTTGTAAAAATCACATCTCTTTCATTATTCCTTTTAGATTTTATGCAGTATTGAAAATACTACACGTCTTTAAATCTAAATAGCAACTTTTGAAAGTTTTTGCATTTTCCGTAACTCTTTAAATTGATTTGGCATCTAATATCATCCTTGTAACTAAAAGCTTCACATTTAACAAACAAATTACGGACAAATAGCTCTAAAAGTGACAAATCCCCAAAACAATGCAAGAAACGAGAATATATCAAATAAAAGAGAAAACTCCCTCAACTAAGCACCTAATATACCTAAAATTATGTCTCACAATAGTATTTATTTATCACAAAAAGGGAGACACCAAGACCATTCATACCAGTAAATAATCTTATTGTTTTATGATAATTTTGTTGAAGTGAACTTAGCATACAAATTATACTGATGTCGTGTGTAATTTTTCATGTATTTTACTTGTTGCTTTAACTGATTGGTATCCTATTTTCAGCGATAAATTGGTGTTTTGGCTGATGACTTTGCGTTGTATGTAAACAAGTGGGGTGAGATAGGGACGTCTCTTGTGGGAGGTTGTTGCGGAACCACCCCAACACGGTTCTAGGGACTTGGTAATTCAACTTCCACCTTATAAGTCATTCAGTCTCCGATAGCATATTGGATGAAAAATGGACTCATACTCCAAACCTTATTGTATAAACAAGTCAATCTAACTATGTCTTTTAATTTTTAGCCCCATTAGGGTAAATTCCTTGAATCACCTCAGTTACGCGTTATTTTGAAATTATTATTGAGTACAGTGTATATAGATTATAGATACCTAATTTATGATCTCCAATTTTTTCCTATTATACCATATTGTTGTGTTAATATGTTTGAAAGTTTTTATCATGTCCCATTTACTGTTTCGGACTTTCGGGTTAATTATGTGATATGAGATGCTAGTGAGATTTCATGTATTATTAGAAATTGCATTGTCAGTTATGCTACTAAGCATTGTCAAAGGTAGTTCCAAAATATTTTTTAATCTTTTTTGTTTAGGTTGCTAAACTTTTTATTTCTAGTGTAGTAATTGAATAATCAGTGATAGTTTTTTGATGGATTCTTTTGGTTAGATATTGATCAAAAAATTAATTTGTATTAGTTTGTATCTCTATTTCGCAGTCTGCAAATTATATGCAAATTGAACACATAGTAGTGGAGACTGGAGTGTATAGGGGAGCTGTTTACTCTTAAAAGTTTTAAAATTTCAATTGTCCAATAGCCCAGGACCAGCCGCCAAATACATGAAAATAATGGGACTACTGCAACGGTACGCAGTCCATTATGGACCGACTGAGAATAAAATTTACATGTTGTTAGTACCCCACGGCGCGACTCGAAGTTTGGTGTGCATCATCTTTTTCTCTGTCCTTTTTCTTGCTTTCAACAAAAACGGAAACCGATTTACTACAAAAACACTAGATTTTCACACTTTTTGGGAATCTCTTTTCAAGATCTTCTTTTCCACATAATATCTGGGATATGCGAAATATCTTATATATTTCAGCAATTTTTTACCAGAATCAGTTTCTTTACTTAACCTAAACCACATCTACTCCATCCTTTTCTTCTTTTATTCATACGCTGATGTTTCAGTGGCACCATGTAGTGAAAAAGTATCACCGTTTAGAAAAACATTTTAGGAAAAACAATTCGGAATAAAACTTAAAATCAATTAACGAGTAAACTAACTATTACACGGAAACTGAAGTACAACGAAAATTACAAACTATTACACGGAAAATCAAAAAGCACAACTTACATAGGGGAGAGTTGGAGTTGAAAACCTTTGTCAGCAGTAACAGATCAATCAATTCCATGATTCCATCTAGTGATTGATTGACGGTTTTCTAATTGATTCTCTTATTCCACACGTTTTGAACATTGGTGTAACAGCTAGTTGACTTGACCTAACGAGTTGACCAGCTGATGGAATAATCTTCTTAACGGGCGCGTGATTGGTGGAGTCTTGTCTTAACGTTTGTTTTCTGATTGATTGCCAGCGGCACTATAAGAGCTTGACAAGAAAACTCATTTCATTTTTCATTTTTCATTTTTTGATTCCCCAAACTCCCAAAACCCCCAAACTCCCAAACTCCCCAACTCCCCAAACTCCCCCACGAGCCCACGAGCCACGAGCCACGCCCACGCCCTCGCCCTCGCCGGTGCCGGTGCCTCTTCTGTATGAGCTTCTTTGAGGACATTGATCACGTGTTTATAAGCTTCTCTTTCTCTAATAAATACTCGTCAAGATTCCGAGAATGTGCATCATTAGCAACTCTCCAACAGACTTGAATGACATCATTTCTTCGATGCCCTAATGAATAATTCATTAAAATTGTAAGTGCCTTAATCACATCTTATATATATTGGATATGGAATGAGATAAATGTAAGAAATCATAGTAGCTCTGGGTTGAATGAAAAGATCATATTTTGGGGGAAATTTATCTCTTACAACCATTAAATTAAATAGTAGAAGCTTTAAAAAGAAGACCTCAAGTGATTGAGAGTATATGTAATAGCATATAGGCCTGATGTTTTGGCCCTTTATTTTAGCCAAATGTTTGTAATAGCTTATCTAGTTTTAGCCCATATGTAATAGGTGGTTTTATTATGTAGGTCATTAGGCCTTAATAGTTTATAAAGACAATGGAGCTTGTGGGCCAAATTATTAATATAGTTTTGATTTGCTAATCAAAAAAAGGTGAGGATGATATTATGAATGAGATCAACTACTATTTATACATAAGAATTGCTGATAAGAAAAAATTTAAAGAAAAAGCTAGAAGAATGAAGGTAGCTAGTGATTGGAAAAATCCTTAACATCTTCAAGAATTGATCAAGTTTATTAACAATTTTAGAATAAATTAATCAAGTAGGTTGTGCATTGTAATTTTGCTTGTTAGTCTATTCAAGAGTTTCCTTTTTTGAGACTCTTAAAAGTTGTAAAGACATAAATTTGAGCTTTAATAAAATGGTATAATTGATCAAACAAACAATGTTATATGACCGGTTGATTTCGAATTGATTTGAGAAATATGATATTTTATCAATATAGTTGTTTTTTAAAGTATTTATGATATTTTTGTGTTTCAAAAACTCTGTAGTTGTAGAATTACAAATATGTAGCAACTACAATATTGTAATTATAGTTATCCAACTAAGACATTGTAGTCGTCTACTGTTGATCTTGGACTTGTATAGGTAATGACGGTGGTCGTAGTAATATAAATAATTAAAATATATGAATATAATACATATATATATATATAATTATAATAAAATTAAATAGAAATGATATTAAAGACCTTCAATATGATATTGATCTAAATGGAAAGAAAGATGTTAAATTTTAGCCTTTTAGTATGAATTAAGATCCCCATTCCCATTAAATGAGAAGAAAGAGTGGTTTTGAGGTACAAAACATGAATTATCCCTAGCATATAGTCACATCCTTCCTCTACGTCAATATTAAAGTCCATTAAATGGTGCTTTAACATGAGATTAGTACCGGTGGTTAATGATCCTATTCATATTTAGTATAAACTTGTATCTGCAAGATGAAATTTTATTCACCTCAACCAGAGAAAACTAGATAATTTGAATTAAAGGTGTAATAGTTCACTAAAATGCTATTAAGTATCAATATATTTGGGTAATTATAGTATTACTACACGAACCAATGAATTAGAGATCAAAATATCGTAACTCTCAGTATATATTGTAATATAGAAAAAAGCTTGTAAGGTTGTTTCCCGTTCATTTTCTATTAAGGAACTCCATGATAGAAGAATTTCTTTGGAATTTTTTCCAATAAAAATCTTGCATTCTCAATAATCCTCTGAAACTACGAACACTAATTATCATATTCCAAGAAACCAAAATTCTCTAAACGATTTCCTCATACATCCTCCTTGTATCAATCATCATCACACAGTTAACATGCATTGACAACACCTTGTTTCCTATATACACATCCGGTGGAAACTCAAAATCAATCATATAACTGAAACACATTTAAAGGATTTCAACCAAATACAAGCACTAACTAATGCGTCATAGGAACTACCACTAAAACATAAATATAATCAACTAGGATTTATAACGCTTGAATTTATAATTAAATAAAATAATTTATTGATTTCATGAGTAAATAACTTTTTGTTCCAAAGCATGTCTTTTTATTACATGAAATAAACGTTACATCATATATTTACAACCAAACGATGACTTGATCATAAAATAAGACAAAAAAAACATTAAAAATGTACATATAATTACATGTCTAAAAACAAACTATTACCCATGTTATTCATCAGCACCATCATTATCTTTATTGTTAATATCATCATTGTTCTCCTGGTCTTCATATCACTGTCAAGATCGTCATCACCACCTTCCCCTTGAAATGCAAGATATGAACACTCCACCTTGTGTTGTATTTTCCAATGAAGGGATACGCACGCAATTTAACAAGAAGACATATTCCCATATATGCACTTAATAAACTCATTCATGTTTAGTTCAGCTCTCCCACAACCTGGATAGCTACACACGTGTCGTCCCTCCCTTGGACCATTATTAGCCAAAATTTTAAGAATTTTTCAGCATCTAAAGACCATGTTTGAGCTTTCACTACAAGGCATGACAGGCTTGCCACAGAGAAAAATGAGTGATAGAGTCCCAGATTACAAGCTTTTTGCACCTATTCAGCATAGAAACAACAATAAGTAATCTATTCGTATGATGAAAATTAATTTGCATATGTAATTAATGTACATGAATAAAGTATTCTAAAAGGTGTTATTTGTAGGGACAAATTGGGAAAGAATGGGGTTGATAATATAAAATTAATCCCTATTGGGAAATAATTAACCTCCCTTGGGAGTATATTTTTTTGTCCTTATTGAATATAACACACACAGACACACACACACATTTATATATATATATATATCCGAAGGACAAACACCATTATCGCTGAGTTTGGCGAAAATGGTGATGATAAGATCATCCGGTAGATTGTCCAACAAGACTCCGTTTTACTAAAAGATATTAACTCACTCATCCTTTTCTTTGTTTAGTTTCCTGAAAGACGCATTGATATGTGAGAAAAAGGAATACCGAGTAAATATTTTCAATTTTTCTATACATTTGATTCTTATATTTCAAAATAAATTATTTTTTCCTTTATGTTATATATATTTATGTGTGCTGGCAAAATAAATCTTTTCTTATCTATTTGTCTCTTTTCACACCACTTCATAAAACACCTTGATTCCAAACTAGTATTGTCCCAACGTAATATTCAGCTTATAAAATCAGATATATTAATTCATTAATTAATAATGTAATGTCAACTAAATAGGCCATTGGATGATAACATAACAAGACAAGTCCTTTGGCCAATTTGTATAGTAATCTCTTCCCTTATGTTACGCATAGTATTACAATCAATTTTCATGTCAATTTCTTAGTTTACGTCTTTATATGATAATTTACCTATGAAAATTGGATATATATGCAGCAAAAGAAGGACAAAAAATATTTTATGACTTGTCAAATGTTGGGAACCTTTCAAATTATTTGGAGTATGAATACAAAAAATTTACTGCACAATCACTTTACAACCACTTTTTAGTTGAAAACACGTAAAGTATTTAAGTTGGGGATAAAGCTATTAATGAATTTACTTATTGGTCAGTTTGACTATTTGTTTGGTCAAAACGGGTTGTGCCATGCGTAAAAGGAATTCCAAAACGTCGATAAATCTTAAATGTGTTATTTATTTCTTTTTAAAGTTAATTGAAATTATTCAAAAAGGGGACAACGCTACTATAATAAAAATTATCATTGTATATCTTAGCTTAACAAAGAAAAAAGGAAAATAATGGGAAAAAAGTCTGATAAACATTATCTTAATTTTTATAATTTTATTGATATGAACAAGCAAGTAACCATCCAACACGATACATAGCAATTTAATCACTAAATCCTTATCTATTTAATCTCAATGTTAGCATAGGTATACCTAGATTACTCTCTTTTCATGTTATTTATGCTACATTTCCTACAAATTTTCTTAACATAACTCCTCAAAAATCCAATTAAAGGATTTATTTATCACGATTGCTATTGATGAACCAATCTATTTAATTAAATCCAAGTTAAAGCAAAGTAACAAATAAAGTTATTAACATAACTCCTCAAAAATCCAATTATAGGATTTTTTTATCACAGTTTCTATTGATGAAATGATCTATTTAATTTAATCTAGGTTAAAACAAAGTAACAGAGAATATACCAAATTGAAACTCAGAAATGCAATGAACATTCCAAAATAAGAACTAAAAAATTGATTAAAAGAAACAAAACAAAAAACTAAGTGCAGAACAACACCAAATTAGTGAATATCACAAGAAGAAAGCAATTTCAGTTAACAAAATAATGAAAACTATAAAATGAAAAACCACTAAAGCTATTATTTGGTCTAAATAATAACCTAAAAACTAATCACAGATAACAAATAGAAGAGATGCAATAATTAGAAAAAAAACATATTCATTGAACCTGACTATTTGATTGAAATGTCATGATCAACGATCTGGTAAAAATTCTTCGAAATAGTGTGTTAGACAGCCGGTAGCTAAGAACAATCTATAATACAACAAGTAAAATAATGGCGATGTCAAAAATTTAATGGGGTTGGAAGAGAATTGGAAGTATTCTATTCGAAAAATGCAAGAGATTGAAGGTAAAAGAGTAGGAGAAAATAGGTGTATCTAGGGATGGCGTGATTTATGATGTAGATTATTAACTAGAAACAAAACTATGCGTTTTTTAAACACGCTTTCCCTTGAAAAAGTGACACGTTTTATTAACAATAACACGTTGCAATGAATATGAGTGTTATGTTATTTGTGATAAATAACTAGAAAAAGGAAAATATTATATTGGTAGAATAATAAAAAAATTGAAAAATATTGATATATTTTTATTTGAGTGAAATATGGTATATGTCTCGATTCACTATTTTGGTCATTTTTATAAAATTTAATATATATGTCGTTATCTCATTTGTCTTGTCTTCCTTAGTCATTATTCATAGTATTTCATTTTCCTTAATCACATAAAAGATTGGTTGATCGATGTGACTTAGTTAGTTACATTTATTCGGGTTAATGCATCTAATGAGGTGGTTTTTATTCTCGAGAAATGGATTATTTAGAAAGAGTCGAACGTTATTCGTACATTATTAATTTTTGCTTGGTATGCCGCCACCATCGAATTCCGAGTCAATTCGCTCTACACATTTGTTCAGACACCAGTTGTGAATCTATGTATATTTTTACTATCATGGCTTCTCTGACTTCCAGTGTTATGGCAGCTTTTACTGACGGCAGAGGGACCTCATACTCAACTATATTGTTCTTTGCTTTGAAAATTAGTTTTGTAGGGAAACTATTTGGGGTAGATGAGCAGAAGTCATGCATCGTTTCCCTCTTTTCCCAAATCTCACTTGAATCTGAAGATCTTTAGAATGGTGATATCAAGTATACGGTACAAGTTCATTGTCGCATTTGAAGATACAATTCCGCAGAGCATTTTTTTGGTTTTTTTGGTCGGGGTATGTTTGTATTACGTTTCTTGGGTTTCTTATATGGGTATTGAGACCCTACCTCACTGCATTCTCTAGCGTGATACAAAATGAAGGAGTGGAAAAGGGAATTCACATTGTAATTTTTGTGTGATATTAGATATAGAAGATTAGTGTTCATTGATAATTGTCAGTTTTATTATTTCCTAATGTTTAATATTTAATTAAAATTCATATTTGTGTTGGGAAAAGTAATTGAAAAGTAGCTATCTACTTTAAGTATAATCTAAACATAATATACAAATATATATTGAAAATAAGTAAAAAAAAAGGCTCCCCAAAAACCATTTTCTTAAAATGAGGGTGGTTGAGGCTTTATGGAATAGTTCAGGGTGTAGTTGCATTAACCTTCTGAATCTTGTTATATAACACAGGGCTAATGGCGCAACTTAGGCTTTTTCATTGTTTTTTTAATCAGGGAGAGTCGAGAATCTCAATGGGATATAACAAACAAAAATTACACATGGACCGGATTAAAATCGATATACCAGTAGCCAGAGCATTACCGAAAGGCTACAGATGGTTCGACCATAAAGAAAAAATAAAACGGGGTTGTGTGGCTAAGCGGACCCGGGTCCATGTATTTGTTCTCAACTTTTATAGTAGAATACTAGGATTTTGGTATTTCATTTTGTTTTCTTGATCTAGAGATAGTGTTTTGATTAGATTTGTAAGACTAGTTATTTTTTATATGGGAAGACATGTAAGTCCCAAAATTTGAATGTATAGCCATTTAGGATGTATAATTCAATTTTTTCATAACACATGGACAACTTGTGCAAGTAAGATTGTGTTGTGATACCAATTAGTTAAAGACAGTACATGATTAGGGCCTGGTAGGCTCGGGAGTGTAATAAAATAATGAATGTAAAAAATGCACACTCCTCGGAAACCATGATTACTCTCCGAAAGTGTACAGATTGTTACAAGTAATAAGTAAGTAAAATTGAGCTAGTTCTCATGGATTTAAGTAGTTATTTCGACTCGTATTTAATATTAAAATAGATGTTTTTAAATGTTAATATTATAAATAAAAGAAAGTGAAGTATTTTGTTTTATACTAAATTCAAATAAACAATAAATAATTATGCAAATAAGATAAAAGGTTAGGAGATGCAAGTATGAACCTACCCTATTGAATTAATAAATCCTAAGAATAAGGGCGAATAGTTAATTTCACAATAGTCAGGGTTCAATTATCTTCCTCACCCCTCTCGGGTGAATAGGAAGCTATCCTGGATACTATAGACCCCTTCTGGATGACCATACAATTTCTTTAGACATGATTAAATCTAACCCTATTGACTATCTAGCTAGGTAAGACCTTCTGGTTCAATACCACACACTAGACGCCTATGATATATCCGCAATTAAATCCCCTTCTCAGGCGATAGCTTAATTACTCGAGATACCTACTATTTAGCTACAATATAGATATTGTTATTACAAACATATAGTCAATCAAAATTAATTAAAAACCAATTCATTTAAATATTTTAATCACAGATTCAATTAAAAACGGAATAACAATAATCAATTGTTCATATAATTACAGTCGTAAAAGAGAAATTGTGCATAATGGACTTTGGAATAAATAACTTAAAAATAAACTATAGATAAAATATATCTAATACTAATTTATCCAAAGAATAGAGATGGATAAGTGTAGAATTTATGTAGTGAAGCTCTAGCTCTTGATTCGTCCTTCTCTAGATCCTTCTGATTGCTTCTATGATGAATTATTGATGAATATTAAGCTCTGGAAGCAAAGGGATGATTTTATAGTGTTAGTATCTAATATTATATAGGTAAAAAATGTTCTAGGGTTTCCATGTGCTAGGTTTATGGTGGGTCCGGGTGTGTTATAAATTAATGTGATAAAGAATAAGAACTCACAGACCGCAAGTGTACGCTTGTCAATGTAATACTTCGATAAATCGGGTTTTGTTCGCGTGTACGGAATAGGTACAACTCAGGTGTTTATAAAATAGTAGTAGTAATTGCAAGTACGAAAAGGTAAATGATATAATTTTTGGTTTGTTTTTGTTTACGAACTAAGACGCAAGAAAAGAAAGTACTAAAGTAATTAACTGAAAAGAAAATAAAACAAATAAATGAGCGTAGACGCAAATAAGAGAATGGTACTTGAGTCTCGCAAGGGATCTACCTATATTTATATAATAATCCTTCTGTTTAAGGGCTAAGTTGCTATTTATTTCTTAGTCGAGACTCTATAATCTCCTAACCCCCGTCAGGGTGGACTTAGGAGCTATCCTACGGTATTATAAACCCCGTCAGGGTGATTATACCTACTTTCCAACGGTTTTAGTCTCTTACCAAATTGTCTATGTGGTTAGTCAAGCCCAGCAGGGTCATTGACGAATACCACACGTCTATTACCTAGGTTCGTAGTTAAACCCTCCATCAAGGTGATCACTTCCCCACCAAAGTGAATAGCCTAATTACTCAATCCTATTTCTAATTGGCCAGAATTAAAATAGTAATTAGCATGCGATAATAGTCAATCCAATATACCCAATTCAGATTAAACCAAATAACCCCAAATTCGGAAAAACATCAATTAAAATAAATAAAGGTTTAACCATAATTGCGATTCTCGAGTACTTATGAGATTAGTTCATAACAGAATTAAAAACTAAAATAAGACAAAGGATACTCATATTCAATTACATAAAAGAATAAGAGAACCTAATTGTAGGGAAGGAATTGACTGTTGATGGAGGAATTAGGATCCCCCAACTTCAGCTTCCTCTCTCCTTTTTGCTTCTGACTTCTCTCTGGCGTTTCTTCTTTTTGTAATATGAGTTGTCTTCTAAAAAATGAATTATAAGGCTTATATAGGATGGGAAAATCGGATTGGGCTCTTCTATAATAAGGAAATAGGTTAAATGAAATAAAAGCCAAATACTTAAATGAAATCCCGTAACTGATGTGTAGATGTTACTAAAACAGCTGTAAATTTTGCGTCCGGGCTCGAAATCACTGCGTTCAACTTTTAAAATCTTCCTGACTCAGAGACTTCACAACTCTATGGCTGAATCAGTGGCTAAGTGGATAAAAAAATAGTAATTTGTAACAGCCTTCTAGATTTTATTCTCCTCTAATACATTCTTCGAATCATCTTTTCTCGCTTCTCCTCCTTATCTTGGTGCTCCATCTAATCCATGGACCTAAGAACTTTACACTAAAAACAAACAAATTAACGCACAAGTGGACTGGTTGACCCATAAAGTTTGTAAAAATCACATCTCTTTCATTATTCCTTTTAGATTTTATGCAGTATTGAAAATACTACACGTCTTTAAATCTAAATAGCAACTTTTGAAAGTTTTTGCATTTTCCGTAACTCTTTAAATTGATTTGGCATCTAATATCATCCTTGTAACTAAAAGCTTCACATTTAACAAACAAATTACGGACAAATAGCTCTAAAAGTGACAAATCCCCAAAACAATGCAAGAAACGAGAATATATCAAATAAAAGAGAAAACTCCCTCAACTAAGCACCTAATATACCTAAAATTATGTCTCACAATAGTATTTATTTATCACAAAAAGGGAGACACCAAGACCATTCATACCAGTAAATAATCTTATTGTTTTATGATAATTTTGTTGAAGTGAACTTAGCATACAAATTATACTGATGTCGTGTGTAATTTTTCATGTATTTTACTTGTTGCTTTAACTGATTGGTATCCTATTTTCAGCGATAAATTGGTGTTTTGGCTGATGACTTTGCGTTGTATGTAAACAAGTGGGGTGAGATAGGGACGTCTCTTGTGGGAGGTTGTTGCGGAACCACCCCAACACGGTTCTAGGGACTTGGTAATTCAACTTCCACCTTATAAGTCATTCAGTCTCCGATAGCATATTGGATGAAAAATGGACTCATACTCCAAACCTTATTGTATAAACAAGTCAATCTAACTATGTCTTTTAATTTTTAGCCCCATTAGGGTAAATTCCTTGAATCACCTCAGTTACGCGTTATTTTGAAATTATTATTGAGTACAGTGTATATAGATTATAGATACCTAATTTATGATCTCCAATTTTTTCCTATTATACCATATTGTTGTGTTAATATGTTTGAAAGTTTTTATCATGTCCCATTTACTGTTTCGGACTTTCGGGTTAATTATGTGATATGAGATGCTAGTGAGATTTCATGTATTATTAGAAATTGCATTGTCAGTTATGCTACTAAGCATTGTCAAAGGTAGTTCCAAAATATTTTTTAATCTTTTTTGTTTAGGTTGCTAAACTTTTTATTTCTAGTGTAGTAATTGAATAATCAGTGATAGTTTTTTGATGGATTCTTTTGGTTAGATATTGATCAAAAAATTAATTTGTATTAGTTTGTATCTCTATTTCGCAGTCTGCAAATTATATGCAAATTGAACACATAGTAGTGGAGACTGGAGTGTATAGGGGAGCTGTTTACTCTTAAAAGTTTTAAAATTTCAATTGTCCAATAGCCCAGGACCAGCCGCCAAATACATGAAAATAATGGGACTACTGCAACGGTACGCAGTCCATTATGGACCGACTGAGAATAAAATTTACATGTTGTTAGTACCCCACGGCGCGACTCGAAGTTTGGTGTGCATCATCTTTTTCTCTGTCCTTTTTCTTGCTTTCAACAAAAACGGAAACCGATTTACTACAAAAACACTAGATTTTCACACTTTTTGGGAATCTCTTTTCAAGATCTTCTTTTCCACATAATATCTGGGATATGCGAAATATCTTATATATTTCAGCAATTTTTTACCAGAATCAGTTTCTTTACTTAACCTAAACCACATCTACTCCATCCTTTTCTTCTTTTATTCATACGCTGATGTTTCAGTGGCACCATGTAGTGAAAAAGTATCACCGTTTAGAAAAACATTTTAGGAAAAACAATTCGGAATAAAACTTAAAATCAATTAACGAGTAAACTAACTATTACACGGAAATTGAAGTACAACGAAAGTTACAAACTATTACACGGAAAATCAAAAAGCACAACTTACATAGGGGAGAGTTGGAGTTGAAAACCTTTGTCAGCAGTAACAGATCAATCAATTCCATGATTCCATCTAGTGATTGATTGACGGTTTTCTAATTGATTCTCTTATTCCACACGTTTTGAACATTGGTGTAACAGCTAGTTGACTTGACCTAACGAGTTGACCAGCTGATGGAATAATCTTCTTAACGGGCGCGTGATTGGTGGAGTCTTGTCTTAACGTTTGTTTTCTGATTGATTGCCAGCGGCACTATAAGAGCTTGACAAGAAAACTCATTTCATTTTTCATTTTTCATTTTTTGATTCCCCAAACTCCCAAAACCCCCAAACTCCCAAACTCCCCAACTCCCCAAACTCCCCCACGAGCCCACGAGCCACGAGCCACGAGCCACGAGCCACGCCCACGCCCTCGCCCTCGCCGGTGCTGGTGCCTCTTCTGTATGAGCTTCTTTGAGGACATTGATCACGTGTTTATAAGCTTCTCTTTCTCTAATAAATACTCGTCAAGATTCCGAGAATGTGCATCATTAGCAACTCTCCAACAGACTTGAATGACATCATTTCTTCGATGCCCTAATGAATAATTCATTAAAATTGTAAGTGCCTTAATCACATCTTATATATATTGGATATGGAATGAGATAAATGTAAGAAATCATAGTAGCTCTGGGTTGAATGAAAAGATCATATTTTGGGGGAAATTTATCTCTTACAACCATTAAATTAAATAGTAGAAGCTTTAAAAAGAAGACCTCAAGTGATTGAGAGTATATGTAATAGCATATAGGCCTGATGTTTTGGCCCGTTATTTTAGCCAAATGTTTGTAATAGCTTATCTAGTTTTAGCCCATATGTAATAGGTGGTTTTATTATGTAGGTCATTAGGCCTTAATAGTTTATAAAGACAATGGAACTTGTGGGCCAAATTATTAATATAGTTTTGGTTTGCTAATAAAAAAAAGGTGAGGATGATATTATGAATGAGATCAACTACTATTTATACATAAGAATTGCTGATAAGAAAAAATTTAAAGAAAAAGCTAGAAGAATGAAGGTAGCTAGTGATTGGAAAAATCCTTAACATCTTCAAGAATTGATCAAGTTTATTAACAATTTTAGAATAAATTAATCAAGTAGGTTGTGCATTGTAATTTTGCTTGTTAGTCTATTCAAGAGTTTCCTTTTTTGAGACTCTTAAAAGTTGTAAAGACATAAATTTGAGCTTTAATAAAATGGTATAATTGATCAAACAAACAATGTTATATGACCGGTTGATTTTGAATTGATTTGAGAAATATGATATTTTATCAATATAGTTGTTTTTTAAAGTATTTATGATATTTTTGTGTTTCAAAAACTCTGTAGTTGTAGAATTACAAATATGTAGCAACTACAATATTGTAATTATAGTTATCCAACTAAGACATTGTAGTCGTCTACTGTTGATCTTGGACTTGTATAGGTAATGACGGTGGTCGTAGTAATATAAATAATTAAAATATATGAATATAATACATATATATATATATATATAATTATAATAAAATTAAATAGAAATGATATTAAAGACCTTCAATATGATATTGATCTAAATGGAAAGAAAGATGTTAAATTTTAGCCTTTTAGTATGAATTAAGATCCCCATTCCCATTAAATGAGAAGAAAGAGTGGTTTTGAGGTACAAAACATGAATTATCCCTAGCATATAGTCACATCCTTCCTCTACGTCAATATTAAAGTCCATTAAATGGTGCTTTAACATGAGATTAGTACCGGTGGTTAATGATCCTATTCATATTTAGTATAAACTTGTATCTGCAAGATGAAATTTTATTCACCTCAACCAGAGAAAACTAGATAATTTGAATTAAAGGTGTAATAGTTCACTAAAATGCTATTAAGTATCAATATATTTGGGTAATTATAGTATTACTACACGAACCAATGAATTAGAGATCAAAATATCGTAACTCTCAGTATATATTGTAATATAGAAAAAAGCTTGTAAGGTTGTTTCCCGTTCATTTTCTATTAAGGAACTCCATGATAGAAGAATTTCTTTGGAATTTTTTCCAATAAAAATCTTGCATTCTCAATAATCCTCTGAAACTACGAACACTAATTATCATATTCCAAGAAACCAAAATTCTCTAAACGATTTCCTCATACATCCTCCTTGTATCAATCATCATCACACAGTTAACATGCATTGACAACACCTTGTTTCCTATATACACATCCGGTGGAAACTCAAAATCAATCATATAACTGAAACACATTTAAAGGATTTCAACCAAATACAAGCACTAACTAATGCGTCATAGGAACTACCACTAAAACATAAATATAATCAACTAGGATTTATGACGCTTGAATTTATAATTAAATAAAATAATTTATTGATTTCATGAGTAAATAACTTTTTGTTCCAAAGCATGTCTTTTTATTACATGAAATAAACGTTACATCATATATTTACACTCAAACGATGACTTGATCATAAAATAAGACAAAAAAAATCATTAAAAATGTACATATAATTACATGTCTAAAAACAAACTATTACCCATGTTATTCATCAGCACCATCATTATCTTTATTGTTAATATCATCATTGTTCTCCTGGTCTTCATATCACTGTCAAGATCGTCATCACCACCTTCCCCTTGAAATGCAAGATATGAACACTCCACCTTGTGTTGTATTTTCCAATGAAGGGATACGCACGCAATTTAACAAGAAGACATATTCCCATATATGCACTTAATAAACTCATTCATGTTTAGTTCAGCTCTCCCACAACCTGGATAGCTACACACGTGTCGTCCCTCCCTTGGACCATTATCAGCCAAAATTTTAAGAATTTTTCAGCATCTAAAGACCATGTTTGAGCTTTCACTACAAGGCATGACAGGCTTGCCACAGAGAAAAATGAGTGATAGAGTCCCAGATTACAAGCTTTTTGCACCTATTCAGCATAGAAACAACAATAAGTAATCTATTCGTATGATGAAAATTAATTTGCATATGTAATTAATGTACATGAATAAATTATTCTAAAAGGTGTTATTTGTAGGGACAAATTGGGAAAGAATGGGGTTGATAATATAAAATTAATCCCTATTGGGAAATAATTAACCTCCCTTGGGAGTATATTTTTTTGTCCTTATTGAATATAACACACACAGACACACACACATTTATATATATATATATATATATATCCGAAGGACAAACACCATTATCGCTGAGTTTGGCGAAAATGGTGATGATAAGATCATCCGGTAGATTGTCCAACAAGACTCCGTTTTACTAAAAGATATTAACTCACTCATCCTTTTCTTTGTTTAGTTTCCTGAAAGACGCATTGATATGTGAGAAAAAGGAATACCGAGTAAATATTTTCAATTTTTCTATACATTTGATTCTTATATTTCAAAATAAATTATTTTTTCCTTTATGTTATATATATTTATGTGTGCTGGCAAAATAAATCTTTTCTTATCTATTTGTCTCTTTTCACACCACTTCATAAAACACCTTGATTCCAAACTAGTATTGTCCCAACGTAATATTCAGCTTATAAAATCAGATATATTAATTCATTAATTAATAATGTAATGTCAACTAAATAGGCCATTGGATGATAACATAACAAGACAAGTCCTTTGGCCAATTTGTATAGTAATCTCTTCCCTTATGTTACGCATAGTATTACAATCAATTTTCATGTCAATTTCTTAGTTTACGTCTTTATATGATAATTTACCTATGAAAATTGGATATATATGCAGCAAAAGAAGGACAAAAAATATTTTATGACTTGTCAAATGTTGGGAACCTTTCAAATTATTTGGAGTATGAATACAAAAAATTTACTGCACAATCACTTTACAACCACTTTTTAGTTGAAAACACGTAAAGTATTTAAGTTGGGGATAAAGCTATTAATGAATTTACTTATTGGTCAGTTTGACTATTTGTTTGGTCAAAACGGGTTGTGCCATGCGTAAAAGGAATTCCAAAACGTCGATAAATCTTAAATGTGTTATTTATTTCTTTTTAAAGTTAATTGAAATTATTCAAAAAGGGGACAAAGCTACTATAATAAAAATTATCATTGTATATCTTAGCTTAACAAAGAAAAAAGGAAAATAATGGGAAAAAAGTCTGATAAACATTATCTTAATTTTTATAATTTTATTGATATGAACAAGCAAGTAACCATCCAACACAATACATAGAAATTTAATCACTAAATCCTTATCTATTTAATCTCAAT
Organism: Nemophila menziesii; assembly: GCA_029959085.1. Lineage (NCBI taxonomy): Eukaryota > Viridiplantae > Streptophyta > Magnoliopsida > Boraginales > Hydrophyllaceae > Nemophila > Nemophila menziesii. Next base: position 19,405,912 of record JARWIR010000007.1, on the reverse strand, counting down.
GTTAGCACAGGTATACCTAGATTACTCTCTTTTCATGTTATTTATGCTACATTTCCTACAAATTTTCTTAACATAACTCCTCAAAAATCCAATTAAAGGATTTATTTATCACGATTGCTATTGATGAACCGATCTATTTAATTAAATCCAAGTTAAAGCAAAGTAACAAATAAAGTTATTAACATAACTCCTCAAAAATCCAATTATAGGATTTTTTTATCACAGTTTCTATTGATGAAATGATCTATTTAATTTAATCTAGGTTAAAACAAAGTAACAGAGAATATAACAAATTAAAACTCAGAAATGCAATGAACATTCCAAAATAAGAACTAAAAAATTAATTAAAAGAAACAAAACAAAAAACTAAGTGCAGAACAACACCAAATTAGTGAATAGCACAAGCAGAAAGCAATTCCAGTTAACAAAACAATAAAAACTATAAAATGAAAAACCACTAAAGCTATTATTTGGTCTAAATAATAACCTAAAAACTAATCATAGATAACAATAGAAGAGATGCAATAATTATAAAAAAAACATATTCATTGAACCTGGCTATTTGATTAAAATGTCATGATCAACGATCTGGTAAAAATTCTTCGAAATAGTGTTTTAGACAGCCGGTAGCTAAGAACAATCTATAATACAACAAGTAAAATAATGGCGATGTCAAAAATTTAATGGTGTTGGAAGATAATTGGAAGTATTCTATTCAAAAAATGCAAGAGATTGAAGGTAAAAGAGTAGGAGAAAATAGGTGTATCTAGGGATGGTGTGATTTATGATGTAGATTATTAACTAGAAACAAAACTATGCGTTTTTTAAACACGCGTTCCCTTGAAAAAGCGACACGTTTTATTAACAATAACACGTTGCAATGAATATGAGTGTTATGTTATTTGTGATAAATAACTAGAAAAAGGAAAACATTATATTGGTAGAATAATAAAAAAATTGAAAAATATTGATATATTTTTATTTGAGTGAAATGTGGTATATGTCTCGATTCACTATTTTGGTCATTTTTATAAAATTTAATATATATGTCGTTATCTCATTTGTCTTGTCTTCCTTAGTCATTATTCATAGTATTTCATTTTCCTTAATCACATAAAAGATTGGTTGATCGATGTGACTTAGTTAGTTACTTTTATTCGGGTTAATGCATCTAATGAGGTGGTTTTTATTCTCGAGAAATGGATTATTTAGAAAGAGTCGAACGTTATTCGTACATTATTAATTTTTGCTTGGTATGCCGCCACCATCGAATTCCGAGTCAATTCGCTCTACACATTTGTTCAGACACCAGTTGTGAATATATGTATATTTTTACTATCATGGCTTCTCTGACTTCCAGTGTTATGGCAGCTTTTACTGACGGCAGAGGGACCTCATACTCAACTATATTGTTCTTTGCTTTGAAAATTAGTTGTGTAGGGAAACTATTTGGGGTAGATGAGCAGAAGTCATGCATCGTTTCCCTCTTTTCCCAAATCTCACTTGAATCTGAAGATCTTGAGAATGGTGATATCAAGTATACAGTACAAGTTCATTGTCGCATTTGAAGATACAATTCCGCAGAGCATTTTTTTGGTTTTTTTGGTCGGGGTATGTTTGTATTACGTTTCTTGGGTTTCTTATATGGGTATTGAGACCCTACCTCACTGCATTCTCTAGCGTGATACAAAATGAAGGAGTGGAAAACAGAATTCACATTGTAATTTTTGTGTGATATTAGATATAGAAGATTAGTGTTCATTGATAATTGTTAGTTTTATTATTTCCTAATGTTTAATATTTAATTAAAATTCATATTTGTGTTGGGAAAAGTAATTGAAAAGTAGCTATCTACTTTAAGTATAATCTAAACATAATATACAAATATATATTGAAAATAAGTAAAAAAAAAGGCTCCCCAAAAACCATTTTCTTAAAATGAGGGTGGTTGAGGCTTTATGGAATAGTTCAGGGTGTAGTTGCATTAACCTTCTGAATCTTGTTATATAACACAGGGCTAATGGCGCAACTTAGGCTTTTTCATTGTTTTTTTTATCAGGGAGAGTCGAGAATCTGAATGGGATATAACAAACAAAAATTACACATGGACCGGATTAAAATCGATATACCAGTAGCCAGAGCATTACCGAAAGGCTACAGATGGTTCGACCATAAAGAAAAAATAAAACGGGGTTGTGTGGCTAAGCGGACCCGGGTCCATGTATTTGTTCTCAACTTTTATAGTAGAATACTAGGATTTTGGTATTTCATTTTGTTTTCTTGATCTAGAGATAGTGTTTTGATTAGATTTGTAAGACTAGTTATTTTTTATATGGGAAGACATGTAAGTCCCAAAATTTGAATGTATAGCCATTTAGGATGTATAATTCAATTTTTTCATAACACATGGACAACTTGTGCAAGTAAGATTGTGTTGTGATACCAATTAGTTAAAGACAGTACATGATTAGGGCCTGGTAGGCTCGGGAGTGTAATAAAATAATGAATGTAAAAAATACACACTCCTCGGAAACCATGATTACTCTCCGAAAGTGTACAGATTGTTACAAGTAATAAGTAAGTAAAATTGAGCTAGTTCTCATGGATTTAAGTAGTTATTTCGACTCGTATTTAATATTAAAATAGATGTTTTTAAATGTTAATATTATAAATAAAAGAAAGTGAAGTATTTTGTTTTATACTAAATTCAAATAAACAATAAATAATTATGCAAATAAGATAAAAGGTTAGGAGATGCAAGTATGAACCTACCCTATTGAATTAATAAATCCTAAGAATAAGGGCGAATAGTTAATTTCACAATAGTCAGGGTTCAATTATCTTCCTCACCCCTCTCGGGTGAATAGGAAGCTATCCTGGATACTATAGACCCCTTCTGGATGACCATACAATTTCTTTAGACATGATTAAATCTAACCCTATTGACTATCTAGCTAGGTAAGACCTTCTGGTTCAATACCACACACTAGACGCCTATGATATATCCGCAATTAAATCCCCTTCTCAGGCGATAGCTTAATTACTCGAGATACCTACTATTTAGCTACGATATAGATATTGTTATTACAAACATATAGTCAATCAAAATTAATTAAAAACCAATTCATTTAAATATTTTAATCACAGATTCAATTAAAAACGGAATAACAATAATCAATTGTTCATATAATTACAGTCGTAAAAGAGAAATTGTGCATAATGGACTTTGGAATAAATAACTTAAAAATAAACTATAGATAAAATATATCTAATACTAATTTATCCAAAGAATAGAGATGGATAAGTGTAGAATTTATGTAGTGAAGCTCTAGCTCTTGATTCGTCCTTCTCTAGATCCTTCTGATTGCTTCTATGATGAATTATTGATGAATATTAAGCTCTGGAAGCAAAGGGATGATTTTATAGTGTTAGTATCTAATATTATATAGGTAAAAAATGTTCTAGGGTTTCCATGTGCTAGGTTTATGGTGGGTCCGGGTGTGTTATAAATTAATGTGATAAAGAATAAGAACTCACAGACCGCAAGTGTACGCTTGTCAATGTAATACTTCGATAAATCGGGTTTTGTTCGCGTGTACGGAATAGGTACAACTCAGGTGTTTATAAAATAGTAGTAGTAATTGCAAGTACGAAAAGGTAAATGATATAATTTTTGGTTGGTTTTTGTTTACGAACTAAGACGCAAGAAAAGAAAGTACTAAAGTAATTAACTGAAAAGAAAATAAAACAAATAAATGAGCGTAGACGCAAATAAGAGAATGGTACTTGAGTCTCGCAAGGGATCTACCTATATTTATATAATAATCCTTCTGTTTAAGGGCTAAGTTGCTATTTATTTCTTAGTCGAGACTCTATAATCTCCTAACCCCCGTCAGGGTGGACTTAGGAGCTATCCTACGGTATTATAAACCCCGTCAGGGTGATTATACCTACTTTCCAACGGTTTTAGTCTCTTACCAAATTGTCTATGTGGTTAGTCAAGCCCAGCAGGGTCATTGACGAATACCACACGTCTATTACCTAGGTTCGTAGTTAAACCCTCCATCAAGGTGATCACTTCCCCACCAAAGTGAATAGCCTAATTACTCAATCCTATTTCTAATTGGCCAGAATTAAAATAGTAATTAGCATGCGATAATAGTCAATCCAATATACCCAATTCAGATTAAACCAAATAACCCCAAATTCGGAAAAACATCAATTAAAATAAATAAAGGTTTAACCCATAATTGCGATTCTCGAGTACTTATGAGATTAGTTCATAACAGAATTAAAAACTAAAATAAGACAAAGGATACTCATATTCAATTACATAAAAGAATAAGAAAACCTAATTGTAGGGAAGGAATTGTCTGTTGATGGAGGAATTAGGATCCCCCAACTTCAGCTTCCTCTCTCCTTTTTGCTTCTGACTTCTCTCTGGCGTTTCTTCTTTTTGTAATATGAGTTGTCTTCTAAAAAATGAATTATAAGGCTTATATAGGATGGGAAAATCGGATTGGGCTCTTCTATAATAAGGAAATAGGTTAAATGAAATAAAAGCCAAATACTTAAATGAAATCCCGTAACTGATGTGTAGATGTTACTAAAACAGCTGTAAATTTTGCGTCCGGGCTCGAAATCACTGCGTTCAACTTTTAAAATCTTCCTGACTCAGAGACTTCACAACTCTAAGGCTGAATCAGTGGCTAAGTGGATAAAAAAATAGTAATTTGTAACAGCCTTCTAGATTTCATTCTCCTCTAATACATTCTTCGAATCATCTTTTCTCGCTTCTCCTCCTTATCTTGGTGCTCCATCTAATCCATGGACCTAAGAACTTTACACTAAAAACAAACAAATTAACGTACAAGTGGACTGGTTGACCCATAAAGTTTGTAAAAATCACATCTCTTTCATTATTCCTTTTAGATTTTATGCAGTATTGAAAATACTACACGTCTTTAAATCTACATAGCAACTTTTGAAAGTTTTTGCATTTTCCGTAACTCTTTAAATTGATTTGGCATCTAATATCATCCTTGTAACTAAAAGCTTCACATTTAACAAACAAATTACGGACAAATAGCTCTAAAAGTGACAAATCCCCAAAACAATGCAAGAAACGAGAATATATCAAATAAAAGAGAAAACTCCCTCAACTAAGCACCTAATATACCTAAAATTATGTCTCACAATAGTATTTATTTATCACAAAAAGGGAGACACCAAGACCATTCATACCAGTAAATAATCTTATTGTTTTATGATAATTTTGTTGAAGTGAACTTAGCATACAAATTATACTGATGTCGTGTGTAATTTTTCATGTATTTTACTTGTTGCTTTAACTGATTGGTATCCTATTTTCAGCGATAAATTGGTGTTTTGGCTGATGACTTTGCGTTGTATGTAAACAAGTGGGGTGAGATAGGGACGTCTCTTGTGGGAGGTTGTTGCGGAACCACCCCAACACGGTTCTAGGGACTTGGTAATTCAACTTCCACCTTATAAGTCATTCAGTCTCCGATAGCATATTGGATGAAAAATGGACTCATACTCCAAACCTTATTGTATAAACAAGTCAATCTAACTATGTCTTTTAATTTTTAGCCCCATTAGGGTAAATTCCTTGAATCACCTCAGTTACGCGTTATTTTGAAATTATTATTGAGTACAGTGTATATAGATTATAGATACCTAATTTATGATCTCCAATTTTTTCCTATTATACCATATTGTTGTGTTAATATGTTTGAAAGTTTTTATCATGTCCCATTTACTGTTTCGGACTTTCGGGTTAATTATGTGATATGAGATGCTAGTGAGATTTCATGTATTATTAGAAATTGCATTGTCAGTTATGCTACTAAGCATTGTCAAAGGTAGTTCCAAAATATTTTTTAATCTTTTTTGTTTAGGTTGCTAAACTTTTTATTTCTAGTGTAGTAATTGAATAATCAGTGATAGTTTTTTGATGGATTCTTTTGGTTAGATATTGATCAAAAAATTAATTTGTATTAGTTTGTATCTCTATTTCGCAGTCTGCAAATTATATGCAAATTGAACACATAGTAGTGGAGACTGGAGTGTATAGGGGAGCTGTTTACTCTTAAAAGTTTTAAAATTTCAATTGTCCAATAGCCCAGGACCAGCCGCCAAATACATGAAAATAATGGGACTACTGCAACGGTACGCAGTCCATTATGGACCGACTGAGAATAAAATTTACATGTTGTTAGTACCCCACGGCGCGACTCGAAGTTTGGTGTGCATCATCTTTTTCTCTGTCCTTTTTCTTGCTTTCAACAAAAACGGAAACCGATTTACTACAAAAACACTAGATTTTCACACTTTTTGGGAATCTCTTTTCAAGATCTTCTTTTCCACATAATATCTGGGATATGCGAAATATCTTATATATTTCAGCAATTTTTTACCAGAATCAGTTTCTTTACTTAACCTAAACCACATCTACTCCATCCTTTTCTTCTTTTATTCATACGCTGATGTTTCAGTGGCACCATGTAGTGAAAAAGTATCACCGTTTAGAAAAACATTTTAGGAAAAACAATTCGGAATAAAACTTAAAATCAATTAACGAGTAAACTAACTATTACACGGAAATTGAAGTACAACGAAAGTTACAAACTATTACACGGAAAATCAAAAAGCACAACTTACATAGGGGAGAGTTGGAGTTGAAAACCTTTGTCAGCAGTAACAGATCAATCAATTCCATGATTCCATCTAGTGATTGATTGACGGTTTTCTAATTGATTCTCTTATTCCACACGTTTTGAACATTGGTGTAACAGCTAGTTGACTTGACCTAACGAGTTGACCAGCTGATGGAATAATCTTCTTAACGGGCGCGTGATTGGTGGAGTCTTGTCTTAACGTTTGTTTTCTGATTGATTGCCAGCGGCACTATAAGAGCTTGACAAGAAAACTCATTTCATTTTTCATTTTTCATTTTTTGATTCCCCAAACTCCCAAAACCCCCAAACTCCCAAACTCCCCAACTCCCCAAACTCCCCCACGAGCCCACGAGCCACGAGCCACGAGCCACGAGCCACGCCCACGCCCTCGCCCTCGCCGGTGCCGGTGCCTCTTCTGTATGAGCTTCTTTGAGGACATTGATCACGTGTTTATAAGCTTCTCTTTCTCTAATAAATACTCGTCAAGATTCCGAGAATGTGCATCATTAGCAACTCTCCAACAGACTTGAATGACATCATTTCTTCGATGCCCTAATGAATAATTCATTAAAATTGTAAGTGCCTTAATCACATCTTATATATATTGGATATGGAATGAGATAAATGTAAGAAATCATAGTAGCTCTGGGTTGAATGAAAAGATCATATTTTGGGGGAAATTTATCTCTTACAACCATTAAATTAAATAGTAGAAGCTTTAAAAAGAAGACCTCAAGTGATTGAGAGTATATGTAATAGCATATAGGCCTGATGTTTTGGCCCGTTATTTTAGCCAAATGTTTGTAATAGCTTATCTAGTTTTAGCCCATATGTAATAGGTGGTTTTATTATGTAGGTCATTAGGCCTTAATAGTTTATAAAGACAATGGAGCTTGTGGGCCAAATTATTAATATAGTTTTGATTTGCTAATAAAAAAAAGGTGAGGATGATATTATGAATGAGATCAACTACTATTTATACATAAGAATTGCTGATAAGAAAAAATTTAAAGAAAAAGCTAGAAGAATGAAGGTAGCTAGTGATTGGAAAAATCCTTAACATCTTCAAGAATTGATCAAGTTTATTAACAATTTTAGAATAAATTAATCAAGTAGGTTGTGCATTGTAATTTTGCTTGTTAGTCTATTCAAGAGTTTCCTTTTTTGAGACTCTTAAAAGTTGTAAAGACATAAATTTGAGCTTTAATAATATGGTATAATTGATCAAACAAACAATGTTATATGACCGGTTGATTTCGAATTGATTTGAGAAATATGATATTTTATCAATATAGTTGTTTTTTAAAGTATTTATGATATTTTTGTGTTTCAAAAACTCTGTAGTTGTAGAATTACAAATATGTAGCAACTACAATATTGTAATTATAGTTATCCAACTAAGACATTGTAGTCGTCTACTGTTGATCTTGGACTTGTATAGGTAATGACGGTGGTCGTAGTAATATAAATAATTAAAATATATGAATATAATATATATATATATAATTATAATAAAATTAAATAGAAATGATATTAAAGACCTTCAATATGATATTGATCTAAATGGAAAGAAAGATGTTAAATTTTAGCCTTTTAGTATGAATTAAGATCCCCATTCCCATTAAATGAGAAGAAAGAGTGGTTTTGAGGTACAAAACATGAATTATCCCTAGCATATAGTCACATCCTTCCTCTACGTCAATATTAAAGTCCATTAAATGGTGCTTTAACATGAGATTAGTACCGGTGGTTAATGATCCTATTCATATTTAGTATAAACTTGTATCTGCAAGATGAAATTTTATTCACCTCAACCAGAGAAAACTAGATAATTTGAATTAAAGGTGTAATAGTTCACTAAAATGCTATTAAGTATCAATATATTTGGGTAATTATAGTATTACTACACGAACCAATGAATTAGAGATCAAAATATCGTAACTCTCAGTATATATTGTAATATAGAAAAAAGCTTGTAAGGTTGTTTCCCGTTCATTTTCTATTAAGGAACTCCATGATAGAAGAATTTCTTTGGAATTTTTTCCAATAAAAATCTTGCATTCTCAATAATCCTCTGAAACTACGAACACTAATTATCATATTCCAAGAAACCAAAATTCTCTAAACGATTTCCTCATACATCCTCCTTGTATCAATCATCATCACACAGTTAACATGCATTGACAACACCTTGTTTCCTATATACACATCCGGTGGAAACTCAAAATCAATCATATAACTGAAACACATTTAAAGGATTTCAACCAAATACAAGCACTAACTAATGCGTCATAGGAACTACCACTAAAACATAAATATAATAAACTAGGATTTATGACGCTTGAATTTATAATTAAATAAAATAATTTATTGATTTCATGAGTAAATAACTTTTTGTTCCAAAGCATGTCTTTTTATTACATGAAATAAACGTTACATCATATATTTACACTCAAACGATGACTTGATCATAAAATAAGACAAAAAAAACATTAAAAATGTACATATAATTACATGTCTAAAAACAAACTATTACCCATGTTATTCATCAGCACCATCATTATCTTTATTGTTAATATCATCATTGTTCTCCTGGTCTTCATATCACTGTCAAGATCGTCATCACCACCTTCCCCTTGAAATGCAAGATATGAACACTCCACCTTGTGTTGTATTTTCCAATGAAGGGATACGCACGCAATTTAACAAGAAGACATATTCCCATATATGCACTTAATAAACTCATTCATGTTTAGTTCAGCTCTCCCACAACCTGGATAGCTACACACGTGTCGTCCCTCCCTTGGACCATTATCAGCCAAAATTTTAAGAATTTTTCAGCATCTAAAGACCATGTTTGAGCTTTCACTACAAGGCATGACAGGCTTGCCACAGAGAAAAATGAGTGATAGAGTCCCAGATTACAAGCTTTTTGCACCTATTCAGCATAGAAACAACAATAAGTAATCTATTCGTATGATGAAAATTAATTTGCATATGTAATTAATGTACATGAATAAAGTATTCTAAAAGGTGTTATTTGTAGGGACAAATTGGGAAAGAATGGGGTTGATAATATAAAATTAATCCCTATTGGGAAATAATTAACCTCCCTTGGGAGTATATTTTTTTGTCCTTATTGAATATAACACACACAGACACACACACACATTTATATATATATATATATCCGAAGGACAAACACCATTATCGCTGAGTTTGGCGAAAATGGTGATGATAAGATCATCCGGTAGATTGTCCAACAAGACTCCGTTTTACTAAAAGATATTAACTCACTCATCCTTTTCTTTATTTAGTTTCCTGAAAGACGCATTGATATGTGAGAAAAAGGAATACCGAGTAAATATTTTCAATTTTTCTATACATTTGATTCTTATATTTCAAAATAAATTATTTTTTCCTTTATGTTATATATATTTATGTGTGCTGGCAAAATAAATCTTTTCTTATCTATTTGTCTCTTTTCACCCTACTTCATAAAACACCTTGATTCCAAACTAGTATTGTCCCAACGTAATATTCAGCTTATAAAATCAGATATATTAATTCATTAATTAATAATGTAATGTCAACTAAATAGGCCATTGGATGATAACATAACAAGACAAGTCCTTTGGCCAATTTGTATAGTAATCTCTTCCCTTATGTTACACATAGTATTACAATCAATTTTCATGTCAATTTCTTAGTTTACGTCTTTATATGATAATTTACCTATGAAAATTGGATATATATGCAGCAAAAGAAGGACAAAAAATATTTTATGACTTGTCAAATGTTGGGAACCTTTCAAATTATTTGGAGTATGAATACAAAAAATTTACTGCACAATCACTTTACAACCACTTTTTAGTTAAAAACACGTAAAGTATTTAAGTTGGGGATAAAGCTATTAATGAATTTACTTATTGGTCAGTTTGACTATTTGTTTGGTCAAAACGGGTTGTGCCATGCGTAAAAGGAATTCCAAAACGTCGATAAATCTTAAATGTGTTATTTATTTCTTTTTAAAGTTAATTGAAATTATTCAAAAAGGGGACAAAGCTACTATAATAAAAATTATCATTGTATATCTTAGCTTAACAAAGAAAAAAGGAAAATAATGGGAAAAAAGTCTGATAAACATTATCTTAATTTTTATAATTTTATTGATATGAACAAGCAAGTAACCATCCAACACAATACATAGAAATTTAATCACTAAATCCTTATCTATTTAATCTCAATGTTAGCACAGGTATACCTAGATTACTCTCTTTTCATGTTATTTATGCTACATTTCCTACAAATTTTCTTAACATAACTCCTCAAAAATCCAATTAAAGGATTTATTTATCACGATTGCTATTGATGAACCGATATATTTAATTAAATCCAAGTTAAAGCAAAGTAACAAATAAAGTTATTAACATAACTCCTCAAAAATCCAATTATAGGATTTTTTTATCACAGTTTCTATTGATGAAATGATCTATTTAATTTAATCTAGGTTAAAACAAAGTAACAGAGAATATAACAAATTAAAACTCAGAAATGCAATGAACATTCCAAAATAAGAACTAAAAAATTAATTAAAAGAAACAAAACAAAAAACTAAGTGCAGAACAACACCAAATTAGTGAATAGCGCAAGCAGAAAGCAATTCCAGTTAACAAAACAATAAAAACTATAAAATGAAAAACCACTAAAGCTATTATTTGGTCTAAATAATAACCTAAAAACTAATCATAGATAACAATAGAAGAGATGCAATAATTATAAAAAAAACATATTCATTGAACCTGGCTATTTGATTGAAATGTCATGATCAACGATCTGGTAAAAATTCTTCGAAATTGTGTTTTAGACGGCCGGTAGCTAAGAACAATCTATAATACAACAAGTAAAATAATGGCGATGTCAAAAATTTAATGGTGTTGGAAGATAATTGGAAGTATTCTATTCAAAAAATGCAAGAGATTGAAGGTAAAAGAGTAGGAGAAAATAGGTGTATCTAGGGATGGTGTGATTTATGATGTAGATTATTAACTAGAAACAAAACACTATGCGTTTTTTAAGCACGAGTTCCCTTGAAAAAGCGACACGTTTTATTAACAATAACACGTTGCAATGAATATGAGTGTTATGTTATTTGTGATAAATAACTAGAAAAAGGAAAACATTATATTGGTAGAATAATAAAAAAATTGAAAAATATTGATATATTTTTATTTGAGTGAAATGTGGTATATGTCTCGATTCACTATTTTGGTCATTTTTATAAAATTTAATATATATGTCGTTATCTCATTTGTCTTGTCTTCCTTAGTCATTATTCATAGTATTTCATTTTCCTTAATCACATAAAAGATTGGTTGATCGATGTGACTTAGTTAGTTACTTTTATTCGGGTTAATGCATCTAATGAGGTGGTTTTTATTCTCGAGAAATGGATTATTTAGAAAGAGTCGAACGTTATTCGTACATTATTAATTTTTGCTTGGTATGCCGCCACCATCGAATTCCGAGTCAATTCGCTCTACACATTTGTTCAGACACCAGTTGTGAATTTATGTATATTTTTACTATCATGGCTTCTCTGACTTCCAGTGTTATGGCAGCTTTTACTGACGGCAGAGGGACCTCATACTCAACTATATTGTTCTTTGCTTTGAAAATTAGTTTTGTAGGGAAACTATTTGGGGTAGATGAGCAGAAGTCATGCATCGTTTCCCTCTTTTTCCAAATCTCACTTGAATCTGAAGATCTTGAGAATGGTGATATCAAGTATACAGTACAAGTTCATTGTCGCATTTGAAGATACAATTCCGCAGAGCATTTTTTTGGTTTTTTTGGTCGGGGTATGTTTGTATTACGTTTCTTGGGTTTCTTATATGGGTATTGAGACCCTACCTCACTGCATTCTCTAGCGTGATACAAAATGAAGGAGTGGAAAACAGAATTCACATTGTAATTTTTGTGTGATATTAGATATAGAAGATTAGTGTTCATTGATAATTGTTAGTTTTATTATTTCCTAATGTTTAATATTTAATTAAAATTCATATTTGTGTTGGGAAAAGTAATTGAAAAGTAGCTATCTACTTTAAGTATAATCTAAACATAATATACAAATATATATTGAAAATAAGTAAAAAAAAAGGCTCCCCAAAAACCATTTTCTTAAAATGAGGGTGGTTGAGGCTTTATGGAATAGTTCAGGGTGTAGTTGCATTAACCTTCTGAATCTTGTTATATAACACAGGGCTAATGGCGCAACTTAGGCTTTTTCATTGTTTTTTTTATTAGGGAGAGTCGAGAATCTCAATGGGATATAACAAACAAAAATTACACATGGACCGGATTAAAATCGATATACCAGTAGCCAGAGCATTACCGAAAGGCTACAGATGGTTCGACCATAAAGAAAAAATAAAACGGGGTTGTGTGGCTAAGCGGACCCGGGTCCATGTATTTGTTCTCAACTTTTATAGTAGAATACTAGGATTTTGGTATTTCATTTTGTTTTCTTGATCTAGAGATAGTGTTTTGATTAGATTTGTAAGACTAGTTATTTTTTATATGGGAAGACATGTAAGTCCCAAAATTTGAATGTATAGCCATTTAGGATGTATAATTCAATTTTTTCATAACACATGGACAACTTGTGCAAGTAAGATTGTGTTGTGATACCAATTAGTTAAAGACAGTACATGATTAGGGCCTGGTAGGCTCGGGAGTGTAATAAAATAATGAATGTAAAAAATGCACACTCCTCGGAAACCATGATTACTCTCCGAAAGTGTACAGATTGTTACAAGTAATAAGTAAGTAAAATTGAGCTAGTTCTCATGGATTTAAGTAGTTATTTCGACTCGTATTTAATATTAAAATAGATGTTTTTAAATGTTAATATTATAAATAAAAGAAAGTGAAGTATTTTGTTTTATACTAAATTCAAATAAACAATAAATAATTATGCAAATAAGATAAAAGGTTAGGAGATGCAAGTATGAACCTACCCTATTGAATTAATAAATCCTAAGAATAAGGGCGAATAGTTAATTTCACAATAGTCAGGGTTCAATTATCTTCCTCACCCCTCTCGGGTGAATAGGAAGCTATCCTGGATACTATAGACCCCTTCTGGATGACCATACAATTTCTTTAGACATGATTAAATCTAACCCTATTGACTATCTAGCTAGGTAAGACCTTCTGGTTCAATACCACACACTAGACGCCTATGATATATCCGCAATTAAATCCCCTTCTCAGGCGATAGCTTAATTACTCGAGATACCTACTATTTAGCTACGATATAGATATTGTTATTACAAACATATAGTCAATCAAAATTAATTAAAAACCAATTCATTTAAATATTTTAATCACAGATTCAATTAAAAACGGAATAACAATAATCAATTGTTCATATAATTACAGTCGTAAAAGAGAAATTGTGCATAATGGACTTTGGAATAAATAACTTAAAAATAAACTATAGATAAAATATATCTAATACTAATTTATCCAAAGAATAGAGATGGATAAGTGTAGAATTTATGTAGTGAAGCTCTAGCTCTTGATTCGTCCTTCTCTAGATCCTTCTGATTGCTTCTATGATGAATTATTGATGAATATTAAGCTCTGGAAGCAAAGGGATGATTTTATAGTGTTAGTATCTAATATTATATAGGTAAAAAATGTTCTAGGGTTTCCATGTGCTAGGTTTATGGTGGGTCCGGGTGTGTTATAAATTAATGTGATAAAGAATAAGAACTCACAGACCGCAAGTGTACGCTTGTCAATGTAATACTTCGATAAATCGGGTTTTGTTCGCGTGTACGGAATAGGTACAACTCAGGTGTTTATAAAATAGTAGTAGTAATTGCAAGTACGAAAAGGTAAATGATATAATTTTTGGTTGGTTTTTGTTTACGAACTAAGACGCAAGAAAAGAAAGTACTAAAGTAATTAACTGAAAAGAAAATAAAACAAATAAATGAGCGTAGACGCAAATAAGAGAATGGTACTTGAGTCTCGCAAGGGATCTACCTATATTTATATAATAATCCTTCTGTTTAAGGGCTAAGTTGCTATTTATTTCTTAGTCGAGACTCTATAATCTCCTAACCCCCGTCAGGGTGGACTTAGGAGCTATCCTACGGTATTATAAACCCCGTCAGGGTGATTATACCTACTTTCCAACGGTTTTAGTCTCTTACCAAATTGTCTATGTGGTTAGTCAAGCCCAGCAGGGTCATTGACGAATACCACACGTCTATTACCTAGGTTCGTAGTTAAACCCTCCATCAAGGTGATCACTTCCCCACCAAAGTGAATAGCCTAATTACTCAATCCTATTTCTAATTGGCCAGAATTAAAATAGTAATTAGCATGCGATAACAGTCAATCCAATATACCCAATTCAGATTAAACCAAATAACCCCAAATTCGGAAAAACATCAATTAAAATAAATAAAGGTTTAACCCATAATTGCGATTCTCGAGTACTTATGAGATTAGTTCATAACAGAATTAAAAACTAAAATAAGACAAAGGATACTCATATTCAATAACATAAAAGAATAAGAAAACCTAATTGTAGGGAAGGAATTGACTGTTGATGGAGGAATTAGGATCCCCCAACTTCAGCTTCCTCTCTCCTTTTTTGCTTCTGACTTCTCTCTGGCGTTTCTTCTTTTTGTAATATGAGTTGTCTTCTAAAAAATGAATTATAAGGCTTATATAGGATGGGAAAATCGGATTGGGCTCTTCTATAATAAGGAAATAGGTTAAATGAAATAAAAGCCAAATACTTAAATGAAATCCCGTAACTGATGTGTAGATGTTACTAAAACAGCTGTAAATTTTGCGTCCGGGCTCGAAATCACTGCGTTCAACTTTTAAAATCTTCCTGACTCAGAGACTTCACAACTCTAAGGCTGAATCAGTGGCTAAGTGGATAAAAAAATAGTAATTTGTAACAGCCTTCTAGATTTCATTCTCCTCTAATACATTCTTCGAATCATCTTTTCTCGCTTCTCCTCCTTATCTTGGTGCTCCATCTAATCCATGGACCTAAGAACTTTACACTAAAAACAAACAAATTAACGCACAAGTGGACTGGTTGACCCATAAAGTTTGTAAAAATCACATCTCTTTCATTATTCCTTTTAGATTTTATGCAGTATTGAAAATACTACACGTCTTTAAATCTACATAGCAACTTTTGAAAGTTTTTGCATTTTCCGTAACTCTTTAAATTGATTTGGCATCTAATATCATCCTTGTAACTAAAAGCTTCACATTTAACAAACAAATTACGGACAAATAGCTCTAAAAGTGACAAATCCCCAAAACAATGCAAGAAACGAGAATATATCAAATAAAAGAGAAAACTCCCTCAACTAAGCACCTAATATACCTAAAATTATGTCTCACAATAGTATTTATTTATCACAAAAAGGGAGACACCAAGACCATTCATACCAGTAAATAATCTTATTGTTTTATGATAATTTTGTTGAAGTGAACTTAGCATACAAATTATACTGATGTCGTGTGTAATTTTTCATGTATTTTACTTGTTGCTTTAACTGATTGGTATCCTATTTTCAGCGATAAATTGGTGTTTTGGCTGATGACTTTGCGTTGTATGTAAACAAGTGGGGTGAGATAGGGACGTCTCTTGTGGGAGGTTGTTGCGGAACCACCCCAACACGGTTCTAGGGACTTGGTAATTCAACTTCCACCTTATAAGTCATTCAGTCTCCGATAGCATATTGGATGAAAAATGGACTCATACTCCAAACCTTATTGTATAAACAAGTCAATCTAACTATGTCTTTTAATTTTTAGCCCCATTAGGGTAAATTCCTTGAATCACCTCAGTTACGCGTTATTTTGAAATTATTATTGAGTACAGTGTATATAGATTATAGATACCTGATTTATGATCTCCAATTTTTTCCTATTATACCATATTGTTGTGTTAATATGTTTGAAAGTTTTTATCATGTCCCATTTACTGTTTCGGACTTTCGGGTTAATTATGTGATTTGAGATGCTAGTGAGATTTCATGTATTATTAGAAATTGCATTGTCAGTTATGCTACTAAGCATTGTCAAAGGTAGTTCCAAAATATTTTTTAATCTTTTTTGTTTAGGTTGCTAAACTTTTTATTTCTAGTGTAGTAATTGAATAATCAGTGATAGTTTTTTGATGGATTCTTTTGGTTAGATATTGATCAAAAAATTAATTTGTATTAGTTTGTATCTCTATTTCGCAGTCTGCAAATTATATGCAAATTGAACACATAGTAGTGGAGACTGGAGTGTATAGGGGAGCTGTTTACTCTTAAAAGTTTTAAAATTTCAATTGTCCAATAGCCCAGGACCAGCCGCCAAATACATGAAAATAATGGGACTACTGCAACGGTACGCAGTCCATTATGGACCGACTGAGAATAAAATTTACATGTTGTTAGTACCCCACGGCGCGACTCGAAGTTTGGTGTGCATCATCTTTTTCTCTGTCCTTTTTCTTGCTTTCAACAAAAACGGAAACCGATTTACTACAAAAACACTAGATTTTCACACTTTTTGGGAATCTCTTTTCAAGATCTTCTTTTCCACATAATATCTGGGATATGCGAAATATCTTATATATTTCAGCAATTTTTTACCAGAATCAGTTTCTTTACTTAACCTAAACCACATCTACTCCATCCTTTTCTTCTTTTATTCATACGCTGATGTTTCAGTGGCACCATGTAGTGAAAAAGTATCACCGTTTAGAAAAACATTTTAGGAAAAACAATTCGGAATAAAACTTAAAATCAATTAACGAGTAAACTAACTATTACACGGAAATTGAAGTACAACGAAAATTACAAACTATTACACGGAAAATCAAAAAGCACAACTTACATAGGGGAGAGTTGGAGTTGAAAACCTTTGTCAGCAGTAACAGATCAATCAATTCCATGATTCCATCTAGTGATTGATTGACGGTTTTCTAATTGATTCTCTTATTCCACACGTTTTGAACATTGGTGTAACAGCTAGTTGACTTGACCTAACGAGTTGACCAGCTGATGGAATAATCTTCTTAACGGGCGCGTGATTGGTGGAGTCTTGTCTTAACGTTTGTTTTCTGATTGATTGCCAGCGGCACTATAAGAGCTTGACAAGAAAACTCATTTCATTTTTCATTTTTCATTTTTTGATTCCCCAAACTCCCAAAACCCCCAAACTCCCAAACTCCCCAACTCCCCAAACTCCCCCACGAGCCCACGAGCCACGAGCCACGCCCACGCCCTCGCCCTCGCCGGTGCCGGTGCCTCTTCTGTATGAGCTTCTTTGAGGACATTGATCACGTGTTTATAAGCTTCTCTTTCTCTAATAAATACTCGTCAAGATTCCGAGAATGTGCATCATTAGCAACTCTCCAACAGACTTGAATGACATCATTTCTTCGATGCCCTAATGAATAATTCATTAAAATTGTAAGTGCCTTAATCACATCTTATATATATTGGATATGGAATGAGATAAATGTAAGAAATCATAGTAGCTCTGGGTTGAATGAAAAGATCATATTTTGGGGGAAATTTATCTCTTACAACCATTAAATTAAATAGTAGAAGCTTTAAAAAGAAGACCTCAAGTGATTGAGAGTATATGTAATAGCATATAGGCCTGATGTTTTGGCCCTTTATTTTAGCCAAATGTTTGTAATAGCTTATCTAGTTTTAGCCCATATGTAATAGGTGGTTTTATTATGTAGGTCATTAGGCCTTAATAGTTTATAAAGACAATGGAGCTTGTGGGCCAAATTATTAATATAGTTTTGATTTGCTAATCAAAAAAAGGTGAGGATGATATTATGAATGAGATCAACTACTATTTATACATAAGAATTGCTGATAAGAAAAAATTTAAAGAAAAAGCTAGAAGAATGAAGGTAGCTAGTGATTGGAAAAATCCTTAACATCTTCAAGAATTGATCAAGTTTATTAACAATTTTAGAATAAATTAATCAAGTAGGTTGTGCATTGTAATTTTGCTTGTTAGTCTATTCAAGAGTTTCCTTTTTTGAGACTCTTAAAAGTTGTAAAGACATAAATTTGAGCTTTAATAAAATGGTATAATTGATCAAACAAACAATGTTATATGACCGGTTGATTTCGAATTGATTTGAGAAATATGATATTTTATCAATATAGTTGTTTTTTAAAGTATTTATGATATTTTTGTGTTTCAAAAACTCTGTAGTTGTAGAATTACAAATATGTAGCAACTACAATATTGTAATTATAGTTATCCAACTAAGACATTGTAGTCGTCTACTGTTGATCTTGGACTTGTATAGGTAATGACGGTGGTCGTAGTAATATAAATAATTAAAATATATGAATATAATACATATATATATATAATTATAATAAAATTAAATAGAAATGATATTAAAGACCTTCAATATGATATTGATCTAAATGGAAAGAAAGATGTTAAATTTTAGCCTTTTAGTATGAATTAAGATCCCCATTCCCATTAAATGAGAAGAAAGAGTGGTTTTGAGGTACAAAACATGAATTATCCCTAGCATATAATCACATCCTTCCTCTACGTCAATATTAAAGTCCATTAAATGGTGCTTTAACATGAGATTAGTACCGGTGGTTAATGATCCTATTCATATTTAGTATAAACTTGTATCTGCAAGATGAAATTTTATTCACCTCAACCAGAGAAAACTAGATAATTTGAATTAAAGGTGTAATAGTTCACTAAAATGCTATTAAGTATCAATATATTTGGGTAATTATAGTATTACTACACGAACCAATGAATTAGAGATCAAAATATCGTAACTCTCAGTATATATTGTAATATAGAAAAAAGCTTGTAAGGTTGTTTCCCGTTCATTTTCTATTAAGGAACTCCATGATAGAAGAATTTCTTTGGAATTTTTTCCAATAAAAATCTTGCATTCTCAATAATCCTCTGAAACTACGAACACTAATTATCATATTCCAAGAAACCAAAATTCTCTAAACGATTTCCTCATACATCCTCCTTGTATCAATCATCATCACACAGTTAACATGCATTGACAACACCTTGTTTCCTATATACACATCCGGTGGAAACTCAAAATCAATCATATAACTGAAACACATTTAAAGGATTTCAACCAAATACAAGCACTAACTAATGCGTCATAAGAACTACCACTAAAACATAAATATAATCAACTAGGATTTATGACGCTTGAATTTATAATTAAATAAAATAATTTATTGATTTCATGAGTAAATAACTTTTTGTTCCAAAGCATGTCTTTTTATTACATGAAATAAACGTTACATCATATATTTACAACCAAACGATGACTTGATCATAAAATAAGACAAAAAAAACATTAAAAATGTACATATAATTACATGTCTAAAAACAAACTATTACCCATGTTATTCATCAGCACCATCATTATCATTATTGTTAATATCATCATTGTTCTCGTTGTCTTCATATCACTGTCAAGATCGTCATCACCACCTTCCCCTTGAAATGCAAGATATGAACACTCCACCTTGTGTTGTATTTTCCAATGAAGGGATACGCACGCAATTTACCAAGAAGACATATTCCCATATATGCACTTAATAAACTCATTCATGTTTAGTTCAGCTCTCCCACAACCTGGATAGCTACACACGTGTCGTCCCTCCCTTGGACCATTATCAGCCAAAATTTTAAGAATTTTTCAGCATCTAAAGACCATGTTTGAGCTTTCACTACAAGGCATGACAGGCTTGCCACAGAGAAAAATGAGTGATAGAGTCCCAGATTACAAGCTTTTTGCACCTATTCAGCATAGAAACAACAATAAGTAATCTATTCGTATGATGAAAATTAATTTGCATATGTAATTAATGTACATGAATAAAGTATTCTAAAAGGTGTTATTTGTAGGGACAAATTGGGAAAGAATGGGGTTGATAATATAAAATTAATCCCTATTGGGAAATAATTAACCTCCCTTGGGAGTATATTTTTTTGTCCTTATTGAATATAACACACACAGACACACACACACATTTATATATATATATATATATCCGAAGGACAAACACCATTATCGCTGAGTTTGGCGAAAATGGTGATGATAAGATCATCCGGTAGATTGTCCAACAAGACTCCGTTTTACTAAAAGATATTAACTCACTCATCCTTTTCTTTGTTTAGTTTCCTGAAAGACGCATTGATATGTGAGAAAAAGGAATACCGAGTAAATATTTTCAATTTTTCTATACATTTGATTCTTATATTTCAAAATAAATTATTTTTTCCTTTATGTTATATATATTTATGTGTGCTAGCAAAATAAATCTTTTCTTATCTATTTGTCTCTTTTCACACCACTTCATAAAACACCTTGATTCCAAACTAGTATTGTCCCAACGTAATATTCAGCTTATAAAATCAGATATATTAATTCATTAATTAATAATGTAATGTCAACTAAATAGGCCATTGGATGATAACATAACAAGACAAGTCCTTTGGCCAATTTGTATAGTAATCTCTTCCCTTATGTTACGCATAGTATTACAATCAATTTTCATGTCAATTTCTTAGTTTACGTCTTTATATGATAATTTACCTATGAAAATTGGATATATATGCAGCAAAAGAAGGACAAAAAATATTTTATGACTTGTCAAATGTTGGGAACCTTTCAAATTATTTGGAGTATGAATACAAAAAATTTACTGCACAACCACTTTTTAGTTGAAAACACGTAAAGTATTTAAGTTGGGGATAAAGCTATTAATGAATTTACTTATTGGTCAGTTTGACTATTTGTTTGGTCAAAACGGGTTGTGCCATGCGTAAAAGGAATTCCAAAACGTCGATAAATCTTAAATGTGTTATTTATTTCTTTTTAAAGTTAATTGAAATTATTCAAAAAGGGGACAAAGCTACTATAATAAAAATTATCATTGTATATCTTAGCTTAACAAAGAAAAAAGGAAAATAATGGGAACAAAGTCTGATAAACATTATCTTAATTTTTATAATTTTATTGATATGAACAAGCAAGTAACCATCCAACACAATACATAGAAATTTAATCACTAAACCCTTATCTATTTAATCTCAATGTTAACACAGGTATACCTAGATTACTCTCTTTTCATGTTATTTATGCTACATTTCCTACAAATTTTCTTAACATAACTCCTCAAAAATCCAATTAAAGGATTTATTTATCAGGATTGCTATTGATGAACCGATCTATTTAATTAAATCCAAGTTAAAGCAAAGTAACAAATAAAGTTATTAACATAACTCCTCAAAAATCCAATTATAGGATTTTTTTATCACAGTTTCTATTGATGAAATGATCTATTTAATTTAATCTAGGTTAAAACAAAGTAACAGAGAATATAACAAATTAAAACTCAGAAATGCAATGAACATTCCAAAATAAGAACTAAAAAATTAATTAAAAGAAACAAAACAAAAAACTAAGTGCAGAACAACACCAAATTAGTGAATAGCACAAGCAGAAAGCAATTCCAGTTAACAAAACAATAAAAACTATAAAATGAAAAACCACTAAAGCTATTATTTGGTCTAAATAATAACCTAAAAACTAATCATAGATAACAATAGAAGAGATGCAATAATTATAAAAAAACATATTCATTGAACCTGGCTATTTGATTGAAATGTCATGATCAACGATCTGGTAAAAATTCTTCGAAATAGTGTTTTAGACAGCCGGTAGCTAAGAACAATCTATAATACAACAAGTAAAATAATGGCGATGTCAAAAATTTAATGGTGTTGGAAGATAATTGGAAGTATTCTATTCAAAAAATGCAAGAGATTGAAGGTAAAAGAGTAGGAGAAAATAGGTGTATCTAGGGATGGTGTGATTTATGATGTAGATTATTAACTAGAAACAAAACACTATGCGTTTTTTAAACACGCGTTCCCTTGAAAAAGCGACACGTTTTATTAACAATAACACGTTGCAATGAATATGAGTGTTATGTTATTTGTGATAAATAACTAGAAAAAGGAAAACATTATATTGGTAGAATAATAAAAAAATTGAAAAATATTGATATATTTTTATTTGAGTGAAATGTGGTATATGTCTCGATTCACTATTTTGGTCATTTTTATAAAATTTAATATATATGTCGTTATCTCATTTGTCTTGTCTTCCTTAGTCATTATTCATAGTATTTCATTTTCCTTAATCACATAAAAGATTGGTTGATCGATGTGACTTAGTTAGTTACTTTTATTCGGGTTAATGCATCTAATGAGGTGGTTTTTATTCTCGAGAAATGGATTATTTAGAAAGAGTCGAACGTTATTCGTACATTATTAATTTTTGCTTGGTATGCCGCCACCATCGAATTCCGAGTCAATTCGCTCTACACATTTGTTCAGACACCAGTTGTGAATCTATGTATATTTTTACTATCATGGCTTCTCTGACTTCCAGTGTTATGGCAGCTTTTACTGACGGCAGAGGGACCTCATACTCAACTATATTGTTCTTTGCTTTGAAAATTAGTTTTGTAGGGAAACTATTTGGGGTAGATGAGCAGAAGTCATGCATCGTTTCCCTCTTTTCCCAAATCTCACTTGAATCTGAAGATCTTGAGAATGGTGATATCAAGTATACAGTACAAGTTCATTGTCACATTTGAAGATACAATTCCGCAGAGCATTTTTTTGGTTTTTTTGGTCGGGGTATGTTTGTATTACGTTTCTTGGGTTTCTTATATGGGTATTGAGACCCTACCTCACTGCATTCTCTAGCGTGATACAAAATGAAGGAGTGGAAAACAGAATTCACATTGTAATTTTTGTGTGATATTAGATATAGAAGATTAGTGTTCATTGATAATTGTTAGTTTTATTATTTCCTAATGTTTAATATTTAATTAAAATTCATATTTGTGTTGGGAAAAGTAATTGAAAAGTAGCTATCTACTTTAAGTATAATCTAAACATAATATACAAATATATATTGAAAATAAGTAAAAAAAAAAGGCTCACCAAAAACCATTTTCTCAAAATGAGGGTGGTTGAGGCTTTATGGAATAGTTTAGGGTGTAGTTGCATTAACCTTCTGAATCTTGTTATATAACACAGGGCTAATGGCGCAACTTAGGCTTTTTCATTGTTTTTTTTTATCAGGGAGAGTCGAGAATCTGAATGGGATATAACAAACAAAAATTACACATGGACCGGATTAAAATCGATATACCAGTAGCCAGAGCATTACCGAAAGGCTACAGATGGTTCGACCATAAAGAAAAAATAAAACGGGGTTGTGTGGCTAAGCGGACCCGGGTCCATGTATTTGTTCTCAACTTTTATAGTAGAATACTAGGATTTTGGTATTTCATTTTGTTTTCTTGATCTAGAGATAGTGTTTTGATTAGATTTGTAAGACTAGTTATTTTTTATATGGGAAGACATGTAAGTCCCAAAATTTGAATGTATAGCCATTTAGGGATGTATAATTCAATTTTTTCATAACACATGGACAACTTGTGCAAGTAAGACTGTGTTGTGATACCAATTAGTTAAAGACAGTACATGATTAGGGCCTGGTAGGCTCGGGAGTGTAATGAAATAATGAATGTAAAAAATGCACACTCCTCGGAAACCATGATTACTCTCCGAAAGTGTACAGATTGTTACAAGTAATAAGTAAGTAAAATTGAGCTCGTTCTCATGGATTTAAGTAGTAATTTCGACTCGTACTTAATATTAAAATAGATGGTTTTAAATGTTAATATTATAAATAAAAGAAAGTGAAGTATTTTGTTTTATACTAAATTCAAATAAACAATAAATAATTATGCAAATAAGATAAAAGGTTAGGAGATGCAAGTATGAACCTACCCTATTGAATTAATAAATCCTAAGAATAAGGGCGAATAGTTAATTTCACAATAGTCAGGGTTCAATTATCTTCCTCACCCCTCTCGTGTGAATAGGAAGCTATCCTGGATACTATAGACCCCTTCTGGATGACCATACAATTTCTTTAGACATGATTAAATCTAACCCTGTTGACTATCTAGCTAGGTAATACCTTCTGGTTCAATACCACACACTAGACGCCTATGATATATCCGCAATTAAATCCCCTTCTCAGGCGATAGCTTAATTACTCGAGATACCTACTATTTAGCTACGATATAGATATTGTTATTACAAACATATAGTCAATCAAAATTAATTAAAAACCAATTCATTTAAATATTTTAATCCCAGATTCAATTAAAAACGGAATAACAATAATCAATTGTTCATATAATTACAGTCGTAAAAGAGAAATTGTGCATAATGGACTTTGGAATAAATAATTTAAAAATAAACTATAGATAAAATATATCTAATACTAATTTATCCAAAGAATAGAGATGGATAAGTGTAGAATTTATGTAGTGAAGCTCTAGCTCTTGATTCGTCCTTCTCTAAATCCTTCTGATTGCTTCTATGATGAATTATTGATGAATATTAAGCTCTGGAAGCAAAGGGATGATTTTATAGTGTTAGTATCTAATATTATATAGGTAAAAAATGTTCTAGGGTTTCCATGTGCTAGGTTTATGGTGGGTCCGGGTGTGTTATAAATTAATGTGATAAAGAATAAGGACTCACAGACCTCAAGTGTATGCTTGTCCATGTAATACTTCGATAAATCGGGTTTTGTTCGCAGGGACGGAATAGGTACAACTCAGGTGTTCATAAAATAGTAGTAGTAATTGCAAGTACGAAAAGGTAAATGATATAGTTTTTGGTTGGTTTTTGTTTACGAACTAAGACGCAAGAAAAGAAAGTACTAAAGTAATTAACTGAAAAGAAAATAAAACAAATAAATGAGCGTAGATGCAAATAGGAGAATGGTACTTGAGTCTCGCAAGGGATCTACCTATATTTATATAATAATGCTTCTGTTTAAGGGCTAAATTGCTATTTATTTCTTAGTCGAGACTCTATAATCTCCTAACCCCCGTCAGGGTGGACTTAGGAGCTATCCTACGGTATTATAAACCCCGTCAGGGTGATTATACCTACTTTCCAACAGTTTTAGTCTCTTACCAAATTGTCTATGTGGTTAGTCAAGCCCGGCAGGGTCATTGACGAATACCACACGTCTATTACCTAGGTTCGTAGTTAAACCCCCCATCAAGGTGATCACTTCCCCACCAAAGTGAATAGCCTAATTACTCAATCCTATTTCTAATTGGCCAAAATTAAAATAGTAATTAGCGTGCGATAATAGTCAATCCAATATAGCCAATTCAGATTAAACCAAATAACCCCAAATTCGGAAAAACATCAATTAAAATAAATAAAGGTTTAACCCATAATTGCGATTCTCGAGTACTTATGAGATTAGTTCATAACGGAATTAAAAACTAAAATAAGATAAAGGATACTCATATTCAATTACATAAAAGAATAAGAAAACCTAATTGTAGGGAAGGAATTGACTGTTGATGGAGGAATTAGGATCCCCCAACTTCAGCTTCCTCTCTCCTTTTTGCTTCTGACTTCTCTCTGGCGTTTCTTCTTTTTGTAATATGAGTTGTCTTCTAAAAAATGAATTATAAGGCTTATATAGGATGGGAAAATCCGATTGGGCTCTTCTATAATAAGGAAATAGGTTAAATGAAATAAAAGCCAAATCCTTAAATGAAATCCCGTAACTGATGTGTAGCTGTTACTAAAACAGCTGTAACTTTTGCGTCCGGGCTCGAAAACACTGCGTTCAACTTTTAAAATCTTCCTGACTCAGAGACTTCACAACTCTAAGGCTGAATCAGTGGCTAAGTGGATAAAAAACAGTAATTTGTAACAGCCTTCCAGATTTCATTCTCCTCTAATACATTCTTCGAGTCATCTTTTCTCGCCTTTGACTTCTACACACGATCTATGACTTTAATTCTCGCTTCTCCTCCTTATCTTGTTGCTCCATCTAATCCATGGACCTAAGAACTTTACACTAAAAACAAACAAATTAACGCACACGTGGACTGGTTGACCCATAAAGTATGTAAAAATCATATCTCTTTCATTATTCCATTTAGATTTTATGCAGTATTGAAAATACTACACGTCTTTAAATCTACATAGCAACTTTTGGAAGTTTTTGAATTTTTCGTAACTCTTTAAATTGATTTGGCATCTAATATCATCCTTGTAACTAAAAGCTTCATATTTAACAAACAAATTACGGACAAATAGCTCTAAAAGTGACAAATCCCCAAAACAATGCAAGAAACGAGAATATATCAAATAATAGAGAAAACTCCCTCAACTAAGCACCTAATATACCTAAAATTATGTCTCACAATAGTATTTATTTATCACAAAAAGGGAGACACCAAGACCATTCATACCAGTAAATAATCTTACTGTTTTATGATAATTTTGTTGAAGTGAACTTAGCATACAAATTATACTGATGTCGTGTGTCATTTTTCATGTATTTTACTTGTTGCTTTAACTGATTGGTATCCTATTTTCAGCGATAAATTGGTGTTTTGGCTAATGACTTTGCGTTGTATGTAAACAAGTGGGGTGAGATAGGGACGTCTCTTGTGGGAGGTTGTTGCGGAACCACCCCAACACGGTTCTAGGGACTTGGTAATTCAACTTCCACCTTATAAGTCATTCAGTCTCCGATAGCATATTGGATGAAAAATGGACTCATACTCCAAACCTTATTGTATAAACAAGTCAATCTAACTATGTCTTTTAATTTTTAGCCCCATTAGGGTAAATTCCTTGAATCACCTCAGTTACGCGTTATTTTGAAATTATTATTGAGTACAGTGTATATAGATTATAGATACCAAATTTATGATCTCCAAGTTTTTCCTATTATACCATATTGTTGTGTTAATATGTTTGAAAGTTTTTATCATGTCCCATTTACTGTTTCGGACTTTCGGGTTAATTCTGTGATATGAGATGCTAGTGGGATTTCATGTATTATTAGAAATTGCATTGTTAGTTATGCTACTAAGCATTGTCAAAGGTAGTTCCAAAAATATTTTTTAATCTTGTTTGTTTAGGTTGCTAAACTTTTTATTTCTAGTGTAGTAATTGAATAATCAGTGATAGTTTTTTGATGGATTCTTTTGGTTAGATATTGATCAAAAAATTAATTTGTATTAGTTTGTATCTCTATTTCGCAGTCTGCAAATTATATGCAAATTGAACACATAGTAGTGGAGACTGGAGTGTATAGGGGAGTTGTTTACTCTTAAAAGTTTTAAAATTTCAATTGTCCAATAGCCCAGGACTAGCCGCCAAATACATGAAAATAATAGGACTACTGCAATGGTACGCAGTCCATTATGGACCGACTGAGAATAAAATTTACATGTTGTTAGTACCCCACGGCGTGACTCAAAGTTTGGTGTGCAGCATCTTTTTCTCTGTCCTTTTTCTTGCTTTCAACAAAAACAGAAACCGATTTACTCCAAAAACACTAGATTTTCACACTTTTTGGGAATCTCTTTTCAAGATCTTATTTTTCCCATAATATCTGGGATATGAGAAATATCTTATATATTTCAACCATTTTTTTACCATAATCAGTTTCTTTTCTTAACCTAAACCACATTTACTCCATCCTTTTCTTCTTTTATTCATACGCTGATGTTTCAGTGGCACCATGTAGTGAAAAAGTATCACCGTTTAGAAAAAGATTTGAGGAAAAACAAGTCGGAATAAAACTTAAAATCAATTAACGAGTAAACTAACTATTACACGGAAATTGAAGTACAACGAAAATTACAAACTATTACACGGAAAATCAAAAAGCACAACTTACACGGAAAAAGGGAAAATAATCCCGGTGTTAAAAATATATTCCGGCATAGTACCGGTATCTCTAACAGAAAGAAATATAGAGAGAGATATATTATGCTTATGCTTTTTGCTTTCTTTTGTAATTTCGTAGTCAATACTGGTGGAGAATGAGGTCTTTATATAGGGGAGAGTTGGTTGAAAATCTTTGTCAGCAGTAACTGGTCAATCAATTCCTTGATTCCTTCTAGTGATTGATTGACGGTTTTCTAATTGATTCTCTTATTCCACACGTTTTGAACATTGGTGTAACAGCTAGTTGACTTGACCTGATGAGTTGACCAGCTGATGGAATAATCTTCTTAACGGGCGCGTGATTGGTGGAGTCTTTTCTTAACGTTTGTCTTTAGATTGATTGCCAGCGGCACTATAAGAGCTTGACAAGAAACTCATTTCATTTTTCATTTTTTGACTCCCCAAACTCCCAAAAACCCCAAACTCCCCAGCTCCCCAAACTCCCAAAACTCCCCCACGAGCCCACGATCCCACGAGCCACGAGCCACGCCCACGCCCTCGCCCTCGCCGGTGCCGGTGCCTCTTCTGTATGAGCTTCTTTGAGGACATTGATCACGTGTTTATAAGCTTCTCTTTCTCTAATAAATACTCGTCAAGATTCCGAGAATGTGCATCATTAGCAACTCTCCAACAAACTTGAATGACATCATTTCTTCGATGCCCTAATGAATAATTCATTAAAATTGTAAGCGCCTTAATCACATCTTATATATATTGGATATGGAATGAGATAAATGTAAGAAATCATAGTAGCTCTGGGTTGAATGAAAAGATCATATTTTGGGGGAAATTTATCTCTTACAACCATTAAATTAAATAGTAGAAGCTTTAAAAAGAAGACCTCAAGTGATTGAGAGTATATGTAATAGCATATAGGCCTGATGTTTTGGCCCGTTATTTTAGCCAAATGTTTGTAATAGCTTATCTAGTTTTATCCCATATGTAATAGGAGGTTTTATTATGTAGGTCATTGGGCCTTAATAGTTTGTAAAGACAATGGAGCTTGTGGACCAAATTATTAATATAGTTTTGATTTGCTAATCAAAAAAAGGTGAGGATGATATTATGAATGAGATCAACTACTATTTATACATAAGAATTGCTGATAAGAAAAAATTCAAAGAAAAAGCTGGAAGAATGAAGGTAGCTAGTGATTGGAAGATGCTTAACATCTTCAAGAATTGATCAAGTTTATTAACAATTTTAGAATAAATTAATCAAGTAGGTTGTGCATTGTAATTTTGCTTGTTAGTCTATTCAAGAGTTTCCTTTTTTGAGACTCTTAAAAGTTGTAAAGACATAAAGTTGAGCTTTAATAAAATGGTATAATTGATCAAACAAACAATGTTATATGACCGGTTGATTTCGTATTGATTTGAGAAATATAATATTTTATTAATATAATTGTTTTTTAAAGTATTTATGATATTTTTGTGTTTCAAAAACTCTGTAGTTGTAGAATTACAAATATGTAGCAACTACAATATTGTAATTATAGTTATCCAACTACAACATTGTAGTCGTCTATTGTTGATCTTGGACTTGTATAGGTAATGACGGTGGTCGTAGTAATATAAATAATTAAAATATATGAATATAATATATATAATTATAATAAAATTAAATAGAAATGATATTAAAGACCTTCAATATGATACTGATCTAAATGGAAAGAAAGATGTTAAATTTTAGCCTTTTAGTATGAATTAAGATCCCCATTCCCATTAAATGAGAAGAAAGAGTGGTTTTGAGGTACAAAACATGAATTATCCCTAGCATATAGTCACATCCTTCCTCTACGTCAATATTAAAGTCCATTAAACGGTGCTTTAACATGAGATTAGTGTCGGTGGTTAATGATCCTATTCATATTTAGCATAAACTTGTATCTGCAAGATGAAATTTTATTCACCTCAACCAGAGAAAACTAGATAATTTGAATTAAAGGTGTAATAGTTCACTAAAATGCTATTAAGTATCAATATATTTGGGTAATTATAGTATTACTACACGAACCAATGAATTAGAGATCAAAATATCGTAACTCTCAGTATATATTGTAATATAGAAAAAAGCTTGTAAGGTTGTTTCCCGTTCATTTTCTATCGAGGAACTCCATGACATAACAGTTTCTTGTGAATTTTTTCCAATAAAAATCTTGCATTCTCAATAATACCCTAAAACTACGAACACTAATTATCATATTCCAAGAAACCAAAATTCTCTAAACGATTTCCTCATACATCCTCCTTGTATCAATCATCATCACACAGTTAACATGCATTGACAACACCTTGTTTCCTATATACACATCCGGTGGAAACTCAAAATCAATCATATAACTGAAACACATATAAAGGATTTCAACCAAATACAAGCACTAACTAATGCGTCATAAGAACTACCACTAAAACATAAATATAATCAACTAGGATTTATGACGCTTGAATTTATAATTAAATAAAATAATTTATTTATTTCATGAGTAAATAACTTTTTGTTCCAAAGCATGTCTTTTTATTACATGAAATAAACGTTACATCATATATTTACAACCAAACGATGACTTGATCATAAAATAAGACAAAAAAAACATTAAAAATGTACATATAATTACATGTCTAAAAACAAACTATTACCCATGTTATTCATCAGCACCATCATTATCATTATTGTTAATATCATCATTGTTCTCGTTGTCTTCATATCACTGTCAAGATCGTCATCACCACCTTCCCCTTGAAATGCAAGATATGAACACTCCACCTTGTGTTGTATTTTCCAATGAAGAGATACGCACGCAATTTAACAAGAAGACATATTCCCATATATGCAATTAATAAACTCATTCATGTTTAGTTCAGCTCTCCCAACCTGGATAGCTACACACGTGTCGTCCCTCCCTTGGACCATTATCAGCCAAAATTTTAAGAATTTTTCAGCATCTAAAGACCATGTTTGAGCTTTCACTACAAGGCATGACAGGCTTGCCACAGAGAAAAATGAGTGACAGAGTCCCAGATTACAAGCTTTTTGCACCTATTCAGCATAGAAACAACAATAAGTAATCTATTTGTATGATGAAAATTAATTTGCATATGTAATTAATGTACATGAATAAAGTATTCTAAAAGGTGTTATTTGTAGGGACAAATTGGGAAAGAATGGGGTTGATAATATAAAATTAATCCCTATTGGGAAATAATTAACCTCCCTTGGGAGTATATTTTTTTGTCCTTATTGAATATAACACACACAGACACACACACACATTTATATATATATATATATATATATATATATATATATATATATATATATATATATATATATATATATATATATATATCCGAAGGACAAACACCATTATCGCTGAGTTTGGCGAAAATGGTGATGATAAGATCATCCGGTAGATTGTCCAACAAGACTCCGTTTTACTAAAAGATATTAACTCACTCATCCTTTTCTTTGTTTAGTTTCCTGAAAGACGCATTGATATGTGAGAAAAAGGAATACCGAGTAAATATTTTCAATTTTTCTATACATTTGATTCTTATATTTTAAAATAAATTATTTTTTCCTTTATGTTATATATATTTATGTGTGCTGGCAAAATAAATCTTTTCTTATCTATTTGTCTCTTTTCACACCACTTCATAAAACACCTTGATTCCAAACTAGTATTGTCCCAACTTAATATTCAGCTTATAAAATCAGATATATTAATTCATTAATTAATAATGTAATGTCAACTAAATAGGCCATTGGATGATAACATAACAAGACAAGTTCTTTGGCCAATTTGTATAGTAATCTCTTCCCTTATGTTACGCATAGTATTACAATCAATTTTCATGTCAATTTCTTAGTTTACGTCTTTATATGATAATTTACCTATGAAAATTGGATATATATGCAGCAAAAGAAGGACAAAAAATATTTTATGACTTGTCAAATGTTGGGAACCTTTCAAATTATTTGGAGTATGAATACAAAAAATTTACTGCACAATCACTTTACAACCACTTTTTAGTTGAAAACACGTAAAGTATTTAAGTTGGGGATAAAGCTATTAATGAATTTACTTATTGGTCAGTTTGACTATTTGTTTGGTCAAAACGGGTTGTGCCATGCGTAAAAGGAATTCCAAAACGTCGATAAATCTTAAATGTGTTATTTATTTCTTTTTAAAGTTAATTGAAATTAATCAAAAAGGGGACAAAGCTACTATAATAAAAATTATCATTGTATATCTTAGCTTAACAAAGAAAAAAGGAAAATAATGGAAAAAAAGTCTGATAAACATTATCTTAATTTTTATAATTTTATTGATATGAACAAGCAAGTAACCATCCAACACAATACATAGAAATTTAATCACTAAATCCTTATCTATTTAATCTCAATGTTAGCACAGGTATACCTAGATTACTCTCTTTTCATGTTATTTATGCTACATTTACTACAAATTTTCTTAACATAACTCCTCAAAAATACAATTAAAGGATTTTATTTATCACGATTGCTATTGATGAACCGATCTATTTAATTAAATCCAAGTTAAAGCAAAATAACAAATAAAGTTATTAACATAACTCCTCAAAAATCCAATTATAGGATTTTTTTTATCACAGTTTCTATTGATGAAATGATCTATTTAATTTAATCTAGGTTAAAACAAAGTAACAGAGAATATAACAAATTAAAACTCAGAGATGCAATGAACATTCCAAAATAAGAACTAAAAAATTAATTAAAAGAAACAAAACAAAAAACTAAGTGCAGAACAACACCAAATTAGTGAATAGCACAAGCAGAAAGCAATTCCAGTTAACAAAACAATAAAAACTATAGAATGAAAAACCACTAAAGCTATTATTTGGTCTAAATAATAACCTAAAAACTAATCATAGATAACAAATAGAAGAGATGCAATAATTAGAAAAAAAACATATTCATTGAACCTGTCTATTTGATTGAAATATCATGATCAACTATCTGGTAAAAATTCTTCGAAATAGTGTTTTAGACAGCCGGTAGCTAAGAACAATCTATAATACAACAAGTAAAATAATGGCGATGTCAAAAATTTAATGGTGTTGGAAGAGAATTGGAAGTATTCTATTCAAAAAATGCAAGAGATTGAAGGTAAAAGAGTAGGAGAAAATAGGTGTATCTAGGGATGGTGTGATTTATGATGTAGATTATTAACTAGAAACAAAACACTATGCGTTTTTTAAACACGCGTTCCCTTGAAAAAGCGACACATTTTATTAACAATAACAACACGTTGCAATGAATATGAGTGTTATGTTATTTGTGATAAATAACTAGAAAAAGGAAAACATTATATTGGTAGAATAATAAAAAAAATTGAAAAATATTGATATATTTTTATTTGAGTGAAATGTGGTATATGTCTCGATTCACTATTTTGGTCATTTTTATAAAATTTAATATATATGTCGTTATCTCATTTGTCTTGTCTTCCTTAGTCATTATTCATAGTATTTCATTTTCCTTAATCACATAAAAGATTGGTTGATCGATGTGACTTAGTTAGTTACTTTTATTCGGGTTAATGCATCTAATGAGGTGTTTTTTATTCTCGAGAAATGGATTATTTAGAAAGAGTCGAACGTTATTCGTACATTATTAATTTTTGCTTGGTATGCCGCCACCATCGAATTCCGAGTCAATTCGCTCTACACATTTGTTTAGACACCCGTTGTGAATCTAAGTATATTTTTACTATCATGGCTTCTCTGACTTCCAGTGTTATGGCAGCTTTTACTGTCGGCAAGAGGGACCTCATACTCAACTATATTGTTCTTTGCTTTGAAAATAAGTTTTGTGGGGAAACTATTTGGGGTAGATGAGCAGAAGTCATGCATCGTTTCCCTCTTTTCCCAAATCTCACTTGAATCTGAAGATCTTGAGAATGGTGATGTCAAGTATACGGTACAAGTTCATTGTCGCATTTGAAAATACAATTCCGCAGAGCATTTTTTTGGTTTTTTTGGTCGGGGTATGTTTGTATTACGTTTCTTGGGTTTCTTATATGGGTATTGAGACCCTACCTCACTGCATTCTCTAGCGTGATACAAAATGAAGGAGTGGAAAACAGAATTCATATTGTAATTTTTGTGTGATATTAGATATAGAAGATTAGTTTTCATTGATAATTGTCAGTTTTATTGTTTCCTAATGTTTAATATTTAATTAAAATTCATATTTGTCTTGGGAAAAGTAATTGAAAGGTAGCTATCTACTTTAAGTATAATCTAAACATAATATACAAATATACATTGAAAATAAGTAAAAAAAAAAGGCTTCCCAAAAACCATTTTCTTAAAATGAGGGTGGTTGAGGCTTTATGGAATAGTTTAGGGTGTAGTTGCATTAACCTTCTGAATCTTGTTATATAACACAAGGCTAATGGCGTAACTTAGGCTTTTTCATTATTTATTTTATCAGGGAGAGTCGAGAATCTGAATGGGATATAACAAACAAAAATTACACATGGACCGGATTAAAATCAATATATATACCAGTAGCCAGATCATTACCGAAAGGCTACAGATGGTTCGACCATAAAGAAAAAATAAAACGGGGTTGTGTGGCTAAGCGGACCTGGGTCCATGTATTTGTTCTCAACTTTTATAGTAGAATACTAGGATTTTGGTATTTCATTTTGTTTTCTTGATTTAGAGATAATGTTTTGATTAGATTTGTAAGACTAGTTATTTTTTATATGGGAAGACATATAAGTCCCAAAATTTGAATGTATAGCCATTTAGGGATGTATAATTCAATTTTTTCATAATACATGGACAACTTGTGCAAGTAAGACTGTGTTGTGATACCAATTAGTTAAAGACAGTACATGATTAGGGCCTGGTAGGCTCGGGAGTGTAATAAAATAATGAATGTAAAAAATGCACACTCCTCGGAAACCATGATTACTCTCCGAAAGTGTACAGATTGTTACAAGTAATAAGTAAGTAAAATTGAGCTTGTTCTCATGGATTTAAGTAGTCATTTCGACTCGTATTTAATATTAAAATAGATGGTTTTAAATGTTAATATTATAAATAAAGAAAGTGAAGTATTTTGTTTTATACTAAATTCAAATAAACAATAAATAATTATGCAAATAAGATAAAAGGTTAGGAGATGCAAGTATGAACCTACCCTATTGAATTAATAATTCCTAAGAATAAGGGTGAATAGTTAATTTCACAATAGTCAGGGTTCAATTATCTTCCTCACCCCTCTCGGGTGAATAGGAAGTTATCCTGGATATTATAGACCCCTTCTGGATGACCATACAATTTCTATAGACATGATTAAATCTGACCCTATTGATTATCTAGCTAGGTAAGACCTTCTGGTTCAATACCACACACTAGACGCCTATGATATATCCGCAATTAAATCCCCTTCTCAGGCGATAGCTTAATTACTCGAGATACCTACTATTTAGCTACGATATAGATATTGTTATTACAAACATATAGTCAATCAAAATTAATTAAAAACCAATTCATTTAAATATTTTAATCCCAGATTCAATTAAAAACGGAATAACAATAATCAATTGTTCATATAATTACAGTCGTAAAAGAGAAATTGTGCATAATGGACTTTGGAATAAGTAACTTAAAAATAAACTATAGATAAAATAATTCTAATACTAATTTATCCAAAGAATAGAGATGGATAAGTGTAGAATTTATGTAGTGAAGCTCTAGCTCTTGATTCGTCCTTCTCTAGATCCTTCTAATTGCTTCTATAATGAATTATTGATGAATATTAAGCTCTGGAAGCAAAGGGATGATTTTATAGTGCTAGTATCTAATATAATATAGGTAAAAAATGTTCTAGGGTTTCCATGTGCTAGGTTTATGGTGGATCCGGGTGTGTTATAAATTAATGTGATAAAGAATAAGGACTCACAGACCCCAAATGTACGCTTGTCCATGTAATACTTCGATAAATCGGGTTTTGTTCACAGGGTCGGAATAGGTACAACTCAGGTGTTTATAAAATAGTAGTAGTAATTGCAAGTACGAAAAGGTAAATAATATAATTTTTGGTTGGTTTTTGTTTACGAACTAAGACGCAAGAAAAGAAAGTACTAAAGTAATTAACTGAAAAGAAAATAAAACAAATAAATGAGCGTAGACGCAAATAAGAGAATGGTACTTGAGTCTCGCAAGGGATCTACCTATATTTATATAATAATGCTTCTGTTTAAGGGCTAAATTGCTATTTATTTCTTAGTCGAGACTCTATAATCTCCTAACCCCCATCAGGGTGGACTTAGGAGCTATCCTACGGTATTATAAACCCCGTCAGGGTGATTATACCTACTTTCCAACGTTTTTAGTCTCTTACCAAATTGTCTATATGGTTAGTCAAGCCCGGCAGGGTCATTGACGAATACCACACGTCTATTACCTAGTTTCGTAGTTAAACCCTCCATCAAGGTGATAACTTCCCCACCAAAGTGAATTACCTAATTACTCAATCCTATTTCTAATTGGCCAGAATTAAAATAGTAATTAGCATGCGATAATAGTCAATGCAATATACCCGATTCAGATTAAACCAAATAACCCCAAATTCGGAAAAACGTCAATTAAAATAAATAAAGGTTTAACCCATAATTTCGATTCTCGAGTACTTATGAGATTAGTTCATAACGGAATTAAAAACTAAAATAAGATAAAGGATACTCATATTCAATTACATAAAAGAATAAGAAAACCTAATTGTAGGGAAGGAATTGACTGTTGATGGAGGAATTAGGATCCCCCAACTACAGCTTCCTCTCTCCTTTTTGCTTCTGACTTCTCTCTGGCATTTCTTCTTTTTGTAATATGAGTTGTCTTCTAAAAAATGAATTATAAGGCTTATATAGGATGGGAAAATCGGATTGGGCTCTTCTATAATAAGGAAATAGGTTAAATGAAATAAAAGCCAAATCCTTAAATGAAATCCCGTAACTGATGTGTAGCTGTTACTAAAACAGCTGTAACTTTTGCGTCCGGACTCGAAATCACTGCGTTCAACTTGTAAAATCTTCCTGACTCAGAGACTTCACAACTCTAAGGCTGAATCAGTGGCTAAGTGGATAAAAAAATAGTAATTTGTAACAGCCTTCCAGATTTAATTATCCTCTAATACATTCTTCGAATCATCTTTTCTCGCCTTTGACTTCTACACACAATCTATGACTTTAATTCTCGCTTCTCCTCCTTATCTTGGTGCTCCATCTAATCCATGGACCTAAGAACTTTACACTAAAAACAAACAAATTAACGCACAAGTGGACTGGTTGACCCATAAAGTTTGTAAAAATCATGTCTTTCATTATTCCTTTTAGATTTTATGCAGTATTGAAAATACTACACGTCTTTAAATCTACATAGCAACTTTTGGAAGTTTTTGCATTTTCCGTAACTCTTTAAATTGATTTGGCATCTAATATCATCCTTGTAACTAAAAGCTTCACATTTAACAAACAAATGACGGACAAATAGCTCTAAAAGTGACAAATCCCCAAAACAATGCAAGAAACGAGAATATATCAAATAATAGAGAAAACTCCCTCAACTAAGCACCTAATATACCTAAAATTATGTCTCACAATAGTATTTATTTATCACAAAAAGGGAGACACCAAGACCATTCATACCAGTAAATAATCTTATTGTTTTATGATAATTTTGTTGAAGTGAACTTAGCATACAAATTATACTGATGTCGTGTGTCATTTTTCATGTATTTTACTTGTTACTTTAACTGATTGGTATCCTATTTTCAGCGATATATTGGTGTTTTGGCTGATGACTTTGCGTTGTATGTAAACAAGTGGGGTGAGATAGGGACGTCTCTTGTGGGAGGTTGTTGCGGAACCACCCCAACACGGTTCTAGGGACTTGGTAATTCAACTTCCACCTTATAAGTCATTCAGTCTCCGATAGCATATTGGATGAAAAATGGACTCATACTCCAAACCTTATTGTATAAACAAGTCAATCTAACTATGTCTTTTAATTTTTAGCCCCATTAGGGTAAATTCCTTGAATCACCTCAGTTACGCGTTATTTTGAAATTATTATTGAGTACAGTGTATATAGATTATAGATACCAAATTTATGATCCCCAATTTTTTCCTATTATA
The DNA here is from genome assembly GCA_029959085.1 of Nemophila menziesii. NCBI lineage: Eukaryota > Viridiplantae > Streptophyta > Magnoliopsida > Boraginales > Hydrophyllaceae > Nemophila > Nemophila menziesii. Next base: position 19,367,062 of record JARWIR010000007.1, on the reverse strand, counting down.
CCATATTGTTGTGTTAATATGTTTGAAAGTTTTTATCATGTCCCATTTACTGTTTCGGACTTTCGGGTTAATTCTGTGATATGAGATGCTAGTGAGATTTCTTGTATTATTAGAAATTGCATAGTAAGTTATGTTACTAAGCATTGTCAAAGGTAGTTCCAAAAATATTTTTTAATATTGTTTGTTTAGGTTGCTAAACTTTTTATTTCTAGTGTAGTAATTGAATAATCAGTGATAGTTTTTTGATGGATTCTTTTGGTTAGATATTGATCAAAAAATTAATTTGTATTAGTTTGTATCTCTATTTCGCAGTCTGCAAATTATATGCAAATTGAACACATAGTAGTGGAGACTGGAGTGTATAGGGGAGCTGTTTACTCTTAAAAGTTTTAAAATTTCAATTGTCCAATAGCCCAGGACCAGCCGCCAAATACATCAAAATAATGGGACTACTGCAACGGTACGCAGTCCATTATGGACCGACTGAGAATAAAATTTACATGTTGTTAGTACCCCACGGCGCGACTCAAAGTTTGGTGTGCAGCATCTTTTTCTCTGTCCTTTTTCTTGCTTTCAACAAAAACGGAAACAGATTTACTCCAAAAACACTAGATTGTCACACTTTTTGGGAATCTCTTTTCAAGATATTCTTTTTCCCATTAATAAATAAGGCGTGTCTATTTTTCACCTTTTGGAGAATGTATTTATAAGAACCTAATATATGGAACAAGTGGATTCATCAAAACATTATCAAAGATAAGTGCATATGGGTATTATATGCTAAACAATATTACACATGGATTTGGAAGCAGTTGCTCATAATTAGACAAATTTCTTATGAATTCATTCACCAGAGAAGTACAAGATGAAAAAAATACATTCATAATGTGGGATAAATTGATAGAGAAAAGTAGTATACATGATATTCTACAAATTGAACTAGATAGACAAAACATTAACTATAACAAAACGGTGTGTTCTTGTTTTGGGAGAGATAGATGGAGACTGCCTCTATGTATTGGGAAGATTCTTCCACGACTTAATAATTTTCATCTAATTTCAGGTAATGAAATGAAATACTGTAATAAAAGTGACAATAAAAGTTTTTCCTTCAAGAAGACACTCAAAAAAAATTGTTGCACATAAAGAATGTGTTAGGTGGAGTAAAGTACATTGGGCATAATGTTGTATCCCAAGATGCTCTTTTATCTCGTGGTTAGCTGTTCAAAATAAATTGGCTATGAAGTTAAGAATGCTTGAATGGGGACTTCATATCAACAGAATGTGCTTCTTCTGTATGAGCTGCTTTGAGGACATTGATCACGTGTTTATAAGCTAATCCTTCTCGAATAAATACTTCTCAAGATTCTAAGAATGTGCAGCATTAACAACTCTCCAAAAGACTTGAATGATGTGATTGACATCTTTCTTCATGCCCTAATAAAGAATTCATTAAAATTGTAAGCGCATTAATCACATCTTATATATATTGGATATGGAATGAAAGAAACTTAAAAAATCATGGTGGCTCTTGGTTGAATGAAGATCGGATTTTTGGGAAAATTGTATCTCTTACCACCATTAAATTACAGAGTACAAGATTTAAAAAGAAGACCTCAAGCGTACTGATTGAGAGTATATGTAATAGCATATAGGCCCAATGTTTTGGCCCGTTATCTTAGCCAAATGTTTGTAATATCTTATCTAGTTTTGGCCCATATATAATAGGTGGTTTTATTATGTAGGTCATTAGATCTTAATAGTTTGTAAAGACAATGGTGTTTGTGGACCAAATTATTAATATAGTTTTGATTTGCTAATAAAAAAAAGGGTGAGGATGATATTATAAATGAGAAAAACTACTATCTCTACATAAGAATTGTTGATAAGAAAAAAATATAAAAAAAAATGGAAGAATGAAGGTAGCTAGTGATTTGAAGCTGCTTAACATCTTCAAGAATTGATCAATTTTATTAACTATTATAGAATATATTAATCAAGTAAGTTGTGAGTTGTAATTTTACTTGTTAGTCTATTCAAGAGTTTCCTTTTCTGAGACTCTTCAAAGTTGTAAAGACATGAATTTGAGATTTAATAAAATGGTTTAATTGATCAAACAAACAATGTTATATGACCAGTTGATTTCGTGTTGATTTGAGAAATATTTTTTATTAATATAATTTTTTTTAATTAATTAATGATATTTTTTGTGTTTCAGAAATTCTGTAGTTGTAGAGTTACAAATATGTAGAAACTACAACATTATAATTATAGTTATCCAACCAAAACATTGTAGTTGTAATTTAATTTAACTATTACCTGAGTTGGAATAAAATCAAAAAACAAAAAATTTACAACATTGTAGTCGACTATTGTTGATCTTGGACTTGTCTAGGTAATGGCGGTGGAAGTAGTAATATAAATAATTAAAATATATGAATATAATATATAATTATAATAGCATTAAATAGAAATGATATTAAAGACCTTTAATATGATATTGATCTAAATGGAAAGAAAGATGTAAAATTTTAGCCTTTTTAGTATGAATTAAGATCCCCATTCCCATTGAATAAGAAAAAAGAGTGGTTTTGAGGTACAAAACGTGAATTATCCCTTAGATATATTCACATCCTTCCTCTACTTGAATAGTAAAGTCCATAAATATGTGCTTTAACATGAGATTAGTGTCGGTGGTTAACGATCCTATTGATATTTAGCATAAACTTGTATCTGCAAGTTGAAATTTTATTCACCTAAACCAGGAGAAAACAAGATAATTTGAATTAAAGGTGTAATAGTTCACTGAAATGCTGTTAAGTATCAATATATTGAGGTAATTATAGTATTACTACATGAACCAATGAATTAGAGATCAAAATACCGTAACTCTCAGTATATATTGTAGTATAGAAAAAAGCTTGTAAGGTTGTTTCCCGTTCATTATCTATTAAGGAATTTCATGATAGAACAATTTCTTGGGAATTTTTTCCAACAAAAATCTTGCATTCTTAATAATCCCCTGAAACTACACACATTAATTATCATATTCCAAGAAACCAAAATTCTCTAAAAGATTTCCTCATACATCCTCCTTGTATCAAACATCATCACACATTTAACATGCATTGACAACACCTGGTTTCCTATATACTTATTCGGTGGAAACTAAAAATCAATCACATAACTAAAACACATTTAAAGGATTTCAACCAAATACAAGCACTAACTAATGCGTCATAAGAACTACTACTAAAACATAAATATAATCAACTAGGATTTATGATGCTTGAATTTATATTTAAATAAAATAATTTATTTATTTCATGAGTAAATAACTTTTTGTTCCTAAGTATATCATTTTATTACATGAAATAAACGTTACATCATATATTTACAACCAAACGATGACTTGATCATAAAATAAGACAAAACAAAAACATTAAAAATCTACATATGATTTCATGTCTAAATACAAACTATTACCCATGTTATTCATCACCACCATCATTATCATTATTGTTAATATCATCATGTTCTCGTTGTCTTCATCGTCAACATCACTATCGATATCACTGTCAAGATCGTCATCACCACCTTCCCCTTGAAATGCAAGATATGAACACTCCACCTTGTGTTGTATTTTTCAATGAAGAGCTACGCACACAATTTAACAAAAAGACATATTCCCACATATGCACTTAATAAACTCATTCATGTTTAATTCAACTCTCCCACAACCTGGATAGCTACACACATGTCGTCCCTCCTTTGGACCATTATCAACTAAAATTTTAAGAATTTTTCAGCATCTAAAGACCATGTTTGATCTTTCACTACAAGGCATGACAGGCTTTCCATAGAGAGAAATGAGTGATCCAGTCTCAGATTATCAAGCTTTTTGCACCTATTCAGCATAGAAACAACAATAAGTAATCTATTCGTATGATGAAAATTAATTTGCATATGTAATTTATTAACACATATATATATATATATAAGGGGTAAAAAGAAAGGCTGAGATTAATTTTCAGCAAAAAATGTGTTACAACCGACGATTCAGATTGTTTCATTACTTAAAGAATTAAAAAATGCCAAACATGCCCTTGCTATATATATTAAGTAATATAAATGAAAATGCTAATACACTTTTTTTTTAGTAATGATATATGTCACCCTTTTTCATGTCACTCTTTTATCACCCTTCTATATATATGTATTGATTTCCTTGAATAGAACATAGAGAAAAATTAAATAGGATAGAGAAATCAATTCATTGGTCCGGTGATAAAAAAAGGTGACAAATATCATTACTCTTTTTGTTTAAACTCCTCACAGTAACTCTCTCCCATCTCTCTCTCCCACGTTTTTTTCTTTTCTTCTAATCGAATTTCAAAAACAACAAATGGAGACGGAAAAATCCCTGCCGATGAGCTCACCGGCGTATTGAAGCCCCCATTCGTCGCCGCTGACAGCGGTATGAAGGAACTGCCAGAGGCGTTTGGGCTTTACGACCAGAAGAACAACGGTCTCATCTCCTCCACGGAGCTCCACAATATCCTCACGCGCCTTTGGGAGCATTCTACCATTCCAGATTTTGAGAAATTGGTCCATTCCATAGAGTCTGACGGTGATGGATTTGTTAACTTTGAGGAGTTCAAGAAAGGAGATATATACTAGGTTAATTCAATTGAATTTAATTTAATTTTGATTAATATTTATTTACTAGAGTGAAATTAAAAGCATCGGCCTTTGTTTAACCTCATACCTACACCAATGCGCCATCATTATCACCAGTATCCCCACCTGGAGTCTGGAGTCCAGTATATGATGTTGCAGGCATACTCACCTCGATCAAATGATAGCACAAGTACTTCACAATAAGTGTTCGATAAAATTACTAAGACAAATTTTGTTTTCATTTTCCTTTCTTTTACATTAATTGGTATAAACAATCAATATAATGCTAATAAAATGTAGTTTAAAGTGTTGTTTTGCTTTGTTAGAATGTTGAAGACAGTATATATTTCAAGTAATTTTTATTCATACTTATTTTACTCTGTTTCAATTTTAGGTGTTCTTCATTTGCACCATGTGTAACACTTCTGATAATAAAGATTAAATTTTGATGGTTTCTTCATGTGGATTCAAGTTGTGATTTTGAGCAGGTTGGTATTTCCCCTAATACTAGCTAATCAATGTACATTTGTAGTACAAAATTATGTGTTCTAGCTACTTGAGAAGGAATAAATAGCTTTCCGGTTAAAGTATGCATATTTTGTCATACAGGGAGTGTATTTTTTGCATAATATAGGGTCCAACAGTGCAATTTTTGCATGTTTTAGGGAACTATAGTGTAATTTTTGCCTAATATAGGGACCTACAGTGCAATTTTGCGTAATATAGGAACTTCAGTGCACTTTTTGCATACTATAGGGACCTGCAATGCAATTTTTCATAAAATAGGGACTTACCGTGCAATTTTTCATAATATAGGGACCTACAGTGCATTTTTTGCATAGTATAGGGACCTGCAGTGCAATCCTTTTATAATATAGGATATAAGGGTTATAGAAGGTGCGTACATAAGGGTTTGATAAACGTATCGAAAATTTTGAATTGTAGGGAATGAACAGTGGTTTTACTAATCTCTCTAAGGGCAAATCCAGGAGCATTAACAGATCCGAGTTTAAAACAAAAATCAGGAAAAACACCTGCAGATTTAGCATCAAGTAACAATCCCAAAATTGAAAGAGAAATGGTGCTATTTTTTAAATGCTTAGTTGAGTATCAAATGCTTCGATTTTCACCCTCTTTATTAGTTGATGCTGCTATTTTTACTAGGACATGTGAGAAGTATACTGGCTATTTTGAAGATCAGCTTTTGTAAGTGGGGAATATTTTTTTTTTTGGGAAATAATGATAATGATAATTATAATTGTTTTTTTTTTGTTAGGGAATGTTCGAAATTGATGATTAGTTTTCATCAGAAAGCTGGGAGTGGGAAAGTTACGGAGGTGCATAAAAAGTATAGTACTTCGAAGTATGGTTATGCTGCTAAGTCAGAATCGGCATATTTTCTTCTGTTGGATTGAAGTGAAGTGTAAACATGGTGGGGTTAGGGTTTTAATGAGCAACATAAGTTGACCGGGATGGTTTTTTAAACAATTTGTAGTTAAGTTTGTAAAATTTGTGTCTTTGAGACTTTTGTGAGTAGTGTATTATCTACTTTTTGTGAGTGTTTGATGATTTGGATGATGAATTTTTTTCTTTTACTGAAATGATAATTGTTCTTCTTTGCTTTATGAATCTTTATCTTTTTTTTTTTCAAACTTATAAATCTTATCCACCACCATGGGCTTAGGCCTATTTGGTTTGTGAAAAGGATGGGCTTAGGTCCCATTCTGATTACTCCTCCCTCGATTGGGTTGGATGGAGACTGCTTCTTGGAGGATCCTTTGCGGGATTTATTTAGCAGAAAATCTTCATTAAGTTGTCATCTTTCAGCTCTTAAATTGAAAGAGAAAAAAGAAAAATAACAGTTCTCGGCTATATTTTAATATTAGTGACCTAGAATTATGAATCCTCTCCTAGCCCAAGAGCCCAAAATTAGAAAATATAATGGGTTTAAAAATTTTGTAACATCTTTCCCTTATAAAATACATACTAAATATTATGTAAATTTTATCTAATTAATACAACTACTCACCTTAATATGAGTAACCTCACTTATTGTGTAAGGCGTTGTCCATCGGTTGTGAGACAAGATTTCTTCATGGCATGGAGATGTGATTACTGAGTTTATGTTTAAGTCGTTGATGATGTACTCCGGCTTATACCACCACCCTATCATTTAAAAAATAGATGTTACATGCACTACTTTGTCAATTAATCTTATTAAATAGCTTACTAAAAAAGTTTTTAGAAGTAAATATCTATGGCAAGACATTAACAAAAAATATATAATTTTTAATTAACAAATAAAGCTATATATATGAATAAGATTATATAGTTATAAAAAATAAGATCTTACCTTGGGTGGTAGCTAATTCTGCATCAACATGAGTTGGAAGCACCCTATTGTCATTGTAATGATGATAATTTTCTGCATCCAGAAATGATTATTTTAACAGACCACCAATAAATCCAGGAATGACTATTCTAACAGACTTATAACAGTTGTTTTTTAAACAACTTTTTAGGGTGAGAGAAATAAGAGATTTTTTCTACAACTAGAAATAGAGAAAGAAGATCAATACTTGATGTTATAAATTTAAATATTTTTAAAAAGAATAGGGGCAATTTTGCTTAAAGAGATTATTTGATGAAAGCTGATATTTTGAGTAAAGCTAGGTACGAGTGCGATTTTTTTTTGGGTATCTAAGAGCGTCATTAAGGAAATTGAAAGGAGGTGTATTTGTTTTCTATGAAATGGTATTGCAAACAATAAAAAGGGTGCTAAAAGTGTAAGACTAGAGAAAAAGGTAGTTACAAATAGAAGTTTGATCATGAATTGGGGTGTTGTTGGAGATAAACTTCTTCTTTTTTCAAGTTGAAAGATAAGTTTGATAACTGACATAGTTGAAGTTTATTTTTTACAAATATATTTTATTTCTCTTTGCACACACAAAACACGGTTGTAAATATTAGATTCAAAAAAAATAAAAATATGTTTGTATTTGGCCATAAGATACGGGGTATTTCTAGTATATATATATATATATATATATATATATATATATATATATATATATATATATATATATATATATATATATATATATATATATATATATATATATATATATATATATATATATCTGAAGGTTGAGTTTGGCGAAAATAGAGATGATAAGATCATCTCCATGATTGTCCAACGAGACTCCCTTTTACTAAGAGATATTAACTCACTCATCCTTTTTCTTTGTTTAGTTTCCTGAAAGACGCATTGATATGTGAGAAAAAGGACTACCGAGTAAATAATCTCAATTTTTCTATACATTTAATTCTTATATTTTAAATTAATATGTTTTCCTTTATGTTATATTTATGTTATGTATGCTGGCAAAATAAATCTTTTATTCTCTATTTGTCTTTTTTCACACCACTTCATAAAACACCTTGATTCCAAACTAGTATTGTCCCAAGGTGATATTCAGCCTATAAAATCCGATAGATTAATTAATTAATTAATTAATTAATAATGTAATATCAACTAAATAGGCCATTGGATAACATAACAAGACAAGTCCTTTGGCCAATTTGTATAGTAATCTCTTCCGTTATGTTACGCATAGTATTACAATCAATTTTCATGTCAATTTCTTAGTTTACTTCATTATATGATAATTTTATTTACCTATAAAAAGTGGATATATATGAAGTAAAAGAAGAACAAAAAATATTTTATGACTTGTCAAATGTTGGGGACCTTTCAAGTTATTTGGAGTATAAATACACAATTTACTGTACAATCACTTTTCAACCACTTTTTAGTTGAAAACACGTAAAGTATTTAATTCTGGCATAAAGTTATTAATGACGTGACTTATTGGTCAATTTGACTATTTGTTTGGTCAAAACGGGTTGTACCATGCCTAAAAAGTATTCCAAAATATGTTGAACGGATAAATCTTAAATGTGTTATTTTTATTTTTAAAGTTAATTGAATTTATTCAAAAAGGGGACAACACTACTATAATAAAAATTATCATGGTATATCTTAGCTTAACAAAGAAAAAAAGAAAATAATGGGAAAAAAAGTCTTGATAAACATTATCTTAATTTTTAGAATTTTCTTGATATGAACAAGCAAGTAACCATCCAACACGATACATAGCAATTTAATCACTAAATCTTTATCTATTTAATCTCAATGTTAGTATAGGTATACCTAGATTACTCTCTTTTCATGTTATTTATACTTCATTTACTACAAAATTTTCTTAACATAACTCCTCAAAAATCCAATTAAAGGATTTTTTTATCACGATTTATGTTGATGAACCGATCTATTTAATTAAATCCAAGTTATATCAAAGTAACAAATAAAATTCTTAACAGAACTCCTCAAAAATCCAATTATAAATTTTTTTATCACAAGTTTCTATTGATGAAACATCTATTTAATTTAATCCAAGTTAAAACAAAATAACATAAAATATAACAAATTGAAACTCAGACATACAATGAACATTCCAAAATTAGAACTAAAAAATCAATTAAAAGAAACAAAACAAAAAACTAAGTGCAGAACAACACCAAATTAGTGAATAGCACAAGCAGAAAGCAATTTCAGTTAACAAAACAATGAAAACTATGCAAGAAAAAACAACTAAAGCTATTATTTGGTCTAAATAATAACCTAAAAACTGTTCACAGATAACAAATAAGAAGAGATGCAATAATTAGAAAAGAAACATATTTATTGAACCTGGCCATTTGATTGAAATGTCATGATCAACGATCTGGTAAAAAATTCTTTCAGATAGTGTTTTAGACAGCCTGTAGCTAAGAACCATCTATAATACAACAAGTAAAATAATAGCGATGTCAAAAATTTAATGGGGTTGGAAGAGAACGGAAGTATTCTTAACAAAAAATGCATGAGATTGAAGGTGAAAGAGTAGGAGAAAATGGGTGTATTTAGGGATGGCGTGATTAATGATGTAGATTATTAACTAGAAACAAAACACTACGAGTTTTAAACACGCGTTCACTTGAAAAAGCTACACGTTTTATTAACATTAACACGTTGCAATGAATATAAGTGTTGTGTTGTTTGTGATATTGAATAACTAGAAAAAGGAAAACATTATATTGTTAGAATAATAAAAAAATATATAAAATATTTATATATTTTTATTTGACAGAAATATAATATATGTCTCGATTCACTATTTTGGCCATTTTTATAAAATTTGATATATATGTCGTTATCTCATTTATCTTGTCTTCCTTAGTGCTCGTTTGGAAGTGCTTTTTTGGAGAAGCACTTAAAAGTGCTTTTAGTATTTTAAGAGTTTTTTTGACTTTGAAAAGCACTTTTTTGAAAAGCACCAAATAGGTGCTTCTTAAAAAAAGCACTTAAAATAATTTTAGATTTCGAAATTATTTTTAATAATTTTTTTAAATTTTGATTTTTATTCTAAAAGCGCTTTTTTGCTCTAAAATAAGCACTTCCAAACGGGCCCTTAGTCATTATTCATAGTATTTCGTTTTCCTTAATCACATAAAAGATAGGTTAATGAATGTGACTTAGTTAGTTACTTTTATTCGAGTTAATGCATCTAATCAGGTGTTTTTTATTCTCCAAACATGGATTATTTGGAAAGAGTCGAACGTTATCCGTACATTTTTAATTTTTGCTTGGTATGCCGCCATCATCGAATTCCAAGTCATTTTGCTCTATACATTTGTTCAGACACCAGTTGTGAATCTATGTATATTTTTACTATCATGGATTCTCTGACTTCCAGTGTTATGGCATCTTTTACTGTCGACAAGAGGGACCTCATACTCAACTTTATTGTTCTTTGCTTTGAAAATCAGTTTTGTAGGGAAACTATTTGGGGTAGATGAGCAGAAGTCATGCATCGTTTCCCTCTTTTCCCAAATCTCACTTGAAGCTAACGATCTTGAGAATGGTGCTATCAAGTATACGGTACAAGTTCATTGTTGCATTTGAAGATACAATTCTGCAGAGCACTTTTTTGGTTTTTTTTGGTCGGGGTATGTTTGTATTACGTTTCTTGGGTTTCTTATATGGATATTGAGGCCCTACCTCACTGCATTCTCTAGCGTGATACAATATGAAGGAGTGGAAAACCGAATTCACATTGTAATTTTTGTGTGATATTAGATATAGAAGGTTAGTGTTAATTGATAATTGTCAGTTTTATTATTTCCTAATGTTTAATATTTAATTAAAATTCATATTTGTGTTGGGAAAAGTAATTGAAAAGTAGCTACCTACTTTAAGTATAATTTGAACATAATATAGGAATATATATTTAAAATAAGTTAAAAAAAAGGGCTCCCCAAAAAGAATTTTCTTAAAATAAGGGTGGTTGAGGCTTTATGGAATAGTTCAGGGTGTAGTTGCATTATCCCTCTGAATCTTGTTATATAACACACGGCTAATTGTGCAATTTAGGCTTTTTCGTTATTTACTTTATCAGGGAGAGTCGAGAATCTGAATGGGATTTAGCAAATAAAAAGTGCACATGGACCGGATGAAAATCGATATACCAGTAGCCAGAGCATTACCGAGAGGCTACGGATGGTTCGATCATAAAGCAAAAATAAAGCAGGATTGTGTGGCTAAGCGGACACGGATCCATGTATTTGTTCACAACTTTTATAGTAGAATACTATAGTTTCTGTATTTAATTTTGTTTTATTGATTTAGAGGTAGTGATTTGATTACATTTGCAAGACTGGTCATTTTTTATATGGGAAGACTTGTAAGGTCCAAAAATTGAATGTATAGCTATATAGGGATGTATAAAGCCTTTTTTCATAATACATGGACCACTAGTGCAACTAAGACTATGTTGTGATACCAATTAGTTAGAGACTCCCGTCCAAAAAAAAATTAGTTAGAGACAGAACATGAGTAGGGTCTGGTGGGCCCGAGAGTGTGACAAAATAATGAATGTAAAAAGTGCACACTATTCGGAAACCATGATTACTCTCCGCAAGTGTACAGATCGTTACAAGTAATAAGTAAGTAAATTCGAGTTCGTTCTCATGGATTTAAGTAATTATTTCAACTCGTGTTCAATATTAGAATGGATGGTTTAAAATGTACCACAACAGAAAAAACAGTTTTTAACGACTTCGTTTTGGCCTTTAGACGACCCTTTTAAAGTGGTGTCACATCTTTCCCTACACTATTTGGTATTGTCGTCTATACTTGTGTTGCCAAAGATATAACTACACATACATAACATAGTGGGCTATTACTACTACTTTTCCCGACTCTCTTCTAAATTAGAGTAGTCTATTGGCACCTACATTTCCCGAATGCCTTCTACGTAGAGTAGTCTATTGGCACCCACATTTCTCGTCTCCTTTCTAAAGTAGAGTAGTCTATTGACACCACATTTCCTGCCTTCTAAATAGAGTAGTCTATTAGCACCCATATTTCCCGGCTCCCTTCTAAAATAGAGTAGTCTATTGATACCCACAACAGGAAAAATGTTTTTAGAGATTTGGCTCCCGTTTCCTGTTTTACAACAATTCATTTTTTTACTCTACAAATATAGAATTAAATCGTCAAAATATACATAAAGGACTAAATTGTAGGGACTAATTTAATAAATTAAGCATTAGAAAGGGGCTTACCTGAGAAATATTTAAGGAGTTGTAGATAAAGGAACATCCTAGTATATACATATATAAGTTAGTAATCATTAACGTAAAACAAATATGAGTGTAAGGGTAAAATGGTGCCTTAACTGAGAAATATAGATTAATAATACAAATAAATGTTTGACTGCTTTGTTTAACTATAAATGGTACCTTAACTGTGAAATACAAACATCCTAGCATATACATATATATATATAAGTTATTTTCATGTCATTACAATAAAAAAAAAAGTTACTCAAGCAATACAGTACCCAAAAATTGAAGGACCACTATGCAAAAACATAAGTTACACACATACCCCAATGTCAAAATGGTGTCTGAATATCGATTTTTGACTCCACTAGCACTAGTGGATGCTTTTTTCGTAGGTAAAATATTCAACGGAAGAAAATACTCCATTGGCTTTGCGGTTTCCATTAAAGGCAAGACTCCATCTAACTCTTCAACCTGCAATTAGAATGCAAGTTAAATGGGTAGGGGTAGAATGGGACTTTATGTAAAACCTAAGGGGTTGGAATGCAATTATGGAAATTACCTTTTTGAGAAGAGTTTTATTCGTTAACCCACTCGCTGAGCTTTAGTTCTTGATTGATCGAGTTGATTAGTCAAAATTTGCTCCTGAAAAAAGTAAAAAAATAAATTAAAATCAAATAAGTTTCATAAATCCAACTAATTACTCATAACAAAATTACCTTTCTCTCCTCTATGAATAATAAAGCTTCACTGAGCTGGAGTTCCAAGTTGTTGTAATTCTTCTCCATAAACATCACAATCATCCTTTCCCAATACCGGCTATAATTGATTAAATTGCACAGTTATTCCATGTGCTTTAAAATTTCTAACAATCAAAAAGAAGACATACTTTGACCTCATAGTAAGGAGTCCAACATCTTCTTTAAGCTAAAAAACTGGCTTAGCTCTTAGCTCTCTCTGTTCCATTCATCTATCAATGAAAACAAGAAAGTTGAAAAATTACTATAAAGCCCTAACATAAACACACGAAAGAATATACGAAAAGAACTATAAAGGAAAGAAAAGTTACTCACTGAAGCAGTTTCAGTTTTTTTCTCAGAATCTGTTTTATTCTCCACCTCGAGAATTTCCTCTTTAACAACGTGTTGTGGAGGTTCAGTTTTTTCTTTGTATCGATTGGGTACAGTTTTCATGCTGTATCGAGAGAAAAAACACGAAATAAGTCTACAGATATACATATAATAATTAATCATGAAAGAAACACAGGGACTAATAATGCAAATAAATGTTTTGCCCTCCCTATAAACAAAGCAATGCCAATAGATTGAGGGTATGATGAGTTACTAATCAGCTTGGTTAATTCATCTATCCTCTTCCTGCAAAAATATAAGTATAAATAGTTGAATATTATACCCTTACCTAGTTAAATCAAACTAATAAATAAGAAAAAGGTATTTAAGTATTTTTCACACCTCATACCTAGTTGACTATTACGATGTCATGTTTCCCGTAACAAAGTGAACCTTTGCACAATCTACTCGAATATCATCTTTAACAGCTTTAGCAGCATCTAATTGCATTTCCAGATTAATAATGGTTTTATCTAATTACCTGGAAACTGTAAAGCGTAATTTATTTAATGATTTCTTGATGCAAAAAATTAAAATAAAAAATGTATAAGAAAGTTTGATACATGATCACATCATGTGTGTGTGAAACTCGCGGTATAATGTCTCTTCCTAGCTCAATTCGAGCAATCTATAACACAAATAGGAATATTAATCAGTGCAAATCAAAGAATATAGTTTGAAACACATTACTGTTACATGGATCTGCTTGAACAAGATCAAGAAACTCTTCAAACAGCCGGAGTGTAAGATTCTCCAAACTAGTTTTCTTTATAATCAATAAATAAATAAACAAACCTCACATAAATGTTTGTTTCTAGCCGAAGTTGCTGGGTAACATTTTATTTTCCGAGGCTTCATATCCATCACAAGATCACAGTGCAATGCTCCATATAAATTAGCTAAGCACTTGCTTTGACTCTATATCAATGGAGCAATTAGGTAATTAGTATAATTACGAGGGTGTAATTGCAATTAACTGAATAGATGGTAGTAACTTACGACATTTAGAAGAATATATTGGGATGTAGGTGAAACTATCACTGGTCCTAAACATATTAGGAAGGAATTTGTGTCCTTCTATGAGCAACCATTAGGATCTGAGTCTAGAAATGAGGAAGTTTTCTCAATCTCAACAGTGAAGAAGTTATTAAAGTCAAGTATACCTGAGGATAAAGTAGCATGTCTATTTGCTCCTATTACAAACAATGAGATTAAAGAAGCTCTATACTCCATTAATGAGAACAAAAGTCCAGGACCTGATGACCTAAACTCTTGTTTCTATAAAGCTTCATGGAGTGTAATTGAATATGATTTATGCCAACCTATAAAACAATGTTTAAGTATAGGTGAACTTCTTAGTCAAGTGAATGCAACTAAAATAGTTCTTATTCCTAAGGAGAAGAATGCCTCAAATGTTAAAAAACCCAGGCCAATATCTTGTGTGAACACTATATACAAGACTATTTCTAGAGTAATTTCAAATAGATTGAAAAAGGTTCTGATCTTAATTTCTCTTTGAATCAAGCAGCCTATGTAGGAGCGAGGTACATTAATGATAATATCTTGGTGGCACAAGATGTTGTACTTGGTTATAAGAAGAAAACTACTCCGCAAAATTGTATTATTAATCTTGACCTTTAGAAGACTTATGATAGTGTGAATTGGATGTTCTTATTGAATAAATTGAGTGCATTTGGTTTTCCAAAACAATTCATTAAGTGGATTAATATGTGTGTATGCACTACTCACTATACTATATGCATAAATGGAGAAGCTTGTGGTTATTTTAAAGGGAAGAGAGGTCTCAAACAAGGAGATCCCCTCTCCCTCTATTTGTTTGTTATATGTATGGAACTTTTCACATGTCTGTTCAATCGTGTTGAAATTAATAAGAAGTTTAGTTATCATAAAAAATGCGGGAGCCTAAAGTTGAATCATATTATATTTGCTGATAATCTTATTTTTCTTAAACAGATGTCAACTCATTCCAGGTAGTAAAGGAGGCTTTAGATTTGTTTACTAGAGTATCTGAACTGATAAATTTCCAAAAGAGTAAACTTTATTTTTGAGGCACAGATGATCAAATAAAGCACAAAATATCTACATTAATTAATATCAAAATTGGTTATTTACCGATTAGATATTTAGGAGTGCCTTTGGATTCAAAAAAACTGAGTGTAAAGATGGGAATAAACTTGTGGAGAAGATTTGTTTCAGTATTAATCAATGGTCATCAAAGTTACTGTCTTATGCAGGAAGATCGGAATTGATTAGGTTCATTCTAGTGAGCAAAAATTTGTTTTGGTGCAAAGTGTTATTTTTACCAAAACAGGTTATATGCAAGCTCAATCAAAAGATGGCTAGTTTTTTATGGAAAGCGAATTTAGATGAAGCTTAGGGTGAAAAGATTTTTTTGGAGTAATGTTTGTTCAAGTAAAGAGTTTGGAGGACTAAGGATTCCAAATATTGAAGATATAAATACGGTGTGTCTATTTTTCAACTTTTGGAGAATTTATTTACAAGAACCTAATATATGGAACAAGTGGATTCATCAAAACATTATCAAAGATAAGTGCATATGGGTATTATATGCTAAACAATATCACACGTGGATTTGGAAGCAGTTGCTCAAAATTAGACAAATTTCTTATGAATTCATTCACCCGGAAAAGTACAAGATGAAAAAAATGCATTCATAATGTGGGATAAATGGATAGAGAAAAGCAGTATACATGATATTCTACAAATTGAACTAGATAGACAAAACATTAACTATAACGAAACAATGTGTTCTTGTTTTGGGAGAGATAAATGGAGATTGGCTCCATGTATTGGGAAGATTCTTCCGCAACTAAATAATTTTCATCCAATTCCTGGTAATGACTTGAAATAATGTAGTGAAAGTGAAAACAAAGGCTTTTCCTTCAAGAAGACACTAAAAAAATTTGATGCAGATAAAGAATGTGTTAAGTGGAGTAAAGTACTTTGGGCAAAATGTTGTATCCCAAGATGCTCTTTTATCTAGTGGTTAGCTGTTCAAAATAAATTGGCTATGAAGTTAAGAATGCTTGAATGTGGACTTCAGAACAACAAAATGTGCTTCTGTATGAGCTGCTCTAAGGACATTGATCACGTGTTTATAAGCTAATCCTTCTCGAATAAATACTTCTCAATACTTTGAGAATGTGCAAGCATTAACAACTCTCCAACAGACTTGAATGATGTGATTGACACCTTTCTTCGATGCCCTAATAAAGAATTCATTAAAATTGTAAGCCCGTTAATCACATCTTATATATTGGATATGGAATGAAAGAAATGTAAAATTCATGGTGGCTCTGGGTTGAATGAAGATCGGATTTTTGGGAAAATTGTATCTCTTACCACCATTAAATTATATAGTAGAAGATTTAAAAAAGAAGACCTCAATCATACTGATTGAGAGTATATGTAATAGCATATAGGCCCAATGTTTTGGCCCGTTATTTTAGCCAACTGTTTGTAATATCTTATCTAGTTTTGGCCCATATATAATAGGTGGTTTGATTATGCAGGTCATTAGGTCTTAATAGTTTGTAAAGACAATGGTGTTTGTGGACCAAATTATTAATATAGTTTTGATTTGCTAATCAAAAAGAAGGGTGAGGATGATATTATAAATGAGATAAACTACTATCACTACATAAGAATTGCTGGAAGAATGAAGGTAGATAGTGATTTGAAGCTGCTTAACATCTTCAAAAATTTATCAATCTTATTAACTATTTTAGAATATATTAATCAAGTAGGTTGTGAGTTGTAATTTTGCTTGTTAGTCAATTCAAGAGTTTTCTTTTTTGAGACTCTTCAAAGTTGTGAAGACATGCACTTGAGCTTTAATAAAATGGTTTAATTTATCAAACAAACAATGTTATATGTCCGGTTGATTTCGTATTGATTTGATAAATATGATATTTTATTAATATAATTGTTTTTAATTAATTTATGATATTTTTTGTGTTTCAGAAATTCTGTAATTGTAGAATTACAAATATTTAGAAACTACAACATTATAATTATAGTCATCCAACTAAAACATTGTAGTTGTAATTTAATTTAACTATTACCTGAGTTGGAAAAAATAAAAAAATAAATCAAAAAAATTACAACATTGTAGTCGACTATTGTTTATCTTGGACTTGTCGAGGTAATGGCGGTGGAAGTAGTAATATAAATAATTAAAATATATGAATATAATATATAATTATAATAGCTTTAAATAAAAATGATATTTAAGACCTTCAATATGATATTGATCTAAATGGAAAGAAAGATAAAAAAAAATTAGCCTTTTCAGTATGAATTAAGATCCCCATTCCCATTAAATAAGAATAAAGAGTGGTTTTGAGGTAAAAAACATGACTTATCCCTTAAATATATTAAAATCCTTCCTCTACTTGAATAGTAAAGTCCATAAATATATGCTTTAACATGAGATTAGTGTCGGTGGTTAATGATCCTATTCATATTTAGCATAAACTTGTATATGCAAGATGAAATTTTATTCACCTCAACCAGGAGAAAAGAAGATAATTTGAATTAAAGGTGTAATAGTTCACTGAAATGCTGTTAAGTATCAATATATTGAGGTAATTATAGTATTACTACGCGAACACATGAATTAGAGATCAAAATATCGTAACTCTCAATATATATATTGTAATATAGAAAAAAGCTTGTAAGGTTGTTTCCCGTTCATTATCTATTAAGGAATTCCATGATAGAACATTTTTTTGGAAAAAAGCTTGTAAGGTTGTTTCCCGTTCATTATCTATCAAGGAATTCCATGATAGAACATTTTTTTGGAAAATCTTGCATTCTCAATAATCCCCTGAAACTACAAACACTAATTATCTTATTCCAAGAAACCAAAATTCTCTAAACGATTTCCTCATACATCCTCCTTGTATCAATCATCATCACACATTTAACATGCATTGACAACACCTTGTTTCCTATATACACATCCGGTGGAAACTAAAAATCAATCATATAACTAAAACACATTTAAAGGATTTCAACCCAATACAAGCACTAACTAATGCGTCATAAGAACTACTACTAAAACATAAATATAATCAACTAGGATTTATGTCGCTTGAATTTATACTTAAATAAAATAATTTATTTATTTCATGAGTAAATAACTTTTTGTTCCAAAGCATATCATTTTATTACGTGAAATAAACGTTACATCATATATTTACAACCAAACGATGACTTGATCATAAAATAAGACAAAACAAA
This sequence comes from Nemophila menziesii, assembly GCA_029959085.1. Taxonomy (NCBI): domain Eukaryota; kingdom Viridiplantae; phylum Streptophyta; class Magnoliopsida; order Boraginales; family Hydrophyllaceae; genus Nemophila; species Nemophila menziesii. The sequence goes on along the minus strand of JARWIR010000007.1, from coordinate 19,348,298 downwards.
AACAATAAAAATCTACATATGATTTCATGTCTAAAAACAAACTATTACCCATGTTATTCATTACCACCATCATTATGATTATTGTTAATATCATCATTGTTCTCGTTGTCTTCATCGTCAACATCACTATCGATATCACTGTCATGATCGTCATCACCACCTTCCCCTTGAAATGCAAGATATGAACACTCCACCTTGTGTTGTATTTTCCAATGAAGAGCTACGCACACAATTTAACAAAAAGAAATATATTCCCACATATGCACTTAATAAACTCATTCATGTTTAGTCAGCTCTCCCACAACCTGGATAGCTACACACGTGTCGTCCCTTCTTTGGACCATTATCAGCCAAAATTTTAAGAATTTTTCAGCATCTAAAGACCATGTTTGAGCTTTCACGGCAAGGCATGACAGGCTTGCCACAGAGAGAAATGAGGGATAGAGTCTCATATTATCAAGCTTTTTGCACCTATTCAGCATAGAAACAACAATAAGTAATCTATTTGTATGATGAAAATTAATTTTCATATGTAATTAATGTACATGAATAAAGTATTCTAAAAGGTGTTATGTGTAGGGACAAATTGGGGAAGAATGGGGTTGATAATATAAAATTAATCCCTATTGGGACATTATTAACCTCCTTTGGGAGTACATTTTTTCGTCCTTATTGAATATAACACACATACAAACACCATTTTGAGTTTGGCGAAAATGGAGATTATAAGATCATCTGGTAGACTGTCCAACAAGACTCCCTTTTACTAAGAGATATTAACTCACTCGTCCTTTTTCTTTGTTTAGTTTCCTGAAAGACGCATTGATATGTGAGAAAAAGGACTACCGAGTAAATATTCTCAATTTTTCTATACATTTGATTCTTATATTTTAAATTAATTTTTTTCCTTTATGTTATATTTATGTTATGTATGCTCGCAAAATAAATTTTTTATTCTCTATCTGTCTTTTTTCACACCACTTCATAAAACACCTTGATTCCAAACTAGTATTGTCCCAAGGTGATATTCCGCCAATAAAATTCGATATATTAATTAATTAATTAATTAATAATGTAATATCAACTAAATAGGCCATTGGATGATAACATGACAAGATAAGTCCTTTGGCCAATTTGTATAGTAATCTCTTCCCTTATGTTACGCATAGTATTACAATCAATTTTCATGTCAATTTCTTAGTTTACTTTATTATATGATTATTTATTTACCTATAAAAATTGGATATATATGCAGTAAAAGAAGGATAAAAAATATTTATGACTTGTCAAATGTTGGGGACCTTTCAAATTATTTGGAGTATAAATACACAAAATTTACTGTACGGTCACTTTTCAACCACTTTTTAGTTGAAAACACGTAAAGTATTTAATTCTGGGATAAAGTTATTAATGATGTGACTTATTGGTCAGTTTGACTATTTGTTTGGTCAAAACGGGTTGTGACATGCCTAAAAAGTATACCAAAACGTGTTGAATGGATAAATCTTAAATGTGTTATTTTTATTTTTAAAGTTAATTGAATTTATTCAAAAAGGGGACAACACTACTATATTAAAAATTATCATTGTATATCTTAGCTTAACAAAGAGAAAAGGAAAATAATGGGAAAAAAAGTTCTGATAAACATTAGAGAAAGACTTCTATCCAATATTGGATGGTCCAATATTTATATTGCAGCCATTGATAATTATAACAAAACACATGTCATTAGATAATTTTCTTGATATGAACAAGCAAGTAACTATTCAACACGATACATAGCAATTTAATCACTAAATCTTTATCCATTTTATCTCAATGTTAGTATAGGTATACCTAGATTTACTCTCTTTTCATGTTATTTATACTTCATTTACTACAAAATTTTCTTAACATAACTCCTTAAAAATCCAATTAAAGGATTTTTTATCCCGATTTAGGTTGACGAACCTATCTATTTTATTAAATCCAAGTTAAATCAAAGTAGCAAATAAAATTTTAACATAATTCCTCAAAAATCCAATTATAGGATTTTTTTATCACAAGTTTCTATTGATGAAACATCTATTTAATTTAATCCAAGTTAAATCAAAGTAACAGAAAATATAACAAATTGAAACTCAAACATGCAATGAACATTCCAAAATAAGAACTAAAAAAATCAATTAACAGAAACAAAACAAAAAACTAAGTGCAGAACAACACCAAATTAGTGAATAGCACAGGCAGAAAGCAATTTCAGTTAACAAAAAAATGAAAACTATGAAATAAAAAACCACTAAAGCTATTAATTGGTCTAAATAACAACCTAAAAACTATTCACAGATAACAAATAAGAAGAGATGCAATAATTAGAAGAAAAAAAATATTTATTGAACCTGACTATTTGATTGAAATGTCATGATCAACGATCTGGTAAAAATTCTCCTAGATAGTGTTTTAGACGGCCGGTAGCTAAGAACAATCTATAATACAAAGAGAACCGGAAGTATTCTTAACAAAAAATGCAAGAGATTGAAGGTAAAAGAGTAGGAGAAAATGGGTGTATTTAGGGATGGCGTGATTAATGATGTAGATTATTAACTAGAAACAAAACACTATGTGTTTTTTAAACATGGCGTTCACTTGAAAAAGCGACATGTTTTATTAACATTAACAATTTGCAATGAAAATGATGAGTGTTATGTTATTTGTGATATTGAATAACTAGAAAAAAGAAAATATTATATTGGTAGAATAATAAAAAAATTATATAATATTTATATATTTCTATTTGAGTGAAATATAATATATGTCTCGATTCATTATTTTGGCCATTTTTATAAAATTTGATATATATATCGTTATCTCATTTATCTTGTCTTCCTTAGTCATTATTCATAGTATTTCGTTTTCCTTAATCACATAAAAGATTGTTTGATCGATGTGACTTAGTTAGTTACTTTTATTCGGGATAATGCATCTAATCATGTGTTTTTTATTCTCGAGACATGGATTATTTGGAAAGAGTCGAACGTTATCCGTACATTATTAATTTTTGCTTGGTATGCCGCCATCATCGAATTCCGAGTCATTTTGCTCTACACATTTGTTTAGACACCAGTTGTGAATCTATGTATATTTTTACTATCATGGATTCTCTGACTTCCAGTATTATGACAGCTTTTACTGTCAGCAAGAGGGACCTCATACTCAACTTTATTTTTCTTTGCTTTGAAAATTAGTTTTGTAGGGAAACTATTTGGGGTAGATGAGCAGAAGTCATGCATCGTTTCCCTCTTTCCCCAAATCTCACTTGAAGCTAAAGATCTTGAGAATGGTGCTATCAAGTATATGGTACAAGTTCATTGTTTCATTTGAAGATACAATTCCGCAGAGTACTTTTTTGGTTTTTTTTGTCGGGGTATGTTTGTATTACGTTTCTTGGGTTTCTTATATGGGTATTGAGACCCTACCTCACTGCATTCTCTAGCATGATACAAAATGAAGGAGTGGAAAACGGAATTCACATTGTAATTTTTGTGTGATATTAGATATAGAAGATTAGTGTTCATTGATAATTGTCAGTTTCATTATTTCCTAATGTTTAATATTTAATTAAAATTCATATTTGTGTTGGGAAAAGTAATTGAAAAGTAATTGAAAAGTAGCTATCTACTTTAAGTATAATCTAAACATAATATACGAATATATATTGAAAATAAGTAAAAAAAAAAAAAAAGGCTCCCAAAAAATCATTTTCTTAAGATGAGGGTGGTTGAGGCTTTATGGAATAGTTCAGGGTGTAGTTGCATTAACCTTCTGAATCTTGTTATATAACACATGGGTAATGACATAACTTAGGCTTTTTCATTATTTATTTTATCAGGGAGAGTCGAGAATCTGAATAGGATCTAGCAAACAAAAAGTGCACATGGACCGGATTAAAATCGATATACTAGTAGCCAGAGCATTACCGAAAGGCTACAGATGGTTCGACCATAAAGAAAAAATAAAGCGGTATTGTGTGGCTAAGCGGACCCGGGTCCATGTATTTGTTCTCAACTTTTATAGTAGAATACTAGGATTTTGGTATTTTATTTTGTTTTCTTGATTTAGAGATAGTGTTTTGATTAGATTTGTAAGACTGATTATTTTCTATATGGGAAGACTTGTAAGGTCCCAAGATTTGAATGTATAGCCATTTAGGGATGTATAATTCATTTTTTTTTCATAATACATGGACCATTTGTGCAACTAAGACTGTGTTGTGATACCAATTCAAGCATGGCTAAGATGATGAACTTAATGGAAGAAAATGAGCAAAGAAGCCAAAACTCATCCAAGATGCTTAAGAATCTCGAGCATACAATGTCACAAATGGTGAATAAATTCAAATCTTTGCAAAAAGGCAAATCCCAAGTGATACTAGTGCTCCAGAAGACAATGTTTGTCATGCAGTTGAATTAAGAAGTAGAAAACAATTACCTCCACCTAGAGTAGAACCAGAACCAACCTCTATTCCTGAAAAAGTGGTTGAAGAAACAATTGAAGACAAGGTTGAAGAGGTAATTGAACAAACAAGTTTCCCAGAGAAGACACATGAAAAGAAAGAGAGCCCAGTGGTAACCGATACACGTCCTCCTCCACCATTCCCATCACGTGTCAAAACCAAGAACAATGATTTCCAGAAATTCCTTGACATGGTGAACAAGATAAAGATTAACATACTGTTTGTAGAAGCTCTTAATAGAATGCCACAATATCGAAAATTCATGAAGGACATTCTTTCTAACAAACGAAGATTCGAAACTGAGAATATGAGTGGGTCACCAGAGGAGTGTAATACTATCGAGTTACCACCAGGAACACCCCTTCCCACGAAATCTTGGATGGCACCATCCATGATTATGAAGAATCGAGCTGAAAAGTTCGTGGGAATTAGAGGCAAGGGGTGGAAATTTCGTCTATCGTAATCGAGGTAACACGTCTAACTTTAAAAGACGTTAAATAAAAGTGCTATACGGGAGAAAACCCGTAGTTTCTTTTATGTTTTTGCGTTTTTATGTTTTTAGTTTATGTTTAGTTTAGCTATTTTTAGTTGATAATGCATATTTGAGGAAGGTATTAGTGTTTTTGGTGTTTAGGTGCTAACGAAATCAAAATTGGGAGAAAAAACGAAATTCTTCGGAAAAATCAGATGCCAGCTCCGGTATACCGGGCCATACCACCGATATACCGCGCAGCCCAAAACCCGTGCCCATGGGGTAAGGACTCGGGTATTTTGCCGTAACTCAAAATTCAAGAGCTCCAGCACCGGTATGCCGGGCCCCATGGCCGGTATACCGCCCAACCCCGCTACAAAAAAAATCTGAACACAATCTGAGAAAACTTCGGCAAGTCATATCTTTGCGCTCGAATGTCGGAATCAGGTGATCTTTGAGCCTAAACTGCATAACTTTTTGAGATCTAGCTGTTGGGGAGGTTTTCGTTCTCGGCCGGTATTCCGACCAAAACTCCGGTATGCCGGCCAGAAAACCCGTGCCCACGGGTGTCGTCACGTGTTTTATGCCGAGAGGTAGAATTTCGAAAGCCAAAACTCCTGTATACCGGGCCCTATGGACGGTATACCGCCCGACAACGCTGGAGAGAGGAAATTTTCGCGTTTTTCAGGTTATAAGGGTGAGGAGGTTGCTCTATTACAAATTTTTCAATCCTTAAGCTTCTCCTTCTTCCCCAAACCTCTCCCAACTCCATTAAAGCTTCATAAAACCTTCCCTAATCATCAAAACACTACCCAATCACCATAAAAACACATCCAATCCTTTCTCCACATCCTTACAAAGAAGATTCAACAACCCAAATCTTACCAAAACACATTGAATCCAAGAATCAAAAGCTTAAAATTTCAGAAATTCATCCAACAATTTCTTAAATCCATACCAATCCATGAAGAATCCATCTTACCCACATAGAGAATCATCATCAAATCACCTTTCCTAACCCAAATAAAGCTTGTTCAATCAATAGTCAAGAGTTTCAAATTTCAAGAGTGGTTAAAGCTTTGAGTTGGGGGTCAATTGAGATGATTAAGAGAACATGAACATTATCTATTGTAAGGGAGATGAATAAAACCAAGATATTGGATTTTATTGAGAAGAAATAGAGTGAGAAAAGTTCTAGTTCCAATACAAAGGGTAAAACAAGTCAAGAGAAGAGAGGTCAACTAGCTGTGTTTGATTCAGTGGGCGAAAAGGTTCAAGCTTTAATGAAGAAAACAACACAACCTCTCCAATTCAAAGACCCTACACCCGAAGAAAAAAGAGAAAGCTTCAATGGTCATGATAGCTTCTCCAAAGAAACAATTAAAGGAACTACCTTTTGCTTATGAGAAAGTATTTGAAGAAGAAATTGATAAAGGAGAATACAAAACGTTTCTTGGAGATTTGAAAAGATTGGGTTGGTCTACGTTAATGGTAAGACGTTCTAAAAGACGTTCTTTTTGTTGAATTGTATTTTGAGAGGAGAAGAAGAAGAGGATGTGGCACAGTTGATCTATGAGGAGGTGATACGATTTTCGATTTCTCACATGTCGTTATTTAATGCAATATCTTACTATGATCACGTGTCTTGATCGGAAATCGAATAAGAAGTTGGGTAAAGGAGAAACACGTGAATTTAAGATGAGTAATAATATTGACAATGCTTGGATCATGGAAGTTTTGAGAGTAATTACACAACTTTCAAAAGATGAAAATGAGTACATCATAACACTCCCTGAGCAATTAAAGAAAATCCAGCAAAATCCTATCTTGGATGTCGATAAGGCGAGGTAATAGCCTCGAAGAGTATGTTTTCTTTCTTCCCTACCATTTCTTTATGTGCAATATGTATGCTAATTTTAAATTTTATTTTTCTTGAGTCTTTTTCGAGTCGTGGGGACACGGCTCGTTTTTTGAGTTGGGGGTGGGGATTTGTTGTTCTCATCTTCCTTTTTGTTTTTTACATAAAATTTAAAAATTTTTTGGGTTGAAATAGGCATAGAAGGTTGAATGTACCTATTTGAGCTTTAATTAGGTCAATGATAGTAAGTAGTATGTTTTTGAAAGATGTCACATATATGTGTAGCATGCATGTATGAAAATAGGAAATAAAAGATAGAAAAGTTAATGAGCAATGATAAGAAGTTACGTTGAAACTTAGAGAGAGTTATTTGGTGTGTAGAACGTGAGATTTGAAATTAGTTGAAAACCAGCTTATCTATGAACTAGTAGTGAAAAAGTAACAAAATCCGGTAGTTAGAAAAAGGAATAAGGCAGTTCTTTCATATTGAAGCCCACTTGAAGCCTTTTATACCTTCTCACCCTTTTATATGATTATTAATATTATTTATCCGTCTTAGCCCCTCTGAGACTTTCTAAATCCTTTTACTGAAACACATTATAATCCACACCCTTAGTTTGTAGGACTTATCTATATGACCCGCACTCGAATCGCAAAACCTAAAACAAGTCGTTTTTAGAGCTTGAGTTTGGGGTGGTAGGTTTCATCATTAGGGAACATCAGGTTTTGGGAATTGTAATTGTGATTTTATTGATGATGAAAAAAGTTATTATTGTAACCCTTTGTCGGGGTAACAGTGAATGAAAAAGAAGCTACGAGCTAAAGTTGCCAACAAGGGCATAAAAAGAAAATATATATATGAAAAATATAGTGTGATATCTCAAACATTAAAAAGAGAGTCATAGCTATATAAAAAGAAAAAATTGATATGAAAAGAATAACCCATGTATATTCGGACCGGCAAAATGGAAATTGTATATCATCACAAAAGGATTTAATTGGGATTATTGGGGATGCAAATCAAAAGCATCAAAAATTGGGTTGAGTGAGAACATCTTCGAGTGAAAACTCAAACTCTAGGGCGATTCGTTGATGGAATGTGAGGAGAGAGCCAAAAGTTCACTTTTCATTATCTAAATATACCACACCGTCCCTAAGCTAAGTTATGACCAAAGACCTTAGGATTTCTAACTACTTGGTGGAGAAACAATTGAGTTATTAGGTAGTAGGTAAGTGGACCATTGGATGTTATAGTAGGACATATGAACAACCCATAGCCATAAGCATGAACTAAGTTATCAACCTCTCCTTCTGGCATTGCGAAATTAATCTTGACTTGAATTCATGAATTGTTGATTAGGTGTATATTAAGCATACTTGTGCATTACTTCTTGAGCATTACTACATGAGACTTTTTAAATATTATTCTCTAGGATCATTCATTGTGTTCTGTTCTTATTCTCCTCCTACTTCTTCTTCTTGATTAATTAACTACCCTACTATTCTTTATTTTTATTGTATCGGAACGATACAACTTTGAGTTGGGGGTTTTGATATCTCCTCATTTGTGATGATTTATTAGTATTTGGAGACATCATTTTAGTTGTATTTATTAGTTTATAGGTCGATTTTATCATGATTTAGTACACTTTCCTATTTTGTGTCTTGAATTGATTATTTATTATTTTTAGAGCATATTGGGTTTAATTATTTATTTAGTGTGAAGCTTTAGAGATATATGGTAATTAATTAGAGTCCAAGTCAAAGTCTAAGAGCTAAAGGAAAGAATATAAACATGGGAATTGAAGATAAGGAAGTAAAAGCTAAAAATATGGAAAAGGAAAAGCTGCCATAAATCTGAATTCCAGCACCTACGACCACAAATCAGCTTATATCTCAAAATCGGTGAGGAATCTGGAGAAATGGTCAAGAGCAAAGTTAAATATCTTTCCGATACGATGAATTTCGACTACTCATACACGTCAAACGGATGAGTATTGAAGCTGTTAGGACCAAAACAAAAACGGGGCTGATTCCATGTTTTTGGGCTACGAATTTGAGTTGGGCTTGGAGTCCAACACTTACCTTCTCCTTCAAGAAAACGATTAGGTCTTCCTATACACTATAAATACAACCTATTATCATTAGAAAAATCATCCTTGGCCAAACCTTAAGGTCAGGAAGAAGCTTACAACAAGAAGAGAAGTCTGGAAGGAGCTGTGCATCAATCATGTCTTCTTCAACCTTTAATTCTGTGATTCTTTTCTTTTCTTTTCTTAGTATGAACTAAAGTCTATTTAGCTTGAGTTTTAGCATATATGTATGAATCCTAGTTTTGATTGACATCTATCTAATTTGGGAATTTTATGTTTTAAATTGAATTATTGTTTTTATTCTCTGTTTATGTGTTTGGGTTTATATTTTGTGTTCTTGTGGACTGCAGCCATATAGAATTACCATCATAGTAGTTAGGTCACCATTAACAACGGTGTTTAAATATAGTTTTAGCACATAACATCTAGTGTACGGTTTAGATCTGACAAATCAACCTAACTAGATAATCACCATGGTTTAGTATATTGCTATTTAACCAATTGCAGGAACAGTTTGCTTAAGACTCCTTATTGACAAAGGTAAACCCTATTTAAAACTACATAGTGCAATTGGAACCGATTATTGAAATACTACATAATTCACCCTTACATGTTTAGAACGGCAAAACTAGAGGGGACTACTTGATAATTACTCAAGCTAAACTTTCATACTATCTTCTTTTCTTTTCTTTTATTTATTTTCTGTCTTTTAGTTTATTAGTTTAATTTTCCTTTATTGAAAATCAAATAAATATCTATCTATCTCTTCTTTCTACTTGCGTATTATCTGTTCTAACTTTTATATCTGCACTTGAATAGTTGCATAAATTCTTCTTAACCTTCGTAGTCCCTGAGGAACGGATTCTACTTATTCATTAAAACTTGCATACGATTTGTATACTTGCAGAACCGTGCTCAGCTTAGGGTGTTTATTTGCACTTATTTTATACATCTTTTTATCACACCTTAGGCGACACCGGCGATGAAGGTTTGTTTGTTGTCCACGACCAATGATTACCCCGCTCGGTCATACACTTCAGGATGGTCGGGTCAAGGTTACATGGCTTGCCTAGAATGCAGGAATTCTACTCCGTCGTTGAGGGTGAAGAAAGGGGTGGTTTATTTTGATCACAGACGTTGGTTACCTCCCGGACATCGGTTTAGAAGAGACAAGGTTTCATACCCGGCTTCCGATTATAGGGGCCCATCGAGGAAACATACTCCTGCTAATATTCAGACACAGTTAGATGGGTTTCCCATTGTGTTTCCCAGTAAACACAAGGATTTTGGGGGCAAGGTGACGAAGAAAACAGGTCCTCGCGAGTCCAACTGAAAGAAAAAGAGTATTTTTTATTGTTTACCTTATTGGTCGGGAAATGTGTTAAAACATAACATCGATGTAATGCACTGCGAGAAGAATGTGTGCGACAGTTTGCTTGGTACAGTTATAGGACTTGATGGGAAAATAAACAAAGATAACTTTAAGGCGCGTATGGATCTTCAAGATATGAAAATCAGGAAAGAGTTGTGGTTGACATCAAGAGGAGGTAAAGCGATACGAAAGCGAGGAAAGTATATGTTGTCAGCGGAGAAGAGAAAAATGTTTCTTAAGTGGTTACAGGCACAGAGGTTACCCGATGGTTTCGCGTCTAGTATGAGGAACAATGTTCAAATCGATACGGGAAAGATTATTGGAATGAAATCGCATGATTGTCATGTTCTGATGAATTATCTTTTTGTATGTTGTCTCCCCGATCTTATAGATGATAAACCGATCACCGATGCGATAATTGGGTTAGCTAACGTGTTTAGATTCGTTTGTAACAAGTATCTGAGTAGGAAAGAGTTGGAAGCCGGTAAGGCGGGAGTGGTTGAAGTGATGTGCAAACTAGAAATGATCTTACCTCCCGCATCTTTTGATATAATGATCCACTTGGTGATACACTTATACAATGAAGCATTTCTAGGGGGCCCGGTTCAAATGTGGTGGATGTACCAATTTGAAAGGTATTTGAAAAAGTTGAAAGAGTATATTCGAAACCCAGCAAGGCCAGAGGGTTCGATAGCCGAGGGTTACGTGGTGGAAGAGACGTTGACTTTCATATCAAGGTATCTTAGTGAAGAAAAAACAAAGTTCAACGATCCAGGTAGATACAACGAACCACCGCCAGTGCCAAAAGAGATATCCGTTTTCAAGTCCCAGTGTACTCCAGTTGGCAAGATAGAATCTGATTTTATACCACCTAAGGAGAAGGAGCACATCAGTTGGTATATTTTAAATAATTGTGACGAACTCGAAACGTTCATGACGTAAGTATTGTTTACTTATTTATATTTATATTTATATTTATATTTATATATCAATTTATTTGTATTCATTTACGTTTTTAGTGAACACAAATCCACACTTTCGCGAACAAGTAGCGAAATAGAGAATATGCACCGTCAAATGTTTAAGGGGTGGTTTTTGGAAAAGGTACGTAACTTTAGGCATTGGTTTAAATATTATCTATTTATTTTCAAAGTATTAAGCATTATTTTTGTTTGACAGATTTATAGAATGAAATCCCGTGGTGATGCATTAGCTACCCCTGAGATGGTGTCCTTGGCAACCATGTCTTATGGTCCAGTGCATAAATACGATTCATGTGTTGTGAATGGTGTCAAGTGGGTAACTAAAGATAAAGGAGAAAAAAGAGTAACGCAGGATTACGGAGGTTGTGCCATGTACGATGAAAGACCTTATTATGGTGAATTATTGAAAATCTTTGAGGTTAAGTACACAGGAGGGTGCTCGGTTGTGTTATTTGTTTGTAAGTGGTACAGAATGAGCGATGCGAGGACAGAACACGGGGTAACCTTTATCAACACATCAAACTTTGAGTGGGCCGACGAACCATACATTTTAGCATCGCATGCCAAGAAAGTGTTTTACATTAACGAGATTAATGCAAAGAAATCAATGAAAGGTTGGAAAGCCGTTTGGGAAATAAAAGATCGTCACGGATGGAGTCCCGAGTTATGGGGTTCGGACTCCCTACCTACTGACAACAAGAGCATCAGGATACCGTTGATTAACACTAGGAGGGTTTCCAATCCGGTGAACTTGGAAACTACCGAGGAGATCGAGATTGACCCATCTCATTTTCGTATTAATTTGGCTTTTGATAAGGTTATTGATGAAAACGAGGAAATTGATGATGACACGTGGGAAGAATATGGAGATGAAGAACCTATCCAGGTTGATAGCGATGATGAACTTATAGATAATAGTGGATATGAAGCTGACTAGGGAAAAAAATTATCTCGGAGTTGAGTTTTGAATTAAATTGAATGTTTTTGGGATTCAAGTTTTGAATTTATTTGAATGTTTTTCGGATTCGAGTTATGAATTTATTTGAATGTTGACCAAATACCCCTAACATTCACATTTGACTATAATAGTTGACTAAATACCCCAAACGACTACATTTGACTCTAATAGTTGACTAAATACCCCCAAACAACTACATTTGACTCTAACAGATGACCAAATACCCCTAACATTTTGACTCTAATAGCTGACTAAATACCCCAAACGACTACATTTGACTCTAACAGATTACCAAATACCCCTAACATTCACAATTGACTCTAATAGCTGACTAAATACCCCAAACGACTACATTTGACTCTAATAGATGACCAAATACCCCTAACATTCACATTTGACTCTAATAGTTGACTAAATACCCTAAACGACTACATTTGACTCTAATAGATGACCAAATACCCCTAACATTCACAATTGACGCTAATAGTTGACTAAATACCCCAATGACTACATTGGATCTAACAGATGACCAAATACACTAAACACACACATTGGAGTTACTAGATTTAATGTGTTTAGTTTCTCGTTTCATGTAGTGGTTGATATAGAACTAGACAAGTGCAAATGTGTAAATTCATTTAAAGAAATTAACACAAATAAAAATAAGAGATTATTTTTCTCATTCTTATTAAGTCAACATCGTTTTATGTGTATAGGAAGGTTCAACCACCTCATCTATTTCTTTTCTACATTTGACAGTATCTTCACTTGTTGGTTCGCCTACTAAGTATGGACCACTTTTGACCAATCAAAAACTGATACTACTTGTTCAAGATGATAATATTTTTGAAGTTGATTTTTAAATTGAAAACAGTACTTGTTAAAAATAACTTTATTTAAAAATAATATTCTCTTTAATATTTAAAACTTCAAATTTTGAGAACTATACACAGTGTCAACTAATTCATCACCGCATCACTCACGACTCTCTAGGTCTTTCTCTCACCCACCACCTCAAAACTATGGAAATGACAAAATTCTAAGTAATAAGTCCTCCAATTTTAGCGTTAATTGCTCTGATTTTACCAAATTTTCTAAGTCATCTCAGAACATTTCCAAACAAAGACTCGAATCTTAGTTTGCATTTTTTTCATGCCAAAAGATCATCCAGAATGAAGGGTTCTTTGAGAAACCGGAGAGGAGGCAACGGTAAAGTTTCGAGCTTTAAGAGAGAGAATAACAAGATAACATGTTTTGGTGATGTAGCCTTCATTTGAAGAGTGTGACCAAATGATTTTATCTTCTTCACCAACTGCATGGAGTGGGTTGCGCTTAATAGTATCGGCAACGCTTGGATAGAATACTGAGGAGACAAGTTCCAAATTCCATCTTCTACCCTCATGGAGGATAAGTAGACAAGTTCCAAATTCCATCTTCTACCCTCATGGAGGATAAGTTTCTACACTCTAGTGACTGATACATTTTTCGGATGAGAAATGGTTATGTGTGTCGGAATCATTTGCCTTTCCAAATATCTGTATTTTACTCATCCCAAAATTGCATGATGTAAAGTCTTCATGTCATAGCCATTAATAAAGTAAGATTCATTGCTTTAAAATCTCTGAAACCCAAACCTTCGTGTTCTTTAGCCTTAACAATTTTTTCACAAGTTTTCCAATGTTCGTTTCCGAGCTCCTAACCCCTACAATAAACGTGCAACCATTTCCAAGAGGTCTTTGCAGAAAAAAGAAATTAAAAATTTAAGGATCGACATAGAGTTGTATAGAAAAAATTAGAAAGAAACTTAAGATTTATTTTTTTTAAAAAAGAGTAAATATATATTTTATATTATTTTATTTATTTAAATGTAAATATTACGCTAGAGTACTTCACAGTCTTGGGCTCTTGGCAGCTTCATATGCTTTCAATCTGAACAACACCTTTCTCTCTCTATATCTCTTTATACACATATATAATTGTACATGGAAGAAGAAAACGAAGCGGAAGAATCATCATCTTCTCCAGAAAAATAAAAAGTAGAAATTCCCATCTATTTCTCTCTCTCTGTTATTTACATATATAGAGAGAGAGAGTGAAACGGTTTGGGTTTACATAATCTATACATTACATAGGTTCGGGATGGGGAAAGGGAAATCGTTGTTTCGGCGGAGGAAGAAGGGGCTGGGGCAGGTGCCGGTGCCGGTGCCGCCTAAGGAAGCGGCGATGGTTATGGTGGTGGAAACCGATGCTACTGCGGTGGTGAATAATTCTACTGGTTCTTCTTCTGCAGCCGGTGTGACGGTAAAGGCGGGGAAGAAGAAGGCAGCCGGAGCAAAGCTGTGGATGAGGTTCGATCGGATGGGTCAGTCGGAGCTGATGGAGTGTGATAAGAGCGTGATCAGAAAGCGTGTAGCGATCCCTTCTAGGGATTTGAGGATCCTTGGCCCTATCTTCTCTCACTCCTCTAGTATCCTTGGTAAATATACTACAATCTCCCAATTCTATAATTTTACACACTGAATGTGATTTATATCTGATGTCACTAGGGTTAGTGCATAAAATACAACAGTTTTTGTCCTAATTGAATAGAAATAATTCAATAATTGTAAATATGAGATGCAATTCGTGATTATATGTCTGCAATAAACCCTAATTGTAATAGAGAATTATGATTTTGATCTGCAGCTAGAGAAAAGGCGATGCTTGTGAATTTAGAGTTTATAAGAGCTATAGTTACAGCCGAAGAAGTATTATTACTCGATCCTCTTCGTCAAGAGGTTCTACCATTCGTGGATCAGCTAAAACAACAGCTTCCTCATAAGAGCCTTAAGATCACAGGAGCTGGTCAAACAGCTGGTCAAGATAACGAAATTCAACTTCCAAATACCGGAAAATGGCTACCCGTTCCAGAAGCTGTTGAAGGTTCAGAACCTGAGCTTCCATTTGAATTCCAAGTTCTGGAAATCGCATTAGAAGTTGTATGTTCATATCTAGATAAAAGAGTAGCTGAGTTAGAAGTTGAAGCTTACCCTGTGTTAGATGAATTAGCCATTAAAGTTAGCACCAAGAATCTCGAAACTGTACGTAGTTTGAAAAGTAATCTTACTAGATTACTCGCACGAGTTCAAAAGGTAACTTTTCGTTATTTTTTTTTTTCCTTCTACTTTATAAAACTACTTATATTGCATAACAGGTGAGAGATGAAATCGAGCATCTTTTAGATGATAATGAAGATATGGCACAATTATATCTAACAAGAAAATGGATTCAAAATCAACAATCCGATGCTTTATTAGGAGGTATTACTTCAAATCAAATCATCCCTGCAGCATCTCATCTCCGCCGTTTAAGTTCCGTTAAAAGCGGAAGTTTAGTAAGTAATTATTTTAACGACCATGATGATGTAGAAGATCTTGAAATGTTGCTTGAAGCTTATTTTATTCAACTTGACGGGACCCGAAATAAGATATTATCCGTGAGTATACATAATTTTTTTCCTCATTATCAAAATATTGTTTAATTGGTTTCGATGGTATATATTTCAGGTTCGTGAGTATATTGATGATACAGAGGATTATGTGAATATTCAACTTGACAATCAAAGAAATGAACTTATTCAACTTCAGTTAACACTAACAATTGCTTCGTTTGCTGTAGCGGTTGATACTTTGATAGCGAGTATCTTTGGTATGAATATACCTTGTCCTCTATACAGTGGTGAACCTACTGGGAAATTTGAGCAACTTATTGGATTTTCAACACTTGCTTGTGTAGTACTCTTTCTTTTAGTTTTAGGTTATGCTAGACGCAAGAAGCTACTTGGATCGTAATTAAGCTAGAGATTAACGATTTGAATTGTTCGAAATCTTTTTTTTGCATTGGCTTTCAAATATTTGAAGCTCACACACTTCTCTTTTCAATTTCTGAGTTTGGTTGTGTTTTTAGAGGTTATTTGGGAGGCTTGTAAAATCCATTGATTTCAGGAGCAGTTTAGAGTTATCTTATTTTTAGAAGAAAAAAATTATGTATAAATTGTGTAATAATTAGCCTAAACCAATTTATCTTTTTTAACCTTAGTGAACTGTTGAATATGCCCAAGTATGGTTAGTTGAGTTAATAAGGAGATGGTATTTTTGAACTACTTCCCTATTTTGCTCTCTGTGCTGTTTTATCGAACATGTGGGTGTAATTTTTGCTTTAGAGTTTTAAAGCTTAGATGGTCTATGGAAGAGTGGAAGAGAGAGATGGATAAGTTCAATTTTAGGATTAAGTGGGGAGTTTTGTAGGACTGATAAGAGTTTGAAAGTTAGAGAAAAATTTAGTTGAAGCTTTAGCAGCCCCTTTATCCCATAAAATCATATAACTTTTTCATCTTCAAAATTCAATCTTTTCACACCTAAATCCTGAGCATCTTGTTTTAATACCCAACTTAATTTCTTATTAACACCCAGTGTTTTAAAACTCTCTTGCCTAATCGTTTGAAGAAAGTTGTATGTCATAGGAATGGCTTAGGCACTCCTAGGCCATATTTCAAGGTCTGGACAGCCGTCTGAGATTGCATGGAACTGCTTAGACAATCTGTTTCGGCTAGAAGCTTGTAATTTAAAACAAGTATGTTGGGTAAAGCCCCCGTAAAGCCCTTTATCTTTACCCAAAGTGTATTAGCCGCTTTCCATCTTTAAAATTCCCACCGGTGGCCCTCTAACTACGATTTTTGTCACCGTTAGCCTTTTTTTCTATTTTCTGTTAGTTGACCGTTAGTCAATGGTATCTGGCGATACGTCACCGCCACATCACCGTCACATCTTTTCTTCATATCATCTATAACTTAAAAAAAAATCAACTTTGAATGTTTGAATGCTTCCATCTTCAATAATGGAGAAACCAAAAAAACAAAGATACTCTTCAATCTTACCTTCCCATACCAAATAAAAACAATCGCAATCTATTGATTTTTATTACAAACTTTTTTTTTTTTGGATTTTTTAGAGTAGTTTCTGATATTAGTTTATGAGCTGTCTATTGTTTAAGAAAGCTTCGCGACTCACCAAACAGGTAGCATCTTTTTTCATAATAAAATCTTGAATATCATCG
Source organism: Nemophila menziesii (assembly GCA_029959085.1). NCBI lineage: Eukaryota > Viridiplantae > Streptophyta > Magnoliopsida > Boraginales > Hydrophyllaceae > Nemophila > Nemophila menziesii. The sequence goes on along the minus strand of JARWIR010000007.1, from coordinate 19,330,976 downwards.
ATGCCTCGACCAATATCCCACGATTTCTCCACCGCCTCTCTACAATTATTTTCAAGATATCTTGATTCAAACATAATATATTGTTTATTTTTTTACCTTTGAGATATCTTTCTAAATAACAAAAGATGGATAAAAAATGATGATTGATCCAAAAGTTCCACGCAACAAATAAGTTGTCTAATAAGATCTATACAATTTTCACACACGCAACCCATTTAAAAACGGGTGAATTACCTATGGGGTCTTAGAGACCATCTTTGTGTCTAGAAAGGAATCTAAACTATTTATCTCTAAAGGAACCTTCGAACCTTGTGGGTCAAAAATACCCATTAAGGTATGTGTAAAAATAAAAAACAGACACACACAATCTCTCCTCCATTATCATTTTATCTATCTCATCGATTACCATTTTTTATTTCTCTCCTTCATGGAGTGTCAACTCAATGAGTATCAATACTTTCCAGCTCTGACCACAACCCGCCGATCTCCGCCAGTGCCGCCGGAATAAGTGCTAAGTACTCGAAAAAAATATTATGTAATTTGAAAAAGAATTGAGTGTCCGTGGATTTTACAGAGTATCGGGTGAAAAGAGTAAGTATTGCGATAATTTACTGAGTATATGGGGGATTCACAGAGTACTTTTTAAAAGTTACTCAGTAGAATAAAAATTGCATAAAAATTAATTTAATTTCAAATAATTTACATAACTAAAATTGTTGCATGGAAAAAAAAAACCTACTTTACAAATTAAACTATAAAAAAATCATTATATGTCAATTCTCTTTCATCGAGTAAGGAAACAAAAAAAGCAAAAGAACACAATACTCAACAACATTTTTCTCCGGAGCTCTTGTGATGTCTTTGCCACCGGATCTGGAGTTGGAGAACTCGCCTGGACACAAACAAGAGTTGTTTCAATGGCTCACGAACTCAGTGCACATCATAGGAGTTGTTTCAATGGCGGCTCACATGAGCGACTCCGCACAAGCTCCATAAATGGTGAAGGTCTGGCCTTCTTCTCAGGTAAGTCGCTCTCAAAATTTTAAGTTGATTCTAAAAGTATTTTTTACTCTAAAATAATCACACTTTCAAACGGGTCCTAGTAAAAAAGTAGATTGGGAAGAAATGTATATGTCTATAATGAGTATTTCCAAAGACCTGTTAAGTAATAATCTCATATAAAATTTACACACGATCTATTAGAAAAATACACAAACCATTATATAGATTCGCAATCGTTTAAAAAACAAAGTTAAATCATTTATGTTGTAAATTTATGTAAAAGCGTTTTAGTTTCTTTGAAAAAATTGGATCAAAGTCTGTGGTTTAAACCTGTTTCCAAACCTAGAAAACACAAGTAAAGTAAATTGCAGAAAGTAAAGAACACAAAGATTTTTTCGTGGTTCAGCACCAAGGCCTTCATCCACGTTGAAGCCATCCACAGGAGAGGCTTCTTGCACTATTGAGCAGGGTTACAACTTCAGATCCAAATCTTACAGCAATACAAGAATAGAATACCACTAAGGTTTCAATCAGAAACCCTAATCAACCTATTGAGAAATACTACTCAATATACAAGCCAAATACTTGAACTATCTATTTTAATCGAGATTCTTTATAAATTAGAACTCGATGTATACAAAAACCCTAAGTTTTATCTGCTGAAGAACGAGAGAGATGAAGAGGCGAAGTCAAAGAAGCAAAAAGAAGTTTGACCAAAATATGAAGAAGAGAAGCTTTTATATGAGAGATGAAAGACCTTTAATCTCAACCGTCCAGACCTTTATCAGATCAAGCATCCCAGAAGAGTCACGTATTAAGTCGGTGAAACAACTTAAAAGGGTTAGTAAGATTTGACTTCGGTCAAGATTACAATAAGACCATTCCACATTATTCTGCTAGCTCACCAAAAACCAAATATATATTGACTTTATTCAATAATTTATAACAAGACTTTTTGGGGACTAAAAAAGAAAAATCTTTATAAAGGTGAAAACGTATTTTTGGATCATTTAAGCAATTAACTTAAATAAAAAGAACTATGGTCCCATAGGTTATGCTTGACAGAGGGGTGTTGTCATGAACGGGGAGTTCCCTTAAAAACTTTCCGGATACAGCCATGTTGGTGGTCATTGCTGCACTAAATACATTAAAGTGTTTGGTGCAGTTATCAAAAGCACATACCACAATCACTATCAAGCATCCACACTGAAGGCGGATTGTCAAAATTATAATTGCCCCAGTTATAATTAAAATGTAATGATAATGGTATAAATTAATATTGACACATTCTTAGCCTCGCCCTATAAGGTCATCGGGTATGGACAGGTTGGATATATCCCCTCCCTATGAAGGCTATGTTATTGTTAGGTGGTGTTATGGTGTCCGCACCTCCTCATTTATCAAAATGTTCCCTGCATTCAATTTTTGGGTTAGTTTTGGAGGAATAATTTAATGATAAAGCAATATATTTCAAATAATTTATTATACATATCCGTTCCTAAAAAAATGTACATTTAACTTTTTACTACTTTAAAAAGATAATCATTAAATTTTACTTTATTAAAATATATGTATTTTTATATTTTAAATATCGGATTATTAAAAATATAAATTCTAAATATTTTAATAAAAAATTTATAGTAAAAAAAATTAGAAAAAAATATCTTAATTGAACAATTTTTTTGTAATTATATTTCAAATAAGTAGATAAACTTTTAAAAACAAAGAAAATATATAATATCAATTGAATGGTTAAGATATATATTTATGCATAGAGTTAAAAATACTAATGTTTGACCAAAACAAACTAGCGGATACTATCAAGTTTTGGTAGTGTGAGTTTCGCATAGGGTGTTTCTTACATAGATTATGACCCAAAAGGTTTTGAACATGCACCTCTTAATTCGAACTCAACCCTATCTTTTTGCTCTTCTCACTAAAGACCTCAATAAAATTTTCACATTATAGGCTAAAATCTCATTTACAAATTTTCCCTCTTTTGTTTTTCATTTCCTATATATATGGTTTTTTATTTCAGAAATTATTTTATTAAAACCCTAATAGCTACCCTCTCTCCTCTCTCTCGTTTATTAGCTGGACCCTTCATCTCCGGCAGCAGAAAAACAACTAATGGTCGGAGCAAGCCTTCGTATCAGCCTCTTTCTCCTGTTCATGAAGCAAAGAAGCGTTCGTGAAGCGAAGGATATATGGTGATCTACTGCCTCGCCCTTCGAGTTTTGAGCCTGAGAAGAAGCTCGAAGCTCTGACGAGTCGGAGATGAAAACTCCGTGTCCAGCGACGTTCGTGAAGACCAGTTCGCCGTTCCTGTGTAGTGGAGAAGAGTGGAGACGAGCTCCTTCATGTCACCGGAGTTTGTGAACAACGGAGACCAGCGCCGCCAGTCCAGCACCGTTCGTGAAGAGATCCATGGAGTAGAGCAGCTCTAGTTTGAAGGAGAGATGAGATCCGGTTCGAGCTTCATTTTCCAGCGTGAAGATCTCAGATGCGGTTCGAGCTTCATTTTCCGGCGTGAAGCTTTCCTTTAGCAGTTCAGATCCGGTTCGAGCTTCGTTTTTCTTCATGAAGCTCTCCTCCAGCAGTTCGCGTAGAGACCTTCTCCAGCAATAGATCTTCTCTAGCAACAGCAATAGACCTTCTCCAGCAACAACAGTTCGCAAATATGCTCCATGCTGCTCACTACCTTGCTCACGAACTTTAAGTCATGAGGCTTCGTTGCTTTTTTTTTCTGAATGCGTAAACAGTACGCTAGTTTGGTTGTGTTTTTGTTGACCAGATGTGGTCAATGGTATGTAGGTAGGTAGTTTTTAGTTTTTTTAAAATTAAATTGTTGCTGAAAATCGCTTAAGTTTAAGCTTTTGTTATTTTTCTTTTGTTTTAATAGTTTTTGTAAATTAGTTTATTTTTCCGTTTGTAATAAATGGGTTGTAAAAGTGATACATCTTTTTTGTAATAATACTTAGCTTTTTTGTCGAATACTCTATTTTTTTTATTGTATACTCTTCAGTTCTAGTAGAAAACTCATCAATTTTTGCAGAAAACTCATCATTTTTTGTAGAAAACTCATTATTTTTTATAGAGTACTCATCATTTTTTTTTGAAACTCATCAATTTTTTTTTGAAACTCTGTATTTTTCCTATGACCGGTGACCGGAGACCGGAGGTCGGTGGTCGAAGGTCGGAGATAGGTCTGGTAGTGAAGAGAGATGAACAATGCCATCATCTTTTTGTCTTTTAGTGTTAGTAAGGGTATTTTTTTATTTGGGTATCTTTGAGGTCTCTTTAAAGAAGCAAGATTCCCACTAGTCTCTTTAAAAGAAAAAATAGTCTCCAAATCTCTATGTGTCAATCACCCGTTTCTTACATGTTATAAAGAAAAATACATTGATTTAGCTTTTCAAAAATCATTTACAATTTTATTTTGTCTCGTTTGAAAAAATTATGAATGTTTTAGTCGTAGAAATTAAAATTTATGAAATATCTTATCTATTAAGTTTATAAAATTTTGAATGCTAAATGATTTAGTAGCAAAAAGTACCAATTTTTTATCTAGTTCGGTTTTTCATTTTCTAAATCAACAAGTAAATATTATTAAATACCATATCAAAACTTGTAATATATACATTTGAATCAAAACTAAAGATATACAAAACTCTATTACATCAAATTTATTCACCAAAAAATCTAATAAATTACACACATAGCCATATAACCATACCGTAGTAAAAAATATAGAGCAAATTCTACTTTCAGGCCATCATCTATAACATTAGAAAAAGAATAGACCATATTTCTTTAAAAGTATTAATTTAGGTCAGACATATTTAAAAGTGTTATTTTTAAGCCATTTCACTAATTCTATAAGAGGTTTTATAGTTTTTAAGGACAATTTGACACTTCAAATAAAGTTCAATGTTTCTCACAATGCTTCTATTGTAAATTGAAGATACAAATTACAAAGGAGTATGATAGTGTCTTGAACATGAAAAATAACCTGATTTTAAAAATCAAGAGTCAATTAGGTTCATACGGAGGATATACATATTTGTTTTGCCATGTGTCCACGCTTGTGAAAAATGGGGTGGCGGGTTGGATGCGTATAAAGATAGTTACCATGAGTGGATAGGCGATGTGGATGCGCATAAGATGTGGGCGCAAGATTTTTAGAGCCCCTTTTTTTGCTAGATGACACCCCCACTAGAAAAGTTCTCTCTTTCACTTTTTTCGTACCTAGGTACGCTCTTCGTCCAATCATTACATGTGAACATCTCAGATGAGGAAATTCAACAATCAACATTCCAAATGCAACCATACAAAGTGTCAGGGCTAGATGGTTTGAAATTGGGATTCTACAAGAAATGCTGGGAGATAGCTGGATTCTCAGTTTACGACATGATAAGAATAGTTATCCAGGTCCATATTTCCCTAGGAGATCCTCGACGCCATTATTCACTTAATTCCTAAGGTGAAAGATTCAAAGTATATTACACAATTTTTTTCCAATCAACTTGATTGATGTATGCTACAAAATTTGTATGAAGGTATTGGTGCAAATCGCATCAAAGATGTAAATTAAATACCGACGAAATTTTGAATTACGATAATCCAGGAATGTTTGAGAATTGATTCGAGATTAAGAAGATAATTGAATTAGGGGTTCTCAATGAAAATAACATATAACACGTCAATTGTTTAAAAAAATTGGCCCTATATAAAGGATTGAGTTGGTTGAGAAGATTGGAGCTACAGAATTATGTGAGGAGGTGGATCCTATAGATCATCTTACTTTTGGAACAAGTAATAAGAGATAGAGGGCCATGAGTCTCATGGACCGAGAGCATTCGAATAATAAAATGAGGAAATTACTTTTTGCAGCCTCAAACTTTGCACCTTAATAAAATACATCCAAACTGAAAAACAATCCTAATTACATCTATTTTCTAACTTTATGTTTAGGATTATGTATTTTACCCCTTCTCGTGATGGGTACAACCCGTGTTAGTCCCTGTTACATTAACTCGGATTCCCCACGGTACAGACCATCTCGATTATGAACTCGGTCGGTACGGACCTATGGAACAAAAACATCACACAAATTACTGTATTTACAAAAACATCACACAAAAAATCATTCACTCACTGTCTTGACCAAATTCTTTACCAAATTCATTTACAAACAAACACACTCAATAATACACTGTCTTTACCAAAAAAATTACCAAATTCATGTACAAATAAACACAAAGTTATTATTTACCAACAATCAACTGTAAACCATTGGTTACCAATGAATGTTCATTATCAAACAAGAGCTAGCATTACTAATTCAGAACCAAACAAGAATAAACAAATATGAACAAAGTAATTATTTTACCAACAATCAACTGTAAACAATACCAATGAATGTTCAATGTCAAACAAGAGCTAGCATTACTAATTTAGAACCAAACAAGAATGAACAAATATGAACAAATCAAACCCAAAAAACACGATGTTGCTGCAAGACTTCACTTCACGGGCCTGGATCGTTGTGTTTCGTTTGTGAAGAGTTTGGTGTCGATGGTGAACAGTTGGGTGTCGTGGTGGCCAAGGGGTTCAAATCGGTGGATGGGGTTCTTCTACTGGACCATGTAATTAATAGGTTGATTGTTGATGGGTTGGACCACGATTCAAATTACGGGGCTGGACGTCACTTCACGGGGCTGAACTTTGGTCTGGACTGCTGCTAGTATGTTGAGTGGGCTGGACCCATACTGCTTTGGGAATGGGCTGGACCCATACTGCTTTGCTGCTGGGAGTGTGCTGGACCTAGCACGACTAACTCCAACATGGGGCGCAAGGATACAGTCCCACTAGACTGATAATGGTGGTTAGCAGCGGTGAAGAATAGGTTTTCAGTGTTGATGGGTTTGGTGTTGATGGTGGTGAGTAGTGGCGAAGAGATGGTGCTCAGATTATTCTGGTGGGGATGGGAGGTGGTGGTAGGTTGCTGCCGAGAGGGAAGGAGAGGTGGTGGTGGGTTTGATGATGATGGCGGTGGTTCGGTGATTTGATTGTAAGGGGGCGGTGGTAGGATGGTGGAGAGGGTGTTGCTGAGAGGGAAGGAGAGGTGGTGGTGGGTTTGATGATGATGGTGGTGGTTCGGTGATTTGATTGTAAGGGGGGTGATGGGATGGTGGACCAGTTGGGTTGTGATGTTGGTGGAGAGTGTGCTGCCGAGAGGGAGGTGAGGTGGTGGTGGGTTTGATGATGATGGTGGTGGTTCGGTGGTCCGATTGTAGGGGGCGGTGGTGGGTTGCTGGGTTGCTCAATATCACAGAGAAACAATAGGGGATGGGAGCTGACGGGAGAGGGAGGTGGGTTGGGTATGCTGAGAAAGAAAAGGGATGGTGGGGGAATTATATAATGGTGATTGTAGGGGTTTTTTGGACTTTTCATTTATCTTAGTTGGGTTTAGTTAAGTTTTAATTGGAATGGATGTTTTTTTGTTAATAGAGATGGTATAGGTTGGCCTTATAAGATTAATAGCCCTAATAAAATGCAACCTTTAAGATTATAGACATATATAAAAAAATTAACACACTAGATAACAAATATCTAATCTCAACAAATGCCACCTAAATTGATATACATAAATCTACTCGATGAAATACAAAAGTTTACTCCACATAGGGCTAAAAAACAACAAAAATAATAATATATAATTTCCAGTACAAAAGATCCGGTTAAATGTAGTTTCATACATCACAATCGAAGAACTCCACTATATTATAAAGGGGCAATTATAAAACAAGGCCCCTACAATATAAACTTTATAAAAAAAATCCCCCTCCTAACTACCCATTTCTTATCTAACTAAATACCCAAAAACCCAATAATACCCCTTCCCTATACCTATATCATAGTGTGAACCCAAGACCCCATTTCCCCTTCCTATTACGTTTCGAATCTGAAACCCACCCCTACCTCCCTCTCTTCTCTCTCCTGTAAACCCTCGTCTCTCTCATACAACTGCCCCCATCAGCAGTCCTTCCCCACCATTCTCTCTCACCACGAACGCAGCAGAGAAGACCACCACCATCGCCGGAGCTCCTCACATCGCTGCTGCTGCTTCGATGACAAAACACCACCGCCACAGCGCTGCATCGAGGACCACCTCAGCTGTGACGAGCACCACCACCAAATCCAAATCTCGCCACCACACCCTGAAACAGCAGCACCCATATCTCACAACCAACAGCGGATCGGAGACGATAGAAGCATAGCGCAGCTGTACGGCGAAATGAGATCCATGAAGAAGCTAACCACCGCCGCGCCAGATCTGGTTCGTGACACCTCCCGCCGCTGCGTAGGTTGAACATCTGCACCGAGGTCTGCTGCAACGTTCGAGAACTGCTGCAACATTCGAGATTTGCTGCAACCTTCGAGGTCTGCTCCATCACCGACCACGACCAAAGCTTCTGTCGGAGCTCTGCTGCGCCCCCAACCACCCTTCGCGAACAAGATCCACCACCCAGCAACCCTTCGCTGCAGCTTTTAATTTTTGTTTTATATTTGTTTTTTATGTGTTTTTTTATTAAAACGAACTGTTTTTCTGCAGAAACAGTACAGCCCCATCTGGGTCCAGCCCCGTCTGGGTCCAGCCCCATCTGCTGCACCAATAAAGCTTGGATCCAGCGAATTAAAGAGATTCTGCCGCCGTCACATTGGTGGTGCTCGACAGTGCAGTAATCTTTTTTTTTAATTTTTGAATGGGTTTTTTAATTGTATGTAGTTGTCTTTTGTAGAAACGAACAGGAAGCTGGTGCTGTTCGTGATGGTGCTGTTCGTGGTGGGGTGCTGCAGATCTGGACAACCAAAAACCATCTGATCGAGCCCTATATGGGTCCAGTCCCATCTGGGTCCAGCCCCATCTGGGTCCAGTCCCATCTGGGTCCAGGCCCATCGGTAGCTTTTGGACTACAGGGCCTTATTATGCAATAACAAGGGACCTGTGATGCAAATGCAATGACAAAAGACGTAGTGTTTATTAAACAGATGTAGACCTATTTTGTAGCTTAAACTTGTTAATATCATGTTGTAGATCATTTATTCGAAAATTTTAAGTGGAATAAATTTTTTCGAGCAATTGTAACCCATTTCGTGCAATTTTAACCCATTTCGAGCAATTTTAACCCATTTCGAGCAAGATGGGTCCGTGTCCATGTATACGTTTAACCCATTTAATGACTTGAAAACGAAAAAACATATAAAATGTAAAAAATGTTTACGAAAACATATGGGAGCGTAAATGGGTCTGTACCCATTTCGTGCGTACCCGAGTCAGATTTGGAATCTAATATAAAAACACTAATAAAATAAAAAAATAATTTAAAATAATAAGAAAGGGTATATAGGTAAATGGGCAAACTAGATAATGTAACTAGGGACTTTAATAGAAGAAGTAAGGAACTAGGCCCTAAAAAATAAAGTTTTGGTTAGTTAGGCTCTTTTTTGTGGTTTCCTCTATTATAAAAGAAAAAACATACAATTTTCCACTATTAACAGTAATATATAGGATGTGTAGTTATGGGGTAAAAATAAAGAATTCGAATAAAGACAAATTGGAAAAGTACGCCTTTTAGTAGATGATTTTTAAATGATTAAAAGTGAGCTGTAAAAAGACAATTTGCAAGTTGCAAGTTTTTAGAAGTATTAGATAATTGCATGAAAGTAGTAATAACAACTTGGTAGTAGAAACCAATGAGTTGTTAATAAAATCATAAAAAAGGCACGTTTGTACGTCTATATGAGTTGTTTGTTTGAGTGAGTTGTTACATAAAGTTCAACCATAACCATAAAATTAGTAAATTAAATGGACAATTCATTTCATACCCTCGAGTTTATGATTTATTTCACTACTATTCCATGTGATAAGAAATATGACCCAACAATTTGTTTTTGTTTTTTTAATGGGAGATCCAAAAAGAATTGTGGTAAGAACAAAAATTAAGTTAAAACCTGATCGATCAAACCCGTATTATAAATAAGACGTGGTGTTTTTTATCCTATCCGTCACGCATAGCCTGACAATCGTGTCTGTCTGGTTCTTAGTGTGGGTCTTACCGGTCCATTCCGGTCTACCGGACCTCCCTTATAGGTCCGGACCAATCTGGTTCTAGAAGAGTACTATGGGAGGCACGAACCGATTAATGAACCGGTCTGACTGGTTCCGGTCCGGTTCTAAATCGGTTCTCGGAATTTATTTATGTTTTAAAATTATTTGTTTTAATAGTAAACGTTGAAAAATAAAAAGTAAACATTAAACAAAGTAGGGGTGAGCATGGTTTGGTTCGTCTCAGTTTTTTAGCTAAAATCGAAACCGAACCGAATATTTCGGTTTTTTATAAATTAATAACTAAACCGGGTGGTTCACATTCGGTTTTTGGTTCCGAATTGGTTCGTGTCGGTTCGGTTTTGGTTCGCTTCTAATTCAAATGGTTGGTCAATAATATTTCCACCCCATTTCTTGAAATACATTGTCCAATAGAGACTAATTTTTCAATAAAATTATGCTACTATTACTTGTCCATGTGGGTTATTAATATATCAATTAAATAGAAACTTATAACATAACAATACTTATCTTAATTTACAATACTACAATAAATTTAAATCTATTACTTCCTACTTCATACAATCATGATTTACAAAATCAATCAAGTAATGAATATTTATAATTTTAAGTGATATAAAAAAATTCCCACTAATAGCACAATCGAATAGTATAACTAAAATTTCATGTAGATGATAAATTCTCAACAAATGTTTCTCCCACATAATTCATATAAAAAAAGTTCATACATTCTCTATCTTTACCTTTATTAGTTCGGTTTTTATTTGTCTTTTTTGGTTCGGTTTTTATTTGTCTTTTTTGGTTCGGTTTTTGCGTAGTAAACCGAACCGAACAAAAAAAATTCGGTTTTGAAAAATTAAAAACCGAACCATTTGGTTATTCGGTTTTTTATTTTTTTGGTTCGGTTTTTTCCAGCTTTTTGGTTTGGTTTGGTTTTCTGGTTTTCATTTGCTCACCCCTAAAACAAACAATGAAAGTTTCTTTACAAACCTACATACATATACACGTATCTCATAAAATTGAACAAACCTAAAACTCATCTCTTTACAACACCTATTACATATATATAGTTTTAATTACTCAAATCAAATAGATATGTAAATCTTTATCATTAGATTCATTTGGACCTTCTTCAGCAATTTTACGAATCATATCAAGGGGTTTACGGAGAAGTTTCTTCTTAATAGTTTTCAAGGTACTATGTTATTGAAGTATTTCTCTTGATACATTAAGTGGTAATGAATCAGAATCAACAAGTCCATGTTTAAACAATGTTGAATAAGTATATTTATTTTGCAAAGAGTGTTCAAGGTTAAAAGGGACTTTAAACATTTAACTTACTAGAAGGAAGCTCAAATACTTTAGTAAAAGTTCATCAAATTCATCAGAGATAAAAACTAGTCTAATGTATAACTTAAAGTTTGATTTCTTTGTGTTATAGTATGATTCATATAAATCAGCAGGTGCCTTAGGTGGCACAAATAATACAAATTTAAATTCAACATCACCTTCAGCTGTAAAATAACTTGTTGATAAAGGCTTCTCATCACCATATTCCTGTTAAAACATTTGTCATATTAGCTACTTTTTAAGAACCAATACGGACAAAATTGCAAAATTGTAAAATTACCTTAGCTAAAGAGCGATAAAATTTATCATATTCTTCAATTGTAACTTCTTTAGGACTTCTTTAATGAACGTTTATATAGAAAAAGAATATGACAATTCATCTCAAAACAATTTTCAATCCAACTTCATGGAATGATTAATTATCCAATAATAATAACATTTCCACCACGAGATTTTCGAAACTCACTAAAGTCAATTTTTTGCATTATAAATTTAGGTACAAGCTTACTTTTTCCGATGATGTTTAGATTTTCATCTTGAATAATCAATGGCTAATGAGTGAGATGTTTTGCCATGCTCCTTTGATTACAGTGGAGTCAAAAAAGCTAACCTAGCAATATCAGCACAACTAAAATCAAGCAAGTGGGAGGAAGAATGCCATTTTAGACACAAATCTAATATAAGAAGTCATAATCATATAATGTTAGAAAAACATTTTCCGATTTCGTAATCAAGGCAATCTAAAGCCATCATCGATCAATCAACCATCAAAGAATCCCAATAGCTTTTTCCTTCAACACTTCCAAAATAACACCACATGAAGGAGAATTTAAACACAATTACAAGTTTAATCTTTACCAAATAAATTAGAATACATGAAAGTGCATATTTCCCATTCCTTTACAACAAACCATTTAACCCATTCCTTTACACGTTTAGTTTTTAGAAAATGTAAAAAACAACCCCTACATAATTTAACACATCGAAATATTAGCCCCAAATTCTTTTTTCAAAAATTTCAAATATAACACCTTGGCAATTAAATGTTACTTTTCAAATTATAAACACTTACAATTTAAAATAATAATGCAATGTTATCATAAAACCACCCAAGGGAATTTTAGACCAAAAAAACATCTCTTAGAAGTTTAGGGACCATTTTGTAAATTATAAGAATTATAATCATCATTTCACAAACTTTAAGATGATGTTTTAAAATCGTTTTGGTCCAATTGAATCAGTTTATAAAAAATTTGGGGTAATTTTGTAAAGAGAGTTATCTTCTATAAGGTATTTTCATCATTTTTGTATCAAATAGGGGTTGATTTGCATTTTCCAAGACTTTAAACCCGTCAATTCAATTAGTCAAGGATTAAAACTATCAAATTCGCATAACACAGGGACTTTTAGTACCATTTTCACACCAAATTTAAAGATATACATTCAACACTTTTAGTTACAACCTGTAATTCACAAAAACCATAAATTTTACTATCAACATCTCATCAAACATGTTCTTATATGATCAAAGCCCCTTAACTTTGAATTAGAATTATAATTCACAAAAAACCGATGACTTTGACTATCAAAATCTCATTAAACGTGTAGTTATAGTATCAATTCACCTTAATCAAGCACTAAGGTAGTGATTGGTATGCTGTAATAGATTTAGTCAGTAATGTAATGAGTTCAGTAATGTAATGAGATTGGGAATGTAATGAACTTTGTAATCATTATGCAATGCTTGGTATGCTACCTGAATAGGGATGTAATGGCCTGGTTGTTTCAACCTTGTGCAAATAACTAGTTTAATTAAATAAGATTGTAAATAAATTATTTAAGATATAAGATAATCATTTTATTATTATAAAATATAAATATTTTAATAAAATAGAATATAAAAAATAAATTATTTTAATAATTTTAAATAATTTTGTATATATAGTGCGATAAATCTTAGATTTATACATTTCGGTTTTAACTTTTATTGAGAATGTATGACAGTAGTATGATTGATGTAATTTTAAATTCAATTGGTTAGGTAACTCGTTTAACTGTAAAAGAGAAGTAAAATTTTAATAATCTAATTAAAATTTTAATTTCATGTTAATATTTTGATAAATATATTGATTCATGATTTATGGGTATGTGAGAAATAATTAAAAATTGTTATAATTCAGTATATTATGATGAAATATATAACTGATATATAAAGATTTTATATAATTATACACGATTTATGTATGTACGTAGTAAATATAATATAATTTTTTTTGTTTCTAAAAATAATAATATGAATTTTTACATATTTGATTTAATGAAAAAAAAATATGATAAAAAATGTGTAATATATTAAGTTTAACAAAATTATTTTAGTTTGCTAAAAAAATATCTATTACGATTACAATTGTAATGGGTCATTCATGGGTAGTAGCTATGTAATGAAAAACCCCATTTTCGTTGTAATGTGATTACGGAAGGAATGATATTACAGAGTTAATTACGACATACCAATCACAGTAATCATGTCTTAATTAGTAATGTAATCATTACATTACCGATCTTATTATAGCATATCAATCACACCCTAATAGTAACAATTTCGCACAATATATGGACTTTCCATATCAATTTCACAAATCATTTGAAATTATTAAAATAATGTATTTTTATATTTTATTTTAGAGATAATTACACTAGGGGTCTTGAAGACACACCCCTCTTCGAGTTAGCACCCCCACCTAGAGCCTCTTCTTACTAAAGACCTCAGGAACTTTTTAACACATGAACCCCAAAACCCCAATTACTAGACTACCCTTCTTTTGTTTTTTCTATACCTATATATACTAATTGCTATTTTCTAATTTCATTATTCACGTTATAATTTCCCTCACCTCACAGCTTCTCTTTCCTCTCTCCTCTCTCCTCTCTCCTCTCAACCACCACCGACACCACCTTAATAGCCACCACCACCGCCGATCTGCACCACCATCTCCCTCTTCCCTCACCACCTCCCTCCTCCCGCTTCCTTCGCCATCACCATTTCCCTCCTCCCCTATATCTCTCCCCCCGTGAATCAGCCATGAAATCGCAGCACCACTATCCTCGTTTTCCTGCTTCGAACTGGATCGGAGCTTCCGATCCGCCGTCACCGGAGCTCATGTGCTAACTGGAGGCGCTGAGATCCGCAACCATGGCTTCTCAGCTTCTGCGCGAGCTCACGAACCACCACAGCGCGAGCTTCTGAGATCCGCCTGTTCGTCGAGCCTCGTCTCTCTCCGGCGAGCCACGAACAGCAGCGAGCCACGAACAACAGGCGAGCCACGAACAGCAGCGCGAGCCACGAACAGCAGGCGAGCCACGAACGGAGCCTGTACATCTTCTTCGCGAACAGATCTGGGCAGAAGACTCCTGCTGCTAGAAGAATGGAGTTCCGGCGGTGGTGCTTCAGTGCATATGAGATATATTCCTGTGTAGTGGCGGTGGTGTTTCGCCGGACAGGATGAGGGAAGCAGCGATGGGAGTCTTTTTTTTTTTTTTTTTTGTTTAGTTTGAAATGGTTGACCAGATCTAGATCTGGTCAAACCACTTAATGTTTTTAGTTTTTTTTTTTTAATTGTATATCTTTTTGTAATTGTTAAAAAAAGTGTAATAAATGTGAATAAAAGCTTTTTTTGGACTATTTTTATGCCTTGTTTTTATAGAGTATTTATGTAATTTCTAAGAGTACTCTATCTTTTTTATAGAGTACTCCGACTTTTTTACAGAGTATTCGGTTAAATTGTTAGAGTATTTTTTTAATTCTCGGAGTACTCTCTCTATTTTCATAGAGTATCGGGAAAAACTGAGAGTACTCTCAGTTTTTTCCGATACTCTATGTTTTTTCCGGTGACTGATGTCGGGAAAAACTGAGAGTACTCTCAGTTTTTTCCGATACTCTATGTTTTTTCCGGTGACTGGTTGCCTGAGGTGGTCGGTGGTCGGTGGTCGGAGGTCGGTGGTCGGTGGTCGGTGGTCGGAGGTCGGTGGTAGATGGTCGGAGGTCGGAGATGGGTGGTAGGTGGTAGGTGGGTAGTGATAGAGGAGAGAGAAACAGTGACATCATACTATTTTGTCTTTTAGTGTTAGTAAGGGTAGGAAAGACTATTGTCAAAAATGAGGTCCCTAAGAATAACAACTTTCAAGACACTACTCTATAGAGAAAAAATAGTGCTCCTAAGACCCTATAGATAATTCACCCTTTATTTTATTAAAATTACTACTACATTATATAATATAAATATTATCTTGTATTTTAAATAACTTATTTACAATCTCGTTTAATTAAACTAAGTACTAGCACTAATTTGAAATCAACAAGTCCATTACATCCTTATTCATATAGCATACCAAGCATTGTAGATTGATTACAAAGTTCACATTACATTCCCAATCTTACTACACTTCTGAACTCATTACGTTCCTACATAAATCCATTACATCATACCAATCACTACCTAAAAAACCAAGTTAACATATTTTTATTTTCCAAACGTCTCTTTAAATGAGATTACAATTTACATCAATGCAGGAAAAGGAATTTACAAATTCATGATTCAGATTACTGTTACCATTTTTTTTAGTGAGAATATCAACTTTTTTATTTCTTTATAAGGAATGATATATATCATCCCGTTTGGTTTCACCCTTATATTACCTCATATGTAAAAATTCCAAACACCAATAAAATCATTTTTTTTTCTCTCTCTCTCTCTCTCTCTCTCTCTCTCTCTCTCTCTCTCTCTCTCTCTCTCTCTCTCTCTCTCTCTCTCTCTCTCTCTCTCTCTCCTATTGTTCAATCTCATATATGGTGACACATAGGAGGTGATACAAGTAAGAAGCAAAAATGAGTTATATATAACATTGCCTGTAATCGATGATAATTTTTATATATGAATGCGTTTAAAGTATACCAATTGCCTGTAACAGATGATGATTTTTTCAGCATGAATCAGAAATCCACCAAATGTTAGAGGATATTTTTATACCCTAAATGATTTCAAGATATTTTGACTCTATGACTGCATAGTCAATATTGACATCCTTTTTCCATATGCAAAGTTGATGTCATTTACTTTCGTTTCCACCATCAAACTACATATAATAGTAGTTGTTATCGCGTCAATGTATTCTCCATTTGTATCAATGCATACTGTCACCATTCCCGTTTCCTAAAAAGCAAAGACAAATCAAGTATCACATACATTTTTAAGCTTAGGGTCACATGGAAAAGGAAAACTTGAGCAATCCTAGAAGAATAGGTCAAAGTCGATGATATATGCTTCTCCTTATTTTTTAAATTTTCTTACTTCATTGCCCTTATAATGTTGTTCCCCCATACAATAGATGATAATCTAAATTTACATTATAGTTCATATACCCACTCATATAATGCTTAATCGGTGATTTTAGATATATCTTTGGTAACCTTAATGATAACATCAATTTATGGTTTAAGAAATAATTAACAATATTTCGTTAATGACTCAAGAATTTACTTTTATTGTAATTACATGACCAATTGGTGATATGCCACATGCACCCTTGATCAACTACCTTCGAGCACATCACTTAAACTCCAAAATTGCTAATCGATGAAAAGGGTATAGCCTCATATTCATTAATTGATTATCTTTAGCTAACATACTGATGTCTCTTTTATTTTTATAGATTAATCTAGTCACGTGACATCTTTTTAGGGTTATATTGTGCATATTTGAGGGATTTTTCTCTATAATTTGATAGTTTCTCATTTCTTATCTAATTTTGGAGACATTTGTGCGTAATTTATGTGTTAAGTTTGCAAATATTAGGCACTTGGGTGATATAGATCCTGAGACGAGGATAAGAAGTCAAGAAAAGAATATCAAACCCATAGAAAGGAGTTAAAGGACCAAAAAACCACTTTTGGAATTTGACAAGATAAAGTCACCACATGCAATTGATGAAGAATTTTGAGGATCCCTTTAGTTTCTAAATAGTATTTGGAGTTAGGAGCGCGTAGGAACTAATAGTTTATGATTTGGAGCTGAATTGAAGTTATTAAAGTTGTAGCTATCGTGGCTCAAACGAGGCTACTCTTCCTTGGAAACATTTTTGGGTTGGATTAGGTCACTTAATGGGAGCCCACCCATAAAGCGTAATTGGAAATTTATATATCAGTTTTGTCATTAGAAAAAGTGTCCACTATTAGTCATTAGCAGAGATAAGTCAAGTTACACGCCTGGAGATGAGATAAAATCTTGGAGAAGAAGCTGGAGCCTTACTGCAACACTTTTACACCATTTCATCTTCAATATTAGGGCAATTAGTGTTAGTTTCTTGTCTTAAGCATGATTCTAATATTTTAATCATCTAGTTTTATTTATTCAATTATGAATTAAATTTCCTTAGCTTGAGTTTTAAATTATGTATGAACCTTGAATACTTATTGATGCTTTCATGTTATTTGGGACCATCAGATTTAATTGATTTAGGTAAATGATTATAGTTATTTATGAATTGAATTAATTTGTGTTTTATATATCCTGATCAAATATACACTGAACCTAGTATCTTAAATTTCCACCCTGATAGGGGATTTAGGAACTAAACTAGGTCATTTACGTCTGGTATGCAGTAGTAATCCTGATGGGCTTGCCTAGCCGGATATTCATATAGGCTAAATTATTTGTAGCGCTGAGCTTTTGCGTAGAACAATCTCATCCGAGGACTCTAGTAATAGTAAGGAAACCTTCTAGCTACCCTCGTGTCAGTTAGAGGGAAGTTAGAATCCCGATTACAATAACGACCCAATTCACCCTTGTAGCTGGAATCATCGACGTAGTAGGATAGGGAACTACTAGCAAACTCGAGCTATATCCTTCATCCTTTTTCCGTAGTTTATTTACTTTATTAGTTTGACTATAATCTAGTTTACTTTTATTTGTATCTTAGTTAATCAAAAAACAAAAACAAGATATTCTATTTTTATTTATGTTTTTAGTAGTAGCAACTAAATCATCTACACTTCTTAAGAACACGAGTTTAGATCAACAAACTTAGTTCCTTTAGAGATGATAGTCCTAATACTTACTTTTATTACTTGTCAACAATCCGTACACTTGCGATTAGTTAGCTCTCTCGAGGTGTTGAATTAGTTATATTATTTTATCACACTTTGGGATACCCACATACACATGCGCCAAAAAGGATCATGTGGCACTATGAATCCATAAAGGACTGACACAACTTGTAGATTACATGTACAATTTTGCCGTCTCCCAAGGTGCGATAAAAAAATGATGCAAAACATGTACATCTCAAGAGAACGGGATTGACGTTCCACAGTTGTACATATAATTTGCAAGTAATAAGTAAGTAAAACAATTATCATTCTCAAGGACTACGAAAGTTAGCTCTAGGATAGTGTTCTTATAAAGTGTAATAGAAAGAGTTGTAAAATTAAATACCCGGAAGATAAACAAATATTTGTTTGGTTTTGGTTTCAAAACTAGAATGCAATAACTATGATTAAGTAGGATTTAACTAAAGAAAATAAAGTAAAGTAAAAAAGGAGAAAGATATGAGAGTATAGCTCTAGAACTTGCAGGTAAACTCCATTAGCCTTGATCTTAGGTTTTATCATTTAAGGGAGATTTGTAAGAACATGCAATATCCAGAATTCTATATTCCTCCTAACTCCCATCAAGGTAGCTTAGGAGGAAACCTTAGCACTAATAGGGGACTTGGGTAAGGTGACCCTACTCAATGTTAGATGATTACTCCTAACTCTATTGACTATCTAGCTAGGCAGGCTCGTCAGGATCATTACCGCACACTAGACGACTATGTATCGTGATAAATAATTGAACCCTATGTCAGGGAGATAGTCCTAATTACTAAAGGAGAAGCCTATACTTGAACATATAAAGGACTACAAGATTATGACAAATACATAATATATAGCAATATAAAGAACAATTCAATTAAGGGTAATCTTTAAAAATCAATAATCACATAAAAATAACTCTAGGGTTTATACATTATTTCTGTTCTTAAGCTATAATAAATTAGTTCATATTAAAGGAAATAAAACTAGAAATTAAGAGTATCATATTCATGTTCAAAAGATTAAACAAAATAAAGTTACCTTATTAGTTGCTGAAAAATGATGAACGAGTGACTTGGAAAGGCATGAAATACTTTCCAGATTTCTTCTCTTCTTCTCTCTTGTTCCAGGCAATGTTCTTTTCTAATTATTCTAAGTACTGACCAAGTAATCCTTAATAATGTTAAATTCTTGTACTAAAAGGTCCATAAAACGTTTTATGCGTTGTGAGCCTGTTTTAAGTGGCCAAGTCCAAACCAAGAATCTTTTATTAAAGTGTGGACTGATTCAAACCACGACAGTGTATCTCTGAATCGCAAAGAGTCGACTCCTACGCGTTCTTGACTTCATATCCTAGCTGGATATCAAAGGTCTCCTCCAAAATCATTGTCAATCTTGCATGGCACCTCGAACAATTCACTTTCCAAATCTAGCCAGCACAAGCTTTCACTTTCTACAAGTGTCCGAATCTTTTTTTTTTGCCATAACTAAGGGGTAAGCTCAATTTATTCATTTCTCATCATCATCTTAGAGTATCCTATATTCCAAGTATCTAAGAGTTGCACACTTAACACATAAATTATGCACAAAGGCTCTAGAATTAGCATAAAAACCGAAACTAGACACAAAAGTGTAAAGCATCAAGTCACGCGAAAAAGTCACTCAACTAAGCACTAAATACCCTAAAATAATGTTTTGTGGCTAGATTAATCTATCACATACGCGGAGACATCAGATTTGTAGTTCTAGATGCTCCGCAAAAACTCAGTCATTCTGTACGAGTTGAGGTAAGCGATTCATACATTGCACAACACTAGTAAGCAAGATGTTGTCTACAAGACTTATCTAAGATGCTTTGTGTTTATCCATCGCTAACTTATGCATCTAATTGCCATCGTAATTCTGTTTTTTAATTAACATTGTATTATATTTTGCAGGCTACTGACATCGATATACACACTTTCGACACATTCAAATAGGGATACACTAAAGCATATATCAAAGATGAGATATGTGCACTGTTGTTACTAATTAAAAAAAATATAAGAAATTTAACATTGGGATCATCATTAGTTACACTTGTCATTATTTCTCACACTATATTAATTTTTTTATTTGGAAATTTGGAAGAGCAATTTTTGTAAAAGATTGTCCACATAATGAAGGATGTATTGATAAAGCCACAAAGACACTAATGATGGAGTTTGCCGCTCAAATTATCATCAGTGAGATGAAAACTACAAAAAACACGAGACTTACTTCAAAGGATGATCAACCATAATCCATTATCTTATCCTCTAATGCGATGCTTATTTTTTCTCACCCAAGATGATACTGGTAATGCTACCATCATCATCAGTTTTGTTGGGGTTTGGACATTATAGCTCGTAAATGCTAATATGTTTATCATCTTGTTGGTGCGAATTTTGTTATCCTTGACAATGATAATGCTTAGATTAGCTCAATTGTAAGACGTGTTGCCTATAAATAATTATGGTCTATCCTACATGCGTAAATCAAAGTTAAACATTTTATCAACTTCTAATGAAAGTTTGAGGGTATGAATGGTACGCGGTAATAGATTAGGAATGGAATGTCAGTCCTTGTTGAATTTCATTCATGTGCTAGGTATGACTTAAAATAATTGGAAAATAATATCACCATAGGAATCTTAATCACATGAATATGGTAATAGTCATTCCATTCACCCCTCATGGTATTACCCATTCCTATTACATCAGGAATGAGATTTTATTCATAATAAACTAATATATTTTTACGAGCAAGCACCACCATCATCACTCCATCCATACACACATTCACCGCCACCGTCACCATCACCACCACCACCACCACCACCACATCTACCATATTTTACGCACATATATACACAAACACATAACTACTACCCTACCAACATTATACATACACTACCTAACCCTAGACATACACCAACGCCACCACACACACACACCCATCGCACCACCACCCTATACACCTCACGCCACCATCACCATACACACATACCATTCAACCGACACACATTCACCTCCACCACCCCACACATCACAAACATAAACACCTATACACACAAACATATATAATCTTATATTTTCACATACATATGTACATATACTTTCAAAACTACACACACGCACCACCACCATTATTGCCTACCACACAAATACCCTATCATCACCACCATACACACAACCTCAACCATACACATTTTTTTGTGGAGTTGGTTGTGTGTATTTGTGTATGTATGGGTGGTGGCTGTGTGTATGATGGTGATGGTGAGGTGTTTGTGTGGTTGGCAGCAATGGTGGTGGTGCGTGTGTGTAGTTTTGAAACTATAGGTATATATGTGTGTGAAAATATATGATATATATGTTTGTGTGTAAGTGTATGAAAATATGTTTGTGGTGTGTGGGATGGTGGTGGTGAATGTGTGTTGGTTGGATGGTGTGTGTATGGTGCTAGTGGGTGAGGTGTGTAAGGTGGTCGTGTGATGGGTGTATGTCTGTGGTGGTGGCGTTGGTGTATGTCTATGGTTAGGTGTTGTATGTATCATGTTGGTAGGGTAGTGGTGTGTGTGGTGGCAGTTGGATAATGGTGTATTTCGTAGTGGTTTATGTGTTTGTGTATATATGTGTATAAAAATGGTAGATGTGAGGGTGGCGGTGACGGTGAATGTGTGTATAAATGGAATGCTGATAATTGTGCTTGTTCGTAAAAATAGATTGGTTTATTTTGAATACAATCTCATTCCTGATGTAATGGGAATAAGTAATACCATCGTAATTACTTTTACCATATTTATGGAATTAAAATTCCTATGGTAATATGATTTCCAATCATTTTAATTCATACTAAGCATATGAATAAAATTTAACAAAGACTAACTAATATTTTATTCCTAAACTTATTACCACATATCAATCATAAACTTTAGACTCGGAGTCATTGACTCGGTTCAAACGTACACCACGAGATTAAATGACCAAAGCCCTGACCAATGAACTAATTCTAACTTGTTAGTGTTTTATTTGTTTACCGTCTAGTTTATTTATACTTGTCAATTTGAGTATTTTTATAAAAAAAAATACAAGATTATTTTTATTTCTAACTTTTCTTATAATTTGTTATTTTTTTTGTGAAACAAAACTTTTTAATAAGAATTTTGATTATCTATTGCATAATACTCAAAGTTTTACAATAAAAATAGTAAGTAATTAGCCAGATGTAATCGAGCTGTACAAGACCAACGGACAAAATACTAGAATCCCACAATCTAATGTATTTTTCTTCTCTATGTTAATAACAGAAAATGTATAGAAAAGTAGCCTTTCTTAAACTAAAATATAAAACTAAAAGCCAAAGAAGAAGGCAAAAAGATAGGGGCTATTCTAGAGATTACTAAGGAATCTAAGGACGATAATACAAAATTAAGAAATCATTTAAATCATCTTCTCTTCTCAATTGAGCTGTCAAATCCACCAGTAAAGACGTCAACGAGAACAATTTGTAAGAGAAAACGAGAAACCCCTAAGAGATATATATTTATACATATACATACCTATAGAGAAAGAAAAAACTAGAGCTCCCAATTCTTCTCTCGCATTGCGTAAGATCTTCTTTCACAAATAAAACAAGGTTAGCATTTTATTCATTTCAAAATTTGAAAATTCATAGTATAATTCAAATTAACAAAAAATCATGTACGTTGTTATGATTATATACACGTTTATATATTGCTTTAATTCGAAGTTATCTGTTTGTTTTTTTGCTGAAGCAAAAATTTAAATAAAATTAGGTAATTTTATTAATCTTTTTTATTAGTATAATTATTGTTTATTTGGTTGATTGAAACATGAGAAGGAGAAATATGATATATATTGGTAGTGTTATATTCGAAAATAGTAAAATAAATTGTTAATGCTCTATAAGAATCGGTTATTGAGGTTTAATGTGTTGTTTTTACTGCAATGATTAGCTTGAAAGTGTCCGATGAAATAAGTAAGTTTTATAGGTAAATCTGAGTTCAGTATTTGGTATAATTTTGAAATGGAAATGATTTATTGTTTGTTAAAACTTCCTTTGTTATATGATATTGCATTCTCTAGAGTTCTACTAATTCAGGCTTGTTAAACACTACCAATTAATTTTTGTTTGCAATATTGATATCATTGCAAATAGATATATACATTTATTGTACAATTAGTCACTTTGATATCCAAAACAGACAAATATAATGTTTTACAAAAGACGTGATATATGGCCCCTCGAAATCGAAGAATGTTGCAAAATACTTATTTGTGTTATAATTATTTGATTATTAAAATTAACAAAAATGATTGTTATTGGTCCATCTGAATACAATAGTGGAAAATATGACTTCTCTATATGTTAAAGTTTTCCAATCTCGAAAATCTAAACATAAAAGTAAAAAGCAACAAAACTATTTCACCTATTACATGAAAAGTATTTCATCAACATTCTTTATCTACATTTTTCTATTCCAAAGAACACAAGGACTAATAATGCAATTTATCGAGTAGCGGTATAGTTTGTCGCACCTTAAATCGGTGAAGTTTGGATTTATTTACTATCCAGAAGCTTGTATCTTGGATTTATCTCATATTTTCACGTCACGTTTAATTTTATCTTCTGTATTAAAACGCATTTCCTTAAACAGGAACAACGAAACCAAACCATTGTGCTTTTAGCTATGGCAAATTCGAAAGGTCCATCAAGCATGAAAAGCATCATGTATAATGGAAAAAACTCTTTACTACCACCAAAAATTCCATTTCCAAGCATATCACCATCATATCTTGATTATATTCCAAGCTCCATGCTTGGACAAAAAGGTATTCCGAGATCTCGAGAAGGAAATTCACATCATCAACGAACTTCATCGGAAAGTTGTTTAATCGAGGAACAACCTTTATGGTTAGATGAACTGCTTAACGAGCCGGAGACACCTGTTCGTAAAGGAAATCATCGTCGATCATCAAGTGATTCCTTTACATATATGGATTCGAATTTAGATAACAGATCTAAACATACAAGTACAACACCTACTTGGGGATTACAGGATATTGATTATTACAAGGGTCCATATTATCCTCAACTGAACAGTTCGGTTAAGGTTAGGAATCAAGGATGGGATGTGAATTTGAATTCACGTGGGGTACCCTGTCCTAGGGATAGGAGTATGGTTCAAAGTGCAAAATCATTATCTACAGGTAATGAGAATCTGGATCCAATAGATGGTGGATCTCATGAAGTACAAGGGTTTTCTGAAAGAAAGGAATCTTCTCATGCTAAGCCTTCTGGATCTGACTCAGACACAAAACGTGCTAAGCAGTATGTACATCTATCTTTGTTTTAATTTCTAATTTGACTACTTATATTCAGTAATTCTCTCTTGAATACTTTACAAGTTTAAGCTTTCGTTTGATGGTATGTATTGTTTACCTGGTTGATTTTTTGTGTTAAATTGGTCCATTCTCGCATTCTATATGACATCCTTATATCATTGATATGTTTTTTCCTTTTTAGTCTTTAATTGATATAATTGGAGATTTGTCTTTAAACTTGAAGTAATAGACAATAAGAAGGTAAAGTATACTGAGTTCATGAAATATTACTTTGAATTGCACAAATGTTCAAGGTTTAACCTGTAAGTATTCAGCCCTGAACAGGGTGGTCAGTGCTAATTTCCTCGATTTTTTTTTTTTTTTGGGAGTAGAAACGTAAAATCTTGTTTAAAAAAATTACAGTAAATAGAAGATAAGGTAAATGTAAAGAAAATATGAGCAGTTACTCTAGTGTGATTATTAGTCTTATATAATTTCTCTTTGGAGTGAATTCATGGAACATTGAGTTCAATATGGCCAGTATTTTTGAAATATATCGCTTGATTATCAGAACACTCATGGATAACTTGTTTAGTTATGTATGTGTGTACCTTGAGTAAAAGTTATTCTAACTAGTTTGAGTGTATATGACTATATGTAGTTCATTCACAAGACCATCCGTTGTTTAGATCATAATATGTAAAATGTCGTATTATTTCGAGGTTTAGTAAGCCTAATATGCCTCTTATTGCAGACAATTTGCTCAACGATCACGCGTGAGAAAGCTTCAATACATATCCGAGCTTGAAAGAAACGTACAAGCTTTACAGGCAAGTAACAGGGCCATTACTAAAGTGAAATATCACGATATATATTATTTAACAATAAACTCATTACTTGCATTACAGGCTGAAGGCTCTGATATGTCAGCTGAAGTTGAGTTCCTGAGTCAGCAGAGTCTTATCCTGAGCATGGAGAATAAAGCTTTAAAGCAACGTCTAGAAAATTTAGCTCAGGAACAGCTTATTAAATACGGTAAGTTATATTTTAATCTTTTTCCTTACTATAGAGACACATAAACAATTATATATCTTTGCACAGTGGAACATGAAGTTTTAGAGAGAGAAGTAGCAAGATTACGAGCCTTGTATCAGCAACAACAGTTGAAGAAGAAGGAACAGCATCAACATCAACATCAACAACCTTCTTCTGGTATAAGACGCACAAACAGTAGAGATTTGGATCAAAGATTTGCAAGCCTTTCTTTAAAACACAAAGATTCTAATACTGGACGAGATGCAGTTTCTGGTCAACTTCACATTTGACCATACTATTATGGATTTCCATCTTCTTTCACTCCTTCCTTTGCGCACCTGGTGGTCGGTCTGTCGACTCACCTGAGGTGGTTGTTTGTATGTTTTAAGTGTTTAAATTTGTACCTTTTGTTAAATCGTACAAGTTAGTTGGGTGTGTTATTTATCTTTCAAGTTGCCAATAATGTTGCGAATTTTCGTTCTTTAGGTTTCTTAACTTACTTTGGTTATCAGGGATATAAAGTTACTTAAAAGAAATTCATATATAACTTCTACTAACTTTAAATACTAACATTTTTCAATCTAATGTTAACTATGTGCCCTCCGATTTATTTGGTGGCTAACTGGAATATTGTGATGTATAATTGGGTAACTAGAGTGGGTTGCTTTGAAGTGTATATGATACTCAGAAGAGAAAAGACCATCAAATTTAAAAGTGGACCAAGCAATGGCAATGGCACTAACAAAAGGCAAAATGGTACTTATCAAACTGAAAGGGGAGTAAGAGTGTGTCAAAATGCAATTATTTCCAGGCAAAATGGTACTTGTCTAACTAAAAGGGAAGTGAGAATGTGTAAAAATGTAATTTTTACCCTGATGTATCAGAGGATCGTGAGAATCATAAGATTTGATCCCAATACTTAATTGGTAACTGAAAGTACTCAATAATACTCCTAATTATTGAAACAACTATCACTTTTATATAGTTGTATTGAAAAAGAAAGTAGGTATATGGATAAAATTGATTTCATACAAAGCTATATGTATATCTACCAATTATTTTACATGTAGCCATGCAATAGAAATCGCCAGGTGTTAACTCCTCACTCAGTCGCTTACGCCTAATAAAAAATTTAATCGTTTTGCATAGCACCTTAGTCGCCGTGGAAGAGGCACTTAGTCCCCGCCTAGGCGCCGATTAATGGAAAAAAATGGCCGCCTAGGCGTTGATTAATGGTAAAAAATGGTATTGTCGCGCCAATTTTTGCTTGGGGTGCATTTTTAATATTTTTATTTATTTTTTGACCCATAAATTTATAAATATACCCAAATTTACATTATTCTTTTTCTCCAATCCCCTATTCCGCGATTAGACCCTCCGCAAGATAGGAAATTCTTATCACGTCTATAAAATTTCTCTATCTACATCATCTTCATTAACAATCATATTTTTTCTCCCCCTCATCTTCTCCGCCATGACTCTCGTTCGACAAAAATTCATTTGAAGCTTAAAAACATAAAACCTCAAACTCATTTATCCACAACTCACCCTTTTCCGCTTCTCCCCCCTACTTAGCCACTTATGCACATTGATAACCGACGCCAACACGTATATCATTTTCCACCATCATCAACAAAAACAATCAACACTATTTCCAGCGCATCATTTTTCATACGCTAAAAGCTTCCAATTTATGACCATTGTGGGATTTGTATATTTACACACAAGTGCAGTTAAACATGAATTCCCCTCCCCAGATACACTATTCTTCGTGCATAATTGTTCATACGGTAAAAGTTTAAATTTATGACTATTATGGGATTTGTGTATAAATACAATACACACAAGTGAATCTAAGCATAAATTCCCCTTCCAATATACACTATTCCCAATGCATCACTATTCATACGGTAAAAGATTCCAATTTATAATTATTGCAGGATTTGTGTATATATATATAATACAAATAAGTGCAATTAAACATAAATTTGTATCTGAGTTTCGAGTTCTTTGATGGTTTTTACCGTGTTCTTTTAGAGTTTTAGTTTGGGTCTTCAATGGTCAGTTATTCTTGTTCACATATCGTTTAGTGATGGTAACTTTTTAGAGTATTAGTTTGGGTTCATCAAGGGTCTATTCTTGTTGATGGCGTAGCATTTGATGATGTGGGTAATGATATTTTGTTGTGATTTATTGAGACTGTTGGTATCTGGGAAGGGGAAGACATGATTTTTACAGGGCCAGTGATTTACCGGGACTATGGAATCTGGGGAGGGTATGCACTCAACCCTTTTGACGTACTAATTTAGCCCGAAAGATGATTTCCAAAACTTCCACTTTGCCGAGTACTTTATTTTCATTTTTTTTACTTTTTTATTTTTTTCCGTAAGATATCCCTAACCATCATTTTGATGTGAATAAGTCACGTCTCTTACAATTTTATTTCAAAGACCCTGACAAAGGGTTGCTATTAATATATCATCAACAATTTCACATAACATACAAACACATATAAATTCCCTCCTAATGAAATTTCCCATGACAAAAACCACCACCCAAACTCAAGCTCAAGACAGGAAGTCTCAGGATTGTGATTCAAGTGCGGGTCATATGGAAATTCATATAAAATAAGAGGATATGGCTTATATCGTGGCGACAAAAGATAGGCTTAAAGGCTAAAAATGGGGCCAAGAAGGATATAATTAATAACGGGTTCGAAAGCTAAAAAGTTTCAAATAACTACCAAAGAACTGCCTTTATCATTTTGCTAGTTACATAGTTTACCTCTCATTCATAACTAAGTGGGTTCTCTACTCATTTAGATCTCACGTTCTACACACCTCTCATTTTCCCTTAGTACAAGCTTACTTCTTTTGCATTGTTCATTAATTTTTCTTATCAATCATCTAATGTTTGCATGCATTCAAGGTGCGCTTTACATTAACTCTAAGGTCTACTATTTTATATCATTAATTTATAGAAAGTATGCTTATGAGAACATTTAACATACTCTACAATCAAAACATTCCTTAAACTATTTTTTACTTGATTTTTTTAAAAAAATTTCAAGAAAAGGTAAAAACAAATAACACATAAAATTGGGAATGTGGACAACGAGTACCCCACCCCAACCTAAAGAGTGAGTCATGTCCCCACGACTCGAAAAGACTCTATAAGGCTAATAAACTAATAGACACTACTAAATGATAAAAGGAATAGGGAAAAATATCTAGATCAGCACTAGGCCAATTACATGTAGTATCACATCGAGGTTGTGAAGTCTTCTTAGTCACAAAGTATGGATCATATGCTGTTGAATTCATCTTCATTAACGTATTCTTCATTAATTCGAACTCATATTTCCTATAGTTAATCATCTCCTTATGGCCCTATAAATTATCACCTCCTCCACGTAATTCTTCCTCAACACCCAACTTTCTTTTCTCTTTATGTTTTTTATAACCTCTCCAACCTTAATGTCATATCGAATGACCCCAAACTCAAAGTTTCAAGAATTCCTAAAAGTTTTGGAGGAAATTTGTGACTATTGGTGTTCTTTAAGGTGTATGGATATGAGTTATAGTGCGTATGAAAATCTCAAGGTTTGGGAAAGATTTGATTAATGACTTTAAGCTTTGGTGAAGACAAAGATTTGGAAGGAAATATGGATTCTTTGTTGTTTTGGGAAGAATTGTGATATGGTTATGTGTTTGGATGATGTTTAGAGGGATAGTTTGATGATATCTTGGTGTTCTGATGGTAGATTGCAAGTATTTTTAAAGCTTGGGTTTGTCTACAATGGATTTTCATGTGCGAGAGGCTAAAGAAAAAAGAAGAAAAGGTTTGCATAAGGGTTTAGGTCAAACCCCATCGGCCGAACTTGCATAAAGGTCAGGCGACTGGCTAGCCGGCGAGAATTTCTTTTTCTCTTTCTTCTGCTGCCACCCTTCTTGCGTCTATGAATTAATTTTAATGATATCTCTGAGAAGTCAACCGGCATGTCGGTCGTGAATTTTTGCCTTGTCGATGACGCACTTTCCTCGTGCGTCTAAGTGGATTCATTCCAGGAGCTTGACCGGCATATACCGGTCCGTATGATTGCATTTTACCACTTAGATGCTAATTTCTCCGTCTCACACCTGTTTAACCCCAAACTCAAGGATTAAGTACCTGCAAACATAAAAAACATTCCAACCTTTCTCATTTCTTAAAATTATAGCTAATAAACATCAACTACTCTATTGTACACTACAAATGAAAAGACTTAAAGAATTAAACTAATATACAGATAAAATGGCTTTTGTTTAACGTCGTTAATTAAGCTCGACGGGTTACCTCTGATATCATTTCTTAATATAACCTCCCCAACAGTGAGTGAGGTCATAAATCTTTACTACTTGGAATTTGCATCCCTTGGCTTTGATTCCAACTAGCTTCTCAGAGATAATATTTGTAACCATGAATGGTCCCAACCAAGAACTCTTGGATTTACATGCTTTCTGTGGAGGATCAGACTTTTTCAATGAGACTTTCTCGCCTACTCTGAACTTCTCCTTATTTATTTCTTTCTTGGGTTCTTTTGAATCCCTCACATCACGTTTCTTGTCCTTCTTCTTTGCGTGGTCAAGGTGGAGGAGTCTCCTTATGATCTGGAGGAGATTTATTAGGTGATTTCTTTCTTATATTTTTCTCCTCCATTCCTAAGGTTGACACTACCTGGGTTTGTTCTTTCTCTCCTTGTTCGATGCATCCAAGAAAAAGAAAACCTCCGGAGGACCGGGAAACTTCGGTGTCGTTTGTTTTTTTAAGTAATAAGTGCTGAATGCTGAATGAACAGCTGAATAACACTTATTTTGTTAACAGACAGTGTCTGAATGATTCAGATTTAGTTTGAAATCTTAATGAAACAGGCCCGTTAAGAGCCATTCAGATATGAATTGGACAGGAAAAACGAACAGTCTTATTGATCCAGTGTCTTAATGAACTAGATTAAGATCTCATTAAGTGCAAACAAACACCCCCTTCATCGCCCTGAATAACTTGAACTTTTCCTCCTCGTCTTTCACTCGCATGATTAGCTCACCACTCTGTACATCAATCAAAGTACGCCACGTGGCTATGAATGGTCTTCCCAAGATAATGGGGACATTCCTATCCGCGTCGTAATTAAGTATAATGAAATCACATTGAAATATAGATTTACCTACTTTGACGAGGATATCTTCGATCTTTACTTAAGGATGAGATAGGGATCTATCCGCCATTTGTAAAACCATGGTAGTAGGATTTGCATCCCAATCCTCAATTTCTCGAACACATATCTAGGCATGATATTAATACTCGCACCTAGATCACAAAAATCTCTCCCAGTCCATTCTTTGCCAATAGATATAGGAATATTGAAACTCCCCGGATCTTCCAATTTTGGAGGCAACTTACTTTGACATATTGCACTGCATTCCTCCGGTAACGCAATCACCTCTTCCTAATAGTATTTGCGTTTGTTGGAGAGCTCATCCTTCAAATTTTTTACATACTTTGGCATTCCTCAGATGGCATTCATAAATGGTAGATTGATCTGTAATTTCCTCACCATGTCTATGAACTTCTTGTACTCTTTGTCATTGTTCTTCTTTTGGACATGTGATGGAAAGGGAGGGGAAGGACAATTATCTTTCACGACCATATCTTTCTTTGTATTCTCCTTCGTAGACTTACTAGGCCTTTCAATTACATCTTCACTCACATCATCAACTTCCTCCTCAACAATAACATGTTTCTTTTCTTTCTCAACTACATTCTCTACTTCCTTTGGTTTGACGGTTACCTCTTTTTATTTCATATCGGGAAGGCAAGTGGTTGTAGCCGTTTTCCACTTCTACCAGAAATATCCTTACAATCATCAAAATGATGAGGAATCTCTGTATCACTAGTAGTTGTCGTCTTGGACGTTGATTCATCTGTTTTTCCAATTGAGATATTTGGTTTTCAAGAATTTTTAACGCGTCTGATTGTTTATTTACCCTTACGTTGGTATCTTGCTGGTCTTGTCGACTCTTCTATGCTATGACCATGAGTGTTTGCAAGTGTTCTTCTAATTTGGATGACTTTTGAATATATTGTGCCATGAACCGGTTCATTTGTTCTTCTAGTTTGGTTGACTTGAATAGATACTGTCATAATCTGGTTCATTTATATAGCTAATTAATTTTCATTAATTGCACCTTCGTGTGGATGGGAATGGAGTGCCTTCTGAGCAAGAGTCTTTGTATAAGCATCATATCCAGATTTTTTGGGGCTTGACCTCCTTGATATTGTTGTTGAGGTCTCGACTGGTAATTGTTACCTTGGGGCCTTGGTTGATATGTTTCTGGATTAGAAGCCCCTTGCGGATTTGAGTATTGGAAACGTGGATAGTTTCTGTTTTGATTACCATAGCCTTGACCACTCGAGTAGTTGTTACCACGATTATTGATGAAGCATATGATTCTGGATTCTAAGAACAATCTTCTCATGTATGATAAATTGTCCCACAACTGGGACATATTTATGGTTCTTGTACCACATGAACATAAGCTTTCTTTTCAGAAATGGATAATTGTTTAATCTTGTTCTCTAAAGAGGCGATATTTGCATTCAAAGCAGTTTCTGTAT
Source organism: Nemophila menziesii (assembly GCA_029959085.1). Classification (NCBI taxonomy): domain Eukaryota; kingdom Viridiplantae; phylum Streptophyta; class Magnoliopsida; order Boraginales; family Hydrophyllaceae; genus Nemophila; species Nemophila menziesii. The sequence continues at coordinate 19,298,308 of JARWIR010000007.1, read as the reverse complement.
CTATATTCAAGGTACCTTTTGCGGAAAATCAAACTGGTGATCTTGATGGTTGCCAACTCATTTCATTTTTCACGATCCGATCCACATTTACCATCATAAAACCACCTTGACACATTGTATCAACTTTCTCTTTAGAGGCTTCATCTAAACTGCGATAGAAATTCCCAACTGTAACTCCAATGAATACCCGTGTAGTTTACACTTTCTTAATAATGATTGGAAACGAGACCACACGGCCACTACAGTTTCTCCACGTTCTTGTTGGAAACCTGCTAAATCAAGCTATCCACTCAATCTGACACTCTGAGGATAATACCTATCAAAAAATGCGGTTGTAGTTGATCCCAAGTAGTGATTTATTCGCGTTGTTGCTGATCATACCACTCCCTAGCTCCTCTGTTGAGGAAAAATAGGAACATATAAAAATACATTTGTTCCGGAATAAATCCCAGAGTGATATCTGCATCACAAATCTACATAAATTTGTACATGGCTCGAATAGGATCTTCGCGTGTAGCTCCACTGGATTGACCAATATTGGTGAACTGATTGATCATACCCGCATTTGGTTTGTATCTAACTCCTTGAATTGCGGGTGGGAGAAGTCCCAATGGTAAAGGGCCTGTTTTCGTTAGGTTGGATGAGCCAAGGTATAGCTTCAGGTTGAACTCGGGCACCCTCATTGTTGTTAAGTGGTGGTTGACCTCCAGGAGGGATTGGAACTCGAAAGTTAGGATTATCTCCTAGTGGATTCACCGCAATTCGTGGAACTCTTTGGTTTCCTTCATCATCTACTTCTACCTGAAGATTGTTGTTGTTAACGCGACCATTTCTTTCATTAGCTTCCGTAATTCTCTTTGACATTTCCTAGCTACTTTTATCAAGTTCTCGGGATCCGAGAACATACACCAAAACCTAAGAACCTGAAAAAGACAAAAACACAAGCCAAGCGTAAAACAGAAAATAACAATTAACTCTACTAAGGGATTGAACACAGGGGTCACACGCTGCAATCTCCGGCAACGGCGCCAAAAACTTGGTCGCTCCTAGAGTGTGATAAAAATCAACACTAAATAGGAGGAGCAACTAACCGCAAGTGTACGGGTCGTCCAAGTAATAAATCGATAGAAACAGGTTAATCGTCTCCACATGTATTGCTAGGTGAAACAAATGTGTTTAAACGATAGATAGAATTAATTGCAATACGAAATAAATAAAAGACAAATAGATTTTTGTTGGTTTTTGAATAATAAAACTACTAGACACAATAAAGTAAATTAAAGTAGAAAAAAGACTAAAGGTTTAGACGCAAATATGAGAGGTATACTTAAGTCTCACTAGGGATCCACCTAAGTTTATACATCAAGTGCTTCCATTTAAGGGACAAGTTGGTAATTCTATACTAGTCGGGACTCTACAGTCTCCTAACTCTTATCAGGATAGACTTAGGAGTTATCCTACAGTATCACAAACCCCGTCAGGGCAATTATAAGCTACGTTAAGATGATTAAGACTTTTACCCAATTGGCTACGCGGTTAGTCAAGCCTGTCATGATCATTGACGAATTCCACGCGTTTATTAATCAGTTCAGTAATTAAACCCACCGTCACTAGTGAATAGCCTAATTACTACTCCCTCCGTCCATTTTTGTTTGTCCACTTTTTTGGTGCACAAAGATTAAAAAGAGCATTTTATATTCTCCCTCTTTACACAAATGCCCTTAATTAATATACATGAGATCATTTATTGCACTACCTTTTCTACTATTTAATTAGGGGTAATATTGGAAAAAGTAGGAAAAAAATGTCTTGGTAATGAAAAATGGACAAACAATATTGGACACCCTTTTTTAGAAAATGGGACAAATAAAAATGTACGGAGGGAGTATAACCTAATTCTAATTTCGGGCTCAATTAAAATTAGTGAAAAAGCATGAACTAATAAACAATATGGAAAAACCTAACTAGAATTAAATTATGAAATCCCAAATACGAATATACTAAAATAGATAAACTAGGGCTTAACCCATTATGCAATTCTCGAGTATTATTAAGTTTAGCTCATACTGAAATTAAATACATAAAGGAAATTAATAGAATACATTTTATTAAAAACAAAAATATAACCTAGATAGAGGACTTGATTTGAGCTGTTGTTAGAGAAAGGGGTTTCTCCACCTTCCACTCTTCTCTCGGCCTCTTGATGTCTTTTGAAAATTGGGAATTCTGAAGCGTACTAAAAAATAAGGTTTGGATAGAATTTTATACTAAGTAAAATCGGATTGGGCCCTTGTCTAAATTAATTAAATGATTAAGGGCCCAAGTTCAATTAGTCCCGCATCTGTTGTACACACTACAGTAAAACAGGCATAACTTTGGCGTCGTAAGTCCAAATAACCTGATTCCCACTTCTCAATTCGAGCTAACTAATAGCCACAACTTTGTAATATAAACCACCAGGCCTAGATCAGCACCGTTTGGGCTTGAAACAAGTTGGAAGTGACGATGTTCCAGTTTCTTATGCTCATCTTCATCTCTTCGAGTGGTACCTTTTTCTCTTTCGACACCTCCTTTTGATCTAAGACAATAAACTCCACTTCTCTTCCTCATCTTGGTGCTTCCTAGAATCTATGTACCTAAGAACTTTACACTAAAACACACAAATTAATGCACAAAAGCTATAAAAACACAATTATCATAATTCCGATAGGAAAAGTGCAATAAGACAAAATAAGCTTAAAAATCTATTAATAAGTCTAATTTTTACCTAAAATAATGTCTCCTAAGGGAATATATTTATCACAAAAACGGAGACATCGGATACCGAGCTATGTCATAAATGGCTCGGGCATATGAGAGAAAAAGGCATGCAAATTCTTTCGAGGAAGAACCTTATCCTAGGTATGAAAAATTATTCTTTGAAACATAATGTTGGTTGTTTGGCAGGTAAGTAATATCGTGTAAAGTTTTATCGCACCCATTTAACTTGAAGAAATAATATCCTCGGTCTTGCTCTTAATAATGCTTGCTCCATGACAAAAAGATTGCTTGGTGGTGCACAATACTTTGTCAGTGTTATCGATGACCATTCCAAGAAGGTGTGGGCCTTTCCCCGGAAGACCAAGTATCAAGTTCTTGAGACATTCAAGAATTTACATACCAAAATGGAATGAGAAACTAGGAAGAAACTTAAGGTTATTTGAGCAAACAACGGTGGTGAAGATTGTGGGTAGGTAGAAGTTGTTGTTGACTTATTGCCTTGTTCCCATATTGATCCTAATATCCTTGATTATGGTATTTTTTGGCCTAAAATACATATTTTGATAGATGTGTTTGTTGACAAAACATTGTGATTATAATTTCTTGGTCTTACGAGAATGTAGAGAAACATGTATAAGTCTTACAAGTTCAAAAGACATGGAATCGTTGCAGAATCAAGTCTCCAGACCTCCAAAAAAAACACAGATCGAACCACCTAATTGAATCAATTGGAAAATAGATCTGATCATTGAAACCCCAAGAATCTTAGAACTAGATTTCCGAAAGGCATCTTCTGAAGAAGTAAAGAGAGCTGAGATTGTAGACCTCCAAGATGTCCACGGAATACCACAATGAGCCCATTAAATAATCCAAGAAAGTAGAGTTATAGGAATCCTTAGAAGTCTAAGATTTGATTACTTAAGAACATCCATTTAAAAGGAAAAGAAACAAGAAGACCAGACCTCTAACCAAAGAAGCAGGGATACGTGATTTACAAATTACTATTATATGAAGGAATTAAAACAATACCGAAGTAAGATGTGCGAATATTCAAGGACTTAAGACAAAATAAATAAAATACTTGAAATACTTATTGGCCTATCCGTCAGAAGGACAAACTTCAAGAAGAGTCTGGCTACCCATTTAGAAGTGCACAAATTTTAAAAAAATATCTAGTGAGGAGCTGACACGTGGACATAAATGTGTTGGAAAGATTTCCACCTATTAATAGGAGCTCTCAAGACCCCAACAAGTGACTCTGTGCAGACCAAATTCAACTATTTTGAAAAGTATTAGAATGTCACAAAGCAACACATAGGCGAAAAATATATATTGCTTTGTCTTAGCACATATTTGTATTTATCTACTTATCAAGGAGTTATTAAAATCACTCCTGTATGATTATCCCCCTTACCTTCTAAGCATATTAGGTTTACTCTTAAACTCTAGTTGTTCTCTTGGTCTAGTGAGAAGTGTGATCTCCAATAGACTAGACTAGAGTGGTTTTAGATCTCATGTAGGTGTAGATATGAGTGAAGGCTTCATGGGTGTGTGAAGTGGTATATCATGGGTATAGGTTGTATACTCGTACTTGTGTGGTGATACAGAAGAGAAGGCTTCATGGGTTTGTCAAATGTTATCACGAGTGTGGATTTTACACCCAGTTTACTTGTGTTAGTGATAACACAAGGGGTTTTCTTAGAAGGGTATTTGAAATGCACTCTAACTCCCCGTCCGGGTGAACTAGAGCTCAACCTTACACACCCATCGGCTATCCGATAAAATTAAATTCCCTAACCCTTAATGACTACCTAGCGGTCAAGACCTTCCAATTCAATGCCTCTCACTAGGCGCTTATGCACTAGGTATGTAATTAAACCCCCAATCCATGTGTTAGTTTAATTACAACAGCTACCTGCTACTTGGCCAGATTACAAGATTATATAAGACAATGGAATAATGTAATAAAACCAACCCAATTAAATATCATCATAATATTTCCAATGCAATAACTTAATTAAAAATATAACACAAAGTTTTATAGTGGCATCCTCAAGCAAATATGATTTAGCTCTTAATAGAAGAAAAAACTATATAAAGGAAAACTAATTAAAACTAAGAACATAATTATGTTAAAATAAAAAATAAAATTAACCTTGATACCGAAGAGAAATGATGAATGGTTGAGGTAGAATGCCTGCGTTCATAGACAAACCCTTGTCTTCTGATCTTCCTTCTTATCTGGCACTTTCCCCCATTCTGAACAGATAGATAAGTCTAGATAATGGAGCGTATTGATTGATAATGAAAGGAGGCCAGAAAAATAGCTTATATAGCTTCTAAAAACGGTTTGGATCTGTTAGGCTTGTTAAATTAGGGTTGGATGGGGCCTAACCCGTTTTACTTACCAGAATTCTGGTTCGAACCATGGTGGAAGCAACTGACATAACTTCTCCATCTTAAGTCCGAATTGACTTCAAGATATTTCTAAATCAAAAGGAACCGGGTCCATATCTCTCACCATTAAGTCGTAGTGACTAGATATTTCTAAATCAAAAGGAACCGGGTCCATATCTCTCACCATTAAGTCGTAGTGACTAAATTACTAAGGTGCAAAGATTTTTCCGGCAAACACTCCAACTTCTTAAAGTGGCCCTAAGCTCAATTTCCTCTTTGACTTGGAGTCTCTCTTGACTTTTTGACTTGTTCTCTTAAAATTAGACCCTTGTCTCAAGAATGTATCTAAAATCTATACAATTAACACACAATTAAGGCACAAAATCTCTATAAACAATAATAAGTCGAAAACTAGAAGTAGAAGTGCAATATAGCAGATAACAGAAAAAATCCCTCACTTATGCCGAATAAACTCCCAAAATAATGTATCGTAAATGGATTTATCCATAAAACAAAGTGAGACATCAATATCCATATAGCACAACAACCTATGATACGAGCTCATCACCTCCCTGCATTTTCAAACTCTGTAAATACCCCTTCCATAGTAGAAGTTTATACACACTGAATATCCCATAAATTCTGATCTCTCTAAAATGGATGTGTTTATTATATAGTTGACTAAAATCTTCTTACCTCCTCGGGTTAAGTAATCCTCGATAGCAACAATACTAACGTTGAGCGTCGGAGTGCCGTCGAGAGTGCACCACTCTATGGCCTTGACATAGTGTTTGTATTCAAGAAAGACTCGGCAAAGCATCCAAAGCCTTTGGTAGCGAAAAGAAAGAACCCTGACGGAGATCGAGATAAATGTATGCTATTATTACAAATATTCTTATAAATTCCTCCTTTGATTCCTCCATCTCTTCTACTGACACTTTTTACTTATCTAGTGTTATGTTTGTGGTCTCAACTGAGTCCTCGTGTCAAGTATTCTGACATCATGACATTTTGTGCTCTATAATCTAACGCCTTATGGGAACGAGATTTAATCCCATTGAGATTCCACGATAGATATCCCGAGAGGAAAAGATCTTGTGGCAAAGTCTGTGTCGGTGGAAAGGGTTATAGTTGTACGGATAGGAAGCATAGACAACACAATTAAGATTGGTGACACATTAGGAGGATTACAAAAAGATGCTCTACGGGACAAATTAGAGGAATACAAAGGTTGATTCTTCTAGATTAGAGGAGATATGGTAGGAATAAATTGAAGCATCTCAAATCATTTTATACATGTTCTCCCACTCTAAGTCAATATTGCAAAAGAAAATAAACAATTATGAGGAGAAAATCTTCGTAATTAGAACAAAATTTCATCGTCTGTTAATAAAAAAATCATATAGGGGTATCTACGTATCCTTAATGGATTGCTAACCATGTAGTTGTGCCAATGTCTGACGGTTCCTGGAGAATATGTATTGACTACACAAATCTTAATCAAGCTTGTCCCAAAGACAACTTTCCTCTCCGAAAATAGACAAATTAGTGAACGCTACAACTGGGTACAAATACCTATCATTTATGGATGCGCTTAGAGGTTATAATCAAATACTAATGGACAAGATATACCAGGAGAAAACAAAATTTATTACCAATCAAGGTTTGTACAGTTATATAGTCGTGCCATTTGGATTGAAAATGGGGGGTCAACCTAGAAACACAATGTAAACAAAGTGTTCCAATAATAAATCGGAATATATATGGATGACATGTTGGTAAAAAGTGAATCATTTGAGACACACCCCGAAGACCTATCTGAGGCTTTCAAGATCATGCGAAAGGTTGGTATCCAACTCAACCCTGACAAGTGTACCTTCGTAGTAGCCTCAGGAAAGATCCTAGGCTTCATGGTCAGTCATTGAGGGATGGAAGCCAATCCTAATAAGATACAATCTATTTTTAACATGAACTCCCCCGGCACAGTAAAACAAGTACAATCACTGATAAGCAAGGTGGAGGAGTTAATCAGATTTGATGTCCAATTTGGATGGTTTAAAACATTGAGAAATCCTAAGATTTTTGAGTGGACATAAATTGCTAAAAAGACTTTAAGAAACTAAAAGAATACTCAAGTACTCCACCACTTCTCACCAAACCTGAGCCAGACAAAACCTTACTTATATACCTATCGACTAATCAAGAGGCCATACCATCAGTATTGAACTAGCAAGTAGAAGGAGAACAAAAACCTACATTTTATGATAGCAAGAGATTACAAGAGGCTGAAGTGCGTTCCTCGCCTATAGAAAATTTCCCTGGCCCTCATACACTCTGCCTTAAAACAAAACCTTATTTCGAGGCACATCGGATTAAAGTGTTGACAAACTTACGGTTGAAGCATATAAAAGCCCAATGAATTTAAGATTTTAGTAATATGGGCAATTTAAATAAGTGAGTATGATATAACATTTGAAACCCGAGCTGCCATTAAGGCTCATGCATTAACTGATTTCATAGTCTAATTCACCTCCTCAAATGAGCCCGAATAGATGGAAGGCGATGATGGACATATCTGGGCAACTGAAGTAGGCGGGGCTTCGGGAAAAGAGAAAAACGGTATAGGACTTCTGCTCATCTACCCCATAGGAAAAAGATATAGTATCACTATAAAACTAATTTCAAAGCAACAAACAATGAAGCTGAGTATGAGATACTTTTGGCGGGGGTAAAAGCTGCCACAATGCTGGAAGTCTGGGAAGCCATGAAAGTAAAGATATACACAGATACACAGATTCTCAACCGGTTTTTAAATAAATGTGTCGAGCATAAATGGCTTGAACACTCATTAGGATGTATTAACCCGTATGACAATAATTAACTAAGTCACGAAGAAGGTAATCATCTATTGCATCGATTAACCAAACTTTTATGTGATTAAAAAAAACGAAATACTCATGAATAAATGAGATAACGACACATATCAAATTTTATAAAAAATACTAAAAAAAAAGACATAAATTGTCAAAATATTGAATCGAGATATATATTATATTTCATTCAATAAAACCAAATAATTTTTATTTTTATTTTATTTCTTTTAATTATTCTAACATATAATTTTTTTTTTAGCTAGTTATTCAATATCACAAATAAGATGACACTCATGTTGTTAAGGATACGTGTCGTGTCGTTGTTTCAAGAGACACCTATACATCGAAAAAAGAGACACCTATACATCATGTCGCACAATTTTTTGTTTCTCTTTTATATCTACATCATAAATCACGCCGTCTCCAGTTACACACATTTTCTCCTACTCTTCATCTAAATGAACTTGATCATCATCTTCCTCTTTACTTTTATTCTTTACGCTTCGCAATCTCCTCATCTGTAAATCCTGTGTATCAAATTCTTCTGATCTCTTCCATCCATCAATTTTTTGACATTTCCACTGTTTTACCTGCTGTATTATATATTATCCTTGGCTGCTGTCCTGAACACCACCTCCTATTGTAAATTTTTAGCCGATCGTTGATCATGCCATTTCAATCAAGTAAACAGGTTTATTTTAATATGTATTTTTTTTAAAATTATCGTATCACTTTTTATATACTCTTTCATCGTTTATAAAGTCTTGTTAATAGAAATTGTTTTCTGCAATTCACTGATCTGTTGATTTTCTATGCACTTAGTATTTATTTATTTTTGTTATTTTTTTGATTATATAGTTTTTATTCTAGAATGTTCACCTATTGGCAGTTGTGTTTGCATTTTGTTACATTTTTGTTACTTTGCTTAAACTTAGATTAAATTATATAGATTGATTTATGAATGGAAATCCTTTAAATCTAGGTATACCAGTGGTAATATTGAGATCATATAGGTAAAGATTTAGAGATTAAATAGGTATATATCGAATTAATGGATTACTTGCTCTTCAAAATCAAGGAAATTATTACATTTAAGATCATCTTTTATTTAAGTCTTTCTATCTTTTTTTATTATATTCCTTTTTGCTCTTTTAAGCTAAGATTATACAATGATGAAACTGTCTTATGGTAATGCGTCCCCTCTTTAAATAAATTCCATTACCTTGTTTTAAAAAAAAATTAACACATTTAAAATTTACTCATTTTTAGTGAATTCGGATCGATCCAAAAATTTATCTGTTTTTACTCCAAACCAATCTTTGTGGCCTGATTAGGAATTCAATTCAAGTATGACTAAACCCGTTTAGAAATTTAGTTTGGCCGAGATATAGTCAAGTTGACTAACAAGTCAAGCCATTAATAACCCTCCAGAATTAATGACTTTTTATAGTTTCAACTAAAAAGTGGTTGTGCAATAATTTTTTTTGTATTTATACTTCAAATAACTTGAAAGGTCCTCAACATTTAACAAATTTAATAAGTTCATCCCTCACCTATAATCAACGTTCTTATCTTGTATGTGTATTAAGATATATGAAGAGGTGAGAAGAAAAATGTAAAATGCAAAATTACATCTACAAGTGTAAAACTTAATACACAAATATAGATAACATCTTAAGACAACACTGGAGCTGAGTTTGGCGAGAATGGAGATGATAAGATCATCCGATATATTTTCCAACAAACCGACTCTTTTAAGAGATAATAACTCACTCATCCTTTTTCTCTTTTAAGAGATAGTAACTCACTCATATTTTTTCTTTGTTACATTCTCAATTGTTATGAAACATTCGATTCTCATATTTAAAATAAATAATTTTCGATAGAGATTAACTGTATTTTCTTAACCCCATTCACCCCCAAGTCGTCCCTACACATAACTCTGTTAAGAGTACTTCATTCATGTACATTAACTACCTATGTAAATTAAATTGCATCGTATGAATAGTTTACTTATTGTTATTATTTCCATGTTGAATAGGTGCAAAAAACTTAATAAACTGGGACTCCATCCCTCAGTTCTTTGTGGCAAGCCTGCCATGCCTTGCCGTGAAAGCTCAAAATTGGTATTTGGAAATCCCAAGAGAGAAATTCACACCATCAACACACTTCATCAGAAAGTTGTTTGATAGAGGAGCAACCTTGATGGCTTGACGAATTTCTTAATGAGCTGGAGACACCTGTCCGTAGAGGAAATCATCGTCTTGCATCAACATCAACTTCTGGTGTTGCTTGGTTTAGGAGGAAGAACAATAACAATGCATCCTCATCTTCTGCCATGTCATTGAAGTTTTGAGGAGTTAAAAGAGTGAAAGAGTTGTTTCGTGTGTGTGTTTTTTTTCTTTTTCCGTGCTCTTGTGGCGGATTTTTTTTTTTAATGTTTTTCTTGCTATTTCTATTTGAAAGAGTTGCTTGTTAGTTGTGTCGTGTTGGTTCATGCTGTAATTTGGGTTTAATGAATATTTCTTTTCTATGAATGGTGTATTTGTAGTTCCGCTTTCCTTTTTTTGCCTTGAAATGTCCGATGTGATATTTTGATTTGTTTAGTAGGAATTACTAAAAAATCTCTGTTGATGGTAACCAGCAATAAGATGCACCAGGTGTTGACAAGGACACGATTATATGGTACCTCCATAGTGTCTGCGCTATATTATGGTAACAAAAGGAGATGATCTGGTTTGAAAAGTCCAGATCAGAGTGGTTTCAGTTAGGGGAGATGATCTGGTTTGAAAAGTCCAGATCAGAGTGGATTCAGTTAGGGGACAGGAATACGTGGCTCTATCATCTCTCGACATTGCATGAGGCTCAAGAATGTATGCTCGTCACCACAACAGACCGTACAAGAGTTCTCAATACTCCCAAGTTCCATTTTTATTCCAGAAAACACAAGGACTAATTGTGCAATTTATCTAGTAGTATTTTTAAAATGCTGGTAAATGGTTTAATTTGTCGCACATTGTTCGGTGAACTTTGGATTTATTTCCTAATCCAGCAGCTTGTATCTTGGATGTATCTCATATCTTCACGTCACGCTTAGTTCTATCTTGTGTATTTAATAGCGTTTTCTTTAAAAGGAACAACCAAACCATTGTGCTTTTAGCTATGGTAAATTCCAGAGGTTCATCAAGTATCAAAAGCATGATGTACAATGAAAAAAACACTTTATTACCACCTAAAATTCCATTTCCAAGCAGATCTCCATCATGTCGCGATTATAATCCAAGCTCCATTCTTGGACAAAAAGGTGTCGATGGTGGATCTCATAATTTAATGGGTGAATTATCTATAGGGACTTAGGAGCACTATTTTTTCTCTATAGAGTAGTGTCTTGAAAGTTGTTATTCTTAGGGACCTCATTTTTTACAATAGTCTTTCCTACCCTTACTAACACTAAAAGACAAAAACATATGATGTCACTGTTTCTCTCTCCTCTACCACTACCCACCTACCACCTACCCACCTACCACCCATCTCCGACCTCCGGCCACCGACCACCGACCACCACCACCACCACCGACCACCGACCTCCGTCACCGACCTCTGACCACCAGCCACCGGTCACCGGAAAAAACATAGAGTACTCTGAGAAAAACATAGAGTATTCTGAGAAAACATAGAGTACTCTGAGAAAATCATAGAGTACTCTATATATTTTAATGAATATTCTAAAAATCCGACCACCTACCTCCGGCTGTCAGAAAAATGCAGATTACTGTATAAAAAAATGTAGAGTACTCTAAGAAAAACTCGGAGTACTCTAAGAAAAACTCGGAGTACTCTAAGAAAAACTCGGAGTACTCCGAGAAAATCTATGAGTACTCGTAAAATTGTTGAGTATTTTATTCATTTGATGAGTATTAGTAAAAAACAATGCATAAAAAATTCAAAACAATCTTTAATCATCTTTTATTACACAAAAATGAATATTTACAACCAAATATACAATTAAAAGAATAAACCTAATTTAGCTAATTTCCAGATTTGACCAGTTGACCAGATCTAAAAACCATTTTACCAGATCTGGTTTCTAAAAAAAAAAAAAAAACAAAATACAGCGTACTGTGTACGCGAGAAAAGAAAAAAAAAACAAAACTAAACTAAAATCGCCGGCGCTCTTCTTCGATCCAGTAGCTGCAACCTTGGTGGAGCTTGGAGGCCAGGGACACTACTGGAGCTTGGTGGTTCACGAACGGAGTGGAAGGAAGTTCGAGCCACCATCAGCAACCTTCTCCGGCGAAACAGCAAAAGAAGGCAGTGTTTCTCCAGATCCGGCGAAGTAGCTCGAACAGTGCAGCGGCAGCAGCAATGGTTCTCCTCCAGCGAAACAGCAAACGAACGGAGGTCGCGGCCGCGAACGGAGGTCCTCCAGCTCCTTCTCACTGCGACAACAAAAGCAGCGGTTCCTTGCTTCACCATTAGAATGACCATGGCTGCTTCGATCTGTTACACACGGAGGCGTGAGAGGCTTGAAGACCATCAGACTCCACCGAGAAAGAGATGGGTCTCACCGGAGCTCGAGCCATGGCTGAAAACCACATACCAGCACCGAGAAAGAGATGGGTATCTTCATATCACTGCCGGAAACCTATATACCAGCACCGACGAGTGGGTGGAAGGGGTGCCGGAACCACATGGGTGATGGTGTTGGTGGTTTTTAGCATTTCGGTGGTGGTGGTGGTGCTATGTTGGTGGTGGCGGCGGTTTTGAGAGAGAGAGATAAAAAAGAGATTAGTTTAGAAATGAAATGAAATTGTAATAGAATAATTAGTATATATAGCAAAAATAAAACAAAAAGGGGTAGTATTGTAAATGGGGTTTTTAGGTTCATGTGTTAAATTCTTGTTGAGGTCTTTAGTAAGAAGAGACTCCTAGAGGGGGTGCTAACTCGAAGAGGGGTGTGTCTTCAAGACCCTAGGTGTAATTATCTCTAATTTAATAGGGTACTCTGAAAGGAAGGAATCTTCTCCTGCTAATCCTTCTGGATCTGACTCAAACATGAAACGAGCTAAGCAGTAAGTCTATCTGTCTCTTTTTTAACATCTCATCCTTTACAAGGAAAGAAATAACATAAAAATGGAAGGGATAAAAGAAATTAAGGAGATTTAATTTGGTTACATATATTTAGTTCATTCCCTCTTAAATTGTTTAGATATCAAAGTGATCTAGTTAATAGTTTCGTTTAATTGTACGTACTAGTATGAAGTCTTTAGTTGTTTACCTGGTTGTTTCTTGAATTATATTTGTTCATTCTTGTATTCCATATGACAGACATTCTTGTATCATTGGGTAGATTTTTTCCTTTTTAATCTTTGATATATAAAATTGGAATTTTGTCTTCAAACTCTAAGCGAGATATTACTTTTAAGTGATCTGTAAGTATTCAACTTTGAACAGGGGCGGATACAGGGGTGGGTGGGGGCTGCAGCCACCCAGGTCCTTGGGTGCAGCACAAATTTTCCCGAATATATTTTTTTGAGGAAAAAAATGTGAGTTACAAAATTACAACCCGAATTTTGAGTTCAATATGGCCAGTATCTTTGAAGATATTGCAGTCTGAATTTATTGATTATCTGAACACATGTGGATAACTTGATTAGTTTCGAATTTCTGTACCTACGCTTTAATAAAAGTTCTTTTGAGCAGTTTGAGTGTATAGATAGTCCATCCATAATACAATACTTTCTTAGATTATACTCTACACTTATCATTTATGTTTGTTGATACAGAGGTTCCTTGGTGTTGGGATCGTAGATATACGAAAAAGGATGTTTATGGTCAAGTTTGGCCTAGATAGTAAAACTAATTGTATTCAGCCTTTTATAGCTTTTACAAGGTTTCCTTTGTTGATTAAGGGCCCAAATCCAATTAGTAATTGCCGCATCTGCTGTCCACACTCCATTAAAACAGACGTAACTTTTGTGTCATAAGTCCAAATTACATGATTCCACTTCTCAATTCGAGCTAACTAAGAGGTGCAACTTTTAACGTGAACCACCAGGCTTAGATCAGCACAGTTTGGTATCGAAATCAGTTGGAAGTGACGACTTTCTATTTTCTTATGCTCCTCTTCATCTCTTCGAGTGGTACCTTTTGCTCTTTCGACACCGCTTTTGATCTAAGACCATAAACTCCACTTATCTTCCTCATCTTGGTGCTTCCTAGCATCCATTTACCTAAGAACTTCACACTAAAACACACAAATTAACGCAAAAAACTCTAAAAACACAATTATCATAATTCCGAGGGGAAAAAGTGCAATAAGACAAAATAAGCATAAAAATCTATCTAATAAGTCTAATTTTTACCTAAAATGATGTCTGCTAAGGGCATATATTTATCACAAAAAGCGAGACATCGAATACCGAGCTATGTCATAAATGGCTCGGGCATGAGAGAAAAAGACATGCATATTCTTTTGAGGAAGAACCGAATCCTAGGTATGAAAAATTATTCTTTGAAACATAATGTTGGGTGTTTGGCAGGTAAGTAATATCGTGTAGAGTTTCATCGCACCCATTTAATTTGAAGAAATAATTTCCTCGGTCTTGCTCTTACTGATGCTTGCTCCATGACAAAAAGATCGCTTGGTGGTGCACAATACTTTGTCAGTGTTACCGATGACCATTCCAAGAAGGTGTGGGCCTATCCCCGGAAGACCAAGTATCAAGTTCCTGAGACATTCAAGAATTTACATACCAAAATGGAATGAGAATTTGGGAAGAAACTAAAGTTAATTCGAGCAAACAACGGTGGTGAAGACTGTGGTTAGGTAGAAGTTGTTGTTGACTTATCGCCTTGTTCCCATATTGATCCTAATATCCTTGATTATGGTATTCTTTGGCATAAAATCCATATTGTGATTGATGGGTTTGTTGACAAAACATTGTGATTAGAATTTCTTGGTCTTACGAGACTGTAAAGAAATATGTATAAGTATTACAAGTTCAAAACGACATGGAATTTTGCGGAATCAAGTCTCCAGACCTCTCAAAAAACACAGATCGAACCACCTGATTAAATCACATGAAATAGGAAAATAGATCTAATCATTGAAACCCCAAGAACCTTAGAACTAGATTTCAAAAGAGCATCTTCAGAAGAAGTAAAGAGAGCTGAGATGTCAGACCTCCAAGATGTCCACATAATACCACAATGAGCCCATTAAATAATCGAACAAAGTAGAGTTATAGAAATCCTTAGACGTCCAAGATTGGATTACATAAGAACATCCATTTAAAAGGAAAAGAAACAAGAAGACCAATCCTCCAACCAAAGAAGCAGGGGTACGCGATTTGCAAATTACTATTATCTGAAGGAATGAAAACAATACCGATGTAAGATGTGTGAATATTCAAGGACTAAAGAAAACATAAATAAAATACTTGAAATATTTGTTGGTATATCCGTCAGAAGGACAAACTTCAAGAAGAGTCCGGCTACCCATTTAGAAGTGCACAGATTTAAAAATCATCTAGTGAGGAGCTGACACGTGGACATAAATGTGCTGGAAATATTTTCACTTATCAATAGGAGCTCTCAAGACAACAACAATTGACTCTTTTCAAACCAAATTCAAATTTTTGAAAAGTGTTAGAGAGTCACAAAGCAACCCATAGTCCAAAAATATATGTTGCTTTGTATTAGCACATATTTGTATTTATCTACTTATCAAGGAGTTATTAAAATCACTCCAGTATGATTATCCACCTTAACTTCTAAGAATATTAGGATTACTCTTGAACTCTAGTTGTACTCTTGGTCTAATGAGAAGTGTGATCTTAAATAGACTAGACTAGAGTGGTTTTAGATCTCATGTAGGTGTAGATATGAGTAAAGGCTTCATGGGTGTGTGAAGTGGTATATCATGGATATAGGTTATATACTCGTACTTGTGTGGTGATACACAAGAGAAGGCTTCACGGGTTTGTGAAATGTTATCATGAGTGTAGATTGTACACTCAGTTTACTTGTGTTGGTGATAACACATGGGGTTTTCTTAGAAGGGTATTTGAAATGAACTCTAACTCCCTGTCCGGGTGAACTAGAGCTCAACCTTATACACCCATCGCCTATCCGACAAAATTAAATTCCCTAACCCTTAATGACTACCTAGTGGTCAAGACCTTCCAATTCAATGTCCCTCACTAGGCGCTTATGCACTAGGTCTGTAATTAAACTCCCATTCCAGATGTTAGCTTAATTACAACAGCTACTTGCTACTTGGCCAGATTACAAGATTATTTATAAAAAATATATCAGACAATGGAATAATGTAATAAACCCAACCCAATTAAATATCATCATAATATCCCCAATGCAATAACTTAATTAAAAAGATAACACAAAGTCTTATAGTGGCATCCTCAAGCAAATATGATTTAGCTCATAATAGAAGAAAAGCCAAATAAAGGAAAACTAAATAAATCTAAGAACATAATCATGTTAAATTAAAAAATAAAGCTAAATTAATCTTGCTACTGAAGGGAAATGATGAATGATTGAGGTAGAATGTTTGGGTTCATAGACAAACCCTTGTCTTCTCATCTTCCTTCTTATTTGGCGTTTTCCCCCATTCTGAACCGATAGATAAGTCTGGATAATGAAACGTATTGATTGATAATGAAAGAAGGCTGGAAAATATCTTATATAGCTTCTAAAAACGTTTTGGACCCTTTCGGCTTGTTAAATTAGGTTTGGATGGGCCTAACCCGTTTTACTTACCAGAATTCTAGTTCGAACCATGGTGGAAGCAACTGGCATAACTTCTTTATCTTAACTCGGAATTGACTTCCGTCACTTTCGAAACGACCCTGACTCAAGATATTTATAAATTAAAAGGAATCAGGTCCATACCTCTCACCAATAAGTAGTAGTGACTGAAATATTAAGGTGCAAAGATTTCTCCTGCATACACTCCAACTTCTTAAAGTGGCCCTAAGCTCAATTTTCTCTTTGACTTTGAATTTCTCTTGACTTTTTGACTTCTTCTCCTAATATTCGACCCTTGTATCAAGCATGTATCTAAAATCTACACACTTAACACACAATTAAGGCACAAAAACTCTATAAAAAGTAATAAGTAAAAAACTAGACGTAAAAGTGAAATATAGCAGATAACAGGAAAAATCCCTTACTTAGGCCGAATAAACTCCCAAAATAAGGTGTTGTAAATGGATTTATCCATCAAACAAAGTGAGACTTCAATAGCCATATTGCACAACAACCTATAATGCACACTCATCACCTCCCTGCATTTTTAAACTCTGTAAATATCCCTTCTATAGCAGAAGTTTTATAGACACTGAATACCCCATAGTTTCTGATCTCTCTAAAATGAATGTGGTTATTATATAGTCGACTTAAATCTTCTTACCTCCTCGGGTTAAGTAATCCTCGATAGCAACAATGTTAATGTTGAGAGTCGGAGTGCCGTCGAGAGTACACCACTTTATGGCCTTAACGTATTGTTTGTTTTCTAGAAAGACTTATCAAAGCATCCACAGCCTTTGATAGTGAAAAGAAAGAACCCCGACGGAGATCGAGAGAAATGTATGTTATTATTACAAATATTTTTATAAATTCCTCCTTTGATTACTCCATCTCTTCTACTGACACTTTACTTATCTAGTGTTGTGTTTGTGGTCTCAGACTGAGTCCTCGTGTCAAGTATTCTGCCAGCATGAAATTTTGTTCTCTATAATCTAACACCTTAGAGATTCCATGATGGATGTCCCGAGAAGAAAAGATCTTGTGGCAAAGTCCGTGTCGGTGGAAAGGTTATAGTTGTACCGATAGGAAGCATAGACAACACAATTAAGATTGGTGACACATTAGAAGGATCACAAAGAGATGCTCTCCGAGACAAATTAGAGGAATACAAGGGTTGATTCTCCTAGATTAAAGGAGATATGGTAGGAATAAATCGAAGCATCTCAAATCATTTTCTAAATGTTCGCCCACTACTAATTCAATATTGCAAAAGAAAATAAACATTTCTGAGGAGAAAAACTTAGTAATTGGAACAAAATTTCATCGTCTGTTAGAAATAGATCATATACGGGTATCTACTTATCCTGAACGGATGCTAACCCTGTAGTTGTGCCAATGTCCGACGGTTCCTGGAGAATGTGTGTTGACTACAAAAATCTTAATCAAGCTTGTCCTAAAGACATATTTCCTCTCCAAAAATAGACAAACTAGTGAACGCTACAACTGGGTACAAATACCTATCATTTATGGATGCGCTTAGAGATTATAATCAAATACTAATGGAAAAGTTAGACAAGGGAAAAAACAAAATTCATTACCAATCAAGGTTTGTATTGTTATATAGTCGTTCCATTTGGATTGAAAATGGGGTGTCAACCTAGAAATGAAATGTAAACAAAGTGTTCCAATAATAAATAGGAATAAATATGGAAATATATATGGATGACATTTTGGTAAAAAGTGAATCATTTGAGACACACCCCGAAGACCTATCCGAGGCTTTCAAGATCATGCGAAAGGTTGTTATCCAACTCAACCCCGACAAGTGTACCTTCTGAGTAGCCTCAGGAAATATCCTATGGTTCATGGTCAGTCATTGAGGGATGGAAGCCAATCCTAATAATATACAAGCTATTTTAACATGAACCCCCCAACACAGTAAAACAAGTACAATTACTAATGAGCAAGGTGGAGAAGTTAATCCGATTTGATGTCGAATTTGGATGGTTTAAAACATTGAGAAATCCTAAGATTTTTGCGTGGATATAAAAATGCTAAAAAGACTTTAAGAAACTAAGAGAATACTTGAGTACTCCACCACTTCTCACCAAACCTAAGCCAGACAAAACCTTACTTATATACCTATCGACTAATCAAGAGGCCATAACGTCAGTATTGAACTAGCAAGTAGAAGGAGAACAAAAACCTACATTTTATGTTAGCAAGAGATTACAAGGAGCTAAAGTGCGTTCCTCGGCTATAGACAATTTCCCGAGCCCTCATACACTCTGCCTGAAAACAAAACCTTATTTCGAGGCACATCGGATAAAAGTGTTGACAAACTTACGTTTAAAGCGTATCAAAGCCCGAGGAATCTGAGAGTTTAGTAAAATGGGCAATTTAAATAATTGAGTATGATATAAAATTTGAAACCCGAGCTGCCATTAAGTCTTATGCATTAGCTGATTTCATAGTCTAATTCACCTCCTCAAATGAGCCCGAAAAGATGGAAGTCGATGATGGCTGGGAAACTGAAGTAGGCGAGGCTTCGGGAAAGAGAAAAATGGCATAGGACTTCTGCTCATCTACCCCATAGGAAAAAGATATAGTATCACTAGAAAATAAATTTCTAAGCAACAAACAATGAAGCTCAGTAACCCTTTTGGCGGGGGTAAAAGCTGCCACAATACTGGAAGTAAAGGAAGCCATGAAAGTAAAGATATACATAGATTCTTATTACCGGTTTTCGAACAAATGTGTCAAGCACAAATGATTCGAAAACCCGTTAGGATGTATTAGCCTGAATGACGATAATGAACTAAGTCACCAAGAAGGTAATCATCTATTGTATTAATGAACCAAACTTTTATGTGATTAAGGAAATCGAAATACTTATAAATAAGTGAGATAATGACATATATCAAATTTCATAAAAAATACTAATAAAAAAGACATAAATTGTCAAAATAGTGAACCGAGACATATATTATATTGCATTCGATAAAAATATATAAATGTTTTTTGATTTGTTTCTTTTAATTATTTTAACATATAGTATTTTGTATTATCTAGTTATTCAATATCACAAATGAGATGACACTCAATATTCATTTCAAACTAAATATGTTGTCAATGATAGGTGTCGTTGTTTCAAGAGAACGCGTGTTTCTAATAACATGTCGCATAGTTTTTTGTTTCTCTTTTATAATCTACATCATAAATCACACCGTCTCCAGTTACACACATTTTTTCCTATTCTTTATCCAAATCAACTTGATCATCATCTTTCTCTTTACTTTTTATTCTTTATGCTTCGCGATCTTCTCATCTGTGAATCCTGTGTATCAAATTCTTCTGATCTTTTCCACCCATCAATTTTTTGACATTTCCACTCTTTTACATGCTGCGGTCTTGAACACCATCTCATATTATAAATTTTTAGCCGATCGTTGATCATGCCATTTCAGTTAAGTAATCAGGTTCATTTTTTAATAGGTATGTTTTTAAAAATTATTTTCTCACTTGTTATATACTCTTTCATAGTCTATGAAGTCTTGTTAATAGAAATTGTTTTATGCAATTCACCGATCTGCTGATTTGCGGTGCAATTAGTATTTATTTATTTTTGTTATTTTTAATTGATTATGTACTTTTTATTCTAGAATGTTTACTGATTTGCGATTGTGTTTGCATTTTTGTTACATTTTTGTTACTTTGCTTAAACTTAAAATTATATCGATTGAGTTATGAATGTAAATTGTGAAAAAGAAATCCTTTAAATTCAGGTATACCAGTGGTAATATTGAGATCATATAAGTAAAAATTTAGAGATTAAATAGGTATATATGGAGTTGATGGATTACTTGTTCTTCAAAATCAAGAAAATTATTAAATTTAAGATCATCTTTTATTCAAGTCTTTCTTTTGTTTTTTATTATTTTCCTTTTTGCTGTTTTAAGCTAAGATGTACAATGATGAATCTGTCTTATAATAATGCGTCCCCTCTTTAAATAAGATCCATTACCTTGTTTAAAAAAATAACACATTTAGAATTACCGATTTTTAGTGAATTCAGATCAATCCAAAAGTTATCTGTTTGTACTCCAAACCAGTCTTTGTGGCCTGATTAGGAATTCAATTCAAGTATGGCTCAGCCTGTTTGAGAATTTAGTTTAGCCGTAAATATAGTCAAGTTGACTAACAAGTTAAGCATTAATAACCTTTTCCCATAATTAATGACTTTTTGTGGTTTCAATTAAAAAAGTGGTTGTGCAATAATTTTTTTGAATTTATACTCCAAATAACTTGAAAAGTCCCAAACATTTTAACAGATTTGATAATTTCACCCCTCACCTGTTATCAACGTACTTATCTTGTATGTGTATTAAGATATATAAAGAGGTGAAAAGAAAAATGTAATATACAAAATCACACCTATAAAGTGTAAAACTTAATACACAAATGTAGATAACATCTTAAGGACAACACTAGAGCTCAGTTTGGCGAGAATGGAGATCAGTGGCGGAGCCACGTTGTAGGTTGGGGGGGGGGCATGACTCCCCCCACACCTCAGTACTGACTTTAAATCTTTATAAACAATATATTTATATATATATATATATATATATATTATATTAGGCTCCCTTAAACTTTTAAATGTTCAATTTAGTCTACCAAATTTTTAAAATTTATCTATTAGACTTATAATTATTGTATATACATAAATATTTTAATTTTTTAATAGTAAAATAAATTTTATTTTGTATATTATAGGATAAATAATTAATTTTTTTTTATATTAAGGCTTGTAGTGCAATTTTTACATAATATAGAGATAGAGATCTATAGTGTAATTTTTTACAAGATAAGGATTTTTTTTGCAATTTGTTCATAATATATGGATCTACCGTGCAAAAAAAGTTTTAATTTTTTTTTTGAGGGCGTTGCCCCCAACCCCCTTGTTCCCCCTAACAACAAATCCTAATCCTGGCTCCATCAGGATGGAGATGATAAGATCATCCGGTATACTTTCCAACAAACCCAGACCCTTTTATGAGATAGTAACTCGCTCATCCTTTTTCTCTTTAAGAGATAGTAACTCACTCATTTCTTTTTTTTTTTAGTTTCACTTGCATTTATAGGTGAGAAAATGGATCATAGAGTAAACATTCTCAATTGTTATGATACATTTGATTCTCATATTTAAAATAAATAATTCCGATAGAGATTAATTATATTTTCTTAACCCCATTCCACTTTTGAGACTGTGAATGGATGGGATAATTATTCTTCTCCATTAACGTAATTTTTGGGGTGGAAGTTGGATGTTTTTGGGGAAGATGATTACTTTTAGCTCAGCTTCAAGGTATCCAGAATGTCCTCCCAACGCTTGTATAATTCATCTCTTGTAAGCATCAGTAAACGGCTTATTAGGGAATAGTGTAACAAAAGGAGATGATCTGGTTTGAAAAGTCCAGATCAGAGTGGATTCAGTTAGGGGACAGGAATACGTGGCTCTATCATCTCTCGACATTGCATGAGACTCAATAATGTATGCTCGGCACCACAACAGATCGTACAAGAGTTCTCAATACCCCCAAGTTCCATTTATCACTACAACAAATAGTAGTATTAGCGGGAAAGCTATTGCGGCAACAATTAAAATGACCTCTAATGATAGCATTAGCGGGAAAGCTATTGCGGCAACAATTAAAATGGCCTCTAATGATATTTTTAAAAACCAAAATGGCCTCTAATTATATTTTTAGCGGCAATATTTGTCGCTAAAGATAAAGTTAATAGAGGCAAAAACAAAAATTTGCTACTAAAGGTATCTTTAGCGAGAAACTTATAGAGGCGAAAAATAACGACTATTAGCGGCAAAATTAAGATTTTTAGTGTTAAATTTTTTGCCGCTAAAGATACTATTTCTTGTAGTGTATATTCCAGAAAACACAAGGAATAATTGTGCAATTTATCTAGTAGTATTTTTGGAATGCTGGTAAATAGTTTATTTTGTCGCACATTGTTCGGTGAACTTTGGATTTATTTACTAATCCAGAAGCTTGTATCTTGGATGTATCTCATATTTTCACGTCAAGCTTAGTTCTACCTTGTGTATTTAATAGCGTTTTCTTTGACAGGAACAACCAAACCATTGTGCTTTTAGCTATGGCAAATTCCAGAGGTTCATCAAGCATGAAAAGCATGATGTACAATGGAAAAAACGCTTTACTACCACCTAAAATTCCATTACCAAGCAGATCTCCATCATGTCTCGATTATAATCCAAGCTCCATTCTTGGACAAAAAGGTGTCGATGGTGGATCTCATAAATTAAAAGGGTACTCTAAAAGGAAGGAATCTTCTCATGCTAAGCCTTCTGGATCTGACTCAAACACGAAACGTGCCAAGCAGTAAGTCTATCTATCTCTTTTTTAACATCTCATCCCTTACAAGGAAAGAAATAACATAAAAATGGAAGGGATAAAAGAAATCAAGGAGATTTAATTTGGTTACATATATTTAGTTCATTCCCTCTTAAATTGTTTAGATATCAAAGTGATCTAGTTCATAATTTCGTTTAATTATTGTATGTACTAGTATGAAGTCTTTAGTTGTTTACCTGGTTGTTTCTTGAATTATATTTGTTCATTCTTGTATTCCATATGACAGATATTCTTGTATCATTGGGTAGATTTTTTCCCTTTTAATCTTTGATAAGTAAAATTGGAATTTTGTCTTCAAACTCTCAGTGAGATATTACTTTTAAGTGATATGTAAAATTGGAATTTTGTCTTCAAAATTGGGTAGATTTAACTCTGAACAGGGGCGGGTTGGGGCTGCAGCCACCCGGGTCCTTGGGTGCAGCACGAATTTGCCCGAATATAATTTTTTGAGGAAAAAAATGTGAGTTACAAAATTACAGCCCGAATTTTGAGTTCAATATGGCCAGTATCTTTGAAAATATTGCAGTCTGAATTTATTGATTATCAGAACACATGTGGATAACTTGATTAGTTTCGAATATCTGTACCTTCGCTTTAATAAAAGTTCTTTTGAGCAGTTTGAGTGTATAGATAGTCCATTCATAATACAATACTTTCTTAAATTATACTCTACACTTCTACATACGTAAAATGTCATATCATTTTTGGGTTTAGTAAGCCTAATATGCTTTTTATTAATTGCAGACAATATGCTCACCGATCACGTGTGAAAAGGCTTCAATACATATCGGAACTTGAAACAAATGTACAAGCTTTACAGGCAAGTAACATGACCATTGTAAAGTGTAATATCAGGATATACATTATTTTACAGTTAAATATTTACTTGTATCACAGGCAGAAGGCTGTGTTATGTCAGCTGAGCTTGAGTTCCTAAACCAGGAAAGGGTTTGATTCATCGCCTAGAAAATTTAGCTCAGGAACATCTTATTAAGTTTGGTAAGTTACATTTTAATCTGTTGCCTTACTATAGAGACACATAAGCCATTATATATCTGTGCACAGTGGAACATGAAGTCTTAGAGAGAGAAGTAACAATCTACGAGCCTTGTATCAGCAACAACAGCTGAAGAAGGATCTCCATAAAATATTTGGTCAACTTCACATTTGACAATGATGCAACAACTAATATATGTGCTTCGCTCTTGCCCTGTTCACCCGGTGTTCGGTTGCAGATCTGTCTGTCAACTCACATGAGGCATTTGTTTCGAATGTTGCTTTTTCTTCCTCGTATGTTTAAGTGTTTAAGTTTGTCCATGTTTCTTCGTTTACCTCTTATTTCTTGATAAATGTTGGTATTTTTATTTTAGAAAAAGAAGAAAATAGAAATGAATTTAGAAAATAGGAATGGAAATATTTGTAATAAAAATGGACGAAATACTTTGTTTTAAATGAAAGAAGAATTTTGTCTTATTGATTAGATGATACAAAGCTTTTAGTTGTTGGTTTTTAGTTGTTGGCTCAAGTGATGCTCACAAATGAACTTGTGATGGCCTATTTATACTAGCTAAAGGCGGTGGATTTTTACTAGACTCTTCTAGTGCTATTTTTTTAGAGTAATGCTGGATATCACCCCAAATCACATCGCCTTTATATCGCCTCCTAGGTGGATTTCAAATTAACCAATCACATGATTTCTCTTTCCTGATTTATCATTTTCTCTCTCCTTTGTGATTGGTCCACCTAGGAGGCGATATAAAGGCGATGTGATTTGGGGTGATATCTAGCATTACTCATTTTTTTAATATGTTTCCTAATATTTCTATAAATTTCTATATCTCTAATCTAATAATTAACTCTAGAATTATCTAGAGAAATTTAGACTAATCTAATAACTTATCTAAACTTTTAAAAAAATATTAATTTCAACACTCTTTTTTTTTCGTAATTCCGAGCATCTCTCGTAATGTCTCGAATTTCGGTCGTGAAAGTGTTTTCGTAAAAATATCTGCGAGTTGTTCTTCTGTTTTTATATATTGAAGCTCAGTTTGTCCTTCATTTGTTGCCTCTCGCAGAAAATGATATTTGATAACAATGTGTTTGGTCCGGCTATGATGGACGGGATTCTTTGTCATTGCTATTGCCGACTTGTTGTCGGTGTAAATTTTTGTTGGCCTTTCTTGTTGTTCTCCCATATCTTCAAGTATTCGTCTAAGCCATATTGCCTGACTTGTTGTTAGTGCTGCTGCAACATATTCAGCTTCTGCCGAAGATTGTGCCACACAATCTTGTTTTTTTGATGACCATGAGAATATACCTGAGCCGAGTGAGAATGTATAGCCCGAGGTACTCTTCATATCATCTACCGATCCAGCCCAATCACTATCGGTATAGCCAGTCAATCTTGAGTCTGTGCTAGACTCGTACGATATGCCATAGTCCTTTGTACCTTGTAGGTATCTTAATATTCTTTATCCTGCTCCATAGTGAACTTGGCTTGGACTATGCATGAATCTAGGTAGTAGACTTGTAGCGTACATGATGTCTGGTCTCGTAGCTGTAAGATCTAGTAAACTTCCAATGAGACTTCTGTATATTGCTAGATCTATCTTAGTTGAGCCGTCTTCTTTAGTTAGTTTTTCGTTGGTGACCAGTGGAGTAGCAACGGTCTTGCATCCATGCATCTTGAACTTCTTTAGTAAAGACTCTGTGTATTTCTTCTGTGAGATGAATACTCCTCTCTTATCTTGTATCACCTCAATGCCGAGAAAGTAGTGCATTAACCCTAGATCTGCCATCTCGAAGGTTTTCATCATGTCTTCTTTGAATTCCTTGATCCTTTTCTTATTGTTTCCTGTATAGATGAGATCATCTACATAAAGAGAGACAATGAGTCTGTTATCATTACCTTGGGTTTTAATGTAGAGAGTAGAATCGTTTTGACTTCTCATGAATCCTCGATCAGTGAAATAATTGTCGATTCGACTGTACCACACCCGAGGAGCTTGCTTAAGTCCGTATAGTGCTTTTTGTAGTCTTAGAACTCGGTCTTCTTGGCCTTTCTCTACGAACCCTTGAGGTTGCTCGACATATATCTCTTCTTCTAGATAGCCATTGAGGAAGGCTAGTTGATATATCTTCCATTGCTTTTGAGCAGCTAATGCAATAAGTGCTCTTATAGTGTCTAAGCGTGCAACTGGAGCAAATGTCTCGTTGTAGTCAATACCTGGTAGTTGTGAGTACCCTTTAGCAACTAGTCTTTCTTTATGTTTTTGGATTGAGCCATCTGGGTTGAGTTTCGTCTTGTAGCCCCACTTGACTCTGATGACTTCTTTGTTGGTTGGTCGATCTACCAACTCTCACGTTTTGTTTTTCTCGATCATTTTGATCTCTTCCTCCATTGCCTTTACCCATTCTTTTTGTTTTGATGCTGCTTCAAAACTTTCGGGTTCCAAAGTCACAAAGTTACATGTTTGATATATGTCTCTAAGTGACCTTGTCTTGCCTGGTGTTTCTGGAGATGTATCGTCATCACTGGATGAAGATGAAGACGAAGATGATCTTGGAGTTCTTGGTGATATTGGTTCCTGAGTATTCTGTGGACCTTCTTCTTCGGTATTATCCACACTGCTTACCCTTGGTACCATAATACTTTGTCGTTCCACCTTTCCTTCATCCCAATTCCATGTTGCATTTTCGTCAAACTCGACATCCCGGCTGACAATAAGTTTCTTTGTTTTGATATTATAAATTCTATAGCCTTTTGATTCTGAGCTATAGCCGAGGAATATTCCCTTTTCTGTCTTCTCTTCTAGTTTATGTCGTTTTTCTTTCGGTGTATGTACGTGGCAGATGCTTCCAAAGACTCTGAGATGTTGTGCTGACGGCTTCCTTCCACTCCATGCTTCAATTGGTGTTTTATTTTGAACAGCCTTTGTTGGACATCTGTTGAGAAGATAGACCGCAGTGTATACCGCTTCTGCCCAGAATTCCTTTGGTATTCCTTTCTCTGCTAGCATAGTCCTTGCCATCTCCATGACTGTTCTGTTCTTCCTTTCTGACACGCCATTCTGCTCTGGAGTGTAGCCGACAGTTAACTGGCGTTTGACTCCTTCATCGTCACAAAAATTGTTGAACTCTTTTGAGGTATACTTCTTTCATCGATCACTTCGAATGACTTTAATTCGTCGACCACTTCGATTTTCGACAAGATTTTTGAATTTCTTGAAGATACCGAATACTTCTGACTTTTCTTGCATGAAGTAGACCAAAGTCATTATAGTATAGTCATCAATGAAAAGGATAAAGTACCTGTTATTTTCAAATGTTGGAGTCCTCATTGGTCCGCATACGTCTGTATGGATCAGTTATAACACATGTTTGGCTCTCCATGCTTTGCCCGAAGGGAATGATTTTCTGTCTTGTTTTCCTTCTAGGCATCTCTCGTACACGTCATTATTCACTTGGATGACTGGTAAATTTTTCATCATATTCTTCTGATGGAGAATTTTTAACCCGTTAAAGTTGAAGTGTCCGAACCTTCGGTGCCATAGCCATGATTGGTATTGAACTCTCAAGGCCGTTTCAACGTACTTCCATTGGATCGGAAAATTTCTTTGTTGCTGCATTTTTACTACAGCTATTTCTTGATTTTTATTTTTATTATCATATATCGTGCACGAGTTATCTTTAAATAAGAGGTTATATCCTCTTTCCATCATTTGACCCACACTTAATAGATTTGTATCTAGTTTGGGGGACCAACAGTACATCATGGATTAGTCGCGTACCTTTTTGCGTGTTGACTGTGATTGTACCTTTTCCTTCGACCTTCACCAAATCTCCATTTACAAGCTTGACTTGAGATTTGACAGATTTATCTATATCTCGAAAGATTTTTTCGTCGGCGGTCATGTGGTTGCTGCAGCCGCTATCAATATGCCAGGTGTCATTTTTCACCTCTGAAGCAGCGTGACATGCATAGAATAGGTTGTCTTTGTTATTATTTTCTTCGGAGAAGTTAGCCTGGTGCTTTTGTTTGGACCGACAATCTTTCTCCAAGTGGCCAAATTTTTCGCAACTCTTGCATTGCGGTTTTCCACGAAACCAACAATCTTTTTCAAGATGATTAGTTTTCTTACAGATGCGACATGGTGAATATTTTCTTGATCTTTGATTAGATTCACCATTTTCTCTATTTTTAGAATTTTCTCCAAATTTTCTCCCCTCATTTTTAGAATCTTGAGACCTTATGTTGAGTTTAGACTGAAATGCGTTTTCTATGGTTTCATTTTCACGCGTACTTAGTCTTTTATCGTAAGCTTCTACAGAGCCTACCAACTCCGTTACATAGTGGCTATATCTTTAGTTTCTTCAGTAGTAGTTACTATCGAATCGTATTTAGCAGGAAGAGTAATTAATATTTTTTCCACGACCCTTTTATCGGTTATATCATCTCCATAGGCTCTTAGCTGATTAATTATTTTTCGTAATTTAGTGTAGTAATTTCATATGGTCTCGGATTCTTTCATTTTCATATTTTCTAATTCCCTTCTTAGAGTTTGAAGTTTAATATTGCGTACCTTTACGTTTCCTTGAAACTCCTCTTTTAACGTATCACAAGCTTGCTTCGCCGTAGTAGCACCTCTAATTATTGGGAACAATGACTCCGCCATAGCCATTTGTATGCTGTAAAGTGCCAAATTATCTTTCTCCATCTCCTTAATTAATTTTTCTTTCTCCGCTGCAGATATAGTTGACATACCTTCGGGAACGGTATATCCCTTGTCAACAATATCCCATAAACTTTGGGACATGAAGTATGTCCTCATCTTGATTGCCCGAAAGTCGTAATTTTCTCCCAAAAAAGTCAGGATCGGAATTTGGGTATTGCTTAGGAGAGTAGCCATGAGAATATTGTATAGTAGAGATATTTTTGCGGAAGCTAGTTATCGCCTAGTTAATAACTGAACGTGGTTCTGATACCACTTGTTGGTATTTTTATATTAGAAAAGGAAAAAAATAGAAATGAATTTAGAAAATAGGAATGGAAATATTTGTAATAAAAATGGACGAAAGACTTTGTTTTAAATGAAAGAAGAATTTTGTTTTATTGATTAGATGATACAAAGCTTTTGGTTGTTGGCTCAAGTGATGCTTACAAATGAACTTGTGATGGCCTATTTATACTAGCTAAAGGCGGTGGATTATTACTAGACTCTTCCAGTGCTATTTTTTAATATGTTTTTAATTATTTCTAGAAATTTCTATATCTCTAAGCTAATAATTAACTCTAGAATTATCTAGAGAAACTTAGACTAATCTAATAACTTATCTAAATTTCTAAAAAAATATTAATTTCAACAATAAACCACATAAGTTGTTAGTTGGGTGGGTTATATACTTATATCTTTGATGTTGGTAAATTTACTTTCTTTAGATATCTTCAACTTAGTTTGATTATAAGGTAGATAAATTTACTAAAAGGTGACTTACATCATCTCCATGTGGTCTAATCTAATTTTTCAAAAATCCTCACATGCACAAAACTCTCTTAATCATTTTCACTTGTTAGTATTACGTGTATTAATATTATATATTTAAATTTTTTAAGTTATTAAATGGTTAAAATATATTAAATTGATAATTTTATAGGATATTTTGTAATTATTTATTATATATTTTACCTTTCTTAGGTATTGAATGCTCTAAATTATCATATTGACAGTTTTACAGGATGCCATCAACTTACTTAAAAACTTAGATATACCATAAATAAGTCTATTAATTGTTGGATTGGTTTTTCATCATCGGAGAAAAACTCATATTTCGATAAATGGATAATTCGTTAGTAACTTTGGAAATACACACCGGCGTACTTCGCTAATTTCACACAATTAATTAAGTGTTAAATGACCTTTTTTCTTTTCTTCTTGAGTCCTATATTATGAGAAACTTGGGCTATCATCTGAATAATGAGAAGCAAGAAAACGAGAGATACACTTAGAAAATGAATAAAGTGCACAAGAGAATGAAAATGGTAAGATGAGTAAATCTGGAAATTTAGGGTCCGTTTGGAAGTGCTTATTTTGGAGCAAAAAATCACTTTTAGAATAAAATTCAAAATTTTAAAAAAATTTGAAAAATAATTTTATAATTTAAAATTATTTTAAGTGCTTTTTTCAAGAAGCACCTATTTTGTGCTTCTCATAAAAGTGTTTTTCAAGGTAAACAAAATTCTTAAAATAGTAGTAGCATTTTTAAGTGCTCCTAAAAAGCACTTCCAAATGGGCACTTAGTAAATTTCTCAACGATAGAATATTGAGAGTCTCAATTGGATGGTCATATCAAACCCGATCAATACAAAATTTTAGCATAATGTTTATGACACGTAGTTCATATCTAACGGTTGAATTCTCGTTCTAACGTTGGAAAACAAAACTATAACCTCATTTCAAGACTGGTGAGTTCATTCCAAGTTTATGTATTCCATTAGTTGATGTAATTCATAATCCTCTAGTGCTCTCAAAAGAAAAACTCTTGTAATCCTATTATTATATTTTATAGTGAAGTATTTTGGATCCTTGTTCCACCCGTGGTTTTTATCCTTCACTTGGAGAGGTTTTCCCCGTAATTTATTATGTCACTTTACTTCATTTCCTTGCCTATTCGTATCACACAAATAAAAGAAAACAAGATAATTTTATTTCTAATACTTTTATTAGTGACCTTTCTCAAAAAAATGGTATCGAATAGTTGGTTCTTTGAGTATCTTGTTTGGTATAATATATTTATCTTCTAGTATTTCAGGCATGATCATATTGACTTTTTTGAATTATTTGTTATGGAAAATGAAGGACATCTTGTATTGCAAATATTTGTACGAGCCCATTACTAGTGCAAAGAAGTTGGAGAAGTATAATGATTCTAAATGGAAACTATTACATAAAAATCCATTGGCATGATCCGACAATATATTGACCACAATGTCATTCATGATGTAACCCGACGAGAAGAATGCATTGGAGTTATTGAACAAGATCGACACAATGTTTTATCGGCAAAGTAGTGTGAACAAAGTCTCGCTTATTAGAACAATTGTAAAATTGCAACACAAAGATGGACAAAGTGTGGTTGAGCACCTTAATGCCTTTCAAGGTCTCACGAATCAACTCAAGGTCGTGGGAATCACCTTGGACGATGAGGTTTTGTCTTTAATTATGCTTAGTTCTCTTCTCTATAGTTGAGAGACGTTATTCATGTCCTTGAGTAACTACAAACCATATCTTTCCATGCAAATTATGAAGAATGGTGTATGAACAAAGAAACTGGACGAAAGTATCCTAGCCCATCGTCTCACCCAGATGTTAATTTTATTGAGATTCGGGGGAAGAAACAAAGCTCGAAACTCATATCATGAGGTAAAGTCCAAATTCCGAGGCAGATCCAAATCGAAGACAAGAAAAACCCTTGTTTTTATTGCAAAAAATATGGTCACAAGAAAAATGAGTGTCGTAAGTTTAAGCGTGATCAAGAAAATGGTAACCTCGATAAGATCATTAATAAATTAGATCAAAAGGAAGGAGGCAATACATCAGTTATTACAACCACCGAAGAAGTTTTTCTTATTGGCGATGATAGTTTCTTAAGTATTTCTTGTGAAGAATATTCGTGGGTTGTGGCACCCCATTCCATCTTATCCAGCATAGTAATTTCATCTCTTCTTACACTTTGGGAAAATTCGATCACGTAAGAATGAGATTATGGCAGGCTTTCTCAAATAATTGGTATTGGTTGGTATTTGTTTGGAAAATAATATCAGTTGCAGGTTGACATTACTATATGTGAGACATATTCGAAATATTCAACTGAATCGAATATCTGCAAGGAAACTAGATGATGACATATATTCAAGCTTTTTCAGTGGGGAAAATGACAGCTTGCCAATGGATAATTGATCCTAGATCGAGGGAGAAAAATAATTGATCATATATATGATACAAGCAAAGATCGAGAAGAGATATTTCAATACCACCGAGGATGATACCAAGCTATGGCATAAGTGGCTCAGGCATATGTGAGAAAAAGGCTTGCAAATTATTTCGAGTAAGAACCTTATCCTAGGTATGAAAATTATTCTTTGAAACATAATGTTGATTGTTTGGTGGGTAAGTAATACCGTGTAGCCTTCCATTGAACCCTTTTAACTAGAAGATATAATTTCCACGGTCTTGTTCTTACTGATGCTTTCTCCATGACAAAAAGATCGCTTGGTGGTGCACAATACTTTGTCAGTGTTATCGATGACCATTCCAAGAAGGTGTAAGACTTTACCATGAAGACCAAGGATCATCATGAGACACTCAAGAATTTACATACTAAAATTTAATGAGAAACTGGGAAGAAACTAAAGGTTAGTTGAGAAAACAACGGTGGTGAAGATTGTGTATAGGTAGAAGTTGTTGTTGACTTATCACCTTGTTCCTGTATTGATCATAATATCCTTAATTAGGGTATTTGTTGGCCTAAAATCCATATTGTGATTGATGTGGTTGGTGACAAAACACAATAATTAGAATTGCTTGGTCTTATGAGACTTTATAGAAATGCGTATAAGTTTTTCAGATTCAAAACGACATGGAATTGCTGCGGAATCAAGTCTCTAGACCCCCAAAAAAGCACAGATCGGACCACCTAAGTATATAAGATGAAATAAGAAAATATTTCTGATAATTGGACCCCCAATAATATTAGAACCTTATTTCCAAAGATAATCGGTTGAAAAAGTAAAGATAGCTAAGATGTCAGACCTCCAAGATGTCCACAGACTACCACAAAGAGTTCATTAAAGAAGACAAGAAAGTAGAGTTATAGGAATCCTTAGACGTCCAAGATTGGAATATATAAGAACATACATTTAAAAGCAAAAGAAACAAGAACACCGACCCTATAACCAAAGAAGCGAGTGTACGCGATATGCAACTTACTATATCTGAAGGAATAAAAACAATATCGAAGTACGATGTGCAAATATTCAAGGTCTAAAGACAACATAAATAAAATAATAGAAATATTTATTGGTACGGAGACGTCAAAATATCCGTTAGAAGGACAAACTTCAAGAAGAGTTCGACCACCCACTGAAAAGTGCAGTGATTTGAAAATCAGCCAGTAAGGAGCTGACATGTGGACATATATGTGTTGAAAATTTATCTTTAGCAAGTCATAGAGAAATTATAGTCCAAAAATCTATACTGCTTTGTAGTAGCACATATTTTTATTTATCTACTTATCAAATAATCACTCCAATATGATTATCCCCTTTACCATCTAAATATATTAGGATTACTCTTAATCCATAGTTGTGCTCTTGGTCCAGTGAGAAGTGTGATTTTCAATAGACTAGATTAGAGTGATTGTAGATCTCATGTAAGTCCAGACGTGAGTGAAGGCTTCATGGGTGTGTGAAGTGGTATATCATGGATATAGGTTGGATACTCGTGCTTGTGTGGTGATACACAAAAGAAAGCTTCACGGGTGTGTGAAGTGTTATCATGAGTATAGACTGTACACTCAGTTAAGTTTACTTGTGTTGGTGATAACACAAGGGGTTTTCTTAGAAGGATATTTCAAAAAGGTTGTGAAGGTTTCCACTCTCTTACCTTAAAGAGACACACGATATTATAGTGGAAAGTCTTTCCAAATCCTAAGGGTTAAATAAAAATTAGGTAGAGGACTAATCCTTTTGGAGCCAAACAACTTCAAATCGCATGTATCATATTCACCTCCCTACCTCTTTAATTTTTTGTGTTCCAAGTGCTTGTTCTATTGCATGAATGTTCACTCATATATCTTAGGCTTAGATTTTGCATGCTTAGTACTTGTATTGTTGTATCTTTGATTACTGGCCAGAAACTTTCATTGAGTATATATACTCAACGTTTGATACAAATCCTCACTCATATATCATAACTATTATGTACCTTTATCCTGTCTATCTACTTATCTAAAAAGATTGGATTTTTACTGATAGTGTCAAATCAAGAAGGTTAGATTAGATAACCTTTAATTTGTAGTTCTTATTCATACCATATGACCATTTCTTGGGAAGCAAGTGGCATTAGAGCCTAATCAGATTTTTTTTTTGCTTAATCACGCCTAGAGCATTATGACATGGAACCTAATCCGTAGGAAGGTAAAAGTACTACTAGTTCTCTATGATTTCAAAGGTTGATGTAAGTTTTCTTGCTGACCGTTTGATGATGAAACTATTTGTGTTATTGTCTAATGAGAATGTTTAGAACCGAGCTCTCTACCTGAAGCACTACTTCCCCTACCACGACCACGGATAAAGATGCTTAGGAACACCCCATGGACTCCACTATGTGCATGACACAACCAATAATTGTATTTAGCTGTCCAAAACACCATCTCCTATTACTAATTTTTACCTTGATTGTTGATTATGGCATTTCAATCAAATAGTCAGGTTTAATTTAATATTTTTTTAGTCAAATAGACATGTTTAATTTAATATGTTATTTTAATCATTAGATCACTTCTTATTTTTATTTGTGATTAGTTGTTAGATTAATTAATTATTTAGACCAAAATTTAGCTTTGGTGATTTGTTATTTCATGTTTTGTTAATAGAAATATTTTTTTTGCAATTTACTGATTTGGTGTTGCTACTCACTGATTTGGTGTCTGTGCATCTAGTACTTTGTTTTGTTACTTTTAATTAATTGATTTTGTAGTTCTTATTCCAGAATGTTTATTGCATGACTGTGCTTCAATTTGTTATATTTTTTTGTTACTTTGCTTTAATCTGAATTAAATTAAATAGATCAGGCTTCAAAATGTGATAAAAGAAATCCTTTAATTGGATTTTTGAGTAGTTATGTTAAGAAAATTTTGTAGTAAATGAAATATAAATAACATGAAATGAAAGTAATCTAGGTATATCGTGCTAATATTCAGATCAAATAGATAAAAATGTAGTGAATAAATTGGTATGTATGGAGTTGGTTGATAACTTACATGTTCAAATCAAGAAAAATTGTTAAAATTAGTATCATGTTTATCATGTTTCTCTTTTATAATCTATATCATAAATCAATGTCTTCCCCAATTATACACGCATTTTCTCCTACTCGTCATCTAAATACACTTTATCATCATTTTCCTTTTCGCTTTTATTCTTTATGCTTAGCAATCTCCTTATCTGTGAATCATGTGAATCAAATTCTGTCAGATTCTCTTCCACCCACTAATTTTTTGACATCACTACTTTTTTACCTATTGTCTAATATATTATCCTTCGATGCTGAACATCATCTCTTATTGTAAATTTTTAGCCGATGGTTAATGATGACATTTCAGTCAAGTAAACAGGTTCAATTTAATATGTATTTTTTTTTTTAAATTATAGTATCACTTTTTATATGTTCTTTCATAGTCTATGTAGTCTTGTTAATAGAAATTGTTTTTTGCAATTCATTGATTTGCTGATTTGCTGTGCACTTAGTACTTATTTATTTTTGTTATTTTTAATTGATTATGTAGTTTTTATTCCGGAATGTTCACCTATTTGCAGTTGCTGTTTGCATTTTGGTACATTTTTGTTACTTTGCTTAAACTTGGATTAAATTATATAGATTGGGTTATGAATGGAAATTGTGAAAAATAAATCCTTTAATTAGATTTGAGTTTCATCTAAGTATATACTAGGGGTATTGAAGAATTTTCGATATAGCCAGTGGTAATATTGAAATCATATAGGTAACGATTTAGAGATTAAATAGGTATATATCGAGTTGATGGATTACTTGCTCGTTCAAAATCAAGGAAATTATTAATTAAATTTAAGATTTATCTTTTATCCAAGAACTTTTTTCTTTTTTCATTATTTTCTTTTTTGCTTTTTTAAGCTAAGATATACAATGATGAAACTATATTACGGTAATGGTAATGCATCCCTTCTTTAAATAAATTTCATTACCTTGTTTCAAAAAAAAAAAAAAAAATAACACCTTTAAAATTTACCGATTTTTAGTGAATTCGAGTTGATCCAAAGACTTTTTGTGTTTTCAACTAAAAAATGTTAGTGTAATTAATTTTGTGTATTGGTACTCCAAATAACTTGAAAGGTCCCCAACATTTGACAAACTTGATAAGTTCATCCCTCACCTGTTATCAACATTCTTATCTTTCTTATCTTGTATGTGTATTAAGATATATAAAGAGGTGAGAAAAAATGTAAAATGTAAAATCACCTACAAGTGTAAAACTTAATATACACAAATGTAGATGACATCATAAGGTAAATGAGTTTGGCGAAAATGAAGATGATAAGATCATCCGATAGATTTACCAACAAACTGACTTTTTTAAGAGATAGTAACTCACTCATCTTTTTTCTTTGTTTAGTTTCATCAGAACTGCATTTATAGGCGAGACAAAGGATCACCGAGTAAATATTCTCAATTGTTATGGTACATTCGATTCTCATATTTCAAAATAAATATTCTCCAATAAAGATTAATTATATTTTATCAACCCCATTCACCCCCAAT
The DNA here is from genome assembly GCA_029959085.1 of Nemophila menziesii. Classification (NCBI taxonomy): domain Eukaryota; kingdom Viridiplantae; phylum Streptophyta; class Magnoliopsida; order Boraginales; family Hydrophyllaceae; genus Nemophila; species Nemophila menziesii. The sequence continues at coordinate 19,261,486 of JARWIR010000007.1, read as the reverse complement.
TCGTCCCTACGCATAACTACTTTTAGAGTACTTTATTCATGTACATTGTATACCTATGCAAATTAAATTGCATCAAATGAATAGATTACCTATTGCTATTTTTTCCATGTTGAATAGGTGCAAAAGACTTAATAAACTGGGACTCCATCACTCAGTTCTTTGTGGCAATCCTGCTATGTCTTGAAGTGAAAGCTCAAAAATGGTATCCCGATATCCCAAGAGAGACATTCTAACCATCAACACACTTCATCAGAAAGTTGTTTGATAGAGGAGCAACCTTTATGGCTTGATGAATTACTTAATGAGCCGGAGACACCTGTCCGTAGAGGAAATCATCGTCTTGCATCAACATCAACAGCCTTCTTCTGGTATAAGAACAACATTAAGGTCAAACAGTAGAGATTTGAATAAAAGATTCGCGAGCCTTTCATTAAAACACAAAGATACCAATACTGGACAAGATGCAGTTTCTGGTCAACTTCTGGTGTTATCAAAATTTAGGAGGAAAAACAATAACAATGCATCCTCATCTTTTGCCATGTCATTGAAGCTTTGTGGAGTCAAAAGAGTGAAAGAGTTGTTTCATGTGTGTGTGTGTTTTTCTTTTTCCATGTTGTTGTGGCGGATCTTTTATGTTTTTCTTGCTATTACTCTTTGAAAGTGTTGGTTGTTAGTTGTGTTGTGTCGTTTCATGCTGTAAATTGGATGAGATGCAGTTTCTGGTCAACTTCACATTTGACCATTATGATGCATCAACTAATAATACATGTGTTGCTTGACAAAATTATGGATGTTTTCATCTCTCAGCCATCTTCTTTCACCCCCCTCCCCCCCCCTATGTGTGCACCTGGTGGTCAGTCTGTTGACTCACCTGAGGTGGTTGTTTCAAACATTGTTTGTATGTTTTAAATTTGTTCCTCTTGTTAAATCATACAAGTTGTTAGTTGGGTGTTTTATTTATCTTTCAAGTTGGCAATAATGTTGCAAATTTGCTTTCTTTAGGTATCTTAACTTACTTTGCAAGGTCATAAATTTACTTAAAATAAATTCATATTCAACCTTTACTAACTTTAGATACTAACACTTTTTATCTAATTATAACTATGTGCCCTCAGATTTATTTGGTGTCTACTTGAAATTACGGTGTGTAATATTTGTCATCTGATAGTTATTCTTCTCCATTACCTTCATATTCGGGGTGGAAATTGGATATGTTTGGGGATATTAACCTGCGAAAATGACTACTTTTAGTTTGCTTCGAGGTATTCAGAATGCCGTCCCAACACTTGTATAATTCATCTCTTGTAAGGATTAGTAAATGGCTTATTGGGGAATACTATAAAAAAAAGGAGATGATGTGGTTTGAAAAGTCCATATCAGAGTGGATTCGGTTAGGGGACAGGAATACGTGGCTATATCATCTCTTGACAGTGCATGAGACTCGAGATGTATACTCGGCACCACAACAGATCATAGAAGATAAACGCTAGTAAATGGTTTAGTTTGTCGCACATTATTCGGTGAACTTATGATTTATTTACTAATCCAGAAGCTTGTATCTTGGATGTATCTCATATTTTCACGTCACGCTTATTTCTATCTTGTGTATTTAATAGCGTTTCCTTTAACAGGAACACCCAAACCATTGTGCTTTCAGCTATGGAAAATTCCAGAGGTTCATCAAGCATCAAAAGCATGATGTACAATGGAAAAAACGCTTTACTACCACCTAAAATTCCATTACCAAGCAGATCTCCATCATGTCTCAATTATAATCCAAGCTCCATTCTTGGACAAAAAGGTGTCGATGGTGGATCTCATAAATTAAAAGGGTACTCTGAAAGGAAGGAATCTTCTCATGCTAAGGCTTCTGGATCTGACTCAAACACGAAACGTGCTAAGCAGTAAGTCTATCTATCTCTTTTTTAACATCTCATCTCCTTACAAGGAAAGAAATAACTTAAAAATGGAAGGGATGAAAGAAATCAAGGAGATTTAATTTGGATACATATATTTAGTTCATTCCCTCTTAAATAGTTTAGATATCAAAGTGATCTAGTTCATAATTTCGTTTAATTATTGTATGTACTAGAATGAAGTCTTTAGTTGTTTACCTGGTCGTTTCTTGAGTTATTATTGTTAATTCTTGTATTCCATGACATCCTTGTATCATTGGGTAGATTTTTTCCTTTTTAATATTTGATGAATAAAATAGGAGTTTTGTCTTCAAACTTGAAGTGAGATATTACTTTTAAGTGATCTGTAAGTATTCAACTCTGAACAAGGGCGGATACAGTCGTGGGTGGGGGCTGCAGCCACCCGGATCCTTGGGTGCAGCATTTGCCCGAATATATTTTTTTGAGGAAAAAATGTGAGTTAAAAAATTGCAGCCCCCCGCCCCCCCCCCCCCCGCCCCCCCCCCCCCCAAAAAAAAAATTGGCCCGAATTTTGAGTTCAATATGGCCAGTATGTTTGAAGAAATTGCAGTCTGAATTCATTGATACCTTTGATAAAAGTTCTTTTGAGCAGTTTGAGTGTATATGTAGTCCAGTCATAATACAATACTTTCTTAGACTACTCTACACTTCTACATACGTAAACAATTTTTTTACACATCGAATATTCAATTGTTAAAATGTCATATCATTTTGTGGCTTAGTAAGTCTTATATGCATTTTACTGCAGACAATATGCTCACCGATCGCGTGTGAAAAGGCTACAACACATATCGGAACTTGAAATTAATGTACAAGCTTTACAGGCAAGTTACATGGCTATTGTTAAAGTGTAATATCAGGATATATATTATTTTACAGTTAAATCATTACTTGCATCACAGGCAGAAGGCTCTGTTATGTCAGCTGAGTTTGAGTACCTATACCAGCAGAGTCTTATTCTGAGCATGGAGAATAAAGCTTTGAAGCAACGCCTAGATAATTTAGCTCAGGAACAGCTTATTAAGTATTGTAAGTTATATTTTAATCTGTTGCTTTAACATAGAGACACGTAAACCCTTATATATCTTTGCACAGTGGAACATGAAGTCTTAGAGAGAGAAGTAACAAGACTACGAGCCTTGTATCAGCAACAACAGCTAAAGAAGGATCTCGATCAAATATTTGGTCAACTTAAAATTTGACCATGATGCATCAACTAAAATATATGCTTCACTCTTGCCATGTGCACCTGGTGGTCGGTTGCAGATCTGTCTGTCTACTCACCTGAGGCGTTTGTTTCTAATGTTGTTTTTTCTTCCTTGTATGTTTAAGTGTTTAAGTTTGTAGATGTTTCTTCGTTTACCTTTTGCTTCTTAATAGACCGCATATTACTTGGGTGTGTTATATCTTTGAAGTTGGCATAATGTTGCGAAATTACTTTCTTTAGATATCTTCAACTCAGTTTGATTATAAGGTAGATAAATTTACTAAAGGGTGACTTATATCATCTCCTTCATCACCATGTGGTCTACTCTAATCTCTCAAAAATCCTCACATAATAGGTACAAAACAGGAGTTAAAAATCATTTTACTCGTGCATTAATATCATTATATATTTAAATTTTCACTACAAAAAATAGTAGCATTAGCGGGGAAGCTATTGCGGCAACAACTAAAATGGTCTTTAATGATATTTTTAAAAACCAAAATGGCTCCTAATTATATTTTTAGTGGCAATATTTGCCGCTAAAGATAAAGTTAATAGAGGGAAAAACAAATAATTTGCTACTAAAGGTATCTTTAGCGAGAAACTTATAGAGGCGACAAATAACGACTATTAGCGGCAAAATTAAAATTTTTAGTGTTAAATTTTTTGCCGCTAAAGATAATATTTCTTGTAGTGTTTTTTAAGGTAATAAATTGTCAAAATATATTAAAATTGATGGTTTTATAGGATAGTTTGTAATTATTTATTATAAATATTACCTTTATAAAGTATTAGATTGTCGAAATTATCATATTGACGGTTGTAGAGGATCGTTTGGCCATCAATTTACTTAAAAACTTAAGAATATACCATAAATAACTGTATTAATTGATGGATTGGTTTCTGATAATCGGATTCCAACGCATATCTCGATAAATGGAGAACTCATTGGAAATATTGGAAATACAGGACCTTTGGCTATCATCTAAATAAAGTGCACAAGAGAATGAAATTCGTAAGATGAATAAATCTGGAATTTTAGTAAATTCCTCAACGATAGAATATTGAGAGTCTCAATTGGATGGTCACATCGAACCCGATCGATACAAAATTTTGGTACAATGTCTATAACACATAGTTCATATCTAACGATGGAATTCTCATTCCAACATTTGGAAACAAAATTATAGCCTTATTTCAGGTCTGGTGAGTTCATTCCAGGTTTGTGTATTCTATTAGTTGATGTAATTCATAATCCTCTAGTGCTCTCTAAAGAAAAACTATTGTAATCCCATTATTATATTTTTATAGTGGAGTACTTTGGATCCGTGGTCCACCCGTGGGTTTTAACTTCTACTTGGAGAGGTTTTCCGGTAATTTATTGTGTCACTTTACTTTATTTTCTTGCCTATTCAAATCACACAAATAAGGAAAAACAAGATCATTTTATTTCTATTACTTTTATTAGTGATCTTTCTCAACAAAATGGTATCAAATATATGGTTCTTTGAGTATCTTGTATTGTATAATAGATTTATCTTCTAGTGTTTCAAGGCATGATCATATTGACTTGTTTAAATTATTCATTATGGAAAATGAAGATTAAGGACATCTTGTATGCAAATATTTTTACGAACCCATTACTAGTGCAGATAAGTTGGAGAAGTATAATGATTCTCAATGGAAACTATTACATTAAAAATCCATTGGCATGATCCTACAATATATTGACCACAAAGTCATTTATGATGTAACCGATGAGAAGAATGCATTGGAGTTATTGAACAAGATCGACACAATGTTTTCTCAGAAAAATAGTGTGAACAAAGCCTCGCTTGTGGACAAAGTGTGTTTGAGCACCTTAATGCCGTTCAAGGTCTCAAGAATCAGCTCAAGGTCGTGGGAATCACCTTGGACGAGAGGTATTGTCTTACTAATGCTTAGTTCACTTCTCTATAGTTGATAGACATTATTCATGTCCTTGAGTGACTACATACCAAATCTCTCCATGGAAATTATGAAGAATGGTGCATGAACGAAGAAGTTGGACAAAAGGATCATACCTCATCATCGCACCCAGCGTTTCTCTTTTCGCCACCCAGTTTGCACAAGATAGAAGTATCGTATTAAAATGTGATCCATGTTGTTCCCATCATCTCTAGCACATGTAATTATAATGAATCCGTTTCCATGGTTAATGTCTCGTATTTGTGATTTACAGTCAATTGTTACCCAAAGTGTCACACGTATAACTCTGCTTGATGCACCGACCTAGCTCGACAAGCCCCAACGAAACCTCCTAGAAACGAGCCATTACTTTCTGTCCCAAAAGAGACCACCCAAACCGTGATTCAGATGATCCCATTCCAAAACAACCATCGATGTTAAACTTTATTCCCGCCACTTGTTTGACCCATTTAACTTATACACTCCTTGTCAACACGAATAAACCACTATCCTATTATTTCCACAAGCTCTAACATAATCTCTTGTTTTGTATCTAGACATGGCTTAGTTTCCTTAAATCATTTGGCCTAAAGTGTACCGTGTTTCTGTCTATCCAAATATTCCATATAATAGCTAGAGTGATTGGCTATAATTGTAGTTTGTCTGATATTCCTTTGCATGTGAGGTCTGCTTCTCACCAGCTCAAGACTCTGACTTTGCTCCGCTGCAAGACCTTCATTAGTATTATCCAAATTTGCAATATCTGTCAAATTTGCTAGATTTTGAGGTAAAGTTATTTTTATTTATTCTTTATTTCCTGTTTCAAAATATTTTGTCCATTTTAGTAAAGAATTACTAAAAGAGAATTAAATTTTATTCGACATATAATAAAAAGTTAATTGGTTTAGTTGGTATAAAATTAAAATTCATTACATTTATGATTAAACTACCACATAGCCTAATTACCATCATCAAAGTAGTAACCATAAACAAATTTCCCTAAACTATTACACCACTCTTTGTCAAAATTTAAGAGAACCCAAAACAAAATACAAATCAAAGAACTTAAAGATTTACCTATAGAAATCGAGAAAGATCCAAGAATTAGGTATTTCAATAAAAAATTCATTGGCAATCTAGCTTTGCACAATAATCAAATATTATTGGTACTCAAGCCAGCACAAACGCCCATATATAAGCGAATTATATGAAAGAAAGAGGGAAAAATTTCAAAGGGTAGAGTGTACTCGTTTAAGTTCCAACAAGAAATCCAACCACCACTATCAGTACTTTTCTTCGATGGGAGCTGTGTCACCTATATATGCATGTTTGTTTGTCCTAAAGGGTCTTGTTTCAGCCACTTAAAGCTTGTGGAGACTTACATTCATTAGCTTCTTCAATTTTTCTTGATTGAAAATGAGTATTAATCCATTCTTTTTCAGGGACATCGTATCAAAACACATAGAGGAAAATTTTTGGAAATTTTGTGCACCCGAAGTATCTAAAATGTATGCAAAACACCTATAAAGTTAACCTCCTGGAAATCATATGTACGCTTTGATAAGATAAAATAATGCTAGTACTTGAAAGAGCCCAAGATACTTTGGAATACCAAACTAAGGATATGAGCAGGGCAAAGAACATCTACCAAAGTGGAGGGGAGTGTCAAACGCTTCCCTGGACACACGTTCCGAGTCACCCCAGGCCACATCTAAGGATAATCGTTCATGACGGGTCAGAATTTACAACATCCTGTAATACGACTCATCATCTCCTAATGATACGCACCATGTTAGAGCTCCTTGTATCTACAAACTCTATAGACACCCCTTCCGTGGCAAAAGTTGGTACGCTCTAAATAACCCCATAAACTTAGTTCTCTCTAAAATGGATGTGGTTATTATACCATCGTCATAAATCTCCTTACCTCCTTGGTTTAAGTAATTTTTGATAACAATAATGTTACTGTTGAGCATCAGAGTGCCATCGGTAGTGCATCTCTTTGGCCCTGACATAGCTTTTTGGTTTCTCGAAAGACGCGACAGAGCAACCAAAGCCTTCGACAGTCAAGATAAATATCCTCGGTGTAGATCTAGAGATAGGTACACAATTATTACTTCGATTCCCCGTATGAATTCCTCCTCTGATTCATCCACCTCTTATGCCAACATTTTTATATATCTAGTGTTGCGTTCATGGTCCCAGACTGAGTCCTCGTGATGAGTATTCTAATAGCATGAATTGTTATGCTCTATCATCTAGGGTCGTCTGTGGTAACGAATTTCAATCTCATTGAGATTCCATGATGGATGTTTCAAGAGGAAAAGATCTGGTGGCAAAGCCTGTGCTGGTGGAAAAAGGTTATAGTTGTACTGATAGGAAGCATAGACAACACGCTTAAGATTTGAAAAATGTTAGAAGGATCACAAAGGGTTGCTCTTCGGGAAAAACTAGAGGAATACAAAGAATTATTCTCCAGTACTACAGTAGATATGGCAAGAATATATCGAAGCTTCTCTAAATATTTTCTAAATGGTAATCCGACTGCTAAGTCGATAGTGCAAAAAAATATAATTATGAGGATAAAAACTTAGTAGTTAGAAAAAAAGTTCATCGGCTGTTAGAAGTAGATCAAATACGGAAATCTACTTATCCTGACTATATTTCTAACCCCATACTTGTGCCAAAGCCCGACGGTTCCTGAAGAATGTGTATTGAATACAGAATTCTTAACCAAGCTCGTCCCAACGACAACTTTCCTCTATGAGAATAAACAAACTAGTGGATGCTACAACTGGGTACAAATACCTATTGTTTATGGATGCGTTTAAAGTTTATAATCAAATACTAATGGCCAAGCAATACGAGGAGATAACAACATTAATTACCAATCAAGGTTTGTTTCGTTATAAAGCCATGCCATTTGGATTGAAAAATGAGGGGTCAACCTATTAACGCGTGGTAAACAAAGTGTTTGAGTTTCAAATAGGAATAAATGTGGAAATATATGTGGATGCTATGTTGTTAAAAAGTGCGTCATTTGAGATACACCCAAACGACTTTACTGAGGTTTTCGAGATTATGCGAAAGGTTGGTGTACGACTCAACCCTGACAAGTTTAGCTTCAAAGTTGCCTTGAGAAAGCTCCTATAGTTCACGGTTAGTCACCGAAGGAAAAAATCCAATCCTGATAAGATGCACAAAATTTTTAGCATGAATCCACCCATCTCCGTAAAACAAGTACAATCAATGATGAGCAAGATGGAGGGGAAAACCGATTTGATGTCGAATTCGGCTGTGTAGTGCGGTAATGGTTCACAACATTGAGAAATTTTATGATATTCGAGTCAATAAAGAACCTCTAATAAATCTTTGAGAAACTAAAAGAGTACAAGAATAATCCATCAATTCTCACCAAACCCGAGGTAGGCGAAACCTTACTTATATACCTACCAGCTAATCAAGAGGCTAGAGCGTCGGTATTGATCCAAGAATTGGAAAAAGAACAAAAAACTATATATAACGTTAGAAAGAGATTGCAAGGAGCTATGAAGTGTGTTACTCACCGATAGAAAAATTGCCTAAGCCCTCATACACTTAGCCATCAAACTAAAACCTTATTTCGAGGCAAATCAAATTGAAGTGTTGACAGACTTACTGTTGAAGCATATCGAAGCCCGAGGAATCTGGGAGTTTAGTAATATATTTAATTGAAATAAGTGAGTATGATATAACATTTGAAGCCCGAGACACAAATAAGGCTCATGCATTAGCCGAGTTCATAGTTGAATTCACGTCATCAAACGAGCCTGGAAAGATGGAACTTGATAATGGAAAAAACTGGGTAATTGAAGTAGGCATGGCTTCGAAAAAAGAGGGAAGTGGTGCAAGACTTCTTCTCATCTACCCAAAAGGTTAAAGATATAGAAATTAGGGCCTGGTGGCATGGATTTTTATTTTTTTCTAGAACACTTGGATCACTAGAATGCAATGTCTGTTTGAAGGAACTATCTGGAACTCATATCCTTCTTCAGGTGGATAATTGAATGAATTTTGCAAAACCAACCCACCTAAAGAGGACAAAAGATACCCCCACATGGAAGATCTCAATATTGTCTGTGATGCCTCCTTTCACATAAGAAAATAAGCCTACATGGATTACTATAATAGGGGAAAATGAAAAAGGTGTTCCAATCTTATGTGACAGGGAAACATAATGGGGGTAATGACCCTATGGACGAAGATGCGACAACATTTCTTAAAGTCTGATTTTATTCAGACTACTACAGAGATTTGACGGTTATGATTCATACTGCTTGTCTTGGTATTCCCCAAGTGTCTCGACATTTGTATATAATTGGGGAGTTAGGCCTCTTATGCGTAGAATCAGGAATTTTATTAGTAATAAAATATTTATTCTATTAAGTATATTTCTAGAAATATATATGAAGAGACATACCTTATCGCCAGGAGTTTCAGATGTAATTCACTTCTAGAAAACTGGTCATTGTTCCCTATCAATGATTTGACTTATTAGTCTTGACGACCAGACAAGTATAAGTTATACACTCTTGTACCCTTTTTTCCGTTCTCTCAATGTTTTTTAAATTTTAATGCGGAGGATTTAAACCGATTTGATGTCGAATTCGGCTATGAAGTGTGAGGCATGGTTCAAAATATTGAGACATCCTATGAATTTCGAGTGGACAGAGAAGTGTTAGGAAGCCTTTGAGAAAATAAAAGAATACCTGAATACTCCACCAATGATCACCAAACATGAGGCAGGCAAAACCTTACTTTTATACCTATCGTCTAAGGAAGAGGCCATAACATCGGTATTGATCAGGGAAGTAGGAGGACAAACCCTATATTTTACGTTAGCAAGACGTTGCAAGGAGCTACAACGCATTACTCCCTAATAAAATAATCTCCCTAGCCCTCAACACTCTATCTGGAAAACTAAACTTTATTTTGAGGCACATCGGATAAAAGTGTTGACAAACTTATTGTTAAAGCATATCGAAGCCTGAGGAATCTGAGAGTTTAGTTAAATGGGCAATTGAAATAAGTGAGTATTATATAACATTTAATACCCAAGCCGCTATTTATGATCACACATTAGATGATTTGATAGTTGAATTCACCTCGTCAAACGAGCCCAGAAAGATGGAAGTTGATGATGAAAAAAACTAGCTAACTGAAGTAGGCATGGATTTGGGAAAAGAGGGAAACGATATAGGACTTCTACTAATCTATCCCAAAGGAAAAAGATATACTTTCTAAACCTAATGTTCAAAGGAACGTATAATAAAGTTGAGTATGAGTCACTCTTGGCGACGGTATAAGCTGCCATAATACTCGATAGTAAAACAAGTACAATCACTGATGAGCAAGGTGGAGGAGTTATTCCAATTCGATGTCGAATTCGAATGGTTCAAAACATTTAGAAATCCTAAGTATTTTGAGTGGACAGAAAAATGCTAAGAAGCCTTGGAGAAACTAAAAGAACACTTGATTACTCCACAAATGCTCACCAAACCCAAGGTAGACAAAATATTACTTATATACCTATCGGCTAATCAAGAGACCATACAGTCAGTATTGATCCAACAAGTAGAAGGATTACAAAAATCTACATTTTATGTTAGCAAGAGATTGCAAGCAGCTGAAGCGCGTTACTCGTCGATAGAAAAATCTTCGTAGCCCTCTACACTTTGCCAAAAAACAAAACCTTATTTTGAGGCACATCAGATAAAAGTGTTGACAAACTTACTATTGAAGCATATCAAAGGTCGAGAAATCTGAGAGTTTAGTAAAATGGGAAATTTAAATAAGTGAGTATGAGATAACATTTGAAACCCGAGCTGCCATTAAGGCTCACGCATTAGCTGATTTCATAGTTGAGTTCACCTCTTCAAACGAGCCCTAAAAGATGGAAGTCGATGATGGAAAAAGCTGGGTAATTGAAGTAGGCGGGGCTTCGGAAAAAGAGAAAAACAGTGCAGGACCTCTGCTCATCTACCCCAAAGGAAAATGATATAGTTTCACTATAAAACTAATGTTCAAAGCAACGAACAATGAAGTTGAGTATGAGACACTTTTGGCGAAGGTAAAAGCTACCATAAGAAGTTAGGGAATCTTTGAAAGTAAAGATATACACAGATTCTCAACTGGATCAACCAAACTTTTATGTGATTAAGGAAAACAAAATACTCATAAATTAGTGAGATAACGAACATATATCAAATTTTATAATAAATACTAATAAAAAAGACATAAATTATCAGAATAGTGAATCACATATATTATATTTCATTCAATAAGAACATATAAATGTGTTTTATTTTTTTATTTACTTATTTTAACATTTAATGTATTATTTTTTTCTAGTTTATTAATATATCATTTTCAAAATAAACACGTTGTCAAGAAAACGTGTAGTTGTTTGAACATGTGTTTTTTATAATCTACAACATAAAACAGATTGTCCCCATTTATACACATATTTCCTCTCACTCTTCGTGTAATGCACTTGATTATCCTTTTTCTTTTTGTCTTTACTGTTTAGGCTTCGTAATCTTCTCATTTGTGAATCCGTTGAATAGAAATCTTTGGATTTAACCAGATGGGATTAGCTCACTGGCCAGAGCCTTGGTCTACCAATCTAGTGGTGCAGGTTCGAACCGAGTCAACGACTCCGAGTCCAAAGTGGCTCTCCGATGTAACAAAAAAAAAAATCTTTGGATTTTCTTCCACCAGATAAGTTTTTTGACATAGCCACTCTTTTACCAGCTCTATCATATATTATCCTTCGCCTGTGGTCTTGAACACTATCTCCTGTTGTAAATTTTTAGTGGATTGTTAACCATGACATTTCAATCAAGTATACATGTTCAATTTAATATGTATTTTTTTATATTATTGTATAATTTTTTATATATTCTTTCATCCTCTATTATGTCTTTTTAATAGTAATTACTTTCTGCAGTTTATTGATTTGCTGTGTGCACTTAGTATTTTTTAATTTTCAATTGATTATATAGTTATGCTGAAATGTTCACTGATTTGCAGTTGCCGTTTGCATTTTGTTACATTTTTTTAATTTTTCTTTAACCTACATTAAATTAAATACATTGGATTATGAATGGAAATTTTGAAAAAATAAATCCTTTCATTGGACTTGTAATACCAGTGGTAATATTGAGATCATACATGTAAAGATTTAAAGATTAAATAGGTATAAAGTTGATTGATTACTTGTTCGTTCGAAATCAAGAAAATTATTAAATTTAAGATTATATTTTATCCGAGTCTTTTGTTTTTCCATTTTTTTGCTCTAGATATACAATGATAAAACTGTATTATTATAGTAATGCTTGTCCTCTTTATATAAATTCCATTACCTTTTTTTAAATAATATATTTAAAATTTACCAATTCAACATGTTTTTAGTGAATTCTGGTTAATCCAAAAAAAATTATCTATTTGTGCTCCAAACCGATCTTTCTGGCATGGTTAGGAATTCGATTCAAGTATGGTGCTGCCCATTTTGGAATTTAGTTTTGCCAGAGATATAGTCAAGTTGAATAACAAGTCAAGCCATTAATAACCTTATCCCTGAATTAAAGACGTACCTTTTGTGTTTTTAATTAAAAAAGTGATTGTGCAATAAAGTTTTTGTATTAACTCCAAATAACTTGAAAGGACCCCAACATTTAACAAATTTGATAAGTTCATCCCTCACCTGTTATCAATTTTCTTATCTTGTATGTGCATTAAGATATATAAAGAGGTGAGAAGAAAAATGTAAAATGTAAAATTGCACCTACAAGTGTAAAACTTAATACACAAATGTTGATAACATCTCAAGGACAACACTAGTAGATTTTCCAACAAACCGACCCTTTTAAGAGATAGTAACTCACTCATCTTTTTTATTTGTTAGTTTCATCAGAGTTGCATTTATAGGTGAGAAAACGGATCACCTGAGTAAATATTCTCAATTTAACTGATACATTCGATTCACATATTTTAAAATAAATATTTTCCTATAGAGATTAATTATATTTTCTTAATCCCATTCACCCCCATTTCGTCCCTATAAATAACTCCTTTTAGAGTACTTTATCCATGTACATTAACTACCTATGCAAATTAAATTGCATCATATAAATAGATTACTTATTGTTATTATTTCCATGTTGAATAGGTGCAAAAAACTTAATAACCTGGGACTCCATCACTCAGTTATTTGTGTCAAGCCTGCCATGTCTTGCCGTGAAAGCTCAAGAATGGTATTCTGAAATCCCAAGAGAGACATTCACAAAGATACTAATACTGGATGAGTTGCAGTTTCTGGTCAACTTCTGGTGTTGCTCGATTTAGGAGGAAGAACAATAACAATGCATCCTCGTATTCTGCCATGTCATTGAAGCTTTGAGGAGTCAAAAGAGTGAAAGAGTTGTTTCGTGTGTGTTTTTTTTTCTTTTTCAGTGGTCTTGTGGCGGATTTTTTATGTTTTTCTGTCTAATTCTCTTTGAAAGTGTTGCTTGTTAGTTGTTTTGCGTCATTTCTTGCTTTAATTTGGCTTTAATGAATATTTATTTTATATGAATGGTGTATTTGTAGTTTTGCTTTTCATTTTTTTCCTTGAAATATCCGATGTGATATTTTGATTTGTTTGCTAGGAATTACTAAGAAATCTCTGTTGAGGGTAACCATCAATAAGATGCACCAGGTGTTGACAAGGACACGATTACGGTACCTCCATAGTGTCTTCACTATATTTTTGAAATTCTATAAATGTGTATAGCTTTTGAGACTGTGAATGGGTGGGATAATTATTCTTCTCCATTATCCTAATTTTTGGGGTGGAAGTTGGAAGTTTTTGGGGGAAATGATTACTTTTAGCTCGGCTTCGAGGTATTCAGAATTTCCTCCCAACGCTTGTATAATTCATCTCTTGTAAGCACTAGTAAACAACTTATTAGGGAATACTGTAACAAAAGGAGATGATCTGGTTTGAAAAGTTCAGATCAGAGTGGATTCAGTTAGGGGACAGGAATACGTGGCTCTATCATCTCTCGACATTGCATGGGACTGAAGAATGTATACTCGGCACCTAATTGTACGAGAGTTCTCAATATCCCCAAGTTCCATTTGTATTTCAGAAAACACGAGAACCAATTGTGCAATTTATCTAGTAGTATTTTTGAAATGCTGGTAAATTGTTTAGTTTTTCGCATTATTCGGTGAACTTTGGATTTATTTACTAATCTAGAAGCTTGTATCTTGGATATATCTCATATTTTCACGTCACGCTTAGTCCTATCTTGTGTATTTAATAGGGATTCCTTTAACGCTCCTAAAGATGTTGGGACTAGTGTGACAACTCTAGAAAGATATGGGTTTGTAGGAGGGGCTTCTAATACTGATGTGGCTTCATGATGATGTACACAAAAAAAAAAAACTCGTCTTTATTTTCTTATCCGGCAATGATCATGATGTGTATTAGTGATTAGCGGTGGTGGTGTAGCATTTATAGATAGCGGGTCGGAGTTGGTTTTCTTCTACATGGTGTCTTGTTTCTAAAGAGAGAGGGGTGGTGGTTGCTCGACTTTTTTATAAGGATGGTTGTGTGATTTTTAAATCGGCAGTGGTGGACAGAGCAGGGTGGTGAACGTAGGTGGACATGAATTTATTTTTTGATGAGATTAGAGGAGGGACAACGTGGATCTTTTTTTCATACGTCTAAATTTACTACAACTCCCAAGGAGTGCCCAACCCAGTCCTATGGTGAACCATCCATCCTTTTCTCGCGTCAAATATCCACATACGGTATCGGGTTGTCTAGCTAAGTGGTCCTTTTTTTCCACCCAGTCTGCACAAGAGAGAAGTATCGTATCAGAGTGTGATCCATGTTGTTTCCATCGTTGCTAGTGCATGTAATTCCAGCGAACCTGTTTCGATGGTTACTGTCTCGTATTTATGATTTATGGTCAATTGTAACCCATAGTGTACCGTGTATAACTTTGCTAGAAACGCCGACCTATAGCTCGAAAAGCCACATCAAAACCTTCTAGAAACACGCCAATAATGTCCTTCAAGAGACCACCCAAACGCCGCTTCAAATGTTCCTATTCCAAAACAACCATCGATGTTATACTTTATTCTCGCCACTAGTTTGACCCATTTAACTTATACACTCTAAAATAATCTTTTGTTGTGTATTGGTGGTGCCTAGGGTGTGATAAAATTAATACAAATAAAGGTCAAGAAAAACTACGCACTCTCACCCTAGACAGGCACATTACTGCAAGTATTACTAGACGTATGCAAGTTTTAATGATAAATATAGTTCGTTCTCAGGGACTTAAGTGTGTTAATCGCGTAGGAAACAATGACGAGTAAAAGTAAATAATTAAAAGACAGTAAATTAAAGAAAATAGATTTTCGAAATTAATAACTAAAACTATGAAAATAAAGACAATATAGTAAAAGATAAGAAATATGAGATGAGAAGTATAGCTCAGGTTTTGCTAGTATGCACTAATCCTTCTAATTCTATCTATAAATCTAGTTAATAAGGGAGAATATTAGCTCTTGGTATACTTAGTCAGGATTCTAAATTCCCATACCTTAGACCTTGAGAGCGACTAAGGGGGCTACGGCACAACCAAGAAGTGTTTTATCTTAGGGTTATCAAACGCCACTAAGGCCCTAAGCAAATACTGCAATCCTGGTGATATGGTGGTTAAAACAAACCCTAATGACTATCTAGTTAGAAGCATGTTTTGTCAGAACTAATATCGACACTAGACATTATGTGGTGGTTCAATAGTTAAACACCCTGTCAAGGAGACCATCTAACTACTATTAAAACAATCCTAAAGTGATCAGTTCTAGGAAAGACATTAAATCAAAACACATAAACAAATATTAAGTAAGTAGCTAATATCAGATTAAAACATATAATTCCCAAAGAAACTTAGATAGAAGAATTAGAATTCATAGATTATACATTATGCAAAACCCAAGCTATGGGGAGTTTAGTTCATACCTGAATGAAATAAACTAAAAGAAATTACAAAAGACATCATCTTGCTCTCTACAATAATCTGGAAGAATAAAACCTTAAAAACTAATTACTATGAGGCAAGGATGATTTACAAGTGATATAAGGGTGTATTCATAGGTGTTTAGAAGACCTAATTCGTTTTCTTGAGGAAGAGGTAAGGTATTGGACTTCTAGCCCAACTCAAATTCGTATGGAAATAAAGATAAACACTGCTGGACCGTTTTGAGCATATCTTCTTCGTTATTGGTCGGTTTGAGCTCCATAAGATACCAAAAGAATCGCAACAGAATTATCTTGAACCTAACGAAGGAAATCACCAGATTCGGTCTATTTCTTAGGTAAAAACGCATATCTTTGGACGTGTATGCAGAATCCCAGATTTAGGCAGCTTTTCCTTCTCCATCTTTTTAGCTTTTGTTTCCTTATCTCCAATTACCATGCAAATCTCTTTCCATAAGTTGTAATCTTTGACTTGGACTCTAATTAAGCTCCATAATTATCTTTAAAGCTACACACTAAATAAACAATTAAACCCAATATGCTCTAAAAATAATAATTCTACAAATCAAGACTCAAAATAGGAAAGTGCACTAAAACTCAAGAAAATCGACATTATTGACTTCTAAATCACTTAAAATGATGTCTCATCCTAACATTAATCTATCACAAATGAGGAGACATCATGTATCTAACTATGGTTTGGCTTCCTTTGATCAGTTTGCCTAAAGTGTCATGTGTTTATGTCTATCATAATATTACATATAATATCTAGAGTGGTTGTCTATAAAGGTAGTCCGTCTGATATTCCTTTGCACATGAGGTCTGCTTCCCATAAGCTCGAGACTTTGACTTTGCTCCGCTGCTAGACCTTCATTAGTATGATCCATATTCGCTATATATGTCAAATTTGCTAGATTTTGAGGATAAGTTATTTTTATTTATTTATTATTTTTTGTTTCAGAATATTTTGTCCATTTTAGTAAAGAATTACTAAAAAAGAATTAAAGTTTCTCCAACATATAATCAAAAGTTAATTGGTTTAGTTGGTGTAAAATTGAAATTTATCACATTTAAGAGTAAAATACCACATAGCCTAATTACCATCATCGAAGTAGTAACCATAAACAAGTTTCCATAAACTATTACACCCCTCTTTGTCAAAATTCAAAAGAACCGAAAACAAATAACGAATCAAATAACTTAAAGATTTACCTGTAGAGATCAAGAAAGGTCCAAGACCTAGGCATTTGAAGAATAAAATTCATCTTCAATCTAGCTTTGCAAAATAAGAAAAAATTGTTGGTACTCAAGCAAGAACAAATGACTAGATATAAGCTAATTATATGAAAGCAAGAGGGAGAAAGTGCAAATGATTTCTTCAATTGTAGATGTGTTAACTCTATATGCATGTTTGTTTGTCTTAAATGGTCTTGTTTCAACCACTTGAAGCTTGTGGACTCCTACATTCATTAGCCTCTTCAAATATTCTTGATTGAAAATGAGTATTAATCCATTCTTTTTCAGGGATGTCGTATCAAAACATAGAGAGGAAAATTTTTGGAAATTTCGTTGTTAGCTGGGAAACTTCTCAGCGGTCTCAACGAAGTCCCAAAGCATCTAAAATGTATACAAAATGCCTATAAAGTTAACCTCCTTGAAATCATATGTACTCTTTGATAAGCCAAAATATAATGCCAGTACTAGGAAGATCCCCTAGATACTTGGATAGACCGAAACAAGGATATGAGCAGGGAAAGGAACGTCTACCAAAGTGGAGGGGGTGTCAAACTCTTCCCAGGAGAAATGTCCCGACTCACCCGAGGCCACATCCGAGGATAATCATTCATGACGGGTCGTACTTCACAACATCCGATAATATGACTCATCATCTCCTAATGATGTGCACCATACTAGAGCTCCTTGTATCTACAAACTCTATAAACATCCCTTCCGTTGAAAAAGTTGGTATACTCTGATTACCCCAATAAACTCCGCTCTCTATAAAATGGATGTGGTTATTATACCATCATCATATATCTGCTTACCTCCTTGGGCTAAGTAATTTTGGATAACAAAAAAGTTATCGTTGAGCGTCAGGGTGCCATCGGGAGCACATCCTCTGGACATGACATAGTTTTTTGGTTTCAGGAAAGACTTGACAAAGCAACCAAAGCCTTCGACAGTGAAGATAAATATCCTCAGTGTAGATTTAGAGAATGGTACATAATTATTACTTCGATTTCCCATATGAATTCCTCCTCTAATTCATTCACCTATTATGTCGATACTTTTACTTATCTAGTGTTGCGTTCATGGCCTTAAACTGAGTCCTCGTATTGAGTATTGTAATAGCATGACATATTATGCTCTATCATCTAGGGTCATCTGTAGCAACGAATTTTAATCCCCTTGATATTCCATGATGGATGTTACAAGAGGAAAATATCTAGTGGAAAAGCCTGTGCTGGTGGAAAATGTTATAGCTGTACTGATAGGAAGCATAGACAACATAGTTAAGATTTGAGAAATGTAAGAAGGATGGTTTCTCACCATACAAATTAGAGGAATACAAAGACTTATTCTCCTGTACTACAGTAGATATGGCAAGAATATATCGAAGCTTCTCTAAATATTTTTAAATGGTAACCCGACTGTTAAGTCGATAGCGCAAAAAATACAATTACGAGGAGAAAAACTTATTAATTAGAAAAAAAGTTCATCGGCTGTTAGAAGTAGATCATACACAAAAATATACTTATCCTGAATGTATTTCTAACCACGTACTTGTGCCAAAGACTGACAGTTCCTGAAGAATGTGTATTAACTACACAAATCTTAGTCAAGCTAATCCCAACAACAACTTTCCTCTCTGAGAATAAACAAACTAGTGGATGCTTCAGTTGGGAACAAATACCTATTTTCTATGGATGAATTTAAAGTTTATAATCAAATACTAATGGCCAATCAAGACGGGGAGAAAACAACATTCATTACCAACCATAGTTTGTTTTGTTATAAAGTCATGCCATTTAGATTGAAAAATGAGGGGTCAACCTACTAACACATGGTAATCAAGTGTTCGAGTATAAAATAGGAATAAATATGGAAATATGTGTGGATGATGTGTTGTTAAAAAGTGTGTCATTTAAGACACACCTAAATGCCTTTTCAGAGGCTTTCGAGATCATGCGAAAGGTTGGTAACCGACTCAACCCCGACAAGTGTACGTGTAGAGTTTCCTTGAGAAAACTCTTCAAGTTCATGGTTAGTCTCCGAGGGATCAAACCTAATCCTGATGAGATACAAGAAATATTTAGCATGAGTCCATCCATCATAGTAAAACAAGTATAATCAATGATGAGCAAGATGGAGGCATTGATATCGAATTCGACTTTGAAGTGCGGGACATGGTTCAAAACATTGAGAATGTCTATGAATTTCGAGTGGATAAAGAAACTCTAACAAGTCTTTGAGAAACTAAAAGAATATAAGAATAATCCATCAATGCTCACCAAACCCGAGGCAAGCGAAACCTTACTTATATACGTATTGGCTAATCAAGAGGCCATATCGTTAGTATTGATCCAAGAATTGGAAAGATAACAAAAAAAACTATAAATAACGTTTGCAAGAGATTGCAAGGAGTAGTGAAGTGTGATACTCACAGATAGAAAAATCTCCCTATCCCTCATACACTCAGCCAGAAAATTAAAACCTTATTCGAGGCAAATCGAATTGAAGTGTTGAAAGACTTACTATTGAAGCATATCGAAGCCCGAGGAATCTGGGAGTTTAGTAAAATATTTAATTAAAATAAGTAGTATGATATAACATTGGAAGCCCGAGCAACAATTAAGGCTCATGCATTAGCTGCTGATTTCATAGTTGAATTCATCCCATCAAACGAGCCCAAAAAGATGGAAATTGGTGATGGAAAAAACCTAGGTAAATGAAGTAGGAATGGCTTCGGAAAAAGAGGGAAGTGGTGCAAGACTTATTCTAATTTACCTGAAAGGTTACAGATATAGAAAGGGCCTGATGGTATGGATTTCTATTTTTTACTCGAACATTTGGATCGCTAGAATGCAATGTTCGTTTGAAGGCACTATCTGGAATTCCTATTCTCCTTCAAGTGGATAATTGAATGAATTATGAAAAACCAACACACCTGATGAGGGCAAAGTAGAACCCCACATGGCAGATCTCAATATTTTATGTGATGCCTATTTCACATATGAAAATAAGCCTACATGGATTGCTATAATAGGGGAAGATGAAAAAGGTGTCCCAATCTTATGTGTCAGGGAAACATAATGGAGTAGTGACCCTATGGACGGAGATGCGAGAACAGTTCTTACAGTTTGTGATTATTTAGACTCCTACAGAAATATGACGGTTATGATTCATACTGATTGTCTTGGTATTCCCCAAGTGTCTCGACATTTGTATCTTCTTGGGGAGTTAGATCTCTTATGTGTAGAATAAGGAAGTTTATAAGTAATAAAATCTTTATTCTATTAAGTATGTTCTATTAATTATGTTTCTAGGATTATAAATGTTGAGACATATCTTCTTGCTAGGTGTTTTAGATGTAATTCACTTCCAAAAAAACTAGTTATCGTTCCCTATCAATTATTTGACTTAGTCTTGACGACCCTACATGTATAAGTTATACACTCTTGTTCCCTTTTTCCGTTTTCTTGATGTTTTTTAAATTTTAATATGGAGGACTCAAGTCGATTTGATGTCAAATTCGGGTAGGAAGTGTGGGGCATGGTTTAAAATATTGAGAAATCTTAAGAACTTCGAGTGGACAGATAATTTATAGGAAGCCTTTGAGAAACTAAAAGAATACCTGAATACTCCATAAATGCTCACCAAACCTGAGGCAAACAAAACCTTACTTATATAACTATCGGCTAATGAAGCGGCCATAGCGCCAATATTGATCCGGGAAGTATAAAGAGAAAAAAACATATATTTTACGTTAGCAAGACATTCCAAGGAGTTGAAAAGCATTACTCGTCGATAAAAAAATCGCCCTAGCCCTCATACACTCTGCCAGAAAACTAGAACCTTATTTTGAGGAACATCGGATAAAAGTGCATATCGAAGCCCGAGGAATCTAGAGCTTAGTTAAATGGGAAACTGAAATAAGTGAGTATTATATAACATTTAATGCCCAAAACGCCATTTAGGATCATACATTAGCTTATTTCATAGTTGAATTCACCTCTTCAAACGAGCCTATAAGATAGAAGTTAATGATTGGAAAACCTAGGTAACTGAAGTAGGCGTGACTTTGGAAAAAGAGGGAAACGATTTAGGACTTCTCCTCGTCTATGCCAAAGGAAAAGGATATACTTTTGATATAAAACTAATGTTCAAAAGCAACAAACAAAAAAGTTAAGTATGAGGCCCTCTTAGCGACGGTATAAGCTGCCGTAAAATTGGAAGTAGGGAAGCCAATATAGTAAAAATTTACATAAAGATCTCCGAACAAATGTGTCGAGTATAAACGACATAGAATTTGATAATGGAAGAATACCAAGAAAATTAAAAATTTGCAGATAATATTCTACTCTTTCCAACTAATCCATGTCTCGAGAATAAAAAACACCCGATTTAATGCATTAACCCGACGGTAACTAACTAAGTCAAAAGGGAGTAACCCCCTAATGTATCGATCAACCACTTTTTTATGTGATTAAGGAAAATAAAATACTCAAATGAAAATATATAAATGTTTTTTTTATATTTTTCATTATTCTGACGTATATAATGTTTTTTTTTTCTAATTATTCAATATTACAAATAATATAACACTTTTTATATTCGTTGCAAACGAAACATGTTGTTAAGAAAACGTGGTGTCGCACAATGTTTTGATTCTAGTTTATAATCTACATCATAAATCACTTATGTTCAGACACACACAATTCCTCCTACTCACAGTTCAAATACGCTATGACCTCTACTTTTTATGCTTCTGAATCTCTTCTTTTGTGAATCGAATTCTTTCGATTCTCTTCCCCATTTATTTTTTAATTCTCTTCCCCCATTTATTTTTTGACATTGCCACTTTTTTACCTTGTGTATATTATTGTTCTTCTTTGCCAGCGGTCTAAAACACCATCTCCAATTGCTAATCTCTAGATTGTTGATCATGACATTTCAATTAAATAGATAGGTATAATTTAATATGTTTTTTTAATCAAATAGACATGTTTAATTTAATATGTTTTTTAATCATTCGATCACTTCTTATTTTTTATTTGTGATTAATTGTTAGATTATTTAGTTATTTAGACCAAATTTAGCTTTGGTGATTTGTTATTTCATCGTTTTGTTAATAGAAATTGTTTTTCGAAATTCATTGATTTGGTGTTGCTACTCACTGATTTGGCGTCTATGCATTTATTACTTTGTTTTGTTACTTTTAATTGATTTGGTAGTTCTTATTTCGGAATGTTCATTGCATGACTGTGCTTCGATTTGTTATATTTTTTGTTACTTTGTTTTAATTTGGATTAAATTAAATAGACCGGGCTTCAATATAAAATGTGATAAAACAAATGATTTAATTGGATTTTTGAGTAGTTATGTAAATGAAGTATAAATAACATGAAAAGAGAGTAATCTAGGTATACGAGTGCTGATATTCAGATTAATAGGTAAAGATGTAGTGAATAAATTGGTATGTATCGAGTTGGTTGATAACTGGTTTGTTCAAATCAAGAAAAATTATTAAAATTAGTATCATGCTTATCCAACTTTATATTTTTTTATCCCTATTATTTTCCTTTTTTCTTTGTTAAGCCAGGATATACAATGATAATCTGTATTATAGTAGTGTTGGCCCCTATTTAAATAAATTCCAATAACTTATAAAAATAACTTTGCTTTTTATTGCAGACAATATGCTCACTGAAGTAGAAAGAATCGGCACTTGGTATGGTAAAGAATCAGAAGTATGGATTCCTAATTCTTGTACGATTCTTCAGGTTTTGGTTTCCCTTCAAGGACTGGATTTGAATGCTGAGCCTTTCTACAACGAGGATACAAACGATTCTATAGCTAACAATGGTAATACAGTTTCAAAGGTATTAAATGCTTATAACGAGGATAGTTTTATTAAATCTTGTAGGACTATGATTTACCATATTAGAGCTGAAACCTCGTATTTTGATAAGATTGTTGTTGAACATTTTCGTTTGAAAGGAGAAACTAAATTGGCAGTTATTAAAGCTTACGAGAATGGTGATCGTTTAGTTGGAAAATATACTGGGGATCATCTTCTTCAACGCGTGTTAAGACGTCAATACAGATCTTGTAAATGCTTTCACAAAGATTAGTGTTTCTATGCTTGGAATCGAGGAAAGTGCAAACAAAGAAGGTGAAAACAAGCGTAATCGTAAAGAACCTTTCGAATAGCTTAAAGACGCATTTAAATGTCGTGTTATTAAAAAAAATTAAAATGTAAAGTAGATTAAATTTCAGTCTTTTTGTGTTCATTCACATAGCTGGATCTTATATTACTACCGAATAATTTATAAAAAATTTGGTATGCAGATTTTCAATTTCTATTTTCTGTTACATATATAAAATTTCATAGCCATGAAGTAGATTTCGATCAAATATTTGCGACCATTTCTTTAAAACACAAAAATACCAATATTGGAGGAGATGCAGTTTCTGGTCAACTTCATATTTGACCACGATGCATCAACTATTATATGTTTTGCTCTTATCAAAATTATGGAATCTTCTCAGCCATCTTTATTTACTCCCCGGTGCACCTGGTGGTCAGATGCAGATCTGTCGGTCTACTCATCTGAGGCGTTTGTTTCGAATGTTGTTTTTTCTTCCTTATATGTTTAAGTTTTAAGTTTGTCAACTTTTCTTCATTTACCTCTTGTTTCTTGATAAAAAGCATAAGTTGCTACTTGGTTGTGTTATAATGTTGAGACTTTACTTTCTTTAGGTATGTTTAACTTAGTTGTATTATAAGGTGGATAATTTTTACTAAAGGGTGAGTTACAATATCTCCTTGTGATCTACTTCAATCTCACGAAAATCGCATATTGTTTAAAATTTGCAGAAAAGCCAAGGTTGTCACACATAATAGGCACAAAACTCCATTTTCATCATTTTACTTGTTAATATTGTTTATTAAGTGCATTAATATCATTATATATTGTATATTTGAATTTTGTAAGGTATCAAATGATCGAAATACATTGAATTGATGTCTCTATAGGATATTTTGTAATTATTTTTTATACATTTTACCATTCGAAGATACTGAGGTAGAAATTATCAAATATTGATGGTTATAAGCTATTGAATGGTAGATATTATCAAATATTGACGGTTTTAGAGGATAGTTTGGCCATCAAATACCTTAAAAACTTAGAATATACCATAAACAACATCACTAATTATTGGATTGGTTTCTCATCATCGGAGGACAACTCATACCTCGATAAATGAAAAGTTCATTAGAAACAATGAGATAATATATTGGAAATACACATAGGCGTACTTCGGTAATTTCACAAAATTAATCAAGTGTCGAATTACTTTTCTTCTTCTATTATTGAGTCCTATATAACGAGAACCTTGATCTATCATAATCTGAATACCAAGAAGTAAGAAAACGAGAGATACAATTAGAGAATGAATAAAGTGCACAAGAGGGGTGCTTAATCATAAAGGTTTTCCATCCTAATCGTTCTCTAATCTCTAATCATGAGGGGTACTTTCCTTTGTCCACCTCCTCATGAAAAGTTTGCTCATGTGTCAGTGTCAAAGTAGGCACAAGTTGAATTGAAATAGATTTTAGGGCCCTAGAATTACCTCCCTTTTTGGGGAAGGCGCCTTAGCTTTGAGAGTATGTGGAGTCTTTTTCTTCGGAATCTCGATAATTTTTTCTTGAACACTCAACTCAACAACCACCCGTTTCTCTTAATTAGCTAAATTAATCGATTTTTCTTGTTAAATAGTGTGTCATTTGAGACACACCCAAACGCCTTTACAGAGACTTTCGAGATCATGCGAAAGGTTGGAATTCGACTCAACCCTGACAAGTGTACATGCAGAGTTGCCTTGAGAAAGCTCCTCGAGTTCATAGTTAGTCACAGAGGGATCAAACCCAATCTTGATGACATACAAGGAAATTTTAGCATGAATCCACCCGTCACAGTAAAACAAGTATAATCAATGATGAGAAAGATGGAGGCGTTAAGGCGATTTGATGTCGAATTTGGTTGTGAAGTGCGGGACATGGTTCAAAACATTGAGAATGTGTATGAATTTCGAGTGGATAAAGAACCTCTATGAAGTATTTTGAGAACTAAAAGAATACAAGAATACTCCATCAATGCTCACCAAACCTAAGGCAAGCAAAACCTTACTTATATACTTATCGGCTAATCAAAAGGCCATAGCGTCAGCATTGATCCGAGAATTGGAAAGATAACAAAAAACAATATATAATGTTAGCAAGAGATTGCAAGGAGCTGTGAAGTGTGTTACTCACTGATAGAAAAATCGTCATATCCCTCACACACTTAGCCAGAAAATTAAAATTCGAGGTAAATCGAATTAAAGTGTTGAAAGACATACTATTGAAGCATATCGAAGCCCGAGGAATCTGGGAGTTTAGTAAAATATTTAATTGATGTAAGTGAGTATGATATAACATTGGAAGCCCGAGCCACAATTAAGGCTCATGCATTAGGTGATTTCATAGTTGAATTCACTCCGTCAAACAAGCCCAAAAAGATGGAAACTGATGACGGACAAACCTAGGTAAATGAAGTAGGCATGGCTTCGAAAAAAGAGGGAAGTGGTGCAAGACTTCTTCTCATCTACCCGAAAGGTTAAAGATATAGAAAGGGCCTGGTGGTATGGATTTCAATTTTTTCCTCGAACATTTGGACCGCTAGAATGCAATGTTTGTTTATTTAGAAATCCTATCCTCCTTTAGGTGGATAATTGAATGAATTATGGAAAACCATCACACCTGATAAGGCCAAAGTAGACCCCTGCATGGCAGGTCTTAATATTTTCTGTGATGCCTCTTCACATATGAAAATAATCCTACATGGAATGCTATAATATGGGAAAATGAAAAAGGCGTCCCAATCTTATGTGATAGGGAAACATAAGGGAGTAGTGACCCTATAGACAGAGATGCGACAACAGTTCTTAAATTCTGTGTTTATTTAGAATGCTACAGAGATATGATGGTTATGATTCATATTGATTGTCTTGGTATTCCCCAAGTGTCTCAACATTTGTATCTTCTTTGGGAGTTAGATCTCTTATGCGTAGAATTAGGGAGTTTATTAGTAATAAAATCTTTATTCTATTAAGTATGTTTCTAGGAATATAAATGTAAAGACAGATCTTCTAGCTAGGAGATTTAGATGTAATTCACTTCCGAAAAACTGGTCATCGTTCCCTATCAACGATTTGACTTAGTCTTGACGACCAGAAAAGTATCAGTTATACACTTTTGTACCCTTTACTATTCTCTTAATGTGGAGGACTTAAGCCGATTTGATGTCGAATTTAGCTAGCAAGTGTGGGCATTGTTCATAATATTGAGAAATCTTAAGAATTTCGAGTGGACAGAGAATTTCTAGGAAGCCTTTGAGAAACTAAAAGAATACCTGAATACTCCACCAATGCTCACTAAACCTGAGGCAGGCAAAACCTTACTTATATAACTATCGACTAATGAAGAGGCCATAGCGTTGGTATTGATCAAGGAAGTAGAAAGAGAAAAAAGAATTACGTTAGCAAGACATTCCAAGGAGTTGAATCGCATTACTCGTCGATAAAAAAATCGCCCTAGCATTCATACACTCTGCCAAAAAACTAAAACCTTATTTTGAGGAACATCGGATAAAAGTGATAATAAATTTATCGCTGAAGCATATCGAAGCCCGAGGAATCTAGAGCTTAGTTAAATGGGCAATTGAAATAAGTGAATATTTAATAACATTTAATGCCCAAAATGCCATTTAGGATCATACATTAACTGATTTCATAGTTGAATTCACCTCTTCAAACGAGCCTAGAAAGATGGAAGATGATGATTGGAAAAACTAGGTAACAGAAGTAGGCGTGACTTTGGAAAAAGAGGGAAACGATGTAGGACTTCTCCTCATCTACTCCAAAGAAAAAAAAATACTTTTGATATAAAACTAATGTTCAATGCAACGAACAATAAAGTTGAGTATGAGACACTCTTGGCGATCGTATAAGTTTTCGTAAAATTGGAAGTAGGGAAGCCAGGATAGTAAAAATTTACATAGATTCTCAACTGATGTCCGAACAAATGTGTCGAGCATATATGACTCAAAATTCTATAATGAAAGCATACCAAGAAAATATTAAAATTTGCGGATAATGTTCGACTCTTTACAACTAATCCACGTCTCGAGAATAAAAAACATCTGATTAGATGCATTAACCCGAATGACGTTAACTAACTAAGTCAAGAAGGGAGTAACCCCTAGTGTATCGATCAACCAATCTTTTATCTGATTAAGGAAAACAAAATACTCAATTAAAAATATATAAATGTTTTTTTATATTTTTCATTATTCTTACATATATAAATGTTTTTTTTTCTAACTATTCAATATTATAAATAATATAACACTTTTTATATTCATTGCAAACAAAACACTTTGTTAAGAAAACTTCGATGTTAAGAACGTGTCATTGTTAAAAAACAGTGTCACGCAATGTTTTGTTTCTAGTTTATAGTCTACATCATAAATCACGTCTGTCCAGATACTCATAGTCCAAGTACACTTGATCTTTATTTTTTTTTGTCAATAAATACATTTGATCATCCTTTTCCTCTATCTCTACTTTTTATGATTCTGAATATCTTCTTTTATGAATCGAATTCTTTTGATTCTCTTCCCCCATTTATTTTTTGACATCGTCTCTTTTTAACCTTTTGTAATTATTATTGTTCTTCTTTGTTGGCTATCCACCATCTCCGACTGCTAATCTATATCTCTATTGTTGATCATGACATTTAAATCAAATACATATGTTTAATTCAATATGTTATTTTAATCAAATAGACATGTTTAATTTAATATATTTTTTTAATCATTAGATCACTTCTTATTTTTTATTTGTGATTAGTTGTTAGATTATTTAATTATTTATACTAAAATTTAGCTTTGGTGTTTTGTTATTTCATCGTTTTGCTAATAGAAATTGTTTTTTGCAATTTACTGATTTGGTGTTGCTACTCACTGATTTGGTGTCTGTGCATTTAGTACTTTGTTTTGTTACTTTAATTGATTTTGTAGTTCTTATTCTCGAATGTTCATTACATGTCTGTGCTTCAGTTTGTTACTTTTGTGATACGTTGTTTAAATCTGGATTAAATTAAATAGATTAGGCTTCAATATAAAATGTGATAAAAGAAATCCTTTAATTAGATTTTTGAGTAGTTATGTTGAAAAATCTTTTAATTGGATTTTTGAATAGTTATGTTAAGAAAATTTTGTAGTAAATGAAGTATAAATAGCATGAAAAGAGAGTAATCTAGGTATAACAATGATAATATTCAGATTAAATAGATAGAGATGTAGTGAATAAATTGGTATGCATGGAGTTGGTTGATAACTTGCTTATTCAAGTCAAGAAAAAATATTAAAATTAGTATCATGTTCGTCCGACTTTTTTTTTTTCCAAGTATTTTCCTTTTTTTCTTTGTTAAGCTAAGATATACAATGATAATTTGTATTATGGTAGTGTTGTCCCTTCTTTAAATAAATTCCATTAACTGATAAAAATTACTTTTCTTTTTATTACAGAATATATGCTCACCAAAGTATAAAGAATTGGCACTTGGTATGGTAAAGAATCAGAAGTATTCTCTGATTCTCCAGGTTTTGGTTTCCTATCCGTATTGATCCTAATATCCTTGATTATGGTATTTTTTGGCCTAATATCCATATTGTGATTGATGTGTTTGTTTACAAGACATTGTGATCATAATTTCTTGGTCTTACGAGATTGTAGAGAAATATGTATAAGTCTTACAAGTTCAAAACGGCATGGAATTGTTGCAGAATCAAGTCTCCAGACCTCCAAAAAAATACCTATCGAACCACTTAACTGAATCAAATGAAATAAGAAAATAGATCGGATCATTGAACCCCCAAGAATCTTAGAACAAGATTTCCAAAGAGCATTTGTTGAAGAAGTAAAGAGAGTTGAAATGCCAGACCTTCAAGATGTCCATGGACTACCACAAAGAGTCCATTACAGAATTCAAGAAAGTAGAGTTATAGGAATACTTAGATGTCCAAGATTGGATTATATAAGAACATTCACTTAAAGGAAAATGAAACAAAAAGACATTTACTTCTTTTGCATTGTTTATTGATTTTTCCAATCAATTACCTAACGTTTGCATAACGTTTAAGTGCGTTTTATTCTAATTCCTAAGGTCTAATATTTGTTATCAAAAATTCATAAAAATCATGCTTAATGGGGACATTTAAAATACTCTACAGTCAAACGCAACCCTTAAACTAATTTTTAATTGATTTTAATTTTTTTTTTGAAAAGCAGTATAAAACACATAACACATAAAATTGGGATGAGGTACATACTGCACCCCAAACTAAAAAATAAGTTGTGTCCACATGACTCAAAAAGACTATATAAAGAGATAAAACTAATATACACTACAAAATGAGAAAAAGGAGAAGGAAACATATCTGGAGCGTCACTATGCAGATTACATGTGGTATTGCGTCGAGGTTGAGAAATCTTCTAAGTAACAATGTATAGATCATACACCGTGGAATTCATCTCATGTAAAGTGCGTTTCATCAACTCGAACTCATGGCTCCTTTAGTTTATCATCTCCTCCTAGCCCTCTAAATCATCACATCCTCTACGGAAATCTTCCCTCAACACCCAACTTTTCTTTTCTCTTCATGTTCTTCTTACCTTTTCCAACCTTCATGGTCATCTCGGATGACCCCAAACTCAAAGATTCAAGAACTCCTAAACATTTTGGATTAAATTATGACTTTGTTGTTCTTGAAGCGTATGGATATAAATTATAATGCGTTCTGGAATGGGTCATGAATATCTCAAGGTTTGATCGATAAACTTTAACCTTTGGTGAAGAAAAATATTTGGATTTAAGTGTGAATATTTGGTGTTTTGGAAGGATTTGTGATATGATTCATGTTTGGATGATGTTTAGAAGGATGGCTTAATGATATTTTGGTGTTTTGATGGTGGTTTGTAGGTAATTCTGGAGTTTGGGTTCTTTTCTTCATTTTTTGAATGACGTAACTGGTAGCTGCGTCTAAGTGGTCAAATTCCAGTAGGTTTTTTGTTGTATAATCGGTATTCTGGCTTTTCCATTGGATAGATCTCAAAATAATACGTGGTTTAGGCTCGAGAAAAAAGTTAATTCCGACACCCAAGCGCAAAGTTATGACCTTCCGAAAGTTTAGTTGCGTATAGGCAACCGTTTCCAGGGGTTGGGTCGGCATACCTGGTACGAATAGCCAACGCTCGCTGAGCAATATAATGCTGCTTGTAGGCAACTCCATTCCAAAGAGTTTTGTATTGGGTGCGAATAGCTAACTCGCTGAACGCAATTGGTTACGTATTTGCGTTGAAAGTTTTCATCTTATTTTCTCGATTTCTCCTTGCCTACACCTCGGTTTTTTGCAACATTTATACTCATTTTGATTGTAAAATGTGTTGCCAATCCAATGGAATACTCAGATGTTATATTGGGGCATCCATTTTCTCAATTTTCTGTTTTTCTTTATTTTACCCTCTGTTTATTCGTGAATCCTTGACGAAAATTTACATGTGAACATCAAAACACTCCAACCCTTCTCAATTTCTTAAAAACTTAGACTAGTAAACATAATATCAATCCATTATACACTACAAATTTAAAGACTGAAAGCATTAAACTAATTTATAGATGAAATGACTTTTGTTTAACGTTGTTAAGCTCGACGGGTTACCTCTGATATCATTTCTCAGTATAACCTCCCCAATAGTGAGTGAAGTTATCAACATGTACTATTCGAAATTTTCGTCCCTTGGCTTTGATTCGAACTAATGTCTCAGTGATAATCTGTGTGACCGTGAATGCTCCAAACCAAGAATCTTGGGATTTACACGTTTTGGTGGAGGATCAGGCCTTTTCAATGAGACTTCCTCTCCCACTCTGATCTTCTCCTTCTTTCTTTCGTTCTTGGGTTCTTTTGGAACCCTCACAACACATCTCTTGTCCTCCCCTTTGTGTGATCGAGGCGTGGATTTCCTTTAGCATCTGGAGAAGTTTTATTAGGCGGTTTCTTTTGTATCTTTTTCTCCTCCATTACTAAGGGCTTCACAACCTTAGTTGGCTCCTTATCTACATATTCAACTGCATCCAAGCGGAAGCAATCCTCCTTGGAAACCGGAAACTTCATTGCTCTAAACACGTTGAACTTTACCTCCTCGTCTTGGATACCCATGATCAATTCTTCATTCTCCACATCAATAAGAGTACGCCCTGTGGCTAAGAATGGTCTTCCCAAAGTAATGGGGGCATTCCTATCAGCGTCGTAATCAAGTATAACAAAATCAACATGAAAAATTAAAGTACATGCCTTGAGGAGGACATCTTCTATTCATCCCTCTAGATGTGCGAGGGATCTATCAGTCATTTGCAAGACCATAGCGGTTGGTCTTGCGTTTCAAATCTTCAATTTTTCGAAAATCAATCTAGGCATGAGATTAATACTCGCACCCAAATCACACAAATCTTTCCCTTGCCACTCGTCACCAATAAAAATAGGAATAGTAAAACTCCCAGGATCAATTAATTTAGATGGTAACTTACTTTAGCATATTTCACGACATTCTTCTGGAAAACCTATAATTCATTCTCACGATATGGGCGTTTATTTATGATAGCTCTTTTCAAGAATTGTAGATATTTTGGTACATCTTTGATGACCTCTAAGAAAGGTATATTAATGTTGAGCTTAATCACCACGTTCATGAATCTCTGATATTCAGCTATATCTTCTTTCTTCTGAACTCTTGAGGGGAAAGGTGGAGGAGGATGGTTCACTTCCACCACAACACCTTTCTTCTTTATCTTTTCCAGAATTTTCTCAATTTCTACCTCTTCTACTTCTGGTTCTCCTTCTTTCTCCACCAGATCCTCTACCGTTTTTGTTTTTACAGTTGTTTCGTTTTCTTTCATAACGGGAAAGGGTGGTGGTGGTAGATTTTACCACTTCTGAGTGAGATAGCATTACAATCTTCATACTGCTTTAGATTTTCAGTGTCAATTGGGAGTTTCCCTTGTGGACACTGATTTAACTGTGTTGCCATCTGAGCTGTTTGATTTTCTAACATTTTGTATGCTGCATCAGAAGCTTGTTGCTCTTGTTGCGTTTTCAATTGAAAGTTGATTAGTGTCTGTAAAGTTTGGTGAACATCTAACGCACCTTCTTGAGGTTGAGCATGTAATTCTTTCTGATTCAGAGTATCGGTATAGGTGTCTTGAGGAGGTTGTCTTTGAGCTTGATTTCTATAATATTGTCCCCCTTGGTAGTTGTTCGATAGTTTTGGTTGATGGTTATTACCTTGGGACCATGGTTGATATGCATAAGTCGGATTTTCAGCCCCACTTGGATACAAATATTGGAAACCCAGATGGTTTATGTTTAGTTGATAACCTTGACCACTAGAATTATAGTTCCCTCAATTGGAAACAAACATCACGGATTCTGGATTGCATTGGCAATGCTCACAATCATGATCTTGTAAACCACAGTTAGAACACCCATATATTTATTGTGTAACATTAACATCATCTCTCCTACCTAAAAAACCTTCTTTTACAGCTAAAGTAAGTTGGTCAATTGTTGCTCCACTATGTTCTTCAATTTATTATCTAATGATGAGAATTTCTCATTAATTCCAGCACTACTCTCTTTATATCTTGTACCTCGGATAGGTTCTCTCCTAGTATTTCAACCCATCTCATTCTTCCCTGTTCTACTCAAAATAATTTTAGCATTAGCTGGTGTTACCTATAAGAATCCACTACCACAAAGTAGGTCTAGATCTTTTCTTGAGCGTCCTTTAAGGCCTTTATAAAATATCGACATTTGTTGCTCTTCTGAAAGACCATGCAACAATTACCCACAGATTCATCTTGTTCCTGCTCGAAGGATGTTAATGCGATTTGTGTGTTCAATCTCATGTTTCTCGGATAATAACGATCAAAGAACGCCGTTTGTAGCTCATCCCAATTAGTGATTGATCCTAGTTCTTGTGAATCTTGCCATATACTCGTTGCATCTATCAACAAAAATATGAAATTTGCATAATGCATATATTCTCTTGTGACGCCTTGCGTTATATATGCATCACATATTTGCATAAATTTCTGTACTGCACGAATTAAGTCTTCTCCAGGTGCTCCACGGAAATTTCCATGGTTTTGGAATTGAGCTAACATACCTGGATCAGGTCTGTATCTTGCGACATTAATATCTGGAGGACCAACACCTAGAGCAGGAGCGCGATATGGAATCTATTAAGGACCTTGTACGAACCATGGATCGTAAAGGACTTGAGGTTGAGCTTGTCCTCTAGGTGCATGGGGATTTTCTTCTACTACCAACCGAGGATTAAGATTGTCAACATTAGCCATTTCTGCTTCTTTGGCTAGTCCTTCTTCTCTCTCTCTTACTTCTTTTTCTTCCTTCTTTCTTTTGTTTTGTAGTCTGACTAATATCTCGGGGTTATCGAGCATACACCAAATCTGTAAACCTGAGAAAGAACGAACAAGCAAAAGCGTAAAACTAAAAAATAAAAATAACAATTAAACTACTAAAGAATTAACACCGGGGTCACACACTACCGTCCCCAGCAGAGGCGCCAAAACTGGTTGGTCCTCGGGTGTTATAAAATAATGCAATAAAAATAGAGGATCCACAGACCGCAAATGTACGATTGTCCAACTAATACTCTGATAATCAGGTTTTGTTCCAAGGACGGATAGTTATAACCATGGTATTAATCAACTAAGTAGATGTAATTGTTAAAATAGAAAGATAAAAATATATTGTTTTGGTTTTGAGATTAACCCTAAGAATGAAATAAAATAACTTACTAAATAAAATGGTTAGCTGAAAAGAAATACTGAAAGTAAATGAGTGTAGACGCAAATATGATTGATGTACTTGAGTCTCGCAAGGGCTCCACCTAAAGTCATATAATTAATGCTTCTGTTTAAGGATAAAGTGGGTATTTATGTATTAGTCGGGAATCTACTCTCTCCTAACTCACGTCAGGGTTGACTTATTAGATATCCTATGATATTACAAACCCCCTCAGGGCGATTATAAGCTACTTTCGGATGTTGAAGTCTTTTACCCAATTGGGTACGTGGTTAGTCAAGCCCGTCAAGATCATTGACAAATACCACGCGTCTATTACCTAGGTCCGTAATTAAACCCCCTGTTAAGGTGATCAGCTCCACTAGTGAATAGCCTAATTACTCAACCCTATTTCTAATTGGCCAGAATAAAATAGTAAATGAACATGCGATAATAGACAATACAAAATACCCAACTTAAATAATCCCAAAATCGGAAAAAACATCAATTAAATAAATTAGGGCTTAACCCATAATTGTGGTTCTCATGTACTAATTGTTTAGGTCATATTCAAAGTAAAAGATGAAAAATTTATAAATAAAAGACACGATCCTAAATTACATAAATTTAATAAAGAACCTAACGGTTGGGTTGGCTGTTGCTGGAAGAATGGAATTCCTCCAGCTCTAGCTTTTCCTCTACCTTTTTGCTCTAACTTGAAAATAATGAAGAGTAAATGTAATTATCTGAAGTGTGTGTAAAAAGGAGGTCTAAGAATAATAAGTTAAATAATAAAAAGCCCAAATCCATTCTTCAAAATCCCGTAACTGCTGTACAGCTGTTGGTTAAAACGACCATAACTTTTGCATCTCATATCCAAATCACACCTGATTCCATTCCTCAAATCTTCTTAACTCAAAGGTGAATCATTCTTATTTCACGGCTCAAAGGCTAAATCAGTTTCGAAGTGGCTCGAAAATAGAAATTAGTAACATCTTTCCAGATTTTCCTCTCTATTAGTCAACTCTTCGAATATTCTGTTCTTACTTTTGACCTGTCACTTCATATAGGACTTTAATTCTCACTTCTCCACGTTGTTTTGGTGCTCCATAGCATCCATGGACCTAAGAAATTTGCACTAAAACACACAAATTAACGTACAAAATCTCTAAATATGAAATATCATAATTCTAAGGGGAGAAAATACAATATAACGAAATAAGCATAAAATTCTATCAAATAAGTCTAATATTCACCTAAAATGATGTCTCCTAAGGGCGTTTATTTAGAACTAAACTGGAGACATCAAGTATTCTAACATCATGACATTTTTTTTCTATCATCTGACGCCTTATGGGAACGAATTTTAATCCCATGGAGATTCCACGAGGGATGTCCCGAGATGAAAAGATCTTGTGGCAAAGTCTGTGATGGTGGGAAGGGTTATAGTTATACCGATAGGAAGCATATACAACACAATTAAGATTGGTGACACATTAGAAGGATCACAAAGAGATGCTCTCCAAGACAAATTACAAGAATACAAAGACTGGTTTTCATAGATTAGAGGAGATATGGTGGGACTATATTGAAGCATCTCAAATCAATTTCTAAATGTTCGCCCACTATTAAGTCGATATTGCAAAAGAAAAGAAACAATTCTGAGGAGAAAACTTAGTAATTAGAACAAATTTCCATTGGCTGCTAGAAACAGATCATATACGGGAACATACTTATCCTGAATGGATTGCTAACCCTGTAGTTCTGCCATTGTCCAACGGTTCCTAGAGAATGTTTATTGACTACACAAATCTTAATCAAGCTTGTCCCAAAGACATCTTTCCTCTCCGAAAATAGACAAACTAGTGAACAGTACATCTGGGTACAAATACCTATCTTTTATGGATTCACTTATAGGTTATAATAAAATACTAATGGACAAGAAAGATAATGAGAAAACAACATTCATTACTAATCAAGGTTTCTACTGTGATATAGTCGTGCCATTTGGATTGTAAATGGGGGAACAAAGTGTTCCAATAATAGATAGGAATAAATATAGAAATATATATGGATGTCATGTTAGTAAAAAGTGCATCATCTGAGACACACCCCGCAGACCTATCTGAGGCTTTTAAGATCATGCGAAAGGTTGGTATCCAACTCAACCTCGACAAGTGTACCTTCGGAGTAGCCTCAGGAAAACTCTTAGAGTTCATGGTGAGTCATTGAGGGGTTTCAAAGGCAATCCTGATAAGATACAACCTATTTTTAACATGGATCCACCCATCACTGTAAAAGAAGTTCAATAACTGATGAGCAAGGTGGAGGAGTTAATCCGATTTGATGTCGAATTTTGATGGTTTAAATCATTGAGAAATCCTAAGATTTTTGAGTGGACCTAAAAATGCTAAAAAGCCTTTGAGAAACTAAAAATCAACCAATTCTCACCAAACATGAGCCAGACAAAACCTTACTTATATACCTATCGGCTAATCAAGAGGCCATAACATCAGTATTGAACTAGCAAGTATAAGGAGAACAAAAACCTACATTTTATGTTAACAACAAATTACAAAGAGCTGAAGTGCATTTCTCGTCTATAGAAATTTTCCCTAGCCCTCATATTGCAGGAGTGCTAGCGCGCGCCCTTACGTTACTTTATTTCGAGGCAAATCGGATAAAAGTATTGACAAGCTTACAGTTGAATCATATTAAAGCCCATGGATTCTGAGAGTTTAGTAAAATGGGAAATTTAAATAAGTGAGTATGATATAACATTTGAAACCTGAGGTGCCATTAAGGCTCATGCATTAGCTGATTTCATAATCTAATTCACCTCCTCAAATGAGCTCGAAAGGATGGAAGTCGATGATGGAAAAACTGGTTAACTGAAGTAGGCGGTATTCGAGAAAAGAGAAAATCGGTAATGACTTCTGCTCATCTACCCCTAGGAAAAAGATATAGTTTTGCTATAAAACTAACTTTCAAAGCAACGAACAATGAATTTGAGTATGAGGAACTTTTGGAGGGGGTAAAAGATGCCACAATATTGGAAGTCAGTGAAGCCATGAAAGTAAAGATATACACAGATTCTCAACTGGTGTCCAAACAAATGTGTCGAGCACAAATGTAATAGCCCGAATGACAATAATTAACTGAGTCACCAAGAAGGTAATTCTTTATTGTATCGATGAACCAAAATGTTATGTGATTAAGAAACACGAAATACTCATGAATGAACAAGATAACGACATATATCAAATTTTATAAAAAATACTAATATAAAAGACATAATTTGTCAAAATAGTGAATCGAAACATATATTATATTTCATTCAATAAAAACATATGATTCTTTTTAATTTTTTTCTTTTAATTATTTTAACCTATAATATTTTATCTTTTCTAATTATTCAATATCACAAATAAGATGACACTCAATTTTCAATTCAAATTAAATATGTTGTCAAGTATAGGTGTCATTGCCTCAAGAGAACGTGTGTTTTTTAAAAACGTGTCGTTGTTTCAAGAGAACGCGTGTCGTTGAGAGAACGTGTGTTTTTGAAAAACGATGTTTTGTTTCTCTTTTATAATCTACACCATAAATCACACTTCTCCCACTAGCCGTCTAAATACACTTGATCATCATCTTCCTTTTTGCTTCTATTCTTCAATCTCTTTATCTGTGAATCTTGTGAATCGAATTCTTCTGATAATTCCACCCATCAATTTTTTGACATCGCCAATCTTTTATCTATTGAATTATATATACCTAGTGTATTATATATTTTCCTTGACTGCGGTAGTGAACATCATCTTTTATTGTAAATTTTTAACCGATCGTTGATCATGACATTTCAATCAAATAAACAGGTTCAATAATATATGTATTTTTTTTTAAATTATTGTATCACTTTTTATATGTTCTTTCATAGTCTATGAAGTCTTGTTAACAATAATTATTTTCTGCAATTCACTAATTTTCTTATTTGTTATGCACTTAGTATTTGTTTTTATTTTTGTTATTTTTAATTAATTATATAGTTTTTATTCTAGAATGTTCACCTATTGCAGTTACTGTTTATATTTTTACATTTTTGTTACTTTGCTTTAACCTAGATTAAGTTATATAGATCGTGTTATGAATGGTAATTGTGAAGAAAAATCCTTTAATTGGATTTGAATAGTTATGTTTAATCTAGGTATACCAATGGTAATATTGAGATCATATAGGTAAAGATTTAGAGATTAAATAGGTACATATCGATTTGATGGATTACTTGCTCTTCAAAATCAAGGAAATTATTAAGTTTAATATCATCTTTTATCCAAGTCTTTTTTTTTTTTCATTAATTTCTTTTTTTCTCTTTTAAGCTAAGATATACAATGATGAAACTATATTATGGTAATGAGTCTCCTCTTTAAATAAATTCAATTACTTTGTTTAAAAAAAAATAACACATTTAAAATTTACCTATTTTTAGTGAATTTGGGTTGATCCAAAAATTTATCTGTTTATGCTCCAAACCAATCTTTCTGGCCTGATTAGGAATTCGATTCAGTATGGCTCATCTCGTTTTGAAATTTTGTTTGGCAAAATATATTGTCAAGTTGACTAACAAGTCAAGCCATTAAGCAATAGCCTTATCTCAAAATTAAAGACATTTTATGTTTTTAACTAAAAAATGGTTGTGCAATTAATTTTGTATATTCACAACCATTTGACTGATTTGATAAGTTTATCCTGTTATCAACATTTTTATCTTGTATGTATATTAAGATATATAAAGAGGTAAGAAAAAAAATTTAAATGTAAAATCACACCTACTAGTGTAAAACTTAATACACAAATGTAGACAATCATCACTTGGAGAGAATGGGGAGATGATAAGATCACTGAGTAGATTTTCCAACAAACCGAATCTTTTAAGAGATAATAACCCACTCATCTTTTTTATTTGTGTAGTTTCACCATAGTTGCATTTATAGGTGAGAAAATGGATCACCAGTAATCATTCTCAATTGTTTTGATACATTCGATTCTCATATTTTAAAATAAATATTTTCCAATAGAGATTAATTATATTTTTTCAACCCCATTCACCCCCTATTCGTCCCTACGCATAACTCCTTTTCGAGTACCTTATTGATGTACATTAACTACCTATGCAAATTAAATTTCATCATATGAATAGATTACTTATTTTTATTATTTCCGTGTTGAATAGGTGCAAAAAACTTAATGAATTGGGGCTCCATCACTCAGTTCTTTGTAGCAAGCCTGACATGCCTTGCAGTGAAAGCTCACACCATCAACACACTTCATCAGCAAGTTGGAGGAGCAACCTTTATGGCTTGACGAATTGCTTAATGAGCCGGAGACACCTGTCCGTACAGGAAATCATCGTCTTGCATCAACATCAACTTCTGGTGTTGCTCGATTTACGAGGAGAACAATAAAAATGCACCCTCATCTTCTGCCATGTCATTGAAGTTTTGAGGAGTCAAAGGAGTGAAAGAGTTGTTTCGTGTCATCTTCTGCCATGTCATTGAAGTTTTGAGGAGTCAAAGGAGTGAAAGAGTTGTTTCGTGTGTCTGTGTTTTTTATTTTTCCGTGCTCTTGTGGCGATATTTTTATGTTTTTCTTGCTATTTCTCTTTGAAAGTGTTGCTTGTTAGTTGTGTTGTGTCGTTTAATGCTGTAATTTGGTTTTAATGAATATTGTTTTTCTATGAATGGTGTATTTGTAGTTTCTCTTTCCTTTTTTTGCATTGAAATATCTGATGTGATATTTCGATTTGTTTGCTAGGATTTACTAGGAAATCTATGTTGATGGTAACCAGCAATAAGATTCACCAGGTGTTGACAAGGACACGAGTATGGTACCTTCATAGTGTCTGCACTATATTTTTTGAAGTTCTATAAATGTGTATAGCTTTTGAGACTATGAATGGATGGGATAATTATTCTTCTCCATTATCCTAATTTTCGGGGTGGAAGTTAGATGTTTTTGGGGGAGATGATTACTTTTAGCTCGGCTTTCGAGGTAGTCAGAATGTCCTCCCAACGCTTGTATAATCCATCTCTTGTAAGCATTAGTAAATGGCTTGTTAGTGAATACTGTAACAAAAGGATATGATCCTGTTTGAAAAGTCAAGATCAGAGTGGATTTAGTTAGGGGACATGCATTCGTGGCTTTATCATCTCTCGACATTGCATGAGACTCAAGAATGTATACTCGGCACCTAATTGTACGAGAGTTCTCAATACCCCAAGTTCCATTTATATTCCAGAAAACACAAGGACTAATTGTGCAATTTATCTAGTAGTATTTTTGAAATGCTTGTAAATGGTTTAGTTTGTCGCACATTATTCGGTGA
Source organism: Nemophila menziesii (assembly GCA_029959085.1). Taxonomy (NCBI): domain Eukaryota; kingdom Viridiplantae; phylum Streptophyta; class Magnoliopsida; order Boraginales; family Hydrophyllaceae; genus Nemophila; species Nemophila menziesii. The sequence goes on along the minus strand of JARWIR010000007.1, from coordinate 19,220,742 downwards.
ACTTTGGAATTATTTACTAATCCAAAATCTTGTATCTTGGATGTATCTCATATTTTCACGTCATGCTTAGTTTTATATTTTGTATTTAATAGTGTTTCCTTAAACATGAACAACCATACCATTGTGCTTTTACCTATGGAAAATTCCAGAGGTTCATCAAGCATCAAAAACATGATGTACAATGGAAAAAACACTCTACTACCACCTACATTCCATTTCCAAGTAGATCTCCATCATGTATCGATTATAATCCATTTAAAAGGAAAAGAAACTACAAGACGGACCTATAACCAAAGAAGCGAGTATACGAGATATGCAAATTACTATATCTGAAGAAATGAAAACAATACCGAAGTACAATGTATAACATAAATAAAATAATAGAAAGATTTGTTGGTATGGAGACATCAAAATATCTGTTTGAAGGACAAACTTCAGGAAGAATTCGACTACCCATTGAAAAGTGCACGAATTTTAAAATCAGCCAATGAGGAGCTGACATGTGGACATATATGTGTTGAAAATTTTATTTTTAGAAAGTCACAGAGAAATTATAGTCCAAAAATATATATTTATTTTTAGTAGCACATATTTTGTATTTATCTACTTATCAAGGAGATTTTAAAAACACTTCAGTATGATTAGCCCCTTTACAATCTAAATATATTAGGATTACACTTAATCCCTAGTTGTGCTCTTGGTCTAGTAAGAAGTGTGATCTTCAATACTAGATTAGAGTGGTTTTAGATCTCATGTAAGTGCAGACATGAGTGAAGGCTTCATGGGTGTGTAAAGTGGTATATCATGGGTATAGGTTGTATACTAGTACTTGTGTGGTGATACACAAAGGAAGGCATCATGGGTGTGTGAAGTGTTATCATGAGTATAGATTGTACACCCAGTTTACTTGTGTTGGTGATAACACAAGGGGTTTTCTTAGAAGGATATTTCAAAAATGTTGTAAAGGTTTCCGCTCTCTTACCTTAAAGAGACACACGATATTATAGTGGAAGATATTTCCAAATCCTAAGGGTTAAATATAAATTAGGTAAAGGACTAATCCTACTGGAGGCAAACAACTTCAAATCTCATGTATCATATTCTCCTCCCCACCTCTTTATTTTTTAGTACGTGTATTGTTGTATATTTGATTATTGTCCAGAAACTTTCATTGAGTATATACACTAAGCGTTTGATACAAATATTCACTCGTATATCATAACTATTGTGTACCTTAATCCTATATATATTTTCCAAAAAGATTGGATTTTTACAGATAGTGTCAAATCAAGAAGGTTAGATTAAATAACCTTTAATCCGTAGTTCATATTCAGACCATATGACCATTTCTCGGGAAGCAAGTGTCATTAGAGCCTAGTCAGATATTTTTTTCTTCTTAATCACGTCTAGAGCATTATGACATGGAACCTAATATGTAGGAAGGTACAATTTCAACTAGATCTCTATGATTTCAAGGGTTGATATAAGTTTTCTTGCTGTCCGTTTGATGAGGAAACTATTTGTGTTCTTGTCTAATGAGAAATTTTAGAACCGAGCTCTTCACCTAAAGCACTACTTCCCCTACCACGACCACGAATAAACATGCTTAGGAACTCCCCATGGACTCCACTATGTGTTAGACACAACAAATAATTGTATTTATAATACTTTCAGGACCAAACATAATAGAAGAACCTTCTTGTATTGATTTATTCTTCGCTATATCGTTTGAGATCTATATAAATCCCTAGGGAGCATTCAGAATATTAAAATATGAATTTCAGCAAACTATACAACTTTTGCATCACAAAAGAATCCATTAGGAGTAATCATGAAATGTAAGAATAAACTATAACCATTGAACTTCCGCGTCGAAAGCAAACAAAGTTGGGACCAACAAAGAGTTTTTATCCAAACAGAATCACTTTACTTAGACAATAATATGTTCATTTTCTAAGAAAAATTAATAACTTTGTGCCTTGGTAGGAACATGCGATACCTTGTTATATCCACGCCTGATGTAACAGTGTTACTAAAGAGACTGGTGTGCACTATACGCTCCTAAAGCTGCTGGGACTAGTGTGACAACTCTGGAAACATATGGGTTTGTAAGAGGAATACACGATCATGATGTGTAATAGTGATTAGCGGTGGTGGTGTAGCATTTATTAAAAGCAGGATAGAGTTGGTTTTCTTCTGCATGGTGTCTTGTTTCTAAAGAGAGAGGGGTGGTGGTTGCTCGACTTATATTATAGGGATGGTTGTGTGATTTTTAGATCGGTAGTGGTGGACAAATCAAGGTGGTGAACGAAGGTGGACATGAATTTTTTTATTAGATTAGAGGAGGGACAACGTGGAGCTTTTTTCATACGTCTAAATTTAGTTCAAATCCCAAGGAGTTCCCAACGCAGTCCTATGGTGGACCATCAATCCTTATCTCGCGTCAAATATCCACACACGGTATCGGTTTGTCTAGCTAAGTGTTCCTTTTTTCGCCACCTAGTTTGCACAAGAGAGAAGTATCGTATCAGAGTGTGATCGTTGTTGTTTCTATCATTGCTAGCGCATGTAATTCCAGCGAATCCCTTTCCATGGTTACTTTCTCGTATTTGTGATTTACAGTCAATTGTAACCCAAAGTGTAACGCGTATAAATTTTCTAGAAACGCCGACCTAGCTCGACAAGCCACATCGAAACCTCCTAGAAACACGCCATTATTGTCCCTGAAGAGACCACTCAAACCCCGCTTCAGATGATCCCATTCCAAAACAACCGTCGATGTTAAGCTTTATTCCCACAACTAATTTGACCCATTTAACTTATACACTCCTTGCCGGCACCAATAAACCACCATCCTATTATTCTCCCCAAGCTCTAACATAATCTCTTGTTGTGTATCTAGATATGGATTGGTTTCCTTCGATCAGTTGGCCTAAAGTGTCATGTGTTTTTGTCTATCATAATATTACATATAATAGCTATAGTGATTGTCTATAACTGTAGTCCATCTGACATTCCTTTGCATATGAGGTCTGCTTCCCACAAGCTCGAGACTTTGACTTTGCTCCGCTGCTGGACCTTCATTAGTATGATCCAAATTTGAAATATATGTCAATTTTGCTAGATTTTGAGGTTAAGTTATTTTTATTTATTTATTATTTTTTGTTTCAGAATATTTTGTCCATTTTAGTAAAGAATTACTAAAAGAGAATTAAAGTTTATTCAACATATAATCAAAAGTTAATTGGTTTAGTTGGTGTAAAATTGAAATTCATTACATTTAAGAGTAAACTACCACATAGCCTAATTACCATCATCAAAGTAGTAACCATAATCAAATTTCCCTAAACTATTACATATCTCTTTGTCAAAATTCAAAAGAACCCAAAACAAATAACGAATCAAAGAACTTAAAGATTGAGAAAGATCCAAGACTTAGGCATTTGAAGAAAAAAATTCATTGTGAATATAGCTTTGCACAATAAGAAAACATTGTTGGTACTCAAGCAAGAAAAAATGACCACATATAAGGGAATTATATGAAAGCAAGAGGGAAAAAGTACAAATGGTTTCTTCAAATGGAGCTGTGTCACCTCTATATGCATGTTTGTTTGTCCTAAAGGGTCTTGTTTCAGCCACTTGAAGCTTGTGGAGATTTACATTCCTTAACTTCTTCAAGTTTTCTTGATTGAAAATGAGTATTAATCCATTCTTTTTCAAGGACGTCGTATCAAAACACATAGTGGAAACTTTTTGAAAGTTCTGTGCACCGAAAGCATATACAATGTATGCAAAGTGCCTATAAAGTTAACCTCCGTGAAATCATATGTACTCTTTGATAAGACAAAATATAATTCCAGTACTTGGAAGCTCCCCAGATACTTGGATTGACCCAAACGAGGATATGAGCAGGGCAAGGAACGTCTACCAAATTGGAGGGGGCATCAAACTCTTCCCAGGAGAAATGTCCCGACTCACCCGAGGCCACATCCGAGAATAATCATTCATAAAGGGTTATACTTCACAACATCCTATAATATTACTCGTCATCTCCTAATGATGTGCACCGTACTAGAGCTCCATGTATCTACAAACTCTAGAAACACCATTCCGTTGAAAAATTTGGTTTGCTTTGATTACACCAATAAACTTTTCACTCTTTAAAATGGATGTGGTTATGATACCATCATCATAAATCTGCTTACCTCCTTGGGCTAAGTAATTTCCGATAACAAAAAATTTATCGTTAAGTGTCAGAGTGCTATCGGGAGCGCATCTCTTTGGACCTGACATAGTTTTTCGGTTTCAGGAAAAACTCGACAAAGCAACCAAAGCCTTCGACAGTGAAGATAAATCTCCTCGGTGTAGATTTAGAGAAAGGTACACAATTATTACTTCTATTTTCCGTATGAATTCCTCCTCTAATTCATCCACCTCTTATGCCGAGAATTTTACTTATCTAGTGTTGCGTTCATGGCCTCAGACTGAGTCCGCGTATTGAGTATTGTAATAGCATGACTTTTTATGCTCTATCATCTAGGGTCATCTGTAGCAACAAATTTTAATCCCATTGAGATTCCATGATGGACGTTATAAGAGGAAAAGATCTAGTGGCAAAGCCTGTGCTGGTGGAAAAGGTTATAGTTATACTGATAGGAAGCATAGACAACATAGTTAAGATTTGAGAAATGTTAGAATGATCACAAAGGGTTTCTCACCGATACAAATTAGAGAAATACCAAGACTTATTCTCCTGTACTACAGTGTATATGGCAAGAATATATCGAAGCTCCTCTAAATATTTTCTAAATGGTAACCCGACTGTTAAGTAGATAGCGAAAAAAAATACAGTTACGAGGAGACAAACTTATTAAGTAGAAAAAAAGTTCATCTGCTGTTAGAAGTAGACAATATATAAAAATATACTTATCCTGAATGTATTTCTAACCCCGTACTTGTGCCAAAGACCGACGGTTCCTGAAGAATGTGTATTGACTACACAAACTAGTGGATGCTATAGTTGGGTACAAATACCTATTATTTATGGATGAATTTAAAGTTTATAATAAAATATTAATGGAAAAGAAAGACGAGGATAAAAAGACATTCATTACCAATCATCGTTTGTTTTGTTATAAAGTCATGCCATTTAGATTGAAAATGAGGGGTCAACCTATTAACACATGGTAATAAAATGTTCAAGTATCAAATAGGAATAAATATGGAAATATAGGTGGATTATTTGTTGTTAAGAAGTGCATGATTTGAGTCACACCCAAACGCCTTTCCAGAGGCTTTCGAGAACATGCGAAAGGTTGGTATTCGACTCAACCTTGACAAGTGTACCTGCAGAGTTTCCTTGAGAAAGCTCCTTGAGTTCATGGTTAATCACCGAGGGATCAAACCCAATCTTGATGAGATACAAGAATTTTTTAGCATGAATCCACCCATCACAGTAAAACTAGTATAGTCAATGATGAGCAAGATAGAGGCGTTAAGCCGATTTGATGTCGAGTTCTGCTGTGAAGTGCGGTAATGGGTCAAAACATTGAGAATGTCTATTAATTTCGAGTGGATAAAGAACCTCTAAGAAGTCTTTCAAAAACTAAAAGAATACAAGAATACTCCATCAATTCTCACCAAACTCGAGGTAAGCAAAACCTTACTTATATACTTATCGGCTAATCAAGAGGCCATAGTGTCAGTATTGATTCGAGAATTGGAATGATAACAAAAAACTATATATAACGTTAGCAAGAGATTGTAAGGAACTGTGAAGTGTGTTAATGACCGTAAAAAGATATGGTGCTTAATGAGAAGCATGACACTATAAGATGGGGAGATAAAGGCTTTAGGACCTCGGATTTTATGTATGGCCTAAGGGGCCCTAATGAGAAAAAATTACGGTATAGTGTGGTGTGGCATAAATGGAGTATGCCAAAGCACAAGTTTTGTGCTTGGTTAATTTGTAAGGATAAATTAAGCACTATATATAGGCTTAGAAAGTGGAAATGCAAATGGACAAGATGTGTTACCTTTGCTTTGAAGAACATGAATCTAGGGATCACTTATTTGTGAATTGCAAATTCACTACTTTGGCTTGGAAGGAGATTTGTGCTCTTCATAATTGGCACAACTCGGGTAATACTTGGGAGGAAAGACTTGATTTTATGCTTAAATTTGATGGTAACACCTTAAAATATACCATATCAAACATTACTTTTCTTAACTTTCTTTATTGTATTTGGGATGTAAGGAATATAAAAGAGTTTAAGAAGGTGCATCCTAAATATGAGGATATTATGAAAATAGTTGTGAAAGATGTTCAATACACACTTTGGAATAGAAAGTTATTTAAAAGGAGTGTTGAGAATATGAGATTGATAGAAAGATGGAAGCTACATGGAGTACTCAAGGGAGGAAAACAAGAAGATTAAGGAAGATAGCTTGGAGCTTGGACCAAGTATAAGGCTTCAGCAATTGTTGTATAGGGTTTAATTTCCTAGCAATAGTTGTATAGGGTGCTTCTACTTTTATTTATTTTTCTAGCAATGGTTGTATAGGTTGTCTTGCAAGTTGATAGGTTTACTTTCTAGTAAATGTTGTATAGGGTTTGTTTTCCTAGCCATGCTTGTTTTTTAGTCAAAAACAAGTAGGGGTTTGATTTGCACTTGTCATTTTGTGGATATAAAATGGTAGGTTTGATAAAAAAAAAAGTTTTGCCTGCCTCGGGTTTGGTGAGCATTGGTGGATTATTCAGGTATTCTTTTTGTTTCTCAAAGGCTTCCTAGAAATTCTTTGTCCACTCGAAATTCTCAAGATTTCTCAATATTTTGAACAATGCCCCCACACTTCCTAGCCGAATTCGACGTCAAATCGGCTTAAGTCCTCCACATTAAAATTTAAAAAACATTAAGAGAACGGAAAAAGGGTACAAGAGTGTATGACTTATACTTGTCTAGTCGTCAAGACTAAGTCAAATCAATAATTCACTTCCAGAAAACTAGTCATTGTTCCCTATCAATGATTTGACTTAGTCTTGACGACCAGACAAGTATAAGTCATACACTCTTGTACCCATTTTCCGTTCTCTTAATGTGTTTTAAATTTTAATGTGGAGGACTTAAGTTGATTTGATGTCGAATTCGGCTTGGAAGTGTGGGGCATTGTTCAAAATATTGAGAAATCTTGAGAATTTCTAGTGGACAGAGAATTTCTAGGAAGCCTTTGAGAAACTAAAAGAATACCTGAATACTCTTCCAATGCTCATCAAACCCGAGGCAGGCAAAAACTTACTTATATAACTGTCGGCTAATGAAGAAGCCATATCATCAGTATTAATCCGGGAAGTAGAAAGAGAAAAAACATATATTTTACGTTAGCAAGACATTCCAAGGAGCTGAACCGCATTACTGGTTGATAGAAAAATCGCCTTAGCGCTCATACACTCTGCCAAAAAACTAAAACCTTATTTTAAGGAACATCGGATATTAGTGTTGACATACTTATTGTTGAAGTATATCGAAGTCTGGGGAACCTAGAGCTTAGTTAAATGGGCAATTGAAATAAGTGGGTATTATATAACATTTAATGCCCAAAACTCCATTTAGGATCATACATTAGCTGATTTTATAGTTGAATTCACCTCTTCAAACGATCCTAGGAAGATGGAAGTTGATGATTGGAAAAACTAGGTAACTAAAGTAGGCGTGACTTTGGAAAAAGAGGGAAATGATGTAGGACTTCTCCTCATCTACTTCAAACGAAAAATATATACTTTTGATATAAAACTAATGTTCAATGCAACGAACAATAAAGTTGAGTATGAGGCACTCTTGGCGACAGTATAAGCTGCCGTAAAATTGGAAGTAGGGAAGCCAGGTAGTAAAAATTTACATAGATTTTCAACTGATATCCGAAAAAAATGTGTCGAGCACAAATGACTCAGAATTCAATAATGGAAGCATACAAAGAAAATATTAAAAATTTGCTGATAATGTTCGACTCTGTCCAAATAATCCATGTCTCCGGAATAAAAAACATCTGATTAAATGCATTAACCTGAATGTCGGTAATTAACTAAGTCAATAAGGGGTAACCCCTAGTGCATCGATCAACCAATCTTTTTATGTGATTAAGTAAAACAAAATACTCAAATAAAAATATATAAATATTTTTTTATATTTTTCATTATTTTGACATATATAAAGTTTATTTTTTTTCTAATTCTTAAATATTACAAAGAATATAACACACTTTATATTCATTGCAAATGAAACACATCGATATTATGAACGTGTCATTGTTAAAAAAACAGTGTTGCACAATGTTATGTTTCTATTTTGTAGTCTATATCATATATTATGTCCAGCTACACACAATTCCTCCTGCTCATAGTCCAAATACACTTTATCATCCTTTTCCTTTCCGCCTCTACTTTTTATGATTCTGAATCTCTTCTTTTGTGAATCGAATTCTTTCGATTCTCTTCCCCTATTTATTTTTTGACATCGCCTTTTTTTTTGACATCGCCTCTTTTTTACCTTTTGTAATTATTATTTTTCTTCTTTGATGGCTGTCCAAAACACCATCTCTGATTGCTAATCTCTACATTGGTTGTTGATTATGACATTTCAATCAAATAAAAAGGTTTAATGCAATATGTTATTTTTATCAAAAACAAATGTTTAATTTAATATGTTTTTTAATCATTAGATCGTTTCTTATTTTTTATTTGTGATTAGTTGTTAGATTATTTAATTATTTAGACTAAAATTTAGCTTTGGTGATTTGTTATTTCATGTTTTTCTAATAGAAATTGTTTTTGCAATTCACTGATTTGGTGTTGCTACTCACTGTTTGTTGTCTGTGCATTTAGTACTTTGTTTTGTTACTTTTAATTGATTTTGTAGTTCTTATTCTAGAATGTTCATTGCATGTTTTAATCTGGATTAAATTAAATAGATCGGGCTTCAATATAAAATGTGATAAAAGAAATCATTTAATTGGATTTTTGAGTAATTATGTTACAAAAATCCTTTAATTGGATTTTTGAGTAGTTATGTTAAAAAAATCCCTTAATTGTATTTTTGAGTAGTTATGTTAAGAAAATTTTGTAGTAAATGAAGTATAAATAACATGAAAAGAGATTAACCTAGGTATATCATTGATAATATTCAGATTAAATAGATAAAGATGTAGTGAATAAATTGGTATGCATGGAGTTGTTTGATAACTTGGTTGTTCAGATCAAGAAAAAATATTTAAATTATTAATATGTTTATCTGACTTTTTTCCCCATTATTTTCCTTTTTTCTTTGTTAAGCTAAGATATACAATGATAATCTGTATTATGGTAGTGTTGTCCCCTCTTTAAAAAAATTCCATTAACGGATAAAAATAACTTTGCTTTTTATTGTAGACAATATGCTCACCGAAGTATAATGAATCGGCACTTTGTATAATAAAGAATCATAAGTATGGATTCCTAATTCTTCTATGACTCTTCAGGTTTTGGTTTCCCTTCAAGGACTGGTTCTGAATGCTTAGCCTTTCTACAACAAGGATACTAACGATTCTATAGGTAACAGTGGTAATACAGTTTCAAAGGTATCCAATGCTTATTACGATGATACTTTTATTAAATCTTGTAGGACTATGATTTACCATATTCAAGCTGAAACCCCGTATTTTGATAAGTTAGTTGTTTAACATTTTCGTTTGAAAGGAAAAACAATATTGGCAGCTATTAAAGCTTACGAGAATGGTGATCGTTTAGTTGAAAAATATACTAGGGATGGCTCATCTTCTTCAAGGCGTGTTAAGACTTCAAGCACCTTGTAAGTGCTTTTAAAAAGATCGGTGTTTCTATGCCTGGAGTCGAGGAAAGTGCAAACAAGGAAGGTGAAAACAAGCGTAATCGTAAAGGACCTTTCGAAAAGCTAAAAGACGCATTTAAAAGTTGTCTTATTCAGAAAAAATTAAAATGTAAAGTAGATTACAACATTATTCATAGACTAGGTCATTTCAGTCTTTGCGTGTTCATTCTCAGAGCGGGATTTTATATCAATACCAAATAATTTATAGAGAATTTGGTAGGCGGATTTGCAATTTTTATTTTCATTTACATATAGAAAATTTCATAGCCATGAAGTAGATCTCGATCAAATATTTGCGAGTCTTTCTTTAAATCACAAAGATACCAATACTGGATGAGATGCAGTTTCTGGTCAACTTCACATTTGATCACGATGCATCAACTATTATATGCTTTGCTCTTGTCAAAATTATGGAATCTTCTTAGCCATATTTATTCACTCCCTTGTGCACCTGGTGATCAATGCAGATCTGTCTGTCTACTCATCTGAGGTGTTTGTTTCGAATGTTGTTTTTTCTTGGCTCCTACTGTATTGGCTCACAAATTTCTCAAGTGTTTTAGCCTAGAATCAGTTTCTTGCTTACATATACATCAAAAACACTAAAACATGTTTCTCATTACATAATATACATCAAATAAATCTATTAATAAACAAAAAAAATTAAAATTAAAACTACTAAAGCATTACAAACATGGGTTGTCTCCCAAGAAGCACTTCTATTTAACATTGTTGAAGTTCGATGTGTTACCTCAAGGTCATTTCTTTTTCACATAACCTCCCATGTAGTGGGTGAGGTGGTAAATGTCTACAAAGCAAGGTACATGACCTTTCTTGGTCTCCAACTCATCTAACATTTCGAAAACAACTCTTGTGTGTGTTTGGGGGATCAGGATCTCTCATTTCTACTGTGTCTCCCACCCAAAACTCACCATCTTTCCACTTTATAATAGGCTCCCTTGTAACCTTTAAAGCGCTTTTCTTGGTATTCTTCAGGTTTTCAAAGAATGGATCACCTTCTAAGTTAGGAGGAGCTTTGGATTTTGGTTTCTTTCTCAGATTTTTCTCCTCCAACCCGAAGATAACTCTACCATTGATTGGATTCTTCCCTTCATGACTGAGTGTGTCCAAGCGAAAAAAAAAAATCTTCTAATGGATTAAAGAACTCCATACCTTTGAACACACTGAATTTCTCTTCCTCGTCTTGCACTCACATGATCAATTCTCCGTTCTCTAAATCAATTAGTGTATGCCCCGTGGCTAAGAATGACCGCCCTAAAATGATTGGCACATTTTTATCTGGGTCGTAACCAAGAATAAGAAAATTACAAGGAATTATAAGGTTACCTGCCTTGACGAGTAAATATACTACTCTACCTTCTTGGATGGGTAAGTCTCCTATCCACCATTTTCAAAGTCATAGTCGTAGGACTCAACTTCCCAATCCTCAACTTCTCAAACAATTATTTAGGCATGAGATTGATACTCACACACAAATCGTACAAATCTCTCCCGGTCTATTCTTGACCAATGGATATAGAAACATTAAAACTATCGGATCCTTCAACTTCGAAGGCAATTTACGTTTCCATATTGCACCTCCTTCATGAATTTTAAATACTTTAGCATACCTAGGATGGTTTCCACAAACAGAGAATTAATGTGAAACCTATTCATCATGTCTATGAACTTCTTGTACTCTTTGTCATTGTCCTCATTGTGGACACGTGAAGGAAAATATGGGGGAGAGCGATTCTCACTAACAACTTCTTTCTTCTTCTTCTGAGCTAATAATATATTCTCAACATTATCTTTCACGATCACCGACTCAATCACTTCTTATTCAACCTTTTCTATAACTTCTTCCACTTCTTTGGGCTTAGAGGTCGCTTCTTTCTCTTTCATTTTTGGAAAAGATGGATGCAATTGCTTCCCACTTCTCAACGTGATAGTGTTACACTCCTCGTTCTTTTGCGGGTTCTAAGTGCCACTTGGTAAATTACCCAATGGCCTCATATTTAAATGGTTTGCAATCTGAGATACCTGGGTGGTTGTGGCTAGGGTGTGAAAAAATAATGATAAATAAAGATAAGAATTGTTCAAACTTGTTAAAAACTTAAACAGGGCTCGATTCACATTCATAATAATAATTAGCCTAACGTCTAACTACTCTTCAATCATCAACAACATTTTTATCCTTGTTCACCTTATTTCCCTCAGCCAAAATTTTCTTAGGCTTCCACACTTTTTGAGTGTTATTGCACTTATCTTCAACATGTCCAAACTTGTTACTCTTAAGACATATTATAGGTTTCCAATCATACTCAACTTTAACATCATGTAATTCTTCTAATCCCATATCAACATAAACAATATCAGGGAGTTCCTCATTTGTATCCACTTCAACACACACCCTAGCATACCCAAGCCTAGTTTTATACTATGTAACAGAGTTCATCTGTAAAGGAGTACCAATTCCACTTGCTTCATAGCTCAATCCTCTTTGTGTCCCTGAATTCATGGGAACATTGGCTAGCTTAACCCAAATAGGAATTTTAGTCATATTAACCTTCTCAAACTGCGTACCAGCTTTCCATGGACGCAATAATAGTGGTTTCCCGTTGATATGCCATAATTGCTCCATAGCTCTGTTATATGCCATAATTGCTCCCTTATTACTATTTTTTACTTCCACTTTGCCCAAATTACTCCATTGATACCTTACAAAATTCACAATAGCATAAAAAGGAGGAGGACTGTCTAGAAATTGACCTATTAGGTAGTTTCTCGACATATCTGCTCCTTCATAAAATACATCTTGTGGTGGTGAGATGATTTTCTTACCTTGATGTTTGATGGGTGCATGAAATTCTAGCTTCATAGACTCCTTTTCACTTCCTTTAAATAAGTTTGACCACGATAGCAGTTTTTTCTCTCGAATTGTTGACTCAGTTTTTCCTTCAGGAGTTATCTCTTTAGTAACTGAGTGTGTTGGTGTTTGAGTAGGAGTATTTTCCGGAGTTTGAACCTGACTACTTGTGTTACTCGGAGAGATAATTTGTCGGTTCTCCGATGTATACTTTTCTAGATCTGCATTTTCCGGTGAGAGCATCTCCTTCGTAATATCTCGAAATTTAGTTTTGCTCCTCGAATTTGATTGCGACAGCTTATTGACCTGGTTGACTTTGGATAACTTAAGATTTTCTTCATTTGAGTGTTAACAATCTTAAATAGAAAGGAAAAGAAAAAGGAAATCGAAATGTAAAAGGTTGGAATATTTATCGGTGGTGGAAGGTGAGATGGAGTGGGTTATGAAAAAAAGAAAGATGGATATAGTGTTAGATCCCAGAAATTCTAGGAAAAACACCAAATCTAAAAATGTTGTTAAGCATACGTGTCGTGTCGTTGTTTCACGAGAATTTGTGTTTCTAATAAACATGTCGCACAATTTTTTGTTTCTCTTTTACAAGAGGAAAATACAATTTCCAGCACAAATCACAAAAATATTATAAATTAAGGTTTCATTAGTTACTTCTTCTAAATAAGTCCTTAGGGTATGTTTGGATTGAAAGTATTGAGAAGAAAAGAAAGGAAAGGAAATGATATATGATATATTCAATCGTTTGGATTGGAATATTTTTTGAAGGAAAGTAATTTGGGTGATTATTAAAATCACCTCTAAACTCCTATATATAATCACTCCAAATCGGGGTCAAATGGAAGGAAAGAATTTTATTAAATAAGCAAGAGAAAAAAAATAACATTGACACCTTACAAACAATAATAAAAATAGAAATATATTAATAAAAAACTATTTCCTAATTTTTTTCTAATCCAAATAAAAGAGATACTCAAATTTTTTTTTATGAATTTTTTATTTGTTAAAATTATCTAATCCAAACAACATTTTTCACTCCCTTTCTTTTCTTTTATAATTTTTCTTTTCTTTTCTTTTATTATTTTTTTCCCTTGAGAATACAAACACACCCTTAGTTACATTATCTGGTTTGCCCAATTACCTATATACCCTTTCTCTTTATTTTAAATTATTTTATTATTTATTAATGTGTTTTGATTAGGTTACAAATCCGACACGGGTACGCACGAAACGTGTACAGACCCTTTTACGATCCCAACTATTTTCGGAACCATTTTTCACATTTTCTTTTTGTCAGTGTTTTCATATTTTTAAGTCATTAAATGGATTAAACGTCTCCTTTTTAAATAAGTATAGACCCATGACCTTTTTTTACAGGGTCATTTGTGGCTGAATTAGTACAGAATTCATTGTTTGTTCATTTGTGGATTTTTATTACCTTTATTGCATTACAAAATAAAAGTCCTTATACAATTTTTGTCCTGCAGTCAAGGTCCATTAATATCGGTACAAAATCAAGGGGCCTGTACCCATTTGGGCTGTAACAGATGGGTTGTACATATGGTTCGTGCGTATTTTAGATGGTAAAGGGGTTGTGCCCACTACACTGATTCTGCAAAATTCAATTAGATTCAATTAAAAAACATATAAAATTTCCAAAAGCTGTACCCAGATGGGGCTCGACCCAGATGGGTTTGTACTGATTTGCAGAAAATTACAATTCGTTTTAATAAAAAAACACATAAAAAACAAATAGAAAACAAAAATCAAAAGCTTTTGAATCACCTAACGAAGATCTGGGCAGGGGGCGGAACTCCGGCGAGGACGCGGCGGTGGTGCACTGGTGTCAATGTTGTTCTGCAACAGATCTGGTGTGGTGGTGATGCAGCTCGCAGTGTTTGCTGGTGTGGTGGCGCGCTGCTGCAACAGATCTGGGTCGAGTTGGTGCGAAGCAGCGCTGGGAATGTGGCGTCTTTTAGCGCCGGTCAGCAGCAACGGATCTGAGATGTAATAGGGGCTATGGCCATGAACAGCGCTGGAACGCTGTCTCAATGAAGCAGCGGCGACTTCGCAGCAGTGGTGAGAGGTCTTCACCGGCGGCGCAGGAGTGTCGAAGGCCTTCGTGGTGGATCCATTTGCAGCAGTGGTGAGAGGTCTTCAGCGTGGATCCAGATCTGCAGGGAGCCGACCGTTTTTCATGGAGGCGGCGTCTTTTAGCGCCGGTCAGCAGCAACGCCAGTCAGCTATGGAGGGATTAGGACGGTGGTGGTGGTGGTTTCTGTTTGCAACAGCAGCTATGGAGAGGAAAGGGCTGATGGTGGCGCGACCACTGTGGAAAGGGGAAAGGTTATGGACGGGGTGGGTGAAGGTGAGAGAGGATGGTGGGGAGAGAGGGCTGATGGGGGAGGGTTAAGCAGGAGAGAGGGGGTGATGGGATGAGAGAGAAGAGAGAGCTGGGTTGTTTTAACAGAGAGAATACAGTAGGGAGGGGTGGGTTATGTTTCGAACCATTATAATGAGTAATGGGAATGGGTTATGTTTCGAACCATTATAATAGGGGGAGGGTATTTTGGGCTATTTGGGGTATTTAGTTGTGGTTGAAAAACTAGTTAATGGGCCTTTTTTTATTAATAAGTTCAAGTTGCTTGGCCTTCTTTTATTATCTACATCATAAATCACGCTGTCTCCAGTTATACACACATTTTCTCCTACTCTTCATCTAAATGAACTTGATCATCATCTTGCTATTTACTTTTATTCTTTAGGCTTCGCAATCTCCTCATCTGTGAATCCTGTGTATCAAATTCTTCTGATCTCTTCCATCCTTCAATTTTTTAACATTTCCACTGTTTTACCTGCTGTATTATATATTATCCTTGGCTGCTGTCCTGAACACCATCTCCTATTGTAAATTTTTAGCCGATCGTTGATCATGCCATTTCAATCAAGTACACAGGTTTATTTTAATATGTATTTTTTTTTAAATTATCGTATCACTTTTTATATACTCTTTCATCGTTTATGAAGTCTTGTTAATAGAAATTGTTTTCTGCAATTCACTGATCTGTTGATTTGCTATGCACTTAGTATTTATTTATTTTTGTTATTTTTAATTGATTATGCAGTTTTTATTCTAGAATATTCACCTATTGGCAGTTGTGTTTGCATTTTGTTATATTTTTGTTACTTTGCTTAAACTTAGATTAAATTATATAGATTGATTTATGAATGGAAATTGTGAAAAATAAATCCTTTAAATCTAGGTATACCAGTGGTAATATTGAGATCATATAGGTAAAGATTTAAAGATTAAATAGGTATATATCGAATTAATGGATTACTTGCTCTTCAAAATCAAGGAAATTATTAAATTTAAGATTATCTTTTATTTAAGTTTTTCTTTCTTTTTTCATTATTTTCCTTTTTGCTCTTTTAAGCTAAGATTATACAATGATGAAACTGTCTTATGGTAATGTGTCCCCTCTTTAAATAAATTTCATTACCTTGTTTAAAAAAAAGAACACATTTAAAATTTACCGACTTTTAATGAATTCGGATCGATCCAAAAATGTATCTGTTTTTACTCCAAACCAATCTTTGTGGCCTGATTAGGAATTCAATTCAAGTATGGCTAAACCCGTTTAGAAATTTAGTTTGGTCGAGATATAGTCAAGTTGACTAACAAGTCAAGCCATTAATAACCCTCCAGAATTAATGACTTTTTATGGTTTTCTACTAAAAAGTGGTTGTGCAATAATTTTTTTTGTATTTATACTCCAAATAACTTGAAAGGTCCTCAACATTTAACAAATTTAATAAGTTCATCCCTCACCTATAATCAACGTTCTTATCTTGTATGTGTATTAAGATATATAAAGAGGTGAGAAGAAAAATGTAAAATGCAAAATTACATCTACAAGTGTAAAAATTAATACACAAATATAGATAACATCTTAAGGACAACACTGGAGCTGAGTTTGGCGAGAATGGAGATGATAAGATCATCCGATATATTTTCCAACAAACCGACTCTTTTAAGAGATAATAACTCAGTCATCCTTTTTCTCTTTTAAGAGATAGTAACTCACTCATATTTTTTCTTTGTTACATTCTCAATTGTTATGATACATTCGAGTCTCATATTTAAAATAAATAATTTCCGATAGAGATTAATTGTATTTTCTTAACCCCATTCACCCCCAAGTCGTCCCTACACATAACTCCGTTTAGAGTACTTTACTCATGTACATTAACTACCTATGTAAATTAAATTGCATCGTATGAATAGTTTACTTATTGTTATTATTTCCATGTTGAATAGGTGCAAAAAACTTAATAAACTGGGACTCCATCCCTCAGTTCTTTGTGGCAATCCTGCCATGCCTTGCCGTGAAAGCTCAAAATTGGTATTTGGAAATCCCAAGAGAGAAATTCACACCATCAACACACTTCATCAGAAAGTTGTTTGATAGAGGAGCAACCTTGATGGCTTGACGAATTTCTTAATGAGCTGGAGACACCTGTCCGTAGAGGAAATCATCGTCTTGTATCAACATCAACTTCTGGTGTTGCTTGGTTTAGGAGGAAGAACAATAACAATGCATCCTCATCTTCTGCCATGTCATTGAAGTTTTGAGGAGTTAAAAGAGTGAAAGAGTTGTTTCGTGTGTGTGTTTTTTTTCTTTTTCCGTGCTCTTGTGGCGGATTTTTTTTAAATGTTTTTCTTGCTATTTCTATTTGAAAGAGTTGCTTGTTAGTTGTGTCGTGTCGGTTCATGCTGTAATTTGGGTTTAATGAATATTTCTTTTCTATGAATGGTGTATTTGTAGTTCCGCTTTCCTTTTTTTGCCTTGAAATGTCCGATGTGATATTTTGATTTGTTTGGTAGGAATTACTAAAAAATCTCTGTTGATGGTAACCAGCAATAAGATGCACCAGGTGTTGACAAGGACACGATTATGGTACCTCCATAGTGTCTGCACTATATTATGGTAACAAAAGGAGATGATCTGGTTTGAAAAGTCCAGATCAGAGTGGATTCAGTTAGGTGACAGGAATACGTAGCTCTATCATCTCTTGACATTGCATGAGGCTCAAGAATGTATGCTCGTCACCACAACAGATCGTACAAGAGTTCTCAATACCCCCATGTTCCATTTATATTCCAGAAAACACAAGGACTAATTGTGCAATTTATCTAGTAGTATTTTTAAAATGCTGGTAAATGGTTTAATTTGTCGCACATTGTTCGGTGAACTTTGGATTTATTTACTAATCCAGCAGCTTGTATCTTGGATGTATCTCATATCTTCACGTCACGCTTAGTTCTATCTTGTGTATTTAATAGCGTTTTCTTTAAAAGGAACAACCAAACCATTGTGCTTTTAGCTACGGAAAATTCCAGAGGTTCATCAAGTATCAAAAGCATGATGTACAATGAAAAAAACACTTTATTACCACCTAAAATTCCATTTCCAAGCAGATCTCCATCATGTCGCGATTATAATCCAAGCTCCATTCTTGTACAAAAAGGTGTCGATGGTGGATCTCATAAATTATAAGGGTACTCTGAAAGGAAGGAATCTTCTCCTGCTAAGCATTCTGGATTTGACTCAAACATGAAACGTGCTAAGCAGTAAGTCTATCTATCTCTTTTTTAACATCTCATCCCTTACAAGGAAAGAAATAACATAAAAATGGAAGGGATAAAAGAAATCAAGGAGATTTTATTTGGTTACATATATTTAGTTCATTCCCTCTTAAATAGTTTAGATATCAAAGTGATCTAGTTCATAATATCGTTTAATTGTACGTACTAGTATGAAGTCTTTAGTTGTTTACCTGGTTGTTTCTTGAATTATATTTGTTCATTCTTGTATTCCATATGACAGACATTCTTGTATCATTGGGTAGATTTTTTCCTTTTTAATCTTTGATATATACAATTGGAATTTTGTCTTCAAACTCTAAGTGATATATTACTTTTAAGTGATCTGTAAGTATTCAACTCTGAACAGGGGCGGATACAGGGGTGGGTGGGGGCTGCAGCCACCCGGGTTCTTGGCTGCAGCACAAATTTGCCCGAATATATTTTTTTTAGGAAAAAAATGTGAGTTAAAAAGTTACAACCCGAATTTTGAGTTCAATATGGCCAGTATCTTCGAAGATATTGCAGTCTGAATTTATTAATTATCTGAACACATGTGGATAACTTGATTAGTTTCGAATTTCTGTACCTACGCTTTAATAAAAGTTCTTTTGAGCAGTTTGAGTGTATAGATAGTCCATTCATAATACAATACTTTCTTAGATTATACTCTACACTTATCAATTTATCATTTATATTTGTTTATGCAGATGTTCCTTGGTGTTGGGATCGGAGATATACGAAAAAGGATGTTTATGGTCAAGTTTGGCCTAGATAGTAAAACTAATTGTATTCAGCCTTTGATAGCTTTTACAAGGTTTCCATTGTTGATTAAGGCCCCAAATCTAATTAGTAATTCCCACATCTGCTGTACCTATTCCAGTAAAACAGACGTAACTTTTGCGTCATAAGTCCAAATTACCTGATTCCACTTCTCAATTCGAGCTAACTAAGAGGCGCAACTTTTTAATGTGAACCACCAGGCTTAGATCAACACCCTTTGGGCTCGAAATCAATTGGAAGTGACGACTTTCCAGTTTCTTATGCTCCTCTTCATCTCTTCGAGTGGTACCTTTTGCTCTTTCGATACTTCCTTTTGATCTAAGATCATAAACTCCACTTCTCTTCCTCATCTTGGTTCTTCCTAGCATCCATTCACCTAAGAACTTCACACTAAAACACACAAATTAACGCACAAAAGCTCTAAAAACACAATTATCATAATTCCGAGGCGAAAAAGTGCAATAAGACAAAATAAGCTTAAAAATCTATTAATAAGTCTATTTTTTTCTACCTAAAATGATGTCTCCTAAGGAAATATATTTATCACAAAAAGGGAGAAATCGGATACCGAGCTATGTCATAAATGGCCCGGACATATGAGAGAAAAAGGCATGCAAATTCTTTCGAGTAAGAACCTTATCCTAGGTATGAAAAATTATTCTTTGAAACATAATGTTGGTTGTTTGGCAGGTAACCAATATCGTGTAGAGTTTCATCGCACCCATTTTACTTGAAGAAATAATTTACTCGGTCTTGCTCTTACTGATGCTTGCTCCATGACAAAAAGATTGCTTGGTGGTGCACAATACTTTGTCAGTGTTATCAATGACCATTCCAAGAAGGTGTGTGCCTTTCCCTGGAAGACCAAGTATCAAGTTCTTGAGACATTCAAGAATTTACATACCAAAATGGAATGAGAAACTGGGAAGAAACTAAAGGTTATTCGAGCAAACAAAGGCGGTGAAGACTGTGGGTAGGTAGAAGTTGTTGTTGACTTATCGCCTTGTTCCCATATTGATCCTAATATGCTTGATTATGATATTCTTTGGCCTAATCCATATTGTGATTGATGTGTTTGTTGACAAAACATTGTGATTATAATTTCTTGGTCTTACGAGACTGTAAAGAAATATGTATAAGTCTTACAAGTTCAAAACGACATGGAATTTTGCGGAATCAAGTCTCCAGACCTCTCAAAAAACATAGATTGAACCACCTAATTGAATCACATGAAACAAGAAAATAGATCTAATCATTGAAACCCCAAGAACCTTAGAACTAGATTTCCAAAGAGCATCTTCAGAAGAACTAAAGAGAGCCGAGATGTCAGACCTCCAAGATGTCCACAAAATACCACAATGATCCCATTAAATAATCCAAGAAAGTAGAGTTATCGAAATCCTTAGACGTCCAAGATTGGATTACATAATAACATCCATTTAAAAGGAAAAGAAACAAGAAGACCAATCCTCCAACCAAAGAAGCAGGGGTACGCGATTTTGCAAATTACTATTATCTGAAGGAATGAAAACAATACCGATGTAAGATGTGTGAATATTCAAGGACTAAAGACAACATAAAAAAATTGAAATATTTGTTGGTCTATCCGTCAGAAGGACAAACTTCAAGAAGAGTCTGGCTACCCATTTAGAAGTGCACAGATTTAAAAATCATCTAGTAAGGAGCTGACACGTGGACATAAATGTGTTGGAAAGATTTTAACTTATAAATAGGAGCTCTCAAGACCCCAACAAGTGACTATTTGCAAAACAAATTCAACTTTTTGAAAAGTGTTAGAGAGTCAGCAACCCATAGTCCATAAATATATATGGCTTTGTATTAGCACATAGTTGTATTTATCTACTTATCTTGGAGTTATTAAAATCACTCCAGTATGATTATTCCCCTTAACTTCTAAGAATGTTAGGATTACTCTTGAACTCTAGTTGTACTCTTGGTCTAGTGAGAAGTGTGATCTCCAATAGACTAGACTATAGTGGTTTTAGATCTCATGTAGGTGTAGATATGCGTGAAGGCTTCATGGGTATGTGAAGTGGTATATCATGGGTATAGGTTATATACTCATACTTGTGTGGTGATACAGTAGAGAAGGCTTCAAGGGTTTGTGAAATGTTATCATGAGTGTAGATTGTACACTCAGTTTACTTGTGTTGGTGATAACACAAGGGGTTTTCTTAGAAGGGTATTTGATATGAACTCTAACTCCCCATCCGGGTGAACTAGAGCTCAACTTTATACACCCATTGGCTATCCGATAAAATTAAATTCCCTAACCCTTAATGAATACCTAGTGGTCAAGACCTTCCAATTCAATGTCTCTCACTAGGCGCTTATGCACTAGGTCTGTAATTAAACCCACAATCCAGGTGTTAGCTTAATTACGACAGCTACTTGCTACTTGGCCAGATTACAAGATTATTTATAACAAATATATAAGACAATGGAATAATGTAATAAACCCAACCCAATTAAATATCATCATAATATCCTTAATGCAATAACTGAATTAAAAAGCTAACACAAAGTCTTATAGTGGCATCCTCAAGCAAATATGATTTAGCTCATTATAGAAGAAAAAATAAATAAAGGAAAACTATATAAATCTTAGAACATAATCATGTATCTAAAATCTACACACTTAACACACAATTAAGGCACAAAAACTCTATAAGTAATAAGTCGAAAACTAGAAGTAAAAATGCAATATAGTAGATAATAGGTAAAATCCATCACTTAGGCCGAATAAAATCCCAAAATAATGTTTTGTAAATGGATTTATCCATCAAACAAAGTGAGACGTCAATATCCATATTGCACAACAACCTATAATACGCACTCATCACCTCCCTGCATTTTCAAACTCTGTAAATATCCCTTCCATAGCAGAAGTTTATAGACACTGAATACCCCATAATCCCTGATCTCTCAAAAATAGATGTGGTTATTATATAGTAGACTTAAATCTTCTTACCTCCTCGGGTTAAGTAATCCTCGATAGCAACAATGCTAATGTTGAGCGTCAGAGTGCCGTCGAGAGTACACCACTTTATGGCCTTGACATATTGTTTGTTTTCAAGAAAGACTCGGCAAAGCATCCAAAGCCTTTGGTAGTGAAAAGAAAGAACTCCGACGGAGATCGAGAGAAATGTATGCTATTATTACAAATATTTTTATAAATTCCTCCTTTGATTCCTCCATCTCTTCTACTGACACTTTTACTTATCTAGTGTTGCATTTGTGGTCTCAGATAGAGTCCTTGTGTCAAGTATTCTGCCAGCATGAAATTTTGTTCTCTATAATCTAACGCCTTCGAGATTCCACGATGATCTTGTGGCAAAGTCTGTGTCGGTAGAAAGGTTATAGTTGTACGGATAGGAAGCATATACAACACAATTAAGATTGGTGACACATTAGAAGGATCACAAAGAGATGCTCTCCGAGACAAATTAGAGGAATACAAAGGCTGATTCTCCTTGATTAAAGGAGATATGGTAGGAATAAATTGAAGCATCTCAAATCATTTTCTAAATATTCGCCCACTACTAAGGCAATATTGCAAAAGAAAGTAAACAATTCTGAGGAGAAAAACTTAGTAATTAGAACAAAATTTCATCATTTGTTAGAAATAGATCATAAACGGGTATCTACTTATCCTGAACGGATTGCTAACCCAGTAGTTGTGCCAATGTCCGACGGTTCCTGGAGAATGTGTATTGACTACACAAATCTTAATCAAGCTTGTCCTAAATACAGACTTCCTCTCCAAAAATAGACAAACGAGTGAACTCTACAACTGGGTACAAATACCTATCATTTATGGATGCGCTTAGAGGTTATAATCAAATACTAATGGACAAGTAAGACAAGGGAAAAAAATTCATTTGCAATCAAGGTTTGTACTGTTATATAGTCGTTCCATTTGGATTGAAAATGGGGGGTCAACCTAGAAATGCAATGTAAACAAAGTGTTCCAATAATAAATTAGAATAAATATGGAAATATATATGGATGACATTTTGGTAAAAAGTGAATCATTTGAGACACACCCCGGAGACCTATCTGAGGCTTTCAAGATCATGCGAAAGGTTGGTATCCAAGTCAACCCCGACAAGTGTACTTCTGAGTAGCCTCAGGAAAGATCCTAGGGGTTCATGGTCAGTCATTAAGGGATGGAAGACAATCCTAATAAGATACAAGCTATTTTAACATGAACCCCCCAACACAGTAAAACAAGTACAATTACTGATGAGCAAGGTGGAGAAGTTAATCTGATTTGATGTCGAATTTGGATAGTTTAAAACATTGAGAAATCCTAAGATTTTTGAGTGGACATAAAAATGCTAAAAAGACTTTAAGAAACTAAAAGAATACCTGAGTACTCCACCACTTCTCACCAAACCTGAGCTAGACAAAACCTTACTTATATACCTATCGACTAATTAAGAGGCCATAACATCAGTATTGAACTAGCAAGTAAAAGGAGAAAAAAACCTACATTTTATGTTAGCAAGAGATTACAAGGAGCTAAAATGCGTTCCTCGTCTACAGAAAAATTTCCCGTGCCCTCATACACTCTGCCTGAAAACAAAAACTTATTTCGAGGCACATCGGATAAAAGTGTTGACAAACTTACGGTTGGAGCGTATCAAAGCCCGAAGAATCTGAGAGTTTAGTAAAATGGGCAATTTAAATAGATGATTATGATATAACATTTGAAACCCAAGCTTGCCATTAAGTCTAATGCATTAGCTGATTTTATAGTCTAATTCACCTCCTCAAATGAGCCCGAAAAGATGGAAGTCGATGATGGACATAACTGGGAAACTGAAGTAGGCGAGGCTTTAGGAAAAGAGAAAAATGGCATAGGACTTCTGCTCATCTACCCCATAGGAAAAAGATATAGTATCACTATAAAACTACTTTCAAAGCAACAAACAATGAAGCTCAGTAACTTTTTTGTTGGGGGTAAAAGTTGCCACAATACTGGAAGTAAAGGAAGTCATGAAAGTAAAGATATACACAGATTCTTAACCGGTTTTCGAACAAATGTGTCAAGCACAAATGACTCGAAAACCCGTTAGGATTTATTAGCTTGAATGAAAATAATTAACTAAGTCACCAAGAGGTAATCATCTATTGTATCGATGAACCAAACTTTTATGTGATTAAGGAAAAGGAAATACTTATAAATAAATGAGATAACGATATATATCAAATTTTATAAAAAATACTAATAAAAAAGACATAAATTGTCAAAATAGTGAATCGAGACATATATTATATTCTTTTTTTTTATTACATAGGAGAGCCACTTTGGACTCGGAGTCCAGTGAGCTAATCCCATCTGGTTACATATATTATATTCCATTCGATAAAAATATATAAATGTTTTCTAATTGTTTTTCTTTTAATTATTTTAACATATAGTATTTTGTTTTATCTAGTTATTCAATATCACAAATAAGATGACGTTCAATATTCATTTCAAACTAAATATGTTGTCAATGATACGTGTCGATGTTTCAAGAGAAACGCGTGTGTCTAATAAACATGTCGAACAGTTTTTTGTTTCTCTTTTATAATCTACATCATAAATCACACCTTTTCCAGTTACACACATTTTCTCCTACTCTTCATCTTAATGAACTTAGATCATCATCTTGCTCTTTACTTTTATTCTTTACGCTTTGCAATCTCCTTATCTGTGAATCCTGTGTATCAAATTCTTCTGATCTGTTCCACCCATCAATTTTTTGACATTTCCATTCTTTTACATGCTGTATTATATATTATCCTTGGCTGCGGTCCTGAACACCATCTCCTATTATAAATTTTTAGCCGATCGTTGATCATGCCATTTCAGTAAGTAATCAGGTTCATTTTAATTTGTATTTTTTTAAAATTATTGTATCACTTTTTATATACTCTTTCATAGTCTATGAAGTCTTGTTAATAGAAATTGTTTTATGCAATTCACTGATCTGCTGATTTGCGGTGCACTTAGTATTTATTTATTTTTGTTAATTTTGATTAATTATGTAGTTTTCATTCTAGAATGTTCAACCGATTTGCTGTCGTGTTTGCATTTTGTTACATTTTTGTTACTTTGCTTAAACTTAGATTAAAATTATATCGATTGAGTTATGAATGTAAATTGTGAAAAAAAAAATCCTTTAAATTTAGGTATACCAGTGGTAATATTGAGATCATATAAGTAAAAATTTAGAGATTAAATAGGTATATATCGAGTTGATGGATTACTTGCTCATCAAAATCAAAAAAATTATTAAATTTAAGATCATCTTTTATTCAAGTCTTTCTTTTGTTTTTCATTATTTTCCTTTTTGCTGTTTTAAGCTAAGATATAGAATGATGAATCTGTCTTATAATAATGCGTCCCCTCTTTAAATAAATTCCATTACCTTGTTTAAATAAATAACACATTTAGAATTACCGATTTTTACTTTTTTAGTAAATTCAGATCAATCCAAAAAGTTTTCTGTTTGTACTCCAAACCAGTCTTTGTGGCCTGATTAGGAACTCAATTCAAGTATGGCTCAGCCTATTTGAGAATTTAGTTTGGCCGAAGATATAGTCAAGTTGGCTAACAAGTCAAGCATTAATAACCTTTTCCCAGAATTAATGACTTTTTGTGGTTTCATTTAAAAAGTGGTTGTGCAATAAATTTTTTGTATTTATACTCCAAATAACTTGAAAGGTCCCAAACATTTTAACAGATTTGATAATTTCATCCCTCACCTGTTATGTTATCAACGCTCTTATCTTGTATGTGTATTAAGATATATAAAGAGGTGAAAAGAAAAATGTAAAATACAAAATTACACCTACAAAGTGTAAAACTTAATACACAAATGTAGATAACATCTTAAGGACAACACTGGAGCTTAGTTTGGCGAGAATGAAGATCACTGGCGGAGCCACGTTGTAGGTTGGGGGGCCATGACCCTCCCTGGTTTTTCAAAAAAAAAAAAAAATTTACTTTAAACCTTTATAAACAAATATATATATATATATATATATATATATATATATATATATATATATATATATATATATATATATATATATATATATATATATATATATATATATATATATATATATACTAGGTATGAACCCGTGCCTGAAGGCACTCTAACAATATTAGTTTAGAAAATAAATATAACACACGATAAACAAACAATTCTTAAGATAAAAATAAACGAAAAAAATATTCAACCAAGCACAAAAAACAACTACCTATCAGTAAAATGAAAATGCTATTAGTTAACATATCCAAGCCGCAAAGATTAATGGAAAAACTTTAGTTCTAAATTTGAAAATAAAATGAAAATAAAACCATGACAAAGTTCAGATGCATCAAAAAAGTTATCCTCTAGGCTCCTATCAGTCACAACAGGCTTCCTTGTTCAGTAGTTTCAACAGCGGTCAAAGGTCAGGTCATCCAATACTTGTATATATCTTGAGTTAGTCAAATCTGAATCCTCAGTCTCAAGAGTAACTTCAAACTCACTCCTAGCACTACTCGAAACCCCACTCTATTTATCTCCATCAACAACCTTTCCATCCTCCAACTCCCCAGCTCTTTCCCTCACCGTTTCCACAGAACCAACAAAAGGGTCACCAGAAATCTCATCATTAATACTCTTTTCGAGCTGAACCTCATCAACAACCTCCCCACCTACCAAAACTTCAACGTTATTAGGCAAAACAATTGTAGGATTTGTATAAAAATATAATAAACAACACAACTGTAATCATACTTAAATCAAATTACATTATGTAAACAGTATTATTAGTTAAAGAAGTAAATAAAGAGTACCTTTAAAACTGCTGTTCGTGCAGCTAGTCCAAGAGCTGAAGCAGGTAATCCTTCAATATCTTTTTTCTCTCTTATTAACTTTTCGACTTCTTTGTAGCATCTAATACATTTTCCTCAGACTTTTGAGTTAGCTTTGCCAGTTCCTATATTAAAAAGTGCCCCAAACAAAACGAAAAAAAATAACAAACAAAAGATGTATGATTATCTTTATGAAGTGAGGTTTAATAACAAACAAAAAAGACAACAATTTAACAAAATTCAGTAGGTTCCTATATTTCCAAGAGTACGGATTTTGACTAATCAGACTTTATCTTTACGCTCGAATTCCTGATCATGAACGTTCATTAAATTAACAAAATAACTCCCTGAAATGTAAAATATAAGGACCAATAGTGCAATTAAAAAGGTGAACCACAGAAACTTGGGGGGAAAATTAAACCTTTACCTTAAATAAATTAACGAAAGAACTCCCTGAAATGTAAAAAATAATATAAGGACCAATAGTGCAATTAAAAAGGTGAACCATAGAAACTTGGGGGAAAAAATTAAACTTTTACCTTCAATTATTTAGAGAAATTTTTAGGAATTAAGGTTAATCTCCATCATTTGCTCCAAATGGATATTTGCTGCAAAACAATTCAAAAAATACAATTACTCAGTCCAATAGTCACGGCAAATGATAGACCCACAAAACTCATTCAGTAAAAGGCTTACATCGATCATAAAATGGCCATTGTACGCCAAATGGATTTTACTGCAAAACAAATGAAAAAGTACAATTGCTCACTCCAATAGTCACAGTCACGGCAAATCATGGGATCCAAAAAACTCATAAAGTTAAAAGGCTTCCATCAATCATAAAATGACCATTGTAGGATTAGGATAAAAATCTAATAAACAACACAGACCGTAATTTTACTTATAAAAAACACTACAGAAAAACACTACTGCTTTTAAAAAAAATTCTAATGTGCTCCATTTGCCATTAGCCAAATTAATTTAATAACTTTCAATTAGTTTATAAAGATTAGGTTAAAAATTATTTTTTACCTTAATTTAGGTTCTTCGCCAATGGAGTATTGGTCCATTAACTAAAAATATAAGTAGTAAAAAAAAGAAAAATAAAACTCACACGCATCATCACTTCTTATACAGTAAAAGCTTCCGATGGTCAGAAGAGAATTGTATAAGAAATAATAAACTAATAGATATATAATATATTAATTAAATAAATAGTAAAAAAACACAGCATCCTTCGCATATAAGCGTCACTTCTCATAATTTTTTGTTTTTGGCCAACACCATTTCTTATACGGTAAATGACTTCCAACAGTAAAAAAAACCGCGATTTGTATAAAAATTAATAAACATTAGTGTAACTATATTAAAATATAATAATTCTGAAAATTGTAAAAATAATGAGATAAGTTAAAATAATTCAATCTTCTAGAATTTTAATGGTAAAAGTTAATTTTTTACCTTAATTTGGGTTCTTCGCTTATTAATGGCCGACTGATGATGATGACTAATTTAATCCGTACAGAAAAGCGGCTTTCAACTGTTATAATATTAGTCAATTGTAGAATTAGTATAAAAATATAATAAAAAACAAAAAAAATTCAATACCTTGTATCACTTACACACGGTGATAGGCTTAGGCTTCCAAAGTAATTGCAATTGGCGATGGTAGGATTTGTATAAGAATATAATAAATAACAAAAAATTCAATACCTTAATTTGGGTTCTGCATCACTTATTGCACGGTGAAAGGCTTCCAACACCATGTAATTGACTATAAAATTTATATAAGAATATAATAAATAAGAGAAAGTTTCAATAATAATCTTTTTTTCATTTACCTTAATTTGTGTTCTTCGCCAGTAGATGGTGGTGAAGATTGGTCCTTTGAGTGGCGGTTTGTAAATGTGATAAAGATCAGATTCAAATTAAATCAATTTATGATCTGTTTCAATGGTAATTCCAGACATGTTAATAAAAAAATAATTAACTCAGTGAGTTACTGAATGTTGGTGGCAAGACGGTGATGGGCATCACTTCTCATCGGCTTCCAACGTCATAAAATGGCCTGGCCTGTAGGATTTGTATAAAAATATAATGAACAACACGACTATAATTATAATTAGAATAGCTAATTCTGAAAAATTATAAAAGTAATGAGATTAGGTTAAAAATAATTCAATTTTTTTTAGAGTTTCAATGGTATTTTTAACCTTAATCATGGTGGAGAATGGTCCCCGAGTGGCGGAGGTTTTCCTGTGTAGGAGAGCGGCTTGGTGGAAAGGTCAGTGTTTACCTTGGGTTCTTCGATTGTTGATGGCGAGCTCTTCGATTATTGATGATGGTGGAGATTGGTCCCCGAGTGGCGGCAGATTTCTTTTGCAAGAGAGAGGCTTGGTGGGAAGGTGTGTGTTTCCAAGCTCGGTTGATGGTGGATGATGGTTTTTTAATAGATATAACAGAATAGACCTACAGAAATCCAATGGCTGAAAAATATAGAGGAGACATCAAGATATTTTAAATCGTGGATTAAATTTAGACAATCTGGACCATTAAGTATAATCGATCTAAAGGACAAAAATAATTGAAATTTGATCCAAAGGATAGAAAATGTGGAGAAAACAGGAGACATTTCGGGCCGTTGGCCCTTCTCCAATATTATATATATATATATATATATATATATATATATTAGGCTCTCCCTAAGTTTTTAAAATATTCAATTTAATCCACCAAATTTTTAAAATTCATTTATTAGACTTATAATTATTGTACATATATAGATATTTTAATTTGTTAATAGTAAAATAAATTTTATTTTGTATATTATAGGATAAATAATTAATTTTTTTTATATGAAGGCTTATAGTGCAATTTTTACATAATATAGAGATCTATAGTGTAATTTTTTACAAGATAAGGATTTCTTTTGCAATTTGCTCATAATATATGGATCTACGGTGAAAAAAAGTTTTAAATCTTTTTTTGAGGGCGCTGCCCCCAACCCCCTTGGCCCCCAACAACAAATCCTAATCCTGGCTCCGTCCCTGATGGAGATGATAAGATCATCCGGTATATTTTTCCAACAAACCCATACTCTTTTATGAGATAGTAACTCGCTCATCCTTTTTCTCTTTAAGAGATAGTAACTCACTCATCTTTTTTTTTTGTTTAGTTTCACCAGAGTTGCATTTATAGGTGAGAAAATGGATCATCTAGTAAACATTCTCAATTTATATGATACATTCGATTCTCATTTTTAAAATAAATAATTTCCGATAGAGATTAATTATATTTTCTTAACCCCATTCCGCTTTTGAGACTGAATGGATGGGATAATTGTTCTTCTCCATTAAAGTAATTTTTGGGGTGGAAGTTGGATGTTTTTGGGGAGATTACTTTTAGCTCGGCTTCAAGGTATCCAGAATGTACTCCCAACGCTTGTATAATTCATTTCTTGTAAGCATTAGTAAACGGCTTATTAGGGAATAGTGTAACAAAAGGAGATGATCTGGTTTGAAAAGTCCAGATCAGAGTGGATTCAGTTAGGGGACAGGAATACGTGGCTCTATCATCTCTCGGCATTGCATGAGACTCAAGAATGTATGCTCGGCACCACAACAGATCGTACAAGAGTTCTCAATACCCCCAAGTTCCGTTTATATTCCAGAAAACACAAGGACTAATTGTGCAATTTATCTAGTAGTATTTTTGAAATGCTGGTAAATAGTTTAATTTGTCGCACATTGTTCGGTGAACTTTGGATTTATTTACTAATCCAGAAGCTTGTATCTTGGATGTATCTCATATTTTCACGTCAAGCTTAGTTCTACCTTGTGTATTTAATAGCGTTTTCTTTGACAGGAACAACCAAACCATTGCGCTTTTAGCTATGGCAAATTCCAGAGGTTCATCAAGCATCAAAAGCATGATGTATAATGGAAAAAACGCTTTACTACCACCTAAAATTCCATTACCAAGCAGATCTCCATCATGTCTCGATTATAATCCAAGCTCCATTCTTGGACAAAAAGGTGTCGATGGTGGATCTCATAAATTAAAAGGGTACTTTGAAAGGAAGGAATCTTCTCATGCTAAGCCTTCTGGATCTGACTCAAACACGAAACGTGCCAAGCAGTAAGTCTATCTATCTCTTTCTTAACATCTCATCCCTTACAAGGAAAGAAACAACATAAAAATGGAAGGGATAAAAGAAATCAAGGAGATTTAATTTGGTTATATATATTTAGTTCATTCCCTCTTAAATAGTTTAGATATCAAAGTGATCTAGTTCATAATTTCGTTTAATTATTGTATGTACTAGTATGAAGTCTTTAGTTGTTTACCTGGTTGTTTCTTGAATTATATTTGTTCATTCTTGTATTCCATATGACAGATATTCTTGTATCATTGGGTAGATTTTTTCCTTTTTAATCTTTGATAAGTAAAATTGGAATTTTGTCTTCAAACTCTAAGTGAGATATTACTTTTAAGTGATATGTAAAATTGGAATTTTGTCTTCAAAATTGGGTAGATTCAACTCTGAACAGGGGCGGATACAGGGGTGGGTTGGGGCTTGGGTTGGGGCTGCAGCCACCCGGGTCCTTGGGTGCTGCACAAATTTGCCCGAATATATTTTTTTGAGGAAAAAAATGTGAGTTACAAAATTACAGCCCGAATTTTGAGTTCAATATGGCCAGTATCTTTGAAAATATTGCAGTCTGAATTTATTGATTATCAGAACACATGTGGATAACTTGATTAGTTTCGAATTTCTGTACCTTCACTTTAATAAAAGTTCTTTTGAGCAGTTTGAGTGTATAGATAGTCCATTCATAATACAATACTTTCTTAGATTATACTCTACACTTCTACATACGTAAAATGTCATATCATTTTTGGGTTTAGTAAGCCTAATATTCTTTTTATTGCAGACAATATGCACACCGATCACGTGTGAAAAGGCTTCAATACATATCGGAACTTGAAACAAATGTACAAGCTTTACAGGCAAGTAACATGACCATTGTAAAGTGTAATATCAGGATATACATTATTTTACAGTTAAATATTTACTTGTATCACAGGCAGAAGGCTGTGTTATGTCAGCTGAGCTTGAGTTCCTAAACCAGGAAAGGCTTTGATTCATCGCCTAGAAAATTTAGCTCAGGAACAGCTTATTAAGTTTGGTAAGTTACATTTTAATCTGTTGCCTTACTATAGAGACACATAAGCCATTATATATCTGTGCACAGTGGAACATGAAGTCTTAGAGAGAGAAGTAACAATCTATGAGCCTTGTATCAGCAACAACAGCTGAAGAAGGATCTCCATAAAATATTTGGTCAACTTCACATTTGACAATGATGCAACAACTAATATATATGTTTCGCTCTTGCCCTGTTCACCCGGTGGTCGGTTGCAGATATGTCTGTCAACTCACATGAGGCATTTGTTTCGAATGTTGTTTTTTCTTCCTCGTATGTTTAAGTGTTTAAGTTTGTCCATGTTTCTTCGTTTACCTCTTGTTTCTTGATAAATGTTGGTATTTTTATATTAGAAATGTTGGTATTTTTATATTAGAAAAGGAAGAAAATAGAAATGAATTTAGAAAATAGGAATGGAAATATTTGTAAAAAAAATGGACGAAATACTTTGTTTTAAATGAAAGAAGAATTTTGTTTTATTGATTAGATGATACAAAGCTTTTGGTTCTTGGCTCAAGTGATGCTTACAAATGAACTTGTGATTGCCTATTTATACTAGCTAAAGGCGGTGGATTTTTACTAGACTCTTCTAGTGCTATTTTTTAATATGTTTTCTAATATTTCTAGAAATTTCTATATCTCTAAGCTAATAATTAACTCTAGAATTATCTAGAGAAACTTAGACTAATCTAATAACTTATCTAAACTTTTAAAAAAATATTAATTTCAACACTTTTTTTTTTCGTAATTCCGAGCATCTCTCGTCTCGTAGTGTCTCGAATTTCGGTCGTGAAAGTGCTATCGTAAAAATATCGAGTTGTTCTTCTGTTCTTATGTATTGAAGCTCAGTTTGTCCTTCATTTGTTGCCTCTCGCAGAAAATGATATTTGATAGCAATGTGTTTGGTCCGGCTATGATGGACGGGATTCTTTGTCATTGCTATTGCCGACTTGTTGTCGCTGTAAATTTTTGTCGGCCTTTCTTGTTGTTCTCCCATATCTTCAAGTATTCGTCTAAGCCATATTGCCTGACTTGTTGTTAGTGCGGCTGCAACATATTCAGCTTCTGCTGAAGATTGTGCCACACAGTCTTGTTCTTTTGATGACCATGAGAATATACCTGAGCCGAGTGAGAATATATAGCCCGAGGTACTCTTCATATCATCTACCGATCCAGCCCAATCACTATCGGTATAGCCAGTCAATCTTGAGTCTACTCGTACGATATGCCATAGTCCTTTGTACCTTGTAGGTATCTTAATATTCTTTTTCCTGCTCCATAGTGAACTTGGCTTGGACTATGCATAAATCTAGGTAGTAGACTTGTAGCGTACATGATGTCTGGTCTCGTAGTTGTAAGATACAGTAAACTTCCAATGAGACTTCTGTATATTGCTGGATCTATCTTAGTTGAGTTGTCTTCTTTAGTTAGTTTTTCGTTGGTGACCAGTGGAGTAGCAACGGTCTTGCATCCATGCATCTTGAACTTCTTTAGTAAAGACTCTGTATATTTATTCTGTGAGATGAATACTCCTCTCTTATCTTGTATCACCTCAATGCCGAGAAAGTAGTGCATTAACCCTAGATCTGTCATCTCGAAGGTTTTCATCATGTCTTCTTTGAATTCCTTGATCAATTCCTTATTGTTTCATGTATAGATGAGATCATCTACATAAAGAGAGACAATGAGTCTGTTATCATTACCTTGGGTTTTAATGTAGAGAGTAGACTCGTTTTGACTTCTCGTGAATCCTCGATCAGTGAAATAATTGTCGATTCTACTGTACCACTCCCGAGGAGCTTGCTTAAGTCCGTATAGTGCTTTTTGTAGTCTTAGAACTCGATCTTCTTGGCCTTTCTGTACGAACCCTTGAGGTTGCTCGACATATATCTCTTCTTCTAGATAGCCATTGAGGAAGGCTGACTTCAATCTAGTTGATATATCTTCCATTGCTTTTGAGCAGCTAATGCAATAAGTGCTCTTATAGTGTCTAAGCGTGCAACTGGAGCAAATGTCTCGTTGTAGTCAATACCTGGTAGTTGTGAGTTCCCTTTAGCAACTAGTCTTGCTTTATATTTTTGGACTGATACATCTGGGTTGAGCTTCGTCTTGCAGACCCTCTTGACTCCGATGACTCCTTTGTTGGTTGGTCGATCTACCAACTCCCACGTTTTGTTTTTCTCGATCATTTTGCTCTCTTCCTCCATTGCCTTTACCCATTCTTTTTGTTTTGATGCTGCTTCAAAACTTTCGGGTTCCAAAGTCACAAAGTTACATGTTTGATATATGTCTCTAAGTGACCTTGTCTTGCCTGGTGTTTCTGGAGATGTATCGTCATCACTGGATGAAGATGAAGATGAAGGTGATCTTGGAGTTCTTGGTGATAGGGGTTCCTGAGTATTCTGTGGACCTTCTTCTTCGGTATTATCCACATTGCGTACCCTTGGTATCATAATACTTTGTCATTCCACCTTTCCTTCATCCCAATTCCATGTTGCATTTTCGTCAAACTCGACATCCCGGCTGACAATAAGTTTCTTTGTTTTCATATTATAAATTCTATAGCCTTTTGATTCTGAGCTAAAGCCGAGGAATATTCCCTTTTCTGTCTTCTCTTCTAGTTTATGTCGTTTTTCTTTCGGTATATGTATGTGGCAGATGCTTCCGAAGACTCTGAGATGTTGTGCTGACGACTTCCTTCCACTCCATGCTTCAATTGGTGTTTTATTTTGAACATCCTTTGTTGGACATCTTTGAGAAGATAGACCACAGTGTATACCGCTTCTGCCCAGAATTCCTTTGGTATTCCTTTCTCTGCTAGCATAGTCCTTGCCATCTCCATGACTGTTCTGTTCTTCCTTTCTGACACGCCATTCTGCTCTGGAGCGTAGCCGACAGTTAACTGGCGTTTGACTCCTTCATCGTCACAAAATTTGTTGAACTCTTTTGAGGTATACTCCTTTCCTCGATCACTTCGAATGACTTTAATTCGTCGACCACTTCGATTTTCGACAAGACTTTTGAGTTTCTTGAGGATACCGAATACTTCTGACTTTTCTCGCATGAAGTAGACCCAAGTAATTCTAGTATAGTCATCAATGAAAAGGATGAAGTACCTGTTATTTTCAAATGTTGGAGTCCTCATTGGTCCGCATACGTCTGTATGGATCAGTTCTAGCACGTGTTTGGCTCTCCATGCTTTGCCTGAAGGGAATGATTTTCTGTGTTGTTTTCCTTCTAGGCATCTCTCGCACACGTCATTATTCACTTGGATGACTGGTAAATTTTTCATCATATTCTTCTGATAGAGAATTTTTAACCCGTTAAAGTCGAAGTGTCCGAACCTTCGGTGCCATAGCCATGATTGGTATTGAACTCTCATGGCCGTTTCAACGTACTTTCATTGGATCGGAAAATTTCTTTGTCGCTGCATTTTTACTACAGCTATTTCTTGATTTTTATTTTTATTATCATATATCATGCACGATCATCTTTAAATAAGAGGTTATATCCTCTTTCCATTATTTGACCCACACTTAATAGATTTGTATCTAGTTTGGGGACCAACTGTACATCAAGAATTAGTCGCGTACCTTTTTGCGTGTTGACTGTGATTGTACCTTTTTCTTCGACCTTCACCAAATCTCCATTTCCAAGCTTGACTTGAGATTTGACAGATTTATCTATATCTCGAAAGATTTTTTCGTCGGCGGTCATGTGGTTGCTGCAGCCGCTATCAATATGCCAGGTGTCGTTTTTCACCTCTGAAGCAGCGTGACATGCATAGAATAGGTTGTCTTTATTGTTATTTTTTTCGGAGAAGTTAGCCTGGTGCTTTTGTTTGGACCGACAATCTTTCTCCAAGTGGCCAAATTTTTCGCAACTCTTGCATTGCGGTTTTCCACGAACCCAACAATCTTTTTCAAGATGATTAGTTTTCTTACAGATGCGACATGGTGAATATTTTCTTAATCTTTGATTAGATTTACCATTTTCTCTATTTTTAGAATTTTCTCTAAATTTTCTCCCCTCGTTTTTAGAATTTTGAGACCTTATGTTGAGTTTAGACTGAAATGCGTTTTCCATGGTTTCATTTTCACGCATACTTAGTCTTTTCTCGTAAGCTTCTAGAGAGCCTACCAACTCCGTTACTGACAGAGTGGCTATATCTTTAGTTTCTTTAGTAGTATACTATCGGATCGTATTTAGCACAAAGAGTAATTAACATTTTTTCCACGACCCTTTTATCGGTTATATCATCTCCATAGGCTCTTAACTGATTAACTATTTTTCGTAATTTAGTGTAGTAATTTCATATGGTCTCGGATTCTTTCATTTTCATATTTTCTAATTCCCTTCTTAGAGTTTGAAGTTTAATATTGTGTACCTTTACGTTTCCTTGAAACTCCTCTTTTAACGTATCCCAAGCTTGCTTCGCCGTAGTAGCACCACTAATTCTTGGGAACAATGACTCCGCCATAGCCATTTGTATGCTGTAAAGTGCCAAATTATCTTTCTCCATCTCCTTAGTTAATTTTTCTTTCTCCACTGCAGATATAGTTGACATACCTTCGGGAACGGTATATCCCTTGTCAACAATATCCCATAAACTTTGGGACATGAAGTATGTCCTCATCTTGATTGCCCAAAAGTCGTAATTTTCTCTCGAAAAAATTGGGATTGGAATTTGGGTATTGCGTAGGAGAGTAGCCATGAGAATATTGTATAGTAGAGATATTTTTGCGGAAGCTAGTTATCGCCTAGTTAATAACTGGACGTGGTTCTGATACCACTTGTTGGTATTTTTATATTAGAAAAGAAAGAAAATAGAAATGAATTTAGAAAATAGGAATGGAAATATTTGTAATAAAAATGGACGAAAGACTTTGTTTTAAATGAAAGAAGAATTTTGTTTTATTGATTAGATGATACAAAGCTTTTGGTTGTTGGCTCAAGTTACAAATGAACTTGTGATGGCCTATTTATACTAGCTAAAGGCGGTGGATTATTACTAGACTCTTCTAGTGCTATTTTTTAATGTGTTTTCTAATATTTCTAGAAATTTCTATATCTCTAAGCTAATAATTAACTCTAGAATTATCTAGAGAAACTTAGACTAATCTAATAACTTATCTAAACTTCTAAAAAAATATTAATTTCAACAATAAACCACATAAGTTGTTAGTTGGGTGGGTTATATACTTATATCTTTGATGTTGGTAAATTTACTTTCTTTAGATATCTTCAACTTAGTTTGATTATAAGGTAGATAAATTTACTAAAAGGTGACTTACATCATCTCCATGTGGTCTAATCTAATCTTTCAAAAATCCTCACAGGCACAAAACTCTCTTAATCATTTTCATTTGTTAGTATTACGTGTATTCATATTATATATTTAAATTGTTTAAGTTATTAAATGGTTAAAATATATTAAATTGATAGTTTTATAGGATATTTTGTAATTATTTATTATATATTTTACCTTTCTTAGGTATTGAATGCTCTAAATTATCATATTGACAGTTTTACAGGATGCCATCAACTTACTTAAAAACTTAGATATACCATAAATAAGTCTATTAATTGTTGGATTGGTTTTTCATCATCGGAGAAAAACTCATATTTCGATAAATGGATAATTCGTTGGTAACTTTAGAAATACACACCGGCGTACTTCGCTAGTTCCACACAATTAATTAAGTGTTAAATGACCTTTTTTCTTTTCTTCTTGAGTCCTATATTATGAGAAACTTGGGATATCATCTGAATAACGAGAAGCAAGAAAACGAGAGATACACTTAGAAAATGAATAAAGTGCACAAGAGAATGAAAATGGTAAGATGAGTAAATCTGGAAATTTAGGGTCCGTTTGGAAGTGCTTATTTTGGAGCAAAAAATCACTTTTAGAATAAAATTCAAAATTTTAAAAAAATTTGAATTTTTTTTTAAAATTTAAAATTATTTTAAGTGCTTTTTCCAAGAAGCACCTATTTTGTGCTTCTCATAAAAGTGTTTTTCAAAGTAAACAAAATTCTTAAAATAGTAGTAGCATTTTTAAGTGCTCCTAAAAAGCACTTTCAAATGGGCACTTAGTAAATTTCTCAACGATAGAAGATTGAGAGTCTCAATTGGATGGTCATATCAAACCCGATCAATACAAAATTTTAGCATAATGTTTATGACACGTAGTTCATATCTAACGGTGGAATTCTCGTTCTAACGTTGGAAAACAAAACTATAACCTCATTTCAAGACTGGTGAGTTCATTCCAAGTTTGTGTATTCCATTAGTTGATGTAATTCATAATCCTCTAGTGCTCTCAAAAGAAAAACTCTTGTAATCCTATTATTATATTTTATAGTGAAGTATTTTGGATCCTTGTTCCACCCGTGGTTTATATCCTTTACTTGGAGAGGTTTTCCCCGTAATTTATTATGTCACTTTACTTTATTTCCTTGCCTATTCGTATTACACAAATAAATTGAAAACAAGATCATTTTATTTCTAATACTTTTATTAGTGACCTTTCTCAAAAAAATGGTATCGAATATATGGTTCTTTGAGTATCTTGTGTGGTATAATAGATTTATCTTCTAGTATTTCAGGCATGATCATATTGACTTTTTTGAATTATTTGTTATGGAAAATGAAGGACATCTTGTATTGCAAATATTTGCCCATTACTAGTGCAGCGAAGTTGGAGAAGTATAATGATTCTAAATGGCAACTATTACATAAAAAATCCATTGCCATGATCCGACAATATATTGACCACAATGTCATTCATGATGTAACCCGACGAGAAGAATGCATTGGAGTTATTGAACAAGATCGACACAATGTTTTATCGACAAAGTAGTGTGAACAAAGTCTCACTTATTAGAACACTTGTAAAATTGCAACACAAAGATGGACAAAGTGTGGTTGAGCACCTTAATGCCTTTCAAGGTCTCATGAATCAACTCAAGGTCGTGGGAATCACCTTGGACGATGAGGTTTTGTCTTTACTTATGCTTAGTTCTCTTCTCTAAAGTTGAGAGACGTTATTCATGTCCTTGAGTAACTACAAACCAAATCTTTTCATGGAAATTATGAAGAATGGTGTATGAACAAAGAAACTGGACGAAAGTATCCTAACTCATCGTCTCACCCAGATGTTAATTTTATTGAGATTTGGTGGAAGAAACAAAGCTCGAACCTCATATCATGAGGTAAAGTCCAAATTCTGAGGCAGATCCAAATCGAAGACAAGAAAAACCCTTGTTTTTATTGCAAAAAATATGGTCACAAGATTAACGAGTGTCGTAAGTTTAAGCGTGATCAAGAAAATGATAACCTCGATAAGATCATTAATAAATTAGATCAAAAGGAAGGAGGCAATACATCAGTTATTGCAACCACCGAAGAAGTTTTTCTTATTGGCGATGATAGTTTCTTAAATCTTTCTTGTGAAGAATATTCGTGGGTTGTGGCACCCCATTCCATCTTATCCAGCATAGTAATTTCATCTCTTCTTACACTTTGGGAAAATTCGATCACGTAAGAATGAGATTATGGCGGGCTTTCTCAAATAATTGGTATTGGTTGGTATTTGTTTGGAAATAATATCAGTTGCAGGTTGACATTACGATGTGTGAGACATATTCGAAATATTCAACTGAATCGAATATCTGCAAGGAAACTAGATGATGACATATATTCAAGCTTTTTCAGTGGGGAAAATGGAAGCTTGCCAATGGATAATTGATCCTAGATCGAGGGAGAAAAAGAATTGATCATATATATGATACAAGCAAAGATCGAGAAGAGAGATTTCAATACCACCGAGGATGATACCAAGCTATGGCATAAGTGGCTCAGGCATATGTGAGAAAAAGGCTTTTAAATTATTTCGAGTATGAACCTTATCCTAGGTATGGAAAATTATTCTTTGAAACATAATGTTGATTGTTTGGTGGGTAAGTAATACCGTGTAGCCTTCCATCGAACCCTTTTAACTAGAAGATATAATTTCCACGGTCTTGTTCTTACCGATGCTTTCTCCATGACAAAAAGATCGCTTGGTGGTGCACAATACTTTGTCAGTGTTATCGATGACCATTCCAAGAAGGTGTAAGAATTTACCATGAAGACCAAGGATCAAGTTCTTGAGACACTCAAGAATTTACATACTAAAATTTAATGAGAAACTGGGAAGAAACTAAAGGTTAATTGAGAAAACAACGGTGGTGAAGATTGTGTATAGGTAGAAGTTGTTGTTGACTTATCACCTTGTTCCTGTATTGATCATAATATCCTTACTTATGGTATTTGTTGGCCTAAAATCCATATTGTGTATAGGTAGAAGTTGTTGTTGACTTATCACCTTGTTCCTGTATTGATCATAATATCCTTACTTACTATAATTAGAATTGCTTGGTCTTATGAGACTTTAGAGAAATGCGTATAAGTTTTTCAGATTCAAAACGACATGGAATTGATGCGGAATCAAGTCTCTAGACCCCGAAAAAAGCACAGATCAGACCACCTAAGTATATAAGATGAAATAAGAAAATATTTCTGATAATTGGACCCCCAATAATATTAGAACCTTATTTTCAAAGATAATCTGTTGAAAAAGTAAAGAGAGCTAAGATGTCAGACCTCCAAGATGTCCACAGACTACCACAAAGAGTGCATTGAAGAAGACAAGAAAGTAGAGTTATAGGAATCCTTAGACGTCCAAGATTGAATATATAAGAACATACATTTAAAAGCAAAAGAAACAAGAACACCGACCCTATAACCAAAGAAGCGAGTGTACGCGATATGCAACTTACTATATCTGAAGGAATAAAAACAATATCGAAGTACGATGTGCAAATATTCAAGGACTAAAGACAACATAAATAAAATAATAGAAAGATTTGTTGGTATGGAGACGTCAAAATATCCGTTAGAAGGACAAACTTCAAGAAGAGTTCGACTACCCATTGAAAAGTGCAGTGATTTGGAAATCAGTCAGTAAGGAGCTGACATGTGGACATATATGTGTTGAAAATTTATCTTTAGCAAGTCATAGAGAAATTATAGTCCAAAAATCTATACTGCTTTGTAGTAGCACATATTTTTATTTATCTACTTCTCAAATAATCACTCCAATATGATTATCCCCTTTACCACCTAAATATATTAGGATTAATCTTAATCCATAGTTGTGCTCTTGGTCCAGTGAGAAGTGTGATCTTCAATAGACTAGATTAGAGTGATTGTAGATCTCATGTAAGTCCAGACGTGAGTGAAGGCTTTATGGGTGTGTGAAGTGGTATATCATGGGTATAGGTTGTATACTCATGCTTGTGTGGTGATACACAAAAGAAAGCTTCACGGGTGTGTGAAGTGTTATCATGAGTATAGACTGTACACTCAGTTTACTTGTGTTGGTGATAACACAAGGAGTTTTCTTAGAAGGATATTTCAAAGAGGTTGTGAAGGTTTCCACTCTCTTACCTTAAGAGACACACGATATTATAGTGGAAAGTCTTTCCAAATCCTAAGGGTTAAATAGAAATTAGGTAGAGGACTAATCCTTTGGGAGCCAAACAACTTCAAATCGCATGTATCATATTCTCCTCCCTACCTCTTTAATTT
Organism: Nemophila menziesii; assembly: GCA_029959085.1. Classification (NCBI taxonomy): domain Eukaryota; kingdom Viridiplantae; phylum Streptophyta; class Magnoliopsida; order Boraginales; family Hydrophyllaceae; genus Nemophila; species Nemophila menziesii. Next base: position 19,178,837 of record JARWIR010000007.1, on the reverse strand, counting down.
TTTGTGTTCCAAGTGCTTGTTCTATTGCATGAATGTTCACTCATATATCTTAGGCTTAGATTTTGCATGCTTAGTACTTGTATTGTTGTATCTTTGATTACTGGCCAGAAACTTTCATTAAGTATATATACTCAACGTTTATTACAAATTCTCACTCATATATTATAACTATTATGTACCTTTATCCTATCAATCTATTTATCTAAAAAGATTGGATTTTTACTGATAGTGTCAAATCAAAAAGGTTAGATTAGATAACCTTTAGTTCTTATTCATACCATATGACCATTTCTTGGGAAGCAAGTGGCATTAGAGCCTAATCAGATTTTTTTTTTTTTGCTTAATCAAGCCTAGAGCATTATGATATGGAACCTAATCCGTAGGAAGGTACAAGTACTACTAGTTTTCTATGATTTCAAAGGTTGATGTAAGTTTTCTTTCTGACCGTTTGATGATGAAACTATTTGTGTTCTTGTCTAATGAGAATGTTTAGAACCGAGCTCTCTACCTGAAGCACTACTTCCCCTACCACGACCACGGATAAAGATGCTTAGGAACACCCCATGGACTCCACTATGTGTATGACACAACCAATAATTGTATTTAGCTGTCCAAAACACCATCTCCTATTACTAATTTCTACCTTGATTGTTGATTATGGCATTTCAATCAAATAGTCAGGTTTAATTTATATTTTTTTTAGTCAAATAGACATGTTTAATTTAATATGTTATTTTAATCATTAGACCACTTCTTATTTTTATTTGTGATTAGTTGTTAGATTAATTAATTATTTAGACCAAAATCTAGCTTTGGTGATTTGTTATTTCATGTTTTGTTAATAGAAATATTTTTTTTTGCAATTCACTGATTTGGTGTTGCTACTCACTGATTTGGTGTCTGTGCATCTAGTACTTTGTTTTGTTACTTTTAATTAATTGATTTTGTAGTTCTTATTCCAGAATGTTTATTGCATGACTTTGCTTCAATTTGTTATATTTTTTCTTACTTTGCTTTAATCTGAATTAAATTAAATAGATCAGGCTTCAAAATGTGATAAAAGAAATCCTTTAATTGGATTTTTGAGTAGTTGTGTTAAGAAAATTTTGTAGTAAATGAAATATAAATAACATGAACTGAAAGTAATCTAGGTATATCGTTTTAATATTCAGATCAAATAGATAAAAATGTAGTGAATAAATTGGTATGTATGGAGTTGGTTGATAACTTACATGTTCAAATCAAGAAAAATTGTTAAAATTAGTATCATGTTTATCATGTTTCTCTTTTATAATCTATATCATAAATCATGTCTTCCCCAATTATACACGCATTTTCTCCTACTCGTCATCTAAATACACTTTATCATCATCTTCCTTTTCGCTTTTATTCTTTATGCTTAGCAATCTCCTTATCTGTGAATCATGTGAATCAAATTCTGTGTGATTCTCTTCCACCCATTAATTTTTTGACATCACCACTTTTTTACCTATTGTCTAATATATTATCCTTCTATGCTGAACATCATCTCTTATTGTAAATTTTTAGCCGATGGTTAATGATGACATTTCAGTCAAGTAAACAGGTTCAATTTAATATGTAACTTTTTTTAAAATTATAGTATCGCTTTTTATATGTTCTTTCATAGTCTATGTAGTCTTGTTAATACAAAATTGTTTTTTTGCAATTCATTGATTTGCTGATTTGCTGTGCACTTAGTACTTATTTATTTTTTTTATTTTTAATTGATTATGTAGTTTTTATTCCGGAATGTTCACCTATTTGCAGTTGCTGTTTGCATTTTGGTACATTTTTGTTACTTTGCTTTAACCTAGATTAAATTATATAAATTGGGTTATGAATGGAAATTGTGAAAAATAAATCCTTTAATTAGATTTGAGTTTCATCTAAGTATATACTAGGGGTATTGAAGAATTTTTGATATAGCCAGTGGTAATATTGAAATCATATAGGTAAAGATTTAGAGATTAAATAGGTATATATCGAGTTGATGGATTACTTGCTCGTTCAAAATCAAGGAAATTATTAATTAAATTTAAGATCTATCTTTTATCCAAGAGTTTTTTTTTCTTTTTTCATTATTTTCCTTTTTGCTTTTTTTAAGCTAAGATATACAATGATGAAACTATATTATGGTAATGGTAATGCAATGCGTCCCTTCTTTAAATAAATTTCATTACCTTGTTTCAAAAAAAAAATAACACCAATAAAATTTACCGATTTTTAGTGAATTCGGGTTGATCCAAAGATTTTTGTGTTTTCAACTAAAAAATGTTAGTGTAATTAATTTTGTGTATTCATACTCCAAATAACTTGAAAGGTCCCCAACATTTGACAAATTTGATAAGTTCATTCCTCACCTGTTATCAACATTCTTATCTTGTATGTGTATTAAGATATATAAAGGGGTGAGAAAAAATGTAAAATGTAAAATCACCTACAAGTGTAAAACTTAATATACACAGATGTAGATGACATCATAAGGTAAATGAGTTTGGCGAAAATGAAGATGATAAGATCATCCGATAGATTTTCCAACAAACTGACTTTTTTAAGAGATAGTAACTCACTCATCTTTTTTCTTTGTTTAGTTTCATCAGAACTGCATTTATAGGCGAGACAAAGGATCTCATATTTCAAAATAAATATTCTCCAATAAAGATTATATCTTCTCAACCATATTCACCCCCAATTCGTCCCTACACATAACTCCTTTTAGAGTACTTTATTCATGTACATTAAATACCTATGCAAATTAAATTGCATCAAATGAATAGATTACCGATTGCTATTATTTCCATGTTGAATAGGTGCAAAAGACTTAATAAACTGGGACTCCATCACTCAGTTCTTTGTGGCAAGCCTGCTATGTCTTGAAGTGAAAGCTCAAAAATGGTATCCCGATATCCCAAGAGAGACATTCACACCATCAACACATTTCATCAGAAAATTGTTTGATAGAGGAGCAACCTTTATGGCTTGACGAATTACTTAATGAGCCGGAGACACCTGTCCGTAGAGGAAATCATCGTCTTGCATCAACATCAACAGCCTTCTTCTGGTATAAGAACAACATTAAGGTCAAACAGTAGAGATTTGGATAAAAGATTCACGAGCCTTTCGTTAAAACACAAAGATACCAATACTGGACGAGATGCATTTTCTGGTCAACTTCTGGTGTTATCAAAATTTAGGAGGAAAAACAACAACAATGCATCCTCATCTTCTGCCATGTCATTGAAGCTTTGTGGAGTCAAAAGAGTGAAAGAGTTGTTTCGTGTGTGTGTGTGTTTTTCTTTTTCCATGTTATTGTGGCTGATCTTTTATGTTTTTCTTGCTATTACTCTTTGAAAGTGTTGCTTGTTAGTTGTGTTGTGTCGTTTCATGCTGTAAATTGGATGAGATGCAGTTTCTGGTCAACTTCATATTTGACCATCATGATGCATCAACTAATAATACATGTTGCTTGACAAAATTATGGATGTTTTCATCTCTCAGCCATCTTCTTTCACCCCCCTCCCCCCCCTATGTGCACCTGGTGGTCAGTCTGTCGACTCACCTGAGGTGGTTGTTTCAAACATTGTTTGTATGTTTTAAATTTGTACCTCTTGTTAAATCATACAAGTTGTTAGTTGGGTGTTTTATTTATCTTTCAAGTTGGCAATAATGTTGCAAATTTGCTTTCTTTAGGTATCTTAACTTACTTTGCAAGGTCATAAATTTACTTAAAAGAAATTCATATTCAACCTTTACTAACTTTAGATACTAACACTTTTTATCTAATTATAACTATGTGCCCTCAGATTTATTTGGTGTCTACTTGAAATTACGGTGTGTAATATTTGTCATCTGATAGTTATTCTTCTCCATTACCTTCATATTTGGGGTGGAAATTGGATATGTTTGGGATATTAACCTGCGAAAATGACTACTTTTAGTTTGCTTCGAGGTATTCAGAATGCCGTCCCAACACTTGTATAATTCATCTCTTGTAAGGATTAGTAAATGGCTTATTGGGGAATACTATAAAAAAAAGGAGATGATGTGGTTTGAAAAGTCCATATCAGAGTGGATTCGGTTAGGGGACAGGAATACGTGGCTATATCATCTCTTGACAGTGCATGAGACTCGAGATGTATACTCGGCACCACAACAGATCATAGAAGATAAACGCTAGTAAATGGTTTAGTTTGTCGCACATTATTCGGTGAACTTTGGATTTATTTACTAATCCAGAAGCTTGTATCTTGGATGTATCTCATATTTTCACGTCACGCTTAGTTCTATCTTGTGTATTTAATAGCGTTTCCGTTAACAGGAATACCCAAACCATTGTGCTTTTAGCTATGGAAAATTCCAGAGGTTCGTCAAGCCTCAAAAGCATGATGTACAATGGAAAAAACGCTTTACTGCCACCTAAAATTCCATTACCAAGCAGATCTCCATCATGTCTCGATTATAATCCAAGCTCCATTCTCGGACAAAAAGGTGTCGATGGGGAATCTCATAAATTAAAAGGGTACTCTGAAAGGAAGGAATCTTCTCATGCTAAGCCTTCTGGATCTGACTCAAACACGAAACGTGCTAAGCAGTAAGTCTATCTATCACTTTTTTAACATCTCATCTCCTTACAAGGAAAGAAATAACTTAAAAATGGAAGGGATGAAAGAAATCAAGGAGATTTAATTTGGATACATATATTTAGTTCATTCCCTCTTAAATAGCTTAGATATCAAAGTGATCTAGTTCATAATTTCGTTTAATTATTGTATGTACTAGAATGAAGTCTTTAGTTGTTTACCTGGTCGTTTCTTGAGTTATTATTGTTAATTCTTGTATTCCATGACATCCTTGTATCATTGGGTAGATTTTTTCCTTTTTAATATTTGATGAATAAAATTGGAGTTTTGTCTTCAAACTTGAAGTGAGATATTACTTTTAAGTGATCTGTAAGTATTCAACTCTGAACAAGGGCGGATACAGTCGTGGGTGGGGGCTGCAGCCACCCGGATCCTTGGGTGCAGCATTTGCCCGAATATATTTTTTTGAGGAAAAAATGTGAGTTAAAAAATTACAGACCCCCAAAAAAAATTAGCCCGAATTTTGAGTTCAATATGGCCAGTATGTTTGAAGAAATTGCAGTCTGAATTCATTGATACCTTTGATAAAAGTTTTTTTGAGCAGTTTGAGTGTATATGTAGTCCAGTCATAATACAATACTTTCTTAGACTACTGTACACTTCTACATACGTAAACAATTTTTTTACGCATCGAATATTCAATTGTTAAAATGTCATATCAGTTTGTGGCTTAGTAAGTCTGATATGCATTTTGCTGCAGACAATATGCTCACCGATCGCGTGTGAAAAGGCTACAATACATATCGGAACTTGAAAGAAATGTACAAGCTTTACAGGCAAGTTACATGGCTATTGTTAAAGTGTAATATCAGGATATATATATTATTTTACAGTTAAATCATTACTTGCATCACAGGCAGAAGGCTCTGTTATGTCAGCTGAGTTTGAGTACCTATACCAGCAGAGTCTTATTCTGAGCATGGAGAATAAAGCTTTGAAGCAACGCCTAGATAATTTAGCTCAGGAACAGCTTATTAAGTATTGTAAGTTATATTTTAATCTGTTGCTTTAACATAGAGACACATAAACCCTTATATATCTTTGCACAGTGGAACATGAAGTCTTAGAGAGAGAAGTAACAAGACTACGAGCCTTGTATCAGCAACAACAGCTGAAGAAGGATCTCGATCAAATATTTGGTCAACTTCACATTTGACCATGATGCATCAACTAAAATATATGCTTCACTCTTGCCCTGTGCACCTGGTGGTCGGTTGCAGATCTGTCTGTCTACTCACCTGAGGCGTTTGTTTCGAATGTTGTTTTTTCTTCCTTGTATTTTAAGTGTATAAGTTTATAGATGTTTCTTCGTTTACCTCTTGCTTCTTAATAAACCGCATATTACTTGGGTGTGTTATATCTTTGAAGTTGGCATAACGTTGCGAAATTGCATTCTTTAGATATCTTCAACTCAGTTTGATTATAAGGTAGATAAATTTACTAAAGGGTGACTTATATCATCTCCATCATCACCATGTGGTCTACTCTAATCTCTCAAAAATCCTCACATAATAGGTACAAAACAGGAGTTAAAAATCATTTTACTCGTGCATTATTATCATTATATATTTGAATTTTTTTAAGGTAATAAATTGTCAAAATATATTAAAATTGATGGTTTTTGATATTTTGTAATTATTTATTATAAATATTACCTTTCTAAAGTATTAAATTATCGAAACTATCATATTGACGGTTGTAGAGGATCGTTTGGCCATCAATTTACTTAAAAACTTACAATATACCATAAATCACTATATTAATTGATGGATTGGTGGATTCCAACGCATATCTCGATAAATGGAGAACTCATTAGAAATATTGGAAATACAGGTCCTTGGGCTATCATCTGAACAAGAAGTAAGAAAATGAGAGATACACTTAGAAAATGAATAAAGTGCACAAGAGAATAAAATTTGTAAGATGAATAAATTTTAGTAAATTCCTCAACGATAAAATATTGAGAGTCTCAATTGGATGGTTACATCAAACTTGATCAATACAAAATTTTGGTACAATGTTTATAACACATAGTTCATATTGAACGATGAAATTCTCATTCCAACTTTTGGAAACAAAATTATAGCCTTATTTCAGGTCTGGTGAGTTCATTCCAGGTTTGTGTATTCTATTAGTTGATGTAATTCACAATCCTCTAGTGCTCTCTAAAGAAAAACTATTGTAATCCCATTATTATATTTTTATAGTGGAGTACTTTGGATCCTTGGTCCACCCGTGAGTTTTAACTTCTACTTGGAGAGGTTTTCCGGTAATTTATTGTGTCACTTTACTTTATTTCCTTGCTTATTCGAATCACAAAAATAAGGGAAAACGATATCATTTTATTTCTATTACTTTTATTAGTGACCTTTCTCAACAAAATGGTATCAAATATATGGTTCTTTGAGTTTCTTGTGTTGTATAATAGATTTATCTTCTAGTGTTTCAAGGCATGATCATATTGACTTCTTTAAATTATTCATTATGGAAAATGAAGATTAAGGACATCTTGTATGCAAATATTTGTACAAACCCATTACTAGTGCAGATAAGTTGGAGAAGTATAATGATTCTCAATGGAAACTATTACATTAAAAATCCATTGGCATGATCCTACAATATATTGACCACAAAGTCATTTATGATGTAACCGATAAGAAGAATGCATTGGGGTTATTGAACAAGACCGACACAATGTTTTCTCAGAAAAATAGTGTGAACAAAGCCTCGCTTGTGGACAAAGTGTGTTTGAGCACCTTAATGCCTTTCAAGGTCTCAAGAATCAGCTCAAGGTCGTGGGAATCACCTTGGACGAGAGGTATTGTCTTACTTATGCTTAGTTATCTTCTCTATAGTTGATAGACATTATTCATGTACTTGAGTGACTACATACAAAATCTCTCCATGGAAATTATGAAGAATGGTGTATGAACGAAGAAGTTGGACAAAAGGATCATATCTCATCATCGCACCCAGCGTTCCTCTTTTCGCCACCCAGTCTGCACAAGATAGAAGTATCGTATCAAAATGCGATTCCTGTTTTCCCATCATCTCTAGCACATGTAATGCTAGCGAATCTGTTTCCATGGTTAATGTCTCGTATTTGTGATTTACGGTCAATTGTTACCCAAAGTGTCACGCGTATAACTCTGCTTGATGCGCCGACCTAGCTCGACAAGCCTTAACGAGACCTCCTAGAAACACGCCATTATTGTCTGTCACTGAAGAGACCACCCAAACCGTGCTTCAGATGATCCCATTCCAAAACAACCATCGATGTTAAGCTTTATTCCCGCCACTAGTTTGACCCATTTAACTTATACACTCCTTGTCGACATGAATAAACCACTATCCTATTATTTCCACAAGCTCTAACATAATCTCTTGTTTTGTATCTAGACATGGCTTAGTTTCCTTAAATCATTTGGCCTAAAGTGCCCCGTGTTCCTGTCTATCCAAATATTCCATATAATAGCTAGAGTTATTGTCTATAATTGTAGTATGTCTGATACTCCTTTGCATGTGAGGCCTGCTTCCCACCAGCTCAAGACTCTGACTTTGCTCCGCTGCTGGACCTTCATTCATATGATCCAAATTTGCAATAATTGTCAAATTTGCTAGATTTTGAGGTTAAGTTATTTTTATTTATTCATTATTTCCTGTTTCAAAATATTTTGTCCATTTTAATAAAGAATTACTAAAATAGAACTAAATTTTATTCGACATATAATCAAAAGTTAATTGGTTTAGTTGGTATAAAATTGAAATTCATTACATTTAAGAGTAAACTACCACATAGCCTAATTACCATCATCAAAGTAGTAACCGCAAACAAATTTCCCTGAACTATTACATCACTCTTTGTCAAAATTTAAGAGAACCCAAAACAAAAAACGAATCAAAAAACATAAAGATTTACCAATAGAGATCGAGAAAGATCCAAGAATTAGGTATTTCAATAAAAAAATCATTGTCAATCTAGCTTTGCACAATAATAAAATATCGTTGGTACTCAAGCAAGCACAAACGACAATATATAAGCGAATTATATGAAAGCAAGAGGGAAAAGTGCAAAGGGTAGAGTGTACTCGTTTAAGTTCCAACAAGAAATCCCATCACCACTATCAGTACTTTTCTTCGATTGGAGCTGTGTCACCTATATATGCATGTTTGTTTGTCCTAAAGGGTCTTGTTTCAGCCCCTTGAAGCTTGTGGAGACTTACATTCATTAGTGTCTTCAATTTTTCTTGATTGAAAATGAGTATTAATCCATTCTTTGTCAGGGACGTCGTATCAAAACACATAGAGAATTTTTTTTGGAAATTTCGTGCACCCGAAGTATCTAAAATGTATGCAAAATGCCTATAAAGTTAACCTCCTAGGAAACATATGTACGCTTTGATAAGATAAAATAATGCCGGTACTTGGAAGAGCCCAAGATACTTGGGAATACCAAACTAAGGATATAAGCAGGGCAAAGAACATATACCAAAGTGGATGGGAGTGTCAAACGCTTTCCTGGACACACGTTCTGAGTCACCCCAGGCCAATTCGGAGGATAATCGTTCATGACGAGTCAGACTTTATAACATCCTATAATATGACTCATCATCTCCTAATGATACGCACCATGCTAAAGCTCCTTGTATCTGCAAACTCTATAGACACCCCTTCCGTAGCAAAAGTTGGTACACTCTAAATACCCCCATAAACTTCGTTCTCTCTAAAATGGATGTGGTTATTATACCATCGCCATAAATCTCCTTACCTCCTTGGTTTAAGTAATTTTTGATAAAAATAATCTCTCTATTTAAAATGATATCAATCTTTTTCCATAAATCTCTCACCCACCCTCACTAATATATCATACATAACTTTCTCAAGCGAAAAATATTAATAATAAACACTCGCGTTTAGCATTTTATCCCCATATCTTTACTTTTACCAAGAATCTACATTTTTTTGTGAAATAAACACAATTTATAAAATATTTCTATCATCAGAAGACAATGTATAAAAGTAACCACACTAAAGTTTAGATTTTGTAAATCTTTTTTCTTTAGGTTTCATTCATGGAATTAGATAAATCCACAAAAAATCTACAAAATATCGTATCTTTTGTACGAGCCCATTACTAGTGCAGATAAGTTGGATAAGTATAATGATTTTTAATGGAAACTATTGCATAAAAAATCCGTTAGCATGATCCGACAATATATTGACCAAAATGTAATTCATGATGTAACCGATGAGAAGAATGCATTGGATTTATAGAACAAGATCGACACAGCCTCGCTTATGAGAACAATTGTAAAATTGCAATACAAAGATGGACAAAGTCTGATTGAACACCTTAATGCCTTTCATGGTCTGACGAATCAGCTCAAGGTCGTGGGAATCACCTTGGACGATGAGGTTTTGTCTTTACTTATGCTTAGTTCTCTTCTCTATAGTTGAGAGACGTTATTCATGTCCTTGAGTAACTACATACCAAATCTATCCATTGAAATTATGAAGAGTGGTGTATGAACGAAGAAGCTGGACAAAAGGATCTTAGCTCATCGTCTCACCCATATGATAATTTTGTTGAGATTCAGGGAAGAAACAAAGCTCGAAACTCATCTCATAAGGTAAAGTCCAAATTCAGAGGCATATCTAAATCGAAGACAAGAAAAACCCTTGTTTTTATTGCAAAAAAGATGGTCACAAGGAAAATAAGTGTTGTAAGTTTAAGCGTGATCAAGAAAATTATAACCTCGACAAGATCATTAATAAATAGAACAAAAGGAATGAGGCAATACATCAGTTATTGCAACCACCGAAGAAGTCTTTCTTATTGGAGATGATAGTTTCTTAAATATTTCTTATGAAGAATGTTCGTGGGTTGTGGCACCCCATTCCACCTTACCTAGCATAGTAATTTCATCTCTTCTTACACTTCTGGAAACTTCGATCACGTAAGAATGACGAACTGGCGGGATTTCTAAAATAATTGGTATTGGTGGTATTTGCTTGGAAAATAATACTGGTTGCAGGTTGACACTACGCTATGTGGGACATATTTGAAATATTCAACTGAATCGAATATCTGCAGGGAAACTAGATGATGAAGGCTATTCAAGCTATTTCGGTGGGGAAATGGAAGCTTGCCAATAGTTAATTGATACTAGATCGAGGGAGAAAAAGAAATGATCATATATATGATACAAGCAAAGATCGAGAAGAAATATTTCAGTACCACCAAGGATTATACCGAGCTATGGCATAAGTAGCTCGGGCATATGTGAGAAAAAGGCTTGCAAATTATTTCGAGTAAGAACCTTATCCTAGGTATGAAAAATTATTCTTTGAAACATGATGTTAATTGTTTGGTGGTTAAGTAATATCGGTTAGCGTTAATTCGAATTCATTTAACTAGAAGATGTAATTTCCACGGTCTTGTTCCTACAGATTCTTGCTCCATGACAAAAAGATCGCTTGGTGGTGCACAATAATTTATTAGTGTTATCGATGACCATTCCAGGAAGGTGTGGGACTTTACCATGAAGACAAAGGATCAATTTTTTGAGACATTCAAGAATTTACATACTAAAATGGAATGAGAAACTAGGAATAAACTAAAGGTTAGTTGAGAAAACAACGGTGGTGAAGATTGTTAATAGGTAGAAGTTGTTGTTGACTTATCGCCTTGTTCCTGTATTGTTCCTAATATCATTAATTATGGTATTTGTTGGCCTAAAATCCATATTGTGATTGATATGTTTGGTGACAAAACACTGTGATTAGTATTGCTTGGTCTTGTGAGAATTTATAGAAATGTTTATAAGTCTTACAGGTTCAAAACAACATGGAATTGCTGCGGAATTAAGTCTCTAGACCCCTAAAAAAGACTAGATCGGACCACCTTATTATATCAAATGAAATAAGATAATATTTCTATCATTGGACCCCCAAGAATCTTAGAACCATATTTTCAAAGAGCATATGTTGAAAAAGTAAAGACAACTTAGATGTCAGACCTCCAAGATGTCCATAGACAACCACAAAGAGTCCATTGAAGAAGACAATAAAGTAGAGTTATAGGACCTTAGACTTCCAAGATTGGAATATATAATAACATCCATTTAAAAGGAAAAGAAACAAGAAGACTAGACCTATAACTAAAGAAGCGAGTGTACGCGACATGCAAATTACTAAATCTGAAGGATTGAAAATAGTAAGAAGTACGATGTGCAAATATTCAAGGACTAAAGACAACATAAATAAAATAGTAGAAAGATTTGTTGGTATGGAGACGTCAAAATATCCGTTAGAAGGATAAACTTCAAGAAGAGTTCGACTACCCATTGAAAAGTGCACAGATTTGAAAATCAGCCAGTTAAGAGCTGACATGTGGACATATATGTGATGGAAATTTAATCTTTAGAAAGTCACAGAGAAATTATAGTACAAAAATATATATTGCTTTGTAGTAGCACATATTTGTATTTATCAGCTTATCAATGAGCTTTTAAAATCACTTCAGTATGATTAGCCCCTTTACCATCTAAGTATATTAGGATTACACTTAATACCTAGTTGTGTTCTTGGTCTAGTGAGAAGTGTGATCTTCAATAGACTATATTAGAGTGGTTTCAGATCTCATGTAAGTGCAGAGATGAGTGAAGGCTTCATGGGTGTGTGAAGTGGTATATCATGGGTATAGGTTGTATACTCGTACATGTGTGATACACAAAAGAAGGCTTCACGGGCATGTGAAGTGTTATCATGAGTATAGATTGTACACTCAGTTTACTTGTGTTGGTGATAACACAAGGGGTTTTCTTAGAAGGATATTTCAAAGAGGTTGTAAAGGTTTCGGCTCACTTACCTAAAAGACACACAAGATATTATAGTGGAAGATCTTTCCAAATCGCAAGGGTTAAATATAAATTAGGTAAAGGACTAAACCTATGGGAACCAAACAACTTCAAATCGTATGTATCATATTCTCCTCCCCACCTCTTTAATTTTTTGCATTCCAAGTGCTTGTTCTATTGCATGAATGTTCGCTCATATATTTTAGGCTTAGATTTTGCATGCTTAGTACTTGTATTGTTGTATCTTTTATTATTAACCAGAAACTTTCATTGAGTATATACACTAATACAAATCTTCAGTCATATATCATAACTATTGTGTACCTTAATCCTATCTATATATTTATCTAAAAAGATTGGATTTTTGAAGATAGTGTCAAATCAAGAAGGTTAGATTAGATAACCTTTAATCTGTAGTTCCTATTTTGACCATATGACCATTTCTTGGGAAGCAAGTGGCATTAGATCCTAATCAGATGTTTTTCTTTTTGCTTAATCACACCTAGATCATTATGACAGGGGAACCTAATATGTAGGAAGGTACAAGTTCTACTAGATCTCTATGATTTCAAGGGTTGATATAAGTTTTCTTGCTAACGTTGGATGATGAAACTATTCGTGTTCTTCTCAATGAGAATGTTTAGAACCAAGCTCTCTATCTGAAGCACTACTTCCCCTACCATGACCATGGACAAACATGCTTAGGAACACCCCATGGACTCCACTATGTGTATGACACAACAAATAATTGTATTTATAACACTTTCAGGACCAAACATTATAGAAGAACGTTCCAGTATTGATTTAGTCTTCGCTAAATCGGTCTGAGATCTATATAAATCCCATAAGGAGCATTTGGAATATTAAAATCTGAATTTCAGCAAACTATACAACTTTTGCATCACAAAGGAATCCATTAGGAGTAATCATGAAATGTAAGAATAAACTATAACCATTGAACTTCAGTCTCGAAAGCAAACAAATTTTGGACCGACAAAGAGTTTTTATCCAAACAAAATCACTTTACTTAGACATTAATATGTTCATCTTCTAAGGAAAATTAATAACGTTGTGCCCTAATGGGAAAATGCGCTACCTTGTTATATTCACGCCTGATGAAACAATGTTACAAAAGAGACGGGTGTGCACTGTACGCTCCTAAAGACGTTGGGACTAGTGTGACAACTCTGAAACATATGGGTTTGTAGGAGGGGCTTCTAATACTGATGTGGCTTCGTGATGATGTACACAAAAAAGAAAAACTCGTCTTTATTTTCTTATCCGGCAATGATCATGATGTGTATTAGTGATAAGCGGTGGTGGTGTAGCATTTATAGAAAGCAGGTCGGAGTTGGTTTTCTTCTGCATGGTGTCTTGTTTCTAAAGAGAGAGGGGTGGTGGTTGCTCGACTTTTTTATAAGGATGGTTGTGTGATTTTTAAATCGGCAGTGGTAGACAAGCAGGGTGGTGAACGTAGGTGGACATAAATTTATTTTTTGATGAGATTAGAGGAGGGACAACGTGGATTTTTTTTTCATACATCTAAATTTACTACAACTCCCGAGGAGTTCCCAACTCAGTCCTATGGTGAACCATCCATCCTTATCTCGCGTCAAATATCCACATACGATATCAGGTTGTCTAGCTAAGTGTTCCTTTTTTTCCACCCAGTCTGCACAAGAGAGCAGTATCGTATCAGAGTGTGATTCATGTTGTTTCCATCGTTGCTAGCGCATGTAATTCCAGCGAACCCGTTTCCATGGTTACTGTCTCGTATTTATGATTTATGGTTAATTGTAACCCAAAGTGTAACGTGTATAACTTTGCTAGAAACGCCTACCTATAGCTCGACAAGCCACATCGAAAACTTCTAAAAACACACCAATAATGTCCCTGAAGAGACCACCTAAACCTTGCTTCAAATGATCCTATTCCAAAACAACCATCGATGTTATACTTTATTCCCGCCACTAGTTTGACCCATTTAACTTATACACTCTAAAATAATCTCTTGTTGTGTATCTAACTATGGTTTGGTTTCCTTCGATCAGTTTGCCTAAAGTGTCATGTGTTTCTGTCTATCATAATATTACATATAATATCTAGAGTGGTTGTCTATAAATGTAGTCCGTATAATATTCCTTTGCACATGAGGTCTGCTTCCCATAAGCTCGAGACTTTGACTTTGCTCCGCTGCTGGACATTCATTAGTATGATCCATATTCGCTATATATGTCAAATTTGCTAGATTTTGAGGATAAGTTATTTTTATTTATTTATTATTTTTTGTTTCAGAATATTTTGTCACTTTTAGTAAAGAATTACTAAAAGAGAATTAAAGTTTCTCCAACATATAATCAAAAGTTAATTGGTTTAGTTGGTGTAAAATTGAAATTTATTACATTTAAGAGTAAAATACCACATAGCCTAATTACCATCATCGAAGTAGTAACCATAAACAAATTTCCATAAACTATTACACCTCTCTTTGTCAAAATTCAAAAGAACCGAAAACAAATAACGAATCAAAGAACTTAAAGATTTACCCTTAGAGATCAAGAAAGGTCCAAGACCTAGGCATTTAAAGAATAAAATTCATCGTCAATCTTGCTTTCCACAATAAGAAAACATTTTTGGTACTCAAGCAAGAACAAATGACCAGATATAAGCTAATTATATGAAAGCAAGAGGGAAAATTGCAAATGATTTCTTCAATTGGAGATGTGTCACCTCTATATGCATGTTTGTTTGTCTTAAATGGTCTTGTTTCAGCCACGTGAAGCTTGTGGACTCTTACATTCATTAGCTTCTTCAAATTTTCTTGATTGAAAATGAGTATTAATCAATTCTTTTTCAGGGATGTCGTATCAAAACACAGAGAGGAATTTTTTTGGAAATTTCGTGCACCCAAAGCATCTAAAATGTATGCAAAATGCCTATAAAGTTAACCTTCTTGAAATCATATGTACTCTTTGTTAATCCAAAATATAATGCCAGTACGAGGAAGATCCCCTAGATACTTGGATAGACCAAAACAAGGATATGAGCAGGGCCAGGAACGTCTACCAAAGTGGAGGGGTATCAAACTCTTCCCAGGAGAAATGTCCCGACTCATCCGAGGCCACATCCGAGGATAATCATTCATGACGGGTCGTACTTCACAACATCCTATAATATTACTCATCATCTCCTAATGATGTGCACCATACTAGAGCTCCTTGTATCTACAAACTCTATAAACATCCCTTCCGTTGAAAAATTTGGTACGCTCTGATTAGCCCAATAAACTTTGCTCTCTATAAAATGGATGTGGTTATTATACCATCATCATAAATCTGCTTACCTCCTTGGGCTAAGTAATTTTGGATAACAAAAAAGTTATCGTTGAGCGTCAGAGTGCCATGGGGAGCGCATCCTCTGGACCTGACATAGTTTTTTGGTTTCAGGAAAGACTTGACAAAGCAACTGAAGCCTTCGATAGTGAAGATAAATCTCCTCGATGTAGATTAGAGAAAGGTACACAATTATTAATTCGATTTCCCATATGAATTCCTCCTCTAATTTATTCACCTCTTATGTCGATACTTTTACTTATCTAGTGTTGCGTTCATGGCCTCAAACTGAGTCCTCGTATTGAGTATTGTAATAGCATGACATTTTATGCTCTATCATCTAGGGTCATATGTAGCAACGAATTTTAATCCCCTTGATATTCCATGATGGATGTTACAAGAGGAAAAGATCTAGTGGACAAGCCTGTGCTGGTGGAAAATGTTATAGTTGTACTGATAGGAAGCATAGACAACATAGTTAAGATTTGAGAAATGTTAGAAGGATGGTTTCTCACCATACAAATTAGAGGAATACAAATACTTATTCTCCTGTACTACAGTAGATATGGAAAGAATATATCGAAGCTTCTCTAAATATTTTCTATATGTAACCTGAATGTTAAGTCGATAGCGCAAAAAAATACAATTACGAGGAGAAAAACTTATTAATTAGAAAAAAAGTTCATCGGCTATCAGAAGTAGATCATACACAAACATATACTTATCCTGAATGTATTTCTAACCACGTACTTGTGCCAAAGACCGACGGTTGCTGAAGAATGTGTATTAACTACACAAATCTTAGTCAAGCTCATCCCAACAACAACTTTCCTCTATGAGAATAAACAAACTAGTGGATGCTACAGCTGGGAACAAATACTTATTGTCTATGGATGAATTTAAAGTTTATAATCAAATACTAATGGCCAATCAAGACAGGGAGAAAACAACATTCATTACCAATCATCGTTCATTTTGTTATAAAGTCATGCCATTTAGATTGAAAAATGAGGGATCAACCTACTAACACATGGTAATCAAAGTGTTCGAGTATCAAATAGGAATAAATATGGAAATATGTGTGGATGACATGTTGTTAAAAAGTGTGTCAGTTAAGACACACCCAAACGCCTTTTCAGAGGCTTTCGAGATCATGTGAAAGGTTGGTAACCGACTCAACACCGACAAGTGTACCTGTAGAGTTGCCTTGAGAAAACTCTTCAAGTTCATGGTTAGTCTCCGAGGGATCAAACCCAATCCTGATGAGATACAAGCAATATTTAGCATGAGTCCACCCATCATAGTAAAACAAGTATAATCAATGATGAGCAAGATGGAGGCGTTGATGTCGAATTCGACTGTGGAGTGCGGGACATGGTTCAAAACATTGAGAATGTCTATGAATTTAGAGTGGATAAAGAAACTCTAACAAGTCTTTGAGAAACTAAAAGAATACAAGAATACTCCATCAATGCTCACCAAACCCGAGGTAAGCGAAACCTTACTTATATATGTATTGGCTAATCAAGAGGCCATAGCGTCAGTATTGATCCAAGAATTGGAAAGATAAAAAAAGTATATACAACGTTAGCAAGAGATTGCAAGGAGTTATGAAGTGTGATACTCACAGATAGAAAAATCGCCCTATCCCTCATACACTCAGCCAGAAAATTAAAACCTTATTCGAAGCAAATCGAATTAAAGTGTTGAAAGACTTACTAGTGAAGCATATCGAAGCCCGAGGAATCTGGGAGTTTAGTAAAATATTTATTTAAAATAAGTAGTATGATATAACATTGGAAGCCCGAACAACAATTAAGGCTCATGCATTAGCTGATTTCATAGTTGAATTCATCCCGTCAAACGAGCCCAAAAAGATGGGAATTGATGATGGAAAAACCCAGGTAAATGAAGTAGGAATGGCTTCGGAAAAAGAGGGAAGTGGTGCAAGACTTATTCTCATCTACCTGAAAGGTTACAGATATAGAAAGGGCCTGATGGTATGGATTTCTATTTTTTACTCGAACATTTGGATCGCTAGAATGCAATGTTTGTTTGAAGGCACTATCTGGACTTCCTATTCTCCTTCAAGTGGATAATTTAATGAATTATGAAAAACCAACACCCCTGATGAGGGAAAAGTAGACCCCCACATGGCAGATCTCAATATTTTATGTGATGCCTATTTCACATATGAAAATAAGCCTACATGGATTGATAGAATAGGGGAAGATGAAAAAGGTGTCCCAATCTTATGTGACAGGGAAACATAATGGAGTAGTGACCCTATGGACGGAGATGCAAAAACAATTCGTACAGTCTGTGATTATTTAGACTCCTACAGAAATATGATGGTTATGATTCATACTGATTATCTCGGTATTCCCCAAGTGTCTCGACATTTGTATCTTCTTTGGGAGTTAGATTTCTTATGTGTAGAATAAGGGAGTTTATTAGTAATAAACTCTTTATTCTATTAAGTATGTTCTATTAAGTACGTTTCTAGGATTATAAATGTTGAGACATATCTTCTAGCTAGGAGTTTTAGATGTAATTCACTCCCAAAAAAACTGGTCATCATTTCCTATTAATTATTTGACTTAGTCTTAACGACCATACATGTATAAGATATACACTCTTGTTCCCTTTTTCCGTTTTCTTGATGTTTTTTAAATTTTAATGTGGAGGACTTAAGTCGATTTGATGTCGAATTCGGGTAGGAAGTGTGGGGCATGGTTTAAAATATTGAGAAATCTTAAGAACTTCGAGTGGACATATAATTTCTAGGAAGCCTTTGAGAAACTAAAAGAAAACCTAAATACTCCATAAATGCTCACCAAACCCGAGGCAAACAAAACCTTACTTATATAACTATCGGCTAATGAAGAGGCCATAGCGTCAGTATTGATCTGGGAAGTAGAAAGAGAAAAAAAGATATATTTTACGTTAGGAAGACATTCCAAGGAGTTGAATCGCATTACTTGTCGATAAAAAAATCGCCCTAGCCCTCATACACTCGGCCAGAAAACTAAAACCTTATTTTGAGGAACATCATATAAAAGTGCATATCGAAGCCCGAGGAATCTAGAGCTTAGTTAAATGGGAAATTAAAATAAGTGAGTATTATATAACATTTAATGCCCAAAACGCCATTTAGGATCATACATTAGCTTATTTCATAGTTGAATTCACCTCTTCAAACAAGCCTATAAAGATAGAAGTTAATGATTGGAAAAATTAGGTAACTGAAGTAGGCGTGACTTTGGAAAAAGAGGGAAACGATTTAGGACTTCTCCTCATCTACGCCAAAGGAAAAGGATATACTTTTGATATAAAACTAATGTTCAAAGCAACAAACAAAAAAGTTGAGTATGAGGCCCTCTTAGCGACGGTATAAGCTGCCGTAAAATTGGAAGTAGGGAAGCCAAGATAGTAAAAATTTACATAAAGATCTCCGAAAAAATATGTCGAGTATAAACGACATAGAATTTGATAATGGAAGCATACCAAGAAAATTAAAAAATTGCGGATAATATTCTACTCATTCCAACTAATCCATGTCTCGAGAACAAAAAACACCCGATTAAATGTATTAACCCGATGGTAACTAACTTAGTCAAAAGGGGGTGACCCCTAGTGCATCGATCAACCACTTTTTTATGTGACTAAGGAAAATAAAATACTCAAATAAAATATATAAATGTTTTTTTTATATTTTTCATTATTCTGACATATATAATGTATTCTTTTTTCTAATTATTCAGTATTACAAATAATATAACACTTTTTATATTCGTTGCAAACGAAACACGTTGTTAAGAAAACGTGGTGTCGCACAATGTTTTGATTCTAGTTTATAGTCTACATTATAAATCACTTATGTTCAGATACACACAATTCCTCCTACTCACAATTCAAATACGCTATGACCTCTACTTTTTATGCTTCTGAATCTCTTCTTTTATGAATCAAATTCTTTCGATTTTCTTCTCCCATTTATTTTTTGATTCTCTTTCCCCATTTATTTTTTTGACATCGCCTCTTTTTTACCTTTTTTATATTATTGTTCTTCTTTGCCAGCTGTCTAAAACACCATCTCCAATTTCTAATCTCTAGACTGTTGATCATGACATTTCAATCAAATAGATAGGTATAATTTAGTATGTTTTTCTAATCAAATAGACATGTTTAATTTAATATGTTTTTTAATCATTTGATCACTTCTTATTTTTTATTTGTGATTAATTGTTAGATTATTTAAGTATTTAGACAAATTTAGCTTTGGTGATTTGTTATTTCATCTTAATAGAAATTGTTTTTCGCAAATCACTGATTTGGTGTTGCTACTCACTGATTTGGTGTCTATGCATTTAGTACTTTGTTTTGTTACTTTTAATTGATTTTGTACTTCTTATTTCGGAATGTTCATTGCATGACTGTGCTTCAATTTGTTATATTTTGGTTACTTTGTTTTAATCTGTATTAAATTAAATAGACAGGGCTTCAATATAAAATGTGATAAAAGAAATGTTTTAATTGGATTTTTGAGTAGTTATGTAAATGAAGTATAAATAACATGAAAAGAGAGTAATCTAGGTATACCAGATATTCAGATTAAATAGATAAAGATGTAGTGAATATATTGGTATGTGTTGAGTTTGTTGATAACTTGCTTGTTAAAATAAAGAAAAATTATTAAAATTAGTATCATGCTTATCCAACTTTATATTTTTTTATCCCCATTATTTTCATTTTTTCTTTGTTAAGCCAGGGTATACAATGATAATCTGTATTATGGTAGTGTTGTCCCCTATTTAAATAAATTCCATTAACTTATAAAAATAACTTTACTTTTTATTTTATTGCAGACAATATGCTCACTGAAGTAGAAAGAATCGGCACTTGGTATGGTAAAGAATCAGAAGTATGGATTCCTAATTCTTGTACGATTCTTCAGGTTTTGGTTTCCCTTCAAGGACTGGATTTGAATGCTGAGCCTTTCTACAACGAGGATACAAACGATTCTATAGCTAAAAATGGTAATACAGTTTCAAAGGTATTAAATGCTTATAACGAGGATAGTTTTATTAAATCTTGTAGGACTATGATTTACCATATTAGAGCTGAAACCTCGTATTTTGATAAGATTGTTGTTGAACATTTTCGTTTGAAAGGAGAAACTAAATTGGCAGTTATTAAAGCTTACGAGAATGGTGATCGTTTAGTTGGAAAATATACTGGGGATCATCTTCTTCAACGCGTGTTAAGACGTCAATACAGATCTTGTAAATGCTTTCACAAAGATTAGTGTTTCTATGCTTGGAATCGAGGAAAGTGCAAACAAAGAAGGTGAAAACAAGCGTAATCGTAAAGAACCTTTCGAATAGCTTAAAGACGCATTTAAATGTCGTGTTATTAAAAAAAATTAAAATGTAAAGTAGATTAAATTTCAGTCTTTTTGTGTTCATTCACATAGCTGGATCTTATATTACTACCGAATAATTTATAAAAAATTTGGTATGCAGATTTTCAATTTCTATTTACTGTTACATATATAAAATTTCATAGCCATGAAGTAGATCTCGATCAAATATTTGCGACCATTTCTTTAAAACACAAAAATACCAATATTGGAGGAGATGCAGTTTCTGGTCAACTTCATATTTGACCACGATGCATCAACTATTATATGTTTTGCTCTTATCAAAATTATGGAATCTTCTCAGCCATCTTTATTTACTCCCCGGTGCACCTGGTGGTCAGATGCAGATCTGTCGGTCTACTCATCTGAGGCGTTTGTTTCGAATGTTGTTTTTTCTTCCTTATATGTTTAAGTTTTAAGTTTGTCAACTTTTCTTCATTTACCTCTTGTTTCTTGATAAAAAGCATAAGTTGCTACTTGGTTGTGTTATAATGTTGAGACTTTACTTTCTTTAGGTATGTTTAACTTAGTTGTATTATAAGGTGGATAATTTTTACTAAAGGGTGAGTTACAATATCTCCTTGTGATCAACTTCAATCTCACGAAAATCGCATATTGTTTAAAATTTGCAGAAAAGCCAAGGTTGTCACACATAATAGGCACAAAACTCCATTTTCATCATTTTACTTGTTAATATTGTTTATTAAGTGCATTAATATCATTATATATTGTATATTTGAATTTTGTAAGGTATCAAATGATCGAAATACATTGAATTGATGTCTCTATAGGATATTTTGTAATTATTTTTTATACATTTTACCATTCGAAGATACTGAGGTAGAAATTATCAAATATTGATGGTTATAAGCTATTGAATGGTAGATATTATCAAATATTGACGGTTTTAGAGGATAGTTTGGCCATCAAATACCTTAAAAACTTAGAATATACCATAAACAACATCACTAATTATTGGATTGGTTTCTCATCATCGGAGGACAACTCATACCTCGATAAATGAAAAGTTCATTAGAAACAATGAGATAATATATTGGAAATACACATAGGCGTACTTCGGTAATTTCACAAAATTAATCAAGTGTCGAATTACTTTTCTTCTTCTATTATTGAGTCCTATATAACGAGAACCTTGATCTATCATAATCTGAATACCAAGAAGTAAGAAAACGAGAGATACAATTAGAGAATGAATAAAGTGCACAAGAGGGGTGCTTAATCATGAAGGTTTTCCATCCTAATCGTTCTCTAATCTCTAATCATGAGGGGTACTTTCCTTTGTCCACCTCCTCATGAAAAGTTTGCTCATGTGTGAGTGTCAAAGTAGGCACAAGTTGAATTGAAATAGATTTTAGGGCCCTAGAATTACCTCCCTTTTTGGGGAAGGCGCCTTAGCTTTGAGAGTATGTGGAGTCTTTTTCTTCGGAATCTCGATAATTTTTTCTTGAACACTCAACTCAACAACCACCCGTTTCTCTTAATTAGCTAAATTAATCGATTTTTCTTGTTAAATAGTGTGTCATTTGAGACACACCCAAACGCCTTTACAGAGACTTTCGAGATCATGCGAAAGGTTGGAATCCGACTCAACCCTGACAAGTGTACATGCAGAGTTGCCTTGAGAAAGCTCATCGAGTTCATAGTTAGTCACAGAGGGATCAAACCCAATCTTGATGACATACAAGGAAATTTTAGCATGAATCCACCCGTCACAGTAAAACAAGTATAATCAATGATGAGAAAGATGGAGGCGTTAAGGCGATTTGATGTCGAATTTGGTTGTGAAGTGCGGGACATGGTTCAAAACATTGAGAATGTGTATGAATTTCGAGTGGATAAAGAACCTCTATGAAGTATTTTGAGAACTAAAAGAATACAAGAATACTCCATCAATGCTCACCAAACCTAAGGCAAGCAAAACCTTACTTATATACTTATCGGCTAATCAAAAGGCCATAGCGTCAGCATTGATCCGAGAATTGGAAAGATAACAAAAAACAATATATAATGTTAGCAAGAGATTGCAAGGAGCTGTGAAGTGTGTTACTCACTGATAGAAAAATCGTCATATCCCTCACACACTTAGCCAGAAAATTAAAATTCGAGGTAAATCGAATTAAAGTGTTGAAAGACATACTATTGAAGCATATCGAAGCCCGAGGAATCTGGGAGTTTAGTAAAATATTTAATTGATGTAAGTGAGTATGATATAACATTGGAAGCCCGAGCCACAATTAAGGCTCATGCATTAGGTGATTTCATAGTTGAATTTACTCCGTCAAACAAGCCCAAAAAGATGGAAACTGATGACGGACAAACCTAGGTAAATGAAGTAGGCATGGCTTCGGAAAAAGAGGGAAGTGGTGCAAGACTTCTTCTCATCTACCCGAAAGGTTAAAGATATAGAAAGGGCCTGGTGGTATGGATTTCAATTTTTTCCTCGAACATTTGGACCGCTAGAATGCAATGTTTGTTTATTTAGAAATCCTATCCTCCTTTAGGTGGATAATTGAATGAATTATGGAAAACCATCACACCTGATAAGGCCAAAGTAGACCCCTGCATGGCAGGTCTTAATATTTTCTGTGATGCCTCTTCACATATGAAAATAATCCTACATGGAATGCTATAATATGGGAAAATGAAAAAGGCGTCCCAATCTTATGTGATAGGGAAACATAAGGGAGTAGTGACCCTATAGACAGAGATGCGACAACAGTTCTTAAATTCTGTGTTTATTCAGACTGCTACAGAGATATGATGGTTATGATTCATATTGATTGTCTTGGTATTCCCCAAGTGTCTCAACATTTGTATCTTCTTTGGGAGTTAGATCTCTTATGCGTAGAATTAGGGAGTTTATTAGTAATAAAATCTTTATTCTATTAAGTATGTTTCTAGGAATATAAATGTAAAGACAGATCTTCTAGCTAGGAGATTTAGATGTAATTCACTTCCGAAAAACTGGTCATCGTTCCCTATCAACGATTTGACTTAGTCTTGACGACCAGAAAAGTATCAGTTATACACTTTTGTACCCTTTACTATTCTCTTAATGTGGAGGACTTAAGCCGACTTGATGTCGAATTTAGCTAGCAAGTGTGGGCATTGTTCATAATATTGAGAAATCTTGAGAATTTCGAGTGGACAGAGAATTTCTAGGAAGCCTTTGAGAAACTAAAAGAATACCTGAATACTCCACCAATGCTCACTAAACCTGAGGTAGGCAAAACCTTACTTATATAACTATCGACTAATGAAGAGGCCATAGCGTTGGTATTGATCAAGGAAGTAGAAAGAGAAAAAAAAAATTACGTTAGCAAGACATTCCAAGGAGTTGAATCGCATTACTCGTCGATAAAAAAATCGCCCTAGCATTCATACACTCTGCCAAAAAACTAAAACCTTATTTTGAGGAACATCGGATAAAAGTGATAATAAATTTATCGCTGAAGCATATCGAAGCCCGAGGAATCTAGAGCTTAGTTAAATGGGCAATTGAAATAAGTGAATATTTAATAACATTTAATGCCCAAAATGCCATTTAGGATCATACATTAACTGATTTCATAGTTGAATTCACCTCTTCAAACGAGCCTAGAAAGATGGAAGATGATGATTGGAAAAACTAGGTAACTGAAGTAGGCGTGACTTTGGAAAAAGAGGGAAACGATGTAGGACTTCTCCTCATCTACTCCAAAGAAAAAAAAATACTTTTGATATAAAACTAATGTTCAATGCAACGAACAATAAAGTTGAGTATGAGACACTCTTGGCGATCGTATAAGTTTTCGTAAAATTGGAAGTAGGGAAGCCAGGATAGTAAAAATTTACATAGATTCTCAACTGATGTCCGAACAAATGTGTCGAGCATATATGACTCAAAATTCTATAATGAAAGCATACCAAGAAAATATTAAAATTTGCGGATAATGTTCGACTCTTTACAACTAATCCACGTCTCGAGAATAAAAAACATCTGATTAGATGCATTAACCCCTAGTGTATCGATCAACCAATCTTTTATCTGATTAAGGAAAACAAAATACTCAATTAAAAATATATAAATGTTTTTTTATATTTTTCATTATTCTTACATATATAAATGTTTTTTTTCTAACTATTCAATATTATAAATAATATAACACTTTTTATATTCATTGCAAACAAAACACTTTGTTAAGAAAACTTCGATGTTAAGAACGTGTCATTGTTAAAAAACAGTGTCACGCAATGTTTTGTTTCTAGTTTATAGTCTACATCATAAATCACGTCTGTCCAGATACTCATAGTCCAAGTACACTTGATCTTTATTTTTTTGTCAATAAATACATTTGATCATCCTTTTCCTCTATTTCTACTTTTTATGATTCTGAATATCTTCTTTTATGAATCGAATTCTTTTGATTCTCTTCCCCCATTTATTTTTTGACATCGTCTCTTTTTAACCTTTTGTAATTATTATTGTTCTTCTTTGTTGGCTATCCACCATCTCCGACTGCTAATCTATATCTCTATTGTTGATCATGACATTTAAATCAAATACATATGTTTAATTCAATATGTTATTTTAATCAAATAGACATGTTTAATTTAATATATTTTTTTAATCATTAGATCACTTCTTATTTTTTATTTGTGATTAGTTGTTAGATTATTTAATTATTTATACTAAAATTTAGCTTTGGTGTTTTGTTATTTCATCGTTTTGCTAATAGAAATTGTTTTTTGCAATTTACTGATTTGGTGTCTGTGCATTTAGTACTTTGTTTTGTTACTTTAATTGATTTTGTAGTTCTTATTCTCGAATGTTCATTACATGTCCGTGCTTCAGTTTGTTACTTTTGTGATACTTTGTTTAAATCTGGATTAAATTAAATAGATTAGGCTTCAATATAAAATGTGATAAAAGAAATCCTTTAATTAGATTTTTGAGTAGTTATGTTGAAAAATCTTTTAATTGGATTTTTGAATAGTTATGTTAAGAAAATTTTGTAGTAAATGAAGTATAAATAGCATGAAAAGAGAGTAATCTAGGTATAACAATGATAATATTCAGATTAAATAGATAGAGATGTAGTGAATAAATTGGTATGCATGGAGTTGGTTGATAACTTGCTTATTCAAGTCAAGAAAAAATATTAAAATTAGTATCATGTTCGTCCGACTTTTTTTTTTCCAAGTATTTTCCTTTTTTTCTTTGTTAAGCTAAGATATACAATGAAAATTTGTATTATGGTAGTGTTGTCCCTTCTTTAAATAAATTCCATTAACTGATAAAAATTACTTTTCTTTTTATTACAGAATATATGCTCTCCAAAGTATAAAGAATTGGCACTTGGTATGGTAAAGAATCAGAAGTATTCTCTGATTCTCCAGGTTTTAATTTCCTATCCGTATTGATCCTAATATCCTTGATTATGGTATTTTTTGGCCTAATATCCATATTGTGATTGATGTGTTTGTTTACAAGACATTGTGATCATAATTTCTTGGTCTTACGAGATTGTAGAGAAATATATATAAGTCTTACAAGTTCAAAACGGCATGGAATTGTTGCAGAATCAAGTCTCCAGACCTCCAAAAAAATACCTATCGAACCACTTAACTGAATCAAATGAAATAAGAAAATAGATCGGATCATTGAACCCCCAAGAATCTTAGAACAAGATTTCCAAAGAGCATTTGTTGAAGAAGTAAAGAGAGTTGAAATGCCAGACCTTCAAGATGTCCATGGACTACCACAAAGAGTCCATTACAGAATTCAAGAAAGTAGAGTTATAGGAATACTTAGATGTCCAAGATTGGATTATATAAGAACATTCACTTAAAGGAAAATGAAACAAAAAGACATTTACTTCTTTTGCATTGTTTATTAATTTTTCCAATCAATTACCTAACGTTTGCATAACGTTTAAGTGCGTTTTATTCTAATTCCTAAGGTCTAATATTTGTTATAAATTCATAAAAATCATGCTTAATGGGGACATTTAAAATACTCTACAGTCAAACGCAACCCTTAAACTAATTTTTAATTGATTTTAATTTTTTTTTTGAAAAGCAGTATAAAACACATAACACATAAAATTGGGATGAGGTACATACTGCACCCCAAACTAAAAAATAAGTTGTGTCCACATGACTCAAAAAGACTATATAAAGAGATAAAACTAATATACACTACAAAATGAGAAAAAGGAGAAGGAAACATATCTGGAGCGTCACTATGCAGATTACATGTGGTATTGCGTCGAGGTTGAGAAATCTTCTAAGTAACAATGTATAGATCATACACCGTGGAATTCATCTCATGTAAAGTGCGTTTCATCAACTCGAACTCATGGCTCCTTTAGTTTATCATCTCCTCCTAGCCCTCTAAATCATCACATCCTCTACAGAAATCTTCCCTCAACACCCAACTTTTCTTTTTTCTTCATGTTCTTCTTACCTTTTCCAACCTTCATGGTCATCTCGGATGACCCCAAACTCAAAGATTCAAGAACTCCTAAACATTTTGGATTAAATTATGACTTTGTTGTTCTTGAAGCGTATGGATGTAAATTATAATGCGTTCTGGAATGGGTCATGAATATCTCAAGGTTTGATCGATAAACTTTAACCTTTGGTGAAGAAAAATATTTGGATTTAAGTGTGAATATTTGGTGTTTTGGAAGGATTTGTGATATGATTCATGTTTGGATGATGTTTAGAAGGATGGCTTAATGATATTTTGGTGTTTTGATGGTGGTTTGTAGGTAATTCTGGAGTTTGGGTTCTTTTCTTCATTTTTTCGATGACGTAACTGGTAGCTGCGTCTAAGTGGTCAAATTCCAGTAGGTTTTTTGTTGTATAATCGGTATTCTGGCTTTTCCATTGGATAGATCTCAAAATAATACGTGGTTTAGGCTCGAGAAAAAAGTTAATTCCGACACCCAAGCGCAAAGTTATGACCTTCCGAAAGTTTAGTTGCGTATAGGCAACTGTTTCCAGGGGTTGGGTCGGCATACCTGGTACGAATAGCCAACGCTCGCTGAGCAATATAATGCTGCTTGTAGGCAACTCCATTCCAAAGAGTTTTGTATTGGGTGCGAATAGCTAACTCGCTGAACGCAATTGGTTACGTATTTGCGTTGAAAGTTTTCATCTTATTTTCTCGATTTCTCCTTGCCTACACCTCGGTTTTTTGCAAAATTTATACTCATTTAGATTGTAAAATGTGTTGCCAATCCAATGGAATACTCAGATGTTATATTGGGGCATCCATTTTCTCAATTTTCTGTTTTTCTTTATTTTACCCTCTGTTTATTCGTGAATCCTTGACGAAAATTTACATGTGAACATCAAAACACTCCAACCCTTCTCAATTTCTTAAAAACTTAGACTAGTAAACATAATATTAATCCATTATACACTACAAATTTAAAGACTGAAAGCATTAAACTAATTTATAGATGAATGACTTTTGTTTAACGTTGTTAAGCTCGACGGGTTACCTCTGATATCATTTCTCAGTATAACCTCCCAAATAGTGAGTGAAGTTATCAACATGTACTATTCGAAATTTTCGTCCCTTGGCTTTGATTCGAACTAATGTCTCAGTGATAATCTGTGTGACCGTGAATGCTCCAAACCAAGAATCTTTGGATTTACACGTTTTGGTGGAGGATCAGGCCTTTTCAATGAGACTTCCTCTCCCACTCTGATCTTCTCCTTCTTTCTTTTGTTCTTGGGTTCTTTTGGAACCCTCACAACACATCTCTTGTCCTCCCCTTTGTGTGATCGAGGCGTGGATTTTCTTTAGCATCTGGAGAAGTTTTATTAGGTGGTTTCTTTTGTATCTTTTTCTCCTCCATTACTAAGGGCTTCACAACCTTAGTTGGCTCCTTATCTACATATTCAACTGCATCCAAGCGGAAGCAATCCTCCTTGGAAACCGGAAACTTCATTGCTCTAAACACGTTGAACTTTACCTCCTCGTCTTGGATACCCATGATCAATTCTTCATTCTCCACATCAATAAGAGTACGCCCTGTGGCTAAGAATGGTCTTCCCAAAGTAATGGGGGCATTCCTATCAGCGTCGTAATCAAGTATAACAAAATCAACATGAAAAATTAAAGTACATGCCTTGAGGAGGACATCTTCTATTCATCCCTCTAGATGTGCGAGGGATCTATCAGCCATTTGCAAGACCATAGCGGTTGGTCTTGCGTTTCAAATCTTCAATTTTTCGAAAATCAATCTAGGCATGAGATTAATACTCGCACCCAAATCACACAAATCTTTCCCTTGCCACTCGTCACCAATAAAAATAGGAATAGTAAAACTCCCAGGATCAATTAATTTAGATGGTAACTTACTTTAGCATATTTCACTACATTCTTCTGGAAAACCTATAATTCATTCTCACGATATGGGCGTTTATTTATGATAGCTCTTTTCAAGAATTGTAGATATTTTGGTACATCTTTGATGACCTCTAAGAAAGGTATATTAATGTTGAGCTTAATCACCACGTTCATGAATCTCTGATATTCAGCCATATCTTCTTTCTTCTGAACTCTTGAGGGGAAAGGTGGAGGAGGATGGTTCACTTCCACCACAACACCTTTCTTCTTTATCTTTTCCAGAATTTTCTCAATTTCTACCTCTTCTACTTCTGGTTCTCCTTCTTTCTCCACCAGATCCTCTACCGTTTTTGTTTTTACAGTTGTTTCGTTTTCTTTCATAACGGGAAAGGGTGGTGGTGGTAGATTTTACCACTTCTGAGTGAGATAGCATTACAATCTTCATACTGCTTTAGATTTTCAGTGTCAATTGGGAGTTTCCCTTGTGGACACTGATTTAACTGTGTTGCCATCTGAGCTGTTTGATTTTCTAACATTTTGTATGCTGCATCAGAAACTTGTTGCTCTTGTTGCGTTTTCAATTGAAAGTTGATTAGTGTCTGTAAAGTTTGGTGAACATCTAACGCACCTTCTTGAGGTTGAGCATGTAATTCTTTCTGATTCAGAGTATCGGTATAGGTGTCTTTAGGAGGTTGTCTCTGAGCTTGATTTCTATAATATTGTCCCCCTTGGTAGTTGTTCGATAGTTTTGGTTGATGGTTATTACCTTGGGACCATGGTTGATATGCATAAGTCGGATTTTCAGCCCCACTTGGATACAAATATTGGAAACCCAGATGGTTTATGTTTAGTTGATAACCTTGACCACTAGAATTATAGTTCCCTCAATTGGAAACAAACATCACGGATTCTGGATTGCATTGGCAATGCTCACAATCATGATCTTGTAAACCACAGTTAGAACACCCATATATTTATTGTGTAACATTAACATCATCTCTCCTACCTAAAAAACCTTCTTTTACAGCTAAAGTAAGTTGGTCAATTGTTGCTCCACTATGTTCTTCAATTTATTATCTAATGATGAGAATTTCTCATTAATTCCAGCACTACTCTCTTTATATCTTGTACCTCGGATAGGTTCTCTCCTAGTATTCCAACCCATCTCATTCTTCCATGTTCTACTCAAAATAATTTTAGCATTAGCTGGTGTTACCTATAAGAATCCACTACCACAAAGTAGGTCTAGATCTTTTCTTGAGCGTCCTTTAAGGCCTTTATAAAATATCGACATTTGTTGCTCTTCTGAAAGACCATGCAACAATTACCCACAGATTCATCTTGTTCCTGCTCGAAGGATGTTAATGCGATTTGTGTGTTCAATCTCATGTTTCTCGGATAATAACGATCAAAGAACGCCGTTTGTAGCTCATCCCAATTAGTGATTGATCCTAGTTCTTGTGAATCTTGCCATATACTCGTTGCATCTATCAACAAAAATATGAAATTTGCATAATGCATATATTCTCTTGTGACGCCTTGCGTTATATATGCATCACATATTTGCATAAATTTCTGTACTGCACGAATTAAGTCTTCTCCAGGTGCTCCACGGAAATTTCCATGGTTTTGGAATTGAGCTAACATACCTGGATCAGGTCTGTATCTTGAGACATTAATATCTGGAGGACCAACACCTAGAGCAGGAGCGCGATATGGAATCTATTAAGGACCTTGTACGAACCATGGATCGTAAAGGACTTGAGGTTGAGCTTGTCCTCTAGGTGCATGGGGATTTTCTTCTACTACCAACCGAGGATTAAGATTGTCAACATTAGCCATTTCTGCTTCTTTGGCTAGTCCTTCTTCTCTCTCTCTTACTTCTTTTTCTTCCTTCTTTCTTTTGTTTTGTAGTCTGACTAATATCTCGGGGTTATCGAGCATACACCAAATCTGTAAACTTGAGAAAGAACGAACAAGCAAAAGTGTAAAACTAAAAAATAAAAAATAACAATTAAACTACTAAAGAATTAACACCGGGGTCACACACTACCGTCCCCAGCAGAGGCGCCAAAACTGGTTGGTCCTCGGGTGTTATAAAATAATGCAATAAAAATAGAGGATCCACAGACCGCAAATGTACGGTTGTCCAACTAATACTCTGATAATCAGGTTTTGTTCCAAGGACGGATAGTTATAACCATGGTATTAATCAACTAAGTAGATGTAATTGTTAAAATAGAAAGATAAAAATATATTGTTTTGGTTTTGAGATTAACCCTAAGAATGAAATAAAATAACTTACTAAATAAAATGGTTAGCTGAAAAGAAATACTGAAAGTAAATGAGTGTAGACGCAAATATGATGGATGTACTTGAGTCTCGCAAGGGCTCCACCTAAAGTCATATAATTAATGCTTCTGTTTAAGGATAAAGTGGGTATTTATGTATTAGTCGGGAATCTACTCTCTCCTAACTCACGTCAGGGTTGACTTATTAGATATCCTATGATATTACAAACCCCCTCAGGGCGATTATAAGCTACTTTCGGATGTTGAAGTCTTTTACCCAATTGGGTACGTGGTTAGTCAAGCCCGTCAAGATCATTGACAAATACCACGCGTCTATTACCTAGGTCCGTAATTAAACCCCCGTTAAGGTGATCAGCTCCACTAGTGAATAGCCTAATTACTCAACCCTATTTCTAATTGGCCAGAATAAATTAGTAAATGAACATGCGATAATAGACAATACAAAATACCCAACTTAAATAATCCCAAAATCGGAAAAAACATCAATTAAATAAATTAGGGCTTAACCCATAATTGTGGTTCTCATGTACTAATTGTTTAGGTCATATTCAAAGTAAAAGATGAAAAATTTATAAATAAAAGACACGATCCTAAATTACATAAATTTAATAAAGAACCTAACGGTTGGGTTGGCTGTTGCTGGAAGAATGGAATTCCTCCAGCTCTAGCTTTTCCTCTACCTTTTTGCTCTAACTTGAAAATAATGAAGAGTAAATGTAATTATCTGAAGTGTGTGTAAAAAGGAGGTCTAAGAATAATAAGTTAAATAATAAAAAGCCCAAATCCATTCTTCAAAATCTCGTAACTGCTGTACAGATGTTGGTTAAAACGACCATAACTTTTGCATCTCATATCCAAATCACACCTGATTCCATTCCTCAAATCTTCTTAACTCAAAGGTGAATCATTCTTATTTCACGGCTCAAAGGCTAAATCAGTTTCGAAGTGGCTCGAAAATAGAAATTAGTAACATCTTTCCAGATTTTCCTCTCTATTAGTCAACTCTTCGAATACTCTGTTCTTACTTTTGACCTGTCACTTCATATAGGACTTTAATTCTCACTTCTCCACGTTGTTTTGGTGCTCCATAGCATCCATGGACCTAAGAAATTTGCACTAAAACACACAAATTAACGTACAAAATCTCTAAATATGAAATATCATAATTCTAAGGGGAGAAAATACAATATAACGAAATAAGCATAAAATTCTATCAAATAAGTCTAATATTCACCTAAAATGATGTCTCCTAAGGGCGTTTATTTAGAACTAAACTGGAGACATCAAGTATTCTGACATCATGACATTTTTTTTCTATCATCTGACGCCTTATGGGAACGAATTTTAATCCCATGGAGATTCCACGAGGGATGTCCCGAGATGAAAAGATCTTGTGGCAAAGTCTGTGATGGTGGGAAGGGTTATAGTTATACCGATAGGAAGCATATACAACACAATTAAGATTGGTGACACATTAGAAGGATCACAAAGAGATGCTCTCCAAGACAAATTACAAGAATACAAAGACTGGTTTTCATAGATTAGAGGAGATATGGTGGGACTATATTGAAGCATCTCAAATCAATTTCTAAATGTTCGCCCACTATTAAGTCGATATTGCAAAAGAAAAGAAACAATTCTGAGGAGAAAACTTAGTAATTAGAACAAATTTCCATTGGCTGCTAGAAACAGATCATATACGGGAACATACTTATCCTGAATGGATTGCTAACCTTGTAGTTCTGCCATTGTCCAACGGTTCCTAGAGAATGTTTATTGACTACACAAATCTTAATCAAGCTTGTCCCAAAGACAGCTTTCCTCTCCGAAAATAGACAAACTAGTGAACAGTACATCTGGGTACAAATACCTATCTTTTATGGATTCACTTATAGGTTATAATAAAATACTAATGGACAAGAAAGATAATGAGAAAACAACATTCATTACTAATCAAGGTTTCTACTGTGATATAGTCGTGCCATTTGGATTGTAAATGGGGGAACAAAGTGTTCCAATAATAGATAGGAATAAATATAGAAATATATATATGGATGTCATGTTAGTAAAAAGTGCATCATCTGAGACACACCCCGCAGACCTATCTGAGGCTTTTAAGATCATGCGAAAGGTTGGTATCCAACTCAACCTCGACAAGTGTACCTTCAGAGTAGCCTCAGGAAAACTCTTAGAGTTCATGGTGAGTCATTGAGGGGTTTCAAAGGCAATCCTGATAAGATACAACCTATTTTTAACATGGATCCACCCATCACTGTAAAAGAAGTTCAATAACTGATGAGAAAGGTGGAGGAGTTAATCCGATTTGATGTCGAATTTTGATGGTTTAAATCATTGAGAAATCCTAAGATTTTTGAGTGGACCTAAAAATGCTAAAAAGCCTTTGAGAAACTAAAAGAATACTTGCGTAATCAACCAATTCTCACCAAACATGAGCCAGACAAAACCTTACTTATATACCTATCGGCTAATCAAGAGGCCATAACATCAGTATTGAACTAGCAAGTATAAGGAGAACAAAAACCTACATTTTATGTTAACAACAAATTACAAAGAGCTGAAGTGCATTTCTCGTCTATAGAAATTTTCCCTAGCCCTCATATTGCAGGAGTGCTAGCGCGCGCCCTTACGTTACTTTATTTCGAGGCAAATCGGATAAAAGTATTGACAAGCTTACAGTTGAATCATATTAAAGCCCATGGATTCTGAGAGTTTAGTAAAATGGGAAATTTAAATAAGTGAGTATGATATAACATTTGAAACCTGAGGTGCCATTAAGGCTCATGCATTAGCTGATTTCATAATCTAATTCACCTCCTCAAATGAGCTCGAAAGGATGGAAGTCGATGATGGAAAAACTGGTTAACTGAAGTAGGCGGTATTCGAGAAAAGAGAAAATCGGTAATGACTTCTGCTCATCTACCCCTAGGAAAAAGATATAGTTTTGCTATAAAACTAACTTTCAAAGCAACGAACAATGAATTTGAGTATGAGGAACTTTTGGAGGGGGTAAAAGATGCCACAATATTGGAAGTCAGTGAAGCCATGAAAGTAAAGATATACACAGATTCTCAACTGGTGTCCAAACAAATGTGTCGAGCACAAATGTAATAGCCCGAATGACAATAATTAACTGAGTCACCAAGAAGGTAATTCTTTATTGTATCGATGAACCAAAATGTTATGTGATTAAGAAACACGAAATACTCATGAATGAACAAGATAACGACATATATCAAATTTTATAAAAAATACTAATATAAAAGACATAATTTGTCAAAATAGTGAATCGAAACATATATTATATTTCATTCAATAAAAACATATGATTCTTTTTAATTTTTTTCTTTTAATTATTTAACCTATAATATTTTATCTTTTCTAATTATTCAATATCACAAATAAGATGACACTCAATTTTCAATTCAAGTTAAATATGTTGTCAAGTATAGGTGTCATTGCCTCAAGAGAACGTGTGTTTTTTAAAAACGTGTCGTTGTTTCAAGAGAACGCGTGTCGTTGAGAGAACGTGTGTTTTTGAAAAACGATGTTTTGTTTCTCTTTTATAATCTACACCATAAATCACACTTCTCCTACTCGCCGTCTAAATACACTTGATCATCATCTTCCTTTTTGCTTCTATTCTTCAATCTCTTTATCTGTGAATCTTGTGAATCAAATTCTTCTGATAATTCCACCCATCAATTTTTTGACATCGCCAATCTTTTATCTATTGAATTATATATACCTAGTGTATTATATATTTTCCTTGACTGCGGTAGTGAACATCATCTTTTATTGTAAATTTTTAACCGATTGTTGATCATGACATTTCAATCAAATAAACAGGTTCAATAATATATGTATTTTTTTTAAAATTATTGTATCACTTTTTATATGTTCTTTCATAGTCTATGAAGTCTTGTTAACAATAATTATTTTCTGCAATTCACTAATTTTCTTATTTGTTATGCACTTAGTATTTGTTTTTATTTTTGTTATTTTTAATTAATTATATAGTTTTTATTCTAGAATGTTCACCTATTGCAGTTACTGTTTATATTTTTACATTTTTGTTACTTTGCTTTAACCTAGATTAAGTTATATAGATCGTGTTATGAATGGTAATTGTGAAGAAAAATCCTTTAATTGGATTTGAATAGTTATGTTTAATCTAGGTATACCAATGGTAATATTGAGATCATATAGGTAAAGATTTAGAGATTAAATAGGTACATATCGATTTGATGGATTACTTGCTCTTCAAAATCAAGGAAATTATTAAGTTTAATATCATCTTTTATCCAAGTCTTTTTTTTTTTTTCATTAATTTCTTTTTTTCTCTTTTAAGCTAAGATATACAATGATGAAACTATATTATGGTAATGAGTCTCCTCTTTAAATAAATTCAATTACTTTGTTTTAAAAAAAACAACACATTTAAAATTTACCTATTTTTAGTGAATTTGGGTTGATCCAAAAATTTATCTGTTTATGCTCCAAACCAATCTTTCTGGCCTGATTAGGAATTCGATTCAGTATGGCTCATCTCGTTTTGAAATTTTGTTTGGCAAAATATATTGTCAAGTTGACTAACAAGTCAAGCCATTAAGCAATAGCCTTATCTCAAAATTAAAGACATTTTATGTTTTTAACTAAAAAATGGTTGTGCAATTAATTTTGTATATTCACAACCATTTGACTGATTTGATAAGTTTATCCTGTTATCAACATTTTTATCTTGTATGTATATTAAGATATATAAAGAGGTAAGAAAAAAATTTAAATGTAAAATCACACCTACTAGTGTAAAACTTAATACACAAATGTAGACAATCATCACTTGGAGAGAATGGGGAGATGATAAGATCACTGAGTAGATTTTCCAACAAACCGAATCTTTTAAGAGATAATAACCCACTCATCTTTTTTTTTGTGTAGTTTCACCATAGTTGCATTTATAGGTGAGAAAATGGATCACCAGTAATCATTCTCAATTGTTTTGATACATTCGATTCTCATATTTTAAAATAAATATTTTCCAATAGAGATTAATTATATTTTTTCAACCCCATTCACCCCCTATTCGTCCCTACGCATAACTCCTTTTCGAGTACCTTATTGATGTACATTAACTACCTATGCAAATTAAATTTCATCATATGAATAGATTACTTATTTTTATTATTTCCGTGTTGAATAGGTGCAAAAAACTTAATGAATTGGGGCTCCATCACTCAGTTCTTTGTAGCAAGCCTGACATGCCTTGCAGTGAAAGCTCACACCATCAACACACTTCATCAGCAAGTTGGAGGAGCAACCTTTATGGCTTGACGAATTGCTTAATGAGCCGGAGACACCTGTCCGTACAGGAAACATCGTCTTACATCAACATCAACTTCTGGTGTTGCTCGATTTACGAGGAGAACAATAAAAATGCACCCTCATCTTCTGCCATGTCATTGAAGTTTTGAGGAGTCAAAGGAGTGAAAGAGTTGTTTCGTGTCATCTTCTGCCATGTCATTGAAGTTTTGAGGAGTCAAAGGAGTGAAAGAGTTGTTTCGTGTCATCTTCTGCCATGTCATTGAAGTTTTGAGGAGTCAAAGGAGTGAAAGAGTGTCATCTTCTGCCATGTCATTGAAGTTTTGAGGAGTCAAAGGAGTGAAAGAGTTGTTTCGTGTGTCTGTGTTTTTTTATTTTTCCGTGCTTTTTATGTTTTTCTTGCTATTTCTCTTTGAAAGTGTTGCTTGTTAGTTGTGTTGTGTCGTTTAATGCTGTAATTTGGTTTTAATGAATATTGTTTTTCTATGAATGGTGTATTTGTAGTTTCTCTTTCCTTTTTCTATGAAATATCTGATGTGATATTTCGATTTGTTTGCTAGGATTTACTAGGAAATCTATGTTGATGGTAACCAGCAATAAGATGCACCAGGTGTTGACAAGGACACGAGTATGGTACCTTCATAGTGTCTGCACTATATTTTTTGAAGTTCTATAAATGTGTATAGCTTTTGAGACTATGAATGGATGGGATAATTATTCTTCTCCATTATCCTAATTTTCGGGGTGGAAGTTAGATGTTTTTGGGGGAGATGATTACTTTTAGCTCGGCTTTCGAGGTAGTCAGAATGTCCTCCCCACGCTTGTATAATCCATCTCTTGTAAGCATTAGTAAATGGCTTGTTAGTGAATACTGTAACAAAAGGATATGATCCTGTTTGAAAGTCAAGATCAGAGTGGATTTAGTTAGGGGACATGCATTCGTGGCTTTATCATCTCTCGACATTGCATGAGACTCAAGAATGTATACTCGGCACCTAATTGTACGAGAGTTCTCAATACACCCAAGTTCCATTTATATTACAGAAAACACAAGGACTAATTGTGCAATTTATCTAGTAGTATTTTTGAAATGCTTGTAAATGGTTTAGTTTGTCGCACATTATTCGGTGAACTTTGGAATTATTTACTAATCCAAAATCTTGTATCTTGGATGTATCTCGTATTTTCACGTCATGCTTAGTTTTATATTTTGTATTTAATAGTGTTTCCTTAAACATGAACAACCATACCATTGTGATTTTACCTATGGAAAATTCCAGAGGTTCATCAAGCATCAAAAGCATGATGTACAATGGAAAAAACAATCTACTACCAACTACATTCCATTTCCAAGCAGATCTCCATCATGTATCGATTATAATCCATTTAAAAGGAAAAGAAACTAGAAGACGGACCTATAACCAAAGAAGCGAGTATACAAGATATACAAATTACTATATCTGAAGAAATGAAAACAATACCGAAGTACGATGTGAAAATATTCAAGGACTAAAGACAACATAAATAAAATAATAGAAAGATTTTTTGGTATGGCGACATCAAAATATCTGTTTGAAGGACAAACTTCAGGAAGAATTCGACTACCCATTGAAAAGTGCACGAATTTTAAAATCAGCCAATGAGGAGCTGACATGTGGACATATATGTGTTGAAAATTTTATCTTTAGAAAGTCATAGAGAAATTATAGTCCAAAAATCTATATTTATTTTTAGTAGCACATATTTTGTATTTATCTACTTATCAAGGAGATTTTAAAAACACTTCAGTATGATTAGCCCCTTTACAATCTAAATATATTAGGATTACACTTAAGCCCTAGTTGTGCTCTTGGTCTAGTAAGAAGGGTGATCTTCAATACTAGATTAGAGTGGTTTTAGATCTCATGTAAGTGCAGACATGAGTGAAGGCTTCATGGGTGTGTAAAGTGGTATATCATGAGTATAGGTTGTATACTAGTACTTGTGTGGTGATACACAAAGGAAGGCATCACGGGCGTGTGAAGTGTTATCATGAGTATAGATTGTACACTCAGTTTACTTGTGTTAGTGATAACACAAGGGGTCTTCTTAGAAGGATATTTCAAAAATGTTGTAAAGGTTTCCGCTCTCTTACCTTAAAGAGACACACAATATTATAGTGGAAGATATTTACAAATCTTAAGGGTTAAATATAAATTAGGTAAAGGACTAATCCTACTGGAGGCAAACAACTTCAAATCTCATGTAACATATTCTCCTCCCCACCTCTTTAATTTTTTCATTCCAAGTGCTTGTTCTTATTGCATGAATGTTCGCTAATACATCTTAGGCTTAGATTTTGCATGCTTAGTACGTGTATTGTTGTATCTTTGATTATTGTCCAGAAACTTTCATTGAGTATATACACTAAGCGTTTGATACAAATCTTCACTCGTATATCATAACTATTGTGTACCTTAATCCTATATATATTTTTCCAAAAAGATTGGATTTTTAATGATAGTGTCACATCAAGAAGGTTAGATTAAATAACCTTTAATCCGTAGTTCATATTCAGACCATATAACCATTTCTCGGGAAGCAAGTGTCATTAGAGCCTAGTCAGATATTTTTTTCTTAATCACGTCTAGAGCATTATGACATGGAACCTAATCTGTAGGAAGGTACAAGTTCAACTAGATCTCTATGATTTCAAGGGTTGATATAAGTTTTCTTGCTGTCCGTTTGATGAGGAAACTATTTGTGTTCTTGTCTAATGAGAATTTTTAGAACCGAGCTCTTCACCTAAAGCACTACTTCCCCTACCACGACCACCAATAAACATGCGTAGGAACACCCCATGGACTCCACTATGTGTTAGACACAAAAAATAATTGTATTTATAATACTTTCAGGACCAAACATTATAGAAGAACCTTCTAGTATTGATTTATTCTGCGCTATATCGTTTGAGATCTATATAAATCCCTAGGGAGCATTCAGAATATTAAAATCTGAATTTCAGCAAACTATACAATTTTTGCATCACAAAAGAATCCATTAGGAGTAATCATGAAATGTAAAAATAAACTATAACCATTGAAATTCCGTGTCGAAAGCAAACAAATTTGGGACCAACAAAGAGTTTTTATCCAAACAGAATCACTTTACTTAGACAATAATATGTTCATTTTCTAAGAAAAATTAATAACTTTGTGCCTTGGTGGGAACATGTGATACCTTGTTATATCCACGCCTGATCTAACAGTGTTACTAAAGAGACTGGTGTGCACTATACGCTCCTAAAGCTGCTGGGACTAGTGTGACAACTCTGGAAACATATGGGTTTGTAAGAGGAATACACGATCATGATGTGTATTAGTGATTAGAGGTGGTGGTGTAGCATTTATAAAAAGTAGGATAGAGTTGGTTTTCTTCTGCATGGTGTCTTGTTTCTAAAGAGAGAGGGGTGGTGGTTGCTCGACTTATATTATAGGGATGGTTGTGTGATTTTTAGATCGGTAGTGGTGGATAAAGCAAGGTGGTGAACAAAGGTGGACATGAATATTTTTATTAGATTAAAGGAGGGACAACGTGGAGCTTTTTTCATACGTCTAAATTTAGTTCAAATCCCAAGAAGTGTCCAACGCAGTCCTATGGTGGACCATCAATCCTTATCTTGCGTCAAATATCCACATACGGTATCGGGTTGTCTAGCTAAGTGTTCCTTTTTTCGCCACCTAGTTTACACAAGAGAGAAGTATCGTATCAGAGTGTGATGGTTGTTGTTTCTATCATTGCTAGCGCATGTAATTCCAGCGAATCCCTTTCCATGGTTACTTTCTCGTATTTGTGATTTACAGTCAATTGTAACCCAAAGTGTAACGCGTATAAATTTTCTAGAAACGCCAACCTAGCTCGACAAGCCACATCGAAACCTCCTAGAAACACACCATTATTGTCCCTGAAGAGACCACTCAAACCCCGCTTCAGATGATCCCATTCCAAACAACTGTCGATGTTAAGCTTTATTCCCACCACTAATTTGATCCATTTAACTTATACACTCCTTGCCGGCACCAATAAACCACCATCCTATTATTCTCCCCAAGCTGTAGCATAATCTCTTGTTGTGTATCTAGATATGGATTGGTTTCCTTCGATCAGTTGGCCTAAAGTGTCATGTGTTTTTGTCTATCATAATATTACATATAATAGCTATAGTGATTGTCTATAATTGTATTCCGTCTGATATTCCTTTGCACATAAGCTCTGCTTCCCACAAGCTCGAGACTTTGACTTTGCTCCGCTGTTGGACCTTCATTAGTATGATCCAAATTTAAAATATATGTCAATTTTGCTAGATTTTGTGGTTAAGTTATTTTTATTTATTTATTATTCTTTGTTTCAGAATATTTTGTCAATTTTAGTAAAGAATTACTAAAAGAGAATTAAAGTTTATTCAACATATAATCAAAAGTTAATTGGTTTAGTTGGTGTAAAATTGAAATTCATTACATTTAAGAGTAAACTACCACATAGCCTAATTACCATCATCAAAGTAGTAACCATAATCAAATTTCCCTAAACTATTACATATCTCTTTGTCAAAATTCAAAAGAACCCAAAACAAATACGAATCAAAGAACTTAAAGATTTAACTATAGAGATTGAGAAAGATCCAAGACATAGGCATTTGAAGAAAAAAAAATTCATTATCAATATAGCTTTGCACAATAAGCAAACATTGTTGGTACTCAAGCAAGAAAAAATGACCACATATAAGGGAATTATATGAAAGCAAGAGGGAAAAAGTGCAAATGATTTCTTCAATTCGAGCTGTGTCACCTCTATATGCATGTTTGTTTGTCCTAAAGGGTCTTGTTTCAGCCACTTGAAGCTTGTGGAGACTTACATTCCTTAACTTCTTCAAGCTTTCTTGATTAAAATGAGTATTAATCCATTCTTTTTTCAAGGACGTCGTATCAAAACACATAGTGGAAACTTTTTGGAAATTTTGTGCACCGAAAGCATCTACAATGTATGCAAAATGCCTATAAAGTTAACCTCCTTGAAATCATATGTACTCTCTGATAAGCCAAAATATAATGCCGGTACTTGGAAGCTCCCCAGACACTTGGATTGACCCAAACGAGGATATGAGCAAGGCAAGGAACATCTACCAAAGTGGAGGAGGTGTCAAACTCTTCCCAGGAGAAATGTCCCGACTCACCCGAGGCCATATCCGAGAATAATCATTCATAAAGGGTTGTACTTCACAAAATTCTATAATATGACTCGTCATCTCCTAATGATGTGCACCGTACTAGAGCTCCGTGTATCTACAAACTCTGGAAACACCATTCCGTTGAAAAATTTGGTACGCTTTGATTACCCCAATAAACTTCTCACTCTCTAAAATGGATGTGGTTATTATACCATCATCATAAATCTGCTTACCTCCTTGGGCTAAGTAATCTCCGATAACAAAAAATTTATCGTTAAGCGTCAGAGTGCTATCGGGAGCGCATCTCTTTGGACCTGACATAGTTTTTCGGTTTCAGGAAAAACTCGACAAAGCAACCAAAGCCTTCGACAGTGAAGATAAATCTACTCGGTGTAGATTTAGAGAAAGGTACACAATTATTACTTCTATTTTCCGTATGAATTCCTCCTCTAATTCATCCACCTCTTATGCCGAGAATTTTACTTATCTAGTGTTGCGTTCATGGCCTCAGACTGAGTCCGCGTATTGAGTATTGTAATAGCAAGACTTTTTATGCTCTATCATCTAGGGTCATCTGTATCAACAAATTTTAATTCCATTGAGATTCCATGATGGACGTTACAAGAGGAAAAGATCTACTGGCAAAACCTGTGCTGGTGGAAAAAGTTATAGTTATACTGATAGTGATAGGAAGCATAGACAACATAGTTAAGATCTGAGAAATGTTAGAATGATCACAAAGGGTTTCTCACCGATACAAATTAGAGAAATACCAAGACTTATTCTCCTGTACTACAGTGTATATGGCAAGAATATATCGAAGCTCCTCTAAATATTTTCTAAATGGTAACCCGACTGTTAAGTAGATAGCGCAAAAAAATACAGTTACGAGGAGACAAACTTATTAATTAGAAAAAAGTTCATCTGCTGTTAGAAGTAGACAATATACAAAAATATACTTATCCTGAATGTATTTCTAACCCCGTACTTGTGCCAAAGACTGACGGTTCCTGAAGAATGTGTATTGACTACACAAACTAGTGGATGCTATAGTTGGGTACAAATACATATTATTTATGGATGAATTTAAAGTTTATAATAAAATATTAATGGACAAGAAAGACGAGGATAAAAAGACATTCATTACCAATCATCGTTTGTTTTGTTATAAAGTCATGCCATTTAGATTGAAAAATGAGGGGTCAACCTATTAACACATGGTAATAAAATGTTCAAGTATCAAATATGAATAAATATGGAAATATAGGTGGATTATTTGTTGTTAAAAAGTGCATGATTTGAGTCACACCCAAACGCCTTTCCAGAGGCTTTCGAGAACATGCGAAAGGTTGGTATCCGACTCAACCTTGACAAGTGTACTTGCAGAGTTTCCTTGAGAAAGCTCCTCGAGTTCATGGTTAATCACCGAGGGATCAATCCCAATCTTGATGAGATACAATCAATTTTTAGCATGAATCCACCCATCACAGTAAAACTAGTATAATCAATGATGAGCAAGATGGAGGCGTTAAGCCGATTTGATGTCGAGTTCGGCTGTGAAGTGCGGGACATGGGTCAAAACATTGAGAATTTCTATGAATTTCGAGTGGATAAGGAACCTCTAAGAAGTCTTTCAAAAA
Source organism: Nemophila menziesii (assembly GCA_029959085.1). Taxonomy (NCBI): domain Eukaryota; kingdom Viridiplantae; phylum Streptophyta; class Magnoliopsida; order Boraginales; family Hydrophyllaceae; genus Nemophila; species Nemophila menziesii. Next base: position 19,134,697 of record JARWIR010000007.1, on the reverse strand, counting down.
CTAAAAGAATACAAGAATACTCCATCAATGTTCACCAAACTTGAGGTAAGCGAAACCTTACTTATATACTTATCGGCTAATCAAGAGGCCATAGCGTCAGTACTGATCCGAGAATTGGAAAGATAACAAAAAACTATATATAACATTAGCAAGAGATTGCAAGGAACCGTGAAGTGTGTTAATGACCGTAGAAAAATCGCCCTAGCCCTCATACACTCAGCCAGACAATTAAAACCTTATTCGAGGCAAATCGAATTGAAGTGTTGACAGACTTACTATTGAAGCATATCAAAGCCCGAGGAATCTAGGAGTTTAGTAAAATATTTAATTGAAATAAGTGAGTATGATATAACATTGGAAGCCCGAGCCACAATTAAGGCTCATGCATTAGCTGATTTCATAGTTGAATTCACCCTGTCAAACGAGCCCAGAAAGATGGAAATTGATGATGGAAAAAACTAGGTAAATGAAGTAACCATGGCTTCAAAAAAAGAGGGAAGTGGTGCAAGACTTCTTCTCATCTACCCGAAAGGTTAAAGATATAGAAAGGGCCTGGTGGTATGGATTTCTATTTTTTTCTCCAACATTTGGATCGCTAGAATGCAATGTTTGTTTGAAGGAACTATTTGGAAATCCTATCCTCCTTCATGTGGATAATTGAATGAATTCTGCAAAACCAACACACCTGATGAGGGCAAATTAGACCCCCACATGTCAGTTCTCAATATTTTCTGTGATGCCTCTTTCACATATAAAAATAAGCCTACATGTATTTATAATAGGGGAATATGAAAAAGACACCCCAATATTATGTGACAGGGAAACATAATGGAGTAGTGACCTTATGGACGGAGATGCGACAATAGTTCTTAAAGTCTGTGTCTATTCAGAATCCTACAGAGATATGACGGTTATGATTCATACTGATTGTCTTGGTATTCCCCAAGTGTCTCGACATTTGTATCTTCTTGGGGAGTTAGATCTCTTATGCATAGAATTAGGGAGCTTATTAGTAATAAACTCTTTATTCTATTAAGTATGTTTCTAGGAATATAAATGTAGAGACAGATCTTCTAGCTAGGAGTCTTAGATGTTATTCACTTCCAAAAACTGGTCATCATTCCCTCTCAATTATTTGACGTACTCTTGACGACCAGACAAGTATAAGTTATACACTCTTGTAACCTTTTTCCATTCTCTTAATATTTTTTAAATTTTAATGTGGAGAACTTAAGCCGATTTGATTTCAAATTCGGCTAGGAAGTGTTGGGCATGGTTCAAAATATTGAGAAATCTTAAGAATTTTGAGTGGACAGAGAATTTCTAGGAAGCCTTTGAGAAACTAAAAGAATACCTGAATACTCCACTAATGCTCACCAAACACGAAGTAGGCAAAACCTTACTTATATAACTATCGGCTAATGAAGAGGCCATAGTGTCGGTATTGATCCGGGAAGTAGAAAGTGAAAAAAACATATATTTTACGTAAGCAAGACATTCCAAGGAGCTGAATCGTATTACTCGTCGATAGTAAAATCGCCCTAGCCCTCATACACTCTTCCAGAAAACTAAAACCTTATTTTGAGGAACATCGGATAAAAGTGTTGACAAACTTATTGTTGAATCCTATCGAAGCCCAAGGAATCTAGAACTTAGTTAAATGGGCAATTGAAATAAGCGAGTATTATATAACATTTAATGCCCAAAACTCCATTTAGGATTATACATTACCTAATTTCATAGTTGAATTCACCTCTTTAAATGAGCCTAGAAAGATGGAAGTTGATGATTGGAAAAACTGGGTAACTAAAGTAGGCGTAACTTTGGAAAAAGAGGGAAAGACGTAGGACTTCTCCGCATCTAATCCAAAGGAAAATATATACTTTTGATATAGAACTAATGTTCAAAGCAACGAACAATAAAGTTAAGTATGAGGCACTCTTGGCGACGGTATAAGCTGCAGTAAAATTGGAAGTAGGGAAGTCAGGATAGTAAAAATTTATATAGATTCTCAACTTATGTCCGAACAAATATGTCGAGCATAAATGACTTAGAATATACCTTATCATCCTGTTAAAAAGACGGTGTCAGCACAATGTTTTGTTTCTAGTTTATAGTCTACATCATAAATCATGTCCAGATACACCCAATTTCTCCTGCTCATAGTTCAAATATACCTTATATTCAATGCAAACAAACACACATCGATGTGTCACTGTTAAAAAGACGGTGTCAGCACAATGTTTTGTTTCTAGTTTATAGTCTACATCATAAATCATGTCCAGATACATCCAATTTCTCCTGCTCATAGTTCAAATATACCTTATCATCCTTTTCCTCTTTGCCTCTACTTTTTATGATTCAGAATCTATTCTTTTGTGAATCAAATTCTTTTGATTCTCTTCACCCATTTATTTTTTGACCTCGCCTCTTTTTTACCTTTTGTAATTATTATTGTTCTTCTTTGCTTGATGTCCAAAACACCATCTCCTATGGCTAATCTCTACCTTGATTGTTGATACAGATATTTCAATTAAATAGACAGGTTTAATTCAATATGTTATTTTAATCAAAAAGACGTGTTTAATTTAATATGTTTTCTTAATCATTAGATCACTTTTTATTTTTTATTTGTGATTACTTGTTAGATTATATAATTATTTAGAATAAAATTTAGGTTTGGTGATTTGTTATTTTATGTATTGCTAATAGAAATTGTTTATTCCAATTCACTGATTTGGTGTTGCTACTCAATGATTTGGTGTATGTCCATTTAGTACTTTGTTTTGTTACTTTTAATTGATTTTGTAGTTCTTATTCTGGAATGTTTATTTCATGACTGTGTTTTAATTTGTTATTTTTTTTGTTACTTTGTTTTAATCTAGATTAAGTTAGATAGATCGGGATTCAATATAAAATGTGATAAAATAAATCCTTTAAATGGATTTTTGAGTAGTTATGTTAAAAAAATCCTTTAACTGGATTATTGAGTAGTTATGTTAAGAAAATTTTATAGTAAAGGAAATATAAATAACATGAAAAGAGAGTAACCTAGGTATACCATGATAATATTCAGATTTAATAGATAAATATGTATTGAATAAATTCGTATGCATGGAGTTGGTTGATAACTTATTTGTTCAAATCAAGAAAAAATATTAAAATTAGTATCATGTTTATCCGACTTTTTTTCCCCATTATTTTCCTTTTTTCTATGTTAAGCTAAGATATACAATGATAATCTGTATTATGGTAGTGTTGTCCACTCTTCAAACAAATTCCATTAATTGATAAAAATAACTTTACTTTTTACTGCAGACAATATGCTCACCGAAGTATAAATAATCGGCACTTGGTATGGTAAATAATCACAAGTATGGAATGATAATTCTTCTACGACTCTTCAGGTTTTGGTTTCTCTTCAAGGACTGGTTTTGAATGCTTAGCCTTTCTACAACGAGGATACTAACGATTCTATAGGTAACAGTGGTAATACAGTTTCAAAGGTATCCATTGCTTATGACGATGATACTTTTATTAAATCTTGTAGGACTATGATTTACCATATTCATGCTGAAACCCCGTATTTTGATAAGTTAGTTGTTGAAAAATTTCGTTTGAAAGGAGAATTGGCAGTTATTAAAGTTTACGAGAATGGTGATCGTTTAGTTGGAAAATATACTGGGGATGGCTCATCTTCTTCAAGGCGTGTGAAGACGTCAAATACCTTTATGTATGATTTAGTAAAAGTTCATACAGATATTGTAAGTGCTTTTAAAAAGATCAGTGTTTCTATGCCTGGAATCGAGGAAAGTACAAACAAGGAAGGTGAAAACAAGCGTAATCGTAAAGGACCTTTCGAAAGCTTAAAGACCTATTTAAATGTTGTGTTATTCAGAAAAAATGAAAATGTAAAGTAGATTACAACATTATCCATAGACTAGGTCATTTCAGTCTTTGCGTGTCTATTCTTATAGCAGGATTTTATATTAATATAATTTATAGAAAATTTGGTAGGCATATTTGCAATTTTTATTTTCTGTCACATATAGAAAATTTCATAGCCATGAAGCAGATCGATCAAATATTTGCGAGCCTTTCTTTTAAATACATAGGTACCAATACAAGATGAGGTGCATTTTCTGGTCAAATTCACATTTGACCACGACGCATCAACTATTATATGCTTTGCTCTTGTCAAAATTATAGAATCTTCGTAGCCATCTTTATTCATTCCCCTATGCACATGGTGGTCGTCTGAGGCGTTTGTTTCGAATGTTGTCTTCTCTCCCTTGTATGTTTAAGTTTTATGTTTGTCAACTTTTCTTCATTTACCTCTTTTTTCTTGATAAATCGCAGAAGTTGTTACTTGGGTGTATTATAATGTTGCGACTTTTCTTTCTTTAGGTATCTTTAACTTAGTTTGACTATAAGGTGGATAAATTTACTAAAGGATGAGTTACATTATCTTCATGTGATTTACTTTAATCTCATGAAAATTGCATATTGTTTAAAAATTGCAGAGAAACCCATTCTATCTCACATAATAGGCACAAAACTCCCTTTTCATCATTTCACTTGTTAATAGTGTATATTACGTGCATTAATATCATTATACATTGTATATTTTAATTTTGTAAGGTATCAAATGGTCAAAATACATTGAATTTATGGCTCTATAAGATATTTTGTAATTATATGTTATATAATTTTCCATTTGAAGCTATTGAAGGGTAGAAATTATCAAATGTTTATTGTTCTAAGCTATTGAATGGTAGAAATTATCAAATATTTACGGTTTTAGAGGATAGTTTGGCCATAAAATACCTTAAAACTTAGAATATACCATAAACAACATCATTAATTGTTGGATTGGTTTCTCATCATAAGAGGATAACTCAAACCTCGATAAATGAATAATTCATTAAAAACAATGAGATAATGTATTGGAAATACACATGGGCGTACGTTGGTAATTTCACATAATTAATCAAGTGTCGAATTACTGTTCTTCTTCTATTATTGAGTCCTATATAATGAGGACCTTGATCTATAATCTGAATACCAAGAAGGAAGAAAAAGAGAGATACACTTAGAGAATAAATAAAGTGCACAAGAGAGTGCTTCATCGTGAAGGGTTCCCATCCTAATCTTTTTCTAATCTCAAGAAATATCTTATACTTGCCATTTTCCACCTTCTCATAAAATTTTTGCTCGTGGGTGAGTGTCAAAATAGGCACAAGTTAAATTGAAATAGATTTTAGGGCCCTAGAATTACCGCCTTTGTTGGGGGAGGCACCTTAGCTTTGAGAGAATGTGGAGTCTTCATCTTTGGAATCTCAATCGTTTTTTCTTGAACACTCGACTCCACAACCACCCGTTTCTCTCTAGCTAAATGACTCGATTTTTCTTGTTAAATAGTGTGTCATATGAGACACACCCAAACTCCTTTACAGAGGCTTTTGAGATCATGCGAAAGGTTGGTATCCAACTAAAACCTGACAAGTGTACCTGCAAAGTTGCCTTGAGATAGCTCCTCGAGTTCATAGTTAGTCACCGAGGGATCAAAACCAATCCTGATGAGATACAAGGAATATTTAGCATGAATCCACACATCACAATAAAACAAGTATAATCAATAATGAGCAAGATGGAGACGTTAAGCCGATTCATTTTCGAATTCGGCTGTGAATTGCGGGACATGGTTCAGAACATTGAAAATGTCTATGAATTCCGAGTTGATAAAGAAACTCTAAGAAGTCTTTAAGAAACTAAAATAATACAAGAATACAAGAATACTCCATCAATGCTCCTCAAACCCGAGGTAAGCGAAACCTTACTTATATACTTATAGGCTAATCAAGAGGCCATAGCGTCTGTATTGATCCAAGAATTGGAAGGATAAAAAAAACAATATATAACGTTAGCAAGAGATTGAAAGGAGTTGTGAAGTATGTTACTCGCTGATAAAAAAATCGCCCTAAACCTCATACACTTATCCAGAAAATTAAAACCTTATTCGAGGCAAATCAAATTGAAGTATTGACAGACTTACTACTGAAGCATATCGAAGCCCGAGGAATCTGGGAATTTAGTAAAATATTTAATTTAAACAAGTGAGTATGATATAACATTGGGAGCCCGAGCCACAATTAAGGCTCATGCATTAGCTGATTCCATAGTTGAATTCACCCCATCAAGCGAGCCCAAAAAGATGGAAACTGATGATGGAAAAAACTAGGTAAATGAAGTAGGCATGGCTTCTGAAAAAGAGGGAAGCGGTGCAAGACTTCTTCTCATCTACCCGAAAGGTTAAAGATATAGAAAGTGCATAGTGGTATGGATTTCTATTCTTTTCTCAAACATTTGGATCGCTAGAATGCAATGTTTTTTTGAAGGAATTATCTAGAAATCCTATCCTCCTTCAGGTTAATAATTGAATGAATTATGCTAAACCAACATACCTGATGAGCGCAAAGTAGACCCGCATGGCATATCTCAATATTTTCCGTGATGCCTCTTTCACATATGAAAATAAGCCTACATGGATTGATATAATAGGGGAATATGAAAAAGGCACCCCAATCTTATCTACTTTAATCTCATGAAAATTGCATATTGTTTAAAAATTGTAGAAAATCCCATGTTGTCTCACATAATAGGCACGAAACTCCCTTTTCATCATTTTACTTGTTAATAGTGTATATTATGTGCATTAATATCATTATACATTGTATATTTTAATTTTGTAAGGTATTAAATGATCAAAATACATCGAATTGATGGCTCTATAGGATATTTTGTAATTATTTGTTATATAATTTACCATTCAAAGCTATTGAGGGGTAGAAATTATCAAATGTTGATTGTTCTAAGCTATTGAACTGTAGAAATTATCAAATATTGACGATTTTAGATGATAGTTTGGCCATTAAATACCTTAAAAACATAGAATATACCATAATCAACATCATCAATTGTTGGATTGGTTTCTCATCATCGGAGGACAACTCAAACCTCGATAAATGAAAAATTCTTTAGAAACAATGAGATAATGTATTGGAAATACACATGGGCGTACTTCGGTAATTTCACATAATTAATCAAGTGTCGAATTACTTTTCTTCTTCTATTCTTGAGTCCAATATAATGAGGAACTTGATCTATAATTTGAATGCCAAGAAGCAAGAAAACGAGATATAAACTTAGAGAATAAATAAAATGCACAGGAGAGTGCTTCATCATGAAGGTTTTCCATCCTAATCTTTCTCTAATCTCAAGAAATATCTTATACTTGACTTTTCCCATCTCCTCATGTAATTTTTGCTCGTGGGTGAGTGTCAAAGTAGGCACAAGTTGAATTGAAATAGATTTTAAGGCCCTAGAATTACCGCCTTTGTTGGGGGAGGCACCTTTGCTTTGAGAGGATGTGGAGTCCTCATCATCGGAATATCAATCATTTTTTCTTGATCGACTCCACAACCACCCGTTTGTCTCTAAATAATGACTCGCTTTTTCTTGTTAAATAGTGCGTCATTTGAGACACACCCAAATGCCTTTTCAAAGGCTTTCGAGATCATGCGAAAGGTTGGTATCCGACTCAAACCTGACAAGTGTACCTGCAGAGTTGCCTTTAGAAAGCTCCTCGAGTTCATCGTTAGTCACCGAGGGATCAAACCCAATCCTGATGAGATACAAGCAATTTTTAGCATGAATCCACCCATCAGAGTAAAGCAAGTATAATCAATGATGAGCAAGATGGAGGCGTTAAGAGGATTCGGTTTAGAGTTCGTCTGTGAAGTGCGGGATATGTGTCATAACATTAAAAATGTCTATGAATTTCGAGTGGATAAAGAACCTATAAGATGTCTTTGAGAAACTAAAAGAATACAAGAATACACAATCAATGCTCATCAAACCCGAGGCAAGCGAAACTTTACTTATATAGTTATAGGCTAATCAAGAGGCAATATCGTCAATATTGATCCAAGAATTGGAAAGTTAACAAAAAACGATATATAACGTTAGCAAGATATTGTAAGGAGTTGTGAAGTGTGTTACTATCCGATAGAAGAATCGCCCTAACTCTCATACAGTTATCCAGAAAATTAAAACCTTATTCGAGGCAAATCGGATTGAAGTATTGACATACTTACTATTGAAGCATATCAAATCCCGAGGAATCTGGGAGGTTAGTAAAATAATTAATTTAAATAAGTGAGTATGATATAACATTAGAAGCCCGAGCCACAATTAAGGCTCATGCATTAGCTGATCTCATAGTTGAATTCACCTAGTCAAACGGGCCCAAAAAGATGGAAACTAATGATGGAAAAAACTAGGTAAACGAAGTACGCATGGCTTTGGAAAAAGAGGGAACTGGTGCAAGACTTCTTCTCATCTACACGAAAGGTTAAAGATAGAGAAAGGGCCCAGTGGTATGGATTTCTATTTTTTTTCGAACATTTGGATCGCTATAATGCAATGCTTGTTTGAAGGAACTATCGGGAAATCCTATCCTCCTTCAGGTGGATAATTGAATGAATTATGCAAAACCAACACACCTGATGAGGGCAAAGTAGACCCCCGCTTGGCAGAACTCAATATTTTCTGTGATGCCTCTTTCACATATGAAAATAATCCTATATGGATTTCTATAATAGGGGAATATGAAAAAGGCATCCCAATCTTATGTGACAGGGAAACATAATGGAGTAGTGACCTTATGGACGGAGATGCAACAAAAATTCTTAAAGTCTGTGTTTATTAAGAATTCTACAAAGGTATGCTTGGTTTTATTCATAATGATTGTCCTGGTATTTTCCAACTGTCTCGACATTTGTATCTTCTTGGGGAGTTATATCTCTTATGCGTAGAATTAGGGAGTTTATTAGTAATAAACTCTTCACTTTATTAAGTATGTTTCTAAGAATATAAATATAGAGACATATCTTCTAGTTAGGAGCATTAGATGTAATTCACTTCCAAAAAACTGGTCATCGTTCCCTATCAATGATTTGACTTAGTCTAGACGACCAGACAAGTATAAGTCATACACTATTGTACCCTTTTTCCGTTCTCTTAATGTTTTTTAAATTTCAATGTGGAGGACTTAAGCCGATTTGATGTCGAATTCGGCTAGGAAGTGCGGGGCATTGTTCAAAATATTGAGAAATCTTGAGAATTTCGAGTGGACAGAGAATTTCTAGGAAGCCTTTGAGAAACTAAAAGAATACCTGAATAATCCACCAATGCTCACCAAACTCGAGGCAGACAAAACCTTACTTATATAACTATCGGCTAATGAAGAGGCCATAGCGTCGGTATTAATCCGGGAAGTAGAAAGAGAAAAAACATATATTTTAAAGTTAGCAAGACATTCCAAGGAGCTGAACCGCATTACTCGTCGATAGAAAAATCGCCTTAGCACTCATACACTCTACCAGAAAACTAAAACCTTATTTTGAGGAACATCGGATAAAAGTGTTGACAAACTTATTGTTGAAGTATATCGAAGCCCGAGGAATCTAGAGCTTAGTTAAATGGGCAATTGAAATAAGCGAGTATTATATAACATTTAATGCCCGAAACGCCATTTATGATCATACATTAGTTGATTTCATAGTTGAATTCACCTCTTCAAACGAGCCTAGAAAGATGGAAGTTGATGATTGGAAAAACTAGGTAACTAAAGTAGGCGTGAAATTGGAAAAAGAGGGAAACGATGTAGGTCTTCTCCTCATCTACTTCAAAGGAAAAATATATACTTTTGATATAAAACTAATGTTCAATGCAACGAACAATAAAGTTGAGTATGAGGCACTCTTGGTGAGGGTATAAGCTGCCGTAAAATTGGAAGTATGGAAGCCAGGGTAGTAAAAATTTACATAGATTCTCAACTGATGTCCGAAAAAAAATGTATCGAGCACAAATGAATCAAAATTCAATAATGGAAGCATACCAAGAAAATATAAAAAATTTGCAAATAATATTCGACTAATTAAGTCAATAAGGGGGTAACCCCTAGTGCATCGATCAACCAATATTTTTATGTGATTAAGGAAAACAAAATACTCAAATAAAAATATATAAATGTTTTTATATTTTTCATTATTTTGACATATATAACGTTTCTTTTTTTCTAAATATTCAATATTACAAATAATTTAACACATTTAATATTCATTGCAAACGAAACACATGATATTAAGAACGTGTCATTATTAAAAAAACGGTGTCACACAATGTTTTGTTTCTATTTTAAGTCTATATCATATATTATGTCCAAATACACACAATTCCTCCTGCCCATTGTCCAAATACACTTGATCATCCTTTTGACATCGCCTCTTTTTTACCTTTAGTAACTATTGTTGTTCTTCTTTGCTGGCTGTCCAAAACACCATCTCCTATTGCTAATCTCTACCTTGATTGTTGATCATGACATTTCAATCAAATAGACAGGTTTAATTGTTATTTTAATTAAAAAGACATGTTTAATTTAATATATTTTTTAATCACTAGATCACTTCTTATTTTTTATTTGTGATTAGTTGTTAAATTATTTAATTATTTAGACTAAAATTTAGCTTTGGTGATTTGTTATTTCATGTTTTGCTAATAGAATTTTTTTTTTGCAATTCACTGATTTGGTGTTGCTACTCACTGATTTGGTGTCTTTGCATTTAGTACTTTGTTTTGTTACTTTTAATTGATTTTGTAGTTCTTATTCTGGAATGTTCATTGCATGACTGTGCTTCAATTTATTATTTTTTTGTTACTTTATTTTAACCTGGATTAAATTAAATAGACCGGGCTTCAATATAAAATGTGATAAAAGAAATTCTTTAAATGGATTTTTGAGTAATTATGTTAAAAAAAATCTTTTAATTGGATTTTTGAGTAGTTATGTTAAAAATATCCTTTAATTGGATTTTTTAGTAGTTATGTTAAGAAAATTTTGTAGTAAATGAAGTATAAATAACATGAAAAGAGAGTAACCTAGCTATACCATGATAATATTAAGATTAAATAGATAAAGATGTAGTGAATAAATTGGTATGCAAGGGGTTGGTTGATGACTTGTTTGTTCAAATCAAGAAAAAATATTAAAATTAGTATTATGTTTATCCGACTTTTTTTCCCATTATTTTCCTTTTTTGTTTGTTAAGCTAAGATATACAATGATAATGATAATCTGCATTATGGTAGTGTTGTCCCCTCTTTGAAAAAATTCCATTAACTAATAAAAATAACTTTGCTTTTTATTTACTAATGATTCTACAGGTAACAATGGGTATACAGTTTAAAGGTATCCAATGCTTATGACGATGATACTTTTATTAAATCTTGTAGGACTATGATTTACCATATTCAAGCTGAAACCCCGTATTGTAATAAGTTAGTTGTTGAACATTTTCGTTTGAAATGAGAAACTATATTGGCAGCTATTAAAGCTTATGGGAATGGTGATCGTTTAGCTGGAAAATATACTGGGGATGGCTCATCTTCTTCAAGGCGTGTTAAGACGTAAAACACGTTTAAGTCAGATTTCGTACAAGTTCATACAGATCTTGTAAGTGCTTTTAAAAAGATCGGTGTTTCTATGCCTGGAATCGAAGAAAGTGCAAACAAGGAAGGTAAAAACAAGCCTAATCGTAAAGGACCTTTTGAAAAGCTTAAATACGCATTTGAATGTTGTGTTATTCAGAAAAAATTAAAATGTAAAGTAGATTACAACATTTTTCATAGACTGGGTCATTTCAGTCTTTGCGTGTTCATTCTCATAACGCTATTTTATATTAATGCCGAATAATTTATAGAAAATTTGGTAGGCATATTTGTAATTTTTATTTTCTATTATATATAGAAAATTTCATAGCCATGAAGTAGATCTCGATCAAATATTTGCGAGTCTTTCTCTAAAATACAAAGATACCAATGAGATGCAGTTCTGGTCAAATTCACATTTGACCACGACGCATCAACTATTATATGCTTTGCTCTTGTCAAAATTATGGAATCTTCTCAGCCATCTTTATTCACTCCTCTATGCACCTGGTGGAGTTTGTTTCGAATGTTGTTTTTTCTTCCTTGTATGTTTAAGTTTTAAGTTTGTCAACTTTTCTTCATCTACCTCTTGTTTCTTGATAAATAGCAAAAGTTGTTACTTGGGTGTGTTATAATGTTGCGCCTTTACTATATTTAGGTATCTTTAACTTAGTTTGACTATAAAGTGGATTAAATTACTAAAAGATGAGTTACATTATCTCCATGTGATCTACTTTAATCTTATGAAAATTGCATATTGTTTAAAAATTGCAGAAAAGCCCATGTTGTCTGACATAATAGGCACGAAACTCCCTTTTCATCATTTTACTTGTTAATAGTGTATATTACGTGCATTAATATCATTATACATTGTATATTTTAATTTTGTAAGGTATCAAATGATCAAAATACATTGAATTGATGGCTTTATAGGATATTTTGTAATTATTTGTTATAGAATTTACCATTCGAAGTTATTGAATGGTAGAAATTATCAAATGTTTATTGTTCTAAGCTTTTTAATGGTAGAAATTATCAAATGTTTATTGTTCCAAGCTTTTGAATGGTAGAAATTATCAAATATTGACGGTTTTAGAGGATAGTTTGGCCATAAAATACCTTAAAAACTTAGAATATACCATAAACAACATCATTAATTGTTGGATTGGTTTCTCATAATCGGAGGACAACTCAAACCTCGATAAATGAAATATTCATTAGAAACAATGAGATAATGTATTGGAAATACACATGGGCTTACTTCGGTAATTTTACATAATTAATCAAGTGTCGAATTAATTTTCTTCTTCTATTCTTGAGTCCTATATAATGGGTACCTTGATCTATAATTTGAATACCAAGAAGCAAGAAAACGTGAGATAAACTTAGAGAATAAATAAAGTGCACAAGAGAGTGCTTCACCATGAAGGTTTTCCATCCTAATCTTTCTCTAATCTCAAGAAATATCTTATACTTTCCTTTTTCCATCTCCTCATGTAATTTTTGCTCGTGGGTGAGTGTCAAAGTAGGCACAAGTTGAATTGAAATAGATTTTAGGGCCCTAGAATTACCGCCTTTGTTGAGGGAGGCACCTTAGCTTTGAGAAGATGTGGAGTCTTCATCTTCAGAATCTCAATCATTTTTTCTTGAACACTCGACTCCACAACCACCCACTTGTCCCTAGATAAATGACTCGCTTTTTCGTTAAATAGTGCGTCATTTCTAATACACCCAAACGCCTTTACAAAGGCTTTTGAGATCATGCGAAAGGTTTGTATATGACTCAAACCTGACGAGTGTACCTGCAGAGTTGCCTTGAGAAATCTCCTCGAGTTCATGGTTAGTCACCGAGGGATCAAACCCAATCCTAATGAGATAGAAGCAATTTTTAGCATAAAATCTACCCATCAGAGTAAAACAAGTATAATCAATGAAGAGCAAGATGGAGGCGTTAAGAGGATTCGATGTCGAATTCGGCTGTGAAGTGCGGGACATGTGTCATAACCTTGAAATTGTCTATGAATTTCAAGTGGATAAAGAACCTCTAAGAAGTCTTTGAGAAACTAAAAGAATAAAAGAATACTCAATCAATGCTCATCAAACCCGAGGCAAGCGAAACCTTACTTATATACTTATAGGCTAATCAAGAGGCAATATCGTCAGTATTGATCCAAGAATTGGAAAGATAACAAAAAACAATATATACCGTTAGCAAGAGTGATATACTATATGCGTCCTAGAAGGGGGGTTGAATAGGACAATAGAAATTAATCGGCTAATTTTATTTCAAGTAAATAAAATTAAAAGCTAATTTGAATCCTATTGTATTAGCAAACTAAATAGTATAAAACTAGATAATCCTAATAGACAATAATATCAAACTATTCAAGTAGGCATTTTATCAAGCATATAGAGTGCGGAAATATAAAGAGTGTAGAGATAGAATACGATACACAACGATGTATAGTGGTTCGGTTTCCCTACATCCACTACCTAAGGAAGCCTCCTTAGGATTTGCAAGATTCTCACTAATCTTCGTAACTCTTAACCGGGTGAGATACAAACCCTTACAACCACTTCAAAAACCCTTTGAAGGAAATACACTTGTGTTATCACCAACACAAGGAACCAAGCATAAACCTATGCTCACACTACTCTCTTAATCTATTACAAGAACTAAGAGGAAAGGGAAAAAGTGTTTAGGGGTGCTTATAAAAGCTTTGTAACTAGACTCCTAAATGAGTAGATAGAACTAATTAGCTTCACAATGAATATGACTTGAATGCTCCTTTGAAACCTCCTTGAATGATAGAATTAATTGCTCTTAAGATTGGTAGATGGAAGGCTTAAGTTGTGTCTTGAATGAGCTCCATTTTATAGCTGAAAAGATGGTCCAACGGTCATAAAGCTTCTCTCTAACGGATCTATTTATCTCCCAACGGATATAAGCTTTGTCCTCTAGTAATAGTGCTGAAACCCTCTCGTGCGGTGTACCGCGGGTATCGTCCGGTGCACCGCGGGACTGTTCGACTTGATTATGAGCTTACTGGTCGGACTACTCCATGTACCGCACACCTGGTCCGTTCCTGGGTCCGGTGTACCGCGCTTTATGTCCGGTGTACCGTGCAGATTTCTGAGCTTACTGGTCGGGCCATCTAGTGCACCGTGCTTCTGGTCCGTGATGCTGCGGTGCACCGCGTGATTCATCCGGTGTACCGCGGAGCTGCTCTTTTAAATATAACGCTAAGTATAAAGAGATAAACACAACTAATCTAATGAGGGGTTTTGGAAAACAACTTAAGTGATACCAAAATGAATTTTAGTGTAAAAGATGATTTGTCGAATATTAAAACGGGAATAAAAACAAGGTGAGGCTAACAATCTCCCCCTTTTTGATGTTTGACAAATCATAAACTTTTGAAGATGCCTAAGATTTAGTTTTGATCAAAAACTCCCCCTCAACCTAATCACTAGAGTTTTTATAAAAACTCCCCCTCACAAAATGCATTTTAAAAAGTTCAACTAAAATTTCTCCCCCTTTGTCAACAACAAAAAGAACAAATGATACAATTTTGAAAATTTTAAGGGGTCAAAACACATTTTGAGTAAAAACAAGGACTAAAGGAATAAATGGATAACAATTAGAAGCTTCAAGGAACCTATAACATCAAGAAAAGATTAGCAACAAGATTATATACACAAAAAGCTCTAAACAAAAACATGACATGAAAGAAAGGTTAGAGAATTTGCATGCCAATCTCACACCGAATTTTCTCAAAAAGATCTTGGGGTAGAGGTTTGGTAAAGATATCGGCTAATTGATTTTCGGAGGTAACAAATTCAAGTACAATGTCCCCTTTTTGAGTGTGATCACGGATAAAATGATGGCGGATTTCTATGTGTTTTGTTCTAGAGTGTTGAATGGGATTTTTGGTAAGATTTATAGCACTAGTGTTATCACAACGAATGGGAACACGATCATACTCAAGGCCAAAATCTAGTAAGGTTTGTTTCATCCAAAGAATTTGAGTCACACAATTTCCGGCCGCAACATATTCGGCTTCGGCCGTGGATAAAGCAACACTATTTTGTTTTCTACTAGACCATGAGACAAGGGATTGACCTAAGAATTGGCAACTACCACTAGTGCTCTTCCTATCAAGTCTACAACCGGCATAATCGGCATCCGAATAACCTATTAGTTCAAAGGAGGTAAATCTTGGGTACCAAAGTCCTAGACTAAGGGTTCCTTTCAAATACCTAAAAATACGCTTAACGGCACTAAGATGGGTTTCTTTGGGAGAGGATTGAAATCTAGCACAAAGACACACGGGGAACATAATATCGGGTCTAGAAGCGGTAAGATAAAGTAAGCTACCAATCATACCTCGATATAGTTTCTCATCAACATCCTTACCATCTTCATCTTTGTCTAATTTTGTGGATGTGCTCATTGGAGTTCCAATTTCCTTTGCATCTTCAAGTCCAAATTTTTTGATCAATTCTCTTGTGTATTTGGCTTGATTGACAAAGATACCATCTTTCATTTGCTTGATTTGAAGTTCAAGAAAGTAATTTAATTCTCCCATCATGCTCATCTCAAATTCCTTATGCATGCTTTTAGAAAAATTCTCACAAAGATTTTCATTAGTAGCACCAAATATAATATCATCCACATAAATTTGAACAAGAAGGATATCTTTTGAAGACCTTTTTATAAATAAAGTGGAGTCAATTTTTCCTCTTTTAAAACCATCAACTAATAAAAATTTGCTTAATCGTTCATACCAAGCACGAGGAGCTTGTTTTAAACCATATAAAGCCTTTGAAAGTTTAAAAACATGATTAGGAAATTTTGGATCTTCAAAACCCGGAGGTTGTTTAACAAAAACTTCCTCGTCTATAAAACCATTTAAAAAAGCACTTTTGACATCCATTTGGTAAAGTTTAAAATTCATATAGCAAGCAAAAGCAAGTAGCATACGAATAGATTCAAGTCTAGCTACGGGAGCAAAAGTTTCATCGAAATCAATACCTTCTTCTTGATTGTACCCTTGAGCAACTAACCTTGCTTTATTTCTAGTAATGATGCCGGTGTCATCTAGCTTGTTGCGAAATATCCACTTAGTGCCAATAATAGTGGGGCCAATTGGTTTCTCCATTAATGTCCAAACTTTGCTACGCTCAAATTGATTTAATTCCTCATGCATAGCATTAATCCAATGATCATCTAACAAAGCTTCTTTAATATTCTTGGGCTCAATTTGAGATAAGAATGCTTGATGAGCGCAAAGAGCAATAATACGGGAGCGAGTGGTAACACCTTCTTTTGGATCACCTAGAATTAATTCACTTGGGTGATCTTTGATATGTTTCCAACACCTTGGTAAATCCGTACTAGCTTCATTTAACCCTTGATCATTTTCCTTAAGAGATTCTTCATGAGATTTGACTTCTTGAGTAGGAGATTCTAAGGGTTGATCTAGTGGAGTATCCTCAACAACATCTACCACTTTTTTGATACAAAACGGATTAGTCTCATCAAAGTCAACATGCATAGATTCCTCAATGGTACGAGTACGTTTGTTGAAAATGCGATAGGCTTTTCCTTTAGTGGAATAACCAAGAAAAATGCCTTCATCCGATTTAGCATCAAATTTTCCCAAATAGTCCCTAGTGTTTAGGATAAAACATTTGCACCCAAAAACACGAAAATAAGCAATAGTTGGTGGTCTACCATTCCAAAGCTCATAAGGGGTTTTCTTAATAAGGGGTCTAATAAGAACTCTATTTAACACATAACAAGCCGTATGAACGGCTTCACCCCAAAAGTATGTAGGCAAGCTATGTTCTTTTAGCATTGTTCTAGCCATTTCTTGTAGAGTTCGGTTTTTCCTTTCCACTACCCCATTTTGTTGGGGAGTTCTAGGGGCCGAAAAATTATGCTCAATCCCAAATTCATCACAAAAATGCACAAAAGGAGAATTCACGTATTCACTACCATTATCACTACGAATGCATGTAATAGAGTAGCCTTTCTCATTTTGCACCTTTCTACAAAGTTTTGCAAATTCATTGAAGGCATCACTTTTCAAAGCAAGGAACATCACCCATGTGAATCTAGTGTAATCATCAACAACAACAAAGACATATCTAGACCCTCCTAGACTAGTGACATCAACGGGACCAAAAAGGTCCATATGCAATAATTGAAGTGGCCTAACGGTGATGACCTTATTAATGGATTTAAAAGATGAACGATGTTGTTTACCAAGTTGACATGCATCACATAATTTATCTTTATCAAATTTGTAAATAGGCAAACCAACAACAAGATTTTTTCTAGATAATTTTGAAATTAAATCCATGCTAGCATGTCCTAAACGTCTATGCCAAAGCCAACTATCATTAACCACGGATAAGCATTTAATATTTTTGCACATAAGACTCTCAAGATCAACAACAAAAACATTATCCGATCTTTTTGCAATAAACATAGTATCTAACTCATCATTTTTGAAAACAACACATCTAGATGCTTCAAATTTAACACTAAAACCAACATCACAAAGTTGACTAATACTAAGCAAGTTAAAAGAGAGACCCTCAACAAGTAACACATTAGAGATAAGTAAAGAGTCCATATTACCAATGTTACCTTTACCCAAAACGCGTTTCTTAGTGTTGTCGGCAAAAGTAACTTTATCACCTTTAGTTTTATATAAATTTGTAAATAATGATGGATTTCCGGTCATGTGTCTTGAGCATCCACTATCAAGTAGCCATATATTTTGCTTCTTGATGCTCAACCCCTACAAACAACAAGTAATTTAAGCTTTAGGTACCCAATTTGGATTGGGTCCATGAGGGTTAGTGGATTTTCTTTTTAAGACCCATTTAGGTCTTTTCCAAATTGGCACAAGAGATCCCAAATCTAATAATTTACGATAGTAACAATGAGATGCATCATGACCAAGTTTTTCACAATAGGTGCAAGTGATAGAAGATTTTGAAGAGGATGGAATTGCATTTGAAATTTTTGATTTTACAAAGACATTTTTCAAAGGTTTTTGGTGAGTGAATGGATCATATCCAACACCACTTTTTTCATTAGCCATTCTTTGAGAACCTAAAATCAAATCCAAGTTTTCTTGCCCACTAGTAAATTTTAAAATAATGGCATTTTGATCAACAATCTTTTTCTCTAACAAAGCTTTTTCTTCCAAAAGATTTTTCTCAATAAGATGAAGTTTCTCATTATCATCTATACATTCATCACAAAGATTTTGACAATCTTCCAAAGCTTTTAAAACCTCTTTAGTTCTATTTTTCTCAAATTCTAAATCTTTTGTTAAAACTTTGTTTGTTTCAATAGAATTTAAAAAATCATTATAAAGAGAATCAAATGCCTCATGAATATCTTGTTCACTAGCATCATCATTAGTTAAAGAGAGTTTGGATTTAGGAGTTACCTCATCATGATTTGCCATAAAGGCAAAGTGAGTAGTACCGGTATCATCATCCGAAGAAGCATCTTCATCATTCTCAACTTTTCCCAGAAAGGCAACAAGATTGACATTTTCATTATCACTTTCTTCTTCATCCGAATTTTGAGTATCCCAAGTGATATTAGCATGCATAGCTCTTTTCGGTTTCTCCTTTTGAAGAAGAGGACAATAGGTTTTGATGTGACCAACCTTCTTGCAATGATAGCAAGTGGGTTCATCTTGTTTGATAGCTCTATCATTCTTCTTGTAAGGTGAGGAAGAACTTCCTTTCTTGGCAAAGCGTTTGTATCTCATGAATTTTTTCATATCTCTTGCCAACATAGCTACTCCTTCATCTTCACTAGTTTCTTCTTCATGTGAATTTTCTTCTTCACTATCCTTCCTTTCTTTTCGTTCTTTCAACTTAGAACTCATGGCATGAAAAGCAATGGATTTCTTAATCTTTTTCTCCTCATCATCTCTTATCTTTTCTTCTTCAAGCACAAGCTCTTCCGTCATGAGGTTGCAAATGAGTTCATGAACCGTCATTTTTGAAAGATCTTTAGTGTCTCTTATAGAGTTGATCTTTGTCTTGTATTTCCTTGGAAGAGCAAATAAGATTTTTCGACATTGTTCCTTGTTGGTATACTCTTGACCAAGAGTCTTCAAAGTGTTAACAATGTTAGAAAATCTTTGATGCATAGCATTCAAGGCTTCATCGGGCTCCATACGAAAAAGCTCATACTTAGTGATAAAGAGACCAATCTTGGTTTCCTTAATATCTTCCGTTCCTTGATATGATAGCTCCAAGAGTTGCCACATTTCATGAGCGGAATTGCATTCACTAACTCTAGCGTATTCCGTGACGCTTAATCCATTGATGAGGATGTTCATAGCTTTGTTGTTTTTGGTAAGTTTAGCTATGTCTTGATCATTGTAATCATCTTCATCTTTTACCTCCGTTGTACTTCCGGCAACGTAAGGAATATAAGGACCCTTTTTGATAGCCATCCATAAAAAGTAATCGATTCCTTTCACATGAATCTCCATCTTCTTTTTCCATCCAAAGTAATCTTTTCCTACAAAAAGCGGAGGTCTAGTAGAACATGAACCTTCCGGTTGATTAGAATCCATATCGTATTAACTCTAGAAACGATTAAGTACAATAGAGCTAGGCTCTGATACCAATTGATATACTATATGCGTCCTAGAAGGGGGGTTGAATAGGACAATAGAAATTAATCGGCTAATTTTATTTCAAGTAAATAAAATTAAAAGCTAATTTGAATCCTATTGTATTAGCAAACTAAATAGTATAAAACTAGATAATCCTAATAGACAATAATATCAAACTATTCAAGTAGGCATTTTATCAAGCATATAGAGTGCGGAAATATAAAGAGTGTAGAGATAGAATACGATACACAACGATGTATAGTGGTTGGGTTTCCCTACATCCACTACCTAAGGAAGCCTCCTTAGGATTTGCAAGATTCTCACTAATCTTCGTAACTCTTAACCGGGTGAGATACAAACCCTTACAACCACTTCAAAAACCCTTTGAAGGAAATACACTTGTGTTATCACCAACACAAGGAACCAAGCATAAACCTATGCTCACACTACTCTCTTAATCTATTACAAGAACTAAGAGGAAAGGGAAAAAGTGTTTAGGGGTGCTTATAAAAGCTTTGTAACTAGACTCCTAAATGAGTAGATAGAACTAATTAGCTTCACAATGAATATGACTTGAATGCTCCTTTGAAACCTCCTTGAATGATAGAATTAATTGCTCTTAAGATTGGTAGATGGAAGGCTTAAGTTGTGTCTTGAATGAGCTCCATTTTATAGCTGAAAAGATGGTCCAACGGTCATAAAGCTTCTCTCTAACGGATCTATTTATCTCCCAACGGATATAAGCTTTGTCCTCTAGTAATAGTGCTGAAACCCTCTCGTGCGGTGTACCGCGGGTATCGTCCGGTGCACCGCGGGACTGTTCGACTTGATTATGAGCTTACTGGTCGGACTACTCCATGTACCGCACACCTGGTCCGTTCCTGGGTCCGGTGTACCGCGCTTTATGTCCGGTGTACCGTGCAGATTTCTGAGCTTACTGGTCGGGCCATCTAGTGCACCGTGCTTCTGGTCCGTGATGCTGCGGTGCACCGCGTGATTCATCCGGTGTACCGCGGAGCTGCTCTTTTAAATATAACGCTAAGTATAAAGAGATAAACACAACTAATCTAATGAGGGGTTTTGGAAAACAACTTAAGTGATACCAAAATGAATTTTAGTGTAAAAGATGATTTGTCGAATATTAAAACGGGAATAAAAACAAGGTGAGGCTAACAAAGAGATTGCAAGGAGTTGTGAAGTGTGTTACTCACCGATAGAAGAATCGCCCTAACCCTCATACACTTGTCCAGAAAATTAAAACCTTATTCGAGGCAAATCGAATTTAAGTATTGACAGACTTACCATCGAAGCATATCGAAGCCCGAGGAATCAGGGAGTTTAGTAAAATAAATAATTGAAATAAGTGAGTATGATATAACATTGGAAGCCCGAGCCACAATTAAGGCTCATGCATTAGCTGATCTCATAGTTGAATTCACCCAGTCAAAGGAGGCCGAAAAGATGGAAACTGATGATGGAAAAAAACATAGGTAAATGAAGTAGGCATGGCTTTGGAAAAAGAGGGAAATGGTGCAAGACTTCTTCTCATCTTCCCGAAAGGTTAAATATATAGAAAGGGCCTATTGGTATGGATTTCTATTTTTTCTCGAACATTTGGATCGCTAGAAGGCAATGTTTGTTTGAAGGAACTATCTGGAAATCCTATCCTCCTTCAGGTGGATAATTGAATAAATTATGCAATACCAACACACCTGATGAAGGCAAAGTAGACCCCCGCATGGCAGATCTCAATATTTCTGTGATGCCTCTTTCACATATGAAAATAAGCCTACATGGATTTCTATAATAGGGGAATATGAAAAAGGCGTCCCAATCTTATGTGACAGGGAAACATAATGGAGTAGTGACCCTATCGACATAGATGCGACAACAATTTTTAAAGTCTGTGTTTATTCAGACTACTACAGAGGTATGATGGTTATGATTCATAATGATTGTCCTGGTATTCCCCAACTGTCTTGACATTTGCATCTTCTTGGGAAGTTAGAACTCTTATGCGTAGAATTAGGGAATTTATTAGTAATAAACTCTTCACTCTATTAAGTATGTTTCTAGGAATATAAATGTAGAGACAGATCTTCTAGCTAGGAGTTTTAGATGTAATTCACTTCCAAAAAACTAGTCATCGTTCCCTATCAATGATTTGACTTAGTCTTGACGACTAGACAAGTATAAGTCATACACTCTTGTACCATTTTTCCGTTCTCTTAATGTTTTTTAAATTTTAATGTGGAGGACTTAAGCCGATATGATGTCGAATTCGGCTAGGAAGTGTGGGGCATTGTTCAAAATATTGAGAAATCTTGAGAATTTCGAGTGGACAGAGAATTTCTAGGAAGCCTTTGAGAAACAAAAAGAATACCTGAATAATCCACCAATGCTCACCAAACCCGAGGCAGGCAAAACTTTTTTTTTATCAAACCTACCATTTTATATCCACAAAATGACAAGTACAAATCAAACCCCTACTTGTTTTTGACTAAAAAACAAGCATGGCTAGGAAAACAAACCCTATACAACATTTACTAGAAAGTAAACCTATCAACTTGCAAGACAACCTATACAACCATTGCTAGAAATATTAATCAAAGTAGAAGCACCCTATACAACTATTTCTAGGAAATTAAACCCTATACAACAATTGCTGAAGCCTTATACTAGGTCCAAGCTCCAAGCTATCTTCCTTAATCTTCTTGTTCTCCTCCCTTGAGTACTCCATGTAGCTTCCATCTTTCTATCAATCTCATATTCTCAACACTCCTTTTAAATAACTTTATATTCCAAAGTGTGTATTGAACATCTTTCACAACTATTTTCACAATATCCTCATATTTAGGATGCATCTTCTTAAACTCTTTTTTATTCCTCACATCCCAAGTACAATAAAGAAAGCTAAGAAAAGTAATGTTTGATATGGTATATTTTAAGGTGTTACCATAAAACTTAAGCATAAAATCAAGCCTTTCCTCCCAAGTATTACCCTAGTTGTGCCAATTATGAAGAGCACAAATATCCTTCCAAGCCAAAGTAGTGAATTCGCAATTCACAAATAAGTGATCCCTAGATTCATGTTCTTCAAAGCAAAGGTAACACATCTTGTCCACTTCCATTCCCCACTTTCTAAGCCTATATTTAGTGCTTAATCTATCCTTACAAATTAACAAAGCACAAAACTTGTGCTTTGGCATACTCCATTTATGCCACACCACACTATACAATTTTGTTTTCTCATTAGGGCCCCTTAGGTCATACATAACATCCGAGGTCCTAAAGCCTTTATCTCCCCATCTTATAGTGTCATGTTTCTCATTAAGCACCATATCTTTTAACACCTCATACACCTTGTTAAACCTAGGTGGAAATATCCACCTCGTCCCCACATAATAGTCCATCACCTTTTTGTTAATATTGTAATTACCCAAAGAAATAACATTCTTTTATTCACAAATATCACGTACACACTTTCCTTTTATTCATCTATCATCTAACATATAGGTTCTCTTTCCATTTCCAACATCATGTATAATATATTTAAAAGCAAGGTACCTCACATTTAGCATAGCTCTCCATGTCCAAGGAAGTTTATTATCATATGTAATGCTCCATATACTCTTGTTCCATATCAAATTCGAGTAGACCCATTGAGACCATATATTATCTGCATAGCCATACATTTTCCAAAAAGCTTTAAGAATAGCAACTTGATTAATATGGAGAAGATTAGGTATGACTAGTCCTCCATTTTCTTTACTTTGACATAATTCTTTCCAAGCCACTTTAGCACCATGAAAATCATTAGTATTACCCTTCCAAAGAAACCTACTCAAGAGTGATTCTATCTCATGAATAACTCCCATTGGAAGGATCATTACATTACACCAATACTATCGGCTAATGAAGAGGCCATAGCGTCGGTATTAATCCGGGAAGTAGAAAGAGAAAAAACATATATTTTACGTTAGCAAGACATTCCAAGGAGCTGAACCGCATTATCCGTCGATAGAAAAATCGCCTTAGCACTCATACACTCTGCCAAAAAACTAAAACCTTATTTTGAGGAACATCGGATAGAAGTGTTGACAAACTTATTGTTGAAGTATATCGAAGCCCAAGGAATATTGAGCTTAGTTTAATGGGCAATTGAAATAAGTGTGTATTATATAACATTTAATGCCCAAAACACCATTTAGGATCATACATTAGCTGATTTCATAGTTGAATTCACCTCTTCAAACGAGCCTAGAAAGATGGAAGTTGATGATTGGAAAAACTAGGTAACTAAAGTAGGTGTGACTTTGGAAAAAGAGGGAAACGATGTAGGACTTCTCCTCATCTACTTCAAAGGAAAAAAGATATACTTTTGATATAAAACTAATGTTCAAGGCAATGAACAATAAAGTTGAGTATGAGGCCCTCTTGGCGACAGTATAAGCTGCCGTAAAATTGGAAGTAGGGAAGCTAGGGTAGTAAAAATTTACATGGATTTTCAACTGATGTCCGAAAAAATGTGTCGAGCACAAATGACTCAGAATTAAATAATGGAAGCATACCAATAAAATATTAAATATTTACGGATAATGTTCGACTCTTTCTAACTAATACATGTCTCCAGAATAAAAAACATCTGATTAGATGCATTAACCCGAATGACGGTAACTAACTAAGTCAATAAGGGGGTAACCCCTAATGCATCGATCGACCAATCTTTTTATGTGATTAAGGAAAACAAAATACTCAAATAAAAATATATAAATGTTTTTTATATTTTTTATTATTTTGACATATATAACGTTTCTTTTTTTCTAATTATTCAATATTACAAATAATATAACACATTTTATATTCATTGCAAACGAAACACATCAGAGTGTCATTGTTAAAAAAACGGTGTCGCACAATGTTTTGTTTCTATTTTATAGTCTATATCATATATTATGTCCAGATACACACAATTCCTCCTGCTCATAGTCCAAATACACTTGATCATCCTTTTCCTCTCCACCTCTACTTTTTATGATTTTGAATATCTTCTTTTGTGAATAGAATTCCTTCGATTCTCTTCCCCTATTTATTTTTTGTCATCGGCTCTTCTGTACCTTTTGTAATTATTATTGTTCTTCTTTGCTGGCTATCCAAAACACCATCCGATTGCAAATCTATGCCTTGGTTGTTGATTATGACATTTCAATCAAATAAACAGGTTTAATACAATATGTTATTAATCAAAAAGAAATTTTTAATTTAATATGTTTTTTTAATCATTAAATCACTTCTTATTTTTATTTGCGATTAGTTGTTAGATTATTTAATTATTTAGACTAAAATTAAGCCTTGGTGATTTGTTATTTCATGTTTTGCTAATAGAAATTGTTTTTTGCAATTCACTGATTTGGTGTTGCTACTCACTGTTTGGTGTCTGTGCATTTAGTACTTTGTTTTGTTACTTTTAATTGATTTTGTAGTTCTTATTCTGGAATGTTCATTGCATGACTGTGCTTCAATTTGTTATTCTTTTTTTTTTCTTTGTTTTAATCTGGGTTAAATTAAATGAATCGGGCTTCAATATAAAATGTGATAAAAGAAATCCTTTAATTGGATTTTTGAGTAATTATGTTAAAAAAATCCTTTAATTGGATTTTTGAATAGTTATATTGAAAAAATCCTTTAATTGGATTTTTGAGTAGTCATGTTAAGAAAATTTTGTAGTAAATGAAGTATAAATAACATGAAAAAAGAGTAACCTAGGTATACCAGTGATAATATTTAGATTAAATATATAAAGATGTAGTGAATAAATTGGTATGCATGGAGTTGGTTGATAACTTGGTTGTTCAAATCAAGAAAAAATATTAAAATTATTATCATGTTTATCCAACTTTTTCTTTTTTCCCCCACTATTTTCCTTTTTTATTTGTTAAGTTAAGATATACAATGATAATCTGTATTATGGTAGTGTTGTCCTCTCTTTAAATAAATTCCATTAACTGATAAAAATAACTTTTCTTTTTATTGTAGACAATATTATCACCAAAGTATAAAGAATCGGCACTTGGTATGGTAAAAAATCATAAGTATGGATTCCTAATTCTTCTATGACTCTTCCGGTTTTGGTTTCCCTTCAAGAACTGGTTCTGAATGCTTAGCCTTTCTACAACAAGGATACTACGTAATCTATACGTAACAATGGTAATACAATTTCAAAGGTATCCAATGCTTATGACGGTGATACTTTTATTAAATCTTGTAGGACTATGATTTACCATATTCAAGCTGAAACCCCGTATTTTGATAAGTTAGTTGTTTAACATTTTCGTTTGAAAGGTAAAACAATATTGGCAGCTATTAAAGCTTACGAGAATGGTGATCGTTTAGTTGAAAAATATACTGGGGATGGCTTATCTTCTTCAAGGCATGTTAAGACGTCAAACACCTTGTAAGTGCTTTTAAAAAGATCGGTGTTTCTATGCCTGGAGTCGAGGAAAGTGCAAACAAGGAAGGTGAAAACAAGTGTAATCGTAAAGGACCTTTCGAAAAGCTAAAAGACGCATTTAAAAGTTGTGTTATTCAGAAAAAATTAAAATGTAAAGTAGATTACAACATTATTCATAGACTAGATCATTTCAGTCTTTGCGTGTTCATTCTCAGAGCGGGCTTTTATATTAATACCAAATAATTTTATAGAGAATTTGGTAGGTGGATTTGCAATTTTTATTTTCATTTACATATAGAAAATTTCATAGCCATGAAGTAGATCTCGATCAAATATTTGCGAGTCTTTCTTTAAATCACAAAGATACCAATACTGGATGAGATGCAGTTTCTTGTCAACTTCACATTTGATCACGATGCATCAACTATTATATGCTTTGCTCTTGTCAAAATTATGGAATCTTCTTAGCCATCTTTATTCACTCCCTTGTGCACCTGGTGGTCAATGCAGATCTGTCTGTCTACTCATATGAGGTGTTTGTTTCAAATGTTGTTTTTTCTTGGCTCCTACTGTATTGGCTCACAAATTTCTCAAGTGTTTTAGCCTAGAATCAGTTTCTTGCTTACATATACATCAAAAACACTAAAACACGTTTCTCATTACATAATATACATCAAAAAAATCTATTAATAAACACAAAAAATTAAAAATAAAACTACTAAAGCATTACAAACATGGGTTGTCTCCAAAGAAGCACTTCTATTTAACATTGTTGAAGTTCGATGTGTTACCTCAAGGTTATTTCTTTCTCACATAACCTCCCATGTAGTGGGTGAGGTGGTAAATGTCTAAAAAGAAAGGTACATGACCTTTCTTGGTCTCCAACTCAACTAACATTTTGAAAACAAATCAGGATTTCTCATTTCTACGGTGTATCCCACCGAAAACTCACCATCTTTCCACTTTATATTAGGTTCCCTTGTAACCTTTAAAGCGCTTTTCTTGGTATTCTTCAGGTTTTCAATGAATGGATCACCTTCTAAGTTAGGAGGAGCTTTGGATTTTGGTTTCTTTCTCAGATTTTTCTCCTCCGACCCGAAGGTAACCCTACCATTGATTGGATTCTTCACTTCATGACTGAGTGTGTCCAAGCGAAAAAAAATCTTCTGATGGATTAAAGAACTTCATACCTTTGAACACACTGAATTTCTCTTCCTCGTCTTGCACTCACATGATCAATTCTCCATTCTCTAAATCAATCAGTGTATGCTCCATGGCTAAGAATGGCCGCCCTAAAATTATTGACACATTTTTATCTGCGTTGTAACCAAGAATAAGAAAATTACAAGGAATTATATGGTTACCTGCCTTGACGAGTAAATATACTACTCTACCTTCTTGGATGGGTAAGTCTCCTATCCACCATTTTCAAAGTCATAGTCGTAGGACTCAACTTCCCAATCCTCAACTTCTCAAACAATTATTTAGGCATGAGATTGATACTTACACCCAAATCGTACAAATCTCTCCCGGTCTATTCTTGACCAATGGATATAGGAATATTAAAACTATCGGATCCTTCAACTTCGAAGGCAATTTACGTTTCCATATTGCACCTCCTTCATGAATTTTAAATACTTTAGCATACCTAGGATGGTTTCCACAAACGGAGAATTAATGTGAAACCTATTCATCATGTCTATGAACTTCTTGTACTCTTTGTCATTGTCCTCATTGTGGACACGTGAAGGAAAATATGGGGGAGGGCGATTCTCACTAACAACTTCTTTCTTCTTCTTCTGAGCTAATAATATATTTTCAACATTATCTTTCACGATCACCGACTCAATCACTTCTTATCAACCTTTTCTATAACTTCTTCCACTTCTTTGGGCTTAGAGGTCGCTTCTTTCTCTTTCATTTTTGGAAAAGATGGATGCAATTGCTTCC
The DNA here is from genome assembly GCA_029959085.1 of Nemophila menziesii. Taxonomy (NCBI): domain Eukaryota; kingdom Viridiplantae; phylum Streptophyta; class Magnoliopsida; order Boraginales; family Hydrophyllaceae; genus Nemophila; species Nemophila menziesii. The sequence goes on along the minus strand of JARWIR010000007.1, from coordinate 19,106,083 downwards.
CACTTCTCAACGTGATAGTGTTACACTCCTTGTTCTTTTGCGGGTTCTAAGTGCCACTTGGTAATTTACCCAATGGCCTCATATTTAAATGGTTTGCAATCTGAGATACCTGGGTGGTTGTGGCTAGGGTGTGAAAAAATAATGATAAATAAAGATAAGAATTGTTCAAACTTGTTAAAAACTTAAACAGAGCTCGATTCACCTTCATAATAATAATTAGCCTAACGTCTAACTACTCTTCAATCATCAACAACATTTTTCTCCTTGTTCACCTTATTTCCCTCAGCCAAAATTTTTTTAGGCTTCCACACTTTTTGAGTGTTATTGCACTTATCTTCAACATGTCCAAACTTGTTACACTTAAGACATATTATAGGTTTCCAATCATACTCAACTTTAACATCATGTAGTTCTTCTAATCCCATATCAACATAAACATTATCAGGGAGTTCCTCATTTGTATCCACTTCAACACACACCCTAGCATACCCAAGCCTAGTTTTAGACTATGTAACAGAGTTCATCTGTAAAGTAGTACCAATTCCACTTGCTTCATAGCTCAATCCTCTTTGTGTCCCTAAATTCATGGGAACATTGGCTAGCTTAACCCAAATAGGAATTTTAGTCATATTAACCTTCTCAAACTGCATACCAGCTTTCCATGGACGCAATAATAGTGGTTTCCTGTTGATATGCCATAATTGCTCCATAGCTCTGTTATATGCCATAATTGCTCCTTTATTACTATTTTTTACTTCCACTTTGCCCAAATTACTCCATTGATACCTTACAAAATTCACAATAGCATAAAAAGGAGGAGGACTGTCTAGAAATTGACCTATGAGGTAGTTTCTCCACATATCTGCTCCTTCATCAAATACATCTTGTGGTGGTGAGATGATTTTCTTACCATGATGTTTGATGGGTGCATGAAATTCTAGCTTCATAGACTCCTTTTCACTTCCTTCAAATAAGTTTGACCATGATAGCAGTTTTTTCTCTCCGATTGTTGACTCAGTTTTTCCTTCAGGAGTTATCTCTTTAGTAACTGAGTGTTTCGGTGTTTGAGTAGGAGTATTTTCTGGAGTTTGAACCTGACTACTTGTGTTACTCGGAGGGATAATTTGTTGGTTCTCCGATGTATACTTTTCTAGATCTGCATTTTCCGGTGAGAGCATCTCCTTCGTAATATCTCGAAATTTAGTTTTGCTCCTCGAATTTGATTGCGACAGTTTATTGACCTTGTTGACTTTGGATGAACTTAAGATTTTCTTCATTTGAGTGTTAACAATCTGAAATAGAAAGGAAAAGAAAAAGGAAATCGAAATGTAAAAGGTTGGAATATTTATCGGTGGTGAAAGGTGAGATGGAGTGGGTTATGAAAAAAGAAAGATGGATATAGTGTTACTTCCCCGAAATTCTAGGAAAAACACCAAATCTAAAACAAAATAAGCAAAAAGTAGGAAAAGAGGTGTAAAACGGTTAAGGGAAATGTGTTTTTGGTGGAATAAAATTATTGGGTGATGAATGAGTAGAGAGGATTTTTTAGAAAGTTGACTCTCATTTGACTCTAAAAAATATCGTATTTTTTGCAATGATTTCTTATATATTTTACCTTTCTAAGGTATTAAATGATCAAAATTATCAAATTGACAATTTTAGAGGATAGTTTGGCCATTAGATACTTAGAATATGTCATAAACAATTGTATTAATTGTTGGATTGATTTCTCATCATAAAGGAGAACTCGTACCTCGATAAATGGAGAAATCTTTAGAAACAATGAAAGAATGTATTGGAAATACACATAGGCATATTTCGCTAATTTCACATAATTAATCAAGTGTCGAATGACTTTTCTTCTTCTTTCTTGAGTCCTATATAATGAGGACCTTGTGCTATCATATGACTAACACGAAGCAAACGAGAGATACTACACAAGAGAGTGAAATCTGTAAGATGAGCAAATCTGGAAATTTAGTAAAGTTAATTCCTCAACAGCAAATTATTGAGAATCTCAATTGGATGGTCACATCGAACCCGGTCGATAAAAAATTTGGTACAATGTTTATAACACGTAATTCATATCATATAGTGGAATTCTCGTCTAACATCTGGAAACAAAACTATAGCCTTATTTCAGGACTAGTGAATACGTTTTAGGTTTGCGTAGTCCATTAATTGATGTAATTCATAATCCTCTAGTGCTCTCCAAAGAAAAACTCTTGTAATCCCATTATTATATTTTCCCGTATGATCTTAATATCCTTTATTATGGTATTTGTTGGCCTATTATCCATATTGTTATTGATGCTTATAGTGACAAAACATTGCTATTAAAATTTCTTGGTCTTATGAGACTATATAGAAATGTGTACAAGTCTTACAGGTTCAAAACGACCTGGAATTGCTATGAAATCAAGTCTCTAGGCCCCCAAAAAAGCACAGATCATACTACCTAAGTATATCAGATGAAATAAGAAATTAATTCTATTCATTGGACCCCAAGAATCTTAGAACCATATTTCCAAATAACATTTGTTGAAGAAGTAAAGAGCGATGAGATGGCAGACCTCCAATATGTCCACGGACTACCACAGAGATTCCATTGAAGAAGCCAAGAAAGTAGAGTTATAGGAATCCTTAGACGTCCAAGATTGGAATACATAAAAACATCCATTTAAAAGGAAAAGGAATAAGAAGACCGGACCTCCAACCAAAGAAGCGGGTGTCCGCAATATGCAAATGACTATTATATGAAGAAATGAAAACACTACCGAAGTAAGATGTGCAAATATATAAGGAAATATTTATTGGTGTGGAGACGTTAAAAAATCCGTTCGAAGAACAAACTTCAAGAAGAGTTCGGCTACTATTGAAAAGTGAATGGATTTGAAAATCAGCTAGTGAGGAGCTGATACGTGGACATATATGTGTTGGGAAGATTTTCACCTATAAATAGTAGCTCTCAAGACTCCAACAAATGACTCTTTGCAAACCAAATTCAAATATTTTTAAAAGTATATCTTTAGAGAGTCATAAAGCAATTATAGTCCAGAAATCTATATTGCTTTGTAGTAGCACATTCGTGTTTATCTACTCATCAAGGAGTTTTTAAAATCACTCCAGTATGATTAGCCCCATTACAATATAAGTATATTGGGTTTACTCTTAAACCCTAGTTGTGCTTTTGGTCTAGTGAGAAGTGTAATCTTCGATAGATTAGACGAGAGTGGTTTTAGATCTCATGTAAGTGTAGATATGATTGAATGATTCATAGGAGTGTGAAGTGGTATGTCATGGGTATAGGTTGCATATTCGTACTTTTGTGGTGATATATAAGAGAATGCTTCACAGGTTTGTGAAGTGTTATCATGAGTGTAGATTGTACACCTAGGTTACTTATGTTGTTGATAACACAAGGGGTTTTCTTAGAAGGGTATTTCAAAGTGGTTGTTAAGGTTTTCGATCTCTTACCTTAAATAGACACAAGGTATTGTAGTGGAAGATCTTTCCAAATTCTAAGGGTTAAATAGAAATTAGGTAGAGGACTAATTCTATGGGATCCGAAAAACTTCAAATCACATATATCATATTCTCATCCATACCTCTTTATTTATGTGCAGCCCAAGTGTTTGTTCTACTGCATGAATCTTCGCTCATATATCTTAGGCTTGGATTTTGCATGCTTAGCACTTGTATTTTTGTATCTTTGATTATTGGCCAGAAACTTTCATTGAGTATATACACTAAGCATTTGATACAGATCCTCACTCATATATCGTAACTCTTGTGTACCTTTATCCTATCTATATATTTATCCAAAAAGATTGGATTTTTACAGATAGTGTCAAATCAAGAAGAGATTAGATAACTTTTAATCCATAGTTCCTATTCAAATAATATGACCATTTCTTTGGAAACAAGTGGCATTAAAGTCTAAACAAATATTTATTTTTGCTTAATCACGCCAAGAGAATTATGACATGGAATCTAATCTGTCGGAAGGTAAAAGTACTACTAGATATATATGATTTCAAGGAATGAACTACTTCAACTAGAAGAATAGAATGGAGATCTACTTGAAAGTCCTTGATTATTCTCTTTGGATGATCACTAAAACTGATCCATGCATCCTTTACAAAGACACAATTGCGGAGACAATTAGTACGGATAAAGAAATCTCAGAGGATGATGTGACTAAGGTCACCGAAAAAAACAAATCACTAAACATCCTTATTTTTTATTTAAGAAAACCGAGTATAGCCGAGTAAGAGAGTGTGAGACAATTTAAGATATTTGGAGGCTATTCGAGATATCTTATAAAAGCACTCTTGATGTTAAAGAGACACGGATTGGGCTCTACGTTACTCAATTTGAGTTATTCAAGATGGAGTCCAAAGAGAACTTGGAATGATGCATCAAAGAATATCGACCACCGCCAACAAATTGAGAACTCTCAGTCAAGCATATAAAAATAATGAGATATGTCAAAAGATATTGTTTTCACTTTTGAAGGAGGTATACAAAAGTGACCCAATTAAGGGATCAAATAATCTTTCAAATATGTTGGTGCACGAGATAATTTCCAATATAATGACAACATAGCTTGCTCTAGATTAATAATTGTATCAAATTAACGAAGAAATAAGAACAAAGTTACCTATCACTTTTTATGCCACAAGACGAAGGAAGTAAGGCAATCCAAAAGAGCACTCCTAAGGAGAAAGCACAAGTGATGATATTGTTAAGAAAATAGAAGAAGATATGGAAAGGATCTTGAAGTAAAAGAACATTGATAAAAAGGAAAGCATAAGAAAATCACATGAGGGAGGCGATAAAGTGCGAGAAGAACCTATATGATATAATTGCAACAAGATCAGATACACCAAACTGAATTGTCCTAAGCTTCTTCTGAGAAAATCAAATAGATCTATGTGTGCACACAATAACTATCATTTAGACCAAGAGAAGAGAGAAAATGAGGAATTCTAATTAAAAAGTAGTTTCCTTCATGAAACGGAAATGAAGCATACAACATGGGATGATATAAACTTAGAACAAAAAAACGATGATTGTTCCTCTACCATAGTTTCCTTCGTGATGAATGACAAAGATGTATTTTCCAAACTTAGTCCTTCTTTGTCTTTTAACAACTTTGGAATGATGATCGTAAAGATGTGTTTCCCTTTAAAAAGACTGTTTGCACTTTGTTAAAATAAAATATGCTTAATAAAAAAATTAAAAACAAAGCTAGAAAAGAACAATGAGAAATTGAATTCTTTAGATGTTTCAAACAAAATTAAATGATGAATTTGCATGTGAAAACACGATCTTATATGAAAAATAAAACACCGTTCTTGAATGGAAATTCTTCATTTTCTAATAGGGTTGAGAATTCCAATGCTATTATCTCGAGATTTACGTAAAGACATGATGGATTAGACTCTATCTTAAATGTTTAAAAACAAATTTTTGGAAAAAGTGTAATCGATTACAAAAAAAGGGTTTAACCAAAAAAATAAAAAACTATCTTTGTTAAAGCTACTCATTATCATGTCACATCATCATTGTCAAGTATTAATTATGTTTGCACCTGTTGTGGTAAAATGTGCATAATACACCAATATGACACTGTATAAAGATTTTCGATTTTTACTCACGCAAATTATTTTATAAAAGGCCAATATGGGTTGTAAAAAGAAGTAGTGTCGCTAATTCAAGCGAAAACCAAGTGAATTGAGTCACAATAAACTAAGTATTAAGCCATAAAGCTAGAATGTCAAAAATTTCATCTAAATTGATCAACATGATGCTCTTACTTTAAGAATTATGGTACTACTCATTATTACTCCTTTCCTCTTGTTATATTCCTCGTTTTCCTATGTGAATTAGCTTTTATAGTCGTGCTTAAACAAATTATCTCAACTACGGTCTTCCGAAATTTGATCTCTAACTTCTTTGGATCTCCAATGTGTATTTACTGATATAAGTTTTCATAAGACATTCGACACCCGACACCTTCACATCGATATTCTTGTTCAATTTTTTTGCAGGTAGAAGTGAATGCTTATTGTTCTATGAGTATGTGGTGCATAACTTGTTTGTCTCATTTCTTGTGCAGAACTATTAATCTCTATAACATCCCTATCCAAGATCAAACCTTGTCACAAACCCTAGATATTGTAGTCATCATCATCTATACCAAATAGTTAATATTAGAATTAAAAACAAGTCTACAAGCCAAATATTTTTTGGAGACATAACATTTTATGATATTATAGATTAATATGTGCTCCTTTTGAACAAAACATTTTCAAAATGTTCACCCACTGCTAAGTCGATAGCGCAAAAGAAATGAAACAATTCTTAGGAGAAAAATTTAGTAACTAGAACAAAAATTTCATCGGTTGTTAGAAGCGACTCATATACGGGAATGTACTTATCCTGAATTGATTCCTAACTCCGTACTTGTGCCAGAGTCCGACGATTCCGGGAAAATGTGTATTGACTACACAAATCATAATCAAGCTTTTCCAAAGACATCTTTCCTCTTCTATAATAGACAAACTAGTGGACGCTACAGTTGGGTACAAATACCTATCGTTCGTAAATACGCTTGAAGGTTATAATCAAATAGTAATGTCCAAGGAAGAAAAGTACAAAACAACATTCATTACTGATCATGGTTTGTATTGTTATAAAGACGTTCCATTTGGATTGAAAATGGGGGGTCAGCCTAGAAATGTAAAGTAAACAAAGTGTTCGAGTATAAAATAGGAATAAATATGAAAATATATATGAAATACATGTTGGTAAAAAGTGCATCATTTGAGACACACCACCAAAGACTTATCTATGTCTTTCAATATCATGCGAAAGGTTGATATCCAACACAACCCCAACAAGTGAACCTTCAGAGTAGCCTTCCGAAAGCTCCTAGGATTCATGGTCCATCACTAAAGGATCGAAGAAAAACCTGATAAGATACAAACTATTTTTATCATGATTCCACCCAGAATAGTAAAACAATAATAATCACTGACGAGCAAGGTGTAGAAGGCAATCCCATTTTATGTCGAATTCGGCAAAGAAATCCTAAGAAATTCGAGTGTATAGAAAAATGCTAAGTAGCCTTCGAGAAACTAAAAGAACACCAGAGTACACTAGCAATGCTCAACAAACCCGAGGCAGTCAAAACTTTACTTATATACCTATCGGCGAAACAAGAGGCCATAGCATCAGTATTGATTCGCTAAGTAGAAGGAGAGCAAAAACCTACATTTTATGTTAGCAATAGATTGCAATGAGCTGAAGCGCATTACTCTTTGACAGAAAATCACCCTAGCCCTCATACACTTGCTTAAAACTAAAACCTTATTCGAGGAACGTCAGATAAAATTATTGACAAACTTACTATTGAAGCATATCGAAGCCCGAGGAATCTGAGAGTTTAGTACAATGGGAAATTTAAATAAGTGAGTACGATATAACATTTGAAATCCGAGTCTTCATTAAGGCTCATTAACTGATATCATGGTTGAATTCACCTCGTCAAACGGGCTAATGGAAAAAACTTGGTAACTAAAATAGGTGGGGCTTCAGGCAGGAATTCTACTCATCTACCCCAAAGGAAAAAGATATAGTTTCTCTATAAAACTAATGTCCAAGCCAACGAATAATGAAGTTGAGTATGAGGCACTCTTGGTTGGGGTAAAAGTTGTCATACGAGTGGAAGTCAGGGAGGGCAGGAAAGTAAAGATATACACAGATTCACGACTACTGTCCAAACAATTATGTCGAGCATAAATGGCATGAAGTATATGATGGGGGCATATCAAGCAACACGAATAATTTTCAGACATTGATTGACTAATTCCAAATAATCCATGTGTCGAGAATAAATAACACTCGGTTAGATGCATTAGCCCAAATAAGGATAATTAAGTCATCAAGGGGTAACTCTCCATTTCAATGATCAGCAAAGCTTTTATCTAATTAAAGAAAAAAAATACTTCTCGATAAGTGCAATAAAAACATATATCACATTCTATAAAAAATACTAACAAAAAAGACATAAGTAGCCAAAATAGTGAATCGAGACATATATTATATCCTTTCAATAAAAACACATAATGTTTTTCAATTTTTTTTTCTTTTCATTAATTTAACATATAATATTTTCTATTTTTTAGTTATTCAATATCACAAATAACATGACACTCAATATTAATTTCAAAAGAAGTCACTGTTTTAAAATAGAACACGATGTCGCACGGTGTTTTGTTTCTCCTTCATAATCTACACCATAAATTACACCGTCCCCTAATACATAAATTTTCTCCTACTCCGTCGTGTAAAAGCCCTTAATTATCCTCTTTATCTTTGCCCTTACTCTTTACACGCTTTGGAATCTCCTTCTTTGCGGATCAAATTCTTCCTATTCTCTTTCACTCTCATCAATTTTTTGACAACACTCCACTTTTACATATTGTATTATATATTATCCTCCACTACTGTGCTGTCTGTCCTGGACACCAGATCGTTGATCATTACATTGGTTCAACACGTTTTTAATGAATTCCATGGATCCAAAAAGAAATTGTCTAGCCAATTTTGAAATTTAGTTTGGCGGGAGAGATAGTCAAGTTGACTAAAAATTCAAGCCATTAATAGTCTTATCCGACTTTTCGTGATTTCAACTAAAAAATAATTGTGCAATAAATTTTGTATACTTATATTCCACCATATAACTCGAAAGGTCCCCAACATATGACAATTTTAAAAAGTTTATCACTCACTTGTCATAAAATATATTTTTCCCCTCTTGTAATACATATATATCCAATTTTTACATATAAAGAAGTGAACTAAGAAATTGACATGAAAACTTATTGTAATACTATGCATAACATAAGAGAAGAAATTACTATACAAATTGACCAAATAACTTGTCTTGTTATGTGCCTATTTATAGTTTAAGGTATATTACTAATTTATTTATTTATCTGATTTTATAGGTTGGATATTGCCTTGGACCAATACTGGTTTGGCATCAAATTGTTTTATGAAGTAAATTTATTTTGGCACGCATACATAACATAAAGGACGGAAATATTTATTTTAAAATATGAGAATTGAATGTATCATTAGATACAATTAAGAATATTATACATTTGATTCTCATATTATAAAATAAATACTTTTGTTCTTTATGTTATGTATGTGTAGCAAAATAGAAAATTTATTCTTTTTTTTCTTAATCCACACCAATTCAGAAACAACTTGATGCCGAACCAGTATAGGCCCAAGGCGATATTCCGCCTATGAAATCCGATAAATAAGTTAATTAATTAATAATATACCTTCAACTAATAGGCTATTTGTTAATAGCATAACAAGACAAGTCCTTTGGCCAATTTATAATGTAATCTCATCCTTTATGTTATGCATAGTATCACAATCAATTTTCATGTCAATTTATAAGAGTTAGAATGGATTTGGTGTTATGTTAGTAAATTATCTTATTTATATACAATTGTTTAACTTTTGGAATTTTTAAAAATATATTAAAAATATTTTTAATAAATAGTAAATTTGTTAAGTATAATGTGAAGGGAAGAGATTCCATGTAAACAACTTGAAACTCGTGGTGCTCGGCCTAAAAAACTAACGCTTAATGGAGGTAGGTCAAGGATTGTTTAATTGGAGCTCAAAGTTAAAAGTTATAGTTAAGCTGACTTGGTTATACAATAAGTTTCATAGTATTGAGCCAAGTGCTAAAATGAGGTTGGCAGAGATATCGGGAAGTTTGATGATTTCCAGAGGTTTATAAATAATGCTGGTGAAAATTCTGAGATGTTGGATAATAATTTTCTAAAAGATCTTGGTGAAGAATTTGAACTAGATGATTTGCTCGCAAACATGGATGGTATGGATTCTGTAATCGATCAATAAATTGTTGTTATGATGATTTATGTTATAATATTAGTTTATTTGTGATAGGGGAAAAGGGAATTAGAATTTGTTTACTATTATTTATAATATTATAAGGAAAGGAACGTATGTGGGGATTTGTTTGGTCCTCTTATTTTTATCATATTCTATGTTGTAAAACAAAAGATTATAAATATTTTGATTTTTCTTTTCAATTATATGAGTACTATTTTTTCTAATTTTGGTATTTTTTTTAATAATGGTAAAATTTAAAGTATTATACTCTATAGCAATTTTTTAGATAAAATTTATATATAATATTATAAAGTAAGGTTTTTCACATAAGTGGTGACCAGGATGGTTTCTAGCCACAACATAAGTGGTGGTCAGGATCGATACTCATTAATCACAAATTAATTAATACCTATTATCTAATTTAAAAAAATTGCGGTTACATAATTAAAAAAATAAAAACCTTACATAAATATATTTATTTTAGGTCTTCCTACTTTTAATGTGTTTTATACAGTCTTCATACTTTGGTAAAGGATATTTTTCAATTCATTAACTGTCATTTTAGTACATCAACTTTCTTAAATTACTCACTATCTTTTTTTTTTTTTTGTCAAACAAATTACTCACTATCCAAATCTCCTTTTCTTAATTATCTTTTTTCTTCCCAACCTTTTAATATTTTTTTGGTCGTATTTTCTTTAATAACTTACTTTCCTCCATATCTCTATTTTAAATGATATCAATCTTTTTCCATAAATCTCTCACCCATATAAATGTTTTTCAATTTTTTTTTATTTTATTAATTTAACATATAATATTTTCTATTTTCTAATTATTCAATATCACAAATAACATGACACTCAATATTAATTTCAAAAGAAGTCATTGTTTTAAAATAGAAAACGATGTCGCACGGTGTTTTGTTTCTCCTTTATAATCTACACCATAAATTACATCATCCCCTAATACATAAATTTTCTCCTACTCCATCGTGTAAAAGCCCTTAATTATCCTCTTTATTTGTGCCCTTACTCTTTACATGCTTTGGAATCTCCTTCTTTGTGGATCAAATTCTTCCTATTCTCTTTCACTCTCATCAATTTTTTACAACACTCCACTTTTACCTATTGTATTATATATTATCCTCCACTACTGTGTTGTCCTGGACACCAGATCCAGATCGTTGATCATCACATTTCAATCAACTAAACAGGTTTAATTAAATATGTTTTTTTTTTAAAATTATTGCATCACCTTTTATATGTTCTTAGTATCTATTTATGTTTGTTAATTTTAATTGATTATGTAGTTCTTATTCTAGAATAGTATATTCATTGATTTGTTGTTGTTGTTTGTAATTATTTTTGTTACTTTGCTTGAATCTAAATTAATTTAAATAAATTAAATTAAATTAAATTAAATATATTAGGTTATTAATATAAATTGTGAAAATAAATCCTTCAGTTGGATTTGAATAGTTATGTTAAATCTAGGTATACTAGTGGTAATATGTAGGTCATAAAGTCAAAGATTTATCGATTAAATAGGTATATAACCAGTTGATTGTTTATTTGTTTGTTCAAAATTAAAGAAATTATTAAATTTAACTTCATTTTTTATCCAAGTCTTTATTTTTTCTCTCTATTATTTTTCTTTTTTCTCTTTTAAGCTAAGATATACAATGATGAAACTGTATTATGGTAATGCGTCTCGTTTTTAAATAAACTCCATTACCTTTTCTTTTAAAAAATAACATATTTAAAATTTACCTGTTCAACACGTTTTTAATGAATTCGATGGATCCCAAAAGAAATTTTCTTTCCGTCCTAGTTAGCCAATTTTGAAATTTAGTTTAGCTGGAGAGATAGTCAAGTTGACTAAAAATTCAAGCCATTAATAGCCATATCCTTTAAAGACTTTTCGTGATTTCAACTAAAAAATAATTGTGCAATAAATTTTGTGTACTCATATTCCACAACATAACTTGAAAGGTCCCCAACATTTGACAGATTTAAAACGTTTATCACTCACTTGTATATATATCCAATTTTTACGTATAAAGAAGTGAACTAAGAAATTGACATGAAAACTTACTGGAATACTATGCATAACATAAGAGAATGAATTAATATAAAAATTGACCAAATGACTTGTCTTATTATGTGCCTATTTAGTTTAAGGTATATTACTTATTTATTTATTTATCTAATTTTATAGGCTGAATATTGTCTTCATTTTATAGGCTGGATATTGCCTTGGACTAGTACTCGTTTGGCATCAAATTGTTTTATAAAGTAAATTTATTTTGGCACGCATACATAACATAAAGGACGAAAATGTTTATTTTAAAATATGAGAACTGAATGTATCATTAGATACAATTAAGAATATTATACATTTGATTCTCATATTTTAAAATAAATATTTTCGTCCTTTATGTTATGTATCTGTAGCAAAATAGAAAATTTCTTCTTTTTTTTCTTAATCCACACCACTTCAAACAACTTGATACCGAACCAGTATCGGCCCAAGGCGATATTCCGCCTATGAAATCCGATAAATAAGTTAATTAATGAATAATATACCTTTAACTAATAGGCTATTTGTTAAGGATTATTGCCCAAGAAACACCTCAAGTTAGAATTAATTCCCTCTCACCCCAACCATTATTTTTTTACCCATAAAAGGCACACATATGTTTGCTTTTTCATTTTCTTTTCTAATAAAAGAGTCGTTTGAGTTATGGGAAGCTTCCCACTACTCAAACGTTGAGTAATAGGAAGTTTCCCACTACTCAAACGTTGAGTAATAGGAAGTTTCCCACTACTCAAACTTTGAGTAATGGGAAGTTTCTCATTACCCGTTGTTTTTTAAAAAAGACGGTGCCTTTTATGGAAAAGGGTGTAAGGTGGCAGGTGTCTATTGGGCATTAACCCATTTGTTAATAATATAACAAGACAAGTCCTTTGGCCAATTTATAAAAGTAATCTCCTCCTTTATGTTATGCATAGTATCACAATCAATTTTCATGTCAATTTATAAGAGTTATAATGGATTTGGTGTTATGTTAGCAAATTATCTTATTTATGTACAGTTGTTTAACTTTTGGAATTTTTAAAAATATATAGTAAATATTTTTAATAATTAGTAAATTTGTTAGGTATAATGTGAAGGGAAGAGATTCCATGTAAACAACTTGAAGCTCGTGGTGCTCAGCCTCAAAAACTAACCGCTTAACCGAGGTAGGTCAACGAATGTGCCTTAATTGGAGCTCAAAATTAAAAGGTATAGTTAGGCTGACTTGTTTATATAATAAGTTTTGTAGTAATGACCCAAGTGCTACAAATGAGGTTGGTAGAGATATCGGGAAGTTTGATGATGTTTCGAGGTTTATAAATAATGTTGTTGAAATTTCGGAGATGTTGGATAATAATTTGCTACAAGATCTTGGTGAAGAATTTGAAGTAGATGATTTACTCGCAAACATGGATGGTATGGATGATGTAATTGTTTGATGATTTAAGTTATAATATTAGTTTATTTGTGCTAGGGGAAAAGGGAATTAGAATGTGTTAAGTATTATTTATAATATTATAAGGAAAAGGGAGTATGTGGGGATTTGTTTGGTGCTCTTATTTTGATCACATTCTATGTAGTAAAACAAAAGATTATAAATATTTTGATTTTTCTTTTCAATTATATGAGTACTATGTTTTCTAATTTTTGTGTTTTTTTTTAATAATGGTAAAATTCAAAATATTATACTCTATAGCCATTTTTAGGTAAAAGTTATATATATATATTACAAAGTAAGGTTTTTCACATAAGTGGTGACCATAATCGTTTCTAGCCCCAATATAAGTTGTGGCCAGGATTAATCACAAATTAATTAATACCTATTATCTAATTTAAAAAAATTGCAGTTACATAATTAAAAAAATAAAAACCTTACATAAATATATTAATTGTACGTTTTAATGTGTTTTATACGTCTTCATACTTTGGCAAAGGATATTTTTTAATTCATTACCTGTCATTTTACTACATCAACTTCCTTAAATCACTTACTATCCAAATCTCCTTCTCTTAATTATCTCTTTTCTTCTCAACCTTTTTATATTATTTTTTGGTCGCATTTCTTTTAATAACTTACTTTCCTCGATATCTCTATTTTAAATGATATCAATCTTTTTCCATAAATCTCTCACCCACCCTCACTAATATATCACACATAACTTTTTCAAGTGAAAAATAACAATAATAAAAACTCATGTTTAGCTTTTTATCCCCATAGCTTTACATTTACCAAGAATCTACACTTTTTTGTGAAATAAACACAATTTATACAATATTTTTATCATCAGAAGACAATGTAGGAAAGTAACCACACTAAAGTTTAGATTTTGTAAATATTTTTTCTTTAGATTTTATTCATGGAATTAGATAAATCTACAAAAAATCTACAAAATATCATATATTTTGAAGAAATTGAGAAATTGGATTTTGACATAATATTTACTCGTAATGGAAGGACGTATATTCCTGCAAAATCACATAGTCCAAAATACATACATATTAAGCCAAAGAAGATATAAAGTTTGAATAGATGATACATACGGATCCAAGCCAAAGGATATAAATAGTTTGAAGTATACATACGGGGCCGAGCCTTTAACACAACAAAACATGGAATCAAATGTCATTTTTTGTTAGTAAGTCAAAATCCAATTTCTCTATTTCTTCGAAAGATAACATATTTTGTATATTTTTGTGGATTTATCTAATTCCATGAATAAAATCTAAAGAAAAATATTTACAGAATCTAAACTTTAGTGTGGTTACTCTCATACATTGTCTTCTAATGATAGAAATATTTTATAAAATGTGTTTATTTCACAAAAAAGTGTAGATTTTTGGTAAAAGTACAGCTGTGTGGATAAAAAGCTAAACGTGAGTTTTTATTATTATTATTATTAATTTTCACTTGAAAAAGTTATGTATGATATATTAGTGAGGGTGGGTGAGAGATTTATGGAAAAAGATTTATATTATTTAAAATAGAGATATGGAGGAAAGTAAGTTATTAAAGGAAATGCGACCAAAAAAATATTAAAAGGTTGGGAAGAAAAGAGATAATTAAGGGAATGAGATTTGGATAGTGAGTGATTTAAGAAAAATGATGGTAGTAAATGACAAGTAATGAATTAAGAAATATCTTTTACCAAAGTATGAAGACGTATAAAACACATTAAAAGTATGAAGACGTATAATAAATATATTTGTGCAAGGTTTTTATTTTTTTTAATTATGTAACTGCGATTTTTAAAAATTAAATAATAGGTATTAATTAATTTGTGATTAATGAGTGTGAGGCCAGAAACGATCCTTACAACCACTTATGTTGGGGTTAGAAACAATCTGGCCAGCACTTATGTGAAAATCCTTACCTATAGATATATATTTTTCAATAGAGATTAATTTTATTTTCTCAACCCCATTCACTCCCATATATAATTTCCATTTGAAATATTTTATTCATGTACACTAATTATAATTACCTGTCCTTTTAGAATATTTTATTCATGTACACTAATTACTCATGCAAATTAAATTGCATCATATGAACAGATTACTTATTATTAGTTATTTTTATACTGAATAGATGCAAAAAAACTTAATAAATTGGGATTCCATCACTCAGTTCTCTATTGCAAGCCTTTCATGCCTTGATTTGAAAGCTAAAAAATGGTATTTAGATGCTAAAGACTTCTTAAAAAAGAGTATCATAATTGGAAATATGGAAATATTGACGTAATGTAAATTCTTGGCATGGTGACCAATCTTTTTATACAATGAGATCATCTATAATCGAGGTTTTATATTTAATATTTATCCTTAGTCTGTTATAATTTCCAATCTATCTTGAAGTTTGTGTAATTCAACCTTTAAATTTTATTTTTAGTCAAATCATTTGCTAGTCATATAGTTATATAGATTTTATTTTTTTGATTGATTGTAGATCCAATTTTATTGTAAACATGAACAGCATCCTATAGCAACTTACTCCTTGGGAGTGCTTTTTTCAATAGTAGTTGTTAGACAAAGTTTAAGAAAGATGTTACATGCGGGATCTGTCAATTAAAACGAGCTGCAAATCTGGGCTATAATAACGCATTTCATGAATTGGGCGTGAATTAGGTGTGGACCAAAACATCACTATAATTGGGGATGTTAACCGCCGAAAATGACTACTCTTAGCTCGGCTTCAAGGTATTCAGAATTCTCTCCCAACGATTGTATACTTCATCTCTTGTAAGGATTAGTAAACGACTTATTGGGGAAGCTATATAAAAGGAGATGATATTGTTTGAAAAGGCCAGATCAGAGTGGATTCGGTTAGGGGACAGGAATAAGTGGCTCTGACATCTCTCGACTATGCATGAGACTCAAGAATGTATACTCGGCACCACAAGAGATCATAAAAGAGTTCTCATTACCCCCAAGTTCCATTTATGTTCTAGAAAACACAAGGACTAATTGTGCAATTTATTGACAACTATTTCGGACCGCTGGTAAAGGGTTTAGTTTGTCACATATTAATCGACGAACTTTTGGATTTATTTACTAATCCAGAACTTCTATCTTGGATGTATCTCATATTTTCACGGCACGCTTATTTCTATCTTGTGTATTTAATAGTGTTTCCTTTAATAGGAACAACCAAACCATTGTGTTTTTAGCTATGGAAAATTCAAGAGGTTTACCAAGCATCAAAAGCATGATGTACACTAGAAAATACACTTTACTACCACCTAAAATTCCATTTTCAAGCAGATCTCCATCATGTCTTGATTATAATCCAAGCTCCATTCTTGGACAAAAAGGTAACAATGGTGGATCTTATAAATTAAAAGGGTACTATGAAAGGAAGGAATCTTCTCATGCTAAGCCTTTTGGATCTGACTCAAACATGAAACGTGCTAAGCAGTGAGTCTATCTATCTCTTTTGTAACATCTCATTTTCTTACAAGGAAAGAAATGACATGAAAATGGGAGGGATAAAAGAAATCAAGGATATTTAATTTGGGTACATATATTTAGTTCATTCCCTCTTAAATAGTTTAGATATCAAAGTGATCTAGTTCATGATTGCGTTTAAATGTACATACTAGAATGAAGTCTTTAGTTGTTTACCTGGTTTTTTCTTGAATTATATTGTTCATTCTTGCATTCCATATGACAATCATCCTTGTATCATTGGGTAGATTTTTTCCTTTAAATCTTTGATAAATAAGTTGGAGTTTTGTCTTCAAACTTGAAGTGAGATATTACTTTTACGTGATCTATAAGTATTCAGCTCTGGACATGGGAGGGTACAGGGGTGGGTGGGGGTTGCAGCCACCTGGGTCTTTGGGTGCAGCACGAATTTGCCCGAATATATTTTTTTGAGGAAAAAAATATGAGTTAAAAAATTACAGCCCTAATTTTGAGTTCAATATGGCCAGTTTCTTTGAAGATATTGTTGTCTGAATTTATTGATTATCTAAACACATGTGGATAACTTGATTAGTTTTGAATTTCTGTACTTGTGATAAAAGTTCTTTTGAGCAGCTCGAGTGTATATAAAGTCCATTCATTATACAATACTTTCATAGATTATACTCGAAACTTCTACATACGTAAAACAATTTTCTAACACATCCAATATTCAATTGTTACAATGTCATATCATTTTTTGGTTTAGTAAGCCTAATATGCTTTTTATTGCAGACAATCACTACACCGCGTACAAGCTTCCGTGACTACATTTGTAGTCGCAAATAATGAAAAAGTAGTCGCGAAAAAAGAATTTGACCTTTACCGACTACATGTAGTCGTTAATACTTAGTCGCGAAAATCTCGTCGTTAGAAGTAATCTCTAGCGACGAAAGCTATTTTGTAGTCGCGAAAAGGTATGTAGTCCTTCACGACTACTATGTAGTCGATAATAACTCATCAAAACAGCGACTACTTATGTAGTCATGAATGAATTAAGTATTACAGACTACTAATGTAATCGATGAGTTATTCTCGACTACAAAGTAGTCTTTAATGACTATTGTATTACCGACTACTTGTAGTCGCTAATGACGTTTATTTTATTTTTTAAAAATTATGATTCTTATTTTTTTAATTTTAACAAAAAATACAATTAATAATTAAAATACCAAGTAATAATTAAAAATACCAATTATAAACCAAAATAATTAATTAAAATACCAAAATCATCCATAGTCAAACCAAAAGACATACCAAAAGTCAACCCAAGTCACAACATAGTAAAAGTCATATTACATCACCAAATTAATATAAAATAAAATAAACACCAACATAAACAACTAACGGTCATATAACCGGGTCTCCTCTTCTCCCTCGAACTCATCATCATCTTCATCTCCATCACTCTCTTCATCATCTCGACTCTCGGATGCATCACCAACTGGAGGAGTAGGCATAGGCTGTATAGGGGGTAAACCCTGTCGCACCCTCATATTATTAATCCATCCCATCGCATCAATAACAGCTGCCTGAGAATAAACTGGAGGAGCACTGCTAGAAGAGGTACTAGTACTAGGGGTCGATAAGGTTCTAGTCCTTGGGCTACTCGAAGCTCATTTATTGCCTCCATCATATGCGCATTTTGCTCGTCTTGTGCCGAGGTTGTCGGTGGATTCGAGACTTGCTTCTTTTTCGGTCGGCCCATACCCGGTGTCCAGCTCCTCTTCGGCAACCCAATAGCCTTTTTAGTAGTTCTCCTCATCAACTCAATTGGCTCCTTTTGAGACAACTCACCAGCTTCAGTTGACTCAGATTGACTCTAAGTCACTTTCTCTTTCATAGCATCCCTTAACATATTTTGTTTAATTTTAGACATGAAAAAAAATTAATATTAAAATCGATTTACGAGTAAAATAATAATTAAAATTTAATTTATAAAATAAACTTACGTCAGCATTCCTATAGCCATCCGACCTCCACTGCTTAGTCTTCTTACTTTTACCCACCACCTCGAAAAACGCACCCATCTGTGGAATCGGGATTTCTTCTTGAGTAGCCTCATCCCTCGCTACCACCCTCCCCTGAGGGAAGTTGTGCAAGACTTCTTCTCATCAACCCGAAAGGTTAAAGATATAGAAAGGGCCTAGTGGTATGGATTTCTATTTTTTTCTCGAACATTTGGATCACTAGAATGCAATGTTTGTTTGAAGGAACTATCTGGAAATCGTATCCTCCTTCAGGTGGATAATTGAATGAGTTATGCAAAACCAACACACCTGATGAGGGCAAAGTAGACCCCCGCATGGCAGATCTTAATATTTTCTGTGATGCCTCTTTCACATATGAAAATAAGACTACATGGATTTCTATAATAAGGGAATATGAAAAAGGCGTCACAATCTTATGTGACAGGGAAACATAATGGAGTAGTGACCCTATGGACGGAGAGGCGAATAAAGCCTGTGTTTATTCATACTGCTACATAGGTATGATGGTTATGATTCATAATGATTGTGCTGGTATTCCCCAAGTGTCTCGACATTTGTATCTTATTGGGGAGTTAGATCTCTTATGCGTAGAATTAGGCAGTATATTAGTAATAAACTCTTCACTCTATTAAGTATGTTTCTAGGAATATAAATGTAGAGACAGATCTTCTAGCTAGGAGTTTTAGATGTAATTCACTTCCAAAAAACTGGTCATCGTTCCTTATCAATGATTTGACTTAGTCTTGACGACCAGACAAGTATAAGTCATACACTCTTGTACCCTTTTTCCGTTCTCTTAATTTCTTTTAGATTTTAATGTGGAGGACTTAAGCCGATTTGATGTCGAATTCGGCTATGAAGTGTGGGGTATTGTTCAAAATATTGAGAAATCTTGAGAATTTTGCGTGGACAAAGAGTTTCTAGGAAGCCTTTGAGAAACTAAAAGAATACCTGAATACTCCACCAATGCTCACCAAACCCGAGGCATCAAAATCCTTACTTATATAACTATTGGCTAATGAAGAGGCCATAGCGTCGGTATTAATCTGGGAAGTAGAAAGAGAAAAAATATATATTTTACGTTAGCAAGACATTCCAAGGAGCTAAACCGCATTACTCGTCGATAGAAAAATAGCCTTAGCACTCATACACTCTGCCAAAAAACTAAAACCTTATTTTGAGGACCCATCAGATAAAAGTGTTAACAAACTTATTGTTAAAGTATATCGAAGCCCTAGGAATCTAGAGCTTAGTTAAATGGGAAATTGAAATAAGTGAGTATTATATAACATTTAATGCCCGAAACGCCATTTAGGATCATACATTAGCTGATTTCATAGTTGAATTCACCTCTTCAAACGAGACTAGAAAGATGGAAATTGATGATTGGAAAAACAAGGTAACTAAAGTAGGCGTGACTTTGGAAAAAGAGGGAAACGATGTAGGACTTCTCCTCATCTACTTCAAAGGAAAAATATATACTGTTGATATAAAACTAATGTTCAATGCAACGAACAATAAAGTTGAGTATGAGGCACTCTTGGCGACGGTATAAGCTGCCGTAAAATTGGAAGTAGGGAAGCCAGGGTAGTAAAAATTTACATATATTATGAACTGATGTCCGAAAAAATGTGTCACGCACAAATGACTCACAATTCAATAATGGAAGCATACAAAGAAAATATTAATAATTTGCGGATAATGTTCGACTCTTTCTAACTAATCCATGTCTCCAGAATAAAAAACATCTGATCAGATGCATTAACCTGAATGACTCAATAAGGGGGTAACCCCTAGTGCATCGATCAACCAATCTTTTTATGTGATTAAGGAAAACAAAATACTCAAATAAAAATATATCAATGTTTTTTATATTTTTAATTATTTTAACATATATAACGTTTCTTTTTTTTCTAATTATTCAATATTACACATAATATAACACATTTTATATTCATTGCAAACGAAACACATCCATATTAAGAACGTGTCATTAAAAAACGGTCATATATTATGTCCAGATACACACAATTCCTCCTACTCATAGTCCAAATACACTTGATCATCCTTTTCCTCTCCGCCTCTACCTTTTATGATTCTGAATCTCTTCTTTTGTAAATCGAATTATTTCGATTTTCTTCCCCTATTTATTTTTGTACATCGCCTCTTTTTTACCTTTTGTAATTATATTGTTCTTCTGGCTGTCCAAAACACCATCTCGGATTGATAATCTCTCGCTTGGTTGTTGATTATGACATTTCAATCAAATAAACAGGTTTAATTCAATATGTTATTTTAATAAAAAATAAATGTTTAATTTAGTATGTTTTTTTTTAATAATTAGATCACTTCTTATTTTTTATTTGTGATTAGTTGTTAGATTAATTAATTATTTAGACTAAAATTTAGCTTTGGTGATTTGTTATTTCATGTTTTTTTTTGTTACATGGGTTCCGGGCTAGCTTACGCGCATCCTGACTAATTCCACGGAGATATACATGCCTCCCCATATATATTCTCATGGTAAATCAGAACTAGGTGACCCATATTCAGGGAGGGGTTCGAGCCTTGTACCTCTCACTTTACACCCGTTAGGGAGGGGATTCGAATTTGCTAATAGAAATTGTTTTTTCCAATTCACTGATTTGGTGTTGCTAACTCACTGTTTGGTGTCTGTGCATTTAGTACTTTGTTTTGTTACTTTTAATTGATTTTGTAGTTCTTATTCTGGAATGTTCATTGCATAACTGTGCTTCAATTTGTTATTTTTTTTACTTTGTTTTAATCTGGATTAAATTAAATAGATCGGGTTTCAATATAAAATGTGATAAAAGAAATCCTTTAATTGGATTTTTGAGAAATTATGTTAAAAAAAATCCTTTAATTGGATTTTTGAGTAGGTATGTTAAAAAAAATCCTTTAATTGGATTTTTGAATAGTTATGTTTAGAAAATTTTGTAGTAAATAAAGTATAAATAACATGAAAAGAGAGTAACCTAGGTATACCAGTGATAATATCATATTAAATAAATAAATATGTAGTGAATAAATTGGTATGCATTGGAGTTGGTTGATAACTTGGTTGTTCAAATCAAGAAAAAAAATTAAATTATTATCATGTTTATCCGACTTTTTCTTTTTTTTCCCATTATTTTCCTTTTTTCTTTGTTAAGCTAAGATATACAATGATAATCTGTATTATGGTAGTGTTGTCCCCTCTTTAAATAAATTCCATTAACGGATAAAAATAACTTTGCTTTTTATAGTAGACAATCTACTCACAGAATTATAAAGAATCGGCACTTGGTATGGTAAAGAATCATAAGTATGGATTCCTAATTCTTCTATGACTCTTCAGGTTTTGGTTTCGCTTCACGGACTGGTTCTGAATGCTTAGCCTTTCTACAACAAGGATACGAACGATTCTATAGGTAACCGTGGTAATACAGTTTCAAAGGTATCCAATGCTTATGACGATAATACTTTTATTAAATCTTGTAGGACTATGATTTACCATATTCAATCTGAAACCCCGTATTTTGATAAGTTAGTTGTTGAACATTTTCGTTTGAAAGGAGAAACAATATTGGCAGCTTTTAAAGCTTACGAGAATGGTGATTGTTTAGTTGAAAAATATACTGGGGATGGCTCATCTTCTTCAAGGCGTGTTAAGACATCAAACACCTTGTAAGTGCTTTTAAAAAGATCGGTGTTTCTATGCCTGGAATCGAGGAAAGTGCAAACAAGGAAGGTGGGAACAAGCGTAATCGTAAAGGACCTTTGGAAAGCTAAAATACGCATTTAAAAGTTGTGTTATTAAAAAAAATTAAAATGTAAAGTAGATTACAACATTATTCATAGACTAGGTCATGTAGAGAATTTGGTAGGCAGATTTGCAATTTTTATTTTCTGTTACATATAGAAAATTTCATAGCCATGAAGTAGATCTCGGTCAAATATCTGCGAGTCTTTCTTTAAAACACAAAGATACCAATACTGGATGAGATGCAGTTTATGGTCAACTTCTCATTTGATCACGATGCATCAACTATTATATGCTTTGCTCTTGTCAAAATTATGGAATCTTCTCAGCCATATTTATTCACTCACTATCTAGTCATCTTATGTGTTTGTTTCGAATGTTGTTTTTTCTTGTCTCCTACTGTATTGGCTCACAAATTTCTCAAGTGTTTTAGCCTAGAATCAGTTTCTTGCTTACCTATACATCAAAAACACTAAAACACCTTTCTCATTACATAATATACATCAAATAACTCTATTAATACACACAAAAAAATAAAATTAAAACTACTAAAGCATTACAAACATGGGTTGTCTCCCAGGAAGCACTTATATTTAACATCGTTGAAGTTCGATGTGTTACCTCAAGGTAATTTCTTTCTCACATAACCTCCCATGTAGTGGGTGAGGTGGTAAATGTCTAAAAAGCAAGGTACATGACCTTTCTTGGTCTCCAACTCAACTAACGTTTCGAAAACAACTCTTGTGTGTCTTTTGGGGATCAGGATCTCTCATTTCTACTGTGTCTCCCACCCAAAACTCACCATCTTTCCACTTTATTTTAGGTTCCCTTGGAACCTTTAAAGCGCTTTTCTTGGTATTTTCCAAGTTTTCAATGAATGGATCACCTTTGAAGTTAGGAGGAGCTTTGGATTTTGTTTTGTTTCTCAGATTTTTCTCCTAGGACCCGAAGGTATCCCTACCATTGATTGGCTTCTTCACTTCATGACTGAGTGTGTCCAAGCGGGAAAAAATCTTATAATGGATTAGAAAACTTCATAGCTTTGAACAAACTGAAATTCTCTTCCTCGTCTTGCACTCACATGATCAATTCTCCATTCTCTACATCAATCAGTGTATGCCCCGTGGCTTAGAATGGCCTCCCTAAAATGATTGGCACATTCTTATATGCGTCGTAGTCAAGAATAAGAAAATTACAAGGAATTATAAGGTTACATTCCTTGATGAGTAAATATACTACTCTACCTTCAGGATGGGTAAGTGTCCTATCCACCATTTTCAAAGTCATAGTCGTAGGACTCAACTTCCCAATCCTCAACTTCTCAAACAATTATTTAGGCATGATATTGATACTCACACCCAAATCGTACAAATCTCTCCTGGTCCATTCTTGACCAATGGATATAGGAATATTAAAACTATCGGGATCCTTCAACTTCGAAGGCAATTTACTTTGGCATATTGCACTACATTTCTCCAATAAACCAATCGTCTCTCCCTCAAAATATTTATGTTTGCTGGAAAGCACCTCCTTCATGAATTTTATTTACTTTAGCACACCTAGGATTGTTTCCACAAACAGTGAATTAATGTGAAACCTATTCATCATGTCTATGAACTTCTTGTACTCTTTGTCATTGTCCTCATTGTGGACACGTGAAGGAAAATGTGGGGGGAGGGAGATTCTCACTAACAACTTCTTTCTTCTTCTTCTGAGCTAATAATATCTTCTCAACATTATCTTTCATGATCACCGACTCAATCACTTCTTATTCAAACTCTTCTATAACTTCTTCCACTTCTTTGGGCTCAGAGGTCGCTTCTTTCTCTTTCATTTTTAGAAAAGATGGATGCAATTGCTTCCCACTTCTCAACCCGATGGTGTTACACTCCTCGTTCTTTTGCGGGTTCTAAGTGCCACTTGGTAATTTACCCAATGGCCTTATATTTAAATGGCCTTGTATTTAAATGGCCTCATATTTAAATGGTTCTAAGCCCCAAATTACTCCATTGATACCTTACGAAATTCACAATAACATAAAAAGGAGGAGGGCTGTCTAGAAATTGACTTATGAGGTAGTTTCTCCACCCTTCATCAAATACATCTTGTGGTGGTGAGATGATTTTCTTACCTTGATGTTTGATGGGTGCATGAAATTCTAGCTTCATAATCTCCTTTTCACTTCCTTCAAATAAGTTTGACCACGATAGCGGGTTTTTTCTCTGATTGTTGACTCAGTTTTTCCTTCAGGAGTTATCTCTTTAGTAACTGAGTGTGTCGGTGTTTGAGTAGGAGTATTTTCCAGAGTTTGAACCTGACTACTTGTGTTACTCGGAGGGATAATTTGTTGGTTCTCCGATGTATACTTTTCTAGATCTGCATTTTCCTGTGAGAGCATCTCCTTCGTAATATCTCGAAATTTAGTTTTGCTCCTCGAATTTGATTGAAACACTTTATTGACCTGATTGACTTTGGATGAACTTAAGATTTTTGTCATTTGAGAGTTAACAATCTGAAATAGAAAGGAAGAGGAAAAGAAAATGGAAAAGGTTAGAATATTTATCGGTGGCGGAAGGTGTGATGGAGTGGGTTATGAAAAAAAGAAAGATGGATATAGTGTTAGATCCCAGAAATTCTCGGAAAAACACTAATCTGAAAAAAAATAAGCAAAAAGTACGAAAAAGAGGTGTAAAACGGTTAAAGGAAATGTGTTTTTGGTGGAATAGAATTATTGGGTGATGAATGAGTAGAGAGGATTTTTTAGAAAGTTGACTCTCATTTGACTCTCAAAAATATCGTATTTTTTGCAATGATTTATTATATGTTTTACCTTTCTAACGTATTAAATGGTCAAAATTATCAAATTGACAATTTTAGAGGATAGCTTGGCCATTAAATACTTAGAATATGTCATAAACAACTGTATTAATTTTTGGATTGATTTCTCATCATAGAAGGAGAACTCGTACCTCGATAAATGGAGAAATCTTTAGAAACAATGAAAGAATGTATTGGAAATACACATAGGCATATTTTGCTAATTTCACACAATTAATCAAGTGTCAAATGACTTTTCTTCTTCTTTCTTGAGTCCTATATAATGAGGACCTTGTGCTATCATATGACTAACACGAAGCAAATGAGAGATACTGCACAAGAGAGTGAAATCCGTAAGATGAGCAAATCTGGAAATTTAGTAAATTCCTCAACGACAAAGTATTGAGAATCTCAATTGGATGGTCACATCAAACCCGATCGATAAAAAATTTGGTACAATGTTTATAACACATAGTTCATATCTGATAGTGGAATTCTCGTCTAACGTCTGGAAACAAAACTGTAGCCTCATTTCAGGACTGGTGAATTCGTTATAGGTTTGTGTATCCCATTAATTGATGTACTTCATAATCCTCTAGTGCTCTCTAAAGAAAAAATCTTGTAATCCCATTATTATATTTTCATATTGGATTATTTGGATCCTTGGTCAAGCCGTGGTTCGTACCTTCTACTTGGAGAGGTTTTCGTAATAAATTGTGTCAATTTACTTTATTTTCTTGCTTATTTATCACACAAATAAGGGAAAATGAGATCATTTTATTTCTAATACTTTTATTAGCGACCTTTCTCAATAAAAATGTTATCAAATACTTTGAGTATCTTGTATAGTATAACAAATTTATCTTCTAGTGTTTAAGGCATGACCATATTGACTTGTTCGAATTATTGGTTGGAAAAATGAAGATTAAGGATATCTTGTTGATGTCTCCTCATTTGTGATAATAAAATATACTTCAGAGACATCATTTTAGGCTTATTTATTATTTTATAGGTTGATTTTAGCTTAGTTTAGTGCACCTTCCTATTTTGGGTCTTGATTTAGTAGCATAATATTTTTAGAGCATATTGGGTTTAATTGTTTATTTAGTGTGAAGCTTTAGAGATAATTATGGAGATTAATTAGAGTCCAAGTCAAAAACAACAACTTATGGAAAGAGATTTACATGGAAATTGGAGATAAAAGAAACAAAGGCTAAAAACATGGAAAAGGAAAAGCTGCCTAATCTGAATTTCTGCAGCACACGCCTAAATAAGTGGTTATTTACCTAAGAAATAGGCCTATTTTGGAAGATTCCTTTCATAGGGCTAGAGATAATTCTGTTTTGATTCTTTTGGTATCTTATGGAGCTCAATCCGACCAATAACGAAGAAGATACGCTCAAAACAGTCTAGCAGTGTTTATCTTTATTTCCTTACGAATTTGAGTTGGGCTAGAAGTCTATTACTTAACTTATCTCTGAAGAAACGAATTAGGTCAACCTATACACTATAAATACGGCCTCTTAACACTCTTAAATCATCCTTGGTGAAACCTTAAGCCAAGAGGAAGCTTACAACACAAGAGAGAAGTCTGGAAGGAGCTGTTCATCACAATGTCTTCTTCTACCTTTAATTTTGTAATTTCTTTCTTTTCTTTCATGAACTAAATTTCTTTAGCTTGAGTTTTAGCATATATGTATGAACCCTAGTTTTGATTGACATCTATCTAATTTGGGAATTTAATGTTTTAAATAAAATTATAGTTTTTATTCTCTGTTTTTGTGTTTGGAATTATATTCTGTGTTCTTGTGGACTGCAGCCATTAGAATTACCATCTAGTAATTAGGTCACCATTGACAACGGTGTTTAATTGCATGTTTAGCACATAACGTCTAGTTTTAGGTCTGATCTGACAACCCAACCTAGCTAGATAATCACTATGGTTTAGTCTTTGTGACTATTGGCCAATTACAGGAAAAGTTTGCTTAGGAAGCCTTATTGACACAGGTAAATCCTATTTTAAACTACCGATAGCAAATTGGGACCGATTAGGGAAATACTACATAATTCACCCATACATGTTTAGAACGGCAAAACTAGTGGGGATTACATGCTAACAACTTGAGCTATATTCTCATATCACTACTCTTTCATATTTATTTTCTGTCTTTTAATTCTTAGTTTTAATTTAGTTAATTAGTTTATCAATCCACCTTTATTTGTCTTTACTTTTATTTGCGTTTAGTTGTTTTATCTTTAATTTATTTGCACTTGGTATTTGCATAAGATTCTCCTAACCTCTGTAGTCTCTGCGGAACGAATCTTAATCATTAACTAAAACTTGCATACGATCTGTATACTTGCAGAACCGTGTAGTTTAGGGTGTTAATTGCACGTTAATTATATCTTATTTTATCACACCCTAGGCCCTACCAAGTTTTTGGCGCCGCTGCCGTTGACTACATCGTTAGTTCTTGTGCATATATCTTGTGCTTTTATTTTTAGTTAGTTCTATTTTACGCTTTTGTTTTTAGTTTTTGTTTTTCAGATTTAGTTACAGATGGAGAACCCAAGGAGACTTGAGCTACCCATCGAGTTCAGAGTGGAGCCACGAGGAATTCGTGCTCCAGAAATCCAAGCCGCTAAATTTAAACCTGATCCAGGGATGCTAACTCAATTTGCATCTCATGGATTATTCAGCGGAGTTGCACATCAAGATCCGATCCGATATATTCAGAAATTCATGCAGATCTGTGATGCTTATATCGTAAGAGGGGTTACTAGGGAGCAAGTATATTACCTGATGTTCCAGTTCTTCTTGACCGGATGTGCAAGCGATTGGTATGATACCCAATACCCTCATGTTATTCCAGATTGGGACAAGCTCCAAGCAAGATTCCTAGACCATTTCTATCCGGTCAGTAGACGTTTAAAAGATATGTTGGAGCTTGAACAATTTATACAGAAAGAGGAAGAGAGTTTGGGTGAAGCATGGTTACGATTTACAGATAAGAAGGCGAGATGTCCCTATCATAGATCCTCGCCGGAATATTATTTAACCTTGTTTTATGGAGGCCTTAATGATAAATCAAGAGAGAAAGCAGATTCGTTAGGAAATGCAGGTTTTGTGTTGCTAGATCCTGAAGAAGCTGAGTTGGGGATGGAAAGAATTCTTGAGAACGAGAGAATTTGGCCAAGGAGAGTAGAAAAAGAAAACAATTCAGCATCTCTGAAACTTAAAGAATTGGCTAAACAACTTGAAGAACTACAAGAACAAGCCTGAACAATTGCTCAGGTGAATACAGTACGCGCAATTCCTTCGTGTCCTGGTTGTGGATCAAGAAATCATGTGTGGGAAGGATGTATGAATAATCCAGCAGTAGCTTCCGTTACCTATCCACAAGATAACTATTACTCTAATGGTTATGCTTGTCCTCAAGAGAGCTACACTAATTATCAACAACCCCCGCAACAGAAGAGTTGGGTTAAAAAGCAAGAAACTTATCATCAACCCCAACTTCAATCTTATAATCCACCACAACCTATTCAGAAAAAGGAACCCATTGTCGAGAAAGCTTGTCAAAAACCAAAGAAAGATCCACCTAAAACATCGACGCAACTGGCAAAGAAGGAACTAAATTCCAAACTTAACTTCGAGTATGGCAAAATTAATGCAAGCAGCTGAGAAAATGACTCATAGCCAACAGAAAGTTCAAACCCAGGAAAAGATTATCAAGCAACTGGAGCATACTATATCACAGATGGCGAGTACATTACAAAACCGGCCAAAAGGGCAATTCCCAAGTGATACTATTGCTCCTAGAGACGATTCTTGCCATGTAGTTGAGTTGCGAAATGGAAAACAACTACCTCCACCAAGACCAAAACCAGAACCAGAGCCAATCCCTATTCCAGAACAAAGGGGGGAAGAAATAATCAAAGATACAGTTGAGGAGGTAGTTAAACCAAAGAGTGTTCAAGCTGAGACACCTGACCAGACAAGAAAACCAGTGGAACTTAATACACGCCCTCCACCACCTTACCCTTCACGTGTCAGAAAGAAGGAGCATGACCTGGAATTCAAGAAGTTCATTGACATGTTGAAGAAATTGGAAGTTAATATACCTCTTGTTGAAGCTCTCAAGACAATGCCAACCTATCTTAAATTCATGAAAGACATTCTCTCCAACAAGCGAAGTATGGAAACCGGGGAAACAATTGGATTACCTGTGGAGTGTAGTGATATATGTCAAAACAAGTTACCACCAAAGCTAGAAGATCCCGGAAGTTTTACAATTCCCATTATCCAGTCACCACCAGAAAAGCCCCTTCCCACGAAATCATGGAAGGCACCATCCATACTTATGAAGAATCGAGCTGAAAAGTTCGTGGGAATTAAAGGAAAAAAGTGGAAATTTCGTCAGTCTTAATCGAATTAATTGCAGTTGAACGAGCTGGAGGAGTTTCGTTATCTTGCCTATGAAAATTCATGTCTCTATAAAGAGAAAACAAAGCGGATGCATGATAAACGGCTCCATCCAAAGAATTTCGAGATAGGGCAAAAAGTTTTATTATACAACTTTCGATTTTCGAACTACCCAGGAAAGCTTAAATCCCGTTGGGGAGGACCTTACATTGTTACTAAAGTCACACCTCATGGAGCGATTGAAATTGAAAATCCAACCAAGCAACGGACATTCATGGTGAATGGCCAGCGTTTAAAGAGATACCATGACAGTGAGGACTTTGGGCGAGAGGAGACGATCCATCTCGTTGAATGCGCTTAGCCTGAGGTACACGTCTAACTCAAAGACGTTAAACAAAAGTGCCCTTGGGAGACACCCCTTGTTTTAATTGCTTTTTAGATTAGTTGTTTTTACTTTGTAGTGTATAATTTTAAGTTAGTGTATATTTTTAATTGTGTTTACAAGCTAATAGGAGAGAAAGGTAGTGTGTTATTGTGCAGGAAACGAGTTTGGGGTCAAAAGGAAAAATCTGGAGAAATTCAAGGCCTGGCGCGGACTACCCCATGGTCCACAGTGATGCACCGTGCCTAGAAAACCCGTACCACAGTCGGGTACCACGGGTTTTATCCAGAAAGGAGAAAAAATTAGACCTGAAGGCGCGGTACACCGCACCCCTGGTCCGCACACCTAAACGCGTGCCACGGGGTCGGGTACCACGGGTTTTTTGACGGAGCATCCGCGGACTACCCCCTGCACCGCACCCCTATACCGCATGCACAAAACACGTGCCACGGGGTGCTAGCTCGGGTATTATCCAGTGGACAAAAATTTGAAGAGCTGTTAGGTCCGGTATACCGCAGGTTTTGTCTGGTGCACCGCAGAGAGGCGGTTTGTGAAGGAAATTGTTTCCTAATCAACTTCTTACCTTACAAGATAAACCCTAGCCTCTCCCATACGATTTTTTCAGACCCAAAACCTATATAAACACTTTAAAGCTTGTGCAAACCTTCACAATTAACACAACAACTCATCAAATCCTCTCCTCCATCCTCCATAAACACAAATTCGTCATCAAATTCATCACACTACACAATTAAAACACCATCAAATTCATCAAGCTTTAAAGAGTTCTTCCAAGATCCATCAAATAACCTTTCGCTTCCACCAATTCCAAGCAACAACCTCAAGCTACACCAAATTTTCCTTAAACTTTTAATCCATCCTTGGTATAACTTGAGTTGTAGGTAAAACAAGCATGACTAACAGATCTGAAGCTATGGAATACAAGAGAAAGTGTTCAATCCTTGGGAAGAATAAGAAATTGACTGGGGCCACCATTGAAAAACCTATCAATCTTGATGAGGTTGCTGAAGATTCAAAAGAAAAGGCACCAGCACAACCACTACCAAAGAAGAGATTAACTGCTAGAATGTCCATACCATCAAGGTCTTTGAAGAAAATAAAAATCCAAGGCCAAAGTTCTTCTACCTCTTCCTCTGAAATTGTTTATGATCTTCCTCCTTGGGGTCTCAAGTTACAGAACAAAATAGAAAGATTACGAGAAGATAACAGAGAACTTTGGACAGAAGTCATACAGATGGAATCACAGATAGAAGATTTGACCATGGTTAGGGATGTTGACAGTTATACCGATCCTTCCGCTTCGGATGATCTACCTGGCTGGCCATAGAGATCCATCATATCATCCTCATCATCCGAAGCTGAGGGATCAGTATAACTATCAATATCCCTAACCATGGTCAAATCTTCTATCTGTGATTCCGTCTGTATGACTTCTGTCCAAAGTTCTCTGTTATCTTCTCGTAATCTTTCTATTTCGTTCTGTAACTTGAGAGCCCAAGGAGGAAGATCATAAACAATTTCAGAGGAAGAGGTAGAAGAACCTTGGTCTTGAATTTTTATCTTCTTCAAAGGCATCCTTGATGGTATGGACATTCTAGCAGTTAACTTCTTTGGTAGTGGTTGTGCTGGTGCCTTGTCTTTTGATTCTTCAGTAACCTCATCAATGGTGATAGGTTTTTCAATGGTGGCTCCAGGCAATTTCTTATTCTTCCCAAGTATAGAGCACTTTCTCTTGTATTCCATAGCTTCAGATCTGTTAGTCATGCTTGATTTACCCACAACTCAAGTTATACCAAGGATGGATTAAAAGTTTAAGGAAAATTTGGTTTAGCTTGATGTTGTTGCTTGGAATTGGTGGTAGAAAAAGGTTTTTTGATGGATCTTGGAATAAATCTTTAAAGCTTGATGAATTTGATGATGTTTAATGGTGTAGTGTGATGAATTTGATGAAGAGATTGTGTTTATGGAAGATGGAGGAGAGGATTTGATGAGTTATTGTATTAATTGTGAAGGTTTGCACAAGCTTTAAAGTAGGTTTGGGTCTGGAAAATTCGTATGGGAGAGGCTAGGGCTTATCTTGTTAAGGTAAGAAGTTGATTAGGAAACAATTCCTTCACAAACCGCCTGGCGCGGTGCATCCCTGCGGTGCATGGGTAGTCCGCGGGAATAGTCCGTGCGCAACAGATGTTGAGATTTTTGGCCTCTGCCCTATATCCGTGCTAGCACCCCGTGGCACGTGTTTTGTGCTTGCGGTATAGGGGTGCGGTGCATGGGGTAGTCCGCGCCTGCTCCGTGAAAAAACCCACGGTACGTCACCCCGAGGCACGCATTTGGTGCGTGCGGTATAGGGGTGCGGTGCACCGCACCTATCAGCTCTTCTTTTTCTTGCTTCTGGATAAAACCCGTGGTGCTCGACCCGTGGTACGGGTTTTTCACGCGCGGTGCATCCCTGCGGTATAGGGGTATACCGCAGGGATAGTCCGCGCAGCCTTGCGAATTTTTCCAACTTTTTCCTTTCGACCCCAAACTCATTTCCTGCACAATAGCACACTACCTTTCTCTCCTATTAGCTTGTAAACACAATTAAAAATATACACTAACTTAATATTATACACTACAAAGCAATTAAAATAAGGGGTGTCTCCCAAGAGCACTTTTGTTTAACGTCTTTGAGTTAGACGTGTACCTCAGGCTAAGTGCATTCAATGAGATGGATTGTCTCCTCTCGCCCAAAGTCCTCACTGTCATGGTATCTCTTCAAACGTTGGCCATTCACCATGAATGTCCGTTGCTCGGTTGGATTTGCAATTTCAATCGCTCCATGAGGTGTGACTTTCGTACAATTTAAGGTCCCCCCAACGGGATTTAAGCTTTCCTGGGTAGTTCAAAAATCGAGAGTTGTATAATAAAACTTTTTGTCCTCTCTCGAAATGCTTTGGACGGAGCCGTTTATCATGCCACCGCTTTGTTTTCTCTTTATAGAGGCGTGAATTTTCATAGGCAAGATATCGAAACTCCTCCAACTCGTTTAACTAAAATTAACTTGATTAAGAATGACGAAATTTCCACCCCTTTCCTTTGATTCCCACGAACTTTTCAGCTCGATTCTTCATAAGTATGGATGGTTCCATCCAAGATTTCGTGGGAAGTGGCTTTTCAGGTGGTAACTTGATAGCATAACACTCCTTTGGTGATCCACTTATATCCGCAGTTTCTATACTTCGTTTGTTGGAGAGAATGTTCTTCATGAATTTAAGATATTGCGGCATTCTCTTGAGAGCTTCAACAAGAGGTATATTAACTTCCAACTTCTTCAACATGTCAACGAACTTCTTGAATTCCAGGTCATTGTCCTTCTTTCTGACACGTGATGGGTATGGTGGTGGAGGGCGTGTATTAAGTTCCACTGGTTTTCTTGTCTGGTCAGGTGTCTCGGTTTGAACACTCTTTGGTTTAACTACCTCTGTATCTTTGACTGTTTCTTCCCCCCTCTATTCTGGAATAGGGATTGGTTCTGGTTCTGTTCTTGGTGGAGGTAGTTGTTTTCCACTTCTCAATTCAACTGCATGGCAAGAATCATCTCTAGGAGCAATAGTATCACTTCGGAGTTGCCCTTTTGGCCGATTTTGTAATGTACTCGCCAGATGTGATATAGTATGCTCTATTTGCTTGATAATCTTCTGCTGGGTTTGAACTTTCTGTTGGCTATGACTCATTTTCTCAGCTGCTTGCATTAATATAGCCATACTCGACTTCAAGCTTGGGATTAGTTCCTTCTTTGCCAGTTGCGTTGATTGTTTAGGTGGATCTTTCTTTGGTTCTTGACAAGCTTTTCCAACAATGGGTGCCTTTTTCTGAATAGGTTCTGGTGGCTTATAGGATTGAGGTTGGGGTTGATGATAAGTTTCTTTCTTTTTAACCCAACTCTTTTGTTGTGGAGGTTGTTGATAATTAACGTAGATCTCTCGAGAATAATCATAACTATTAGAGTAATAGTTATCTTGAGGATATGTAACGGAAGCTACTACTGGATTATTCATACGTCCTCCCCACACATGATTTCTTGATCCACAACCAGGACACGAACAAATTGTGCGTACCGTATTCACCTGAGCAACTGTTCGGGCTTGTTCTTGTAGTTCTTCGACTTGCTTAGCCAATTCTTTAAGCTTCAGAGATTCTGAATTGTTTTCTTTTTCTGTTCTCTTTGGCCAACTTCTCTCGTTCTCAAGAATTCTATCCATCCCCAACTCAGCTTCTTCAGGATCTAGTAACACGAAACCTGCGTTTCCTAACGAATCTGCTTTCTCTCTTGATTTATCATTAAGGCATCCATAAAAAAAGGTTAAATAATATTCTGGCGAGGATCTATGATAGGGACATCTCGCCTTCTTTTCTGTAAATCGTAACCATGCTTCACCCAAACTCTCTCCGTCTTCCTGTATAAATTGTTCAAGCTCCAACATATCTTTTAAACGTCTACTAACCGGATAGAAGCGGTCTAGGAATCTTGCTTGAAACTTGTCCCAATCTGGAATAACATGAGGGTATTGGGTATCATACCAATCGCTTGCACATCCGGTCAAGAAGAACTGGAACATCAGGTAATACACTTGCTCCCTAGTAACTCCTTTTACGATATAAGCATCACAGATCTGCATGAATTTCTGATTATATCGGATCGGATCTTGATGTGCAGCTCCGCTGAATAATCCATGAGATGCAAACTGAGTTAGCATCCCTGGATCAGGTTTAAATTTTGCGGCTTGGATTTCTGGAGCGCGAATTCCTCGTGGCTCCACTCTGAATTCGATGGGTAGCTCAAGTCTCCTTGGGTTCTCCATCTATAACTAAATATGAAAAACAAAAACTAAAAACAAAAGCGTAAAATAGAACTAACTGAAATTAAAAGCACAAGATAAATGCACAAGGACTAACGATGTAGTCCCCGGCAGCGGCGCCAAAAACTTGGTGGGGCCTAGGGTGTGATAAAATAAGATGTAAATAACGTGCAAATAACACCGTAAAGCTACACGGTTCTGCAAGTATACAGATCGTATGCAAGTTTTAGTTAAAAGATTAAGATTCGTTCCGCAGAGACTACGAAGGTTAGTGGAATCTTATGCAAATATCAAGTGTAAATAATTAAAGCTAGGACAACTAAACGCAAATAAAAGTAAAGATAAAATAGATGTTTGTTTGATTTTCTAATTAAACTAAATTAAAACTAGGAATTAAAAGACAGAAAATAAATATGAAAGAGAAGTGATTTGAGAATATAGCTCGAGTTATTAGCATGTAATCCCCACTAGTTTTGTCGTTCTAAACATGTAAGGGTGAATTATGTAGTATTTCCCTAATCGGTCCCAATTCGCTATCGGTAGTTTCAAATAGGATTTACCTGTGTCAATAAGGCTTCCTAAGCAAACTTTTCCTGTAATTGGTAAATAGTCACAAGAACTAAACCATAGTGATTATCTAGTTAGGTTGATTTGTCAGATCTAAACCGAATACTAGACGTTATGTGCTAAACATGCAATTAAACACCGTTGTCAATGGTGACCTAATTACTATATGGTAATTCTAAATGGCTGCAGTCCACAAGAACACAGAATATAAATCCAAACACATAAACAGAGAATAAAAACTATAATTCAATTTAAAACATTAAAATTCCCAAATTAGATAGATGTCAATCAAAACTGGGGTTCATACATATATGCTAAAACTCAAGCTAAAGAAATTTAGTTCATGAAAGAAAAGAAAGAAATTACAAATTTAAAGGTAGAAGAAGACATTGTGATGAACAGCTCCTTCCAGACTTCTCTCTTGTGTTGTAAGCTTCCTCTTGGTTTAAGGTTTCACCAAGGATGATTTAAGAGTGTTAAGAGGCTGTATTTATGGTGTATAGGTTGACCTAATTCGTTTCTTGGAGATAAGGCCAAGTAATAGACTCCTAGCCCAACTCAAATTCGTAAGGAAAATAAAGATAAACACTGTTGGACCGTTTTGGGCATATCTTCTTCGTTATTGGTCGGTTTGAGCTCCATAAGATACCAAAAGAATCGTAACAGAATTATCTATGTCCCTATGAAAGGAATCTTCCAAAATCGGCTTCCTTGTAGGAGTAATTACCACTTCTTTAGGCGTGTGTTGCAGAATCTCACATTTAGGTAGCTTTTCCTTTTGCATGTTTTTAGCCTTTGTTTCCTTTATCTCCAATTTCCATGTAAATCTCTTTCCATAAGTTGTTGTCTTTGACTTGGACTCTAATTAATATCCATAATTATCTTTAAAGCTTCACACTAAATAAACAATTAAACCCAATATGCTCTAAAAATATTATGTTACTAAATCAAGACTCAAAATAGGAAAGTGCACTAAACTAAGCTAAATTCAACCTATAAGCTAATAAATAAGCCTAAAATGATGTCTCAGAGATAGATTTTATTATCACAAATGAGGAGACATCAATAAGCTTAGATCTCTTCTTTATAGTTGACAGACATTATCCATGTCCTTAAGTAACTACATACCTAATATATCCATGTAAATTGTTAAGAACGGTGTATGAACGAAATAGCTCAACTAAAGAATCTTAGCCCATCGTCTCATGCAGATGTTAATTTTGTTGAGAGTTGCGGAAGAAACAAAGATCGAAACTCATCTCATGAGGGTAGAAGATAAGAAAGCCCTTGTTTTTTTTGCACGAAAGACTAACACAAGAATAATAGTGGCGTAAGTTTAAGCGTGATCAAGGAAATGGTAACCTCGACAAGATTGTTCAAAAATTAGAACAAAATGAATGAGACAACATATCAGTTATTGCAAGCATCGAAGAATTTTTTCTTATTGGTGATGATAGTTTCTTAAATCTTTTGTGTGAAGAATGTTCGTGGGTTGTGGCACCCTGTTCCATCTTAACTTGCATAATAACTTCATATCTTCTTACAATTTTGGCAACTTCGATCACGTAAGAATGGGAAATGGCGGGTTTTAAAAGATAATTGGTATTGGTGATGTTTGTTTTTAAAATAATACTAGTTGCAGGTTGACATTACGATATGTGAGATATATTCAAAATATTCGACTGAATCGAATATCTGTAGAGAAACTAGATGTTGAAGGCTATTTAAGCTATTTCGGTGGAGGAAAATGGAAGCTTGCCAATGGATAATTGATCCTAGATCGAGGCAGAAATAGGAATTATCCTATATATGATGGAAGAAAAAATCAAGAATAGAGTAGTCAATACCACCGAGGATGATATCAAGCTATGGAATAAGTGGCTCGGGCATTTGTGAGAAAAAGGCTTGCAAATTCTTTTGAGGAAGAACCTTATCCTAGGTATGAAAAATTATTCTTTGAAACATAATGTCAATTCTTTGGTGGGTAAATAATATTGTGTAGCGTTCCATCGAACCCTTTTAACTAAAAGAAATAATTTCTCCAGTCTGACAAAAGATCGCTTGGTGGTGCACAATACTTTTTCAGTGTTATCGATGACCATTCCAAGAAGGTGTCGGATCTTACCATGAAGGTCGAGGATCAATTTCTCGAGACATTTAAGAATTTACATTTTAGAATGGAATTTACATTCTTTGTTGTTGACTTATCGCCTTGTTCCCGTATTGATCTTAATATCCTTGATTATGGTATTTGTTGGCCTATTATCCATATTGTTATTGATGTTTTTGGTTACAAAACATTGCTATTAAAATTTCTTGGTCTTATGAGACTATATAGAAATGTGTACAAGTCTTACAGGTTTAAAACGACATGGAATTGCTATGAAATCAAGTCTCTAGACCCCCAAAAAAGCACAGATCATACTACCTAAGTATATCAGATGAAATAAGACATTATTTCTAATCATTGGACCCCCAATAATCTAAGAACCATATTTCCAAATAACATATGTTGAAGAAGTAAAGAGAGATGAGATGGCAGACCTCCAATATGTCCACAAACTACCACAAAGATTCCATTGAAGAAGCCAAGAAAGTAGAGTTATAGGAATCCTTAGACGTCCAAGATTGGAATACATAAAAACATCCATTTAAAAGGAAAAGAAACCAGAAGACCAGACCTCCAACCAAAGAAGCAGGTGTCCGCAATAAGCAAATGACTATTCTCTGGAGAAATGAAAACATTACCGAAGTAAGATGTGCAAATATATAAGGAAATATTTGTTGGTATGGAGACGTTAAAATATCCGTTAGAAGAACAAACTTCAAGAAGAGTTTGGCTACTATTGAAAAGTGCATGGATTTGAAAATCGGCCAGTGAGGAGCTGACACGTGGACATATATGTGTTGGGAAAATTTTCACCTATAAATAGGAGCTCTCAAGACTCCAACTAGTGACTCTTTGCAAACCAAATTCAACTATTTTGAAAAGTAAATCTTTAGAGGGTCATAAAGCAATTATAGTCCGAAAATCAATATTGCTTTGTAGTAGCACATTCGTGTTTATCTGCTCATCAAGAAGTTTTTAAAATCACTCCAGTATAATTAGCCCCATTACAATATAAGTATATTGGGTTACTTTTGAACCCTAGTTGTGCTTTTGGTCTAGTGAGAAGTGTGATCTTCGATAGATTAGACGAGAGTGGTTTTAGATCTCATGTAAGTGTAGATATGAGTGAAGGCTTCATAGGTGTGTGAAGTGGCATATCATGGGTATAGGTTGTATAGTCGTACTTGTGTGGTGATATACAAGAGAAGGATTCACGGGTTTGTGAAGTGTTATCATGAGTGTAGATTGTACACTCATTTTACTTGTGTTGGTGATAACACAAGGGGTTTTCTTAGAAGGGTATTTCAAAGTGGTTATTAAGGTTTTCGCTCTCTTACCTTAAAGAGACACAGGCTATTGTAGTGGAAGATATTTCCAATTTCTAAGGGTTAAATAGAAATTAGGTAGAGGACTAATCATATCGGATTCGAACAACTTCAAATCATATATATCATATTCTCATCCATACCTCTTTATTTTTGTGCATCCCAAGTGTTTGTTCTATTGCATGAATGTTCGCTCATATATCTAAGGCTTGGATCTTTCATGCTTAGTACTTGTATTTTTGTATCTTTGATTATTGGCGAGAAACTTTCATTGAGTATATACACTAAGCATTTGATATAGATCCTCACTCATATAACGTAACTCTTGTGTACCTTTATCCTATCTATATATTTATCCAAAAAGATTGGATTTTTACAGATAGTGACAAATCAAGATGAGATTATATAACTTTTAATCCATAGTTCCTATTCAGATAATATGACCATTTCTTGGGAAACAAGTGGCATTTTAGTCTACACAGATATTTATTTTTGCTTAATCACGTCTAGAG
This sequence comes from Nemophila menziesii, assembly GCA_029959085.1. Taxonomy (NCBI): domain Eukaryota; kingdom Viridiplantae; phylum Streptophyta; class Magnoliopsida; order Boraginales; family Hydrophyllaceae; genus Nemophila; species Nemophila menziesii. Next base: position 19,066,342 of record JARWIR010000007.1, on the reverse strand, counting down.
AATTATGACATGGAACCTAATCTGTGGGAAGGTACAAGTACTGCTAGACATATATGATATCAAGGAATGAACTACTTCAACTAGAAGAATAGAATGGAGATCTACTTAAAAGTCCTTGATTATTCTCTTTGGATGATCACTAAAACTGATCCATGCATCCTTTACAAAAACACAATTGCAGAGACAATTAGTACGGATAAAGAAATCTCAGAGGATGATGTGACCAAGGTCACCAAAAAAACAAAGCACTAAACATTCTTATTTTTTGTTTCAGAAAAACCGAGTATAGCCGAGTAAGAGAGTGTGAGACAAGTTAAGATATTTGGAGGCTATTCGAGATATCGTATAAAAGCACTCTTGATGTTAAAGAGATGCGGATTGGGCTCTACATTACTCAGTTTGAGTTATTCAAGATGGAGTCCAAAGAGAACTTGGAATGATGCATCAAAGAATCTCGACCACCGCCAACAAATTGAGAACTCTCGGTCAAGCATATAAAGATAATGAGATATGTCAAAAGATATTGTTCTCACTTTTGAAGGAGGTATACAAAAGTGACCCAATTAAGGGATCAAATAATCATTCAAAGATGTTGCTGCACGAGATAATTTCTAATATAATGACAACATACCTTGCTCTATATTAAGAATCGTTTCAAATTAACGAAGAAATAAGAACAAAGTTACCTATCACTTTTTATGCCACAAGACAAAGAAAGTAAGGTAATTCAGAAGAGCACTCCTAAGGAGAAAGCACAAGTGATGAGAGTGTTAAGAAAATAGAAGAAGATATGGAAAGGATCTTGAAGTAAAAGAACATTGATAAAAAGGAAAGTATAAGAAAAACACATGAGGGAGGAGATAAAGTGCGAGAAGAACCTATATGATATCATTGCAACAAGATCAGATACACCAAACCAAATTGTCCTAAGCTTCTCATGAGAAAAATCAAATAGATCTATGTGTGCACACAATACTATCATTTTAATAAAGAGAAGAGCGAAGATGAGGAATCCATAATTAAAAAGTAATTTCCTTCATGAAAACGAAAATGAAGCATACAACATGGGATGATATAAACTTAGAACAAAAAACGATGATTATTCCTCTAGCATAGTTTCCTTTTTTATGAATGACAAAGAGGTATCTTCCAAGCTTAATCCTTCTTTATCTTTTAACAACTTTGGAATGATGATCGTAAAGATGTGTTTCCCTTTAAAAAGACTGTTTGCACTTTGTTAAAATAAAATATGCTTAATAAAAAAATTAAAAACAAAGCTAGAAAAGAACAATGAGAAATTGAAATCTTTAGATGTTTCAAAAAAATTAAATGATGAATTTGCATGTGAAAACACAGTCTTATATGAAAAATAAAACACCGTTCTTGAATGGAAACTCTTCATTTTCTAAGAAGGTTGAGAATACCAATGCTATTATCTCGAGATTTACGAAAGGATATGATGGATTAGACTCTATCTTAAATTTTTAAAAACAAATTTTTGGAAAACGTGTAATCGATTACAAAAAAAGGGTTTAACTAAAAAAATCAAAAACTATCTTTGTTAAAGCTACTCATTATCATGTCACGTCATCATTGTCAAAAATTAATTATGCTTCCACCTGTTGTGGTAAAATGGGCATAGTATACCAATATGACACTATATAAAGCTTTTACATTTTTGTTCACGTAAATTATTTTATAAAAGGCCAATATGGGTTGTAAAAAGAAGTAGTGTCTCTAATTCAAGCGAAAACAAAGGGAATTGAGTCCCAAGAAAGTAAGTATTAAGGCCATAATGCTAGAATGTCAAAAATTTCATCTAAATGGATCAACATGATGCTCTTACTTTAAGAATTGTGGTACTACTCATTATTACTCCTTTCCTCTTGTTATATTCCTCGTTTTCCTATGTGATTTAGCTTTTATAGTCGTGCTTAAACAAATTATCTCAACTACCGTGTTCTGAAATTTGATCTCTAACTTCTTTGGATCTTCAATGTGTATTTAGTGATATAAGTTTTCATGAGACATTCGACACCGACACCTTCACATCGATATTCTTGTTCAATTTTTTTGCAGGTAGAAAGGAATGCGTATTGTTCTATGAGTATAATGGTGCATAACTTGTTTTCTCATTTCTTGTCCAGAACTATTAATCTCTATAACATCGCTATCCAATATCAAACCTTGTCACAAACCCTAGATATTGTAGTCATCGTCATCTATACCAAATGGTTAATATTAGAATAAAAAACAATGCTCCAATCCAAATTTTGTTAAAAACATAACATTTGATGATATTATAGACTAATATGTGCTCCTTTTGAACAAAACGTTTTCTAAATGTTCACCCACTGCTAAGTCGATAGCGCAAAAGAAGAGAAACAATTCTTAGGAGAAAAATTTAGTAACTAGATAAAAAATTTCATCAGTTGTTAGAAGCAGATCATATACGGGAATGTACTTATTCTGAATTGATTGCTAACTCCGTACTTGTGCTAGAGTCCGACGATTCCTGGAAAAAATTTATTGACTACACAAATCTTAATCAAGCTTTTCCAAAGACATCTTTCCTCTCCGATAATAGACAAACTAGTGGACGCTACAGTTGGGTACAAATACCTATCATTTGTAGATACGCTTAAAGGTTATGATCAAATATTAATGTCCAAGGAAGGAAAGTAAAAAACAACATTCATTACTGATCATGGTTTGTATTTTTATAAAGTCCTGCCATTTGGATTGAAAATGGGGGGTAAGCCTAGAAATGCAAAGTAAACAAAGTGTTCGAGTATAAAATAGGAATAAATACGGAAATATATATGGAATACATGTTGGTAAAAAGTGCATCATTTGAGACACACCACCAAAGACTTATCCAAGGCTTTCAATATCATGCGAAAGGTTGGTATCCAACTCAACCCCAACAAGTGAACCTTCGGAGTAGCCTCTGGTAAGCTCCTAGGATTCATGTTCCATCACTTAGGGATCGAAGCCAAACCTGATAAGATACAAACTATTTTTATCATGAATCCACCCAGAATAGTAAAACAAGAATAATCACTAACGAGCAAGGTGGAGAAGTCAATCCCATTTTATGTCGAATTCGGCAAAGAAATCCTAAGAAATTCGAGTAGATAGAAAAATTCTAAGTAGCCTTTGAGAAACTAAAATAACGCCTCAGTACTCCAGCAATGCTCAACAAACCCGAGGCAGCCAAAACCTTACTTATATACATATCAGCGAAACAAGAGGCCATAGCATCAGTATTGATTCGCTAAGTATAAGGAGAGCAAAAACCTACATTTTATGTTTGCAATAGATTGCAATGAGCTGAAGCGCATTACTCTTTGACAGAAAATCGCCCTAGCCCTCATACACTATGCTTAAAACTAAAACCTTATTCAAGGAACGTCGGATAAAATTATTGACAAACTTATTGTTGAAGCATATCGAAGCCCGAGGAATCTGAGAGTTTGGTACAATGGGAAATTTAAATAAGTGAGTATGATGTAACATTTGAAACCCGAGTCGTTATTAAGGCTCATGCATTACCTGATTTCATGGTTGAATTCACCTCATCAAACGGGCTGATGGAAAAAACTGGGTAGCTAAAGTAGGTGGGGCTTCAGGCAGGAATTCTACTCATCTACCCCAAAGGAAAAATAAATAGTTTCTCTATAATACTGACGTCCAAACCAACGAATAATGAAGTTGAGTATGAGGCACTCTTGGTTGGGGTAAAAGTTGTCATAATAGTGGAAGTCATGGAACACATGAAAGTAAAGATATACACGGATTCTCGACTACTGTCCAAACAATTATGCCAAGCAAAAATGGCATGAAATCCTATGATGGGGGCATATCAAGCAAAAAGAATAATTTGCAAATAATGTTTGACTATTTCCAAATAATCCATATGTCGAGAATAAATAACACTCGGTTAGATGCATTAACCAAATAAGAATAATTAAGTCACCAAGGGGTAACTCTCCATTTCATTGATCAACCAAGCTTTTATCGGATTAAAGAAATCGAAATACTTCTCGATAAGTGTAATAAAAACATATATCACATTCTATAAAAAATACTAACAAAAAAGACATAAGTAGCCAAAATAGTGAATCGAGACATATATTATATCCTTTCAGTAAAAACACATAAATGTTTTTCCATTTTTTTTTTCTTTTCATTAATTTAACATATAATATTTTCTATTTTCTAGTTATTCAATATCACAAATAACATGACACTTAATATTAGTTTCAAGAGAAGTCATTGTTTCAAAATAGAAAACGATGTCGGTGTTTTTTTTCTCCTTTATAATCTACACCTCCCCTAATACATAAATTTTCTCCTACTCCACCGTGTAAAAGCCCTTAATTATCCTCTTTATCTTTGCCCTTATGCTTTATGCTTTGGAATCTCCTTCTTTGTGGATCAAATTCTTCCTATTCTCTTTCACTCTCATTAATTTTTTGACAACACTCCAATTTTACCTATTGTATTATATATTATCCTCCACTACCGTGCTGTCCTGGACACCACTTCTGAATTTTTACAGGATCTTTGATCATCACATTTCAATCAACTAAACAGGTCTAATTAAATATGTTTTTTTAAGTTATTGCATCACCCTCTATATGTTCTTAGGGATGAGTTGCATCATCTTGTTAATAGAATTGCAATTCATTGATTTGTTGTGCACTTAGTATCTATTTATTTTTGTTAATTTTAATTGTTGATTTGTTGTGCACTTATAGTATCTATTTATTTTTGTTAATTTTAATTGATTATGTAGTTCTTATTCTTGAATATTATATTCATGATTTGTTGTTGTTGTTTGTAATTATTTTTATTACTTTGCTTGAATCTAAATTAATTTAAATAAATTAAATTAAATTAATTAAATATATTAGGTTATTAATGGATATTGTGAAAATAAATCCTTCAATTGGATTTGAATAGTTATTTTAAATCTAGGTATATTAGTGGTAATATTGAGATCATATAGTCAAAGATGTATCGATTAAATAGGTATATGACCAGTTAATTAATTATTTGTTTGTTCAAAATTAAGGAAATTATTTAATTTCATTTCATTTTTTATCCAAGTCTTTATTTTTTCTCTCTATTATTTTTCTTTTTTCTCTTTTAAGCTAAGATATACAATGATGAAACTGTATTATGGTAATGCGTCTCCTTTTTAAATAAATTCCATTACCTTTTTTTTTTTAAATAACACATTAAAAATTTACCAGTTCAACACGTTTTTAATGAATTCTATGAATCCAAAAAGAAATTGTCTTTCTAGCCTGGTTAGCCAATTTTGAAATTTAGTTTGCCTGTAGTGATAGTCAAGTTGACTAAAAAATTAAGCCATTAATATCCTTATCCTTTAGAGACTTTTCGTGATTTCAACTAAAAAATAATTGAGCAATAAATTTTGTGTACACATATTCCACCATATAACTTGAAAGGTCCCCAACATTTGACAGATTTAAAAAGTTTATCACTCATTTGTCATAATATATATTTTTCCCCTCTTGTAATACATATATATCCAATTTTTACGTATAAAGAAGTGAACTAAGAAATTGACATGAAAACTTATTGTAATACTATGCATACCATAAGAGAAGAGCTTACTATACAAATTGACCAAATGACTTGTCTTGTTATGTGCCTATTTAGCTTAAGGTATATTACTAATTTATTTATTTATCTGATTTTATAGGCTGAATATTACCTTGGACCAATACTGGTTTGGCATCAAATTGTTTTATAAATTAAATTTATTTTGGCACGCATACGTAACATAAAGGACAAAAATATCTATTTTAAAATATGAAAATTGAATGTATCATTACATACAATTAAGAATATTATACATTTGATTATCATGTTTAAAAATAAATACTTTATTCCTTTATGTTATGTATGTGTAGTAAAATAGAAAATTTCTTTTTTTTTTCTTAATCCACACCACTTCAGAAAGTAGTTGATGTCGAACCAGTATTGGCCCAAGGCGATATTCCGTCTATGAAATCCGATAAATAAGTTAATTAATTAATAATATACCTTCAACTAATAGGCTATTTGTTAATAGCATAAAAAGAAAAGTTCCTTGGCCAATTTATAAAGTAATCTCCTCCTTTATGTTATGCAAAGCATCACAATCAATTTTCATGTCAATTTATAAGAGTTAGAATGGATTTAGTGTTATGTTAGTAAATTATCTTATTTATGTACAGTTGTTTAACTTTTGGAATTTTTAAAAATATATTATAAATATTTTTAATAATTAGTAAATTTGTTAGGTATAATGTGAAGGGAGGAGATTCCATGTAAAAAACTTGAAACTCATGGTGCTCGGCCTAAAAAACTAACGCTTAACCGAGGTAGGTCAAGGAATGTGCCTTAATTGGAGCTCAAAATTAAAAGTTATAGTTAAGCTGACTTGTTTATACAATAAGTTTCGTAGTATTGACCTAAGTGCTACAAATGAGGTTGGTAGAGATATCTGGAAGTTTGACGATGTTCTGAGGTTTATAAATAATGTTGGTGAAAATTCCAAGATGTTGGATAATAATTTGCTACAAGATCTTGGTGAAGAATTTGAAGTAGATGATTTTCTCGCAAACATGGATTGTATGGATGCTGTAATCGATCAATAAATTGTTGTTCGGATGATTTAAGTTATAATATTAGTTTATTTGTGCTATGGGAAAAGGGAATTAGAATTTGTTTAGTATTATTTATAATATTATAAGTAAAGGTGAGTATGTGGGAATTTATTTGGTCATCTTATTTTCATCACATTCTATGTAGTAAAACAAAAGATTATAAATATTTTGATTTTTCTTTTCAATTATACGAGTACTATGTTTTCTAATTTTTGTGTTTTCTTTTAATAATGGTAAAATTTAAAGTATTATACTCTATAGCCATTTTTTAGGTAAAATTTGTATAATATTATAAAGTAAGGATTTTAACATAGAGTAATGATATTTGTCACCCTTTTTGTATCACCCTTTTATCACCTCCTACGGATTTCTCTATCCTATTTAATTTTTCTCTCTCTTCTATTCAAGGAAATCAAAACATATATATAGAAGGGTGATAAAAGGGTGACTACAAAAAGGTACTCTTTCACATAAGTGGTGACCATGAGCGTTTCTAGCCCCAAATATAAGTGGTGGCCAGGATTCGTTTCTGGCCCACACTCATTAATCATAAATTAATTAATACCTATTATTTAATTTAAAAAAATCGCAGTTACATAATTAAAAAAATAAAAACCTTATATAAATATATTTATTATACGTCTTCATACTTTTAATGTGTTTTATACGTTTTCATGCTTTGGTAAAGGATATTCTTTAAGAGTAATGGTATTTGTCACCCCTATTCCCTTCACTCTTTTGTCACCTCCTGCATGGCAGATTGCATGTCATGACATATAAGTAATTTTTTTACTTATCTTATTTAATTATTTTATTTATTAAATTAAATATTTCCTTAATTATATTTCTTAATTATTTTATTCCTTACATGTCATGACATGTGATCGGCCATATAGGAGGTGACAAAAGGGTGAAGAGAATAGGGGTGACAAATATCATTACTCAATTCATTATCTGTAATTTTACTACATCAACTTCCTTAAATCACTCACTATCCAAATCTCCTCTTAATTATCTCTTTTCTTCCTCACCTTTTAATATTTTTTTGGTTGCATTTCCTTTAATAACTTACTTTCCTCCATATATCTATTTTAAATCATATCAATCTTTTTCCATAAATCTCTCACCCATCCTAACTAATATATCATACATAACTTTTCAAGTGAAAAATAATAATAATAAACACTCATGTTTAGCTTTTTATCCCCATAGCTTTACTTTTACCAAGAATCTACACTTTTTTGTGAAATAAACACAATTTATACAATATTTCTATCATCAGAAGACAATGTAGGAAAGAAACCACACTAAAGTTTATATTTTGTAAGTATTTTTTCTTTAGATTTCATTCATGGAATAAGATAAATCCACAAAAAATCTACAAAATATCATATATTTTGAAGAAATTGAGAAATTGCATTTTGACATAATCTTTACTGATAATGGAAGCACATATATTCCTGCAAAATCACGTAGTCCAAATTACATACATATTAAGCCAAAGAATATATATATAGTTTGAAGTAACGATACATACATATCAAAGCCAAAGGATATAAATAATTTGAAGTATACATACGGGGCCGAGCCTTTAAAACAACAAAACATGGAATCAAATGTGATTTTTTGTTAGTAAGTCAAAATCCAATTTCTCAATTTCTTCGAAAGATACGATATTTTGTATATTTTTTGTGGATTCATCTAATTCCACGAATAAAATCTAAAGAAAAATATTTACATAATCTAAACTTTATTGTGGTTACTCTCATACATTGTCTTCTAATGATAGAAATATTTTATAAATTGTGTTTATTTCACAAAAAGTGTAGATTCTTGGTAAAAAAGCTAAACGTGAGTGTTTATTATTATTATTATTATTCACTTGAAATAGTTGTGTATGATATATTAGTGAGGGTGGGTGAGAGATTTATGGAAAAAGATTTATATTATTTAAAATAGAGATATGGAGGAAAGTAGGTTATTAAAGGAAATGCAACCAAAAAAATATTAAAAGGTTGGGAAGAAAAAAGATAATTAAGGGAAAGAGATTTGGATAGTGAATGATTTAAGAAAGTTGATGGTAGTAAAATGATATAAAACACATTAAAAGTATAAAGATGTATAATAAATATATTGTGAAAGGTTTTTATTTTGTTTAATTATGTAACTGTGATTTTTTAAAATTAAATAATAGGTATTAATTAATTTGTGATTAATGAGTGTGGAATCAGAAACAATCATGTCCACCACTTGTGTTGGGTTAGAAACAATCTGGTCGCCACTTATGTGAAAAACCTTACTTATAGATATATATTTTTCAATAGAGATTAATTTTATTTTCTCAACCCCATTCACTCTTATACATAACGTCCTTTTAGAATATTTTATTCATGAGCACTAATTATAATTACCTGTCCTTTTAGAATATTTTATTCAAGTATACTAATTACCTATGCAAATTAAATTGCATCATATGAATAGATTACTTATTTTTATTTGTTATTTTTATATTGAATAGATGCAAAAATCTTAATTAACTGGGATTCCATCACTTGGTTCTCTATTGCAAGCCTTTCATGCCTTGCTTTGAAAGCTAAAAAATGGTCTTTAGATGCTGAAGACTTCTTAAAAAAGAGTATCATAACTGGAAATATGGAAATATTGACGCCATGTAAATTCTTGGCATGGTGACCAATCCTTTTATACCATGAGATCATCTATAATCGAAGTTTTATATTTAATCTTTATCCTTAGCCTGTTACTGGTTCCAATCTATCTTGAAGTTTGTGTAATTAAACCTTTAAATTTTTATTTTTAGTCAAATTATTTGCTAGTCATATACTTATATAGATTTTTATTTTTTTGATTGATTGTAGATCCAATTTTATTGTAAACGTGAACAGCATCCTATAGTAACTTACTCCTTGGGAGTGTTTTTTTAAAGTTGTAAGACAAAGTTTAAGCAAGATGTTACATGCGGGATCTGTCAATTTAAACAAGCTGCAAATCTGGGCTATAATGACGCAGTTTGTGAATTAGGCGTGAATTAGGTGTGGACCAAAACATCACTATAATTGGGGATGTTAACCGCTGGAAATGACTACTTTTAGCTCGGCTTCAAGGTATTCAGAATGCTCTCCCAACGCTTGTATAATTCATCTCTTGTAAGGATCAGTAAACAACTTATTGGGGAAGCTATATAAAAGGAGATGATGTTGTTTGAAAAGTCCAGATCAGAGTGGATTCAGTTAGGGGACAGGAATAAGTGGCTCTAATACCTCTCGACTGTGCATGAGACTCAAGAATGTATACTCGGCACCACAAGAGATCGTACTAGAGTTCTCATTACCCCCAAGTTCAATTTATGTTCTAGAAAACACAAGGACTAATTGTGCAATTTATTGAAAACTATTTTGGAACGCGGGTAAAGGGTTTAGTTTCTCGCACATTAATCGACGGACTTTTGGATTTATTTACTAATCAAGAACTTGTATCTTGGATGTATCTCATATTTTCACGGCACACTTATTTATATCTTGTGTATTTAATAGCATTTCCTTTAATATGAACAACTAAACCATTGTGCTTTTAGCTATGGAAAATTCCAGAGGTTCATCAAGCATCAAAAGCATGATGTGCAACGGAAAAAACACTTTACTACCACCTAAAACTCCATTTTTAAGCAGATCTCCATCATGTCTTGATTATAATCCAAGCTCCGTTCTTGGACAAAAAGGTAACAATGGTGGATCTCATAAATTAAAAGGGTACTCTGAAAGGAAGGAATCTTCTCATGCTAAGCCTTCTGGATCTGACTCAAACATAAAACATGCTAAGCAGTAAGTCTATCTATCTCTTTTGTAACATCTCATTTTCTTACAAGGAAAGAAATGACATGAAAATGGGAGGGATAAAAGAAATCAAGAATATTTAATTTGGGTACATATATTTAGTTCATTCCCTCTTAAATAGTTTAGATATCAAAGTGATCTAGTTCATAATTTCGTTTATATGTACGTACTAGAATAAAATCTTTAGTTGTTTACCTGGTTGTTTCTTGAATTATATTTATTCATTCTTGTATTCCATATGACAATCATCCTTGTATCATTGGGTAGATTTTTTCCTTTAAATCATTGAAGAGTAAAATTGGAGTTTTGTCTTCAAACTAGAAGTGGGATATTACTTTTACGTGATTTGTAAGTATTCAGCTCTATACAGGGGTGGATACAGGGGTGGGTTGGGGATGCAGCCACCTGGGTCCTTGGGTGTAGCACGAATTTGCCCGAATATATTTTTTTGAGGAAAAAAATGAGTTAAAAAATTACAGCCCGAATTTTGAGTTCAATATGCCCAGTATCTTTGAAGATATTGCAGTCTGAATTTATTGATCATCAAAACACATGTGGATAACTTGATTAGTTTTGAATTTCTGTACCTATGATAAAAGTTCTTTTGAGCAGTTCGAGTGTATATATAGTCCATTCATTATACAATACTTTCATAGATTATACTTTAAACTTCTACATACGTAAAACAATTTTCTAACACATCCAATATTCAATTGTTACAATATCATATCATTTTTTGGTTTAGTAAGCCTAATATGTTTTTTATTGCAGACAATCACTACACCGCGTACAAGCTTCCGCGACTACATTTGTAGTCACGAAAGAATGAAAAAGTAGTCGTGAAAAAATAATTTGACCTTTACCGACTACATGTTAATACTTAGTCGCGAAAAACTCGTCGTTAGAAGTAATCTCTAGAGACGAAAGTCTGTTTGTAGTCGCGAAAAGGTATGTAGTCATTCACGACTACTATGTAGTCGATAATAACTCATCAAAACAGCGACTACTTTTGTAGTCGTGAATGACTTAAGTATTACCGACTACTAATGTAGTCGATGTTTGATGAGTTATTCTCGACTACAAAGTAGTCGTTAATGACTAATGTATTACCGACTACTTGTAGTTGCTAATGACATTTATTTTTAAAAAATTAAAAAAATTATGATTCTGAATTATATTTAATTGTAATATTGCAATTAAATATAATTCTAAAATCGTAATTTTTTAATTTTAAAAAAAAAATTAATAATTAAAATACCAATTAATAATTAAAAATACCAATTATAAACTAAAATAATTAATTAAAATACCAAAATCATCCATAGTCAAACCAAAAGTCAACTCAAGTCAAAACATAATGAAAGTCATATTACATCACAAAATTAATATAAAATAAAATAAACACCAACATAAACAACTAATGGTTATATAACTGGGTCTCCTCTTCTCCCTCAGACTCATCATCGTCTTTATCTCCATCACTCCCTTCATCATCTCAACTCTCAGATGCATCACCAGTTGGAGGAGTAGGCATAGGCTGTATAGGGGCAAACCCTGTTGTACCCTCATATCATTAATCCATCCCATCGCATCAATAACAGCTGCCTGAGAATAAAATGGAGGAGCACTGCTAGAAGATGTACTAGTACTAGGGGGTCGATAAGGTGCTAGTCCTTGGCAACTCGAAGCTAATTTATTGCCTCCATCATATGCGCATTTTGCTCTTCTTATGCCGAGGTAGTCGATGGATTCGAGACTTGCTTCTTTTTCGGTCGGCCCATACCTGGTGTCTAGCTCCTCGTCGACGACCTAATAGCCTTTTTAGCAGTTTCCCTCATCGACTCAATTTGCTCCTTTTGAGACAACTCACCAGCTTCAGTTGACTCTGAGTCACTTTCTCTTTCATAGCATCCCTTAACAATTTTGGTTTAATTTTAGACATGAAAAGAAATACGTCAGCATTCCTATAGCCATTCGACCTCCACTGCTTAGTCTTCTTGCTTTTGCCCACCATCTTGGAAAACACACCCATCTATGAAATCGGGATTTCTTCTTGAGTAGCCTCATCCCTCGCTACCACCCTCCCCTGAGGGAAGTGGTGCAAGACTTCTTCTCATCTACCCGAAAGGTTAAAGATATAAAAAGGGCCTAATGGTATGGATTTCTACTTTTTTTTCAAACATTTGGATCGCTAGAATGCAATGTTTGTTTGAAGGAACTATCTGGAAATCCTATCCTCCTTCAGGTGGATAATTGAATGAATTGTGCAAAACCAACACACCTGATGAGGGAAAAGTAGACCCCCGCATGGCAGATCTCAATATTTTCTGTGATGCCTCTTTCACATATGAAAATAAGACTACATGGATTTCTATAATAGGGGAATATGAAAAAGGCATCCCAATATTATGTGACAGGGAAACATAATGGAGTAGTGACCCTATGGACGGAGATGCGACAACAATTCTTAAAGTCTGTGTTTATTCATACTGCTACAGATGTATGATGGTTATGATTCATAATGATTGTCCTGGTATTCCCCAAGTGTCTCCGCATTTGTATCTTCTTGGGGAGTTAGCTCTCTTATGCGTAGAATTAGTGAGTTTATTAGTAATAAACTCTTCACTCTATTAAGTATGTTTCTAGGAATATAAATGTAGAGACAGATCTTCTAGCTAGGAATTTTAGATGTAATTCACTTCCAAAAAACTGATCATCGTTCCCTATCAATGATTTGACTTAGTCTTGACGACCATACAAGTATAAGTCATACACTCTTGTACCCTTTTTCCGTTCTCTTAATGTTTTTAAAATTTTAATGTGGAGGACTTAAGCCGATTTGATGTCAAATTCGGCTAGGAAGTGTGGGGCATTGTTCAAAATATTGAGAAATCTTGAGAATATCGAGTGGACAAAGAATTTCTAGAAAGCCTTTGAGAAACTAAAAGAATACCTGAATACTCCACCAATGCTCACCAAACCCAAGGCAGCCAAAACCTTACTTATATAACTATTGGCTAATGAGGAGGCCATAGCGTCAGTATTAATCCGGGAAGTAGAAGGAGAAAAAAAAATTTACGTTAGCAAAACATTCCAAGGAGCTGAGCTGCATTACTCGTCGATAGAAATATCGCCTTAGCACTCATACACTCTCCCAAAAAAACTAAAACCTTATTTTGAGGAACATCGGATAAAAGTGTTGACAAACTTATTGTTGAAGTATATCGAAGCCCGAGGAATCTAGAGCTTAGTTAAATGGGAAATTGAAATAAGTGAGTATTATATAAAATTTATTGCCCAAAACTCCATTTAGGATCATACATTATCTGATTTCATAGTTGAATTCACCTCTTAAACGAGCCTAGAAAGATGGAAGTTGATGATTGGAAAAACTAGGTAACTGAAGTAGGCGTGACTTTGGAAAAAGAGGGAAACGATGTAGGACTTCTCTTCATCTACTTCAAAGGAAAAATATATACTTTGGATATAAAACTAATGTTTAATGCAACGAACAATAAAGTTGAGTATGAGGCACTCTTGGCGACGGTATAAGCTGTCGTGAATTTGGAAGTAGGGAAGCCAGTGTAGTAAATATTTACATAGATTCTCAACTGATGCCAAAAAAATGTGTCGAGCACAAATGACTCAGAATTCAATAATGGAAGCATACCAAGAAAATATTAAAAATTTGCGGATAATGTTCGACTCTTTCCAACTGATCCATGTCTCGAGAATAAAAAACATCCGATTAGATGCATTAACTCGAATGACGGTAACTAACTAAGTCAATAAGGGGGTAACTTCTAGTGCATCGATCAACCAATCTTTTGTGTGATTAAGGAAAACATAATACTCAAATAAAAATATATAAATGTTTTTTTATATTTTTCATTATTATGACATATATAACGTTTCTTTTTTTCTAATTATTCAATATTACAAATAATATAACACATTTTATATTAAGAACGTGTCATTGTTAAAAAAATGGTGTCGCGCAATGTTTTGTTTCTAGTTTATAGTCTACATCATATATTATGTCCAGATACACACAATTCGTCCTGCTCATAGTCCAAATACACTTGATCATCCTTTTCCTCTCCGCCTCTACTTTTTATGATTCTGAATCTCTTCTTTTGTGAATCGAATTCTTTGGATTCTCTTCCCCCATTTATTTTTTAACATCGCCTCTTTTTTACCTTTTGTAATTATTATTGTTCTTCTTTGCTGGCTGTTCAAAACACCATCTCCAATTGATAATCTCTACTTTGGTTGTCGATTATGACATTTCAATGAAATAGACAGGTTTAATTCAATATGTTATTTTAATAAAAGAAGACATGTTTAATTTAATATGTTTTTTTTAATCATTAGATCATTTCTTATTTTTAATTTGTGATTAGTTGTTAGATTATTTAATTATTTATACTACGAAGAGAAGAGCGAAGATAAAGATCCATAATTACAAAGTAGTTTCCTTCATGAAAACGAAAATGAAGCATACAACATGGGATGACATAAACTTAGAAAAAAACGATATTCTTTCCTTTAGCACAGTGTCCTTCGCGCGATGAATGACAAAGAGGTATCTTCCAAACGTAGTCCTTCTTTATATTTTAACAGCTTTGGAATGATGATTGTAAAGATGTGTTTCCCTTTAAAAAGACTGATTGCATTCTGTTAAAATAAAATATGCTTAATAAAAAAATTAAAAATAGAGCTAGAAAAGAACAATGAGAAATTGAAAGCTTTAGATGTTTCACAAAAATTAAACGATGAATTTGCATGTTAAAACACGATCTTATATGAAAATAAAACACCGTTCTTGAATGGAAACTCTTCATTTTCTAAGAAGGTTGAAGATCCCAATGCTATTATCTCGATATTTACGAAATGACATGATGGATTAAACTCTATCTTAAATGTTTAAAAATAAAATTTATGAAAAAGTGTAATCGATTACAAAAAAGGGGTTTAATCAAAAAAATCAAAAACTATCTTTGTTAAAGCTACTCATTATCATGTCACGTCATCGTTGTTAAGAATTAATTATGCTTGAACATGTTGTGGTAAAATGGGCATAGTACACCAATATGACACTATATAAAACTTTAAGATTTTTGTTAACGCAAACCCTTTTAGAAAAGGACAATATGGGTTGTAAAAAGAAGTAGCGTCGCTAATTCAAGCGAAAACCAAGTGAATTGAGTCTCAAGAAACTAAGTATTAAGGCCATAAAGCTAGAATGTCAAAAATTTCATCTAAATTGATCAACATGGTGCTCTTACTTTAAGAATTATGGTACTGCTCATTATTACTCCTTTCCTCTTCTTATATTCCTCGTTTTCCTATGTGATTTAGCTTTTATAGTCGTGCTTAAACAAATTATCTCAACTACGGTGTTCCAAAATTTGATCTCTCACTTCTTTGGATCTCCAATGTGTATTTACTGATATAAGTTTTCATGAGACATTGGACACCCGACACCTTCACATCGATATTCTTGTTCATTTTTTTTTGCAGGTAGAAAAGAATGTGTATTTTTCTATGAGTATAATGGTGCATAACTTGTTTGTCTCATTTCTTGTCCAGAAATATTAATCTCTATAACATCGCTATCCAAGATCAAACCTTGTCACAAACCCTAGATATTGTAGTCATCGTTATCTATACCAAATGTTTGATATTAGAATAAAAACAATGGTCCAAGCCAAATTTTGTTGGAGACATAACATTTGATGATAGTATAGATTAATATGTGCTCCTTTTGAACAAAACATTTTCTAAATGTTCACCCACTACTAAGTCGATAGCGCAAAAGAAAAGAAACAATTCTTAGGAGAAAAATTTAGTAACTAGAACCAAATTTCATCGGTTGTTAGAAGCATATCATATACGGGAATGTCTTTATCCTGAATGGATTGCTAACTCTGTACTTGTGCTAGAGTCTGATGATTCCTGGAAAATGTGGATTGACTACACAAATCTTAATCAAGCTTTTCCAAAGACATCATTACTCTCCGATAATAGACAAACTTGTGGACGCTACAGTTGGGTACAAATACCTAACGTTTGTAGATGCGCTTAAAGGTTATAATAAAATATTAATGTCCAAGGAAGACAAGTAAAAAACAACATACATTACCGATCATGGTTTGTTTTGTTATAAAGTCGTGCCATTTGGATTCAAAATGGGGGGTCAGCCTAGAAATGCAAAGTAAACAAAGTGTTCGAGTATCAAATAGGAATAAATACGAAAATATATATGGAATACATGTTGGTAAAAAGTGCATCATTTGAGACACACCACCAAAGACTTATCTAAGGCTTTCAATAACATGCGAAAGGTTGGTATCCAACTCAACCCTAACAAGTGAACCTTCAGAGTAGCCTCCGGAAAGCTCTTGGGATTCATGGTCCGTCAATAAGGGATCGAAGACAAACCTGATAAGATACAAACTATTTTTATCATGAATCCACCCAGCATAGTAAAACAAGAATAATCACTGATGAGCAAGGTGGAGAAGTCAATCCCATTTGATGTTGAATTCGGCAAACAAATCCTAAGAAATTCTAGTGGATAGAAAAATGCTAAGTAGCCTTTGAGAAACTAAAAGAACGCCTGAGTACTCCAGCAATGCTCAACAAACCCGAGGCAGCCAAAACCTTACTTATATACCTATCGGCGAAACAAGAGGCCATAGTATCAGTATTGATTCACTAAGTAGAAGGAGAGCAAAAACCTACATTTTATGATAGCAATAGATTGCAATGAGCTGAAACGCATTACTCTTTGACTGAAAATCACCCTAGCCCTCATACACTATGCCTAAAAACTAAAACCTTATTCGAGGAACCTCTGATAAGATTATTGACAAACTTATTGTTGAATCATATCGAAGCCCAAGGAATCTAAGAGTTTAGTACCATGGGAAATTTAAATAAGTGAGTATGATATAACATTGAACCCGAGTCGTCATTAAGGCTCATGCATTAACTGATTTCATAGTTGAATTCACCTCGTCAAACGGGCTGATGGAAAAAACTGGGTAGCCAAAGTAGGTGGGGCTTCAAGAAAAGAGAAAAACAGCGCAGGACTTCTACTAATCTACCCCAAAGGAAAAAGATATAGTGTCTCTATAAAACTAATGTCCAAACCAACGAATAATGAAGTTGAGTATGAAGCACTCTTGACTTGGGTAAAAGTTATCATAATAGTGGAAGTCAGGGAAGGCGGGAAAGTAAAGATATACACAGATTCTCGAATACTGTCCAAACAATTATGTCAAGCATAAATGACACGAAATCCTATGATGGGGCATATCATGCAAAACGAATAATTTGCAGATAATGTTTGACTATTTCCAAAATAATCCATGTCTCGATAATAAATAACACTCGGTTAGATGCATTAGCACAAATAAGGATAACTAAGTCACCAAGGGGTAACTCTCCATTTCATTGATCAGCCAAGCTTTTATCTGATTAAAGAAAACAAAATACTTCTCTATTAGTGTAATAAAAACATATATCATATTCTATAAAAATACTAACAAAAAAGACATAAGTAGCCAAAATAGTGAATCAAGACATATATTATTTCCTTTCAATAAAAACACATAAATGTTTTTCAAATTTTTTTTCTTTTAATTAATCTAACATATAATATTTTCTTTATTCTAGTTATTTAGTATCACAAATAACATGACACTCAATATTGATTTCAGTCGTTGTTTCCAAATAGAAAACGATTTCGCTGTTTTGTTTCTCCTTTATAATCTACACCATAAATTACTCCGTCCCCTAAAAGATAAATTTTCTCCTACTCCGTCTTGTAAAAGCACTTAATTATCCTCTTTATCTTTGCCCTTACTCTTTAGGCTTTGGAATCTCCTTCTTTGTGAACCAAATTCTTCCTATTCTCTTTCACTCTCATTAATTTAACCGTAGCCTGTGATCCATTTCAGTCAAAACTCAAAACATGTCTGCACAGATTGGAACCATGGCTGCAATTACTTTTCGATCCATGGTTGCACTTACTTGACCATGACCAAACTCCAAAATCCAAAGTCCAAAATCCAAACTCTAAACTCCAACACATCACTCAACCACCTCATTTTTTTAAAACTCGTTAGATCACATAACCATCATAAGTCTATTTTTTAAGCTCATATTCGAGCTTTCAGCCATGGGACTAGGGGTATGCACAGGTCCAAAACTCGCGAGTTTTAGCAAGGTTTTGTTCGGATCCGTCTAATGACGAACCTATTTTTTAGGACCTGATCTAACGGATTTTTTACGGATTTTGCTTTTGACGGGTCTTGGTGGAATCTTGGAGGGCCTTTATTTTAGTATCTTTTATATCTAAAAATTTGTCATTGATTAAGTTTATTTTTATATTAGGTAGTTTTCTATACTATATTTCTATCTTCTAATTTTCATTTGTCTAATCATGACACACAACTAATAGATTTTGAAGATATTTATATAAGTTAATAGTGCTTAGAAGATAGTAAAAAATAAATATTCATCTTTATTGCAAAATAATTTATAATACCTAATTTTTTATTATATCACCAAATAGACAATCACATTGAAATAATATTATTTATCATGTAAAGTCATATTAGTTAAAATATAGCATTAATATAATATTAGATTCTAATATAGGTAAAAGTCATATTAGTAACAGTTGGACACATATATATAGAAAATATTATTAGTGACACTGTTTTTAGTTATGCAACTCCTACATCATTGAAATAATTTAACAAAATCCAAAAATAAATCTGTAAATAATTATTGTAATATAAATAAGTTAAATATTATGTAATATACATAATATTTGTCATAAAAATAAATATATTTATATGAATGTCAAATCAGGCTGAATCAGGTTTTGCCAAGATTAAAACCCGCGAGAATGATCTACCCAAAGCCTACGAATGGTCTATCTATTCCCGCCATAGCCATATCCTCTATGAGTTCGGATCTCACCAGCTCATTAAAAGAAGAAGTTTTATTATTCCCTAATTTTTTTATTTCTCTCTTTTTACTAAGTTTAAGCGTACTTTTAAAATGTAAAGAAAGAATATTTTATATAAATATATATATTATCATCTTTATATTTTATGTAAGACTTTGAAAAAAAACTCGAGCCAATTAGAGATTAATGCCTATTAAAAAACTTATTTAAAAAAAGGTGCCTAGAATAAGATTCTTTATAGAAAAATGCCCCATCCCAAACTACCCCTATAATTAAAAATTAAAAAAAAAGAAATTAGAATAAAACAAAACAAAAACAAATAAACACACGCGCGCGTCCGTGAAATTTTTTTAAAATCGTCATAACTAATTCTAAAAAAATCAAAAAAATAAAAAATTTATATATTTGGATAAAGCAAATTAATATTTACGTCTATGATTTTTTTCAGAATTTTTTGAATTTTTTGATTTTTTTGAATTTTTTTGAATTTTTTAATTCGCAGAACATGGAATTCCATGTTTTAAACATGGAATTCCATGTTTTGATATAAGAAATTTGTTTTCCGCAGACACGAAATTCACTGTTTAAAACATGGAATTCACTGTTTAAAACATGGAATTCCATGTTTAAAACATGGAATTCCATGTTCTGCGAATTTTAAAATTAAAAAAATCAAAAAAACAAAAAAATTCAGAAAATTCCGAAAAAAATCATAGACGTAAATATTAATTTGATTTATCCAAATATGATTTTTTTCGATTTTTCTTATTTTTTTTGAATTAGTTATGGCGATTTTAAAAAAATTTCACGGACGCGCGCGTGTGATGAAATTAGTAGTAGGTGGTGGTGGTGGTTGTAGTGATGGAGGTGGTGATGGTTGTGGTGGCTGTAGTGGTGGTGGTGGTGGTTGTGATGGTGGAGGTGGTGATGGTTGTGGTGGTGGTGGTACTGGTGGAAATACCCTATTATTTGTTTAAGATTTAAAAATAAATATTGTATTAAAAATAAAATAATATATTTAATAATATGGATAGTATAGGTATAAAAAATATAAAGGGGATGTTTTCTATAAATAATTGTTCTATTAGGCATTTATCTCTAAATAAGATAATTAGAGGCTTAAAAAAATTAAAGGCATCATTAAGGAGGCATTTATCTCTAATTACCCCAAAAAACTCTTGATTTTTTCTTTTTCCAAAAATATGAAAAAATCATTAAAATCTTTTTAATTTTTAACCCATCCATTATCCTAACCTTTGACGGACACGCGCTGGGTGATAAACTCCATCATATTGATTTTCTACCCGCTTGTATGATTTGATTGAGCGGGAAAAAATGAATTAAACCAAAGTTGAGAGGAATTATCATTGATTGGTCTGAGTTTGTAGACCATCTTGAGCAAAACTGGAGCAGCTGTTTATAGAAAAGGCTGATTCAATTTTACCTTTGAAGGTTTTCATATCGACGCCTCACAAAGGCAATTTTTTTTTATGTATTCTCTGCTTATGCTGATGTCATTCTTTCATGGTTATAGAAATTTCTTTCTTGGTATTATATGTCATTAATTATAAAAAAAAACTCGTCGTAATTCAAAATTGGGAGGGAGGGACAACATAGAATAGAATTAAGTGACATATAACTTCGAATGTGGTGTGTGCTATGTGAATTTTATAATGGGTGACGACGGCAAGACTCGGACTTACGACCTCTTTCCATGTTAGACAACCAATTCTCCTAAAATGTTTAAATGGTTAGGAGGAGGCTTCTTATACATTATACATGAGTTTTACATCCTCGATACGTACTCTCACGTGCAAGCTTAATTTATGCCATTTTTTTGCATGTCTGGTCTTTGCTACGTGTATTTTTTATAATGGATGACGCCGGCAAACTCAAACCTGCGATCTCTTTGGATCTTGGCTTTGATACTATATTAGGAGAATTGGTTATCTGATATGGTATCAGAGCCAAGATCCAAAGCAATCGCAGTTTCGAGTCTTGCCGGCGTCACTCATTATAAAAAATTCACGTAGCAAATACTAGTCATTAAAAAAATGACTTGAATCTAGCTTGCACGTGAGTGGGCGTATCGAGCATGTAAAACTCATATATAATGCATAAGATGTCTTTTCCTAATATCTTAAATTTTTAGAAAAATTGGTTGCCTAACATGGTATCAGAGCCAAGGACTACTAAAGAGCGTATTGAACATGTAAAACTCATATATAATGTATAAGATGTATCTTCTTAACATTCTCATTCTATAAAAAAAGAAAAAAGAAGTGTTTATTCATACGAACCAAGTGTATCATATGATGATAAGATAGCTTAGTAAAATTCTGATAAATAAAAGATCTTAGTATAAACAAAATATCTTAGATCATTTTGGAAGATGTGCAGGATATTGAAAAGTGTTGTACCAAATCCTGGGTGCAACTGCTACATTCTATTGGCAACTCGCTCTGCAGAGTTGGCTACAAAAAGTTCTTTTGAATAGATACGTACTTCAGAATCAGCACTAACCTCCAATCAACGGACTCTGGTGGGGGAGATGTGGTGGGTTTGGAAAAAGGAGATGTGAACTATGCTTGAACTTCTTCAGGGTTGGATAGCCAAAACTAAAACTTATTTCAATTTTTGGCAAGCCCGAACTAGGGAAAAGAACGCTTGCTAAGAGTCTATACAATGATCCTCGATCACTTCGACACTCGTGGGTCATGTTATGTTTCACAAGTTTATGAAACAAAGAAGTTACTGTTAGAGCTCTTATACCATATTGTTCAACTGTCTAACCATACATCATATGGATGATGGAGAACTAGCTGATTTGCTACACAAAAGGCTACTTGGGAGGAGGTTCCTTATTATCCTTGATGATATGTGGAGTATTGGGGTTTGAACGATCTACAGAAATGCTTTCCCAATGGGAATAAAAGTAGGATTATCTTCGCTACTAGACTACAAAAGTTGGCATACAAAGCTCATTCTGGTAGCATACTGCACCCTCTTGTCCCCTCTCTGAGAATGAAAGTTGGGAGTTGCTAAGGTAGATATTCTTCGAGAAAGAAAGCCAAGAACTATCGGAAGTTGGAACTCAAATTGCAATTATATAGAGGGCTGCCTATTTTTTTCTTTTGGTAGCTGGAGTTCTTGCGAAACAGGAGAAGACAAAAGATCGGCTGACACAGACTTTGGAAAGTTTATCCTCATGCATACTTGGTGATGCAAATGAACACGGAAAAGGATAAATAGATATGACTTACCGACATTTACCAGATTACATGAAACCATGTTTCTTGCACTTCGGACAATTTTTGAGGATAGATAAGTTCCAGTCTCAGAAATGATACTTATGTTGATCGCTGAAGGACTCGTTTGGCACACTGAATTGCATAGCTTAGAGAATGTGGCCTACAATTGTTTGTTTGATGGACCTAATTGGTAGGAGTCTTGTGACAGTTTCAATGGCGGGATCAAGTTGTGTCGTGTTCATGATCTCATTATGAAACTAAAGTTAAGGAAAATAACTTTTTACAGCAAATACATGGGTACAATGAACACTTTTTTTTATATTATAAGTATGATAATTATTGTATGGATCCTAATTCTATATATCTTTCATCACCCATTATATATGATCTACGCTACATAAGCATTTATTCCAAAAGGAATCATTTCAATATATTAAAGCCTTCTGCGCCACAATTTAGATCACTGTTTTTTTTTTCCTGCTCATGATACACACCCAAACTATTTCTATGATATTCGTTCAATTCTCACAACTTTAAGCTTCTCACAAAATTGAATTTGGAAGATATCAACATTGGCGTGTCTCAAAGCGATATTAGTACTTTTACATTTAAGATATCTGGCGGTTAACGGCTACGTGGATTGCATTTCATCATCCACAGCTAGCCTATGGAAACTAGAATCATTTCTTGTCAAAGGATTAAGAGCAAGAGTGATAGAGATACCAGATGCTATATGTGATATGGTGAAGTTGAGACACATGCATATAAATTGTGGTGCTTCTGTCAAGTTGGACCCGGAGAGATTCGAGAATTCGTCAATTCTAGATAATCTGCAAACTATTTCCACACCGATTCTAACTTATGGAGAAGAATGAAGATATTGAGAAGCGTAAAAGGAATTAAAAAAAAGGAAATGCATATATTTGGATTCATGGGATGATACTACGAATTGCAATAAGTTTCCCAAGTTGGGATTTCCCAAAGATAGGAGTATAATATATCCAGTGAAAGACTAACCAATAAATCAAAATGTTAAATGTTGTATGTTTTCACAAAAATGCTACAATCATCAACGAAAGAATTAAGATACATGCCGAGGATGCCTGCGCACCCAAATATGCCGCAGATTCCGGGAGCCTTGGAAAATCAACAGGCTGAGGCATAACACAATCCTCACCGTTGAATTCAATTTTCCTTGGAAAAGCCCATCCATCTTTGAAAGTGAACATATCCGCATCTTTATGCAATAACATCTCTGATTGAACATTTCCATTCTCCCCTGCTTGGATTAACATGTCATTATAAAATTTTATCCCGTAGAACATTCCTGAATCATCTGAAAATCGTGTTTGAAAGAAAAAAATAAGTTATTCCTGGCAAATCATAAATTTCACGCAATAACAAAAGTGTTACACTAATGAGTTATATCAAGACAGAAAGCCTTAGGTGAAGTAGCACAATTGGCTACAAGACATGGAATTTTAGGCAAAACAGCTCGAAATCTTGTATAGTGTTTTAATGGACCATCCCTTTTTAGGTAAAATAACTTCAATTTTATATATAATGTTTTATAGCGCTATAAATGACGATAAATAGCAACAAAACAAAATCAACTTACTAGTGTGAAACTGATTGAGGGGCTTGTAATTAAAGCTGAAAAGTTGTGTAATACTTTTCAAATTTGGATGCAGTACAACTAAACTCCACTCACTATAATTCTGAACGACATTAAAATTCGTTATTGTCATTTTCACCCTCCAATATTCCTTGTAACTTTCTTTCACATGCCAATGAATTCTTATAGGACACATGTGAGATGAACACTGCACCAATGCTTGTGGTACTTCGTTAGGTTGTAGTTTCAAAACCGGTGGTAGATCCCCCTCCCTGAAATAAACCACCAACAAAACTACTTTAGCATTCAATATAATTGCACTACAGGTCCCTATACAAAAGGAATATAATAAAATTAAAGATATTTACTTTAGGCATTTTTTTCCAACTTGTCCTTCGCAACCACAACTACATTGTGCGCAAGGAACAATCGTTTCGTCGTAGAAAGCAGATAATGAAACACAACATCTCGGAGTTGGAGATGCTCGAAATTGAGAAAATGAACATGTTACATTATATGTACCTACAATAATTGCATCATTAGTCCTTGTATTTTGCAAAACTAGCAAATGTGGTACTTACTGAGAGCTTGTGTGGTTCGGCGCCCTTGATCCTCGGTAAACTTACTAGGCGGAACCTCAAATGGACTTCCGCAAGTATATCCGGGTAAAGAAAGGGTAAAATTTCCGGGCATTTGGGTCAAAGAAGCATTATTAGGAGGGTCAGAACCACCACTTCCACTAGTCATCTGAAATGCAGCTAAATTTTTATCAGAATCCTGGAGAATCGAGGTAAGAACTCCACCTTTACAGCAATTCGCGACTTGTTTATTAAACGGAGATCCGGGTAAAAGATCGATAATAACAGGTTCTTTTTCGCAACAATGTGGAATTGTTTTTCCTTTAAATCTCGAACAATTGCCTTGATCTACTGTTTCAGCTCCAACCATGTTCCAGATCACTTCATCTCCTGGCCATGTCCACTTTAGCTTCCAACCTGGTGGATCTATATGCCGAAACAGCTGATAATTTACAATTGACACCCTCACCTGGAAGAAAAATTGCAGAAAGGGGTTCAGATTTTCTTTTAATCACACACAAGTGCAATCCGGGGGCTCACCGGATTTACAATCATTCCTTGGCAGGCGCAAAGCCCGGAATTCATGTTGGGGGCTTGGGTTTTTCACTTAATTGCACTATTAGTCCCTAATTAAATCATTTCTACCTCCGATATATAGAAAGAAAACATAGCTGTATATCTAACTTACATCATGAGTACCATCATTGTCTTGCAAGACATCCCATTTGATTGTTATATTTCCATTAGGATCCAACGGATCATATCCATCTGCATAAAAACTGAAGTTCACCATTAACGAATTTTAAAAAATCTCAAAACTACGTTTCTATTACAAAATATAACATTTATTCGAAGAGAAAACTTACACGAGGGTGAAATGATACAGATGAGGAAGATTAGAATAATTGGAACGGGGAAATTCATTTTTTCAGTCTTGTGTAAGTTCTTCGTTGAGTGTTACATAAAACTAAGGAGACAGAGTTTTATCAGTTTCGGCTTTCGATGGGTAATAAAAGATTATGCGAAAAAAGGATTAGAAAGGTGGCATACCATATATATACTATTACTGTCTATACAAAATTTTGGGATGTTTCTATTGAAAAAGGATTTTATATGATGAGTTGGCATAAAATATTACAGCAATTAACAAGGAAAATGGTATTTTTACATTATTTAGTTGCTATATTTAGGGTGCTATATAAGAACGCGTCTTGAGTGATTTGCTTGAAATAGTTACGTTTTAATATTCCCCTTGGTCATTGCTTGCAGTTTTGATATTCATTCATACTTTTTATTAATTGTTGCTTAATTAATTAATTAATTACTCATTTTTTTCTCGATCCTTTTACTATTTCAACGTTTCTTCTAAAAACTAATTTGGATGCTTAGTCTTCTTTATACACAAAATCTTACTCATCCATATCGAAAGAATTATTTATCATTTTATTTTAACTTTCATATTTTAATCTCCTATATATTCTCTAATTGTTCTCCCTCTTTCACTCAGTGTTGTATTTTTAATTCTTTTTTGGACATGCAGTGTTGTATTGTATTGGTTCATTTTAAGAGTGTGATACCTCGTTATGGCTCAAAATCTGCATCATACACCCCTTTGTTATCTCCTTTGTTATCTAAGGACTCCACAACACCGTATGGTTTGAATAGTTCACCATTTGAAGCGGTATTAAAAGAAAAGCAATATTATAAATTCTTCTTCTTTTTTTATCCATATATCATATTCTATTCTATGTGATATTATACATGTCCTTAAATAAAATTTTAATCAAAAAGAATTCATTGAATAGTAATTAAACTTTTACATAAAAGATAATATAATAATAAATTAAAAAGGAATAATATATATTGTTACCTTTTAAATAATGTTAAAATGTTAAATTGATCTAAATCTGATAAAAAAGCCCACACCGACTAATATACTTTATTTTTATTTGGTTATGATAGAATTTTGGATGGAAAGGTAATGTATATATTAAATGTACTTTTAGGTCTTATTTAAAAATGATTATATTAAAATAAAAGGTATTTTTAGATTAAAATAAAAGATTTGGACAAATTATAAAATTCATTTTATAAAATTTAGATACACTTTAGGTACTTTTTTTAAAAATACTTCGGTATAAAACATTTTAAAAATTTTAAAATCACTTTAAATACTTTAAAAAATACACTTCCAAACGATATATTTAAAACCATAGTACACTTTAAAAACAACATAAAAAAAAGTAAAAGGTAGATAAGGTTTGATATTCAATAGAAAAATATATTTAATAAGTAAAATATTAATTTATTATTTGCATATAAATATAAAAATAAAAGAAACAACTTAAATAATTCGATCATATATGTGTTTTTTTCTTTTTTTTATTCATAGTAAAATTAAGTCACGCAGATTCAAAGTATTTGGTGGATTTTATAGGATATGCCCAGGCGTAATAAATGCCAAGTAATGATATTTGTTACTTTTTTTAGCTCACCCTTATATCACCTCATGTGGAGGTTTGAAACATCAATCAGAGTGTTTCTCTTTTCTTATTACTTTTTTCCTTTCTCCTTGATTTAATGACACATAAGGGGTCATACAAGGGTGAACCAAAAAGGGGTGACAAATATCATTACTCATAAATGCCTCCATCAACTCATATACTCATACATGTACCAAGATTGATTATAGTTATTATTATTTATGTCATGTTGGAAAATATTATGAAATTAATTCATTGTTAAGGTATCTTCAATAAATAACTATTTTTTCATAAGTAGGGTAGGCATAATCATTACTTGCGAGTGGCGTGGAGTTTATAATGAGACGACAAGCCACATCTTTTCAACTTTGTTCTATAGTTAAGAGGTTGCGGAGATCCTTGGGACGAGTGGGAAATAATGTATTCTCTTAATAAGGGAAGGGAGCAACTGCGTGAAAATGAGATTCTTTGGATTATAGGTAAGAGAACAACTAGATACCTCTGAAGGGGTCAACTTTACTACGATGCGGTTGTCTCAAATCCCCTTCCCATGGGTGCCCGCATAAACCTCGATCGAAGAATTCTCAAATAGGGTAGGGTTTCCAAGTCAAAATACCTGAGTGCTTCGCCCAAATTTAACTCTTAAAAGACATTGACACCTGAGCACTTCGTTGGAGAATACGACAAAAGCTATTATGGTATACTAGGTTTTGGCTACTAATAAATACCCATGCCATTGGAAAGAGGAGGTATCACTTTTACTACTACATAGTTCATATTTACAGTTGGAATTTATCTATAGTATTCTTCGTGGGCTTTGGCTCTAGTATTGACTTGACCGTCGTAGTGCCATCTAGAGCAACCCTCCATATGGTCCTGGGCCTTGTCTGATTTCAAGTCACCCAGCAGAGAAATAGATAACTTCCCCTCGAGCTACCTCCAAGAGAAGTTTCATAGTTGTTCGAGTGCACGTATTAATAGGGTGTTTCATGCCCTATCAGTTGGCACCGTTTGTGGGAATGAAAGTTCCAAACCCATTGAGAAACAACTGATGAAAACTAGATCTATATAAGATTCACCACGACAAGCAAGAATAATGGGAACATCATAAATTCCACCAAACATAGAGATAGAGTCGCAATTGGTAGGCGAGAATGAAGGCCCCCAAAGAAATGACGTAGAATTTCCCCTAGTGTCGAGCAACAACACCTCCCTCACCGGGAATCGTTGATATCCACAAACCATCTAGTCGTCGATGATGAGGCGATGTATCCGGGAGTAACCCAACAGTTTGAGCACTTAATACTCCAAGCTATAGAGAAATTGTGCAGTCAACATGCGCCTCCCAGAATGCTATAATCGTGAATATACTAAATGATATCTCCATCGGGAGTGAAAGTGCTAACACCCGATCACCGAGATACGATGAAAGTTATACGAGCGAGAGTTAAGGAAGGGAGAGATATGTACAAATGGTGGATCATCCGTGTAAAAGGAGCCCGAGCATGTTGGAGGAGATCTTACAAGCTAAAAAATGTCCATTATAAAGAAAACAAGTCCCTTCTAGTGGGAAATACTCAACCCCCACACCGCACAAACTCAAGTCGCCGATCATCCTAAAATTCGACGGTTTGACAAATACCAACGCTCGCATCAACATTTTTTGATGTAGTTCATCACATATCTAATATTTTTTATTAGTGAGTCTTCCCTTCAACCTTATCGGGTTACAAACATATATAGTACTCCAAGGTTGGAGACACATTCCATAGAGAACTTTTCTCAATTAATCGACAAGTTGCACATCCGTTTCCCAAGCAGAATTACTAGCAAAACAAATTTTGCCTTGCTCGACCTGATGTAGGGAAAGCGAGAGCCTAAAATATTTAATGAAATATTTGCCAAGCTTGTATAACGTGGAAGAGTTGGATAAAGTTATCGCCTTCCATACCTTCACTCGAAGACTAGATGACCATGAGTTTCAGATGTACAAGTCATCCCCACCACAACACAGCTTGTCATACATAATCATCCATCCAAGAATATATGTGACAGTTGAGGAAACATGACATAAAAATAAAGGCAGAATTACTAAAACGAGTTCCTCTTACACCAAAACGCGTAAATCGAAGAAAAAATTAAGCGAGTTTAGGCTGAGATAAGAATTAAAAAAGGGGTTGTCTTGTGAGGGTCTAGAAAAATGATGGTCATATGAATTCCCCATAAGATATTATAGTATATTTAGAAAGATCATAACGTCAGGTGGCCGCTGCTGCGCCTAACCCATGCTCGGGAAAGAGACACGTCAAATTTTTCCTTCTCCATAAGGACTAGGGAACGACACTAATGATTGAAACAAGTGATAAATAGGAAGATTACAATAGTTAGGAAGATAATTAGGCCCCTCACAGAGAACAAACCCATGGGGTGGCCCAAAAGCGGATAGATGGATAATGCATTGCCCCCACACAAATGAACAACATTCAATGAAGACAAAGTCTCAATAATTTCCAACCTAAAGGCCCAAATATTGACCTTATATAGTGAGGAAATTTGAGGTAAGCACTATAGTAAGAGATCCAGCCCACTCGTTCATAAGGTAAACATCTGTCGTAATTCCACTGAGCATAGACATATGTTTCACAAACAAAAACGTTGATATGATGATATTCCTGCATATTGTTCTAAAAGTTATGTATGTAGTTGTAGGCGGCCAAATAATACTTCAAGTATTAATTGACACTGTATTGTTATCAATAAATCTAAGAAGACAGGTAAAAAGTACATGCTAATATAATCTTTGAAACCCTAAAGAAAGCCTAAAGTTTTCTCTCTATACACTTAGTTCGCGATGCTAGCTAGATAAACCGTGAAGAAGAGAAGTTTTGGAACTCCTTTTAGGTCTGATCCCTATATAGCTTACTCTAAGGAAGAGGAGGCTACCTCCCGATGGATCCACGATCAGGAATTTGGGAGTATAAAGGTTAGACTCCATCAAGAAACAAATATCGTTAGAGCCTCAAGCCCATCCTATCCCCAACTATCCGCCACAACATTGATACGTGCGATGAGAGATAATTGGGAAATAATCGGGTTAAAACCCATAATCATGAATAACAAAGAAATGTAAAGCCTAGAAAAGAGATAACTGAGAAGGGGATACTTTTTGTCTAATCAAAGTCACCTGATAAGCAGTGATAAGCCAAAATATTACACCGGTACTTGGTCCAGCACAAAGAGACTTGGAAACATATTATGATAATATACGGGTATGATCCGAATAAAGAGAACAATTTATCGAGGGGAAAGAGTGGAAAATATTCTCTTGATATATTTCTCGAGTCGTCTAAAGGCCAGGGCATGATATTATATAAAGGGTCATTTAGATATAACAGTTTACCCTTGTTTCGTATCTAGTGCACCATTTTCCAAGTTATTATTCACCTAGAAGTAGCATCTAGAGCAGAAGTAGCATTCAGTGCACTTATTCAACATCTATAAATACCCCACTCTCTAGCAGAATGGACATACTCTGAGTAGTCTCTAGAAACTCTCTATTCCTCTCTCTTAAAAGGTTATGGTTATTAAATAATCGACTTAAGTCTGCATAGCTCCTCATATTAGGTAGTAACCGATAACAACCATGATAATGTTGAGCGTTAGAGAGCCATCGAGTGCAGACCTCCCACTGGTCCTAACTTTGGTTTCAGGAAGTCTTGGAGAAGCAAGCAGATCCTCGAACCATCATCTAAATCCTCAGGAGAGTTAAGATAAAGTTTCTCCATTGATATTGGGAGTAAGGTACAAACTTTAACACTCCTCATTGTCTAAATCTTTACTCTAAACTCTTCTCCCCTTCCGCCTACACATATACATCTCTGTTAGTGTGTGTTGTGCATCTATTTTATATCATCGGGTCGAGTGTTATCTTGAGGGTGATGGTGGCGTGATTTTCATGTTCTATCATTTGGTGTCGTATATGGGAATCAACTTTGAATACATTTAGATTCCACATGGTTCTAAAACGATCCGCGAAGAGTGTTTCCAGACAAATTGATACATAAATGGAGAATAATGCTCCAATAATGAAAAAAAAATCTACTTCTGAGGTGAGAACTTCTCAGCTAATACAGCCAAAGAAAGTATATTAGTTGCATGTCATTAATCAGTTGAATGAAGGTGAAATACGTGCGCCAACCATACCAACAATAGTTTAAGTGGTTCAATCGTATAATCCAATTTTGTTAGTTAGGGAAGGTGCGGTGTCGTATATCCTGGCTATGCCGACCACCGTAGAGGGTGCGGAACCTTATATTCCTGGTTTTACTGACAATTTATTGAGTGATGAGCCTCTACCGATGATGGAATAGTAATTGGACCATTCCTAGCATAATGCTACTAGTTAGTCAATGCCTCCACCAAAGCCACAGAGAAGGATGCCTCCAATAGCTCAACATCTGGATAATACTGAAGGAATCACTGAAAGTACACACCCTCAAGATCTGAGGGTATATAGGATTCCATATGCAATTAATGGAGGAAGGAAAGAACACTATCAGAGAGTAATACGTCAAGGAATACAAATCCTGACAAGTTTTGGGGTAAATTTGAGTGAAAAAAATCCGATCGTACACTAATGGTAAATTAACTGAATCCTCTTTCATGGGAAATATTGGACACTTCGAGGCCAAGTAAGTTTAAGCCTTCGTATATGCCAGCCTTTGACAAGACTACCGATCCCGAAGCTCGTGTATACATATACCAAATGCATATGGAGGTTATTGTACAAACCGACATCGAATATTATTGAGCTTTTCTTGTTCCTTGGCCAGAAATTCCCAAAGGTGGTTCTCCAGGTTAGAGCCGAAGTTAATTAATAATTTCTCATAGATAGCCGGTTGTTTGTGACACAGGTTCCCGAACAGGGCAAATAGTTAGACAAATTCATCTTTACTAGACATATGCAAAAAGGAAAACAAAAGGCTTCAACCGTATGTTGACTGGTTCACGAAATGTGTGTATAACATAAAAGGATTTGGACCAGTCTATAGTATAATATGCGTTTATCCAAAGGTTAAACTACCTCGAGTTTCAAATTGTAAAAACAGTCTAAGTCAACATTATATGACATAATAAATGAGTCAAGAAACCAAGGAGAGGAAACACAAAAGAATATTTTAGCAAGGTTTAAAGAAAGAGAAAACCTAGTGAGCAATGTTTCGAATCGGGTGAGTAATGATTGACATTAGAATCATGTTTAGAGAACAATATAAGGGGATCGGAAGAGTTAAGCCGAGGGACAAAGATTGAGTCCAAGAAGTAAAAATACCATAACATGGGATAAGACTCTATATATGTTCCTGGTGATAATGGAAAAGGAGATAGAAAATGATGAGGTGTGTTGGCCTCCAAAAAATTTGTCGATTCAAGGATGGAGGATAAAAGAAAGTATTTTCATTTCCATAAGAACCACTGATACGACACCAACTATTGCATGCAACTGGAGCGTGAAACCGAAAGGTTGTGAGACTTATAAAATTTCCTTATCCTTAGAGGGTAATATGAGAAATAAGGAATCCGAGTAAGAGTAAAACCCAGTCATCGGGAAAGAAAACCAGAAAGAGGGAATGTGATTCGCAGATATAACAAGCCTAGAAGGCAAATAAAAAATCCTTAACCCAATCAAGCTGGCCAAGGATATGAATCCGAGGTGAATGCTATATTGATAAAAGCTATGAGGTAAACATAATTACAGATTTCCCGTGAGTGACATGGATTATAGAATTGAGATAAATACAATAGCTAAGGGTCCCGAGAGTGGGAGCTCTAGTAATGAAAGAAAGCATTACATACAGGCAACGCACACTAGGTAGCAATATGGTAGTCCTACAGACGGTGATGACATACAATTCACTAATATGGACGCCACCATGCTAATTTCCCCCATTACAACCATATTGCTATGGAAATGGATCATGTGTCATGTGTAATTGATACGCGGAGTTCATTAATCTATTGTATGTAGGGTCATTTAACCAACTAAAGATAAAACTGAAGGTTGTGAAACCATACAACGACCCTATTAAGGTATTTACGAGGCAGAGTTTATGCTTGGCACATTACACCGAGCTTGAGTATTGCCAGGGGAACCTTTTGAAAAATGTTTTGGTACGCTTCATAGTTGTTGGTTGTGATTTATCATGTCGTTCTATCATCGCAAGAACCACCTTAAACAATTATGAGTAGTAGACTCGACGTTCCATGTAAAACTTAATTTCCAAACACCATGTGGTGTACCCGTTATTCAGGTGATCAACAATGTGCACAATGGTGCTACTCTAATTTCCTTGGGGGACCAGCCTTGGATGCAAATGAGGTCAAAGGTAACAAACAGTGTGACTCTGTCAGCCACTCTAAAGGCTTTGTTTCAAAGTTTTGAAATAACCCATGTGCAAGTCGACCCGATGTGTCTTCGTCACAATATCTTTTTCCCACTCGGGTTTTTTTTTGTAGCGATACAAGAAACACAACAATATCCGGCTATTATGAAGACATATTCGAAAATGTTATGACAAATTTTTTTGGCCTGAAAAAAGTCGATATAATGTAAGCTAAGGGCCGTCCAAAGGCATAACAATGAGACCGACATAGCTCTGGTGATAAGTTCGACATAACATCGGCATTGAGAACGACAAAATCCCATCGAGGTATAATGGGTTTTGGCTATCTGTGAATACACATGACATTGGCCAAAAGGTGTATCACTTTTATTACTACAATATTCCTATTTACCATTGGAATTTGTCCATTATTATTCTCCTCGATCTTCGACCTAAATATAAACTTGACAATTAGAGTACCATCATCAGGAGACAACCCTCCCTGTGGTTCTGACCATTTTTCAATTTCAAGTCACCTATCCAAGTAGGAGATAACCTCTCCTAAAGCAACCTCCAAGAGAAGTTTCGAAGATCGACTATTTCAGTGTCCGCATTGATCAGACATTTCACGCTCTATCACTAGTCGGTAAATATATCACGCTTATAGAGCATGTCAAGAGTTATTGTTCACGAGCTGGTAGTGCAAGAATTTAGCCAACACAAGACTTTTTTTGGGTATCTCTTGGCACATATTCTTCTTGTCTATTATTTGGACGTAGTGGGCACCACAAATGCTTGTGTAATCAAGGAAATGACTCTTCTAAATGTTTTGAGTTGTATCGTTAAGACCAATCACTTAACGAGAACTATATTCATCCATAGGGAGGAATCCTAATTGGGAGAGTGGCCCGACGACTAGATAAAGTTGGTAAAGTGGAGTAAACCTTAGGGAGGGTGAATGTGGATGGTTGTATAAACTCGGGAAGGTAATCGAGAGATGGCTGGGCATAGGGGTTATTCGTGATAATGACGTCAACTGGGTGGGGGGTTTTGCAAGGAGTACAACTTATGTGTTTTCAACCGTGATTAAATTGATAGCTTTTCATGAAAATTGTTGGATAGCTTTTCCTGAAAGACTAACATAATTATGGGGTATCACCCCATTATGTATTAAGGTAGATTTCTAGGATGCGCTAACACTTGTGAAAGAGGAGGTCAAAAGTAAGGAACCCAAAGTTGAAGTGGCGCGGATTGACTGATGGCTTCCGATCATGTTGGGTAAGAATCCTTTGTTTGACATTATTTGACACATAATCGTTGCATGAACGACACCAAGAGTGACATACAGCCCCCCTACGTAGACAAAATCAGAACTAGAATATACGTATATAACTTATATAGTTGAATATCAAAGAGGGCTCTCTACCAGTTAGATAATTGAGGAATCCTTTCTTAACAAGGGAGATTATCACATGAGAGGCTGTAAAATGCTTACAAAAAAGATTTGTAATAAAGTAGAACATTGGTCACCAAAGTATCTATCTTATGGCAGGAAAATTCAGCTTATCATAGATGTTTAATTAGCATCACAATTAATACTAATGTGGTGTTTCCTTACTTACTAAACAAGTAAACAAAATCGAAAGGATCCAAACTTCAATTATAATATCAGTCAGACTCAAGAGACAAAAATGATAAAAGGGACAACATGATCAAATAATTCCAATACCAAGTCATATGTCTAATAAATATATATAGATTGCTGCATATAGTGTTTGTACATCTGTACATCACCATAAAAATCTGTAATAAAGTTCCAGACCATAATCAAAACATTCTAAAAATCATACTTCTTTTATGATTTATCCACTATTCAGGTATGCCTACGTCTCTTAACTCCTTCCTCCGAGTAAGACTCCCAATGCTTATGATTCAGCATGCTGATGTCATCAAGATCCGCTATAGCAAGCAAATACTGGGTAAGCTTCATCAGTTCTTGATCACTATCTCGATTCATATGAGCTCTCTTAAATGGCCTTATGGTCAACCCATTTTGCGGATTCATCACAAAATTCCTTCGTAAATCATCAAACATAATAGTGTTCTTTGCACTGTAAAACTGCAAATATATTGTAACATTAGCGCGCGCTTATACAAAGAATAAAAAAAAAAAACATATCAAACCTCGGGAAAACGAGCCCAGATTAAACCTAACGGTTTGCAATCAAAAACCCCACGACTATCTGATTGAACTGTGATCATTCCTAAATGATCTAAAAGAGCCGTGATTTTATAGTTAGGATTATCAAGTACACCAAGTTGACCCATCTTCAACTCAACCCATTTCATGCTATAAAAAAAGAATAATTAGTTTCTT
The DNA here is from genome assembly GCA_029959085.1 of Nemophila menziesii. NCBI lineage: Eukaryota > Viridiplantae > Streptophyta > Magnoliopsida > Boraginales > Hydrophyllaceae > Nemophila > Nemophila menziesii. The sequence goes on along the minus strand of JARWIR010000007.1, from coordinate 19,030,135 downwards.
GATTTAAAAGTTTTAATTAACATATATCTTACTTTGTTGCAGACCATATCATGATATCATATTCTGCATAAACAGCTGTGAGAAACTCATGAAGATCTACACATGAATTTAATTATTAATAAAAAAGGAAAATTATTGAAAGAAGCGAAATTATTGACTTACAAGGGCGCATGAGTTCAAGTGGATTTTCTGCTGGTGAACGATGATCAAACAAAGTATAGTCAATATCTAAAACAAGCAGCTTTTTGCCTTCACGGCATGGATTTCGCAGTTCGATCTGCAAAGGAAACAAATATAAAATTAAAAGTAATTAAATTCAGATTATAAAATATCAACTCACCTTGTACTGTTCAGCACGTCTTCTTAATTTCTGTTTATTAGCTTCTTTATCTTTAATGTCAATTACTTCATCTTGTCCAAGTTCAAAATCATCAACAATCTCAGGGGCATCCACTGGTTCAACTAATAGATCATCTTCAATGGTGCTACACATACATTAAGTTTTTTCAATTAATAGCAAATATACCCAAATTCTGAAAACTAGGATATATATGCTGGGTACTTTGAATAATAACAAGGACCAATGGTTCAATTAACCCTAAGATTATAGGATCCTTTACTAATAGATTTAATAAGCACCATTCATTGTCCAAATTATCATATATGTTATCAATTAATGGAATACTCACAAAGAATACATACATATGAAATGGGTTATGAACAACTTAAAAAATAAACCTCGATAACATCAATAAGCACAAGTATATACAATTAGAGTACAGTATGTATAGGTATGTATGTCTACAGAGAGAGAGAGGCCCACCCAATCATGGTGAATTTAAGGGATGCTTTGACAGGCAATTCAGAGAGGAGAGTTGAATCGTTAGAGAGCTTTGATCCAATGGTTTTTGGGTAAAGAAGCTTTTGCCTTTTGGGTAACACGGTTGTCACTTCGCATATTCTCCGTTTAAGCTCCCCCACCGTGTCATCGCCGCACACTCTCACCGTGTACTCCTTACCACTCCACTTAACCTTTAGCGTCATCTCCTCCTCCGCTGCCGCGGCGGACGCTGATGATGATTCTGCAGCCATTTTCTGAACTTTTCTTCCCTTCTCACTCTTTTCTTTTGAGTAGCGCAAATGAGTTAATTCTTTGGGTTTAACGTGTTAAAGAAAAAATCGATTGTTAAAACAAGAAGTTCAATAATACGACGGCGTTCTAAATAATTTCAGATTTACAAATAGTTGTAGTAGCTAGGGGTGGAAATAGGAAGGAACTAATCCGAAAAAAAGACTTTCGGAAAAATTCTAATTCTTTTCCCTTCCAATTTTTCTGAACTGGGAAAACAATTCCGAATTCAGAAATTCGGAAATTTCGGTACGGAAATTTCGGAACTTTGGGTTCGAAATTTTGGAACTTTTGATTCGGAAATTGCGGAATCAAGCGTTATTAATCGGAACAGTAGTTTAAAACTTACACGAATAGTAATCGTAGTTAAAAACTAAACTTATAAAACTTAGACGAAGAGTAACAATAGTTAAAAACTAAACTTAAAATTTACATGAAGTGACAAAGTAACCGTAATTAAAAAAACAATGCTAAACCACTGTTACTTTTTTAATTACATGGAAAAACAAATATTGCAAAAAAGTCGAAAAATGATGATACAATTTTGTTCCAAAGAAGTCTGGCCTCCGAGCCTCAAAATAATCCTACAATTTCATACAAGTTGTTAGAAAAAGTACGAAAACAATGTTGTAAAAGTTATTAGAGAAAATGCGAAAATATTAGCATTCTGAAAAAAAGATTACACTAGGCATTGTTGGATTGGTAAGTATCATTTAAACGGATAAAAATGTTAAAGTAGTTAACAATATCAATAGGTTTACAGACATTTTCAGTAATATGAAATTTGTCTTTCATCTGTTGAAGGTTTTCTTACATACATTATCAATATACAAGGAAGAGAGAAGTTAATTGCTGAACATATTCAAAAGAAGCTTAATTATTTTTTTGGATTAATCAAGTCTTGAGTAGATTTATAAGCATACTTTGAAAAAGTTTTGGAAATATAACTGAGTATATCTAGAATCCAAGTTGATTTTCAAGTTCCAAAACTTTTCAAGGACCAAAGAAATAGGTCATTAATTTTCATGTTTAAAATACTATGTGCAATACTATTTCGAAATATAATTTACAATATGGAAAAAAACGGATCGGAAATATAATTCAGATATAAACTCGGATCGGAAAACCCGAAAATTTCGGAAATTTATATGTAGTTCCAGTTCCGATCCGATTTTTTTAGAAAAATCGGAATTTCGAAATTTCGGAACCTTAAAAATTTGTTCTAAAATCGGAATATTCAGATCAGAAAAATCGTAAATCAAAATTTCGGATCCGATTTCCACCCCTAGTTGTAGACTTTTAGAGTCGGATGAACCTACAGCAACTTAACTTACAAAATTAACTAATAAATTAATTTAATGACATATGTTATGTCATAATAATAAATGGATGTGATGTGAACATTGGATCATTCAACATTGGATCAAAGTCTTAACTATTGATAAATTATGGTCCAAATTAAATTGACCTTGTTTCCCAAAATTACCGTCATCTTATTCTTTTATTATCTTGAAGCTCGTTTGAAATGGGTTTTTAAAATAATTACTTGAATTAATTTTAGATCTCTAAAAAAATTTAAACCTTTAAAACTCACATTAAAAAATAAACATATTAGATATGTGATTATCAAAACAACTATTTAAAAGTAATTTTAGATGTCAAAATATTTTTTTAATATTTTTCACAAATATTAAATTTTAACTGCAAAGTGCTTTTGACTCTAAAATAATCAATCCCAAACGGGCTCTTTGTTTTGGATTAAAATCGATTCGTGGTGGGTTAAAATTGGCTCATGGTACCATAATCACCATATATTCATTCTCGATTAATCAATGGGCAATGAGTAATCCAAAACCTCTAATCGGGAGATGAAATCCACTACAAGGCTAAAAAAACAAGATTATGATTCTACAAAGCTTTATGCGCTTTGGTATATACATACAACACAATTTTTAGAACCATAGGGGTTTTGAGAGAACTTGTTATTTTTCTCTTAAATTTATAATTGGAGAACATTTGGTAATCGAAGGCTTGACCTTAAGATCCAAAGCTTGTAGGTGATCAAAGATTAATACACTTGAATGAGGTTTAGGGCTGAGCAAAATATAACAAAAAACCAAACCATCCCAAAAAATCGAGAAAAACGAACCGAAAAAGAAAAAAATCAAAAAGACCGCTCAGTTCAGTATATTCTTTTCAGAAAACCAAGAAAACTCGGTTAATTTTATTTTTTCTATGTTACCTTACTGAAAAACCAAATCAACCTTAAAATTGTTTTGCTACACGATGAATTTTTTGTGCATATGAATTCGTAAGTAATAATTTAATTTTATGGATTTATTTAGTTTTGTAATTGTTACTTTGTTAGATTGTGATATGGATATCATGTTTAATAACCAAAAGGCATTGTACATAGCTATTGGGCATGTTTAAAATAAATTACACGTATATCAAGTAATGGGTAAAACCGATCAAATTGAAAAGGACCTAAAATAGGCTGAAAAAGCTCATCGTCCTAAGCACCCGCAACTGAATGGAAATCGAGAGCATACCGAACTAAACACATACCAAACCAAACAAATATCTAATTGAACAAATACTGAAGCTAAAACTGACCAAACCGATTTTGATTTCGGTTTTGACCCAAAACCGAGCTGAATCAGACCGTGCTCACCCCTAATGAGTTGGATAAATTTCGTTATCAGATCTATGATAATGTAAAACTCTACAACGATCAAACGAGGAAATTGCATGATTGGTGGTAGAAATGGGTATGAACAGTTATAAAAGGGGAGAATCAGAAATTTTTGATTTTTTCGAAAATGGAAAAATGTATTCCAATTCCTATCCAAAATATTTCGGAACTCAACATTCACTATCAAAAAGTTTTCGAATCTATTCAGTTTCTAATTTTTTTCAAAATTCTTGTTCGAACCTTTAGGATTTCGGAATTTTTGAAATTTATATTCTTTATTAAAAAATTACAAAAATAATTGATTTCGCTTTAAAATATTTTATCGGGTCATTTTAATAAAAAAATCAATTTTTAATAATTACAACTATGTAATTACAAATCAAAACATAACATAAAACAAAAAATACCGATTCCATATTTTTCAGTCATAATATTTAATGAATTTCTATTATTACGAGATAAATAAGAACAAAATAAACTAAAAAAATTCAAGTGGAAAGTTTACAAGATTATAAAAGATTTACAAGTTTATAATTTTATATGTTATAAACTAAAGTTATTCTCTACATTTTTTTGTCAATTTAAAAGAAGTAAGAGAAACAACTATGACACTAGCCTATTCCACGATTTCTACAAAAAAGATTAAGACTATTATAAAAATCCACGATAGAATTGACCGGGCAATTGGTGACGTCAAATCCAAGTCTAATGCTTTTAGCGAAGATATTGGCAACAACGTTGATATCCCTTTTAACATGAAAGACCTTCAACCTAGGCAATCGTTTCATCCATTTCCAAATTTCATTTATTATGGGTTGGATTTTCCAACATGAATCCAAGTTATTCTCTACTTGAATCACCAAATTTCCCACATGCAAGCAAAACATGTAGTATGACAATATCAACCATTAATCTAAAATTGGCATAAACGACCACCTAGGGGCCTTAGACGCTAGAAGGTAGTCCACCTTCCTTAAAAATATCCAGACAGCTACCTAGGCGGTTTGAACACTTTAAAATTGAAATTTTTTTTTTTAACTAAAAAAATACATAAACCTATTTAAAAAAAAATTAAACCAACAAAAGATATTAATACAATAACGAAAGTAACCTAATAAATGATGATTATAATTAAATATCTTTAACCTCATTTGTATTGATTATTAAATTTAAGAAGTAATATATAATTGTGTGAGTTTTTCCAAATGTATTTTCATATTCTTTCGAATAAACTGTGTAGAGTTAAAAAATTGGTAAACTAATGATATAACTTTTAGAGGAAATTCCCTGTGGATACCCCAGTGTTTCAGAATTTGACAAAAAGTAACCAAGTTTACAAAAGTGTACAAACAAGTACCCAATGTTACGTTTTTTTCGCTTCTGTTGGTACATGTTGTTACTTTTGACGTAAAATGCACATGGTGCTTATGTGGGATGGTTTTCCCTCCAAAATGATGGGCAAATCCGTCCATTCTTATAACCAATTAAAAAACAAATAAAGCCCTAAAACTACACGTGGCTAAGAATAACATTACATTACACCGTTCCCACTTCAAAGAACTCAAGCGTTCAACCCTTACATAAAAAAATTTCGCTCCTAATTTTTTCTTCTTGAAGCTCAAAAGCATACCGAGTCACGTTGTAGCCTCAATACGTACCATATAATCAAAGGTTTACAAGATTTTTTCCATCTAATCCATTTAAAATGAGTGATAGTTGGTCATTCGATAATGCATTTGATCAAGAGAAAAATCATGGTGTTTATCTTAAAGGTATACTTCGTTTTTCTTATGAAGTCAGAATATAGGGTTCCCATTAGTAGTTATTGTTGTATAATATGTAACTAAATATTTTCATGGGTTATTCAGGTAGTGTAGCAATTGGGCCTGGGCCAAACACATGTTGATACTCCTTAATCTAGCATTGAGGAAGATTTTGTTGATGCCTTGATTAAGTGTTACTGGATTTTCTTATGTTTAATAGGGTTAAAAAATCAATTTTTAAGGGCATTTTTCTTAAAAAGTCACATTCAAATGAAAAAAAATGTAATTGAGTCGTATTTTTTGTTGTTTCATAACTTGTATTGGTGATATGTATATAAAGGAGTGTATTGGTTTATTAAGAAACATGCCTTTTTTGTAGTTTAATAATGTATTCTTAGTAATTGATGTGATATAAATCCCAACAACTGATGTAACAATTGTTAATGATTAATGTTTTCCTATTTGAGTGCCCTGTTATGATCAATGTAAACATTATTAGTTTGCTAAATAAGTCTAGGGATTATAAATAAAGAACTTAATTAGTATTAGTTATATAAATTTCCCATGGTTTTGTTAAATTATAGTAATTTAATATGTTTAATATGTTAATTGCACAAAAATCCTTGTTTTCGTATCATATTTGATCCCTAACTTGTTTTTTATTACACCGAAAGTTTTACATCGGATGCGTACTTTGGTGGGCGTTTTAAGGATAAAAAACATCTCTGCCATTAACTTCCTCAATTGCGAGCATAAAAAAATTAGCATGGCTAACATGCAGAAGATGGATATGAGTATAGGATCCAGAGAAAATGCTGAATTTTACAAAAGACCATTTGGGTCTTTGGAAGTTAAGCTTGAGTTTATTTGTAGTGATGAGGATGAGTTTTGTTTTTGAAAAGTATGTTCATGTCGAATTATATGTAGAAGGGACTATTTTGAGTAAGCCTGTGGTAAACGATGGGCTTTTTGTTCGTGTAAAAAAGCAAAAGTATAAGGACAGTTTTAGCGAGGATAGTGTTACGAGCAATAACACTTACTACATAGATAGTGACTTTGAAGATTCATATAAGGAAGATGTTTTTGATATAAAGGACGACCCTTTAATTTCCGCTCTCTGTCGTCATAAGTTTGAGACAGTGTCAGCATTCAAGCATAAACTTGATGAAAGTGATAAGGTGTATAGTGATGAAGATTTAGATTACTTAGCTAGTGTTTCAAAAGATCTTTATAGGGGTGTTAGTGAATCAGAAGAGGAAAAGGTTAAAAAAAGGGCTAAGTTCAATAATTTGAATGATCGTCATGACACGAGGAAGCCTAACTCTGAAGTTGGAATGTTATTTAGCAATGTTAACGTACTACGCAAGGCTATTGTTGCATTCTCCATCAAACTTGAAATTTCAAATATAAATGCAACTCAAACGTGAAAGTGAGGGCCATATGAAAAAATACATCATGCAATTGGTTACCATATACCAGAAGGATTCAATACTCAAATGCTTTCCAAGTGTGGGCTCTCAATCCTAATCATACGTGTGCTAAGCTTTTAAGTCACAAATTTCTTTCGTCTAAACAAACTGGGTAATTTTATCTTGATGATATTTGTAATCACATTTATAATAAGCCTAAATCATTTAGGAAACGATATTTGGAGTGACTTATAGGTGATAGTTGCGATGAGACAAGTGTATCGAGCAATTACGTATGCGAGGGAGGAATTGATAATGGGAGAATACAAAGATCAATATAAAGTATTGTGAAAGTATGTAGAGGAGTTAAAGAGAGTCACCTCGGTTCAACTGTAGCCATTGAATCTGTCGAGGAGCAAGATACATGGGATGATGTATTTCAAAGGCTGTATGTGTGTCTTGAGGCATGTTAGAATGGATTCTTGAATAGGTGTAGACGTGTGACTCGTCTGGATGGATGCTATTTGAAGGGGCCACATCCGGGTATATTGTTGACTGCAGTTGGACTTGACACTAATAATTGTATATATCCTATTGCTATTGTGTTGTGGGGAATAAGAATAAGAGTAGTTTAACATTCTTCTTGCGTTTATTAATTGCAGATTGGGAGATTGAGGCATATCAATAAGAGCGGACACTAATGTCTGATAAACAAAAGGTAAACCTATCGTATGTATGTAATTTTTTTTAGGGGCATTTCTTCCATTTTATATACTAATGAAGTTGTTTATTGCTCTTGCTTCATAGGGGTTGGTGACAACAATAAGAGAACTCCTACCTACCATTGAAGATCACCATTGTGTACGTCACTTATATAACAATTTCAAGAAGCTTGGATTCAATTTGAAGGAGAAGATCTGGTGGGAGACTAAAGCACCTAGGGTAGAAGTGTTTACAAAATAAATAAAGCAATTGAAAGTGATAGATGAGTCAGCGTTCCGTTGGTTGGAACAAGAAAACCCTAAATTTAGGGCTCATTCTCACTTTTTAACCACAATAAAGCATGATATGGTTTTTAATAATATCTCTGAGATTTTAACCCGGTGCTCCTTGATGCGCGTGAAAAGTCTTTGATCCCTATGCTAGAGATGATTAGGGCTTAATTAATAGATCCGAGAAGAAACAAAATTGGATAAAAACTTGGAAGGGAGATTCCAAAAATTTGTAATTTTATTAATATAAACAAGGATTTCACATCTAGGTGGACGACCATCTTATGCAGGGAATAAGGTTTGTGAGATTACATGTGGCCAAGATAAGTGATTCACTATATATTTGGAGAAGAGTTTTTGTAGTTTTCATCGTCACGAGTTGCCTGACATACCGCGTACACATGCAATTGTCGCAGTCACCTATTTAGGAGAAGATATAGACTCGTATGTGGATAATTGCTACACTAAACATGCGTATATGAGAGTTTACGAACCGGTGATAATGCGCACCAATGGTCCAGTGTTGTGGCCTCGTTATGGCATATATGGCCTCGAACTCATGACAACAACAATGCTTTTTGGTTTTAGTTTTAAAATAGTATTTTTTTATTTTTCCAACGGGTGAGACATAAATTCTCAAAGAACAACCACTTGTATTAGAAACAAAGCACAACACCTTCACTCTACTATCTTTGTGCTTAACAAAATTCACATGTTTATGATGTCTCCATTTATGTAATAGATTAATCTAGTTATGAGATATTGTTTTATGGTTACTTAGTACTTATTTGATGGGCTATTCCCTATATTTTGATAGGTCTAATTTATTTACTAGTTTTGGATATTTGCTAGTTTTAGAGTTATTTATGCGCAATGTTTGTGTTAAGTGTGCAGCTCTTAGGTACTTGGATGATATTAGATCCAAATACAAAGATAAGAAGTTGAGAATGGAATGTCAAACCCGTTTCAAGGTGTTAAAAGATCAAAAAGACACTTTTAGAAAATGAGAGTGTTTGCCGACTGACTTTAGAAATAGACAAGATGGAGTCACCACATGCAATCGATAGAGATTATTGAGTAGCCCTTTGATTTCTAGATAGTAGTTGAAGTCTGGAGTGTATGAAAGTTGATGGTTCATGAATTGATTTTAAGATGAAAAAATTATTAAAGTGTAGCTATCGTGGCTCGAACTAGTCGACGCCTTCTTAAAAACATTTTTGGGTTGACTTTTGATATTTAAAAGGGGCCCACAAAACCTAAAGCATAATTTGAACTTTATATATCACTTTTCATCGTTAGAAAAGAATCCTAGTTTAGTCACTAGTCATTATTCAGTTTCTTCCTACTTATTTCTTAAGATAAATTCATACAGGTTCCATACCTTTACTTGTGAGTGCACACGAGCGAGGGTAGTAATGGTTATTCCTTTGGGAGCATTGGATGTATAATATAACATCCGGGCTGTCCCAGAAATCGTTCTTAAGGTTGTGGATTCTCCACGACACTACAATTAATTTACGTTCTACTATTCTGATTTGTTCTTAATCTTTTCTTTTAAACACTGTTTTATTTTCTACGCTAATAGTTAAAGCATTTTTGCATTCAACCTTTTTACATCTGTGACATTATTGTTATTACGATATAGTAAAAAATGGTCAACATTCAATTTCTTTATAAAACATCTATACAATCTAAACAATTACACTTATACACTTAATTGATTCCACAACCTTAAACACAAATTTGATATTAAATTTTCCAAAATGTAGTGCCAAACAAAACATGTGCCTCATATATTCCTTTATCGTCACTGGTTAAGTAAAATCTAGTTAAAATGTGCATAAAATATATACCAGAGAACCTTGTAGTTTACACAAGATCACAATCTCCAAAGAATAGTTTGATATTACAAACTTTACAAAGTACAATAATTCCAAAAATATAAAAGGTTCCTTCACATTCACTAGCTTCACTTTGAACCATTTTTGTCTAAAAAAAGTGCTCACGTCTCTTTTTTCCTGCATGATAACAATAAACAATAGATACATATATTGTTTAGTAACAAATACCTCATAGTATAACTCCCTCTTATGACCAAAAGGAAGTACATAATTCGTAGCCTCATAATTCAAATTGTGTTATTAATTTATCATTGCTGGTTGTGAAATATCGAGGCCTCAAATTTGTAATCTTTATTTGCACTTAACTTATATGTAAAAGAGACAAAAGACTTTTATTTATAACCTATAATTATTCAAAAACCAAGAGCTTAGTTAAAGGATGCCTACTCAACAATATATACTTCCCCATCTCAACATTGTACAACACTTAGCATTATACCCTACAATTATGCAATAGACATTAATTGCATCACATGAAGCACATATGAGATGCTAACCTTAGTCTAATAGCTTATGTAATTTTCGTTGTATGTAAACATATAGTTGTACCTTGAAACAGAATTTTGGCTAAGTAATTAAGTTATAGTGGATTGTGAATTCTCACTCTCACTTAACTCATCCAAGCCAAAACAATCCAAGACCAAATGCAAATTAAGTTAGTACTTAGTAGTACTAAATTTATTTAACACTAAAATGTAAGATTAGTATATGTAAGAAAGTACTAGATTTTGTTTTAAAGTCTTCCACAAGCTGCTATGGAGTACTAAGATTTATAGGAAGAGTAACTCTTAGCCAGTTCTAAGTACATATCAATGCTTCAACAATTTTTGGTGCTAACACTCAACCACTAGTGGTGAAAGTTAATTTAGATGCTACAGTTGAGACAGGGATAACTATGACATGGCTGGTCAGTTGGGACAATATTTTGAACTTCATAGTATTTCCCTTCCACCAATTTAAAATCTCAAAAGTAGAGGACATTTCATCCATGTACTCTTTTAAATACCTTTCTACTTTGGTTCGTTTATATGGATATTTATCAACCATAAAATACTGAAATCTACTACCAAGAACACAAGTGGAATCAACTGTCATAGAAGAGCTCCCAACTTCACCACTAGTACTAGTAAAAGCAGTAGACTTGATAACAAGAGAAAATTCTTATTAAGACATCCTTGACCCTACAAATGAAAACTTCAGATTCTTCAAGAGTACACATAAAACTGAAATAACACTAACAATATTGTAGTGTCCTCCTTAGATCTAAATCAACTACCTATAACAGAATATTAATGTTATTAATACCCCAATATTTATGAAACTTATTTTCATATCCTCAACCATCTTCATTAGAGATTTATTATCACTATCACACAATTCAACTATCTTTTCCTAGATTATAATAATCTCATCAAAGAAAATATTAGGTGTGACAAATAAGGCACCACTGAACTTTTTAATTGAGTTGTAAAACAATCTAAAAAAACTCAACAAAACACCTATCACTCTTCCAATCTATGATCGTTGGAGGATTTTTAAAGGCCTTTTTGAAATGATTAATGAAGTTTGTCATAAACAATAATTTCAGAAAATCTAGACTCAAATTTCTCACCATATTGTAGAATCTTGTATATGGGGATCCGTCTAAAGGGAACATCAAGGCATAAATTGGACTTACACTCAACACCACACAATGCCAAAAACCTCTTAAAGAAAATAAATCTTGAAGGAAAAGATCTCACATATCTAATTGCCCCTCTTATATTCTTGATACAAGCATCTAATTCAAGCATTTCCTCTTTCACAACAAGATTTAAAATATGGGCACAACTCCTAACATGCGAACATTCATGGTACAATATGGTTTGAGGCTTGTTACTTGAAACTTTAATCAAATACTGAATAGTAATCGTGTTAGAAGAAGCATTATCAACTATCAAAGTAAGATACAAGTCAATATTCCACTCCCTGAGGATGGATTTAACTTTCCTACTAATAGTTTCACCATTGTGATCTTTTACTTTGCAAAACCCAATGATTCTTTCTGCAAATTCCAATCAATATCAATATAGTGAGCAGTCAAACACATATAATTAAAATTCTGATTAGATGTCCTAGTGTCTGTGCTCATACTAATTGTTAGGCCCCTCATTTTAGTTTTCATTTTATGTTTTTTCTTCGTCATAAATAAACATACTCTCTCATAATGATTATTCTAGATGACATGATTTTATATTTGGGTTGCATTACATTACATAATTTTTTTTAATCAAACACCCTCCACAAATCTAAAAGCCAATTCATCTACAATTACCATTTTACTTAATGCCTTAGTTCATTCTTCAATAGAAACCACATAAGTACTTACTACATTTCCATCCTCCTCATATTTTATACATTAATCGAGTCCAACCATCATTTGAAGCTTTCATTAAGCTTAATGTGATTATTCATGTTGGTTGTACCATATATTCTCGAATCAACATCATATGATTTCTCATAATATTTGCAAATCCCATGTCTACTACCCTCATCATCAATAATGGCATCAAAATGATCCAAACAATTGGACAACTCTAACTTTGATTTTTTAGGTTTAGTGGGTTTGTTACTAGAAGGGGGAGGGTTTATTTGAACGGAAGCGCGTCTACATGTGTTGTAGTAACACTTAGAGTGGATGATGAAAGATCAATAATTGTTTCAACCTATATTTTCGTGGTAAGCTAACTAATCTGCAATCACATAAGGTAGACCCATTTTGTAATTAATAATCAAATATGAAACAATCAAAAGACTAAGATGTTAAGTGTTTAACTCCTGAAAACACTTAAAAAATACTTAAAACGTGTTGGGAATTCCTTATTTTAGAACTAAAAGTACTTTTGACTAAAATTACCATAGTTGAAAAAATTATTAAAAAATTGATTTCTATATTTACTTTAGATGTCTTAAAAAAACGTATTTGATATTTCTTCTAAATATATTTTAAATAAAAATTTTAAGAAATTGAGAAACACTTTAATACTTTTAGAAAAATATATTTTTAAACAAGCACTTAACAACCAAAGTGTAATCAATTAACTCAAATTTTGTTGACTCATAACCATCTCTAATCCAAAATAAATTAAAATTTGTCCACCAAAAACCATGAAGGTGTTAGGTTGGGTCGGTTTTGTGCGATTTTATGGGACAACCCACTTGAGCCCTCCTAATTGCTACGTACATATGTATACCTACATCTATATTGAACCCCAAATTCCCATTTTGAACAACAAAAAGAAAACCCTAACCGTCCCATTTGGATATAACAATTATATCGCACATAATATTTTAGTTTGCCCTTTCGAAGCCGCTACTACCCCTCTTAGACAGTACCCTCTTCAAACCAAAGCCGCTGTACCTTCTTAAAACCAAAGTCATATCTCCACCTCTAAATTCAAATTTTTACATCCCCTAGTTCAATTCAATATTATTAATTGTTTTTTATTTTATTTTTGTTAATAGTTTATTTAATAAATTAGACCAAAATACATAAATATTTTATCACTCTTTAACCGATAAAGATTTATGGTAAATCTTCTTCAAAGAAGCTTTATTTAAAAAAGATTCTGAATTAGTTTACTGTTATATTTTTATCATGGAATGTCCCTAGTATACTTGAAATATGTTGATTGCAAACTTTACATCCAGTACTTTATTTTAACCTGGTTGAATTAAATGTATTGGTTGATTTATGTGTAATTTGTGATTAAAAATTCTATAATCTGGTTTTAAAAATTTATGTTAAGAAAATTATTCAATCTAAGATCATCCTCTTTATCTCTGGTTTACTTTTTTGTTCCATAATTTTTTTAAGAAATAATATAGCCCATTTAGACATAAGTTGAGAAAAATCTCTATTCGTTTTTTAAAATTTTTAAAAAAAAAATACCGATTTCCTAGTAAAAAATGCAGAAGCTTTATGGTTCTGTGGGATATGAAGAAGTTAACTGTTTTTTGATGAAACTAATTACAAGGGTGAGATGAAACTTCCGGGCCCACTTATAGAGGTATAAAAAAGAAACAGAATTATTCTATGTAAGTTTGTTGTTCACCCATCTCTTTTATCTTTTTACCCTTATCAATTTTTTCATCTCAATTTTTTTAGGGACAATTTGATTTGATACTTGACGGATTCACCCGCGGGTAACATAGTTAATTCAACATAATTTTTTACCTTTTTTTTGTAAATGCGATTTCTTAATTTTTTTTTTATGTACAAGTGACCTATTAGAGAGCCAGACGATTTTTGGTTGAAAATGTTTCTTTATATCATAGTATAGGGAACAATATAGAGTTGTTGTAGCTAATACATTACATAATTAATTACAACTAAAATTACATATCAACCTACCTTGATTAATATCTCTTGTATTTTAATACTTTATTTAACATGTAGTCTTCTACTTTTGATCTTTTTCGAGGTTTAACATAATTTGTTAAATTAGCAAGGATATTTCATATACCATATAATTGTACTAAAAAATATAGCATGTGTAAATTAGTCATAAACCATTAGATGAAATAAATATCGGGAACACAACAACAAATTCTATTCATGAGCATCTACCTATTTGTTGAGCAATCTTATTGAGGTCTAGAAAAAGGATAAGGAAAAGAAAAAGTAAAATAGGTATAGGAAAGAGAATGCAACCATATTATTTGAGATTTGATGAGCGAGGAAATTAGTGTTGTCTAGTCAGGTTTATATATGTGTATATAGTATTTTATGGAATATTTAATTAAAACGATCTATTGAAATTCTTTGTATTCGATGTTTTATTTAAAATGAATGGAAAATTGTTGAATTTAATTTTAAAAAGCTTATTCAAGCAATTAAATTAAATTAGAGTCTCTCTTCTTCCTCTCTCTTTTTAGGTATGTAGGTATTTCTTGAATATTTGTTATGTTTACGCAATATAAAATAAATGTCTAATTATATATAGAAAAATATAGTTGTACAATTATTAGTTTAAATTGTAGCTTGTTGTTTTTATATGTTATGATTTTATCGTGAACTATCTATCTACAAAAAAGTATTTTATATACCTATTCCTTGGATATTCATTGATAAAAAAATTTAAAGTGGGAGTTACATGATATATGGTTTGTTATCGGAAAACAATGAAAAAAATCATAGAGAAAGAAAAAGATTGAATAATTATTTATATTTTACTACAATATATATAATTAATTATATGCTTAATAATTGTGATTAGTATATATTAGAAATATATCATTCAACAAAATAGTTGTAAGACATGCAGAAAAATACTTTACTCTTCTTGCAATTTATAGTGATTAGGAAAATCTTGTTTGCAAAAATACGTGAAATTATATATTCATGAGATTATATAGTATATAAATTTGAGAACTTTAAATAGAACAAAAATACTCTTTGTGCTTCACAAAGAATTTGTACATTTATTAACTTTTTGTGTCCAATTTCCAAATTCATCAACAACTAATTAATTTTGATCGTCTTTTGGTTAAACAATTAGAAAATAATAAGAAATTTAATGATAAATTTATATAGTAAGAAACTGTTTTTTTACAAAATATGATTTAAAAAATTAAGCTTCTTTCGTTACACACGTGTTGACAAAGTGTTGGGGATGTGTCGGATACGAAATACAATGACAGACTAAAAATCAACAATGATAATAAGTAATTTGTTCACGGTGAGTGACAAATTGTTCATAGTGTTTTCTATTCACATTTATCCTTTCCTTTCATTAGGACATAGATCTTTCAATACTTTGTTATCTAGTTGTGGGCATGTAACTTGAATATTGTTGTTGGTAGTATTTTATTAAATCTATTGTACTTTTCTCTTGATCATATTCGTTTAATGTCAATACGTCATTGACTTATTAAAATTAATAGAGAAAATGCCTCGTTTTACCCCTGGGGTTTGGCCCATTTGACAGTTTACCTGTTTAAAATGCGATTGCCTACCCCCTAATTTTTTTTCGTGACTCGTTGCCCCTAAAACACCGTTAAGTGTTACGTGCCTGACATATGCCCGGGTTTTTAATATTTTTTTATGCTTAATTAGTTTTAATAAATTAATTAACTTAATCTAAGTTTTTTACAAGGGAAAAATAGGTATTTCTAAAATGCCTACACTATGTATACCACAAAATAAAACAAAACAAGATCAACATCATAGCGGTCTCCAAACTTCTAGCCCACCATCCGATCAAAGTCGCCGATCTCCGAGCCATTATTATTAACACTCAGGCCTATTCAGCACATCGATCTCGTTTTCCATTCAACACAACTACATCACAACAAACTCTAAGAAACCTTCGAAGCAGCACAAGCCCCATCAACAAACCAAACTCCACTGGTGACCTCCATTTCCTTCTCATCAAGGATTCAATTGATTGAGAGATTGGGTTAGTGTTGTGTTACCCACTAAATCCACAACAAACCCCACCGTTACTATGTTATTAGTTTTGGAATTAAACCATTCCTATGTTATTAGTTTTGGAATTAATCGTATTGGATTAGTGTTTTGTTAATGAGACAGGAATTCTTCTAAGATTGTAGACAGAGGCACCATATTAGAAGAAAGTGTTTTTGTTGTAATGAATTAGAATGATGAATTTTCAAAATAAAATCTGATAAATACTCAAGCAAAAAGTTATAACCGACACCACTACTAAAAGATCACTTAGTTTTGAATCGGAATAACAGTGCACTAAATTAAATGAATTGAAATTCTTTGTATTTGATGTTTCATTTAAAATGAATTGAAAAATGTTGAATTTAATTTTAAAAAGCTTATTAAAGCAATTAAATTAAATTAGAGCATCTCTTCTTCCTCTCTATGTAGGTATTTCTTGAAAATTTGTTATGGTTACGCAATATAATATAAATGTCTAAATATATATAGAAAAATATAGTTGTACAATTATTATTTTGAATTGTAGCTTGTTGTGCTTACATGTTATGATTTTATCGGAAAATATCTATCTACAAAAAAGTATTTTATATACCTATTCCTTGGATATTCATCGATAAAAAAAATTGGAAGTGGGAGTTACATGATATATTGTTTGTTATCGGAAAACAATGGGAAAAATCATGGTGAAAGAAAAAGATTGCAGTGTACATATATCCTTTCCTTTCATTAGGACATCAGATCTTTCAATACTTTGTTACCTAGTTGTGGGCATGTAATTTGAATATTGTTGTTAGTAAAATTTTAGCAAATCTATTGTACTTTTCTCTTGATCATATTCTTTTAATGTAAATAAACGTCATTGACTTATTAAAAGGAATAGAGAAAATGACTCGTTTATCCCAGGGGTTTGACAGTTTACCTCTCATTGTTTAAATGCGACTGGTTACCCCCTAATGTTTTTTTTCATGACTCGTTGCCACTTGTTAACGTTTTCCGTCCAAATACACCGTTAAGTGTCACGTCCTGGTACATGCCTGCGTTTTTAATATTTTTATTCTTAATTTGTTTTAATCAATTAATTAACTTAATCCATGTTTTTACAAGGGAAAAATAGGTATTTATAAAATGCCTACACTATATATACCCCAAAATAAAACAAATAACTCCAAACTTATAGCACACCATCCATTCAAAGTCGCCGATCTCTAAGTCATTATTATCAATACTCAAGCCCTAACACATCGATGTCGTTCTTCCATTCAACACAACTACATCACAAGAAACTCTGAGCAACCTTCGAAGCAGCCCAAGCCCCATCAACAAACAAAACTCCACCGGTGACCTCTATTTCGTGTTACCCACTACATCCACAACAAACCCCACTGGATTATTAATTTTAAAATTAATTGTATTGGATTTGTGTTTTGTTAATGAGGCAGAAATTATTTTAAGATTGTAGACAGAGGCACCATATCAGAAGAAAGTATTTTTGTTGTAATGAATTGGAATGATGAATTTCCAAAATAAATCTAAAAAATTCAAATAAAAAGTTATAATCAGAACCCTGATAGATCACTTAGTTTTGAAGCAGAATAACAGTGCATTAAATTTAATGAATGGGAATTCTTTGTATTCGATGTTTCATGTAAAATGAATGGAAAAATGTTGAATTTAATTTTAAAAAGCTTATTCAAGCAATTAAATTAAATTAGAGTCTCTCTTCTTCATCTCTCTTTAGGTATGTAGGTATTTCTTGAAAATTTGTTATGGTTACGCAATATAAAATAAATGTCTAAATATATATAAAAAAATATAGTTGTACAATTATTATTTTAGATTGTAGCTTGTTGTTTTTACATGTTACGATTTTATCGTGAAATATCTATCTACAAAAAAGTATTTTATATACCTATTCCTTGGATATTCATTGATACAAAAAATTTGAAGTGGGAGTTACATGATATTTAGTTTGTTATCGGAAAACAATGGAAAAAATCATGGTGAAAGAAAAAGATTGCAGTGTACATATATCTTTTCCTTTCATTAGGACATCATATCTTTCAATAATTTGTTACCTAGTCGTGGGCATGTAACTTGAATATTGTTGTTGGTAAAATTTTAGCAAATCTATTGTACTTTTCTCTTGATCATATTCATTTAATGTCAATAAACGTCATTGACTTATTAAAAGGAATAGAGAAAATGCCTCGTTTACCTCCGGGGTTTTGCCCGTTTGACAGTTTACCCGTCATTGTTTAAAATGCGACTGGCTACCCCCCTAATGTTTTTTTGTGACTCATTGCCCCTGTAAACGTGTTCAATATATTTTTATTCTTAATTCATTATGTATAGGTGTTTAATGTATTTAGAATATTATTAGTTATTATGAATGAAACAGGGTGTTGAGAAGTTGATAGAGGGTGGGACGGTAGTAGCGAGGGATGAGGCAACTCAAGAAGAAATCCCTATTCCACAAATGGATGCGTTTTTCAAGGTGGTGGGAAAAAGCAAAAAGACAAAGCGTGGAGGTCGGAGGGTTATAAGAATGCTGATGTAAGTATATTTAAAAATTAAATTTTAATTATAATTTTATTCATAAATCGATTTTAATATTAATTTTTTCATGTATATAATTAAACAGAAATTGTTAAGGGATGCTATGAAAGAGAAAGAGACTCAGAGTCAATCTGAGTCAACTGAGGCTGGTGACTTGTCGCAAAAGGAGAAAATTGAGTCAGTGAGGGAAACTGCTAAAAAGGCTTTTGGGTCGCCGAAGAGGAGCTTGACACCGGTTATGGGTTGACCGAAAAAGAAGAAGCGTGTCTCGAGTCCATCGACTACCCCAGCACAAGACGAGCAAAACACGCATAAGATGGCGGCAACAAATGAGTTTCGAGTAGCCCAAGGATTGACACCTTATAGACCCCCTAGTACTAGTACCTCTTCTAGCAGTGCTCCTACATTTTATTCTCTGGTAGCTGTGACTGATGCGATGGCATATATTAATGAGATGAGGGTACAACATGGTTTGCCCCCTATCCACCCTATGCCTGCGAACCCTACTCCTCCAACTAGTGATGCATCCGAGAGTCGAGGTGATGAAGAGGGTGATGAAGAGAGTGATGGAGATGAAGATGATGATGAGTCCGATGGAGAACATGAGCCCTGTTTATATGGTCTTTTGGTTGGGTTAAGTTGGTGTTTATATTGGTTTGAATTTAAGATGTAATAATATTCTGACTTTTGATTTGACTTTTGGTTTATATTTTAATTTAAGTTTATAGATGATTTTGATGCATTATTATTTTAATTAATTATTTGGTTTATAATTGGTATTTTTAATTATTAATTTTATATTTTTTTTAAATATAAAAAATTATGATTTTGGAATTATATTTAATTGCAATATTGAAATTAAATATAATTTAGAATCATAATTTTTAATTTTTTTAAAAAATAAATAAATGTCATTAGCGACTACAAGTAGTCTAGAAAAACAATTAAAGGTAGTGGCTATATATTAGCTTCTAGCGACTACATATGTCGTCGATAATAACTAATCAAACAGCGACTACTTATGTAGTCGGTAATACTTGAGTCATTCACGACTACAATATAGTCGATAATAACTAATCAAACAATGACTACTTATGTAGTCGGTAATAACTCTAGACCTTTTCGCGGCTACATAGTGACTTTCATCGCTAGATATGACCTCTAACGACGAGTTTTTCGCGACTAAGTAATAACGACTACATGTAGTCGGAAAAGTGCAAATTTGTTTTCCGCGACTACTTTTTCCTTCTTTCGCGACTACAAATATAGTCGTGGAAAGAAGGACGGGGTATAGAGGTACAATCTCAATCCTTTCACCCTCAGCTAGAAACTCGAGCTGTGCGTTGTAATTTAATTAAATTTAAACATAGAAATTAACAGATTATTGGATAAGATATACATAATTTGAAAGGATTTATAATGGTAAGAAATACCGTTGCTGAAAATACCGAGTCGAGTGGCAAAGGAGAACCAGAATTGCTGCTAACCTAAGTGGATATGTCCATTATGTGCTTGCTAACCCAAAAGAATCTAATTAATTACCATAATCGACAATTCCTTTTTCGAAACTCCATTCTTCATGAACTAGTTTCAGAATCGATCAAACCACAATATGGTGAAATACAATGCAATAACTATCCTTTTGCGAAACACACACATTAATCTGTAAATCTTGTAAGTAAATAATGGTTTTCCCAGAGTTTAAACTAATTACTATTTTAACCCTAATTTTAAAAGGGGGAATTATGAAGTGTACAATGATTTATAATATAATACTTCTTCTTTGGTTACTGAAGAAATCACTCATTAAAGTTTTGCATAAATTTGGACCTGAAGATAAACATTTCCCAAAAGGTAAACATAACATTGCTGTAGTGTGTAATTCTATGCATATGGGCCCTACAGGTTCGTAGATACACTCGTTACCTGGATTTAACCATGGAGTCTATTTTCCTGATCAGACATCAAAATATTAGCACACTACTTTGAGAAAATACCAAATACCCCCCCTTGTAGTTTCACAAAAGGTTAAAAATACCGCAATGGGTTTAAAAGGTCAAAAATACACTTCAGGTTTTTTTCAAGGTAATTGCGATATAGGTCCCTATATTACGCAAAATTTAAACTATAGGTCTCTATAGTGACATATCATGGCATAAAAAAATTATATTAGTGCCTTTTGCCCTGGCCTAAAAGTTTCAGAATTTTGCACTTGGTACCCTCTCATCTTTTGAAAGTTATCTTATCAAGCATTAATTATTTATTTTCATAAAAAATTGTGGTACATTCTATATTTTCTCTTTCTTCCTTTCTTTTCTGATTACATCTTCAGCTACAACTGAATATATTTTTCTTATTTCTTCTTTGATGAATGTATATATATATTCATTAATTGTTTCCACCTTCAAATATATTCACACTGATAAAACACAAAATATCAAAAAAAATAAGAACAGACTGAGAGAGATTTAAAAAACATACTCAAAAACATGCTGAAAAAATATTTGTCTACTAAGTATTTTCCCAAATTCACTTTTCAAGTACTAGTCTTCAGACAAAAACTCAATAGTACGAATCTCCGTATTTTATAAAATTGATCCTTAAAAAATGATAGTCCTCTTCATTTTCTGAACTATAACCACTAGTTCATCGATAATCCCATTGCTTGACACATTGTCTTCACTGAAAAGTGGTGGTAGAGGAGCTTCAAAAGACGGTGCTTCCGAATATAACATTTTCAATCTTCTTATAAAGCTTCCCAGACAAATCATACTCCTTAAGCTCATTTAATCCACCTATAAGTACCTCATTAAAGAACACTTTAGTAACATTCAAAGGATTAGATATCTTTATAAGGTTAGTTCAAGTAAGAGAAAAATGATTACACCTACCTAAACAATCATTAAGAGTGAGTATTTACCAGGTCATCATTTATCATATACATGGCATCAGCAGTTTAGGAAATGTGTATGAAATGCAGTAGTTTAGGATACAAAATAATTAAGATATTTACCTCTATTTTAACATTAGAGAATTCAAACGTGCAAGAGACTTCTAAGTTCCCAGTTGCCATACCCATATCTTGGCCGAGTATGCTGATTGAGCCTTAAAGTGTTTAATTCAAACATATTATTAAACACATTCAAGATAGATATAGAAAAGGTAATTTTATTAAATACCTTGCAGGCCAAAGTGTATTCCAAGCTACTGTATGCCAAAGGAGGTGGGTCTTGGAAAGCAAAAGACGACATATTTGAATGGTAATCGGGAGGCAAAGAGAAGTACGACCGGGCTGATCCGTCGGCAAGGATGATGGTTCAGAGAACGAGCATGTGGAAACCATAAGACAAAAGTGGAGGTGGATCTTGGAAAGGGAAAGGCGGCAGATTTGAATGGATCGGTTCAGGCCTAGGAGATGGGTCGGAGCTAGGTTTTAGTGGTGGTTTGGTGTTTTCTATAGTTACATGGCTTAAGCTTTGGGGTTGTGAGCTTACTGGAAGAGGAATTAGAGGAAGTTTTTTTCTTAGAATTTGGAGGCGAATGAGGGCTTTTCACCGGCTATGTTAGTGGCAGTGGTGGTGGTGGCAGGGGTGGTTACGGTGGCGGTTGAGGAGGATTTTTAGCGGGATTTACGGTGGTGTGAAGAGGAGGATGATTTATGAGTTGTATGTTATTTTTTCTAAATAGAGTATATATATATATATATATATATATATATATATATATATATATATATATATATATATATATATATATAATACGTGTCTATTTGGTATATTTAAAAATTTGAAGTAATGGAACGATTTAGATTGTTCTTTGTGACACATTCTTTGCTAAAAACGGTTCTCGACCCTTCTTAATACCCCCAAAATATATTACCATTATCGCATGGCTAGAGAAAATGTGTAGTCATTAACGTATATTTTAACATATGACCTTATTGAAATCCTGGTAAAAGGGTGTTTTTAAATAGTTTTATAGAAGGAAAAATGAAGAACTGGGGAAAAAAGTTTGGATAGGGATCTGGGAGACAAAGAGTGATATAATTGGCATCTGGATAAGATTGCCACAATTCCATCAATGTTGGGATCAAAGAACTCACCACTCATTCTGGATACCTGACTAAGGATTATACATGTTTAGAATAGTTTCAAATTTGAATAGTTTGGAATTGAAGACCCGACATGACCAAGGATTGGGGAAACTGTATTGGGATGGACAATGGAAGATGAATTTATTTTGACTTTCTTATTGAAGTCTCAGGTTATGACATGATCTTTAAAAGCGTTGAGCAAAATAATAATTTTCAAAAGAAGATCGAGATATTGGAAAAGAAGTTAATCAAGATTTATAATGGACCAATAACTTCATAGACACGTGAACAAAAGACTTTGACCATCAAAGAACTTCAATACACCTGGAATGTGGAGGAGCAATATTAGGAAAACAGGGCACACCAACTATGTATCCACCAAGAAGATATGAACACAAAATATTTGAATACATTAACAATACAAAGATAGAGCAACATTCACGATAAAGATGAGAGAACCAGGAAGCAACTCAATATCTGAAAGAGAAACTTGCACCAAAGATGAATAACCAACCGACATGGGAACCAACGATGGAAGATGTAAAGGACACAATTTTTGTCTTAAGAGCATCATATGACCCCAAATCAGATGGATTGCAATACTTTTGAAAAATACTGAAGTGGGATGTGTTCTCACTTGTGAAGGACCTTTACAATACTAATTGTTTGTTATAAAGGAAGCTATATACATAAATCACCTGAATACATTAAGGTGAATGTTAAGAGGGGTGGGGGATTACATACTCATATCATGTGTTAATTTTGTATACAAAATTATTTCTAGAATTCAGATAATACAACTTTAAAAGATAATGACAATATACTATCGCCCCTCACACATCTTTCATGCAAAAAATATACATTCCAGATAACATCCTGATAACTCAATAAGTTTGTTTTAGTTAAAAAAAAGAGAAAAAGTAAGAAGCAATACATGGTAGTTAAGGTTGATACTGAAAAAGTAGGCGATCAAGTACGATGATATTTCTTATTATTAGTCCTTCAAAGGTTATGTATTCGTGAAAAATGGATACCATAGATAAATAATTGCATCACTAATATTACGTTCCTCATTAATTTCAATGGGGAACCATTGCCAAAACTCTCTCTTGGGCAAAGACTTAGGCAAGGGGGCACACGATTACTTTCTTTATTCATTTTACTAACAATGTCATTAATCAGACTTACTTAGCCTAGTGTATAATTTTCACCTGAATAGAATTAACGACTTGAAAATCACAAGAATTTATCCACAACCAATGAACATGTTATTTGAGGGAAATTTTCTTTTACACTTATAACTTTAAAAATAGGAAAGGAACCATTCAAAGAAACATTAACAACATACTGTATGAGTTTGGGATAGAGGTTCAAGTTCAACAAATCATAAAGTTGTTTTCGTAAAGAACACCAGAGGAAATTGATCGTAGCACAACATAATGACTCGATATACAACAACGTGGAAACTTAGGAAATTATCTCGTAAAACCACAATGTCACAAAAAATCGAAGGTGGAAATATTACGTTGGATAGGAGAAAAAGTATTGTACAAGTGTAAGGACTAATACAAGAACTTCTTTCATAAGAAGGGAAGTAAGTACTATTTTTTAGTTTTTCAAAAAAATTGCAAACAACTTAAATACATTGTGTAGTTTGAGAATAACAAGTGTCGAATTTGTTACATGCGAAATTTAAGAACTGTAAAATCATCTAGGGTTCATGTTTTATTGATTTTGAAAAAATGCATACATCTTCATTAGAGGTACATGAATGTCGAATTTAGAAATATTCAAAGCTACTAATAAAACAATTATTCAAAGATTTTTTCGATTGAAAACTAGTTTTGTGGATGCAAATTAAAACATGCGAGATCGTTTCCATGACATATATCATTTAAGGACATAATTTATTAGAAAAATATAGACGATATATGATTGTCAAAGGTGACAAAAATATGGGAACATAGTTGGATCGAACGACCATCTACTTTGTGAAAACCCGAAGGATGTCAGCTTCTGAGGTTATAAGAACCTATGAACTAGCAAGGCAGTAGATGTAATAAAGAGATACGAGATGAAATTTTTATAGAATTATTTTGAAGATCAGTCAACACCATCAAGTCACTACAACTGGAGGCAAGCGATAAATTCATTTTTCCACAAACGATTGATGGAATCTATACAACAAAGCTATGATATCACATAGAAGTCAACAATCAATCTTTGTGGAAGTGAGTATGAAACCATTGAGCATCTTCTTTTTAATTTATCAAGGGACAGGGCAATTCGGATGGCTAGTCCATTGACTTATAATTCATTATCTGAACCCTCTCAGAACACCCAGTTCTAACGTACATGGGGGTATGCTTGGGGGGGGGGGGGCGAGGCATATTCTCCGTGGGAGTAGTTGGGTGTGCGAAAGCTAGCCTACAACCCACGTATAAAACACTGGATTAATTTCATTAGAGACCATAACTCTAAAAGTGGTGATTTTACTTCTAATTTTGAAGAACTGACACTTTTTAGGCTAGGCATATTTGGAATGCGTTTATTTTTAAAGGAAGTACTCATGACCGTTTAAGTATTGATCAAAGATCAATTATGACCTATGATTAGAATAGAACAACAAATACGCATACTACTGAGGTTAAAATATCAAATTTGAATGCAAATTTGAATAGTAATGCATCAAATGATCAGACAAAAAGGTTATGTGATACAGTTATCAATGATAATTCTCTTAATTATTGCAGAGCTAGTGTTAGGGTTGGGGATTGTACTAATTTGAATTCTCTTACTGAAGGAAACTTTAAACTTAATTGTGATGATTCATGAGATATTAAAATTAACGTAGCTGTTGTTGCTTGTGTTTTGAGGGACTTCACAGGTACAATGCTAAATGCTTTTTCAATGAAGATACAATAAGACTCAGTAGTTAAAGTAGAAGCAAGAAGAATTATTTTAGCTTGTGAGATGGGTTCAAGACTTACTCCTGGAAATGTGGAAGTTGAGAGTAATAATCTTTGGATTATTAATCAAGTGAATTCTAGAGTTGTTAGATTTTCTAGCTATACTAGTGTTTTGGTTAAGTGTACTTCGGTTTGTAAAGCTAAGTAAAACATCAAGTTCTCACATGTGAGAAGAACTAGTAATTGAGTAGCGGATTGGGTGGCCAAACAAAAGTCGAGGCAATTTGTTTGACCTTTGGATGAATAATCCACCTCACCAATTAGCTCATCTCCTTAAGGATGAATTTAAAACACTTGAAATTGGTTAATATTTTGGTGTAACTTCAATTGACAAATAAATTAAAATTATCATGAGAGCAGGAGTACCGGAACCCGAAAGTCTGGAAATTCATTATGGATATACACGTACTTACCAAAATCAAAAAAATTGCATGTAAATATATAATAATGTGTTAGTCTCGGAAAAAAACCTAGAAAATAGAAACTGTGTGGAACCAACAAACTATACTTTCTGCACTAGTAAATAGAAACGGTGGAACTCCTATATCTCTTCATGCCATAGAAGCAATCAAGCGTGGGCCACAAAAAAAATATTAATAATTGAATCAAAAAATTATGAATTGATGACATAAATGAGGAAATAAATGTTGGCTGATTGGATTATCACAGCGTACATTGAATAACCACGTTGAGCATTTGGAAGGTAAAGATTTTTAGATTATATGAAAAAATAAATTTTGACATGAATCAAATCATCGGCACAATAGAGTATTAAAGGACAGAACTTTTGGCACCAGTTGGAGTAATAAAGTACAAAATACAGTATTACAAGTTTGGAGTCAACATTACGATGAGGTTAACACTACTGATAAAGACATATATGTGTCCTATGATGCATCGTGTGTTGGAAACGTAAAAAACACATACTTCGCTATTATTGAGAAAGATAATAAACATAGTAATACTGTTAAAAACAGAGAGAATGTTATCTACTCCGTATCATAAGAAGGACATGAATTGGCACATAGCAAATGTCATTTGTTCGATAACAAAAGAAGGTGCGGTTTTGCAGTATTACATGCTACTGTCTTAGCCTTCATATTGCATTGTTTGAGTAAAGAATTTACTTAGTTAACCTATGATTTATCAAAGAATTACAACAACTTTATAACAATCTTGACAGACCAACCTTTTTTTACAAAGATCATGAAAATGACAAAAGTAGACCATGTATTCTTTTTTCACCATCTTTCGCAATTTTCATATATTTTAGTTGGTTTCTTGGCCAAGTATCCAAGCAACATGGATCATCGTAGGTGAATACTTTTTGAAGATTTAGTCGACCTATCTAATATGGAGTTAGACTAATTTTTCACAATATACTTTAAATATTGTATGGTTTTAGTAGTATGCATTTCAACGAAAAATATTTAAAACTAAAAATTATTTTATAATTAGATAATTTTTTCCTAGATTTTACATTTTAATTTATTTAATTGGTAGAAATTTTTAATGTTGTCAACAATTTTATACGTGGCATTTCCTTTCAAACGTAACAATATATCGACGTGTCATATTTTGGTACAATGTCAGCCTGGCTATCGGACACGGGTTATCGGACCGCCGGTCCGGCCCGGACCGATTAGCACCGGCGACGGAACGGGAACGGTGGCGAGTGGGTGGCCGGCACGAAACGGAACGGCGTTCCGCTTATCGTGCGGCGTTTTGCTTTCTGTAATTTTGCTATGGACCGAACCGGTCCGTAACTGGTACGGACCGATAACGGTCCGATTCTATTTTTTTTTTTTTATATATATAGGCCCAAACCTTTTATGTAGCCCAAAACCCCTCTCCATGCTCCAGCCCAACCCACATAACATTAACCCCAACCCACCGGCAACTACGCATTCCCAAATCCCATTCCTCATCCTACCCTAATTCGAGAATGGCGCCGTTACACCTTAAATTGCTTCTAGAATCCTTGAAGTTTGGTTATGGTGGTGGTGGGTGGTTGTGTAATATATTATTCTCTGTCTTTTTTCTTCTGTAATTGTCTAATTTCATGAAATATTGGTTTCCTGATGAGTTTCATGTTGATGTTTTGCGAGGAATTGATATTTCAGGAATTTAATTCTCTTTGTCATGGATTGAGTATTATTTTCAATCAAGTAAGTTAATTAATTTTACTGTCAATTCCATATTTTAAGATTAATTTTACCTTTTTTAACTTGATTCTTTTGTTTGAAACCAGAAATGGTATGTCTCAGAGGCAAATACACGAATACCTGAAATTCATGGGGCTTGAGAATTGGCTGTACAAAGGTCTTCATGTGAAGGAGATCCTAATAGGAATAGGCTATACCCGTATATAAAACAAAACACCATTAATTCTCTTTCTTCACCTGTTATTGGTAAATATATAATGTGAATTTATGTGAAGGAGATAATGAATTTTTATAATTAACATTGTTTTGTCACTGTTCTTGTCTTTAAAAAAAAAAAATTAAAAAACCGATAAACCGATAGTGGGACCGGTCCGGGACCGAAACCGGAACCGATAAACCGGTCCCTGTTATCGGTCGGTTTCCTGTTTTTTAGGACCGAAGAACCGGTCCGGACCGGGACCGATAGTGGAGGTCCGTTAGACCGGTCCGGTCCGATAGGGGTGGTGCACGATAAAAACCGGACCGGTACGCACGTTAGCCAGGCTGAGTACAATGTGCCAAAAATTTACATGCAAAACCATCGTCACTCCCTATTGCCGTATATTTACGCAAATGGATTCATTGTTTTCACTTCAATTTGCTTTTAATATTGCATACTCTTCTTATCTCAATACCTCATACTTCTCAGATGGCTAACATTAACCCACTACCGTCTATTTATGAAGGTTTTGGTATTTTTGTACAAAAGGGAAAAGATGGTTCCCCAGATGCTGTGTACTGTGGTACTTGTTCCAAGCATCGTGATGTTCACTTAATGGTAGAGGTGAATGCAGAATCTGAAAATTCAAAGAACAACACAATCAAGAGTTACCTCACTTGTCCTATCACACACCGTGTTCGAGATTTTGAAGAAGCTAGAAGAAAAGATCCACATCGACCATGGCTATATGTTCAACCACCATTTCCACCAAGTCATTCACAAATTGTTCAGGAGTTAATCCGAATCCTATCTCTCACAATCAACCAAGAGAAGAAGAAGAAGAAAAGAACTAGAACCACACCCATGCAAAGAGAAAAGCTCAAAGCTTTTGCGGAAACAAAGGGTTGGAAGCTATGGAAAAAGCAGCTGAATGATGCAGATATCTGCCGGCTCTGTGATGAGACTGGACTCACCCCTCGGTTTGTACAAAAATGGATTTATAGCCACAGGGGAAAACATGCAAACTGAAGTGGTCCATAGAATCTCCAGATCCTGACACAGGTCTTTAAATATATTATTAAATTAGATCTATCAAAAGTTTATGTAATAAATTGGCACTATTAATGGTCTTAAATTTGTGTTAATCTATTATATATGTATTATGATCTCTATGAAATATAATTAAGTTTGTGTTATCATATAGCAGTGTAAGTAAATGCTAGCTTTAGGAAATCAACTGTTTTAATCACAAAACATTCATTCTAATTGTTTACAAAACCATTAAGTCCGTATGATTCTGACTATGATAATGTTTAGTGTGAATAAGGTATATTGTCACCGTCATATATATTGTTTTGTGCAAGTAAAACAGTTCATATTTAACAATAATAAATTAATTGGTTTCTTGAGAACAAGACAAAATTCCCAACTTCAAATGTGTCGGTTAAAGTATTTTTCCCATATTTTCTTTAAATAACTTCACCAACACACCAAATTTTGATTTCATCCAGATCACAATGCTGTGTCTATTATATTTCTATCTAACAAGCTTTGAATCTCCTTTACCATGAGATCATAGGTCCTATGTATATCCGTAACTTTTAAGATTAACAAAATAGCCCGTGATTCTCTTTTGGTAAAAAGAACTATATTCCAAATAAAAACTTAGAGTTGGTTACCATCTCCCAATACATTAATATATCGTTTGAATATATTCACTTCCGTATTGCGCTATATACGAAGTTTTATTATGTTTTAAATATATAGAATTTTGTGTAAATTTATTTATTTTTGATTACTTCTTTTGCTGAGTGTATATCTTGTCCAATTTATATACAAATTATTGATATTCAACCACAATCAATCTTAATATTTCCAAAAGTCAGATAATTCTTATAGCACAAAATATTCAATTAAATTTACAGCTATATATTTTTCAATTTAGAATCAAATTAATATTTTCAGTGAGTTTAGTAGTATCCTAAACTCTCCCAAATGTTTTGGAAAAAATAAATAAGTTCGCGTATATTCTAGCAAAAGAAAATTTTAAGAGTTTAAAGATTAGTTCTAGTCGAGTTTGGTGCACCTAAAGATTATATATCTACCGGCTCTGTGATGAGACAGACTCCACCCCTTGTTTTGAACAAAACTGGATTTATAACAATTAACAGGGGGAAATTGCGAACCGAAGTGGTCTATATAAAATCACCAGATCCGAAAACATGTCTTTATATATATTTTAAAATTAGGTCTATCAAAAGTTTATGTATTACATTGGGCACAATTAATGGTCTTTAATTTGTGTTAATATTATGGTCTTTATGAGATATAATTAAGTTTTGTTATCGTATATCTGCCTAAGTAAATGCTAGATTTAGGAAATCAATAGTTTTAATCCAAAACGTTCATTCTAATTGTTTCCAAAAACATTAAGTCCGTATAATTCTGAAACTATGATAACGATTAGTGTGAACAAGATACATT
The DNA here is from genome assembly GCA_029959085.1 of Nemophila menziesii. Lineage (NCBI taxonomy): Eukaryota > Viridiplantae > Streptophyta > Magnoliopsida > Boraginales > Hydrophyllaceae > Nemophila > Nemophila menziesii. The sequence goes on along the minus strand of JARWIR010000007.1, from coordinate 18,999,329 downwards.
GTCACCGTCATATATATTGGTTTGTGCAAGTAAAATAGTTCATATTTAAAATAATAAATTAATTGATTTCTTGACAACAAGACAAAACTCCCTACTTTAAATGTTTCACTAAATTTTCCCATGTTTTCTTTAAATTTCTTCAGCAACACACCAAATTTTAACTCCTTCTATCACAATTCTGTAAATATTACATTTGTTGAGAAAAAGCTTTGAATCTCCTTGACCACGACATTATACGACATATGTATATCCATCACTTTTAAAATTTACAAAATAGCCCCTGATGAATCTTTTTCCGTAAAAAGAACTATATTCCAAATATAAAATTAGAGCTGATTACCATCTCCCAATAAAATTAAGATACGTTTGAATATATTCACTAGTATATTGCGCTATACACAACATTGAGTTTGTATTGAAATATAAAGAATTTTGTACACAATTTATTTATTTTTGATAAGTTCTTTTGCGAATGTATATTTTGTCCATAATTGTGTACAAATTATAGATATTCAATCAATATCTATTTTAATATTTCCAAGAGTCAGATAATTCTTATAGTAAGAAACATTTAATTAAATTTACAACTACATATTTTTTAATCCAGAGCCAAATTAATATTTCTAGTGAGTTTAGTATATCCTAAACTCTCCCAAATGTTTTGGAAAAAGTAAATAAGTTACCGTATAATCTAGCAAAATAAAATTTTAAGCGTTTAAAGATGAGTTCTAGTCCGAGTTTGGTGCACCTAAATCAGCTCGTATTAATTTATCCGTATAATACCAAAAAAAAGAATTTATAGAGGCAATTTGCTTTTGGTGTTCTCAATGGGAGTTGTCTTACATATCTTTATCATAGAGGTCTACAACTTTATATAACATAAATTACCAATTATATATACCTCCAGAAGACAAAATGTATGGGCTAGAATGAAATCATCAGACTGTATACTCTAAATGATTCAGTTACCGTTTTCTTCTTATTGTTTTGGCAACTTTTTCACCCCAACTCGAGATTCTTCTTGGAATAGATCTCAAGAGGGGACTTAGTGGTTGGGAAAACTGAAAACGGTTTCCAGATAAACGTCCTCCGAATCTTAGTAATAGTAGATATTCCTCTAACCCTTGAGTTATTTATTATAAATTTGAAAAATATGATTTTCTTGACTTGGAGGCTTTAATCAATCTTCTGACCAACTTAGTGATTGATTCTTAACAGAAAGGGAAAGGGAAGCAACTGTTACAACTTTAGTTGATTGGTTGCTCCATCTTTGACTTACCCCAACAGTAACTTCTAAGACCTTCTGCTAATGGTGGGAATTTTAGTTGACTTCAGTGTATTAGATTATCCTCCTTACATAAATGTGCCTATAGATTGAGTACACCCTTTTCTAGCAAACTGTAACATAAATATTGATATGCATTCGAGTGAGTTTTCCATGTGGATTGATGATGACGAGGATGTATACCAAGTATTTGGGTCAGTGGTAAGACTATGATGCAAGGTGGGTAGTTGTTTTATGATTGCATTGTGGGTATAACTTGAGAAAATATTAATTGGTAATTATGTAAAGTTTAAGATGATGCATTTTAGGAACCGATTGAGGTGCCCAAGGTGGTGGATGAAGTACTACAAATTAAATAAGATAGACTCACCCTTAATATATTTTACCTGTATCAGTTCTTTCTATTTCTCTCCTACAGTCTTACATTGTTTTTTTTCTTATTTTTCTTTTGGTAATATAGATAGCGAGTAGCCTCAATTTACGAATTGCATGATTTTAAGAAATGTTCAAGATTTCTTTGAGCTAGTTTGTTGCAGACTGGTTATTTTATTTCAAAAGAAATCTGAGGAATTACGTTCTTGTGCACCCACCCGGGGCGGTGAGGTAGGTAAATTTGGTATGGATATGAAAGAGAGCTTCGATGTTTTAGTTCGCTAAGTTTTAAAAGTCCAAAGAACGCAGACTAGCCACGGAGCTTATTTTGGGCTAAATTCCGGTTCTGGTGAAACTCTCTAAACCTAAAAGAGACTTGGTTGGTGATAAATTTATTTGGCACTATAAATATCAATTTTGTGAAATGAAAATAAGAAGGTTTGATTCATCCTTACTCTTCAAGCGAAATGTCTTTAGGGAGGAGCTAGGAAAATGTGGACTCCGAGCATAGAACACCGATTTTCAAAGGAAGCTTTATCATGAAGATTAAATGAATAAGCTATAGTTACTGAATCAAAGAAGTCAAAAAACGATTTGTTATCTTTCTAATGAGAAAAAATATAGGTATCTTGAGAACGAAAAAATGTCAGAGTTTAGAGTTTGAAGAACTCCATTACATGCGTGCTATTCACTAGTTTAGAATTGGAAGAACTCCATTACATGCGTGATATTCAGTTGCGATTTCCATCCAAATCTATCCTTCACAAGCACCTTCCATAACCCATCCGGTGGTTCTTCTAGGAGTGCATAATCAGTTGGTTGTCTTGATCCCCACTATGCTAGCTAATCAGCGCATGAGTCCTGTTCTCTCTATATATACCTATGATTTTGAACAATGGATTTTGGTCAAGAATTGTTCTGTTCCTTAATGTTCCTTAAGGGTGACTTTAGAACACTCGGAATTGGTTAATATTTTGGTGTAACTTAATTGACAAATAAATTAAAATTATCATGAGCTATGGAGTACTGGAACCCGAAAGTTTGGAAATTCATTGTGGATACACACATACTCCCCATAATCAAAAAAATTGCATGGAAATAATATAATAATGTGTTAGCTTCGGAAAAGAACCTAGAAAAATAGAAACTGTGTGGATTTATGCCATTAATACAATCAAGTTGGACCACAACAACAACAAAATTATTAATAATTGAATCAACAAATTATGAATTGATGACATAAATATGAAATAAATTTTGGCTGATTGGATTATCATATCGTACATTGAATTACCACGTTATGCATTTGGAAGGTAAAGATTTTAGATTATATGAAGAAATAAATTTCGGCATGAATCAAATCATCGGCCCAATAGAGTATTAAATGACAGAACTTTTGGCACCAATTGGAGTAATGAAGTACAAAATACAGAATCACAAGTTTGGAGTCAACATTACGATGAGGTTAATTAACACTACAATAAAGACATATATGTGTCCTGTGATGCATCGTGTGATGGAAACGTACAAAAAACATGCTTCGCAATTATTGAGAACGATAATAAACATAGTGTTATTATTAAGAACAGAGAGAATGTTATCTATTCTGTATCATAAGATGGAAAGGATTTGGCACATAGCAAATGTCATTTGTTCGATAACAAGATAATGTGTGGTTTTGCAGTATTACATGTTACCGTCTTAGCCTTCATTGTTTGAGTAAAGAATTTACTTAGATAACCTATGATTTATCAAATAATTACAACAACTACATAACAATCTTGACACACCCGCTTTTCTTTTTACAAAGATAAGAAAATGACAAAAGTAGACCTTCTATTCTTTTTCACCATCTTTGGCAGTATTCATATATTATGGTTGGTTTCTTAGCCAAGTATCCAATCGACATGGATCATTGTAGGTGAATACCGGGTAAATTATAAAAACCAGCCCCCACACCTTTAACTTAACAGATAAAATCCCCACCCCTAACTACCCATTATCTATCCAACTAAATCCCAAAAAACCCAATAATACCCCTCCCTCTATAACTTTATTATAGGGAAACCAAATACCCCAATCCCCTCTCCTATTATGTTACGAATCAGAAACCCACCCCCACCCCCTCTCTTCTCTCTCATCAATATCCCAGAGCACGCTCCCTCTTCTCTCTCCTATAAAACCACATCCTCACCGCACCCCACCATGGCCGCCGCTGCGCCTCCATCTGCTCTCTCCTGTGAACGCCCTCCCTCACCCCACCCCACCATGGCCGGAACTGCGTAGCTTCCACCTTCCCACAAGTGTCGCCGCTGCTGCGCTTCGAGAAAGCCGGAGCCGCCACCAAGCGCGAACCAGGTGGACCACCAATCTCCGCTGCGAGTACTAGATCCACAACCAAGCGTGAACCAGGTCGACCGCCAATCTCCGCTACGCGAACCAGATCCACCACCACACTCTGCTGCGCGAACGGAGCTCTGCTGCGCAAATCAGATCCAAGACCAAAGCTTCTGCCGGAGCTCTGTTGCACCACGAACAACCCTTCGCTGATGCTTCGGATGTCTCCGACGCCAGCAAGAAACCCGCCTCCTGCATCTCCACCGCCACTCCGATCTGCTGCAGAACCATTCGCTCCTGCATTTCCACCTCCACTTGGCCCCTGAAAACAAGATCCAGATTCTCACGTCATCTCCTTCAGCATGGCCTCCGAGATCGAGTCCAACCACCGTGAAACTCGCTGCTGTAGATCCATATCTGGCCTTCGAGATCCCGCCACCCAACCACCGTGAAACTCGCTGCTGCAACGAAGGTGAAGGCCGCTGCTGCAACGAAGAAGGAAGCCCGCTGCATCTCCAAGATCTCGATTTGATTTTGAATTTTTTTATTTGATTTAGTTGTTGTCTTTTGCAGAATCAAATTAGGATAGATGGTCGTTCGTGATGGTGTTGTTCGTGGTGGCCGGCCGTTCGTGATGGTGTTGTTTGTGGTGGTGCACATCTGGCTACAGGTGCAGTGCAGCGCTGTTGCAGGTGTAGTCTTGGTGGTTCCCGATCTGTTGTACCCATTTGGCCCACACGAACTAGGGTACAGACCCGATGGGTACAGACACGATGGTTTGGTCCACACATCTAGGGTACAGCCCCGATGGGTACAACCGCGATGGGTACAGCCCCAATGGGTCAAGTGATGCAGTCATGATTAAACATTTAAAATAGATGCTACAATTAAATAGATAGTTGTACTGGGAGATTAAACCATCCCTTGTTTGTTAATGAATCTTTTGTAATTTATTTAATTTATCCATCTTGTAACTTGTCTAGCTGTTTTTGGAATACAACTTAGTTTTTTACCTGCAATAAGGTTTTATTATTATATTGAATAATCAATTCCGTTGTTTGGAATCAAACCCTAAACAATATCGGAATCAAACATCAAACTGTGTCTGGGTCTCGACCCACTACCATTTATAAATCGTATCTGGGTCTGTACCCATTAATAAACCGATAAAACATCTGAAATAGTCTGCAGAAAAAAAAACTAATTAATATAGAGATAAGGGTATAAAGGTAAAGTAGTGTAACTATATGTGTGACTAGGGACTTAATAAGTAGAAGTAAAGAGAGAGTATTTAAAAAATAACGTTTAAGTCATTGGGCTCAAATTTGTAATTTCCTCGTGAATACCTTTTGAAGATTTAGTCGACCTCTCAAATATGGAGTTAGACTAGTTTTTTACAATGTACTTTAAATAGTGTATGGTTTTAGTAGTACGTAATAGTTAATTTCATTTCAACGAAAAATATTTAAAACTAAATATTATTTTATAATTAGGCAATTTTTTTTTTAGATTTTACATTTTAATTTATTTAACTGGTAGAAATTTTTAATGTTGTCAACAATTTTATACGTGGCATTTCCTTTTCAAACGTTAGAATATATCGATGTGTCATATTTTGGTATAATGTGCCAAAAATTTACATGCAAAACCATCGTCACTCCCTATTGCCGTATATTTACGCAAATGGATTCATTGTTTTCACTTCAATTCTCTTTTAATATTGCATACTCTTCTTATCTCTATACCTCATACTTCTCAGATGGCTAACATTAACCCACTACCGTCTATTTATGAAGGTTTTGGTATTTTTGTACAAAAGGGAAAAGATGGTTCCCCAGATGCTGTGTACTGTGGTACTTGTTCCAAGCATCGTGATGTTCACTTAATGGTAGAGGTGAATGCAGAATCTGAAAATTCAAAGAACAACACAATCAAGAGTTACCTCACTTGTCCTATCACACACCGTGTTCGAGATTTTGAAGAAGCTAGAAGAAAAGATCCACATCGACCATGGCTATATGTTCAACCACCATTTCCACCAAGTCATTCACAAATTGTTCAGGAGTTAATCCGAATCCTATCTCCCACAATCAACCAAGAGAAGAAGAAGAAGAAAAGAACTAGAACCACACCCATGCAAAGAGAAAAGCTCAAAGCTTTTGCGGAAACAAAGGGTTGGAAACTATGGAAAAAACAGCTGAATGATGCAGATATCTGCCGGCTCTGTGATGAGACTGGACTCACCCCTCGGTTTGTACAAAAATGGATTTATAGCCACAGGGGAAAAGCAAACCGAAGTGGTCCATAGAATCACCAGATCCTGACACAGGTCTTTAAATTTATTATTATATTAGATCTATCAAAAATTTATGTATTAAATTGGGCACTATTAATGGTCTTTCATTTGTGTTAATCTATTATGTATTATGATCTCTATAAAATATAATTAAGTTTGTGTTATCATATATCTGCGTAAGTAACTGCTAGCTTTAGGAAGTCAATTGTATTAATCACAAAACATTCATTCTAATTGTTTCCAGAACCATTAAGTCTGTATGACTATGATAAAGTTCAAGTGTGAATAAGATATATTGTCACCGTCATATATATTGTTTTGTGCAAGTAAAACAGTTCATATTCAACAATAATAAATTAATTGGTTTCTTTGACAACAAGACAAAATTCCGACCTTCAAATGTTTCCATTGAAGTATTTTTCCCATATTTTCTTTAAATAACTTCACCAACACACCAAATTTTGATTTCATCCAGATCACTGCGCTGTGTCTATTATATTTCTATCTAACAAGCTTTGAATCTCCTTTACCATGACATCATAGGTCCTATGTATATCCGTAACTTTTAAAATTAACAAAATTGCCCATGATTCTCTTTCGGTAAAAAGAACTATATTCCAAATAAAAACTTAGAGCTGGTTACCATCTCCCAATACATTAATATATCGTTTGAGATATATTCACTAGTGTATTGCGCTGTATACGAAGTTTTATTATGTTTGAAATATATAGAATTTAGTGTAAATTTATTTATTTTTGATTACTTCTTTTGCTGAGTGTATATCTTGTCCAATTTATATACAAATTATTGATATTCAACCACAATCAATCTAAATATTTCCAAAAGTCAGATAATTCTTATAGCACAAAATATTCAATTAAATTTACAGCTATATATTTTTCAATATAGAATCAAATTATTATTTTCAATGAGTTTAGCAAAAGATATAAATAAGTTACCGTATATTCTAGCAAAAGAAAATTTTAAGCGTTTAAAGATGAGTTTTAGTCGAGTTTGGTGCACCTAAATCAGCTGGTTTTTAATTAACCTATAATACCAATTTTTTTTATAGAGAGTGTGGACTTGCTTTTGGTGTTCTCAATGGGTTTCCTTACATATCTTTATTATTGAGGGCTACAACTGATATAAAATAAATACACACTATGTGTCACCTCCGGAAGACAAATTGTATGGGCTGGAATGGAGTCTATCGGACTGTGTCCTCTCTGTGGGCCCGTTACCATTTCTTTTTGATTTTTTGGCAATATTTTCACCTCTAGTCGAGATTCTTCTTATAATAGAGTACTATGTGTTTGGGAAAACTGCCCGCAGAGTTGTATAAAATTGAAGAAGATGCTTTTCGCGACTTGGAGGCCTTAATCAATCTTCTAACAAAGCCAGTGATTGATTCTTAACAGCAAGGGAAGCAACTGTTACCAGTAGTCTGCAGTTGGTCGATTGCTCCATCACTTACCCGAAAAGTAATTTCGAAGACCTTCAGCTAATGGTGGGAAATTTAGTCGACTTCTTTGTATTCGATTCTTCTCCTGACACAAATGTGCCAATTATATGTCTTGAGTACCCCCTTTTTTGGCTAACTGGAAGGTAACCATTGATGTGCATTCGAGTGAGTTTTCCATGTGAACTGAGGACGGGGATGTATACCGAGTATTTGGTCCATGGTAAGATTAGGATGCAAGGTAGATAATTGTTTTATGATTGCATTGTGGGGATAGCTTGAGATAAAGTTAGTTGGTAGCTATTTAAAATTTAAGATGGCGCATTTTAGGAACCGCTAGAAGGTGCCCAAGATGGTGGTTAAAGCACTACATATTCAATAAAATAGTCTCACCCTTAACATCTTTTACTTGTTTTTTTTTTCTTTCTATTTCTCTACTAAACTCTTACATTGTTATTTCTTTCATATTTTTCTCTTGGTAATATAGTTAGTGAGTAGCCTCAGTTTAGGAATTCCATGACTGTAAGAAATGTTTAAGATATCTTTGAGCTAGAATAAATATTTCCAGGCACTATAAAATATCAATTTTGTGAAATGCAAATACAACGGTTTGATTTATCCTTACTCGTCAAGTGAAAAGTCTTTAGGTAGGAGAGGGAAAAAATGTGTACTCCGACCATAGAACACCGTCATATAATTTTTTTAAAGGAAGCTCTGTTACAAAAATATAGTGAATACACTATAGTCACTGAGACAAAAAAGACAACAAAGGATTTGTTATCTTTTTAATGAGAGAAAAGCATAGATATCTTTAGAAAGAAAAAACATTGGAGTTTAGAGTTTGAAGAAGTCCATTAGAGGCGTGCTATTCACCTGTTTGCGGGTTGGTTAGGGGATAAATTCCTTGGAAAATGATATTCCCATTCTACGATCCTAGTTGATTTGTATTCAAGGCTTGTCAAAGTTTTCTTTATGGCTTAGGAAAGGTTAATTAATATCTCACAGTATTGATTATTTGTACTGGGTTACTGACAGTTGGTTAAAGTTTCTTAGCTTTGTTATTATATATTTGGATCATTTCTTCTCCACTGTTAGATAAGAGTATTGGTCTTTGCTAAAGAAAAAGTTAAATGTAAATATCGATCTTATAGTTTTTAGCTAGAGAAGTCATCATGCCAGAAGTATGAACTGGATATATACTAGGTGTGTCCTTTATCACCATATGTGGAAGATCAAGAGAGCTTGTCTTGAATGGCTGGTGCAAATTTCTTCTCTTTAGAAGAAGGGACTAGTTGTTATTTTCTCAGTTTGGTGGGCACATTTTCCATTATTATATTCTTTCACAGGTGCCTAAAAATCATGCCCCAAAATTTAACAAACCAACTCTTGGGACGAGACTGCCGCATGCCTAAATATCAATATCTTAGATCGGCAAGGCCTCATAGTGATATCAGGTACAAAAAATCAGTATCAAATCAATAAGTTTCACACAAAAGATCAATCCATTCCAAAACCTCGTGAACCAACCCTTTGACCATGACATTTCTATTCCCGAAAGTAACAATTCCTCCCAATTCTGCAAAAGGAATATAAACAACAAAACAAATGAGCAATATAAGTGAAAATATCCCAAAAATATAAAGAATACGTAAATGAAACATTATGTCCAATAATTAGAATAATAGAGTCCCCTTACGAATACAAAATATCATGATCAATACTAAATATATTATCATGATAAGACTACTGATGTAACCAAATAGAATTCCCAAGAACTCAAGTGATTTAATCACGACAAATCGATTACATTGTATTTTAAATTGCAGCTGCATTCAACCCGTGTAACTCCAATCTAAAAATTGTATTTAACCGTAGAGATGTCCAAAAACTGCATTCAACCTGTGCAACGGCGGTATTCGACCGTATTTAGATTTCTCAACTACCTACATAGTCTATCCCGTGATCATCTTGGCTATTTCCCAGAAGCTACAATTTGAAATTCAAATTTTTGTACTTTTTTAGGCATAAGATGGAGTATCAATACTTGTTGCCTTTGTGCTTGTGCTCTTACATATTTTATCAATATTTTTTCTCATATAAACCATGTTGATAATAGTTCTTTGGGATCAAGGTTTGATATACTCGCGCATTTGGGAAAGACCGATGATATGGTCATTGTTTCCACAACTGTAGAATTAGAATCTAGGTGGAAAAGGTTTTTTATTCTCCCATAATTGAAATTGTAGGAGAATAATAATTTGAGGTTTATCTAATCTTGCATGTAACCATTAGGAAAATTATACGAATTAGAAGGAAAGTAATATGATATTATTTAGCTTTGTTAGCTACATAATCTGGAATACGTTCCGGGTTTAACTAATTGCAACAACAATATTGGTAGCTTCAATCCACTTAATCTGTCATCTTGTTTCAGCTTGTATACTAACAACCAATTAGCATCTATGTATAAGATTTTAAAGAACTATTTATGGAGAGTAGCTATACTGTGGGAGTTTAATTTTCTGGACTATCTCAATTATTTCTTGTCTTTTTATGGACTAAGAAAAAGTTACAATCCTTGCTTGCTAGAGGAAAATATATTTTTGGCATTTTGATTCTTTTCCTTGCATGGAGGAAATTCCATTGGGAAACTTTCATTGTTGCGTGGTAGATCCACTTTTATGAATTCTATAAGTATTTGGATGAGTCACAACACTATGATCTGATCACTTACAATTCAATCTGGATACCAGACCAAAGACGACATCGCCAATCACTACTGGAATTCGCATGTTTACCGACGACACGTGTCGTCGGTAAACCCCCGTAATTCGTCGCTAAACACGATTAGCGACGACAAGTCGTCGCTAAAACGTCGTTTCTAGAAATTGGTCGGTAAATTGAGGCTTACCGGCGAATGAGGCCCTATTCGTCGGTAATCTTACCGACGAAACGACGTCGTCGTTGATTGTTGAAGTTACCGACGACACGTCTCGCCGGTAGTAGTTTAATTAGTTTTTCTTTTTTTTTCGTGGCCGATAATTGAATTACATTAATCTTTTTTTAATTCCATTTGCCGACGAAATTTACCGACGACCCTTTGTCGTTAATTGTGTATTTTTTTTATTTCTTAAATCAGAATTAAATAGTTATTTTTTATACGTATTAGCGACGACATTCAAATGATGCATGTCGTCGTTAATCCTTTGAATGTCGTCGGTAATGTTTTTTTTTCAAAATTTTAAAATACAATTTTTTTTATTTATTTTGTTTTGACTTGATTTTTGTTTTTATTATAAATATAATACGAAGAAAATTGATATATATGAAATAAAAATTCAATAATTAATAGAAAAAACCGAATCATAATTAAAACCGTAAAAAAAGTCTTACAAAAAGTCAAAACAAGTCAACATAAGTCAACATAAGTCTAAAAAACCAATTAAAAGTCAAATTATTACAAACCAAATCAAACTTAAATAAAAACCAACACAAACTAATCATCATCATCATCATTCTCTTCATCTTCTCTTTCCTCGGGACTTTTTCTCGGGGAAGGCTCGGGGGCGGCGACCGGGGGTAGTCCTTGAGCTAGTCTCATGCCATTTAACGTATCGAAGATCGTGTCCATTAAGCTCGGTGGCTGACTCGACTGGCTCGAAGAAGCAGTGGGCTTGGTCGATGTGGAGGATGGATCTGATATAGGATCAAGTCCTTGAGCCACTCGAAGCTCGTTCATGCCTGCGAACATCGCCTTCAGTAGCTCCTCGCTCGCAGCGTCCGTCTGTGTAGGAATCCGTGCTCTCTTTCTGACCGGTCCAATGGTAGGCACCCAATGTCTTGACTTCGGTGGGCCATGACCTCCATAATGGTCTCTAAAATCGCATCCATCTGCAATGATTTTCAGAGACACGTGAACAAGAGACTCCAATCATGAATGAACTTCAACACTCTTGGGATATGAGGATTAATATTGGAAAACATGACACGACAACTATGTCTCCACAAAGGACATGGGAACATGGAATATTGTAATGCAACAACGATACATAGACGGAACAATAATAGAGTGGTCCACGATATGGATGAGAGAATCAAAAAGCAACTCAAGATCTGAAAGAGAAAGTTACATAGAAGATTAATAACCAATTGACATGGGAACTAATGATGGAAGATGTAATGGACACATTTTTTTAACTTAAAAGCATCAAAGGACCCGGATCGGATGGATTGGTCGAGAAATTTATTATAATTTGTGGGAAATATTGAAATAGGATGTGTTATGACTTGTGAAGGACATTTTCAACAACATTCTTTTGTTATAAGGGCAAAAATATACTTAAATCATCTTAACACATTAAGATGATTGTCAGGATGTGGTGGGGGATTACATACTTATTTCATGTGTTAATTTTGCGTACAAAATTATTTCAAAAGTTCAGGCAATCGAACATTAAAGGATAATGAAGACAAGATATCTCCCACACACAACTTTCATGCGATACATAAACATTCAAGACAACATCAAGATCACTCAATAAGTTTTTTTCTAAAAAATAATAGAAAAAGTAAGATGTATTATACGGTAGTTAAGGTTGATATGACAAAAGTATGTGATCAAGTACAATGAGATTTCTTATACTAGTCCTTCAAAAGTTAGTTTTTTGTGAAAAATGATACCTTAGATAAAGAATTGCATCAATACTATTACGTTCATCATTGATTTCTATTGGGAACCATTGCCAAAATTCTCTTCTGAGAGTGGACATAGGAAAGGGGGCACACAATCTCCTTTTTTATTCATTTTACTAACACTGACATTATTAAGTCTTACCAACTACGTAGGTGGTCGGTAATGGTATTAATTTTTTTTATTATTTATTAAAAATTTAGCGATCATATTAGTGGTAGTTTAACATTTAAAGAATATTACACCGACACTGACCGGCACTACAAGAAAAAGATGGTATACAATAACGCTATTTATGGTTTTTATGACGATATTGATCGTCATCGTAAATAATTGTTACGGTTCAACAACCGTCATCCGAGCGTCACCTATGAAACCGTAATTGTTTGTCTATTTTGATGCTAAACATAATCGTCACAATTAAATAACTTTTTTGATGGTTAAGAGAATAATCATCATAACAAATCATTAACGCCTTTAAGACAAGTGTCATTATTAACAAATGTGAAACAATGACACTTATTCAGTCGTCATAATAAATTATCAACTCATAATACAATAAATAAAAAATATGTTTACAAAAACTCAAATGCCATCATGTAAATAATAAATTATTAACGCTTCTCACACAAGTGTCGTATTAGCAGTGTGTGATAATGACACTTTTTCAACCATCATAATAAATTATCGATTCACAATATTAAATACAAAAAAAAAATTGTATATCATATTTAACACAAATTTGAATATTAAATTTATAAAATAATTTGATTACATAACACTTAATAAAAGAGACCCTATAAATTTTTGCAGTAAAATAATTAATTTTACATACTTATAACAACATCACTAATTAATTTTACAAGCATAATAATAGACTAATTTAACTTCCTTCTTTTAATAAATTGGCTCAAAAACAGAAACATTAGTTTTATTAATTGTTGCTCAAAAGATATGCAAATCTTACTCTTACTCCTAACTCTCTTGATGAATTTATTTGGAGGGAAAGACTTTGCTTACATTATTTGGTTTCTCTGTTATCTTCTCAAACTATTTTTCAACAACTTCCTTTGCATTGAGACTAGAATCTTTGACACCATTGCAATTTTTTGAAAATAGATATCTCAATTAATTACAAAATTCAAATGAAAAAAAAATAATAAATGGATAAATGTTTTTAAATATATATATGGTTAGAATAAGTCATAAAGTTAATACTGTCATACCTCTTTTTCTTTATCTTCTCATCTGTTGAACTAATCTTGGTAAATCTTGGTATCTGCTCCAAACATTTCAAATTTAGCCTTTATCTTTGATTTCTCATAAAGAAACCAAAAATAATATTACATATACATAATTAGAAACCAATTCCCTTAATCATATCTAAGTACTATATACACCGTGTATACTAATGTTATTCCTAAATATATAATGATTATAGGGAAAGTACATGTCCACCTATTAAGAGAGAAATCAAAAGGTAAGAGCGACCCAAACAATATGATTTAAAATCTCATATTTATATAAAGAATGGAAAATTATAAATATGTTCATTAGACAATTATATTGGATAACGAAGTATTGTGAAGGTGGGAAGGATACTGAATTTTGCTAACTTTATTTGAGACCTTGCCGGAAGTAGAGTGGTTGTGAATTTGGAGTTGTATTATTTATTAATTCATTTTAGACCATCTTCAACAATTGTGCCAAATGAATATTCACTGCAAAATAATTCAAAAAATGAAGTATAAGACCAAATTTCACACTCCAACCGTCAATACAAATATGGGACCAACAAAACTTACACGTGGGACCAACAAAACTTACACGGCATCAGTGTATCACTTTTAATACGGTCAAAAAGGCTTCCGACGGTCATAAAATAGCCATTGTAGAATTTGTATAAAAATATAATAAACAAAACGGCTATATTGAAAAATTATAAAAATAATAAAATTAGGGTAAAAATAATTGTTTAGAGTTTCAATGATAAGAATATTTTTTTACCTTAATTTGGGTTATTCAATTGTTGATGGCGTAGCTAGGCCTCTTGATGATGGTGGACTATGGTCCCTGGTTGGTGCCGATTTTCTTGTGTAGGAGAGTGACATGGTTTTTTTTGTTCGAAAAAACGGCTTGGTGGGAAGGAAAGTATGAAGAGATTTTTTTTTTCAATGTTGAGTGTGAAGAGATGAGTTATAGGTTATTTGTTTCATTGTTTTTCAACCTTTACTTTTTACTTCGAAATTTTTTCAATGTTTTCGGTTGTAAACATTTTTTTAAAAATTTAAAATTTTATTCTTGTAAAGGGTAACGATTAATTCATCCTTTTTTCTTGACAAAAAAAAATTTACCCCCTTTTTATTATTTTTTAAAATAAATAAATCTTTGTATTAAGAACATTAAACATATTATATTTGTAATGTAATTTTTTTTATAGTTATTGAATTTAATAAATTAAAAAATAACTTTGAATATTAAATAAAATAATTTATGTACATAACTATATATTATAAATAAAAAATTAATATTTAATTTAAATAAGAATAAAAAATAAAATTACTAATTTATGGTACAACGGATGAGACCTCGCTTGACGTAATAAAATTACTAATTTACATGGATTTGTCTCACCCATTGAGCCAAATTAAGGTGAGTGATCAAGTTTATGTTGATGTAATTTTTTATATTATATTTTGAAATAAAAATGATAAATAAGTATTTGAAAAATAAAAATATTAAAAACCGTTGGGGTATTAGTATTTTGTTGACATTTTTCTAAAATTGTCATGAAATTGGTTTGACGACTTAATTAAGTGTCATAAATAAATGCTGGTTAAATTTTTTAAATCAGTTGACATTAAAAAATCATTACTGTATGAGTAATTTTTTTTTTAGTGTAGGCACTAATTCTTGCGTTCGAACGACAATCTTCTTACAGTCGCTAGAATATATGTAGCAGTGTTATATGCTCTTATATAAACATACTTTTTAATGAAACACTTAGACCATCTTTGATGGCTAATTATTATCGACGATAAAAATATCGTTGCTAACGATGTTGTTAACGAACCCAGTCGTAATGAGATTAAAAGAGACTTTTTTGTAATTAATGGTAATCTTATTACCATTTAGTTTCTACAAATTTGTTTTTCTTTGCCACATTCCTTCGTTTTCCTAGTGAATACGTATACAGATAGATAGATATCATATTATATTCATTACAGTATAAGAAATATAGTATATGGAAAAAAAATAGTGGTTGGAAACACTGCCAACTAGACACAGACATATGAAAATTAGTGGATAGAATGTTATCTTTAAGTGTTGCTGATTGGGTAACAAGAACCGTGGGACTCAAATATTTGGAAGATTTGAGAGCTGATGGATATAAGGTTGCCAAGTACTGGATAATACTATCTAGCTAGCTATGATTGAAAAAATAGAATCTTAAAAACCAATGAGAATTGATATATAGATATTGTGTGATAAAAGAGTTTAGTATATATTAGTGCAACGTATGACTACTTGTCATCACCAACTCATTAAATATATATTAATTACATTAGAAGTAAACATCTCCATCGATCCAACAATGGCTGCTTCATCAATGGCTCTTTCTTCCCCATCTTTTGCCGGAAAGGCTGTGGAACTCTCACCTTGTACCCCTGAAATTATGGGGAATGGAAGAGTTTCCATGAGGAAAACTGTTACAAAGAAGGCTTCTGTTCCTGACAGCCCATGGTACGGTCCTGATCGTGTTAAGTACTTGGGTCCATTTTCCGGTGAATCTCCGAGCTACCTGACTGGTGAATTTCCAGGTGACTATGGTTGGGATACTGCAGGACTCTCAGCTGATCCAGAGACCTTCTCCAAGAACAGGGAGCTTGAGGTAATACACTGCAGATGGGCCATGCTTGGAGCTCTTGGCTGCATTTTCCCAGAACTCTTAGCACGTAATGGTGTTAAATTTGGTGAAGCTGTTTGGTTTAAGGCTGGAGCTCAGATCTTCAGTGAGGGTGGACTTGACTATTTGGGTAACCCAAGCTTAGTCCACGCACAAAGCATCTTGGCCATTTGGGCAACTCAAGTCATTTTGATGGGTGCTGTAGAAGGTTACCGTGTTGCAGGTGGACCACTTGGTGAGATTGTTGACCCACTTTACCCAGGTGGAAGTTTTGACCCATTGGGTCTTGCTGAAGATCCAGAAGCTTTTGCCGAGCTTAAGGTAAAGGAAATCAAGAATGGAAGACTCGCCATGTTTTCAATGTTTGGATACTTTGTTCAAGCTATTGTTACCGGAAAGGGTCCATTGGAGAACCTTGCAGACCACCTTGCTGACCCTGTAAACAATAATGCATGGTCTTACGCCACAAATTTCGCCCCTGGAAAATGAGATTTTGTAACTCACCACATGTAATTGTGATTATTTCAAACTTAACTCATCTTAGATTTTTTTCTTATATTATGATGTTGGTGTAAATGACTTGAACTAATACGCACTTGTTTCCTACTTAATTTTCCCCCAAATTAAGTATATATGTAACTCTTTAAATGCAATACCACAACAACATTTATATGTTATCGCCTCTGAAGCCGAGGTTATGATCCTTGCTGCAGAACCACAGCCAACCTCAAAATCCTCTCTTGATGGATCTTACAAACCCCACCCAGATGACCATGGCTGAATTCAAACGGGTATTCGCATTTTGTTAATCTCATATTGAATTCTTCGTGTTAAAAATTTTGCACTGCTGATAGGAGGTATCTATATTTTGATTGGTGGTCGAACTCTTTCCGGGTTAGAGGGAAAAGGTGTCAATTCACGTAGATTTTACATTTATCTTGTTAAAAATAGATTTTACTCAATCGACAATTATGCATTTCAAGTTCTTCTGAGAAAGTATCTCTAGCACGTGTCTCAGATTATGCTTAAGGAGTTAAATAAACTTGGTTGCCATGTCAACCATTAAAATAGATCTAATCTGATTAGATAGGATTGTGCACTAGATCCACACCTATGATATATTAATGCTGGAAATTATACAAGAATTCTGCCTTGTCGTTTTTTCATTTAATATCTTAGTATGAAAGTGACCATATCATACATATTTTGCTTATTCAACCGGCACAAATTCCTAAGATCTGATTCAAAAGTAAAAAGCCATAATAACCAAATCGAATGATAAAGAATCCTTAAGTTTCACTAGCTATGAGGATTCACTTAAATTGAAAAGTTCTGTCTTCTTCAGTCATGGAAACAAATGCTGTCTCTAGCTCTATACAAACATCCAAATACTGTCAGTGGTATTTATATGTGTATATAATCCTACCCTTAAATTTTTATAAGAAAATCAATTAATATAAATTTTATAGTCCATTTTCTTAAATTGTATTTCTCTGTCCATTTTAATGGTTTATAACCCAAGGTTATCTTTTCAGTTTTAAACATCAAAAGGAAAAATTACAGCACCATAACAATAAAAACAATGAAGAACGGGAGATAATGAAAAAAAGGTGAAAAGAAATTGATTAATCATTAAAAACCAAAGAAATTACATCTCTCTTCCATCAGTCGTAATTTTGTATAACAATGGATAGACTTAAAGCTTCTAAGCCACTGAATTATGTTTCAAAATCTTGGGACTCTAACATGGATATAGGTAAGGCCTTTTAACTGTGCTAGAGGTCAGTAAATTAGTCGCTAAAGACAAGTTTGTAACATTAGTGATCGTTCATAATAGCCAAATATAGGTCGCTAGTGTTTGGTATTTAGAGAGAATTTTATACTACAACCATGTGTCATCACTATCGTCCATCACCACTCGTTGGACGTTTAAGGCTTAACATTAGACAACAATTTAGTGGTTAGTAAAAGTTCATTTAATTAGCGTCCATTTAGTGATCTTTACCAACCATCAAATGGTTGATAGAAGTTTTTAAATTTAGCGACTACTTGGTGATCTTTACGAACTAATAGGTTGTCTCTAAAAGTGACAATATTTAGCGACCACTTTTACGGTTGGTAAAGGTTATCTTATCTGGCGATCGTTTAAAAATATTATTTTAAAAAAATAAAACAAAATACATGACACAAATAGAATCAATAGTCGTTAAAATATATGACAAAAAGAGATTGGTTAAAAAATAAATAGTCTAGTCAAAATAAATTTAAAATTATATTGTTGTATACAATCCGAATAAAAAAATTTATGTTAATAAAAAAGGATAGGATATTCAATCAGAGGGAGTTCGATCGGGACACTGAGTCTCATTCGGATCTGACGTTTCAACTGCGGTGGAAAAGTTGTGTCTAGCCTACCCGATCGATCTTCTCAATTATATACATAAAACCTCCGGATTTAACGATGTATTAAATGGTGTTGACTTTGCAATGCCAGTGGAATCCTGGTGCGATCCTCAAGCTCTGGCTACTCAAAGGGCATAATCATTCAGTTACCCAATTACCGTCTCCTAACTACCGACCATCCATCTCGACATCACACACATTTCTGGATCATGGACTTGGATCTGGCTTCGAATAAGAACGATTAGGCCAACTCCCGGGTTCCAACTCTTTAATGTGAGGCCCATATGGTCGTTTTCTACCTTGACCACTGTCTAAATCTAATGTTTTCGTGACAATGAAGGTGTGGATAAAGTACGTGACATATCACCCGGAGTCTACTTTGGAAAATTAAACATCGCCCTCAAATCAATATGTTACAGAAAGTCAATATAAATGTAGGTAAAAGATAATATCTATTGAAATATAAGTGTATTCAAACTTACATAGTAAGAGCTCAACATTCGAATATCACGACTTCCTCAACCCAATAACTTGTAATATTACACTATATGTAGGTTCTTCTTCTTCCCAGTTGAGGGTGTAGGTGTAAGAGCGTCATCTACCCATGTCTCTTAGACAAAAACGTCGGGATCCTCCATGTCTTCATATAAAACAAGAATTCAAGATAATAAAATAAATACTTTTTAACAAATTAAAAAATAAAAAATGCGAGAAAAATTACCTCTACAATCCGGTGACGGGTCTATGATGAGGTGGCCGAGTCATGACCACTTCATGTGCCTTGTTTCTCTTTTTTTTTATTCCCCACTCCATCTAGCGTGTTTAAAATAAAATTAATTAACATATACATAAAGTATCAATAATTTATTGAAATAGAAATTTACCTTAAAACTATCACTAGCCCAAATCTCAAACATCAGCTCTCACTCTACTCTTCTGATTTTATATTCTCAAGAATTTTACCAGAAGTGATTAAGTTTTTGTAGATGGTCGTTTTTTGATCATTGCATCTGGCTAAACATTTTTTTTGCATATTTTTTTCGATATTAGTCAAGGGAGATTTATGTCTCCATTTCAGGATCAGAAAATATGCTGCAAAAACTTTGGAAACTAACCGATTTTTTTTATTTTATCAAAAAAATATACAAAAAGTAATTTACTCCAAGATTACTTCACATGCGATCCCTATGACATTAAAGGGTGTGTTTCTACTCAAGATCCTGTTTAGGAATGTGATCTGGAATGGTGTTTCGTACCACCCCTGCCATATGGTACCTTGTTTCCACAACGGGGTTCCACATTCTGTCTTTGACACCAAAACCAATGGGCAGAACACCCCCAAATTTTTCCTTTACCTCCTTTATCGATCAGAGAGTGCTCTTACCCATACTTTCCTAATTTGTTTCCATGTACAATGATCTAGTTATATAAATAATTAACCACTTACATTTTATCTTTTTCTTTTACACCTAGAAATAGGATCAGCGGAATCCGGGAGGGTCCCGTCGCTCACCATATTTGTCGTGTCCGTGAGGTATCATGTCGATCATAATAATATGTCGTTTAAGTAAGTATTCAAGTAAAATTTTAAGGGTCAAAGTTTATTTTTTTCTAATTTAAGGTGACATATGGGTATATGTTAATATTCAGGGACCTAATAGTAAATTAATTCTAAATTTAAGGAGCTAATTGCAAGTATTTCAAATTTTAGTGACTAGATAGTAAAGGAATTTAAATTTTAGCGTCATAATTGGATTATTTAAAAGTTAGGGACTTAATTTCTTTTTTTAATCTAAGGACTTGATTAAATTGATTCGAAATGTAAAAACTTAATTGGAATTATTTAATAGGCACTTGATTAGAATTATTTTAAAATTTAGAGACTTGATTGAAATAAAATTATAATTCATAGACTTAAATGTAAGTATTTTAATTTTTAAGGACTAAATAGTAGATTATTTTAAACTTTAGAGTCTGAATTGGAATCTTTTTAGAAATTAGTGTCTTCATTAGAATTTTTTAAATTTTAGGAACTTAATTTGAATGAATTTTAATTATTAAGGACTTAAATGCAAGTAGTTAAAGTTTAGGGACTAATTAATAATTTATTTTAAAATATAGGGATTTAATTGGTTTTTTAAAAAATTTAGGGACTTAATTGGAATTATTTTAAAAAATAGGGACTTAATCAAAATAAATTTAATATGTAGGGACTTAATTGCAAGTATTTCAAATTTTATGGAATAAATAGTGAACTATATTAAAGTTTATGTACTTAATTGTTTTTTAGTCCCTTTAACATTCAAAAAAGCAAAAAAAAAAAAAAAAAAAGACACCAAGTACTCTAAATTGCACTTTAGGAGCCTAACTTTTGAATTTTCTGCTACATGTCCCTTTAATTAAAAAATATATCATTTAAGTCCCTATATTAATAAAAACTTCACAAAAATGGTCAAAAATTAGTCAAAATGCATATTAGGACACTCATGCTTTTGAAAATAAGCAAAACTAGTCCCTTTTCAAAAAAAGTTGGGTTGAGTCCTTATATTATTTAAAAAAGAAAAAGAGGATCGTAAGTATTAAAAAAATGAACTTTAGATCCCATATGCTTTTAATTTTAACTAAAATTCCATATGATTCAAAAATATATCATTTTGGCCCATATATTACTAAAAACACTACAATAAAGGTCTAGAATTAGTCAAAATCCACTTTAGGATCCTAATACTTTCAAAAATAAGAAAAGCTAATCACAATAAATCAGAAAAAGGTTTTTTGGTCCATACACAATTCAAAAGAGAAAAAGAAGATTGTAAGTATTTAAAATTGTTGTCTATGTCCCAATCCTTTTGACATTTATACTACAAGTCCCTATAATTCAAGAATATTTCAGTTCAGTCTCTATATTATTTAAAACTTCACAACAACATCGCAAATTAATTAATAAAAATGCACCTTCAATCCTTGTGTATTTTTGAATTTAGCAAATTTAGACCCTGACCTTTTACAATTTATTTTAGCCCATGCACTGTTCACAACATCAAAATTACATATTAACTCATCGAAATTGCACTAAACCTCCCCTATAATTTGAATTTTAACACTTTTATTCTCAAAATTACGTAAAATTGTCCTGAAAATACCTTATGCTTTCAAAATTTAAGCCAAATAGTCCCTTAGATACTCAAAAACTAATGAATTAAGCCATATAATGCACAAATTGCACATGAAGTCCCTATAAAATTACAATTTTTTATTTTAGACATGGAATTACATATACAAATATATAGTTTAATATAGGATAAAAACTTACATTTATAACTACGTAGACTGGGAGGATGATGATTGGGGTGGGGATTTAAGGCTACTGAAACCGTTCTAGGTTTTTTAACGATCGAGACCTATAGAGACCACCTATGTGGTTGCTAGAGTTTATGTGGTTGCTAGAGTTTTATTAAGTGATCGTTAAAGATGTTAGTTCAAACGAACAGGTAAAAAAAATTCACTAAAATTTTTGTGGGTATTTTACTAACTAGGCACGTGAGTATATGTATTTTTTATTAATAGTTTTAGCGACCACTAAGTGGTCTCTAGAATTTAAGTGAGTGTTTGGTAAAAAATATTATTTATTATGGATAATTAGAGTTTGACCACCAAAAATATTTTGTGGGTATTTTACCAATTTCGTATGTGGTCTCTAAAGATATTAATTTTTTTATTAATATTGTATGCAGCTTTTTGGTTGGACTTTTAATTTGATAGGGGGTTGACGGTGCTGGTAAAAAGAAGTATGTGGTTGAAAATTGGGTCAAGTTCAACATGATCAACTATAAATCATTTATGGAGCAAGACCATGTTTTGTTAGAACTTGCGTGCCGAGGTAATTATATAAGGTACAAAGATTTGTGAGTTGTTCATGAAAAATGTTCTACTCGAGAAGTGTCCACCGTTGTTGATAAATTACATACCATTTGAAACATAAGAAGAGGAAAATGACAATTCTAAAGTTATTCTTTTCACATGAAAACAAAATATGTGAATCGCCTACTAAATATGTATAATTCTTTCTTTGTTCATGTTTCAAAAGTTAATCTGGTCGAATCGTCCAATTAGGATAACAAAGACTGTTTGAATGGCAATTAAAAGTCAAACAAGCATCAAGGCTCGACCAAAACCAGGTCAAGAGACAATCAGAAATCCAAGGATAACTCCAACAAATTAGAAGGTATCTTCAAACCAACCGGTATGATTCGGAAAACCAAGGTTTAATGCTACTACTACGATAAAAATGGCACAAATCCTATCAATGTGATCTTAGTAGAAGAAGTTGAACACGAGACCCGCTATAAATTTGACTGAAACGCAATATATAATCGTTTTCTCATGGTTGATTTCAACCTAGCGGAAAACAATACAGTGTGGATTCTAGACGCAGGAGTTTCAAGGCATTTCTACTTAAACAATTACATGTTTTGTGAGTTCGAGTAAAGGGATGACAGATTTTGCTCCGACATGGGAATCTCGACCACCGCTAGTGTTCTTTAGAAAGGAAATGTGCTTCTTAAACTCAATTTAGGAGAAAAACTTGTTTTCCATGATGTATAACTTGTCCCCTCCCTATGTAGGAATACCAGATCCGGTCAGTTCTTTACAAGTTAGGAATTGAACTAGCTTTTTTTCTTAAAAAGAACACATGTTCAAAGAGTCACTGAGAATCAACAATGCTAGGCTTCATATACCTATTATCTGTCATCGCCACTTTCAACACAACCGATGAAGGTAGGCTCCGAAAGTATCTGAACCTAAAAAATTCACTGAGCATGTTAATTCTCTATGTCTGAACTCTCTGAGCTTGGTCAAAAAAATATGTAGCTTGCTTACAATTTTATGAGTAGGCTCGAAAATACTCTCAGCATGTTCGAAATATTTTACTGAGGATGATATTTTATCGGAAAAATTTATTAATTTATCAATTTTAAAAAATAACATAAGTTTGGATTATATTAATTCAAATATTTAAAATTGTAATATTAAAAAAGAAAAAGTAAATGATTTACTTAATTGAAAAAACACTAACATTAGTTTGATAAGGAAACTATAGAATTCAAAAATTGGATATTATTTATTTATATGAATAAGATTAAATAAAAATATTGTTGTATTAGTTTGGGAACTAATTAATTACTCAATGTAATATTTGGTGGAATATTAAATTACAATAAATTTTTTGTCTTTTCAATCCTACCATATATAGATTAAGTATCATTTATTAGTTATTTTATATTCAATTGATGACAGGATAATAGCTTGGTTTAAATAGATATTTTTTAATTAATTGAACACATGTATCAAATCATTGGAAAATATATTAATTTATCTGAGGTTTCCATTTGCTTTTGAGAGAGAGAGGGGGGGTTACATAAGAAATGGGATCGAAAAGGTATTTGAAAAAGATTTGTTTAAGAATTAATAAATTCTAGATAAATATTATAAGTTAAGGAGTTGTGTGATTAAAGTTAGTTACTCAAAAAGTCTTAAAATATGTTCGCTCAGCCTTAACAAGTCAAAATTTTAAACGATAGATGGGGTATCTTTGTATTTATAATGGGATATAAGTTTTTTTAATGGATTACATATTTTTTTTAATAGGTTGTGAGTGTGTTTATTAATGATTTATTTGAGTGGACCTTATTAGACAATAATTATTCAGCATGGACGTTTGGGGTCAAACACCCTTAATATATAACCTAAAAAAATATAATTACACAGTTATAATATAATTAGCATATGTTGTGAAATTCCTCCACCCTATGATATGATTCTTACCTATTTTAATATGGTTGTTGACCTATTGGCGATTGTAAAAGATTTCTTTTTTGTCAAAAGTACAATGACGTTTTAAATATTATCCTAAAAGTCTGAGTTCTTACAAAAGAAATAAAATATCTCATATAAAGACAAACAAATACAATTTACAATTTTGAATTAATTAAATAATCTCGTGTATCATTAGTTTCTCTATTAAATTTCAATTTTAATTCCCAAAAAATTAAAAAAAAAACTTAGAACTAATTCTAAAAGGTTGGATAATATTATGTTGGTGGATTTGAAATAATGATATTCATATCTATCAGTGGTGTAAATCTAAGATTATTTTTGGAATTTTTAGATAATGTTTATAAAATCATGATTAAGAGCAATGATGTATACCACCCAAAATCATACCACCCAAGTATACCACCCATGACGTGGCGTGAATCAGTTAGTTATAAATCGTTAATCTATTTAGTTTCTTGATATGATAAATGATTTATTACCAATCAATTCATGTCACATCATGGTGGTAATTGGGTGGTACGATTTTGGGTGTTATATATAATTACTCCATGATTAAATATACATGCACTGCTTAGTAGGATGAAAATGTGGATTAATGGATGGAATTTGAACACAGACCCTCTCAAACTATAGCCCAAATCTAACGCCTTAAACCATTATGCCAAGTTATAAATTCTTAAAATGTTATGTAATTATATAATAATGGTAAGGAATAGGAAATATTTATGATTAGACTGTACTTAGTGGAATAAATCATTACAATATATTGAAAAATAATTACACTATTTTCTCATTGTAGAATATCGTGTTTGTCAACTTATCCCCAAATATTATCGAAAGTTTGATTAAGCATTGTATTTTAAATTTGTCAAAAAAAAGCCAAGTCAATGAGAGTCAACTTAGCCAAAAAATCCTCCCAAGCCATTCATCCATTAATTTTTATTCCATCTTAAATTCCTCACCAACTCACTTTTAGCCTTTTTTTTAATATTTTAGCTTTTCTCTCTCCAGAATTAGTGTTTGACCTAGAATTTTCTGGGATCTCACACTCTTTCTTAGATTTCACAAACTCATCCATCCTATCTTTTTCACCTCTTTTCTTTCACCGCTATCTTTTATTTTTCTTTTTCTTTTCTTAGTTGTCTTCTCTTTTAAAATGGCTAAAACGTTAAACACAAATCGAGTCAATAAAGTACAAAATGTATCGGGTAAAGCTAACACCAACCCAAATCCAAAAACGAAAACCAGATACAGAGATATCACCAAAGAAATGCTATCGCCGAGCCCAAATTTGCTAAATACCCCTGAATCTTACAACGGAGAAGGGGAAAATAGTGAATCCGAAGCTGTATCAGTTCCGGAAGTGTTCTAAGTAGTTGAAAAAGCTGTTAACAATGAAGGTCAAGGTCAATCGGTTGAAGAACAATTTGTACCAGTTGCAAATAAAAGTGTACCGTGGTCAAAACTGTTCAACAAATGCGCTAGTAAATCGATGAAGCTGGAGCATCATCCTCCGTCGATGCTAAAGGGTAAAAAATTAATTACGCCACCTCAAGATGTGTTAGATGAGGGAGCGGAACAATGGGAGAATACCCTAGTTGGTCAATTTCTGGATAATCCTCCTCCTTTCTATGCTATTGTAAATTTTGTGAAATTCAGTGGGGTAAATGGGGGAAAATAGACATTAAGTCGAGCTACAAAGGAAATGTTATTTTTAAGTTTGAAAATTCTCAATACTTCAACAAAGCACTTGAGCAGATTTGGAATATTAATGGCAAACCTCTGTTACTTAGGCCATGGAAGCCGGGAATGCAATTTGATAAGATAGATATTTCAAAAATTCCGATATGGGTCAAACTAATCAATGTGCCGATGAATCTATGGACTCAAAGGGGATTAGGTTATGTTGCGAGTGGTATTGGAGTGCCCTTACAAATGGACTCCATTACTGAGTCAAAAACTAGGTTGGGATATGCACGAGTTTGCGTTGAAGTAGATACAAAAGATGAATTACCTGATGAAATTTTGGTAGATATTGGTTTAGATGAAATTCAGGAAGGTAGAGTGGAATATGAATGGAAACCAGTTATATGTACTAAATGCAACAGGTTTGGTCACTTAGAAAGTAAATGTAACAACATACAACGAGTATGGAGGCCAAAACAGAGTGTATCACTAAATGAGAATACAAACAAGGAAGATAAAGGCAAGAACAAAGTGGATGAATGGGACATAATCAGAAGTAATAGGAGAAATATAAATAATACAAAGGATAAGGGTGAATCAAGCTCTATAATAAGTGCAAATCAGTTTGATAAGATACAGGATGAAAAAGTGATAAATCAGGATGTCATTGAATTCATTACAAATCACAATGGTGGAGATGAAATAACCAGGCCCCCCAATATATGAATTGTGTTGCTTGGAATGTGAGAGGTTTTAATAATGAAATAAGGCAATTGGATGTCAAAGATTTTGTGGTTGAAAATAAAATCAGAATTGTGGGGTTGCTTGAAACTAAGGTGAGAGCACATAAACATTCTGAGATAATAAAAAAGCATTTCTCTTATATGGAGATGCTTCACAATTATAATAATGACCCTAGTGGCCGTATATGGTTACTATGGGACAATAACTATGCAGAAATTGATTTAATTCAGCAGAGTTCTCAAGCTATCTTAGTCAAAGTAAAAAATTTCGAAAACAAAGAGGAATTCTATCTAGCTATGATATATGCTAGCAATGATAGAGGTGAGCGAAAGGAGTTATGGGCAGATATGGAAAGGTGGAGTAAGAGGTTTGATAAAGACAGATTATGTGTTATGGGAGATTTTAATGAAATCTTGAAAATACAGGATAGGCTAAATTGTACTGTGCTAGATAAAGGTGCATTAGAATTTAGTGAAGGAATAGAGGATGCAGGGTTAATAGAACATGGATATGGTGGGCATTATTTCACATGGACTAATAAGAGTGATAGTAATAATATCAGAGCTAGCAAAATTGATAGGGTTTTTGTTAATATAAGGTGGTTAGATACAATTGATTCTAGTGTCATGATACATAACCCATCCACCTCTGATCATTGCCCTTTAAAGTTGAATTTTATTACTAAGAAAAGGAGTATTGCTAGCCAGTTCAGGTTCTTTGATGCTTGGACAACTCATGAGAAGTTCTTATACACAGTTAAAGAGGCTTGGAGTTTGAAAGTAGAGGGTAACTTTATGTTCACATTATGTAAAAGGCAGAAAAATACTAAAGAGGCCTTAAAGAAGTTCAACAACATGTACTTTAAAAGGAATTCTTCAAATATAGAACTGCTTAAAACTCAGCTTAATATAGTACAGACAAATGCAGATTATGAGTGGGAAGTTTGATCCAAGTTATATAAATGAAGAAAAAATACTCAGTGCTGAATTGGAAGAAGCTATGGTCACCCAACATAGAGTGTTAAAACAAAAAGCTAGAGTCATGTTTAATAATGAGATGGACAGTAACTCAGCTTACTACCATAAAATCATAAAAGGTAGAATAGCTAGAAATAATGTTACTTTACTTGTCACTGATGAAGGTACAAATATAGAAGATCCTAATCTCATAAAAGATGAATTTGTGAAATTCTATACAAACCTGTTGGGAACTAAAGATAATAAAGAAGAGTACTGCTCTAGTAATGTCCTTAGTATGCTATTGGGTAAAACATTAAGTGAAGAACAGAGTCAAGATTTAATAGCTCCTATAACAGATAAAGAAGTAAAAGAGGCTTTATTTTCAATTAATTCTAAGAAGAGTCCAGGCCCTGATGGTTTGAACTCGACTTTTTATAAAGAAGCATGGGAAATTGTAGGTGAAGACTTCACTAAGGCTATCAAACAAAGTTTCGAAAATAGTAAACTTCTCAAACAAGTTAATGCGACAAACATTGTGTTGATCCCAAAAGAGAAAAAGCCGACGAATGTGAAGAAATTTCGTCCAATATCATGCACAAACACTATATATAAAACATTATCAAGAATTATAAGTAAAAGATTAAAAAAAGTCATGAGCTCAATCATATCTTTAAACCAAGCCGCTTATATACAGGGAAGGTATGTTGGTGACAATATTTTAGTAGCACAAGATATAATGCTGGGATATGATAAGAAAAGTAGTATGTCTAATTGCACTATAAATCTAGACCTACAAAAGGCCTATGATAGTGTAAATTTGGGGTTTTTAATCAATATTCTAAAAGCTCTTAAGTTCCCAAGTAAATTCATTAAATGGATTATTATGTGTGTGTGCACACCTAATTATTCGGTGTGTGTAAATGGAGAAGCGTGTGGTTTTTTTGAGGGGAAGAGAGGGTTGAGACAGGGGGACCCTCTCTCACCCTATCTCTTTGCTTTATGTATGGAAGTTTTTACGGTTTTATTCACTCACTTGGCTAATAAAAGAGAGTTTAAATTCCATCAGAAATGTGAAATAATGAAACTAAATCACATGATTTTT
Organism: Nemophila menziesii; assembly: GCA_029959085.1. Taxonomy (NCBI): domain Eukaryota; kingdom Viridiplantae; phylum Streptophyta; class Magnoliopsida; order Boraginales; family Hydrophyllaceae; genus Nemophila; species Nemophila menziesii. Next base: position 18,970,250 of record JARWIR010000007.1, on the reverse strand, counting down.
GCGGATGATTTACTTGTATTCTTCAAGGCAAAATTAGAATCTGCAAAAATTATCAATGATGGTCTAAATTTATTCTCAAGGCTCTCAGGTCTACAAATTAATCATCAGAAGAGTGAAATTTATGTTAGTGGAGACAATGTTACTATGGAAAATGAGATTTCAAGGATCCTGAATATCAAGATTGGCAAATTGCCAGTTAGATATTTAGGGGTCCCACTTCACTTCAAAAAACTCAGTGTTGATGAGGGTAATAAGTTGATTGATAAAATAGTCAACACTATAAATCAATGGACTTCAAAGCTATTATCATACTCAGGCAGGTTAGAACTTATAAAGAGTATAATAGTGAGCAAAATTCTCTACTGGTGCAGAGTATTTTTACTCCCAAAGCAAGTTATTTATAAACTGAACAAACTTATAAGCAGCTTTCTTTGGAAAGGTAATATGAATGGAGCACAAGGAGCATACATATCATGGGAGAGAGTATGTTGCAGTAAAGATAGAGGAGGCCTTGGTATACCTAACTTAGAGAGGCTAAATATTGTTTGTCTTCTATCCACCTTCTGGAGGATGTACTCACAAGAGCAAAACTTGTGGAGTATGTGGGTTAAACATAACATTTTAAAAGGGAAGTGTGTATGGAGTTTTGAAGAGAAACAGAGTCACACGTGGATTTGGAAAAAATTAATGAAGGTAAGAGGCATAGCATACGAGTTCATTACGCATAAAGTGTTTAATGGTAAGGCTACCTACCTTATCTGGGACAGGTGGATTGGAGGACAGAATATGCAACAAATCTTGGGTATAGAGCTATCAAAAGACAACTTGAATAGTAATAAAACAGTTGATACTTGTTATGGTAAGGAAAGGTGGAGGTTACCTCCATGTGTGGGTAAAATTCTCCCATATCTTGCTGATATTAGACTTACAAGCAAAGAAGATAAGAAGATATGGAGTGAATCAGACAAGCGAGGGTTTTCTTTCAAAAAAACCCTTAACAAACTCACAAACGACTCAGACGAAACAATAGTCAAGTGGTATGAGCTCATTTGGTCAAAAGCTAATATTCCTAGGTGTGTGTTTATATCTTGGCTTGCTATTCAAAACAGACTAAGTACTAAGCTTAGAATGATTGAGTGGGGAGCTCAAGTTGATCCTCTATGCAGCTTGTGTAAGGCTACTGGTGAAGATAATGTACACATCTTCTTCGTGTGTACTTTCTCTAAAAAGATATTGCAGAAAATACTAAATATTTGTGATATTGTATGGTTACCAAGTGATTTTGATGATCTCATAGAAAAATTCATTGGGTTAACTAATAAGGAACAGAAAATGTTGGTGAGTCTAATGATTACTTCATACATTTATGTTGTATGGAAGCAGAGAAATGAAATTGATCACGGTGGGGTGATATTGAATGAAGAACAAATATTGGGGCGAATTTGCGAAATGGTAAAGATGAAGGTTAGTACAAGAAGTTTAAAAAATGTGAAGGTTATAAAGATAGCGGAGAAGTTACTTAGTTAAATTTAATTGTAATAGTCTATTGGGCTTTTTTTCCATTCTTTAAGTTGTAATGTTTAAATGGGCCTACAAGGTATATTACCCATGCTTGGGTAAATGCTTGTAACCATTGTTTTTGTTTTGTAAGGATTTTGAAGTTGAGTATTAAATGAAAAGTTTGATTTGATGATCAAAAAAAAAAAAATTTGTAACTTGTTGTCGTACATCTTTTAAAAGTTTCATAATTTTGCACTTGGTACCCTCTCATCTTTTAAAAGTTATCTTATCAAGCATTAATTATTTATTTTCATAAAAAATTGTGGTACATTCTATATTTTCTCTTTCTTCCTTTCGTTTCTGATTTCATCTTCAGCTACAACTGAATATATTTTTCTTATTTCTTCTTTGATGAATGTATATATATTCATTAATCGTTTCCACCTTCAAATATATTCACACTAATAAAACACAAAATATCAAAAAAAAAATAAGAACAGACTGAGAGAGATTTAAAAAACATACTCAAAAACATGCTGAAAAAAATATTTGTCTACTAAACCTTTTCCCAAATTCACTTTTCAAGTACTAGTCTTCAGACAAAAACTCAATAGTACGAATCTCCGTATTTTATAAAATTGATCCTTAAAAAATGATAGTCCTCTTCATTTTCTGAACTATAACCACTAGTTCATCGATAATCCCATTGCTTGACACATTATCTTCACTGAAAAGTGGTGGTAGAGGAGGTTCAAAAGACGGTGCTTCCGAATATAACATTTTCAATCTTCTTATAAATCTTCCCAGACAAATCATACTCCTTAAGCTCATTTAATCCACCTATAAGTACCTCATTAAAGAACCCTTTAGTAATATACAAAGGATTAGATATCTTTATAAGGTTAGTTCAAGTAAGAGAAAAATGATTACACCTACCTAAACAATCATTAAGAGTGAGTATTTACCAGGTCATCATTTATCATATACATGGCATCAGCAGTTTAGGAAATGTGTATGAAATGCAGTAGTTTAGGATACAAAATAATTAAGATATTTACCTCTATTTTAACATTAGAGAATTCAAACGTGCAAGAGACTTCTAAGTTCCCAGTTGCCATACCCATATCTTGGCCGAGTATGCTGATTGAGCCTTAAAGTGTTTAATTCAAACATATTATTAAACACATTCAAGATAGATATAGAAAAGGTAATTTTATTAAATACCTTGCAGGCCAAAGTGTATTCCAAGCTATTGTATGCCAAAGGAGGTGGGTCTTGGAAAGTAAAAGACGACATATTTTAATGGTAATCGGGAGGCGAAGAGAAGTACGACCGGGCTGATCCGTCGGCAAGGATGATGGTTCAGAGAACGAGCATGTGGAAACCATAAGACAAAAGTAGAGGTGGATCTTGGAAAGGGAAAGGCGGCAGATTTGAATGGATCGGTTCAGGCCTAGGAGATGGGTCGGAGCTAGGTTTTAGTGGTGGTTTGGTGTTTTCTATAGTTACATGGCTTAGGCTTTGGGGTTGTGAGCTTACTGGAAGTGGAATTAGAGGAAGTTTTTTTCTTAGAATTTGGAGGCGAATGAGGGCTTTTCACCGGCTATGTTAGTGGCACTGGTGGTGGTGGCAGGGGTGGTTACGGTGGCGGTTGAGGAGGATTTTTAGCGGGATTTACGGTGGTGTGAAGAGGAGGATGATTTATGAGTTGTATGTTATTTTTTCTAAATAGAGTATATATATAATACGGGTCTATTTGGTATATTTAAAAATTTGAAGTAATGGAACGATTTAGATTGTTCTTTGTGACACATTCTTTGCTAAAAACAGTTCTCGACCCTTCTTAATACCCCCAAAATATATTACCATTATCGCATGGCTAGAGAAAATGTGTAGTCATTAACGTATATTTTAACATATGACCTTATTGAAATCCTGGTAAAAGGGTGTTTTTAAATAGTTTCATAGTTAGAAAAATGAAGAAATGGGGAAAAAGAGTTTGGATAGGGATCTGGGAGACAAAGAGTGATATAATTGGCATCTGGATAAGATTGCCACAATTCCATCAATGTTGAGATCAAAGAACTCACCACTCATTCTGGATACCTGACTAAGGATTATACATGTTTAGAATAGTTTCAAATTTAAATAGTTCGGAATTGAAGACCCGACATGACAAAGGATTGGGGAAACTGTATTGGGATGAACAATGGAAGATGAATTTATTTTGACTTTCTTATTGAAGTCTCAGGTTATGACATGATCTTTAAAAGCGTTGAGCAAAATAATAATTTTCAAAAGAAGATTGAGATATTGGAAAAGAAGTTAATCAAGATTTATAATGGACCAATAACTTCAGAGACACGTGAACAAAAGACTTTGACCATCAAAGAACTTCAATACACCTGGAATGTGGAGGAGCAATATTAGGAAAACAGGGCACACCAACTATGTATCCACCAAGAAGATATGAACACAAAATATTTGAATACATTAACAATACAAAGATAGAGCAACAATATAATGGTTCACGATAAAGATGAGAGAACCAGGAAGCAACTCAATATCTGAAAGAGAAACTTGTACCAAAGATGAATAACCAACCGACATGGGAACCAACGATGGAAGATGTAAAGGACACAATTTTTGTCTTAAGAGCCTCATATGGCCCCAATTCAGATGGATTGCAATAGTTTTGAAAAATACTGAAGTGGGATGTGTTCTCACTTGTGAAGGACCTTTACAATACTAATTGTTTGTTATAAAGGAAGCTATATACATAAATCACCTGAATACATTAAGGTGAATTTTAAGAGGGGTGGGGGATTACATGTTCATATCATGTGTTAATTTTGTATACAAAATTATTTCTAGAATTCAGATAATACAACTTTAAAAGATAATGACAATATACTATCGCCCCTCACACATCTTTCATGCAAAAAATATACATTCCAGATAACATCCTGATAACTCAATAAGTTTGTTTTAGTTAAAAAAAAGAGAAAAAGTAAGAAGCAATACATGGTAGTTAAGGTTGATACTGAAAAAGTAGGCGATCAAGTACGATGATATTTCTTATTGTTAGTCCTTCAAAGGTTATGTATTTGTGAAAAATGGATACCATAGATAAATAATTGCATCACTAATATTACGTTCCTCATTAATTTCAATGGGGAACCATTGCCAAAACTCTCTCTTGGGCAAAGACTTAGGCAAGGGGGCACACGATCACTTTCTTTATTCATTTTACTAACAATGTCATTAATCAGACTTATTTAGCCTAGTGTATAATTTTCACCTGAATAGAATTAACGACTTGAAAATCACAAGAATTTATCCACAACCAATGAACATGTTATTTGAGGGAAATTTTCTTTTATACTTATAACTTTAAAAATAGGAAAGGAACCATTCAAAGAAACATTAACAACATACTGTATGAGTTTGGGATAGAGGTTCAAGTTCAACAAATCATAAAGTTGTTTTCGTAAAGAACACCAAAGGAAATTGTTCTTAGCACAACATAATGACTTGATATACAACAACGTGGAAACTTAGGAAATTATCTTGTAAAACCACAATGTCACAAAAGATTGAAGGTGGAAATATTACGTTGGATAGGAGAAAAAGTATTGTACAAGTGTAAGGATTAATACAAGAACTTCTTTCATAAGAAGGGAAGTAAGTACTAATTTTTAGTTTTTCAAAAAAATTGCAAACAACTTAAATACATTGTGTAGTTTGAGAATAACAAGTGTCGAATTTGTTACATGCGAAATTTAAGAATTGTAAAATCATCTAGGGTTCATGTTTTATTGATTTTGAAAAAATGCATACATCTTCATTAGAGGTACATGAATGTCGAATTTAGAAATATTCAAAGCTACAAATAAAACAATTATTCAAAGATTTTTTCGATTGAAAACTAGTTTTGCAGATGCAAATTAAAACATGCGAGATCGTTTCCATGACATATATCATTTAAGGACATAATTTATTAGAAAAATATAGACGATATATGATTGTCAAAGGTGACAAAAATATGGGAACATAGTTGGATCGAACGACCATCTACTTTGTGAAAACCCGAAGGATGTCAGCTTCTGAGGTTATAAGAACCTATGAACTAGCAAGGCAGTAGATGTTATAAAGAGATACGAGATGAAATTTTTATAGAATCATTTTGAAGATCAGTCAACACCATCAAGTCACTACAACTGGAGGCGAGCGATAAATTCATTTTTCCACAAACGATTGATGGAATCTATACAACAAAGCTATGATATCACACAGAAGTCAACAATCAATCTTTGTGGAAGTGAGTATGAAACCATTGAGCATCTTCTTTTTAATTTATCAAGGGAAAGGGCAATTCGGATGGCTAGTCCATTGACATATAATTCAGTATCTGAACCCTCTCAGAACACCCAGTTCTAACGTACATGGGGGTATGCTTGGGGAGGGCGAGGCATATTCTCCGTGGGAGTAGTTGGGTGTGCGAAAGCTAGCCTACAACCCACGTATAAAACACTGGATTAATTTCATTAGAGACCATAGCTCTAAAAGTGGTGATTTTACTTCTAATTTTGAAGAACTGACACTTTTTTGGCTAGGCATATTTGGAATGCGTTTATTTTTAAATGAAGTACTCATGACCGTTTAAGTATTGATCAAAGATCAATTATGACCTATGATTAGAATAGAACAACAAATACGCATACTACTGAGGTTAAAATTTCAAATTTGAATGCAAATTTGAATAGTAATGCATCAAATGATCAGACAAAAAGGTTATGTGATACAATTATCAATGATAATTCTCTTAATTATTGCAGAACTAGTGTTAGGGTTGGGGATTGTACTAATTTGAATTCTCTTACTGAAGGAAACTTTAAACTTAATTGTGATGATTCATGAGATATTAAAATTAACGTAGCTGTTGTTGCTTGTGTTTTGAGGGACTTCACAGGTACAATGCTAAATGATTTTTCAATGAAGATACAATAAGACTCAGTAGTTAAAGTATAAGCAAGAAGAATTATTTTAGCTTGTGAGATGGGTTCCAGACTTACTCCTGGAAATGTGGAAGTTGAGAGTAATTATCTTTGGATTATTAATCAAGTGAATTCTAGAGTTGTTAGATTTTCTAGCTATACTAGTGTTTTGGTTAAGTGTACTTCGGTTTGTAAAGCTAAGTAAAACATCAAGTTCTCACATGTGAGAAGAACTAGTAATTGAGTAGCGGATTGGGTGGCCAAACAAAAGTCGAGGCAATTTGTTTGACCTTTGGATGAATAATCCACCTCACCAATTAGCTCATCTCCTTAAGGATGAATTTAAAACACTTGAAATTGGTTAATATTTTGGTGTAACTTCAATTGACAATTAAATTAAAATTATCATGAGATATGGAGTACCGGAACCCGAAAGTCTGGAAATTCATTATGGATATACACGTACTTACCAAAATCAAAAAAATTGCATGTAAATATATAATAATGTGTTAGTCTCGGAAAAGAACCTAGAAAATAGAAACTGCGTGGAACCAACAAACTATACTTTCTGCACTAGTAAATAGAAACGGTGGAACACCTATATCTCTTCATGCCATAAAAACAATCAAGTGTGGGCCACAAAAAAAATATTAATAATTGAATCAAAAAATTATGAATTGATGACATAAATGAGGAAATAAATTTTGGCTGATTGGATTATCACAGCGTACATTGAATAACCACGTTGAGCATTTGGAAGGTAAAGGTTTTTAGATTATATGAAAAAATAAATTTCGACATGAATCAAATCATCGACACAATAGAGTATTAAAGGACAGAACTTTTGGCACCAGTTGGAGTAATAAAGTACAAAATACAGTATTACAAGTTTGGAGTCAACAATACGATGAGGTTAACACTACTGATAAAGACATATATGTGTCCTATGATGCATCGTGTGTTGGAAACGTAAAAAAAACATACTTCGCTATTATTGAGAAAGATAATAAACATAGTAATACTGTTAAAAACAGAGAGAATGTTATCTATTCCGTATCATAAGAAGGACATGAATCGGCACATAGCAAATGTCATTTGTTCGATAACAAAAGAAGGTGTGGTTTTGCAGTATTACATGCTACTGTCTTAGCCTTCATATTGCATTGTTTGAGTAAAGAATTTACTTAGTTAACCTATGATTTATCAAAGAATTACAACAACTTCATAACAATCTTGACAGACCAACCTTTTTTTACAAAGATCATGAAAATGACAAAAGTAGACCCTTTATTCTTTTTTCACCATCTTTCGCAATTTTCATATATTTTGGTTGGTTTCTTGGCCAAGTATCCAAGCAACATGGATCATCGTAGGTGAATACTTTTTGAAGATTTAGTCGACCACTCTAATATGGAGTTAGACTAATTTTTCACAATATACTTTAAATATTGTATGGTTTTAGTAGTATGCATTTCAACGAAAAATATTTAAAACTAAAAATTATTTTATAATTAGATAACTTTTTTTCTAGATTTTACATTTTAATTTATTTAATTGGTAGTAATTTTGAATGTTGTCAACAATTTATACGTGGCATTTCCTTTTCAAACGTAACAATATATCGACGTGTCATATTTTGGTACAATGTGCCAAAAATTTACATGCAAAACCATCGTCACTCCCTATTGCCGTATATTTACGCAAATGGATTCATTGTTTTCACTTCAATTCGCTTTTAATATTGCATACTCTTCTTATCTCAATACCTCATACTTCTCAGATGGCTAACATTAACCCACTACCGTCTATTTATGAAGGTTTTGGTATTTTTGTACAAAAGGGAAAAGATGGTTCCCCAGATGCTGTGTACTGTGGTACTTGTTCCAAGCATCGTGATGTTCACTTAATGGTAGAGGTGAATGCAGAATCTGAAAATTCAAAGAGCAACACAGTCAAGAGTTACCTCACTTGTCCTATCACACACCGTGTTCGAGATTTTGAAGAAGCTAGAAGAAAAGATCCACATCGACCATGGCTATATGTTCAACCACCATTTCCACCAAGTCATTCACAAATTGTTCAGGAGTTAATCCGAATCCTATCTCTCACAATCAACCAAGAGAAGAAGAAGAAGAAAAGAACTAGAACCACACCCATGCAAAGAGAAAAGCTCAAAGCTTTTGCGGAAACAAAGGGTTGGAAACTATGGAAAAAGCAGCTGAATGATGCAGATATCTGCCGGCTCTGTGATGAGACTGGACTCACCCCTCGCTTTGTACAAAAATGGATTTATAGCCACAGGGGAAAACATGCAAACTGAAGTGGTCCATAGAATCTCCAGATCCTGACACAGGTCTTTAAATATATTATTAAATTAGATCTATCAAAAGTTTATGTAATAAATTGGCACTATTAATGGTCTTAAATTTGTGTTAATCTATTATATATGTATTATGATCTCTATGAAATATAATTAAGTTTGTGTTATCATATAGCAGTGTAAGTAAATGCTAGCTTTAGGAAATCAACTGTTTTAATCACAAAACATTCATTCTAATTGTTTACAAAACCATTAAGTCCGTATGATTCTGACTATGATAATGTTTAGTGTGAATAAGATATATTGTCACCGTCATATATATTGTTTTGTGCAAGTAAAACAGTTCATATTTAACAATAATAAATTAATTGGTTTCTTGAGAACAAGACAAAATTCCCAACTTCAAATGTGTCCGTTAAAGTATTTTTCCCATATTTTCTTTAAATAACTTCACCAACACACCAAATTTTGATTTCATCCAGATCACAATGCTGTGTCTATTATATTTCTATCTAACAAGCTTTGAATCTCCTTTACCATGAGATCATAGGTCCTATGTATATCCGTAACTTTTAAGATTAACAAAATAGCCCGTGATTCTCTTTTGGTAAAAAGAACTATATTCCAAATAAAAACTTAGAGCTGGTTACCATCTCCCAATACATTAATATATCATTTGAATATATTCACTATCGTATTGCGCTATATACGAAGTTTTATTATGTTTGAAATATATAGAATTTTGTGTAAATTTATTTATTTTTGGTTACTTCTTTTGCTGAGTGTATATCTTGTCCAATTTATATACAAATTATTGATATTCAACCACAATCAATCTAAATATTTCCAAAAGTCAGATAATTCTTATAGCACAAAATATTCAATTAAATTTACAGCTATATATTTTTCAATATAGAATCAAATTAATATTTTCAGTGAGTTTAGCAAAAGATATAGATAAGTTACCGTATATTCTAGCAAAATAAAATTTTAAGAGTTTAACAATGAGTTTTAGTCGAGTTTGGTGCACCTAAATCAGCTGGTTTTTAATTAACCTATAATACCAATTTTTTTTATAGAGAGCGTGGACTTGCTTTTGGTGTTCTCAATGGGTTTCCTTACATATCTTTATTATAGAGGGCTACAACTGATATAAAATTAATACACACTATGTGTCACCTACAGAAGACAAATTGTATGGGCTGGAATGGAGTCTATCGGACTGGGTCCTCTCAGTGGGCCCATTACCATTTCTTTTTAATTTTTTGGCAATTTTTTCACCTCGAGTCGAGATTCTTCTTATAATAGAGCTCAAAAGGGTACCATTTCCTCCAAAGTTTAGTGATAATAGAAATTTTTCTATTTCTTGTGTTATTTTGTATAAAATTGAAGAAGATGCTTTTCGCGACTTGGAGGCCTTAATTAATCTTCTAACAAAGCCAGTGATTGATTCTTAACAGCAAGGGAAGCAACTGTTAACAGTAGTCTGCAGTTGGTCGATTGCTCCATCACTTACCCGAAAAGTAATTTTGAAGACCTTCCACTAATGGTGGGAAATTTAGTCGACTTCTTTGTATTGGATTCTTCTCCTGACATAAATGTGCCAATTATATGTCTTGAGTACCCCCTTTTTTGGCTAAGTGGAAGGTAACCATTGATGTGCATTCGAGTGAGTTTTCCATGTGAATTGAGGACGGGGATGTATACCGAGTATTTGGTCCATGGTAAGACTAGGATGCAAGGTAGATAATATAGTTAGTGAGTAGCCTCAGTTTAGGAATTCCATGACTGTAAGAAATGTTTAAGATATCTTTGAGCTAGAATAAATATTTCCAGGCACTATAAAATATCAATTTTGTGAAATGTAAATACAACGGTTTGATTTAACCTTACTCGTCAAGTGAAAAGTCTTTAGGTAGGAGTGGGAAAAAATGTGTACTCCGACCATAGAACACCGTCATATAAATTTTTTAAAGGAAGGTCTGTTACAAAAATGAAGTGAATACACTATAGTCACTGAGACAAAAAAGACAACAAAGGATTTGTTATCTTTTTAATGAGAGAAAAGCATAGATATCTTTAGAAAGAAAAAACATTGGAGTTTAGAGTTTGAAGAAGTCCATTAGAGGCGTGCTATTCACCTGTTTGCGGGTTGGTTAGGGGATAAATTCCTTGGAAAAAGATATTCCCATTCTACGATCCTAGTTGATTTGTATTCAAGGCTTGTCAAAGTTTTCTTTATGGCTTAGGAAAGGTTAATATCTCACAGTATTGATTATTTGTACTGGGTTACTGACAGTTGGTTAAAGTTTCTTAGCTTTGTTATTATTTATTTGGATCATTTCTTCTCCACTGTTAGATAAGAGTATTGGTCTTTGCTAAAGAAAAAGTTAAATGTAAATATCGATCCTCCAGTTTTTAGCTAGAGAAGTCATCATGACCGAAGTATGAACTGGATATATACTAGGTGTGTCCTTTATCACCATATGTGGAAGATCAAGAGAGCTTGTCTTGAATGGCTGGTACAAATTTCTTCTCTTTAGAAGAAGGGACTAGTTGTTATTTTCTCAGTTTGGTGGGCACATTTTCCATTATTATATCCTTTCACAGGTGCCTACAAATCATGCCCCAAAATATAACAAACTAACTCTTGGGACGAGACTGCCGCATGCCTAAATATTAATATCTTAGATCGGCAAGACCACATAGTGATATTAGGTACAAAAAATCAGTATCAAATCAATAAGCTTCACACAAAAGATCAATCCATTCCTAAACCTCGTGAACCAACCCTTCGACCATGACATTTCTATTCCCGAAAGTAACAATTTCTCCCTATTCTGCAAAAGGAATATAAATCAATAAGTGAAAATATCCCAAAAATATAAGAATACGTAAATGAAACATTATGTCCAATAATTAGAATAATAGAGTCCCCTTACGAATACAAAATATCATGATCAATACTAAATATATTATCATGATAAGACTACTGATGTAACCAAATAGAATTCCCAAGAACTCAAGTGATTTAATCACGACAAATCGATTACATTGTATTTTAAATTGCAGCTGCATTCAACCCGTGTAACTCCAATCTAAAAATTGTATTTAACCGTAGAGATGTCCAAAAACTGCATTCAACCCGTGCAACGGCGGTATTCGACCGTATTTAGATTTCTCAACTACCTACATAGTCTATCCCGTGATCATCTTGGCCATTTCCGGAAGCTACAATTTGAAATTCATATGTTTGTACTTTTTTAGGCATAAGATGGAGTATCAATACTTGTTGCCTCTGTGCTTGTGCTCTTACATATTTTATCAATATTTTTTCTCATATAAACCATGTTGATAATAGTTCTTTGGGATCAAGGTTTGATATACTCGAGCATTTGGGAAATGACCATTGATATGGTCATTGCTTCCCCTGTAGAATTAGAACCTGGGTGGAAAAGGTTTTTTACTCTTCCATAATTGAAATTGTAGGAGAATAATAATTTGAGGTTTATCTAATCTTGCGTGTAACCATTAGGAAAATTATAAGAATTAGAAGGAAAGTAATATGATATTATTTAGCTTTGTTAGCTACATAATCTGGCATACGTTCCGGGTTTAAATAATTGCAACAACAATATTGGTAGCTTCAATCCACTCAATTTGTCATCTTGTTTCAGCTTGTATACTAACAACCAATTAGCATCTATGTATAAGATTTTCAAGAACTATTTATGGAGAGTAGCTATATATACTGTGGGAGTTTAATTTTCTAGACTATCTCAATTATTTCTTGTCTTTTTATGGACTAAGAAAAAGTTACGATCCTTGCTTGTTAGAGGAAAATATACTTTTGGCATTGTCATTTTGATGCTTTTCCTTGCATGGAGGACATTCCATTGGGAAACTTTCATTGTTGCGTGGTAGATCCACTTTTATGAATTCTATAAGTATCTGGATGAGTCACAAGACTATGATCAGATCACTTACAATTCAATCTGGATACCAGACCAAAGAGGACATCACCAATGGAAGAGGAATCAATCTTAACATTTTGATTGAAGACTAAGGTTTTGAGAAACTCTTTCTAATGATGGATCAAAAGGTCTTTTCACAATAACAAGAAACGGATCGAGATATTTGAAAAGAAGCTGATCAGGAGTCGGAATGGACCAATTAATTTAGAGACAGAAGAACAAGAGACTTGGATCACGAATAACTTCCACAAACCTTTGATAAGGAGGAGAAATATTGTGCGGAGACACGACAACTATGTCTCCACAGAGGAGATACGAACAATAAATTATTTTAATTCAACAACGATATAGAGATGGAGCCACAATAGAGAAACTCATGATAAATATGAGAGTGGAATTTGGCGCGAATGTCAAAAGAAAAAAGTCAAGTCTATTTTTACAAATTTCTATAAAGATACTTTATCAAAACAAGGAAATATAAGAGAATTAAAAAGAGACTCAATATATGACTAAGAGAGTTACACCGGAGATAAATGACCAACTGATACAAGAAACAACAATGGAATATGTAAAGGAGACATATTCTAGCTTGGAAGCATCAACGGCTCTGGGATCAAATGAATTGAATTAAAAATTAATCATAAGTCCTGGGAAATATTGAAAAGTGATGTGTTCTAACTTGTAAAGGACCTTTACAAAAATAATTGTTTGTTATAAGGGCGAAAATATACTTCAATCACCTTAATACCTTAAGGTGAATGTCAAGTGGGGTGAGGATTACACACCATCTCATGTGTTAAAATATAAAATTACCAAAATTCTAGAATACAACTTTAAAGGATAATGGATTACATAATATTTCCCATTCAACCATCTTTCATTCAGGTATATATTCAAGATACAATCTTTATCGTTCAAGAATTTTTGTATTTTCACTTCTTTTTTAAAGAGAAAAAGTAAGAAACATTTTGTGGTAGTGTTGATATAAATAAATAAGATGATCAAGTAAGTCTTACCCTTTCTTTACTCATCATAGTATTTAAACAATCTTATTCAACATAATGTAACTAAAAAGGAATTGACAGTTTAAAAAGAATTGCCAATTTGAATAGAATTAACGGCCGAAAAATCACAAGGATTTTACAATAATTCACACATTTGTTATTTGCGAACACAAGCAAACACAAGAGAGAGAAAAATAAAGACAAAATTAAAGTTTCAAATTTACAACTAAATAAAGTGTAATGTAGTCTGGTAACAATTTTTATTATTATACTATTAGATAATTAAATAAGAGTTGTTTATTGATAATTAATTAAAAAATCAGTAATTTACTTGTGCTAGTCCCTAAATTATATAGAGGTTTTTTTATTGTTGTTATTTGGTGAAATTAAGTTTTATCTATTTTACATATGTATAATAAAAAAAATTAATAAAATAAAATATTATTTATTTAGCAGAAAATTTAGATGTATTTTAGATTTTTGATGTACTTGGTAGTTTTAAGTATTCAATAATCGTAGGAATGTAAAAAATTAATATTAGTAATTATTTGTGCCAAAATTAAGATAAAATTTTGTGAGCACAAACCAACATTTTTTACATCTTATTGTTCAATAATGTTGATTTTTTTTTTGAGATTTTTATATATATTATTCAATCCTTGAATAAAGTTTTCAAGTGTGTCACATGATAAAATTGTACAAGGATTGATGGATAAATTTATTAAGTATCATTTCCTTGTCACTAGATATAAATTAAGCTAAATTATTGGTTGAATATTATAGGAATAATTATAATAGAAGTATAATTATAAATAGATGGTAGGGATTATTATAACTATGTTTTTCTTTATAACAAATAGTTTATCGTATTTTGGGAAGAATTTGGAATGAATTTTTCCATCCCCAAAAAATACATAATCCTTTAGAAGCTAACTGAAACTCTAACATGCACCTTTTTGATTCCCCGTTCAAGCTCGTCCTCGTTTTTGAAATTTTTGTGTGGTTTGGCTTCTAAAACCATCTTTTCAATCATGTTTTCAATTATAATTATTTAAAAAATTTAAAATAATGTACAAACAAATATATATTATTTATTGTATGTAAATATATATATATATATATATATATATATGTGTGTGTGTGTGTGTGTGTGTGTGTGTGTGTGTGTGTTTGTGTGTTTATGTGTATGTAACATTACTTTAATGTTATATACCACCCTTATACGACCTCCTTATGTGGCGTGTTTAGATTGGAAAAGAATTATGTATTATTTTATGTTTTCAATATAAATTTATTCCATTTATAATGAAATCGCGTCACACTAGGAAGTTTTATGATGAGAAAAAGAGGTATTTCTCATTACTCTTTCTTTAGAGGAGTATTATATTTTTATTGATTTGTTAATTGAAATATTCCATACCAACAAAATAAATGTTTGTAATTATTACTTTAGTAATTTTATATATAATAATAGTAGAGTTTAATATATGTGTTATAGGTAAATTAAAAAATACACTATAAATTATGAATATATATATATGGTATATGGTATGCATGATGATGAAAATGTATCCCATTCCATACCTATATGGAAATTCACCGAGGTATTAATTTTTTATTATTTATTAAAAATTTAGCGAGCATATTAGTGGTTGTTTAACATTTAAAGAATATTTCACCGGCACTGACCGGCACTACAAGAAAAAGAGGTATACAATGACGCTATTTATGATTTGTATGACGATATTGATCGTCATCGTAAATAATTGTGACGGTTCAACAACCGTCATCCGAGCGTCACCTATGAAACCGTAATTGTTTGTCTATGTTGATGCTAAACATAATCGTCACAATTAAATAACTTTTTTGATAGTTAAGAGAATAATCATCATAATATCGAATCATTAACGCCTTTAAGACAAGTGTCATTATTAAAAAATGTGAAACAATGACACTTATTCAGTCGTTATAATAAATTATCGACTCATAATACAATAAATAAAAAATATGCTTACAAAAATTCAAATACCATCATGTAAATAATAAATTATTAACGCTTCTCACACAAGTGTCTATTAGCAAGTGTGTGGTGATGACACTTTTTCAACCATCATAATAAATTATCGATTCACAATATTAAATACAAAAAAAATTGTGAATCATATTTAACACAAATTTGAATATTAAATTTATGAAATAATTTGATTACATAACACTTAATAATAGAGACCCTATAAATTTTTGTAGTAAAATAATTAATTTTACATACTTATAACATTATCACTGATTAATTTCACAAGCTTAATAATAGACTAATTTAACTTCCTTCTCTTAATAAATTGGCTCGAAAACGGAAACATCAGTTTTCTTAATTGTTGCTCAAAAGATATGCAGATCTTATTCTTCCTCCTAACTCTCTTGATGAATTCATCTGGAGGGAAAGACTTTGCTTACATTATTTGGTTTCTCTATTATCTTCTCAAACTATTTTTCAACAACTTTCTTTGCATAGAGACTAGAATCTTTGACACCATTGCAATGATTTTGAATATAGATATCTCAATTTACAAAATTCAGATAAAAAAAGGATAAATCTTTTTAACTGCATATATTGTTGGAAGAAGTCATAAACTTAATATTGTCAT
The DNA here is from genome assembly GCA_029959085.1 of Nemophila menziesii. Taxonomy (NCBI): domain Eukaryota; kingdom Viridiplantae; phylum Streptophyta; class Magnoliopsida; order Boraginales; family Hydrophyllaceae; genus Nemophila; species Nemophila menziesii. Next base: position 18,953,810 of record JARWIR010000007.1, on the reverse strand, counting down.
ACATCTCTTTCTTTATCTTCTCATCTGCTGAACAAATCTTGGTAAATCTTGGTATCTGCTCCAAACATTTCAAATTTAGCCTTTCTCTTTGATTTCTCATCAGTCGATGCAATCTACACTCGTCCAACCCGAAAGAATTGTTGATGTCCCAGTTCATCAAATTTAGCCTTTCTTTATTCAATTGTTGATGGCGTAGCTAAGTCTCTTAATGATGGTGGACTATGGTCCCTGGGTGGTGTTGATTTTCTTGTGTACGAGAGTGACTTGGTTTTTTTTGCTCGATAAAACGGCTTGGTGGGAAGAAAAGTATGAAAAGATTTCTTTTTTTTCCAATGCAAGTTTGAAGAGATGAGTTATAGGTTATTTGTTTCCTTGTTTTTCAACCATCACTTTTATACTTTGGAAATTTTTCGACGTTTTCGGTTGTATGCATATTTTTAAAATTTATTATTTTGTTTGATTTTAATTGGAAAAATTTAAAAATATTTTAATATTCTTGTAAAATGTAATGAATAACTTCATCCCTTTTTTTGACAAAAAAAAAATTTACCCCATTTTATTATTTTTTAAAATATAAATCTTTGTATTAATAACATTAAACATATTATATTTGTAATATAATTTTTTTTCTTATAATTACTGAATTTAATAAATCAAAAAATAAATTTGAATATTAAATAAAATAGTTTATGTACATATAACTATATATTATAAATAAAAACTTAATATTTAATTTAAATAAGAATAAAAAATAAATTTACTAATTTATGGTACAATGGATGAGACGGGCTGACCTCGCTTGACATAACCCATTACATGGAGAAAAAATTACCCGGATTTGTCTCACCCATTGAGCGAGAGACGAGACGTCGAGTGATCAAGTTTATATTGACGTATTTGTTTATATTATATTCTGTAAAGAAAAGGATAAATAAGTATTTGAAAAATAAAAATATTAAGAAAATTTATATGTATTAGTGTTGGTGATATATATTTGTTTTATTTGATACTTTTTAATGATAAATTACTAAGAACAGTTGGGATATTAGTATTTTGTTGACATTTTTCTAAAATTATCAAGAAATTGGTTATGCAGGTTAAATTTTTTAAATGATGGTTGAACAGTTGTCATTAAAAAAATCGTTACTGTATGTGTAATTTTTTTTTTTAGTGTAGGCACTAATTTTTGTGTTCGAACGACAACTTCTTAGGTCGCCAGAATATGTAGCAGTGTTATATGCTCTTATTTAAATCATCCTTTTTAACGAAACACGTAGACCATCTTTGATGGCTAATTATTATTGACGATAAAAATATCGTTGCTAATGATGTTGTTAACGAACCACGCAATTGTAATGAGATTAAAAGAGACTTTTCTGTAATTAATGGTAATCTTATTACCATTTAGTTTCTACAAATTAGTTTTTCTTTGCCACATTCCTTCGTTTTCCTAGTGAATACGTATATAGATAGATAGATAGATAGATAGACAGATATCATATTATATTCATTACAGTATAAGAAATATAGTATATGGAAAAAAATAGTGGTTGGAAACACTGCCAACTAGACACAGACATATGAAAATTAGTGGATAGAATGTTATCTTAAGTGCTGCAGATTGGGTAACAAGAACCGTGGGACTCAAATATTTGGAAGATTTGAGAGCTGATGGATATAAGGTTGCCAAGTACTGGATAATACTATCTAGCTAGCTATGATTGAAAAAATAGAATCTTAAAAACCAATGAGAATTGATATATAGATATTGTGTGATAAAAGAGTTTAGTATATATTAGTGCAACGTATGACTACTTGTCATCACCAACTCATTAAATATATATTAATTACATTAGAAGTAAACATCTCCATCGATCCAACAATGGCTGCTTCATCAATGGCTCTTTCTTCCCCATCTTTTGCCGGAAAGGCTGTGGAACTCTCACCTTGTACCCCTGAAATTATGGGGAATGGAAGAGTTTCCATGAGGAAAACTGTTACAAAGAAGGCTTCTGTTCCTGACAGCCCATGGTACGGTCCTGATCGTGTTAAGTACTTGGGTCCATTTTCCGGTGAATCTCCGAGCTACCTGACTGGTGAATTTCCAGGTGACTATGGTTGGGATACTGCAGGACTCTCAGCTGATCCAGAGACCTTCTCCAAGAACAGGGAGCTTGAGGTAATACACTGCAGATGGGCCATGCTTGGAGCTCTTGGCTGCATTTTCCCAGAACTCTTAGCACGTAATGGTGTTAAATTTGGTGAAGCTGTTTGGTTTAAGGCTGGAGCTCAGATCTTCAGTGAGGGTGGACTTGACTATTTGGGTAACCCAAGCTTAGTCCACGCACAAAGCATCTTGGCCATTTGGGCAACTCAAGTCATTTTGATGGGTGCTGTAGAAGGTTACCGTGTTGCAGGTGGACCACTTGGTGAGATTGTTGACCCACTTTACCCAGGTGGAAGTTTTGACCCATTGGGTCTTGCTGAAGATCCAGAAGCTTTTGCCGAGCTTAAGGTAAAGGAAATCAAGAATGGAAGACTTGCCATGTTCTCAATGTTTGGATACTTTGTTCAAGCTATTGTTACCGGAAAGGGTCCATTGGAGAACCTTGCAGACCACCTTGCTGACCCTGTAAACAATAATGCATGGTCTTACGCCACAAATTTCGCCCCTGGAAAATGAGATTTTGTAACTCACCACATGTAATTGTGATTATTTCAAACTTAACTCATCTTAGATTTTTTTCTTATATTATGATGTTGGTGTAAATGACTTGAACTAATACGCACTTGTTTCCTACTTAATTTTCCCCCAAATTAAGTATATATGTAACTCTTTAAATGCAATACCACAACAACATTTATATGTTATCGCCTCTGAAGCCGAGGTTATGATCCTTGCTGCAGAAACACAGCCAACCTCAAAATCCTCTCTTGATGGATCTTACAAACCCCACCCAGATGACCATGGCTGAATTCAAACGGGTATTCGCATTTTGTTAATCTCATATTGAATTATTCGTGTTAAAAATTTTGCACTGCTGATAGGAGGTATCTATATTCTGATTGGTGGGCGAACTCTTTCCGGGTTAGAGGGAAAAGGTGTCAATTCACGTAGATTTTACATTTATCTTGTTAAAAATAGATTTTACTCAATCGACAATTATGCATTTCAAGTTCTTCTGAGAAAGTATCTCTAGCACGTGTCTCAGATTATACTTAAGGAGTTAAATAAACTTGGTTGCCATGTCAACCATTAAAATAGATCTAATCTGATTAGATAGGATTGTGCACTAGATCCACACCTATGATATATTAATGCTGGAAATTATACAAGAATTCTGCCTTGTCGTTTTTTCATTTAATATCTTAGTATGAAAGTGACCATATCATACATATTTTGCTTATTCAACCAGCACAAATTCCTAAGATCTGATTCAAAAGTAAAAAGCCATAATAACCAAATCGAATGATAAAGGATCCTTAAGTTTCACTAGCTATGAGGATTCACTTAAATTGAAAAGTTCTGTCTTCTTCAGTCATGGAAACAAATGCTGTCTCTAGCTCTATACAAACATCCAAATACTGTCAGTGGTATTTATATGTGTATATAATCCTACCCTTAAATTTTTATAAGAAAATCAATTAATATAAATTTTATAGTCCATTTTCTTAAATTGTATTTCTCTGTCCATTTTAATGGTTTATAACCCAAGGTTATCTTTTCAGTTTTAAACATCAAAAGGAAAAATTATAGCACCATAACAATAAAAACAATGAAGAACGGGAGATAATGAAAAAAAGGTGAAAAGAAATTGATTAATCATTAAAAACCAAAGAAATTACATCTCTCTTTCATCAGTCGTAATTTTGTATAACAATGGATAGACTTAAAGCTTCTAAGCCACTGAATTATGTTTCAAAATCTTGGGACTCTAACATGGATATAGGTAAGGTCTTTTAACTGTGCTAGAGGTCAGTAAATTAGTCGCTAAAGACAAGTTTGTAACATTAGTGATCGTTCATAATAGCCAAATATAGGTCGCTAGTGTTTGGTATTTAGAGAGAATTTTATCCTACAACCATGTGTCATCACTATCGTCCATCACCACTCGTTGGACGTTTAAGGCTTAACATTAGACAACAATTTAGTGGTTAGTAAAAGTTCATTTAATTAGCGTCCATTTAGTGATCTTTACCAACCATCAAATGGTTGATAGAAGTTTTTAAATTTAGCGACTACTTGGTGATCTTTACCAACTAATACGTTGTCTCTAAAATTGACAATATTTAGCGACCATTTTTACGGTTGGTAAAGGTTATCTTATCTGGCGATCGTTTAAAAATATTATTTTAAAAAAATAAAACAAAATACATGACACAAATAGAATCAATAGTCGTTAAAATATATGACAAAAAGAGATTGGTTAAAAAATAAATAGTCTAGTCAAAATAAATTTAAAATTATATTGTTGTATACAATCCGAATAAATAAATTTATGTTAATAAAAAAGGATAGGATATTCAATCAGAGGGAGTTCGATCGGGACACTGAGTCTCATTCGGATCTGACGTTTCAACTGCGGTGGAAAAGTTGTGTCTAGCCTACCCGATCGATCTTCTCAATTATATACATAAAACCTCCGGATTTAACGATGTATTAAATGGTGTTGACTTTGCAATGCCAGTGGAATCCTGGTGCGATCCTCAAGCTCTGGCTACTCAAAGGGCATAATCATTCAGTTACCCAATTACCGTCTCCTAACTACCGACCATCCATCTCGACATCACACACATTTCTGGATCATGGACTTGGATCTGGCTTCGAATAAGAACGATTAGGCCAACTCCCGGGTTCCAACTCTTTAATGTGAGGCCCATATGGTCGTTTTCTACCTTGACCACTGTCTAAATCTAATGTTTTCGTGACAATGAAGGTGTGGATAAAGTACGTGACATATCACCCGGAGTCTACTTTGGAAAATTAAACATCGCCCTCAAATCAATATGTTACAGAAAGTCGATATAAATGTAGGTAAAAGATAATATCTATTGAAATATAAGTGTATTCAAACTTACATAGTAAGAGCTCAACATTCGAATATCACGACTTCCTCAACCCAATAACTTGTAATATTACACTATATGTAGGTTCTTCTTCTTCCCAGTTGAGGGTGTAGGTGTAAGAGCGTCATCTACCCATGTCTCTTAGACAAAAACGTCGGGATCCTCCACGTCTTCATATAAAACAAGAATTCAAGATAATAAAATAAATACTTTTTAACAAATTAAAAAATAAAAAATGTGAGAAAAATTACCTCTACAATCCGGTGACGGGTCTATGATGAGGTGGCCGAGTCATGACCACTTCATGTGCCTTGTTTCTCTTTTTTTTTATTCCCCACTCCATCTAGCGTGTTTAAAATAAAATTAATTAACATATACATAAAGTATCAATAATTTATTGAAATAGAAATTTACCTTAAAACTATCACTAGCCCAAATCTCAAACATCAGCTCTCACTCTTCTGATTTTATATTCTCAAGAATTTTACCAGAAGTGATTAAGTTTTTGTAGATGGTCGTTTTTTGATCATTGCATCTGGCTAAACATTTTTTTTGCATATTTTTTTCGATATTAGTCAAGGGAGATTTATGTCTCCATTTCAGGATCAGAAAATATGCTGCAAAAACTTTGGAAACTAACTGATTTTTTTTATTTTATCAAAAAAATATACAAAAAGTAATTTACTCCAAGATTACTTCACATGCGATCCCTATGACATTAAAGGGTGTGTTTCTACTCAAGATCCTGTTTAGGAATGTGATCTGGAATGGTGTTTCGTACCACCCCTGCCATATGGTACCTTGTTTCCACAACGGGGTTCCACATTCTGTCTTTGACACCAAAACCAATGGGCAGAACACCCCCAAATTTTTCCTTTACCTCCTTTATCGATCAGAGAGTGCTCTTACCCCATACTTTCCTAATTTGTTTCCATGTACAATGATCTAGTTATATAAATAATTAACCACTTACATTTTATCTTTTTCTTTTACACCTAGAAATAGGATCAGCGGAATCCGGGAGGGTCCCGTCGCTCACCATATTTGTCGTGTCCGTGAGGTATCATGTCGATCATAATAATATGTCGTTTAAGTAAGTATTCAAGTAAAATTTTAAGGGTCAAAGTTTATTTTTTTCTAATTTAAGGTGACATATGGGTATATGTTAATATTCAGGGACCTAATAGTAAATTAATTCTAAATTTAAGGAGCTAATTGCAAGTATTTCAAATTTTAGTGACTAGATAGTCAAGGAATTTAAATTTTAGCGTCATAATTGGATTATTTAAAAGTTAGGGACTTAATTTCTTTTTTTAATCTAAGGACTTGATTAAATTGATTCGAAATGTAAAAACTTAATTGGAATTATTTAAAATTTTAGGCACTTGATTAGAATTATTTTAAAATTTAGAGACTTGATTGAAATAAAATTATAATTCATAGACTTAAATGTAAGTATTTTAATTTTTAAGGACTAAATAGTAGATTATTTTAAACTTTAGAGTCTGAATTGGAATCTTTTTAGAAATTAGTGTCTTCATTAGAATTTTTTAAATTTTAGGAACTTAATTTGAATGAATTTTAATTATTAAGGACTTAAATGCAAGTAGTTAAAGTTTAGGGACTAATTAATAATTTATTTTAAAATATAGGGATTTAATTGGTTTTTAAAAAAATTTAGGGACTTAATTGGAATTATTTTAAAAAATAGGGACTTAATCAAAATAAATTTAATATGTAGGGACTTAATTGCAAGTATTTCAAATTTTATGGAATAAATAGTGAACTATATTAAAGTTTATGTACTTAATTGTTTTTTAGTCCCTTTAACATTCAAAAAAGCAAAAAAAAAAAAAAAAAAGACACCAAGTACTCTAAATTGCACTTTAGGAGCCTAACTTTTGAATTTTCTGCTACATGTCCCTTTAATTAAAAAATATATCATTTAAGACCCTATATTAATAAAAACTTCACAAAAATGGTCAAAAATTAGTCAAAATGCATATTAGGACACTCATGCTTTTGAAAATAAGCAATACTAGTCCCTTTTCAAAAAAAGTTGGGTTGAGTCCTTATATTATTTAAAAAAGAAAAAGAGGATCGTAAGTATTAAAAAAATGAACTTTAGATCCCATATGCTTTTAATTTTAACTAAAATTCCATATGATTCAAAAATATATCATTTTGGCCCATATATTACTAAAAACACTACAATAAAGGTCTAGAATTAGTCAAAATCCACTTTAGGATCCTTATACTTTCAAAAATAAGAAAAGCTAATCACAATAAATCAGAAAAAGGTTTTTTGGTCCATACACAATTCAAAAGAGAAAAAGAAGATTGTAAGTATTTAAAATTGTTGTCTATGTCCCAATACTTTTGACATTTATACTACAAGTCCCTATAATTCAAGAATATTTCAGTTCAGTCTCTATATTATTTAAAACTTCACAACAACATCGCAAATTAATTAATAAAAATGCACCTTCAATCCTCGTGTATTTTTGAATTTAGCAAATTTAGACCCTGACCTTTTACAATTTATTTTAGCCCATGCACTGTTCACAACATCAAAATTACATATTAACTCATCGAAATTGCACTAAACCTCCCCTATAATTTGAATTTTAACACTTTTATTCTCAAAATTACGTAAAATTGTCCTGAAAATACCTTATGCTTTCAAAATTTAAGCCAAATAGTCCCTTAGATACTCAAAAACTAATGAATTAAGCCATATAATGCACAAATTGCACATGAAGTCCCTATAAAATTACAATTTTTTATTTTAGACATGGAATTACATATACAAATATATAGTTTAATATAGGATAAAAACTTACATTTATAACTACGTAGACTGGGAGGATGATGATTGGGGTGGGGATTTAAGGCTACTGAAACCGTTCTAGGTTTTTTAACGATCGAGACCTATAGAGACCACCTATGTGGTTGCTAGAGTTTATGTGGTTGCTAGAGTTTTATTAAGTGATCGTTAAAGATGTTAGTTCAAACGAACAGGTAAAAAAAATTCACTAAATTTTTTGTGGGTATTTTACTAACTAGGCACGTGAGTATATGTATTTTTTATTAATAGTTTTAGCGACCACTAAGTGGTCTCTAGAATTTAAGTGAGTGTTTGGTAAAAAATATTATTTATTATGGATAATTAGAGTTTGACCACCAAAAATATTTTGTGGGTATTTTACCAATTTCGTATGTGGTCTCTAAAGATATTAATTTTTTTATTAATATTGTATGCAGCTTTTTGGTTGGACTTTTAATTTGATAGGGGGTTGACGGTGCTGGTAAAAAGAAGTATGTGGTTGAAAATTGGGTCAAGTTCAACATGATCAACTATAAATCATTTATGGAGCAAGACCATGTTTTGTTAGAACTTGCGTGCCGAGGTAATTATATAAGGTACAAAGATTTGTGAGTTGTTCATGAAAAATGTTCTACTCGTTCATGAAAAATGTTCTACTCGAGAAGTGTCCACCGTTGTTGATAAATTACATACCATTTGAAACATAAGAAGAGGAAAATGACAATTCTAAAGTTATTCTTTTCACATGAAAACAAAATATGTGAATCGCCTACTAAATATGTATAATTCTTTCTTTGTTCATGTTTCAAAAGTTAATCTGGTTGAATCGTCCAATTAGGATAACAAAGACTGTTTGAATGGCAATTAAAAGTCAAACAAGCATCAAGGCTCGACCAAAACCAGGTCAAGAGACAATCAGAAATCCAAGGATAACTCCAACAAATTAGAAGGTATCTTCAAACCAACCGGTATGATTCGGAAAACCAAGGTTTAATGCTACTACTACGATAAAAATGGCACAAATCCTATCAATGTGATCTTAGTAGAAGAAGTTGAACACGAGACCCGCTATAAATTTGACTGAAGCGCAATATATAATCGTTTTCTCATGGTTGATTTCAACCTAGCGGAAAACAATACAGTGTGGATTCTAGACGCAGGAGTTTCAAGGCATTTCTACTTAAACAATTACATGTTTTGTGAGTTCGAGTAAAGGGATAACAGATTTTGCTCCGACATGGGAATCTCGACCACCGCTAGCGTTCTTTAGAAAGGAAATGTGCTTCTTAAACTCAATTTAGGAGAAAAACTTGTTTTCCATGATGTATAACTTGTCCCCTCCCTATGTAGGAATACCAGATCCGGTCAGTTCTTTACAAGTTAGGAATTGAACTAGCTTTTTTTCTTAAAAAGAACACATGTTCAAAGAGTCACTGAGAATCAACAATGCTAGGCTTCATATACCTATTATCTGTCATCGCCACTTTCGACACAACCGATGGAGGTAGGCTCCGAAAGTATCTGAACCTAAAAAATTCACTGAGCATGTTAATTCTCTATGTCTGAACTCTCTGAGCTTGGTCAAAAAAATATGTAGCTTGCTTACAATTTTATGAGTAGGCTCGAAAATACTCTCAGCATGTTCGAAATATTTTACTGAGGATGATATTTTATCTGAAAAATTTATTAATTTATCAATTTTAAAAAATAACATAAGTTTGGATTATATTAATTCAAATATTTAAAATTGTAATATTAAAAAAGAAAAAGTAAATTATTTACTTAATTGAAAAAACACTAACATTAGTTTGATAAGGAAACTATAGAATTCAAAAATTGGATATTATTTATTTATATGAATAAGATTAAATAAAAATATTGTTGTATTAGTTTGGGAACTAATTAATTACTCAATGTAATATTTGGTGGAATATTAAATTACAATAAATTTTTTGTCTTTTCAATCCTACCATATATAGATTAAGTATCATTTATTAGTTATTTTATATTCAATTGATGACAGGATAATAGCTTGGTTTAAATAGATATTTTTTAATTAATTGAACACATGTATCAAATCATTGGAAAATATATTAATTTATCTGAGGTTTCCATTTGCTTTTGAGAGAGAGAGGGGGGGTTACATAAGAAATGGGATCGAAAAGGTATTTGAAAAAGATTTGTTTAAGAATTAATAAATTCTAGATAAATATTATAAGTTAAGGAGTTGTGTGATTAAAGTTAGTTACTCAAAAAGTCTAAAAATATGTTCGCTCAGCCTTAACAAGTCAAAATTTTAAACGATAGATGGGGTATCTTTGTATTTATAATGGGATATAAGTTTTTTTAATGGATTACATATTTTTTTAATAGGTTGTGAGTGTGTTTATTAATGATTTATTTGAGTGGACCTTATTAGACAATAATTATTCAGCATGGACGTTTGGGGTCAAACACCCTTAATATATAACCTAAAAAAATATAATTACACAGTTATAATATAATTAGCATATGTTGTGAAATTCCTCCACCCTATGATATGATTCTTACCTATTTTAATATGGTTGTTGACCTATTGGCGATTGTAAAAGATTTCTTTTTTGTCAAAAGTACAATGACGATTAAATATTATCCTAAAAGTCTGAGTTCTTACAAAAGAAATAAAATATCTCATATAAAGACAAACAAATACAATTTACAATTTTGAATTAATTAAATAATCTCGTGTATCATTAGTTTCTCTATTAAATTTCAATTTTAATTCCCAAAAAATTAAAAAAAAAACTTAGAACTAATTCTAAAAGGTTGGATAATATTATGTTGGTGGATTTGAAATAATGATATTCATATCTATCAGTGGTGTAAATCTAAGATTATTTTTGGAATTTTTAGATAATGTTTATAAAATCATGATTAAGAGCAATGATGTATACCACCCAAAATCATACCACCCAAGTATACCACCCATGACGTGGCGTGAATCAGTTAGTTATAAATCGTTAATCTATTTAGTTTCTTGATATGATAAATGATTTATTACCAATCAATTCATGTCACATCATGGTGGTAATTGGGTGGTACGATTTTGGGTGTTATATATAATTACTCCATGATTAAATATACATGCACTGCTTAGTAGGATGAAAATGTGGATTAATGGATGGAATTTGAACACAGACCCTCTCAAACTATAGCCCAAATCTAACGCCTTAAACCATTATGCCAAGTTATAAATTCTTAAAATGTTATGTAATTATATAATAATGGTAAGGAATAGGAAATATTTATGATTAGACTGTACTTAGTGGAATAAATCATTACAATATATTGAAAAATAATTACACTATTTTCTCATTGTAGAATATCGTGTTTGTCAACTTATCCCCAAATATTATCGAAAGTTTGATTAAGCATTGTATTTTAAATTTGTAAAAAAAAAAGCCAAGTCAATGAGAGTCAACTTAGCCAAAAAATCCTCCCAAGCCATTCATCCATTAATTTTTATTCCATCTTAAATTCCTCACCAACTCACTTTTAGCCTTTTTTTTAATATTTTAGCTTTTCTCTCTCCAGAATTAGTGTTTGACCTAGAATTTTCTGGGATCTCACACTCTTTCTTAGATTTCACAAACTCATCCATCCTATCTTTTTCACCTCTTTTCTTTCACCGCTATCTTTTATTTTTCTTTTTCTTTTCTTAGTTGTCTTCTCTTTTAAAATGGCTAAAACGTTAAACACAAATCGAGTCAATAAAGTACAAAATGTATCGGGTAAAGCTAATACCAACCCAAATCCAAAAACGAAAACCAGATACAGAGATATCACCAAAGAAATGCTATCGCCGAGCCCAAATTTGCTAAATACCCCTGAATCTTACAACGGAGAAGGGGAAAATAGTGAATCCGAAGCTGTATCAGTTCCGGAAGTGTTCTAAGTAGTTGAAAAAGCTGTTAACAATGAAGGTCAAGGTCAATCGGTTGAAGAACAATTTGTACCAGTTGCAAATAAAAGTGTACCGTGGTCAAAACTGTTCAACAAATGCGCTAGTAAATCGATGAAGCTGGAGCATCATCCTCCGTCGATGCTAAAGGGTAAAAAATTAATTACGCCACCTCAAGATGTGTTAGATGAGGGAGCGGAACAATGGGAGAATACCCTAGTTGGTCAATTTCTGGATAATCCTCCTCCTTTCTATGCTATTGTAAATTTTGTGAAATTTCAGTGGGGTAAATGGGGGAAAATAGACATTAAGTCGAGCTCCAAAGGAAATGTTATTTTTAAGTTTGAAAATTCTCAATACTTCAACAAAGTACTTGAGCAGATTTGGAATATTAATGGCAAACCTCTGTTACTTAGGCCATGGAAGCCGGGAATGCAATTTGATAAGATAGATATTTCAAAAATTCCGATATGGGTCAAACTAATCAATGTGCCGATGAATCTATGGACTCAAAGGGGATTAGGTTATGTTGCGAGTGGTATTGGAGTGCCCTTACAAATGGACTCCATTACTGAGTCAAAAACTAGGTTGGGATATGCACGAGTTTGCGTTGAAGTAGATACAAAAGATGAATTACCTGATGAAATTTTGGTAGATATTGGTTTAGATGAAATTCAGGAAGGTAGAGTGGAATATGAATGGAAACCAGTTATATGTACTAAATGCAACAGGTTTGGTCACTTAGAAAGTAAATGTAACAACATACAACGAGTATGGAGGCCAAAACAGAGTGTATCACTAAATGAGAATACAAACAAGGAAGATAAAGGCAAGAACAAAGTGGATGAATGGGACATAATCAGAAGTAATAGGAGAAATATAAATAATACAAAGGATAAGGGTGAATCAAGCTCTATAATAAGTGCAAATCAGTTTGATAAGATACAGGATGAAAAAGTGATAAATCAGGATGTCATTGAATTCATTACAAATCACAATGGTGGAGATGAAATAACCAGGCCCCCCAATATATGAATTGTGTTGCTTGGAATGTGAGAGGTTTTAATAATGAAATAAGGCAATTGGATGTCAAAGATTTTGTGGTTGAAAATAAAATCAGAATTGTGGGGTTGCTTGAAACTAAGGTGAGAGCACATAAACATTCTGAGATAATAAAAAAGCATTTCTCTTATATGGAGATGCTTCACAATTATAATAATGACCCTAGTGGCCGTATATGGTTACTATGGGACAATAACTATGCAGAAATTGATTTAATTCAGCAGAGTTCTCAAGCTATCTTAGTCAAAGTAAAAAATTTCGAAAACAAAGAGGAATTCTATCTAGCTATGATATATGCTAGCAATGATAGAGGTGAGCGAAAGGAGTTATGGGCAGATATGGAAAGGTGGAGTAAGAGGTTTGATAAAGACAGATTATGTGTTATGGGAGATTTTAATGAAATCTTGAAAATACAGGATAGGCTAAATTGTACTGTGCTAGATAAAGGTGCATTAGAATTTAGTGAAGGAATAGAGGATGCAGGGTTAATAGAACATGGATATGGTGGGCATTATTTCACATGGACTAATAAGAGTGATAGTAATAATATCAGAGCTAGCAAAATTGATAGGGTTTTTGTTAATACAAGGTGGTTAGATACAATTGATTCTAGTGTCATGATACATAACCCATCCACCTCTGATCATTGCCCTTTAAAGTTGAATTTTATTACTAAGAAAAGGAGTATTGCTAGCCAGTTCAGGTTCTTTGATGCTTGGACAACTCATGAGAAGTTCTTATACACAGTTAAAGAGGCTTGGAGTTTGAAAGTAGAGGGTAACTTTATGTTCACATTATGTAAAAGGCAGAAAAATACTAAAGAGGCCTTAAAGAAGTTCAACAACATGTACTTTAAAAGGAATTCTTCAAATATAGAACTGCTTAAAACTCAGCTTAATATAGTACAGACAAATGCAGATTATGAGTGGGAAGTTTGATCCAAGTTATATAAATGAAGAAAAAATACTCAGTGCTGAATTGGAAGAAGCTATGGTCACCCAACATAGAGTGTTAAAACAAAAAGCTAGAGTCATGTTTAATAATGAGATGGACAGTAACTCAGCTTACTACCATAAAATCATAAAAGGTAGAATAGCTAGAAATAATGTTACTTTACTTGTCACTGATGAAGGTACAAATATAGAAGATCCTAATCTCATAAAAGATAAATTTGTGAAATTCTATACAAACCTGTTGGGAACTAAAGATAATAAAGAAGAGTACTGCTCTAGTAATGTCCTTAGTATGCTATTGGGTAAAACATTAAGTGAAGAACAGAGTCAAGATTTAATAGCTCCTATAACAGATAAAGAAGTAAAAGAGGCTTTATTTTCAATTAATTCTAAGAAGAGTCCAGGCCCTGATGGTTTGAACTCGACTTTTTATAAAGAAGCATGGGAAATTGTAGGTGAAGACTTCACTAAGGCTATCAAACAAAGTTTCGAAAACAGTAAACTTCTCAAACAAGTTAATGCGACAAACATTGTGTTGATCCCAAAAGAGAAAAAGCCGACGAATGTGAAGAAATTTCATCCAATATCATGCACAAACACTATATATAAAACATTATCAAGAATTATAAGTAAAAGATTAAAAAAAGTCATGAGCTCAATCATATCTTTAAACCAAGCCGCTTATATACAGGGAAGGTATGTTGGTGACAATATTTTAGTAGCACAAGATATAATGCTGGGATATGATAAGAAAAGTAGTATGTCTAATTGCACTATAAATCTAGACCTACAAAAGGCCTATGATAGTGTAAATTTGGGGTTTTTAATCAATATTCTAAAAGCTCTTAAGTTCCCAAGTAAATTCATTAAATGGATTATTATGTGTGTGTGCACACCTAATTATTCGGTGTGTGTAAATAGAGAAGCGTGTGGTTTTTTTGAGGGGAAGAGAGGGTTGAGACAGGGGGACCCTCTCTCACCCTATCTCTTTGCTTTATGTATGGAAGTTTTTACGGTTTTATTCACTCACTTGGCTAATAAAAGAGAGTTTAAATTCCATCAGAAATGTGAAATAATGAAACTAAATCACATGATTTTTGCGGATGATTTACTTGTATTCTTCAAGGCAAAATTAGAATCTGCAAAAATTATCAATGATGGTTTAAATTTATTCTCAAGGCTCTCAGGTCTACAAATTAATCATCAGAAGAGTGAAATTTATGTTAGTGGAGACAATGTTACTATGGAAAATGAGATTTCAAGGATCCTGAATATCAAGATTGGCAAATTGCCAGTTAGATATTTAAGGGTCCCACTTCACTTCAAAAAACTCAGTGTTGATGAGGGTAATAAGTTGATTGATAAAATAGTCAACACTATAAATCAATGGACTTCAAAGCTATTATCATACTCAAGCAGGTTAGAACTTATAAAGAGTATAATAGTGAGCAAAATTCTCTACTGGTGCAGAGTATTTTTACTCCCAAAGCAAGTTATTTATAAACTGAACAAACTTATAAGCAGCTTTCTTTGGAAAGGTAATATGAATGGAGCACAAGGAGCATACATATCATGGGAGAGAGTATGTTGCAGTAAAGATAGAGGAGGCCTTGGTATACCTAACTTAGAGAGGCTAAATATTGTTTGTCTTCTATCCACCTTCTGGAGGATGTACTCACAAGAGCAAAACTTGTGGAGTATGTGGGTTAAACATAACATTTTAAAAGGGAAGTGTGTATGGAGTTTTGAAGAGAAACAGAGTCACACGTGGATTTGGAAAAAATTAATGAAGGTAAGAGGCATAGCATACGAGTTCATTACGCATAAAGTGTTTAATGGTAAGGCTACCTACCTTATCTGGGACAGGTGGATTGGAGGACAGAATATGCAACAAATCTTGGGTATAGAGCTATCAAAAGACAACTTGAATAGTAATAAAACAGTTGATACTTGTTATGGTAAGGAAAGGTGGAGGTTACCTCCATGTGTGGGTAAAATTCTCCCATATCTTGCTGATATTAGACTTACAAGCAAAGAAGATAAGAAGATATGGAGTGAATCAGACAAGCGAGGGTTTTCTTTCAAAAAAACCCTTAACAAACTCACAAACGACTCAGACGAAACAATAGTCAAGTGGTATGAGCTCATTTGGTCAAAAGCTAATATTCCTAGGTGTGTGTTTATATCTTGGCTTGCTATTCAAAACAGACTAAGTACTAAGCTTAGAATGATTGAGTGGGGAGCTCAAGTTGATCCTCTATGTAGCTTGTGTAAGGCTACTGGTGAAGATAATGTACACATCTTCTTCGTGTGTACTTTCTCTAAAAAGATATTGCAGAAAATACTAAATATTTGTGATATTGTATGGTTACCAAGTGATTTTGATGATCTCATAGAAAAATTCATTGGGTTAACTAATAAGGAACAGAAAATGTTGGTGAGTCTAATGATTACTTCATACATTTATGTTGTATGGAAGCAGAGAAATGAAATTGATCACGGTGGGGTGATATTGAATGAAGAACAAATATTGGGGCGAATTTGCGAAATGGTAAAGATGAAGGTTAGTACAAGAAGTTTAAAAAATGTGAAGGTTATAAAGATAGCGGAGAAGTTACTTAGTTAAATTTAATTGTAATAGTCTATTGGGCTTTTTTTCCATTCTTTAAGTTGTAATGTTTAAATGGGCCTACAAGGTATATTACCCATGCTTGGGTAAATGCTTGTAACCATTGTTTTTGTTTTGTAAGGATTTTGAAGTTGAGTATTAAATGAAAAGTTTGATTTGATGATAAAAAAAAAAAAAAAAATTTGTAACTTGTTGTCGTACATCTTTTAAAAGTTTCATAATTTTGCACTTGGTACCCTCTCATCTTTTAAAAGTTATCTTATCAAGCATTAATTATTTATTTTCATAAAAAATTGTGGTACATTCTATATTTTCTCTTTCTTCCTTTCGTTTCTGATTTCATCTTCAGCTACAACTGAATATATTTTTCTTATTTCTTCTTTGATGAATGTATATATATTCATTAATAGTTTCCACCTTCAAATATATTCACACTAATAAAACACAAAATATCAAAAAAAATAAGAACAGACTGAGAGAGATTTAAAAAACATACTCAAAAACATGCTGAAAAAAATATTTGTCTACTAAACCTTTTCCCAAATTAACTTTTCAAGTACTAGTCTTCAGACAAAAACTCAATAGTACGAATCTCCGTATTTTATAAAATTGATCCTTAAAAAATGATAGTCCTCTTCATTTTCTGAACTATAACCACTAGTTCATCGATAATCCCATTGCTTGACACATTATCTTCACTGAAAAGTGGTGGTAGAGGAGGTTCAAAAGACGGTGCTTCCGAATATAACATTTTCAATCTTCTTATAAAGCTTCCCAGACAAATCATACTCCTTAAGCTCATTTAATCCACCTATAAGTACCTCATTAAAGAACACTTTAGTAATATACAAAGGATTAGATATCTTTATAAGGTTAGTTCAAGTAAGAGAAAAATGATTACACCTACCTAAACAATCATTAAGAGTGAGTATTTACCAGGTCATCATTTATCATATACATGGCATCAGCAGTTTAGGAAATGTGTATGAAATGCAGTAGTTTAGGATACAAAATAATTAAGATATTTACCTCTATTTTAACATTAGAGAATTCAAACGTGCAAGAGACTTCTAAGTTCCCAGTTGCCATACCCATATCTTGGCCGAGTATGCTGATTGAGCCTTAAAGTGTTTAATTCAAACATATTATTAAACACATTCAAGATAGATATAGAAAAGGTAATTTTATTAAATACCTTGCAGGCCAAAGTGTATTCCAAGCTATTGTATGCCAAAGGAGGTGGGTCTTGGAAAGTAAAAGACGACATATTTTAATGGTAATCGGGAGGCGAAGAGAAGTACGACCGGGCTGATCCGTCGGCAAGGATGATGGTTCAGAGAACGAGCATGTGGAAACCATAAGACAAAAGTGGAGGTGGATCTTGGAAAGGGAAAGGCGGCAGATTTGAATGGATCGGTTCAGGCCTAGGAGATGGGTCGGAGCTAGGTTTTAGTGGTGGTTTGGTGTTTTCTATAGTTACATGGATTAGGCTTTGGGGTTGTGAGCTTACTGGAAGTGGAATTAGAGGAAGTTTTTTTCTTAGAATTTGGAGGCGAATGAGGGCTTTTCACCGGCTATGTTAGTGGCACTGGTGGTGGTGGCAGGGGTGGTTACGGTGGCGGTTGAGGAGGATTTTTAGCGGGATTTACGGTGGTGTGAAGAGGAGGATGATTTATGAGTTGTATGTTATTTTTTCTAAATAGAGTATATATATAATACGGGTCTATTTGGTATATTTAAAAATTTGAAGTAATGGAACGATTTAGATTGTTCTTTGTGACACATTCTTTGCTAAAAACAGTTCTCGACCCTTCTTAATACCCCCAAAATATATTACCATTATCGCATGGCTAGAGAAAATGTGTAGTCATTAACGTATATTTTAACATATGACCTTATTGAAATCCTGGTAAAAGGGTGTTTTTAAATAGTTTCATAGTTAGAAAAATGAAGAAATGGGGAAAAAGAGTTTGGATAGGGATCTGGGAGACAAAGAGTGATATAATTGGCATCTGGATAAGATTGCCACAATTCCATCAATGTTGGGATCAAAGAACTCACCACTCATTCTGGATACCTGACTAAGGATTATACATGTTTAGAATAGTTTCAAATTTAAATAGTTCGGAATTGAAGACCCGACATGACAAAGGATTGGGGAAACTGTATTGGGATGAACAATGGAAGATGAATTTATTTTGACTTTCTTATTGAAGTCTCAGGTTATGACATGATCTTTAAAAGCGTTGAGCAAAATAATAATTTTCAAAAGAAGATTGAGATATTGGAAAAGAAGTTAATCAAGATTTATAATGGACCAATAACTTCAGAGACACGTGAACAAAAGACTTTGACCATCAAAGAACTTCAATACACCTGGAATGTGGAGGAGCAATATTAGGAAAACAGGGCACACCAACTATGTATCCACCAAGAAGACATGAACACAAAATATTTGAATACATTAACAATACAAAGATAGAGCAACAATATAATGGTTCACGATAAAGATGAGAGAACCAGGAAGCAACTCAATATGTGAAAGAGAAACTTGCACCAAAGATGAATAACCAACCGACATGGGAACCAACGATGGAAGATGTAAAGGACACAATTTTTGTCTTAAGAGCCTCATATGGCCCCAATTCAGATGGATTGCAATAGTTTTGAAAAATACTGAAGTGGGATGTGTTCTCACTTGTGAAGGACCTTTACAATACTAATTGTTTGTTATAAAGGAAGCTATATACATAAATCACCTGAATACATTAAGGTGAATTTTAAGAGGGGTGGGGGATTACATGTTCATATCATGTGTTAATTTTGTATACAAAATTATTTCTAGAATTCAGATAATACAACTTTAAAAGATAATGACAATATACTATCGCCCCTCACACATCTTTCATGCAAAAAATATACATTCCAGATAACATCCTGATAACTCAATAAGTTTGTTTTAGTTAAAAAAAAGAGAAAAAGTAAGAAGCAATACATGGTAGTTAAGGTTGATACTGAAAAAGTAGGCGATCAAGTACGATGATATTTCTTATTGTTAGTCCTTCAAAGGTTATGTATTTGTGAAAAATGGATACCATAGATAAATAATTGCATCACTAATATTACGTTCCTCATTAATTTCAATGGGGAACCATTGCCAAAACTCTCTCTTGGGCAAAGACTTAGGCAAGGGGGCACACGATCACTTTCTTTATTCATTTTACTAACAATGTCATTAATCAGACTTATTTAGCCTAGTGTATAATTTTCACCTGAATAGAATTAACGACTTGAAAATCACAAGAATTTATCCACAACCAATGAACATGTTATTTGAGGGAAATTTTCTTTTATACTTATAACTTTAAAAATAGGAAAGGAACCATTCAAAGAAACATTAACAACATACTGTATGAGTTTGGGATAGAGGTTCAAGTTCAACAAATCATAAAGTTGTTTTCGTAAAGAACACCAAAGGAAATTGTTCGTAGCACAACATAATGACTTGATATACAACAACGTGGAAACTTAGGAAATTATCTTGTAAAACCACAATGTCACAAAAGATTGAAGGTGGAAATATTACGTTGGATAGGAGAAAAAGTATTGTACAAGTGTAAGGATTAATACAAGAACTTCTTTCATAAGAAGGGAAGTAAGTACTAATTTTTAGTTTTTCAAAAAAATTGCAAACAACTTAAATACATTGTGTAGTTTGAGAATAACAAGTGTCGAATTTGTTACATGCGAAATTTAAGAATTGTAAAATCATCTAGGGTTCATGTTTTATTGATTTTGAAAAGATGCATACATCTTCATTAGAGGTACATGAATGTCGAATTTAGAAATATTCAAAGCTACTAATAAAACAATTATTCAAAGATTTTTTCGATTGAAAACTAGTTTTGCAGATGCAAATTAAAACATGCGAGATCGTTTCCATGACATATATCATTTAAGGACATAATTTATTAGAAAAATATAGACGATATATGATTGTCAAAGGTGACAAAAATATGGGAACATAGTTGGATCGAACGACCATCTACTTTGTGAAAACCCGAAGGATGTCAGCTTCTGAGGTTATAAGAACCTATGAACTAGCAAGGCAGTAGATGTTATAAAGAGATACGAGATGAAATTTTTATAGAATCATTTTGAAGATCAGTCAACACCATCAAGTCACTACAACTGGAGGCGAGCGATAAATTCATTTTTCCACAAACGATTGATGGAATCTATACAACAAAGCTATGATATCACACAGAAGTCAACAATCAATCTTTGTGGAAGTGAGTATGAAACCATTGAGCATCTTCTTTTTAATTTATCAAGGGAAAGGGCAATTCGGATGGCTAGTCCATTGACATATAATTCATTATCTGAACCCTCTCAGAACACCCAGTTCTAACGTACATGGGGGTATGCTTGGGGAGGGCGAGGCATATTCTCCGTGGGAGTAGTTGGGTGTGCGAAAGCTAGCCTACAACCCACGTATAAAACACTGGATTAATTTCATTAGAGACCATAGCTCTAAAAGTGGTGATTTTACTTCTAATTTTGAAGAACTGACACTTTTTTGGCTAGGCATATTTGGAATGCGTTTATTTTTAAATGAAGTACTCATGACCGTTTAAGTATTGATCAAAGATCAATTATGACCTATGATTAGAATAGAACAACAAATACGCATACTACTGAGGTTAAAATTTCAAATTTGAATGCAAATTTGAATAGTAATGCATCAAATGATCAGACAAAAAGGTTATGTGATACAATTATCAATGATAATTCTCTTAATTATTGCAGAACTAGTGTTAGGGTTGGGGATTGTACTAATTTGAATTCTCTTACTGAGGGAAACTTTAAACTTAATTGTGATGATTCATGAGATATTAAAATTAACGTAGCTGTTGTTGCTTGTGTTTTGAGGGACTTCACAGGTACAATGCTAAATGATTTTTCAATGAAGATACAATAAGACTCAGTAGTTAAAGTATAAGCAAGAAGAATTATTTTAGCTTGTGAGATGGGTTCAAGACTTACTCCTGGAAATGTGGAAGTTGAGAGTAATTATCTTTGGATTATTAATCAAGTGAATTCTAGAGTTGTTAGATTTTCTAGCTATACTAGTGTTTTGGTTAAGTGTACTTCGGTTTGTAAAGCTAAGTAAAACATCAAGTTCTCACATGTGAGAAGAACTAGTAATTGAGTAGCGGATTGGGTGGCCAAACAAAAGTCGAGGCAATTTGTTTGACCTTTGGATGAATAATCCACCTCACCAATTAGCTCATCTCCTTAAGGATGAATTTAAAACACTTGAAATTGGTTAATATTTTGGTGTAACTTCAATTGACAATTAAATTAAAATTATCATGAGATATGGAGTACCGGAACCCGAAAGTCTGGAAATTCATTATGGATATACACGTACTTACCAAAATCAAAAAAATTGCATGTAAATATATAATAATGTGTTAGTCTCGGAAAAGAACCTAGAATATAGAAACTGCGTGGAACCAACAAACTATACTTTCTGCACTAGTAAATAGAAACGGTGGAACACCTATATCTCTTCATGCCATAAAAACAATCAAGTGTGGGCCACAAAAAAAATATTAATAATTGAATCAAAAAATTATGAATTGATGACATAAATGAGGAAATAAATTTTGGCTGATTGGATTATCACAGCGTACATTGAATAACCACGTTGAGCATTTGGAAGGTAAAGGTTTTTAGATTATATGAAAAAATAAATTTCGACATGAATCAAATCATCGACACAATAGAGTATTAAAGGACAGAACTTTTGGCACCAGTTGGAGTAATAAAGTACAAAATACAGTATTACAAGTTTGGAGTCAACATTACGATAAGGTTAACACTACTGATAAAGACATATATGTGTCCTATGATGCATCGTGTGTTGGAAACGTAAAAAAAACATACTTCGCTATTATTGAGAAAGATAATAAACATAGTAATACTGTTAAAAACAGAGAGAATGTTATCTATTCCGTATCATAAGAAGGACATGAATCGGCACATAGCAAATGTCATTTGTTCGATAACAAAAGAAGGTGTGGTTTTGCAGTATTACATGCTACTGTCTTAGCCTTCATATTGCATTGTTTGAGTAAAGAATTTACTTAGTTAACCTATGATTTATCAAAGAATTACAACAACTTCATAACAATCTTGACAGACCAACCTTTTTTTACAAAGATCATGAAAATGACAAAAGTAGACCCTTTATTCTTTTTTCACCATCTTTCGCAATTTTCATATATTTTGGTTGGTTTCTTGGCCAAGTATCCAAGCAACATGGATCATCGTAGGTGAATACTTTTTGAAGATTTAGTCGACCACTCTAATATGGAGTTAGACTAATTTTTCACAATATACTTTAAATATTGAATGGTTTTAGTAGTATGCAGTTCAACGAAAAATATTTAAAACTAAAAATTATTTTATAATTAGATAACTTTTTTTCTAGATTTTACATTTTAATTTATTTAATTGGTAGAAATTTTGAATGTTGTCAACAATTTATACGTGGCATTTCCTTTTCAAACGTAACAATATATCGACGTGTCATATTTTGGTACAATGTGCCAAAAATTTACATGCAAAACCATCGTCACTCCCTATTGCCGTATATTTACGCAAATGGATTCATTGTTTTCACTTCAATTCGCTTTTAATATTGCATACTCTTCTTATCTCAATACCTCATACTTCTCAGATGGCTAACATTAACCCACTACCGTCTATTTATGAAGGTTTTGGTATTTTTGTACAAAAGGGAAAAGATGGTTCCCCAGATGCTGTGTACTGTGGTACTTGTTCCAAGCATCGTGATGTTCACTTAATGGTAGAGGTGAATGCAGAATCTGAAAATTCAAAGAGCAACACAGTCAAGAGTTACCTCACTTGTCCTATCACACACCGTGTTCGAGATTTTGAAGAAGCTAGAAGAAAAGATCCACATCGACCATGGCTATATGTTCAACCACCATTTCCACCAAGTCATTCACAAATTGTTCAGGAGTTAATCCGAATCCTATCTCTCACAATCAACCAAGAGAAGAAGAAGAAGAAAAGAACTAGAACCACACCCATGCAAAGAGAAAAGCTCAAAGCTTTTGCGGAAACAAAGGGTTGGAAACTATGGAAAAAGCAGCTGAATGATGCAGATATCTGCCGGCTCTGTGATGAGACTGGACTCACCCCTCGCTTTGTACAAAAATGGATTTATAGCCACAGGGGAAAACATGCAAACTGAAGTGGTCCATAGAATCTCCAGATCCTGACACAGGTCTTTAAATATATTATTAAATTAGATCTATCAAAAGTTTATGTAATAAATTGGCACTATTAATGGTCTTAAATTTGTGTTAATCTATTATATATGTATTATGATCTCTATGAAATATAATTAAGTTTGTGTTATCATATAGCAGTGTAAGTAAATGCTAGCTTTAGGAAATCAACTGTTTTAATCACAAAACATTCATTCTAATTGTTTACAAAACCATTAAGTCCGTATGATTCTGACTATGATAATGTTTAGTGTGAATAAGATATATTGTCACCGTCATATATATTGTTTTGTGCAAGTAAAACAGTTCATATTTAACAATAATAAATTAATTGGTTTCTTGAGAACAAGACAAAATTCCCAACTTCAAATGTGTCCGTTAAAGTATTTTTCCCATAAAATTCTTCTTCACTATTAGAAGATAGAAAAGATGAGTTAGAATGTATAGTCAACCTCTTCTCTCTCTAAGAATTAGTCCTTTCTTTTCTCTCTCTTAGGGTTACACTGGTTCTGATCGGGTTTTGGTCTCTGTCTTCCTTCTTCTTCGTTTACAAGCTAAGGGAAAACCAATACCAACCTTATCAAAGACGACGATTTCTAGGGTTTCTCTCTTTGGCGATTTCTAGGGTTTCATAGGGTTCTTTTGTCTGTTCCATCTCTTCGATTCTGATGGGTCTATTCACTGATGGAAGACGCTGCTTGATACCTTTTCGTCCCAAGTGGAAATATAGGGTTTTATCACTGGCCAATCTATGGCGAAATCAAAATCATGGAAAGATGAAATCTCTGGCTTTCTCCATCATAACTATCAACGGCTGTAGAGGGCTCCAGATCATTAATTTTCAGAAGGAACACAAGGCTATTCAACAAACAAGGTCTAATCCTACAGTGTTTAGCATCGACTCTCTTGGAAGAGCTATAATCCAAAATTACTTTTCTAGAATAGCCTGGAATCGATGCAAATTTAATGGGAAAGCGAATGACTTACTTGGTAAGATAGAGATTATTGATTTAAATGGTAGCCATAAGGTTAATATGGGAGATCGATGGTGTAACAAGAATTGGAGAAGATGTTTACCACACAGTACATATACACATGTTTGGATTCTTATTGATTATGGAGTTAGAAATAAAACGATTAATTTCAAATTGGTCTGGATAAAGACAGAGGAATCTCGATCTCTTATATGGTGGATTGATCTCAATAGATGGAGCATGGTGGTTCATCAATTACTGGATTGGGCTTTTTGGGCCAATTCTTGTTATTCGTTTATTAGGAAAAACCAACGGTCTAGGTTAAGCAGGGGTAGACAGCATAAGGGCATAAAAGGGACGGTGGTGTTTTTGGGAGAAGGTGGTAGCACGAGAGAGGAGGATGCTGGGTTGGGCAAAAGCCGGGTAATGAAAAGGGTATTGAACGGCAGAGAAGAATCAAATGATGCTGGTATAGCTATGGAAATGAAACTTCAGTTCTATGGGACTGTTTTACTATATTGGGGGATGGTAGGGAAAAGAATTACTGGGACTGATAGTAAAGCTAATATAGTTCATGAAAAAGGAAGAGGTAAGAGATCTGTTAAAGGAATTAGAGTAAAATACAAATGGGTCAAAGGTGCGGAAAAAAAATTACAGAATCTGTCAAATCACATTAGCATATGGAAAAACGAATTAAGGATAATATTTAGAGTAGATAAAATTGTGTGCTTCTATGAAATGGGAAGATCATTTAGTATTCAATTATGCTGGAATAATGGAGGCGGCAACTCCAAAAAAGCCGTGAAGTTCAAATGACGACCTTGTTTTGGAATGTTCAGGGAATTCGAGCGCCCTTAACATTGACAAGAATCAGCTCGATGATAGCTCAGTTTCGTCCTAGTGTGGTGGCCTTTTGTGAAACGATGTTGAGAGAGGTGGATTCTCGGGAAGTGGTGGCACGTTTTGGTTACAACAACTCCTTTTTTGTTGAACCCTCCGGAAATTCCTTCCATTCTGGAGGGTTCATGGTTTTGTGGCACTCTAATGTGCTTCTTAATGTTATTTTTAGTTGTGATTCTTATGTTATTGCCTTAGTTACTGAACTGTCATTTTCATACTATATGATATTCTTACATGCCCCTAATGATTTCAATAAAAGAGTAGAGACATGGAATGAAATAACAAAATGGAGTGAGGGAATTAAGGAACCATGGATGATTTTAGGTGACTTTAATGAGATACTTAACATTACGGAGAAACAAAGCAAAAACCAAGCTAATATAAACCATATAAACACTTTCTTAGACTTTACTCATAATAATTCATTAGCAGAGATAAATTCTAACGGTTGTTTTTTCACTTGGTCTAACAGGATGGAAGGGGAAAAGAATGTCAAAACAAGGATTGATCGAGGAATGGCAACCTACGAATGGATGGAGAAGTTTCCGAGATCACAAATATATATACCTCCAGCAATAGGGTCGGATCACTCCCCCCTACTTCTTCATTTTGATATGAGTATGAAAATAGGAATAAAATACTTTAAATTTGAGACGAGATGGTTAGATAACAATAATTGCAAAGATATAATAGACAATAGTTGGAAAATTCCCCATGACATGATCCCCATACCTAACTTTATAAAGAAAAGAGAATTTACAAAAAAAGAACTAACTAAGTGGAGCTCGAAATACTTTAGGAATCACGAAAAAACAATTAAGGCCCTTCAAGATAGACTTATACAAATTAATAGTACTAAAGAGGATAGAGATACTTCTAAAGAAGAAAATGATATTAAAGAACAAATAAAGATAGAATATGATAAAGAAGAAAAATATTGGTGTGATAGAGCCAGACAGAACTGGCTCATTTATGGTGATAAAAATACGAAATTTTTCCACTTAGCTACGATAAAACGTAGAAAACAAAACCGAATTACCAGAATAAAAAACACGAATGGAGATTGGACCGATGATTCAGAGGACATTAAAAATTGTTTTCAGAGTTATTATAAGGATCTATTTAAAGAAAACATAGGTATAGAAGAAGATATGGGTAAAGCAATCGAATTTATTAAACCCCGAGTTACTAGTAACATGAATGAGGAATTAACAAAGAAACCAACGATGGAAGAAGTAGAAAGAGCTATTACGGAATTATCAGCTTCAAAAGCACCTGGACCAGACGGACTCAACGGTAAGTTTTACAAAGAATTTTGGGATATTATTAAGGTAGATGTGCTACAGATTATTGAGGATTTTTTTGAAAATAACTGTTCGGTTGAAACGATTAACGATACATTGATTACATTGATCCCGAAAGGAACGATACAAGAAAATTTAGGAGACTTTAGACCGATATCATGTGTTAACTTTATCTATAAAATCATTACAAAAATTCTATCGAATCGCTTAAGAGAGATTATGAATAGTATAATATCCCCTACGCAATCGGCTTTCATTAAAGGTCGGGCGATTCAGGATAACATTATTATAGCGCAAGAGATATCGTTTTTTATGAGCAGGAAACGGAAGAACAAAAAACATATGGCAGCAATAAAAATTGATATGGCAAAGGCTTACGATCAGGTAAGATGGGATTTTCTTTTTAAGGTTTTGGATAAATTAGGTTTTAGCGAAACTTGGATTAACTGGATTAGGAATTGTATCACCTCAGTTTCTTTTAATATAAATTTGAATGGAGAAAGACTCGAGAACTTTAAACCTGGTAGGGGTCTTAGACAAGGTGACCCCCTTTCACCCTTTCTTTTCTCTATTATGACCGAATCCCTTATTTGTATTATCGACCATTACATAGACAACAATTTGATCAAAGGTATAAAAATTAATAGGAATTGCCCGACAATTTCTCACCTTCTATTTGCAGATGATTCTCTTTTCTTTCTTGAACTGGAGGACATGAATATGAACCATTTCAAAGAATGTTTAGATATCTATTGTTCGGGTTCTGGACAACAAATTAATTTTCATAAATCAGCCATTCTTTTCAGCAAAGAAACACCAGATGATATTAAGAATGAAATAACTACAATAATGGACATTTCAGAAACAGAGGATCTGGGATACTATCTAGGGATTCCACTGTGCCACAAAAGATCGAAGGTAGAATCTCTGGAATGGATAGCAAAGAGAGTGTTCAAAAATACGGAAGGATGGAAAGCGAAACTACTCTCAGAAGGTGGCAAAGAAGTACTTATTAAAGCCATACTTCAAGCCATACCTAATTATTACATGTCTATTTTCTCTTTTCCAATTAATTTTTGTAATAAACTAGTTTCAGCCATCTCTAATTTCTGGTGGAGTTCAGGTGAAAGAAACAGGATACATTGGGTTGCTTGGGAAAAGATTGCAGTAAGCAAACTCATAGGAGGATTGGGATTCAAAGATTTCAAAAAAATGAATACGGTCCTACTTGCAGCTCAAGCATGGAGACTAATGAACAACCCAGATAATTTAGCTGCAAGATTACTCAAAGGTATTTATTTCAATAAGTCTAACTTTATGAATTGTAAACTCAGACAAAGTAGGACATGGAGCTGGGCAAGTATTATAGAAGGTAGAGACTTTATTAAGAAACACGGAATAAAGATGATAGGGAATGGAAAGGATACGAACATATGGAATGAAAGGTGGATAGATACAAAATGGGAACTAGAGAAACCGACAGGATCATGTATTATGAAAGTCAATGAACTAATGAAGAAAGATAAAGATGAATGGGATATGGAAACACTGGATAACCTTTTCCCAGCACCTATAATTCAACTCATCAAGAAAACAAAAATTAAAGAACATGGTATATATGACAAGTTTATTTGGCCTTTCTCCAAAGATGGAAATTACGATACGAAAACAGGTTACAAAGTAATGATAGAGGAGCAAAACAACAATAAAGCCACAACAATAGAAACTAGAGCAATGCAAGAATCAGAAATATGGAAAACTATATGGAAATCAAACATTCCAAAGAAAATAAAATTATTTATGTGGCGACTAATTAACAACGCAATCCCGACCAGAGTTAATTTGTATAAAAGGAAATGCGCGGATGCCACAAACTGCCTATGGTGCAATCACGAGAAAGAAGATGTTGAACATATACTTCTTCATTGTACGATGTGCAAAGACATTTGGGCAGGATCTATTCTACAGATTAAAATACTGGATGAACAGGACGATAAGATTGAAGATTGGTTTCTGAAGGTTATTAAATCTTACACAAAAGGGGGATGGGATGAGAATGTGGTACGAGATTTTTTAATGATAAATTTGTGGAACATATGGAAGGCAAAGATGAAAGCTATACACGAGGGAACTGCAGCTGACGGAATGGGGATTAATATTGCATCAAAGAAACTTATGCAAGAAATTCACGGGATTAACTGGCTCAGAGAAGGTTATAAAGGACTCAATAACAGAGAAGAACAAAATAGGAACACAATTAATGAAGAACAGGAGCAGGATATTACTTTATTTTGTGATGCATCTTTTTCAAACAAATGGGAACCTACGGGAATAGCAGTTGTTGGATTTCAAAAGGAACAAAGCATGCCCATCAAACAAAGTACTAGCATTGATTGCAATTCGGCCCTGGAAGGAGAAGCAGAGGCAATTCTTAAAGCAACACAGATTGGAGCTTACTTCCCGGGGAAGAGAATAACAATCCACTCAGATAACCTTGAGATTATTCAAGGTATAAAGCAGGTGTCAGCAGCTCGTTGGAATATCCAACCCATCCTACAAAAAATTATCCACAACGCTGAAGAGCTTGGGCAAGTTTCTTTCAAACACATCAGTAGAAAGCTCAACAGAAATGCGGATAAGTTGGCGAAGGAGGCTAGGCACGCGGCAACTTTTGTCAATCGAAATACATTTAGTATTTTCGATTTGTCTTCGGCTTTTAGTAAGATAGGGATAGGATGATTGGTTTGTTTATTTTGGGTGCTTAGGCACCCTCCCAATGTCCAAAAAAAAAAAAAAAAAAAAAAGTATTTTTCCCATATTTTCTTTAAATAACTTCACCAACACACCAAATTTTGATTTCATCCAGATCACAATGCTGTGTCTATTATATTTCTATCTAACAAGCTTTGAATCTCCTTTACCATGAGATCATAGGTCCTATGTATATCCGTAACTTTTAAGATTAACAAAATAGCCCGTGATTCTCTTTTGGTAAAAAGAACTATATTCCAAATAAAAACTTAGAGCTGGTTACCATCTCCCAATACATTAATATATCATTTGAATATATTCACTATCGTATTGCGCTATATACGAAGTTTTATTATGTTTGAAATATATAGAATTTAGTGTAAATTTATTTATTTTTGATTACTTCTTTTGCTGAGTGTATATCTTGTCCAATTTATATACAAATTATTGATATTCAACCACAATCAATCTAAATATTTCCAAAAGTCAGATAATTCTTATAGCACAAAATATTCAATTAAATTTACAGCTATATATTTTTCAATATAGAATCAAATTAATATTTTCAGTGAGTTTAGCAAAAGATATAGATAAGTTACCGTATATTCTAGCAAAATAAAATTTTAAGAGTTTAACAATGAGTTTTAGTCGAGTTTGGTGCACCTAAATCAGCTGGTTTTTAATTAACCTATAATACCAATTTTTTTTTTTTTTTTTTTTTTTTTTTTTCGATGTATGGGTGTCCGGGCCAGCTTACGCGCACCACGACTAATCCCATAGGAAATATACACGCCTCCTCATGCATACTCCCACTTAATCAGAACTAGGTTACCCATGTTCAGGGAGGAGACTCGAACCATGCACCCCTTGCATACCCTCTTTAAGGGCTCAAGAAATAACACGGCTGAGGGGATTCGAACCCTGTACCTCCTAGTTGAGAGACAGGGTCCTGGCCACTGAGCTAGTCCCAATGGTTCCTATAATACCAATTTTTTTTATAGAGAGCGTGGACTTGCTTTTGGTGTTCTCAATGGGTTTCCTTACATATCTTTATTATAGAGGGCTACAACTGATATAAAATTAATACACACTATGTGTCACCTACAGAAGACAAATTGTATGGGCTGGAATGGAGTCTATCGGACTGGGTCCTCTCAGTGGGCCCGTTACCATTTCTTTTTAATTTTTTGGCAATTTTTTCACCTCGAGTCGAGATTCTTCTTATAATAGAGCTCAAAAGGGTACCATTTCCTCCAAAGTTTAGTGATAATAGAAATTTTTCTATTTCTTGTGTTATTTTGTATAAAATTGAAGAAGATGCTTTTCGCGACTTGGAGGCCTTAATTAATCTTCTAACAAAGCCAGTGATTGATTCTTAACAGCAAGGGAAGCAACTGTTAACAGTAGTCTGCAGTTGGTCGATTGCTCCATCACTTACCCGAAAAGTAATTTTGAAGACCTTCCACTAATGGTGGGAAATTTAGTCGACTTCTGTGTATTGGATTCTTCTCCTGACATAAATGTGCCAATTATATGTCTTGAGTACCCCCTTTTTTGGCTAACTGGAAGGTAACCATTGATGTGCATTCGAGTGAGTTTTCCATGTGAATTGAGGACGGGGATGTATACCGAGTATTTGGTCCATGGTAAGACTAGGATGCAAGGTAGATAATATAGTTAGTAAGTAGCCTCAGTTTAGGAATTCCATGACTGTAAGAAATGTTTAAGATATCTTTGAGCTAGAATAAATATTTCCAGGCACTATAAAATATCAATTTTGTGAAATGTAAATACAACGGTTTGATTTAACCTTACTCGTCAAGTGAAAAGTCTTTAGGTAGGAGTGGGAAAAAATGTGTACTCCGACCATAGAACACCGTCATATAAATTTTTTAAAGGAAGGTCTGTTACAAAAATGAAGTGAATACACTATAGTCACTGAGACAAAAAAGACAACAAAGGATTTGTTATCTTTTTAATGAGAGAAAAGCATAGATATCTTTAGAAAGAAAAAACATTGGAGTTTAGAGTTTGAAGAAGTCTATTGGAGGTGTGCTATTCACCTGTTTGCGGGTTGGTTAGGGGATAAATTCCTTGGAAAAAGATATTCCCATTCTACGATCCTAGTTGATTTGTATTCAAGGCTTGTCAAAGTTTTCTTTATGGCTTAGGAAAGGTTAATATCTCACAGTATTGATTATTTGTACTGGGTTACTGACAGTTGGTTAAAGTTTCTTAGCTTTGTTATTATTTATTTGGATCATTTCTTCTCCACTGTTAGATAAGAGTATTGGTCTTTGCTAAAGAAAAAGTTAAATGTAAATATCGATCCTCCAGTTTTTAGCTAGAGAAGTCATCATGACCGAAGTATGAACTGGATATATACTAGGTGTGTCCTTTATCACCATATGTGGAAGATCAAGAGAGCTTGTCTTGAATGGCTGGTACAAATTTCTTCTCTTTAGAAGAAGGGACTAGTTGTTATTTTCTCAGTTTGGTGGGCACATTTTCCATTATTATATCCTTTCACAGGTGCCTACAAATCATGCCCCAAAATTTAACAAACTAACTCTTGGGACGAGACTGCCGCATGCCTAAATATTAATATCTTAGATCGGCAAGACCACATAGTGATATTAGGTACAAAAAATCAGTATCAAATCAATAAGCTTCACACAAAAGATCAATCCTTTCCTAAACCTCGTGAACCAACCCTTCGACCATGACATTTCTATTCCCGAAAGTAACAATTTCTCCCAATTCTGTAAAATGAATATAAATCAATAAGTGAAAATATCCCAAAAATATAAGAATACGTAAATGAAACATTATGTCCAATAATTAGAATAATAGAGTCCCCTTACGAATACAAAATATCATGATCAATACTAAATATATTATCATGATAAGACTACTGATGTAACCAAATAGAATTCCCAAGAACTCAAGTGATTTAATCACGACAAATCGATTACATTGTATTTTAAATTGCAGCTGCATTCAACCCGTGTAACTCCAATCTAAAAATTGTATTTAACCGTAGAGATGTCCAAAAACTGCATTCAACCCGTGCAACGGCGGTATTCGACCGTATTTAGATTTCTCAACTACCTACATAGTCTATCCCGTGATCATCTTGGCCATTTCCGGAAGCTACAATTTGAAATTCATATGTTTGAACTTTTTTAGGCATAAGATGGAGTATCAATACTTGTTGCCTCTGTGCTTGTGCTCTTACATATTTTATCAATATTTTTTCTCATATAAACCATGTTGATAATAGTTCTTTGCGATCAAGGTTTGATATACTCGAGCATTTGGGAAAGACCAATGATATGATCATTGCTTCCACAACTGTAGAATTAGAATCTAGGTGGAAAAGGTTTTTTATTCTCCCATAATTGAAATTGCAGGAGAATAATAATTTGAGGTTTATCTAATCTTGCATGTAACCATTAGGAAAATTATACGAATTAGAAGGAAAGTAATATAATATTATTTAGCTTTGTTAGCTACATGATCTGGAATACTTTCCGGGTTTAACTAATTGCAACAACAATATTGGTAGCTTCAATCCACTTAATTTGTCATCTTGTTTCAGCTTGTATACTAACAACCAATTAGCATCTATGTATAAGATTTTAAAGAACTATTTATGGAGAGTAGCTATACTGTGGGAGTTTAATTTTCTGGACTATCTCAATTATTTCTTGTCTTTTTATGGACTAAGAAAAAGTTACAATCCTTGCTTGTTAGAGGAAAATATATTTTTGGCATTTTCATTTTGATTCTTTTCCTTGCATGGAGGAAATTCCATTGGGAAACATTCATTGTTGCGTGGTAGATCCACTTTTATGAATTCTATAAGTATCTGGATGAGTCACAACACTATGATCAGATCACTTACAATTCAATCTGGATACCAGACCAAAGACGACATCACCAATGGAAGAGGAATCAATCTTAACATTTTGATTGAAGACTACGGTTTTGAGAAACTCTTTATAATGATGGATCAAAAGGTCTTTTCACAATAAAAAGAAGCGGATCGAGATATTTGAAAAGAAGTTGATCAAGAGCCGGAATGGACCAATTAATTAAGAGACAGAATAACAAGAGACTTGAATCACAAATAACTTCCACAAACCTTTGATAAGGAGGAGAAATATTGTGCGGACAAGGCACAACAACTATGTCTCCACAGAGGAGATACGAACAACAAATTATTTTAATTCAACAACAATATAGAGATGAAGCCACAAAAGAGAGACTCACAATAAATATGAGAGTGGAATTTGGCGTGAATGTAAAAAGAAAAAAGTCAAGTCTATATTCACAAATTTCTATAAAGATACTTCATCAAAACAAGGAAATATAAGAGAATTAGAAAGAGACTCAATATATGACTAAGAGAGTTACACCAGAGATAAATGACCAACTGATACAAGAAACAACAATTGAATATGTAAAGGAGACATATTCTAGCTTGGAAGCATCAACGGCTCTGGGATCAAATGAATTGAATTAAAAATTAATCATAAGTCCTGGGAAATATTGAAAAGTGATGTGTTTCCACTTGTAAAGGACCTTTACAAAAACAATTGTTTGTTATAAGGGCGAAAATATACTTCAATCACCTTAATACCTTAAGGTGAATATCAAGTGGGGTGGGGATTACAGACCATCTCATATGTTAATTTTACATATAAAATTACCAAAATTCTAGAATACAACTCTAAAGGATAATGGATTACATAATATTTCCCATTCAACCATCTTTCATTCAGGTATATATTCAAGATACAATCTTTATCGTTCAAGAATTTTTGTATTTTCACTTCTTTTTTAAAAAGGAAAAAGTAAGAAACATTTTGTGGTAGTTAGTGTTGATATAAATAAGTAAGATGATCAAGTACGATGGGATTGCTTATTGATTATTCTTCACAAGTATATTTTTGTGAATAATGGATACAGTGGATCAATGATTATATCCATACTATTTGTTAACAGATTATTTCAAATGGGAAACCATTTTCAAAATTCACTGATGAGAAAGAACTTAGGCAAGGAGACCCATTATCACCATTTTCTTTACTCATCATAGTATTTAAGCAATTTTATTCAACATAATGTAACTAAAAACATTACTACACGCAGGTCCTTTTGCAAGGACGAGTTTCCTCACAAAAAGGGCCCGTAATCCTCGCTAAAGCTTTTCGCGAGAAAAGGTCGTCGCGAAAAGTTTCTCGCTAAAAGTTCGTCGCGAGAAACACCCTGTAACGACGATTTTAGATGTCGTCGCTTGAAGTCGACACTTTCGCGACAAAGTAGTGTCATCGAGAAAGGTGTTTCTTTTGCGCAGAACTTTTTCTCGTTAAAGGTCTCCCACTCGCGACGACAATTCCGTCGCTAAAGGCCTCTCACTTTTAACGAGGAAATCTTTCTCGACGAAAAGTTCCTCGTTAAAACCCTTTTTTTATTTTTTTTTATTATTTTTTTTATATATTTTTGTTTTTTAGGTTTTTTTATTTGTTTGTATTATAGAATAGAAACTAATTAAATAAAACACTAAATTTAAAACAAACACATAAAATAAACCCGAAACTTAATATACATAGTAAAATAAAGTCTTAAACATTATAAAAGTAGAATAAAAGTCTTAAACAGTCGATATAGATAAAAAGTCAAAATTTATATAAAAACAGTCAAAATAAACCCAGGTCTTCTTCTTCTTCATCTTCGGCTCGGGGGGACGTGTCTCGAGGGGGAGATGGGGGATCAAGCTCGTCCATTCTGTTTTCCCTGCGGCATCGATTAAGCGTGAGAATGGCCGTAGTCATCTTCTCGTGGATCGCATCTCTAGTGGGTAGGGTTCTCGATTAGAAGCTCCAGTGACATTATCTTGCATTGGTTCCTTGCCGATAGATACAAGGAAATCATTTAGCGATCGGACTATCCACTGGTAGTCCTTCAACATCTTCGCGGTCACTTGCTCGGATGAATGTGCACTCGAGCTCCCCTGAGACAGCGGGTGTCCTACTCTCGGGAGCCAGTTGCGGGTCACGCCGCCTAACACGATATTTGCCGCCTCCAAAACAACTTCAATCTTCTCTTGCTCCGATAAGGTGGGGGTAGAAGAAGAATCTCCACACCGAGACTGGGATTCACGAACTCGGGATTCGAGAATTTCTTTCAACACCGCCTGTAAATTAAAACAAAAATAAAAAATATTAGTTTGGCATAAAAAAAGTTTTAGTTTCATACAACTTACATCCGCTCGCTCGTAGTTCGTGCTCCGCCACCTGTTCTTCTTCGTATTAAACCCTATTTGAAAAAATAATCTTCGAATCCGCGGTAGTGGTATAGTCTCATTCACCGGTGTCTCGGATCCCTTCCCCTTTACCAAACTACAGGTCCCACTGCTACTCCCTTCTTCCTGTTTAAGTCGATTAGTCAAATATTAGTCAAACAAACAAACAACATGATATTAATTATCGATGTAATCATAGTACCTCGTCATTTAACAACTCAAATCTTGACCTCGAATATGTCCTTGAACCAGCCCCGCTCTGGTTCTTCAATTTCTCCCTATTCAACTTAATCTTCTTAGCTTGGTTCTGGTTTTTAAATACATAGAAACTAAAAAAAAAGTTAGCTAACACAAATAACATTTTATATTTTTTTTTAAAATAAACTAAGTACCTGAGTGGCTATTGAGTCCCACAACTTCAAGGTAAGCTCCCAATTCTCAGGGGTCTGGTCATCTGGAATCTGCCGACTCGGATAATACCTCTTCTTTGTACAGTTTTTGTGGTCGAAATATCCTATTCCGCACTTGTTGATGACCATTTTCTGTATACTAGGAAAATCAGGGCGAGTCTCCCAATCATCCACTAAAAAGAAGTCATGTAAGCAATTAAAAAAAAATATGTTAGTGTATATTTTTATTATTGAGTAAAAAAAGTTTAAGTTAACTACCCTTAGGCGCCGCCAAACCATCATAAGGTAATCTCCCGGGATTTTACCCTAGTGGTCATAGAAAAGGGGAACCGTCTCTCGGATGGTCAGGTTTATTACCTGAGTCACGTAACAGGAATAGGGACCAACCGAGTTCCATGTTAAGTCTGATGCGCTGAATTCCATAGGGAGTCGTCCTCCGTATTTTTCCCTAGCATGAGTCATTGAGTTCAGAGTAGTCTTGCCCCTTGAATTTTTGTTACCTGTTTTAAAATACGATTGAAGTTGCAATTTTTCTATTTGATGTTTTAAAATAAATACTTGGAGCATTACATCCCGTGATACGATTATTCGGAATCCTATTGGGGTCTTGACCATTACCATCTCCGCCGTGTCCGCGCGCAACCTCAGACATTTGTATAAAGTTACAGTTTTACCCCTAAACTATTTAAAATTTCAAAAATGTCCCTTATTTAATTTTTTATTTAAATTATTTTTCAAATATTTAAATTTACTATAAGGCACCTAAATTTTTTTAAATGTCCAATTTTGCCCCTAAACTATTTAAAATGTAAAAAATGCCCCTTATAATTTTTTAATTAAAATATTTTTCAACTATATAAAATTACTATGAGTCACCTAAAGTTTTATAAATGTCCAGTTTTAACCCTAAACTATTTAAAAGGTAAAAAATACCCCTTATTTAATTTTGTATTTAAATTATTTTTCAACTATCTAAAATTACTATAAGGCACCTAAAGTTTTATAAATGTCCAATTTTGCCCCTAAACTATTTAAAATGTAAAAAATCCCCCTAATTTAATTTTTTATTTTAATTATTTTTCAACTATCTAAAATTACTATAAGGCACCTAAAGTTTTATAAATGTCAAATTTTACCCCTAACACTAATCTAAACACAATTTTAACACAAAAATCAAGCCTAAAATTTCATATTCTACAACACAAATTATATTATTTCTAACAAATTTTTTTATTTACCAAAACAAGATAATTTTTCAAGTTTTTTACACTGAATAATCACCTAAAACCACCCACATAATTCGGAATTGACAAAAAGCACCTAAAGATTTTGGAATTTTAAGAAAAAAACAAAGGTTGAATTACTACCTTTTAATCTGTAGTTTGGAGTGTTTTTTAGGATGAAAAATCCCTACAAAGTATATTCAACCACATAAACAAGTGATTAGAGTCAAAATTTGCAGAAAAAAAATTGATTTTGATAAAAAAAAATGTAAAGGTTGATGAATATTACCTTTGAAATGATGTTAGAGATGTTTGTGTTGCTTGGAGTCGTGTGGTAGTAATTGGCGGTGGCTAGGTGGTGGAATTTTCGCCGGATTTTTGGAGTAAAAATGGAGGTGTTTTAATGGTGGAAGGGTGAATGAATGGGGAAGAAGACAAGGGTTTCGGTTTAATAGATATCGCGTAAAGCTTTCGCGAGGACTTTTTTCTCGCAAAAGCTATGTGTCCTCGCGAAAGGGGTAAGTGAATTACTATGGAGGGAATATTGACCGCCTTAATTTACCGTGAAATAATTGAAATTACCTTTTGTGAGGAACTTTTTCTCGCTAAAGGCTACATACCTTTTGCGACGGGTTTATAATAAAAATCCGTCGCAAAAGGTAGGTAGCCTTTAGCGAGAAAAAATCCTCGCAAAAGGTAATTTCAGGTTTATTAACCTATTAACCTAATCTAATAATAAACTATAATAGCTAAAAAAGTGCTGTATTCTTGGAAGAGGTGAAGAAAATATATATATACACTATTTTTTATACTTCAATTATCGGTTTCTCATATGGAAACAAAAACTGTATATTCAAAACAGAAGGAGTGTATTACATGCATTCGGGACAGGCTAAATAGCCTTGACCCGACCATCCTAAAGTGTACGATCTAGCCGGGAAATCATTCGTCGTAGACAAAACAGACACCTTCATGACAAATTCCTCCTTCATATCTGCATCCCATGTAACTATCCCGGTACCCCACAACGTTTCCAACTCATCTATAGCAGGTCGGAGGAATACATCCATATCCTTTTCAGGTGAAAGAGGACTAGGTATTAAAAGTGTGAGCATAAACGTAGATTCGTTCATGCATAACCAAGGCGGAAAGTTTAAGATTGTTAATATAACTGGAAACATACTATATGAGTTGTTTTGCATAGAAAAAGGTCAAAAAACATAGATCCCCAACCCAAGCCGTACATTACGCGGTTCGCTAGCAAACTCGGGATTCCTCTTGTCAAATGTTTTCCAACTGACACCGTCAACTGGATGACGCAACACATCTTCGTCGGTGCTCTTTCCAGTATGGTGCCAAATCATATCTTTCGCTGTGTACCTCGAAGCATACATTCTCTGTAACCTAGGCGCAATCGGAAAATAACGTAGCTTGTTATGCGACACTCTCTTTCCCTTCTTCGGGTCCCACCGTGACTCTCCACAAACTGGACAATTCTCAAGATTCTCATTCTCTTTATAATACAAAACACAATCGTTCAAACAAATGTCGATCGAGATGTATCCCATGCCTAAACTTTTCAACTTCTTGTTGCAATCCGCATAAGACTCGGGTAAGTTATGAGGTTCAGACAAAACACGACCTAACAATTGAAGAAGCTCGGTAAACGAAGTGTTCGTCCACTTGTTCTTCACTTTCACATGCATTAACTTTGCAATAAAATCCAAAGAACTCATCGTAGTGCAACCAGGATAAAAATAAGTCTCCATTTCCGTGAACAACGAGTCGAAAGACCCACGACCAGTACCACTAACATTCTCGGCGTCACCAGAATACCCGCCAGTTTCAAACGTGGGGCCCAAATCATAAATTACATTACCCATTACGTTATCTTCGATTGGTTCATCGTCGGGAATAAAAATTACTTCACCATGTTTTGTCCAAACATCATACGATGAATCTATACCCCATTGTAAAAGATGAGCTTTAACGTCATCGATTAAAACATTTCGATCATTATAACAAGGATTACATGGACAGAATATTTTACCGACTCGATCCTCTACTTTTCTTGCAAATTCTATAAACCTTAATATACCTTTAATGTATTCCCTCGAAACCTTATTCGCTAACTTAATCCAACTCTTGTCTATCTGAGGTTCCATTATCGAAAATTAAAAAAAAAACACTAGTTATTATCTCTAAAAAATAAGATTATAACAAATTACGAAAACACACCTAATTTATCACAATATTGCACAAAGGCCCCTAATTTATTATTCAAATAACAATATAGTCCCTAAAATCATAATCACTTATACAAATGCCACTAGAAATTCCAAATAATTCACAAAGTTATCCACAGTAAATTTCAATTAATAATATAACACCTTAAATTATAAATTAACAAAAATAAAATTACAATATAAACAAAATATTAAAAAAAACATTTATATAAAAAGAATTTAACAATATATCACAAAAAAACCCTAAACCCGATTAATATGCCTAAAGCATACAAAATATTACAATATTTATACAAAATATTAAAAAAAAGGTAAGAAAATACCTAAAATTGTGGAAAAAATTTTCTTGAAAATTTGATCCAATGGAGCTAGATTTGTTGTAGAAGCTACTTAAGTGAGATACTCAATATTAATTTGTGGATTAAAGAAAAAAATTGGGAGAATTTTGGGATTTTCTTGGGAATTTTTGGGGTTTTTGGAGCTCAAGTTTCGCATTAATGGTCATCTGTCCGTATTTAATACGGCATTACCTTTTGCGAGGACACGAGTTCCTCGCTAAAGCTACAAAAAGTCGTCGCAAAAAGCAAACTTCTAGCAAGGTTTTTCATTTTCTCGCTAAAGATCAACTCTTTAGCGACGACTTCCAACTGCTAGATTATTATTTAATTAATTTTGGTAGCTTATTTTGGATGCTTGTCATTAGCGACGAAATATTCGTCGCTAAAAGGGTTTCTCGCTAAAGACCTACCCTTTCGCGAGGACTTGCTGTCCTCACAAAAAGCTTCCTCGCGAAAGGCCCCGCGTGTAGTAGTGAAAGGAATTGATAGTTTAAAAAGAATTG
This sequence comes from Nemophila menziesii, assembly GCA_029959085.1. NCBI lineage: Eukaryota > Viridiplantae > Streptophyta > Magnoliopsida > Boraginales > Hydrophyllaceae > Nemophila > Nemophila menziesii. The sequence continues at coordinate 18,913,048 of JARWIR010000007.1, read as the reverse complement.
CCAATTTGAATAGAATTAACAGCCGAAAAATCGCAAGGATTTTACAATAATTCACACACTTGTTATTTGCGAACACAAGAGAGAGAGAAAAATAATTACAAAATTAAAGTTTCAAATTTACAACTAAATAAAGTGTAATGTAGTCTTGTAACAATTTTTATTATTATACTATTAGATAATTAAATAAGAGTTGTTTATTGATAATTAATAAAAAAAAATCGGTAATTTACTTGTGCTAGTCCCTAAATTATATAGAGGTTTTTTTATTGTTGTTATTTGGTGAAAATAAGTTTTATCTATTTTACATATGTACAATCAAAAAAATTAATAAAATAAAATATTATTTATTTACCAGAAAATTTAGATGTATTTTCGATTTTTGATGTACTTGGTAGTTTTAAATATTCAATAATCGTAGGAATGAAAAAAATTATTATTAGTAATTATTTGTGCCAAAATTAAGATAAAATTTTGTGAGCACAAACCTCAAGAAATAACACAGCTGAGGGGATTCGAACCCTGTACCTCCTAGTTGAGAGACAGGGTCCTGGCCACTGAGCTAGTCCCAGTGGTTAACATTTTTTTTTTTTTTTTACATCTTATTGTTCAATAATGTTGATTTTTTTTTGAGATTTTCATATATATTATTCCATCCGTCAATAAAGTTTACAAGTGTGTCACATTATCAAATTGTACAAGGATTGATGGATAAATTTATTAAGTATCATTTCCTTGTCACTAGATATACATTAAGCTAAATTATTGGTTGAATATTATAGGAATAATTATAATAGAAGTATAATTATAAATAGATGGTAGGGATTATTATAACTATGTTTTTCTTTATAACAAATAGTTTATCGTATTTTAGGAAGAATTTGGAATGAATTTTTCCATCCCCAAAAAATACATAATCCTTTAGAAGCTAACTGAAACTCTAACATGTACCGTTTTGATTCCCCGTTCAAGCTCGTCCTAGTTTTTGAAATTTTTGTGTGGCTTGGCTTCTAAAACCATCTTTTCAATCAAGTTTTCAATTATAATTATTTAAAAAATTTAAAATAATATACAAACAAATATATATTATTTATTGTATGTAAATAAATATATGTATATATATATATATATATATATATATATATATATATATATATATATATATATATATATATATATATATATATATATATGTGTGTGTGTGTGTGTGTGTGTGTGTGTATCTGTATGTTTGTGTGTGTTTATGTGTATGTAACATTACTTTAATGTTATATACCACCCTTATACGACCTCCTTATGTTGCGTGTTTAGATTGGAAAAGAATTATGTATTCTTTTATGTTTTCAATATAATTTTATTCCATTTATAATGAAATCACGTCACACTAGGAAGTTTTATGATGAGAAAAGGAGGTATTTATCATTACTCTTTCTTTAGAGGAGTATTATATTTTTATTGATTTGTTAATTGATATATTCCATACCAACAAAAAAAATGTTTGTAATTATTACTTTAGTTATTTTATATATAATAATAGTTGAGTTTAATATATGTGTTATAGGTAAATTAAAAAATACACTATAAACTATGAATTATATATATATATATATATATATATATATATATATATATATATATATATATATATATATATATATATATATATATATATATATATATATATATATATATATATATATATATATATGGTATATGGTCTGCAGGATGATGTAAATGTATCCCATTCCATACCTATATGGATGCTTGACAAAATTTGCAGTCAATAACGTATAATTTAACTTGACCTTATCAAATTCCGGGTAAAAAGGTGTTTTCAGATAGTCATTTAGGAGGAAAAATGACAATCTAGTAATGGAGAGTTTGGATAGGGAACTAAGATACAAAGAGTGATATAATTGGAATCCAGATAAAATCGTCACAGTTGCACCAATAATGGGATCAAATCACTCACCATTCATTTTGGATATCAGACCAATGAGAACACATGTTTATCAAATTTTCAAGCTTAAATCGGTTTGGATTGAGGACCTGACATGAAAATGAAATATGGAAACTGTATTGGGATAACCAATCGAAGAGAAATTCGTTTGACTTTCTAAAAGAAGCCTTCGGTTAGTACATGAAATTTAAAAGGATGGAGCAAAAGAACTATTCTCAACCAGATCGAGATATTGGAAAAGAAGTTAATCAAGATTTAAAATGGACCAATAAATTCAGAGACATGTGAACAAGAGACTCCAATCATGAATGAACTTCAACATTCTTGCGATATGAGGATTAATATTGGAAAACACGACACGACAACTATGTCTCCACCAAGGACATGGGAACATGGAATATTGTAATGCAACAACGATACATAGACAGAACAATAATAGAGTGGTCCACGATATGGATGAGAGAATCAAAAAGCAACTCAAGATCTGAAAGAGAACGTTACATAAAAGATTAATAACCAACTGACATGGGAACTAATGATGGAAGATGTAATGGACACATTTTTTTTAGCTTAAGAACATCAAAGGACCCGGATCAGATGGATTGGTCGAGAAATTTATTAGAATTTGTGGGAAATATTGAAATAGGATGTGTTATGACTTGTGAAGGACCTTTTCAACAACATTCTTTTGTTATAAGGGCAAAAATATACTTTAATCATCTTAACACATTAAGATGATTGTCAGGATGGGGTGGGGGATTACATACTTATTTCATGTGTTAATTTTGCATACAAAACTATTTCGAAAGTTCAGGCAATCGAACATTAAAGGATAATGAAGACAAGATATCTCCAACACAACTTTTATGCGATACATAAACATTCAAGACAACATCAAGATCACTCAATAAGTTTTTTTCTAAAAAATAATAGAAAAAGTAAGATGTGTTGTACGGTAGTTAAGGTTGATATGACAAAAGCATGTGATCAAGTACAATGAGATTTCTTATACTAGTCCTTCAAAAGTTAGTTTTTTGTAAAAAAAATGATACCATAGATAAAGAATTGCATAAATGCCATTACGTTCATCATTGATTTCTATTGGGAACCATTGCCGAAATTCTCTTCTGAGAGTGGACATAGGAAAGGGGGCACACTATCTCCTTTTTTATTCATTTTACTAACACTGACATTATTAAGTCTTACCAACTACGTAGGTGGTCGGTAATGGTATTAATTTTTTTTATTATTTATTAAAAATTTAGCGATCATATTAGTGGTAGTTTAACATTTAAAGAATATTACGCCGACACTACAAGAAAAAGAGGTATACAATAAAGCTATTTGGTTTTTATGACGATATTGATCGTCATCGTAAATAATTGTTACGGTTCAACAACCGTCATCCGAGCGTCACCTATGAAACCGTAATTGTTTGTCTATTTTGATGCTAAACATAATCGTCACAATTAAATAACTTTTTTGATGGTTAAGAGAATAATCATAATAATAAATCATTAACGCCTTTAAGACAAGTGTCATTATTAACAAATGTGAAACAATGACACTTATTCAGTCGTCATAATAAATTATCGACTCATAATACGATAAATAAAAAATATGTTTACAAAAACTCAAATGCCATCATGTAAATAATAAATTATTAACGCTCGTATTAGCAGTGTGTGGTAATGACACTTTTTCAACCATCATAATAAATTATCGATACACAATATTAAATACAAAAAAAAATTGTGAATCATATTTAACACAAATTTGAATATTAAATTTATAAAATAATTCGATTACATAACACTTAATAAAAGAGACCCTATAAATTTTTGCAGTAAAATAATTAATTTTACATACTTATAACAACATCACTAATTAATTTCACAAGCTTAATAATAGACTAATTTAACTTCCTTCTCTTAATAAATTGGCTCGAAAACAGAAACATCCGTTTTCTTAATTGTTGCGCAAAAGATATGCAAATCTTACTCTTCCTCCTAACTCTCTTGATGAATTCATTTGGAGGGAAAGACTTTGCTTATATTATTTGGTTTCTTTGTTATCTTCTCAAACTATTTTTCAACAACTTTCTTTGCATAGAGACTAGAATCTTTGACACCATTGCAATGTTTTTTAATATAGATATCTTAATTTACAAAATTCAAATGAAAAAAGGATAAATCTTTTTAAATGCATATATTGTTGGAAGAAGTCATAAACTTAATACTGTCATACATCTCTTTCTTTATCTTCTCATCTGCTGAACTAATCTTGGTAAATCTTGGTATCTGCTGCAAACATTTCAAATTTAGCCATTCTCTTTGATTATTCATCAGTCGATGCAATCTACACTCGTCCAACCCGAAAGAAACCAAAAATAATATTACATATACATAATCAATACTAGAAACCAATTCCCCTGATCATATCTAAGTACTATATGCAATGTGTATACTAATGTTATTCCTAAAGCTATAATGATTATAGGAAAAGTACATGTCCACCTATTAAGAGAAAAATTAAAAGGTAAGAGCGACCCAAAAAATATGATAAAATCTCATATTTATCTAATAAATGGAAAATTATAAATATTTTCATTAGACAATTATATTGGATAACGAAGTATTGTGAAGGTGTGAAGGGTACTTCATTTTGCAACTTTATTTGAGACCTTGCCAAAAGTAGAGTGGTAGTGAATTTTGAGTTGTTTTTAATTATTAATTCATTTTAGATCATCTTCAACCATTGCGCCAAATAAATATATACTGCAAAATAATTCAAAAAATGAAATATAAGACCAAATTGCTCACTCCAACCGTCAATACAAATGTGGGACTAGGGTGGAAATCGGATCCGAAATTTCCGATTTCCGACTTCTTCGATCCGAAAATTCTGATTTCGGAACAGATTTTTAAGGTTCCGAAATTCCGAAATTCTGATTTCCGATTTTTCCGAAAAAATCAGATCGCAATTGGAACTACATACTAATTTCCAAAATTTCCGGGATTTCCGATCTGATTTTAATTCCGAATTATATTTCTGATCTGATTTTATTTCCGAATTATATTTCCGATCCGATTTTATTTCTGAATATTTCAAAATAATTTTGCATGGAGTATTTGAAACATGAAAATTTATGGTCGGTTTTTTTCGTCCTTGAATTTGTTTTCGTATCCACTGTCCAGTTATATTTTCAAAAAAAAAATTCAAAGTATACTTATAAATCAACTCAAGACTTGGTTAATCAAAAAAAAACTTAAGTTACTTTTGAATAGGTACAACAATTAGCTTCTCTCTTTCTTGTATCATTGATAATGTCTGTAACTAAACACTCAACATATGAACAGATTATGACTTTGCCAACAAATATCATATCACTGAAAATGCTCGTAAACCTGTTGATGATGTTAACTATTTTAACATGCTTAACCGTTTCAATGATACTTATGGTCGAAATAAAGACAATCCATCAATTCCTAGTGTGATCTTCTTTTAAGAATGGTGAAACAGTATTTTTGCATTATCTTTAGTAACTTATACAACATTGTTTTTGCATTATTTCTAACAACTTATACAAAATTGCAGGATCATTTTAGGCAAGACTTCTTTGGAACAAAATTGCAGGATTATTTTCCAAGACCTTTTGTAAATATTTATTTTTTTATGTAATTGAAAAAGTAACAATGGTTTAGCATTTTTTTTAACTAGGGTTACTTTGTTACTTTATGTAAATTTTAAGTTAAATTTTTAACTACTCTTCGCGTAAGTTTTTTAAGTTTAGTTTTTAACTACTGTTACTTTTTTGTAAGTTTAAACTACCGATAATAACACATAGTTCTGTAGTTTCTGAACCAAAGGTTCCAAAATTCCGAACAGGAGTTCCGAAATTTCCGAATTTCCGGTAAATTCATAAATTCCAAATTCATAATTGTTTATTCAAGATCCGAAAAATTGGATAGGAATTGGAATGGAAAAAATCTGTTCCGAAAAAAATTGAATTTTTCTGATCTGTTTACACGTGGGACCAACAAAATTTACACGGCATCCCCTCCCCATATAAGCTATTCTCAGTGTATCGCTTCTAATATGGTAAAAAAGGCTTCCAACGATCATAAAATGGCCATATTGTAGGATTTGTATAAAAATATAATAAACAAAGCGGCTATAAAATTGAAAAATTGTAAAAAATAATAAAATTAGGGTAAAAATAATTTTTTAGAGTTTTAATCATAAAAATAATTTTTTACCTTAATTTGGGTTATTCAATTGTTGATGGCGTAGCTAAGCCTCTTGATGATAGTGGACTATGGTCCCTGGGTGGTGCCGATTTTCTTGTGTAGGAGAGTGACTTGGTTTTTTTTTTCTCGAAAAAACGGCTTGGTGGGAAGGAAAGTATGAAAAGATTTCTTTTTTTTCCAATGCCATGAAGAGATGAGTTATAGGTTATTTGTTTCATTGTTTTTCAACCTTTACTTTTATACTTTGGAAATTTTTCATCATTTTCGGTTGTATACATTTAAAATTTATTATTTTGTTTGATTTTAATTGGAAAAATTTATAATATTTTAATATTCTTGTAAAGGGTAATGAATAACTTCATCCCTTTTTCTTAACAAAAAAAAAATTTACCCCCTTTTTATTATTTTTTTTAAAATATAAATCTTTGTATTAATAACATTAAACATATTATATTTGTAATATAATTTTTTCTTATAATTACTGAATTTAATAAATCAAAAAATAAATTTGAATATTAAATAAAATAGTTTACGTACATAACTATATATTATAAATAAAAACTTAATATTTAATTTGTATAAGAATAAAAAATAAAATTACTAATTTATGGTACAGCGGATGAGACGGGCTGACTTCGCGAGACATAATGTTACATGGAGAAAAAATTACCCAGATTTGTCTCACCCATTGAGCGAGAGACGAGACTGCGAGTGATCAAGTTTATATTGACGTATTTGTTTATATTATATTTTGTAAAGAAAGGGTAAATAAGTATTTAAAAAGAAAAAATATTAAGAAAATTTATATGTATTAGTGTTGGTGATATAAATTTGTTTTATTTGATACTTTTTAATGATAAAGTACTAAGAACCTTTGGGATATTAGTATTTTGTTGACAGTTTTCTAAAATTATCAAGAAATTGGTTTGACGCGTCATAAATAAATACAGGTTAAATTTTTTAAATGATGGTTGAACAGTTGTCATTAAAAAATCGTTACATGAAAAAAAATTATATGGATTTGTCTCACCCATTGAGTGAGAGACGAGACGGTGAGTGATCAAGTTTATGTTGATGTAATTTTTTATATTATATTTTGAAATGAAAAGGATAAATAAGTATTTGAAAAATAAAAATATTAAGAACCGTTGGGATATTAGTATTTTGTTGACATTTTTCTAAAATTGTCATGAAATTGGTTTGACGACTTAATTAAGCGTCATAAATAAATGCAGGTTATAAAGTTTCTAATTCAGAATTACAGAAAAACGCTTTCAGACTAAGGCGAAAAAAGGCGACAACTTCAGGTTAGGGTTTGCTCGACTTCTATCCTCCGACGGCAACACCGTTTAACAAGCGGCTATCTAAACGTGATCTAAAACCTTTCACCATCACCCTTACTCCTTAGTGTTCAGTTTACCTTCCTATTGAATCACTTCGAATGGGTCTTTCTACGGATGGTGCATCTCTTCGTCAAGATCTGACTCTCACAGTCTATCGTCTACCGGAAACTCCCCACAACATCTCTAACCTGTTCAACAAGGCTACGGAAAACAAGCGTCCTTCTTACGAACATCTCCGATCGACTAAGATCTTGATCATCTCACTCTCTTCATCAACTGCTTTATCTGGATCTACCTTTGAGGTCTCACCTCTACATCACTTTAACAACACACAGGCTACTGAAGGTTTTTCATGGTATCAAACTCTTAAAACTTCGTTTAGATACTCTAATATTTTGATGGCTACCTATACGCATATGAGGTTTACTCTGGATAATACAAGTGGTTATTCGAATCTACTTACTCAGGACTCAAGCGATTTTTGGAATTGGATAGCACTATCAACCACATATCTATACAGCATGTTTACTCGAAGCTTCTTTAGGAAGAACAAATCGGTAGTGGATTCCACATGGCAGAATATGAACCAAGATAAATGGAGGACAATGATTACACTTATACCAAGCTGGCACACATGCAGATATATTAAAGCCCACGAAGACAAATTTCATCTTTTTCAAGATACTCTTACCTCGGAAGCTTTGGTTTGTCTGGGTAGGTGTTCACACGTGCCTCACTTCTGCTTTGGTAACCGAATGATTCATTGTTTATTTAAACGCCACCTCGTTACTCGGTTTGTTATTATTGAACAAGTGTCCATTCAGATTCTCGAGGTAAGTCCTTTCCACTTCCTTTATATACTCCTTTGCACTTCATTTTTCATTACTTCTCATTCTCTCACTTTCTCCTTTCCGACTAAACACTCTCCCTCTCTTCCATATACCTCTTGTATTACTTTCTTCTTCAGCAGGATAATGGCTACTACAGACAGACATGCTCTTCATACTTTCTCTTTAGATGAAGCTGCAGATGCGGATTATGGTATTATTCCTCTTGATGTTCAAGTTCAGAGCGTGGAGCACTTGATTCCAGAAGGTACGCTTAAAGTTCGTATACTAGGCGAAGAGAAAATCAACCTGAATGGCTTCCGAAGGTGGGTTCACGATCGATGGCATGTGAAAGGTACAGTTCATATCACGGAGGTTAGCAAAAACATGTTCATGCTCCAAATCATACAACAATCGGAGTTCGAAAGACTATGGGGATTAAGACCAGGAAACTTCATCGGATACCATGCAGCCTTCACTAAAGGAAATGGCGACTTTGATGGCACATTCATTGAATCAAACTACTCTGCAGCATGGGTTCAAGCCTCTGGGCTGACCTTTATTCAGAATACAATCAACACGATTAAGAATATCACTCGATGTTTCACAGATCTGGAAGAAATAGATTATCCAGAATCGGTAACTCAACAGGTTCACACACTACGTTTCCGTGTTAAATTTCGTGTTTTGGATCCACTTCCTCCAGGTGCTTATGTCAGACAACGAGACGGGGTTGCTTGGATCCCCTTCAAATACGAGAACATTGGCATGTTATGCTTTGAATGCGGAAAACTTGGTCACGTTAGGAATAACTGCCCAGAACCACCGCAGAAGGATGGAATCTCTGTTATTGATCTCAAATATCAAACATGGGGACCGGAAAATGTGCTTAAAGAAACGTTGGCTACACCACTTTATGGTATTAGGAAACGCCGAGGGCAAACTTTTGGATCTTTTATTCCATCGTACACTTGGAACAGAGATGAGGACAGATCACCTTCCCCAGCGGCTGGAGATCATGAACAACGAACTAAACGTCGCAATGACAGACCAGGTACAGGTAGACCACCACGAGATGATGATGATGATGATTCAGAATCAGATCATCCAAATGACGATGGAGCAGACAGCAGGAGGCGTCGAGTTACGGGCACTCTTCAGGATGTTATTAACCAAGCTATGCAACAAGGTACTTTTGATACTATTCAAAGAACTACTAATCTTGCAGATACGGTTGATCAGGGTGGTAGTGAAGATCGAGTAGCTAAAGGTCTCCAACTGGACCTTAATGAAGATGATATACATGCAAAAATTCAGAAAATTGTAGAACGACTGGAGGATGAACAGTTTCAGGTGGGTACAGCTGGCATATCTTCTCCGTGAAAACGCAGTGTTGAGCCCATGGAGACAGATGATATTCAGAACAAACCAAAGAGACAGAAGCAAGTGATCGATGATGGGCAAGTTAATTACTTTGGAAAGAACAGGAAAGCTGCAGTACGTAGTAATCGGAATGGAGATCAGTCTGACAAGAACACAGAGCAATTAAGCAATAGTGACTTTGCTGAACTTTACGATGTTGATGACAGTGACTCGGAGACGGATAGTGAAGAAACGTTGGCTGGTGGTAAGTTTGCGAATGATGATCACCTTACTCAAAATAACTCTGACGACGATAGTGAACTGGATAGACAATATTTGAAGCTGGTGGAGGAAATTAGGGTTGAAGGTAGAGGAAGATTCCGAGGTCGAGGAGGACGAGGTGGCGGCCCCCCGGGTTGGGTCGCGAGGGGGAAATGATTGTCCTATTTTGGAACTGTCAAGGGATTAGGGCACCCTTGACAGCGCAAGTTTTGAAGGCAATGGTTAAGGAGTATAAACCTTCCATTGCCTGTTTTTGTGAGACAATGCTGATGGAGAAGGATGCAGCACTTATCATCAGGAACCTTGGTTTTCAAAACCACTTTATTATTAATCCTACAGGTTCTAAGGATCATAAGGGTGGCTTCCTTCTTCTTTGGAACTCGGATGTGTCTCTTTCTATTTTGTACTCTTGCCCTTACTCTATCTCTACTAATATTAAACTTTTTAATTTCTCGTATTACTTGACGTTTGTTCACGCCCCATCTTTATATAGCGACAGACTTGCTTTTTATGACAATTTAACTACTCGTATTCATAATCAGAACACTTCTACTGTCATACTGGGGGACTTTAATGATATTAGCAAATCTACTGATAGACTTAGTTCTTCTCCTATTAACTTTCAACACATACTGAACTTTAATAACTTTCTAACTAATAATGACCTTACAGAAGTCACATCATCTGGATGCTTTTATACATGGTCAAATAGACAAACTCATAATGCTTTGGTTAAATCCAAGATTGACAGAGCATTTGCAAATGTAGAATGGACAAATCAATATCCTAATGCGAACCTCTTCATACCCCCAGCAACGGGATCGGATCACTCACCGATTCTACTTTACCAAGAAGGGAAAGGTAAAAAACGAAACCTTCATTTCCATTTTGAGACAAATTGGACAACACATGCAGATTGCTATGGCATTGTAGAGGGTGCATGGGGCCCACCCCTTACCTCCTCTACAGCTCAGACAATTCCAATCAAACGGGACGCGACAACCACAGCGCTTACCAACTGGAGCAAATTGGCTTTTCCGAACAACAAACGTAAGATTAAAGAACTAGAGAATCAGCTTATACAACTCAACAGCAACCATGACTACTCAAATAATAGCCTTCAGGAACAACAGCTTAAGGATCAAATCAAATATTATTGGAAACGAGAGGAGATTTACTGGTTCGATCGTTCCCGACAACAATGGCTCAAATATGGAGATAAAAACACAAAACTTTTCTTTGCACTAACATCCTTACGCAGGAACTGGAATAGAATCACCGCTTTACAATCACCAACCGGAGTATGGACACAGGACGAGAAGGAGATTAAAACTCAGTTTAATAACTTTTATACGGAATTATTGTGTATTCCAGACAATGATCTTAACTCTGAAGCTTTACGCGATATTAGTAGCAGAATAACAAGTGCAATGAACAACAAACTTACTACCATTCCGGACATGAAAGAGGTGGAGGAAGCAGTGTTTAGTATGAACCCGGGGAAAGCACCAGGGCCAGATGGTTTGAATGGGAAATTTTACCAAGATTTCTGGCCAATTATAAAGCAAGATATATTCTTCGTAGTACAGGATTTCTTTATAAATAATACTTCTCTTGCTACGTTGAATGAGACTCTAATCACACTAATCCCGAAAGGGGACATTCAACTTGGTGTTGGGGACTATCGCCCCATTTCGTGTATCAACTTTATCTACAAAATAATCTCAAAGATTTTATCTACAAGGCTGCAGCAAATCATGGATAAAATCACTTCACCAACGCAAAGTGCTTTCATTAAAGGAAGAGTGATACAAGACAATATTCTAATAGCACAAGAACTCTCATTCTACATGAAAAGGAAACTGAAAAAACAAAAACTGATTGCGGCTATTAAACTTGACATGGCCAAAGCTTTTGATCTTGTCAGGTGGGATTTTTTTAGGGAACTACTTATCAAACTTGGTTTTGCTAACACTTGGGTTCAATGGATTTGGAATTGCATCACCACCGTATCATCACAACTTAATATTAATGGAGAACGACAACAGCTCTTCTTCCCTGGGAAAGGGCTTAGACAGGGAGATCCCTTATCACCTCTACTTTTTTCTCTACTTACAGAATCTTTAATCTCTCTTATTGAAATGAAGGTGGCCACAGGGAAAATTCGAGGTGTACAGATAACAAGGAATTGTCCGGTGATTTCACATCTTCTCTTTGCAGATGACTCACTTTTCTTCTTATCTCTTGATGGTCCAGATATTGATGAGTTTCAGGAATGTATACAAACCTACTGTAAAGGCTCGGGACAAAAGGTTAACTTCCACAAATCGGCTATCTCCTTTAGCACTCAAACACCAGCTGATATTAGGACAAGTGTGACGCAAAAGCTTCAGATTCAAGAGAAGTCGGACTTAGGGAAGTATCTTGGTATTCCCCTGTGTCATAAACGATCAAAGATTGAAACTTTACAGTGGATTTCAGATAAAATATTCAATAAAGCTCAAGGCTGGATCGCAAAATTACTGTCTGAAGGAGGCAAAGAGGTTTTGATTAAGGCCATCTTACAAGCTATACCATCGTATGCTATGACAATTTTCTCATTTCCAATGGGATTTTGCAAAAAACTTACCTCAATCATTGCACGCTTCTGGTGGAATTCAATTGAACGTAAACGTATTCACTGGAAACAATGGGATAAATTAACGCTTCATAAGCTAATAGGAGGACTTGGTTTTCGAGATATCAAAAGAGCGAATACAGCTTTACTAGCACAACAGGCTTGGAGAATCTATCATGCCCCAAATTCATTGGTCTTCAGACTACTTAAAGGTATCTATTTTCCTCATCAAGATTTTATGCAGGTTAAACTCAAGCAAAGTAGATCCTGGTCTTGGGCTAGCCTTTTGGAAGGTAGGGACCTCATACACTCTCAAGGGCTCATGCAAATTGGAAATGGAAAATCAACACGCATTTGGGAGGACAGATGGCTTCTATCTGGCCTCATTAAAGATAAGCCGGTTGCAACATATATTGACAGAGTCGACCAATTAATACACACAGCAGAGGGAACGTGGAATTTAGAAATGATAGACGCACATATTCCAGACCCAGTCAAAGAAGAAATCTCTCGCCTACCATTATTATCACAAGAGTCACAGGACACACTAATTTGGCCACACACAAAAACCGGAACCTATTCAACTAAATCTGGTTACGCTACTCTTACAAAGGAATTCCTCCAGACGACACCACAAACTTCTGCCCAAGCCGAAATATACTCGTCTACCCTTTGGAATTTAGTTTGGAAATCAAACGTGCCATCAAAAGTCCGACATTTCATTTGGAAAGTGTGCTGGGACATTTTACCTACTAAAAATAATCTTTACAATAGGAAATGTGCTGACGACGACCTTTGTCCTTGGTGTGGGAAACCAGATACTTGTACTCATCTACTACTTTCATGTCATTTTTGTAAACAGGTCTGGGCAGGATCCGCAATGCAAATACGTATACCGGAGGATGATAATTTGAATATTGGTACTTGGATACTTACAATCACTGGAGAGAATTCCCGATGGCCCTGGGACACTACTATTACTACAGCTTATATCTTTCTTATTCTTTGGAACATATGGAAACAAAAGATGAAATGTCTTTATGATACAGGGTCACCTAATTTTCATACGGTATTATATCTTACACATGTTTCAATGTCTGACCTTTTTGGGCAGGAATGGACAACAAATACGGGCGATACACCAACGACCACAAACCCGCATCCACAGCAAACTGCTCAACCAGACATCCCGCATGATACACAGATCATTTACACCTGCGACGCATCATTTAAGGACAAGACAATGCAAAGCGGAATTGGTATTGTACGTCGGAACATTAACACAGGGTCAAGACAAGTATTCTCGGCACCGATTTGGACGGATTCACCATTGGAAGCAGAGATGATGGCCGTTATTGAGACTACAAAAATGGCATGTAGAGACGCATCTCTTACAACTACTATCTGCTCAGATAACCTTGAAATCATTCAAGGTATTTCCAAGTTGTCAGCAGCCTGGTGGAAAATCAGACCATCGCTTCACCTGGTGAAGCAGCTCGCAGAACAGCACGGGCGATTGTCCTTTCGGCATGTTTCCCGTAATCAGAATGGATGGGCTGATAAAGCCGCGCGTATTGCTAGACAACGGTTTGTGGAGAGAGCCCCCTTCGGCACTCTAGTTTGGGACTTTGGGAGGATTGGAATTGGATAAGCTTCGAACTCTTACTTTCTATGTTCGTTTGACCCAAAAAAAAATAAAAAAAAAATAAATAAATGCAGGTTAAATTTTTTAAATGATGGTTGAACAGTTGTCATTAAAAAATCGTTACTGTAATGTAGGCACTGATTCTTGTGTTTTTTTTAGTGTAGACACTGATTCTTGCGTTCGAACGACAACTTCTTTCGTTAGTGTAGCAGTGTCGTTAGTGTAGCAGTGTTATATGCTCTTACTTAAATCATCCTTTTTAACGAAACACGTAGACCATCTTTGATGGCTAATTATTATCGACGATAAAAATATCGTTGCTAACGATATTGTTAACGAACCGCGCAGTCGTAATGAGATTAAAAGAGACTTTTTTGTAATTAACGGTAATCTTATTACCATTTAGTTTCTACAAATTTGTTTTTCTTTGCCACATTCCTTCGTTTTCCTAGTGAATACGTATACAGATAGATAGATATCATATTATATTCATTACAGTATAAGAAATATAGTATATGGAAAAAAAATAGTAGTTGGAAACACTGCCAACTAGACACAGACATATGAAAATTAGTGGATAGAATGTTATCTTTAAGTGCTGCAGATTGGGTAACAAGAACCGTGGGAATATTTGGAAGGTTGCCAAGTACTGGATAATACTATCTATCTAGCTATGATTGAACAAATAGAATCTTAAAAACCAATGAGAATTGATATATAGATATTGTGTGATAACAGAGTTTAGTATATATTAGTGCAACGTATGACTACTTGTCATCACAAACTCATTAAATATATATATTACATTAGAAGTAAACATCTCCATCGATCCAACAATGGCTGCTTCATCAATGGCTCTTTCTTCCCCATCTTTTGCCGGAAAGGTTGTGGAACTCTCACCTTGTACCCCTGAAATTATGGGGAATGGAAGAGTTTCCATGAGGAAAACTGTTACAAAGAAGGCTTCTGTTCCTGACAGCCCATGGTACGGTCCTGATCGTGTTAAGTACTTGGGTCCATTTTCCGGTGAATCTCCGAGCTACCTGACTGGTGAATTTCCAGGTGACTATGGTTGGGATACTGCAGGACTCTCAGCTGATCCAGAGACCTTCTCCAAGAACAGGGAGCTTGAGGTAATACACTGCAGATGGGCCATGCTTGGAGCTCTTGGCTGCATTTTCCCAGAACTCTTAGCACGTAATGGTGTTAAATTTGGTGAAGCTGTTTGGTTTAAGGCTGGAGCTCAGATCTTCAGTGAGGGTGGACTTGACTATTTGGGTAACCCAAGCTTAGTCCACGCACAAAGCATCTTGGCCATTTGGGCAACTCAAGTCATTTTGATGGGTGCTGTAGAAGGTTACCGTGTTGCAGGTGGACCACTTGGTGAGATTGTTGACCCACTTTACCCAGGTGGAAGTTTTGACCCATTGGGTCTTGCTGAAGATCCAGAAGCTTTTGCCGAGCTTAAGGTAAAGGAAATCAAGAATGGAAGACTTGCCATGTTCTCAATGTTTGGATACTTTGTTCAAGCTATTGTTACCGGAAAGGGTCCATTGGAGAACCTTGCAGACCACCTTGCTGACCCTGTAAACAATAATGCATGGTCTTACGCCACAAATTTCTCCCCTGGAAAATGAGACTTTCTAACTCATGATCACAACATGTAATTGTGAATATTTCAAACTTAATTCATCTCAGATTATTTTCTTATCATGATGTTAGTGTAAATGACTTGAACTAATACCCGCTTGTTTGTTTCCGTCTTAATTTTTCCCCAAACTCAAACGAGTATATATGTCACTCAATACCCATGTTGCCCCCTGATTTTCAACGTATTTGACAGCTTGACCCCTGGTTTTAACATCGGCATCATGCACATTTCTAGATCATGGACTAGGCGTTGTCTTTTAATAGGAGTGACTAATCCAAGTCCCGTGTTCCAATCCTTTCGTGCAGGGACCATATGGTTCTTTGCTACCTCGATCACTGTCTGAATCTAATCCTGCTATGACTATACAGTGTGGATGAAGTACCTGACATCACCCTGAGTCTTTTCTGACAAATCTAACATCGCCCTCACATTAATATGTTACAGAAAGTCAATATAAATGTAGGTAAAAAATAATATGTATTGAAATATAAGTGTATTCAAACTTACATTGTAAGAGTTCGACTTTTAGATCTCCCGACTTTCTCAACCCAAATTTTTTTCACACTAACCTATATGTGGATTCTTCTCTTCTTCCCAGTTGAGGGTGTAGGTGTAAGACCGTCGTGTACATAAGTCTCCGAGACAAATCGCCAGGATCCTTCACGATGTCATATAAAAAAACAAATCACCATGATATAAAAAATACCTTTTTTGCAAATCAAAAAATAAAAATAGGATAAACATCACCTCCCCCGTCCGGTGACGGGTCTGCGTTAGGGTGGCCGGGTTATGACCACTTCATGGACCTTGTTTCTCTCTATTTTTTTCCCATTATCGATCTAGAATGTTTAAAATAAAATAATTAACATATTTGTAAAGTATCGAAAACTTTTTGAAATAGAAATTTACCTTTAAAGTGTCACTATCCCGAATCTCAAACATCAGCTCCCACTTTTCTAGTTTCATATTCTGAGAATTTCAACGGAAGAGATTAAATTTTTGTAGATGGTCCCCTTTTGATAATTGTATCTGGATAAACAATTTTAGTGGATGTTTTTTCTGTATTAGTCCAGGTTGTCCTATGTCGCTGTTCTTGGACCAAAAAATAATGCTACAAAAACATTGGAAATTAACCAAAAAATATACAAACTAGTATAGATGCAATCCCTATGACACTAAAGGATGTGTTTCCACTCAAGATGGTGTTTGGGATTGTGATCCCAAATGGTGTTTTGTACCACTTGTGCTCCATGGTACCTCGTTTCCCCCAGGGGGTTCCACATGACGCGTCTACGAACAAAAATCAACGCGCTAAACGACCCTAAACTTTTCCTTTGCCTTCTTTATTGATCGGAATATGCTAGCTCTTATCCATACTAATAAGTTTCCATGTATAATAATACAACAAACAATTACATATGGTCATTAAATAAACATATAACCAAGTAAATTGGATCTTTTGCTTGTACACTTGAAAACCAGATTAGTGGAACACCAGATTAGTGGAACCCCAGAAGGGGTCCGTCCCTCACCATGTTTGTCATGTCCTTAAGGCATCATGTCTTCCATGATAATATACCGCTAAAGTAAGTATTCAAATAAAATCTTAAGGGTCAAAGTTTAAGTTTCTAATTTAAGGTGACATATGGTATATGTTAACATTTAGGACCTTTAATTTAGGGACTAAATAGATTATTTAAAATTTTATGGACTTGATTAAAACTTTCTAAAATTTAGGGACTTAATTGAAATAATTTTAGGGATTTAATTAATAAGCACTTCAAAATTAGGGACTTAATTGCAAGTATTTCAAATTTTAAGGACACATAGTAAATTAATTTAAATTTGGGGTCCCAATTGGAATTTTTTTAAAGATAGGGACTTAATTTGTATCTTTTAAAAATTTAGGGACTTTATTGAAATGAATTTATAATTTATAGATATAATTGGAATAATTTATATTTTGTGGAATTGATTGAAATTAGTTTAAAATTCATGGACTTTAGGAACTAATTAGTAGATTATTTTTAAATTTTGGGTCTTGATTGGAATTTTTGTATAAATTCGTGACCTTAATAGAATTTTTTATAATTTAGGGACTTAATTAGAATAAATTCTAAATTTAAGGACTTATGTGGATTTTTTTAATTTAGGGACTTAATTGGAATTAATATGAAATTTTGGGACTTAATTGCAAGTAGTTCAGATTTTAGGGACTAGATAATAATTTATTTTAAAGTATAGGGATTTAATTGGATTTTATTTAAAAATTTAGGGACTTAAATTAAGTTAAAATTTAGGGACTTAATGAGAATAAATTTGAAATTTAGGGACTTAGTTGCAGGTATTTCAAACTTCACAGAATAAATAGTAAATGATTTTTAAATTGTAATTGAGTCCTTAATACTTTTGAATTTTGAACTACGAGTCCTTATAATTTGAATTTACATCATTTTAGTCCCTACAGTACTAAAAAATTCAAAAAAAAATCGTATAAAATTAGTCAAAATGCAACTTCGGACCCTCATACTTCCAAAATAAGCAAAAGTAGTCCCTATAATTCTAAATAATTGTTTTGGGTCCCTACCTATTTAAAAAAGCAAAAGAGGATCATAATTATGAAAAAAACATAAACTTTAGAACCCATATAGTTTTAGTTTTAATTTTAGAGTAATGATATATACCATATGCACCCAATATACCACCCATGATATGGCGTGATTCGAAAAGAAGTACATCGTCAATAAAGTGGAGAAAATAAATAAATTAACAACTATTTATACTCAAATCACGCCAAATATGGGTGGTATATTGGGTGGTATAAATATAAGTGGTATATATCATTATAATTTTAAACTACATGTCCCTATAATTCAAAAATATATCAATCTAGACCCTAAATTACTATAAATACTACAATAAAGGTTAGAAATTAATCAAAATCCACTTTAGGACCCTTACATTTTCGAAAATAAGCTAAGCTAGTCAAAATAATTCAAAAAATGTTCTTTTGGTTCCATATAGTTTTCAAATAAGGCAAAAGAAGACCGTAAGTATTCAAAATTTCAATTTATGTCCCTATTGTTTTGACATTTATACTAAAGGTCCCTATATTACTAAAAAAATCAAAACAATGTCGCAAATTATAAAAATATGCACCTTCAATCCCTTGTGTATTTTGGAATATAACAAACTTAGTTGTTGATCTTTTACAATTTATTATGACCCCTTCACTATTCACAATAATATATTCCATATTAAGTAATTAAAATTGCACTAAACCTCCCCTATAATTTAAATTTTAAGTATTTTATTCTCAAAATTACTCAAAATTGTCTTGAAAATACCTTACATTTTTGAAATTTAAGCCTAATAGTCCTTTAAATACTCAAAAAATAATGAACTAGACCATATAAAATACAAATTGCTCATTAAGTCCCTATATAATTACAATATATTTGTTTGTATATATATATATATAACTTATATTAATAATAAGAGAAGTGGCGGCAGCAGTCTCGAGTGGGAGTCGTGAGAGGTGGCGGAATATTTACACAAATCAGGATGAAGAAGATTGAAGGGGTGGGGATTAAGGCTATTGAAAAAGAAACTGAACCTCATTTTAGGTTTTATAATGTTCGAGACCTATAGCGACCACCTGGTGGTCGCTAAAATTTAATTAATGAGTCGTTAAAAATGTTAGTTCAAATGGGCGGGTAAAGTTGTTCGTCAAATTTTGTATGGTAATTTCGAAGACTATGCAAGTAAACGTATTTTTTTTAATAGTTTTAGCTACCACTAGGTTATCACTAGAATTAAGCAAGTGGTTGGTATAAGATGTTATTTAAAATAGACGGGTAGAGTTTGAACACCAAAAAAAAATTACGGCTATTTTTACCTACTAATGCATAGGTAATCGATAAGTAAATATATTATATTTTTCTATTAAAAATTTTAGCGAGCACTCTTGTGGTCATCAGTTATATAATTAATATTTTGTATTTGTTTCTATTTAGATAACCGTTCAACAACCACGATTGGTAGGTAATTCTTCTATTCGACTATTTCTGGTCGACGCTGAAAGGTTTGTCGCTAAAGATGGAAATGTAACAGTGTTATTTTTTTACTTTTTTTAAGTTGTCTTTTTTGACAAAACGCGTGAGCCGTTTTTTATGGTCAATCATTAACGACAATATAAATATTCGTTGTTGATGATGTCGTCGTTAAAAATTTACGAATCTTTTCTTAGTTAATGGTGTTCTTTTTACCCATTTAGATTTTACATATTTGTTTTTGTTTCGACATTCTTTCGATTCCCTAGTGAAACACATACACATAGATAACACATTTATTTTATTAGTATAAGAAATATAGTATATGTAAAAATTGTAGTGGCTGGAAACACTGCCAAACTAGACATAGAAAGAAAAAAATTAGAGGATAAAATGATATCTTAAGTGCTGCAGATTGAGCAACAACAACCGTTAGACTCAAATTTTTGGAAGCTGGTGGACATAAGGTTGCCGAGTGGATAATACTATCTAGCTAGCTATGATTGAAAAATAGAATCTTAAAAACCAATGAGAATTGATATATAGATATTGTGTGATAAAAGAGTTTAGTATATATTAGTGCAACGTATGACTACTTGTCATCACCAACTCATTAAATTAATATATTACATTAGAAGTAAACATCTCCATCGATACAACAATGGCTGCTTCATCAATGGCTCTTTCTTCCCCATCTTTTGCCGGAAAGGCTGTGGAACTCTCACCTTGTACCCCTGAAATTATGGGGAATGGAAGAGTTTCCATGAGGAAAACTGTTACAAAGAAGGCTTCTGTTCCTGACAGCCCATGGTACGGTCCTGATCGTGTTAAGTACTTGGGTCCATTTTCCGGTGAATCTCCGAGCTACCTGACTGGTGAATTTCCAGGTGACTATGGTTGGGATACTGCAGGACTCTCAGCTGATCCAGAGACCTTCTCCAAGAACAGGGAGCTTGAGGTTATACACTGCAGATGGGCCATGCTTGGAGCTCTTGGCTGCATTTTCCCAGAACTCTTAGCACGTAATGGTGTTAAATTTGGTGAAGCTGTTTGGTTTAAGGCTGGAGCTCAGATCTTCAGTGAGGGTGGACTTGACTATTTGGGTAACCCAAGCTTAGTCCACGCACAAAGCATCTTGGCCATTTGGGCAACTCAAGTCATTTTGATGGGTGCTGTAGAAGGTTACCGTGTTGCAGGTGGACCACTTGGTGAGATTGTTGACCCACTTTACCCAGGTGGAAGTTTTGACCCATTGGGTCTTGCTGAAGATCCAGAAGCTTTTTCCGAGCTTAAGGTAAAGGAAATCAAGAATGGCAGACTCGCCATGTTCTCAATGTTTGGATACTTTGTTCAAGCTATTGTTACCGGAAAGGGTCCATTGGAGAACCTTGCTGACCACCTTGCTGACCCTGTAAACAATAATGCATGGTCTTACGCCACAAACTTTGCCCCTGGAAAATGAGACTTTCTAACTCATGATCACCACATGTAATTGTGAATATCGATCTTATATTATTTCCTTATTATGATTTTGGTGTAAATGACTTGAACTAATACACACAACAAATGTGTTTTCCTTCTTATTTTTTCCCAAAACTCTAACTATATATGTCACTCTTTAAATGCAATACCACAACAACATTTATATGTTATCGCCTCTGAAGCTAAGATTTATTTATATTATGATCCCTGCTGTTGAATGCTGCTTACCAGTTAGTAGTGAATTTGGAGATCAAGACCTCTGTTGAAGAATCAGGCCATGGTTTTCACTATCATGTTCTGCAGCCACTTTAATCGTTACCTCCATAACCTATAGGATTGCGATGTCAACCATTAAAGTAGAACTAACCTGATTAGATAGGATTGCATCCATACGCCTATTAATGCTGGAATTCTTACAAGAAATCTGCCTTGTCGTTTTATCTTTTAATATCTTAGTATGAAAGTGACCGTATCAAATATATTTTGCTTATCCAACCGGCACAAATTCCTAAGATCTGATTCAGTAAATGCCATAAAAACCAAATCTAATGATAAAGGATCCTTAAGTTTCTCTAGCTATGAGGATTCACTTAAATGTCAGTTATATTTATAGAGTAATGATATATACCACCCAAATCCATACTACCCAATTACCATCCGTGGCATGAATTAGTTGAAAGTAAATCTTTATTCAAATCAAGAAAATAAATTAATTAAAGACTTTTAACCAACCAATTCATGCTACGTCATGGAGGGTATACTTGGTGGTATAAATTTGGATGGTATATATCATTACTTATATTTATAACTCTTCAATTTTTAATAAGAAAAAATATTACTGTAAATAATAAAAAATTGCATGAATTTATATTTAAATTCGTATAATTTACAAAACTAAAATTGGTATATGGAAATTACATAAAAAGGAAAAAAAAACGCCTGGACCCAAAAGAAACGTCACGTCTTTATGAGTATTCCAAAAAAAAGAAAAGAGAATAAATTGTTGAGCATTCTTCTATAGCTTTTAAAAACACCGTCATCCCTGGTGTGAAGCTCAGTTCGACGAGGTGCGCCGAAGCGCCAGATCCATGGTACGACGAACAAGAACAAAGCCATGGATCTACAGCAGGAGGTCTTCTCACGCGAACATTCTCTCTTCACCGGAGATAGAACTTCGAACGAAGTGGAAGAAGGCAGCGAACCAGCTTCTCACGCGAACCATCTTGCTAATTTGCACCGGAAGTCCGTTCGTGCTGAGCACCTTTTAAGCAGAAGGGAAAAGATGCCCAGTTAGTGCTCAACACCTTTTAAGTAAAGAGAACCACCGTTGTTTTCGCACACCTCCGTTAGCACTGCCATGTTTGAGCTCGCCTACACAAGAAAACCGCCTTAAGCTCGCCAGATGTTTGCACAACTCCGTTCGCACTACGAGCTTGCCAGATGGTGCTCAACTTCCTTCTCTAAAAAAGTATTTCCTTAAGAATATCCATTTCTTCTGCATCATAAGCAGATTTCTCTTCGATAATCCTTTGGTATTGTCTAGCTTCCATTTCGAAAAACTCCCTTCTTTAACAACACTATTATCACTCAATTCCTCCCTAACACTACGGATATTACGATACTTACGAGCATCTGATACTGAACTACATAAACCTTCACCAACCAATTTCCTTTCTTCAACTGACCTTCCATGAATATTATCCAAAGGAAATTTACTTTTAAGAGATTGTTGAGCATTCAATACTATCTGAGCTGAGAATTTGATTAACATCGCTTGTAAACAATAGTTTTGATGGGAATTAGTAACACCAAAAAGACCATTACAAGGACATGGTATAAACACAATCCAAAGAATCCCAGAAATTTTGATGCTATAAAAGCCATAGCTGATGCACATAACAAAGAAAGCTATAACAAGATCAACAAAAATACCAACTAACCCACTTAAACTCCATGTATACATAACTTCGCATCCCATTTTTTCTCACAAAAATGATTTCGGAAAACAAGCAAACTTTCAATTAAACTAACAAAATGGTATGCAAATTTACCTTTTCTTCTGGAATTTAGGTGAAGAAATGAAAAAGGCCAACAAGGAAAATTAATGATGAAACAAAACTAAAAAAGAAAAGAAGATAAAGACTGAGGAATGAACATGAATCACTTATTGTAATTTAAATAGGCTTATTTATACTCCAGCTCAAGAATCTCTTTGTTTAAAACATACAAAATCCTAATTTCATTGTACAGATCCAGATTAATCTGCCCAAGGCAAACCTCAAAAAAACAACGTCTATTAACAAATGTATTAAGAAAATAAGTAAATAACAATAAACCAAAACCCAAGCATGTCCTTCTCAACCATCATTGTTGGATATACAAAGTTTGACAATTTAAGATAGTGAAAAACACCTTCTTTGCATAAATAGCAGAAATAAATGGTACTCAAGTTTCATCAAGTTCATGGTTAGGGTTGGAGAAGGATGTTCTTTGTACTGAAGAATAGTAATGTGATTCAAGGTCCTTAAGACTAGTAGCTGTCTCTTCTCCAATTCTAGCCAATAATCGATCAGTTTTGTGTGCCTGTTGATTTAATACCTCTGTTCTCTGTTCTACATGATCATTCAGAGATGCAAAACCTGAAAATATTGCGGTTTGTTTCAACTCTGACACCAATTTAAGAAGGGAATCACCTGCCTGAACCTGTTCAACATAATATACAATTGACTTGAGATACAATTACAAACACTAATCACGCAAGACGAGGAAAAAAAAAGACTCACCATTCTTGATGCTCGCATTTCCATCATAAAACCCTCCTGTGAATTTCTAACTGGCGGATCATTCACCTGCACATGAACAAATCTCAGAATACGAACTCCAATAGCTCATAGTAATTAACTTCATTTGCTTACAAAAGGATATGGATTTGAATTTGATTTACTTAAAAAATCGATAATCTTAATTTAATTTATATTATATAAGAGAGAGATAAAGAAGTGTACCCTTGCGACATTAACTAGGAAGCTGAAATTGTCGACAATATTACCGATGTCAGTATCGACTCTCTGCAACAAAGTTTTTTGCTTTTGGGCTGCAGCGGCTGCCGCCGCGGCGGTTGGACCACCTCCGCCACTTGTACCACCCCCGGCTCCTGCTTTGTTCATTTTCGGTTTATCTATCTAATAATATCCAATAGTTGCTGCAAATCTTAATTTACTGGGAAAAAAAATCAAAATTTAACGTTTAAGACCCAATTGCTCACTCCAACAGTTCCAGAAGTTGCTGCAATTTAGAAACGTTATCAAAATCAATTTTTTGTATTTAAGGTTTTAATTGCAAAAGATTAATTTTTTACCTTAATTTGGGTAGTATAGAAGATTGTTGGAGGCACGAAGGAGGTGATGATGGGTAATCTTCGGGTGTGGTCGAGTTTACTGAATGTGTTGCGTTGCTCTCATCGATTCCATTTCATTACTAGTACTGAACTTTGTGTATAGTGTTGTATACTGGTGGTATAAAAGCTTCTTTCCATATATTTTAAGGGTATATTCGGTACTTTTGGTGAGGGTTTCTATGCTACATTGTTGTATTGTACTAATAAATAATAATAATAATATACTCTTTTAGATTTTTTTTATTTTGTTGATTAAATTAGATTTAATTGTCGTCCAAAAAAAAAAAAATTAGATTTAATTGTCTTTATAATATATGATATCAATGTATGTGTATTGTAAACTTGTTATTGAGATATATGATTTGAATTTTGGTTGAGGAAAAAATGGTAAGCCGACTAAAAATATTACATGAAAAGGAAATACCATAAAATATAAATTATTATTGGTGGATTATTGCAAGAGAATCTTTGTAATTGTGAATTTGTCATATGTCAGGGTATGTTCAAACTAAAAAATGCGGTTGTAATCAATGTTGAATTTTGGTTGACGAAAGAATTTTAAGACGGTTAACAACATTACGTGAAAGAAAAGTAATTAATCAGATAGATTTGGTGGCACGTTATACTTGTGTGATATATATATAAGGCAAATGTTGTATTAATAAGCTGGTTAAATTCATAACTTAGGATTTGATCAAATTGGGAAACTCTATTGGAAAATCATTTAGATTAGTTATACTATTTAACTTTGTTTTGTCGGTTAATTGAGTAGGTTGAATGTGCGCATCTCTTTAAGTTATTGGTTTGAATCATACAGAGTATTCAGATGGTATGCTAAGAATAGAAAGGTTTATATTAAGCTAAATGAATAATTCGGAGGTGGTTACTGATATTGCGAGGTAAAATAACATTTTGTGACAAAATTGGTAACAAAAGAGATGTGTGATTCGTTTGCTTTTTAGTTTGGTAAAATAACATGACTCAGTTGTCATGGTTAATAGCTTGCCAAACCTATCATTTCACTTAAGGCGTGTTCAAACTAAGGGAAATGGATGATAAACTCACTTTAGATTCATTATATTGTCTTGAATTATAAATTGAAAAGAACTATCATAATTTAATATTTTTATTTCAACAGGATATAAAAAATAAGGGGTTATTGTTGAAAACATCCTCCTTAAACTCTCTAATTGTTTTTTTATGCCTTCAATAATCTTATTTATAAAAAAATGCCTAATGAAATAATTATTTATAGAAAACATCCCCTTTATATTTTCTATACCTTTATTAATTCCATCACATGCGCGCGTCCGTGAAATTTTTTTAAAATCGTCATAACTAATTCAAAAAAAATCAGAAAATTTAAAAAAAAAAATTTTGAATAAATCTAATTAATATTTACGTCTATGAATTTTTTTGATTTTTTTTTAATTTTTTTGATTTTTTCGAATTTTTTTAATTTTTTTTTCGCAGACACGGAAACATGGAATTCCATGTTTTAAACCGTGAAATAAACATGAAATTCCATGTTTCAAACATGAAATTCCATGTTTCAAACATGAAATTCCATGTTTTAAACATGGAATTTCGTGTCTGCGAAAAAAAAAATTAAAAAAATCAAAAAAATTCAAAAAATTCAGAAAATTCCGAAAAAATTCATAGACGTAAATATTAATTTGATTTATCCAAATATAATTTTTTTTGATTTTTTTGATTTTTTTTTGAATTAGTTATGACGATTTTAAAAAAGTTTCACGGACGCGCGCGTGTTTATTAGTTTTTTTTTTTTTTAAATTGTTAATTATAAGGGGGCTGTTTTCAATAAATATTTTTTTCTAGGTACCTTTTTCTAAATAAGTTTTTTAATAGGCATCAATCAACAATTGGCTCAAAAAATAATATAAAAATCAAAATTACTAAACTTAAGAAAAAAATTGTTCCGTTAAGGTTAAAATTTTCTTTTTCCTTGTAAAGAGTAAGGTTAACGTTTAAGGGTTAAGACTAAGGTTAATGTTAACGGTTAAGGTTTTGGTCAAGGAAAAGATTAAGATTAAGGTTAATTTAAAGATTAAGGCTAAGGTTAAAGTTTAAGATTTACCTTTTGAGGTTAAGATTTAATAAGATTTAAGATTTAAGAAAACTATCAATGCGATGAATCTTCATCTAGTTAAAGTTAATGTTAAGGTTAAGATGAAAGTTGAAGTTAAGGTTTAAAGATTAAGATTTGAGGTAAAGTATAAGGTTATAGTTAAATTTAAAGTTTAAGATTTAATGTTTAAAGTCCAAGGTTAATATTAAGTTTTAACTTCAAAGTTAAGGTTAGGTTAAAGTTAAAGTTAAAGTTAAGGGGAAGGTGAAGATGAAAATTTATGTTTAAGGTTTACAATGAAAAAGTGAGAGATATTTTATTACATTTTATGTTCACTCTTTTCGACAATAATTTCAAAAATAAAAATTTTATAAATCATAAATAAAGATACTTTTTAACCCTTTTGAATCAAATTTTTTTATCAAATTAAATTACAAAAAGCTATACCTATAAAATCCCGAAATAATAAATATGTACAAAAATAAAGCACATTACCTAATAATTTTTTTAGTTTTCGTAAAATAGTCCCTTTAAGGAACTGGTTGATAATGTACATAATTATTATTATAGATTCATCGACACTTGCAAATATTATCTTTTTTATTTTAATATAACACCTTTAAAATAAAAGATTGTGTCTGAGAATTTTGAGAGTTTCAAGGGGGTTTTGAAAGTTTTGGGTTTTTCTGAGAGGATTAGGATTTTTTTGAGAAAGATTAAGAATAGACGGTTTTATCCTCATATATAATATAGATTTTAACATATATCAAAAAAAATTCTAAATACCCTTATACTTATCATCATGATCAGAGAGAATTCACCTCAGATTAAAGAAAATGTCTAATTGCTCGATTACGTACATGGATCTAAATATTGGGTTTCAATATATAGTTTACTTTTTTTTGATTAATTTATATGCGATTTAATATAGTTAAAACACTCCAAAGAAAGGGACACTTGTGTATGATAACTAATAACGGTATATGATAGTATGACTACAAATTTATCGAGGTTTTAAATTTGCGTTCAAATAGTGAGAGGATTGCTTGTGACGGTATGTTAACGATCTACAAATCAGTTAATTGTTCTGTATTGAGGTACGAGTTAGGAAACGATGAGTAGGATAGAATTACTTCACGCCCACAAAAAATGTCTCGAAATTGCTAAAGTGTAAAAAGGATACAAAAGTATGTATCTCTTCAGTATAATGTAGAAGATTTTTTTGGACGAGTAAGGAAATTACAAATATTAAAAACACTCATTAACTTTCGTGTTGCTGCCATGTGCATGGCCTTCTTTGCTAGCTTGTTTGCCCAAGTGTTGAGGTGTCGTGGAATGTGTCTGATTGGGCCTATTACCTCTGACAGTTTCCCTATGTGTCTCAACAACGCTCTGAACCTCCAACTAGCTGTCGACACCTGCTTGATCCCTTGACTCACTTTAAGGTAATTTGAGAAGATGTCTTCTCATCATCCGGAAATTTTCTCCCAAACTCCAAAGAAGTGATTATTGCATGGGTCTCTCCTTCAGCAATGGAGTTACATTCAATATCATTACAATGCTCAATTCGAGACCCAGTGCTTTTATAAAGTTGTACAATTCCTTATTTCGGTTGAACAATATGGCTGTTTAAACGATGCATCAAAGGAGAGAGCGATATTCGTCTGAAAATCCATACATTCTCCAACCATTTCTACCCCCAATTGGTTCTTTCCATGGATTGGTTCAGAATTGAACCACCCACTTCCAATGTTCATTCATATTCTTATTCGTAGTTCTAATAATATCATTTGAATCTATCTCAATCAATTATGTATACTCTTCATCTTGGCCTTACAAACATTCTAATTTATTATTAATAGATAAGAGGTTATGACCTTCTTCGTCCTACCACCATCTACATAACCATCAATTATCCTAAGCATTCATTGACCTAAACTTTCTCTACATCCTGTTGATTACTAATCTGTATAACTGAACATACCCAAACGATTTGAGCCGCTCTCCACGTGAGAAACACGTGTTCCACCGTCTCTTACTTCATATGACACCTCATACATTCTTCTATAACATCACACTTTTGTTTCTCTAGATTCTTCCTTTTAGGTATTGCATTATTACAAGCCTTCCAAATAAAAATTCAAACTTTGGTCGGAACATTAGACTTCCATATCGTCTTCCAAAGACTACTTCCACCAGATATTACAGCCTTCGATTGACGCGACTCTTAGAACATAATCTGATCCTTAACCTTAAGGAGTTTATAACCAGTTTTTGTCTCATACTCTTCATATTTCACGTACGGGCAGATAAACTTATCTTCAACATTAGTTAACATGATTTTTTCACTTGTAATCCGGGAATATCTCGTTCAATAGCTCCTTGTTCCATTTTGTTGTATTTTCTTTCCACAATTCTTTAACTTTTCAAATTCACAATTCCTCGGTTTTCTATTTTTCATTGCGTAATAAATTCACCATTCCCGATTTGATATCTCTCATGTTTTTTTATTAGATCACGTCCTTCCAACAAATTTGCCCAAGACCATATTCTACATTGTCTTAACTTAACATCGAGAAAGTTACTTTTGAGAAAATATATACCTTTAAACCGTCAAAATACCATTAAATTTATATCACGTTTAAACTACACGGGCAGGTGATCAATAAAAGTTAAAATCAAACCCAAAATAGATGTCAAGCAAAACACTTGTTCATGACGCGAATGACAATGTTTCACCGTATATGAACCTAAATCTAGGGCGGCTCAATGAGAAAACCTGCTCCATATGTTGGGGAAAAAACTGCTCCATAAGTTGGGGAAAAAACTATTTAACCTTCAAAAAACAAAGATATGTGGTTTTATTTACCAAAAAAACTACCAATTTATCACTATCTTCTTTTAAACTACCAATACTTGTTAAAGATCGGAATTTCAAAGAAGTCAAACTTCAATTTTTTTTCATTAAACAACCAAAGATAGGAAATACAACCAAGAAGACCGAAATTAAACAACCAAAGATAAGAAAACAACCAAGAAGGCCTAACAGTACGTGACAACAAAGAAAAGACACAAGACATTGAAAAAAGTGAAATAACAAAAAAAAAACTTTAACAGAAAAACAGACACCCAGTCCCAGATTTGCACAATCCATAACGTCATAGAAAATCTCAACAAGCAAGTATCACAATAGCTCCTTAAAGCTTCAGAATACCAAATCAACTTCATATTTTAGTACTAAGCTCAATTTATATTAGTTAAACATGCCATACCACAAATATATCACTTTATACAATCCACATACATTATATCATCAACAAATAAGTAGCAAGGGTGTACCTAAAACACAATTTCAAACTTATAATACTTACCGATAATAAACCATACTCCATAATTCAAACACAAAACTACTTTATAACATTCCACAACTTAACAAACAAACAAACAAACATTAAAATCAATCTTCATCCTCAGTCTCTTCATCATCATCCTCTTCATTCCCACGATACACTCCAATATTCTCACGTTCCTCTTCAGTCTCTTCACTATCCTCATCCTCCTCAGATCTTTCCTCCTTAACCTTAACCGGCCATGGCTTTTTCGATATAACTATCGGAGAAGAACTTGAACCTTTACGATTAACTATCACTTTAGTAGGAGGTAATTTTATACTCGGTTTACCACGTATTTGTTTCTTCCCACGTTTATATACAACATCTTGATCACTTATGTCCTCCATTTCATTGTTTGAATTAACCGTTTTGTTCGCATTCTCGTCTGGAAAATGACCTGGATGCTCTCTTCTTAAATGTAGGTTCAGTTTATATTCGTGTATGTAAGCTTTTTCACAACCTTCGTATGGACATGCGAATGGTCTTTCAGATGATGCTGCTGATGCGTAGGATTTTGGTGTTTTTTGTGGCTTTTCTGGTGGTGTTGGTGCTACGTATTTTACTGGTGTATATTCCTCTGAGTTGTACTTTCCCTGTAATTTTTTTAATATTTAGAATTTATGGAGTTAATTGTACGGAGAGTGTGTAATAATAAGAGTATAAGACCTTAGCGTGATGAGATGAGATGTGATTCTTTAGTTTATATTCATGTGCATAACGTTTACCACATTCTGGATATGGGCAAAGATGATAATTTTCTTGTGAATGTGTTTTCATATGTGATCTCAGATTGAAATCCAATGAAAATGCCTGTTAATGGGTAATATAGTCATTTCGTATAATTTTTTGATAAAAAATTGACAAAAAGAGGACAGAGTGATCACACCTTACCACAACCTTCATGTGGACAAATGAAATCTCGTTCACCAGTGTGTATAAGAAAGTGTCGTTTTAACTTTGAACTATCTAAAAATTTCTGGAAAATAAAAAGAGGTGAAATATGTAATGAAATAAAGATATGAATTATTGTATTATTGTTTATTACCTTTCCACAACCTTCATAATGGCATACATATTGTCTTTCACCATGGATATGAGAGTGTTTTCTTAAAGCTCCAGCATCAATGAAGGTTTTTCCACAACCTTCGTAGCTACAGAGAAAGAGAACTTCAGTAGTTGGTTCGGGCTCTGGTTCGGGAATTTCTGGCTCTTTTTTCTCTTTTGTACTCTTTAATGTAGCCTCTAATTATACAACACACAAGACAAATTATTGAAATTACAAGAAATGGAAAAAATTACATATATAGATAAAGATCTTTTACTATCCAAAAAACTCTCGGAAAAAAGGCATAACTGACCATTAACCCATCTATAAAGACGACACTTTCCACCAGCTGTTACAACATCTTGTGTCAACCTAGGAAAAATCAAATATTGGAGATATTAGCAGATGTTTAATGGTTTATGATACGATAACACAAATTATGAGTAACTTTATTGCTTCTCTATATTATAAACACTCCGAGAAAACGACAAATAATTTCCTAATTTACGCAAAGTTAAAATCTTTCGAAAACGACAAAATTAAGCTGAAGCTTTACGTTAGCATCTACATTTAACACTAAGGAATACCCATATCATGAGCTCCAAAAAGACGACAAATTTCGTGTTAGAATCTTATTGAGATTTCATTTCTTCTAAAATTGAAGACCAATCTGAGCTTTCTCTTCTGTTTCCCACAAATCGACAAGCAATAAGTAATCAATTATGACGCTGGTTTAGTGAATTAGCTAGCCACTAGCTTCACCCACCTCCCGTTGAACTTAGCTTTAAACTCCTAAATATAGTATCCGAGCTCTTAAACTAAACTCAAGTGAAATCGATTTTTTGACCCCGAGAATTATTATTACATGTATAAATTTGATGTCTTCGTGATAAATTGATAATTGATGAACGTATATGAACTTAAGAAAGATAGATATTGTGTTGGAAATTAAAATTGTAGCTAAACATCAAATTAAGAACTATATGTAAAATAATTATGAAATTAAATCATAATCTGAAGAAAAAATCTCACCATTCTTTAACCCATTTGACGGCGGGGGTTTTGGACTTGGTTATAGGCCGCCTCTCGAATAAATTGTACGTCATATGCGTCTCCATCTCCTTTAACTTGATCTTAATTTTAGTTTGTGATCAGAAATTTAGGGTTAGGGTTAGTGTTTGGATAAGTTTTGGGGCTCTGAAATGGTTATAGTAGTGAGGAGTGTTGGAGAATTAGCTCGCGTCGCGTAGAGGTGGTTTGCCATGGTGTTTTGTCAGACCGGGCGTTAATGGTGATTGATCCGGTTGGATTATGGTCCAACATAAGCAGGCCAATGTTCGGCCCAGTATGTAGCCTGTTTCAACAAAGACAGCCCAAAAGTAAAATGAAGCTTTTTTTCTTTCTTTCATTTTTGTCAAGGTAAAAATACCTCATTAATTCGATTAGTATAATATAACGTAAAATATTTTTTCTTCTTTAAGAATTTGATTCAATAATGTTGTTGTAAAAACGTTTGAGTTTGAGATCGAGTTTTAAAAAAATTTCAAAAAAAATAAATGAACAGAATTTTAAAGAACATAGGATCTATCGTGGTTCGACAAAAAGTTGTCTACATCCACGTTTGGGCTCCGATGAAAGAGAGTCGATCCACTATAATCACCACCGGTACTAATTACGCTTGTTACTCAAACAATATTCAAACAACCAACTGGAAACCTAATAGCTCGCTAATCTAACCACCTAATACTCAACTACGACCTATGGTCAAGTTTACCATTTTTAGTGTGAGCATAAGCAGCACACCCAAAGATTCTCAAATAGGACAAGTCATGCTTAAAATCATTCCAAATTTAATTGGGGATTAAAAGTCCATGTATCTATTCCGGCTTCTATTTATTAAATAAGTAGCAGTATACAAGGTTTCCTCCCGAAAATATTAAGGTAAACCAGAAGTAAATAAAAGACTTCTAACTTGTTCCAAAAGCGTTTTGTTCATTCTCTCAACAACCCCAATTTGCTGAGGTGTTTTCTAACAATTCTAATCACTTCTTCTTTGGTGGTCCTCTTTTAAACTCTATTTCAACTAAAAAAATGAAGGAAGTTGTTTAGGAATAACCAGTTGGGGTTAGCTCACTGGCCAGGGCCTTGATCATCCAATCTAGTGGTGCAGGTTCAAACTGAGTCAATGGCTCCGAGTCCAAAGTGGCTCTACTATGTAACAAAAAAAAATGTTTAGGAACAATATGGAAAGCATTACAAAAAGTCAATTTAAGTTAAATCTAAACCTTATTAATTAATCAGTGGAAAGGTCTTACAATCATCTTAGATCGCCACCATAAATGGTGGGGATTAGTTAAGACTTTCATCAAATTGCCTAACTGGAATAAACTAAGTCTAGTTCTATTTATAAAAGTATAATATAATTTTAGAAGGTTTAAGACTTTAATGACTAACATGTAACTATTTAATAATATAAAACTAATTAATTAATCTTGTAATTATCTTTTAAGCTTCCTTCTTATATTTAACTTTTTTCTTTCTTGAACTCTTCTATTTTGGACAACTACTATTTCTTAGACTCTCATTGCTTCCTAACATAGTATTTTGACCCAAAGACTACAAAAGGGCCAATGTTTTGCTTCTTTTGGGTTGGTTCAGCTGGTCTAAGTTGTGTATTTTAATTTTTGGTCAAGCTCCATATTCGTTTCTTCATTTGGCAGTTGTTAAAAATACTTTCTTAAAATAGTTGTAGTGTCTCTCTTTTAAGCATATTTTCTATTTAGGGATAAAACTGGTCTTTTACATATGAATCATGCAATAACATCAAATAAAGGGGTACGATAGACCCAACATATCCTATATAGTAGGTAAACATACCATATTATTAGGACACATCAAAAACATGTGATAATAGTTGTAGACCAAAGGTGTAAGGGGGCTTAGGACTCGGGGTCAACAGGATATATAATATAGAACTTCTTGCCAAGTTGGTTTGGAAAGTCCCCCAATATAATAAGATGTTATGGGTAGAGATGGTAACACAAAAGTATTTTTGAAACAATTGATACACCGAGAACCAAAGTGCTCATAACTGTGGAATGTAAGAACATTTTGGAGGGGCATAATGTATTACTAAATGGATATCTTAGTTGGAGGACGAGAATGGGGTATTGTACAAATGGAATCACAAACTATCCTGGGTCAAAATTTGTAAAAAGAATGGGTGCTAATTTGCGTACAATGTTAAAGCGTCTCCGGGCAATAACAAACTTGGTCGAGAGGGGCGTCATAAACGAGCCAATATGTAAATGTTGTGGTATTACAATGGAGATAACTTTTCACCTTGTTCAAAGTTACATCAACTCGCGGAATCTATAAAATGGTTGGAAAGTAGCAGATTAAGCACTGCAAACAATAACTAACTATTTAGAAACAACAGTAGTGCGACAACCAATCACTCTTGGTGAAAATTTCTGGTGAGAACATGTGTTGAAATCAGACCTGCTAGTGGAAGGGTTTGAGTTGAAATTGGTTGTAGCAGCTGCTGTTTGGGTATTATGGCTAGACAAAAATAAGGTTTACGCGCGATGGGGAGCACAAAAACTTAACCCTTGGGATATTCCGAGCTTTTATATTACACATCGATGAGGACTTTATTTGGGCACGGGGCAAAGAGTGTGAATGTGGATTAATAATATCAGAAAATAACATATTAGTAAAGTGGGCAAAGCCGATGGCCCGTGTTAAATTAAATATGGATAAGTGCTTTGGAGAAAGTGCGGGAATTGGTGGAGTATTTACATATATTAATGGGTCTATTTGGTAGAATTCCAAGTGAATATGATGCGTATTTTTCGTACCAAGCCAAGCTTAAAGCTTTACAATTTGGAATACAAATGGAAGTTAAAAAATGCTACAAGACAGTGTCGTTTGAAATAGATTCGCGGTAATTACATACGCTAGTGAAGGAGGATAGAAATTACATAAACCGAGTTAATACAACACTCTTATCTTGCAAGTGAATATTGATGTATCAATATGAGTTTCGAGGTTAATCACATTTATTGAGAATTTAGTACATGCACAGACTACATGTCTAAATTTAGGGTCATTGTTGCTCGAACAAACAATATAGATCGTCAAATGATTTGTGATGCCTCATTAATAGAGATAGACGTGATTATTTCATTTTTATTTACGTTTATTATTTCATAATTATGATTAGTTTAAGCGCCCCACTAAGGGTTTAGTAAAAAAAAATTCGAGTGGCCTTTTGGCCTCCATTGTATGCAAACATGATAAAAGTTATTAACTAAAGATGAAATCATGATCATTGATCATGTAATGAATAAAAAAAAGGAGAAAAAATGGTAAAAAAATATTATATTACGAAAACCATTTAATTTCTATGAATGGGTAGCCAGCATAAAAATGATTTGTTCTCCATCAAATCTCCATAACTTCACTATCTATCGCATAATTAGTCTCAAACAAAACTGTAATCGATTCTCATATTATGTTCTCAAAATACAAGCAATATAAGTTCTATTATTCGCAAAAATTCAAGAAGTGCCATAATTAATTTTAGAGCCAATAATAAACAAATGCCTATTAAAAAGTTATTAATAAATAGAAGCCTAGAATAAGACTCATTATAAAAAACAGCCCCACCCCAAACTACCCCCACATTTAGTAATTAAAAAAAAGAAAAATAAAAGAAAAGATAACTAACCGTCTGGGAATCATTATCAAATTGAAAATAAAAGAAAAATAAAATCAAAGCAACACACACAAAACACACGCATATCACACACAAAAGCACACGAAGAGTAGCTGCTGAGCGGGAGAAGAAAATCGACGGTGAAATCGACGGCTAATGGAAAAAAGCGACGAAAATTGGCGAACATCAAGCACTCAAACCAATAACGAGTGTAGGAGATCAACAACAAAGAAGATTCACCTTACAAAATCAGAAATAACACATACGTAAGTCACTAAAACCCAATTTTATGGTTATTCTGAGATTTTTTAGATTGATTTTTGATTTGGAAATGTTTATTGTGTGATTTTATATGATTTTTTTACTGATTTATGTTTGATTAAGGAAAATAGTGATAGTAAATAACTATTTTAGTAGTTTGTAGGGTTTATAATAGGATTTTATGATGAATGTGATCGAATATTGTGATTAATATGAACAAAAATTGGATTAGTATGACTAAACATGATTAGTCTGTAAAATAGGGACATGTATTGCAATTATTTCTATTTTTGATGTATTACTGTATAATATAGATAAACAAGGACTTATAGTGAACTTTTTGGTAAATACATTGCGAATTATAGACAAACTGTATAATTTGGGGACCTTACAGTGTAATTAATGCAGAATATAGAGACTTATAACTGTAAAACAGTGTGTTTTGCAGAATTCACTGAACAAAACACGAATATCACTGAATTTAACAGTGAATTTCATGTTTGGATAAGTGCATTTTACATGGTAATGTCAGTTCAGACTACTAATCTATTTCGTGTAGTTGAAGTTTGTGTAAATACAGGTAAAAATTCCTCTGAGTAGAAGATTGACTGATGAACAAGAAGGTGATGAGATACAAGCACCGAAAAGGAAGTTTAAAGAAACGTATAAATCTAGTATGACTGGACTAGTGACATTAACAAGTCACGAGAAATTTACAAAGAACAAAGAATCAGTTATGAAGCAGAAAAATGAAGAACGTGTGGACGTTTTTATTATTGTGTTGAAGTTAGTATTTCATATTTAATTGTACTTATTTGAGATTGTTTTCGATTGTAATATTTAAAATGACTTGTTAGTTTTTTAAGTATTCTGAAAGATTTGATTAGTAATGGAATTTGTATGGTTTATAATGATTTTTTATAGAAACTAAGTGTTAAGAAAAAACAACAATATTATGTATATTGATTTAACTTTTCATTATCCAACAAAAAGGTTTTGATACCAAACTGCAACATGGTTTTCCTCTAACAAACATATCAAAAACAATTGGCACAACTGTGTAGGTAGTATTTCTCATATATTCAAAGTTCAAGGTAAGAGTAAAGGTCAACAGAATACCTAAAACAGTCAAAACCAACACAGCATTCCATGTTTGACACATAAAATTCAATGTTTAGAACATGGAATTCCATGTTTGAAACATAAAATTCTATGTATAGAACATGATATTCCATAAAAAAACTTAAGCTACTCAACTCGAAACCTATACTAAATGACAATAATACTAAATGAATGAACCACAACACAATATAAAAACAAAAAGGATCCAAAGCTTAACAATAGAAATGTAAAAAATGTCAAACTCGTGAATATCAAACAACCGTTAAATGAACATAATGATCGTAAAAATAAAACAAAAATCATTAAGCAGATTGACAAGTCTTCCTGATCATCCGTAACATAAATATCCATACACTGCAAAGTTGTCTCGTTAACCAAAAACTGCATGTTGGAAAAGGCTTTATCGCTGTTCAACAAACAATTAACGTTCTCTCCGACTAAATACACTAAATGCGTGGATTTAAGAGCAAGGAAGGTCATTTAAGTAGCACATAATTGAAAACAGAATTGAGACTTGGGAAAAGATCAAACAAACGCATCGACCATTGAGAATCGAACCTAACGACATCCATAACCATCTACAGAAAACAACTGATAACATAAGTAGTAGAATATGATCACATAAACAAGCAACAAGTTGGAAAGGGAAAACGTTGTTCAGAAACACAGAATTTCATGTTACAAACATGAAATTCTGTGACTTCACAAATCGATACAGCGCATAACAACTGCAAACCAAACTCTAATCAAATCAAAACAACTTAAACACAACATTCAACAACATTGAAGCAAAGTATCAACAAAATGAAGAATATACTACACATACAAAATATACATAACAACAAAATAAAAAACATAAGAATATGCATAAACTTTAAAAAAACAAACCAAAAAAAAAAACACAAAAACAGTATATAATCAAACAAAATCAGTAAAAATCAAACAATTATAAGAGGAAAACTTAGAAAAACAGAGGAATTGGCTTAAAATTGCAAAATTAGGAAGAAGCTAGAATAAAAATGCTCTCAAAATCATCAATACATACACGTGTGTATGTATTATAAACTAAAACAAATCTGCAATAAAAATCACAACAAAATGAAATAAAAAATGAAAGGTTAAAGGAGATTAGAGAAGATTGATGTCTCCCTATTTGTCATGAATTGATTCTAGTCGGAGACATCATTTTTAATGATTTAGAAGTCTTTCTAGTCGATTTTCTTGAGAAATGTTACACTTTTCTATATTGAGTCTTGAATTAGTAAATTATTAGAGCATATTGGGTTTAATTATTTATTTAGTGTGATGTTTTAAAGATAACTGTGGAGATTAATTAGATTCCAAGTCAAATACTAAGAGATATGGAAAGAGATTAGCATGGTAATTGGAGATAAGGAAAGAAAAACTAAAATCATGGAAAAGGAAAAGCTGCCTTAAATCTGAATTTCACCACCTACGACCACAAATCAGCTATATCTCAAAATCGGTGGGGAATCTGGAGAAACGGTCAAGATCAAAGTTAAAGATCTTCCGAGACGATGAATTTCGACTACTCATATGCGTCAAACGGATAAGAATTGAAGCTGTTAGGACCAAAACAAAAACGGGCCTGATTCCATGTTTTAGGGTTACGAATTTGAGTTGGGCTAGGAATCCACTACTTACCTTCTCCTTCAAGAAAACGAATTAGGGCTTCTAAACACCTATAAATACACCCTTATATCACTTGTAAATCATCCTTGCTCAGTTCTAAACCTTATATTAATTCTTAGTCATTGTAGAGAGCAAGATGAAGTCTTTTATTATTTCTTTTACTCTATTTCCTTCAGGTATGAGCTAATTTTCCCATAGCTTGGGTTTTGCATCATGTATAATCTATGAATTCTATTTTCTTTCTATCTAAGTTTCTTTGGGAATTATATGTTTTAATCTGATATTAGCTTCTTACCCATATATTTGTTTATGTGTTTTGAATTATTGCCTGTCCTAGAACTGATCACTTTAGGCTTTCTTAATAGTAGTTAGATGTTCACCTTAGCTGGGTGTCTAATTATTGAAACACCAGATAACGTCTAGTGTCGATATTGGTCTTGACAACACTAATTCTAGCTAGATAGTCAGTAGGGTATGATTTAATCACTATCATCATGTTTGGAATTAAATTGCTTAGGGCCTTGGTAGCGCTTGATAACCCTAGGTTTAGGCTGTCTCATGATGTGTCTGTAGCCCCCTTAGTCGCTCTCAAGGTCTAAGGTATGTGAATTTAGAATCCTGACTAAGTATCTAAGAACTAATTATCTCCCTCATTAACTAGATTTGATAGAAAGAATTAGAAGGATTAGTGCCTACTAGCAAAACCTAAGATATACTTCTCATCTCATATTTCTTCATATTTAATTTACTGTCTTCTATTTTCCTTAGTTCAATTAGTAATCTCGAATTCATTCTCTTTTATTTTCTGTCTTTTAATTAATTACTTCCTACTCGATATTCTGTTTATTCGATTAACACACTAAGTCCCTGAGAACGAATCTAACTTATCATTAAAACTTGCATACGTCATGTAATACTTGCAGTACCATGCTTGTCTAGGGTGGAAGTGCATTGTTTTCTGGCTTATATTTATCTTATTTTTCTAACACCCTAGACGACACCAGAGATACATACACGCGACCTTGATCAAATCAATTGAAGCAAAAATTGTCTTAGAATATATTAGAAGAATCAGTTACCATGCTTAAGAATGAGAGAGTGGGAGATATATATATATATATATATATATATATATATATATATATATATATATATATACATACATATAGAGAGAGAGAGAGAGAGAGAGAGAGAGAGAGAGAGAGAGAGAGAGAGAGAGAGAGAGAGACTAAAAATAATGGGAGTAATTAGCATTTTCTTAAAATTAGTATAGTATTTATATGGGGTAAAAAAGAAAACAAAAATAGAATAGAAATGTTATTTATAAATAATTAATTAGGAAGATACTTATGTACAAATAAAAAAATTAGAGATTTAAAAAAATTATTATGGAGGCTAATGCGGATGCTTTGAGTATTAAACCCTTAATTTTATAATTTACAGGAGGTCTAAGTGGACTTTTAGTCAAATGACTATTTATAGATAATGTATCCATCCTTTTTTTATGCAAATATGAAACACAGCCGTTAGCAATAAGAGGTGTACAAATAAAATCAGACACAATATTATTATAAACAATATTAATAATATTTGGGTAAGACGGTGATAATAAAAAGGATACCCAAATTTTGAACTTTTAAAATTTTACCGATTGCCCTTGATAGTTTTTTTGGTACGTGGGTGGTCTGGGCCAGAACTATGTATGCAATGCCCCCATGCATATCTCCAGGTAAACCAAAATTATGTTATACATGTTTAGGGATGGAATTCGAACCATGTATCTCTCACTTGAAACCATTTTAAGTGCAAAAGAAATAGTAAGGTTCTAGCTTGGACTCTCATAAGAGATTTTAAAAATATAAGGTATACTAATGGATACTAGGAGTTATTAACAATTTTAAGAACACTATGAATTTTTTTAATGATTTTATTAAACATCATCTCCTGAATCAACTCATTAACAAGGGTTGTGCCTTCCCCTGGTCTAACAGAAGAGAAAGACTCAAATGTCATCAAAATTTTGCTTGACAGGTGTTTATCTAATTGGATTTGGACTATAATCTACCTTGATGCTTTGGTAACACTTTAGACCTATCCGTGTGTCTAATGTTATTTATAAAATCATTGCCAAGATTCTTGTTAATAGACTTCAGTCTCTTATGAAGTATATTATTGATGAAAACCAATTAGCTTTTGTCCCTGGTAGACATATACAAGCAAAATCAATGATTGCACATGAGGTATGCAATTTTTTTAAAGAAAAAAGAACTACTAAAAATACAATATGATAGTTAAAGCTGATATACAAAAGGCCTATGAGTTTGTAATGATATTTTCTAAATTGCCTTATGTGTAAAATGGTATTTGACAATAAATGGTGCAATAAGATTATGAATTGTGTATCCTCTGTGACCTATTCTGTCTTGATTAATGGACAACCTTATTTTCTAAGTACACCACAAAGGGGGTTAAGGCAGGGTGACCCTATTTCCCCTATATTTTAGTATTGTAACACAAACATCTCAACTTTAATTCTTAATAAGGTGAATGATGGTCTACTAGAATGTATTAAGTTAACAAAAAATTGCCCCAACTTGACCCATTTACTTTTTGCTAATGTAAGTGTCTTCTTCTTAAAGTTACTTATGAAGAAATTAACAACTTTAATGATATTATTGATAGGTATGCCCACTCCATAGGTCTTACCTTGAATTTAAATAAATATGGTGCTAAGTTTAGCACCAACACACTTGATTATATACAATTAATTATGTCTTCTAAACATAATATTAAAATAACAAACAATTTAAGAACCTACCTAGGACTCCTAATTGAGCGGGGAAGATCTAAGGTAAGTGATCTAACTTTTCTAGTTGAAAAGGCTTTGAAAAGAACTAATAACTGGAAAAGCCTTTTCTTAAATGAGGCAGGTCAGGAAGTACTTACTAAATCTGTTTTTCAAAGTAATCCAAATTACTTTTTGTCTTCCTTTTTACTACCTTTAAAAAATAATTGACCTTATTTCCTCCCAAATAGTCAAATTTTGGTGGGGAAGTAAAGGACAGAAAGGTATACACTGGGAAAATTGGTCTTTCCTTACTCAAAGTAAATTTACTAGTGGTTTGGATTTTAGGGATTTAAATCTTATGAATCATGCTTTATTAGGAATAAGAAGCTTGGAATCTCATGTCTAACATTGAATCTTTACTGTATGAAATACTTAAAGGGAAATATTTTTCTGATTTCACTTTTAATGAAGCTACTTTGGGAAATGCTCAATCCTGGGGATGGAAAAGTCTTTTAAATGGAAGAGATGTTGTAAATAAACATATTAAGTGGGAAATTGTCGCTGGTGATAGTATAAATCTCTATAATTGCATGTGGATCACAAACCGTAAAGAAGTTGTTAAACCTCTAAAGTTGGTGACTTTATGGTAGTTGGATAAAGGAAATGGAATATAAAGTATATTCATGAAATTATCATCCCACATACTATGAGAAAATAGTAAAAACATTTATACATATGATACAAACACTTGATACTATTTACAGGACCCTTAGTAATGATGGGATATACTCTAGTTAAGAGAGCATATCACTATTTGAAACAAGAAAATAAGAAAGATGGAACTTTAAAAAAACTATATAAAAACATCCATTTCTCATGTTATTGACCCTGAAGTATGGAAGACTATATGGAAAATGGAGACTCCTCCTAAAGTCGGAAATTTTATGTGGAAATGAATGCAAAATCTTCTACCTACAAATGAAAATTTGTACCAAAAGAAAGTTCCTGATAAGGTAGATATGAATGCCCTTGGTCAAAAACTGTTTGGTTTGCATCAACCCTTGGTTTCTTAACTGACAACCAATTCTACTATAAGGTAGATATTTCGATGGCGAAGGTCTTAAATAAAGCTAGTAAAGCATGTTAGAAAAACAATATGATTTAAATGACATGTATTATTGCATGACAAATTTAGAAGGATATGAATGGTTATGTTTTTAATAACATTACCCCATCTACACTTTACAAAATTCAGAAAGCAATAGCCTTGTGGGAAGAACAAAAGAATATACTTTATCCTAAGGATGACATAAATGGTTTGAAGGTAGATATAAAAATTGATGAACATATATAGTATAAAGAAATCCTCGGGATGACACTAGGTGTATGAAGGAGTTAAAAACTGTCCGAAGGTAAATATGGGAAGAAATAATGAAAAGTTAATGACAAATGATGAGATACACCAATAAATAGTTAGAAAATATTTCAGTGGTGGGTAAATATAACAACTTTAGTAAAGGAAATTGTACATGGTCCCCACCCCCTATGAATCTCTTAAGATTAACTGTGATGCATCATTTTCAATTAATAAAACATCTATTGCATGTGTTATTAGGGTCTTTAAAGGAGAAGTTATTAAATGTGATGCATGGGAGATTGTTACTAAGAGTACTATGGAGGATGAATCTCTTGGGATCTTGAAGGCTTGTTTTTGGACGAGAGATCACACAGATTCAAGTGTATCATGAAGAACAATCGTAAAGTCTTGATGGACCCTCTCGTAAACAATCAATGTTAGTAACTCAAGTATTTGTAATATCATTCGTAGTATTTACTTTATTTTTGAGACTTGTAATCCTTTCTTCTCGTGGTCAAGTACATGCTTTCAAGCAATTGTCTTGGGAAGTGGTTAAATCCCATTCCAAACCAATTTGCGAGGCTTTTAGCTATAGATGCATCTCCTCTGGAGATTGGTAAAGTAGATTGTAATTTTTTCTGGTATTAATGAAAAAAAAACTGAAAGAAAAACTAACCTAATTAGTTCCTTTATATATTTTGCTATCGAGTCCGGGTTCGGAATAATATCATTAAAAATGTGGTCATCTTTCAAATCTGAATATATCACAATTCTTTCACATTTGTATTTGATCGAGATTTTTCTTTTAATTCCCCCTCCTAACCACTGGAGCAACCTCTCTCAAGGATAAATACTTAGTGCCTATTTAGAAGAGCGTATTTGGAATAATACTTAAAAATGCTTCTTGAAGTTTAAAAATGTTTTAGATCCTGAAAAATATTTTTAGAGCAAGCACCAAATATGTTTTTTTTATAAAAACACTTACAGTGATTTTTAGATTTCAAAATCATATTTAATAATATTTTTAAATATTTCAATTTAATTCTAAAATTAACTTTTTTTACTCTAAAATAAGCATTTTCAAACATACCTTTATTGATTTTCCAAATTTTTCTTAATGTTTATTGTAAAAGAGATAAAATGTCAATTTCCTCTTATTTGTCTTTCCACTTTATTATTTACTATTCAAGAGATCAAGGACAAAAACTAGCTATGGACAATATGTTTCCTCTACATGCCATTTTATTTCTATATTTTTTCTTTTAAGTTAAGTTTTATTTTTACACTCTAAAAATGGATAAGGGTGAATTCGAAATTACGGGTCTGTTGAGAGTGTTTATTTTAAAGTAAAAGAGCGTTTTTAGAAGAAAATTTCAAATTTTGAAAAATTATTAAAAAGAATTTTAAAATCTAAAATTACTTTAGATGTTTTTTTAAGAAAATTGGTGTTTCTCCTAAAAGTGTTTTTTAGGGTCTAAAACATTTTGAAAATTGTAAAACCACATTTAAATGCTTTTAAAAACAAGTATTCCCAAACAGGTAGGTCAATTACACCATAAGGTAATAGATTTGTATACAATTTTTTTGTTTTGTTAGT
The DNA here is from genome assembly GCA_029959085.1 of Nemophila menziesii. Lineage (NCBI taxonomy): Eukaryota > Viridiplantae > Streptophyta > Magnoliopsida > Boraginales > Hydrophyllaceae > Nemophila > Nemophila menziesii. The sequence goes on along the minus strand of JARWIR010000007.1, from coordinate 18,868,159 downwards.
TGAAATATTTCTATTTCAATATATAAGTAGATAAATACAAGAAAACGAGCAGCACCATGCTTGGTTTTATACAACTCAAACTTTGTTTTGTAGCTATTATTAGAACAAATCCCCAAATAAGCTACTGGCAAGTATCTGGATATTAACCTTTTGAATTGTAGCTAAGAAAAATATGGCAACCTTTTTGTTCTTTTCGGAGTTAATATATATTTTTTAAAAAGCAGCCCTTTACTCTGTTTAATTTATAGGGGCAACGCCCAATTAATTACGCGGAGAAGGTAAGTATTCCCTATTAATTACAACTTCAACTTAATTCCCAATTAAGCACAAAATATTATCCAATTACCAAAATATCCTTCTACCTATTATTAATTACTTTAATTATATATTTTATTAATTATAGTTTAATATTTATTTATTTTTTTCAGATTTTTTTTTTTAAATATTTTTTTTTTAAATATTTTTTTTTTCGAAATATTTTTTTTTCAAAAAATATTTTTTTTTTCGAAAAATATTTTTTTTTCAAAAAATATTTTTTTTTCAAAAAATATTTTTTTTTTCGAAAAATATTTTTTTTTTCCGGAATTTTTTTTCCATGATAATTGTGTGTTAAAGTAACACAAAATCATATGTGTTGTGTGTTGCATGAACACCCAATATGTATAATATTGAGTTGCTTAAACACACATAAATAACAAATTGTGTGATACATGAACACAAAATCAGACAGACAGAATATTTGTACACAAAGTATAGAATAATGTATATGTAGGCTGATTATGTGTTCATGCAACACGCAATTGCTGAAAGTATGTGTTACAGTAACACACAACAGTATGGGTTTTGTGTTGGTAAGACACACAATGCGTTTATCATTTAAAGTATAGAATAATGTATATGTAGGCTGATTATGTGTTCATGCAACACGCAATTGCTGAAAGTATGTGTTACAGTAACACACAACAGTATGGGTTTTGTGTTGGTAAGACACACAATGCGTTTATCATTTACAGTTTTGCGTTGCTTAAACACACACAAATAACAATTGTGTGTTGCAGGAACACAGAATAAGATATACAGAATATTTGTACACATTAATAGATAATAGTGTACAGATAGTCTGAACATCTGATTGTGTGTTAATGTAACACACAATCGCTTGATGTATGAGTTACCGTAACACAAAACAGTATGGACTTGTGTGTTAATGAAAAAATCTTCGAAAATATTTTTCGAAAAAAAAAAAAAAATCGAAAAAAAAAAATATTTTTCGAAAAAAAAAATTTCAAAAAAAAAAATTTCAAAAAAAAAAAATTTTTCGAAAAAAAAAAATTCCAAAAAAAAAAAAATTTTTGGAAAAAAAATATTTCGAAAAAAAAAAATTCAAAAAAAAAATATTTTTTCGGAAAAAAAAAATTAAAAAAAAAATATTTAAAAAAATGAAAAAATAAATTCAGATATTAAATATATAAATATATAATGAAATAAAAAAACATATAAGGGCAATAATGGAAGGTAAATATGACCATGTGCTTATTTGAGAATTAAGTTGAAAATTTGTGAGTAAGTAGGAAGTAATTTCCTCCTTCCTTTTTTTTGAGAATGAAAAGTGAGGAAGTGTAATTAATTGGGAATTATCTCTAATTTATATTCACTATAATAATACATACACACTTCATTGAATATATATTGCTGTTAGTTATCGAAATTTGTCTATAATATTATAAGTTTATAATTCATGGACAACTTTTTTTTTTGTTTGAAAATTCATAGAAACAACTTATAACTACTACTTTCTTAAAAAATTGAATGAGAAATAACCAATTTAGAATTTAAAGTGGCCAGCCTTTAGTTTGATAGGTAAAGTTTTTTTAAAGGCCACGGGCGGATTTAATATATATGTTATTTAATAGAGACTAAGAAAGCCCAAAAAGAAATTATATTTTGAGGAAAAGACAAAGTATTTCTCTAGTAAAATTAGTATATTTTACTCACAGTTTTTTTCTTAAGAAAAAGGTTGAATTCACCTTGTCTTTTATGGATAGGCCCTTGTTTACGGTGAATCTTTTTATTATTTGAATATGGAATTGGACAAATATGGTAAATATAGAAAATTGATGAGTGAAAAAGGGAAAGTTGATTGGGGTACAGAAAGCAATGAAAAATGAATATTGAACTAATTAAGAGGTAACTGCAGTATAATTTGAGAATCAGAAGAGTACTAACCAATCAATAATGCACTTTTCCGAAAATAGTTCAAGTAGGGGGACCTATTGAATAAATCTCTGACAGTACTTTGATAGCATTATTTTTGAAAAATCAAATATGATTTGATTTAAATGTTGTTAGTTGGGAAAAGTATTGAAGAAGGAAAGAGAAAAGGCAATAGATAAGTCCTTGTCAAGAATCTCTTTCTTTCTATATAGTAGGAATGGAGAAACCAAAGAAAGATGAAATGATGTATGAATAGTATAAAAATGTCATTGCTTAGTCGGCACAACATTTTGACACAAAAATGGCAAACATATTATCCCCTACTCGCTTTGGAATACCATTTTATTTTTCTTTTAATAAAATGTCGATACGAAATAAGTATTCTACTCAATAGTAATATATTTTCTTTGTGGTTTCGCTTTTATTTATTTACTCATTTAAATATTGTGACTAGGGACAATGTCTTTTAATACAAAATAGTGAGTTTTTGTTTTTTTTATATAGGAAGTCAAAGACCGTGGAAAATACAACAAAGTTTCAATAGAGTCAATTGGATGTCCGGAGCTCTTTCCCTTCTCCCCAATTAGCAAACCTATTAGTTAGGGACTTCAATTCTTTAGGGATTGGCTAATCTTGTACTTGTTTGACTTTTTAATACAAGTTTTTTTCGACCAAAAAAAAATTAGATGTCCGAAGTATAGATGTTTCTAGGCACCTTCAACCCGAAACAATCCTTTGCAAGAATGCTCCATAATTCATCTGGTGATCTATAAATGAAGAATATGTGTTTGTTTGACGTAGACTCAACCTTACTAACCAATCGATACACATATTACCTTCTCGATATTTTTTTATTTTTATTTTAAAAGACGTGTTTCTTGCCAATATCTTCCTTATTCCATCTAATTAAAAGGAGAATCAACCTCTTCTTGACTCAACTTGCTATATCACATAATAAGCCTCTTGCGAATCTACCTCCACTTATACATCTTCCAACCACACCTCAATCGCCATACATAAGCCCTTGTTCGGATTGGCTCTGGTTCCCACACCCACAGGAGCTCGACAGTTACTTCTCATAGCAAAACCTCAGATCCAAATGCCCTCCTTATTGCACAACACTCGACCCGCATCTCAAACACCTTTACTCCTTATGAAACTTCCGTCTGTATTGAGCTTAAAGCCCGAAGTCGGGTTGCACCATCCTACCCATTCTATTCGATTTGTGACACTTACTGCCTTGCTCAGATTATTCAACCAGGCTTTCGAATAGTCTGTTACGAGAAATTTTACCTTTTTAATAATTCCTTCTTCACTCGTGAACGACTTGTTATTAAATACGACTTCATTTTGCTCGCCTCGTATCACGCCAACAATAGCTTCGAAGAACACAATCCAGCTAATACCTGTAAATAGCCCAAAAGCCTTAAGGTTTCTATTCCACCATCGAATTTCCTCCTTTCCTCCTCTCTGTTATTTCTGCCTTGAGTGAACTGTTGGTTAGGCTATGGCTGATTGATACGGTTGACCGAACATCCTCCAAGTTATGCGGCCCTGTTGCTGATCTGTAGCAATAGCAAGCTAAGGATTATTGCATCCTATGGAGTGGACCTTCCATCTGTAGGCCTTCAAATTGTAGATTTTTTGAAGCTCTAAAATTGCACAAACAGGTCCTTAATCTTGTTGATCTGTAACAATAACAAGTTGGTGTTGCCTAGGGTGTGATAAAAATAAGATGATGAAATAGATTAAACGATGCACTAACACCCTAGACTAAACACGGTACTCACTGCAAGTATCACATGTCGTATGCAAGTCTTAATGATAAGTAAGAATTCGTTCTTAGGGACTTAGTGTGTTATACGAATGGATTAACAGAAAAGTGTAGTAATTAATAGTTAATGAATTTAAAGACAGAAAAGTAAATAGTAACGATTGGAGAGAATAATGATTAATTAAACTAAATGACAATAAATCAAAGATGTAAGAATGAGATGAGAAAGCATAGCTCAGGTTTTGCTAGTATGCACTAATCCTTTTATTTCTTCTACTAATTAACAAGGGAGATTACAGCTCTTAGATAAGTAGCCAGGATTCTATATTCCTCCTAATCCCCTTCCAGGTGGACTTAAGAGGCGACCTAACAATTACCAGGGGACTTGGGTAAGGGGACCCTGCAAATAATGATCGGTGATTAAATCTCAAACCCTAATGACTATCTAGTTAGGAAAGCCCTTTCATATCACTACCGCACACTAGACGCTTATGTGATGTTTCAATTATTAGATACCCCTTCCGGGTGACCATTTAACTACTATTAGCACAACCCTAATTTGATCAGGATTAAGACAGACAATAGATCAAAACACATAAAACAAATATATGGTTAAGAAGCTATAATCAATTTAAAATAGTTTTCCCAAACAAACTTAGATAGAAGAAACTAGAATTCAAAGATTATACATATGCAAAACCCAAACTATGGGAAAATTAGTTCATACTAGAAAGAAAAAAACTAAAATAAAGATATATACTGTCAACTTGCTTTTCTTGAATGACTAAGGATTGAACTAAGGTTTAGAACTTAGCAAGGGCCTGTTTACAATAGTTAAAGGGTGCATTTATAGGTGTTTAGGAAGCCATAGGTCGAATTTCTTGGAGTAGAAGGCAAGCAATTGGACTCCTTTTCCAAATCAAATTCATTTCCTAAAATATAGGAGATAAGGCAAACTGCCATTGTCTTGTTTCGGCTGTAACTTCTTCAATATTAATCCGATTTTTACCTACTTTATACCGAAACAACCGCATCGAAAAGATCTACACTTTTATTTTTGATTGCATCTCCAAATTCCCAGCCTATTTTATGTTATCTTCACTTTAGTGAACGTGGCTGCAAAATTTCAGATTTACTTGGCAGATTTTCCATACTTCCTTTTATCTCCAATTTCCATCTGTATCTTCTTTCATTTATCTCTTAGACTTTATTTGACATCTAATTAATTTCCATATATCTTTAAAACTTCACATTAACACACAAATTAAACCAAATATGCTCTAAAAATAATAATTTATCAAATGAAGACAAGAAATAGGAAAATATCGAAATATAACTAAAAATCTAATATTAATTGACCATAAACTCCTAAAATGATGTCTCCAACCTAGATTATCATATCACAAATAGGGAGACATCAAGACCCCCAACTCAAAGTTGTATTGTCCCAATACAATAAAGATAAAAACAAGGAAAGTCTCTAAATACACACCTAACTCAATTAAGCACAGTGGAAAGAAGATAGCAGAATATATAGAATAGACTCAAAGCAACTACTCAGAAAATTTCATGTAATAATATTTATAAACTAGATTACATGTACACCTTTCATATCCACAATTAACACGACTTGGATTCAATATTAAATTAGCTTCGTAATGTAAGAAGGAGATGTTCTTTACTCAGTATACCAAGGAGGCTATAGGTTATTCATCGACCTTCACTAGTATCCAAGATTCACTTAACTACTCTCTAATGGCTTAATCACTTCTAGATTACATAGCAAAGAATCAAGGTCTTTAAGGTTGTAATGTTGGCTTTTGGATAATTTAGAGTGAGCTCTTGGCTCTCTTCTCACTAGACATCAACGAATCACCCTAGAGCTTGAGTTACTCTCACAAAACGTATTCACTCAACCCAATGATTTCTTGATGCACTAATTTAGCATCCCCAATAACCCACTATTAAAGCATAAAGACGTTCACATAAAAATTCCATTATGCCGGTCTATATATATTCAATCTTTTCATATCAATTTTTTTATTTTGTAATATAGCTATGACTCTCTTTTTGATGAGAGATATCATGCTATTTTTCCTCTTATATTCTCTTTTTATAACTTTTTTCATTTACTTTTACCCTAGCAAAGGGTTACAATATAATAAACCTATAAATCATCATCAAAATATAGAACAAAGCACAATTAATAAGCTCAAAAATTCACAACCCAGTAACAATTCCATAATGGTGGACCCACCACCCCAAACTCAAGCTCTAAAACAATTGTCTATGCATCGCGATTCGAGTGTAGGTCATATGGAAAAGTCCTAAAATCTAAAGGGATATGGCTTATAATGTGTTAAAATAAAAAGGCTTTAGAAAGGTGATGTCTCCTCATTTGTGATGATTTAATATTAAGTGGAGACATCATTTTAAGTGTTTTAGAAGTCTAAGAGTAATGATATTTGTCACCCTTTTTCTATCACCCTTTTATCACCTCCTACGTGTATGCCTACATGTACCAATGAATTGAATTCTCTATCCTATTTAATTTTTCTTTATCTTCTATTCAAGGAAATCTAAACATATATATAGAAGGGTGACAAAAGGGTGACATGAAAAGGGGTGACATATATCATTACTCGAAGTCTAAATACTCGATTTTTACATGATATAGTGCACTTTCCTATTTTGTAGTCTTGATTTAATGAATTATTATTTTTAGAGCATATTGGGTTTAATGATTTATTTAGTGTGAAGCTTTAAAGATATATATGGAGATTAATTAGATGCCAAGTCAATTCTAAGAGATGAAGGAAAGAAGATATACATGGAAATTGGCGAAAAGAAAGGAAAAGCTTGGATATGGAAAGATAAAGTTGCCAAATAAATCTGAATTCTAGCACCCACGACCACAAGTGGGAATATATCTCAAAATCGGTGAGGAATTTGGAAGAATGGTCAAGAGAAAAGTTAAAGACCTTTCCGAGATGATCAGTTTCGACTATTGGAACGCGTCAAACGGATAAGTATTGAAGCATTTATGACAAAAACAAAAAGGGGGCTGATTCTATATTTTAGGGTTACGAATTTGAGTTGGGCTTAGAGTCCATTACTTGTCTTCTACTCCAAGAAAACGAATTAGGTCTTCTAAACACCTATAAATACACCCTTATATCACTTGTAAATCATCCTTGCTAATCCTTGCCTCAGAAAAATTAGTCCTTAGGGTTTATATTATTAGAGTTATTGTAGAGAGCAAGATGAAGTCTTTTATTCAATCTTTTTGTTTATTTCCTTCAGGTATGAACTAATTTTCCCATAGCCTGGTGGTGGTCCTTTGTGTGTTCTAAAAAAATAATATAATAAGTAAAGAGAACCACAACCGCAAGTGTACGGTTGTCCCAAGTAATAATAGTGATAAACATGATCGTTCACAAGGACGGTATGGTTAACTACAATGCTTATCAATTAATGAATGATTGCACTTATGAAAGCAAATAAATGATTGATAGTTGGTTGGTTGGTTGGTTGGTTTTTATTAATCCTAAGTATGAAAGACTAATGTGAAAATGCAAATAAATAACTAGACGCAAGTAAATAGAAGCTAGACGCAAATATGAGCAGACAGTACTTGAGAGACGCACGGGATCCTCCTAAGTTTATTTCATATCATATGTTGTTTAAGGGGCAAATTGGTCAATTGACATTGGTCGGGATTCGGGAATCTTCGTACCCCCGTCAGCGTGGACTACGAAGCTATTCTAGGGTGTCACAAACCCCGTCAGGGTGATTATGATCCACCTTTGAATGATTAAGCTAAAATTACCTCATTGGCCATAAAATTAACTACGCTCGTCAAAGTCAAATAGTTTCTATTTTATATTCTGTAATTGATTCTGCACCTAAACCCCCCGTTAAGATGATCCACACGCCACTATGTGGAATAGCCTAGATACTAAAACTTGTTATTAGTTCGCGACTCTAAGAACAGTAAATAATCACAAATTACAGAAAAATGTAAAAGACCCAACTTGATTTAATTAATTAAAACCCAAATTCAAACATATGAAAATCAATAGAATAGGGATTCACCCATTATGCGTTCTCAAGCACTAAGAGAAATTAGCTCATGCTAATGGAAAATAAAACCAAATTAATAGAAATAAGACTCATATTGTTTTACAGAAATAAAAATAAGTAAGAACCTAATTTCCGGAATTAGATTCGGCTGTGAATGGAGATATAGACCCTCTCCAGCTCTTCAGCTTTCTTCTGCTTCCTTCGTTGACTTCTCTCTGATGCATTTCTTTCTGAATAATGAGTTGTATAAAAATTAGAAGTCAAAAGCTCCCTTTTATAAGCTCAAATTCGGAATGGGCTTTTAATTAGGGATTAAGTGAATAATAAAAAGTCCAAGTCCACTAATCAAGCCCAAATCCCGTAACTGCTGCACCACCTCCACTAAAACAGTTCTAGCCGATTCGTTATAACTCCGATTGACCTCAAATCACTTTCTAAATTTCCGTAACTCGATAAGGAACATAATCTCTTCAAAGGTCAGCGGCTAAATCAACTCGTAAGTGACTCGAAATCAGCAATCTTTGGCCTATTTTCTAGATTTGCAGCTTCAAAATATAATTCTTTTCGGAATTTATCTTCAAGCTTTGACTCCATATCACGATCTTTGACTTTCTTCTCGGATTCCTCTCCTAGCTAATATTCAAAACCTACAAACTTTCCACTAAAATACACAAGATTACGCGCAAAAGTTTAATAAATCAAAAATACTAGAAAATAAAGAGGAAATTCAAAATATTGCATTTTTAGTCCTAAAGTCTATCAAAATGATTAAATAAACATAAAAAAATGATGTCTCCCAAGGGTCTAAAATAAGAACAATTAGGGAGACATCACCTGGGTTTTGCATTATGTATAATCTATGAATTCTATTTTCTTATTATCTAAGTTTCTTTAGGAATTATATGTTTTAATCTGATATTAGCTACTTACCCATATATTTGTTTATGTGTTTTGAATAATTGCATGTCCCAGACCTGATCACTTTAGGCTTTATTGTAGTTAGATGGTCGCCTGGAAGGGGTGTCTAATTATTGACACACCACATAACGTCTAGTGTACGATATTGGTCCTGACAACACCGATTCTAACTAGATAGTCATTAGGGCATGTTTTCACCACTCTCACCATGCATGGAATTAAATTGCTTAGGGCCTTGGTAGCGCTTGATAACCCTTCGTGTATACTGCCTCGTGGTTGTGCCATAGCCCCCTAGTCGCTCTCAAGGTCTAGGGTATGTGAATTTAGAATCCTGACTAAGTATTTAAGAGCTAATGATCTACCTTATTAACTGAATTTGATAGAAAGAATTAGAAGGATTAGTGCATAATAGCAAAACCTAAGCTATATCTCTCATCTCATATTCTTCGTATTTTATTTTATTGTCTTTTATTTTCATTAGTTTAATTTATCATCCCTCAATTATTCGTATTTATTTTCTGTCTTTTAATTAATTACTTTCTACTCCTAATTATTACTCATTCGTATAACACACTAAGTCCCTGAGAACGAATCTTCTTATCATTAAAAATTGCATACGTCATGTTATACTTGCAGTACCGTGCTTATCTAGGGTGAATTGTGCATCGTTTCTATATCTTTTATTATCTTATTTTATCACACCCTAGGCAACACCAAAAGGCTAGAAGAGGCTGAGAAGGATATAAATATAATAAATGGATAGCAAGCTAAAAGGCAACAAGAGCCTAATAAAGAATCGCCTTAATCACATGGAAATTCCACTTTGCCGGTCCAAATATATACAATCTTTTCATATCAATTTTTTTTCTTTTGTAATATAGCTATGACTCTCTTTTTTATGAGAGATATCATGCTATTTTTTCCTCTTATATTCTCTTTTTATACCTTTTTATATTTACTTTTACCCCAGCAAAAGGGTTACAATATAATAAACCTATGGATCATCATCAAAATATAGAACCGAGCACAATTAATAAGCTAAAAAATTCCCAACCCAGTAACAATTCCATAATGGTGGACCCACCACCCCAAACTCAAGCTCTAAAACAATTGTCTATGCATCGGGATTCGAGTGCGGGTCATAAGGAAAAGTCCTAAAATCTAAAGGGATATGGCTTATAACATGGCTAATAAAAAAGCTTTAGAAAGGCTAGAAGGGGCTGAGAAGGATATAAATATAATAAATGGCCAACAAGGTAAAAGGCAACAAGGGGCTTAACAAAGAACCGCCGTAATCACTTTCTAAACTATGCAATTTCGTTATTCTCTTACCTTTATCACATTCATCAAATAGGTTTATCAACTAGCTCGGATCTCACGGCCTACTCACCCTTCCAGGCGCCCTAAGATCAAACATACTTCTACCGCATTGCTTACTAATATTTTCTTTACTATCAATGTGTGTTTCATGTTCATACTCAAAGCATAAAAAATAAAACAACTTATAAACATACTACTTTATATCATCAACTTCCTAAGATTATTCTTTCAAGCTATTAAACACACTATACATCTAATTCCCATGTATCAAAATTTTTAGTTTCTACCTAAAACAAAAAAATCACATAAAATGGAGATGAGACAGAACGAATCCCCACACCCCCAACTCAAAAATGAGGCGTGTCCCCACGACTCGAAAAAGACTCTAAAAAGAAATTAAAATTAGCAGATAAATTATATACAGAAACGGTAAGGAAGAAAGAGAACATACTCTCGAGGCTATTGCCTCGCATTATCGACATCCAATATAGTATTTACTGGATCTTTCGCTAAATCGCGCTTTAATTGCTCAAGGTGTGTCATGATGGGCACCTGATTAGCTTTGATTTGTGCCACATCATCGACTAATAAAGTTTGAGCTGCTTCAACTTTATTCAATCGCTCCTCTACCTTTTCTCGCCAAATACGATCCTCTTCATCTTTTGTTAGTTTCATAACTCCTGCTCCTCTCAAAATTGTCTTAATCCAAGTATTATCAATATTATTGCTCATCTTATACAATACTTTCTCTTCTTCACCCAGAATCACATTCGCTTTTTGTACAAGGCACGTGATCATAGTAGGATATTTCAAATCAAATAACGAAGTAGGAGTACCGAAAACCGCATCACCTCCTCAAAGATCAATTGTGCCACATCTACTCCTTCCCATCTTAAAATGCACTTCAAAAAGATTGTGTTCTTCTTAGTTACATCCGAAGTTCGCGTGTTTCCAAAGGCGTTTGGTGTAAGAAAATTGTGCCAAACTCTTGTATCCGCTTGAAGATATTCATAAGGCCAAGGTGCCTTCAATTCTCACTTATGTGGTTGCACTTTTTCTTTATCTAATACATGCTCAAAAAGTTGATTCCAATCAAAAGTCTTGATCTTTTCAACCGCTTCTCTATACTTACATGGTCCGACCAATTTCTTAAACTGGAAGTGGTTTACAGGGTCGGTCCTGGGCATAGGCCCAGTAGGCAACCGCCTTGGGCCCCCAAAAATTTGATATTTTCAAGGGCCCCTTTTCAAAAAAAATTAAATATTTATACGTACATATAGTTACATATTTGAATTCAATAAAATAACACGAATCATAAGTTAGCTTATTGGTAAAGTGATAAATTTTCCTATAAGAGACTCAAGGTTCAAGTCTCATCCTTTAATAAAATTTTCATAAAAAAAGTTTTCGATTTTTTTATAATTATTTTTAATACAAATATATAAGGGCCTCTATTACGAAATTCGCCTTGGGATCCAAATATGTCAGGACCGGCACTGGTGGTTTCGAATCTCTTTAACTGTAAAAGGAACTAACTTGCCTCTAACTGGAACACAACCTTTACTATCTCAGCTAAAAAGGCCTAAATAGAGCTCGGAACCTAACTCCATACATAAGTTCGATCTTCGCAACATGAACGTATACCAACCTAATCTATCTCCCATCTCTAAGAATCTCTTGTACTCACCTTCTACAACTTATCTTTCGAATACTCTCTCATAAGCAAAAGGTAGTTCTTGTATGTGTTTATTTGCAGAAGCTAACAAGGTCTTTGAAGCTTTATCTTCCTTGGGCATAGGGTTCTCGATTTGTAGAGGTTGTGGTGTCTTCTCTTTGAAATCTGAAATCTTTTTGTTCTTTGAATTTACCACAACTAGCTTTCCTCTATTCTCTTGACATGTTTTACCCTTTTCCTTTACACTATAACTTGAACTTTTCTCAATTGATTTCTTCTCAATAGAACCCAATACCTTACTTTGATTCTTCTTCATCTCCCTAACAGTAGATAATGTTTCTGTACTTTTCCTCATCTCAATTGACCTCCAACTCAAAGCTTTAAACACTCTTGAGATTTTGTAACTCTTGATTTTAGGTTGAACAAGTGTTGTTTGGGCTAGGAAAGGTATAAGGACGATGAGTCTCTATGTGGGTAGGATGAACTCTTGCTTGATTGGTATGGATCTAAGAAATTGTTGGGTGAAATTTGGAAATTGTTGGGTTTTGATTTTTGGATTCTAGATATTTTGATATGATTTGGGTGGTTGAATCCTCTCTATAATGATTAGGGGAAGGATTTGGATGTGAATTTATGGTGATTGGGTAGTGTTTTGGTGTTTGGTGAAGGTTTGATGACGCTTTAATAGAGTTGGGAGAGTTTGAAGAAGAAAGGAGGCTTAAAGGATATAAAATTCGTAATAGATCTAACCTCCCATTCTTTAAAACCCTAAAAGAAAAACTTTTTCTCTTTCCAGTGGCGGCCGCCGGCATACCGGTCCCAGACCGTGTCGACATTTTAAGCCCACGGTTTTGCCCTTGAACTCTCGACATTGTACCTGATTTTTCACACCGTGGCGACGGTTTTTGTTGTGCCGGCATACGGGTCCAATTTTTCTATTTTTCCTTGTCTGGGCATTTGACCTGATTTTGCAACCATTGTAACGGTTTTGACCCACCGGCATATCGGTCATCTCACCGGCTAGCCGGCAGGAGGGTCAGATTTTTCTCAATTTTTTTTCTCTTGCTCCCTAACCTGATTTTCTTAAGTACCCGAACATCAAAAACACTAATACCTTTCTAAAATATGCAATATCAACTAAAAACAACTAATTTAAACATAAATAAAAACTTAAAAACATTATGAAATTACAGGTTGTCTCCCGTACAACACTTTTGTTTAACGACTTTCAAAGTTAGTCGCGTTAACTCTATCAAGATTCTCGTATATAGCCTCCCTAGAAACGAGTAAGGATATAAACGTCCACTAATCTTCGTTTAATGCCCCTCTTGGGCCTGATCTCTATCACTTTAGCTGAAACAACTACCGTGACTATAAAATGGTCCCATCCACGAATCTTTGTGACTTCGTGGCCTATTATCTGGTTTGCAGGCTTTCCATACAACATCATGGCCGACCCCAAACTCACTCATTGGTCTAGTATCCACAGGTTTTGCATGGATTTCTTCTGGTATTATGTAATGGGAAAGGGTGTGGATGATAGAACTATGGGATCTAACCTCCTTGGTTTCTTACCCTAGACATAGAATGTCTCAAACACATTTTTAGCATAGAGGGTAACAGTACCTCCTGGAAGTTGATGATGCTTTGACTGGTGGCCAAGAACGACCTTCCAAGTATAATTGGAACTTGCTTATCTGCATCATAATCAAGCATAACAAAGTTAGTAGGGATGATGATATTACCTGTTCGGACACGAACGTCCGCTACTGCTCCCCATGTCTTTGCCACTAAGCTATCTGCAAATCTTAACTTCACGGAAGCTTTCTCTGTCTTCTCCAGCCCAAGCCTATCGAACACGGACTTCGGCATAAGATTCACACTCGAACCCACATCACACATATCTTTCATCTTGAGCATACCACTTATTTGAATAGGAAGATTAAAGCTTCCCAGATCTTAGAGCTTGAGTGGTAACTCTTTCTTTTCAACTCTCTCAGTATGAGCCACAATCTCTTTTCTGGCTACTACACTCGCTTCTTTCTCTGGAATAACTTGCGTGAATACATGCTGAGGTGTAAGCCCTTTCTTCGCAATCTCAAGCATTTGGGCGTCCATATTTTCTGGACTATATGCCTCTACAAATGTCTTGAGTTCAATGTCAACCTTTGGATTTGTCTTAGGAATAGGTGGTACATTGTTTGAACAACTGGTGGCGAATCCACTTTCTCTTCTTCTTTCTCTTCTTGCACAACAGGTGTAACTTCTTCTTTCTTCTCTTTTGAGGCTTCTTCCTCTTTTTCTTTAGCTCTTGTAGCTATATAACCTATCTAATATCTTCTTTCATATCTCTCAGAAGGTTTATAAACTCCGATCTTTAGGATGAATCCGATTCTTCAGAACAGTCAGAGTCTTCGGGGCTAGGCTTGGTAGGTTCTTCTTCAATTTTGGGAACTTCCACGGCAATTTCTGCAGCATGCGGTACTTTCTCTTTCTCTTCTATTTCAAAGAAAAATTCCTTACAAACTTCGAACCCAACATTTTCATCACCTCCTTCAATAGCTTTCAATTCTTTTGCTTCCATAATATTTTTTAGAACTTTATTCATTTGTTCTACTTGCATACCTCAGATCTAAATTGAAGCTTCTTGTTCTCTCAACTTCTCGTTCTGTGTATGTATATTATTAGTCATAAGATCCATGAAATTATTTAATTGCTTATATCCCACTACTCCCTCTTGAGGATGTTGTGGTAAGGCATTCTGAGCTAATGTATCGGTATAAGCGTCATTGGAAGGTTGTTGTGGAGGAGCAGGTCTATTAAAATTCTGATTTCCCTGATATGGACCTTGACCTCTCGGTTGGTAAGATTTATTCTGGGGACGAGGTTGATAGTTACCTAGATTAGTGGCCCCTTGTGGATTTGAATACTGCATACCCGATGTTACCTTGGTGTCGCCTAGGGTGTGATAAAAATAAGATAATAAAATAGAGTAAACGATGCACTAACACCCTAGACTAAACACGGTACTCACTAAAAGTATCATAGGTCGTACGCAAGTCTTAATGATAAGTAAGAATTCGTTCTCAGGGACATAGTGTGTATACGAATGGATTTACAGAATAGCGTAGTAATTATTAGCTAATCAATTTAAAGACAGAAAAGTAAATAATAATGAGTGGAGAGAATAATGATTAATTAAACTAAATGACAATAAATTAAAGATGTAAGAATGAGATGAGAAAGTATAGCTCAGTTTTTGTTAGTATGCACTAATTCTTCTATTTCTTCTACTAGTTAATAAGGGTGATTAAATCTCTTAGATAAGTAGCCAGGATTCTATATTCCTCTCAACCCCCTTCGGGGTGGACTTAAGAGGCGACCTAACAAATACCAGAGGACTTGGGTAAGGGGACCCTGCAAATAATGATCGGTGATTAAATCTCAAACCCTAATGACTATCTAGTTAGGCAAGACCTTCCAGATCACTACCGCACACTAGACGCTTATGTGATGTTTCAATAATTAGACACCCCTTCCGGGTGACCATCTCTCTACTATTAGCACAACCCTAATTTGATCAGGATTAAGACAGACAATAGATCAAAGCACATAAAACAAATATATGGTTAAGAAGCTATAATCAATTTAAAATAGTTTTCCCAAACAAACTTAGATAGAAGAAAATAGAATTCAAAGATTATACATATGAAAAACCCAAGCTATGGGAAAATTAGTTCATACTAGAAAGAAATAAACTAAAATAAAGATATATATTGTCAACTTGCTTCTCTTAAAATGACTAAGGATTGAACTAAGGTTTAGAACTGAGCAATGACCTATTTACAATAGTTAAACGGTGTATTTATAAGTGTTTAGGAAGCCCTAGGTCGGATTTCTGGGAGTATAAGGCAATAAATTGGACTCCTTTTCCAAATCAAATTCGTTCCCTAATATATAGGAGATAAGACAAGCTGCTACTGTCTTGTTTCGGTCGTAACTCTTCAATATTGCTCCGATTTTTGCCTACTTTATCGAAACAACCGTGTCAAAAATATCTATATTTTTCTTTTTGATTGCATCTCCAAATTCCCATCCGATTTCAAGTTATCTTCACTTCAGTGAACGTGGTTGCAGAATTTCAGATTTACTTGGCATCTTTTCTTTTCCGATTTAATCTCTACTTCCTTTCATCTCCAATTTCCATCCATATCTTCTTTCCTTTATCTCTTAGAATTGATTTGACATCTACTTAATTTCCATATATCTTTAAATCTTCACATTAACACACAAATTAAACCAAATATGCTCTAAAAATAACAAACATTACTTTTCTTAGCTTTCTTTATTGTATTTGGGATGTGAGGAATAAAAAAGAGTTTAAGAAGATTCATCCTAAATATGAGGATATTGTGAAAATAGTTATGAAAGATGTTCAATACACACTTTGGAATAGAAAGTTATTTAAAAGGAGTGTTGAGAATATGAGATTGATAGCAAGATGGAAGCTACATGGAGTACTCAAGGGAGGAGAACAAGAAGATCAAGGAAGATAGCTTGGAGCTTGGACCTAGTATAAGACTTTAGAAATTGTTGTATAGGGTTTAATTTCCTAGCAATAGTTGTATAGGGTGCTTCTACTTTGATGTATTTTTCTAGCAATGGATGTATAGGTTGTCTTGCAAGTTGATAGGTTTACTTTCCAGTAAATGTTGTATAGGGTTTGTGTGCCTATCCATGCTTGTTTTTGAGTCAAAAACAAGTAGGGGTTTGATTTGTACTTGTCATTTTGTGGATATAAAATGGTAGGTTTGATAAAAAAAAATAACAATTCATCAAATCAAGACAAGAAATAGGAAAATATCGAAATATGACTAAAAATCTAATATTAATTGACCATAAACTCCTAAAAATTATGTCTCAAACCTAGATTATTATATCACAAATAGGGAGACATCACAAGTTAAGGATGATTGCATCCTACCGAGTGAACCTTCTAGCGCACGCCTTTGTAGATTTTTGGAAGTTCTGAAATTACACAAACAGGTCCCTGGACTTGCTGAAGTACCTGCATCATAAAACAGAGTTTCGCATGAGACAGTAGTATTATAACATCCACTGTGTCGTCCTATGATTTCGGGTAGGGGTGTTCGCGGGTCGGTTTTAGACAAAAAATACTCAACCCATAAACCGCCCGTTGTTGTGCTGGTTTTGTAAAATCAAACCCTCACCCGCCAAATATATTTATTAAACCATTAAATTTCGGGCAAGGCGGGTTGCGGGTGCACTGCGGGTGACTTGATTAAAAACGGCTCAGATGTGTATATAAATTTATTGAGCTGTAACAAAAAAATATATCTTATAATATTCATATACACTTCAAATAATATTCAATTTTGAAAAAATATAAAATGTGATTTTAGGAAAATAAATTTATGAGTTAAACAATAAATAGAGATAATATCATAATTCAATATAAATAATAGACTTATTAGATAGAATCTTACTGAAATATTGAGGGATTGTAAATTTTTAAAAGAGAAAGAATAACAAATAAGAAATGTAAAGTGCAAAGCAAATGATCTCTAGTGTTTTATTTAAATAAAAATGAGCAATATAAATATCTCTAATTTTATACTAAATGGTAATCGGGTATATGCGGGTTTCCGGATTTCAATTTTCGAACCGCAGCCCACTGGTGGTCCTTTGTGTGTTCTAAAAATAATATAATAAGTAAAGAGAACCACAACCGCAAGTGTACGGTTGTCCCAGGTAATATATGTGATAAACAGATTCGTTCGCAGGGACGGAATGGTTGACTCTAATGCTTATCAATTAATGAATAATTGCACTTTGAATGTAAATAAAAGATTTGATAATGTTTGTTTGGTTTTCTAATTCCTAAGATAATTAAAGACTAAGTAAAAATACAAGTAATGGAACTAGATGCAAATATGAGCAGACAGTACTTGAGAGACGCAAGGATTTCTCCTAACTCTATTTCATTCCATATGTTGTTAAGGGACAAATTGGTCAAATTAACATAGGTCGGGATTCGGGAATCTTCGTACCCCCGTCAGGGTGGACTACGAAGCTATTCTAGGGTGTCACAAACCCCGTCAGGGTGATTATGATCCACCTTCGAATGATTAAGCTAAAAATACCCAATAGGCCATAAGATTAATTACGCTCGTCAGAGTCAAATAATTTCTATCCTATATTCTGTAATTAATTCTGTATCTAAACCCCCCGTCAAGATGATCCACACGCCACTATGTGGAATAGCCTAGATACTAACACCCATTATTAATTAGCTACGTTAATAACAGTAAACAATCGCAAATTACAGAAACATGTAAAAGACCCAATTTGAATTAAATTACTAAAATCCCAAATCCAATCATATGAAATAAAACAAAGTAGGGATTAACCCATTATGCGTTCCCAAGTATTAAATGAATTTAGCTCATAATTAACGGAAAGACAAAAACTAAAGACATAATTGGGTTCATAATGTTTTACAGAATAAAATAGAAGAACCGAATTACGGAGTTGATTCGGCTGCGAAGTGGAGATATAGACAGTCTCCAGCTCTGGGCTTCTTCTTTTCCTTGCTTCTGCTTCTTCTCCGGACACTCTCTTCTAAGGATGATTTGAATTGAAGAATAAAAATGAGAGGTCTTTGACTCTCTCTCTAAGGATTTGTAAATTGAAGAAAATATGAGAGGTACTGAATAATGAGGTCTAAAGACCTATTTATAATCATAAAATCGGATTAGGGCTTTTACTTAAGGATTAAGTAAAAATTAGAAAAGCCCAAGTCCACTAATTAAGCCCAAATCCCGTAACTGCTGATACACCTTCACTAAAACGGCTTTTCCCGCTTCGTTATGACCCCGATTGACCTCATTCCAGTTGCTAAAGTTCCGTAACTCGATAAGGAACATAATCTCTTCAAGGGTCAGCGGCTAAATCATCTCTTAAGCACCTCGAAATCAGCAATCTATGGCCTGGAAAATAGATTTTCAGCTCTAAAAATAATATCTTCGGGATTTATCTTTAAGTCTTGACTCCATATCATGATCTTTGACTTTCTCCTCGGATTCCTCTTCTAGCTAACATCTAAAACCTGTAAACTTTACACTAAAAATACCAATATTACGCGCAAAAGTTTAATAAATCAAAATTACTAGAAATAAAATGGAAATTCCGGATTATTGCATATTAGCACCAAAAGTCTATCTAAATAATCAAATAAACACCAAAAATGATGTCTCCCAATGGCATAAAATTAGAACATTTAGGGAGACATCAAGACCCCCAACTCAAACCTTTGTCGTCCCGACAAAGCAAAACTAAATAAAACAAGGGGAATGAAGTAGATGCAAGAGAAAATAGAAGCTAGCAAATAAACCCTAAAGCAATGCTAAAGATAAATCTCATATAGCAAACATTAAGAACTAACATATACATACACTAATCATGCAACATCAAACATAAATAATCTCAATCATAAAATTAAAGTCGCAATGCTTGAAGGTTACACTTGTACTCATCTCTGTATGATGGCTATAGGGTGGTCATTAATCCTAACTCACTTTGAACGCTCCACCTAGCGTATTCCCTATCAACAGAATCATAAATTCACTATGCACTTAGGTATCACGAGGTCTTTATGGTTTTAATAATGGCTTAAGGACGGTGTGGATGTATATTTGGTAAATTTGAAGTGAGCTTTTGGCTCTCTCCTCACTTACCATCAACAATGTCCTCGAGCTTTAGTTTACGCTAAAAAATGTTCTCACTCACCCACTTGACGCGCTAATGTTGCGTCCCCAATGTCAACCCAAATGAGACTAAGATGAATTCCAAAAATATTCCACTTTGCCGGTTTATTTTATTCTTTCTTTCTTTTTATTTTCTTTTTCATTTCTTCTCTTTTTTTTGTACAAGATACCCATGACCATCATTTTGATGTGAAAAGTCATGTCTCTTATAATTTTCTTTTTCTTTCTCTTTTTTTTTTTTTAAATTCAAATCCCGGCAAAGGGTTACAAATAATAATATCATCTACCTTTTTGTGC
Source organism: Nemophila menziesii (assembly GCA_029959085.1). NCBI lineage: Eukaryota > Viridiplantae > Streptophyta > Magnoliopsida > Boraginales > Hydrophyllaceae > Nemophila > Nemophila menziesii. The sequence goes on along the minus strand of JARWIR010000007.1, from coordinate 18,848,091 downwards.
CTCAATACAAACACATATAATCCCTTCCCAATGTAATTTCCCAAATGTGGACCATCCACCCCAAACTCAAGCTCGGGACAACTCTCAGGGTTGTGATTCAAGTGCGGGTCATTTGGTCATGCTTAATAATCTAAGGGATAATGGGCTTATATCGTGGCTACAAAAGAAAAGGCTTAAGGCTCAAAATTAGGCTAAGACGGATGAAATTATAATAAGGGATAGCAAGCTAAAAGGCTTCAAATGGCTAACAAAGAACTACCCCTATCATTTTCCTAAGTACATAGCTTGTCTTTAGTTCATATCTAGGTGGGTTCTCTACTAATTAGGATTTCACGTTCTACACACCAAACATATTCCTTAAGTACAAGCTTACTTCATTTGCATTGTTCATTAATTTTTCCTATCAATTACCTATGCTAGCATGCAATTGTAAGTGCGTTTTATGTTATTCCCTAAAGTCCACTATCTACTATCATAGATTCATCAAAAATATGCTTAAAAGGGACATTTAAAATCTTCTACAGTCAAACGCAACTCCTAATTATTTTATTGAAAGCAATTAAAACAAATAAACACATAAAAACTGGGATGAGGCAACGAACCCCACCCCAAACTCAAAAATGAGTCGTGTCCCCACGACTCGAAAAGACTCAATAAAGCAATTAAACTAATATACACTAAATGATAAAGGATAGGAAAACATATCTGTATCGGCACTAGGCCGATTACGTGTAGTCTCATGTTGAAGTTTTGAATACTTCGAACTCTCATGTCATATTTTCCAAGTCTTCATCTTTTCCTAACCCTCTAAATCATCATCTCTTCTACGAAAATCTTTCCTCAACATCCAACTTTTTATCTTCATCATGTTCTTCGTACCTTTTCCAACCTTCATGGTCATCTTTGATGACCCCAAACTCAATTTTTCACCTACTTAAAGATTACTTGCAAAATATATAATATTAATATGCTCAAACAATTCACAATTCCTCCGCTAAATAACAAAAATAAATCTTAATTCCCAACTGGTAATAGAAATAAAAGAATAGTTCTAGCTATTTTACCGGATTGGCCATGGAATTTATGATGATTTGATACCTTGCACTTGCAATCTCCAACCTTCAAATTACCAAAGCTTTTGATGAAATTTGTGTCTCTTGATATTGTTGAAAGTGGCACAGTAGTGGAATTTGTGATTTAGTTGAGATGGGTATTTAATATCTATGGTGTTGGAAAGGTTTAAAGGATATAATTTAAGCTCTGGTGAAGAAATTTTTGGGTTAAAACTTGAATTTCTTGGTGTTTTTGGAAAGATTTGTGATTGATTATGTGTTGGGATGATGTTTAGAGTTAAGGATTGGTGATATATTGGTGTTTTGATGATGGAATTTAAGTGTTTTTGGAGCTTTGGTTCGTCATCAATGGTGCTAAGTGGAGACGCAACCACGAGACGCAACTAATGTCGGGCCTCAAAACGCTGGGTCAGAAACTTTTAGCTGTTCATACGAAATTTTCGACTTCACCATTGGATAGAGTTCGAAAAGTTATGCGGTTTAGGCTCAAGAAAAAGTTAATTCCGACCTCCGAGCGTCAAGTTATGATCTTCCGAAGTTTTGATACCTGGGGTACAGCACCGAAAACGGGTACCCGCATTCTACAAACCGGGTACCCAGTTTCTACTGTATTGGAACCCAAAATTTTCATTCTTTTTCGTTCTAGGTATCCCAAACTCGTGACCTTTACTCCTGTAATCATCAAAAACACCAACCTTTCTCATTTCTTAAAAATAAACACTAAATAAATAACCATTACTCTAATTCACACTAAGAATTTAAAAGACATGAAAGCAATTTAAAACATGGGTTGTCTCCCAAGAAGCACTTTTGTTTATTACGTCTTTAAGTTCGACGCGTTACCTTCCATGAAGATGGTATTGAGGCCCTTGCGGTTCTCCTCCGCTTGAATTCGCCTCGTGTAGGCGATTAACTCTCTCTAGTAGTGTCTCTTGCTGATAGTGTTGAGGTGAAGTCTGTTGAATGTTTTCAACCCACTGGTTGTTCCATTCTTGCTCGTGTTGATAGTGATATGGTGTTTGTTGTTGAGTACTTCCGATCCATTGATTGTTCCATCCTTGCTCTTGCGGGTATTGATAAGGTTGTTGGTAGAAGTTACTACCCCATTGTTGTTGTCCCGAAGAGTCTTCCCAATAGTCATATGGATCGGGATCTGGGTAATGTCCTCTATACATCTTTAATTAAATTTCTTGATCATTACCTGAATAAAGCACCTGTAAAAACAAAACAAAACAAAACAAACACAAGCGTAAAACTGAAAAATAAAAATAAATGCAACTGTCACTAAAGGATAAACACCGTGGTCACACGCTACCGTCCCCGGCAGCGGCGCCAAAAACTTGGTGGTCCTTTGTGTGTTCTAAAAATAATATAATAAGTAAAGAGAACCACAACCGCAAGTGTACGGTTGTCCCAGGTAATATATGTGATAAACAGATTCGTTCGCAGGGACGGAATGGTTGACTCTAATGCTTATCAATTAATGAATAATTGCACTTTGAATGTAAATAAAAGATTTGATAATGTTTGTTTGGTTTTCTAATTCCTAAGATAATTAAAGACTAAGTAAAAATACAAGTAATGGAACTAGATGCAAATATGAGCAGACAGTACTTGAGAGACGCAAGGATTTCTCCTAACTCTATTTCATTCCATATGTTGTTAAGGGACAAATTGGTCAAATTAACATAGGTCGGGATTCGGGAATCTTCGTACCCCCGTCAGGGTGGACTACGAAGCTATTCTAGGGTGTCACAAACCCCGTCAGGGTGATTATGATCCACCTTCGAATGATTAAGCTAAAAATACCCAATAGGCCATAAGATTAATTACGCTCGTCAGAGTCAAATAATTTCTATCCTATATTCTGTAATTAATTCTGTATCTAAACCCCCCGTCAAGATGATCCACACGCCACTATGTGGAATAGCCTAGATACTAACACCCATTATTAATTAGCTACGTTAATAACAGTAAACAATCGCAAATTACAGAAACATGTAAAAGACCCAATTTGAATTAAATTACTAAAATCCCAAATCCAATCATATGAAATAAAACAAAGTAGGGATTAACCCATTATGCGTTCCCAAGTATTAAATGAATTTAGCTCATAATTAACGGAAAGACAAAAACTAAAGACATAATTGGGTTCATAATGTTTTACAGAATAAAATAGAAGAACCGAATTACGGAGTTGATTCGGCTGCGAAGTGGAGATATAGACAGTCTCCAGCTCTGGGCTTCTTCTTTTCCTTGCTTCTGCTTCTTCTCCGGACACTCTCTTCTAAGGATGATTTGAATTGAAGAATAAAAATGAGAGGTCTTTGACTCTCTCTCTAAGGATTTGTAAATTGAAGAAAATATGAGAGGTACTGAATAATGAGGTCTAAAGACCTATTTATAATCATAAAATCGGATTAGGGCTTTTACTTAAGGATTAAGTAAAAATTAGAAAAGCCCAAGTCCACTAATTAAGCCCAAATCCCGTAACTGCTGATACACCTTCACTAAAACGGCTTTCCCCGCTTCGTTATGACCCCGATTGACCTCATTCCAGTTGCTAAAGTTCCGTAACTCGATAAGGAACATAATCTCTTCAAGGGTCAGCGGCTAAATCATCTCTTAAGCACCTCGAAATAAGCAATCTATGGCCTGGAAAATAGATTTTCAGCTCTAAAAATAATATCTTCGGGATTTATCTTTAAGTCTTGACTCCATATCATGATCTTTGACTTTCTCCTCGGATTCCTCTTCTAGCTAACATCTAAAACCTGTAAACTTTACACTAAAAATACCAATATTACGCGCAAAAGTTTAATAAATCAAAATTACTAGAAATAAAATGGAAATTCCGGATTATTGCATATTAGCACCAAAAGTCTATCTAAATAATCAAATAAACACCAAAAATGATGTCTCCCAATGGCATAAAATTAGAACATTTAGGGAGACATCACCCACCAAAAATGTATATTTTGTTAAAATGTAAACCACAACCTGTACAATACAAAACTAACCCATATAGTTTCGGGTTAGTATAGTCGGGTTGGTCGGGTTATGTGGGTTTTCTAACCCGGTGCACAACCCTAATTTCGGGGGAGCTATCCGTCTGGAGCGAAGCATGTCTCAATCCTTCCAGGTCATGAATTCCTTTCGGCGACAACCCATTTATTATGCGCTTGGTCACGCCCCATTGGAATTCTTTACCAATTTTCATCCACAGGTTCTTTACCTTAGTACAATTCCATAACAAATGATATGCCGTTTCTTTCGAAACTCCGCACCACGGACATAGACCTGACACATTTATGCCCCTTCTAACTAGATATAACCCGGTCTCTAACCTCTCTTTCACCACCCTCCAAATCAGGATCCTAGTCTTTTAGGGGCACTTCATTTTCCATATTCGGTCCCAATCGACCCCATCCTCAACTCCTTTTCCAGGTAGATCTTCTAGAGCAGATTTTATAGAATATAACACATATGTTTCGCCTACCCATGATAAAATATCTCGCTCACCATTTAATTGAGACATTCTAAAGTTTGCAATTTGAAGAAGTTTCTGAATAGGTAAGATATACTGAAACTTATCACTATCCCACAAACCATCTTCCAAAACGTAATCGCTTTCTTTATCAAATAACATATCCCTGCTAACTAAGTTTCATACATTCTCGATCAAAGGTTCCTCACCTACCCAAATATCTAACCAATATGCAATGCTAACTCTGTTGTGTAGTACACATTGGGATCCCCGTCTAACCACGACAATACCTTCCACGATGGCACGACAAATTTAAGAATCATTAGATTTAGTCACGTACTGCAGGATGTTTGTCTTGAAGTATCTTTGACGAAGAGCCAAGACCCATAACATTGACTTTTCATGTAAAAGTTTCAATCCCAATTTACCCACTAATGCTCGATTCATGTCTTTCGCCTTTCGAAACCCCAGACCACCACTACTTTTAGGCGAACAAACTTTTTCCCATGCAACCCAACTAATTTTACTTTGGTCCCTAAATAAAATCATGCATATACGATCTATTTTCTCAAAGATATACCCTGGTAAGATTTCCACTTGCAAAATATAAATAGGCATAGCACAAAGTACGGATTTTGCCAATGTTATTCGTCCAACTAGTGAAAGAGACTTCCCTTTCCACCCCGCAAGTTTACCACGTAACCCATTGATCATATCACCAAAGAACCCCTCTGGTCTTCGCCCTGATAGTATTGGCACTCCAAGATACTTGGCTAGCCTTCGCTACGACAGTAACTGTTGCGTGTAGTAATATTTTCAACGAGAAATTCATCTATATTCTTCGAGAAGTATATGAGAGATTTCTCTTTACTAATATCTTGACCCACATATCTGCAAAAAACATTAAGTGAATCCTGCGATATATCAAAGTTACGATCAGATGCTTCCGAAAATAAAACAAGATCATCAGCAAAAAAGATACGAGATAAAGGAATCCCCCATGAACAAAGTCGAATCGTATTTTATAATCCCTCGTTAAACAACTTCTGAATCAAAAGAGAAAACCTCTCCATGCATATAGCAAATATATATGAAGACATAGGATCTCCCTGTCTAATCCCCCTCTAGAGTTTAAACAGATTCAAAGTTAACCCATTCCACAATATACTAAACTAGTTACCCTCCATACCAAACATTATCAAATAGACCCAAGATAGTGAGCTTTCTTATATCACTTAGTCTTGTCATCTTTTAGTAATTCATTTAATAGTTTTAACAAGGTATTCCTATATTTCTTTTGTATTTAAAAGATATAAAATAAGAGTAATAAGGTTCAAATCCTTTCCCTAAATATCAGTAACCTAATGTAAATTTATTTGGAGATATATATGGGAGATATGCATATTTCTTGTGGAATTAATTGTGGTTTGAAACTGTCAAGGGGTGCATGCGCCCTTGACAAATTAGGTACTTAAATCTCTTTTAACTACTCATCGACCTATTTTACCTGTTTATTCAAAACTATGTTAAACACTAATAATGTAGCTAATGTTATTGAACAATTACACTATGATAATCATGTTATTCATGACCCTACTTGAACTACGCAACAGTCGGGGGATATTTTGGTACTTTGGCAAAATTATATGAATATTAGTATCGTGAACATTAATCAGTATTTTGTTATATGTCGTATTAATGATAGTATATTTCCTTATTACATTGTGTGTCTGCATGCCCCTCCTATATATAAAGACCGTCTTAATATGAGGCAACTGAAGCTACTAAGTTTATTAAGAAAACGGTGGCATATGACATAAATAGTGCGTTGATAAACGAACTAACTATGGAAGAAGTCCAGAGGGAAGTTTTGACATATCACCGACTAAGGCCTCGGTACAAATGGACTCAACGGTATGTTTTATCACCAATAATGGGATATTATAAAAGGGGGTGTTTTTCTTATGGTTAAGGATTTATTTAATAACAATATCTTTCGCGATAAATAAGGAATGACACTCTTATTACCCTGATTCCTAAAGGGGATATACATGAAGGGGTTGGAAATTGTCGACCTATATCTTGTGCTAATTTTAGATATAAGATTGTCTCAAAAAGTTTGGCTAATAGATTGCAGGGATTCATGAATAAGTTGGTTGCTCCCACCCAAGCGACTTTATTTAAAGGAAGGTAATACAAGATATATCATTATCGCACAAGAAGTATCATACTTTATGAAAAAGAAGAAAAATTGCAAGAACCACTTGGAAGCGGTCAAACTTGACATGACAAAGGCATACGATAAGGTGAAATGATATTTTCTTCTCGCAGTGGTAAGAAAGCTTGGATGATGCGAAACCTGGATCTTGTGGATTAAAAAATACATCTCGACGGTCTTATTTCTAGATAAATTTTAACAGAGAATGGCTTGATAAATTTATACCTAATAGGGGATTAAGACAAGGTGATCCCTTGTCACCCCTTTTATTCTCACTTTCAATTAAATCTTTGATTAGCTTTATTGATGATTGGGTGGACTGAAAAATGTATAAATAGTGTCCAAATCACACAGAAGTCCTCGATTTTAACTCACTATCTTTTCGCAGATGACTCTCTTTTCTTCCTCACGCTGAAGGGGAAAGAGATACAAGAATTTCAAGAATGTATCTAGATTTATTGCGCTAGATCTGGACAACGAGTTAATTTCTCTAAATCTTCTATTTGTGTTAGTAAGGATGCCCAGAGATCAGATATGATACGGTGGATAGCTTGAAGATTAGAAAAACTAATTAATTGGGTAAATATTTGGGTATCCCGCTGTGTCATAAGAGGTAAAAAGTTGATATATTGACCAGAATAGCGGATGAAGTTTTCTCGAAAACATAAGAAATGGAAGGCCAAGCTGCTATCGGGAGGATGCAAAATTCTGGTTAAAGAAATTGATGAGGTCAAGATGAATGTGATAGATTTTGTATGATAAATGGGAGATTTATTAACCGTCCAAGGAAAAGTAATAATAGAGGAAAGTTGGGGGAAAGGGGGGGGGTTCGAGTAGTATTGTTTGAAATAAGGAAAATGGATTGGATGAGGTCAAGATAGAGAGGATAATTTATGAATAATATCTCTTTGTTATGGTGTTTATTGAACAAACAAAAAATGGTAAGTGGGCAATAACAAGAAATTGTTAGAGAGGCGAGAGAGAGCTAGACTTAAAAAGAGTTTTTGAAGAGTTAAAAGCACAAATAAGGGTAAGCCCCTCAAGAACATTCAATGATTATTATGATGTGGACACTATTGGATACGCCTCACCCCATAAGAGGCAAGGAGTTGTTAACCTAAGTAGACGGAAAAATATTGTTATTATGGGGAACTTTGGAAACTAAGAGCACCCGACTAATTGCTGAGGAATTCATGCATACAATGCTTCAAGTGTGGAAATATGTGGATAATTTTGACCTGAATACTAATGGTAGAATCTTGCTTGTTTTGGATCCAAATAAGGTGGAAGTATAAGGGATATAAATTACACCTCAAGCGATATATGGAAAAGTGGTATGTAAGGTAAGATTTCTAATCCTCCATACTTCTTTTATATACGGGTTAAACTGAAAGATTGAGGGAAGGGGCTTGTAGAAGGACCTAGTTTATATTGCGGCTACTTTTGATGCACCTTGGTTCCGATTGGGCGATATTAACAACATATTGGCTCACAAGGAGAGGATGTATGGAAGGGTAGTTACTAGGGGAGTTTATTATGAATTTATGGATTGTTGCAACATACCTCAGTTAGAAGAATTGCAATATTCTAGTCAATTCTTAACGTGACACAATAATCACATTCTTAGCTGGATTGGTAGAGTGATGAGAAATTGAATACCTGAAACTTCATATCACTATGTACATGCAATTTTTTTCCTAAATTGAGTATTTTGGATCATTCATCATGTATTGTGTCTTTATTCTTGCAAAATGTTACTAGAGTTACGCTTCTAATTTTTTAATATGTGGGTTGATCATGAGGATTATAGAGAGGTTGTAAGAAATGGATGGAATAAAGAGCCATTTCAAGGGACAAAGCAATACATCATTTGTAAGAAGTTTAGAATTTTGAAATCAGGTTTGACTAGTTTAAATAAGAAGCATTTTTCTCACATATCCGTGTACCGTGATAACTAAAAGGGAAAAAGAGATATTAACGGAAGCTGAGGTAAGACTTCAACATCATATGGGTAATAATGTTGATTTAAAGAAATTATGGAGCTTCAAAGATGGCAAATAGACTTGAAAAGCTAGAGATTGGTTTCCTCCGACAAAAGGCAAAAGTGGATATACGCTAAAAAGTTATTTTTCCACTAACTCTTTCATGGAATTATGAAAATTAAACAATGAAAGAGTTTTATTACAAACACTCAACTTCCAAATGGTATCGAACAACATCAAGCATTTAAGTCCATGAATCATTTTTGGATTACTATAAGCAGATGTGGGGTACGAGGGTTGAAATGGAAAAAAGTAAATATTGGGGTTCTTGATTGGGATTTAGTCTTGACAAGAGAAAAAGGTTTAGATCTTTGTAAAGGTAATACCAAATGAAGAAATTAAAAAGGTATTATTTTGAATAGCTAAAGATAAAGCTCTCTGTCCTAATGGTTATTCGTCATTTTTCTTCAAGAAATCATGGGACGTGATAGGTGGTGAGATAGTCTTGGCAATTTGTGAATTTTTCTCCTCGGGAATTTTGCTTAAGCAATTAAATATTACGATTATTTCTCTTATTTCAAAGAAAGAAAAATCGTAAAAGTGGAAAATTATCGACATATCTTGTGTTGCAACGTTATTTACAAAGTCAAAGGTATTATGATGATTATTACAGACATGATAAAGTAGATTTTGGATGACCTTCTTGATAAAGCACAATGTGCTTTCATTTCCGGTAGTTTGATATGTAATAATATTCATCTCATGCAAGAATTTTGTAGGGGTTATAACAACAATAGTAATTCACCGAGGTGTATGATTAAAATTAAATTGTGTAAAACTTACTATTCGGTTTTGTGTGAGTTTCTTCATAGGGTTCTCAAGGGACATAAGTTTCTCACTCAATATATTACTTAGATAATGGCATGTGTTACAACTCCTCCCTACTCCATGGCAATTAATTGTAGAGTCCATGGATTCTTCAACGGTGAAAAAGGTTTGAGAAAAAGTGATATTTCTCACTTTATCTTTTTATTTCGTATTTTGAAGACCTCTCTAGACTCTTAAAGAAAAATAAATTTTATGGATTTAATTACCATCCTAAATATGAAAATATCAAGATTACACATATGGCCTTCGCCAACGATCTTATGCTACTAGCTAAAGGTGATCCCGATTCGGTGAAAATTCTCTTGGATAGTTTGAACAGTTTTTTGAATGCTCGGGAGTTCGATTAAATGTGTTTAAATCAGATATTTATTATGTGGGGTCAAAGAAAATAAACTTGAGAAAATTTTGGAAATTACACAACTTGAGAAGAGGGGAAATGACTTTATGGTACCTAAGCGTGCCTCTTGGAGCTATTCTATTGTTCTCTAGAGATTATAAACCCTTTATTGATAAAGTTGAATTTATGTTCGATCTTGGAATTCCCATTCTCTATCTTATGAAGTCAATTTGAGCTTATTGGATTGGTGCTTCAAGGGGTGGTGTGTTTTTGGTTGTCTATCTCTTTGGTTCCTATTTGTGTGAGATATTGTGAGTATTTGTAAAAACTTTCATTGGGATGGTAAATATCCACAAAACAACTTAAAAACTGTATGCTCCCCAAAAAAAGAACAACGCCTCGATCTTAAGGATTTTATTATAGTGAATAGTGGATAAAACGATTCATTTTGAATCAAATGGGTACCTCATGAATATGTAAAATAAAAAAGTATTTGGATATGAAAAATTGTTTGAACAAATTCACCTATTTTGAAAGAAGTTTGGAAGTTTAAGGACGGGACTAGCATTTCTTTTGGGGTTGAAGGTAAAAAAGTGTTATCAAGATGATTTTCCTCTGCCAACGTTTTTTCCACCTCCAACGATCTTCTCAGTGGTGAGTATTTTGTTTTATGTAACAAGTCTTATGATATTTTTTGCCACCGATCTTTTGAGGACTTAGGAAAATATTGTGTGGGATTTATGCGTAACTCCAAAGCATGCAATCATTGTTTGGGTGGCGGTACAAAAGAGGTTAATGACTAAGGATAGGATGGTGTATATGAAATTGGATATACTTTGTGGAATGAGTGGTGAAAAGTTTGAGTCAAATGACCACTTATTCTTTAAGTGTGTTTTTTCTTATGATATGAGAAATTTGTGGTTATCGAGAAAAAATGAACACTATGTTGAATCCGTTCAAATGACTCAAGAACTTAAAGGTGCGGAAAATTATAGGAAAAAAGTGTGACGCATTGCCTTTGCAAAGATACATCATATTTGGAGAGTAAGGAACAATCTTATAATGAAAGATGCTACAACCTAGAAAAAAATCATTTACAAAACAATGAAAATGTGTGCATTTCAAATTCTATCTATAGTGTATTCTTATCACAGAGGATATTGGAATTTTAAAAAATGAACATTGAAATGTTGATTAGCGCATAAATAGATTGTGATTTAGATTTTCCGATTTAAGTAAAACTTCTAATTTTATCGTGTATATTTTTTTCTTCGTATTTATAGAATCGTTTATCCAACTCAATAAGAAATATGATTTTTTAATTTTTTTCTCAAGTTCTTTTATAGTAAATTAACTTTTTTCTTTTTGATACATGGGTGTTCAGACAAGTTTTCCACTTAATCAGAACTAGATTACTTATGTTAAAGGATGAGGATTCGAACTCTATATCTCTTATTTTACCCTCTTTTAAGACTCTTTAAGGTATCTCTTGCTTTACCCCAACTGGTTATACATTAACTACTCTTAACATGAGGAGATGTTCATACGATGATATGGATTGGATTTGTGTAATTTTAATCCATAGTTTACCTAATCAAAATTAATATAAAAAAATAAAAGCGGGAAGTGGGTCTACGTGAAACGACCTGGCTGATAAATCATGATAACTCGAGCATTTACATTTTATTTGGAATATTATAATGAAAAATGATATGATCAGGAAGCCTCAAGACTTTAAAATTCGGGTTGTCTAATAATTAGTGGACAAAAGTGTCCCCCTTCCATCCATTATTATAATTTGATAAAATAAATAAATATCCGTATAATAATTATTATAAATAGGCATCATTAGGTTAAACATATAATAGAATTGCTTGTTCAGGAATCTTATCATCTTTATTTGGTATAGATTAGCAATTCCCCATCTTGAGAATCATGAATAATGAGAATTAATTTTTTTTTTTTTTTTTTATCTTTTTTATTTTATGTAAGTTATCTGAACCAGTTTGTACGTATCATGACTAATCTCATGTGGATATACACGCATTCCTATGTATATTCTAAACTAAAATCAGAACTAGGTTACCCATATTTAGGGAGGGGTTTGAGCCTTGTACGTCCCACTTTACACCTGTTGTGTTAAGAAAGGGATTCAAACTATATACCTCCTTATTTTTATTTTTAATACAAAGGAGGGCGTCAAATTAGATTACAACTTTATTTAATAAATAATGTCTTAATAGTCAAGATTAAGGTGTAAAAGTTATTTGATATAAATTTTTTTTTTTATTCATTATTGTGTTTATTTGTGTTATGAATATCCTTGTTCTCTTTCATTGTAGGTGTTTTTTCTTACATAGGAGGCTTAAAAGTCGTAGTTGTAAAAACTAACCCCCACTCGGGGATTCTAGAACAAGTCCTTAAAACGCGCATCCACTTATATCCATTGTTATATTATTCTGCAAATAATTTAGGGGATCCACATATTTGCACGGGCCCTCAAACGAAGTAGTTTTTTTCGCAAGCGAATTCGCACAAAACTTCGCCTTACGATAAACGTGACTTACCTCAATGTTTGGATGAACTCGAAGCATCTTAATACACTCACGTCCAATGTTAGAAGACCAATTCTTTACCACCGCGATTCTCTAAGGCGTGAAGCTTCTTCAAACCAGTCTCGATACATAGCTCCTTAATTCCACGATTCACCGCTCATTTCAACACATAATGCAGCGCCATAACTTCCGAATGGTAGGGTGATTCTACCACGGAAGCTCCTGAAAACCCGCTAGGAACAAAACCATCCCCGTCCCTTAATATCCCATATATACCGGCTTTTATTTTAACTAAATTGCAACTACAATCGCCATTCAATTTATTCTGACCTTGGGCTTTAACCCATCTAACCAAAGAACTCTTTGAGGCTATGAAACCCCTCCCTATCTCACTCCTTTCCCCAAGCCAAGGCGAAGTCACTTTCCATTCTCACAATATCTTCCTTCAAATTATCAAGACGAGGAGGCCGACCTGAATTATCAAATACCGCTTCATTCCTACTGCTCCATATTACCCAAAGTTCTGCTACAAATACAAGGGTTCATTCCAATTCTTCTTAATTACTAGAAGTTTTCAAATGTGTTTCAACCAGCCCTTTATTGCTTCGGTCAACAGATTTCTTCCTCCAGCTCGAGTCCATTGTTGTCGATGTGTAGTTCCTGCTCTGCCCACCGGAACAGCTCCTGGTGAGTCTGTAGAATTTCCGAAGTAAACATCACCTCCCCACTTGCATTTCCCACAACAGATGTCGTGTCCCCGGACAAGTCGGGAACCCGGTTTCAAAAGCCAACTCTCTGACCATTGCGTAGCGATAGACGCAAGGTCGTTGCGTCCAAAAAAAACAAAACTGGGTACCCGGTTTTCAAAAAACGGGAACCCGATTTCCGTCGGCGAAAAATGACTTAGACCTTGAGGAAACCGTATTTTTTCCTTTCCTTTGGCCTCCAACACATGAAACACCATTGATGACGAACCAAAGCTCCAAAAACACTCAAATTCCATCATTAAAACACTAAAATATCACCAATCCATCTCTCTAAGCATCCTCCCAACACATAATCAATCACGAATCTTTCTAAAAACACCAAGAAATTCAACTTTGAATCCAAATTTTTCTTCACCAAAGTTTAAATTATATCCTTTACACCTCTCCAACACCATAGATAATGACTACCCATCTCAATTAAACCACCATTGTCACTGCTGTGCCACCTTCAACAACATCCAAAGATGCAAATTTCATCAATAGATTTTGTACTTTGAAGGTTGGAGATTTCAAGTGCAAGGTATCAAATCATCACAAATTCCACGGCCAATCCGGTAAAATAGCTAGAACTCTTATTTTATTTCTATTACTAGTTGGGAATTAAGATTTTTGTTTTAGTTATTTATTGGAGGAATTGTGAATTGTTTGAGCCTACCATTATATATTTTGCAAGTAATCTTTAAGTAGGTGAACAATTGAGTTTGGGGTCATCAGAGATGACCATGAAGGTTGGAAAAGGTACGAAGAACATGATGAAGAAAGAAAGTTGGGTACTGAGGAAAGATTTTTGTAGAGGAGATGATGATTTAGAGAGCTAGGAAAAGATGGAAACTTGGGAAATATGACAAAAGAGTTCGAGGTAATGAAGAACACTTTATTCAAGATGAACGCAACAAGTAATGATCTTTAGAGCTTGATAAAGAAATATTCAGAACCTCAACCTGAGACTACACGTAATCGGTCTACTGTCGATTCAGATATGTTTTCGTATCCTTTCCTCATTTTGTAGGTTATATTATTTTTTATTCGCTTTACAGAGTCTTTTCGAGTAGTGGGGACACGACTCATTTTTTAGTTTGGGGTGGGGTATCGTGGCCTCATCCCAATTTTATGTGTTATGTGTTTTTACTGATTTTCAAAAAAATTAAAAACAAATAATTATTAGTTTAAGGAATGATTTGACTGTAGAGTTTGTTAAATTCCCCCATAAGCATACTTTTTGTAAATTAATGATAGAAAATAGTAGACCTTAGAGTTAATGTAAAACACAACTTGAAGGCATGCAAACACTAGATGATTGATAGGAAAAAATTAATGAACAATGCAAAAGAAGTAAGTTTGTATTTGGTAAGAATGAGTGGTGTGTAGAAAGTGAGATCTAAATGAGTAGAGAACCCACTTAATTATGAACTAGAGGTAAACTATGTAGCTAGGAAAATTATAGAGGCAGTTCTTTGATAGCCACTTGAGAACTTTTTAGCTTTCTAACCCGTGATTAAATGTTATATCCTTCTTAGCCCCATTTTTAAGCCTTTAAGCCTTTATTTTGAAGCCACATTATAAGCTTATCCTTTAGATGTTAGGACTATACCATATGACCCGCACTTGAATCACGATTCCTTAAGACTAGTTGTCCTTGAGCTTGAGTTTGGGGTGAGGGAATCAATTATTACATCTGTTGGGTAGATTTGTGATGTGCTTGAATGATTATGCACTTTATTATAGATTCCTTTACCGATTTATAAAAAGAAAAAGAAAAGAAAAAGAAAAAAGAAAAAAAGAAAGAAAAAATTGAGAAAATAAGTTAGCATGACATCTCACATTAAAAAGAATGTCATGTTTAACTTACAAAAAGAAAAGATTGAATAAATATTGAAATAAAAGAAACGGCAAAGGAATATTTTTGTAATCATATTGATAGGTTGGGTTTATCTTGGGGACGCTAACTTTGTGCGTCAAGTGAGTGAGATCATATGTGAGTGTAAACACAAATTCATGACAGTTTGTTGAAGGCTAGTGAGGAGAGAGCCAAAAGCTCACTTTCCATTATCCAAATGTACCATACCATCCCTAAGCCTACGCTAAAACCGTAAAGTCCTCGTGATTCTTGGGTACATAGTGAATTAACAATTCTACTAATAGGGAGTAAGTTAAGTGGAGTGTTCAAAGCGATTAAAGATTGATGAACACCCTATAGCCACCATCTCGGGCTAAGTATAAAGTGTAATCTTCTAGAATTGTGAAGTTAATTTTGGATTGAAATTATTTATGTGTTTGATTTTGTATGATAGGTGTATGTGTGCATTAATTCTTAGGTTGTACTATATGAAATTTATTTTGAGTTTTGCTTTGGGTTTATTCTTTAGATTCTGCATGTTGCTTCTTACCTTGGGCCTCTGTTTTATTTTACTTTGTCGGGACGACAAAGGTTTGAGTTTGGGGTCTTTATGTCTCCTATTTTGTTCTAATTACATGCCCTTAGGAGACATCAAATTTGGTGATTCTTTGACTAATTCGATAGACTTTTAGTGTTAATTGGTTATATTTCATTTCCCTCCTTGGATTTGAGTATTTTTCATTTATTAAACTTTTGCGCGTTAAATGGTTTGTTTTAGTGTAAAGTTTATAGGTTTCTAATACTAGAAAGGAGAGGAATCAAGAATGGAAGTCTTAGATCGTGTAAAGAAGTCAAAGGCGAGAAGAAATATCCCGAAGAGTTGACAAATTAGAGCTGCAAATCTGGAAGGCTGATGGTAATTGATCATTTCCAGCCATTTAAACATGGATTCAGCCTTTGAGTTGTAAATAATATTCGTTCCTTATCGAGTTACAAAGAATTAGCAAGTTGAATGAGTCAATTCAGAGTTAAATTGAGAAAGTTACAGTCTTTTTAGTGGAGGGTGTACAGCAGTTACCAGATTTCATTTAAGGACTGGGCTTTTATTCCTTTAACCTAATCCTTTTAATTAAAAAGCCCAATCCGATTTTCTCCACTATAAATACACCTTTAGACCCCATTACTCAGCACCTCTCACTTTATTCTTCAAATCAAATCATCTTTAGAACAGAGCGTCAGAAAAGAAGAAGCAAGAGAAGGAACTAGAGAAAGTTATTCTTCCAACTACAATCATTATTCAATCATTCAATTAGGTTCTTCATTTTTATTTCTTTAATTGATAATGAATACTTTCTATTTTATTTTAGTTTTTATTTCAATTATGAGCTAAACTTAATTGTGCTTGAGAATTGCATATTGAGTTAAACCCAAACTAGATTAAATTCTGTTTTTCCAATTTGGGATTTTACAATTCAAATTGAATTTGCTATTTGTGTTGGCTTTAGTTTTATGCTTGAATTATTATCTTTAGAGTCGCAAACTAGTGATAATTATCAGTATCTAGGCTATTCCATATAGTGGTGTATGGATCACCTTGACGGGGGTTTAGATATAGAACTAGGTAATTGCCGTTGGTATCCGCCAATGACCTTGACAGGCTTGACTAGCCAATATCCAATGTGGTAAGTTTTAATCATCCGAAAGTGTTTTAATCACCCTGGCGGGGTTTAGAAGACCGTAGGAGAGCTTTTAGGTCCACCGTGGCGGGGGCTAAGAGACTTTAGAATCTCGACTAGCATAAATATAGCAATTCATCCCTTAACAGAAAACATTAATTAAGAAGGTTTGAGGTGAAACCCTAGCGTGACTCAAGTACTACTTCTTTTCTTGCGTCTACCTTATTTATTTGCATTATCTTCATTTCAGTTTAACTTATTTAGTCTTTAATTTATTTTTGCATCTTAGTCCTTAAAACAAAAACCAAACAAACTTTATATTTTATTTTCCGTACTTGCAATTACAACTACTTGTCTATTGAACACTTGGGTTATACCAGTCCAATCCATGAGAATGAATCCGACTTATCGGTTTATTACTTGGGACAACTGTACACTTGCAGTTAGTGGTTCCTCTACTTTTTGCATTTATTTTATAACACACAAGGACCCACCACAGGGTCAATAATTTCTACCTTACGTCTATTATTTAGTTCTGTAATTAAACCCCACGTCAAGGCGATCACTTTGCCACTTAAGTGAATAGCTTAATTACTAATTCCTAGATTTGATTCATGACTTCAAAGACAGTATTTAAATTCAAAATAATAGTCAATACGAAATTACCCAATTCAATTTAAATTAATCAATCCCAAATTCAAAAACATAAATTCAATAAACTTGGGTTCTACCCATTAATGCGATTCTCAAGCACTTAAGGAATTTGAAAGTCCTAGAGGGGGGTGAATAGGATTACTAAAAAGATTAATGCCTAATTAAAAATCTTTTGGACAATTATAAGTTTAAGAAAGAAACTTCTAAGTCAACTAATATATCAAACTCTTAAGGGATCATGCGATGAATAAGTTAGAGGTTTGATATATAAGTTAAACAAGTAAATCGAATTTCTATTCTCTTACTATGCTAGATGATCTAAGTTAGATAAGCTAGATAATCAATATCACAATATTCATGCTAGCATATTATCAAACATATAAGGTGCGGAAAATAATTAGAGTAGGGATAGAAAGATACACACGATTTATAGTGGTTCGGTTTCCCTACATCCACTACCTAAGGAAGCCTCCTTAGGATTTCAAGCTTTTCACTAAGCTCCCGTGTCTCTCTTAATCGGGTCGAGAACACAATAACCCTTACAACCTCTTCGATAACACGAAGGACAACCTCTTCGAAACCACGAAGGAAACTCTTGTGTAATCACAACACAAGGACACCGAGTATACTCCCGATACTAAAATTCTCTCTTAATCTATCTATTACAAGAACTAGACTTAAGAGGATAAATACAAAGTGTTTAAAGGGTGAAACTACTTTGCTAACAATCTCCTAATGAGTAGATATAACACTTAAGCATGAAAGACTCCTCTTGAGTAGATAGAACTTTGTGGCTTATTGGATTAACTCCTTAATTGAGTGGATATGACAATGTATAGCTCTTGACACCTTCTTGGATGATAACAATTAAGCCCCTTAGTGTATATGGGTTGAAGGTGTTGTTGTAGCCTTGAAAGACCTTCAATTTATAGCTGCAAAATGCTCCCAACGGTCATAAGACTTGTCTCCAACGGATATATTAATATCCCCAACGGATATATGCCTTTTGTCTTCATTTTGCTGCAGAAAACCCTAACCTGCGGTGCACCGCGGGGTTGGTGCGGTGTACCGCACTGACCTTGCTTAATTCACTTGCTTTCTGACGGACTAGCCCCCTGGTCCGTGGTGTAGTCCGTGGGCTGCGGTGTACCGCACAGAAACTCCGGTGTACCGCACCAAAGGTCTAAAACACCTTCTAGTGAGTATATATTTTACTATGATGCTTGGATCAGAAAACCTTCTTCACGAAAGTTGTAGAGAACATCATTCTAATAAACTTTGTAGTTGATCACTAAAGCTAATTCTCAATGTACACAAAGATAAGGTTAAAAGTATTTGTATGAGAATTAGTTTCTTAAGATAAAACAATAGAGCTTTGATCTAAATGATAAAGAATGTGTTTTTTGATGAATTAGAGTGCAAGATAGAATATGTATAACAAGAATAATTAGCACACTAAACACAAGAGGATTTGTCACATTAAAACAACCTATTAAGGGAGGCTATATGCCAAAAGAATTTAGCTCATGCTAATGTTAAAAACTACTGAATTAAAACAAAAAGTGTTCATCATGAATTACATAAATAGAAAAACCTAATTAAAGGGTTAATAGGACTGGTGGTTGGAGAAATAATTCTCCAGCTTCAGCTTTCTCTCTAATTTTTGCTTCTCTGACTTCTCCAAGCGTTGCTTTCTTCTATAATATGAATTGTGTGTCTAAAAACTGAAGTCTAAAGCCTTTTTATAGTGAGAAAGACGGATTGGGATTTTAAAAAGAAGAATTAGGTTAATTAGAATAAAAGCCCAATCTCTTTAATGAAATCCGTAACTGGTGTATAGTTGTTACTAAAACAGCTGTAACTTTTGCGTCCAGACTCGGAATCACTCCGTTCAACTTGGAAAATCTTCCTAACTTCAAGCTCTATCGTATCCATTTTATGCTCCAAGGCTGAATCAGTGGCCAAGATGCTAAAAAACAGTGATTTGTGACACCATTCCAGATTTCATTCTCCACTAATTATTTCTTCGAATCAATTATTCTCTCCTCTAACTTCAACGCTTAATCCAAGACTTTGATTCCTGTTTCTTTACCTTGTCTTGATACTCCATCAAATCATAAACCTAAGAACTTTACACTAAAAATAAACGAATTAACGCATAAAAGCTCTAAAACACAAATAATCCAAGTCCAAGGGAAGAAATCGTAATATGACCTAATAAGCTTAAAAGTCTAGTAAATAAGTCAAATAATCACATAATTTGATGTCTCCTAAGGACATATAATTAAAACAAAAAGGGAGACATCACTTGTACTCATAAATATGCTATTTTTTTGCAATTATATACCGACATGATATACTTAATTTGATAATGTCTCTACTAGGGGAAGGCTTGATCAAACTCATGAGCTGTAAATTGTGATTTTGGTATTACAAGAGGAACCATTCTTGTAATAAATGACTTTTAGAGTTTTAAAAGAAGGATTTTCATATTCTAAAGTATGTGACATGCTTGGTTACCAAGTAAGGCCTTATTCATTTGGTGAAGGTCATGGAAACTAGTCTACCATTAGCTTTGTATTTGGAATTTGTGCCCCATGAAACCAAATGTATAAGGTCTTTTGAGCTAGACCCTTACCAATATTTGGCCACAGAGTTTCAAGAGGTCTTTGCATATTTTCTTGGAAAGTAACAAAATGGACATCGTATAGTTTTGGATGTCTTGAAAGACCAATTGGATGAGGACCTTGTTGATACTTTAGAGAAAAACTTTTCTTTACACTTATGGATAGCCATGTTAAATATATCACTAATCTAAATTATCCAAATATTTCCCAATAGACATGACCCAGTTATCATTGTCTTCCATATCAAACTTATAATACCTTTGAAAAATAGACATTTGGTTTTCTTTAGGTTCAAACTTTGACTAGATAAGAAGAAATATAGGTCCAACACATATATCAATGCACATATCTCCTTATTTTAAGCTCAATGAAAAAAATATAAATCGATTCAGGACAAATGTGTTTAGGATATAGTAAGATTAGCTCCATATGTATTCCCAGGGGACCATATGTCTCTCGATATGAGAGCTTTCAACAGGAAATAAAATAAAAAATGATAATATGTCCCTTCGATAATCGATGTTGATCATTCACCCACATTACGTGCAAATATTTTTGTGATGCTTTATAGTATTAAATTTATTTCTCCATCTTAATTAATTGTCCACTTTCCAACAAATCTACTCAAAATACTAAGATAAAGTTTTGTATTTATTTCACTATTATTGTTATATAAATTTCAAATTTTATATTTTCAAGAAATATTTACTAATCACAATGTAAATAATCATTTAGTATGTATCATGAAAGTATTTTTAATAATAACGGTGTTAATAATGACATTTCTTAGTTTATGTGCAAAAACTAAGTAGGTAATTAACTCAAAATTAGGGATAAAATTTAGATGATTAAGGATGTTGAGGTTGAAACATGATTTTAATGATTGTGTATACATTTTTGTAATATGAGTGTGTATATGGTTTGCAATATAAGGTGATAATGATATGACATGACAACCAGTGTGTTTCTTAATTATCAAGTTTGGAGATTTATTATATAGGTCACAAATTTAAGGAGAATGTGAGATTATTTAAAGCCATGATTTATGTTGCGTTACTAAGTAAGGCATATGAGTATGCATGACTAATCTTTATTGATAATTTCATATTTAGTAGCACTAAAGAGAAAGGTAAGTGACACGTCGTTTATATTTAGAAACCGGACAAATATGTGGCGCACACTATTGGCCTTCCTCCTAGTGGGGGTGACGAATCTATCACAATCATATATCCATCAAATTGTTGCTTTCCATATCACCAGATACCGAATCTATATCATATTCAAACAATCATTAACCACATCTAACAAAGGCTAAAATACGCAATGGCGATATGTTATGTATATTTTTTTATTATAATGACACATAAATATCCATACCTATGGTTGGATCCTATTTTATTACAAATATTGTAATTTAAATCCATCAAATCACACTAAAGGCTTACACATTTATTGCATAGATTAAAATAATAAAAAAGAGTCATGTACACTAAACTTCTCACGAAAGTTTGCTTTAATTTTTTAAAGCGTAGATTGCGCATTTTAACTCATAGAGACTTAACGTACCATGTTCAAAATGTGTAACATAGAAAATAAATGAATTAATAGTTGATGAATTTTACCTATAAAGAAAGAGTTAAAACTCCATTGATATATAGATCTCCATGGTAACCTATATAGGAGAGGACTTAAGATATACATCAAATATATATATAAAGATAAAAGACTTAAATGTACGGAGACTTCAAGTAGAAGTGTATAACAACGTGGCTTGTGAAACAGGGTCGCTTAGGACCCAAATCCACCAAAGTAGTCGTTTTGGGTCCCAATTTAGGGAGAGCCTCAGTTTTATGTTTATAGTATTATATAGTTTGCACATAAACATAATTTTTAGTGAAACTGGCCAACTAGAGATGTGCTATGTTTTTTTTTATTACAAGACCGCTTGTTTGAATCCTTTATTAAGTAGATAATCTAAATCACTTGCAATATTGTCTTTAGTTCATTTCGACTGTAATATTTTATTCAATATTTTTTTATTCTGAAAAGTATCGCACATTTATTCACCCCTCATTCACTTTATCTAAATCACATGCAACGTTCATTTTAGTTCAAATCACATTGACAAATTATTGTAATTTTTTATTCAGTATTTTCTTTAGTTCACCCAGTATTCACCGACATGACTAATATGAGTTATGATATATGTATATATGTAGGCAAGTGCATACACAAACTAGTAAATTGATATAAGCTATTACTCATATGTGTGAAGAGGAAATACATGCAAAATTTAAAAAACTAAAAATAAAAAAACCCTTTGGAATATGGAAGTTCAACCACTAAAGACTATCGAAATATCATATATGACATATAATTGATTTATAAACAATTTAACTATGAATAGATACTATGCTGTAGAACTCGGTTCCGCGGCCTAGGCGGTCAACTGGGGCCTAGCGCCTAGGAGGGACTACGCGGGGCCTAGGCGGGATCACGCGGTTTTGAATCACGCTATTTAGTTTTATATATTTAGTAATACATGTGTATAAATTATAATCATTTTATCCATTTAAGTAATAAAATTCATCTAACACCACTTTATTAAATATAAAAATACAAAATCAGAGTTATCATATCAATTCAAGAATTTCTGAGAGTAATAAAAAATTAAAAGAGAGACTAGGCGGCCATTTTTCGCCATTAATCGGTGCCTAGGCGGGATAGGCGCCTCTTCCACGGTGACTAAGGCGCTAGGCTAAAACGCCTAGCATTTTTACTAGGCGTAAACGGCTAAGGGGGGAGTTGACGCATAGGCGGCGCCTAGGCGCGCCTAGGCGGCGATATCTACAACATAGAATAGATATACAAAATCTAAAATTATTGAAAATATTATAACCGTTGGTGCCTCATATAAGAAATATACTAAATTGTTTTTCAGCTGCTTACATTTTCAGTTTTAGTGATGGAAATACAATTGATTGTCAATTTGAGCTTTCTTTGCTTGCTCAAATGAAGATATGGAAGTTGTTGCTATTAGGAACTCAATTTTCAAGGAAAAAACACATCTAAATTCATTTATGATTCTAAAAGCGATTGTTCTTTCATTATGATACCATAGATGATGAAGACAAAATATTCTAAAAATTAACGAAACTCTTCTTTTGAAGATAATCTTAAGCTATCTCCGAAGATGAACTTATCTTTTTTTTTTCTTAATTGAACTGTTAAACAATTGATTGATGGTCAACCGAGTGGCAATTATGTATTTTTACCTTTTTCCAATAAATTAAACTTTTGAAGAATGATTAACTATCTACACGAATGGTAAATAAACTCTTAACTTATTTTAATATGCATATTTTTTTGTCTTTTTATCTAACATTCTCCATGTTTCTAATATTTGTCCATTTTTCTTTTCACACATATTAAGAAAAAGTAATAATTTCACGGCCTATATCCCATCCGTTACTAAACAATTATCCACTTACTTTTTCACACATTTTGTGATTAAGAAACATAATCTTTGATTTCTCTATTACTAAAATAAATTAAACTTTTGAAGAATGATAACCTCTCTACATGATTAGTAAATAAACTCTTAACTTCTTATATATGAGGATTTTTGTTTTTTTTGTTTTTATTTAATATTCTCTCTGTTTCAAAATCTTTGTCCACTTTTCTTTTCACACATATTAAGAAATGTAATAATTATACTCCCTGATATTCAATCTGTTCCTAAATAACTGTCCACTTACCTTTTCACACATATAAGAAAAATATAATTATTAATTTCTCTATTACTAAAATAATCTCCATAAAGTAATTTGAAATCATAAATGTTTATTGAAAACATAAAATTTTAATATTTTAATAACTATTGTAATGAAAAAAGTTGGTTGAGTGATCAATTATTTAGGAATGGAGGGAGTACAAAACTAATTTTCATTAAGTGTCTTGATATCTTAAATTTGTATTGAAAATATAAATTATAATATTTTAATAAAGGTAATAGTTAGGGAGGACAATGGTTACGGTTTAAAACCAAAACCGATGATAACTGAACGGATAAAAAACCGAATTATATAACCGTGGTTAAAACCATTAGGTTATGGTTTTGAAAAGTGTAACCGATGGTTAAATCTGTTAGGTTATGGTTTTAGATAAAAATAAAATTGAATAACCGAAAACCAATTATTATTATATATATTTTCATATGTTATAATAATCTAGTTAAAATTAGATATATTAAAATTTTAAACCAAAATCCAAATACTAGATTTAACCAACTAAATAATAAATATGTAATATATTTCGGAGATCTTTCTTATATGTGTGGTTTGATTTTATGAAAATTAATATCTTTATTAAATTATCATTTGATTATTGTTAAAAACCGCAAGACCTATGGTTTTGAAATGTGTAACCGATGGTTAAAACCGTTAGGATATGGATTTTATTAAAATAAACGGTTATGGTTATGGTTTTTGATATTTTTGCAAAAAACCGATCCGTTGCCATCCCTAGTAATAGTAGAAAGAAGTAGAAAAAATGAAAGATTTAGTACCAAATGCTGAATAAACAACTGAATAAGACTTATTTTGTTAAGAGGTATTGTCTAAATGACTCAGACTTAGTTTAAAATTTTAATGAAACAAACTAGTTTCGAGCCATTCATATTTGAATTGGTCTAAAAAAGTATTTTGCTTTATTAATCTAGTATACTAATAAATTAAATTAAGACCCTATTAATAAACACATCCTAACTTTGTGAAACAAAGAAGTGTTCAATTTTATTGATTAAGAAAAAATTAAAAATATACAGTAATAAAGAAAAACGGGTTATTCACATTTTATTTGATGGTCAAAGACGAGTTGAAAATTAAGCAATGAGAATTCTTAAAATTCAACCAAGAGAGTATAGAGATGTATCAATATGTTTTTTTGTCCATTAAGAAAATTACAATATAAAGAAATACTTTAGATATTTATTCAAGAAGTTCAAATCGGTGAAATGGTGTATGAAAAAGATTAATAGTTTAAAAAATGAAAATTAGGCCAACTTTTCTCCCTTTACTATAAAATTGGGAATTTAAGTTTTTTGTTTTTTTTTGTCCAAATTATATTTTTTTAGTTCTTTTTTTTTTTTTGTTCTAAATTTTTTTTTTTAGATCATGAGTATAACGGAAATATATAAGAATTTTGAAAATATTAGTGACTCGAAATATCAATGGATGAATAACTCTCATGAGTGCGTCCAAAAAAAAAAAAAACTCTCATGAGTTATTGCTTTATTTCTTAAATCGAGTAAGCTCAATAAATTTCTCTCTCATTGACCTTTTCTACCTGGTATGTATAGAAAAGATGTATTTTCTTTTTCTTTTCCTTTGTAGATATAACATAAAACCGGGTACCACAAAGGTAATTTTTTACCTTGTATTTACGAAGTAAATACTCCCCACGAGTGGACACTTTCTCTCTCCCCTCTCTTGTACTATATACTTGTGTGTGTGAATGTGTGGGGAAGACATGAGTCAATAAGAAATCAATAGAGCCCCACTCAAACAAACTCATAGTCCAACTTAGCTTCAGTTTCTGCAAATTTTTTAAAGTTTTTTCTCCTTCTCTCTCTAGATATAGAAAGAAGAGAGAGAAAGAAAGAGAAAGAGATAGAGATGAGGGAGGAGGTGAGAGTTTGATTTATTGATTTAAGTACTATCTTCTTCAGACAAAGAAAGATAAAAATTGAAAGAAATTAGAAAGATTTGCCTTGCCTTGAACCCACCAAAGAAAAAACCATTTCTTGATTACCCCACACCTTCACTCACTATGGAACTATCAGATTTACATCAACAAAATACCACCACTAAACAAAACCATAACACCAACAACACTTCATCATCTTCCTCCACCACCACCACCACTTCATCACAAACTCACCATCATCAACACCAACAACCACCACCATCTACTTATGGCCGATCACCTCCATTTATCTCCTTTCAACCTAGTGGCTTTCCTAGTAACAGTAACAACCCTTCAACTGTTTCTGGAATTGGTGGCGGTCTTTCATCTTCAATTTCACCTACCACACCTACCGCCAGTGTTTCCACCGCTCCACAACCACCATCTCGCCTTGTCGACTCATCTCTAGCTATAGCCACCAGATCCGAAACCCTAATTGACACCACCTCAAAGAAACCCCAACAGCCACCACCACCACCACCACAACAAGAACTTCAAATAACCCAACCTCCGGCAAAGAAACCTACAAAGGACCGACACACAAAAGTCGACGGCCGTGGACGGCGAATAAGAATGCCAGCTGCTTGTGCAGCTCGTGTTTTCCAGCTCACTAGAGAATTAGGTCATAAGTCTGATGGTGAAACAGTTGAATGGCTTCTACATCAAGCTGAACCATCCATCATCGCCGCCACAGGTACTGGAACTATTCCAGCAAATTTCTCCACCCTTAACATCTCTTTACGTAGCAGCGGCTCCACCCTTTCAGCTCCACCGTCCAAATCAGCTCCGCATTCTTTTCATAGCGCACTAGCTTTAACTCACCGTCCGTACGAAGAACCTAGCTTTTCTCAATTGTTAGGCTTCCACCATCAACATCAACATCAAGCTCAAGTTCATCAAAGTCCTCATCTTTTAACGGAAAGCCAAATTCCGGAAGCTATACCTACTGCTCCTCCAGGTGGTGGTGGTGGTGGTGATAACAATGGTGGAGAAGATTTTCTAAGAAAGAGATATCGAGAAGATTTGTTCAAGGAAGAAGTAAGCAATCATCAAGACGAACAAAGCTCAGGTGGGCATGGTCGGACTTACATGGGTCCTATCGAAAACTGTAATATTTTAATTATTTTTTATTAACTATTTAGTTAAAAAAATAATTTTTTATTTATTTTCCTATTATAATAATTTCACTGAATATATAATTCCGGCTTGAATTCTGGCAGGTGGTTTTAGCTCGCCTCCAAATAAGCAATTTAAAGGTGGCGGCGGTGGTGGAAGCGGCGATAGTGGTGGTTCATCAACGGGAGCATTAGCAAGCCAGTTCAGTCAATATTCCAACACACTACCCGGAACCACCATGTGGGCAGTACCTGTAGCACCGGGTGGAACTACGGGCAGCACATTCTGGATGCTTCCCGTTGCCGGTGGCGGCGGTAGTAGTGGTGGTGGTGGAAGTAGTAACAGCCACTCGTTACCTACTCAAGGTGGTCAAGGTGAGAACACCACCATGTGGCCTATTCCAACACAAACAAGCAACACCCTTCAAGGAGGAGCGGCACCACTCCATTTTATGCCAAGATTTAATATGCCAACAAGTTTTGATTTTCATGGTGGAAGATCACCAAATGGACTACAATTGGGGTCAATGTTAATGCAACAACAACAACAACAACCATCTCAGAATCTTGGGTTAGGAATGGCGGAATCAAATTTAGGAATGTTAGCTGCTCTTAATGCTTATTCAAGAACTGGTTTAAACATGAATGTGAATATGAATTCTAATCATCAACAAACTCATTCATTTGAGCTTCATCAGCAACATCAACAGCAGCCTCAAGCTACTGATGATAGTGAAGAAGATGAAGAAAATGGTTCTCAATGAACCTTTAAATGGTTAGTTGACTTCATCAAACCTTATTTATAATTTTATTAATTGCTCACTTGGTCCCTTCTGTTACTTGAAATAACAAAAGTATCCTATATTGCATTTTAAACTAGTAATATTATATTGATGTACTGGACCTAACAAGTGCACGAGAATATATAAAATTTTAACGTATTAATATTTTACTTTTTTATCTTGGTTATGGTTATTTATTTAGTTTTTTTTTCCCATGCAGTTGAGGTCATTAATCACTATGTGTAAAATTCCTATTACATCCATGTGGGAATGCTCTAAATTATACTAATATAGTTTTATTCCTGCAGATTTTGGTGGTTGAAGTGTGGTTTGATAATGAGAGTGCATGTGCTTGGAAAACATATTTCATGGAGGAGAATATTATTAGCTTTATGTTTGAGAGAAGAGGTACTTAGTTTTTGTTGGTTGTAATGATTAATTTATTTCTATTTTCTCTTTAATTTACTGTTTTGAAGCGGATTTGAAATGTGTAATTTGTTAGATTTTGTCAATGGGAGACTAGGAGTGAAAAGTGAGGGTGTGTGTGTATAGAAGAATTATTGGTTGGTTTCTGTTCAATAGTAATGCAATTTACTTTTTTTTTAATACATCGAGAATCACTTTGAAATTAGAATTTACTCTAGTTATTTGTATGAATTAGAATAAAATATTCTAAACTTCTAAAATTCAGAATTTAGTTCTCTTATTACTTAGGACGGTAAACGAGACGAGTAGAATACTAGATGGACACATATAGGTTTGTTTGTTTAACTTCTCGAGCCAGGCCGAGTTCAAACTTACACGAGCCAAGTCGAGCTTAAACTCAAATTTGAATGTGTCGAGCCAAACTCAAATTTGAGAGAACTTAGCTCAAATTTAAACAAATCCGAGCTCAAATTTTAACGAGCCAAGTCCGAGATATTAAAACTTGTTTGTTTAATTTATAAAACAAGTTTTTTAGATTCGAGCTCGAACATGGAAAAATTATTTTTTTATGGTTGAAATAGAATTTCTATAAACGGTTTGTATTAGATGAAATGTGTGGTATGAAAATATGAATCGTAATATTAATGAAAAATTAAAATATAAAGAAATTAAAAATATCCAAGTTGATATTATGAAGGTTTAATAATATATTAACAAGTAAATAATATATAAATCTATATTTCATAAATATAAACGAGACGTTCACGAACGATTTTGAAGTGGATTTGTTTATTTGACGAATTTAAATTGGAATTCGAGATTGAACTTGTTTATATCTGAGACGATCTTGAACGATTTTTTTTCCAAAATCAAGTTTGAGACGCTCACGAGCGATTTGGTTCATTTATTTTCCTAGTATTATTATAAATTGTGGGATTATAGGAAGTCTATTATAATTATAAATTGTATTATTATGTAAGAATTCATTATTAAATGTTACATGTTTAAAGTTATCAATTATCATCCGTAGGTACTTTATATTGTCACATTTTATAAACATTATTCAAGTCGGTAGTGTGATAATCCTTTATTCTAGTCGGTAGTGTGATTATCCTTCTAGGTATCAGTCAACGAATGAATCGTTTCGACTGATTAATCGGTTGCTTATGATGATTGATGATTTAAGAGGTCAAATATTTTTTAAATCCAACAATCTTTTATTACCTAATATGTTACTAGTCCATTACATAAAACCCAATCTACCACATAACTTTTTTTAAGATTATATGGTCATGAAAAGAATAATATTAAAACTAAAAGAGTGAAACTCAATTCAATATTTTAATAATCAAAAATATTATTTAAAACCAAAAAATTAAACATATGTTTGAGGTAAGTAGTAATATGTTTGTGTAAATCAAAAATTTGAACAATTCATGGAATAAGAACGAAAAATGAAAAACGTTCAAAAAAACAAAACTAATCTTTTAGGATGACAAAACTATTCAAGATATTAGAAAGGTTGACGTATTCATTTTTTTCTTTAAATTTTGACAATATATGTGTATTTTAGGAAACACATTCTAAGAATCACTAAAACCCCTTCAAAATGGATTTATATGCTTTCAAATGATCCAAACGAGCCTACATTTTTTGCACCACATCTTGTTTTTCAGGGTGGATAACATTCATTTTCGAACATATAAGTTCATCATTAAGTTAATAAACATTAATATAATATGTTGAGCTAGAGCGATAAATATTGGGTTTGATCTTTTCAACGATCTCTTTTAGTCTAATTTTCTCTAAAGGTAACTTGTCATACTGATTAGAAGGAGAACGATCATTGGTCATAACAACCCACACAAAGTTATCGACTTCGAACTCAACGTGACAACGCTTAAAATCAAGATTTTGTTTGTATTAGGCCACATCAATGAGATTTTCTTAACTTTGTGTATAATCTTCTAGAGATCAACAACAAATTTAGTAGCATTACCATACCAGGTGGGATAGATTATGTGTTAGAATCAAATCAAGAGAGCCACAAAGAATAAACATATAAAATACATGAAAATGGGTAAAACCAATATTATGTTTAAACACATAAATCTCAACTATTCATATTATTTTCCATTAGTCTACGTAATATATTAGCCAAGAAGAGATTTACCATCAATATTTGACTAATCGTCTGAGAATGATATTAGTACAACTGCCACGAACTATGTCACAAGGCGATAGGAGTCGGATTTCACAATCAGAAACAATATAGTAAGGTAGGAAAATGTAAAGCATAGATCCCTTGTAAAAATATCATAACGAATTTATCTGCATTAGTGGCTTTCTTAAACTTAATAATGTATTCCCTCTTAGAAAAGTGATCAACATCTACAAAAAATGATATTGCCTTGCTAAGTGTGTTGAAGGTCTAGGAAAAAAATCATGATAATGCCCGCCATAATTGAGATGGAAAATAGCATGTATAAACCCAGAGTATTTGCTCCTCCTTTGGCAACTTGACATGTCCGGCATCTCACAACAAACCAAAAAACTTCCATACGCATTGAAGACAAAAAAAGAGTAGCACTCACGAGTTGAAAAGTGTGATCACGACTTGCAAGTCCCTTTTTATGTAGTTCCTCAATAATTTATTATAAAATTCTATAATATGGAATGCATAACTGTAAAACCCGAAAGATAAAACCCTCTTATAGCATAAAATCATTTTGTTCCCCATTCAAATTTTCAAGAACAACACATAAAAGAAAATATGTTGTGCATATATATCTAGAAAAGTGTCAAAACTATAACGTGAGGTTCACATTATTCATCAAATAAAAGTGACGACGTCTCAATGTGTCTGTAATGCATATCAAGGTGCCATAATTATGCCTAATCACAAATGTGAATTGTTGTTAGCATGATGCTATAATACCTTATCTTGAGACACAATTATATGAGAGCATCATGATATGTGAGATATAAAATTTCATGGTTAAAAAAGGTAGTATCTCTAATGCTTGACTGCTTGAACCATTAGATAATGTCCAACTTCATTTATAATGAAACACAACTTCAAAATATTTAGATTCTCATTGAACCATCGTTTGGACGTCCTCCTTGGCTCAAATAGCACCAATTTCCATATTTGAATTATCACAACATAATTAAAAGGATTGGGAAACTCAGAAAAGATCGTAAACGAATTGATGTGAGAAATCTCTTAACTGCATAAAAGGCTTCACCTACTTCACTAGTCCAAACATGTCTGTCCCTTTTGATGCAATTGATCATCGAAGCCATACCAATGTTGAAATGTGGAATGAAAGACCTATATAATGTCCTCAATTCATGAAACATGTGCACCTCTATAATGGTGTGCAATTGTGTCCACTTGTACAACATTTTTCCTTGGTTTCCATTAATGAAAAACCCATTGCCGGATACAACATAACCCAAAAGATTAACATACTTTATGGGAAATCCGCACTTAGCTATTGCAGCATAAACGTTATCGATTAGTAGAGCCATAATAACCTTCACAAGTGTTAGAGATGCACATTAGGGTTAGTAAAATAAATAAAATTATTATTAAAATAAACAACAATGAAGTTATGAATAAATTGTTACAAGGTTTAATTCATGACGCACATGAAAGTATTCAAAGCAATAGAGAAGACAAATGGTATAACCAACCACTTAAATAACCCTTTGCACATCTTAAACACAATATTTTTTCACCCCCACAAAAATATGCATCTAGTTATACTCACTTTTTAAACCCATCTTGCTAAATTTGTTTCGCATCTACCCAATTAATCCACAAAATCATCCAATTGTGGAACATGAAAATAATAACATAGTGCGATCTAATTAAAGCATGACTATCCACGCACATATGTATAGAGACATAAATATTAGAGAAAGAAGGGAGGGAACAACACAAGGACTCAATCTCTCACGAAGATGACCTTTATGAAGTAAATCCTCCACTTGAACGCGATTACATGCTTTTTATGACTCATAGGATAATACGATAAATTTTAAAAAAATGCACACAAAAGCAAGTAAATCTAATGTTGAATATCATGTAATGGGGTAAGTCTTAAGGAAGCTCTCCAAGAAACACATCCTCAAATTCTAACGATAAAGGTCGAGCCAAGGTTAGAAGTTTGGAATCTTGGACTCCTAATTCTCCTATGAACAAAACCACTACTTTTACATATTATATAATGCTTAAAGAGTCAAAAGATTCGTGATAGTGCAGTCGGTGATATACAAGAGACCTTTAGCTTTACGATTGTTAAACATATATGTGTATATATATATATATATATATATATATATATATATATATATATATATATATATATATATATATATATTTATTCTCCCATCATGTACCCCCTCTATCAAATTGTCATGGAGGACCCAATAATAATTGACATGTATACATGGATACGTTATCATACAAAACATGTCTTATACATTAGTCATATAGAAAGACTAATATAACCTGACTTAAAAATTATGACCTTGTTACCCTTATTTAACCACACTAGTTTCAATTCTGGGTATTCTACAATAGCAAATATGCATTTCTAAACATACTAGTTTCATAAATAGCATTTTTACAACTATGCAAATAAAAAATAAAATTACATACCTTTTGACCAATGGTGCAAATAGACTAGAAAAGAGCATTGCAATGCATATTATCCTCTTGAGTTTGTGGGCTCAAGAAAGTTTGACACATCATCAACATTGACTCACATCACCTTCCATAGATTTGACCTCAATTTTATTCTCGCCTATACTTTTATTAAAGGTAGGGGTAGAATCACATTTATGTTGTTTTATAGCCAAAGTACATGCCTAGGTTTTCTTTTACTCCTCTTCTTAATATATTGTTTCTCCATAGTTTAGCACTTTGATCCTTTACCAGAAAAGTGTTGAGGTTGTGGTTGTTATTAGACATGATTGGTTGTTATGGCTGGTGGTGTGTAAGGTCCTCTATACAATCTATGATCCAATTGCTTCTAAACTTGTAGAGTCTTCTGGTGTGCTTTAGACACAATGATGGATCTAAATTATTCAACACATTATTAAATTTGAATCTCAATCCCCCAATATACAATGAAACCAGTTGATTTGCATTCTCATGAACATCTCTATACGAGTGAATGTGATGAAACCATGTGGTATATCATTTTATAATTACTAGAAAGGGGAGATGAATATGACACTATTAAAAAAAAAACTACTAAGTAAAAAACTTTAGGAAGATAAGGCGAGTTTGAAAATATTGAGAAAATTCATCAAACACTTGGATGATTGTAAAATATGATAGTATTAATTGATGAAAAACTTATGCAATTCTATACCAAATAAAGAGTAGGTTTAGATATTACACAATGATTTTAAGTGGTTCAAACTCACTAGAGCTTACATCCACTACATAGACTTACCCCTTATCATTTCAAGCTTTCTTCAACTAATCTTATGCATCTCTTCAAGGTGGGATACAAAAAAAATATCAATGAGATTTTTCCTAGCTCACAACCGAGCTCGAACACCATGAGCCTAATCCTCTTGTGCAGTCACCAACACAAGAGATCACTTCCAATGGAATCCTTCTCTTATTTAAAGAGTTGAAATCCAGCTTCTATTTATTCTAATGGAACATAAGTACTAAACTAGATACAGGTTAATAAAGATATTGTATAAGTATTTTCATTAACTAAAATACTCCTAATGAGTGAATATACTTATGAGGTATATCAAGTCTTGAAATATATAATAATAGCTTGAAAATTGATTGGTTGAGAGTGATTTGAGTTAATGCTTGAATATGATAGCAAATATATTGGATTCTTATATTGTTTGGGTATTTATAGCTATCAAATTCAATATTCTATTTAATTAGAGATGTTGTTTGACTTGAAATTAGGTCCAATTCGCCTGATTTTAAGTGCTTGTTTAGCTAAATGTACTATTTTCATGTTGTCGCATTTAATGATCAAAGCTATTGGTTATAAAGTTCATTTTAATCGAATCAGGATCCCTATTTTTCTTTCATTTTGGGTACCCAATAAACATCGGAGTTTCGGTTTATGCTTAATGCGGGGTTGACGATTTAAACTAGTATGAACCAACTAAGAATTTTGCAGTATTTCTAAATGAAAAACTTTATACACAAGAAATTTTATTTACAAATTGCTAAGACTATTTGTATTTCATGTCATTACTAGATTCCAAACATATAGAAACTTATGGCACCAAACATGAGTGAAAAGTGTGAAAAGATAAATACATATTTTTGCAAGAGTCGAAGGGTTTGAATGAAAAAAATTTAATTATGATATATGTTTCAAAGTGATTTATAGAAGGGTTGTAGTTGACACATAAGTGAAATATTAAACACAAGATAATTTGTCATATTAAAACCTATTTGACAATTTTAAAAAGGGTTATTTCTAATATTCTTCCCATTTTTGTTAATGACAAATTATGAACTAATATACCATAAATAAATACAATATATGAAAGAAAAATGAAGTCTTCATTAACCATGACTCCCGCTTACATTGTGCATGAAATTCTAGCAATTTAAATATCACACTTTTGAGAAGATTTTTGAATTCGAAACACATATAGAGTTCTCATTAGTCATGACTCCCCCTCACACAATGCATATATAACAAGAAGCAATCAAATACTTATGACCTTACCATTCTTGAGTAAAAACTTCTTCAATGATGTAAATATCAATCTCACTTCTAATAATCTTAAATTGATCTTGTGGAAGTAGTTTTGTAAAGACATCGGCTTGTTTGTTGGCGGAATCTACTAATTCTAACACAATTTTGCACTGTTGAGTGTGATCTTGAATAAAGTGGTATTTAATCTCTATGTGTTTGGTTCTAGAATGTTGAATTGGGTTATTTTAACACAATTTTGCACTTTTGAGATCCTAATTTTTTCTTCATTTTGAGTACCCAGTAACATCGGTGTTCTAGTTTATGCTAAATGGCGGGTTGCAGATTTAAACTGTTATAGGCCAACTAAGGATTTTGCAATACTACCCAAATTAGAAAAAAATATACATAATATATGCTATTCCCAAAATTATAATAATATATGCAGTTCATGTAATTTCAAGATTCTAAACGTATAGAAAGGTATGACACAAAACTTGAGTCAAAGTTTGAAAAGATAAATACATGTTTTTGTAAGAGTTCAATTGTTTGAATAAGAAAGCTTTCTTCATGAGATGTGTTTCAAAAGTGAGTCTGAGAGAGGTTTTAGTAAATATAAAAGTTATATTTAAAAGACAAGTGATTTGTCATATTAAAACTCATTTACACTATTGAAAAATTGGGGTTTTCCAATATATTTACATATCATTTTTCTTTGCATAAATTCTGAAAACATTGATAAAGCTCATGTTTAAAATTGGCAAGTAACAATCCGACTCTCATGAGTTTCTTATATTTTCCACATGAAGTGATCTTAGGCCTTTTAGTGCGAAACTTGTGCTTCTTCAATGATTGTCACCATATGTGTGGTATTCCAAAGAGTATATTCATAATTACTGGAGCACGAAGTTGATCAAGAATATCTTTGAAGTTAATCATCTCCTCCATGATATATATTTAATCCATAAACTCATTGACATATAATCCCCAACGTATTTAGGTACGTCAGCCTAAAAACTATGTCCCATTTGTTGTTGTCTAGGAATAAATGACCACGAGTGAAAAAATTATGACCAAAATCATCATACATGGTTTCAAAATCATCCTTGTGTACATGTTTTGTCAAAGCTTCTAAGTAGTGTGACAATGCTTAAACTTGTTAATGTAGGGGTTGTGTTTTTGTTTTAGGGCATATTGTCTTGCATCGTATAAGGGTCATTAAAACGTCTTTGTAGATGTATTATTACCAACATATTGGTCTTTGAGTTCCAATTAGTGCAAAGCTTATATACATATCAAGATAATGGAAACAAAATAGAGATAACATAACTCACTTATGTTTATTAATAACCAGAATCTTTCATTAAAATGAAAAACAAATAACTTAAATGTGTTTAACGGCTAAAACTCAAATGGGAGTAAAAGTAATAAATAAATTAGAAATTTAAAAAAAGGTCCTAAACGTGGAAAAAAAAGGATCGAAACACTAAACTAATCTTATGGAATAATGAAGCGATTCAACGGTTTGGAAGGCCATGCATTAAAAGAATATATAATATTTGTTAAATTTTGGTATGTATGCGTATTTTAGCCGGACCCATCCCGTATGTACTGTAGGATCCCAACACATAAACCAAAAAGTTATCACTTAGATTGGAGTTTGTTAAAGAATACTAATAATAATATTTTTTCAAATTTCAAATGTTGTGGGAATCAAGACTAACGGTCACTCTGGCGGTCCCTAGTGGTCTTTAATTTGGTCGATAAAGGTTATTTTAAAGCGATCGTTAGTGGTCGCTAAAAGATACTTATTGTTAGTTGGTCTTTCGCGGTACCCTTTTACCAAGAGACCAACTTTGTGGTCTCTAAATGAGCTACCTTTACCGATCACCTACATCCTCTATAGTGTTATTCTCCTTTAGAAACTTCCCACAAGCCCCAACAGATTATTACTTTAGCAATCGCGTCGTCGTTGCCAATTCGTTGTGTCTATACCGACTACCAGTTGGTCGCTAGTATATTTTTCCTTTAGCGACTACCAGTAGGTTAGCTAGTAGTTTGATTATTTTGCGGTCACTTAGTGGTAGATAAAGGTTTATAAATTTATCCATTTAAAATTCTTTATTAATAGAACTAATAACCCCAAATTAAACCAAAAGGATAAATAATCTGAAATAATCAACAAATACCACCAAAACCGAGTAATTAGTACATATAAGTTATTTTGATATACAAAATTAAATCAGTCAACTAGTACTTCTAGTTTTTCTCGTATTCTTCCGTTTCAAATACAATAAACTCACTGACACTATCTATATGCATAGTCTGGTGGATATCAACCTCATCTGCGTACTCGTTCCGAGTATCAGCTGGCCCTTCCTCATTATCTACGATAGTTGGAGCTTACTTTGATATCACTTGGTCAACATCGATGAATTATATGTTACTCTTACTTAATCCATATATCTATGCAGTCTCGTTTATAATAGGCATCGACTCATAAGTATCAACTGTCGACACTGCACCCCAAACATCTTCACTCCAACCATGATATAACTCACTTCCCAAACAATTTTCCACACACCTCATCACGATTCCTTAGTGTGAACTAGATCATCAATGCAGAACACCTTCTTTTCTTGATTCCCTAGAATGTAAGGTTTATCTTTGTACCAGTATGAACTAGTGTAGATTCTGGTCACACCGTGCTCGTTTTGTATTCTTCCTTTCCCGGTGCTATACCAATTTCAAAGACTGTTACTAAAAATACTTTGAAAAAATTACCCTGAATACGTTAACCAATTTTCCATACCAATGAACTTATTGAAAAAAACAACAAACCTTGTAATCCGCTACGACACGTTTTTCACCTTTCTGACGCGAGACTCACTTAACCCTATTAATTACACACAAATCATATGTCCACATTGTACGGTTAGGACCACATACTAAAAATCTTTGGTTACTATTTGATTGTATGCTAATAATGGAAAAATTAGTAAGTTACACTTTCTTGATCAATGTTTTGATTTAGAGTTATAGTATACCTTTGCCAAGGATCAATCATAAAATCTACTTCAATGAATTCTTTCCACATCTACACGACCATCTGCGGCCATTATTGACTTGTGTTTCCTAAAACATGAAATATTTTTGTAAAAAGATTAATTAAAATAAGAAAGTAACAAAGAATATGGAAAATAAAGAAACTTAACTTTATATAAACTTGAATCTTATCGCAAGATCCTAGAATGCACCAAACAAGCATTTCATGATTAATTTGGGGAAGACAAGTGAAATCATGTTTTATGATTAGGTGAGTTTGACTTCTGAATATTGATATCTCTCTTGTACCTATAAATGGATCTGCATATCTGTCATGATCATTAAAGTCACCTCTTTCCTCCTTGAGATAACATGATATGAAAGTCAACGTCTTTTCCACAACATAACCCTTTGTTATCGAACCTTCTGCCTTTCCACTTTATGTATATAGTCATTTAAATTCTTCAAATAACGCTTGAATGCGTACATCCAACGCTGCTGGACTGGTCCACAAAGTAGTCCTTTGTCGTACAAGTGCACTACAAGATGAATCATGATATCACAAAAAGCTGGTGGGAATATCATCTAAAGCCAGCACATCAGAATAATAATATCCTTTTTTCCATTATTCCAATTCTCGGATACTCAAATTCCATTTACAAACCATACAAAAAAAATTACGCACACCCTTGATTGCATCACTAACTGCTTTTTGCTCAATCAATACCGACACACTAGCAACAAACAAGAACTGCATCATAACGTGACAATACTAGTATTAAAATATGATGATCTTCCCAGAATCAATCACAATATTATTTCTCAAATGGGATGCAAAACTATCGAGAAAATTATGGTCTTTCAACCATACTAGAAAAGCCGATCTCTTTCCAGACACATCACATACTTTGCTTTTGGTTGAACTACCCTACCGCTCACGTCTGTAGACAACCACAATTCCTCTCGAATGCCCATATCCTTCAAATAGTCTAGCTTCCGTGATTTTTTATTAACTTTGCCGTCAAAACTCACAATTAAACAAAGTAAGCCATCACATACATTATTCTCACAATGTATGACATTGATGTTGTCTTTTAGCAAGTTTTTTGATCAATAAAATTAATTCCTAGAATATGCTCTTCTTCTTGTAGTTAAACTGTTGAATACCCATTATCTTGATTACCTTACCACTAAAATCCTTGTATTTTCCTAGAAACAAAAAGGTCAAACCGTGGTTGGACTATACTTCTTGGTAGGAGATCTCTAATTTTTTACGGATACAAAGTCGTGTTTTTTCGAAAAGGATGTGAGGGTGATGATCATCGTTTGTGATCGAAATAACCTATCACTTTTTTTAACTTAAATGGAAGGAGTATAATCCATACACTCCAGAAACATCCTATATATTTTACCAGACCAAACCAATGCGTACAATCTTGCTGGATAATCATAGACTATATACACTATGCAACCACGTAAGACAAACACTTCTTGCTTACATACATCAAAAGTAGGGATTTATAGACCACATAACACATTCACCTCGTCTATCATAAGTAAAACGTCCAAATCTTTTCAGGGACAACGTGGAACAACAATAAAAAACGTTAGCATTAGCGCTGATTATTTCATTCACAACCACAATAGTAGGTTCAAAATAGTCAAAATCACTGGCCACATCCTATATGGATTGATTTGTCCAGATAATGGATAAAATCTATCAAGTTACAAGCACAAACAAACATTTCGAGCCTCTGTTGCAAACTCTGAGCGACGCTCATAAAACATCTTCCTCTGTTGCAAAACATCCTTGTTTGTAGATTTCCAAGTCTTATGCCAAATCATTTCATTCGCAGTATGAGTCGATGCGTACAATCTCTGTACTCTCGGGGAGATGGGAAAATTACATAATTTTTTATGCGATACTCTCTTCACCTTATTTGGGTCCTACCTAGATACATTACAAATTGGACATGACTCTAACGATTTATAGTCACTTTGATACAAAACAGTCGTTCAAACATACATCAATTGTTTCATAACTTAAAACTTAACTCTTTAACTTCTTGTTCCAATCTTCATACGATGGGTAAGGTATGTCCATCGGGAAAAAACAGACTCAACAACTGTAGGAGTTCCATGAATGAAGTATTTGTCCACTTATTTTTCACCTTTATATACATCAATTTTTTTATAAAATTTACCTCGGTATTCATTTCCGCATCCAAAGTATCAAAAATCATTTATGTTACTTTTTGCAATATTCTCATCTACCATTTCTGTGTCCACTTTATTAACAACGCCCCTTAAATCATTTATCACATTCATAATCTCCTCATCTACAAGTCTAGGAATAACATTTGAACAAACTAATTCAACTTAACATGAAAATTTTAAATTTTATATGTCGATAAAACCCATTTCTCAAAATATCCGCCTTAGCCTCTCGAATGTTTATTTTACATCTATTCATGCACCAATTACACGGACATTGAATTATATTGGAACTATTCATGTGTGTAGATGCAAATTCAATTAAACTCTTAATAGTCTTCACAAAAATTAAAGATGTCTTGGTTTTCAATTTAAGTCACTCCTTATCCTTAGGCACATCTATTTAGACTTAATTAAATCATAAACAAAATATTTCAGATAAATATAAGAACTTTGTGAATAAATATGTAATTATATTTCCATTCAATTTCATATATACTTAAAGAGTAAGGATATATATACCACCCATATTCAGACCACCCAATATGCCACGCATGACGTGGCGTGATTTGTGTGGAAGTAAATCATCAATCTATTTATTTCCTTAATTTGATTGACGGTTTATTTTTACTCAAATCACGTCACGTCATGGGTGATACAGTGGGTGGTATGAATATGGGTGGTATATATAACTACTCTTACATAAATTAAACAAAAAAAGTATATTGACATTCAATCTAATATATATATATATATATATATAAATTAAACAATGTAATATAATATAAGTCACACTCATATTTTCTATTTCACATTTATAAACCTTAATTTAATTCTCACAATCCCCACAAAATTCTTATATCATAACAAGTAATCATATATAATTACATATATTATACAACTATATTACTTAACATACTAAACAACGTAATATAAATCATAAAAGATGAAAAAAAAAATTGAATAAAAAGTAGAAAGAAATACCTCAAACTCCGTCCAAAAAAAAAAAAAAAATACCTCAAACAAATTGGATGATTTGATGGTGGGAATGGATTTCAATGAGTTGGGCTAAATTAGGTGGTGTCTGGTAATAGAATAGGAGGTGGTGGAGCCAATCGGTAACCCCGTTGTAAGAATTTTTGAAGAGTAATTATTGATTTTTTGGGAAATATTTTAATGAAAATGGGGAAGAGGGGATTCAGCAATTTTTTGTCCAATCCATTATGTATTTATTCAACCTTTTAGCGACAGTAAAATTTGATCACTTAAAGGTTTTTAAATTCTCGTTAGAAACCTCTTTACCGGACACTATAGTGGTCGGTAATGTAACTATATATTTTTAGCGACCACAATGACGTTCGATAAAGAATTTTACTTTTTTTAATTTTTTTTCTGTATCATACATTTGCCGATCACATTGGTGGTCAAGAATGAGGTCATATTACTAGCGGCCACTAGGTGGTCGGTGTTAATTTTTTTTTTTTTTTCAAAAAATAGTAGCTACCAATATAGTTAGTGGTTACTAACATGGGCAGATCTTTAGACTTGGAGCCATTGACTCAGTTTGAACCTGTACCACTAGATTGGATAACTAAGTCTCTGGTTAGTGAGCTAATCCCAACTGGTTGATTGATTTATATTTTAGATTTATATAAATTAATTCTTATTAAAATGAGCTATTAATAATATACAATTTTGATGTAATAAATTAAAGATAATTTAAACTCTAGTTAATGAATCGCCTAACTGCTTAGGTGTTTAAAGGTGTCAGCTATTATTAGCATCTAACACATAATAAAACACAGGTTTTGGTTAGGTGGTAGCGATAAGACTGAGGATAAATTCCAGTTTTATTGTTTTATATTTAAGCTCTAATACGGTGATGAAATTTATAAAGCTTGAGATGATGTTTAGCCAATCTTTCTTACGTTATGTATGATTAAGTATAAGAGACAATGCTGATTACGACATTGCCGTTCTTTCTCATGCATTATTAGTCAAGCTTGTTGCTTTTAGAGCAACCCAGTTCATACATTTCTATGATTTTCGACCAAAGAAAAGATAATACCTTTGGTATCCTTCTACCAATTATCGTTTCTTCTAAGGATGAGTTAATGAGAACCAGAAAATCAAACTAAACCAAAAATTAGAAATAATTGAACCAAAAAAATAAAAAAACCGAATAATCAAATAGTTCGGTTTTTAATTTTACAAATCCGAAATTTTATTGGTTCGGTTCGGTTTACTATGCAAAAAACGAATCAAAAAAACCGAATAAAAACCAAACCGACGAATAGAAAAAATAGGGAATGTGTAAAAATATTTATAAGAATTATATAGGAGAAAATTTAGTCGAGAATTTATCAACTACATGAATTTTTTTGTTTTACTATTTCATGGTGTTATTTGTGAGAATTTTTTTCATATCACTTAAATTATATTTGTAAGTACCCACTTGATTGATTTTATTAATCATGATTTAATGAATTCGGAAATATTAGTTTTAATTTTATAAGTTTATATAGTATTGTAAATTAATATAGTTGTTATTAAAATAGTAACATAATTATATTAAAATATTAGTCGTTATTGTACAATTTATTTCAAAAAATGGTATGACAGATTATTGGTCAAACATCCAAATTTGTAGCGAACCAAAAACCGAACCGAAAGGAACCAATCTAGAACCAAAAACCGAATTTGAACCAAATGCGAACCAAATGCGAACCATGCGGTTTGGTTTTTAAATTATAAAAAACCAAAATATTTGGTTCGGTTCCGGTTTTAGCCAAAAACCAAAACAAACCGAACCATGCTCACCCCTAGTTTCTTCTACATGTTTTCACAAAATTAGCAGTAAATCTTAAATTGGTCACAAACTATAACCCCCCTACTATATTGGGAATCTTGATGTTTAACTCAATTTAACTGAATATTTTATTTTTTATCACTTTTCTACTTAACACATTTAACAAGTTCATGACCTTTTTATTCCACTAATAAATGCTAGATAATTTTTTATATACCTAATATACCTTTAATATAAAAAAAATTAGTTTGGTTCATTACAATTTTACAATTAATACATTTATATTATCAATCAAAATATAAAAATCTTTCTATAGATAAGGAAATAATCATATTTAAACTCAATCAATTCTTGTGTGGTTGATACGAACTATCCTCATCGTTTTTTCATCGCTAGTTGTCAATCGATTGAGCATAATCGACATCATTTCCAAAGAGGTGAACCA
The DNA here is from genome assembly GCA_029959085.1 of Nemophila menziesii. Classification (NCBI taxonomy): domain Eukaryota; kingdom Viridiplantae; phylum Streptophyta; class Magnoliopsida; order Boraginales; family Hydrophyllaceae; genus Nemophila; species Nemophila menziesii. The sequence goes on along the minus strand of JARWIR010000007.1, from coordinate 18,804,708 downwards.
ACATATAGCCAAAAAATGGAGATTCATTCAGCGAAGCATAGAAGAAAAAGAACCATGTTCGCTAATTGGAAGAAAAGAAATCTTAGAAGAATGGTGAACAATTCTTTGCGAGTATTAAACACTAATTCAAATAGAATTGAGACACCCACATAAGCAGTGTAGCCATGAAAATTGCTTTAGTGTTATCAATGTTCATAAAACCATTGCTGTCATTGATTTCCGCTGCCAACGATGGTCATTCTCCACCATCATATATGTAAAGTCCTAGAAGGGGGTGAATAGTACTCTAATATAATCTATGCCTAATTAAAATTTAAGGACTCATAAACTAAGGTTAATGAAACCTAAGGTCAAAATCCTAAGATATTATGCTAGACGTTCTTAAGGAGTTTGCTAAATACAGAAGTTAAAAGCTAGGAGTGCTAAGGGTTAGGACTTATATGCATACAAGATTAAACAGTAAGTAAGATTTCTAAGGTTAAGGACTAGAAATCCTAAGGATGGCAAGGTTAGCTAAATAAATCTAACTTAAGCTAAAGGAGATAAAAACAAGTAAGTAAATGAAATACACGTGATAAGTAAAAGATAAAGGAAAGATATTACGCGAGGTATTTAGATTGGTTTGATTTCCCTATATCCACTACCTAGGGTCATCTCCATAAAATCTCCAAGCTTCTCGACTAATCTCCTTGATATCTCTTAAAAGTGAGATATAAACCTTTACAATGAGATTTTTTGGGCTAAACCACACCTAAAAACTCTCGAGACTTTTTTCAGTTAAGACACAACCCACTAGATTTACAAGGTAAATCCTAATCTATGAAACTCACTCTTCTATAATGTAGAGAAAGAGTAATACACTAAATGGTTTGATGAATACAATTACAAATAATTTGAAAATTCTCCTTGATGAACTAATCTAACATGATTAGATGTGAACTCCTTGAAGAGTGAAATGTGAAAGTGAAGCTTTGAGGTTGATCTCCTTCATTAAGTAGATATAAATATGACAGCTTGACTTGAATGAACTCCTTGATGAGCTAGATATAAAACATAAGTGCAATAAGTTTGATTAGATGATATAAAAGTGTAAACAAGTGTGGGGGTTCGTTCTTGAAGTGTAGGATAGTATGATATTGAAATTAAAGCTTTAAGAGGTATGTTATGTGATGTAAGAGAGACCTCTATATATAGTAGATCAATTTCCAATGGCTCTATAAGAAGGATCATATTATCTTTTAAAAACGGTATTATCGTTTTGCGTAACACGGGCACCCGTTTTTGTCCCCGACGACTATTTTCCACGTGGATTCCTTTGTCAACTGTTAGGATAGTCATATGCTCTTGAAACACTGTTGTTGATGTGAAAAAAGTTACACCATTTTTTGCCTAAAAATGAGTATCTGTTCTGAGTAGATGTCGGCTAAGATGGTTACAAGGTTGTCGATTATCTCTAACTTTGTCTGGTTCCTACTAAAAATGTTATACCAAATTCTGGCATATAATGTCATACCAATTTGAAACGGTATGCCATTTTTTGGATTGAAGAGGCAACCATATGACTTTAGATAACTCAAAACGAAAAAATTCCTTCATAAGATTTGTACAATAAGATATCCTAATATATATGTTAGTACAACTCAAAAGCAACAAGGGAACACAATCAAATATATGTCAAAAGAGGTGTCAAGTAATAATCAAGTGAAAGATATAATAAAAATATCAAGATATTGATTATAAGAATGATAGATGAACTAGTGGCAAGTAGAAAAAGATTGTAGTTCATTTTATGCACCAAGAAAAACACCCTTAAGAGAGTGTGTTTTAAAGTTATTTTTAACTTATTGAGAGTGTACTATAAATCATGTGATGTGTATGTGAGTTAGGAAATATATTCATGAAGTTAAAACTCAAGAAATCACATAGAAATAGAAGACTTCACATGAGATAAGAAGTGCAAGCATACAATTCATTAGAGAGATAGAAAAGGGTTTTATCAAAGGTCTTTTTGATGAAGATATGTAATTATAGAAGGTAGTATAATCATTTAGTGAGAAAAGGTTAAAACACTTAATCAACTAGGTATTGCACATAATAACAATCTATATGAGGGACTATATGCTTACAATATGTAATTTGGGTGGGGATGTCGTGTGAGTTTTCTTTTAATTTTGACAAAAAAATATAATTTCTTCTAATTTTGACCAAAGCCCACTCTTATAATTTTGAATTTATGTTCAATTGTACTTGTATAAATTATATTTATAAGTAAAACCCATAGTGGTCATAAACCGTTCAAAGTTTTTACCGTTCAAGAACAATGATGCACGGTTGGGGTGACGGTTTTGATTTTATACTATATCTTTTGATTTATTTTTGCATTAATCGCCCATCGACCTTGAATGTGTGATTGTCGAATTGTAAAGGGATAAGTTTGGGTTCTTTCGATTGGTTTATTCTTAAATGGATAAGAGGGAATTGGTAAAACTTTGTCCTTATTAAAGAAATTAATCATCTTTAAGCGGTCGTGAAAAATTTGCCGTGTCTGTTGAATTGTAAGGGGATGTTTTGGGTTTCTTCGATTGGGGATTGCGACTGCTATTATCAGCTTTATTTTTTAGCGAGATTTTTCATAGGGTATTTAAGTTGATATTAATGTAAGTGAAACAATTTTAACGACTAAGATGGATAGTTGGTCTAATGGTTAAATTACTTCGCATAGACCAAGATTTCAAATCCAAAGTGGTTCTCATATGTATTAAAAAAAATTAAAACCACTTTTTTAATTATTTTTCCATTCTTGGACGTCCTTTGTTGTATCTTATTTTTTTAGTAGCATGAACTTGGTAAGTTTTCAAAAAAAAAGGTAATAGAAGAAATGAATGAGAAACTGACTCAGCTACCCATATTGGGAGAACTCAAGAAAGCAGTTTTTGACATGTCTCCATCCAAAGCACTGGGACCAGATGGGCTGAACGGTAAGTTTTATCAAGAATATTGACATATAATACAGGATGATGTCTATTTAATGGTTCATGATTTCTTTTTGAATAATATTTCTCTTGATAAGCTAAATGAAACTTTGGTTACTCTTATACCAAAAGGGGAGACCCGGGAAGGTATTGGAGACTATCGACCAATATCATGTGTTAATTTTTAATACAAAATAATAGCAAAGATACTTGCTAACAGACTCCAAAATCTTATGAATATTATTGTATCTCCGACACAGACAACATTTATTAAAAATAGGGAGATACAGGATAATATCCTTGTAGCCCAGGAAATTTCCTTTTATATGAAACGGAAGCGCAAGAATCCTAAACCCATGGCGGCAGTAAAGTTAGACATGGCCAAAGCATACGACCAGGTACAATGGGAATTCTTATTATTAGTGTTGAGTAAATTAGGTTTCTGTGATAAATGGATATCTTGGATCTCGAATTGTGTGTCTTCAGTCACGTTTTAGCTTAATTTTAATGGTGAAAGACTACGTAAATTTAAATCAGAAAGAGGCCTTAGACAAGGGGACCCGTTATCCCCCTTCTTATTTTCCCTTTTGACGGAATCTCTGATTAGCTTAATTGATCAGAAAGTTGAGCAAGGTAAGATGAAAGGGATTCAAATTACTAGAAATTTTCCCGCTATTACACATTTATTATTCGTGGATGATTCTCTTTTCATTTTGATAATTGATGATCTCGAAATTGAAAAATTCCGAGAGTGTATCCCTAAATATTGTGCAGGATCAAGGCAACAGATTAACTTTACAAAATCCTTTTTATATTTTAGCAAGGACACACCAGAGGATTACAGGTCCCAATTAGCCGCGGTGATAGGAATACAAGAGAAGGACGACCTCGGAAAATATTTATGAATCCCACTCTGCCATAAACGGTCAAAGATACAGTCGTTACAGTGGATAGCAGAAAAGTTGTTCAAGAACACAGAAGGATGGAAAACACAACTTCTATCAGATGGAGGAAAGGAAATGTTCATCAAAGCTATCCTACAGGCTATGATATATGCAATGTCAATCTTCTCATTCCCCATCACTTTTTGTAATAAACTAATATCTGCGCTTTTGAATTTTTGGTGGAATTCTAGAGAAAGGTCTTGAATACATTAGTTAGCATGGGAGAAATTGGCAGTGAGCAAGCTCATAGGAGGCATGGGATTCAAAATTTTTAAGAGAATGAACACGGAATTGGTAGCTGCTCAGGCATGGCAAATTCTCAACAACCCGAATACGTTAGCAGCCAAACTCCTGAAAGGTATATACTATCCGAAAAGTAACTTTCTCGATATTAAATTAAGACAATCTCGAACATGGTCATGGGCTAGTTTATTAGAAGGGCGGGATATGTTAAAAGGATATGGCAGGCGTCAAATAGGAAATGGAGAAACTATTAATATCTGGACAGATAAATGGTTAGGCACGACATGGAAATTAGAAAAGCCGAGTCACTGGGAGATTTATAAAGTCAAATATCTTTGGAAAGACGGTTCAACGGAATGGGACACTGAGATACTTGATGACCTGTTTCCGGATCCCATTATTCCGGTTATTCTGAGAGAGAAGTATTCACAAAAGATTCACCAGATAAGCTTATATGGACCTATACAATCAATGGCAAATACGCAACAAAAACCGGATATAAAATCATCGCGGAGACAGAGATCGTGGAAGCACCAGGAAAAAAAAAGCAATATCCCAACAGAAAGCAAGCTCTGGAAAACAGTTTGGCATTCTAACCTACCTACCAAAGTCAGAATCTTCAACTGGAAAGCATGTAATAATGCTATACCGACAGGGCGAAATTTGGTAGCTCGACACTGCGAGGTGGAAATTGACTGCCAATGGTGCAATATCGAACAAGAAACAGTGGAACACTTACTACTAACATGTGGAATAGCAAAGTTGGTATGGGCTTGCTCGGCACTTCAAATCAATATTGGACAAGGGGTTGAGGACTTGGGAGATTGGGTACTGACAATCATTGAGACATTTGTTCTGGGATGATGGCTGCGGGAAGTGGTAATATCTTATGTGCTACTGACCATTTGGAACCTGTGGAAGTCAAAAATGAAAAGCAGACACAACAATTATGTAATAAACACTGATGACATCATCATATTTACGAACAAAAATATGGAAGAGCGGTTCGGTAAAGAGTGGGTGAAAAGTCATCTGATAAAGAACACTACGAGAGATAATGACACTTTTATATCGGCAGACCTTACGTTTCAAACAAAGATAGCGTATACATGTGATACATCGTTTGATCAACCACACATGCCTTCTGGACTTGGAGTGGTTCAGATTGTTAAAGATACATGACAGAGAATAGATCACTCCTATGTTACCATGTGTAACTCAAGTACGGAAGGGGAAGCTCAAGCGGTGATCTTTGCGTTACAACAGGCGATTTAAGACACAAACGAGGGGATAACTATCTTCTCGGATAACCTTGAATTAGTTCAGGGTCTTCACAAGGTGTTGTATGTTGGAGGCTTCGACCATGGGTTAGGCATATAAACAAGCTGGCAACAGAAGTTAGTCCGGTCTTTTTCAAGCATATCCCACGACAATTCAACGACCTAGCTGATAACTTAGCAAAACAAGCTAGACAGAGGGCAATGAAGGAACAGGAGACAACTGGAACGCTAATTAGGCAATTTTTTCGATTAGGGATTGGTTGATTACAGTGTACGGTTGAAATTTCTTACGCGTCCAAAAAATAAAAACCTGATGAGTTGAGCTATTTCAATTGGTTAGAAAAAATATCTCATTTTCTGTCAAACAATTATATTGATAATTAAAAAATAAAACATAAACAGTTACAAAAGGATAGTCTAACCAATTTTTTTGGAATTATCAATTAAAAGTAAACAAAAAATGAAACATAAACAGTTACTTTTACACAATTCTTGTGTATATTTGGCATTAAATTTAGTATATGTGGAAAAACGAGATGAACATTACTGCCAACATCTCAAAATATAAACAAATATAAACTTGAGGCTCAGATTTGTATTATGATCAGGCAATAGAGAGTTCAATCATGGGATTACATTTCAGTATTTTTTAACATTTTTGGTCATATGCTTTTTTAATCATTAAAATTTATATTTTTCTAAATTTTAATTGAGATTTTTATTGTCTAATTTTGTTAAGGGTACTAAGGGTGTTGATGATTGTAAAGAGATGAGTTTAAGGAATTATGTTTCATTATTTTTGACGTCTTCGTTATCTAATAACGTTGTGAGAGTTCTTGGTGAAAAATTCATTTCAAAAAAATTATTTAACCAAAAACTTTAAAAAGTAATGAAACATTAATTTTTTTTTTTTACGTAGGAGAGCCACTTTGTACTTGGATTTATTAACTCGGTTCAAATCCGCACCATTAGATTGGATGACTAAAGACGAATCAGTGAACTAATCCAACTGATTTTAAAATCTTTCTTTTTGTCACTAAGCAAAAAGAAAACAACACAAATACATACATAAAAAATAAACAATTTCTCAGTGTCTACATAAAGTTGTTAAGGTATTCAAAAATTTTCATTAATGACATACAAGTCCACCTTGGTGTGTCGATATTCTACCTTACATATTTAGAAAGTGTGCCCGCAGTACAGTTTATATTCCTTTTGATATGCATTACTTTCCATCTTGAAAATTTATCCATCCACTTCCAAATTTCATTAATAATTGTCTGGATCTTTCAGAAAATTCCTGTCTTTTTTTCTACCTTGAACAATTTCAAGGTTGACAAAATAGAATGAGATACTCTGAAGATTGATGGAAACTGCTGACCTCATAGCGAACAAGATAGTCCAAGCTTTCCTTTCAGCGCATAATTTGACTATTCTTTGTTTTCATGACTTTATGGGTGATTATACCTCATGATTAACTTCCAATAATGTGAATCCTGCCACCTCCCATTCCTTTATAAACTACGTGTCATTGAGCCAGACAACCTCTGACTATCATGCAATACTAGGTTATTATATCTTTCTTCTTTGGGTTGACCGTTTATCTCTCCATCGCTATTATTGTTGATATTATTGAATACCTGAATAGCTCCTTGATTAGCATATTTGTTTTGATATTAACTTCTTTGATATTCCATTTTTTATTCTCAAATAAGTCTTGCATCATAACTTTCCAGATAAACGAGACCGTTCTTATATTGGATGTTGTAATAACTCTCTTATCCCACCCATTATTCGCATAATCATTAATTGTCTTAATAATCCACTCTTTTATAGATCTTGTGAATTCATGATCAAACTTAATTTGCATGGTAGATGAGCCCACACGCCACAAATAAATGGGCATTTGAGGAAAATATGTTTAATTGATTCATCTCCCATTTTACACCATTCACAAGAAGAGTCTTTCACACATTTCATCTTAAAGAGATTTGTTTTCTTAGTAATCACTCCATTGCATATTTTCTAGACAAAAATCCAATTTTTTTAGTAGATTAGAGTGCCAATCAACCTTTTAAGTCTCATTGTTATTCCTTTCTCCCAAACCCGATGATTTACTTCCATTGGTAATCTCGTTTTAAACAAGACAATGAAAACCCTGTTTAGTAGAATACTTTTCATCTTTAGTGTGAGACCATATAATTTTATCTTCTTTATCCAACTGCATGATAGGTACTCTAGGAATATCATTAGCCAACATTTAAAAAAAATATCTTTTTGATGATATTCATGTTCCAACTAGAGAAATCATTGTTAAGATGATGTGCAACACTATTGAGATTACTATCATTTGGTGTCTCAATTTGGTATCCTTGCTAATCCATATGTGGTTTCAGATTTATGTTGTCAAACCATTTCCAATTTTCCAAATGCATCCCTTCTTAAGAAATTATAAACCATCAAAAATTATATTCCAACTCCATGGTTTTTTTGTTGATCCACATGGTAGAATTAGGAAAGTAACTGCCTTTAAGCACGCTGGCAACAAGTGAACCCGGATTATTAATCAATCTCCAAGCTTGACTGGCAAGTAAAGCTATATTCATTTTATGAAATTATCTAAAACCAATACCCCCAATGGACTTAGACCTCACAGTTTTCTTTCAAGCAACCCAATGGATTCTTTTCTTGTGATCAAAATCTCACCAAACTTTTGCGATAAGGCTATCCATATATTTACAAAGAGTCTTTGGGAATTCAAAGTTTGTCATTGAAAAATTAGGAATAGCCTGGATAACTTCTTTGATCAAGACTTCTTTATTGCCATCTAATAAAAGCATAGAGATCCAGCTAGCTGATTTTTGTGAATAAACAATCTTTTATGTAATTAAGATTCTCTATTTTAGCTATTTTTTGCGTCATTGGAAACCCTAAATATTATCCGAGCAAATTCATTCTGACAATTTTTCAAGGTGTTGGATACATCATTAAGGATGTATTCTGGTGTTCCATTACATAACAGAACTGCAGATTTGTTGAGGTTACTTCTTTTCCAAGATGCCCAACAGTATTCATGATTGTTTCTTTAAACACTTCAATCTAATTTCTTATTGATATAATACACAAAACAATGAATCTTCCGTAAAAAGGAGGTGAGTGAGTTTCTTGGAAGTTTACTGATGGAGATACATTTATTTATTTCCTTCTCTACATTGGTAATTAATCAAACTGGCCAAGACCTTCTGTTATAAGAGAAAAAAATAAAGGTGATAACAGATTACCTTGTCTAATTCCTTGTTTTGACAAAAAATGCTTGAGTTTTTCTCCATTTACCATCCAAGCTGGTAAGTTTACTATCCCTATTGACTTTGTTATTCTTGAATATGATGTAGATTAGCAGGTTCCTATCATACTAGAAAGGCCATTACTGGCCACGGGTCAAAGCATCATAGACCTTCATGAGGTAACAGTGACCTTCCATACAAACAAAGCATCTAAGATATTCTCTGTCATGGACAAGAAACAAAAGAAGGTGTCACTGAAAGTCCCGTTCATTCTACTGAGACCGAAGAGGTCAAAGAGAATATCCACACTAATCCCATGGAGAGTAGAGCTCAAGATGAGTTTGGGGTCAGCAATTAAGTTTCTTAGTAATCCCTCAGACAAGAGAATAAGGCACATGGTTTTAAGAACGCATGGGTGGGACAGTTTGTCGTTACTCGTGTAGCTTCGACAAAAGTGATTGAAATCCGACCCAAGAGAGGTCGAAAGCCCCAAATAGTTTATGTTCATGGAATCACCCGCAGCTGTTGAGAATCCATTAACTCGTCGAACTTTAAATGACTTAAAACAAAATGCTTTTTGGGAGACAACCCACAATTTTTTTTATGTTTTTATGTCTTAGTTTTTGTTAAGATTAGTTGTTTTTCATATATATTGCAGTAATGAGGAAGGTAGAATTTTTTTGATGTGTAGTGTGCGTAGAAGATGAGTTTGGGTGCTTAGATGAAGAAATTAGCCACGTCACACCGCTCAATTCCTGCGGTCTACCACATGATAACCCGTCACCATGGTATCGGGAAATACGGTGCAAATGCGAGAGCAAGAATGTTCGCGCGGTACACCATGCATTCTTACTGTACATCGTACCTCAAAGAACTGTTATAGCAGTAGGAAAACCAGGTTCATATGCGAGAGCACGCTCATCTGCACGGTAAACCGCGCAATCTTGCGGCATACCGCGACACAATACCGTGTCGTCCTTTGTGACATACCATGAGACAGTCCATGATCAGTATTACCACGCGGTACACTGTACCATCCTGTGTTCCACCGTAATGTGATGCAAGCGCTCGCGATAAGGAGGGATTGATCATTGTGACTCGTAAACCTTAAGCCTCCTTTTTCTCCAAGCAACCAACCTCCATTAAAGCTTCACCTGACCTTCACCACACATCAAAACAACACAAAATCACCATAATTTTATATCCAAATCCTTCCCTACACTTCTATATACAATACTTACCCACCTAAATCATTCCAAAACACCTAGAATCCAATAATCAAAATCAAATTTTTAAAAATCTTTCTCCAAAATCTCTCAAATTCTTATCATCCAAGCAAGATTACATCATACCTGCATAAATAAACCTCCTCCTTAGACTTTTCCTAAACCAAATAACACTATTATACCTATAATAAAAAGGTGATTTCAAGCGTGGTGAACCTTTGAGTTGGAGGTCAAAAAATGTCGAAAAGAACGGAGACATTATCTACTATTAGGGAGATGAAAAAGAATCAAATCAAGGTAATGGGTGATGTTAAGAAGAAAGAAAGTGAGGAGTGTAAGTTCGGGGGACAAGAAAAAGAAAAAGGAAAACATATGTCACCCGATTAGAGAGGAACCAGTTTTTGGTGGATTCAAGTCCTAAAAAGGCAAGAAATTGTGATTAGGGAGGCAAAGATGCCAATACCTCTTCAAATCAAGATGCCTATACCTGAGATGAGAGAAGCTTCTAGGTCCCTATTAGCTATCGCCAAAACAAAGAGTCCAGGATGAACACCTTCACACAATAGAGTATTCGAGAAAGAAATTGGAGAAGGTGAGAACAAAATATCTCTAGAGCTGGATGATTTATTGGGATGAAGCACATTAAGAGGTAAGTAAATTCAAATGTTGGTGATACAAGAAGTTTACATACATGATAATCATTGCACCCTATTTTGTGTATCGATCACGCGAGGCAATAGCCTTGAGAGTGTTTCCTTTCTTCCTTACCATTTATTTACTTGTAATATATGTATTAGTTGTTATGTTTTATCGAGTCTGTTTTGAGTCGTGGGGATACGACTCATTTTTTAGTTGGGGGTGTGGGGATTCGTTGTCCCCCATCTCCATTCTTTGTGATTTATTGTGTTTGAGGTAGAAATAAAAAAATTGGTAGATGGAAGCATAAATGTAGTGATTTAATGATAGTAGGTTTTTTGTTTATGAACTAGTTATTTTGTATGTTGTGAGTATGAACATGAAACACACCTTAAAAGTAAAGAAATGATTAGTAAGAAATGCAATAGAAGAATATTTGATCTTAAAAAGCCTTGAGGGTTGTGTAGGCCGTGATATTTGGGCTAGTTGATAAACCCAAATGATGAACGTGCTAGAAGTGAGAAAGTAATGAAATTTCATAGTTTAGAAAGTAATTAAGGTAGATCTTCAATAAGACTTTGTTGCCTTTTAGCTTTCTTCCTATTTTTATTGATATATTATCCATCTCAGCCCCTTTTGACCTTTCTAAAGCCTTTTTATTAGCCACATTACAAACCATGCCCTTTAGATTATAGGACTTTTCCATATAACCCACACTCGAATGGTGATGTTAAGACAATCTTCCCAAGAGCTTGAGTTTGGGGTGGTGGGTTTTCATTATGGAAACATTATTGGGTTGGGTATTTTTAAGCTTATGTAATTGTGCTCTTATCGATGATTCACTATTTTATATTATAACCCTTTATAACCCTTTGATAGGGTAAAAGAAAAAGAAAAAGTATTGAAAATAAGAAAAGAAATATGTTGAGAAAGTAGTAGCATGACATCTCACATCAAAAATAGATTCATAGCTAACTTACAAAAGAAATATATTTGATATGAAAAGATTGAATATGAATTAGACCGGCAAAGTGAAATTGTTTATGTGATCGTCATGGTTTGTACTTGGGTTATTGGGGATGAGAAATTAAGTGCATCAAAATCTTGGAAGTGAGAACATTTATGAGAGTAACTCAAGCTCTAGGGCGATTCGTTGATAGCTAGTGAGGAGCATTATCCAAATATACTATCATATCGTCCCTAAGCTTAACATTACAACCTTAAAGACCTTATCATTATTAACTATGTGATCTAGGAACAATTGAACCAATTGTGAGTAGTTAGATGGATCTTTAGATATTAAAAGTGGGCTCTATGAACACTCTATGGCCTCCATGTCGAACTAATAGAAAGACATATCCTTCGTGCATTGCAAAGCTAATTTGATCTTGAAATTAAACCTTGTCGATTGTTTCTATGATAAGTGTATATATATTATTTAGTTTGTAGATATTATTACATGAAACTTGATAAGTAGTTGCTTTGGTATTATTACTTACATTCTTCTATCTTCTTCCTATTATGCTTACTTGACTTAGCTCATATATTTTAGAGACTTCCCTATGTTCTTATTTCTTATTGTGTCGCGATGAAACAACTTTGAGTTAGGGGTCTTGATATCTCCATATTTGTGATAAAATAATCTATTTAAGAGACATTAGTTTAGGTGTATTATGTTCTTAACTCAGGGGGTTCTTTCCCTATTTATTGTTAATTTCTCTATTTCTTCCTTCTTTTGGAGGTTTATCACTTTAAGAGCCTTTTTGGTGAAATTTTGTGTTAAATGTGAAGCTTTTAGGTACAATGATGATATTAGATGTCAAAGAAATGTTAAAGAGTTTAATAAAGGAGATCCAAGATGATATCAAGAGTTAAAAGTCCAAAGAAGTTGTTTTCAAAAAGTCCAAAAGCTGCCGCTCAGATTTAGAACGTGTAGGATTTTCATTGTTGCATAAAATCAAAAGAGAATTTAAGTGATACATTTTATATCCATAAAGGTATTTAAAATGTTGTTGCATGGCCACTGATTTCGAGTGATTTGGAACTATAAAGAGGGAGTTATGAATTTTACTACTACTATGGGCCAACAAGTCCACTTATTAAGTAAAATGAGTTTGAGTAAGATTAGAACTCTAAAACCTAGCCCATGACCTAGATTTAGTTCCTACACACACACACATACACAAATCATTGCTTGTCCTTGCATCCGTAGCCTCCATATTATTAAAAAAATTCATCAGGGAGAAGCAAGTTGACTTGAGGAGGAAGAAAAGAAGCTGAAGAGTAAAAAAACCCTCTTCTCCATCCTTCCCCTCTACCATTAGGGTATAATTTATCTTATATTCTTGGATTAACCATGTTTGTAAGGTATTTATTCTATAGTATTATTTCTTTTAGAATCATGAACTATATTTCCCATAGCTTGGGGTTGCAATATTTATAATCCTTGAATTCTGTTTTCATTTTCTATATTATTTGGGATTGAATTTAATTAATTTGAGCGATTACTTTATACTTGTATTTTGGATTTGCCTTTATTCCAGTCCTAACCTTGATCACGTTAGGACTGCCCTTAGTAGTTGGATGGTCACCCTGGCGGAGGATTCAACTATAGAAAACAACACATAATCTTCTAGTGTGCAGTAGTGATCCTGATGGGCTTGCCTAACAAGATAGTCAAAGGGGTTTGATTTCATCACCGATCACTACGCAAGGTCCGCTTTCCCAAGTCCCTTGGTAGTGTTAAGGTTGCCTTCTAAGCTATCCTGACAGGAGTTAGAGGGATTATAGAATTCCGGCTACTTATATATGATAAATTCACCCTTATAATTATAATAGTGATTTAGGAAGATAGGTGCATACTAGCTGACTTAAGTTATATTCCCATCTCCATTCTCTTAGTTATTTATTTTTACCAGTAGTTTAATTTCTTCTTTGCATTCATAATTATAAAACCAAATAACTATTATCTCTTATTTCTGTTTTAGTTTAAACAAGTAATTTCGTCTACGCTTCCTAACGAGTTTGAGTTAACAGACTAAATCCATGCGAACGAACTTCATTTATCTAGCTATAACTTGCAACCAATATGTGCACTTGTAGTGAGTTTCTCGTAGTAGTGTTAAGTGTGCGTTCTTTTATATTGTTTATTTATCACATATTTTCCACACTAGGTGGATATGTGTGTAAAGAAGATAAAGTTAAATGAGATGACAAATTTTAGGGATTTTAAATTGATTTTTTCGAATTTAAAGGAATGAGCAGGATATAGGTAGAGAATTTTTTTAAAAAAAATAAAATTTGAGGGGGTGGGGGTCAATTTTTGATTTTCCAACCTTATGGGTTAGTTGAAGATATATGGGGAGATGTTTGTAAAGACTTAAAAAAATTGAAGGTTGATTTTTTTTTTAACTTATGAGTTAAAATGATGTAAATTAATTCAAAATAATTAAAAAAATAATTTGATAATAACTTAACAAACTTTTTGGATGGCATCTGTTGAAACGGGGTAATTAGGCATGTAATTGAAGTACAAAAGATATTGAAACACGTTATATATATAATATAAATTTGGAGTGGAGATATATATTACCTATTTTTCTTTCATCCTTGTATAGCCCCTTACGTAGAGGAAGGGGAAAAGGGGTGTATAAACGCTAATCATAGTGTTTCTTTTTTCTGAAAAACTTTGTTTTTTCTTTTTCATTTAATGCGACGGAAGGTGACACATAAGGAATGATACAAGAATAAAACAAAAATAGTTGAGATTACAAAACTAAGGCATAAGTGATACAAGGATTACTTAGCTTATACAAGTACTAGAATACACGTCCTTAACTAGTGAAAGGTAACAAAACGAGTTGACCGATCCCTAAGAACTTGGCCACACCATTCTAGACACGAGAAATATGAGAAACTATATATTTCAATCAAATAAAAGATAAATAACTCATAACGAGTAATGATATTTGTCACCCTTTTTTTATCACCCTTTTATCACCTCCTACGTGTATACTGACATGTACCAATGAATTGATTTCTCTATCCTATTTAATTTTTCTCTATCTTCTATTCAAGGAAATCAGAACATATATATAGAAGGGTGATAAAAGGGTGACATGAAAAGGGGTGACATATATCATTACTCATAACTCTAATCAAAGAGTTGACAAAGTACCAACTAGCTTTACATGAATGAATTTGTGAGATCCCTAGTTACTTCTAAGTAATGATGTAATAGAGATCTAATTGATTCAAGAATGGACGATTGGTTTACAAGTCTCAAGATGTACTCATTTTTTCTTATGTTAAGTGACGTTTTTTATTTGGAGACACATATTAACACAGTTAATAATTTTCACACAATAAACTTATAAATAACTTATTTAACCCTATATATTACTTTTAGAATAGTAAAAACTTATATAAACATTAAATAATATGGATAAAATAAGAAAAGTTATAATTAATGTTATATTAGAATTGTAAAATGGGGGATCTAACAAAAATAGAAGTAAAATAGGAAGGATGGAGTATAAAGACACCCTTACACCACCGTCTAGTAGGGGAGAGCATGGGTCGGTTTTACTCGGTTTTGAGGTTAGGGTAAACTAAGGGTAATATATTTCGGTTTAAGAAATTCTTTGGATAACCCAAGGGTAGGGTAAAAACAAAATTACCCTCGGGTTACTTCGGGTTACCCTTCGGTTACCTTCGGTTTACCCGCGTTAATCAACATTAGTCAAACTTTTTTAACAATTGAAAAAATTTAAAAAAATGACAAAATATCATTATACTTCTAAAGATCAAAGTTACAATTTTGACATTACAAATCAAGAAGCCGTGAATCGAATAGTTCAAAATAAGTTACAATCAATTACACTCCAAAGTACAGTGTTATACATTACATAACTTTAACAAAAACCGATATTTGTTTGAATATCAAAAGTGTATGTTGATCGGGAACTTGGTCGAGACCTTTAGAATATCCGAAAAGTCATCTGGAAGACTTCTCTAACATGCATGTTTTGTAAATTTTTTTATTACACGGTTTTTTCGGTTTGGGTAACCTTAACCCAATAGCTTGGGTAATATATAGGTCAAATATATGGACCCGGAAAATCAAAATGTAACCCAATGGGTAAGGTTGGCTCGGGTAAAATTAGCGCATATTTTGGGTCGGGTCGGTTAAAATTAACTCGATTTTTCGGTTTTGGTAAAATTTTGCTCTCCCCTACCGTCTAGGCATACAAATCTTTTGAGGCTTTGTCTGTATATGCGCTGTATTTATATATGAGTTGTTTTTTATTTTCTAAAGTTTCTCATGCAATTTATGCATTTACAGATCGGGAGTGTGACTCTTTTGTTTTTGGCTGGTGGAGTCAATTTGAGATGCTTTATCATTTTCATTGCTTCATCATTTTCCCATGCCAATTGTCATGTATGAATGAATTTATTCAAGGCCTCTAGATTCTTAATAATATTTGCATTCAACGCCCTCAATTATGTAGTATTTATACTTTTTTTTTAGTCATGAGGATCATATGATATTTTTTTTAAATCGAAAGCATCAAATGATTTGATCATTACCTTTGTCAGCACATCAACAGTAATACTACTAATAATTTATTTCGTTTATTTTTATTCTATTTTTTGTATCGCCAACCACTGACAAGAATCCAAGGCAACCAAATTCCAGCCACTCTTCTTTCCACGTACCCATATCGCCTTAGCAACCAAAAATTAGAAAAGCTTATCATAACAATGAGATATTGTATAAGACTATTTCAATAACTTACAAAATTCAATCTTATTCTACCTTTGATAGTTCAAAGCTGTTCTAATTCGAAGACTGATAATTAGACTAGTAATTTTTTTTTTTTTACATGGAAAGGTGACTAAGGACAACAAAAAAAACAATACAAAATATGAATTACCAATGTCAAAAAAAAAAAAAAATTTACCCAATCCTTAATTTACAAAGCTCTATATCTAACTCGAAGATGTTACTAGAACTTCATTGATGAAAACTAGCTCTGTGTCTAACTTTTTTTGCGAGTTTGTCCGCTTTTCTTTTGAATCTCCTGTGAATAAATTTAAAGAAGATAGAACCAAATTCAACGGTCTTTCTTGATAATTGGTTGGATCTTCCAGCTCGCAGCTCGCAGCTTGCACTTGCTTGATACCTTGAATGATCCCAAGATTGTCTGAAAGGATGGGTTTATTTTCTTCCAGAAAGTCTTTGCATTTTTTAACAACCTGAAACCGCCGTTGCTTCACCTTCTTTTGCCGAGTCACAATCAATGGCCTTCTCTGAAACTACTGTACATCATATTCTTTTATGGTACTGAACTACTAACCCTATAGATTCTAACTTATGTGTAATTGAGGTGTCGCATGAAAATACGATATCAGCTTCACAGTTCTGTAGATCCATGTGCTTTTCTTCATTTGAATGTTGTATGAAGCTTGAGGTGCTATTAATTTTTTTGTGATGTTTGTGATGTTGTCCCCTTCTATATATATATCCAGGGCTCGGACTTGACATTTTCGGGGACTAAGGCGAATTTTAAAAAATAGGCCTCAATTTTTTTTTTACAATTTACATAAAAGTAATCTAAATGTTTACCAATTTTTTCAGTTATAAATCTAATTATTTAAAAAAAATATAATAAAATAATTCAATAGATATAAAATTTAGTAAAATAATACCAAAAAAATAATTTAAAAAACCTTGTGAAAAATGTTTCGGGCAGATATATAAAAAATAAGAGATTCTTTTTAAGTGGTCTAACATTTTTTTTTGTGTTGAGTTAGGTCAAAATTGGGTTTTGAATAAAAAAAATTATGCTTATATAAAAAAAATTAAGGGACCCAAAAATTATAAAATTTGGGAGGGGGCTAAGGCGGTGGCCTCCTTGGCTTCTCCCAGGACCGACCATGTTTATATTTTCGTGTAAAAATTTCATCTTTACTTTTCATATATTTCACATGCATAATATGTTGTTTTTGTTTATATCCTATCAGGGGCGGAGTCATGAAATTTGGTTAGGGGGGCCAAGCGGGTTCGGGGGCAACGCCTCCGAAAAAAAAAAATTCGACGTATTTGTACGATAAGTTTATATATTATGCAAAGTAGGTCTTTGTATTATGCAAAAATACACTATATGTCCTTATATTGTGTAAAAATTGTAATATAAATCCGTATATTGATTTTTTAATTTATTATCCGATAAAATTCTTTTGTTTATAAAATAACATACATTTTTTTGTAAAAAATTAAAAAAAGTTCTTTAAATAAAATAATTTAAAGCTTAATAAAACAAATCTTATAAGTTAGGGGGCGCCAAATAATAATTTTATAAAATTTTAATGGTTAATTAGTTATATATTTTTATTTTTATTTTTTGAATTAGTTATAAATTTTTTTTTTAAACTGGGGGGCCATGGACCCCCCAAGCCACTACATGGCTCCGCCCCTGTATCCTATCCACCTTTTGTATATATTTCAACTATTATTATATTGACAAAAAAAACTATTATTATAATCCAGTCTTTCAAGTGTTATCCATATTCTCTTATATCTTTAGTTTCAATAATGTGCCTTCCCTAATTTTTTACAAACATTACATTTTAATAAGAGGTGTTCGACTGTTTCTGTGTTATTGAAACACCATAAACACTTCAAAGAATCTGCACATTTTCTTTTATATAAGTTTTTTTTGTGTGAATTGCATTATTACATGTCTTCCACATGAAAATTCTTTCTTAGAGAGGAATACAAAACCTTTATTTCCTAAAACACACTCACTACACCTAAAACACACATTTCTCCTCCTTCTCTCTTCTTTCTCTCACTAGGGTTTTGAAGTTTGGTCAAAGTTTGACCTTGCTTCGACTCCTTTTGACTTCCGTTGACCCCACCCACCCATCACAGATGACTCTCCGACCATATGGTTGGAGTTTGACCGGAGACTGACTGGCGGGGTTGACTTAGTTTGACTGGACTTGGAGTTTTCTTCATTTCTTCACAAAATTGTTTTTTTCTTTTTGGTTTTGATTTGTATTAGCGAATTGCAACCGAAAATTAAATACATTTGAGCTGGTGAGAGAGTGAGTGGAAGCTGAGGTGGAAAGGTGAATCTGTCGGCTTGGATATTGTAGTGCAGGCGTGAAGTTTACGTGCATTGGTATTGGGTGTAAAGGTATTCAAGCGTGAGGCTTATTTCTGCTTGTTCTGTGAGTTATACGAAGTGGATAAATCATTGGGTAAAGCCTTGTTCTTTGAGTTATACGAAGTGGATAAAAATAATTGGATAATAATTGAGAATCAACAATTATTTATGTGTCAAAGAATCAACTAAAATTCAGTGCAACTAATTTCCGAGCTTCTCAGATTGCTGCTCGTAATTCTGGGATTTCTAGCTGATTTCTTCACCGATTTAAGTGATTCTTTTTTTGCTGAGTTCCTATTTGCAAGCTCGATCCAATGGAACCGAGGAAGAAGTCTGAAAACAAGGAAACAAAGGGTAATTCAGAAATAAAGGAACCTAGAGCACCTATAAAAGGTAAATATGTACCTGCAACCCCTGTAATCCAAGTTAGTAATAACTTTTCTGCTGCAAAACAAGTTAATATGATGAACAAAACTGCTAAGAAGGGTGTGGGGGTATGATTCCAGTATGGAGGATGGTATCTCAAGAGGTGTTGATAACCTGTTTGATGAAAGTTCCAAGAGAGGAACAGAAATTGAGTTAGAGAATTTAATGGTTAGAACCTTACCTAGCTCTAGTGAAAGCACCAAGACTACCCAAGCTATTGATTGTACAATAGATGAGGTTGATGATCCTATTTCCCTCGAGAGAATAAGCTTGAATGTGAGTGAATCTGAGGTGGAAATAATAGAGGAAAACAATGGAAATCAAGGTAAGTGGAATGAATTGTTCAAGAAGAGTGATCAAGAATTGAAATTGAAATACTTTGCTCCTAGTAAAGAAGAAGATGAACTCATGGTTAAACCTCGTAGGAATGTATTGAAGAGTGGAACTGAGGGATGGGGAAACTGTCTTGTTGGACAATTCTTTGGAGAAGCTCCTGAATATTACATGGTTAGAAGTATGGTTAATGCTCAATGGAGAAATTGTGGTCCTGTGGAAATAAAATCTACTGATATGGATGTATTTCTTTTCAAGTTTCAAGGTGAGAAAGAATGTAACAATATATTAGAGCAAGTTTGGCATGTTAATGGTAGAATTATGATCTTGAGAAATTGGGAACCTAACATGAAAATTGATAAGCTTGATTTAACCAAGGTTCCACTTTGGGTTAAACTGAGAAAGGTCCCATTACATTTGTGGACTAATAATGGTTTAAGCTACATAAGTAGTGCTTTGGGCATCCCACTTTAAATGGACCCTATAACTAAATCAAGGAATAGGCTAAGCTTTGCTAGAGTGTGTGTGGAAGTTGATATGCCAAAAGATCTTGTAAAAAGGGTGAAGGTTGATCTCGGAGAGGATGGAATTCATGTGGTGGAAGCTTATTATGAGTGGTTACCTCCAAGATGTTCTAATTGCAAGGCTTTGGGGCATAGGGAGATTAATTGTAGTCAAGGTAGGAAAGAACCTATAAAGGAGGGACCAGGAACCTATACCCAACCAAAACCAACCCAAGCTAACCACCAACCTAAACCAAACCAAGCTAATAACCAACTAAACCAAAACAAAGTTCAAAAGAGGGTTGAAGAATGGAGGGTAGTGCAAAAAAAGAAAATGGAGAAGAAGGATGATGAAATTCAGATTCCTAGCACCAAAAACATAGCTACAACTCCACCTCAAAATGTGGGAAGTGATAGGGTAAAGGGGAAAGAAAAAACCCCTAGTACACCTAGTGATTCTAATATTTTTGAAGGGGAGTTAAGTAATTCCTTTTGTGCTTTAAGCATGGCAAATGAAACCCTTGAAGAGGCTCAAAACAAGGGAAAAGGGAGTCTTGAAGATGATTTATATATGTTTTTGAGTGGGGTTTGATGAGGTTTCAATCTTTTATTGTAAGTGTTTTTATGTTTGTGTTGTATGGTTATGTAGAGTGGTGTGTTGTAATTTGATTTTCATAGGCTTTACATACCTAGTAATTGTTGTATAGGGTCACTTCCTAGCCATGCTTGATGTTTGGGTCAAAAGCAAGCATGGATTGATTTGTACTATTTTATTTTTATATAAAATGGTCCGATAAAAAAAATCTTTCTTTTTTTTGAAATATTTGAATTCCAAATAATTTTCCAAATTGATGAATTGTGTCTTACCGTATCCTTAGTAGTTTGAGGTTGTGTCATAACTAGTTCTTCTGTGAGTATTTTGTAACATATTTTAGTGTTGTAATTTCCATCAAAAGAAAAAGACCAAGTCAATTTATATTTAGATTATGTGTCAATAATATGAATCCTGGTGATTATTGGGATAATGAGTTTAGGGAATAAATTACCAAGAATCTCAAGTTTTCAAGCCCGAGATTCTGAATTCATTAGTTGACTTACCTTGGAAAAGTTACACTTTGGAGGTTTTTCCAATTTCTAATTTGTGTTTATCCATCTTTCCTTCCAGATATCAATATCTTCTCCATTCTTGATTTGATATATCCAATGTTTTCATTATACTTGCTCAACTCTATGAACTGCTTTGTCTTAATTTTACATCCATAAATTTATTATTGTGAAAGTAAATACCTTTTAAAAGTTTTGCTGAAAGTATTGTTGAATTATTCATAATTCTTCTAACTTGTGCCGTGCCAGAAAAGCCGTATTCCTTCTTTTTAAAACCTTGAAGCCTAACCCTCCAATTAATTTCCCCACTGCAAGTTTCTCCCATGCTTTTCAGTGAATCCTATTTCTTTCACCTGAGTTCCACCAGAAATTAGATATAACAGATAGTAACTTATCGGAAAAGGTGATTGCAAATGAAAAAATTGACATGTAATAATGATATAATTCTTCTAAAATGGCCTTTATAAGTACTTCTTTCCCTCCTTCCGTAATAGTTTTGCTTTCCATCCTTTTGTATGGTTGAAAATACTTTTTGCAATCCACTCAAGCGATTCCACTTTAGACCTTTTGTGACAAAGTAGGATTCGAAGATATTTCCCTAGATTTTCTGTTTTTTAATATTTTCTTCTCGACACATAGTCCCTTTAATCTTGTAGTGTTTCTTTACTAAAAATAATTGCTGATTTATAAAATTAATTCTTTGTCCTGATCCAATACAATATATGGTAAGACATTCTCTGAAAGCGTTTATATTAGTCTCATCAATAACAATGAAGAAAAGAGAATCGTCTGCAAAAAGAATGTGAGATATACTTGGGCAATTTCTATTGATTTGAATACCTTTGATAATCCCACTAGGGGCATATGAGTCTATAATACTTATAAGAGATTCAGTCATGATGGTAAAAGGGAAAGGTGAGAGGGGTTCTTTTTGCCTAAGACCTCTTCGTGGGGAAAATTTAATGTGTCTTTCACCATTAAGATTAATATGAAAGATTGTAATGCAATTTTTAATCCATAAGATCCATTTCTCACAGAAGTCGAGCTTTTTTAACACAATAAGTAAAAATTCCCAACGTACTTGGTCGTAAGCCTTAGTCATATCTATTTTTATTCTTGCCATGCGCTTTTTGTTTTTCCTTTTCCTGCTCATAAAAACGAGATTTCTTGTGCTATAATAATATTGTCCTGTATACCACAATTTTAATAAAAGCAAATTGTGTCAGTGAAACAATGTCATTTATTAATCCGTGAAGCCTATTCGAAAGGATTTTTGCTGTGATTTATAACCAAAGTTTACACATGATATGGATCGATAATCTCCTAATTTTTCTTGTGTCGCCTTTCAGAATAAGTGTAATCAGAGTATTATTGAGATTATATATATAATATTGTTAGAAAAGAAATCTAAAACCATAGTATAAGTGTCCTCTTTAATAATATCCCAAAATTCCTTGTAAAACTTACCATTTGATTTATCGGGACCTAGAGCTTTGGAGAAGGATAGATCCCGGATAGCTTTTTCCACCATTCATGGTTGGTATTATTGTCATTTTGTTGTTCCTTCTGTCATTGACTTTAGGTTTGATGAATCGTGTTGCTTTTTCCATACTATCTTGGCTAGCATTTTGTTTTGAGAACAACATTTTGTAATTTTTTTGGAAATCTATTTAATTTTTGACGAGTATTCTTTCCAATTACCATCATTATCTTTAATTCTAGTAATCCTATTATATTTTCTTCTTTGAATGGTCGATAAATGGGAAAAAAATTGCATTTTTATCTCCATATACTAACTAATTTTGTCTTGACCTATCAGCCCAATATTTTTCTTCACATTCATATTCGAATTTTATTTTTTTCTTTAATCTCCTTCTCCTCCTCTATAGAATCATGATTGGGTTTTTTGTTATTGAGTTTTGTGAGCCTATCTTGAAGTATTTTTATCTGAGTCTCGTGATTCTTAAAAGTCTCCTTACTCTATTTTTTTAGTTCTCTAGTAGTGTTATCTCTTTTGTTAACGTAATTATTCAAGGGAGGGTTAATATTAGGAATAGTCCATCATTTTTCTATAGTGATTCTACAATTAACATTATCTAGCCAAAAAGATTCAAACTTGAAAAGCTTTGTATTATGTTACATATCGACATCATATTTTAAAAGTAAAGGAGAATGGTCTGAACCAATTGCCGGAGGTACGAACACTTCAGCCCTTGGGAAACGGTTCATCCACTCGTAAGTAGCCAATGATGTATATATACATAGCCAAGGCTCTTGATCCAGTGGGAACAATGGAAAATGCAGCGAAGTTAAATACCTATAAGGCCTGTGGGACATATAAATTACACTTCAAATACTATTTCTATAGGAAAGAATAGTGACTGATAATAAGATACAAAGAGCTAAAAAATATGAAATACATATCACATATACTCATACTTATCTTAATGACCCTATTTTGAATTGGACCCCCCCCCCCCCCCCCCTCCCAAACTCCCCACAAAACAATTTTAATAAGATAAATTGTGATGCGACGTGGGATGTTAATACTAATTCGGGTGCTTTCTCTTGTATTATATGTGATATGACAGGTCTGATACTTGATGAAGTAGCTCTTAAGGTTGAAGCTCACTCTACAATGGAAGTTGGAGTTAGGGAGTCCAACATGTGTGTTGATTGGTATCTAGGCTTCCAAACGGCTCAATGATAATTGCAAATGTCTCTCTTAATCTTATGAAGCAAATTAACTCAAGCAAAACATCATCTATCTTTAGTAGTATTATTATTTTGGTTAAGAAGATTAAAGCTTATAGACTCTTTTTTTTAATTGAATTCTTACATGTATTGAAAAAATGTAATTATATTGGTGATTGGGTGACTAAATAAATGGTAATTAACTTTTGAATGTTTAATTTGCCTCTCTAATTAGTAAACTACTTAAATAAGAACATGCTCTAAGTATTAGTTAACTATATTTTTGTTTTATAATTTATGAAGATTTTTTTTTTTACTAAAAAGAAACTATCGATCTTGAAACTTTTTTATTATAAAAAGGTAAATAATATTGAATACATTTTTTAAAAGGATGCAAAATTAATTTGGATGGAAAAGTTATATATACGAATAATAATTGCTAGGATATCGTTTTCTGTATATTAAAGTTCAAGTGGGATTAACAAAAATGTGACAGAGACTCAATGTTAACTTTTTCCTCACATTTCTTATCTATTAAAAGTGACATCTAGCTGGTTACACTGTCAAACCACCCCTTATATTAACTATTAATTGGACAGGACTACACTTTCGACCATTAAAAAATTTCAAAATTACTAAATAATTTTTTTGACGTAAGAATGTTAATGATAGGATTTTATTATTCGGAAATGATGAGACGGATCACGATAACAAATCTTCAAACTTCAAATATATGGTAATAAATATTGTACTCGAATATTATTAGAATCAAAATAATTCTTAAAATGGCTCTCATATATATTTACAAAAATATAGTAATAAATCGTAATAATTTGTTACAAATACACCATATTTAAGGGATTTTTTTTTCTTAGGTCTCTTTAGAAACAGTTTTTTCGACTGCATACACATATATCTTCTCCATCATTGATAAGGATTCATCTCACGTAACATATGATGGTTGATGGTTGATGGTTCAATACAGGACCTGTATTACAGGTTACACATTGTTTTTCTTATTTTTTGTTATTGCGTTGGTGGTTTTGTTTGCTTAATCAAGACAGGTGAAAAATCGAAACTATCATATGGAAAATATAGGAATAAAACTAGTTGAATTTGATGAGAATTAAATATGTTTGACAAGATATATGCATAAGAATTAATACATTTATTGCAAAATGATTATGGCGTAAAAGTTTTAATTACATTTTCTTTACAATATTGCATCATTTATAGAAGTATAAAGTAGATATCAATACCTATCTTCTTGACGTCCTATATCGTCACAATTTTTAGCGGTTTGAACAGAGCCACGAGCCCGAGATGCTGATGATGCCATATGCCACACTAAACTATGGATGGGATGAGATCGGGTGGTTTCCTTGGTATCTTTGTCTCCTTGAGGTTGTTGTGGCCTCTGAGCGCTCTACTCATGTTTATAGTTTAATTTGTTTACTTTGATTGAGGAGTTCTGGTCTATCTTTGATCATACGAAATTCATAGTATTTTTTCCAATCAGTTACCTCTTTAAACTATAAAACTTTTGTTAGGATGGTTTGGGGTTTACCGATTTCTTGATTTATTCTTATATCTCGACAGAGCAAAGTTGACCAGTACAAAACCATGAAAGAGGAGTTCTCAACGGGTAGTTCGGTTTTTTATCAATTTTTTTACCTCGAGCGTGTCTATTTTTCCTCTAATTTGACAATATCAACATGATATACGTTGATTAGTAGACATGGTTACCCAAAAGATATCTATCACGTCTCTTTGTTTCAGGAGGTTTCCGTTATTTTCGCTTATGATGGTGGTAGTGTAATTATCACTATTATCGTTGTACATCCTGAGATTTCCTAAATAGGTATCCGTTTTTAGGTAAAAAAATGTTATACCATTTCGGTAAAACATACGTTTTGATTTCTGACCGTTGGATCATTAGGTGCACAATGGGAAAATACTACAATCCAATTAAAGGTGCCCCATTTTTGTGCAATGCGTTCTACCGTTTTTTCGGTGAAGTGAAATCCGTATGTACAACATAATGAGCATCATCCAAGAGCTTCAAATAGAACTTCAGCCTCCATATCTACTACACTTTTACGCATTCAATCTCACTTAATCATTTCTCAATCATTCAACAATGTCATATTCTCATCATAAATGAAGGCTTGATTTTATCATTGATTTATTAGCTCTTTAAGGAATGGAATAATCTCTGTAACCCACGTATAAACACTCATCATAAATACTCTCATCTAGATTAGAATCTAGCACTTGTTCTTAAGTTTAGAAGATAGGGAGAAAGACTTCCTTTTTTGGAAAGGATTACTTGTGTGTAGAAGTGCACAAGGGAGATTAGCTTGATTTCTTTAGTACGGGGTGTGACAAAACCGAAATAACTCTAATTGTACCAGGTTTATATCTCACATTTAAGAGATTTTAAAGCTTAGTGTAATAGAAGTTTTGAAAATCCTAAGGGGGAGACCTTAGGTAGTGGAATAGGACTTTGCAAGTATGACTAACTATATATGCTCAATTAATCTCTAAAACTCTATTTACTTTACATTACTTGATTTGTGTATGTGGTCCTTAGTGGTAAAATATACCCCCTTTTATTAGTTGTTTATATTTCCTTTTAAGTGTTTGATGATTTGTCTCAACCATTTTTCAAACATATGTTATCTTCATTTTATTTTAAAATAGTAGTATATCCCATTTAAAACCTATTCATCCCCATCAAGAGTTATCAAGTGGTATCATAGTTAACTCTAGTTATTACTTAATCGGAATTGAGTAAAAAACATAGAAGCAAACCATGGGGAAGGTGTTTCTATTACTAGACCCTTTCTTTTTGTAGGAAAAATTATAGGCATTGGACGAAGAGGATAAATTAATCAAAACTTTGACTATGATCTTTGGAAAATCACGAATGGTAGCACCTTCATTCCCTACAAAGAAACCAAAAATGATGAGGGAAAGATTGTGATCACAAACACCATCAAAACTAAAGAAGAACTTACAAAGGATGACAAGCTCAAACTCGCCAAAAATGCTAGAGCTTTGAACATATTAATTTGCAGATTATCCAAGGAAAAATATAACTGAGTAAGTGAATATGACTCGGCATCTAAAATTTGGGAATGTCTCAAGCTATCATATGAAGGAAAAACTTTATGCATCACACGAGAAGCGATTTCAAAATTTGGATTGTAAATCACACGAGATGTTCTAAATGAATCTTAGAAAAAATCTCAATTCTATGCATCAAAGATTCACCGTTATTTTCAACACTCTTGGATCTCTTGAGAAAACCTATTTCAACCAATAGTTATGAATTTTTTTATGAGGAACAAGAGATTCAAAGATCAAGGAGGCTCTAGCAAACACACGGAGAATTATATCAAGGATTATAAGAAGAACGACTCAACTTGTTATCATTTACACCAAAATGGACACATCTAACCTAATTATCAAATCTTCACAAATCCAAACCAAAAAAGGCATTAAATGCTACTTGGGATGACGGAATCTCAAATCAAAGTCAATAAGATGCTCATGTGGCTAACTATGTCAATTTCATGGCCATATGAGAAGAAGATGATGAGGTAACTTTTAACTCTAGCTTGTGTTCATCTGTCGGTACTGTGAGTGTGATAAATAATGAATAAAATAAAAATACTTTAAAAAACCGCAAGTGTACGGGGTTCGTTGACAAGTAATATGCATGAGTAACTAAAGATTTCCGTTCTCAGGGATTAGCAAAGATAAAGTAATTGTGTTTATGAATATCGAGATTTAGTTGCGAATACAGAAAGTAAAAGATATATTTTTGGTTTTTACAATTACGAAGGATTAAAGTGTAAATAAGTAAACTAAGTATACTAAACTAAAGGAATGAAAATGCAAATAAAATACTTAGATGAGAAGATATCTTGAGAGTTGTAATCCCCATTAGCTACGAATTTATGTGTTTATTGGTATAAGGGTAAATTGGTAATTTAGAAGTAGTCAGATTCAATTCTCCTCCTAAACCCCTCCCGGGTGGATAGGATGTTATCTTCCACCCCTAGTGACCCCTCCCAGGTGAAACTGAATGATTTTGGACAAATTAATTCTAACCCAGTTGACTATCCAGTTAGTTAAGGCCTCCCGGCTTAATAACGCACCGAACTATTATACGATTTTCCAAAAACTAACCCTCCTCCTGGGGGATTGCAGCCTACTAAACCTAACCCACTTCTTGGCCTTGGTAAGGGTTGTACAAGATCATACACATATAAAATAAATGCAATAAATTAATTTAATTTAAATAATTAAATCCCAAAGCTCAATAATAACTTAATCCCAAAAGCTAGGGTTCATACATAAAGCATTCTCAAGCTACGAATGATTTAGTTCATATTTAAATACTGTAAATCAATAATTAAAACTATGAAATTCATTCTTAAAACAAAAAATAGAATTAAATTACTATTTTAATTGAAGGGATTCAGAGTCTGGATGATGAAGAATTGTGAAATTCTTCTTCTTCTTCCTGCTTCTTCTCTCTAGCTCCTGGCGTGTTTTGCTTTTCTCTAATATGAACTGTCTTGATTGATGAGGTCTAAGAAGCCTTTTATAATGATTAAAGTCCAATTGGGCCCATGTGGGCTTAAGTAAGTGATTAAGGGGCCCAAACTCCATTTTTAAATTAATTCACATGGCAGTGCACCACTTTAGTTAAAGGTTGTAACATTCGCATCGTAAGTCGAAATCCACCGATTCCACTTCTCGAATTTTGGTAACTCCAACGCCTATCTTTTTCATTAGAACCACAAAGTCTGAATCCTAACCGTTTGGGCTCAGGAAGTAAAGCAAGTGACGACTTGACTCAGTCTACAATTCTTCCACCTTTACCAAAGTGATTTCTTTTCTCCGTTACTTGAATCTTCACTTCTTAGCTTCATCTTGATGCCTCCTAGCATTCATATATTTAATAACTTTACACTAAACAATCAAATTAACACACAAAAGTTCTAAAAGTAACAATAAGTCTAAAACAAAGGAAGAAAGTGCATTATCGCAAACTACGACCACTAATCTACTAACTAAGTCCAATTCACACCTAAAACGATGTCTCCTAATGGGATTTTCCTATCATAAACATGGATACATAATTATATCAAGATTATTTAGATGGGAATTTTAAAATTTCCTATTACTCTCCTTAACTTGATTACAAGTACACTCTTAACACAAACAAGCTTTATTTAAAGATCATAAAAAGCTTCAAAAACAAAATCATGAGTGTGAAAACCTATTACAATCTTCTTTGGAAAATCATGATGAACTTGAAGATGAGAACACCTTATTTCTAATGAAAATACATTTCTTTTGAAAAAAAGTTAAAGATCCTGACGGAAATGTTCTCGAATTTACTAGAGCCTAGAGGCCAAAACAACTTTAATTTAATGTTAAGAAGCCAAGTTACTAGTCTTAAAAAAAGAAGACTTAGGCTTTGATTTTCTTTACTAAACAATAGTCCTCGAAAACCGTTTGATTAGTGCATTAAATGAAGCATCTTCCTCCTTGTTGAGATTTGCACAAATTACCTCTCTTACTTATACATCTTGTGAATGAGATAGTCATGATGTAACTAGTTTCAAGTATAAGCATCTTGAATATGTCTAACTAATTCCTTTATGAAAAAGGCCAAAATGGATTATGAAGAAGAAGGGTATTACTAACTCTCATAGACCCAACTTGAGTACCTAAAACATAATCTTCTTTTTTGTAGGAAAGGAACATCAATATACAATTTTGGGTTCTTAATAGTGAATGCTCTAGACACTTGATCGGAAACAAGACTCTTTTCTACAAGCTTTCTATGAAAGAAATGGATGGAGGAAAAATGACCATCATCGATAGCATACGAGGGAAAGGTTCTAGGAAAAGAAATCGTCGACGTGAGGATTCTATTCTTATTAATAACGTACTTCTTGTTGATGGTCTCTCTTTTAACCTTCTTAGCATTAGTCGATTTTGTGATGATGGTTATAAAGTGAAATTTGGATCTTCTAATTGTGTTGTTTTCTAAAATGACAGAAAAAAATCTTTTTTAGTGCAAACCATTTTGATGATATCTAAAAGTATATTTTGAAAACTTTTTGTGTCATAACATTACTTCCCTTTTAGTTTTAAAAGGTAGTCATTGGTTGTGGCATATGCGCCTTGGTCATGCTAGCATGGATTTGTTTTCAAATCTATCTAGAAAAGATATTATGTTAGACTTACCTAAACTTAAATTTAATAAGGATAAATTATGTGATGTATGCCAAATTTTTACAACAATGATGTCAACAACGTCATCGTCAACGGATGATTTTCTTTAATTTGAATTTTTGTTTTTAATAAATATGTTGTAATTTTCTTTTTAGATTTCGAATTTAATTTTCTTTTTGTGTAAACTAAGTGCAATATTTTACATTGCAACTTTTTTTATTAATAAAAGTTTCATTATTCCTTTTTACTTAGTTTTTTTCCGAACATACTTTAAGATTATCTGAATTTACTCAAAACGTTTACTCTACATACTTAGAGGTTTTTTGGTCTATTCAGAAACTCGCATAATCAAAAACTTCTCATATTCAGAAACTCTCCTACTTAGAAGTTTTTTTGTCCCGATGATGATCGGTAATCGATGAATAGTTTGATATTCAATAACTCTCTAAATTGTTGGTCAATAATTATTTGCTATATATTTTTTATCTATATTTTTTTATTTGATGATATTATAATATTTGATTTTTTTTTGACATGGATTTATGTAGTTTTATTTTATTTGATGGTATTACAATATTTGATTATACCTAAGATTCTATGTGGTATTAGAAGAAAATCTCTTCTCCGTTTTTATAGGTAATTAAATTGGTTTTCAAAGACATAGAGAGTCAATCCTCCTGTTACATTAATTGAAAAAAAACATTAAACTTGGAATATGTTTAGGGATAAGAAAACAATAAGAAAAACGACAGACATTCACGCAGTTCACAAGAAGAACAAACAAGTTCTTTGGGCGGATTACCCGTGCTACTTTTTATTAATTAATCAAAAGAATTCCCGCCATAATAGATTGCAACTTTTATGTATTTATTAATTTATTAAATATTCCACTAAATCCGTGATTTTCGGAATGAAATGCTGCGCTTTTTGGTTGGTTTCCCTGCATAAACTTGTTGACCTTCTCATGTGAATATACAAAAATATGTTCAGACTGCTTTTGCATCTTACTTATCTTGAAAATCACAGGTTGAGTAATTTCACTTAAAAAATAATCATTCAAATATCACTAATAATGTATATCATACTCAAATATCACTGATAATGTATATCATACCAAATACAAATCAAAGAGTCTACCCAACCTATAAAATAGAATTACAATTCAGTCCAATTTTTTTAAAAAAATAGATAAAAACATAAATAAAGAAAATTACCGTTCTTTAATTAAAAAATTGATCCATCCTAACTTAAAATTCATACGTTAATTTTACTAAAATTAAATAATAGTCTTTCCTACTTCTATATTCTGGATCCACCTCTGATCATACGTGGTCCAATCATATAAAGAAGAGAAAAAAATAATCAGGAAAGAAAAACAGTATGCTTATCAATTATAAATTTTGATGGCAAAGTAATATTTGGATGATTATTTTTTGAGTGATATCCAACATTACTTTTTAAGAAAATATAGAAAATTTATCATTAAATAATATAGACGAATATTTGAAAAAAAAAGTTATTATAAAAACTCATGAAACTTATAAATATCTTAACTTTATATATAATAATTATATTGTGTAATTTATTTTAGGAAAAAAAGGTAAACGATACATAGGTTGTAATTCGTCGTTAAGGATGTGGGTTATTAAGATAGAGCAAATTAAAGTCTAACCCGAAAATGAAGCCCAACGCCAACAAAACTAACCCGAAAAAATGTTTAAGCATAAATTATAACTAAAGGTCGGACTAATATCAAACACACTTAACCCGTAGCAACTTTGTCCGGGTAAATATTTTGAGTAATTAGAGCTGGGTATACCTGTAAACCCAACCACCTTATTTAGCCATGTTTCCCTTATTTGCTTCTCAAAATTTTGATGTGGGATAAGTTGTTTTGGTAGCCTTTCAAAGTAAAGCTGATGTTGAGTTTTTTTTCAACTTTTTCTCCCACATCGTAACATTACTAAGGGAGTTTCAAATGTTGCCTATAAATAATAAACTGCATAACTTGTTTTTGTATACTACAAGTCTACAACCATCCTTCACTTTTTTTTTAGATGTATGGGTGTCCGGGCCAGCTTACGCGCATCACGACTATTCCCATAGGAAATATACACGCTTCCTCATGCAAAGTTTCAATTTTTTTAATATATGAAGTTTGATTCCTTTGAATTGAACATGTGTATTAATAATATTAATAATTTATAATTCTACTCCATTTGAGTAGGATTTTAAACCAGTGTTAACCGTAGGTAACTCGATGGTTGGAACCTCGGAGGGGTTTATAACAAAAAGCGGGGTTTTTTTAATTTTTACTTGGGATGTTACCATCTAAACCCGGGGGTTATCTTTTGTTTAAATTTGAATTTTTTTTATAGTTGAAAACTTTTGTTTGGTGTAAATAAAGTCTAGTTTGAATATGAATTTTTCTTCCAATTAATAAATTAATTTATTAAAATACATATCACAATTGAACATATATTAAGGGTCATTTATCTTTGCCTAAAAAAAGAGGTCATTATCTATTTTAAGGTTTTAAGATAACTAACATGGTAAATATTCAAGTTAAAATGACTCTAAAGTTCTTGTTTTATATCGGTATATATTAATTTATGTCAATCAAATTTTTATCTATCTTCTATTACCATATTCTTTTTTCAATTTATACAAGTAAATATAATGTCAGCAAATTTTTTTCATAATTGCATTATAAGTTGATTTTTGATGAAAATACCATACTTGCTAAATGGGTATATACCCATCGCACATCCATAACAACAAACTAAAAATACACACCATTGGAGAACACCCACTGCTGAATAGGTATATACCTACAACTATATACGTTCATACCCACAACAATACCGTACCTGAAAAATAGGTATATACCCACCACGATTCAAATTACCACCTCCTATATAAATGGGATTATACCCACAGTTGTACAGATTCATAGCCACAACAATTCGGATCCATACCCACAAAAGTGTATATCCATACCCACAAACAATCATATTTATACCCACTAAAAAAATAATTTCGTACCCAAAAAAATATAAATCTATACCCACGAAAATATAGATTCATACCCACAAAATCAATATCCATAAAGAACAAAAAAAATTATAAGTTATTACCATATAAAATGAAGTTTGGACCTATAACAATGGAAGAAGAATGAAACGGGATTCATATTGTAAAATTTTATTACAAAAACAATGAAAAGAGAGAGAGAGAGAGAGAGAGAGAGAGAGAGAGAGAGAGAGAGAGAGAGAGAGAGAGAGAGAGAGAGAGAGAGAGAGAGAGAGAGAGAGAGAGAGAGAGAGAGAGAGAGAGAGAGAGAGATGGATCCTATTTTTTCCCTCTTTCAAGATGAGTTGAATTACCACAGTTCTCTTATTAAGGAGAACTTTCAAGGTGGAATTTCTAAGGTGAAGGTCGTAAACAAACCCTATAGTTATTCCATCAGAAATTAAGATAACCTCCAAAATTTTCACCAAGGGAACCAACTGTACCAACCAATGCCAAACAGAATCCATTATCAAGGTCATTCCTATCGGCCTAGACTCCAAGAGAATGTTTATCAAGCGAATCCTTAAAATCTATATTTGGGTGGACAAGCTTATGGGAGTCAATCCTTTCAACCATCGCATTACAATGTTTATAATGGGAGTCAAGCTCAAGTGGCACTACTATAACATTCACAAGAAGGCTCAATCACCAAGTTGCAAGAACAATTGAAATCCTTAAGGTAAATGACACAAGCAAATATGAAATCTGCCATGTGATACAGGAAAATATGCGAGCTGATAAAGAAAGATTCAACGCGCAATCAGCTGCGTTTCAGATGTTGGGGGGGATCAATTCACTCAAATAGCCTCCCATTGTGAGAGAACCAATAAGCTCCTCCGTTACAATTAGGCCAAGATGCTATCAAGAATATTGAGGTTAGTGTTGGATTTGAAGTTGAAGAGAAAGTAGTGGATTTGCCACTTGTTACAGAGATTGTCGTGGAATTTCTAAAGGTAGATGAACCAACCAAGCGACGCGTGGAGGAGAAAAGTTTTGAAACTTTGGTGGAAGAGGTTGAGAAACTAATAGAGGTGGTTGATGCACCAAGGGTGCATAAAGAATGGAGCTGAACTCGTTGAGGGTCAAAGGGTATTTGAAAAATTGGAACCACCTCCAACACTATAAATGATCAATAAATACCTTGGGAGCAAGGTATTACACCGCGAAAGTAAGGAGGCAAGAAGAGGGCTCTACCCACCACCTTTTAAAGATCGAATGGAACAAACTTTGGGTGGGAGATCCTTAGGTTACTAATACAAGAAAGATACGACTTTAAGCAAGGAGTACCGCAAGGGCCTCAAAACAATATTCATGGAAGGTAAGACGTCAAACTTAATGACGTAATAAACAAAAGTTCTTCTTGGAAGACATCCCATGTTTTAAAATGCTTTATTAGTTTAAGTTTTATGTTCGTAGTGTTTATTAGTAAGTGTAATTCATGTTTTAGTGTATACTATAGTTAATGGGAAAGTTAGAAAGTTGTTTTTGATGTGTAGGTGATGTCTCCCCATTTGTGATGATTTAATATAGATTAATGCTGGGTATCACCCAAAAAATTATCACCCAAATATCACCTTCCTAGGTGGTTCAATTAAAGTGTTTCTCTTTCTTGATTACTTCTCTCTCTCTCTCTCTCTCTCTCTCTCTCTCTCTCTCTCTCTCTCTCTCTCTCTCTCTCTCTCTCTCTCTCTCTCTCTCTCTCTACTCTCTCTCTCTCTCTCTCTCTCTCTCTCTCTCTCTCTCTCTCTTTCTTATATGAAATAGTTTAATTGGACCACCTAGGAAGGTGATATTTGGGTGATCACTTTTTGGGTGATACCCAGCATTACTCTTTAATATAAGTTGGAGATATCATTTTTTAGTGTTTTAGGAAGTCTAATTACTCGATTTTTCCCATGATATAATGCACTTTCCTATTTCTTATCTTAATTTAATGATTTATTATTTTTTAGAGAATATTGGGTTTAATTTATTTATTTAGTGTGAAGCTTTGAAGATATATAATAATTAATTTGATACCAAATCAAGTCTAAAGAGATAAAGGAAAGAAGATATGCATGGAAATTGAAGATAAGGAAAGAAAAGATAAGATATGGAAAGATAAAGTTGCCAAATAAATCTGAATTCCAGCACCTACGACCATAAAAGTGATCATAACTCAAGATTGGCTAGGAATTTGGAAGACTGATCTGAATCAAAGTTATAGAGCTTTCCGGGACGATCAGTATCGACTATTGGAACGCATCAAACGGATAAGTATTGAAGGAGTTACGGCCAAAACAAAACAACGGCATATTATTACCTTTTCTATATTTTAGGATTACGAATTTGAGTTTGGCTTGGAGTCTAAGTTACTTGTCTTCCACTCCAATAAAATGAATCAGGTCTTCCTAAACACCTATAATTACACCCTTAAACCATTGTACACATGTCCTTGCTCAGTGCCAAGTATAGGCTTAGTCCTTACTTGTATTTTCTCAGTTCTAAATAGTAGCTTAGTCCTTTAATTTAATATTCTTCTTAGTATCAAGCTATTCATCCAAGAATCAAGCTGACCTGTAGAGGAAGACAAGAAGCACGAAGTTGGAGAGTTACAAACTCCTCTTCTACATCCCACCTTCTCTATATTTAGGGTATTTAGCTATAGATTTGTGGCTTAACCATATTTTTAAACTTTTATTCTGTAAGTTTTACTTTTAATTGTTGGGTTATTATTTTGTCTACACTCATTAATACTATTTGTTATTTTAATTAATTTGAGCTTGGCGTATATTGTTATTATGAGTTCTGACTTATTGTTTTCAGCCTAGATTGGGCCAATCTTAGGACTATTCTTAGTTATTGACAACACCACATAATCGTCTAGTAGTGACCCTACCTAGATAGCCATAAAGGTTTGATTTACCACCAATCGTTACTCAAGGTTTCTTTACCCAAGTTCCCTGGTAGTGGAGATGTTGCTCCTAAGTCCACCGTGACGGGGGTTAGGTAGAATTTAGAATCCCGGTTAATATATAATGCTCAACTCGCTCTAAGGTTAGAATAACGACTTAGTAAAATAGACTCATATTAGTAATCCTAATTTATCAGACTTACATTCATATTTATTTTCATTATTTATCTATTCGCGTTAGATAATTATTCATCTTATCCTCTTTTTATCTTAACATCTAAATTCATCTACGCTTATTGAGTACAAGTAGATCTAACGGATTAAATCCTTGCGAACGAACTTGACTTATCATTAAAATTTGCAAACGATCTGTAATACTTGCAGTGAGTTTCTCATGGTAGACAAGGTTGTATGTCCTTTATTATTATCTTATTTATCTATTATTTTATCACACCTTTACCCCCACCAAGTTTTTGGCGCCGCTGCCGGGGATTTATCTTTAAGTTAAATCTATTTTGTGTTTATTTAGTGTAGAAGTTTTCATTTGTTTTCAGTTTTACGCGTTCTTTTTTTTTTGTCTTTTTCAGGTTTTAGATGAATAATCAACGGTTAGAGCTAGGTTTTCCTGGCCAATTTCGAGTGAAACCCATTGGGATTCGCATTCCAACTATTCAAGCATTTAGATTCAAGCCCGATCCTGACCTGATTAATCATTTCGCGAGCTTTGGGAAATACAGTGGTGATACATATCAAGACCCGGTCCGTTCTGTTCAGAAATTCATGCAACTTTGTGATGCCTACATTACTGAAGGTGTCACGCAAGAACAAATGTATTATTTTATGTTTCAATTTTTCTTGACCGGGAAAGCAAGCGATTGGTTATATGATCCACCTCCCGAGCTAATAACAAATTGGGGCAAGCTTCAAGAAAGATTCCTTGATTAATTTTATCCTACAAGTATGCAAGTGAAGGAACTATTGGAGCTTATGAATTTCTTACAAGAAGCCGGAGAGAGTGTTGGCGAAGCATGGACGAGATTTCAAAAGATGTTGGCAAGATGTCCAATACATACACGCCATAATTACAATTATCCATGTTCTATAATGGACTCAATAGAGAGTCAAGGTTGAAAGTAGATGATATGGGTCATGGTAGTTTTGTCTCTATGGTTCCGAAAGAAGCAAAGAGTGGTATTGAAACTATCATCGAGACTGACATAAGTTGGCCACAAGAACAAACTCCTACCACTAATATAGAAACAGAGGCGAGGTTTTCAATCTTGCAAGATCAAATACAACAACTCGCTGTAACAGTTAAGGAAAGCATCCAAATGCCGCCTCAACAGTTATACATGCAAGAACAAGCCTATGAAAACCAAGCTAATCATCCACCGGGCTACAATGTGCACAGTGGAATTCAAGCTCCATCATGTCCTCAAGAAGACATCACTGAGTTAAAAGAGACTATTAGTCAATTCATAAACTTCTCGAAGGAAAATATGAGCATACTTGAGTCAAAGATCGATGCATCAGTAGTGCAAAGCCTGCAACAACAGAGTCAAGATTTGAAACAACATAATCAACTTTTAGAGAAGAATGTGAAACGGCTCACTACAGTCATAGAACAAATGCAAAGTCACCCAAAATACAACTTCTAGCATGAAGAAGATCCAATACGTTAACGACAAGGTGAAGACTATTAGTCTTCAAGCTGAAAAGATGAAGGAAGCGCTACCCTCTCCATCAAAAGGAGATGTCCTACCAAACACGTCAAACGTAGATATGATGAACTTAGATGAGATAATTGTTGAATATTGGGTTGAAGAGGTTGAACAAGGTGATATTAAGAAGCCAAGAGTGGTTGATGAACCAAGAATTTAAGAGAGAAGTAAAGTAAGACAACCACCTCTACATTGCTATTATCCCGTAAAGAAGCAACAAGAGAAGTGTATGGAGGCGTTAAAAGAAGTGAAGATCAACGACCCTTTACTCGAAGCTATGAAAGGAAGGCGAAACTATAATCGATTCTTTATGGAGGCACTCTCCAATAAGGAAAGGTTCACAAGATCCAAGTTTGTGGCACTCAATAAAGGGATATCAGCACAAGTTCAAAGAAGATTACCACCAAAGCTTAAAGATCCTGGAGATTTTAACCTCTCAATCAAAATAGGTGGTATATTTTATGGAAAATCAATGTGTGATTTAGGGGAAAGTGTGA
Source organism: Nemophila menziesii (assembly GCA_029959085.1). Lineage (NCBI taxonomy): Eukaryota > Viridiplantae > Streptophyta > Magnoliopsida > Boraginales > Hydrophyllaceae > Nemophila > Nemophila menziesii. The sequence goes on along the minus strand of JARWIR010000007.1, from coordinate 18,766,445 downwards.
ATATCATGCCAAAAAATGTATTCAAGAATATTGGTATTAGTGATGTGAAACCGACATCCGTAATCTTACAACTTGCGGATCAATCGACAGCAAGGTCGTGGGGAGTAAGCGAGGACGTGCTCGTCCAAGTAGGTAACCTTGTTATTCCCACGAACTTTATTATTCTTGACTATAAAGCAGATAAGAACGTCTCATTCATCCGTGAATGTGAATGAAGGAACCATGATTCTTAGTATTGAAGATAATTCTGAAACATTCTATGTTTCGGGAAAGAAGAAGAAAAAGAAGTCACAAGAACTATGTCCAATCAGAGTTGTAACCAAGAAGCCAAAGCCCGTAAGCCCCCAAGAAACCATGGGAAAAGAAATTGAGTTTGGGGTGGGAGAAAAGGTAGCATGGAAACCTCCCTTTCCCAAACATAACAGTTCTTGGATAGGGCCATACATCATCACGCAAATTATCTCAGTAGAAGTGGTCAAAATAAAAGCTATCGATGGTTGCAAGCTCAAGTTGGTAAGTTTTAATCACCTCACTCACTGCTGGGGAGGCTATAAAAATAAATAATCGAGGCAACTCGTCTAACTTTGAAAGACGTTAAACAAAAGTGCCCTCTGGGAGATATGCCATAGTATTTTATCGGAACTCTAAGAAGAAAGTTATGGCATCGTGACGTTAGGTCCATGGTTAATATGCACATAAATTTTTATATCACACACGGTACACCACATGCGAAAAATCAACCATGGAGTCTTTATCGACAAGGTATAAATGAACCAAAGTCAAGGAAGGAACTCGCAGTGCACCGCGCCCAACAGGAGGTGAAACACAAGGGAGACAACGCATGGTGACGGTATAGCCACGGTCCAAAGGGTTAGAAGCTCATATGCCTAGTGCAATACACTGTGACAATATGAATAGTACATGGGAGCATTATGTTCTTCACTTGACCTAAACCTTAAGTCTACTTATTCCTCAAGCACCCAAACTCCATTAGAGCTTCAACCTAACCTTTGCCTACCATCAAAACAACACCAAATTACCCAAATGTCATATACAAATTCGTCCCTACATCGTTCCAAACAACATTAACCAAACCAAATCATTCCAAAACTTCAAGAAATCAAGATTCAAGCTTAAAATAATAGCAAATCCTTTTTCCTAAATTTCTTAAATCCTACTCACCCAAGTACAATTCCATCACACCCACATAGAGAAAAATCATCCTTACACCTTTCCCTCTCCAAATAATACCTTATCCACCCACATCAAGGGGTAATTCCAAAAGTGGTATAATTTTGAGTTGGAGGTCAATGGAAATGAGAGTGCAGAATAAAGACACTTGCTCAGGTGAGAGAGATGAAGAAGAGTCAAAGCAAAGAATTGGGTAAGAATAAGAGGAAACAACTGAAGCATCTAAGGGCCCTAGTAGTTATCGCAACACAAATCAGAAAGAAGTTAGAAAAAGGTAAATACATAGATTTCTAGAGTTGGTTGAATGATTTGTATGTTCAAAGTAGGTGGAATGCAAGGATGAATCATGGTGATACGGGAAACGCACACGTAAGATAAACACCAATACCTATCTTGGGTATTGATGATGCGAGTCAATAGCCTCGAAGGTATGTTTTCTCCCTTATTTACCCTTTCTTTATTTGTATATTTGGTGTTTGGTCGCTCCTACAGTGTGATATAAATCAACACTTAATAGGAAGAGCAACTAACCGCAAGTGTATGGGTCATCCCAAGTAATAGATAAGTAAAAACGGGATTATCATCTACATAGGGATTGCGAGGTAAGATAAATGTGTTCAGATAACAAGTAGAATTAATCGCTGAAAGAAAGAAAAGAGATATTTGTTTTGGTTTTTTAGATAAGAAAAGACTAAACGCAGGAATGGAGAGTAAACTAATTTTAAACTAAGAATTAAACTACAAAGGATAATAAATATACTTGAGTCTCGCTAGGGAATCACCTAAGTTAACAATCTAATGCATTCATTTTAAGGGCAAAGCGGATAACTAATATTAGTCGGGACTTTATTATCTTCCTAACTCTCGTCAGGATAGACTTATGAAGTAATCCTAGGGTATCACGGAACACTTAAGGGAGACTATAAGCTACTTTTAGATGTTTAAGTAATTAACCCAATTGGCTACGTAGTTAGTCAAGACCGCCTGGATCAATGACGCACACCACGTGTTTCTATTCTAGTTTTGTAATTAAACCCCCCCCCCCTTCCGGATGATCACCGCCACTAGTGAATAGCCTAATTACTACGACTACCATTGATTCATTACATCAATGATAGTAAATAAATGTAAAGATAAAATCAATATGCAATTACGCGACTTAATTATAACTAACACAATCCCAAATTACAAAAACATAAAATCAAAACTAGGGTTCATCCCAAAAATACAAGTCTCAAGTAATTTATGTTTAGATCATATTGAATTTAAAAATGGAAAATAAATTAAAAGTATACACGATCCTAATAGAAGAAATAAAATAAACTAGATAGGAGAATGACTTGATCTGATGGTTGAAGAGAAGTGTTTCTCCAGTTTCTACTCTTGCCTCTGCCTTGCCCTTTTCCTAAGGATGATATAATATGAAGCTCAATTGAAAGGTACTGAATAATGAGGTTTAGGAAGTCTTATATAGAGCTTACAAACGGAATGGGTCCCTATTAGACCTAATTAAATGATTAAGGGTCCAAGTCCATTTTACAATCCCCGTAACTACTGAACACACTTTAGTAAAACAGCTCTAACTTTCGCACTGTAGGTCCAAATCACCTGATTCCACTTCTCAAATTTTGCTAACTCGGAGGTCCACCTATTTCAGTTGAACCACCAAGTATTAATCTTCACCATTTGGGCTCACAGAGATCTAGAAGTGACGATTTTCCAGTTTCGAATGCTTCTCCTCCTTCACTAAAGTGATATCTTTCTCTCTTTTGACACTTTCTTTTGCTCTTGTACTTTAAACTTCACTTCTTATCTTCATATTAATGCCTCCTAGCATACATGTACCAAATAAATTCACACTAAACAAGCAAATTAACGCACAAAAGCTCTAAACAAATAATACAAATTCGAAGGAAAAAGTATGATATAGCAAAATATGCTTACAAATCAACCAACTAAGTCCAATTTCTACCTAAAAAGATGTCTCCTAAGGGGATTTATTTATCACAAACAGGGAGACATCAGCGTTTATCTTTATTTTATTGAGTATGTTTCGAGTCGTGAAGTCACGACTCACGTTTGAGTTGTGGGCCGGGGATCCGTTTCCCCCCTCCCCACTTTATGTGTTAATTACTTTGTGTCTAGGTATAGAAGGTTGTGCATGTATCTATTAAGCACAATTTTAACGAGTCAATGATAGTAATAGTAGGTGTGCAAACTTGACATTTATGCCTAAAAGATAAACATGAAACACATTTAAAAGTAAAGAATTAATTAGGGAACAATGTGATAGAAGTAAGTTTGATCTTAGGGAGCATGAGTCGTGTGTAGGATGCGACATCCAAACTAGCTGATAAACCATCTAATAAACGTGCTAAATGTGAGAAAGTAACTAAATTTGTATAGGATAGAACATGATTGAGGCGGTTCTTTGTTTATCCCTTGAGCCTTTTAGCTTGATGTCCATTTATTATGTTTATATTATCCGTCTCGGCCCCCTCTTGCCTTCTAAGCATTTTATCAGCCACATTACAAGCCATATACCTTAGATTTCAGGACTTCTCCATATGACCCGCACTCGAATCCTGATGCTTTCACACTCGTCTTAGAGCTTGAGTTTGGGTTGATGGTCATGTAAAACATCATTGTGTGGGTTTTTGTGTTATGTATTTAATCTTTTTGATCAGTTGTTTATATGTTGTAACCCATTGTCGGGGTAAAATGAAAAATTGATTATATATATATATATATATATATATATATATATATATATATATATATATATATGGAAAATAAAAGAAAAATGTCGAAGCACAGTAGCATGACTTCTCACATCAAAAAGAGAGTCATTTCTAACTTGCTAAAGAAAAAATATATACATTTGGACCGAAAAGTGGATTTTTAGGTAATCATAAAAGGTATTATTTGGGTCATTAGGTTTGTGAAGAAGTGCATCAAAAAGTCGGGTTGGGTGAGAATATCATTGAGAGTAACTCAAGATCTAGGGTGACTTGTTGATGTCTAGTGAGGAGAGAGCCAAAATCTCACTCTACATTATCCAAATATATGATCATAACTATACTAAGCTGACATTACAACCTTAAATACCTTATAGCTCTTAACAATACAATCTAAGAGAGATTGAACCAATAGAGAGTACTTAGATGGACTTTAGAAACTATGTGAGGATCAAATAACACCCTATAGCCACCATAGCAGACTAAGAGAAGAACCTATCCTTCGAGCATTGCGAAGCTAATCTAATCTTGAACTTAAAACATGTTGATTGTTTGTTTGATAAGTGTATATATTTTATCTAGTTTGTAAATATTACTATATGAGACTTGTTAATATAATTGCTTTAGTGTCATTCATTGTTTTTCTATTTCTATCTTCTTTCGAGTGATTGGACTTAGGCCCTTCTAAACTCTACTTTTCTTTTCATTTTGTCAGGAGACAAAACTTTGAGTGGGGATCTTGATATCTCTTTTTTTTTTGATGGATTAATCCACTCACGCGACATTATTTTTGGAGTTGATTGGGCCTAAGTGATGAATTTTACCATACTGTTTACTATATTGTACTTTTGTCTTTTGTTTTGGACATGTTGCTATTTACAGAATTTTTGTGACTTAATTGTGTGTTAAGTGTGTAGATTTTAGATACATGATTAATTCAAGTTTCCAAGATGATTATAAGAAGTCAAAAAGTCAAGATAAACCCCAAGCCAAGGCGCAAATTAAGCCTAGAGTCACCCTGGGAAGTTGGAGTGTTTGCCGAAGAAATCTTAGCATCGTATTGTTTTAGTCACCATGATTAATTGGTCATATATTTGGATTTAATTCCATTTGATTAAGAAATAGCTTGAAGACAGTGTTGCGTGAGAAGTGACGGAAGTCATTTCAGAGTTGAGATAAATAAGTTATGTCATTTGCTTACACCGTGACTCGCATAAGAAATCTGTTAAGTAAAAACGGGTTTGAGCTAGTTTAACTTAATTGTGAGTCTATGGAAAACCTAAAACATTTTCCAGCTCTTATATAAACCTACTAGCAGCCCCTAAATCAATATCCATCAGAATCCATTCAACACAAATCGGCCTTTGGTCCTTGGAGAAGAGCACCGAACGTCCGGAGCCGGTAGGAGAAGAAGAAGAGGATTTCTACACCAAACTCCACGACCCTTCATCATCCGGTCTCCATTTTCTATCAATCCAAAGAGTAACTTTGTCCAATTTTGTATATTAATGATGATTCTTTCATTGTATATCAGTATTTTATATTTTATCTTTATGAACTAACCCTCATTTCTTGAGGTTTGCTTATGTAGGAACTTATGTTAGCTATGTAATGTTTTAGTACATTTGGGATATTATCATGTTTACTTGAGATTGGTATTATTTATATTTGATTACATGCTTGTTATAATACAACCATACAATATCCAAGTAGCGGGTAGATCAAGTAATTAAGCTATCACCTGGGAGAGGGGTTTAATTATCGAACTAGCATATAGACACCGAGTGGGCAGTAGTGAATCGGGAGGTCTTGCCTAGCTAGGTAGTCAATAAGGAACCTCAATCATCGGAAACCATTTCTAGGGTCACCGGAGAGGGGCCTCTAATGGGGAAAGATTTTCTTTTAAGCTACCGAAAGGAGTTAGATGGATTGTTGAATCCGGAATGTGAATTACCCAACTCACCTTTATTCATAAAACCCTTGAGTTAGCGACACAAGGGAATACTAGCGAAACTCAAGCACTCATCTTGCATCATTCATTTTATTAGTTCAATTGCATTTTTATTTAGTTAATTAGTTACTTGATTCCATTTTAGAATTTCTATCAAAAACCAAATAATTATCATATTTACTTTTCTTGTCATTTATTACTTAACAACTATACATTTCTATATTTTTTGAACACATTAATCGTAACCTTTATAGTCCCTGTGGAGACGATAACCCTTAGTACTTATCAATTTTATTAACGACCTATACACTTGCTGGAAATGGCTTCTAAGGTGTTGGTGTATTTCATCACACCCTGGGATGCAACAATTGTCCAAATAGGTGCTACTTTATTCTTTACTATCCTATTTTCAATACTCTTTATGATAAAGGCTACTACCACAATCACTGTATTGAGACCATTGAAGTCTAGACTTTTGCTTGAACTAAGCAAAACGAATATCCAATAAATTATCCAAATTGTCTCTAGTGTCCCTCTTTTTTTGTAACTCACTCACATATATATTAATCGCATTTGTTGATTGAAGGATGAAAACAGTGGACGCAAAATTCAAGTAACCTCAAAGAAATGTTCGTCAACTATTATAAAAATTGTTTCACAAGGAGTCCATCAATCAAAGCAGAGGATTTTGTCTTGTTAATTCCACGTACGAATGAAACTCTCAATATAAATCCAAATATGGAAGGAGTTAGGAATGTCGTCTTCACTATGCCAAGGTCAAAATCCCCAGGCCTGATGGTCTTATCAGGAATTTATATTATAAATATTGGGATATGCTCAAAGATGATATCTTTGCACTTATTCTTCTATTTTTTTAACCAGAATTTATCGCTTCAACGAATCAATGACACCCTCATCACTTTGATTCCTAAAGAAGATTCTCAAGAATATGTTAAGGACTTTTGACCAATTTCTTGTGTTATTTTTTGTTAAAAAATTATTACAAATATATTAGCTCTGAGATTACAACCCATCATGGAAACTATCACCGCTCCTACTCAGTCTACTTTCATCAAATGGAGATTTATTTAGAATAATATTATCACTGCTCAAGAAGTCTCAAATTTTCTGAAACAGAATATGAAATCTATACAAATTATTGTAACCGTTAAGTTTGACATGGCAAAAGCCTACGACCAAGTCAAATGGGATTTCCTTATCAGTGTCCTTACTAGCATGGGTTTTTGTAAGAAATAGACTGATTGGATCTGGAATTATATATCAATCGTCTCATTCCAAATCAAATTTAATGGGGAAAGGCTCTAGGTTTTCTACCTGAAATAAGGAATTAGACAAGGAGATCCTCTTTCACCTCTCCTTTTCTCTCTCATCATAGAAGCCCTAATTGGTCTCCTTAATGCTAAGTGTACGGAAGGACGTATTAGTGGTATCTATTTGGCCCAAAATTGCCCAAAACTCACTCATCTTTTGTTTGCGGATGATACCCTTTTTCCGTCTCAACCAATGAAGATGAAATTTTGGCCTTCAAATAAATGGCTAAAACATAACGTGAAGCATCTAGTCAGAATGTGAATCTAAAAAAATCATCCATTTGCTTTAGTAATGGAATGCCAGATAACATTGTGGATAATATCACATCTTCTCTCGAAACCATAGTGCAAAATCACTCGGTAAATATCTTGGCATTCCTTTCAATCTTAAAAGATCAAAACGGGGAATTTAAACTATATTAAGGACTGTTCCTTCTAAAATACGCAGGATGGATCACTTCGCTTCTTTCATGTGGGTGTTAAGAAACTTTAATCAAAGCTATCTAACAAGCAATTCTCAACCATGCCATGTCTATTTTTAAACTCCCTAAAAATCTTTGCAAAACAATTTCTAGCCTTATGGAAATCTTTTGGTGGGATGCTTAACAAAGAAGGAGAATTCATTGGGTTACTTTGGAAAAGATTATTATCTCAAATAATCTCGGAGGAATAGGTTTCACGGATTTTTCCAAAAAATGAAAGTTGTGCTCTTGCCTAATCATGCTTGAAGAATCCTCAATAACCCCGTCTCGTTAGTTGCAAGAGTTCTAAAAGGGATCTACTATCCGAATTCTAGTTTTTGGGATATGCAACTTAAAAAATGATCATGGAGCCGAACTATCAATTTCGAAGGACTACAATTCCTCAAAAATAATTGTAACTCTCATATCGGTAATGGCCTTATAACGAATATCTGGGATCACTCGTGGATTCGTAACAATTTCAAATTGGAAAAATAGAAAATTGTGATCTTGAAGTTGTTTCTCATCTCCTTAATAATGGTTTCTTAAGATGGAACGCTTAAATGGTTCTTCAATTATTCCCACTTCCGACCAACTATCAAATCTTAGATACACTCCTAATCCAACTTGACTAAGAGGACAATATAATCTGGCCTCACGCAAGCAGTGGAGAATATTCAACCAAGTCAGGATACCATTAACTGTTAAAATATGAGCTACAATAAAAACCTCAAACATTGAAGGCCCTGATCGCGATCAATATGGATATATGAATTACCATCTGGAAATCTATTATGCCATATAAGATCAGGACTTTGGATGGAAAAATTGTAAAGGTGTTATTCCAACCAAAATGAATATGTATATGAGAAAGTGTGCAAAAAATAAATGTTGTGACTGGTGCGAGACCAAATGAGGAAGCATGAAACACCTCTCCCCTCTTGTCCATTTAGCAGTGCAATTTCAGAAACATCCGTCCTTCAAATCAAAATCGAGCAGGATCAAAATCACAAGACTAGTCAATGGATTTTTAGAATTACGCATGATTATGCAATAAACACCCTTTGTGTTATGCACTCTTTGTAACATTTGGAAAGGCAAGATGAAATTTCTTTTCAACAACATGTCATGGAACTCAAACCTTATCAATTCTCAGGCTGATATAACGATTATCATTCTCAGGCCGATATAACGATTAACAAACTCTTCTACGATTCGACTCTGATAGAACAACAACCTTCCTCGAAAGAAAAATGGAATGAGATCTCAAAGAAGAAAAACTAACGAGTTGCTTTGAGATAAAAAGGAGATCACTTGGTTCTGCGATACATCTTTTACAAACTCATAGAAACCTATTGGAATTGTAGCAATAGCTACAAATTATCAGTGAACCATTCAAAATGTTTTAGCGAAGCGAGTGATAGCTAAATTAGTAGCCGAAGCGGAGGCCAAGGCCTTGCTCGGGGCTTTAAAACTGGCAGGCTTTATGAACCACTCGAGTAATTTATTTTACTCAAATAACCTTGACATTGCCCTAGGTATTTCCTAATTGTCTCATCCGAACTGGAGTATTCGACCTTTTATCAGTGGAATCCGTAGCTTACTTTGTCGGTTCACTGTACGGAAAGTCAATCACATATATAGGTCTAACAATGAAACAGCCGATATTTTAGTTAAGTGTGCTCGACATGACCTTGATATATCATCTTGGAATGTAAGCTCTTTTTTCAATAGTTTCAAGTTTCTTAGGAGTCTTTGTAAACGTAGTGGTGTAGGTTGATTGTTTTTTTATCACTCTTTTTTCTTTTCCTTGTTGTAAACGAGTCGAGCCGTTACTAGATGTGCATGCTTTCTTATTTAACTTCTCGAGCCGAGCTCAAATTTAAACGAACTGAGCTGAGTTTTCAACGTAAATATCAAAGATGTTAAAACTTATTTGTTTAACTTATGAAACGAGCTTTTTTTTAGAGCCGAACTTGAGTTGCTCATGAACGATTTGTTTTGTAATGGTTGAAACAGAATTTCCATGAACGGTTGGTATTCGATGGAGTGTGTGGTACGAAATTATTAAGCGTAATATTAATGAGATAAATTAAAAGTCTAAAAAACTTACAAATATACAAGTTGATATTGAAGGTTTAATAATATATTTACAAGTAATAACATACTAATTTATAATTCATAAATGTAAAGGTTTCGTTCACGAACAAATTCGAGCCGCCTGGTTACATAACGAGTTTAAAATGGAGCTTAAGTTTGAGCTCGTTTATATTTGAATCGATCATAAATAAGCTTTTTTCGAGGGGTTCAAACAGTTTGCGAGAGGCTTGATTCTTGTAATTACTAAAATATTTTTATAAATATCTTGAATTTCGAATATTTATGAGAATATTAATTATACTACTATTTCATTAGAAATAAAACTTATAAAAAAAGTGTAAATTTTATAAAGAGAACTGTTGATGGAGAGGAGTATTATAATTTAATCAAATCATTCTTGTTTCCTTTTCCAACAAGTAGAAGGAGCAAGCATCAAGAACTAATTAGACTATCTCTAAATCTTCGTCGTTATTTTTAATTTGCAATGCCACAGCCGAGCAAAGAACCTTGTAAGAAAGAGGCCTGCGATATTCAAGCTTGTCTCTCTAAGAACAATTTTATGTCTCAAAGGTACCTCCATTCTTAATTCTCAATCACAAATTTCTCTTTATGGATAGAAATTGTAGAAAACTGAGATAACCCTTTTTACGATTATTACCATTTTGTTATAGTATTCTTATTTAATTCCCTTTTAATTTGCTTGATTATATAAATTTTTCAATATTTAATATTTAGTTACGTTGACTTGAATTGGCTAATCACTGACTAAATCGATCGTTTCAGATCATCGCGGGGTGGGTGTTTTTCAATTTGGTATAACATTAGAAATATGTTAACATTATTGACCTCACGAGGATTGATATAAGCTGTTCTTATTATCGTGCATATTTTCTATATGCAGCTTTTGTAATAATTTTAGTAGGAACTGAAGAATTGGTCCTATGAATTTTATAGACTGAATTTAGAATATTTTGAACATGGCTATTTAGGATATTGTTGCAGGGTATCTCAATTTTAAATAAATATCTGGAAAATATTTGCAGGGTATGATATTTATGTATCATCTTGATGATGATGTTGTTATGATTATGAATCAGGCGCGGAGTCGAGAATTTTTGTTGGGGGAGGTTAAAGGGATTTCTTATGAGTTAATTGCACAACAGGACCTTAGATTATGCAAAATTGCACGATAGGTCCCTATATATCTGTTTGATGTTGTTTGTTACATGTTGTAGGTGTGTTAAAGTAATTGAACAACTCCAGAGATGTTGTGAGGATCGCGAATACAAATCAACTCATTGTGCTTCAGTGTCTGGTCTTCTAAAACAAATACGAAAATGAGAAGTTTAGTCAAAGCTTTTGTACATACAGAAATCGTTTGGGTTCTCAAGGTCTGATATTGGAACTAATTGTCATAATCTGGTTTTGACATCTTGTAATAGGACATGGCAGTTTTGTTATGCCAGCTAACAATGTAATACTAATAATTACTTTGAGGTTGACAATTTATAATACGAAATTGAGATGAAGATAGAAGTAAATGAGAAATTATTTGGTTCCGGTCAAAAAATTGCCATGAAAGGACCATCAGCTAGTTTATTCGTCGATATTGCAAATTTTTATGGTTCCCCCTCATATTTATCTGTTTTTAACCCCCTGAAAAGACTAGAATACCCTCAAACTTATATATAATTTTCTTCTCTAGGATTTTTAGGTGTCAGTTTGATTTTTGTAGATGTTAAGTACTGAATGCTTATTCCATTAAGAGGCAGGTAGGATTGAATCAGACGATGCTCTAATGAAATAGAGCAGAGCTATTCAAATCTGAAAAATAGCTCTGAATTGGTCACAATAAAAATAAACAGTCTCTTATTGATCTAGTGAGATTTCATGAGCCATTTTGCTCTCATGCAATTAAATTATGAAATTGCATCACAAGAGTTTCGATTAAATTTATACTAGAAAGCAGTTCCTTTTTGTTTGTGGGCCTCACACGACTTAATTATGAAATTGGGTGTTTGTTTATACTTATCTGGTTCCTTGAGACACTGGATTTTAAACTAAGGCGTCTTTTGATTTTTTTAAGTGATAATTGCTGAATGCTGAATAACTGAATAGAACTTATTCTATTAAGACAATCTTAATGAATCAAGTCTGAATCATTCAAACACTATCTCTTAACAGAATATGTCATATTCAGTCGTTTATTCAGCATTCATCACTTATTACTTAAAAAACAAACGCCACAAGGGCTTCGATTAGATTTATTTGGGAAAGTATATCCTTTTCTTTTAAGCAGATAATGGTGTGAAAGTGAGAGATTCTCAAATTGTTTGTTAAGTTATCAAACTACCCTGTCAGGAGAGATGAGTAAAAAATCCGGACAGATGAGTTCCAAATAGATATTGGAATGAGAAATAACAAATCCTTACAGTAATGAATTAAAAAATGAACTTTATTAAATTGAATGAACTAATGTCTAATTGCATCATATTGGCATTACTTTAGACTCTTTTACTTTAAAAAACGTGAAAAAGAAATAGACAAAAAAAAGACCAGCACACGCTAATTGAAAATATAGATAATCGTAAGCAACCCATCTTACTTGCACCAAATATAGGAAGGATATTGACAAAAAACAGTTGAGGAGACAATACAAGACAAACAGAAGTTCGCAAGCGCCAATGACCATAAAGGGCGACATCTTGTCAAAGTTAACCTTCAGTCTCGACAGTAAGCAACACGTTGCTACTAGAAGTAACAAGGCAGCTCCGAAGAAAGCAACTATGTAGAAAACCTTCATGGCGGAAAATATCTCCAGTTGCTTCTGTGGCAATGGTGATGGTGATGGTGATGGTGATGGAATCGGCCGAGCTACCGCTGCACCCAAGAGAAACACGGCAGCCATGATCATCATCAACATTAACGTACTAAAGCGAGGCATTATATCTATATAATATAACTAGGTTCAATTATTTTTACTCTGATTTGTGGGTACTAATACTCTATATATACATGTATGGATATGTAGAGTCCTAATAGACTTCTACTACAAAATAAAAAGGTTGAATTATATACCTTATATTCAATTCTTTTTTAATATGGGAATTTAAATTAGGATTATTGCCCAAAAAACATCTCAAGTTAGAATTTATTCCCTCTCACTTCAAACATTATTTTTTTTCTCATAAAAGGCCACATATATTTTACTTTTTCCTTTTCTTTTCCATAAAAAGAGTCGTTTGAGTTATGGGAAACTTCCCATAACTCAAACTTTGAGTATTGGGAAACTTCCCATTACTCAAACTTTGAGTATTGGAAAACTTCTCATTACTCAAACTTTGGGCATACGATGGCAGGTGCTTATTGGGCATTAACCCTTTAAATTATGACATTATTTTACTCTAAAATAGAGAACATGGCGCTTATAGGTTTGAGATAATTCACACTTTTTGAGATAAATATCATGTATTAGGTTTTGTTATATTGGGGCAATTATAAAAAGAGGCCCAAACAACATCTAACCTTATATTAAAAGTCCTACTTCTAACTAACCAGTTACACCCTATCTAAAGAAGCTAAAAAGCCCAAAAGGCCTTTCCTAAACCCCTTTATTACTGTGAAAACACAGAAAACCCAAACCAAATATCTATTAGGTTACGGAATTCCATTTTCACCACTTTCACTACTCTCCCTCTGTTCTCTCTCTTCACAGCAAAACCGCTGCTCCGTCTCCCCCTAGTATTCACCACCACCAACCCTCCCCTACACAAGAAAACCTCTTGCTTCCTCAGTTGATATTCTGCAGAAGAGAACCACCTCCATTCGTGGGCCACTCCCATCGAAGATCTCACTCTTCAGCACCATCACAACAACTCTCCAGCACCATCACAGTCGAATCCCTTCACCATCTACACCATCTCCAGATCCCACCTTCTCTACTGCCATCTACACCATCTCTTCATGGTCATCGGTCTGACCAGATTCACACTAACCTTTCACATTCGCAAATAGGTACAGACCCGGGTGGGTGAGTCTCAGATCCGCCACCACTGCCGCCTTTCGTGCCGAACTGGGAACATCCCCTTGACTACCATCACTACTGTTGTTCGTCTGCACAGGAACCAGATCTCCAGCACCACTAACCTTTCACACTCGCAAGTGGGTATAGACCCGGGTGGGTGAGTTTCAGATCTGCCACCACTGCTGCCCTTCATGCCGAACTGGGCACAACCCCTTGACCACAATCACCACCATCTCCTTTCAGAGTGAAGATATTTCTATTTCGTTTTTTTGTTCAAACAGGGCCATGGGTACAACCCCATCGAGGTCTATTGTCCACAGATCTTCAGAATGGGTCATGGGTACAACCCATCTTGGTCTATTCTCCATCTTTCAGATGTAATGGGTACAAGCCCTTGACCTCTCCGCCATTCACCACTATTAAACCCCAGAATGCTATTTTCCGAGGTGGGTACAACCCCATCTAGTTGTTGTTCGAATGGGTCTGTACCCATATAGAATTTTACATGGACAGCCTATTAAAGGACTTAATAAAATTTAATACAATAAAAAATAAATTAAAAAAAACTACACACATCTGTATGAAAACGAGTGGGGGCGTAAACTGGGTCTGTACCCAGTTAAACCCCGTTGGGCGCGTACCCATGATGAAGATAAATATCCTCAAGGGTAATGTTGAGTAACTAAAAAGCCAACTAAGGACTTAATAAGAAGATCTAACTAAGTGGGCTTTTAAAAACACGTTTTGGAGAATTTGAGATTCAATTTGTAATTTCCTCTAAATTTAAATTCATGTCAAACGAATCTAGACGATAAAAAAAGTTGTGGGTAAACTTAATTGCTCTACTAACTTATTTAGATTTGAATTTAAATTCTCCATTAACTTTCTATAGTAAATCTATTAAATTATTACAATTAAATAATTTTTTTTAAGTATTAATATTTTTCTCTTCCTATTTGTAATCTATGCCTCCTATTTTATCTCACAAGATAATTCAACAAATTAATATTCTATCTTTAAAGGAAGAGAAAGAAATATTATAATTATAAATAAATAATAAATAATACTAAAAACCAATTACTTTCGGTGCGTGCTTTTTACAAAAAAATGTTATATAACAAAAATTGACATTATGTTTCATGCATTTCTTTGAAGAGGTACCAGACTAGAAAAAATGTAGATAAATTTTAGATCGAGAGGAAGTTTAGGCTTCATAAATTATTGTATTATATCCTTGTGGTTTTTTTTAAATTGTTTTGAAAAATTCATATTTGTAAATATTCGATTTGGGTTATTTGGATAAAAAGGATATTTTAAAAGATAGATGTATTTATTACATTTATATAGTCAAATACACTACTTAAATTTGAATATGTATTCTTTTAATAAGCCTTCTAATATAGGATTATTTCCTGTATAAAATCAACAATAGATAACACTTTCACTTTCTTTTGACATGACAATTAACATCAAAGAAAGACTCTCACTAACTGGTTCATTTCTCATTCTTTGGAATTTCTTAGTAAGGTTAAGATTCTTATGCAAGATAGTGTTTGGACTAAGGGGTGTGGAATGGTGGCATATTCATTTTTTGCACTGATTTGATATTTAATGGTATGTAATTGTTCAATTTGTACGATGTCATTTGATATATTCCTTCTCCAAATAGTCTATTCTCTTTTAAATATATTTGAGATCATTTCTAAATCGCCTCTCTCAAGATAACATGGTATGTATGTGGCCAGCATTTCTTGATCGGATCATCAAATATAAACTACTCTATTAGCACAGTATTTTAGGCCCTTGTGCATTTTTTGTCACCTTGGATGTGAAACCTAGGATCACCTATATTTCGAGAATACTTTTACAAGTCGGATTTGGATGAGGTGTAATTCTTTGTCTTTCTTGAATACCCAACTCAACAAATGGAAAGATGGCATAGAGTACTTGGTGCCGTTATTTGTTACTAATGATTTTCAGTTTATATTACTATTAGACTTATTCTTAGACTCTCTATTTATATTATTTGGAGGGATAAGAATTGTTTTATCTTCTCCAATGTTGTATTGATGGTGGAGATCTTATGGAAGTACATTTGCAAGGAGGTAAGTTACAAACTTTATATTGGATTTTTATTTTTCGAATAATAACCGAATCGTAATCTTTACTTGAGTTAGAAAGTAGATGAAACGATTTTGAGATACCACAACTTATTGGATTACTAATATTTCCTAGATTGTATAGAGTTATTTTAAATGGTTTATATTGTCTTTCATATTTTGGAGCTTCTTATTCTTCTTGTAATTTATATATATATGTAATTCAATTTTTTTTAAGAATAAATTAACGATACTATGTATTGATTTATTTATGAAGAGTTACTGCTTGTTTTTTTTGTCATCTTACGATCCTATCTATAGAAACAATGTACAACAAAGTCAATAATCCTTAGTCTAAAGAACATGTGAACTATCTCCGTGGGAAATCCTCGAACTATGGAATGTTGTTCAACCAACTTCACAACGGTGTAAGCCTTAATGTTCAGGGTTCTCGAGATATGGTAGAATTTTCTGACTTATAACGTTCGACAATCTCAGCGATCCTCCATAACTTAGGTTGGATAGATCACCTCACTACTGATGGTAGCTTGATATCCTAAATACCATCAAGGTTATGAGAGAAAATGGTTTTATCTGTATTTTCATACTTCTCACAAAGCTCATCCTCTACGAGTACGACATGCACTTCTCTCTAGACAGCCATTGAACGCTAAACCGACCCAGAGTGAATAAATCGCACACCATCACTCTTGGACACTTTCCATTATCCTTAAACCCCTGGGTTCCCATTTTTCCATGAACGATGTATCACACAAGAAAGGATCATCACCCATTTCTTCTGGTAATGGATCATTATTTATATGCGGACCACTAATCCCTGTTTGGTCTCAAAATGACACAGACCAATCTGTTCCAAATGTTATGTCACCATTCTTTTTGTCGTTAAAATCACTACAAGGGAATCCATTATCAATCTTCTCATGAAAATCCTTCATCTTAGCTTTCCAAATGTTCTAAATCATTAATAAATATATGACCTGATAACATTTTCACTCCACTTTCATTGTGAGTATGATTGAAAAATCTTTATCACCCAGTTCCCAAAGCTTTTCGGCATATTCTTGTCCACCCAAACTTGAAGCGTAGAGCCATCCAAAATTTGCATACTAACAGGGAAAAACCAAAGGATATTGGTGTCGCCTAAGGTGTGATAAAATAAATAAATAGATAAGTGCAAATAAACACCCTAAGCTGAGCACGGTTCTGCAAGTATACAGATCGTATGCAAGTTTTAATGAATAAGTAGAATTCGTTCCTCAGGGACTACGAAGGTTACGAAGAACTTATGCAAATATGAGAGTTAAAACAGATAATAATACGCAAGTAGAAAGAAAGAAAGAAAGATAGATTTTTATTTGGCTTTTGATAAAAGAAAATTAAACTAATAAATTAAAAGACAGAAAATAAATAAAAGAAAGGAAAAGAAGATAGTATGAAAGTTTAGCTTGAGTAATTAGCAAGTAATCCCCACTAGTTTTGCCGTTCTAAACATGTAAGGTATGAATCATGTAGTATTTCAATAGTTTGGTTTCAATTGCGCTAGGTAGTTTCAAATAGGGTTTACCTGTGTCAATAAGAACCCAAGCAAACTGTTCCTGCAATTAATAAAATAGCAATACACTAAACCATTGACTATCTAGTTAGTCTGGGTTGTCAGATCAAAGCTTATTCTAGACGTTATGTGCTAATTCTATAGTTAAATATACCGGTTATTTAACTACTATGATGGTAATCCTATACGTTGTACACCGTAAAGAATACATAATATAAATCCAACACATAAACAGAGAAATCAAAACATAAATTCAATCAAATTAGATAGATGTCAACCAAAAATAGGGTTCATACATATATGCTAAAACTCCAGCTAAATAGAATTAATTCATACTAAGAAAAGAAAAGAAAAGAATTACAGAATTGAAGGTTGAAGAAGACATGATTGCTGCACAACTCCTTCCAGACTTCTCTTCTTGTGTTATAGCTTCTTCCTGACCTTAAGGTTTGGTCAAGGATGATTTTCTAATGTTAAGAGGCTATATTTATAGGGTATAGGAAGACCTAATTCGTTTTCTTGAAGGAGAAGGTAAGTAGTGGACTCCTAGCCCAACTCAAATTTGTATGTAGATAAGGATAATTACTGCTGGCTTGTTTTTATCATATCTTCTTCGTTACTGGACCATTTTTTACCTATAAGATGTCAAAAAAATCCTCACGGAATTATCTACGTCCCAATTGAAGGGATCTTCCAGAATCGGCTCGGTTTTGGAGTTATCACCACTTCTTTAGACGTAGCTGCAGAAATTCAGATTTATTTGACAGCTTTTCCTTTTCCTAATTGAACTCTGTTTCCTTCTATCTCCAATTTCCATGTTTATCCTCTTTCCTTTAGCTCTTAGACTTTGACTTGGACTCTAATTAATTACCATATATCTGTAAAGCTTCACACTAAATAAATAATTAAACCCAATATGCTCTAAAAATAATAAATAATCAATTCAAGACCCAAAATAGGAAAGTGTACTAAATCATGAGAAAATCGACCTATACTCTAATAAATACGTCTAAAATGATGTCTCAGAAATATATTAAATCATCACAAATGAGGAGATATCAGATATGTTCAATAGATTCAATATCCTCTAGAAACCGATAGCAATCATCGTCTCCAACACACCTATGTCTCGTCACATATAATGTCGTGTGTAAAGCATTGTTTAGATATTTCCAAGCAAAAATACGTACCTTGCTCGAAACATTAGACTTCCAAACCATATTATACAAGTCAGGTTTTGAATTCACATTAGCTGCAAACGTTTGGAACCACTTCCCTAGCTTGATTTGTAAGAACATGATAGGCATATTTTGTTGAATATGCACCTGTCTTGGAATAAGGCCAAATAAAACGATGGGCAATTTTGCTGTAGTATCTTTACTCGTTATATCTATGATATCTCTGCGATCAGGAAAACATGATCCAGAATATCCATGTTTGAGTCATCCCCGTCAATCATCATAAGTTGGGATACAAGTTGAAAAATTAGTATTCACTGGTTTCTCCAACTGATACCCCATATCCAATCATTTATGCTCCCATTTTTTATGGTCTTGCCATTACCATAATGAAATCGGCCATTCTCCCAAAGGAAATCCGGACCCTCCCGAATACTAGCCCACAATCATGATCTACCTTGTTATAATTTCACATCCATAAAATCAGTTTTTGGGAAATAAATACCTTTCAAAAGCCTAGCCGTCAATGACCCTGGATTTTTCGTTACCCTCTAAGCTTGTCCGAGAAATAATGTTGTATTCATTTGTTTAAAATCCCGAAATCCTAGTCCCCCTACCATCTTATTGACAATTAACGTTTCCCATGCAACCCATGAAATCCGATTACTTTTGGAAAAATTCCTAAAAATGGGCAATCATACTTGCGAGTTTTTACAAAAGGTCTTAGGATATGAAAATATCAACATAGTGTAGGTTGGAATAGATAGTACCACTTTTATATGCATTCCTTTACCATTAACATCTGTGTTTTTCAACCTTGTAGGACCACATTTATAAGCACCTCTATACCATTTAAAGTGCCATCTTTTTCTATTTCAGTGTGAGATATTTTGTAGATTTTATGGGCAATTTGGGCATTTCAAATAAACTATATATATATATATATATATATATATATATATATATATATATATATATATATATATATATATATATATATATATATATATATATATATATATTTGGCAACATAAAAAACTAGAAACTTTATTTGAAGTGCCTAATTACCCTTAAAATCTATAAAAATGTTTCACGGAATTAGTAAAATGGCCTAAAAATGGCACTTTTGAATGTGTTTGGCCTAAAAATGGTACCTTGAAAGATGTGGCCTAACAATGTTTTTAGATCATTGGTAATGGCCTAAAGATGTAATTTTCTCCTTTGCATAATATTGAATGCTCATACGAGTTTGTGTGCTATTTATATAATATATGGACCTTTTGTGTAATTTTACATAATATAAGACCTTTAATGCAAATTTAGAACATAATATAGGGCTATGTAGTGCAATTATGGCATAATATAGTAGGTTTAAATGGTTTTGGGTGATATGCGTATAATATAGGGCCCTTTACTGCATTTTGCAAATAATATATAACATTTAATGTAATTGTCGAATAATAAATTACCTTTATTTATTAGTAAATTATACTTATGTCTCTGAATATAAGTCCTATAGGGGGGGGTTTGAATTGGACACTTACATAATTATGTCTAATTAAAAACTTACTCAAGGATATTGTTTGTTGCAAATCTAATCGAGTTTATTTATCAAAATTTTAGAGGATCATGCATAGGGAGCAATACGATTTAATGATAAATATACAAGCAACTAGAATATGATGCATAAAATACAAGGATATGGAGCACGCAATCGTATTCAAGTGTTTCGCACTCCCGATATCCTAGTCCACCACCTAAGGTAATTCAACCTTATGATTTAAAAATTTCATAAGAATTTCGAAGCAAGAATCGATGATAGTTAAAGCAACTTTTTTAAGGATTCGAGTGTTAAGTGAATGAGAAAAGTTTGCAAATAAAGTTAAGGGCTTAAGGCGCATATGTGTAGAGGGACTGAGTTGTTTTGTCTTCCCAAGATAATAAGAGTAAATATCGGCTCTACCCCTCTGAACTATAAGGGTGAGGGTGAGTAGTAATGTGAGGAGTTTGAGAAGTTATCAGATGGTTTTTTGTTTTTGTTTATTAATTTTGTTTATTTATAATATGGCCATAAAGTGATGTACCCAAAATACACATCTTTAAAAAGGGTTATAAATAACAATTTCTAAAAAAAATGAATTTTTTAAAATAAAAACCAAACTAACGCGAGCGTGTAACGCACTCTAAAAAATGGACATAATTTGGTCAAAAGGACTAACGAGTCACGAAAACATAGTTTAAGGACCATCCAGTCGCATTTTTTTCTTTGGGGGGAAATATGTTAAAACGTGTATAGTTCAGGGGGTAAATGAGGCATTTACTCAGATAATAATGATTAAACAATACCCATTATTAAGGTGACACGTCATCCTGATGTTGAAATGATAATTGTCGTCGTATTCGATGACACGAAAGAGCGTGACTCTTGGACATCAAGAAGCCCGAGCTTCGAAAAGTAAAAACAATCTATCACAATAAGTGTTCTTCTCACAAGTACACTTTCAAATCATATCTATGATATATGAAAAAATGAAGTTGAAGCTTGATCTTCCAAACTCAAGGGGGAAATGATATACAAAAAATACCATAGCCAAAACTCTCCTTCAGATGAAGGACTTAGAAGCCTCTTCGACGAGCCTACGTGGCAAACACAACCCTCAACCCAATTGGCCCCAGCTAATGTTTATTACAAAAGGGACATGACCTAACATATAAAAATACTTACGATATCCTCTCATTATCACTCCTTGTATACGTCAAAAACTTATTGGGAATTTGCGGGTTCGAAAACACCTTTAGTAACCCATGTTCACTTAAGAGGAAACTTATTGAATATCTTCTTGTGATAATTGTATTGAATAGATTTTTCCCTCGATACTAACTTGATTACGAGGGTGTCACTGAGAGGTGGCCCTCCCTTTGATGTTTAACCCCTCAATTGCAGGAACATGTGCCCGACTCAAAACTTTCAAATTTAGACAAGATGATTGTTGACTTAAGCAAATAACAAATCATAAGTAAACCGAAGAGTCAACGACCTCTAATTTTTTTGACTGATCAATTTTCTATCATGACCCATAAGAATAAGGGTCTAGTTTAGTTTTTTAATTACAATATAATTTAGAAAAAATTAAATTGACCACCCTCAAACTACAAGTTCATCTTAACAGTTCATTTAATTTAAACCTACGTTACTGTTTACCGCCATAGAACCAAAAACCCTCTATTAAATACTCTCCCAACAACCGATGACTAAATTTTCACAACATTATTTTGAATAAAAACTACTCTACATATTTTTCATTATTTTCTATCTCGTTTTTTCTTACATCTAACAAAAATTATTGTTATTTTCAGTTTATTTTACTAATTATGTAGAAAATATTTATATATTTAAACAATATTATGTATTTTATTCAATGTTCTAAAAGGCGATTGGCTTTAGGCAGGCAGTTGGGTACCTTCGAGAACATAGGGGTCTAGGTGGGCGTCCAGGCGGGATTTAGGCATTTTCATCTTTACGGTTATTTTATTTTATATTTGTAAAAAGTATATATTGTAAATATAGTATATTGAAAAGAAACACTAATTATATCTAGGTAAACCGAATACTATAACATAAAATTATACTTAATTAATGAAACACAAGTTTGAAACTCAACCCTCAAAATTATATACAATTAATTTTGATTTTATTAATGTTTTCAATAATATCTCAATAACTCGCTCCTTTTCTAATTTTGTCCCTTTGTTATAAAACATTCAACTTTTATAAATCTATTAAAATAAGTTTTACTTTACAAATTAAAGATTGTTTATATTAATCGAGGCTGCCTTTACAAAAACATAAACGTTTCCAAACAAGTTAGGCATTTCAAAAATAATTATTCCTATTTTAATTATAGTCTCCTAGGAGAGCCATATCACCTAGGCGGTCCAGGCGACCTTCTAGACCTTTGAAAAGATTCTAGGCACGTCTAGAAATATCTAGACCATTTCTTGGGCAGTCAACCATCTTCTAGCGTCTAGGCGGATTTCTAGGTGGACAAGAGCGAGAATTTTTAGAATGGTGATTATTATTTTTTAATATTAATTATAACCATTATTAGTCCACAACTAACTAATATATGTTGATAATAATATTTCTCTACTATATATATATAATATATATTCATATTTATGTTCTAATCCATTAATATAATAACCCAAGAGAATGATATATAATTAAACAATACTATAAACTTTTGTAATGTTATATTTAGTTTTATGCAAGTTATGAGTTTGTGAACATTGTTTTTTTGTTCAAAGGGTTTGAGAACATTTATTTGTACTTTGTAGTAAGAATGAGATGGCATGTAAATGAGAAATTAATTTCTTTATCACTCTATGAGTAAAATGCTAAAAAAAATATCAGATACATTTTTAGTAAATTTTCATGATAAAAACCCCTTTAACTCAAACTTCTTAGACCATTCATTAATTTTTTTCCCTTAATTTTATTCCATGTCTCTACTAAACAAAATCTCTTTAACAGATGCAAGTTAAAGTTTCGTTCAAAGCTTTCAAATTCTCAAGATGGATCTTGCATGATATAGATTTATTGTTTCTAAAATAAGGCTCTAAAGTGAGGGTGAAACTTCTAGATTCTAAAGATCCAGAGATGCAATTTCGTGTAAGAAGAAAAAAAAATAGATAAACATAAAATAAGAATGAGAAGGATAAGGAGGAGAAGGAGTTGATGACCACCGCTTGAAAAAGAAGAAGTATGGTCATAGGAGTTAGTGGTTGTTAGGTTACGGGTAATGTGTAGCGTAAAGAATAAGGAAAATGGGAGTAAATAAGAAAATAAACGAAGGAACAGTTAGAAGATAAATGAGTAAAAAATAATAAGTAGAAAACTAGAAGAGTATTTGAGTAAACTTACATACAAGAATTTTTTTAATGTATAACTCCTGTCCCTCTGTAGCAGAGTTATGAATAATTAAATATCTATATAATAAAACATACTTTTTTAAACAATTCATATCCTCTCCATAATAGAAGACCAGTAGCATTTGTGACCCCTTAATGCACTCTTTCTCATTAATGTCATTAATTATTTTTTACTAATAAAAAAATTAATTCTTATTTATAAAATCAAATCTTCTCATAGATATTCACTAATCTTTTTACTTAAGTTTAAATTTTTTTAAAATTATAAAATAATTTTTTCTGTATTCTTTCCTTTCAATATTTTGAAATAAAAATAAATTTTGACTAAAATTCAACACTATATTATAAAGTAGATATCTTTTAGGGTTATTGACTCAAAAATAAATTCAATAATACGTTAGACCCAAAATATCATTTAAAAAAAATACCAAGTGCAGAAACATATCCAATTTTGCTCTTCAACAATCTCTACATTGTCACTGTCAACATCCAACCCATATAGATCATCTTCTTTTTCACTATCACCACTAGCCCCTTCTGCCCCTTGATGTCTGCCCATTTGTCATGAATTAATCCTAGATGAAGATATCATTTTAGGTGTATTTATTAGAGTAAAGTTCGATTTTATCATGATTTACTACACTTTCCTATTTTGTGTCTTGAATTAATTATTTATTATTTTTAGAGCATATTGGGTTTAATTATTTATTTAGTGTGAAGCTTTAAAGATATATGGTAATTAATTAGAGTCCAAGTTAATTCTAAGAGCTAAAGGAAAGAGTATTAACATGGAATTGGAGATAAGAAAACAAAAGCTAAAGTATGGAAAGATAAAGCTGCCAAATAAATCTGAATTTCACCACCCACGACCACAAATTGGCTTATATCAAACCGGTGAGGAATTTTGAAGAACTGTCAAGAGAAATGTTAAATATCTTTCCGAGACGATGAATTTCGACTATTTATACGCGTAAAAGGGATACGTATTGAAGCGGTTATGACCAAAACAAAAACCGGGCTAATTCCATATTTTAGGGTCACGAATTTGAGTTGGGCTAGGAGTCCATTACTTACCTTCTCCTCCAAGAAAACAAATTAGGTCTTTCTACACCCTATAAATACAACCTCTTATCATAAGAAAATCATCCTTGGCTAGACCTTAAGCAAGGAAAAAGCTTATAACAAGAAGAGAAGTCTGGAGGGAGTAGAACACCATATTATGTCATCTTCAACCTTCAAATTTGCAATTCTTTTCTTTTCTTTCTATAGTATGAATTAAATAGTTTTAGCTTGAGATTTAGCATATATGTATGAACCCTAGTTTTTCTATCTAGTTTTGGATACTACGGTATTTAATTGGCATTTATGTTTTATGTTCTATTTATGTGTTTTGATTTATTGTCTGCTTTTCTTGCGGTTGCAAAGGTATAGGATTACCTCAATAGTAGTTAGATGATCACCTTAACTGTGTGTCTAATTATTGAAATGCCACATAACGTCTAGAACAAGGTTTAGACCTGACATATCAACCTAACTAGATAATCATTAGGGTAAGTTTTCACCACTATCACCATGTTTGGAATTGAATTTCTTAGGGCCTTAGTGGCGTTTGATAACCCTAAGTTTAGGCTGCCTTATGGGGTGTCTGTAGCCCCCTTAGTCACTATCAAGGTCTAAGGTATGGGAATTTAGAACCCTGATTATTTCATATTACATGATTCACCCTTATACGGTAGAATAACCAAAACTAGTGGGGATTACTTGCTAATATCTCGAGCTAAACTATCATACAATTTGCTTCTCTCTCTTATTTAATTTTCTGTCTTTTAATTCATTAGTTAATTGTCTTATTTAAAATCAACCAAAAATCTATTCTCTTTTATTTTCTTGCGTAATAATTTGATCTAGCTTTATATATCTGCACTAGATAAATTGCATAAGTTCTTCCTAACCTCCGTAGTCTCTGAGGAATGAATCTTACTTATTCATTAAAACTTGCATACGTCCTGTAATACTTGCAGAACCGTGCTCAACCTAGGGTGTTTATTTGCACTTAACTATCCTCTCTTTTTCTGTTTCATTAGTCTATTCTATGTTTATGTTATAGGATAACAAGATGATTAGAAATCCTTTATTTTTTCAACCTAATCGCTCTTTTGATATTGGAAAAACCTTTTTTTTATCAATATACTGCTTCTTCTACACACGGATCTCCATTCCATAATTCCATAATGGAGAATACCAATAGTTAGGATTTCTTCACTTCAAAAATAGAGAATTGACTCGTGGGGGGAAAAGCCCTTCCCGCATCAGGTACTAATATATTTTTAACGTCTAATTAGATGGGGAAATCATTCAAATTAAGAATAGAAGCTCGTTACTTTTTCTTTCCCTATAAAGAATTGAAATTGAAGCCCTAGGTTATTCATTATCTTATCACACCTTAGGCGACACCAAGTTTTTGGCGTCTCTGCCGGGGACTACATCGTTAGTCCTTGTGCATCTATCTTGTGCTTTTATTTGAGTTAGTTCTATTTTACGCTTTTTCTTTTAGTTCTTGTTTTACAGATTTTTAGTCCCAGGTGAGAGCAGTTTTGTGAGGAAAGTGAAGTTTCGTATTATTAGATTCCGCAGAAGCTAATATAATTATGGAGTACGTTCTTGAATCCAAGAGAAGTTGGCCGATTAAATCATAAAAACAAAAAGAGACTTAGAATCTCTAAAGCTCGAAGAGTTAAACCAACAACTTGAGGAATTACGAGAACAAGCGCGAAAACTAGCTCAGGTAAATCTAGTACATACTTTACCTTCATGTCCTAGTTGTGGAGCAAGAAATCACTCATGGGAGACTTGCATGAATAATCCAGCCTCGATTTCCTTCATATCAGATCAAATAAACCACTATTATAATGGTAATTATCAATCTCAAGGAAATTACACTGATTATCAGCCCCCACAGAATCATAATTGGGTCGGACATCAACAGACATATTATCAACCTCGACCACAATCTTATCCTCCACAACCTAACTATCAAGAAGCCCCAAATTATAATGAAGCTTATCAAGAACTACCTATTTATTCAATGCAACAAACCATACAAGAGCATCCTTCGAGTTTGAATTCAAGCATGGCTAAGATGATGAAATTAGTTGAAGAAAATATGAAGATTAGCCAGCAAAGAATCCAAAACCAATCCAAGGTGCTTAAGAATCTTGAGCATACCATGTCACAAATGGTGAGTAAACTTCAAAACATGCCAAAAGGGCAGCTCCCAAGTGATACTATAGCTCATATTGCTCCCGAAAACGGTGTTTGTCATGCAGTTGAATTAAGAAGTAGAAAACAATTACCTCCTCCTAGAATAGAACCAGAACCAACCTCTATTCCTGATAAAGTGGTTGAAGAAACAATTGAAGATAAGGTGAAAGAGGTAATTGAACAAAAGAGTGTCCCTGAGAAGACACATGAAAAGAAAGAGAGCACGGTGGTAACCAATACACGTCCTCCTCCACCATTCCCATCACGTGTCAAAACCAAGAACAACGAAAATTTTCCAGAAGTTCCTTGACATGGTAAACAAGATAAAGATTAACATACCATTTGTAGAAGCTCTTAAAAGAATGCCACAATATCGGTAATTCATGAAGGACATTCTTTCTAACAAACGAAGATTAGAAACTGAGGAGATGAGTGGATCACCAGAGAAGTATAATACTATCGAGTTACCACCAGACGAACCTCCTCCCACGAACTCTTGGATGGCACCATCCATGATTATGAAGAATCGAGCTAAAAAGTTCTGGGAATTAGAGGCAAGGGGTTCAAATTTCGCAACATCTTAATCAAGGTAACACGTCTAACTTTAAAAGACGTTAAATAAAAGTTATATATGGGAGACAACCCGCAATTTTTATGTTTTTAGGTTTTTAATTCATGTTTAGTTCAGTTATTTTTAGTTGATATTGCATATTTGAGAAAGGTATGAGTGTTTTTGATGTTCAGGTGTTAAAGAAATCGAGTATGGGAG
Source organism: Nemophila menziesii (assembly GCA_029959085.1). Lineage (NCBI taxonomy): Eukaryota > Viridiplantae > Streptophyta > Magnoliopsida > Boraginales > Hydrophyllaceae > Nemophila > Nemophila menziesii. Next base: position 18,738,837 of record JARWIR010000007.1, on the reverse strand, counting down.
AAAAACAGAATTTTCTGGGCATGTTCTGACCTGCCACCGGTATACCGGGCCTTACCGGCGGTATACCGCAGGCCAGAAACACGAGCCCACTGGTACTAGTCACGTGTCCATGGCAGAAAGTCAACTTTCAAAGAGCAGCAGCTCCGGTATACCAGGCTATTCTTCTGGTATACCAGCCAGAACAAAATCCCGTGCCCACGTGTGCACGCCTCGAGTATTTTGTCTTAACATGGGTTTCAAGGAGCTCCAGCACCGGTATAACGGGCCCTACGACCGGTTTGCGTTTTTCAGGTTATATGGAAGAAGAGGTTGGTCTATCACGAATTTTACAATCCTTAAGCCTCTCTTTCTTCTCCAAACCTCTCCCAACTCCATTAAAGCTTCATCAAACCATCCCTAAATATCAAAACACTACCCAATCACCATAAAAACACATGAAAATATTTCTCCACATCATTACAAAGAAGATTCAACCACCCATATCATACCAAATCACATTGAATCCAGGAATCAAAAGCTTAAATTGCAAAAATTAATCCTACAATTTCTTAAATCCATACCAATCCATCAAGAATGCATCTTACTCATATAGAGTATCATCATCAAAACACCTTTCCTAACCCAAATAAAGCTTGTACAACCAATAATCAAGAGTTTCAAATTTCAAGAGTGGTTAAAACTGAGTTGGGGGTCAATTGAGATGATTAAGAGAACATAAACATTATCTACTGTAAGGGAGATGAATAAAAGCAAGGTATAGGGTTCTACAGAGAAGAAATCAAGTGAGAAAAGTTCTAGTTCTAATACAAAGGGTAAAACAGGTCACGAGAAGAGAGGTAAGCTAGCTATGTTTGATTCAATGGGAAAAAAGGTTCCAGCTTTAGTGAAGAAAACAACACAACCTCTCCAATTCAAAGGTCCTACACCCAAAGAAAAAGAGAAAGCTTCAATGGCCATGATAGCTTTTGCAGAGAAACAATTAAAGGAACTACCTTTTACTTATGAGAAAGTATATGAAGAAGAAGTTGGTAAAGGAGAATACAAGAAGATTCTTGGAGATTGGAGAAAGATTGGGTTGGTCTATGGTAAGACGTTCTAAAAAAGTTCTTTTTGTTGAATTGTATTTTGTGAGGAGAAGAAGAGGATGTGGCACAGTTGATTTATGAGGAGCTGATACGATTTCGGTCTCTCCTATCTCATTATTTAATGCAATATTCTACTATGATCACGTGTCTTGTTCGGAAAGCGAATATGATTTTGGGTGAAGGAGAAAAACTAGACTTTAAGATGAGTAACAATATTGACAATGCTTGGATCATTAAAGTTTTGAGAGTAATTACACAACTTTCAAAAGAAGAAAAGGAGTACATCATAACACTCCGCGAGCAATTAAAGAAAATCCATCAAATCCTATCTTGGATATCGATAAGGCGAGGCAATAGCCTCGAAGAGTATGTTTCATTTATTCCCTACCATTTCTCTATGTGCAATATATGTGCTAATTTTAAATTTTAATTCTTTCTTGAATCTTTTTCGAGTCGTGGGGACACGGCTCACTTTTGAGTTGGGGGGTGGGGATTCGTTGTCCTCATCATCCTTTTTGTTTTTCTATAAAATTTAAAAATTTTGGGTTGAAATAGGCATAGAATATGTTGAAATGTACCTATTTGAGCATGATTTAATTAAGTTAATGATAGTAGGTAGTATGTTTTTGAAAGATGTCATAAATATGTTTAGTATGCATGCATGAAATCAGGAAATAAAAGATAGAAAAGTTAATGAGCAATACTAAGAAGTCGCGTTGAAACTTAGGGAGAGTTATTTGGTGTGTAGAACGTGAGGTTTGAAATTAGTTGAAAACTCGCTTGTCTATGAACTAGTAGTGAAAAAGTAACAAAATCCGGTAGTTAGAAAAGTGAATAAGGTAGTTCTTTCATTTTGAAGCCACTTGAATCCTTTTAGCTTTCTCACCTTTTGTTTGATTATTGTTATTATTTATCCGTCTTAGCCCCTCTGAGCCTTTCTGAAGCCTTTTATTAAACCATATTATAAACCATACCCCTTAGTTTTTAGGACTTATATATATATATATATATATGACCCGCACTCGAATCGCAAAACCTGAGACAAGTCGTTTTTAGAGCTTGAGTTTGGGGTGGTGGGTTTCATCATTGGGAACATTGGGATTGGGAAATTGTAATTGTGATTTTATTGATGATGAAAAAGTTATTATTGTAACCCTTTTGCCGGGGTAATAGTGAATGAAAAAAGCTGAAAAACATGAATTGAACAGAAAAAAATATATATGAAAAAATAGCGTGATATCTCGAACATCAAAAAGAGAGTCATAGCTATACAAAAGAAAAAAAATTGATATGAAAAGAATATATATTCGGACCGGAAAAGTGGAATTTGTATATCATCATGAAAGGTTTTATTTGGGATTATTGGGGATGCACATCAAAAACATCAAAAATTGGGTTGAGTGAGAACATCTTCGAGTGAAAACTCAAGCTCTAGGGCGATTCGTTGATGGAATGTGAGGAGAGAGCCAAAAGCTCACTTTTCATTATCCAAATATACCACACCGTCCCTAAGCCACGTTATAACCAAAGACCTTAGGATTTCTAATTGCTTGGTGGAGAAACAATTGAGCTATTAGGTAGTAGGTAAGTGGACCATTGGATGGCATATTAGGACCTATGAACAACCTATAGCCATTAGCACAAACTGAGTTGAGACCTCTCCTTCTGGCATTTCGAAATTAATCTTTACTTGAAGTTATGGATTGTTGATTATGTGTATATTAAGCATACCTGTGCATTATTTCTTGAGCATTACTACATGAGACTTTTTAGATATTTTGCTCTAGGATCATTCATTGTGTTCAGTTCATATCCTCCTCCTACTTCTTCTTCTTGACTTCCCTACTATTCTTTAATTTTATTGTATCAGGACGATACAACTTTGAGTTGGGGGTCTTGATGTCTCCCCATTTCTCATGAATTAATCCTAGCTGTAGACATCATTTTAGGTGTATTTATTAGAGTATAGGTCAATTTTATCATGATTTAGTACACTTTCCTATTTTGTGTCTTGAATTAATTATTTATTATTTTTAGAGCATATTGGGTTTAATTATTTATTTAGTGTGAAGCTTTAAAGATATACGGTAATTAATTAGGGTCCAAGTTAATTCTAAGAGCTAAAGGAAAGAGGATAAACATGGAAATTGGAGATAAGGAAACAAAAGCTAAAATATGGAAAGATAAAGCTGCCAAATAAATCTGAATTTCACCACCCACGATCACAAATTGGCTTACATCTCAGAATCGGTGAGGAATTTGGAAGAACGGTCAAGAGCAAAGTTAAAGATCTTTCCGAGATGATGAATTTTTACTATTTATACGCGTCAAAGGGATAAGCATTGAAGATGTTATGACCAAAACAAAAACGGGGCTGATTCTATTTTTAGGGTTACGAATTTGAGTTGGGCTAGGAGTCCATTACTTACCTTCTCCTCCAAGAAAACGAATTAGGTCTTCCTACACCCTATAAATACAACCTCTTATCATAAGAAAATCATCCTTGGCTAAACCTTAAGCCAGGAAGAAACTTATAACAAGAAGAGAAGTCAGGAGGGAGTAGAACACCATATTATGTCATCTTCAACCTTCAAATCTGTAATTCTTTTCCTTTCTTTCTATAGTATGAATTAAATAATTTTAGTTTGAGATTTAGCATATATGTATGAACCCTAGTTTTTCTATCTAATTTGGGATACTACGGTATTTAATTGGAATTCATGTTTTATGTTCTGTTTATGTGTTTTGATTTATTGTCTGTTTTTCTTGCGGTCGCAAACGTATATGATTACCTTAATAGTAGTTAGATGATCACCTTAACTGGGTGCCTAATTATTGAAACACCACATAACATCTAGAACAAGGTTTAGACCTGACAAATCAACCTAACTAGATAATCATTAGGGTAAGTTTTCACCACTATCACCATGTTTGGAATTGAATTGCTTAGGGCCTTAGTGGCGTTTGATAACCCTAAGTTTAGGCTGCCTCATGGTGTGTCCGTAACCCCCTTAGTCGCTCTCAAGGTCTAAGGTATGTTATTTCATATTACATGATTTACCCTTATACGATAGAATAACCAAAACTAGTGGGGATTACTTGCTAATATCTCGAGCTAAACTATCATACTATTTGCTTCTCCCTCTTATTTAATTTTCTGTCTTTTAATTTATTAGTTAATTGTCTTATTTTAAATCAACCGAAAATCTATTCTCTTTTATTTTCTTGCGTAATTATTTGATCTATCTTTTTATATCTGCACTAGATAAATTGCATACGTTCTTCCTAACCTTCGTAGTCTCTGAGGAACGAATCTTACTTATTCATTAAAACTTGCATACGTCTTGTAATACTTAAAAAACCGTGCTCAGCCTAGGGTGTTTATTTTTACTTATTTTATTCATTATTTTATCACACCTTAGGCGACACCACCCCTTCTTCAGCCATTGCCAGATTTCCCACCACTTCCTCAGCTCCTCTCAATATCACATCAACATTTACCTCTTCCCTAGTGGCTAGCTTACTTAGTTCACCCATATCCGTTAACTTTTCTAGGTTAGCTACCTTGAGGTCTACTTCTATAATTGGGTCGTCATCTCTTATCCCGCTCGTTGAAGAAATCTCTCTGGACTTCACCCCAGTCACTTTTTTGAGTGCCAACAACTCTTCCGCTGCTGAGTGGTAAGCCCCCCTGGTTGTCACAAACTCTTGCTCCATCTCGTTTTCCTCAAGAAGTCAATTGTTATTTCTCTCATCACCACTGTATTTGGTGTTCCGACCCTCGTTTTCCTGATACTTGACATCTCTTATTTCAACCTTATATTCTCCTCCCTTAAAGAACATATTTCTTTATAAACCAATTTCAACATGCTTTTTTCTAGTTCCACGTGTAGCTTGTCCCGCTTTTTTTGAAATCGTTCCCATTCCATCCAGATACTAATTCTTATTTCCTCTATCATCTAGCTACTAATTCTATTTTTTGGTTAGTACTGGAACGAACTTCTAGGCGTTGGTTAGTTCATTGTGTACATCATGGTCCTTAACTTACTACCCGACTACTAATTTACCCGACACTAATCCACCAGCTGTGCCACCACCATTCTCACTATCACCACTTCACCCTTGTCTGGGCAGTTTTATTCCATATACATGATTGTGAAACAACTTTTTCTCAGACTCCTTTATCGTAAGATCTATGCCAATACCAGCAAAAAACAGGTTGTGGCTGTGACTATCCCAGTCAAACACGTGTTGTGGTCTTCACTCAAAATACAACACACCCTATTGATATTTCAGTAACAATTCTACATCGGTTAGTTGAGGTTTTACTCATGTGAACTTCGCAGAGCATATTACATCTCAGAAAGACTTCTTGGTCTCATATTTCATCTTCCATTTCAGAAATATTGGGAACCAATCTATGTACATCATACTTCTTATCCGTGCTCATAAAACCATGGTTGCAACAAACAAATAATTAATGTGTTGTTACAAATAGGATTTTCTTCAACAAATAGATCATCTCAAAAAAAAATGATCACTTTCCACGAATACAAGAACGCAACACGAGATATTGTTGATCGACCGACTACGGATGGGTTTCCATCACAAACTCCACTATGTGTGTAGCCTAGTCATAATCTCTCATGTGCTCAAGATCCTCGCACGGTTTCACCATCCACCTAGGTATTCATGACCCGGTCGGGTAGAAATTGTTGATATAGCAAGAGTACCCAACAAAATCACGAATGCCATGATATTGCCATTGGTATGTGGTTCTACTACGAGCACCTCAGTTATTCAAGTCTTGATCTGTGCATGACTCAGTTTCCCCTTTATATAAGGGAAATTATGTTCGAACCACTCGAAATTTTCAACATCAGACTTCAGCTACATCATCCCAACCCTCGACGCCACAAATAACATGCACATCATGTGGCGTTACATCAAGCAACTTGCTACCTATAACGAAACCACCCTTTTCAACCTTGGGTTGCTTCAATATATAAATATACTTCTCGACTTTTTTAACCCCTCCTAGTTGTTTATTGTGTTATAAATCCCACGAATCATCATGTAGAACAACAATGCTCTACACGCTAGCACATTCTCATCTAAATCATATCGCTACCAAACACTATTATCACAGATTCGAACGATCATCGGTAGTGGATTTTTCCCATATATTGTTTAATAAAGACACTTAAAAACCATCCACAATAGGTAAACTATGCATAAATAGTATACAATATACAAGTGTTTATGCTCAAACCAACATCCACTATAGTAGTTAATTAACGCATCTCGTGTTCCTTTTCAACTAATGGGGTGTACATACAATGATAGAGGGTTAAATGTTAGGATGTTAATTACATAGCAATTTACATTTATCATAAACAACCAACACCTAACTCAGACTCCTTATTTTCATGCAAACATTGAATGCATATACACATAGCATGTCTACCACTAAGGACACAATTCAGAATATATTACGCTGAGCGGGTCTACCACAATAAACTATTCAAGCTACACGATTTATGTAAAACCTTTCTGACCAATACCCATTATTTATCAATTATAATTCATCACAAAACTATGCAAAATCGGTCCACGGGATATATCCCACACATACGCTACCCACTGTTCATTCTTACACACTAGCTATTAAATAAGGGTTCTACTCAACAATAACATACAAAAAAACTAACCTTTAGCTTCCTCTGTTGCCTGGTTCTTCAATGGTGTTCTCGCTATTTCTTGAATTTGCCTACCAAACAACTATCTTCCACCTCTAAAACCTAGCAGGATTGACTCACAACGTTGGGTTGAAGCGTAAATTCAGGGGTTTGATTAGATTATGTTTCTTTGATATAAAAAATTCTGAAGGAGTTGCATGTAATAACGATTATATCTCAATATCCTCGAAAAATTGAAATATACCTCGATACCCTCGAAAACTAGCAAATATACCTCATACCCTCGAAAAATAGAAAATATACCACGATATCCTATAAAATAGTAAGTATACCCCTATATCCTCTAAAGTAGCAAATGTACCCCCGATATTCTCTAAAATAGCAAATATACCCCTATATATCTTAATAAATTAGCAAATTAGCCCGATAGACTCAAATAATAGCCAATGTATCCTCGATATCTTCCAAAAATAGGAAATATATGGGTATCTTATACTTTTTGAAATATGATGGTCAGGACTCAGGATAGTATGCAGCATTTTGAAACAACAGGCTATATTTCACTATTAATAGGACCAATTGTGTAATTATATACATAAAGTTTGACTTACAAATCTCAGCAAAGTTGATTTTTTAGCTTCTGTTAGATTCAAAACCCCAAAAGTCTCGAGATAGTCATCGTGCAGGTTGGGTTTACCGTCGATAATCGAACCACCAACCATATCTAATACTACTAAGCCAGTAAGAAACTAAAAAAGTGGATATTTATAAAAGAATGGAAAATCTCCAAATGTTTTTTTTTAATGCGATTAATATAAAGGAAAATTCTTTCATCCAATATTGGATGATCCTACACTAATTATATTAGTACACATACCCCATGTTTTAAACTTGCAAAAGTAACTAACATATTAATCTAGTGACATGTATTTTTCTAAAATATTTAATGGCTGTGATAGGAATATTAGATCATCCAATATTGGATGGAAGTATTACCCTAATATAAATAGAGGTTTAAAGAAACTATTACAAAGGAATATAAAGCTCAATCATTTTCTCTAGGATTGAAAGAAACATAAAATAGTTGTTCTATGGGGAGAGTGTTTAGAGACCTAATCAGTCGACAAAATACTTAAAAATTGTTGCTTTGTGACCCAATCAACTATACAATTTTTTCTCCTAACTGTTGGACATCCTCTATGTCAGATCATTTGATAAGTCAATAATTGCTGCTGTGACAATTGGACTTTTGATGAATGAAAGTTGGTTTTTAAAGCTTTCCCACATCGGTGGGGAATAAGAATAAAAAGCTACTTTTATACTATGTGATAATAACTAAGTCCAATAATCCAATAATCATGCACATGGCATAGCAATGATCTAACCCACACGCGCGCACCACCACCACCACCCACCCACCCGACCCGGCCCGGCACCGGCACCGGCACCGGCACCGGCGACGGCGACGGCGACGGCGACGGCGTGAGGCGTGGAGCGTGAGTCGTGGTTCGTGGTTCGTGGTTCGTGGGGAGTTTGGGGAGTTTGGGGAGTCAAAAAATGAAAAATGAAATGGATTTTGCACCAGCTCTTATAGTGTGGAGAGTTGACTACTCAACTTAACGTAGAGACAAGACTCCACTAATCTCGCACGCGTTAAAGGGAAAGGATATTCAGCTCAAAAGTCAAACACGTGGGAAATCAAATGGTCATAGCTGTTACAGAATATTACAAAACGTGGGGGTTACTTAGCAATCCTAACGTCAACCCAATCAAGACTAATCCGGGAGAGAATCATGGGATTCAATAGGGGCGTTTCTGAAGGCTTGTCCACTCCTCACCCCTATAAATAGAGCTCCCATTCCCCTCTCAACAGCTACGAATTACAAAGGAAAAAACCAAAAACACTCTGCCTATCTCACTCTCTAAAACACTAAACGTTTTTCTGTTCTGTTAGAGATAACCGGATACCCCCAGAATATCTTTTTAACAACCGAGGACTAGGCTCGTTTTATTTTCCGTGTAAGTTTGTTTTTCGTAACCATTTCCGTGTAATCTTTAATTCGATTTTGTAATCGCATTTCCGTGTATTGTTATTCGATTTCTTGTAATCGTTTTTCCAGTTTTTATTGTAATAGTTAGTTTACGTTTAAAACTGTTTTTACCTTTTTTCGGAATCCATTTCTTTTTGTAAAACCGGTGATTACTTGTAATCACAAATCACAATTTAAAAAGATATTCATTTTCTTTTTTCACCGGTTATTTTTTGAAAATGGCTCTTCCGATTTCGGCTGTTGGTTCCTCTTTGAACACAAAGCCAATTCTCGACGCAAACAAGTTAGAGCCCCTTAATGGTTCTAACTATAAGCGTTGGGCGCAAAAAATAATGATATGCCTTGAACAGTATGAACTTGACTTTGCTATAGTCGAGGCTCCTCCACTTTTGGAGATTGGAGCTCATACTGAACAAGAGCTAGCTAGGCATGCTGCCCTCGAATCTAGGTTCAAAAGAGCTAATACCATGGCTCGGGGCTGGATGTTGAACCACGTTACTAATCCCATTTTTGACCTCCTTGCCAAAGAGAAATCGGCAAAGGTCATATGGGAAACTCTCGAGAAAAAATATGGGGCTGATGATTCGGGTAAGAAAAAGTACGTGACTGGGAATTGGTATAATTTTAGACTTACGGATCAGAAACCCATGACTGAACAACTCCATGTGTACGAGAACCTATGCACGGAAGTTATCGCCGAAGGCATGAAGATGTGTGAAATTCTTCAAGCCAACATCTTGCTTGAGAAATTTCCCCCATCTTGGAGTGAATACCGCAACCACCTCAAGCACAAAAAGAAAGAAATGACCCTCCAAGAGCTCATCAGTCACATCCAAGTCGAAGAAGCGAATCGACTAAAGGATAAGTCAATTTCTTTCCCTTCTCATTCCTCCAAAGCTAATCTTGTCGAAGGTTCTGGCCAAGGTAACAAAGATAGGTTCAAAGGGAAGGGAAAGCAACAAGGGTCCAACAAACCTAAGTCTGGGGGAAATAAGAATCGCGGCAACACCAACAAACAAGGTGGAGGATTCAAGATATCTGGTAAGATTCAAAAAACTAAAGGGGCCTGTTACTGTTGTGGCAAGGAAGGGCACAAAGCTTTTGAATGTCCCCAGAGGGCTGGCCAGGGTCCCAAAGCTGCCGCGAATCTGACTGAGACCGAAGAAATCATCGCTGCGGTAATGGTTGAGGTAAACTTGGTAGAGAATAAGAGCGAGTGGATCCTTGACACTGGAGCTTCTCGCCATTTCTGCGCAAACAAAGCCTTGTTCAAGAAATTCGAAAAAGCAACTGATGGTGAGTGCGTTTACTTGGGTGACTCTTCCACCGCTACTGTTCTTGGTAAAGGTCAGGTTCCACTCAAACTCACCTCTGGTAAGACTCTTGAACTACATGATGTTCTCTTCGTTCCCTCTCTCCGTAGGAACTTAGTTTCTGGGGCTCTCCTTAATAAAGTTAGTCTCAAACTTGTGTTCGAGGGGGGTAAGGTCATTATCACCAAAAATGACGAATTCGTGGGGAAAGGGTACCTTAATAATGGCTTGTTTGTTTTAAACACTGTAACCCTTAATGAGAATGCATCTAATTCCGCTTACTTTGTTGAGTCCGTTCAAACGTGGCACGGTAGACTAGGCCATTTAAATGTTGCGTCTATTAAAAGGCTTAAAAATCTTGGACTAATACCCGTTAACAACGTGGATGAATTTGGAAAATGTCAAATATGTGTAGAGTCCAAACTTGCGAAAAAACCTTTTAAACCCGTTACCACGAGACAAACTAAACTACTTGAATTAGTTCATTCGGACTTAGCTGATTTTAAAAACTCCGCTAGTAGAGGTGGAAAACTTTATTACATAACCTTCGTAGATGACTACTCTAGGTTTACTAAAGTATATCTTCTTAAAACTAAAGATGAGGCGGAAAATGCGTTTTTAAAATATAAAGCCGAAGTTGAAAACCAACTAGATTGTAAAATCAAACGACTTAGGTCCGATAGAGGAGGCGAGTATAGTTCTAATTCCCTTAAAGAGTTTTGTGAAACAAATGGGATTATCCACGAACTTAGTGCCCCTTATACACCCCAACAAAACGGCATAGCAGAAAGAAAGAATAGGTCCCTTAAAGAGACTATGAATGCCATGTTAATAAGTTCAGGTTTACCAAACAACATGTGGGGGGAAGCTGTCCTATCAGCCTGTTATGTACTTAATAGGGTACCTCATAAATCCCTAGAAAAGACCCCGTATGAAATGTGGAAGGGTTTTCCACCAAACCTGAAATTTTTAAAAGTGTGGGGGTGCCTAGCCAAAGTCAAACTACCTGATTTTAAAACTGTCACCGTTGGTCCCAAAACCGTTGACTCAATTTTCATAGGGTATGCTCAGAATAGTGCGGCTTACAGATTCTTGTCATTAGAAGATAACTCTATTTGTGAATCTAGAGACGCTGAGTTTTTTGAACATGTTTTTCCTTTGAAAGATTTAAATACTGTCAATGCTTCTTTACCTGTTGATAACTTATCTACTAATGATCTTGTACCTTTTTGTGATGTTTTTCCTAACCCCTCCACTTCCATGGAGCCTAGCAGTATTCCTGAGGAAGAACCTAGGAGAAGTAAGAGGCGCAGGATTGAGTCTAGCTTCGGCCCTGACTTTATAACAGCCTTTATCACAGAAGGTTCTCACATTGATCTATTAGACGAACAGGTAGTCAATTGCTTCCTCATGGAGGATGACCCAAAAACTTATGATGATGCGTTAAAATCTATAGATGCTAGTTTTTGGAAAGAGGCTATTAATAGTGAACTTGAGTCAATTAAAAGTAACCATACATGGGAATTAACCGATTTACCTAGGGGTAGCAAAGCGATTAGTAGCAAATGGATTTTTAAGAAAAAGTTGAGACCCGATGGCTCAATAGAAAAATTCAAGGCCAGACTTGTTATTAAGGGCTTCACCCAAAAGAAAGGTCAAGATTACTTTGACACCTATTCCCCAGTGACCAAAATTGCCACGATAAGAACCCTTATTGCTTTAGCCGTCATTCACGAACTTGTAATACATCAAATGGATGTCAAAACCGCGTTCTTGAACGGAGATCTAGATGAAGAGATCTACATGGCTCAACCTGAAGGGTGTGTGGTCCCTGGTCAAGGGGACAAAGTGTGTAAGTTGAAAAAATCCTTGTATGGCTTGAAACAGGCACCGAAAAAATGGTATGAAAAACTAGATAGTACTCTAATTTCATATGGGTTTATAGCTAACACTTCTGATTCATGTGCTTACTCCAAGGTAACAAATTCAGAGTGTGTTATCATCTGCCTTTATGTAGATGACATGCTCATCTTTGGTACTACTATTCATATTATAAATGAGACTAAACGTTTCTTGTCTTCCAGATTCGACATGAAAGATATGGGAGAAGCTGATGTGATACTTGGGGTAAAAATCATTAGAAGCAGTAATGGTATTACTCTAAATCAGTCTCATTATGTGGAAAGGATGCTGAAGAAGTTCAATTCCTTTGATGTAACGCCTGTAAATACTCCTTATGATTCCAGCATTAACTTATCTAAACATGTAGGGGATGCTGTATCCCAAAATGAATATGCTAAAATCATAGGAAGTGTAATGTTCCTAATGAACTATACTCGACCCGATATTGCCTATGCCGTGAGTAGACTTAGTCGCTATACTCATAACCCAAGTAGTGATCACTGGGTTGCACTTCGCCGTCTATTGAAATACTTGAGAGGTACCATCGATCTAGGCTTGCACTATAACAAATTCCCTGCAGTCCTTGAGGGTTTTTGTGATGCAAACTGGATCTCTGACAATGACGAAGTAAACTCCACCAGTGGTTATGTGTTCTCCTTAGGGGGAGGTGCTGTATCGTGGAAGTCTTCCAAACAGACTTGTATAGCACGCTCCACCATGGAGTCTGAGTTCATAGCACTAGAGTTAGCTGGGCAAGAAGCTGAGTGGTTGAGAAGTCTCTTATCAGATGTGCCACTTTGGGAAGGAAGTGCCACACCTGTATGTATCCACTGTGATTCACAAGCAGCCATTGGAGTCGCTCATAATAGCGCCTACAATGGGAAGAAGAGACATATTCGCATCAGACATGGGTCAGTAAGACAATTACTGAAGAATGGTGTGATAGCCTTGGAATTTGTACGATCAGAGGAGAATCTAGCTGATCCGTTCACCAAAGGCTTGACCAGGAGACTAGTCCTGGAAACGTCGAGAGGGATGGGACTAAAACCCATTAAGTGGGAACATGTGACTAATGAGTCAATGTGATTTCACCATCCCTAAGGCTCAAACCTAAATCGTCTTGTTCATAGCCACTTGTGGTGGTCCTTTCGAGAAGGACTTGATGAAAAAGGCGTACCGAGTGTTGAAACTCACATTTTGAATTCATAGCCTTTATGGTGGTTCTTTTGAGAAGAACTTGATGAATTCAAGGGTAACTTTGAAACCCAAACATTCATGGTAGAGTGCTGAGGAGACGTCCTTACACCACTCTCAAAATGAATAAATCCACCAAGTTCATAGCCCGTAAAGGGTGGTCCTTAGAGAAGGGCTTGATGAACCAAAAGGTAAGGTTAGAGGGAACCATAACCTTGAATCGGGTAGAGTATGTGCTGTGAGGGTCTCGATCGATAACCGTTAAAGTTCAAGAGTAAGTTCACTTAAACGGAATTCGGTGGTTGCCTCACTTCACTACGTGTCAATTCAAATCGCAAGATATTGGCACTTAAGTACAATTCACCCATTCTTCTTTCTGGAACCTTCTCATCAAACCTTTATTGACATTCAAATGTGTGGGGGATTGTTGGACATCCTCTATGTCAGATCATTTGATAAGTCAATAATTGCTGCTGTGACAATTGGACTTTTGATGAATGAAAGTTGGTTTTTAAAGCTTTCCCACATCGGTGGGGAATAAGAATAAAAAGCTACTTTTATACTATGTGATAATAACTAAGTCCAATAATCCAATAATCATGCACATGGCATAGCAATGATCTAACCCACACGCGCGCACCACCACCACCACCCACCCACCCGACCCGGCCCGGCACCGGCACCGGCACCGGCACCGGCGACGGCGACGGCGACGGCGACGGCGACGGCGTGAGGCGTGGAGCGTGAGTCGTGGTTCGTGGTTCGTGGTTCGTGGGGAGTTTGGGGAGTTTGGGGAGTCAAAAAATGAAAAATGAAATGGATTTTGCACCAGCTCTTATAGTGTGGAGAGTTGACTACTCAACTTAACGTAGAGACAAGACTCCACTAATCTCGCACGCGTTAAAGGGAAAGGATATTCAGCTCAAAAGTCAAACACGTGGGAAATCAAATGGTCATAGCTGTTACAGAATATTACAAAACGTGGGGGTTACTTAGCAATCCTAACGTCAACCCAATCAAGACTAATCCGGGAGAGAATCATGGGATTCAATAGGGGCATTTCTGAAGGCTTGTCCACTCCTCACCCCTATAAATAGAGCTCCCATTCCCCTCTCAACAGCTACGAATTACAAAGGAAAAAACCAAAAACACTCTGCCTATCTCACTCTCTAAAACACTAAACGTTTTTCTGTTCTGTTAGAGATAACCGGATACCCCCGGAATATCTTTTTAACAACCGAGGACTAGGCTCGTTTTATTTTCCGTGTAAGTTTGTTTTTCGTAACCATTTCCGTGTAATCTTTAATTCGATTTTGTAATCGCATTTCCGTGTATTGTTATTCGATTTCTTGTAATCGTTTTTCCAGTTTTTATTGTAATAGTTAGTTTACGTTTAAAACTGTTTTTACCTTTTTTCGGAATCCATTTCTTTTTGTAAAAGCGGTGATTACTTGTAATCACAAATCACACTAACAACATGAAAGATGTTAACTAGCCTATTACAAAAAGGGAATTTAATGTCATCATAAATAATATTATGCTTTTCCACTACATGTGCTCTTGGATAATTCAACAAGTCCACCACATCGTGTCGTAGCAACCTACTCGAATGTCTTCAAATGGAAGTTTATTGTAGAAAGGAGACCATTGAGCACCCTTATTAGTTCAGCTTCTTCAGCACTATTAGATAAGAAAGACCATGGAATATAACGTGATATAGAATTATTATCGAAGGTTAGATCATGTTATAAACTCGAAATTAAGATAATCCATTACAGTGAACCAAATTTTGTTAATATCTCGATTAAGATAGTAGTTTGTATATATTGTTGAAGGGAAGATGTAGAGGATGGGGGCTGCACTGCCAGCAATGGAGGCAATTTAGAACTTTCCCAATATCTTTAAGGGATAAAACATTTGTACAAGAATTCTTAAATATCTTTCTTTATAATTTTCTTAAAAACTTTTTGTCTATGATACACTACATATTAACCCCACTAAATTTCCTAACTTTTTTTAATATTCTGAAAACAAATTCATGACACTATACCTGAGCATCCCTTAATTTATTTTTAATGTTATAGGAACACTCATATAAATCTCAATCTCATGAGGATGGACGATGTAGTTAACATCAGAAGTTAATTCTACTATGAGTCGCATAATCAAATCTCGTCTTTTTTAGTTAGTTATTTACTTTGGTAATTATTTAGTTTCATGGTTCACATTTATTTAATTGGGTATATTTAATTGGGTAAATGTTATCAGGGGTGGATTGAAGAGCTCTTCATGTATGGATTGTAATGGATTCAAATATCGTTCTATTGAAGAAGAGCTTTATGATTTCTTTATTTTTTGAAAAAATGATTTTTCTTACTTATTAGCGGTATATTAGTGGGTTGTTTGGAACCCGTAGTAGTTAAGTGGTCCGAATAGAACATATGAAATAGTTTAATAACCTCTAGTAACATTTAACTTTAACAATATTAATCTTTCTTAAAGTAAACTTGAATCTTCTAAATTCACTAGATCTTATTCGCAAGAAGTTTTGTATATGTTTAAGTATATACTTCTCAGTTTGGCATTTTTTTTCATGAATTATTCTATGCCTTTCACTCCATACAAGATATATTTAAGTATAAAACCAACCTCCAAATATAATACACATGAACTTAGTATAACTTTGAGTAGTAATAAATTAATTAACTAATCCCAATCTTTGAAGTCATCTGCTTTAACATCACAACAATTCAAACATTTCCGAATTTGTAGCAATATTCACGTAACACATATGTAGCAATACCCATTTATGTATTCTTGACTTAGTAGGTAGACGATTTAGGAAAAGCTAACCATGATATAGAATAACATCTCGGTAGGTTTGACTTATGTCAAATAAAAAAAGTCCATTTAATTGATGGATATTGCTCTTTCACTCTAACAAGAGTTTTCTTAAAGGAAAATATGTGATCAGTACTATATTTTCATTGAATAACATCCTTTTTATCATCTAGTTTAGGCAAGATATCCACATCATCATTTAAACTTCCGCTCCAGGTGGGTAATGCCATCTATATCTCTGAAAGCAAGATTCAACTGTTTTATACATCCATAGTCCTTTTATTTGAAGCTTATGTTGAATTATATATTCAATCCTTTTGCCATTCATCAATTAATCCCATAAGAAAAAAGTATTTTTTCCATTTCCAACTATATGACTTATAAATTGATGTACTTCAGGTCGAATTCTAAATAATGTTTTCCAAATATATTTGTCGCTATATTTTTCATTAAGACTCCATACACATCTTCCTTTAATACTATTTTTATGTGTTCATATACTCCATAGACTACTCAATTTTTGGTATATTCTCCATAATACACCCATAGGCATACTTTGTTAACTGTAATTATATTAGGAAGTTTAAACCACCCCTTCCTTTAATATGAAGCAACTTATCCAAGAAACTTTAGCACCTTGAGATTTATCTAAATTTTCTCTCCATAGGAAACTAGACATGAATTGATTAAAATTATATATAACATTCTTAGGGAGAAGAAATACTTTTCACCATTAAAGTATTTTGCTTATCAATACTACTCGGAATCAATTCAACTCTTCCTTTATAAGGCAAATACTTACTGCTACATCGATTAATGAAAGGACATACATTATCAAATTGTTTATTTGCATCAGATATCCCCAGATGATCTTACAAGTAATTGACATTTCTTTATCTTAAATATATTTGATATTATGATCTTATATTTATTAGATACTCATCCATAATATACTTCACTCTTATGATTGTTGATTTGCAACCCAGATTGTCTTGCAAATAAATAATCCATCTTTAATTACTTCAACTGATCTTGCATCTCCTTTAGCAAATAATTATAAGTTGTCAGCAAAAAGAATATGGTTAAATTTCACATCTTCACATTTTGGATGAAAAATGAAATCCATGTGATCACTAACTCTATCAACAATATAAGTGAAAACCTCCATACATAGAACAACTAGATAGGGAGATAGATGATCTCTCTATCTAAGACCTCTTTTTCCTTCAAAATATCATGTTATAACTCCATTAATGTTGACCGTGGAAGTTGTAGTAATACACACATAATAATCCACTTGATGAATTGTGGGGGAAATGTAAAGCTTGCAGTACTTTGATTAAGAAATCCTAACTAATAGTATTGTATGTTTTTTGTAAATAAATGTTGATGGTACATCTAGCTGATATAGAATTATTTTCATAACCATTACAATGTCTTGTGTCATTAGTAAATTATCACTAATGAATCTACCTGCCACAAATACATATTGATTAGTTTTTTTGTTCAAATACATATTGATTAGTAAATATTATTGAATTAAGAACTTTCTTCAGTTATTAGAGTTTTGATAAGAATTTATAACTTGAATTGACATATGAAATAGGTCAGAATTCTTCGCATTAGTAGTATTATTGACTTTGGGAATAAGTATAACATTAGTTATATTAATCTCTTTCAAGATACATCCACTGTTGAGTGTTTGTTTTACTGCTTTGCAGAAGATTTCTCCAACTTATTGTTTGGAGCCAAATATCTAGATTCATTGATAGAAATCAAAGATTATTTTACTTCTTCATTAGCCATTAGAGCAATAAGAATTTTTATGTACTCCTCGGATACTTTTTTGTTCATAAGTTCTTTAATACTATCTTTTTAATACTCCTCTTGATTAGATTCATTTTCCCAATAAGATTCTGATAGAATTTGAGAAATCTTCATTAATTTGATCTGAAGTATTTAATATATTTCCATCTTCCGTAATAAGAGTGGTAACCTTATTTCTTGCAATTTTGCCCTTAACTACTCTATAATAGTATGCACTACTACAATCACTCTCTATAATTGTGTATTGCTAGTGATATCTTCAAATTCACAAAGAATAGCCTAAACTGAACTCAACACCCTTGTTATCTTCACTTTATTATCTTACCAAAGTAATCAAACTCTTCCTGACGCATCTGTATCATAGCTGTGAGCATGCAAGGTAAAGAACCTGCTAATATTGCATGATACTTTTACCGACCCAACGACTTCTATGTGTTGTATGCACCTTTCGATGATCCTGATATGGACATGCTATTTGGTGGTGGAAACCCCGATTCCATTCCTGTTTTGCCCAATGGAATCGTTATTCTTCCCGACATACCTACAAGGCTTGTAGGTTGAAATGGTGAACTGGTCAGTGGGACCCTCGTTACTGTGTCCATGCTGACTTGCAGTCCAGGTTGAGACCCAGTTGGAATAGTCATTAGTCTGTTCAATTATAAGTTCTACTTTGTTGAGTAATACCTTAAATATATACATATCTCTAATACTTGGTTTTTTATATGTAGGAGTCAAAAGGAGTAAAAAAAAACCATGTTTGTTGTTACAAGATGCTTTCTGAGGATCAAGGAAGAATTATAGCTATTTGAATATTTTATGAGATGTTGGTTTTATTATATTTTCAAGGCTTATTATTATGTTGTTTTCAATGTTGTTATTAGTATTTACCAGCGAGTAATTTCAAAACTTTTGCTTGAATAAGAATCCATATTGACGGTAATTTGGAGTAATTTTGTATTAAATTAAAATTAACTATTTAGAGTAATGTCTCTATTCTATACTCCTTAAATATTTTTCTGTAAAGTATCATTATAGAATATGGAAGAGATTGTAACTACACTATTTCCATTTATGAGGGCTATGTACTTCCTTATGCAATTCTATAAATTATATCTTGGTGAATATGTTCAAGTCATTTGACAAATTAAATCATTTCGATTTGCATTTTATATTGATAAAGAGCTTGATGTAGCAAAAAAATTACTCCTCATCATTGGAAAGGATCTACGGCTTCGTGGATCATTAATTGGATTCGTAAAAGACAGTGCCTCTCTCTCTCTCTCTCTCTCTCTCTCTCTCTCTCTCTCTCTCTCTCTCTCTCTCTCTCTCTCTCTCTCTCTCTCTCTCTCTCTCTCTCTCTATTCTATCGCTTCTCTCTCTTTTTCTCTCTTATAATTTGAATGCCATCCCTAACCCCAATCTGGCCGTCGTCGTTGGTGGCTTCCCGGTGTTGATGGTGTGCCCTTTAACTTTAGTGTCTTTTATCCACTTCCTTTTCTTATTCCTTTCACTTTCCTTTTTCCTTCTTTTCTTCTTTCTCTTTTCTGATCCCCATAGTCTTCCTTATCGCGCTTCCCATCTCCTCGGTTCTGGTGGCTTCATGAATCTGCTTCCTTCATCACATTTTGTCAAAGCCTTGCTGAGATGGGATTCATGGGCCCACTACGTGGTTGTTACTTTAACCACCATTTCTGGGTTCATACCTTTTGATGGCAAATCCTGTTTAGAGGCCTAGCAAAAGGCTCTGCTATCCCATTTCCGAGAATTCAATCCTTAACGCTTAGTGTTATTGAGTCGTACGGAGTTTCCTAATATTACAAAACTAGTGTTTTGAAATTTTAGCTAAAGGTGATGTATCCTATTTTGTGTTAGAATAATCTTCTCATGAGGCATCATTTTACGGTTAATGGACTAAGTTATTAGATTTATCATGGTATTTTGATATAATGCACTTTTTCCTTTGTTTTAAAATTTTTGGTACTCTTAGAGGTTTTGTGCATTAATTTGTTTGTTTAGTGTGAATATTTTAGGTATATGGATGCTAGGAGGCACCAAGATGAAGAGGAGGAGTGAATATTCATGTCCAAACCAAAGAAGTAGTGTTAAAAGAGCAAATGAATAAATTTGGAAATATTAGAAGAAGTCAAGTCATCACTTTCTTCAATTTCCAAGGCTTATTCGTGAAATTTGAGAAGTTAAAAAAAAAAAATTTGGACTTATAATGCTGAAGTTATGGCTAAAATACTAAAGTGGTGCAGTATTGTCTAGTATTAAGTAAAACGGATGTGGGCCTTGTTAATAATCATTTAAGTAAGCCCATATGGGCCAAATCCATTTTCTAAATCCATATAAGTTATTTTGCCTCATTAAATCTATAACTGGAGAGAAATTATAGTTGGAAACCCCCCCTTACTTGTCTTTTTAAAATTAATTGTGATGCCTCGGTTAACTTGAAATCTAATCAAACTGCTTTTGCTTGTATAGTTAAGGATTCAGCAGGAAAGATGATTGAAGGTGTTGCAAAGACTTTGACAGTCAATTCCGTTATTAAAGCAGAGGTTAGAGGAGTGTATGCAACTTGTGAAATGACATCAAACTATCTTCCAGGAAGTGTTGAGATAGAAAATGACTATATTAACTTAATTAACCAAATTTATTTTAGCAGTAACATCTTTTGTAATATTACTCTTTTGGTTAAGAATATTATTAAGTGTAAGGTTTTGTATAACTTGAAAATCTCTTTTTGTTAAGAGATCTAACAATGTGACTGCTGATTGGGTGGCTAAACAAAAGCTTAGATGATCTTTTTTTAGCCTTTGGAGTTTCTCTCCACCTCCCTAATTAGCAAACATACTTTCTAGTGACTTTCATCCATTAGGGATAGACTAAGTTGTAATCTTTCTTATTTTGTTTAATGCATTTCATTTTCGACTAAAAAAATCAGCACACAACATTATTTTGAGAAAGGAGAAAATATTGAACGCTTGGAAGCTAGAAGCGGGAGAGAAGAAGAATGTTTTCAACTATTATACAACAATTCTGCACCGAATCATTCCATCTTTTAGCGTAATTTCATTTAGTTTTATATTCTTAGCATTATGAATACATTCTTAGTTTTTAATTTCCTTAGTTTAATTATGAGCTAAATTCCTAATACGTGGGAATCTCTATTAAAGGAATGAACCATAGTTTTTAATTCAAGTCTATTGAATTTGGGATTGTTATAATTGAAATAAATTCGAGTATAAGTTATTTTAGATACATTTATTCACAACGCAGTATTGTTCAAAGTCAATTAACCAAAATCACTAATATCATTATACTTTTGCAATATATAATCAAATCCTTTAACAAACTATGGTTTATATTGCCATGAATGAGTCATATCCTTCGATGATTTAAAAGGCAAAATATAAATGACCTTCTAAACTTGCAAACCAATACATGTATTGTAATATTTCACGTGGCTTCGATGGTGTCTAGCCCTTCAACTAGGAAGGCTTCTTTCATATTACAAAATCCTCTTTTTTTGAGAAAATATGATAAATTCTTTTACCCCCTTAACAAATTCACGCGAAACACGGTGAGCGGAATTAATCCAACTTTTATCAATACCCGAAGCCATCAACTATTACCAAAATAATCAACTACACCAATATAAAAAATACAAAATAGATATTTACTTTGAGCATTTAATTCTCATACAATACTATAACATGTAGATTAGAATAAAAAAACATGTTGCTAACAACCTAATCATATTATATAACTGATGTCTCCCCATTTGTGATGATTTAATCTTAGTTGGAGACATCATTTTTAGTGTTTTAGGAAGTCTAGTAGTCGTTTTCTCATGTATTATTACACTTTCCTATTTCTTGTCTTGATTTAATGATTTATTATTTTTAGAGCATATTGGGTTTAATTATTTATTTAGTGTGAAGCTGTAAAGATATATATGGAGATTAATTAGATGCCAAGTCAATTCTAAGAGATAAAGGAAAGAAGATATACATGGAAATTGGAGAAAAGAAAGGAAAAGCTAGGATATGGAAAGATAAAGTTGCCAAATAAATCTGAATTCCAGCACCACGACCACAACAGGGATCATAACTCAAGATTTGATAGGAATTTTGAAGAATGGTCTGAAGCAAAGTTAAAGAGCTTTCCGAGACGATCAGTTTCTACTATTGGAAAGCGTCAAATGGATAAGTATTGAAGGAGTTACGGCCGAAACAAATCAGTAACAAAATCTTACCTTTTCTATATTTTAGGGTTACGAAATTGAGTTGGGCTAAGAGTCCATTACTTGTCTTCCACTACAATAAAATGAATTAGGTCTTACTAAACACCTATAAATACACCCTTAAACCATTATAAACATGTCCTTGCTCAGTGCCAAGTATAGGCTTAGTCATTGCTTGTATTTTCTTAGTTTTAAATATTAGCTTAGTCCTTTAATTTAATATTCATCCTTAGTATCAAGCTATTCATCCAAGAAGCAACCTTACCTGTAAAGGAAGACATGAAGCACGAAGTTGGAGAGTGAGAAAATCATCTTCTACATCTCACCTTCTCTATATTTAGAGTAATTAGCTATAGATTTGTGGCTTCACCATAATTCTAAGATTTTATTTTGTAAGTCTTACTTATTGTTAGGTTATTATTTTGTCTACATTCATTAATACTATTTGTTATTTTAATTGATTTGAGCTTGGCGTATATTGTTATTATGTGTTTTGAATTATTGTTACAACCCTAGATTTGGCCAATATTAGGACTATTCTTAGTTATTGACAACACCACATAATCTTCTAGTAGTGATCCTACGTAGATAGCCATAAAGGTTTGATTTAACCACCAATCATTACTCAAGGTTTCTTTACCCAAGGTCCTGGTAGTGGAGAGGTTGCTCCTAAGTCCACCCTGACGGGGGTTAGGTAGAATTTAGAATCCCGGTTAATATATAATGCTCAATTCACCATAAGGTTAGAATAACTTTGTAATAGACTCATGATAGTGACCCTAATTTATCTAACTTACATTCATATTTATTTATCTGCATTGTTATTTATTATTTCTCATCAGATAATTACTCATGTTATTATATTTTTATATAAACATCTAAATTCATCTACACTTATTTAATACAAGGCGATCTAACGGATTAAGTCCCTGCGAACGAACTTGACTTATCATTAAAACTTGCAAATGATCTGTAATACTTGCAGTGAGTTTCTCGTGGTAGACAAGGTTGTGTGTCCTTTATTATTATCTTATTTATCTATTATTTTATCACACCTTTTCCTCCACCAATAACATTAAATACACAATTGTAAACAAAGAAAAGAAATTTTAAAAAGTTTTAATGAAGAAAAAATACATACTTTTGGGCAAATTTGGTTGGAGAGAGCGAGAATTGTGTAGGCCCCACTTTGTTGATTGGCCCCGAAAAGCTTTTACACGGGTTGAAATATTATTTGATGATGATTAGTGGGAAAAAATTGTGAGAGTTTAGAGAAAAGTGGGAAAGATATAAAATAGTGATATTAATGAATTCAATTTGCAACTCATTGTCATAATTACGCTATGAGCATTTGCGACTACATAATTAGTCGGTTAAGATGTTCAAGTAGTCGCTATTACTAACTACTAGCGACTAAAAAAGTCGCCGTGAAAAGAGAAAGGTAATTTGCGACTACTTATGTCGGTGAACAAAATAATTATAGAAAAAGAATAGCGACTAGGTATAAATCATTAACGACTACAATGTGTAGTCGATAATAAGAAAATGTATTAACGACAATTTTTGTAGTCGAAAAAGATAGGAAGTAGTCGTAATTAGAATGTAGTCATTAATGATATATCTTTAGCGATGACAAATAAGTAGTCGAGAAAGATTTAGTCGCTAAAGATCACGCGTGTAGTAGTGTCCAATTAGATAGATTTTTATGAATGAATTTTTTTTTGAGGTTTAGTTTGCATGACACTTGAATGTGAAGATTACCATAGTGAGTAAAAACTAATTGTAAGAAAATAGATTCAAATGTACTAATTAGTCATTCATTTTGCACACTAAAAATATAAGTTAGACTTTCTCCACCAATATATTTTTCAAAAATAATTATACTTAAATAAAATAAATGAACACCCCCACCCCAACCCCAATCTATATCTCGGTCCAATTTCCACCTCTAACCATAGTGGATTTTACTTAAAGATCCACCATGATTAATAATAATCATCTCCAATTATTGCTGACACTTACATTATCCAATGAATTGATTTATTTACCCTCATTAATTTTTTAACCTTTATTTCATTAAATTATGTATTGCCACATAGGAGGTGATAAAATGATTATATATGAATAACATTATCATCCAGTTCATAAAATGTTGTTATTAATTCTAAAATTAGATGTCCACAAAAGGTTATCTATTTAAAATATCAAGACACTTTTTCATTCTTTATATCACTTTTACCCCTAATTAAACATTAAAATTTATGTTTCCAATAAGTGTTTAAGTTTTCAAGACACTTTATGAATGGAATATTAATAAAAATAAAATATAATTATTGTTTTTCTTAATTTGCGTGTAAAAAAATATGACAACCTTTATGAAAAGATAATGTATATCATTACTTTTTTTTAACATCCATTTTTAATGATTCTCCTTAGAATTCCACCTTTTCCTTACCTCATATCTCTATCTTTATTATTTGTTTTACTTATTTAACCTATCTACCTAACAATCTATATAGGTCGTAATCCTCCTATAAATACTAGTCACTATTTTCACAAACTTTCTCACTCGAGCTAAAACCTTCACTTGATAGCCGCCCTTCAATTCTCTCTTCTTCATTATTCTTCATTCATTAAGAGATTCATCTTAAGGTATAGTTTTTAAGTCCTTTCCCTTTGGAAATTTGACTGTCAAATAAATAATACATTTTATCATATATAAAATTTCCATAATTACTTTGATTTTCTATATATTCACATTTTGTTATCAAGTAATTTGTCTATCTCAACACAAATAGATGGAATGATACAACAAAAATTCTTTCATGAAATTCTTGTTAAATTATGTGTACTACTTTTGTATCTCATAATTTATTTTATAGTCGTTAATCATGTTAAATTTTATAATCATATAAATCAATGCTAATCTAGCTAGTGAGTTTCTAAGAATTGGACAAAAACACTTTCAGTACTAAACATATATTTAGTAAATGAGGCTCATTTATTTTTAGTTTATGTTACAAGAATATTGATCAAATGTTAAAAAAAGATATAACAATTTTTTGTCATTTTTCTCATAATTTCATATAGCCAAACAAGCAATACATCTCCATTTTTTTTAGTCATATAAATATACATCAAATATTATAGACTTCTAAAATATTTTTTTTGAAAAACCTATTAAAACAATTGTCATTTATCTTGCACTCCTGTCTTGCTCAGGTATAATCTTATACTGAATTATTCTAAATCAAACTTTCTGAATTTTTAAGCAATATTAATAGTTGGGTATTATTGTAATGTGTAAGCTATAATATAGATTTAAATTAAATATTTATGTAAGAAATTAATTAAATTGGCCCTTTATAATTAATTTATGAGTGTTTTATAGAATTTAAGGAAACATAATCATGCCAATTACAAATAAAAATCAGATGAGACAACCAGATGCAGCTTCAGTAGTGATACCTGAATTTATAGAGAATATCTCTTCTACATCATCGACTATGGGAGTTATGCAGGTAAACTCTTTTTCTGTATTGTTTGGTAAACTTTTTTAAATAAATTTCTCTTTTATATATATAAAAAATTGTTACTAGAAAATAACAAATCATGTTTTTACTAAATTGGTTTGTTAACATCATCTGATTTCTCCAGATAACATTATTCATGAATTAGGTTCAAACTCCTTTTTATCATTTGAGTGCAAAGAATTTTTTTTGATTCATTTGAATATCCTATCCAAAATTTTTAAGATTCCAATAGTAGAATATGCATTTAACATTAATTTGTTCAGAGATGATTATTTTTAATTTAATGCATTCATCAATAAGTTTCCATCCGTGAAGTTTTCACATAAAAACATTTGTCATGAGATGGATAGTTGGCCTAGTTGTTAGGTTACTCCACAGCTCTCTCATGTATTAAAAAAAAACATTTGTCATCTTTGGTTAAATTTTTTTGTTTTTTTAATCATTTGATATTCAATCAAGAAGTAAAATTCTTTTCTTTTAACTTTTTTAAAAAAGAAAAGAATAATAAGGAAAACCAAAAAATTATGTTGTGTTACTTACATATCTTTATATATAGAATTATTCACTTTATTTATTATTAAAAAAGAGCTATTTCTTCTCATTAATCAGTTGAAAATGTCATACATTTTTTATCTCTATATTTTTATAAACATAAATCCCTTAAAAAATTAAAAGTAACATATATATATATATATATATATATATATATATATATATATATATATATATATATATATATATATATATTCTTTCATGATTATAATCTATTGATTTTTTTAATTATGCTATTTTAAAAAATGTAGTCTTCTAATATTTTGAGGAAGGGTCAATTACCACACCAGGAGTTAGAGCATGATGTTAACTTTGTTGACAAAATCCCCACAAATGAGAAGGATGGCGACTTCAATAATGGCAGTGATCAACAATCCCATAACAGAAAGCGACACACAAAACTGCAAGTACAAACGATGGAAACGTATGTCCTCCTTCATAAACATGTTTATATAACTATAATAAAAAAGAATTTAAATTTTTTACTTATATATTTTGGGTTAGTTGCATTTATGACTAAATATTTATAATTTCTAGATTTTTCAAAGAGTGTTCTAATCCGAATTACAAGCAGCGCCAAAGGTTAGGTCATGAGATAGGGTTGCAGCCATCACGGGTCAAATTCTGGTTCCAAAATAAGCGCAATCAAATGAAGGTAAAATATGTGCTTTTTTTCGAACTTAATTAATAGTTGTAAAGTGTCATAATTCCAACCAAGTGACTCTTTTCTTATAATTTTTCAGTTATTTTAAATATATCAAATTATCATCTTTTACATGATATTATTTGGTTTTAAATTCTTTGATCCTACAAAAGAAAAATAAAATTATTTTTTGATCACATTCAAACAACACTACTACCTCCTATACATATACATGAAATATAAATGTTTTTTATCATTCACATAGGTTAAACGTGAACACTCCATCAAAGTACATTTGGAGGAGGAAAATGAAAAATATAGGGCTAAAAACACAATGATTCGTGAAGCTCTTAGCAAGGGTGTTAGGTGTCAAAAGTGTGAAGGAAACACAACATCGTTAGAAGATTTGCCGTTTGAGAATATCATCCTGAGAAAGGAGGTACTAGTACAGCTAATTAAATTATATAATGTTTAAAATATTATAAATTAACTTTTGTTTTGTTGTATATGTTTTCTAGATTGATCGTCTCTCTTCTATGATTAACAATGATGCTAGTTATGCTGGAAAATCTGTTGCGACCTACTCTCATCAGTCTCCGATTTCCATGGCTGCACAAAGCATGCTTGAATATGGATCAGGCTCACAAGTAACAAACATGGAGAGCATTGGTGCAGGGCCATCAGTTCCGGGAGATTCATATAGAACAATACTTGAGAAGCTGAAGGATTCACACAAGATTACTAAGCTTGCATTGTCTGCGATGGAAGAGCTAAAGATCTTGACAAAGTGTGCGGAGGAATTTTGGGTTAAGAGCATTGACCGCACCACGCTATTACTGAAAGATGAATGTTATGATTTGGTGTTTACTCAACAAGAACAAGGCCTTGGTCCAAAACGACCCGGTTATAAAACGGAAGCATCCATAGAGACTGTTATTCTGAATATGACTCAGATGACAATCATAGAGACGATGATGAATGTGGTAAGTTTTATTGTTTATTAATTTAAAAATCCTATTTAATTATAAATTGTATACACTTAATTCTTACTTTTCTTGTGACCAATCATAGAATCAGTGGGCGAGTGTATTTTCTAGCATCGTCTCCCGAGCTTCTGCCATTGACGTTATATGCCCGGAGTAGATGGATCGTTTAGCGGAAAATTGCAAGTGGTACGTACAATACATTTAGCGAAATTTTTTTCTTTGGTACTAAGATAGAATTTCTTGTTTTTCAGATGAGAGCGGAATTTCAAGTTCCGTCGCCCCTTGTTCCGACCCGTGATAGCTATTTCGCACGATATTGTGAAGATCTTGGTAACGGGCTATGGGCAATTGTGGATATTTCTCTGGATAGTATTTTTGGGCCCAATCTACCAGTCCATTACCGTAGAAGGGCATCAGGATGTTTAATTCAAGAAACGACACATGGATGCTCACAGGTTTATTTAATATTATATATATATATATATATATATATATATATATATATATATATATATATATATATATATATATATACACGAGCTCTCTTAATAAGTTAATTATTTGTCCATAGAAAAAAGTAACACCTTGCGATTTTTGCAGGTGACTTGGGTTGAACATGGCGAGGTAAATCATGTTGGTGTCCATAATATATACAAGGATTTGGTGAATGGAGGGCTAGCATTCGGTGCAAAGCGTTGGGTTTATACTCTTGAAAGACAATGCACACGTCTTGCTAGTGTGATGGAAATGAATTCTTCCCCAACTATGGGTAATATTTTAGTATTAATGTCTCTTGTGATTTTTCTGATTTCAATCCATATTTATGTTTCTTCTTTCTTGTACGGGTTAATATACAGTGTGTGGAAGGGAAGACAGAAGAAAGAAACTGTTGAAGTTGGCAGAAAGATTGGTGTTAGGTTTTTTTGGTGTAGTGAGCGCTTCTACTCCACACCCATGGACAAATGTATCGGGAAATTGGGCAGATGAAATAAGAGTGATAAGGAAGAGAACCAATGCTGAAATGGTGTTTAACGCTGCAACTTCCTTTCAATATCCAGCGCCACCCAATATAATATTTGATCTCTTCTGTGACCATACACGCCGTCAAGAGGTATGCTTTCTTACTTTTATTTAGTCTTGTACAAAAGTTATTATAGGAAACTAGTTCTTACTATTACCTTAATTGTAGTGGGACATTCTTGTGGCTCGTGTTAATGTTGAATTGATCTCTCATATAGTCAATGTAAGAGATCCTAGTAACTGTGTATCACTGTTCCGAGTGAATGTAAGTAGAATATTCATCACTTGTTCCATCTTTTGATATTCCAAATATTGAAAACCTTTAATTTTAACAGAGTGAGCATAGGAGCGAAAGCAACTTGCTGATATTGCAAGAGACTTTCACCGACCCAACGGCTTCCTATGTGGTGTATGCACCCATTGAGGTTCCTTATATGGACTTTCTATTTGGCGGTGGAAGTCCTGATTCCATTCCCGTTTTTCCCAACGGAATTGCTATTCTTCCGGATAAACCTACCGGGCTTGTAGGTGGAAACAATGAACTTGTCACTAGGTCCCTTGTTACTGTGTCCATGCAGACTTTGACTCCAGGACCAGATTCAGTTGGAACAGTCCTTAGTCTGCTCAACGGCACCATCGCCCGCATAAAGTCATCCCTGTATCGATTCCATTGTAAGTATTACTTTGTTGAATAATTCTTCAATCCTACACATATCTCTAATCCTTAGTTTTTTTTGTGCTGAGCAGGAGTTCGATGGAGTCAACAACAACCTCATGTTCGTAGATACAAGATGCTTTTTGAGGATCAAGGAGGATATTATAGTTATTTGAATGTTTTTTAAGACGTTGTTATTTTATTTTTCAAGACATATTTATTATGCTTATTTTCAATGTTGTTATGAGTATGGTCTTGCAATCATACACAGGACCTGTTTCCGTATCTGGAGATATTTTTACTGATTCGAGTGATTAATTATTGTCACAAAACGAATGAGTGGCTAAAAACACCTATTATTTTCTCGGCCCTTTTTATCGGTTGTCCTCATTGTACTCCGTGGGTGTTCACGGTTTATATTCTTACTAAAAGTACTTTTTCTATAGTTGTAAGTATATTATTTCATATCGAAAACAATTTTTGTATGATTGAAAAATACGGAAAGCAATCAATCTTCCTATATGAACCTCAATGCTTAGCTAGCTAGATTGCCCTTCCCATTTAATGTGTTGGATCTTTAATCCTTAATTCTGATGTTGATGGTATACTTTATTGTATATATTAGTTATAAACTTATAATATGTTATTATAGTTTTGAGTAGTTAAAATTGTCTATTTGTATGTGGTGAACCAAAGTCCTTTAAATGAGCAGCAGAATCACTCGAAAAGGTAATGGACCTTAATAGGGTGGAGCTCCCTTATACAATCGACGGATGTTGTTCAATTATCAGGAAAAGGAGAGGATTTATAATAATATAACTTCATGTTTGTATGAAGAGCGAGAATTTCAAGTTATTCTTATTCAGTCAAAAAATAACACAGAGTGTAAGAAGCCTCGAGCTGTCCGCTTAGCAGAAGAAAGGTTGAGACGGCTAATTACTAACACGACCCCACCAGGTTATTACTTTTTTCTTGATGCGATTAATGGTTTTATTTTATGTCCTCAAAATAATTTAGACTTTCTATTTAATTTACTTCATTAGCATCTAAGCACAAGAAGCATGTCTATCTGCGAGATGAACAATTCACTAGATAGATAGGTATCAGATGATGGTCTTGGTGATCGTGGCTTTCATTTGTTGTTCATTCTTGATAGTCAATTTGTTTTTTTTTTGTAGGGATTTTTGTTTGTATTATTTAGAGGGGTTATGAAATAGATCTTTCCAACAAAAGTAAAATAAAATTTTGGGAACAACCTTTAGTAACAAAAATAAATTAGATTTTAAACAATTATCTTAATAGGTTCTCGAAAAGCTCGGTTCTCGTACCCTTCCAATAAACTACATGGAGAGAAATCTGCACATTTAGACATAAGATGAGCATCATCCTTAACTATTATCTATTTTAATATAAAAGGAAAAGATAACTTATTTGAAATTTGGTTAAATATACAAATGAATGTTAAAATGTATGAGGTAGATTAAAGTAGAGCTTTATATAGAAGGTTTTTTCTGTTATTATAGTTGTAAGTGAAAAGATAGAAACCAGTTAATAATAATTGACCTCTGAGGCTGATCCATTATATATCTATAACATTCCTTTTGATTAGAAAATGTGCTTAGAGTTATCAGCATACACCATTTCTTCATCATAATTCTCAATTCTTCTGGCTTGCTTAATAATTAACTGTGAGTTGCTCGATTAATAATAATTGACTTCATGAGGCTGATCCATTGTTTCTTTAAATGCTTTTACGAAATCTGCATGCATGATAAACACATATTAAGTTTGTTATTTTTTTAAGGTCACATTAATTTGTCATCGGGCTATTCAATTGTTGGGGTTTCTTGCTAAAGTATTCTGAAAAAAAGTTATTTAAAGTTACTCTGAATTGCAATTTCAACTTTCAAGTTTCAAAAATGGTAGGAGTAATTCAGGTGCGCCAGTCATATGATCTAGATAAGGACGAGTACAATCTTTGTCGTAAATGTAAAGCCCACATCTCCCACAACTTTTTCTTCTATGTAAATATTAGACTATCTCAGTGTCTATACGCTTCTGTTCATGAAGATTTTTATTTTTTTATTTGTTGCAATATCAGTTCCTGCCAATCCATTTTTCTCTTGATAAATTTTCCATTTATTTCTTAGTCTATGGATCATTCTACTTGGGATCCTACGAGAATGGAGAATGTTCAGTGAGGCGTAAGATATATAATCCGGTCCGATCTTAATTTATTTAATTTTCTGAAGCTAACGCAAGTGATAATAGGTTCATTGTCATAATTTGTGTATAAATGTAATCATGGATGGCTAGAAAATTGTAAGATTAATTAAACTTGAGATTCTATTTTTAAATCGTCTTTTAACATAATTGTGACTCATCTGATCCATTTGAATTTTAATAACAATAATTTAGATTCATGTGCCACTAGAGATGATCTCCACTTCTGTTGACAAAATAGGGGACTTCAGGCTGCTGTTGTAAATCTATCACACTACTAAGTTAAGCTAAGTTAAGTTAGTGCCGGAATTTTCGATCTCAAATATTTTATATATATATATATATATATGTACATGAAGAAGCTCCTGCGTTGGAATGAAATTATGATGACCCTGCACACAAATTTCAATTTGTAAGTGATTTATGAATAGGTTACTGAATCGATATCTGAATTTTCATTATAAATATGTTTTTAGATCAAACTCATTCATGAAGAGGAGATAATGAAGTGTATAAATATCTGATACAAATTTTGCAACATTATATATCAATTTAGAATATTGAATATGTTTTGTGGAACTCATATATATTTTTAACCAGTACATAATTTAGAAATATATATGGGAGTAGGCTTAAAATATAAGAAGGATTAGAGTCGATTTTTAAAATAATTTTTGGTGTTTTGTAAAAAAAATATATTTCTTTTTCTCTTTTTCTTCTTTATTATTTGTGCAATTAATCTCATCATCGTTGTCTTTTGTTTTTAATGTTGGATAGGTAAAATTTTGTTTTGCAAGAATTAATAATGTAAAATGAAAGAAATGAAAGTAGATAGCCTAAAAGAAAAAGAAAAAAGTCAATATATATAACTGTTTTTTTCTTTTAAAACTTGAGGGTAGGCTGAAGCCTACTTAGTCTCCAGATTAGCCGTTACTTCTAAAGATACTATCAACTTGTGGTGAATACCTCGCTATATCCTTTTTCAACATACTAGTTTTGTCTTGTCAAGAAGATCATCTTTTCACAAGGTTTCAGATTTTGATCATGACTATAGTCTGAATCACTTTTTTTTTTTCTCAACAAACCACTTCTTCTATTTCTCGAGTAATAATAAATATATGATTTTGATTCTTTGGTATCCCTTCTAGAATCATCAACATATATCCGGCAACTTGCCTCGACGGATTTCTACTTCTCTTTCTTCACCAGAATTTAGTAATACCTTCCATGTAAATACCTTCTCCATATAAGCAACTCAAAGAGCTTTATTGTTTTCATCGGATACAGGATTTTTAGCACGATCGAGGATATTTTTGGCCTTTGGATAACCGTATATTTTAAGTTTCTAGGCCTTCCCGAATCCTGAATGTCCATTTCGGAAACCAAGTCCGAGAAAGTGAGTCTCTTGAGAATGCGATAGTAATACATCATACAGGCAAGCCTTGACCTTGGTAAGACGCCCAGAGCCGAAACTCTTAATTAACTTGGTCGTAAATATTGTTAAGGCCATTTGACCATTTTATAGGATTATTTGTAACCCTACTTTCTCAACACTACGTCTCTCTTGTCTTATTTTCTATTTTCTTAATTATTTCTTCACCGAAATCCTATCTCCTCAAATAATATCACCAGATAATTAATATTTTTAGTTTTTTAGTGTATATTATAGGCTTTCCATTAAAGTTCTGTCTTTGGTGTTTGTATCTGATACTTTATATTTAACATGAGGTTCAAATGCTTGGTTTTATGTTTGATTTAGTCCTTTTTTTGACATGTTCTTTCTATTTGTGATATGATTTGAAGTGGGCCTGTTATGATTGTTTTTATTAAAGTATTTTTTTTATAAGTAATTAATTTTAATTCTCAAACTTCAACTGTTTTTAGTTCATGCTCCTATAGACAACCGTCTGTCAAATAGGTAAAGAAGAAGAAAATTACAAATTAACTACTTTCCTAAAAACACACGAAAAGTAACAACAACAAACTTTGATCAATTCTTAAACATCTCCACAAGACTCCACAGATTAACAATAGGGTAAAGGTTACTAAAGGCACTAAACTATTTCATCAATCAATCCTGTTTGGACCACTTAACTACTACGGGTTCCAAACAACCCACTAATATACCAAAATTGTTCCAAAACTACCCACTAAATTAAGAATGGTTGTTACATTAATATAATGATTGTCTTGACTTAAACTCACTGAATAAAAAACAAGTACTAGAGATCTCACTTGAGTCTTGAAAAGCAAGAAAAATCATTATTTCACAAAAAAAAAATCATAAATCTCTTCAATAGATACTACAGTTTTACAGAAAACGAAAACTAAACAGTATGTATTGAAAAGCTCTTCATGTATGAATTATAATGGATTCATGTATGGTGCTCCGACTGTAAATTAGCCACTATTCAAAAATTCTCAATATATGTTGTAGAGCTTTATGATTGTAACGGAAGTATCTATTGTAGAGATTTATGATTGTAATGGAATATAACGTGACACATCGGACCCGACATCTTGCTCCGGGATTTGGAAAACAGAAGGAACAAAATTAGGAGTGACAGTGCTCGACCAAGCAGCAGCAGAAAACACTGTTGCCCGCACGGAATTGAATGTATGGCTATCCGCTTCTCCTTGAAGCTGAAGTTGTCCAGGTTAGCAGTTTCGAAGACAGTAGGTCTCCGAAGGATAGGAGCTCTCTGTTCCATTTCCCCCACTAAATTATTGAGTAAACCAGTTTCATGAATGCTACTATCCCACAGGTGTGGTCTAACGAATTTCTCGAACCTTGATTATTAGTATACGTCCACTATAATTGTTATACCATTATGGAATATAATGTGAAATAGAATTATTATCGAAGCTTAAATCATGTTATAAACTCGAAATTACCACTAGAGAACCAAATTTTGTTAACATCTCGATTAAGATAGTAGTTTGTATATATTGTTGAAGGGAAGATGCAGAGGGTTGGGGGCTGCACTGCCAGCCATGAGAGCAATTTAGAAATTTCCCAATATCTTTAAGGGATAAAACATTTGTAAAAGAATTCTTAAATATCTTCCTTTATAATTGATAGATATTGCTCTTTCACTCTAAAAAGTCCATTTAATTGATAGATATTGCTCTTTCACTCTAAAAAGAGTTTTCTTAAAGGAAAATATGTTCTCAGTACTATATTTCCATGGAATAACATCCTTTTTATCATCGAGTTTAGGAAAGATATCCACATCATCATTTAAACTTCCGCTCCAGGTGGGTAATGCCATCTCTTTATCTGAAAGCAAGATTCAACTGTTTTATATATCCACGGTCGTTTTATTTGAAACGTATGTTGATTTATATATTCAATCCTTTTGCCATTCATCAATTAATCCCATAAGAAAAAAGTATTTTTTCCATTTCCAACTATATGACTTATAAATTGATGTACTTTAGGTCAGATTCTAAATAATGTTTTCCAAATATATCAGTCACTATGGTTTTCTTTAAGACTCCATACACATCTTCCTTTAATAATATTTTTATGTGTTCATATACTCCATAGACTACTCATTTTTTGGTATATTCTCCATAAAATACACCCATAGGCATACTTTGTTTACTGTAGATATATTGGGAAGTTTAAACCACCCCCTTCCTTTAATCTGAAGCAATTTATCCAAGAAACTTTAGCACCTTGAGTTTATTCTAAATTTTCTCTCCATAGGAAACTAGACATGAATTGGTTAAAATTATATATAACATTC
This sequence comes from Nemophila menziesii, assembly GCA_029959085.1. Taxonomy (NCBI): domain Eukaryota; kingdom Viridiplantae; phylum Streptophyta; class Magnoliopsida; order Boraginales; family Hydrophyllaceae; genus Nemophila; species Nemophila menziesii. The sequence goes on along the minus strand of JARWIR010000007.1, from coordinate 18,703,315 downwards.
TTAGGGAGAAGATATACTTTTCACCATTAAAGTATTTTGCTTATCAATACTACTCGAATCAATTCAACTCTTCCTTAATAAGACAAATACTTACTGCTACATCGATTAAAGATGAAACATATATTATCAAATCGTTTATTTGCATCAGATATCTCCAGATGATCTTACAAGTAATTGACATTCCTTTGTCTTAAACATATTTGATATCATGATCTTATATTTATTAGATACTATTCAATAATATACTTCACTCTTATGATTGTTTATTTTTGCAACCCAGATAGTCTTGCATATAAATAATCCATCTTTAATTACTTCAGCTGATCTTGCATCTCCTTTAGCAAATAATTATAAGTGGTCAGCAAAAATAATATGGTTAAATTTCATATCTTCACATTTTGGATGAAAAATGAAATCCATGTGATCACCAACTCTAACGACAATATAAGTGAAAACCTCCATACATAGAACAAATAGATAGGGAGATAGAGGATCTCTCTGTCTAAGACCTCTTTTTCTTTCAAAATATCATGTTATCACTCCATTAATGTTGAGCGTGGAAGTTGGATCCACTTGATGAATTGTGGGGGAAAGATAAAGCTTGCAATACTTTGATTAAGATATCCCAACTAATAGTATTGTATGTTTTTTGTAAATCAATGTTGATGGTACATCTAGCTGATATAGTATTCTTTTCATGACCATTGACAATGTCTTGTGTCATTAGTAAATTATCACTAATGAATCTACCCGCCACAAATACATATTGATTACTTTTTTTTGTTCAAAGACATATTGATTAGTAGATATTATTAAATTAAGAACTTTCTTCAGTTATTAGAGTTTTGATAAGAATTTATAGCTTGTGTTGACATATGAAATAGGCCAGAATTCTTCCCATTAGTAGTATTATTGAATTTGGGAATAAGTACAATATTAGTTGTATTAATCTCCTTCAAGATACATCCACTGTTGAGTGTTTGTTTTACTGCTTTGCAGAAGATTTCTCCAACTTATTGTCTGGAGCCAAATATTTAGATTCATTTATAGAAATCAAAGCTTTTTTTACCTCTTCATTAGTCACTAGGTCAATAAGAATTTTTATGTACTACTCGGATGCTTTTTTGTTCATAAGTTCTTTAATACTATCTTTTTAATACTCCTCTTGATTAGATTCATTTTCCCTATAAGATTCTGATAGAATTCAAAAAATCTTCATTAATTTTATCTAGAGTACTTAACATATTTTCATCTTCCGTAATATGAGTGGTAACCTTATTCTTGCAATTTTGCCCTTAACTACTCTATAATAGTATGCACTACTACAATTACTCTCTATAATCGTGTATTGCTAGTGAGATCTTCAACTTCACAAAGAATAGCCTAAAATAAACTCAACACCCTTGTTATCTTCACCTTATTAACTTACCAAAGTAATCAAACTCTTCCTGAAGCATTTGTATCAAATGTTGTGAGCATGCAGGGTAAAAAAACCTACTAATATTGCAAGATACTTTCACCGACCCAAGAACTTCTATGTGGTGTATGCACCTGTCGATGATCCTGATATGGACATGCTATTTGGTGGTGGAACCCCCATTCCATTCCTGTTTTTCCCAATGGAATCGTTATTCTTCCCGACATACCTACAAGGCTTGTAGGTGGAAATGGTGAACTGGTCAGTGGGACCCTCGTTACTGTGTCCATGCTGACTTGCAGTCTAGGTTTAGACCCAGTTGGAATAGTCATTAGTCTGTTCAATTATAAGTTCTACTTTGTTGAGTAATACCTTAATTCTACACATATCTCTAATACTTGTTTTTTATATGTAGGAGTCAAAAGGAGTAAAAAAAAACCCATGTTTGTAGTTACAAGATGCTTTATGAGGATCAAGGAAGAATTACAGCTATTTGAATATTTTATGAGAGGTTAATTTTATTATATTTTCAAGGCTTATTATTTTTTTTTTCAATGTTGTTATTAGTATTTACCAGCGAGTAGTTAAAAAACTGTTGCTTGAATAAGAAACCATATTGACGGTAATTTGGAGTAATTTTGTTATTAAATTAAAATTAACTATTTAGAGTAATGTATCTATTCTATACTCCTTAAATATTTTTCTTTAAAGTATCATTGTAGAATATCGAAGAGATTGTAGCTACACTATTTCCATTTATGAGGGATATGTACTTCCTTATGCAATTCTATAAATTATATCTTGGTAAATATGTTCAAGTCATTTGACAAATCAAATCATTATAGACCTGGGTGCCTAATTATTGAAACACCACATAATGTCTAGAACAAGGTTTAGACCTGACAAATCAACCTAACTAGATAATCATTAGGGTAAGTTTTCACCACTATCACCATGTTTGGAATTGAATTGCTTAGGGCCTTAGTGGCGTTTGATAACCCTAAGTTTAGGCTGCCTCATGTTGTGTCCGTAACCCCCTTAGTCGCTCTCAAGGTCTAAGGTATGTTGTTTCATATTACATGATTTACCCTTATACGATAGAATAACCAAAACTAGTGGGGATTACTTGCTAATATCTCGAGCTAAACTATCATACTATTTGCTTCTCTCTCTTATTTAATTTTCTGTCTTTTAATTTATTAGTTAATTGTCTTATTTAAAATCAACCGAAAATCTATTCTCTTTTATTTTCTTGCGTAATAATTTGATCTAGCTTTTTATATCTGCACTAGATAAATTGCATACGTTCTTCCTAACCTTCGTAGTCTCTGAGGAACGAATCTTACTTATTCATTAAAACTTGCATACGTCTTGTAATACTTAAAAAACCGTGCTCAGCCTAGGGTGTTTATTTTTACTTATTTTATTAATTATTTTATCACACCTTAGGCGACACCACCCCTTCTTCAGCCATTGCCAGATTTCCCACCACTTCCCCAGCTCCTCTCAATATCACATCAACATTTACCTCTTCCCTAGTGGCTAGCTTACTTAGTTCACCCATATCCGTTAACTTTTCTAGGTTCGCTACCTTGAGGTCTACTTCTATAATTGGGTCGTCATCTCTTATCCCGCTCGTTGAAGAAATCTCTCTGGACTTCACCCCAGTCACTATTTTGAGTGCCAACAACTCTTCCGCTGCTGAGTGGTAAGCCCCCTGGTTGTCACAAACTCTTGCTCCATCTCGTTTTCCTCAAGAAGTCAATTGTTATTTCTCTCATCACCACTGTATTTGGTGTTCCGACCCTCGTTTTCCTGATACTTGACATCTCTTATTTCAACCTTATATTCTCCTCCCTTAAAGCACATATTTCTTTATAAACCAATTCCAACATGCTTTTTTCTAGTTCCACGTGTAGCTTGTCCCGCTTTTTTTGAAATCGTTCCAATTCCATCCAGATACTAATTCTTATATCCTCTATCATCTAGCTACTAATTCTATTTTTTGGTTAGTACTGGAACGAACTTCTAGGCGTCGGTTAGTTCATTGTGTACATCATGGTCCTTAACTTATTACCCGACTACTAATTTACCCGACACTAATCCACCAGCTGTGCCACCACCATTCTCACTATCACCACTTCACCCTTGTCTGGGCAGTTTTATTCCATATACATGATTGTGAAACAACTTTTTCTCAGACTCCTTTATCGTAAGATCTATGCCAATACCAGCAAAAAACAGGTTGTGGCTGTGACTATCCCAGTCCAAACACGTGTTGTGGTCTTCACTCAAAATACAACACACCCTATTGATATTTCAGTAACAATTCTATATCGGTTAGTTGAGATTTTACTCATGTGAACTTCGCAGAGCATATTACATCTCAGAAAGACTTCTTGGTCTCATATGTCATCTTCCATTTCAGAAATATTGGGAACCAATCTATGTACATCATACTTCTTATCCGTGCTCATAAAACCAAGGTTGCAACAAACAAATAATTAATGTGTTGTTACAAATAGGATTTTCTTCAACAAATAGATCATCTCAAAAAAAATGATCACTTTCCACGAATACAAGAACGCAACACGAGATATTGTTGATCGACCGACTACGGATGGGTTTCCATCACAAACTCCACTATGTGTGTAGCCCAGTCATAATATCTCATGTGCTCAAGATCCTCGCACGGTTTCACCATCCACCTAGGTATTCATGACCCGGTCGGGTAGAAATTGTTGATATAGCAAGAGTACCCAACAAAATCACGAATGCCATGATATTGCCATTGGTATGTGGTTCTACTACGAGCACCTCAGTTATTCAAGTCTTGATCTGTGCATGACTCAGTTTCCCCTTTATATAAGGGAAATTATGTTCGAACCACTCGAAATTTTCAACATCAGAATTCAGCTACATCATCCCAACCCTCGACGCCACAAATAACATGAACATCAACTAGCGTTAGATCAAGCAACTTGCTACCTATAACGAAACCACCCTTTTCAACCTTGGGTTGCTTCAATATATAAATATACTTCTCGGATTTTTTAACCCCTCCTAGTCTTTTTTTGTGTTATAAATCCCACGAATCATCATGTAGAACAACAATGCTCTACACGCTAGCACATTCTCATCTAAATCATATCGCTACCAAACACTATTATCACAGATTCGAACGATCATCGGTAGTGGATTTTTCCCATATATTGTTCAATAAAGACACTTAAAAACCATCCACAATAGGTAAACTATGCATAAATAGTATACAATATACAAGTGTTTATGCTCAAACCAACATCCACTATAGTAGTTAATTAACGCATCTCGTGTTCCTTTTCAACTAATGGGGTGTACATACAATGATAGAGGGTTAAATGTTAGGATGTTAATTACATAGCAATTTACATTTATCATAAACAACCAACACCTAACTCAGACTCCTTATTTTCATGCAAACATTGAATGCATATACACATAGCATGTCTACCACTAAGGACACAATTCAGAATATATTACGCTGAGCGGGTCTACCACAATAAACTATTCAAGCAACACGATTTATGTAAAACCTTTCCGACCAATACCCATTATTTATCAATTATAACACATCACAAAACTATGTAAAATTGGTCCACGGGATATATCCCACACATACGCTACCCACTGTTCATTCTTACACACTAGCTATTAAATAAGGGTTCTACTCAACAATAACATACAAAAAAACTAACCTTTAGCTTCCTATGTTGCCTGGTTCTTCAATGGTGTTCTCGCTATTTCTTGAATTTGCCTACCAAACAACTATCTTCCACCTCTAAAACCTAGCAGGATTGACTCACAACGCTGGGTTGAAGCGTAAATTCAGGGGTTTGATTAGATTATGTTTCTTTGATATCAAAAATTCTGAAGGAGTTGCATGTAATAACGATTATATCTCAATATCCTCGAAAAATTGAAATATACCTCGATACCCTCGAAAACTAGCAAATATACCTCATACCCTCGAAAAATAGCAAATATACCACGATATCCTAAAAAATAGTAAGTATACCCCGATATCCTCTAAAGTAGCAAATGTACCCCCGATATTCTCTAAAATAGCAAATATACCCCTATATATCTTAATAAATTAGCAAATTAGCCCGATAGACTCAAATAATAGCGAATGTATCCTCGATATCTTCCAAAAATAGCAAATATATGGGTATCTTATACTTTTTGAAATATGATGGTCAGGACTCAGGATAGTATGCAGCATTTTGAAACAACAGGCTATATTTCACTATTAATAGGACCAATTGTGTAATTATATACATAAAGTTTGACTTACAAATCTCAGCAAAGTTGATTTTTTAGCTTTGTTAGATTCAAAACCCCAAAAGTCTCGAGATAGTCATCGTGCAGGTTGGGTTTACCGCCGATAATCGAACCACCAACCATAACCACATGATGAAGGGTTTCTCTCTTCTCGGGCAAGGAAATCTGGGCATGAAACTTCATCATATCGAAGTGAAATTTAGCTTTAAAGTCTACTATTTTACCCCAACTAGTCTCGGATTCAACAATCACCAACTCGTGAGAACTCGAGTCAAGCTTTTTGTGAGAAATGAAAAATTTGAAAAAGGATAAGTTGGGTCCCGGGTAAGCTTGACCCGGTTGGGTTTATACCCCACGCAACCCAACTGAAGGCATTTCCGGTGGCTGGAGCTGCGACTTCGAAGTTAACGGAGAGGGTGGAGATTAAAGGGTTATAGCTCAAGTAAAAGTGGGTGCAGAGGTGAGGAAGTTTAATATGGTGGTCAAATGATGGGTAACTGATCAACGGAAGGTACAAAACCCTGCATAGGATGAGAAATATGGTGAAAAATTTGTCTTGTTGGTTAAAAGAGACTACCATTGTTGCAGCTTTCAGTACACTCTACAAAGCATGACAATGTATGTTACAGACTTACATTGAAGTAGAAGGAGAAAATCTGCTGAGTCTCCAACAAAAATTCAAATTAACGAAACAAAAAAAATATGGGATAAATATTGAGGCCCAATTGGTGAATTCATCCGCCCAAGGCAGTGATACACTCTTAATAAATACAGACTTTTCCACAACGACCAAGAAGGTTAACAACTAATATCTAATACTACTAAGCCAGTAAGAAAATAAAAAAGTGGATATTTATAAAAGAATGGAAAATCTCCAAATGTTTTTTTTAATGCGATTAATATAAATAGAGGTTTAAAGAAACTATTACAAAGTAATATAAAGCTCAATCAATTTCTCTAGGATTGAAAGAAACATAAAATAGTTGTTCTATGGGGAGAGTGTTTAGAGACCTAATCAGTCGACAAAATACTTAAAAATTGTTACTTTGTGACCCAATCAACTATACAATTTTTTCTCCTAACAACATGAAAGATGTTAACTAGCCTATTACAAAAAGGGAATTCAATGTCATCATAAATAATATTATGCTTTTCCACTACATGTGCTCTTGGATAATTCAACAAGTCCACCACATCGTGTTGTAGCACACTACTCGAATGTCTTCAAATGGAAGTTTATTGTAGAAAGGAGACCATTGAGCACCCTTATTAGTTCAGCTTCTTCAACACTATTAGATAAGAAAGACCATGGAATATAACGTGATATAGAATTATTATCGAAGGTTAAATCATGTTATAAACTCGAAATTAAGATAATCCATTACAGTAAACCAAATTTTGTTAATATCTCGATTAAGATAGTAGTTTGTATATATTGTTGAAGGGAAGATGTAGAGGATCGGGGGCTGCACTTCCAGCAATGGAGGCAATTTAGAACTTTCCCAATATCTTTAAGGGATAAAACATTTGTACAAGAATTCTTAAATATATTTCTTTATAATTTTCTTAAAAACTTTTTGTCTATGATACACTAGATATTAACCCCACTAAATTTCCTAACTTTTTTTAATATTCTGAAAACAAATTCATGACACTATACCTGAGCATCCCTTACTTTATTTTTAATGTTATAGGAACACTCATATAAATCTCAATCTCATGAGGATGGACAATGTAGTTAACATCAGAAGTTAATTCTACTATGAGTCGCATAATCAAATCTCGTCCTTTTTAGTTAGTTATTTACATTGGTAATTATTTAGTTTCATGGTTCACATTTATTTAATTGGGTAAATGTTATCAGGGGTGGATTGAAGAGCTCTTCATGTATGGATTGTAATGGATTCAAATATCGTTCTATTGAAGAAGAGCTTTATGATTTCTTTATTTTTTGAAAAAATGATTTTTCTTACTTATTAGTGGTATATTAGTGGGTTGTTTGGAACCCGTAGTAGTTAAGTGGTCCGAATAGAACATATGAAATAGTTTAATAACCTCTAGTAACATTTAACTTTAACAATATTAATCTTTCTTAAAGTAAACTTGAATCTTCTAAATTCACTAGATCTTATTCGCAAGAAGTTTTGTATATGTTTAAGTATATACTTCTCAGTTTGGCATTTTTGTTCATGAATTATTCTATGCCTTTCACTCCATATAAGATATATTTAAGTATAAAACCAACCTCCAAATATAATAAACATGAACTTAGTATAACTTTGAGTAGTAATAAATTAATTAACTAATCCCAATCTTTGAAGTCATCTTCTTTAACATCACAACAATTCAAACATTTCCGAATTTGTAGCAATATTCACGTAACACATATGTAGCAATACCCCATTTATGTATTCTTGACTTAGTAGGTAGACGATTTAGGAAAAGCTAACCATGATATAGAATAACATCTCGGTAGGTTTGACTTATGTCAAATAAAAAAAGTCCATTTAATTGATGGATATTGCTCTTTCACTCTAACAAGAGTTTTCTTAAAGGAAAATATGTGATCAGTACTATATTTTCATTGAATAACATCCTTTTTATCATCGAGTTTAGGCAAGATATCCACATCATCATTTAAACTTCCGCTCTAGGTGGGTAATGCCATCTATATCTCTGAAAGCAAGATTCAACTGTTTTATACATCCATCGTCCTTTTATTTGAAGCTTATGTTGAATTATATATTCAATCCTTTTGCCATTCATCAATTAATCCCAAAAGAAAAAAGTATTTTTTCCATTTCCAACTATATGACTTATAAATTGATGTACTTCAGGTCGAATTCTAAATAATGTTTTCCAAATATATCTGTCGCTATGTTTTTCATTAAGACTCCATACACATCTTCCTTTAATACTATTTTTATGTGTTCATATACTCCATAGACTACTCAATTTTTGGTATATTCTCCATAATACACCCATAGGCATACTTTGTTTACTGTAATTATATTAGGAAGTTTAAACCACCCCTTCCTTTAATATGAAGCAACTTATCCAAGAAACTTTAGCACCTTGAGATTTATCTAAATTTTCTCTCCATAGGAAACTAGACATGAATTGATTAAAATTATATATAACATTCTTAGGGAGAAGAAATACTTTTCACCATTAAAGTATTTTGCTTATCAATACTACTCAGAATCAATTCAACTCTTCCTTTATAAGGCAAATACTTAATGCTACATCGATTAATGAAAGGACATACATTATCAAATCGTTTATTTGCATCAGATATCCCCAGATGATCTTACAAGTAATTGACATTTCTTTATCTTAAATATATTTGATATCATGATCTTATCTTTATTAGATACTCATCCATAATATACTTCACTCTTATGATTGTTGATTTGCAACCCAGATTGTCTTGCAAATAAATAATCCATCTTTATATCTTCAACTGATCTTGCATCTCCTTTAGCAAATAATTATAAGTTGTCAGCAAAAAGAATAGGGTTAAATTTCATATCTTCACATTTTGGATGAAAAATGAAATCCATGTGATCACTAACTCTATCAACAATATAAGTGAAAACCTCCATACATAGAACAACTAGATAGGGAGATAGATGATCTCTCTATCTAAGACCTCTTTTTCCTTCAAAATATCATGTTATAACTCCATTAATGTTGAGCGTGGAAGTTGTAGTAATACACACATAATAATACACTTGATGAATTGTGGGGGAAATGTAAAGCTTGCAGTACTTTGATTAAGAAATCCTAAGTAATAGTATTGTATGTTTTTTGTAAATAAATGTTGATGGTACATCTAGCTGATATAGAATTATTTTCATAACCATTACAATGTCTTGTGTTATTAGTAAATTATCACTAATGAATCTACCTGCCACAAATACATATTGATTAGTTTTTTTTGTTCAAATACATATTGATTAGTAAATATTATTGAATTAAGAACTTTCTTCAGTTATTAGAGTTTTGATAAGAATTTATAACTTGAATTGACATATGAAATAGGTCAGAATTCTTCGCATTAGTAGTATTATTGACTTTGGGAATAAGTATAACATTAGTTATATTAATCTCTTTCAAGATACATCCACTGTTGAGTGTTTGTTTTACTGCTTTGCAGAAGATTTCTCCAACTTATTGTTTGGAGCCAAATATCTAGATTCATTGATAGAAATCAAAGATTATTTTACTTCTTCATTAGCCATTAGAGCAATAAGAATTTTTATGTACTCCTCGGATACTTTTTTGTTCATAAGTTCTTTAATACTATCTTTATAATACTCCTCTTGATTAGATTCATTTTCCCAATAAGATTCTGATAGAATTTGAGAAATCTTCATTAATTTGATCTGGAGTATTTAATATATTTCCATCTTCCGTAATAAGAGTGGTAACCTTATTTCTTGCAATTTTGCCCTTAACTACTCTATAATGGTATGCACTACTACAATCACTCTCTATAATTGTGTATTGCTAGTGATATCTTCAAATTCACAAAGAATAGCCTAAAATGAACTCAACACCCTTGTTATCTTCACTTTATTATCTTACCAAAGTAATCAAACTCTTCCTAACGCATCTGTATCATAGCTGTGAGCATGCAAGGTAAAGAGCTTGCTAATATTGCATGATACTTTTACCGACCCAAAGACTTCTATGTGTTGTATGCACCTTTCGATGATCCTGATATGGACATGCTATTTGGTGGTGGAAACCCCGATTCCATTCCTGTTTTGCCCAATGGAATCGTTATTCTTCCTGACATACCTACAAGGCTTGTAGGTTGAAATGGTGAACTGGTCAGTGGGACCCTCGTTACTGTGTCCATGCTGACTTGGAGTCCAGGTTGAGACCCATTTGGAATAGTCATTAGTCTGTTCAATTATAAGTTATACTTTGTTGAGTAATACCTTAAATATATACATATCTCTAATACTTGGTTTTTTATATGTAGGAGTCAAAAGGAGTAAAAAAAACCATGTTTGTTGTTACAAGATGCTTTCTGAGGATCAAGGAAGAATTATAGCTATTTGAATATTTTATGAGAGGTTGGTTTTATTATATTTTCAAGGCTTATTATTATGTTGTTTTCAATGTTGTTATTAGTATTTACCAGCGAGTAGTTTCCAAACTTTTGCTTGAATAAGAATCCATATTGATGGTAATTTGGAGTAATTTTGTATTAAATTAAAATTAACTATTTAGAGTAATGTCTCTATTCTATACTCCTTAAATATTTTTCTGTAAAGTATCATTATAGAATATGGAAGAGATTGTAACTACACTATTTCCATTTATGAGGGCTATGTACTTCCTTATGCAATTCTATAAATTATATCTTGGTGAATATGTTCAAGTCATTTGACAAATTAAATCATTTCGATTTGCATTTTATATTGATAAAGAGCTTGATGTAGCAAAAAAATTACTCCTCATCATTGGAAAGGATCTACGGCTTCGTGGATCATTAATTGGATTCGTAAAAGACAGTGCCTCTCTCTCTCTCTCTCTCTCTCTCTCTCTCTCTCTATTCTATCGCTTCTCTCTCTTTTTCTCTCTTATAATTTGAATTCAATCCCTAACCCCAATCTGGCCGTCGTCGTTGGTGGCTTCCCGGTGTTGATGGTGTGCCCTTTAACTTTAGTGTCTTTTATCCACTTCCTTTTCTTATTCCTTTCACTTTCCTTTTTCCTTCTTTTCTTCTTTCTCTTTTCTGATCCCCATAGTCTTCCTTATCGCGCTTCCCATCTCCTCGGTTCCGGTGGCTTCATGAATCTGCTTCCTTCATCACATTTTGTCAAAGCCTTGCTGAGATGGGATTCATGGGCCCACTACGTGGTTGTTACTTTAACCACCATTTCTGGGTTCATACCTTTTGATGGAAAATCCTTTTTAGAGGCCTAGCAAAAGGCTCTGCTATCCCATTTCCGAGAATTCAATCCTTAATGCTTAGTGTTATTGAGTCGTATGGAGTTTCCTAATATTACAAAACTAGTGTTTTGAAATTTCAGCTAAAGGTGATGTATCCTATTTTGTGTTAGAATAATCTTCTCATGAGGCATCATTTTAGGGTTAATGGACTAAGTTATTAGATTTATCATGGTATTTTGATATAATGCACTTTTTCCTTTGTTTTAAAATTTTTGGTACTCTTAGAGGTTTGTGCATTAATTTGTTTGTTTAGTGTGAATATTTTAGGTATATGGATGCTAGGAGGCACCAAGATGAAGAGGAGGAGTGAATATTCATGTCCAAACCAAAGAAGTAGTGTTAAAAGAGAAAATGAATTAATTTGGAAATATTAGAAGAAGTCAAGTCATCACTTTCTTTAATTTCCAAGGCTTATTCGTGAAATTTGAGAAGTTAAAAAAAAAATTGGACTTATAATGCTGTAGTTATGGCTAAAATACTAAAGTGGTGCAGTATTGTCTAGTATTAAGTAAAACGGATGTGGGCCTTGTTAATAATCATTTAAGTAAGCCCATATGGGCCAAATCCATTTTCTAAATCCATATAAGTTATTTTGCCTCATTAAATCTATATCTGGAGAGAAATTATAGTTGGAAACCCCCCCTTACTTGTCTTTTTAAAATTTATTGTGATGCCTCGGTTAACTTGAAATCTAATCAAACTGCTTTTGCTTGTATAGTTAAGGATTCAGCAGGAAAGATGATTGAAGGTGTTGCAAAGACTTTGACAGTCAATTCCGTTATTGAAGCAGAGGTTAGAGGAGTGTATGCAACTTGTGAAATGACATCAAACTATCTTCCAGGCAGTGTTGAGATAGAAAATGACTATATTAACTAAATTAACCAAATTTCTTTTAGCAGTAACATCTTTTGTAATATTACTCTTTTGGTTGAGAATATTATTAAGTGTAAGGTTTTGCATGACTTGAAAATCTCTTTTTGTTAAGAGATCTAACAATGTGACTGCTGATTGGGTGGCTAAACAAAAGCTTAGATGCTCTTTTTTTAGCCTTTGGAGTTTCTCTCCACCTCCCTAATTAGCAAACATACTTTCTAGTGACTTTCATCCATTAGGGATAGGCTAAGTTGTAATCTTTCTTATTTTGTTTAATGCATTTCATTTTCGACTAAAAAAATCAGCACACAACATTATTTTGAGAAAGGAGAAAATATTGAACGCTTGGAAGCTAGAAGCGGAAGAGAAGAAGAATGTTTTCAACTATTATACAACAATTCAGCACCGAATCATTCCATCTTTTAGCGTAATTTCATTTAGTTTTATATTCTTAGCATTATGAATACATTCTTAGTTTTTAATTTCCTTAGTTTAATTATGAGCTAAATTCCTAATACGTGGGAATCTCTATTAAAGGAATGAACCATAGTTTTTAATTCAAGTCTATTGAATTTGGGATTGTTATAATTGAAATAAATTCGAGTATAAGTTATTTTAGATACATTTATTCACAACGCAGTATTGTTCAAAGTCAATTAACCAAAATCACTAATATCATTATACTTTTGCAATATATAATCAAATCCTTTAACAAACTATGGTTTATATTGCCATGAATGAGTCATATCCTTCGATGATTTAAAAGGAAAAATATTAATGACCTTCTAAACTTGCAAACCAATACATGTATTGTAATATTTCACGTGGCTTCGATGGTGTCTAGCCCTTCAACTAGGAAGGCTTCTTTCATATTACAAAATCCTCTTTTTTTGAGAAAATATGATAAATTCTTTTACCCCCTTAACAAATTCACGCGAAACACGGTGAGCGGAATTAATCCAACTTTTATCAATACCCGAAGCCATCAACTATTACCAAAATAATCAACTACACCAATATAAAAAATACAAAATAAATATTTACTTTGAGCATTTAATTCTCATACAATACTATAACATGTATATTAGAATAAAAAAACATGTTGCTAACAACCTAATCATATTATATAACTGATGTCTCCCCATTTGTGATGATTTAATCTTAGTTGGAGACATCATTTTTAGTGTTTTAGGAAGTCTAGTAGTCTTTTTCTCATGTATTATTACACTTTCCTATCTCTTGTCTTGATTTAATGATTTATTATTTTTAGAGCATATTGGGTTTAATTATTTATTTAGTGTGAAGCTGTAAAGATATATATGGAGATTAATTAGATGCCAAGTCAATTCTAAGAGATAAAGGAAATAAGATATACATGGAAACTGGAGAAAAGAAAGGAAAAGCTAGGATATGGAAAGATAAAGTTGTCAAATAAATCTGAATTCTAGCACCACGACCACAACAGGGATCATAACTCAAGATTTGATTGGAATTTTGAAGAATGGTCTGAAGCAAAGTTAAAGAGCTTTCCGAGACGATCAGTTTCTACTATTGGAAAGCGTCAAATGGATAAGTATTGAAGGAGTTACGGCCGAAACAAATCAGTAACAAAATCTTACATTTTCTATATTTTAGGGTTACGAAATTGAGTTGGGCTAAGAGTCCATTACTTTTCTTCCACTACAATAAAATGAATTAGGTCTTACTAAACACCTATAAATACACCCTTAAACCATTGTAAACATGTCCTTGCTCAGTGCCAAGTATAGGCTTAGTCATTGCTTGTATTTTATTAGTTTTAAATATTAGCTTAGTCCTTTAATTTAATATTCATCCTTAGTATCAAGCTATTCATCCAAGAAGCTACCTTACCTGTAAAGGAAGACAAGAAGCACGAAGTTGGAGAGTGAGAAAATCATCTTCTACATCTCACCTTCTCTATATCTAGAGTAATTAGTTATAGATTTGTGGCTTCACCATAATTCTAAGATTTTATTTTGTAAGTCTTACTTTTTATTGTTAGGTTATTATTTTGTCTACATTCATTAATACTATTTGTTATTTTAATTGATTTGAGCTTGGCGTATATTGTTATTATGTGTTTTGAATTATTGTTACAACCCTAGATTTGGCCAATATTAGGACTATTCTTAGTTATTGACAACACCACATAATCTTCTAGTAGTGATCCTACGTAGATAGCCATAAAGGTTTGATTTAACCACCAATCATTACTCACGGTTTCTTTACCCAAGGTCCTGGTAGTGGAGAGGTTGCTCCTAAGTCCACCCTGACGGGGGTTAGGTAGAATTTAGAATCCTGGTTAATATATAATGCTCAATTCACCATAAGGTTAGAATAACTTTGTAATAGACTCATGATAGTGACCCTAATTTATCTAACTTACATTCATATTTATTTATCTGCATTTTTATTTATTATTTCTCATCAGATAATTACTCATGTTATTATATTTTTATATAAACATCTAAATTCATCTACACTTATTTAATACAAGGCGATCTAACAGATTAAATCCCTGCGAACGAACTTGACTTATCATTAAAACTTGCAAATGATCTGTAATACTTGCAGTGAGTTTCTCGTGGTAGACAAGGTTGCGTGTCCTTTATTATTATCTTATTTATCTATTATTTTATCACACCTTTTCCTCCACCAATAACATTAAATACACAATTGTAAACAAAGAAAAGAAATTTTAAAAAGTTTTAATGAAGAAAAAATACCTACTTTTGGGCAAATTTGGTTGGAGAGAGTGAGAATTGTGTAGGCCCCACTTTGTTGATTGGCCCCGAAAAGCTTTTACACGGGTTGAAATATTATTTGATGATGATTAGTGGGAAAAAATTGTGAGAGTTTAGAGAAAAGTGGGAAAGATATAAAATAGTGATATTAATGAATTCAATTTGCAACTCATTGTCATAATTACGCTATGAGCATTTACGACTACATAATTAGTCGGTTAAGATGTTCAAGTAGTCGCTATTACTAACTACTAGCGACTGAAAAAGTCGCCGTGAAAAGAGAAAGGTAATTTGCGACTACTTATGTCGGTGAACAAAATGATTATAGAAAAAGAATAGCGACTAGGTATAAATCATTAACGACTACAATGTGTAGCCGATAATAAGAAAATGTATTAACGACAATTTTTGTAGTCGAAAAAGATAGGAAGTAGTCGTAATTAGAATGTAGTCATTAATGATATATCTTTAGCGATGACAAATAAGTAGTCGAGAAAGATTTAGTCGCTAAAGATCACGCGTGTAGTAGTGTCCAATTAGATAGATTTTTATGAATGAATTTTTTTTGAGGTTTAGTTTGCATGACACTTGAATGTGAAGATTACCATAGTGAGTAAAAACTAATTGTAAGAAAATAGATTCAAATGTACTAATTAGTCATTCATTTTGCACACTAAAAATATAAGTTAGACTTTCTCCACCAATATATTTTCCAATTTCCACCTCTAACCATAGTGGATTTTACTTAAAGATCCACCATGATTAATAATAATCATCTCCAATTATTGCTGACACTTACATTATCCAATGAATTGATTTATTTACCCTCATTAATTTTTTAACCTTTATTTCATTAAATTATGTATTGCCACATAGGAGGTGATAAAATGATTATATATGAATAACATTATCATCCAGTTCATAAAATGTTGTTATTAATTCTAAAATTAGATGTCCACAAAAGGTTGTCTATTTAAAATATCAAGACACTTTTTCATTCTTTATATCACTTTTACCCCTAATTAAACATTAAAATTTATGTTTCCAATAAGTGTTTAAGTTTTCAAGACACTTTATGAATGAAATATTAATAAAAATAAAATATAATTATTGTTTTTCTTAATTTGCGTGTAAAAAAATATGACAACCTTTATGAAAAGATAATGTATATCATTACTTTTTTTTAACATCCATTTTTAATGATTCTCCTTAGAATTCCACCTTTTCCTTACCTCATATCTCTATCTTTATTATTTGTTTTACTTATTTAACCTATCTACCTAACAATCTATATAGGTCGTAATCCTCCTATAAATACTAGTCACTATTTTCACAAACTTTCTCACTCGAGCTAAAACCTTCACTTGATAGCCGCCCTTCAATTCTCTCTTCTTCATTATTCTTCATTCATTAAGAGATTCATCTTAAGGTATAGTTTTTAAGTCCTTTCCCTTTGAAAATTTGTCTCTCAAATAAATAATACATTTTATCATATATAAAATTTCCATAATTACTTTGATTTTCTATATATTCACATTTTGTTATCAAGTAATTTGTCTATCTCAACACAAATAGATGGAATGATACAACAAAAATTCTTTCATGAAATTCTTGTTAAATTATGTGTACTACTTTTGTATCTCATAATTTATTTTATAGTCGTTAATCATGTTAAATTTTATAATCATATTAATCAATGCTAATCTAGCTAGTGAGTTTCTAAGAATTGAACAAAAACACTTTCAGTACTAAACATATATTTAGTAAATGAGGCTCATTTATTTTTAGTTTATGTTACAAGAATATTGATCAAATGTTAAAAAAAGATATAACAATTTTTTGTCATTTTTCTCATAATTTCATATAGCCAAACAAGCATTACATCTCCATTTTTTTTAGTCATATAAATATACATCAAATATTATAGACTTCTAAAATATTTTTTTTGAAAAACCTATTAAAACAATTGTCATTTATCTTGCACTCCTGTCTTGCTCAGGTATAATCTTATACTGAATTATTCTAAATCAAACTTTCTGAATTTTTAAGCAATATTAATAGTTGGGTATTATTGTAATGTGTAAGCTATAATATAGATTTAAATTAAATATTTATGAAAGAAATTAATTAAATTGGCCCTTTATAATTAATTTATGAGTGTTTTATAGAATTTAAGGAAACATAATCATGCCAATTACAAATAAAAATCAGATGAGACAACCAGATCCAGCTTCATTAGTGATACCTGAATTTATAGAGAATATCTCTTCTACATCATCGACTATGGGAGTTATGCAGGTAAACTCTTTTTCTTTATTGTTTGGTAAACTTTTTTTAAATAAATTTCTCTTTTATATATATATAAAAAATTGTTACTAGAAAATAAAAAATCATGTTTTTACTAAATTGGTTTGTTAACATCATCTGATTTCTCCAGATAACATAATTCATGAATTAGGTTCAAACTCCTTTTTATCATTTGAGTGCAAAGAATTTTTTTTGATTCATTTGAGTAGAATATGCATTTAACATTAATTTGTTCAGAGATGATTATTTTTAATTTAATGCATTCATCAATAAGTTTCCATCCGTGAAGTTTTCACATAAAAACATTTGTCATGAGATGGATAGTTGTCCTAGTTGTTAGGTTACTCCGCAACTCTCTCATGTATTAAAAAAAACATTTGTCATCTTTGGTTAAATTTTTTTGTTTTTTTAATCATTTGATATTCAATCAAGAAGTAAAATTCTTTTCTTTTAACTTTTTTAAAAAAGAAAAAAATAATAAGGAAAACAAAAAAATTATGTTGTGTTACTTACATATTTTTATATATAGAATTATTCACTTTATTTATTATTAAAAAAGAGCTATTTCTTCTCATTAATCAGTTGAAAATGTCATACATTTTTTATCTCTATATTTTTATAAACATAAATCCCTTAAAAAATTAAAAGTAACATATATATATATACATATATATATATATATATATATATATATATATATATATATATATATATATATATATATATATATATATATATATATATATTCTTTCATGATTATAATCTATTGATTTTTTTAATTATGCTATTATAAAAAATGTAGTCTTCTAATATTTTGAGGGAGGGTCAATTACCACACCAGGAGTTAGAGCATGATGTTAACTTTGTTGACAAAATCCCCACAAATGAGAAGGATGGCGACTTCAATAATGGCAGTGATCAACAATCCCATAACAGAAAGCGACACACAAAACTGCAAGTACAAACGATGGAAACGTATGTCCTCCTTCATAAACATGTTTATATAACTATAATAAAAAAAAATTTAAATTTTTTACTTATATATTTTAGGTTAGTTGCATTTATGACTAAATATTTATAATTTATAGATTTTTTAAAGAGTGTTCTAATCCGGATTACAAGCAGCGCCAAAGGTTAGGTCATGAGATAGGGTTGCAGCCATCACGGGTCAAATTCTGGTTCCAAAATAAGCGCAATCAAATGAAGGTAAAATATGTGTTTTTATCGAACTTAATTAATAGTTGTAAAGTGTCATAATTCCAACCAAGTGACTCTTTTCTTATAATTTTTCAGTTATTTTAAATATATCAAATTATCATCTTTAACATGATATTATTTGGTTTTAAATTCTTTGATCCTACAAAAGAAAAATAAAAATTATTTTTTGATCACATTCAAACAACACTACTACCTCCTATACATATACATGAAATATAAATGTTTTTTATCATTCACATAGGTTAAACGTGAACACTCCATCAAAGTACATTTGGAGGAGGAAAATGAAAAATATAGGGCTAAAAACACAATGATTCGTGAAGCTCTTAGCAAGGGTGCTAGGTGTCAAAAGTGTGAAGGAAACACAACATCGTTAGAAGATTTGCCGTTTGAGAATATCATCCTGAGAAAGGAGGTACTAGTACCGCTAATTAAATTATATAATGTTTAAAATATTATAATTTAACTTTTGTTTTGTTGTATATGTTTTCTAGATTGATCGTCTCTCTTCTATGATTAACAATTATGCTAGTTATGCTGGAAAATCTGTTGCGACCTACTCTCATCAGTCTCCGATTTCCATGGCTGCACAAAGCATGCTTGAATATGGATCAGGCTCACAAGTAACAAACATGGAGAGCATTGGTGCAGGGCCATCAGTTCCGGGAAATTCATATAGAACAATACTTGAGAAGCTGAAGGATTCACACAAGATTACTAAGCTTGCATTGTCTGCGATGGAAGAGCTAAAGATCTTGACAAAGTGTGCGGAGGAATTTTGGGTTAAGAGCATTGATCGCACCACGCTATTACTGAAAGATGAATGTTATGATTTGGTGTTTACTCAACAAGAACAAGGCCTTGGTCCAAAACGACCCGGTTATAAAACGGAAGCATCCATAGAGACTGTTATTCTGAATATGACTCAGATGACAATCATAGAGACGATGATGAATGTGGTAAGTTTTATTGTTTATTAATTTAAAAATCCTATTTAATTATAAATTGTATACACTTAATTCTTACTTTTCTTGTGACCAATCATAGAATCAGTGGGCGAGTGTATTTTCTAGCATCGTCTCCCGAGCTTCTACCATTGACGTTATATGGCCCGGAGTAGATGGATCGTTTAGCGGAAAATTGCAAGTGGTACGTACAATACATTTAGCGAAATTTTTTTCTTTGGTACTAAGATAGAATTTCTTGTTTTTCAGATGAGAGCGGAATTTCAAGTTCCGTCGCCCCTTGTTCGGACCCGTGATAGCTATTTCGCACGATATTGTGAAGATCTTGGTAACGGGCTATGGGCAATTGTGGATATTTCTCTGGATAGTATTTTTCGGCCCAATCTACCAGTCCATTACCGTAGAAGGGCATCAGGATGTTTAATTCAAGAAATGACACATGGATGCTCACAGGTTTATTTAATATTATATATATATATATATATATATACACGAGCTCTCTTAATAAGTTAATTATTTGTCCATAGAAAAAAGTAACACCTTGCGATTTTTGCAGGTGACTTGGGTTGAACATGGCGAGGTAAATCATGTTGGTGTCCATAATATATACAAGGATTTGGTGAATGGAGGGCTAGCATTCGGTGCAAAGCGTTGGGTTTATACTCTTGAAAGACAATGCACACGTCTTGCTAGTGTGATGGAAATGAATTCTTCCCCAACTATGGGTAATATTTTAGTATTAATGTCTCTTGTGATTTTTCTGATTTCAATCCATATTTATGTTTCTTCTTTCTTGTACGGGTTAATATACAGTGTGTAGAGGGGAAGACGGGAGAAAGAAACTGTTGAAGTTGGCAGAAAGATTGGTGTTAGGTTTTTTTGGTGTAGTGAGCGCTTCTACTCCACACCCATGGACAAATGTATCGGGAAATTGGGCAGATGAAATAAGAGTGATAAGGAAGAGAACCAATGCTGAAATGGTGTTTAACGCTGCAACTTCCTTTCAATATCCAGCGCCACCCAATATAATATTTGATCTCTTCTGTGACCATACTCGCCGTCAAGAGGTATGCTTTCTTACTTTTATTTAGTCTTGTACAAAAGTTATTATAGGAAACTAGTTCTTACTATTACCTTAATTGTAGTGGGACATTCTTGTGGCTCGTGTTAATGTTGAATTGATCTCTCATATAGTCAATGGAAGAGATCCTAGTAACTGTGTATCACTGTTCCGAGTGAATGTAAGTAGAATATTCATCACTTGTTCCATCTTTTGATATTCCAAATATTGAAAACCTTTAATTTTAACAGAGTGAGCATAGGAGCGAAAGCAACTTGCTGATATTGCAAGAGAATTTCACCGACCCAACGGCTTCCTATGTGGTGTATGCACCCATTGAGGTTCCTTATATGGACTTTCTATTTGGCGGTGGAAGTCCTGATTCCATTCCCGTTTTTCCCAACGGAATCGCTATTCTTCCGGATAAACCTACCGGGCTTGTAGGTGGAAACAATGAACTTGTCACTAGGTCCCTTGTTACTGTGTCCATGCAGACTTTGACTCCAGGACCAGATTCAGTTGGAACAGTCCTTAGTCTGCTCAACGGCACCATCGCCCGCATAAAGTCATCCCTGTATCGATTCCATTGTAAGTATTACTTTGTTGAATAATTCTTCAATCCTACACATATCTCTAATCCTTAGTTTTTTTTGTGCTGAGCAGGAGTTCGATGGAGTCAACAACAACCTCATGTTCGTAGATACAAGATGCTTTTTGAGGATCAAGGAGGATATTATAGTTATTTGAATGTTTTTTAAGACGTTGTTATTTTATTTTTCAAGACATATTTATTATGCTTATTTTCAATGTTGTTATGAGTATGGTCTTGCAATCATACACATGACCTGTTTCCGTATCTGGAGATATTTTTACTGATTCGAGTGATTAATTATTGTCACAAAACGAATGAGTGGCTAAAAACACCTATTATTTTCTCGGCCCTTTTAATCGGTTGTCCTCATTGTACTGCGTGGGTGTTCACGGTTTATATTCTTACTAAAAGTACTTTTTTTATAGTTGTAAGTATATTATTTCATATCGAAAGCAATCTTTGTATGATTGAAAAATACGGAAAGCAATCAATCTTCCTATATGAACCTCAATGCTTAGCTAGCTAGATTGCCCTTCCCATTTAATGTGTTGGATCTTTAATCCTTAATTCTGATGTTGATGGTATACTTTATTGTATTTATTAGTTATAAACTTATAATATGTTATTATAGTTTCGAGTAGTTAAAATTGTCTATTTGTATGTGGTGAACCAAAGTCCTTTAAATGAGCAGCAGAATCACTCGAAAAGGTAATGGACCTTAATAGGGTGGAGCTCCCTTATACAATCGACGAATGTTGTTCAATTATCAGGAAAATGAGAGGATTTATAATAATATAACTTCATGTTTGTATGAAGAGCGAGAATTTCAAGTTATTCTTATTCAGTCAAAAAATAACACAGAGTGTAAGAAGCCTCGAGCTGTCCGCTTAGAAGAAGAAAGGTTGAGACGGCTAATTACTAACACGACCCCACCAGGTTATTACTTTTTTCTTGATGCGATTAATGGTTTTATTTTATGTCCTCAAAATAATGTAGACTTTCTATTTAATTTACTTCATTAGCATCTAAGCACAAGAAGCATGTCTATCTGCGAGATGAACAATTCACTAGATAGATAGGTATCAGATGATGGTCTTGGTGATCGTGGCTTTCATTTGTTGTTCATTCTTGATAGTCAATTTGTTTTTTTTGTAGGGATTTATGTTTGTATTGTTTAGAGGGGTTATGAAATAGATCTTTCCAACAAAAGTAAAATAAAATTTTGGGAACAACCTTTAGTAACAAAAATAAATTAGATTTTAAACAATTATCTTAATAGGTTCTCGAAAAGCTCGGTTCTCGTACCCTTCCAATAAACTACATGGAGAGAAATCTGCACATTTAGACATAAGATGAGCATCATCCTTAACTATTATCTATTTTAATATAAAAGGAAAAGATAACTTATTTGAAATTTGGTTAAATATACAAATGAATGTTAAAATGTATGAGGTAGATTAAAGTAGAGCTTTATATAGAAGGTTTTTTCTGTTATTATAGTTGTAAGTGAAAAGATAGAAACCAGTTAATAATAATTGACCTCTGAGGCTGATCCATTATATATCTATAACATTCCTTTTGATTAGAAAATATGCTTAGAGTGATCAGCATACACCATTTCTTCATCATAATTCTCAAGTCTTCTGGCTTGCTTAATAATTAACTGTGAGTTGCTCGATTAATAATAATTGACTTCATGAGGCTGATCCATTGTTTCTTTAAATGCTTTTACGAAATCTGCATGCATGATAAACACATATTAAGTTTGTTATTTTTTTAAGGTCACATTAATTTGTCATCGGGCTATTCAATTGTTGGGGTTTCTTGCTAAAGTATTCTGAAAAAAAGTTATTTAAAGTTACTCTGAATTGCAATTTCAACTTTCAAGTTTCAAAAATGGTAGGAGTAATTCAGGTGCTCCAGTCATATGATCTAGATAAGCACGAGTACAATCTTTGTCGTAAATGTAAAGCCCACATCTCCCATAACTTTTTCTTCTATGTAAATATTAGACTATCTCAGTGTCCATACGCTTCTGTTCATGAAGATTTTTATTTTTTTATTTGTTGCAATATCAGTTCATGCCAATCCATTTTCTCTTGATAAATTTTCCATTTATTTCTTAGTCTATGGATCATTCTACTTGGGATCCTACGAGAATGTTCAATGAGGCGTAAGATATATAATCCGGTCCGATCTTAATTTATTTAATTTTCTGAAGCTAACGCAAGTGATAATAGATTCATTGTCATAATTTGTGTATAAATGTAATCATGGATGGCTAGAAAATTGTAAGATTAATTAAACTTGAGATTCTATTTTTAAATCGTCTTTTAACATTATTGTGACTCATCTGATCCATTTGAATTTTAATAACAATAATTTAGATTCATGTGCCACTAGAGATGATCTCCACTTCTGTTGACAAAATAGGGGACTTCAGGCTGCTGTTGTAAATCTATCACACTACTAAGTTAAGCTAAGTTAAGTTAGTGCTGGAATTTTCGATCTCAAATATTTTATATATATATATATATATATATATATATATATATATATATATATATATGAAGAAGCTCCTGCGTTGGAATGAAATTATGATGACCCTGCACACAAATTTCAATTTGTAAGTGATTTATGAATAGGTTACTGAATCGATATCTGAATTTTCATTATAAATATGTTTTTAGATCAAACTCATTCATGAAGAGGAGATAATGAAGTGTATAAATATCTGATACAAATTTTGCAACATTATATATCAATTTAGAATATTGAATATGTTTTGTGGAACTCATATATATTTTTAACAAGTACATAATTTAGAAATATATATGGGAGTAGGCTTAAAATATAAGAAGGATTAGAGACGATTTTTAAAATAATTTTTGGTGTTTTGTAAAAAAAATATATTTCTTTTTCTCTTTTTCTTCTTTATTATTTGTGCAATTAATCTCATCATCCTTGTCTTTTGTTTTTAATGTTGCATACGTAAAATTTTGTTTTGCAAGAATTAATAATGTAAAATGAAAGAAATGAAAGTAGATAGCCTAAAAGAAAAAAGTCAATATATATAACTGTTTTTTTCTTTTAAAACTTGAGGGTAGGCTGAAGCCTACTTAGTCTCCAGATTAGCCGTTACTTCTAAAGATACTATCAACTTGTGGTAAATACCTAGCTATATCCTTTTTCAACATACTAGTTTTGTCTTGTCAAGAAGATCATATTTTCACAAGGTTTCAGATTTTGATTCATGACTATAGTCTGAATCACTTTTTTTTCTCAACAAACCACTTCTTCTATTTCTCGAGTAATAATAAATATATGATTTTGATTCTTTGGTATCCCTTCTAGAATCATCAACATATATCCGGCAACTTGCCTCGACGGATTTCTACTTCTCTTTCTTCACCAGAATTTAGTAATACCCTCCATGTAAATACCTTCTCCATATAAGCAACTCAAAGAGCTTTATTGTTTTCATCGGATACAGGATTTTCAGCACGATCGAGGATATTTTTGGCCTTTGGATAACCGTATATTTTAAGTTTCTAGGCCTTCCCGAATCCTGAATGTCCATTTCGGAAACCAAGTCCAAGAAAGTGAGTATCTTGAGAATGCGATAGTAATACATCATACGGGCAAGCCTTGACCTTGGTAAGACGCCCAAAGCCGAAGCTCTTAATTAACTTGGTCGTACATATTGTTAAGGCCATTTTACCATTTTATAGGATTATTTGTAACCCTATTTTCTCAACACTACGTCTCTCTTGTCTTATTTTCTATTTTCTTAATTATTTCTTCACCGAAATCCTATCTCCTCAAATAATATCACCAGATAATTAATATTTTTAGTTTTTTAGTGTATATTATAGGCTTGCCATTAAAGTTATGTCTTTGGTGTTTGTATCTGATACTTTATATTTAACATGAGGTTCAAATGCTTGGTTTTATGTTTGATTTAGTCCTTTTTTTGACATGTTCTTTCTATTTGTGATATGATTTGAAGTGGGCCTGTTATGATTGTTTTTATTAAAGTATTTTTTTTATAAGTAATTAATTTTAATTCTCAAACTTCAACTGTTTTTAGTTCATGCTCCTATAGACAACCGTCTGTCAAATAGGTAAAGAAGAAGAAAATTACAAATTAACTACTTTCCTAAAAACACACGAAAAGTAACAACAACAAACTTTGATCAATTCTTAAACATCTCCTCAAGACTCCACAGATTAACAATAGGGTAAAGGTTACTAAAGGCACTAAACTATTTCATCAATCAATCCTGTTTGGACCACTTAACTACTACGGGTTCCAAACAACCCACTAATATACCAAAATTGTTCCAAAACTACCCACTAAATTAAGAATGGTTGTTACATTAATATAATGATTGTCTTGACTTAAACTCACTGGATAAAAAACAAGTACTAGAGATCTCACTTGAGTCTTGAAAAGCAAGAAAAATCATTATTTCACAAAAAAAAATCATAAATCTCTTCAATAGATACTACAGTTTTACAGAAAACGAAAACTAAACCGTATGTATTGAAGAGCTCTTCATGTATGAATTATAATGGATTCATGTATGGTGCTCCGACTGTAAATTAGCCACTATTAAAAAATTCACAATATATGTTGTAGAGCTTTATGATTGTAATGGAAGTATCTATTGTAGAGATTTATTATTGTAATGGAATATAACGTGACACATCGGACCCGACATCTTGCTCCGGGATTTGGAAAACAGAAGGCACAAAATTAGGAGTGACAGTGCTCGACCAAGCAGCAGCAGAAAACACTGTTGCCCGCACGGAATTGAATGTATGGCTATCCGTTCTCCTTAAAGCTGAAGTTGTCCAGGTTAGCAGTTTCGTAGACAGTAGGTCTCCGAAGGATAGGAGCTCTCTGTTCCATTTCCCCCACTAAATTATTGAGTAAACCAGTTTCATGAATGCTACTATCCCACAGGTGTGGTCTAACGAATTTCTCGAACCTTGATTATTAGTATACGTCCACTATAATTGTTATACCATTATGGAATATAATGTGAAATAGAATTATTATCGAAGCTTAAATCATGTTATAAACTCGAAATTGCCACTAGAGAACCAATTTTTGTTAATATCTCGATTAAGATAGTAGTTTGTATATATTGTTGAAAGGAAGATGCAGAGGGTCGGGGGCTGCACTGCCAGCCATGAGAGCAACTTAGAACTTTCCCAATATCTTTAAGGGATAAAACATTTGTAAAAGAATTCTTAAATATCTTCCTTTATAATTGATAGATATTGCTCTTTCACTCTAAAAAGTCCATTTAATTGATAGATATTGCTCTTTCACTCTAAAATAACATCTCGGTAGGTTTGACTTATGTCAAATAAAAAAAGTCCATTTAATTGATGGATATTGCTCTTTCACTCTAACAAGAGTTTTCTTAAAGGAAAATATGTGATCAGTACTATATTTTCATGGAATAACATCCTTTTTATCATCGAGTTTAGGCAAGATATCCACATCATCATTTAAACTTCCGCTCTAGGTGGGTAATGCCATCTATATCTCTGAAAGCAAGATTCAACTATTTTATACATCCATAGTCCTTTTATTTGAAGCTTATGTTGAATTATATATTCAATCCTTTTGCCATTCATCAATTAATCCCATAAGAAAAAAGTATTTTTTCCATTTCCAACTATATGACTTATAAATTGATGTACTTCAGGTCGAATTCTAAATAATGTTTTCCAAATATATCTGTCGCTATGCTTTTCATTAAGACTCCATACACATCTTCCTTTAATACTATTTTTATGTGTTCATATACTCCATAGACTACTCAATTTTTGGTATATTCTCCATAATACACCCATAGGCATACTTTGTTTACTGTAATTATATTAGAAAGTTTAAACCACCCCCTTCCTTTAATATGAAGCAACTTATCCAAGAAACTTTAGCACCTTGAGATTTATCTAAATTTTCTCTCCATAGGAAACTAGACATGAATTGATTAAAATTATATATAACATTCTTAGGGAGAAGAAATACTTTTTACCATTAAAGTATTTTGCTTATCAATACTACTCGGAATCAATTCAACTCTTCCTTTATAAGGCAAATACTTACTGCTACATCGATTAATGAAAGGACATACATTATCAAATCGTTTATTTGCATCAGATATCCCCAGATGATCTTACAAGTAATTGACATTTCTTTATCTTAAATATATTTGATATCATGATCTTATATTTATTAGATACTCATCCATAATATACTTCACTCTTATGATTGTTGATTTGCAACCCAGATTGTCTTGCAAATAAATAATCCATCTTTAATTACTTCAACTGATCTTGCATCTCCTTTAGCAAATAATTATAAGGTGTCATTAAAAAGAATATGGTTAAATTTCATATCTTCACATTTTGGATGAAAAAGGAAATCCATGTGATCACTAACTCTATCAACAATATAAGTGAAAACCTCCATACATAGAACAACTAGATAGGGAGATAGATGATCTCTCTATCTAAGACCTCTTTTTCCTTCAAAATATCATGTTATAACTCCATTAATGTTGAGCGTGGAAGTTGTAGTAATACACACATAATAATCCACTTGATGAATTGTGGGGGAAATGTAAAGCTTGCAGTACTTTGATTAAGAAATCCTAACTAATAGTATTGTATGTTTTTTGTAAATAAATGTTGATGGTACATCTAGCTGATATAGAATTATTTTCATAACCATTACAATGTCTTGTGTCATTAGTAAATTATCACTAATGAATCTACCTGCCACAAATACATATTGATTAGTTTTTTTGTTCAAATACATATTGATTAGTAAATATTATTGAATTAAGAACTTTCTTCAGTTATTAGAGTTTTGATAAGAATTTATAACTTGAATTGACATATGAAATAGGTCAGAATTCTTCGCATTAGTAGTATTATTGACTTTGGGAATAAGTATAACATTAGTTATATTAATCTCTTTCAAGATACATCCACTGTTGAGTGTTTGTTTTACTGCTTTGCAGAAGATTTCTCCAACTTATTGTTTGGAGCCAAATATCTAGATTCATTGATAGAAATCAAAGATTATTTTACTTCTTCATTAGCCATTAGAGCAATAAGAATTTTTATGTACTCCTCGGATACTTTTTTGTTCATAAGTTCTTTAATACTATCTTTTTAATACTCCTCTTGATTAGATTCATTTTCCCAATAAGATTCTGATAGAATTTGAGAAATCTTCATTAATTAGATCTGGAGTATTTAATATATTTCCATCTTCCGTAATAAGAGTGGTAACCTTATTTCTTGCAATTTTGCCCTTAACTACTCTATAATAGTATGCACTACTACAATCACTCTCTATAATTGTGTATTGCTAGTGATATCTTCAAATTCACAAAGAATAGTCTAAAATGAACTCAACACCCTTGTTATCTTCACTTTATTATCTTACCAAAGTAATCAAACTCTTCGTGACGCATCTGTATCATAGCTGTGAGCATGCAAGGTAAAGAACCTGCTAATATTGCATGATACTTTTACCGACCCAACGACTTCTATGTGTTGTATGCACCTTCCGATGATCCTGATGTGGACATGCTATTTGGTGGTGGAAACCCCGATTCCATTCCTGTTTTGCCCAATGGAATCGTTATTCTTCCCGACATACCTACAAGGCTTGTAGGTTGAAATGGTGAACTGGTCAGTGGGACCTTCGTTACTGTGTCCATGCTGACTTGTAGTCCAGGTTGAGACCCAGTTGGAATAGTCATTAGTCTGTTCAATTATAAGTTATACTTTGTTGAGTAATACCTTAAATATATACATATCTCTAATACTTGGTTTTTTATATGTAGGAGTCAAAAGGAGTAAAAAAAACCATGTTTGTTGTTACAAGATGCTTTCTGAGGATCAAGGAAGAATTATAGCTATTTGAATATTTTATGAGAGGTTGGTTTTATTATATTTTCAAGGCTTATTATTATGTTGTTTTCAATGTTGTTATTAGTATTTACCAGCGAGTAATGTCAAAACTTTTGCTTGAATAAGAATCCATATTGACGGTAATTTGGAGTAATTTTGTATTAAATTAAAATTAACTATTTAGAGTAATGTCTCTATTCTATACTCCTTAAATATTTTTCTGTAAAGTATCATTATAGAATATGGAAGAGATTGTAACTACACTATTTCCATTTATGAGGGCTATGTACTTCCTTATGCAATTCTATAAATTATATCTTGGTGAATATGTTCAAGTCATTTGACAAATTAAATCATTTCGATTTGCATTTTATATTGATAAAGAGCTTGATGTAGCAAAAAAATTACTCCTCATCATTGGAAAGGATCTACGGCTTCGTGGATCATTAATTGGATTCGTAAAAGACAGTGCCTCTCTCTCTCTCTCTCTCTCTCTCTCTCTCTCTCTCTCTCTATTCTATCGCTTCTCTCTCTTTTTCTCTCTTATAATTTGAATGCCATCCCTAACCCCAATCTGGCCGTCGTCGTTGGTGGCTTCCCGGTGTTGATGGTGTGCCCTTTAACTTTAGTGTCTTTTATCCACTTCCTTTTCTTATTCCTTTCACTTTCCTTTTTCCTTCTTTTCTTCTTTCTCTTTTCTGATCCCCATAGTCTTCCTTATCGCGCTTCCCATCTCCTCGGTTCTGGTGGCTTCATGAATCTGCTTCCTTCATCACATTTTGTCAAAGCCTTGCTGAGATGGGATTCATGGGCCCACTACGTGGTTGTTACTTTAACCACCATTTCTGGGTTCATACCTTTTGATGGCAAATCCTTTTTAGAGGCCTAGCAAAAGGCTCTGCTATCCCATTTCCGAGAATTCAATCCTTAATGCTTAGTGTTATTGAGTCGTATGGAGTTTCCTAATATTACAAAACTAGTGTTTTGAAATTTCAGCTAAAGGTGATGTATCCTATTTTGTGTTAGAATAATCTTCTCATGAGGCATCATTTTAGGGTTAATGGACTAAGTTATTAGATTTATCATGGTATTTTGATATAATGCACTTTTTCCTTTGTTTTAAAATTTTTGGTACTCTTAGAGGTTTTGTGCATTAATTTGTTTGTTTAGTGTGAATATTTTAGGTATATGGATGCTAGGAGGCACCAAGATGAAGAGGAGGAGTGAATATTCATGTCCAAACCAAAGAAGTAGTGTTAAAAGAGAAAATGAATTAATTTGGAAATATTAGAAGAAGTCAAGTCATCACTTTATTTAATTTCCAAGGCTTATTCGTGAAATTTGAGAAGTTAAAAAAAAAAATTTGGACTTATAATGCTGAAGTTATGGCTAAAATACTAGAGTGGTGCAGTATTGTCTAGTATTAAGTAAAACGGATGTGGGCCTTGTTAATAATCATTTAAGTAAGCCCATATGGGCCAAATCCATTTTCTAAATCCATATAAGTTATTTTGCCTCATTAAATCTATAACTGGAGAGAAATTATAGTTGGAAACCCCCCCCCTTACTTGTCTTTTTAAAATTTATTGTGATGTCTCGGTTAACTTGAAATCTAATCAAACTGCTTTTGCTTGTATAGTTAAGGATTCAGCAGGAAAGATGATTGAAGGTGTTGCAAAGACTTTGACAGTCAATTCCGTTATTGAAGCAGAGGTTAGAGGAGTGTATGCAACTTGTGAAATGACATCAAACTATCTTCCAGGCAGTGTTGAGATAGAAAATGACTATATTAACTAAATTAACCAAATTTCTTTTAGCAGTAACATCTTTTGTAATATTACTCTTTTGGTTAAGAATATTATTAAGTGTAAGGTTTTGTATGACTTGAAAATCTCTTTTTGTTAAGAGATCTAACAATGTGACTGCTGATTGGGTGGCTAAACAAAAGCTTAGATGCTCTTTTTTTAGCCTTTGGAGTTTCTCTCCACCTCCCTAATTAGCAAACATACTTTCTAGTGACTTTCATCCATTAGGGATAGGCTAAGTTGTAATCTTTCTTATTTTGTTTAATGCATTTCATTTTCGACTAAAAAAATCAGCACACAACATTATTTTGAGAAAGGAGAAAATATTGAACGCTTGGAAGCTAGAAGCGGAAGAGAAGAAGAATGTTTTCAACTATTATACAACAATTCAGCACCGAATCATTCCATCTTTTAGCGTAATTTCATTTAGTTTTATATTCTTAGCATTATGAATACATACTTAGTTTTTAATTTCCTTAGTTTAATTATGAGCTAAATTACTAATACGTGGGAATCTCTATGAAAGGAATGAACCATAGTTTTTAATTCAAGTCTATTAAATTTGGGTGTTATAATTGAAATAAATTCGAGTATAAGTTATTTTAGATACATTTATTCACAACGCAGTATTGTTCAAAGTCAATTAACCAAAATCACTAATATCATTATACTTTTGCAATATATAATCAAATCCTTTAACAAACTATGGTTTATATTGCCATGAATGAGTCATATCCTTCGATGATTTAAAAGGAAAAATATAAATGACCTTCTAAACTTGCAAACCAATACATGTATTGTAATATTTCACGTGGCTTCGATGGTGTCTAGCCCTTCAACTAGGAAGGCTTCTTTCATATTACAAAATCCTCTTTTTTTGAGAAAATATGATAAATTCTTTTACCCCCTTAACAAATTCACGCGAAACACGGTGAGCGGAATTAATCCAACTTTTATCAATACCCGAAGCCATCAACTATTACCAAAATAATCAACTACACCAATATAAAAAATACAAAATAAATATTTACTTTGAGCATTTAATTCTCATACAATACTATAACATGTAGATTAGAATAAAAGAACATGTTGCTAACAACCTAATCATATTATATAACTGATGTCTCCCCATTTGTGATGATTTAATCTTAGTTGGAGACATCATTTTTAGTGTTTTAGGAAGTCTAGTAGTCGTTTTCTCATGTATTATTACACTTTCCTATTTCTTGTCTTGATTTAATGATTTATTATTTTTAGAGCATATTGGGTTTAATTATTTATTTAGTGTGAAGCTGTAAAGATATATATGGAGATTAATTAGATGCCAAGTCAATTCTAAGAGATAAAGGAAAGAAGATATACATGGAAATTGGAGAAAAGAAAGGAAAAGCTAGGATATGGAAAGATAAAGTTGCCAAATAAATCCGAATTCTAGCACCACGACCACAACAGGGATCATAACTCAAGATTTGATAGGAATTTTGAAGAATGGTCTGAAGCAAAGTTAAAGAGCTTTCCGAGACGATCAGTTTCTACTATTGGAAAGCGTCAAATGGATAAGTATTGAAGGAGTTACGGCCGAAACAAATCAGTAACAAAATCTTACATTTTCTATATTTTAGGGTTACGAAATTGAGTTGGGCTAAGAGTCCATTACTTGTCTTCCACTACAATAAAATGAATTAGGTCTTACTAAACACCTATAAATACACCCTTAAACCATTGTAAACATGTCCTTGCTCAGTGCCAAGTATAGGCTTAGTCATTGCTTGTATTTTCTTAGTTTTAAATATTAGCTTAGTCCTTTAATTTAATATTCATCCTTAGTATCAAGCTATTCATCCAAGAAGCAACCTTACCTGTAAAGGAAGACAAGAAGCACGAAGTTGGAGAGTGAAAAAATCATCTTCTACATCTCACCTTCTCTATATCTAGAGTAATTAGTTATAGATTTGTGGCTTCACCATAATTCTAAGATTTTATTTTGTAAGTCTTACTTTTTATTGTTAGGTTATTATTTTGTCTACATTCATTAATACTATTTGTTATTTTAATTGATTTGAGCTTGGCGTATATTGTTATTATGTGTTTTGAATTATTGTTACAACCCTAGATTTGGCCAATATTAGGACTATTCTTAGTTATTGACAACACCACATAATCTTCTAGTAGTGATCCTACGTAGATAGCCATAAAGGTTTGATTTAACCACCAATCATTACTCAAGGTTTCTTTACCCAAGGTCCTGGTAGTGGAGAGGTTGCTCCTAAGTCCACCCTGACGGGGGTTAGGT
The DNA here is from genome assembly GCA_029959085.1 of Nemophila menziesii. Lineage (NCBI taxonomy): Eukaryota > Viridiplantae > Streptophyta > Magnoliopsida > Boraginales > Hydrophyllaceae > Nemophila > Nemophila menziesii. Next base: position 18,669,780 of record JARWIR010000007.1, on the reverse strand, counting down.
AGAATTTAGAATCCCGGTTAATATATAATGCTCAATTTACCATAAGGTTAGAATAACTTTGTAATAGACTCATGATAGTGACCCTAATTTATCTAACTTACATTCATATTTATTTATCTGCATTTTTATTTATTATTTCTCATCAGATAATTACTCATGTTATTATATTTTTATATAAACATCTAAATTCATCTACACTTATTTAATACAAGGCGATCTAACGGATTAAATCCCTGCGAACGAACTTGACTTATCATTAAAACTTGCAAATGATCTGTAATACTTGCAGTGAGTTTCTCGTGGTAGACAAGGTTGTGTGTCCTTTATTATTATCTTATTTATCTATTATTTTATCACACCTTTTCCTCCATCAATAACATTAAATACACAATTGTAAACAAAGAAAAGAAATTTTAAAAAGTTTTAATGAAGAAAAAATACCTACTTTTGGGCAAATTTGGTTGGAGAGAGTGAGAATTGTGTAGGCCCAACTTTGTTGATTGGCCCCGAAAAGCTTTTACACGGGTTGAAATATTATTTGATGATGATTAGTGGGAAAAAATTGTGAGAGTTTAGAGAAAAGTGGGAAAGATATAAAATAGTGATATTAATGAATTCAATTTGCAACTCATTGTCATAATTACGCTATGAGCATTTGCGACTACATAATTAGTCGGTTAAGATGTTCAAGTAGTCGCTATTACTAACTACTAGCGACTGAAAAAGTCGCCGTGAAAAGAGAAAGGTAATTTGCGACTACTTATGTCGGTGAACAAAATAATTATAGAAAAAGAATAGCGACTAGGTATAAATCATTAACGACTGCAATGTGTAGCCGATAATAAGAAAATGTATTAACGACAATTTTTGTAGTCGAAAAAGATAGGAAGTAGTCGTAATTAGAATGTAGTCATTAATGATATATCTTTAGCGATGACAAATAAGTAGTCGAGAAAGATTTAGTCGCTAAAGATCACGCGTGTAGTAGTGTCCAATTAGATAGATTTTTATGAATGAATTTTTTTTGAGGTTTAGTTTGCATGACACTTGAATGTGAAGATTACCATAGTGAGTAAAAACTAATTGTAAGAAAATAGATTCAAATGTACTAATTAGTCATTCATTTTGCACACTAAAAATATAAGTTAGACTTTCTCCACCAATATATTTTTCAAAAATAATTATACTTAAATAAAATAAATGAACACCCCCACCCCAACCCCAATCTATATCTCGGTCCAATTTCCACCTCTAACCATAGTGGATTTTACTTAAAGATCCACCATGATTAATAATAATCATCTCCAATTATTGCTGACACTTACATTATCCAATGAATTGATTTATTTACCCTCATTAATTTTTTAACCTTTATTTCATTAAATTATGTATTGCCACATAGGAGGTGATAAAATGATTATATATGAATAACATTATCATCCAGTTCATAAAATGTTGTTATTAATTCTAAAATTAGATGTCCACAAAAGGTTGTCTATTTAAAATATCAAGACACTTTTTCATTCTTTATATCACTTTTACCCCTAATTAAACATTAAAATTTATGTTTCCAATAAGTGTTTAAGTTTTCAAGACACTTTATGAATGGAATATTAATAAAAATAAAATATAATTATTGTTTTTCTTAATTTGCGTGTAAAAAAATATGACAACCTTTATGAAAAGATAATGTATATCATTACTTTTTTTTAACATCCATTTTTAATGATTCTCCTTAGAATTCCACCTTTTCCTTACCTCATATCTCTATCTTTATTATTTGTTTTACTTATTTAACCTATCTACCTAACAATCTATATAGGTCGTAATCCTCCTATAAATACTAGACACTATTTTCACAAACTTTCTCACTCGAGCTAAAACCTTCACTTGATAGCCGCCCTTCAATTCTCTCTTTTTCATTATTCTTCATTCATTAAGAGATTCATCTTAAGGTATAGTTTTTAAGTCCTTTCCCTTTGAAAATTTGACTCTCAAATAAATAATACATTTTATCATATATAAAATTTCCATAATTACTTTGATTTTCTATATATTCACATTTTGTTATCAAGTAATTTGTCTATCTCAACACAAATAGATGGAATGATACAACAAAAATTCTTTCATGAAATTCTTGTTAAATTATGTGTACTACTTTTGTATCTCATAATTTATTTTATAGTTATTTTATAGTCGTTAATCATGTTAAATTTTATAATCATATTAATCAATGCTAATCTAGCTAGTGAGTTTCTAAGAATTGAACAAAAACACTTTCAGTACTAAACATATATTTAGTAAATGAGGCTCATTTATTTTTAGTTTATGTTACAAGAATATTGATCAAATGTTAAAAAAAGATATAACAATTTTTTGTCATTTTTCTCATAATTTCATATAGCCAAACAAGCATTACATCTCCATTTTTTTAGTCATATAAATATACATCAAATATTATAGACTTCTAAAATATTTTTTTTGAAAAACCTATTAAAACAATTGTCATTTATCTTGCACTCCTGTCTTGCTCAGGTATAATCTTATACTGAATTATTCTAATCAAACTTTCTGAATTTTTAAGCAATATTAATAGTTGGGTATTATTGTAATGTGTAAGCTATAATATAGATTTAAATTAAATATTTATGAAAGAAATTAATTAAATGGGCCCTTTATAATTAATTTATGAGTGTTTTATAGAATTTAAGGAAACATAATCATGCCAATTACAAATAAAAATCAGATGAGACAACCAGATGCAGCTTCAGTAGTGATACCTGAATTTGTAGAGAATATCTCTTCTACATCAACGACTATGGGAGTTATGCAGGTAAACTCTTTTTCTTTATTGTTTGGTAAACTTTTTTTAAATAAATTTCTCTTTTATATATATAAAAAATTGTTACTAGAAAATAAAAAATCATGTTTTTACTAAATTGGTTTGTTAACATCATCTGATTTCTCCAGATAACATAATTCATGAATTAGGTTCAAACTCCTTTTTATCATTTGAGTGCAAAGAATTTTTTTTGATTCATTTGAATATCCTATCCTAAAATTTTAGATTCCAATAGTAGAATATGCATTTAACATTAATTTGTTCAGAGATGATTATTTTTAATTTAATGCATTCATCAATAAGTTTCCATCCGTGAAGTTTTCACATAAAAACATTTGTCATGAGATGTTAGGTTACTCCGCAGCTCTCTCATGTATTAAAAAAAAACATTTGTCATCTTTGGTTAAATTTTTTTGTTTTTTTAATCATTTGATATTCAATCAAGAAGTAAAATTCTTTTCTTTTAACTTTTTTAAAAAAGAAAAAAATAATAAGGAAAACAAAAAAATTATGTTGTGTTACTTACATATTTTTATATATAGAATTATTCACTTTATTTATTATTAAAAAAGAGCTATTTCTTCTCATTAATCAGTTGAAAATGTCATACATTTTTTATCTCTATATTTTTATAAACATAAATCCCTTAAAAAATTAAAAGTAACATATATATATATATATATATATATATATATATATATATATATATATATATATATATATATATATATATATATATATATATTCTTTCATGATTATAATCTATTGATTTTTTTAATTATGCTATTTTAAAAAATGTAGTCTTCTAATATTTTGAGGGAGGGTCAATTACCACACCAGGAGTTAGAGCATGATGTTAACTTTGTTGACAAAATTCCCACAAATGAGAAGGATGGCGACTTCAATAATGGCAGTGATCAACAATCCCATAACAGAAAGCGACACACAAAACTGCAAGTACAAACGATGGAAACGTATGTCCTTCATAAACATGTTTATATAACTATAATAAAAAAGGATTTAAATTTTTTACTTATATATTTTGGGTTAGTTGCATTTATGACTAAATATTTATAATTTATAGATTTTTTAAAGAGTGTTCTAATCCGGATTACAAGCAGCGCCAAAGGTTAGGTCATGAGATAGGGTTGCAGCCATCACGGGTCAAATTCTGGTTCCAAAATAAGCGCAATCAAATGAAGGTAAAATATGTGTTTTTTTTCGAACTTAATTAATAGTTGTAAAGCGTCATAATTCCAACCAAGTGACTCTTTTCTTATAATTTTTCAGTTATTTTAAATATATCAAATTATCATCTTTAACATGATATTATTTGGTTTTAAATTCTTTGATCCTACAAAAGAAAAATAAAAATTATTTTTTGATCACATTCAAACAACACTACTACCTCCTATACATATACATGAAATATAAATGTTTTTTATCATTCACATAGGTTAAACGTGAACACTCCATCAAAGTACATTTGGAGGAGGAAAATGAAAAATATAGGGCTAAAAACACAATGATTCCTGAAGCTCTTAGCAAGGGTGTTAGGTGTCAAAAGTGTGAAGGAAACACAACATCGTTAGAAGATTTGCCGTTTGAGAATATCATCCTGAGAAAGGAGGTACTAGTACCGCTAATTAAATTATATAATGTTTAAAATATTATAATTTAACTTTTGTTTTGTTGTATATGTTTTCTAGATTGATCGTCTCTCTTCTATGATTAACAATTATGCTAGTTATGCTGGAAAATCTGTTGCGACCTACTCTCATCAGTCTCCGATTTCCATGGCTGCACAAAGCATGCTTGAATATGGATCAGGCTCACAAGTAACAAACATGGAGAGCATTGGTGCAGGGCCATCAGTTCCGGGAAATTCATATAGAACAATACTTGAGAAGCTGAAGGATTCACACAAGATTACTAAGCTTGCATTGTCTGCGATGGAAGAGCTAAAGATCTTGACAAAGTGTGCGGAGGAATTTTGGGTTAAGAGCATTGATCGCACCACGCTATTACTGAAAGATGAATGTTATGATTTGGTGTTTACTCAACAAGAACAAGGCCTTGGTCCAAAACGACCCGGTTATAAAACGGAAGCATCCATAGAGACTGTTATTCTGAATATGACTCAGATGACAATCATAGAGACGATGATGAATGTGGTAAGTTTTATTGTTTATTAATTTAAAAATCCTATTTAATTATAAATTGTATACACTTAATTCTTACTTTTCTTGTGACCAATCATAGAATCAGTGGGCGAGTGTATTTTCTAGCATCGTCTCCCGAGCTTCTGCCATTGACGTTATATGGCCCAGAGTAGATGGATCGTTTAGCGGAAAATTGCAACTGGTACGTACAATACATTTAGCGAAATTTTTTTCTTTGGTACTAAGATAGAATTTCTTGTTTTTCAGATGAGAGCGGAATTTCAAGTTCCGTCGCCCCTTGTTCCGACCCGTGATAGCTATTTCGCACGATATTGTGAAGATCTTGGTAACAGGCTATGGGCAATTGTGGATATTTCTCTGGATAGTATTTTTCGGCCCAATCTACCAGTCCATTACCGTAGAAGGGCATCAGGATGTTTAATTCAAGAAACGACACATGGATGCTCACAGGTTTATTTAATATTATATATATATATACACACGAGCTCTCTTAATAAGTTAATTATTTGTCCATAGAAAAAAGTAACACCTTGCGATTTTTGCAGGTGACTTGGGTTGAACATGGCGAGGTAAATCATGTTGGTGTCCATAATATATACAAGGATTTGGTGAATGGAGGGCTAGCATTCGGTGCAAAGCGTTGGGTTTATACTCTTGAAAGACAATGCACACGTCTTGCTAGTGTGATGGAAATGAATTCTTCCCCATCTATGGGTAATATTTTAGTATTAATGTCTCTTGTGATTTTTCTGATTTCAATCCATATTTATGTTTCTTCTCTCTTATACGGGTTAATATACAGTGTGTGGAAGGGAAGACGGAAGAAAGAAACTGTTGAAGTTGGCAGAAAGATTGGTGTTAGGTTTTTTTGGTGTAGTGAGCGCTTCTACTCCACACCCATGGACAAATGTATTGGGAAATTGGGCAGATGAAATAAGAGTGATAAGGAAGAGAACCAATGCTGAAATAGTGTTTAACGCTGCAACTTCCTTTCAATATCCAGCGCCACCCAATATAATATTTGATCTCTTCTGTGACCATACTCGCCGTCAAGAGGTATGCTTTCTTACTTTTATTTAGTCTTGTACAAAAGTTATTATAGGAAACTAGTTCTTACTATTACCTTAATTGTAGTGGGACATTCTTGTGGCTCGTGTTAATGTTGAATTGATCTCTCATATAGTCAATGGAAGAGATCCTAGTAACTGTGTATCACTGTTCCGAGTGAATGTAAGTAGAATATTCATCACTTGTTCCATCTTTTGATATTCCTAATATTGAAAACCTTTAATATTAACAGAGTGAGCATAGTAGCGAAAGCAACTTGCTGATATTGCAAGAGACTTTCACCGACCCAACGGCTTCCTATGTGGTGTATGCACCCATTGAGGTTCCTTATATGGACTTTCTATTTGGCAGTGGAAGTCCTGATTCCATTCCCGTTTTTCCCAACGGAATCGCTATTCTTCCGGATAAACCTACCGGGCTTGTAGGTGGAAACAATGAACTTGTCACTAGGTCCCTTGTTACTGTGTCCATGCAGACTTTGACTCCAGGACCAGATTCAGTTGGAACAGTCCTTAGTCTGCTCAACGGCACCATCGCCCGCATAAAGTCATCCCTGTATCGATTCCATTGTAAGTATTACTTTGTTGAATAATTCTTCAATCCTACACATATCTCTAATCCTTAGTTTTTTTTGTGCTGAGCAGGAGTTCGATGGAGTCAACAACAACCTCATGTTCGTAGATACAAGATGCTTTTTGAGGATCAAGGAGGATATTATAGTTATTTGAATGTTTTTTAAGACGTTGTTATTTTATTTTTCAAGACATATTTATTATGCTTATTTTCAATGTTGTTATGAGTATGGTCTTGCAATCATACACAGTACCTGTTTCCGTATCTGGAGATATTTTTACTGATTCGAGTGATTAATTATTGTCGCAAAACGAATGAGTGGCTAAAAACACCTATTATTTTCTCGGCCCTTTTAATCGGTTGTCCTCATTGTACTCCGTGGGTGTTCACGGTTTATATTCTTACTAAAAGTACTTTTTCTATAGTTGTAAGTATATTATTTCATATCGAAAGCAATCTTTGTATGATTGAAAAATACGGAAAGCAATCAATCTTCCTATATGAACCTCAATGCTTAGCTAGCTAGATTGCCCTTCCCATTTAATGTGTTGGATCTTTAATCCTTAATTCTGATGTTGATGGTATACTTTATTGTATTTATTGGTTATAAACTTATAATATGTTATTATAGTTTCGAGTAGTTAAAATTGTCTATTTGTATGTGGTGAACCAAAGTCCTTTAAATGAGCAGCAGAATCACTCGAAAAGGTAATGGACCTTAATAGGGTGGAGCTCCCTTATACAATCGACGGATGTTGTTCAATTATCAGGAAAAGGAGAGGATTTATAATAATATAACTTCATGTTTGTATGAAGAGCGAGAATTTCAAGTTATTCTTATTCAGTCAAAAAATAACACAGAGTGTAAGAAGCCTCGAGCTGTCCGCTTAGCAGAAGAAAGGTTGAGACGGCTAATTACTAACACGACCCCACCAGGTTATTACTTTTTTCTTGATGCGATTAATGGTTTTATTTTATGTCCTCAAAATAATTTAGACTTTCTATTTAATTTACTTCATTAGCATCTAAGCACAAGAAGCATGTCTATCTGCGAGATGAACAATTCACTAGATAGATAGGTATCAGATGATGGTCTTGGTGATCGTTGCTTTCATTTGTTGTTCATTCTTGATAGTCAAATTGTTTTTTTTGTAGGGATTTTTGTTTGTATTGTTTAGAGGGGTTATGAAATAGATCTTTCCAACAAAAGTAAAATAAAATTTTGGGAACAACCTTTAGTAACAAAAATAAATTAGATTTTAAAAAATTATCTTAATAGGTTCTCGAAAAGCTCGGTTCTCGTACCCTTCCAATAAACTACATTGAGAGAAATCTGCACATTTAGACATAAGATGAGCATCATCCTTAACTATTATCTATTTTAATATAAAAGAAAAAGATAACTTATTTGAAATTTGGTTAAATATACAAATGAATGTTAAAATGTATGAGGTAGATTAAAGTAGAGCTTTATATAGAAGGTTTTTTCTGTTATTATAGTTGTAAGTGAAAAGATAGAAACCAGTTAATAATAATTGACCTCTGAGGCTCTGATCCATTATATATCTATAACATTCCTTTTGATTAGAAAATGTGCTTAGAGTGATCAGCATACACCATTTCTTCATCATAATTCTCAAGTCTTCTGGCTTGCTTAATAATTAACTGTGAGTTGCTCGATTAATAATAATTGACTTCATGAGGCTGATCCATTGTTTCTTTAAATGCTTTTACGAAATCTGCATGCATGATAAACACATATTAAGTTTGTTATTTTTTTAAGGTCACATTAATTTGTCATCGGGCTATTCAATTGTTGGGGTTTCTTGCTAAAGTATTCTGAAAAAAAGTTATTTAAAGTTACTCTGAATTGCAATTTCAACTTTCAAGTTTCAAAAATGGTAGGAGTAATTCAGGTGCGCCAGTCATATGATCTAGATAAGGACAAGTACAATCTTTGTCGTAAATGTAAAGCCCACATCTCCCACAACTTTTTCTTCTATGTAAATATTAGACTATCTCAGTGTCTATACGCTTCTGTTCATGAAGATTTTTATTTTTTTATTTGTTGCAATATCAGTTCATGCCAATCCATTTTCTCTTGATAAATTTTCCATTTATTTCTTAGTCTATGGATCATTCTACTTGGGATCCTACGAGAATGTTCAATGAGGCGTAAGATATATAATCCGGTCCGATCTTAATTTATTTAATTTTCTGAAGCTAACGCAAGTGATAATAGGTTCATTGTCATAATTTGTGTATAAATGTAATCATGGATGGCTAGAAAATTGTAAGATTAATTAAACTTGAGATTCTATTTTTAAATCGTCTTTTAACATAATTGTGACTCATCTGATCCATTTGAATTTTAATAACAATAATTTAGATTCATGTGCCACTAGAGATGATCTCCACTTCTGTTGACAAAATAGGGGACTTCAGGCTGCTGTTGTAAATCTATCACACTACTAAGTTAAGCTAAGTTAAGTTAGTGCCGGAATTTTCGATCTCAAATATTATATATATGTGTACATGACGAAGCTCCTGCGTTGGAATGAAATTATGATGACCCTGCACACAAATTTCAATTTGTAAGTGATTTATGAATAGGTTACTGAATCGATATCTGAATTTTCATTATAAATATGTTCTTAGATCAAACTCATTCATGAAGAGGAGATAATGCAGTGTATAAATATCTGATACAAATTTTGCAACATTATATATCAATTTAGAATATTGAATATGTTTTGTGGAACTCATATATATTTTTAACCAGTACATAATTTAGAAATATATATGGGAGTAGGTTTAAAATATAAGAAGGATTTGAGTCGATTTTTAAAATAATTTTTGATGTTTTGTAAAAAAAATATATTTCTTTTTCTCTTTTTCTTCTTTATTATTTGTGCAATTAATCTCATCATCCTTGTCTTTTGTTTTTAATGTTGGATACGTAAAATTTTATTTTGCAAGAATTAATAATGTAAAATGAAAGAAATGAAAGTAGATAGCCTAAAAGAAAAAGAAAAAAGGCAATATATATAACTGTTTTTTTCTTTTAAAACTTGAGGGTAGGCTGAAGCCTACTTAGTCTCCAGATTAGCCGTTACTTCTAAAGATACTATCAACTTGTGGTGAATACCTCGCTATATCCTTTTTCAACATACTAGTTTTGTCTTGTCAAGAAGATCATCTTTTCACAAGGTTTCAGATTTTGATTCATGACGATAGTCTGAATCACTTTTTTTTTTCTCAACAAACCACTTCTTCTATTTCTCGAGTAATAATAAATATATGATTTTGATTCTTTGGTATCCCTTCTAGAATCATCAACATATATCCGGCAACTTGCCTCGACGGATTTCTACTTCTCTTTCTTCACCAGAATTTAGTAATACCCTCCATGTAAATACCTTCTCCATATAAGCAACTCAAAGAGCTTTATTGTTTTCATCGGATACAGGATTTTCAGCACGATCGAGGATATTTTTGGCCTTTGGATAACCGTATATTTTAAGTTTCTAGGCCTTCCCGAATCCTGAATGTCCATTTCGTAAACCAAGTCCAAGAAAGTGAGTATCTTGAGAATGCGATAGTAATACATCATACGGGCAAGCCTTGACCTTGGTAAGACGCCCAAAGCCGAAGCTCTTAATTAACTTGGTCGTACATATTGTTAAGGCCATTTGACCATTTTATAGGATTATTTGTAACCCTACTTTCTCAACACTACGTCTCTCTTGTCTTATTTTCTATTTTCTTAATTATTTCTTCACCGAAATCCTATCTCCTCAAAAAATATCACCAGATAATTAATATTTTTAGTTTTTTAGTGTATATTATAGGCTTGCCATTAAAGTTCTGTCTTTGGTGTTTGTATCTGATACTTTATATTTAACATGAGGTTCAAATGCTTGGTTTTATGTTTGATTTAGTCCTTTTTTTGACATGTTCTTTCTATTTGTGATATGATTTGAAGTGGGCCTGTTATGATTGTTTTTATTAAATTATTTTTTTTATAAGTAATTAATTTTAATTCTCAAACTTCAACTGTTTTTAGTTCATGCTCCTATAGACAATCGTCTGTCAAATAGGTAAAGAAGAAGAAAATTACAAATTAACTACTTTCCTAAAAACACACGAAAAGTAACAACAACAAACTTTGATCAATTCTTAAACATCTCCTCAAGACTCCACAGATTAACAATAGGGTAAAGGTTACTAAAGGCACTAAAATATTTCATCAATCAATCTTGTTTGGACCACTTAACTACTACGGGTTCCAAACAACCCACTAATATACCAAAATTGTTCCAAAACTACCCACTAAATTAAGAATGGTTGTTACATTAATATAATGATTGTCTTGACTTAAACTCACTGAATAAAAAACAAGTACTAGAGATCTCACTTGAGTCTTGAAAAGCAAGAAAAATCATTATTTCACAAAAAAAAATCATAAATCTCTTCAATAGATACTACAGTTTTACAGAAAACGAAAACTAAACAGTATGTATTGAAGAGCTCTTCATGTATGAATTATAATGGATTCATGTATGGTGCTCCGACTGTAAATTAGCCACTATTCAAAAATTCTCAATATATGTTGTAGAGCTTTATGATTGTAATGGAAGTATCTATTGTAGAGATTTATGATTGTAATGGAATATTGTTGAAAAAATAACAATATCACTGGTTATAAAATAGAGAAATGGAATTCCAAAAGAAAGTAAACGAATTAATTCTCAATTAAAGTAATACTACTCTATTACAATGAATTGAAAATAATGAAACTTACACGGAAAATATGAGAAAGGAACTATTACACGGAATGTAAATGGCGTTAAAAAGATATTCCGGTCGTGCCAGTTATCTCTAACAAAAGTTCTATTCTATAGAAATATTATACTAGAATATTTGAGAGAGAAATATAATAGTATTTCTAATTCTTAGTTTCATTTTACATTCTATTCTTTATTCTCTCTAGAATATTTTTTTTCCTTTCTATTCTCTCTATATTTTTCCATTCTCTCAAGAATAATCTTTTTTCTTCTTCTATTCAAATGAAAGTGACAAAGTCACTATTTATAGAAGAAATAGCAAGACAAGAAAACCGTCACATTAATGCTCGTCAATGCTCATTAAAGTCGTCCGTTTTTTTTTCTTTATCAAGTTTTTGTAACTCCTATAACAACTAATACATAAAGAACCATTAATCCATAATGAAGAATAAGGAATAATTCTAATGGTTTTTTCCCCAAATAATAAAGTGGGACTATTATACACAAATGGTATTTTCCACTTCTTCCAAAAACATGAAAGAATTAATAAAATAAATTGTCTTTATTTAAAAAATTCCAACAATCCCCCACTCATGTTCTTTGGGAAAGAAGGTGAACAGGTTTCCATAAATATCAGCATTTGGGTGAATTGTACTTAAGTGTCAATATCTTTCGATTTGAATTGACACGTAGTGAAGTGAGGCAACCACCAAAAACATATCAAGTGAACGTACTCTTGAACTTGATAGTTTTCGATCGAGACCCCCACAGCACATACTCTACCCGACTGATAGTTACAGATTCCTCAAACATCACCCTTTCCATGCACATATGTGATCTCCAAGAGCGTCTAGCCTCATTAGCCGACGCTCTCGGATTTCGAGATCATTAAGAGCAATAAAGCTCATCCTCATTATGTGTCTCTCTAATTCATCAAGTCCCTTCTCTTTAGGACCAACCTTACGGGCTATGAATTTGTGGCGATTCTAACAACTCATCCCTTGGGAACATCAATGACGTCTCCTTGTAATCATATTATGAGCAATATACAACAACCTCAACGGTGAATTCATCAAATCCATCTCAAAAGGACCACCACGCATGGCTATGAATTCATTAAGTATGAGGAATATATAACAACCTAAACGGTGAATTCATCAAGTCCGTCTCAATAGGACCACCACACATGGCTATGAATTCATTAAGTTTTAATTTGCTCATGTATGCACAATTTACATTATATGGATGAGAAGTTAGTGAATCATATAGATCAATAGTACATCTCTCGTACTTTATTAAATAAAAAACAATAATAACCCAATGGTCACCACTTTAGTCTCTTTACAATATGGACAATACCAAGTTGGGTTTTATTCATTAAGAGCATCATAATCATTATAATTATTTATATCCATTAAGGGGTACACACCCCCCACAATTCTCTTATTAATGAATACTAGTATTATAAAGATTTTTTTTTTTTTTTTACTAGATATTATATCAATGGATTCAAACCTTTCCAACAAAGTGAGACTAACTAAGGTAAATTCTGTAATTGACTCTAACGAATTTTTCCCTTAGGCTCATCTTTCCTCACATATTTTATTCACAAATAGAAGAATAAAAGAAGTAAGTCCCATGAATGAAAGTACCAAAAGTGGATCATGTCGTACACATATTGATAAAAGTGTAGCACAAACCGATCCATCTTTTATTAGGATACTATTTCATTAACACGGTGCCCGTTTAAAAAATAGAAAATAGTTTCCTTAGTTTTCAAACTTTATACCCTTAATCCAAAACCACCAACCCTTCATGTTGCACCATATAGATCTCTCCACATAGATCTTTATTCACACATATATTTAATATCCAATTGATATATATTCATGTTTGTGAATAAAATGTAGGGCAACAAGAGGTAAAAAGTGGTAATATAAGGGGCCAAAGTTATCCTTAAACTCATAAAAACGTGGAAACTTCAGGACTTATCCATGAGTCAATTCACTTTTCGACTTGTATAAGACTAATTAGATCTTGTTGGGTCATTTCCCGGTGACGTACTTATTCTCATCAAAATCATCACCCTTATGCCTTTTCTAAACCGTTTCACAGATAGTCTTTGTTGACTTCTCAACGGTACACAAATAAAAGGTGGGGTTCGTCACATTATCCAAGATCCATCCTCTAACCACTGAATTAGCTTTCTTGAACCCAATTTTTAGAGCCAGAAACCTAGCATGTAGTTCTTTGGTATATTCCCCATTGGCCTCAATGGCAGGGAGTACCTTGAGAACGGCAAGGTCTAGTTCATGTTGTTCAAGACATATCAGTGGCTTTGTGCCCAACGTTTGTAGTTGGAACCATTGAAAGGCTCCAACATAGTCACGTCGGAAAAGGCATTTGCATTCAATAATGAAGCAACTGCCAAGATAGGAAAACCATTAAAAAAAAACCAGTGATATAAAAGTAATATCTTTTTAAATTGTTGAAAAAATAACAATATCACTGGTTATAAAATAGAGAAATGGAATTCCAAAAGAAAGTAAACGAATTAATTCTCAATTAAAGTAATACTACTCTATTACAATGAATTGAAAATAATGAAACTTACACGGAAAATATGAGAAAGGAACTATTACACGGAATGTAAATGGCGTTAAAAAGATATTCCGGTCGTGCCAGTTATCTCTAACAAAAGTTCTATTCTATAGAAATATTATACTAGAATATTTGAGAGAGAAATATAATAGTATTTCTAATTCTTAGTTTCATTTTACATTCTATTCTTTATTCTCTCTAGAATATTTTTTTTCCTTTCTATTCTCTCTATATTTTTCCATTCTCTCAAGAATAATCTTTTTTCTTCTTCTCTTCAAATGAAAGTGACAAAGTCACTATTTATAGAAGAAATAGCAAGACAAGAAAACCGTCACATTAATGCTCGTCAATGCTCATTAAAGTCGTCCGTTTTTTTTTCTTTATCAAGTTTTTGTAACTCCTATAACAACTAATACATAAAGAACCATTAATCCATAATGAAGAATAAGGAATAATTCTAATGGTTTTTTCCCCAAATAATAAAGTGGGACTATTATACACAAATGGTATTTTCCACTTCTTCCAAAAACATGAAAGAATTAATAAAATAAATTGTCTTTATTTAAAAAATTCCAACAAATATAACGTGACACATCGGACCCGACATCTTGCTCCGGGATTTGGAAAACAGAAGGCACAAAATTAGGAGTGACAGTGCTCGACCAAGCAGCAGCAGAAAACACTGTTGCCCGCACGGAATTGAATGTATGGCTATCCGCTTCTCCTTGAAGCTGAAGTTGTCCAGGTTAGCAGTTTCGAAGACAGTAGGTCTCCGAAGGATAGGAGCTCTCTGATCCATTTCCCCCACTAAATTATTGAGTAAACCAGTTTCATGAATGCTACTATCCCACAGGTGTGGTCTAACGAATTTCTCGAACCTTGATTATTAGTATACGTCCACTATAATTGTTATACCATTATGGAATATAATGTGAAATAGAATTATTATCGAAGCTTAAATCATGTTATAAACTCGAAATTACCACTAGAGAACCAAATTTTGTTAATATCTCGATTAAGATAGTAGTTTGTATATATTGTTGAAGGAAAGATGCAGAGGGTCGGGGGCTGCACTGCCATCCATGAGAGCAATTTAGAACTTTCCCAATATCTTTAAGGGATAAAACATTTGTAAAAGAATTCTTAAATATCTTCCTTTATAATTGATAGATATTGCTCTTTCACTCTGAAAAGTCCATTTAATTGATAGATATTGCTCTTTCACTCTAAAATAACATCTCGGTAGGTTTGACTTATGTCAAATAAAAAAAGTCCATTTAATTGATAGATATTGCTCTTTCACTCTAAAAAGAGTTTTCTTAAAGGAAAATATGTTCTCAGTACTATATTTCCATGGAATAACATCCTTTTTATCATCGAGTTTAGGAAAGATATCCACATCATCATTTAAACTTCCGCTCCAGGTGGGTAATGCCATCTATTTATCTGAAAGCAAGATTCAACTGTTTTATATATCCACGGTCGTTTTATTTGAAACGTATGTTGAATTATATATTCGATCCTTTTGCTATTCATCAATTAATCCCATAAGAACAAAGTATTTTTCCCATTTCCAACTATATGACTTATAAATTGATGTACTTTAGGTCAGATTCTAAATAATGTTTTCCAAATATATCAGTCACTATGGTTTTCTTTAAGACTCCATACACATCTTCCTTTAATAATATTTTTATGTGTTCATATACTCCATAGACTACTCATTTTTTGGTATATTCTCCATAAAATACACCCATAGGCATACTTTGTTTACTGTAGATATATTGGGAAGTTTAAACCACCCTCTTCCTTTAATCTGAAGCAATTTATCCAAGAAACTTTAGCACCTTGAGTTTATTCTAAATTTTCTCTCCATAGGAAACTAGAGATGAATTGGTTAAAATTATATATAACATTCTTAGGGAGAAGAAATACTTATCACCATTAAAGTATTTTGCTTATCAATACTACTCGAATCAATTCAACTCTTCCTTAATAAGACAAATACTTACTGCTACATCGATTAAAGATGGAACATATATTATCAAATCGTTTATTTGCATCAGATATCCCCAGATGATCTTACAAGTAATTGACATTCCTTTGTCTTAAACATATTTGATATCATGATCTTATATTTATTAGATACTATTCAATAATATACTTCACTCTTATGATTGTTTATTTTTGCAACCCAGATAGTCTTGCATATAAATAATCCATCTTTAATTACTTCAGCTGATCTTGCATCTCCTTAAGCAAATAATTATAAGTCGTCAGCAAAAATAATATGGTTAAATTTCATATCTTCACATTTTGGATGAAAAATGAAATCCATGTGATCACCAACTCTAACGACAATATAAGTGAAAACCTCATTACATAGAACAAATAGATAGGGAGATAGAGGATCTCTCTGTCTAAGACCTCTTTTTCTTTCAAAATATCATGTTATCACTCCATTAATGTTGAGCGTGGAAGTTGGATCCACTTGATGAATTGTGGGGGAAAGATAAAGCTTGCAATACTTTGATTAAGATATCCCAACTAATAGTATTGTATGTTTTTTGTAAATCAATGTTGATGGTACATCTAGCTGATATATTATTCTTTTCATGACCATTGACAATGTCTTGTGTCATTAGTAAATTATCACTAATGAATCTACCCGCCACAAATACATATTGATTACTTTTTTTGTTCAAAGACATATTGATTAGTAGATATTATTGAATTAAGAACTTTCTTCAGTTATTAGAGTTTTGACAAGAATTTATAGCTTGTGTTGACATATGAAATAGGCCAGAATTCTTCCCATTAGTAGTATTATTGACTTTGGGAATAAGTACAATATTAGTTGTATTAATCTCCTTCAAGATACATCCACTGTTGAGTGTTTGTTTTACTGCTTTGCAGAAGATTTCTCCAACTTATTGTCTGGAGCCAAATATTTAGATTCATTTATAGAAATCAAAGCCTTTTTTACCTCTTCATTAGTCACTAGGTCAATAAGAATTTTTATGTACTACTCGGATGCTTTTTTGTTCATAAGTTCTTTAATACTATCTTTTTAATACTCCTCTTGATTAGATTCATTTTCCCAATAAGATTCTGATAGAATTCAAAAAATCTTCATTAATTTTATCTAGAGTACTTAACATATTTTCATCTTCCGTAATATGAGTGGTAACCTTATTCTTGCAATTTTTCCCTTAACTACTCTATAATAGTATGCACTACTACAATTACTCTCTATAATCGTGTATTGCTAGTGATATCTTCAACTTCACAAAGAATAGCCTAAAATAAACTCAACACCCTTGTTATCTTCACCTTATTAACTTACCAAAGTAATCAAACTCTTCCTGAAGCATTTGTATCAAATATTGTGAGCATGCAGGGTAAAAAAACCTACTAATATTGCAAGATACTTTCACCGACCCAACAACTTCTATGTGGTGTATGCACCTGTCGATGATCCTGATATGGACATGCTATTTGGTGGTGGAACCCCCGATTCCATTCCTGTTTTTCCCAATGGAATCGTTATTCTTCCCGACATACCTACAAGGCTTGTAGGTGGAAATGGTGAACTGGTCAGTGGGACCCTCGTTACTGTGTCCATGCTGACTTGCAGTCTAGGTTTAGACCCAGTTGGAATAGTCATTAGTCTGTTCAATTATAAGTTCTACTTTGTTGAGTAATACCTTAATTCTACACATATCTCTAATACTTGTTTTTTATATGTAGGAGTCAAAAGGAGTAAAAAAAACCCATGTTTGTAGTTACAAGATGCTTTCTGAGGATCAAGGAAGAATTATAGCTATTTGAATATTTTATGAGAGGTTGGTTTTATTATATTTTCAAGGCTTATTATTCTTTTTTTCAATGTTGTTATTAGTATTTACCAGCGAGTAGTTAAAAAACTGTTGCTTGAATAAGAAACCATATTGACGGTAATTTGGAGTAATTTTGTTATTAAATTAAAATTAACTATTTAGAGTAATGTATCTATTCTATACTCCTTGAATATTTTTCTTTAAAGTATCATTGTAGAATATCGAAGAGATTGTAGCTACACTATTTCCATTTATGAGGGATATGTACTTCCTTATGCAATTCTATAAATTATATCTTGGTAAATATGTTCAAGTCATTTGACAAATCAAATCATTATAGACCTGGGTGCCTAATTATTGAAACACCACATAACGTTTAGAACAAGGTTTAGACCTGACAAATCAACCTAACTAGATAATCATTAGGGTAAGTTTTCACCACTATCACCATGCTTGGAATTGAATTGCTTAGGGCCTTAGTGGCGTTTGATAACCCTAAGTTTAGGCTGCCTCATGGTGTGTCCGTAACCCCCGTAGTCGCTCTGAAGGTCTAAGGTATGTTATTTCATATTACATGATTTACCCTTATACGATAGAATAACCAAAACTAGTGGGGATTACTTGCTAATATCTCGAGCTAAACTATCATACTATTTGCTTCTCTCTAATATTTAATTTTCTGTCTTTTAATTATTAGTTAATTGTCTTATTTAAAATCAACCGAAAATCTATTCTCTTTTATTTTCTTGCGTAATAATTTGATCTAGCTTTTTATATCTGCACTAGATAAATTGCATACGTTCTTCCTAACCTTCGTAGTCTCTGAGGAACGAATCTTACTTATTCATTAAAACTTGCATACGTCTTGTAATACTTAAAAAACCGTGCTCAGCCTAGGGTGTTTATTTTTACTTATTTTAATAATTATTTTATCACACCTTAGGCGACACCACCCCTTCTTCAGCCATTGCCAGATTTCCCACCACTTCCTCAGCTCCTCTCAATATCACATCAACATTTACCTCTTCCCCAGTGGCTAGCTTACTTAGTTCACCCATATCCGTTAACTTTTCTAGGTTCGCTACCTTGAGGTCTACTTCTATAATTGGGTCGTCATCTCTTATCCCGCTCGTTGAAGAAATCTCTCTGGACTTCACCCCAGTCACTATTTTGAGTGCCAACAACTCTTCCGCTGCTGAGTGGTAAGCCCCCTGGTTGTCATAAACTCTTGCTCCATCTCGTTTTCCTCAAGAAGTCAATTGTTATTTCTCTCATCACCACTGTATTTGGTGTTCCGACCCTCGTTTTCCTGATACTTGACATCTCTTATTTCAACCTTATATTCTCCTCCCTTAAAGCACATATTTCTTTATAAACCAATTCCAACATGCTTTTTTCTAGTTCCACGTGTAGCTTGTCCTGCTTTTTTTGAAATCATTCCAATTCCATCCATATACTAATTCTTATATCCTCTATCATCTAGCTACTAATTCTATTTTTTGGTTAGTACTGGAACGAACTTCTAGGCGTCGGTTAGTTCATTGTGTACATCATGGTCCTTAACTTATTACCCGACTACTAATTTACCCGACACTAATCCACTAGCTGTGCCACCACCATTCTCACTATCACCACTTCACCCTTGTCTAGGCAGTTTTATTCCATATACATGATTGTGAAACAACTTTTTCTCAGACTCCTTTATCGTAAGATCTATGCCAATACCAGCAGAAAACAGGTTGTGGCTGTGACTATCCCAGTCCAAACATGTGTTGTGGTCTTCACTCAAAATACAACACACCCTATTGATATTTCAGTAACAATTCTATATCGGTTAGTTGAGATTTTACTCATGTGAACTTCGCAGAGCATATTACATCTCAGAAAGACTTCTTGGTCTCATATTTCATCTTCCATTTCAGAAATATTGGGAACCAATCTATGTACATCATACTTCTTATCCGTGCTCATAATACCATGGTTGCAACAAACAAATAATTAATGTGTTGTTACAAATAGGATTTTCTTCAACAAATAGATCATCTCAAAAAAAATGATCACTTTCCACGAATACAAGAACGCAACACGAGATATTGTTGATCGACCGACTACGGATGGGTTTCCATCACAAACTCCACTATGTGTGTAGCCCAGTCATAATATCTCATGTGCTCAAGATCCTCGCACGGTTTCACCATCCACCTAGGTATTCATGACCCGGTCGGGTAGAAATTGTTGATATAGCAAGAGTACCCAACAAAATCACGAATGCCATGATATTGCCATTGGTATGTGGTTCTACTACGAGCACCTCAGTTATTCAAGTCTTGATCTGTGCATGACTCAGTTTCCCCTCTATATAAGGGAAATTATGTTCGAACCACTCGAAATTTTCAACATCAGACTTCAGCTACATCATCCCAACCCTCGACGCCACAAATAACATGCACATCAACTGGCGTTAGATCAAGCAACTTGCTACCTATAACGAAACCACCCTTTTCAACCTTGGGTTGCTTCAATATATAAATATACTTCTCGGCTTTTTTAACCCCTCCTAGTCGTTTTTTGTGTTATAAATCCCACGAATCTTCATGTAGAACAACAATGCTCTACACGCTAGCACATTCTCATCTAAATCATATCGCTACCAAACACTATTATCACAGATTCGAACGATCATCGGTAGTGTATTTTTCCCATATATTGTTCAATAAAGACACTTAAAAACTATCCACAATAGGTAAACGATGCATAAATAGTATACAATATACAAGTGTTTATGCTCAAACCAACATCCACTATAGTAGTTAATTAACGCATCTCGTGTTCCTTTTCAACTAATGGGGTGTACATACAATGATAGAGGGTTAAATGTTAGGATGTTAATTACATAGCAATTTACATTTATCATAAACAACCAACACCTAACTCAGACTCCTTATTTTCATGCAAACATTGAATGCATATACACATAGCATGTCTACCACTAAGGACACAATTCAGAATATATTACGCTGAGCGGGTCTACCACAATAAACTATTCAAGCTACACGATTTATGTAAAACCTTTCCGACCAATACCCATTATTTATCAGTTATAACCCATCACAAAACTATGCAAAATCGGTCCACGGGATATATCCCACACATACGCTACCCACTGTTCATTCTTACACACTAGCTATTAAATAAGGGTTCTACTCAACAATAACATACAAAAAAACTAACCTTTAGCTTCCTCTGTTGCCTGGTTCTTCAATGGTGTTCTCGCTATTTCTTGAATTTGCCTACCAAACAACTATCTTCCACCTCTAAAACCTAGCAGGATTGACTCACAACGCTGGGTTGAAGCGTAAATTCAGGGGTTTGATTAGATTATGTTTCTTTGATATCAAAAATTCTGAAGGAGTTGCATGTAATAACGATTATATCTCAATATCCTCGAAAAATTGAAATATACCTCGATACCCTCGAAAACTAGCAAATATACCTCATACCCTCGAAAAATAGCAAATATACCACGATATCCTAAAAAATAGTAAGTATACCCCGATATCCTCTAAAGTAGCAAATGTACCCCCGATATTCTCTAAAATAGCAAATATACCCCTATATATCTTAACAAATTAGCAAATTAGCCCGATAGACTCAAATAATAGCCAATGTATCCTCGATATCTTCCAAAAATAGCAAATATATGGGTATCTTATACTTTTTGAAATATGATGGTCAGGACTCAGGATAGTATGCAGCATTTTGAAACAACAGGCTATATTTCACTATTAATAGGACCAATTGTGTAATTATATACATAAAGTTTGACTTACAAATCTCAGCAAAGTTGATTTTTTAGCTTCTGTTAGATTCAAAACCCCAAAAGTCTCGAGATAGTCATCGTGCAGGTTGGGTTTACTGCCGATAATCGAACCACCAACCATAACCACATGATGAAGGGTTTCTCTCTTCTCCGGCAAGGAAATCTGGGCATGAAACTTCATCATATCGAAGTGAAATTTAGCTTTAAAGTCTACTATTTTACCCCAACTAGTCTCGGATTCAACAATCACCAACTCGTGAGAAATCGAGTCAAACCTTTTTGTGAGAAATGAAAAATTTGAAAAAGGATAAGTTGGGTCCCGGGTAAGCTTGACCCGGTTGGGTTTATACCCCACGCAACCCAACTGAAGGCATTTCCGGTGGCTGGAGCTGCGGCTTCGAAGTTAACGGAGAGGGTGGAAATTAAAGTGTTATAGCTCAAGTAAAAGTGGGTGCAGAGGTGAGGAAGTTTAATATGGTGGTCAAATGATGGGTAACTGATCAACGGAAGGTACAAAACCCTGCATAGGATGAGAAATATGGTGAAAAATTTGTCTTGTTGGTTGAAAGAGACTACCATTGTTGCAGCTTTCAGTACACTCTACAAAGCATGACAATGTATGTTACAGACTTACATTGAAGTAGAAGGAGAAAATCTGCTGAGTCTCCAACAAAAATTCAAATTAACGAAACAAAAAAATATGGGATAAATATTGAGGCCCAATTGGTGAATTCATCCGCCCAAGGCAGTGATACACTCTTAATAAATACGGACTTTTCCACAACGACCGAGAAGGTTAACAACTAATATCTAATACTACTAAGCCAGTAAGAAAATAAAAAAGTGGATATTTATAAAAGAATGGAAAATCTCCAAATGTTTTTTTAATGCGATTAATATAAATAGAGGTTTAAAGAAACTATTACAAAGGAATATAAAGCTCAATCAATTTCTCTAGGATTGAAAGAAACATAAAATAGTTGTTCTATGGGGAGAGTGTTTAGAGACCTAATCAGTCGACAAAATACTTAAAAATTGTTGCTTTGTGACCCAATCAACTATACAATTTTTTCTCCTAACAACATGAAAGATGTTAACTAGCCTATTACAAAAAGGGAATTAAATGTCATCATAAATAATATTATGCTTTTCCCCTACATGTGCCCTTGGATAATTCAACAAGTCCACCACATCGTGTTGTAGCACACTACTCGAATGTCTTCAAATGGAAGTTTATTGTAGAAAGGAGACCATTGAGCACCCTTATTAGTTCAGCTTCTTCAGCACTATTAGATAAGAAAGACCATGGAATATAACGTGATATAGAATTATTATCGAAGGTTAAATCATGTTATAAACTCGAAATTAAGATAATCCATTACAGTGAACCAAATTTTGTTAATATCTCGATTAAGATAGTAGTTTGTATATATTGTTGAAGGGAAGATGTAGAGGATCGGGGGCTGCACTTCCAGCAATGGAGGCAATTTAGAACTTTCCCAATATCTTTAAGGGATAAAACATTTGTACAAGAATTCATAAATATCTTTCTTTATAACTTTCTTAAAAACTTTTTGTCTATGATACACTAGATATTAACCCCACTAAATTTTCTAACTTTTTTTAATATTCTGAAAACAAATTCATGACACTATACCTGAGCATCCCTTAATTTATTTTTAATGTTATAGGAACACTCATATAAATCTCAATCTCATGAGGATGGACAATGTAGTTAACATCAGAAGTTAATTCTACTATGAGTCGCATAATCAAATCTCGTCTTTTTTAGTTAGTTATTTACTTTGGTAATTATTTAGTTTCATGGTTCACATTTATTTAATTGGGTATATTTAATTGGGTAAATGTTATCAGGGGTGGATTGAAGAGCTCTTCATGTATGGATTGTAATGGATTCAAATATCGTTCTATTGAAGAAGAGCTTTATGATTTCTTTATTTTTTGAAAAAATGATTTTTCTTACTTATTAGCGGTATATTAGTGGGTTGTTTGGAACCCGTAGTAGTTAAGTGGTCCGAATAGAACATATGAAATAGTTTAATAACCTATAGTAACATTTAACTTTAACAATATTAATCTTTCTTAAAGAAAACTTGAATCTTCTAAATTCACTAGATCTTATTCGCAAGAAGTTTTGTATATGTTTAAGTATATACTTCTCAGTTTGGCATTTTTGTTCATGAATTATTCTATGCCTTTCACTCCATACAAGATATATTTAAGTATAAAACCAACCTCCAAATATAATACACATGAACTTAGTATAACTTTGAGTAGTAATAAATTAATTAACTAATCCCAATCTTTGAAGTCATCTGCTTTAACATCACAACA
Organism: Nemophila menziesii; assembly: GCA_029959085.1. Taxonomy (NCBI): domain Eukaryota; kingdom Viridiplantae; phylum Streptophyta; class Magnoliopsida; order Boraginales; family Hydrophyllaceae; genus Nemophila; species Nemophila menziesii. The sequence continues at coordinate 18,645,712 of JARWIR010000007.1, read as the reverse complement.
ATTCAAACATTTCCGAATTTGTAGCAATATTCACGTAACACATATGTAGCAATACCCCATTTATGTATTCTTGACTTAGTAGGTAGACGATTTAGGAAAAGCTAACCATGATATAGAATAACATCTCGGTAGGTTTGACTTATGTCAAATAAAAAAAGTCCATTTAATTGATGGATATTGCTCTTTCACTCTAACAAGAGTTTTCTTAAAGGAAAATATGTGATCAGTACTATATTTTCATTGAATAACATCCTTTTTATCATCGAGTTTAGGCAAGATATCCACATCATTATTTAAACTTCCGCTCCAGGTGGGTAATGCCATCTATATCTCTGAAAGCAAGATTCAACTGTTTTATACATCCATAGTCCTTTTATTTGAAGCTTATGTTGAATTATATATTCAATCCTTTTGCCATTCATCAATTAATCCCATAAGAAAAAAGTATTTTTTCCATTTCCAACTATATGACTTATAAATTGATGTACTTCAGGTCGAATTCTAAATAATGTTTTCCAAATATATCTGTCGCTATGTTTTTCATTAAGACTCCATACACATCTTCCTTTAATACTATTTTTATGTGTTCATATACTCCATAGACTACTCAATTTTTGGTATATTCTCCATAATACACCCATAGGCATACTTTGTTTACTGTAATTATATTAGGAAGTTTAAACCACCCCCTTCCTTTAATATGAAGCAACTTATCCAAGAAACTTTAGCACCTTGAGATTTATCTAAATTTTCTCTCCATAGGAAACTAGACATGAATTGATTAAAATTATATATAACATTCTTAGGGAGAAGAAATACTTTTCACCATTAAAGTATTTTGCTTATCAATACTACTCGGAATCAATTCAACTCTTCCTTTATAAGGCAAATACTTACTGCTACATCGATTAATGAAAGGACATACATTATCAAATCGTTTATTTGCATCAGATATCCCCAGATGATCTTACAAGTAATTGACATTTCTTTATCTTAAATATATTTGATATCATGATCTTATCTTTATTAGATACTCATCCATAATATACTTCACTCTTATGATTGTTGATTTGCAACCCAGATTGTCTTGCAAATAAATAATCCATCTTTAATTACTTCAACTGATCTTGCATCTCCTTTAGCAAATAATTATAAGGTGTCATTAAAAAGAATATGGTTAAATTTCATATCTTCACATTTTGGATGAAAAAGGAAATCCATGTGATCACTAACTCTATCAACAATATAAGTGAAAACCTCCATACATAGAACAACTAGATAGGGAGATAGATGATCTCTCTATCTAAGACCTCTTTTTCCTTCAAAATATCATGTTATAACTCCATTAATGTTGAGCGTGGAAGTTGTAGTAATACACACATAATAATCCACTTGATGAATTGTGGGGGAAATGTAAAGCTTGCAGTACTTTGATTAAGAAATCCTAACTAATAGTATTGTATGTTTTTTGTAAATAAATGTTGATGGTACATCTAGCTGATATAGAATTATTTTCATAACCATTACAATGTCTTGTGTCATTAGTAAATTATCACTAATGAATCTACCTGCCACAAATACATATTGATTAGTTTTTTTGTTCAAATACATATTGATTAGTAAATATTATTGAATTAAGAACTTTCTTTAGTTATTAGAGTTTTGATAAGAATTTATAACTTGAATTGACATATGAAATAGGTCAGAATTCTTCGCATTAGTAGTATTATTGACTTTGGGAATAAGTATAACATTAGTTATATTAATCTCTTTCAAGATACATCCACTGTTGAGTGTTTGTTTTACTGCTTTGCAGAAGATTTCTCCAACTTATTGTTTGGAGCCAAATATCTAGATTCATTGATAGAAATCAAAGATTATTTTACTTCTTCATTAGCCATTAGAGCAATAAGAATTTTTATGTACTCCTCGGATACTTTTTTGTTCATAAGTTCTTTAATACTATCTTTTTAATACTCCTCTTGATTAGATTCATTTTCCCAATAAGATTCTGATAGAATTTGAGAAATCTTCATTAATTTGATCTGGAGTATTTAATATATTTCCATCTTCCGTAATAAGAGTGGTAACCTTATTTCTTGCAATTTTTCCCTTAACTACTCTATAATAGTATGGACTACTACAATCACTCTCTATAATTGTGTATTGCTAGTGATATCTTCAAATTCACAAAGAATAGCCTAAAATGAACTCAACACCCTTGTTATCTTCACTTTATTATCTTACCAAAGTAATCAAACTCTTCCTAACGCATCTGTATCATAGCTGTGAGCATGCAAGGTAAAGAGCTTGCTAATATTGCATGATACTTTTACCGACCCAAAGACTTCTATGTGTTGTATGCACCTTTCGATGATCCTGATATGGACATGCTATTTGGTGGTGGAAACCCCGATTCCATTCCTGTTTTGCCCAATGGAATCGTTATTCTTCCTGACATACCTACAAGGCTTGTAGGTTGAAATGGTGAACTGGTCAGTGGGACCCTCGTTACTGTGTCCATGCTGACTTGGAGTCCAGGTTGAGACCCATTTGGAATAGTCATTAGTCTGTTCAATTATAAGTTATACTTTGTCGAGTAATACCTTAAATATATACATATCTCTAATACTTGGTTTTTTATATGTAGGAGTCAAAAGGAGTAAAAAAAACCATGTTTGTTGTTACAAGATGCTTTCTGAGGATCAAGGAAGAATTATAGCTATTTGAATATTTTATGAGAGGTTGGTTTTATTATATTTTCAAGGCTTATTATTATGTTGTTTTCAATGTTGTTATTAGTATTTACCAGCGAGTAGTTTCAAAACATTTGCTTGAATAAGAATCCATATTGACGGTAATTTGGAGTAATTTTGTATTAAATTAAAATTAACTATTTAGAGTAATGTCTCTATTCTATACTCCTTAAATATTTTTCTGTAAAGTATCATTATAGAATATGGAAGAGATTGTAACTACACTATTTCCATTTATGAGGGCTATGTACTTCCTTATGCAATTCTATAAATTATATCTTGGTGAATATGTTCAAGTCATTTGACAAATTAAATCATTTCGATTTGCATTTTATATTGATAAAGAGCTTGATGTAGCAAAAAAATTACTCCTCATCATTGGAAAGGATCTACGGCTTCGTGGATCATTAATTGGATTCGTAAACGACAGTGCCTCTCTCTCTCTCTCCCTCTCTCTCTCTCTATTCTATCGCTTCTCTCTCTTTTTCTCTCTTATAATTTGAATTCCATCCCTAACCCCAATCTGGCCGTCGTCGTTGGTGGCTTCCCGGTGTTGATGGTGTGCCCTTTAACTTTAGTGTCTTTTATCCACTTCCTTTTCTTATTCCTTTCACTTTCCTTTTTCCTTCTTTTCTTCTTTCTCTTTTCTGATCCCCATAGTCTTCCTTATCGCGCTTCCCATCTCCTCGGTTCCGGTGGCTTCATGAATCTGCTTCCTTCATCACATTTTGTCAAAGCCTTGCTGAGATGGGATTCATGGGCCCACTACGTGGTTGTTACTTTAACCACCATTTCTGGGTTCATACCTTTTGATGGAAAATCCTTTTTAGAGGCCTAGCAAAAGGCTCTGCTATCCCATTTCCGAGAATTCAATCCTTAATGCTTAGTGTTATTGAGTCGTATGGAGTTTCCTAATATTACAAAACTAGTGTTTTGAAATTTCAGCTAAAGGTGATGTATCCTATTTTGTGTTAGAATAATCTTCTCATGAGGCATCATTTTAGGGTTAATGGACTAAGTTATTAGATTTATCATGGTATTTTGATATAATGCACTTTTTCCTTTGTTTTAAAATTTTTGGTACTCTTAGAGGTTTGTGCATTAATTTGCTTGTTTAGTGTGAATATTTTAGGTATATGGATGCTAGGAGGCACCAAGATGAAGAGGAGGAGTGAATATTCATGTCCAAACCAAAGAAGTAGTGTTAAAAGAGAAAATGAATTAATTTGGAAATATTAGAAGAAGTCAAGTCATCACTTTCTTTAATTTCCAAGGCTTATTCGTGAAATTTGAGAAGTTAAAAAAAAATTTGGACTTATAATGCTGTAGTTATGGCTAAAATACTAAAGTGGTGCAGTATTGTCTAGTATTATGTAAAACGGATGTGGGCCTTGTTAATAATCATTTAAGTAAGCCCATATGGGCCAAATCCATTTTCTAAATCCATATAAGTTATTTTGCCTCATTAAATCTATATCTGGAGAGAAATTATAGTTGGAAACCCCCCCTTACTTGTCTTTTTAAAATTTATTGTGATGCCTCGGTTAACTTGAAATCTAATCAAACTGCTTTTGCTTGTATAGTTAAGGATTCAGCAGGAAAGATGATTGAAGGTGTTGCAAAGACTTTGACAGTCAATTCCGTTATTGAAGCAGAGGTTAGAGGAGTGTATGCAACTTGTGAAATGACATCAAACTATCTTCCAGGCAGTGTTGAGATAGAAAATGACTATATTAACTAAATTAACCAAATTTCTTTTAGCAGTAACATCTTTTGTAATATTACTCTTTTGGTTAAGAATATTATTAAGTGTAAGGTTTTGTATGACTTGAAAATCTCTTTTTCTTAAGAGATCTAACAATGTGACTGCTGATTGGGTGGCTAAACAAAAGCTTAGATGCTCTTTTTTTAGCCTTTGGAGTTTCTCTCCACCTCCCTAATTAGCAAACATACTTTCTAGTGACTTTCATCCATTAGGGATAGGCTAAGTTGTAATCTTTCTTATTTTGTTTAATGCATTTCATTTTCGACTAAAAAAATCAGCACACAACATTATTTTGAGAAAGGAGAAAATATTGAACGCTTGGAAGCTAGAAGCGGAAGAGAAGAAGAATGTTTTCAACTATTATACAACAATTCAGCACCGAATCATTCCATCTTTTAGCGTAATTTCATTTAGTTTTATATTCTTAGCATTATGAATACATTCTTAGTTTTTAATTTCCTTAGTTTAATTATGAGCTAAATTCCTAATACGTGGGAATCTCTATTAAAGGAATGAACCATAGTTTTTAATTCAAGTCTATTGAATTTGGGATTGTTATAATTGAAATAAATTCGAGTATAAGTTATTTTAGATACATTTATTCACAACGCAGTATTGTTCAAAGTCAATTAACCAAAATCACTAATATCATTATACTTTTGCAATATATAATGAAATCCTTTAACAAACTATGGTTTATATTGCCATGAATGAGTCATATCCTTCGATGATTTAAAAGGAAAAATATTAATGACCTTCTAAACTTGCAAACCAATACATGTATTGTAATATTTCACGTGGCTTCGATGGTGTCTAGCCCTTCAACTAGGAAGGCTTCTTTCATATTACAAAATCCTCTTTTTTTGAGAAAATATGATAAATTCTTTTACCCCCTTAACAAATTCACGGGAAACACGGTGAGCGGAATTAATCCAACTTTTATCAATACCCGAAGCCATCAACTATTACCAAAATAATCAACTACACCAATATAAAAAATACAAAATAAATATTTACTTTGAGCATTTAATTCTCATACAATACTATAACATGTAGATTAGAATAAAAAAACATGTTGCTAACAACCTAATCATATTATATAACTGATGTCTCCCCATTTGTGATGATTTAATCTTAGTTGGAGACATCATTTTTAGTGTTTTAGGAAGTCTAGTAGTCTTTTTCTCATGTATTATTACACTTTCCTATCTCTTGTCTTGATTTAATGATTTATTATTTTTAGAGCATATTGGGTTTAATTATTTATTTAGTGTGAAGCTGTAAAGATATATATGGAGATTAATTAGATGCCAAGTCAATTCTAAGAGATAAAGGAAATAAGATATACAAGGAAATTGGAGAAAAGAAAGGAAAAGCTAGGATATGGAAAGATAAAGTTGTCAAATAAATCTGAATTCTAGCACCACGACCACAACAGGGATCATAACTCAAGATTTGATTGGAATTTTGAAGAATGGTCTGAAGCAAAGTTAAAGAGCTTTCCGAGACGATCAGTTTCTACTATTGGAAAGCGTCAAATGGATAAGTATTGAAGGAGTTACGGCCGAAACAAATCAGTAACAAAATCTTACATTTTCTATATTTTAGGGTTACGAAATTGAGTTGGGCTAAGAGTCCATTACTTTTCTTCCACTACAATAAAATGAATTAGGTCTTACTAAACACCTATAAATACACCCTTAAACCATTGTAAACATGTCCTTGCTCAGTGCCAAGTATAGGCTTAGTCATTGCTTGTATTTTCTTAGTTTTAAATATTAGCTTATTCCTTTAATTTAATATTCATCCTTAGTATCAAGCTATTCATCCAAGAAGCTACCTTACCTGTAAAGGAAGACAAGAAGCACGAAGTTGGAGAGTGAGAAAATCATCTTCTACATCTCACCTTCTCTATATCAAGAGTAATTAGTTATAGATTTGTGGCTTCACCATAATTCTAAGATTTTATTTTGTAAGTCTTACTTTTTATTGTTAGGTTATTATTTTGTCTACATTCATTAATACTATTTGTTATTTTAATTGATTTGAGCTTGGCGTATATTGTTATTATGTGTTTTGAATTATTGTTACAACCCTAGATTTGGCCAATATTAGGACTATTCTTAGTTATTGACAACACCACATAATCTTCTAGTAGTGATCCTACGTAGATAGCCATAAAGGTTTGATTTAACCACCAATCATTACTCAAGGTTTCTTTACCCAAGGTCCTGGTAGTGGAGAGGTTGCTCCTAAGTCCACCCTGACGGGGGTTAGGTAGAATTTAGAATCCCGGTTAATATATAATGCTCAATTCACCATAAGGTTAGAATAACTTTGTAATAGACTCATGATAGTGACCCTAATTTATCTAACTTACATTCATATTTATTTATCTGCATTTTTATTTATTATTTCTCATCAGATAATTACTCATGTTATTATATTTTTATATAAACATCTAAATTCATCTACACTTATTTAATACAAGGCGATCTAACGGATTAAATCCCTGCGAACGAACTTGACTTATCATTAAAACTTGCAAATGATCTGTAATACTTGCAGTGAGTTTCTCGTGGTAGACAAGGTTGCGTGTCCTTTATTATTATCTTATTTATCTATTATTTTATCACACCTTTTCCTCCACCAATAACATTAAATACACAATTGTAAACAAAGAAAAGAAATTTTAAAAAGTTTTAATGAAGAAAAAATACCTACTTTTGGGCAAATTTGGTTGGAGAGAGTGAGAATTGTGTAGGCCCCACTTTGTTGATTGGCCCCGAAAAGCTTTTACACGGGTTGAAATATTATTTGATGATGATTAGTGGGAAAAAATTGTGAGAGTTTAGAGAAAAGTGGGAAAGATATAAAATAGTGATATTAATGAATTCAATTTGCAACTCATTGTCATAATTACGCTATGAGCATTTACGACTACATAATTAGTCGGTTAAGATGTTCAAGTAGTCGCTATTACTAACTACTAGCGACTGAAAAAGTCGCCGTGAAAAGAGAAAGGTAATTTGCGACTACTTATGTCGGTGAACAAAATGATTATAGAAAAAGAATAGCGACTAGGTATAAATCATTAACGACTACAATGTCTAGCCGATAATAAGAAAATGTATTAACGACAATTTTTGTAGTCGAAAAAGATAGGAAGTAGTCGTAATTAGAATGTAGTCATTAATGATATATCTTTAGCGATGACAAATAAGTAGTCGAGAAAGATTTAGTCGCTAAAGATCACGCGTGTAGTAGTGTCCAATTAGATAGATTTTTATGAATGAATTTTTTTTGAGGTTTAGTTTGCATGACACTTGAATGTGAAGATTACCATAGTGAGTAAAAACTAATTGTAAGAAAATAGATTCAAATGTACTAATTAGTCATTCATTTTGCACACTAAAAATATAAGTTAGACTTTCTCCACCAATATATTTTCCAATTTCCACCTCTAACCATAGTGGATTTTACTTAAAGATCCACCATGATTAATAATAATCATCTCCAATTATTGCTGACACTTACATTATCCAATGAATTGATTTATTTACCCTCATTAATTTTTTAACCTTTATTTCATTAAATTATGTATTGCCACATAGGAGGTGATAAAATGATTATATATGAATAACATTATCATCCAGTTCATAAAATGTTGTTATTAATTCTAAAATTAGATGTCCACAAAAGGTTGTCTATTTAAAATATCAAGACACTTTTTCATTCTTTATATCACTTTTACCCCTAATTAAACATTAAAATTTATGTTTCCAATAAGTGTTTAAGTTTTCAAGACACTTTATGAATGAAATATTAATAAAAATAAAATATAATTATTGTTTTTCTTAATTTGCGTGTAAAAAAATATGACAACTTTTATGAAAAGATAATGTATATCATTACTTTTTTTTAACATCCATTTTTAATGATTCTCCTTAGAATTCCACCTTTTCCTTACCTCATATCTCTATCTTTATTATTTGTTTTACTTATTTAACCTATCTACCTAACAATCTATATAGGTCGTAATCCTCCTATAAATACTAGTCACTATTTTCACAAACTTTCTCACTCGAGCTAAAACCTTCACTTGATAGCCGCCCTTCAATTCTCTCTTCTTCATTATTCTTCATTCATTAAGAGATTCATCTTAAGGTATAGTTTTTAAGTCCTTTCCCTTTGAAAATTTGTATCTCAAATAAATAATACATTTTATCATATATAAAATTTCCATAATTACTTTGATTTTCTATATATTCACATTTTGTTATCAAGTAATTTGTCTATCTCAACACAAATAGATGGAATGATACAACAAAAATTCTTTCATGAAATTCTTGTTAAATTATGTGTACTACTTTTGTATCTCATAATTTATTTTATAGTCGTTAATCATGTTAAATTTTATAATCATATTAATCAATGCTAATCTAGCTAGTGAGTTTCTAAGAATTGAACAAAAACACTTTCAGTACTAAACATATATTTAGTAAATGAGGCTCATTTATTTTTAGTTTATGTTACAAGAATATTGATCAAATGTTAAAAAAAGATATAACAATTTTTTGTCATTTTTCTCATAATTTCATATAGCCAAACAAGCATTACATCTCCATTTTTTTTAGTCATATAAATATACATCAAATATTATAGACTTCTAAAATATTTTTTTTGAAAAACCTATTAAAACAATTGTCATTTATCTTGCACTCCTGTCTTGCTCAGGTATAATCTTATACTGAATTATTCTAAATCAAACTTTCTGAATTTTTAAGCAATATTAATAGTTGGGTATTATTGTAATGTGTAAGCTATAATATAGATTTAAATTAAATATTTATGAAAGAAATTAATTAAATTGGCCCTTTATAATTAATTTATGAGTGTTTTATAGAATTTAAGGAAACATAATCATGCCAATTACAAATAAAAATCAGATGAGACAACCAGATCCAGCTTCAGTAGTGATACCTGAATTTATAGAGAATATCTCTTCTACATCATCGACTATGGGAGTTATGCAGTTAAACTCTTTTTCTTTATTGTTTGGTAAACTTTTTTTAAATAAATTTCTCTTTTATATATATAAAAAATTGTTACTAGAAAATAAAAAATCATGTTTTTACTAAATTGGTTTGTTAACATCATCTGATTTCTCCAGATAACATAATTCATGAATTAGGTTCAAACTCCTTTTTATCATTTGAGTGCAAAGAATTTTTTTTGATTCATTTGAATATCCTATCCTAAAATTTTAGATTCCAATAGTAGAATATGCATTTAACATTAATTTGTTCAGAGATGATTATTTTTAATTTAATGCATTCATCAATAAGTTTCCATCCGTGAAGTTTTCACATAAAAACATTTGTCATGAGATGGATAGTTGTCCTAGTTGTTAGGTTACTCCGCAACTCTCTCATGTATTAAAAAAAACATTTGTCATCTTTGGTTAAATTTTTTTGTTTTTTTAATCATTTGATATTCAATCAAGAAGTAAAATTCTTTTCTTTTAACTTTTTTAAAAAAGAAAAAAATAATAAGGAAAACAAAAAAATTATGTTGTGTTACTTACATATTTTTATATATAGAATTATTCACTTTATTTATTATTAAAAAAGAGCTATTTCTTCTCATTAATCAGTTGAAAATGTCATACATTTTTTATCTCTATATTTTTATAAACATAAATCCCTTAAAAAATTAAAAGTAACATATATATATATATATATATATATATATATATATATATATATATATACTAGGTATGAACCCGTGCCTGAAGGCACTCTAACAATATTAATTTAGAAAAATAAATATAAAACATGATTATGAAGCAATGTTTTTAGAAAATAAATATCTGAAAATGAATAGAAACCATCTGTTACAACACATGATTGGGCCTTAACTAAGCGTCTATTGTTTCTTATCACGTATACCTATGTATTCAAACACACGATCTTTAAGGAGGACGAATAGAAACCACTCCAGATTTCGTTATTATGGATATAAGATTTTTTTCATGGAAGGATGCGCCTGTGTATATAAATCTCACCTTCTCAGGCAACTTTCTACTTGGTTACATTTTTTAGACATTGTGTCACTTTGCACGGTTGATTCTACATAAATCCTTAACCGTATTTTAAGTTCAACCATTAGGGCTCGTTAAATGTAGGTCTAAGTGATTCATATTGTAAATCACATGCTTTTATAAAGCATTCAAGTGCTTATTACATGCCCTTTCCCTTTCCTAATTTTTTTCAATATCTTCATATAGGAAAAAAAATTGAGAACATGTACTAATAATCTCAAGACATGAATCATTTCGGTTCTGAGATAAATTTCATGATTCCATTTACTTGACTTGGTCATGAATATAATCTTTATTTGGTCAATGGTTACAGTACATTAATCATTATAGAAAAATTCAAATTACTCTTCAAATTATTTTTTTGATTTGATTAAAGATTTGTAACCAACCAATTCATGCCACGTCATTGGGTGACATTTGGGTGGTATGAATTTGGGTGGTATATATCATTACTCTTCAAATTATTACCAGCTTCAGATTTCAGATTCTATTATAAGTTTTTGCCTTCTTCTACCCATCACAATTAAATATTTTTTTCTTTCTTCCTTATCCTAACAATAAGACATGATATATACCAAAGTGTGAGAATGAGGAAGATAAAAAATGTATGAAAAATCAAACTCCTTGAATGCATTTGAATAAAGAATTGTATTCTTTTAGGGTATGTTTAGATAGAAGGATTAAAAAGGAGGGAATAAATAACCATCGAACTGTTGTAACAGAATTACTAAACATGACCATCCAACAATACTATACAATGAATCTCATCCATACACGTGTTTACACATCCCATTTCCGTCTCCATTTCAATTTATATCTTAATCAACATTTCCACCATTCTTCATCCCCCCTTACTGCCTTTACCAGATCACTCTCACATAAACTTTTCTTATTTATTTCTTTTCTTTTCTTTTCCATTTACCATTTTTTACTCGAGAATTATCATTAGAAAAGTATAGCTTCGCTTTGCAAGTGAGGTAAATCCCAACAATTATACAAACATTTCCGTGAATAGACGATTTTCACTATTTAACTATGGTAAATAGCACCATTGGTTCCTGCAATATGTAAAACAACACAATCCAGGCAAATTTACTACAATACAAATCAAAATATGCAGAATAAGACCAAATTACTTACTCTAATAGAAAAAGGCTGTGCATCACTTCTTACGGTCATATTAATTGCCTCTGGGATTTGTATAAAAATCGATAAATATACTTCAATCAGATAATTCTGGAAAATTATAAAAATGATGAAATTAGGTTAAAAATAATTTTAATTTTTTACCTTAATTTGGATTCTTCGCAACTGGTTTAGGATGGTGGGGAATGGTCCTCGAGTGATGGCGATTTTCTTGTGGAGGAGAACGGCTTGGTGTGGGAAGGTGAGTGTGAAGATCTCGTTTGAGCTTCTTGAAGATTCTGGTAAATCTATTCCCAGGTTAATGGCATTATAAGATGGTTAAAATACACTGCAACAAAAAGTGAAAGCTCGCCATTTTTCTTCCAAGAGTGCACTCTTTCTCAAAAGTGAAAGCTCGTGAATATGCATCAACCTACCGATAAATTTGTTACAACATGTTCACTTGCAAAACTTAATTAAAGCAAATACCATTGACTCTTATATTATACGAAATTGCAAAAAATAACAACTATACCCCTCCCATAGTCCCATGTGTTATACGGTTACATTGTAAATCTACCACAGGGGTGTGCTTTCTGTTTCATGGAAGTACACAAATATATATTTTGCTAGTTTTCACACGGATGTATTTGGATGCATCACACAGGGAACCATGGTGCAACTATTCCAAAACAAAACAATTTGATTAGAAAGAAGTTATATTAACTTACAATTTTCATAAAAACCGAATGTTTTCTTTTTGTGAGATTAAGAACCCCAAATGACTTCATCTGAAAGAAAATGAAGGATTAGCATCGAATTTCATCAACCCCAAAGAAAATGAAGGATTAGATGTCGCAAGTTTTCCCCAAAAGCTTTCTGATTCGGCCATTAGAAATTGTTTCCATCTGAATATATATATATATATATATATATATATATATATATTTGCAGAATAATTAAAACTCAAACAATTTAAACAATTGTGATATTTAATCAGAAAATTCTGAAACTTGTGAGAAAATAGGTTTTAAATAATTCAAACTTTTAGTTTTTTAGACTTTCAATGGTAAAAATTAATGTTTTACCTTAATCTGGGTTGTTCTCCGATTGTTGATGGCTAAACCTGTGTCAACACATGTTTCAAATGGTCATAAAATAGCCGAAGATTTGTATAAAAGAATAATAAACATCATCACTGTAATTATACTTAATAATTTTTTTTAAAAAAACCTTAATTTGGTTCTTGGATTGTTGATGACCAAGTGGGGTTGGTGATGGTCTCGGTAGAAAGCTTCAAATAGTCATTTTCCATTGTAGGATTTGTATAAAAGAATACTAATAATCAATCACTCATTGTAATTATATTTAATAATTAAACAAAAACATAACCTTGATTTGGGTTCTTCGATGGTTGATGGCGGTGGAGATTTATTCTTGTGGCTTCGTGGGAAGATGATAACTGAGTGTGAATAGCCAAGCCGGGAAGGTGAGCGGCTTGGTGAGACGTGATGGCGGTGAAGACTGGTTCCAGCGGCTTGGTTGGAAGATGAAACCTGCGGCTTGGTGGGAGAGAGAGAGTGTTGACCTAGTTTTTTTTTCTCCGATAATTTGAAAAATTTTAAATGGTAGAAATTAGTTATATCACAATTAATTAATTAAAATTAAAAATAAAATTACCCATATATAATCTAAGGGCTGAAAAATATGGAGAGGATATCAAGACATTTTAATCCGTCGATCGAATTTAAACAATCTGGACCATTAATTAGAATTGATCTAAAGACCTAAAATGATAGAAAAATAATCCGACGCTAAAAAATATAGAGAGAAACAGGAGACATTTCGGGCCGTTGGCCCTTCTCCAATATTATATAGATATATTCTTTCATGATTATAATCTATTGATTTTTTTAATTATGCTATTATAAAAAATGTAGTCTTCTAATATTTTGAGGGAGGGTCAATTACCACACCAGGAGTTAGAGCATGATGTTAACTTTGTTGACAAAATCCCCACAAATGAGAAGGATGGCGACTTCAATAATGGCAGTGATCAACAATCCCATAACAGAAAGCGACACACAAAACTGCAAGTACAAACGATGGAAACGTATGTCCTCCTTCATAAACATGTTTATATAACTATAATAAAAAAGAATTTAAATTTTTTACTTATATATTTTAGGTTAGTTGCATTTATGACTAAATATTTATAATTTATAGATTTTTTAAAGAGTGTTCTAATCCGGATTACAAGCAGCGCCAAAGGTTAGGTCATGAGATAGGGTTGCAGCCATCACGGGTCAAATTCTGGTTCCAAAATAAGCGCAATCAAATGAAGGTAAAATATGTGTTTTTTTTCGAACTTAATTAATAGTTGTAAAGTGTCATAATTCCAACCAAGTGACTCTTTTCTTATAATTTTTCAGTTATTTTAAATATATCAAATTATCATCTTTAACATGATATTATTTGGTTTTAAATTCTTTGATCCTACAAAAGAAAAATAAAAATTATTTTTTGATCACATTCAAACAACACTACTACCTCCTATACATATACATGAAATATAAATGTTTTTTATCATTCACATAGGTTAAACGTGAACACTCCATCAAAGTACATTTGGAGGAGGAAAATGAAAAATATAGGGCTAAAAACACAATGATTCGTGAAGCTCTTAGCAAGGGTGTTAGGTGTCAAAAGTGTGAAGGAAACACAACATCGTTAGAAGATTTGCCGTTTGAGAATATCATCCTGAGAAAGGAGGTACTAGTACCGCTAATTAAATTATATAATGTTTAAAATATTATAATTTAACTTTTGTTTTGTTGTATATGTTTTCTAGATTGATCGTCTCTCTTCTATGATTAACAATTATGCTAGTTATGCTGGAAAATCTGTTGCGACCTACTCTCATCAGTCTCCGATTTCCATGGCTGCACAAAGCATGCTTGAATATGGATCAGGCTCACAAGTAACAAACATGGAGAGCATTGGTGCAGGGCCATCGGTTCCGGGAAATTCATATAGAATAATACTTGAGAAGCTAAAGGATTCACACAAGATTACTAAGCTTGCATTGTCTGCGATGGAAGAGCTAAAGATCTTGACAAAGTGTGCGGATGAATTTTGGGTTAAGAGCATTGATCGCACCACGCTATTACTGAAAGATGAATGTTATGATTTGGTGTTTACTCAACAAGAACAAGGCCTTGGTCCAAAACGACCCGGTTATAAAACGGAAGCATCCATAGAGACTGTTATTCTGAATATGACTCAGATGACAATCATAGAGACGATGATGAATGTGGTAAGTTTTATTGTTTATTAATTTAAAAATCCTATTTAATTATAAATTGTATACACTTAATTCTTACTTTTCTTGTGACCAATCATAGAATCAGTGGGCGAGTGTATTTTCTAGCATCGTCTCCCGAGCTTCTACCATTGACGTTATATGGCCCGGAGTAGATGGATCGTTTAGCGGAAAATTGCAAGTGGTACGTACAATACCTTTAGCGAAATTTTTTTCTTTGGTACTAAGATAGAATTTCTTGTTTTTCAGATGAGAGCGGAATTTCAAGTTCCGTCGCCCCTTGTTCGGACCCGTGATAGCTATTTCGCACGATATTGTGAAGATCTTGGTAACGGGCTATGGGCAATTGTGGATATTTCTCTGGATAGTATTTTTCGGCCCAATCTATCAGTCCATTACCGTAGAAGGGCATCAGGATGTTTAATTCAAGAAATGACACATGGATGCTCACAGGTTTATTTAATATTATATATATATATATATATATATATATATATATATATATATATATATACACGAGCTCTCTTAATAAGTTAATTATTTGTCCATAGAAAAAAGTAACACCTTGCGATTTTTGCAGGTGACTTGGGTTGAACATGGCGAGGTAAATCATGTTGGTGTCCATAATATATACAAGGATTTGGTGAATGGAGGGCTAGCATTCGGTGCAAAGCGTTGGGTTTATACTCTTGAAAGACAATGCACACGTCTTGCTAGTGTGATGGAAATGAATTCTTCCCCAACTATGGGTAATATTTTAGTATTAATGTCTCTTGTGATTTTTCTGATTTCAATCCATATTTATGTTTCTTCTTTCTTGTACGGGTTAATATACAGTGTGTAGAGGGGAAGACGGGAGAAAGAAACTGTTGAAGTTGGCAGAAAGATTGGTGTTAGGTTTTTTTGGTGTAGTGAGCGCTTCTACTCCACACCCATGGACAAATGTATCGGGAAATTGGGCAGATGAAATAAGAGTGATAAGGAAGAGAACCAATGCTGAAATGGTGTTTAACGCTGCAACTTCCTTTCAATATCCAGCGCCACCCAATATAATATTTGATCTCTTCTGTGACCATACTCGCCGTCAAGAGGTATGCTTTCTTACTTTTATTTAGTCTTGTACAAAAGTTATTATAAGAAACTAGTTCTTACTATTACCTTAATTGTAGTGGGACATTCTTGTGGCTCGTGTTAATGTTGAATTGATCTCTCATATAGTCAATGGAAGAGATCCTAGTAACTGTGTATCACTGTTCCGAGTGAATGTAAGTAGAATACTCATCACTTGTTCCATCTTTTGATATTCCAAATATTGAAAACCTTTAATTTTAACAGAGTGAGCATAGGAGCGAAAGCAACTTGCTGATATTGCAAGAGAATTTCACCGACCCAACGGCTTCCTATGTGGTGTATGCACCCATTGAGGTTCCTTATATGGACTTTCTATTTGGCGGTGGAAGTCCTGATTCCATTCCCGTTTTTCCCAACGGAATCGCTATTCTTCCGGATAAACCTACCGGGCTTGTAGGTGGAAACAATGAACTTGTCACTAGGTCCCTTGTTACTGTGTCCATGCAGACTTTGACTCCAGGGCCAGATTCAGTTGGAATAGTCCTTAGTCTGCTCAACGGCACCATCGCCCGCATAAAGTCATCCCTGTATCGATTCCATTGTAAGTATTACTTTGTTGAATAATTCTTCAATCCTACACATATCTCTAATCCTTAGTTTTTTTTTGTGCTGAGCAGGAGTTCGATGGAGTCAACAACAACCTCATGTTCGTAGATACAAGATGCTTTTTGAGGATCAAGGAGGATATTATAGTTATTTGAATGTTTTTTAAGACGTTGTTATTTTATTTTTCAAGACATATTTATTATGCTTATTTTCAATGTTGTTATGAGTATGGTCTTGCAATCATACACATGACCTGTTTCCGTATCTGGAGATATTTTTACTGATTCGAGTGATTAATTATTGTCACAAAACGAATGAGTGGCTAAAAACACCTATTATTTTCTCGGCCCTTTTAATCGGTTGTCCTCATTGTACTGCGTGGGTGTTCACGGTTTATATTCTTACTAAAAGTACTTTTTTTATAGTTGTAAGTATATTATTTCATATCGAAAGCAATCTTTGTATGATTGAAAAATACGGAAAGCAATCAATCTTCCTATATGAACCTCAATGCTTAGCTAGCTAGATTGCCCTTCCCATTTAATGTGTTGGATCTTTAATCCTTAATTCTGATGTTGATGGTATACTTTATTGTATTTATTAGTTATAAACTTATAATATGTTATTATAGTTTCGAGTAGTTAAAATTGTCTATTTGTATGTGGTGAACCAAAGTCCTTTAAATGAGCAGCAGAATCACTCGAAAAGGTAATAGACCTTAATAGGGTGGAGCTCCCTTATACAATCGACGGATGTTGTTCAATTATCAGGAAAATGAGAGGATTTATAATAATATAACTTCATGTTTGTATGAAGAGCGAGAATTTCAAGTTATTCTTATTCAGTCAAAAAATAACACAGAGTGTAAGAAGCCTCGAGCTGTCCGCTTAGAAGAAGAAAGGTTGAGACGGCTAATTACTAACACGACCCCACCAGGTTATTACTTTTTTCTTGATGCGATTAATGGTTTTATTTTATGTCCTCAAAATAATGTAGACTTTCTATTTAATTTACTTCATTAGCATCTAAGCACAAGAAGCATGTCTATCTGCGAGATGAACAATTCACTAGATAGATAGGTATCAGATGATGGTCTTGGTGATCGTGGCTTTCATTTGTTGTTCATTCTTGATAGTTAATTTGTTTTTTTTGTAGGGATTTATGTTTGTATTGTTTAGAGGGGTTATGAAATAGATCTTTCCAACAAAAGTAAAATAAAATTTTGGGAACAACCTTTAGTAACAAAAATAAATTAGATTTTAAACAATTATCTTAATAGGTTCTCGAAAAGCTCGGTTCTCGTACCCTTCCAATAAACTACATGGAGAGAAATCTGCACATTTAGACATAAGATGAGCATCATCCTTAACTATTATGTATTTTAATATAAAAGGAAAAGATAACTTATTTGAAATTTGGTTAAATATACAAATGAATGTTAAAATGTATGAGGTAGATTAAAGTAGAGCTTTATATAGAAGGTTTTTTCTGTTATTATAGTTGTAAGTGAAAAGATAGAAACCAGTTAATAATAATTGACCTCTGAGGCTGATCCATTATATATCTATAACATTCCTTTTGATTAGAAAATATGCTTAGAGTGATCAGCATACACCATTTCTTCATCATAATTCTCAAGTCTTCTGGCTTGCTTAATAATTAACTGTGAGTTGCTCGATTAATAATAATTGACTTCATGAGGCTGATCCATTGTTTCTTTAAATGCTTTTACGAAATCTGCATGCATGATAAACACATATTAAGTTTGTTATTTTTTTAAGGTCACATTAATTCGTCATCGGGCTATTCAATTGTTGGGGTTTCTTGCTAAAGTATTCTGAAAAAAAGTTATTTAAAGTTACTCTGAATTGCAATTTCAACTTTCAAGTTTCAAAAATGGTAGGAGTAATTCAGGTGCTCCAGTCATATGATCTAGATAAGAACGAGTACAATCTTTGTCGTAAATGTAAAGCCCACATCTCCCACAACTTTTTCTTCTATGTAAATATTAGACTATCTCAGTGTCTATACGCTTCTGTTCATGAAGATTTTTATTTTTTTATTTGTTGCAATATCAGTTCATGCCAATCCATTTTCTCTTGATAAATTTTCCATTTATTTCTTAGTCTATGGATCATTCTACTTGGGATCCTACGAGAATGTTCAATGAGGCGTAAGATATATAATCCGGTCCGATCTTAATTTATTTAATTTTCTGAAGCTAACGCAAGTGATAATAGATTCATTGTCATAATTTGTGTATAAATGTAATCATGGATGGCTAGAAAATTGTAAGATTAATTAAACTTGAGATTCTATTTTTAAATCGTCTTTAAACATTATTGTGACTCATCTGATCCATTTGAATTTTAATAACAATAATTTAGATTCATGTGCCACTAGAGATGATCTCCACTTCTGTTGACAAAATAGGGGACTTCAGGCTGCTGTTGTAAATCTATCACACTACTAAGTTAAGCTAAGTTAAGTTAGTGCTGGAATTTTCGATCTCAAATATTTTATATATATATATATATATATATATATATGAAGAAGCTCCTGCGTTGGAATGAAATTATGATGACCCTGCACACAAATTTCAATTTGTAAGTGATTTATGAATAGGTTACTGAATCGATATCTGAATTTTCATTATAAATATGTTTTTAGATCAAACTCATTCATGAAGAGGAGATAATGAAGTGTATAAATATCTGATACAAATTTTGCAACATTATATATCAATTTAGAATATTGAATATGTTTTGTGGAACTCATATATATTTTTAACAAGTACATAATTTAGAAATATATATGGGAGTAGGCTTAAAATATAAGAAGGATTAGAGTCGATTTTTAAAATAATTTTTGGTGTTTTGTAAAAAAAATATATTTCTTTTTCTCTTTTTCTTCTTTATTATTTGTGCAATTAATCTCATCATCCTTGTCTTTTGTTTTTAATGTTGGATACGTAAAATTTTGTTTTGCAAGAATTAATAATGTAAAATGAAAGAAATGAAAGTAGATAGCCTAAAAGAAAAAAGTCAATATATATAACTGTTTTTTTCTTTTAAAACTTGAGGGTAGGCTGAAGCCTACTTAGTCTCCAGATTAGCCGTTACTTCTAAAGATACTATCAACTTGTGGTAAATACCTAGCTATATCCTTTTTCAACATACTAGTTTTGTCTTGTCAAGAAGATCATATTTTCACAAGGTTTCAGATTTTGATTCATGACTATAGTCTGAATCACTTTTTTTTTCTCAACAAACCACTTCTTCTATTTCTCGAGTAATAATAAATATATGATTTTGATTCTTTGGTATCCCTTCTAGAATCATCAACATATATCCGGCAACTTGCCTCGACGGATTTCTACTTCTCTTTCTTCACCAGAATTTAGTAATACCCTCCATGTAAATACCTTCTCCATATAAGCAACTCAAAGAGCTTTATTGTTTTCATCGGATACCGGATTTTCAGCACGATCGAGGATATTTTTGGCCTTTGGATAACCGTATATTTTAAGTTTCTAGGCCTTCCCGAATCCTGAATGTCCATTTCGGAAACCAAGTCCAAGAAAGTGAGTATCTTGAGAATGCGATAGTAATACATCATACGGGCAAGCCTTGACCTTGGTAAGACGCCCAAAGCCGAAGCTCTTAATTAACTTGGTCGTACATATTGTTAAGGCCATTTTACCATTTTATAGGATTATTTGTAACCCTATTTTCTCAACACTACGTCTCTCTTGTCTTATTTTCTATTTTCTTAATTATTTCTTCACCGAAATCCTATCTCCTCAAATAATATCACCAGATAATTAATATTTTTAGTTTTTTAGTGTATATTATAGGCTTGCCATTAAAGTTATGTCCTTGGTGTTTGTATCTGATACTTTATATTTAACATGAGGTTCAAATGCTTGGTTTTATGTTTGATTTAGTCCTTTTTTTGACATGTTCTTTCTATTTGTGATATGATTTGAAGTGGGCCTGTTATGATTGTTTTTATTAAAGTATTTTTTTTATAAGTAATTAATTTTAATTCTCAAACTTCAACTGTTTTTAGTTCATGCTCCTATAGACAACCGTCTGTCAAATAGGTAAAGAAGAAGAAAATTACAAATTAACTACTTTCCTAAAAACACACGAAAAGTAACAACAACAAACTTTGATCAATTCTTAAACATCTCCTCAAGACTCCACAGATTAACAATAGGGTAAAGGTTACTAAAGGCACTAAACTATTTCATCAATCAATCCTGTTTGGACCACTTAACTACTACGGGTTCCAAACAACCCACTAATATACCAAAATTGTTCCAAAACTACCCACTAAATTAAGAATGGTTGTTACATTAATATAATGATTGTCTTGACTTAAACTCACTGAATAAAAAACAAGTACTAGAGATCTCACTTGAGTCTTGAAAAGCAAGAAAAATCATTATTTCACAAAAAAAAATCATAAATCTCTTCAATAGATACTACAGTTTTACAGAAAACGAAAACTAAACAATATGTATTGAAGAGCTCTTCATGTATGAATTATAATGGATTCATGTATGGTGCTCCGACTGTAAATTAGCCACTATTAAAAAATTCTCAATATATGTTGTAGAGCTTTATGATTGTAATGGAAGTATCTATTGTAGAGATTTATTATTGTAATGGAATATAACGTGACACATCGGACCCGACATCTTGCTCCGGGATTTGGAAAACAGAAGGCACAAAATTAGGAGTGACAGTGCTCGACCAAGCAGCAGCAGAAAACACTGTTGCCCGCACGGAATTGAATGTATGGCTATCCGTTCTCCTTAAAGCTGAAGTTGTCCAGGTTAGCAGTTTCGTAGACAGTAGGTCTCCGAAGGATAGGAGCTCTCTGTTCCATTTCTCCCAATAAATTATTGAGTAAACCAGTTTCATGAATGCTACTATCCCACAGGTGTGGTCTAACGAATTTCTCGAACCTTGATTATTAGTATACGTCCACTATAATTGTTATACCATTATGGAATATAATGTGAAATAGAATTATTATCGAAGCTTAAATCATGTTATAAACTCGAAATTGCCACTAGAGAACCAATTTTTGTTAATATCTCGATTAAGATAGTAGTTTGTATATATTGTTGAAGGGAAGATGCAGAGGGTCGGGGGCTGCACTGCCAGCCATGAGAGCAACTTAGAACTTTCCCAATATCTTTAAGGGATAAAACATTTGTAAAAGAATTCTTAAATATCTTCCTTTATAATTGATAGATATTGCTCTTTCACTCTAAAAAGTCCATTTAATTGATAGATATTGCTCTTTCACTCTAAAATAACATCTCGGTAGGTTTGACTTATGTCAAATAAAAAAAGTCCATTTAATTGATGGATATTGCTCTTTCACTCTAACAAGAGTTTTCTTAAAGGAAAATATGTGATCAGTACTATATTTTCATGGAATAACATCCTTTTTAACATCGAGTTTAGGCAAGATATCCACATCATCATTTAAACTTCCGCTCCAGGTGGGTAATGCCATCTATATCTCTGAAAGCAAGATTCAACTATTTTATACATCCATAGTCCTTTTATTTGAAGCTTATGTTGAATTATATATTCAATCCTTTTGCCATTCATCAATTAATCCCATAAGAAAAAAGTATTTTTTCCATTTCCAACTATATGACTTATAAATTGATGTACTTCAGGTCGAATTCTAAATAATGTTTTCCAAATATATCTGTCGCTATGCTTTTCATTAAGACTCCATACACATCTTCCTTTAATACTATTTTTATGTGTTCATATACTCCATAGACTACTCAATTTTTGGTATATTCTCCATAATACACCCATAGGCATACTTTGTTTACTGTAATTATATTAGGAAGTTTAAACCACCCCCTTCCTTTAATATGAAGCAACTTATCCAAGAAACTTTAGCACCTTGAGATTTATCTAAATTTTCTCTCCATAGGAAACTAGACATGAATTGATTAAAATTATATATAACATTCTTAGGGAGAAGAAATACTTTTCACCATTAAAGTATTTTGCTTATCAATACTACTCGGAATCAATTCAACTCTTCCTTTATAAGGCAAATACTTACTGCTACATCGATTAATGAAAGGACATACATTATCAAATCGTTTATTTGCATCAGATATCCCCAGATGATCTTACAAGTAATTGACATTTCTTTATCTTAAATATATTTGATATCATGATCTTATCTTTATTAGATACTCATCCATAATATACTTCACTCTTATGATTGTTGATTTGCAACCCAGATTGTCTTGCAAATAAATAATCCATCTTTAATTACTTCAACTGATCTTGCATCTCCTTTAGCAAATAATTATAAGTTGTCAGCAAAAAGAATATGGTTAAATTTCATATCTTCACATTTTGGATGAAAAATGAAATCCATGTGATCACTAACTCTATCAATAATATAAGTGAAAACCTCCATACATAGAACAACTAGATAGGGAGATAGATGATCTCTCTATCTAAGACCTCTTTTTCCTTCAAAATATCATGTTATAACTCCATTAATGTTGAGCGTGGAAGTTGTAGTAATACACACATAATAATCCACTTGATGAATTGTGGGGGAAATGTAAAGCTTGCAGTACTTTGATTAAGAAATCCTAACTAATAGTATTGTATGTTTTTTGTAAATAAATGTTGATGGTACATCTAGCTGATATAGAATTATTTTCATAACCATTACAATGTCTTGTGTCATTAGTAAATTATCACTAATGAATCTACCTGCCACAAATACATATTGATTAGTTTTTTTGTTCAAATACATATTGATTAGTAAATATTATTGAATTAAGAACTTTCTTCAGTTATTAGAGTTTTGATAAGAATTTATAACTTGAATTGACATATGAAATAGGTCAGAATTCTTCGCATTAGTAGTATTATTGACTTTGGGAATAAGTATAACATTAGTTATATTAATCTCTTTCAAGATACATCCACTGTTGAGTGTTTGTTTTACTGCTTTGCAGAAGATTTCTCCAACTTATTGTTTGGAGCCAAATATCTAGATTCATTGATAGAAATCAAATATTATTTTACTTCTTCATTAGCCATTAGAGCAATAAGAATTTTTATGTACTCCTCGGATACTTTTTTGTTCATAAGTTCTTTAATACTATCTTTTTAATACTCCTCTTGATTAGATTCATTTTCCCAATAAGATTCTGATAGAATTTGAGAAATCTTCATTAATTAGATCTGGAGTATTTAATATATTTCCATCTTCCGTAATAAGAGTGGTAACCTTATTTCTTGCAATTTTGCCCTTAACTACTCTATAATAGTATGCACTACTACAATCACTCTCTATAATTGTGTATTGCTAGTGATATCTTCAAATTCACAAAGAATAGCCTAAAATGAACTCAACACCCTTGTTATCTTCACTTTATTATCTTACCAAAGTAATCAAACTCTTCCTAACGCATCTGTATCATAGCTGTGAGCATGCAAGGTAAAGAACCTGCTAATATTGCATGATACTTTTACCGACCCAACGACTTCTATGTGTTGTATGCACCTTTCGATGATCCTGATGTGGAGATGCTATTTGGTGGTGGAAACCCCGATTCCATTCCTGTTTTGCCCAATGGAATCGTTATTCTTCCTGACATACCTACAAGGCTTGTAGGTTGAAATGGTGAACTGGTCAGTGGGACCCTCGTTACTGTGTCCATGCTGACTTGGAGTCCAGGTTGAGACCCATTTGGAATAGTCATTAGTCTGTTCAATTATAAGTTATACTTTGTCGAGTAATACCTTAAATATATACATATCTCTAATACTTGGTTTTTTATATGTAGGAGTCAAAAGGAGTAAAAAAAACCATGTTTGTTGTTACAAGATGCTTTCTGAGGATCAAGGAAGAATTATAGCTATTTGAATATTTTATGAGAGGTTGGTTTTATTATATTTTCAAGGCTTATTATTATGTTGTTTTCAATGTTGTTATTAGTATTTACCAGCGAGTAGTTTCAAAACTTTTGCTTGAATAAGAATCCATATTGACGGTAATTTGGAGTAATTTTGTATTAAATTAAAATTAACTATTTAGAGTAATGTCTCTATTCTATACTCCTTAAATATTTTTCTGTAAAGTATCATTATAGAATATGGAAGAGATTGTAACTACACTATTTCCATTTATGAGGGCTATGTACTTCCTTATGCAATTCTATAAATTATATCTTGGTGAATATGTTCAAGTCATTTGACAAATTAAATCATTTCGATTTGCATTTTATATTGATAAAGAGCTTGATGTAGCAAAAAAATTACTCCTCATCATTGGAAAGGATCTACGGCTTCGTGGATCATTAATTGGATTCGTAAAAGACAGTGCCTCTCTCTCTCTCTCTCTCTCTCTCTCTCTCTCTCTCTCTCTCTCTATTCTATCGCTTCTCTCTCTTTTTCTCTCTTATAATTTGAATGCCATCCCTAACCCCAATCTGGCCGTCGTCGTTGGTGGCTTCCCGGTGTTGATGGTGTGCCCTTTAACTTTAGTGTCTTTTATCCACTTCCTTTTCTTATTCCTTTCACTTTCCTTTTTCCTTCTTTTCTTCTTTCTCTTTTCTGATCCCCATAGTCTTCCTTATCGCGCTTCCCATCTCCTCGGTTCTGGTGGCTTCATGAATCTGCTTCCTTCATCACATTTTGTCAAAGCCTTGCTGAGATGGGATTCATGGGCCCACTACGTGGTTGTTACTTTAACCACCATTTCTGGGTTCATACCTTTTGATGGCAAATCCTTTTTAGAGGCCTAGCAAAAGGCTCTGCTATCCCATTTCCGAGAATTCAATCCTTAATGCTTAGTGTTATTGAGTCGTATGGAGTTTCCTAATATTACAAAACTAGTGTTTTGAAATTTCAGCTAAAGGTGATGTATCCTATTTTGTGTTAGAATAATCTTCTCATGAGGCATCATTTTAGGGTTAATGGACTAAGTTATTAGATTTATCATGGTATTTTGATATAATGCACTTTTTCCTTTGTTTTAAAATTTTTGGTACTCTTAGAGGTTTTGTGCATTAATTTGTTTGTTTAGTGTGAATATTTTAGGTATATGGATGCTAGGAGGCACCAAGATGAAGAGGAGGAGTGAATATTCATGTCCAAACCAAAGAAGTAGTGTTAAAAGAGAAAATGAATTAATTTGGAAATATTAGAAGAAGTCAAGTCATCACTTTCTTTAATTTCCAAGGCTTATTCGTGAAATTTGAGAAGTTAAAAAAAAAATTTGGACTTATAATGCTGAAGTTATGGCTAA
Organism: Nemophila menziesii; assembly: GCA_029959085.1. Taxonomy (NCBI): domain Eukaryota; kingdom Viridiplantae; phylum Streptophyta; class Magnoliopsida; order Boraginales; family Hydrophyllaceae; genus Nemophila; species Nemophila menziesii. Next base: position 18,619,640 of record JARWIR010000007.1, on the reverse strand, counting down.
AATACTAAAGTGGTGCAGTATTGTCTAGTATTAAGTAAAACAGATGTGGGCCTTGTTAATAATCATTTAAGTAAGCCCATATGGGCCAAATCCATTTTCTAAATCCATATAAGTTATTTTGCCTCATTAAATCTATAACTGGAGAGAAATTATAGTTGGAAACCCCCCCTTACTTGTCTTTTTAAAATTTATTGTGATGCCTCGGTTAACTTGAAATCTAATCAAACTGCTTTTGCTTGTATAGTTAAGGATTCAGCAGGAAAGATGATTGAAGGTGTTGCAAAGACTTTGACAGTCAATTCCGTTATTGAAGCAGAGGTTAGAGGAGTGTATGCAACTTGTGAAATGACATCAAACTATCTTCCAGGCAATGTTGAGATAGAAAATGACTATATTAACTAAATTAACCAAATTTCTTTTAGCAGTAACATCTTTTGTAATATTACTCTTTTGGTTAAGATTATTATTAAGTGTAAGGTTTTGTATGACTTGAAAATCTCTTTTTGTTAAGAGATCTAACAATGTGACTGCTGATTGGGTGGCCAAACAAAAGCTTAGATGCTCTTTTTTTAGCCTTTGGAGTTTCTCTCCACCTCCCTAATTAGCAAACATACTTTCTAGTGACTTTCATCCATTAGGGATAGGCTTAGTTGTAATCTTTCTTATTTTGTTTAATGCATTTCATTTTCGACTAAAAAAATCAGCACACAACATTATTTTGAGAAAGGAGAAAATATTGAACGCTTGGAAGCTAGAAGCGGAAGAGAAGAAGAATGTTTTCAACTATTATACAACAATTTAGCACCGAATCATTCCATCTTTTAGCGTAATTTCATTTAGTTTTATATTCTTAGCATTATGAATACATACTTAGTTTTTAATTTCCTTAGTTTAATTATGAGCTAAATTACTAATACGTGGGAATCTCTATGAAAGGAATGAACCATAGTTTTTAATTCAAGTCTATTAAATTTGGGATTGTTATAATTGAAATAAATTCGAGTATAAGTTATTTTAGATACATTTATTCACAACGCAGTATTGTTCAAAGTCAATTAACCAAAATCACTAATATCATTATACTTTTGCAATATATAATCAAATCCTTTAACAAACTATGGTTTATATTGCTATGAATGAGTCATATCCTTCGATGATTTAAAAGGAAAAATATAAATGACCTTCTAAACTTGCAAACCAATACATGTATTGTAATATTTCACGTGGCTTCGATGGTGTCTAGCCCTTCAAATAGGAAGGCTTCTTTCATATTACAAAATCCTCTTTTTTTGAGAAAATATGATAAATTCTTTTACCCCCTTAACAAATTCACGCGAAACACGGTGAGCGGAATTAATCCAACTTTTATCAATACCCGAAGCCATCAACTATTACCAAAATAATCAACTACACCAATATAAAAAATACAAAATAAATATTTACTTTGAGCATTTAATTCTCATACAATACTATAACATGTAGATTAGAATAAAAGAACATGTTGCTAACAACCTAATCATATTATATAACTGATGTCTCCCCATTTGTGATGATTTAATCTTAGTTGGAGACATCATTTTTAGTGTTTTAGGAAGTCTAGTAGTCGTTTTCTCATGTATTATTACACTTTCCTATTTCTTGTCTTGATTTAATGATTTATTATTTTTAGAGCATATTGGGTTTAATTATTTATTTAGTGTGAAGCTGTAAAGATATATATGAAGATTAATTAGATGCCAAGTCAATTCTAAGAGATAAAGGAAAGAAGATATACATGGAAATTGGAGAAAAGAAAGGAAAAGCTAGGATATGGAAAGATAAAGTTGCCAAATAAATCCGAATTCTAGCACCACGACCACAACAGGGATCATAACTCAAGATTTGATAGGAATTTTGAAGAATGGTCTGAAGCAAAGTTAAAGAGCTTTCCGAGACGATCAGTTTCTACTATTGGAAAGCGTCAAATGGATAAGTATTGAAGGAGTTACGGCCGAAACAAATCAGTAACAAAATCTTACATTTTCTATATTTTAGGGTTACGAAATTGAGTTGGGCTAAGAGTCCATTACTTGTCTTCCACTACAATAAAATGAATTAGGTCTTACTAAACACCTATAAATACACCCTTAAACCATTGTAAACATGTCCTTGCTCAGTGCCAAGTATAGGCTTAGTCATTGCTTGTATTTTCTTAGTTTTAAATATTAGCTTAGTCCTTTAATTTAATATTCATCCTTAGTATCAAGCTATTCATCCAAGAAGCAACCTTACCTGTAAAGGAAGACAAGAAGCACGAAGTTGGAGAGTGAGAAAATCATCTTCTACATCTCACCTTCTCTATATCTAGAGTAATTAGTTATAGATTTGTGGCTTCACCATAATTCTAAGATTTTATTTTGTAAGTCTTACTTTTTATTGTTAGGTTATTATTTTGTCTACATTCATTAATACTATTTGTTATTTTAATTGATTTGAGCTTGGCGTATATTGTTATTATGTGTTTTGAATTATTGTTACAACCCTAGATTTGGCCAATATTAGGACTATTCTTAGTTATTGACAACACCACATAATCTTCTAGTAGTGATCCTACGTAGATAGCCATAAAGGTTTGATTTAACCACCAATCATTACTCAAGGTTTCTTTACCCAAGGTCCTGGTAGTGGAGAGGTTGCTCCTAAGTCCACCCTGACGGGGGTTAGGTAGAATTTAGAATCCCGGTTAATATATAATGCTCAATTCACCATAAGGTTAGAATAACTTTGTAATAGACTCATGATAGTGACCCTAATTTATCTAACTTACATTCATATTTATTTATCTGCATTTTTATTTATTATTTCTCATCAGATAATTACTCATGTTATTATATTTTTATATAAACATCTAAATTCATCTACACTTATTTAATACAAGGCGATCTAACGGATTAAATCCCTGCGAACGAACTTGACTTATCATTAAAACTTGCAAATGATCTGTAATACTTGCAGTGAGTTTCTCGTGGTAGACAAGGTTGTGTGTCCTTTATTATTATCTTATTTATCTATTATTTTATCACACCTTTTCCTCCATCAATAACATTAAATACACAATTGTAAACAAAGAAAAGAAATTTTAAAAAGTTTTAATGAAGAAAAAATACCTACTTTTGGGCAAATTTGGTTGGAGAGAGTGAGAATTGTGTAGGCCCCACTTTGTTGATTGGCCCCGAAAAGCTTTTACACGGGTTGAAATATTATTTGATGATGATTAGTGGGAAAAAATTATGAGAGTTTAGAGAAAAGTGGGAAAGATATAAAATAGTGATATTAATGAATTCAATTTGCAACTCATTGTCATAATTACGCTATGAGCATTTGCGACTACATAATTAGTCGGTTAAGATATTCAAGTAGTCGCTATTACTAACTACTAGCGACTGAAAAAGTCGCCGTGAAAAGAGAAAGGTAATTTGCGACTACTTATGTCGGTGAACAAAATAATTATAGAAAAAGAATAGCGACTAGGTATAAATCATTAACGACTACAATGTGTAGCCGATAATAAGAAAATGTATTAACGACAATTTTTGTAGTCGAAAAAGATAGGAAGTAGTCGTAATTAGAATGTAGTCATTAATGATATATCTTTAGCGATGACAAATAAGTAGTCGAGAAAGATTTAGTCGCTAAAGATCACGCGTGTAGTAGTGTCCAATTAGATAGATTTTTATGAATGAATTTTTTTTGAGGTTTAGTTTGCATCACACTTGAATGTGAAGATTACCATAGTGAGTAAAAACTAATTGTAAGAAAGTAGATTCAAATGTACTAATTAGTCATTCATTTTGCACACTAAAAATATAAGTTAGACTTTCTCCACCAATATATTTTTCAAAAATAATTATACTTAAATAAAATAAATGAACACCCCCACCCCAACCCCAATCTATATCTCGGTCCAATTTCCACCTCTAACCATAGTGGATTTTACTTAAAGATCCACCATGATTAATAATAATCATCTCCAATTATTGCTGACACTTACATTATCCAATGAATTGATTTATTTACCCTCATTAATTTTTTAACCTTTATTTCATTAAATTATGTATTGCCACATAGGAGGTGATAAAATGATTATATATGAATAACATTATCATCCAGTTCATAAAATGTTGTTATTAATTCTAAAATTAGATGTCCACAAAAGGTTGTCTATTTAAAATATCAAGACACTTTTTCATTCTTTATATCACTTTTACCCCTAATTAAACATTAAAATTTATGTTTCCAATAAGTGTTTAAGTTTTCAAGACACTTTATGAATGGAATATTAATAAAAATAAAATATAATTATTGTTTTTCTTAATTTGCGTGTAAAAAAATATGACAACCTTTATGAAAAGATAATGTATATCATTACTTTTTTTTAACATCCATTTTTAATGATTCTCCTTAGAATTCCACCTTTTCCTTACCTCATATCTCTATCTTTATTATTTGTTTTACTTATTTAACCTATCTACCTAACAATCTATATAGGTCGTAATCCTCCTATAAATACTAGACACTATTTTCACAAACTTTCTCACTCGAGCTAAAACCTTCACTTGATAGCCGCCCTTCAATTCTCTCTTCTTCATTATTCTTCATTCATTAAGAGATTCATCTTAAGGTATAGTTTTTAAGTCCTTTCCCTTTGAAAATTTGACTCTCAAATAAATAATACATTTTATCATATATAAAATTTCCATAATTACTTTGATTTTCTATATATTCACATTTTGTTATCAAGTAATTTGTCTATCTCAACACAAATAGATGGAATGATACAACAAAAATTCTTTCATGAAATTCTTGTTAAATTATGTGTACTACTTTTGTATCTCATAATTTATTTTATAGTTATTTTATAGTCGTTAATCATGTTAAATTTTATAATCATATTAATCAATGCTAATCTAGCTAGTGAGTTTCTAAGAATTGAACAAAAACACTTTCAGTACTAAACATATATTTAGTAAATGAGGCTCATTTATTTTTAGTTTATGTTACAAGAATATTGATCAAATGTTAAAAAAAGATATAACAATTTTTTGTCATTTTTCTCATAATTTCATATAGCCAAACAAGCATTACATCTCCATTTTTTTTAGTCATATAAATATACATCAAATATTATAGACTTCTAAAATATTTTTTTTGAAAAACCTATTAAAACAATTGTCATTTATCTTGCACTCCTGTCTTGCTCAGGTATAATCTTATACTGAATTATTCTAAATCAAACTTTCTGAATTTTTAAGCAATATTAATAGTTGGGTATTATTGTAATGTGTAAGCTATAATATAGATTTAAATTAAATATTTATGAAAGAAATTAATTAAATGGGCCCTTTATAATTAATTTATGAGTGTTTTATAGAATTTAAGGAAACATAATCATGCCAATTACAAATAAAAATCAGATGAGACAACCAGATGCAGCTTCAGTAGTGATCCCTGAATTTGTAGAGAATATCTCTTCTACATCATCGACTATGGGAGTTATGCAGGTAAACTCTTTTTCTTTATTGTTTGGTAAACTTTTTTTAAATAAATTTCTCTTTTATATATATAAAAAATTGTTACTAGAAAATAAAAAATCATGTTTTTACTAAATTGGTTTGTTAACATCATCTGATTTCTCCAGATAACATAATTCATGAATTAGGTTCAAACTCCTTTTTATCATTTGAGTGCAAAGAATTTTTTTTGATTCATTTGAATATCCTATCCTAAAATTTTAGATTCCAATAGTAGAATATGCATTTAACATTAATTTGTTCAGAGATGATTATTTTTAATTTAATGCATTGATCAATAAGTTTCCATCCGTGAAGTTTTCACATAAAAACATTTGTCATGAGATGTTAGGTTACTCCGCAGCTCTCTCATGTATTAAAAAAAAACATTTGTCATCTTTGGTTAAATTTTTTTGTTTTTTTAATCATTTGATATTCAATCGAGAAGTAAAATTCTTTTCTTTTAACTTTTTTAAAAAAGAAAAAAATAATAAGGAAAACAAAAAAATTATGTTGTGTTACTTACATATTTTTATATATAGAATTATTCACTTTATTTTATTATTAAAAAAGAGCTATTTCTTCTCATTAATCAGTTGAAAATGTCATACATTTTTTATCTCTATATTTTTATAAACATAAATCCCTTAAAAAATTAAAAGTAACATATATATATATATATATATATATATATATATATATATATATATATATATATATATTCTTTCATGATTATAATCTATTGATTTTTTTAATTATGCTATTTTAAAAAATGTAGTCTTCTAATATTTTGAGGGAGGGTCAATTACCACACCAGGAGTTAGAGCATGATGTTAACTTTGTTGACAAAATTCCCACAAATGAGAAGGATGGCGACTTCAATAATGGCAGTGATCAACAATCCCATAACAGAAAGCGACACACAAAACTGCAAGTACAAACGATGGAAACGTGTGTCCTTCATAAACATGTTTATATAACTATAATAAAAAAGAATTTAAATTTTTTACTTATATATTTTGGGTTAGTTGCATTTATGACTAAATATTTATAATTTATAGATTTTTTAAAGAGTGTTCTAATCCGGATTACAAGCAGCGCCAAAGGTTAGGTCATGAGATAGGGTTGCAGCCATCACGGGTCAAATTCTGGTTCCAAAATAAGCGCAATCAAATGAAGGTAAAATATGTGTTTTTTTTCGAACTTAATTAATAGTTGTAAAGCGTCATAATTCCAACCAAGTGACTCTTTTCTTATAATTTTTCAGTTATTTTAAATATATCAAATTATCATCTTTAACATGATATTATTTGGTTTTAAATTCTTTGATCCTACAAAAGAAAAATAAAAATTATTTTTTGATCACATTCAAACAACACTACTACCTCCTATACATATACATGAAATATAAATGTTTTTTATTATTCACATAGGTTAAACGTGAACACTCCATCAAAGTACATTTGGAGGAGGAAAATGAAAAATATAGGGCTAAAAACACAATGATTCGTGAAGCTCTTAGCAAGGGTGTTAGGTGTCAAAAGTGTGAAGGAAACACAACATCGTTAGAAGATTTGCCGTTTGAGAATATCATCCTGAGAAAGGAGGTACTAGTACCGCTAATTAAATTATATAATGTTTAAAATATTATAATTTAACTTTTGTTTTGTTGTATATGTTTTCTAGATTGATCGTCTCTCTTCTATGATTAACAATTATGCTAGTTATGCTGGAAAATCTGTTGCGACCTACTCTCATCAGTCTCCGATTTCCATGGCTGCACAAAGCATGCTTGAATATGGATCAGGCTCACAAGTAACAAACATGGAGAGCATTGGTGCAGGGCCATCAGTTCCGGGAAATTCATATAGAACAATACTTGAGAAGCTGAAGGATTCACACAAGATTACTAAGCTTGCATTGTCTGCGATGGAAGAGCTAAAGATCTTGACAAAGTGTGCGGAGGAATTTTGGGTTAAGAGCATTGATCGCACCACGCTATTACTGAAAGATGAATGTTATGATTTGGTGTTTACTCAACAAGAACAAGGCCTTGGTCCAAAACGACCCGGTTATAAAACGGAAGCATCCATAGAGACTGTTATTCTGAATATGACTCAGATGACAATCATAGAGACGATGATGAATGTGGTAAGTTTTATTGTTTATTAATTTAAAAATCCTATTTAATTATAAATTGTATACACTTAATTCTTACTTTTCTTGTGACCAATCATAGAATCAGTGGGCGAGTGTATTTTCTAGCATCGTCTCCCGAGCTTCTGCCATTGACGTTATATGGCCCGGAGTAGATGGATCGTTTAGCGGAAAATTGCAAGTGGTACTTACAATACATTTAGCGAAATTTTTTTCTTTGGTACTAAGATAGAATTTCTTGTTTTTCAGATGAGAGCGGAATTTCAAGTTCCGTCGCCCCTTGTTCCGACCCGTGATAGCTATTTCGCACGATATTGTGAAGATCTTGGTAACGGGCTATGGGCAATTGTGGATATTTCTCTGGATAGTATTTTTCGGCCCAATCTACCAGTCCATTACCGTAGAAGGGCATCAGGATGTTTAATTCAAGAAACGACACATGGATGCTCACAGGTTTATTTAATATTATATATATATACACACGAGCTCTCTTAATAAGTTAATTATTTGTCCATAGAAAAAAGTAACACCTTGCGATTTTTGCAGGTGACTTGGGTTGAACATGGCGAGGTAAATCATGTTGGTGTCCATAATATATACAAGGATTTGGTGAATGGAGGGCTAGCATTCGGTGCAAAGCGTTGGGTTTATACTCTTGAAAGACAATGCACACGTCTTGCTAGTGTGATGGAAATGAATTCTTCCCCATCTATGGGTAATATTTTAGTATTAATGTCTCTTGTGATTTTTCTGATTTCAATCCATATTTATGTTTCTTCTCTCTTATACGGGTTAATATACAGTGTGTGGAAGGGAAGACGGAAGAAAGAAACTGTTGAAGTTGGCAGAAAGATTGGTGTTAGGTTTTTTTGGTGTAGTGAGCGCTTCTACTCCACACCCATGGACAAATGTATCGGGAAATTGGGCAGATGAAATAAGAGTGATAAGGAAGAGAACCAATGCTGAAATGGTGTTTAACGCTGCAACTTCCTTTCAATATCCAGCGCCACCCAATATAATATTTGATCTCTTCTGTGACCATACTCGCCGTCAAGAGGTATGCTTTCTTACTTTTATTTAGTCTTGTACAAAAGTTATTATAGGAAACTAGTTCTTACTATTACCTTAATTGTAGTGGGACATTCTTGTGGCTCGTGTTAATGTTGAATTGATCTCTCATATAGTCAATGGAAGAGATCCTAGTAACTGTGTATCACTGTTCCGAGTGAATGTAAGTAGAATATTCATCACTTGTTCCATCTTTTGATATTCCAAATATTGAAAACCTTTAATATTAACAGAGTGAGCATAGTAGCGAAAGCAACTTGCTGATATTGCAAGAGACTTTCACCGACCCAACGGCTTCCTATGTGGTGTATGCACCCATTGAGGTTCCTTATATGGACTTTCTATTTGGCAGTGGAAGTCCTGATTCCATTCCCGTTTTTCCCAACGGAATCGCTATTCTTCCGGATAAACCTACCGGGCTTGTAGGTGGAAACAATGAACTTGTCACTAGGTCCCTTGTTACTGTGTCCATGCAGACTTTGACTCCAGGACCAGATTCAGTTGGAACAGTCCTTAGTCTGCTCAACGGCACCATCGCCCGCATAAAGTCATCCCTGTATCGATTCCATTGTAAGTATTACTTTGTTGAATAATTCTTCAATCCTACACATATCTCTAATCCTTAGTTTTTTTTGTGCTGAGCAGGAGTTCGATGGAGTCAACAACAACCTCATGTTCGTAGATACAAGATGCTTTTTGAGGATCAAGGAGGATATTATAGTTATTTGAATGTTTTTTAAGACGTTGTTATTTTATTTTTCAAGACATATTTATTATGCTTATTTTCAATGTTGTTATGAGTATGGTCTTGCAATCATACACATGACCTGTTTCCGTATCTGGAGATATTTTTACTGATTCGAGTGATTAATTATTGTCGCAAAACGAATGAGTGGCTAAAAACACCTATTATTTTCTCGGCCCTTTTAATCGGTTGTCCTCATTGTACTCCGTGGGTGTTCACGGTTTATATTCTTACTAAAAGTACTTTTTCTATAGTTGTAAGTATATTATTTCATATCGAAAGCAATCTTTGTATGATTGAAAAATACGGAAAGCAATCAATCTTCCTATATGAACCTCAATGCTTAGCTAGCTAGATTGCCCTTCCCATTTAATGTGTTGGATCTTTAATCCTTAATTCTGATGTTGATGGTATACTTTATTGTATTTATTGGTTATAAACTTATAATATGTTATTATAGTTTCGAGTAGTTAAAATTATCTATTTGTATGTGGTGAACCAAAGTCCTTTAAATGAGCAGCAGAATCACTCGAAAAGGTAATGGACCTTAATAGGGTGGAGCTCCCTTATACAATCGATGGATGTTGTTCAATTATCAGGAAAAGGAGAGGATTTATAATAATATAACTTCATGTTTGTATGAAGAGCGAGAATTTCAAGTTATTCTTATTCAGTCAAAAAATAACACAGAGTGTAAGAAGCCTCGAGCTGTCCGCTTAGCAGAAGAAAGGTTGAGACGGCTAATTACTAACACGACCCCACCAGGTTATTACTTTTTTCTTGATGCGATTAATGGTTTTATTTTATGTCCTCAAAATAATTTAGACTTTCTATTTAATTTACTTCATTAGCATCTAAGCACAAGAAGCATGTCTATCTGCGAGATGAACAATTCACTAGATAGATAGGTATCAGATGATGGTCTTGGTGATCGTTGCTTTCATTTGTTGTTCATTCTTGATAGTCAAATTGTTTTTTTTGTAGGGATTTTTGTTTGTATTGTTTAGAGGGGTTATGAAATAGATCTTTCCAACAAAAGTAAAATAAAATTTTGGGAACAACCTTTATTAACAAAAATAAATTAGATTTTAAACAATTATCTTAATAGGTTCTCGAAAAGCTCGGTTCTCGTACCCTTCCAATAAACTACATGGAGAGAAATCTGCACATTTAGACATAAGATGAGCATCATCCTTAACTATTATCTATTTTAATATAAAAGAAAAAGATAACTTATTTGAAATTTGGTTAAATATACAAATGAATGTTAAAATGTATGAGGTAGATTAAAGTAGAGCTTTATATAGAAGGTTTTTTCTGTTATTATAGTTGTAAGTGAAAAGATAGAAACCAGTTAATAATAATTGACCTTGTGCTTAGAGTGATCAGCATACACCATTTCTTCATCATAATTCTCAAGTCTTCTGGCTTGCTTAATAATTAACTGTGAGTTGCTCGATTAATAATAATTGACTTCATGAGGCTGATCCATTGTTTCTTTAAATGCTTTTACGAAATCTGCATGCATGATAAACACATATTAAGTTTGTTATTTTTTTAAGGTCACATTAATTTGTCATCGGGCTATTCAATTGTTGGGGTTTCTTGCTAAAGTATTCTGAAAAAAAGTTATTTAAAGTTACTCTGAATTGCAATTTCAACTTTCAAGTTTCAAAAATGGTAGGAGTAATTCAGGTGCGCCAGTCATATGATCTAGATAAGGACGAGTACAATCTTTGTCGTAAATGTAAAGCCCACATCTCCCACAACTTTTTCTTCTATGTAAATATTAGACTATCTCAGTGTCTATACGCTTCTGTTCATGAAGATTTTTATTTTTTTATTTGTTGCAATATCAGTTCATGCCAATCCATTTTCTCTTGATAAATTTTCCATTTATTTCTTAGTCTATGGATCATTCTACTTGGGATCCTACGAGAATGTTCAATGAGGCGTAAGATATATAATCCGGTCCGATCTTAATTTATTTAATTTTCTGAAGCTAACGCAAGTGATAATAGGTTCATTGTCATAATTTGTGTATAAATGTAATCATGGATGGCTAGAAAATTGTAAGATTAATTAAACTTGAGATTCTATTTTTAAATCGTCTTTTAACATAATTGTGACTCATCTGATCCATTTGAATTTTAATAACAATAATTTAGATTCATGTGCCACTAGAGATGATCTCCACTTCTGTTGACAAAATAGGGGACTTCAGGCTGCTGTTGTAAATCTATCACACTACTAAGTTAAGCTAAGTTAAGTTAGTGCCGGAATTTTCGATCTCAAATATTATATATATATATATATATATATATATATATATATATATATATATATATATATATATATATATATATGTGTGTACATGAAGAAGCTCCTGCGTTGGAATGAAATTATGATGACCCTGCACACAAATTTCAATTTGTAAGTGATTTATGAATAGGTTACTGAATCGATATCTGAATTTTCATTATAAATATGTTCTTAGATCAAACTCATTCATGAAGAGGAGATAATGCAGTGTATAAATATCTGATACAAATTTTGCAACATTATATATCAATTTAGAATATTGAATATGTTTTGTGGAACTCATATATATTTTTAACCAGTACATAATTTAGAAATATATATGGGAGTAGGCTTAAAATATAAGAAGGATTTGAGTCGATTTTTAAAATAATTTTTGATGTTTTGTAAAAAAAATATATTTCTTTTTCTCTTTTTCTTCTTTATTATTTGTGCAATTAATCTCATCATCCTTGTCTTTTGTTTTTAATGTTGGATACGTAAAATTTTATTTTGCAAGAATTAATAATGTAAAATGAAAGAAATGAAAGTAGATAGCCTAAAAGAAAAAGAAAAAAAGCAATATATATAACTGTTTTTTGCTTTTAAAACTTGAGGGTAGGCTGAAGCCTACTTAGTCTCCAGATTAGCCGTTACTTCTAAAGATACTATCAACTTGTGGTGAATACCTCGCTATATCCTTTTTCAACATACTAGTTTTGTCTTGTCAAGAAGATCATCTTTTCACAAGGTTTCAGATTTTGATTCATGACGATAGTCTGAATCACTTTTTTTTTTCTCAACAAACCACTTCTTCTATTTCTCGAGTAATAATAAATATATGATTTTGATTCTTTGGTATCCCTTCTAGAATCATCAACATATATCCGGCAACTTGCCTCGACGGATTTCTACTTCTCTTTCTTCACCAGAATTTAGTAATACCCTCCATGTAAATACCTTCTCCGTATAAGCAACTCAAAGAGCTTTATTGTTTTCATCGGATACAGGATTTTCAGCACGATCGAGGATATTTTTGGCCTTTGGATAACTGTATATTTTAAGTTTCTAGGCCTTCCCGAATCCTGAATGTCCATTTCGGAAACCAAGTCCAAGAAAGTGAGTATCTTGAGAATGCGATAGTAATACATCATACGGGCAAGCCTTGACCTTGGTAAGACGCCCAAAGCCGAAGCTCTTAATTAACTTGGTCGTACATATTGTTAAGGCCATTTGACCATTTTATAGGATTATTTGTAACCCTACTTTCTCAACACTACGTCTCTCTTGTCTTATTTTCTATTTTCTTAATTATTTCTTCACCGAAATCCTATCTCCTCAAATAATATCACCAGATAATTAATATTTTTAGTTTTTTAGTGTATATTATAGGCTTGCCATTAAAGTTCTGTCTTTGGTGTTTGTATCTGATACTTTATATTTAACATGAGGTTCAAATGCTGGGTTTTATGTTTGATTTAGTCCTTTTTTTGACATGTTCTTTCTATTTGTGATATGATTTGAAGTGGGCCTGTTATGATTGTTTTTATTAAATTATTTTTTTTATAAGTAATTAGTTTTAATTCTCAAACTTCAACTGTTTTTAGTTCATGCTCCTATAGACAATCGTCTGTCAAATAGGTAAAGAAGAAGAAAATTACAAATTAACTACTTTCCTAAAAACACACGAAAAGTAACAACAACAAACTTTGATCAATTCTTAAACATCTCCTCAAGACTCCACAGATTAACAATAGGGTAAAGGTTACTAAAGGCACTAAAATATTTCATCAATCAATCCTGTTTGGACCACTTAACTACTACGGGTTCCAAACAACCCACTAATATACCAAAATTGTTCCAAAACTACCCACTAAATTAAGAATGGTTGTTACATTAATATAATGATTGTCTTGACTTAAACTCACTGAATAAAAAACAAGTACTAGAGATCTCACTTGAGTCTTGAAAAGCAAGAAAAATCATTATTTCACAAAAAAAATCATAAATCTCTTCAATAGATACTACAGTTTTACAGAAAACGAAAACTAAACAGTATGTATTGAAGAGCTCTTCATGTATGAATTATAATGGATTCATGTATGGTGCTCCGACTGTAAATTAGCCACTATTCAAAAATTCTCAATATATGTTGTAGAGCTTTATGATTGTAATGGAAGTATCTATTGTAGAGATTTATGATTGTAATGGAATATTGTTGAAAAAATAACAATATCACTGGTTATAAAATAGAGAAATGGAATTCCAAAAGAAAGTAAACGAATTAATTCTCAATTAAAGTAATACTACTCTATTACAATGAATTGAAAATAATGAAACTTACACGGAAAATATGAGAAAGGAACTATTACACGGAATGTAAATGGCGTTAAAAAGATATTCCGGTCGTGCCAGTTATCTCTAACAAAAGTTCTATTCTATAGAAATATTATACTAGAATATTTGAGAGAGAAATATAATAGTATTTCTAATTCTTAGTTTCATTTTACATTCTATTCTTTATTCTCTCTAGAATATTTTTTTTCCTTTCTATTCTCTCTATATTTTTCCATTCTCTCAAGAATAATCTTTTTTCTTCTTCTCTTCAAATAAAAGTGACAAAGTCACTATTTATAGAAGAAATAGCAAGACAAGAAAACCGTCACATTAATGCTCGTCAATGCTCATTAAAGTCGTCCGTTTTTTTTTCTTTATCAAGTTTTTGTAACTCCTATAACAACTAATACATAAAGAACCATTAATCCATAATGAAGAATAAGGAATAATTCTAATGGTTTTTTCCCCAAATAATAAAGTGGGACTATTATACACAAATGGTATTTTCCACTTCTTCCAAAAACATGAAAGAATTAATAAAATAAATTGTCTTTATTTAAAAAATTCCAACAATCCCCCACTCATGTTCTTTGGGAAAGAAGGTGAACAGGTTTCCATAAATATCAGCATTTGGGTGAATTGTACTTAAGTGTCAATATCTTTCGATTTGAATTGACACGTAGTGAAGTGAGGCAACCACCAAAAACATATCAAGTGAACGTACTCTTGAACTTGATAGTTTTCGATCGAGACCCCCACAGCACATACTCTACCCGACTGATAGTTACAGATTCCTCAAACATCACCCTTTCCATGCACATATGTGATCTCCAAGAGCGTCTAGCCTCATTAGCCGACGCTCTCGGATTTCGAGATCATTAAGAGCAATAAAGCTCATCCTCATTATGTGTCTCTCTAATTCATCAAGTCCCTTCTCTTTAGGACCAACCTTACGGGCTATGAATTTGTGGCGATTCTAACAACTCATCCCTTGGGAACATCAATGACGTCTCCTTGTAATCATATTATGAGCAATATACAACAACCTCAACGGTAAATTCATCAAATCCATCTCAAAAGGACCACCACGCATGGCTATGAATTCATTAAGTATGAGGAATATATAACAACCTAAACGGTGAATTCATCAAGTCCATCTCAATAGGACCACCACACATGGCTATGAATTCATTAAGTTTTAATTTGCTCATGTATGCACAATTTACATTATATGGATGAGAAGTTAGTGAATCATATAGATCAATAGTACATCTCTCGTACTTTATTAAATAAAAAACAATAATAACCCAATGGTCACCACTTTAGTCTCTTTACAATATGGACAATACCAAGTTGGGTTTTATTCATTAAGAGCATCATAATCATTATAATTATTTATATCCATTAAGGGGTACACACCCCCCACAATTCTCTTATTAATGAATACTAGTATTATAAAGATTTTTTTTTTTTTACTAGATATTATATCAATGGATTCAAACCTTTCCAACAAAGTGAGACTAACTAAGGTAAATTCTGTAATTGACTCTAACGAATTTTTCCCTTAGGCTCATCTTTCCTCACATATTTTATTCACAAATAGAAGAATAAAAGAAGTAAGTCCCATGAATGAAAGTACCAAAAGTGGATCATGTCGTACACATATTGATAAAAGTGTAGCACAAACCGATCCATCTTTTATTAGGATACTATTTCATTAACACGGTGCCCGTTTAAAAAATAGAAAATAGTTTCCTTAGTTTTCAAACTTTATACCCTTAATCCAAAACCACCAACCCTTCATGTTGCACCATATAGATCTCTCCACATAGATCTTTATTCACACATATATTTAATATCCAATTGATATATATTCATGTTTGTGAATGAAATGTAGGGCAACAAGAGGTAAAAAGTGGTAATATAAGGGGCCAAAGTTATCCTTAAACTCATAAAAACGTGGAAACTTCAGGACTTATCCATGAGTCAATTCACTTTTCGACTTGTATAAGACTAATTAGATCTTGTTGGGTCATTTCCCGGTGACGTACTTATTCTCATCAAAATCATCACCCTTATGCCTTTTCTAAACCGTTTCACAGATAGTCTTTGTTGACTTCTCAACGGTACACAAATAAAAGGTGGGGTTCATCACATTATCCAAGATCCATCCTCTAACCACTGAATTAGCTTTCTTGAACCCAATTTTTAGAGCCAGAAACCTAGCATGTAGTTCTTTGGTATATTCCCCATTGGCCTCAATGGCAGGGAGTACCTTGAGAACGGCAAGGTCTAGTTCATGTTGTTCAAGACATATCAGTGGCTTTGTGCCCAACGTTTGTAGTTGGAACCATTGAAAGGCTCCAACATAGTCACGTCGGAAAAGGCATTTGCATTCAATAATGAAGCAACTGCCAAGATAGGAAAACCATTAAAAAAAAACCAGTGATATAAAAGTAATATCTTTTTAAATTGTTGAAAAAATAACAATATCACTGGTTATAAAATAGAGAAATGGAATTCCAAAAGAAAGTAAACGAATTAATTCTCAATTAAACTAATACTACTCTATTACAATGAATTGAAAATAATGAAACTTACACGGAAAATATGAGAAAGGAACTATTACACGGAATGTAAATGGCGTTAAAAAGATATTCCGGTCGTGCCAGTTATCTCTAACAAAAGTTCTATTCTATAGAAATATTATACTAGAATATTTGAGAGAGAAATATAATAGTATTTCTAATTCTTAGTTTCATTTTACATTCTATTCTTTATTCTCTCTAGAATATTTTTTTTCCTTTCTATTCTCTCTATATTTTTCCATTCTCTCAAGAATAATCTTTTTTCTTCTTCTCTTCAAATGAAAGTGACAAAGTCACTATTTATAGAAGAAATAGCAAGACAAGAAAACCGTCACATTAATGCTCGTCAATGCTCATTAAAGTCGTCCGTTTTTTTTTCTTTATCAAGTTTTTGTAACTCCTATAACAACTAATACATAAAGAACCATTAATCCATAATGAAGAATAAGGAATAATTCTAATGGTTTTTTCCCCAAATAATAAAGTGGGACTATTATACACAAATGGTATTTTCCACTTCTTCCAAAAACATGAAAGAATTAATAAAATAAATTGTCTTTATTTAAAAAATTCCAACAAATATAACGTGACACATCGGACCCGACATCTTGCTCCGGGATTTGGAAAACAGAAGGCACAAAATTAGGAGTGACAGTGCTCGACCAAGCAGCAGCAGAAAACACTGTTGCCCGCACGGAATTGAATGTATGGCTATCCGCTTCTCCTTGAAGCTGAAGTTGTCCAGGTTAGCAGTTTCGAAGACAGTAGGTCTCCGAAGGATAGGAGCTCTCTGTTCCATTTCCCCCACTAAATTATTGAGTAAACCAGTTTCATGAATGCTACTATCCCACAGGTGTGGTCTAACGAATTTCTCGAACCTTGATTATTAGTATACGTCCACTATAATTGTTATACCATTATGGAATATAATGTGAAATAGAATTATTATCGAAGCTTAAATCATGTTATAAACTCGAAATTACCACTAGAGAACCAAATTTTGTTAATATCTCGATTAAGATAGTAGTTTGTATATATTGTTGAAGGAAAGATGCAGAGGGTCGGGGGCTGCACTGCCATCCATGAGAGCAATTTAGAACTTTCCCAATATCTTTAAGGGATAAAACATTTGTAAAAGAATTCTTAAATATCTTCCTTTATAATTGATAGATATTGCTCTTTCACTCTGAAAAGTCCATTTAATTGATAGATATTGCTCTTTCACTCTAAAATAACATCTCGGTAGGTTTGACTTATGTCAAATAAAAAAAGTCCATTTAATTGATAGATATTGCTCTTTCACTCTAAAAAGAGTTTTCTTAAAGGAAAATATGTTCTCAGTACTATATTTCCATGGAATAACATCCTTTTTATCATCGAGTTTAGGAAAGATATCCACATCATCATTTAAACTTCCGCTCCAGGTGGGTAATGCCATCTATTTATCTGAAAGCAAGATTCAACTATTTTATATATCCACGGTCGTTTTATTTGAAACGTATGTTGAATTATATATTCGATCCTTTTGCTATTCATCAATTAATCCCATAAGAACAAAGTATTTTTCCCATTTCCAACTATATGACTTATAAATTGATGTACTTTAGGTCAGATTCTAAATAATGTTTTCCAAATATATCAGTCACTATGGTTTTCTTTAAGACTCCATACACATCTTCCTTTAATAATATTTTTATGTGTTCATATACTCCATAGACTACTCATTTTTTGGTATATTCTCCATAAAATACACCCATAGGCATACTTTGTTTACTGTAGATATATTGGGAAGTTTAAACCACCCTCTTCCTTTAATCTGAAGCAATTTATCCAAGAAACTTTAGCACCTTGAGTTTATTCTAAATTTTCTCTCCATAGGAAACTAGACATGAATTGGTTAAAATTATATATAACATTCTTAGGGAGAAGAAATACTTTTCACCATTAAAGTATTTTGCTTATCAATACTACTCGAATCAATTCAACTCTTCCTTAATAAGACAAATACTTACTGCTACATCGATTAAAGATGGAACATATATTATCAAATCGTTTATTTGCATCAGATATCCCCAGATGATCTTACAAGTAATTGACATTCCTTTGTCTTAAACATATTTGATATCATGATCTTATATTTATTAGATACTATTCAATAATATACTTCACTCTTATGATTGTTTATTTTTGCAACCCAGATAGTCTTGCATATAAATAATCCATCTTTAATTACTTCAGCTGATCTTGCATCTCCTTAAGCAAATAATTATAAGTCGTCAGCAAAAATAATATGGTTAAATTTCATATCTTCACATTTTGGATGAAAAATGAAATCCATGTGATCACCAACTCTAACGACAATATAAGTGAAAACCTCATTACATAGAACAAATAGATAGGGAGATAGAGGATCTCTCTGTCTAAGACCTCTTTTTCTTTCAAAATATCATGTTATCACTCCATTAATGTTGAGCGTGGAAGTTGGATCCACTTGATGAATTGTGGGGGAAAGATAAAGCTTGCAATACTTTGATTAAGGTATCCCAACTAATAGTATTGTATGTTTTTTGTAAATCAATGTTGATGGTACATCTAGCTGATATAGTATTCTTTTCATGACCATTGACAATGTCTTGTGTCATTAGTAAATTATCACTAATGAATCTACCCGCCACAAATACATATTGATTACTTTTTTTGTTCAAAGACATATTGATTAGTAGATATTATTGAATTAAGAACTTTCTTCAGTTATTAGAGTTTTGATAAGAATTTATAGCTTGTGTTGACATATGAAATAGGCCAGAATTCTTCCCATTAGTAAGTATTATTGACTTTGGGAATAAGTACAATATTAGTTGTATTAATCTCCTTCAAGATACATCCACTGTTGAGTGTTTGTTTTACTGCTTTGCAGAAGATTTCTCCAACTTATTGTCTGGAGCCAAATATTTAGATTCATTTATAGAAATCAAAGCTTTTTTTACCTCTTCATTAGTCACTAGGTCAATAAGAATTTTTATGTACTACTCGGATGCTTTTTTGTTCATAAGTTCTTTAATACTATCTTTTTAATACTCCTCTTGATTAGATTCATTTTCCCAATAAGATTCTGATAGAATTCAAAAAATCTTCATTAATTTTATCTAGAGTACTTAACATATTTTCATCTTCCGTAATATGAGTGGTAACCTTATTCTTGCAATTTTTCCCTTAACTACTCTATAATAGTATGCACTACTACAATTACTCTCTATAATCGTGTATTGCTAGTGATATCTTCAACTTCACAAAGAATAGCCTAAAATAAACTCAACACCCTTGTTATCTTCACCTTATTAACTTACCATAGTAATCAAACTCTTCCTGGAGCATTTGTATCAAATATTGTGAGCATGCAGGGTAAAAAAACCTACTAATATTGCAAGATACTTTCACCGACCCAACAACTTCTATGTGGTGTATGCACCTGTCGATGATCCTGATATGGACATGCTATTTGGTGGTGGAACCCCCGATTCCATTCCTGTTTTTCCCAATGGAATCGTTATTCTTCCCGACATACCTACAAGGCTTGTAGGTGGAAATGGTGAACTGGTCAGTGGGACCCTCGTTACTGTGTCCATGCTGACTTGCAGTCTAGGTTTAGACCCAGTTGGAATAGTCATTAGTCTGTTCAATTATAAGTTCTATTTTGTTGAGTAATACCTTAATTCTACACATATCTCTAATACTTGTTTTTTATATGTAGGAGTCAAAAGGAGTAAAAAAAAACCCATGTTTGTAGTTACAAGATGCTTTCTGAGGATCAAGGAAGAATTATAGCTATTTGAATATTTTATGAGAGGTTGGTTTTATTATATTTTCAAGGCTTATTATTCTTTTTTTCAATGTTGTTATTAGTATTTACCAGCGAGTAGTTAAAAAACTGTTGCTTGAATAAGAAACCATATTGACGGTAATTTGGAGTAATTTTGTTATTAAATTAAAATTAACTATTTAGAGTAATGTATCTATTCTATACTCCTTGAATATTTTTCTTTAAAGTATCATTGTAGAATATCGAAGAGATTGTAGCTACACTATTTCCATTTATGAGGGATATGTACTTCCTTATGCAATTCTATAAATTATATCTTGGTAAATATGTTCAAGTCATTTGACAAATCAAATCATTATAGACCTGGGTGCCTAATTATTGAAACACCACATAACGTTTAGAACAAGGTTTAGACCTGACAAATCAACCTAACTAGATAATCATTAGGGTAAGTTTTCACCACTATCACCATGTTTGGAATTGAATTGCTTAGGGCCTTAGTGGCGTTTGATAACCCTAAGTTTAGGCTGCCTCATGGTGTGTCTGTAACCCCCTTAGTCGCTCTGAAGGTCTAAGGTATGTTATTTCATATTACATGATTTACCCTTATACGATAGAATAACCAAAACTAGTGGGGATTACTTGCTAATATCTCGAGCTAAACTATCATACTATTTGCTTCTCTCTAATATTTAATTTTCTGTCTTTTAATTATTAGTTAATTGTCTTATTTAAAATCAACCGAAAATCTATTCTCTTTTATTTTCTTGCGTAATAATTTGATCTAGCTTTTTATATCTGCACTAGATAAATTGCATACGTTCTTCCTAACCTTCGTAGTCTCTGAGGAACGAATCTTACTTATTCATTAAAACTTGCATACGTCTTGTAATACTTAAAAAACCGTGCTCAGCCTAGGGTGTTTATTTTTACTTATTTTAATAATTATTTTATCACATCTTAGGCGACACCACCCCTTCTTCAGCCATTGCCAGATTTCCCACCACTTCCTCAGCTCCTCTCAATATCACATCAACATTTACCTCTTCCCTAGTGGCTAGCTTACTTAGTTCACCCATATCCGTTAACTTTTCTAGGTTCGCTACCTTGAGGTCTACTTCTATAATTGTGTCGTCATCTCTTATCCCGCTCGTTGAAGAAATCTCTCTGGACTTCACCCCAGTCACTATTTTGAGTGCCAACAACTCTTCCGCTGCTGAGTGGTAAGCCCCCTGGTTGTCACAAACTCTTGCTCCATCTCGTTTTCCTCAAGAAGTCAATTGTTATTTCTCTCATCACCACTGTATTTGGTGTTCCGACCCTCGTTTTCCTGATACTTGACATCTCTTATTTCAACCTTATATTCTCCTCCCTTAAAGCACATATTTCTTTATAAACCAATTCCAACATGCTTTTTTCTAGTTCCACGTGTAGCTTGTCCCGCTTTTTTTGAAATCATTCCAATTCCATCCAGATACTAATTCTTATATCCTCTATCATCTAGCTACTAATTCTATTTTTTGGTTAGTACTGGAACGAACTTCTAGGCGTCGGTTAGTTCATTGTGTACATCATGGTCCTTAACTTATTACCCGACTACTAATTTACCCGACACTAATCCACCAGCTGTGCCACCACCATTCTCTCTATCACCACTTCACCCTTGTCTAGGCAGTTTTATTCCATATACATGATTGTGAAACAACTTTTTCTCAGACTCCTTTATCGTAAGATCTATGCCAATACCAGCAGAAAACAGGTTGTGGCTGTGACTATCCCAGTCCAAACACGTGTTGTGGTCTTCACTCAAAATACAACACACCCTATTGATATTTCAGTAACAATTCTATATCGGTTAGTTGAGATTTTACTCATGTGAACTTCGCAGAGCATATTACATCTCAGAAAGACTTCTTGGTCTCATATTTCATCTTCCATTTCAGAAATATTGGGAACCAATCTATGTACATCATACTTCTTATCCGTGCTCATAATACCATGGTTGCAACAAACAAATAATTAATGTGTTGTTACAAATAGGATTTTCTTCAACAAATAGATCATCTCAAAAAAAATGATCACTTTCCACGAATACAAGAACGCAACACGAGATATTGTTGATCGACCGACTACGGATGGGTTTCCATCACAAACTCCACTATGTGTGTAGCCCAGTCATAATATCTCATGTGCTCAAGATCCTCGCACGGTTTCACCATCCACCTAGGTATTCATGACCCGGTTGGGTAGAAATTGTTGATATAGCAAGAGTACCCAACAAAATCACGAATGCCATGATATTGCCATTGGTATGTGGTTCTACTACGAGCACCTCAGTTATTCAAGTCTTGCTCTGTGCATGACTCAGTTTCCCCTTTATATAAGGGAAATTATGTTCGAACCACTCGAAATTTTCAACATCAGACTTCAGCTACATCATCCCAACCCTCGACGCCACAAATAACATGCACATCAACTGGCGTTAGATCAAGCAACTTGCTACCTATAACGAAACCACCCTTTTAAACCTTGGGTTGCTTTAATATATAAATATACTTCTCGGCTTTTTTAACCCCTCCTAGTCGTTTTTTGTGTTATAAATCCCACGAATCATCATGTAGAACAACAATGCTCTACACGCTAGCACATTCTCATCTAAATCATATCGCTACCAAACACTATTATCACAGATTCGAACGATCATCGGTAGTGGAACCATCCACAATAGGTAAACTATGCATAAATAGTATACAATATACAAGTGTTTATGCTCAAACCAACATCCACTATAGTAGTTAATTAACGCATCTCGTGTTCCTTTTCAACTAATGGGGTGTACATACAATGATAGAGGGTTAAATGTTAGGATGTTAATTACATAGCAATTTACATTTATCATAAACAACCAACACCTAACTCAGACTCCTTATTTTCATGCAAACATTGAATGCATATACACATAGCATGTCTACCACTAAGGACACAATTCAGAATATATTACGCTGAGCGGGTCTACCACAATAAACTATTCAAGCTACACGATTTATGTAAAACCTTTCCGACCAATACCCATTATTTATCAGTTATAACCCATCACAAAACTATGCAAAATCGGTCCACGGGATATATCCCACACATACGCTACCCACTGTTCATTCTTACACACTAGCTATTAAATAAGGGTTCTACTCAACAATAACATACAAAAAAACTAACCTTTAGCTTCCTCTGTTGCCTGGTTCTTCAATGGTGTTCTCGCTATTTCTTGAATTTGCCTACCAAACAACTATCTTCCACCTCTAAAACCTAGCAGGATTGACTCACAACGCTGGGTTGAAGCGTAAATTCAGGGGTTTGATTAGATTATCTTTCTTTGATATCAAAAATTCTGAAGGAGTTGCATGTAATAACGATTATATCTCAATATCCTCGAAAAATTGAAATATACCTCGATACCCTCGAAAACTAGCAAATATACCTCATACCCTCGAAAAATAGCAAATATACAACGATATCCTAAAAAATAGTAAGTATACCCCGATATCCTCTAAAGTAGCAAATGTACCCCCGATATTCTCTAAAATAGCAAATATACCCCTATATATTTTAATAAATTAGCAAATTAGCCCGATAGACTCAAATAATAGCCAATGTATCCTCGATATCTTCCAAAAATAGCAAATATATGGGTATCTTATACTTTTTGAAATATGATGGTCAGGACTCAGGATAGTATGCAGCATTTTGAAACAACAGGCTATATTTCACTATTAATAGGACCAATTGTGTAATTATATACATAAAGTTTGACTTACAAATCTCAGCAAAGTTGATTTTTTAGCTTCTGTTAGATTCAAAACCCCAAAAGTCTCGAGATAGTCATCGTGCAGGTTGGGTTTACCGCCGATAATCGAACCACCAACCATAACCACATGATGAAGGGTTTCTCTCTTCTCCGGCAAGGAAATCTGGGCATGAAACTTCATCATATCGAAGTGAAATTTAGCTTTAAAGTCTACTATTTTACCCCAACTAGTCTCGGATTCAACAATCACCAACTCGTGAGAAATCGAGTCAAACCTTTTTGTGAGAAATGAAAAATTTGAAAAAGGATAAGTTGGGTCCCGGGTAAGCTTGACCCGGTTGGGTTTATACCCCACGCAACCCAACTGAAGGCATTTCCGGTGGCTGGAGCTGCGGCTTCGAAGTTAACGGAGAGGGTGGAGATTAAAGGGTTATAGCTCAAGTAAAAGTGGGTGCAGAGGTGAGGAAGTTTAATATGGTGGTCAAATGATGGGTAACTGATCAACGGAAGGTACAAAACCCTGCATAGGATGAGAAATATGGTGAAAAATTTGTCTTGTTGGTTGAAAGAGACTACCATTGTTGCAGCTTTCAGTACACTCTACAAAGCATGACAATGTATGTTACAGAATTACATTGAAGTAGAAGGAGAAAATCTGCTGAGTCTCCAACAAAAATTCAAATTAACGAAACAAAAAAAATATGGGATAAATATTGAGGCCCAATTGGTGAATTCATCCGCCCAAGGCAGTGATACACTCTTAATAAATACGGACTTTTCCACAACGACCGAGAAGGTTAACAACTAATATCTAATACTACTAAGCCAGTAAGAAAATAAAAAAGTGGATATTTATAAAAGAATGGAAAATCTCCAAATGTTTTTTTAATGCGATTAATATAAATAGAGGTTTAAAGAAACTATTACAAAGGAATATAAAGCTCAATCAATTTCTTTAGGATTGAAAGAAACATAAAATAGTTGTTCTATGGGGAGAGTGTTTAGAGACCTAATCAGTCGACAAAATACTTAAAAATTGTTGCTTTGTGACCCAATCAACTATACAATTTTTTCTCCTAACAACATGAAAGATGTTAACTAGCCTATTACAAAAAGGGAATTAAATGTCATCATAAATAATATTATGCTTTTCCACTACATGTGCCCTTGGATAATTCAACAAGTCCACCACATCGTGTTGTAGCACACTACTCGAATGTCTTCAAATGGAAGTTTATTGTAGAAAGGAGACCATTGAGCACCCTTATTAGTTCAGCTTCTTCAGCACTATTAGATAAGAAAGACCATGGAATATAACGTGATATAGAATTATTATCGAAGGTTAAATCATGTTATAAACTCGAAATTAAGATAATCCATTACAGTGAACCAAATTTTGTTAATATCTCGATTAAGATAGTAGTTTGTATATATTGTTGAAGGGAAGATGTAGAGGATCGGGGGCTGCACTTCCAGCAATGGAGGCAATTTAGAACTTTCCCAATATCTTTAAGGGATAAAACATTTGTACAAGAATTCTTAAATATCTTTCTTTATAACTTTCTTATAAACTTTTTGTCTATGATACACTAGATATTAACCCCACTAAATTTTCTAACTTTTTTTAATATTCTGAAAACAAATTCATGACACTATACCTGAGCATCCCTTAATTTATTTTTAATGTTATAGGAACACTCATATAAATCTCAATCTCATGAGGATGGAAATGTAGTTAACATCAGAAGTTAATTCTACTATGAGTCGCATAATCAAATCTCGTCTTTTTTAGTTAGTTATTTACTTTGGTAATTATTTAGTTTCATGGTTCACATTTATTTAATTGGGTATATTCAATTGGGTAAATGTTATCAGGGGTGGATTGAAGAGCTCTTCATGTATGGATTGTAATGGATTCAAATATCGTTCTATTGAAGAAGAGCTTTATGATTTCTTTATTTTTTGAAAAAATGATTTTTCTTACTTATTAGCGGTATATTAGTGGGTTGTTTGGAACCCGTAGTAGTTAAGTGGTCCGAATAGAACATATGAAATAGTTTAATAACCTCTAGTAACATTTAACTTTAACAATATTAATCTTTCTTAAAGAAAACTTGAATCTTCTAAATTCACTAGATCTTATTCGCAAGAAGTTTTGTATATGTTTAAGTATATACTTCTCAGTTTGGCATTTTTGTTCATGAATTATTCTATGCCTTTCACTCCATACAAGATATATTTAAGTATAAAACCAACCTCCAAATATAATACACATGAACTTAGTATAACTTTGAGTAGTAATAAATTAATTAACTAATCCCAATCTTTGAAGTCATCTGCTTTAACATCACAACAATTCAAACATTTCCGAATTTGTAGCAATATTCACGTAACACATATGTAGCAATACCCCATTTATGTATTCTTGACTTAGTAGGTAGACGATTTAGGAAAAGCTAACCATGATATAGAATAACATCTCGGTAGGTTTGACTTATGTCAAATAAAAAAAGTCCATTTAATTGATGGATATTGCTCTTTCACTCTAACAAGAGTTTTCTTAAAGGAAAATATGTGATCAGTACTATATTTTCATTGAATAACATCCTTTTTATCATCGAGTTTAGGCAAGATATCCACATCATTATTTAAACTTCCGCTCCAGGTGGGTAATGCCATCTATATCTCTGAAAGCAAGATTCAACTGTTTTATACATCCATAGTCCTTTTATTTGAAGCTTATGTTGAATTATATATTCAATCCTTTTGCCATTCATCAATTAATCCCATAAGAAAAAAGTATTTTTTCCATTTCCAACTATATGACTTATAAATTGATGTACTTCAGGTCGAATTCTAAATAATGTTTTCCAAATATATCTGTCGCTATGTTTTTCATTAAGACTCCATACACATCTTCCTTTAATACTATTTTTATGTGTTCATATACTCCATAGACTACTCAATTTTTGGTATATTCTCCATAATACACCCATAGGCATACTTTGTTTACTGTAATTATATTAGGAAGTTTAAACCACCCCCTTCCTTTAATATGAAGCAACTTATCCAAGAAACTTTAGCACCTTGAGATTTATCTAAATTTTCTCTCCATAGGAAACTAGACATGAATTGATTAAAATTATATATAACATTCTTAGGGAGAAGAAATACTTTTCACCATTAAAGTATTTTGCTTATCAATACTACTCGGAATCAATTCAACTCTTCCTTTATAAGGCAAATACTTACTGCTACATCGATTAATGAAAGGACATACATTATCAAATCGTTTATTTGCATCAGATATCCCCAGATGATCTTACAAGTAACTGACATTTCTTTATCTTAAATATATTTGATATCATGATCTTATCTTTATTAGATACTCATCCATAATATACTTCACTCTTATGATTGTTGATTTGCAACCCAGATTGTCTTGCAAATAAATAATCCATCTTTAATTACTTCAACTGATCTTGCATCTCCTTTAGCAAATAATTATAAGGTGTCATTAAAAAGAATATGGTTAAATTTCATATCTTCACATTTTGGATGAAAAAGGAAATCCATGTGATCACTAACTCTATCAACAATATAAGTGAAAACCTCCATACATAGAACAACTAGATAGGGAGATAGATGATCTCTCTATCTAAGACCTCTTTTTCCTTCAAAATATCATGTTATAACTCCATTAATGTTGAGCGTGGAAGTTGTAGTAATACACACATAATAATCCACTTGATGAATTGTGGGGGAAATGTAAAGCTTGCAGTACTTTGATTAAGAAATCCTAACTAATAGTATTGTATGTTTTTTGTAAATAAATGTTGATGGTACATCTAGCTGATATAGAATTATTTTCATAACCATTACAATGTCTTGTGTCATTAGTAAATTATCACTAATGAATCTACCTGCCACAAATACATATTGATTAGTTTTTTTGTTCAAATACATATTGATTAGTAAATATTATTGAATTAAGAACTTTCTTCAGTTATTAGAGTTTTGATAAGAATTTATAACTTGAATTGACATATGAAATAGGTCAGAATTCTTCGCATTAGTAGTATTATTGACTTTGGGAATAAGTATAACATTAGTTATATTAATCTCTTTCAAGATACATCCACTGTTGAGTGTTTGTTTTACTGCTTTGCAGAAGATTTCTCCAACTTATTGTTTGGAGCCAAATATCTAGATTCATTGATAGAAATCAAAGATTATTTTACTTCTTCATTAGCCATTAGAGCAATAAGAATTTTTATGTACTCCTCGGATACTTTTTTGTTTATAAGTTCTTTAATACTATCTTTTTAATACTCCTCTTGATTAGATTCATTTTCCCAATAAGATTCTGATAGAATTTGAGAAATCTTCATTAATTTGATCTGGAGTATTTAATATATTTCCATCTTCCGTAATAAGAGTGGTAACCTTATTTCTTGCAATTTTTCCCTTAACTACTCTATAATAGTATGGACTACTACAATCACTCTCTATAATTGTGTATTGCTAGTGATATCTTCAAATTCACAAAGAATAGCCTAAAATGAACTCAACACCCTTGTTATCTTCACTTTATTATCTTACCAAAGTAATCAAACTCTTCCTAACGCATCTGTATCATAGCTGTGAGCATGCAAGGTAAAGAGCCTGCTAATATTGCATGATACTTTTACCGACCCAAAGAATTCTATGTGTTGTATGCACCTTTCGATGATCCTGATATGGACATGCTATTTGGTGGTGGAAACCCCGATTCCATTCCTGTTTTGCCCAATGGAATCGTTATTCTTCCCGACATACCTACAAGGCTTGTAGGTTGAAATGGTGAACTGGTCAGTGGGACCCTCGTTACTGTGTCCATGCTGACTTGGAGTCCAGGTTGAGACCCAGTTGGAATAGTCATTAGTCTGTTCAATTATAAGTTCTACTTTGTTGAGTAATACCTTAAATATATACATATCTCTAATACTTGGTTTTTTATATGTATGAGTTAAAAGGAGTAAAAAAAAAACCATGTTTGTTGTTACAAGATGCTTTCTGAGGATCAAGGAAGAATTATAGCTATTTGAATATTTTATGAGAGGTTGGTTTTATTATATTTTCAAGGCTTATTATTATGTTGTTTTCAATGTTGTTATTAGTATTTACCAGCGAGTAGTTTCAAAACTTTTGCTTGAATAAGAATCCATATTGACGGTAATTTGGAGTAATTTTGTATTAAATTAAAATTAACTATTTAGAGTAATGTCTCTATTCTATACTCCTTAAATATTTTTCTGTAAAGTATCATTATAGAATATGGAAGAGATTGTAACTACACTATTTCCATTTATGAGGGCTATGTACTTCCTTATGCAATTCTATAA
This sequence comes from Nemophila menziesii, assembly GCA_029959085.1. Classification (NCBI taxonomy): domain Eukaryota; kingdom Viridiplantae; phylum Streptophyta; class Magnoliopsida; order Boraginales; family Hydrophyllaceae; genus Nemophila; species Nemophila menziesii. Next base: position 18,589,889 of record JARWIR010000007.1, on the reverse strand, counting down.
ATTATATCTTGGTGAATATGTTCAAGTCATTTGACAAATTAAATCATTTCGATTTGCATTTTATATCGATAAAGAGCTTGAGGTAGCAAAAAATTACTCCTCATCATTGGAAAGGATCTACGGCTTCGTGGATCATTAATTGGATTCGTAAAAGACAGTGCCTCTCTCTCTCTCTCTCTCTCTCTCTCTCTCTCTCTCTCTCTCTCTCTCTCTCTCTCTCTCTCTCGCTCTCTCTCTCTCTCTCTCTCTCTCTATTCTATCGCTTATCTCTCTTTTTCTCTCTTATAATTTGAATGCCATCCCTAACCCCAATCTGGCCGTCGTCGTTGGTGGCTTCCCGGTGTTGATGGTGTGCCCTTTAACTTTAGTGTCTTTTATCCACTTCCTTTTCTTATTCCTTTCACTTTCCTTTTTCCTTCTTTTCTTCTTTCTCTATTCTGATCCCCATAGTCTTCCTTATCGCGCTTCCCATCTCCTCGGTTCCGGTGGCTTCATGAATCTGCTTCCTCCATCACATTTTGTCAAAGCCTTGCTGAGATGGGATTCATGGGCCCACTACGTGGTTATTACTTTAACCACCATTTCTGGGTTCATACCTTTTGATGGCAAATCCTGTTTAGAGGCCTAGCAAAAGGCTCTGCTATCCCATTTCCGAGAATTCAATCCTTAACGCTTAGTGTTATTGAGTTGTATGGAGTTTCCTAATATTACAAAACTAGTGTTTTGAAATTTCAGCTAAAGGTGATGTATCATATTTTTTGTTAGAATAATCTTCTCATGAGGCATCATTTTAGGGTTAATGGACTAAGTTATTAGATTTATCATGGTATTTTGATATAATGCACTTTTTCCTTTGTTTTAAAATTTTTGGTACTCTTAGAGGTTTTGTGCATTAATTTGTTTGTTTAGTGTGAATATTTTAGGTATATGGATGCTAGGAGGCACCAAGATGAAGAGGAGGAGTGAATATTCATGTCCAAACCAAAGAAGTAGTGTTAAAAGAGCAAATGAATTAATTTGGAAATATTAGAATAAGTCAAGTCATCACTTTCTTCAATTTCCAAGGCTTATTCGTGAAATTTGAGAATTTAAAAAAAAAATTGGACTTATAATGCTGAAGTTATGGCTAAAATACTAAAGTGGTGCAGTATTGTCTAGTATTAAGTAAAACGGATGTGGGCCTTGTTAATAATCAGTTAAGTAAGCCCATATGGGCCAAATCCATTTTCTAAATCCATATAAGTTATTTTGCCTCATTAAATCTATAACTGGAGAGAAATTATAGTTGGAAACCCCCCCTTACTTGTCTTTTTAAAATTTATTGTGATGCCTCGGTTAACTTGAAATCTAATCAAACGGATTCAGCAGGAAAGATGATAAAAGGTGTTGCAATGACTTTGACAGTCAATTCCGTTATTGAAGCAGAGGTTAGAGGAGTGTATGCAACTTGTGAAATGACATCAAACTATCTTCCAGGCAGTGTTGAGATAGAAAATGACTATATTAACTAAATTAACCAAATTTCTTTTAGCAGTAACATCTTTTGTAATATTACTCTTTTGGTTAAGAATATTATTAAGTGTAAGGTTTTGTATGACTTGAAAATCTCTTTTTGTTAAGAGATCTAACAATGTGACTGCTGATTGGGTGGCTAAACAAAAGCTTAGATGCTCTTTTTTTAGCCTTTGGAGTTTCTCTCCACCTCCCTAATTAGCAAACATACTTTCTAGTGACTTTCATCCATTAGGGATAGGCTAAGTTGTAATCTTTCTTATTTTGTTTAATGCATTTCATTTTCGACTAAAAAAATCAGCACACAACATTATTTTGAGAAAGGAGAAAATATTGAACGCTTGGAAGCTAGAAGCGGGAGAGAAGAAGAATGTTTTCAACTATTATACAACAATTCAGCACCGAATCATTCCATCTTTTAGCGTAATTTCATTTAGTTTTATATTCTTAGCATTATGAATACATTCTTAGTTTTTAATTTCCTTAGTTTAATTATGAGCTAAATTCCTAATACGTGGGAATCTCAACTAAAGGAATGAACCATAGTTTTTAATTCAAGTCTATTGAATTTGGGATTGTTATAATTGAAATAAATTCGAGTATAAGTTATTTTAGATACATTTATTCACAACGCAGTATTGTTCAAAGTCAATTAACCAAAATCACTAATATCATTATACTTTTGCAATATATAATCAAATCCTTTAACAAACTATGGTTTATATTGCCATGAATGAGTCATATCCTTCGATGATTTAAAAGGCAAAATATAAATGACCTTCTAAACTTGCAAACCAATACATGTATTGTAATATTTCACGTGGCTTCGATGGTGTCTAGCCCTTCAACTAGGAAGGCTTCTTTCATATTACAAAATCCTCTTTTTTTGAGAAAATATGATAAATTCTTTTACCCCCTTAACAAATTCACGCGAAACACGGTGAGCGGAATTAATCCAACTTTTATCAATACCCTAAGCAATCAACTATTACCAAAATAATCAACTACACCAATATAAAAAATACAAAATAAATATTTACTTTGAGCATTTAATTCTCATACAATACTATAACATGTAGATTAGAATAAAAAAACATGTTGCTAACAACCTAATCATATTATATAACTGATGTCTCCCCATTTGTGATGATTTAATCTTAGTTGGAGACATCATTTTTAGTGTTTTAGGAAGTCTAATAGTCGTTTTCTCATGTATTATTACACTTTCCTATTTCTTGTCTTGATTTAATGATTTATTATTTTTAGAGCATATTGGGTTTAATTATTTATTTAGTGTGAAGCTGTAAAGATATATATGGAGATTAATTAGATGCCAAGTCAATTCTAAGAGATAAAGGAAAGAAGATATACATGGAAATTGGAGAAAAGAAAGGAAAAGCTAGGATATGGAAAGATAAAGTTGTCAAATAAATCTGAATTCTAGCACCACGACCACAACAGGGATCATAACTCAAGATTTGGTAGGAATTTTGAAGAAGGGTCTGAAGCAAAGTTAAAGAGCTTTCCGAGACGATCAGTTTCTACTATTGGAAAGCGTCAAATGGATAAGTATTGAAGGAGTTACGGCCGAAACAAATCAGTAACAAAATCTTACCTTTTCTATATTTTAGGGTTACGAAATTGAGTTGGGCTAAGAGTCCATTACTTGTCTTCCACTACAATAAAATGAATTAGGTCTTACTAAACACCTATAAATACACCCTTAAACCATTGTAAACATGTCCTTGCTCAGTGCCAAGTATAGGCTTAGTCATTGCTTGTATTTTCTTAGTTTTAAATATTAGCTTAGTCCTTTAATTTAATATTCATCCTTAGTATCAAGCTATTCATCCAAGAAGCAACCTTACCTGTAAAGGAAGACAAGAAGCACGAAGTTGGAGAGTGAGAAAATCATCTTCTACATCTCACCTTCTCTATATTTAGAGTAATTAGCTATAGATTTGTGGCTTCACCATAATTCTAAGATTTTATTTTGAAAGTCTTACTTTTTATTGTTAGGTTATTATTTTGTCTACATTCATTAATACTATTTGTTATTTTAATTGATTTGAGCTTGGCGTATATTGTTATTATGTGTTTTGAATTATTGTTACAACCCTAGATTTGGCCAATATTAGGACTATTCTTAGTTATTGACAACACCACATAATCTTCTAGTAGTGATCCTACGTAGATAGCCATAAAGGTTTGATTTAACCACCAATCATTACTCAAGGTTTCTTTACCCAAGGTCCTGGTAGTGGAGAGGTTGCTCCTAAGTCCACCCTGACGGGGGATAGGTAGAATTTAGAATCCCGGTTAATATATAATGCTCAATTCACCATAAGGTTAGAATAACTTTGTAATAGACTCATGATAGTGACCCTAATTTATCTAACTTACATTCATATTTATTTATCTGCATTGTTATTTATTATTTCTCATCAGATAATTACTCATGTTATTATATTTTTATATAAACATCTAAATTCATCTACACTTATTTAATACAAGGCGATCTAACGGATTAAATCCCTGCGAACGAAATTGACTTATCATTAAAACTTGCAAATGATCTGTAATACTTGCAGTGAGTTTCTCGTGGTAGACAAGGTTGTGTGCCCTTTATTATTATCTTATTTATCTATTATTTTATCACACCTTTTCCTCCACCAATAACATTAAATACACAATTGTAAACAAAGAAAAGAAATTTTAAAAAGTTTTAATGAAGAAAAAATACCTACTTTTGGGCAAATTTGGTTGGAGAGAGTGAGAATTGTGTAGGCCCCACTTTGTTGATTGGCCCCGAAAAGCTTTTACACGGGTTGAAATATTATTTGATGATGATTAGTGGGAAAAAATTGTGAGAGTTTAGAGAAAAGTGGGAAAGATATAAAATAGTGATATTAATGAATTCAATTTTCAACTCATTGTCATAATTACGCTATGAGCATTTGCGACTACATAATTAGTCGGTTAAGATGTTCAAGTAGTCGCTATTACTAACTACTAGCGACTAAAAAAGTCGCCGTGAAAAGAGAAAGGTAATTTGCGACTACTTATGTCGGTGAACAAAATAATTATAGAAAAAGAATAGCGACTAGGTATAAATCATTAACGACTACAATGTGTAGCCGATAATAAAAAAATGTATTAACGACAATTTTTGTAGTCGAAAAAGATAGGAAGTAGTCGTAATTAGAATGTAGTCATTAATGATATATCTTTAGCGATGACAAATAAGTAGTCGAGAAAGATTTAGTCGCTAAAGATCACGCGTGTAGTAGTGTCCAATTAGATAGATTTTTATGAATGAATTTTTTTTGAGGTTTAGTTTGCATGACACTTGAATGTGAAGATTACCATACTGAGTAAAAACTAATTGTAAGAAAATAGATTCAAATGTACTAATTAGTCATTCATTTTGCACACTAAAAATATAAGTTAGACTTTCTCCACCAATATATTTTTCAAAAATAATTATACTTAAATAAAATAAATGAACACCCCCACCCCAACCCCAATCTATATCTCGGTCCAATTTCCACCTCTAACCATAGTGGATTTTACTTAAAGATCCACCATGATTAATAATAATCATCTCCAATTATTGCTGACACTTACATTATCCAATGAATTGATTTATTTACCCTCATTAATTTTTTAACCTTTATATCATTAAATTATGTATTGCCACATAGGAGGTGATAAAATGATTATATATGAATAACATTATCATCCAGTTCATAAAATGTTGTTATTAATTCTAAAATTAGATGTCCACAAAAGGTTGTCTATTTAAAATATCAAGACACTTTTTCATTCTTTATATCACTTTTACCCCTAATTAAACATTAAAATTTATGTTTCCAATAAGTGTTTAAGTTTTCAAGACACTTTATGAATAGAATATTAATAAAAATAAAATATAATTATTGTATTTCTTAATTTGCGTGTAAAAAAATATGACAACCTTTATGGAAAGATAATGTATATCATTACTTTTTTTTAACATCCATTTTTAATGATTCTCCTTAGAATTCCACCTTTTCCTTACCTCATATCTCTATCTTTATTATTTGTTTTACTTATTTAACCTATCTACCTAACAATCTATATAGGTCGTAATCCTCCTATAAATACTAGTCACTATTTTCACAAACTTTCTCACTCGAGCTAAAACCTTCACTTGATAGCTGCCCTTCAATTCTCTCTTCTTCATTATTCTTCATTCATTAAGAGATTCATCTTAAGGTATAGTTTTTTAAGTCCTTTCCCTTTGGAAATTTGACTCTCAAATAAATAATACATTTTATCATATATAAAATTTCCATAATTACTTTGATTTTCTATATATTCACATTTTGTTATCAAGTAATTTGTCTATCTCAACACAAATAGATGGAATGATACAACAAAATTTCTTTCATGAAATTCTTGTTAAATTATGTGTACTACTTTTGTATCTCATAATTTATTTTATAGTCGTTAATCATGTTAAATTTTATAATCATATTAATCAATGCTAATCTAGCTAGTGAGTTTCTAAGAATTGGACAAAAACACTTTCAGTACTAAACATATATTTAGTAAATGAGGCTCATTTATTTTTAGTTTATGTTACAAGAATATTGATCAAATGTTAAAAAAAGATATAACAATTTTTTGTCATTTTTCTCATAATTTCATATAGCCAAACAAGCAATACATCTCCATTTTTTTTTAGTCATATAAATATACATCAAATATTATAGACTTCTAAAATATTTTTTTTGAAAAACCTATTAAAACAATTGTCATTTATCTTGCACTCCTGTCTTCTCAGGTATAATCTTATACTGAATTATTCTAAATCAAACTTTCTGAATTTTTAAGCAATATTAATAGTTGGGTATTATTGTAATGTGTAAGCTATAATATAGATTTAAATTAAATATTTATGAAAGAAATTAATTAAATTGGCCCTTTATAATTAATTTATGAGTGTTTTATAGAATTTAAGGAAACATAATCATGCCAATTACAAATAAAAATCAGATGAGACAACCAGATGCAGCTTCAGTAGTGATACCTGAATTTATAGAGAATATCTCTTCTACATCATCGACTATGGGAGTTATGCAGGTAAACTCTTTTTCTTTATTGTTTGGTAAACTTTTTTAAATAAATTTCTCTTTTATATATATAAAAAATTGTTACTAGAAAATAACAAATCATGTTTTTACTAAATTGGTTTGTTAACATCATCTGATTTCTCCAGATAACATAATTCATGAATTAGGTTCAAACTCCTTTTTATCATTTGAGTGCAAAGAATTTTTTTTGATTCATTTGAATATCCTATCCTAAAATTTTAGATTCCAATAGTAGAATATGCATTTAACATTAATTTGTTCAGAGATGATTATTTTTAATTTAATGCATTCATCAATAAGTTTCCATCCGTGAAGTTTTCACATAAAAACATTTGTCATGAGATGGATAGTTGGCCTAGTTGTTAGGTTACTCCGCAGCTCTCTCATGTATTAAAAAAAAACATTTGTCATCTTTGGTTAAACTTTTTTGTTTTTTTAATCATTTGATATTCAATCAAGAAGTAAAATTCTTTTCTTTTAACTTTTTTAAAAAAGAAAAAAATAATAAGGAAAACAAAAAAATTATGTTGTGTTACTTACATATCTTTATATATAGAATTATTCACTTTATTTATTATTAAAAAAGAGCTATTTCTTCTCATTAATCAGTTGAAAATGTCATACATTTTTTATCTCTATATTTTTATAAACATCAATCCCTTAAAAAATTAAAAGTAACATATATATATATTCTTTCATGATTATAATCTATTGATTTTTTTAATTATGTTATTTTAAAAAATATAGTCTTCTAATATTTTGAGGGAGGGTCAATTACCACACCAGGAGTTAGAGCATGATGTTAACTTTGTTGACAAAATCCCCACAAATGAGAAGGATGGCGACTTCAATAATGGCAGTGATCAACAATCCCATAACAGAAAGCGACACACAAAACTGCAAGTACAAACGATGGAGACGTATGTTCTCCTTCATAAACATGTTTATATAACTATAATAAAAAAGAATTTAAATTTTTTACTTATATATTTTGGGTTAGTTGCATTTATGACTAAATATTTATAATTTATAGATTTTTTAAAGAGTGTTCTAATCCGGATTACAAGCAGCGCCAAAGGTTAGGTCATGAGATAGGGTTGCAGCCATCACGGGTCAAATTCTGGTTCCAAAATAAGCGAAATCAAATTAAGGTAAAATATGTGCTTTTTTTCGAACTTAATTAATAGTTGTAAAGTGTCATAATTCCAACCAAGTGACTCTTTTCTTATAATTTTTCAGTTATTTTAAATATATCAAATTATCATCTTTAACATGATATTATTTGGTTTTAAATTCTTTGATCCTACAAAAGAAAAATAAAAATTATTTTTTGATCACATTCAAACAACACTACTACCTCCTATACATATACATGAAATATAAATGTTTTTAATCATTCACATAGGTTAAACATGAACACTCCATCAAAGTACAATTGGAGGAGGAAAATGAAAAATATAGGGCTAAAAACACAATGATTCGTGAAGCTCTTAGCAAGGGTGTTAGGTGTCAAAAGTGTGAAGGAAACACAACATCGTCAGAAGATTTGCCGTTTGAGAATATCATCCTGAGAAAGGAGGTACTAGTACCGCTAATTAAATTATATAATGTTTAAAATATTATAAATTAACTTTTGTTTTGTTGTATATGTTTTCTAGATTGATCGTCTCTCTTCTATGATTAACAATTATGCTAGTTATGCTGGAAAATCTGTTGCGACCTACTCTCATCAGTCTCCGATTTCCATGGCTGCACAAAGCATGCTTGAATATGGATCAGGCTCACAAGTAACAAACATGGAGAGCATTGGTGCAGGGCCATCAGTTCCGGGAGATTCATATAGAACAATACTTGAAAAGCTGAAGGATTCACACAAGATTACTAAGCTTGCATTGTCTGCGATGGAAGAGCTAAAGATCTTGACAAAGTGTGCGGAGGAATTTTGGGTTAAGAGCATTGACCGCACCACGCTATTACTGAAAGATGAATGTTATGATTTGGTGTTTACTCAACAAGAACAAGGCCTTGGTCCAAAACGACCCGGTTATAAAACGGAAGCATCCATAGAGACTGTTATTCTGAATATGACTCAGATGACAATCATAGAGACGATGATGAATGTGGTAAGTTTTATTGTTTATTAATTTAAAAATCCTATTTAATTATAAATTGTATACACTTAATTCTTACTTTTCTTGTGACCAATCATAGAATCAGTGGGCGAGTGTATTTTCTAGCATCGTCTCCCGAGCTTCTGCCATTGACGTTATATGGCCCGGAGTAGATGGATCGTTTAGCGGAAAATTGCAAGTGGTACGTACAATACATTTAGCGAAATTTTTTTCTTTGGTACTAAGATAGAATTTCTTGTTTTTCAGATGAGAGCGGAATTTCAAGTTCCGTCGCCCCTTGTTCCGACCCGTGATAGCTATTTCGCACGATATTGTGAAGATCTTGGTAACGGGCTATGGGCAATTGTGGATATTTCTCTGGATAGTATTTTTCGGCCCAATCTACCAGTCCATTACCGTAGAAGGGCATCAGGATGTTTAATTCAAGAAACGACACATGGATGCTCACAGGTTTATTTAATATTATATATATATATATATATACACGAGCTCTCTTAATAAGTTAATTATTTGTCCATAGAAAAAAGTAACACCTTGCGATTTTTGCAGGTGACTTGGGTTGAACATGGCGAGGTAAATCATGTTGGTGTCCATAATATATACAAGGATTTGGTGAATGGAGGGCTAGCATTCGGTGCAAAGCGTTGGGTTTATACTCTTGAAAGACAATGCACACGTCTTGCTAGTGTGATGGAAATGAATTCTTCCCCAACTATGGGTAATATTTTAGTATTAATGTCTCTTGTGATTTTTCTGATTTCAATCCATATTTATGTTTCTTCTTTCTTGTACGGGTTAATATACAGTGTGTAGAGGGGAAGACGGGAGAAAGAAACTGTTGAAGTTGGCAGAAAGATTGGTGTTAGGTTTTTTTGGTGTAGTGAGCGCTTCTACTCCACACCCATGGACAAATGTATCGGGAAATTGGGCAGATGAAATAAGAGTGATAAGGAAGAGAACCAATGCTGAAATGGTGTTTAACGCTGCAACTTCCTTTCAATATCCAGCGCCACCCAATATAATATTTGATCTCTTCTGTGACCATACTCGCCGTCAAGAGGTATGCTTTCTTACTTTTATTTAGTCTTGTACAAAAGTTATTATAGGAAACTAGTTCTTATTATTACCTTAATTATAGTGGGACATTCTTGTGGCTCGTGTTAATGTTGAATTGATCTCTCATATAGTCAATGGAAGAGATCCTAGTAACTGTGTATCACTGTTCCGAGTGAATGTAAGTAGAATATTCATCACTTGTTCCATCTTTTGATATTCCAAATATTGAAAACCTTTAATTTTAACAGAGTGAGCATAGGAGCGAAAGCAACTTGCTGATATTGCAAGAGACTTTCACCGACCCAACGGCTTCCTATGTGGTGTATGCACCCATTGAGGTTCCTTATATGGACTTTCTATTTGGCGGTGGAAGTCCTGATTCCATTCCCGTTTTTCCCAAAGGAATCGCTATTCTTCCGGATAAACCTACCGGGCTTGTAGGTGGAAACAATGAACTTGTCACTAGGTCCCTTGTTACTGTGTCCATGCAGACTTTGACTCCAGGACCAGATTCAGTTGGAACAGTCCTTAGTCTGCTCAACGGAACCATCGCCCGCATAAAGTCATCCCTGTATCGATTCCATTGTAAGTATTACTTTGTTGAATAATTCTTCAATCCTACACATATCTCTAATCCTTAGTTTTTTTTGTGCTGAACAGGAGTTCGATGGAGTCAACAACAACCTCATGTTCGTAGATACAAGATGCTTTTTGAGGATCAAGGAGGATATTATAGTTATTTGAATGTTTTTTAAGACGTTGTTATTTTATTTTTCAAGACATATTTATTATGCTTATTTTTAATGTTGTTATGAGTATGGTCTTGCAATCATACACAGGACCTGTTTCTGTATCTGGAGATATTTTTACTGATTCGAGTGATTAATTATTGTCACAAAACGAATGAGTGGCTAAAAACACCTATTATTTTCTCGGCCCTTTTAATCGGTTGTCCTCATTGTACTCCGTGGGTGTTCACGGTTTATATTCTTACTAAAAGTACTTTTTCTATAGTTGTAAGTATATTATTTCATATCGAAAGCAATCTTTGTATGATTGAAAAATACGGAAAGGAATCAATCTTCCTATATGAACCTCAATGCTTAGCTAGCTAGATTGCCCTTCCCATTTAATGTGTTGGATCTTTAATCCTTAATTCTAATGTTGATGGTATACTTTATTGTATTTATTAGTTATAAACTTATAATATGTTATTATAGTTTCGAGTAGTTAAAATTGTCTATTTGTATGTGGTGAACCAAAGTCCTTTAAATGAGCAGCAGAATCACTCGAAAAGGTAATGGACCTTAATAGGGTGGAGCTCCCTTATACAATCGACGGATGTTGTTCAATTATCAGGAAAATGAGAGGATTTATAATAATATAACTTCATGTTTGTATGAAGAGCGAGAATTTCAAGTTATTCTTATTCAGTCAAAAAATAACACAGAGTGTAAGAAGCCTCGAGCTGTCCGCTTAGCAGAAGAAAGGTTGAGACGGCTAATTACTAACACGACCCCACCAGGTTATTACTTTTTTCTTGATGCGATTAATGGTTTTATTTTATGTCCTCAAAATAATTTAGACTTTCTATTTAATTTACTTCATTAGCATCTAAGCACAAGAAGCATGTCTATCTGCGATATGAACAATTCACTAGATAGATAGGTATCAGATGATGGTCTTGGTAATCGTTGCTTTCATTTGTTGTTCATTCTTGATAGTCAATTTGTTTTTTTTGTAGGGATTTTTGTTTGTATTGTTTAGAGGGGTTATGAAATAGATCTTTCCAACAAAAGTAAAATAAAATTTTGGGAACAACCTTTAGTAACAAAAATAAATTAGATTTTAAACAATTATCTTAATAGGTTCTCGAAAAGCTCGGTTCTCGTACCCTTCCAATAAACTACATGGAGAGAAATCTGCACATTTAGACATAAGATGAGCATCATCCTTAACTATTATCTATTTTAATATAAAAGAAAAAGATAACTTATTTGAAATTTGGTTAAATATACAAATGAATGTTAAAATGTATGAGGTAGATTAAAGTAGAGCTTTATATAGAAGGTTTTTTCTGTTATTATAGTTGTAAGTGAAAAGATAGAAACCAGTTAATAATAATTGACCTCTGAGGCTCTGATCCATTATATATCTATAACATTCCTTTTGATTAGAAAATGTGCTTAGAGTGATCAGCATACACCATTTCTTCATCATAATTCTCAAGTCTTCTGGCTTGCTTAATAATTAACTGTGAGTTGCTCGATTAATAATAATTGACTTCATGAGGCTGATCCATTGTTTCTTTAAATGCTTTTACGAAATCTGCATGCATGATAAACACATATTAAGTTTGTTATTTTTTTAAGGTCACATTAATTTGTCATCGGGCTATTCAATTGTTGGGGTTTCTTGCTAAAGTATTCTGAAAAAAAGTTATTTAAAGTTACTCTGAATTGCAATTTCAACTTTCAAGTTTCAAAAATGGTAGGAGTAATTCAGGTGCGCCAGTCATATGATCTAGATAAGGACGAGTACAATCTTTGTCGTAAATGTAAAGCCCACATCTCCCACAACTTTTTCTTCTATGTAAATATTAGACTATCTCAGTGTCTATACGCTTCTGTTCATGAAGATTTTTATTTTTTTATTTGTTGCAATATCAGTTCATGCCAATCCATTTTCTCTTGATAAATTTTCCATTTATTTCATAGTCTATGGATCATTCTACTTGGGATCCTACGAGAATGTTCAATGAGGCGTAAGATATATAATCCGGTCCGATCTTAATTTATTTAATTTTCTGAAGCTAACGCAAGTGATAATAGATTCATTGTCATAATTTGTGTATAAATGTAATCATGGATGGCTAGAAAATTGTAAGATTAATTAAACTTGAGATTCTATTTTTAAATCGTCTTTTAACATAATTGTGACTCATCTGATCCATTTGAATTTTAATAACAATAATTTAGATTCATGTGCCACTAGAGATGATCTCCACTTCTGTTGACAAAATAGGGGACTTCAGGCTGCTGTTGTAAATCTATCACACTACTAAGTTAAGCTAAGTTAAGTTAGTGCTGGAATTTTCGATCTCAAATATTTTTTATATATATATATATATATATATATATATATATATATATATATATATATATATATATATATATATATATATATATATATATATATGAAGAAGCTCCTGCGTTGGAATGAAATTATGATGACCCTGCACACAAATTTCAATTTGTAAGTGATTTATGAATAGGTTACTGAATCGATATCTGAATTTTCATTATAAATATGTTTTTAGATCAAACTCATTCATGAAGAGGAGATAATGCAGTGTATAAATATTTGATACAAATTTTGCAACATTATATATCAATTTAGAATATTGAATATGTTTTGTGGAACTCATATATATTTTTAACCAGTACATAATTTAGAAATATATATGGGAGTAGGCTTAAAATATAAGAAGGATTAGAGTCGATTTTTAAAATAATTTTTGGTGTTTTGTAAAAAAAATATATTTCTTTTTCCTTTTTTCTTCTTTATTATTTGTGCAATTAATCTCATCATCCTTGTCTTTTGTTTTTAATGTTGGATACGTTTTTAATGTTGGATACGTAAAATTTTGTTTTGCAAGAATTAATAATGTAAAATGAAAGAAATGAAAGTAGATAGCCTAAAAGAAAAAGAAAAAAGTCAATATATAACTGTTTTTTTCTTTTAAAACTTGAGGGTAGGCTGAAGCCTACTTAGTCTCCAGATTAGCCGTTACTTCTAAAGATACTACCAACTTGTGGTGAATACCTCGCTATATCCTTTTTCAACATACTAGTTTTGTCTTGTCAAGAAGATCATCTTTTCACAAGGTTTCAGATTTTGATTCATGACTATAGTCTGAATCACTTTTTTTTTCTCAACAAACCACTTCTTCTATTTCTCGAGTAATAATAAATATATGATTTTGATTCTTTGGTATCCCTTCTAGAATCATCAACATATATCCGGCAACTTGCCTCGACGGATTTCTACTTCTCTTTCTTCACCAGAATTTAGTAATACCCTCCATGTAAATACCTTCTCCATATAAGCAACTCAAAGAGCTTTATTGTTTTCATCGGATACAGGATTTTCAGCACGATCGAGGATATTTTTGGCCTTTGGATAACCGTATATTTTAAGTTTCTAGGCCTTCCCGAATACTGAATGTCCATTTCGGAAACCAAGTCCGAGAAAGTGAGCCTCTTGAGAATGCAATAGTAATACATCATACGGGCAAGCCTTGACCTTGGTAAGACGCCCAGAGCCGAAGCTCTTAATTAACTTGGTCGTAAATATTGTTAAGGCTATTTGACCATTTTATAGGATTAATTTGTAACCCTACTTTCTCAACACTACGTCTCTCTTGTCTTATTTTCTATTTTCTTAATTATTTCTTCACCGAAATCCTATCTCCTCAAATAATATCACCAGATAATTAATATTTTTAGTTTTTTAGTGTATATTATAGGCTTGCCATTAAAGTTCTGTCTTTGGTGTTTGTATCTGATACTTTATATTTAACATGAGGTTCAAATGCTTGGTTTTATGTTTGATTTAGTCCTTTTTTTGACATGTTCTTTCTATTTGTGATATGATTTGAAGTGGGCCTGTTATGATTGTTTTTATTAAAGTATTTTTTTTATAAGTAATTAATTTTAATTCTCAAACTTCAACTGTTTTTAGTTCATGCTCCTATAGACAACCGTCTGTCAAATAGGTAAAGAAGAAGAAAATTACAAATTAACTACTTTCCTAAAAACACACGAAAAGTAACAACAACAAACTTTGATCAATTCTTAAACATCTCCTCAAGACTCCACAGATTAACAATAGGGTAAAGGTTACTAAAGGCACTAAACTATTTCATCAATCAATCCTGTTTGGACCACTTAACTACTACGGGTTCCAAACAACCCACTAATATACCAAAATCGTTCCAAAACTACCCACTAAATTAAGAATGGTTGTTACATTAATATAATGATTGTCTTGACTTAAACTCACTGGATAAAAAACAAGTACTAGAGATCTCACTTGAGTCTTGAAAAGCAAGAAAAATCATTATTTCACAAAAAAAAATCATAAATCTCTTCAATAGATACTACAGTTTTACAGAAAACGAAAACGAAACAGTATGTATTGAAGAGCTCTTCATGTATGAATTATAATGGATTCATGTATGGTGCTCCGACTGTAAATTAGCCACTATTAAAAAATTCTCAATATATGTTGTAGAGCTTTATGATTGTAATGGAAGTATCTATTGTAGAGATTTATGATTGTAATGGAATATAACGTGACACATCGGACCCGACATCTTGCTCCGGGATTTGGAAAACAGAAGGCACAAAATTAGGAGTGACAGTGCTCGACCAAGCAGCAGCAGAAAACACTGTTGCCCGCACGGAATTGAATGTATGGCTATCCGCCTCTCCTTGAAGCTGAAGTTGTCCAGGTTAGCAGTTTCGAAGACAGTAGGTCTCCGAAGGATAGGAGCTCTCTGTTCCATTTCCCCCACTAAATTATTGAGTAAACCAGTTTCATGAATGCTACTATCCCACAGGTGTGGTCTAACGAATTTCTCGAACCTTGATTATTAGTATACGTCCACTATAATTGTTATACCATTATGGAATATAATGTGAAATAGAATTATTATCGAAGCTTAAATCATGTTATAAACTCGAAATTACCACTAGAGAACCAAATTTTGTTAATATCTCGATTAAGATAGTAGTTTGTATATATTGTTGAAGGGAAGATCCAGAGGGTCGGGGGCTGCACTGCCAGCCATGAGAGCAATTTAGAACTTTCCCAATATCTTTAAGGGATTTTGTAAAAGAATTCTTAAATATCATCCTTTATAATTGATAGATATTGCTCTTTCACTCTAAAAAGTCCATTTAATTGATAGATATTGCTCTTTCACTCTAAAATAACATCTCGGTACGTTTGACTTATGTCAAATAGAAAAAGTCCATTTAATTGATAGATATTGCTCTTTCACTTTAAAAAGAGTTTTCTTAAAGGAAAATATGTTCTCAGTACTATATTTCCATTGAATAACATCCTTTTTATCATCGACTTTAGGAAAGATATCCACATCATCATTTAAACTTCCGCTCCAGGTGGGTAATGCCATCTATTTCTCTGAAAGCAAGATTCAACTGTTTTATATATCCATGGTCGTTTTATTTGAAGCGTATGTTGAATTATATATTCAATTCTTTTGCTATTCATCAATTAATCCCATAAGAACAAAGTATTTTTCCCATTTCCAACTATATGACTTATAAATTGATGTACTACAGGTCAGATTCTAAATAATGTTTTCCAAATATATCAGTCACTATGGTTTTCTTTAAGACTCCATACACATCTTTCTTTAATAATATTTTTATGTGTTCATATACTCCATAGACTACTCATTTTTTGGTATATTCTCCATAAAATACACCCATAGGCATACTTTGTTTACGGTAGATATATTGGGAAGTTTAAACCACCCCCTTCCTTTAATCTGAAGCAATTTATCCAAGAATTTTTAGCACCTTGAGTTTATTCTAAATTTTCTCTCCATAGGAAACTAGACATGAATTGGTTAAAATTATATATAACATTCTTAGGGAGAAGAAATACTTTTCACCATTAAAGTATTTTGCTTATCAATACTACTCGAATCAATTCAACTCTTCATTAATAAGACAAATACTTACTGCTACATCGATTAAAGATGGCACATATATTATCAAATCGTTTATTCGCATAAGATATCCCCAGATGATCTTACAAGTAATTGACATTCCTTTGTCTTAAACATATTTGATATCATGATCTTATCTTTATTAGATACTGTTCCATAATATACTTCACTCTTATGATTGTTTATTTTTGCAACCCAGATAGTCTTGCATATAAATAATCCATCTTTAATTACTTCAGCTGATCTTGCATCTCCTTTAGCAAATAATTATAAGTCGTCAGCAAAAATAATATGGTTAAATTTCATATCTTCACATTTTGGATGAAAAATGAAATCCTTGTGATCACCAACTCTAACGACAATATAAGTGAAAACCTCCATACATAGAACAAATAGATAGAGAGATAGAGGATCTCTCTGTCTAAGACCTCTTTTTCTTTCAAAATATCATGTTATCACTCAATTAATGTTGCGCCTGGAAGTTGGATCCACTTGATGAATTGTGGGGGAAAGATAAAGCTTGCAATACTTTGATTAAGATATCCCAACTAATAGTATTGTATGTTTTTTGTAAATAAATGTTGATGGTACATCTAGCTGATATAGTATTCTTTTCATGACCATTGACAATGTCTTGTGTCATTAGTAAATTATCAATAATGAATCTATTTGCCACAAATACATATTGATTACTTTTTTTTTGTTCAAAGACATATTGATCTGTAGATATTATTGAATTAAGAACTTTCTTCAGTTATTAGAGTTTTGATAAGAATTTATAGCTTGTGTTGACATATGAAATAGGCCAGAATTCTTCCTATTAGTAGTATTATTGACTTTGGGAATAAGTACAATATTAGTTGTATTAATATCCTTCAAGATACATCCACTGTTGAGTGTTTGTTTTACTGCTTTGCAGAAGATTTCTCCAACTTATTGTCTGGAGCCAAATATTTAGATTCATTTATAGAAATCAAAGCTTTTTTTACTTCTTCATTAGTCACTAGGTCAATAAGAATTTTTATGTACTACTCGGATGCTTTTTGGTTCATAAGTTCTTTAATACTATCTTTTTAATACTCCTCTTGATTAGATTCATTTTCCCAATAAGATTCTGATAGAATTCAAAAAATCTTCATTAATTTTATCTAGAGTACTTAACATATTTCCATCTTCCGTAATATGAGTGGTAACCTTATTTCTTGCAATTTTGCCCTTAACTACTCTATAATAGTATGCACTACTACAATTACTCTCTATAATCGTTTATTGCTAGTGATATCTTCAACTTCACAAAGAATAGCCTAAAATGAACTCAAAACCCTTGTTATCTTCACCTTATTAACTTACCAAAGTAATTAAACTCTTCCTGAAGCATTTGTATCAAATGTTGTGAGCATGCAGGGTAAAACAACCTGCTAATATTGCAAGATACTTTCACCGACCCAACGACTTCTATGTGGTGTATGCACCTGTCGATGATGATCGTGATATGGACATGCTATTTGGTGGTGGAACCCCTGATTCCATTCCTGTTTTTCCCAATGGAATCGTTATTCTTCCCGACATACCTACAAGGCTTGTAGGTGGAAATGGTGAACTGGTTAGTGGGATCCTCGTTACTGTGTCCATGCTGACTTGCAGTCTAGGTTTAGACCCAGTTTGAATAGTCATTAGTCTGTTCAATTATAAGTTCTACTTTGTTGAGTAATACCTTAATTCTACACATATCTAATACTTGTGTTTTTTATATGTAGGAGTCAAAAGGAGTAAAAAAAAACCATGTTTGTAGTTACAAGATGCTTTCTGAGAATCAAGGAAGAATTACAGCTATTTGAATATTTTATGAGAGGTTAATTTTATTATATTTTCAAGGCTTCTTATTATGTTGTTTTCAATGTTGTTATTAGTATTTACCAGTGAGTAGTTACAAAACTGTTGCTTGAATAAGAAACCATATTGACGGTAATTTGGAGTAATTTTGTTATTAAATTAAAATTAACTATTTAGAGTAATGTATCTATTCTATACTCCTTAAATATTTTTCTTTAAAGTATCATTATAGAATATCGAAGAGATTGTAGCTACACTATTTCCATTTATGAGGGATATGTACTTCCTTATGCAATTCTATAAATTATATCTTGGTGAATATGTTCAAGTCATTTGACAAATCAAATCATTTTGATTTGCATTTTATATTGATAAAGAGTTTAATGTAGCAAAAAAATTACTCCTCGTCATTGGAAAGGATCTACGGATTCGTGGATAATAATTTGAATCCATAAAATACAATGCCTCTCTCTCTCTCTCTCTCTCTCTAACCCCAATTTGGCCGCCGTCGCTGGTGGCTTCCCGGTGTTGATGATGTGCCCTTTAAATTTAGTGTCTTTTATCCACTTCCTTTTCTTATTCCTTTCACTTCCCATTTTCCTTCTTTTCTTCTTTCTCTTTTCTGATCCCCATCCCCTTCCTTATCGCGCTTCCCATCTCCTCGGTTCCGGTGGCTTTATGAATATGCTTCCTCCATCAAATTTTGTCAGAGCCTTGCTGAGATGGGCTTCATGGCCCACTACGTGGTTGTTACTTTAACCACCATTTATGGGTTCGAACGTTTCGATGGCAAATCCTGTTTAGAGGCCTAGCGAGCTATCCCATTTCCGAGAATTCAAGCCTTAACGCTTAGTGTTATTTATTCGTATGGACTTTCATAATATACCAAACTAGTGTTTTGGAATTTCAGCTAAAGGTGATGTATCCTATTTTATGTTAGAATAATCTTCCCATGAGGCATCATTTTAGGGTTAATGGACTAAGTTATTATATTTATCATAGTATTTTTATATAATGCCCTTTTTCCTTTGTTTTAGAATTTTTGGAACTCATAGAGATTTTGTGCATTAATTTGTTTGTTTAGTGTGAATATTTTAGGTATATGGATGCTAGGAGGCACCAGGATGAAGAGGAGGAGTAAAGATTCATGTCTAAACTAAAGAAGTAGTGTTAAAAGAGCAAAGGAATGAATTTGGAAATATTAGAAGAAATCAAGTCATCACTTTCTTCAATTTCCAAGGCTTATTCGTGAAATTTGAGAAGTCAAAAAAAAATTGAATTTGGACTTATAATGCTGAAGTTATGGCTAAAATAATAAAGTGGTGCAGTATTGTCTAGTCATAAGTAAAACGGATTTGGGCCTTGTTAATAATCACTTAAGTAAGCCCATGTGGGCCAAATCCGTTGTCTAAATCCATATAAGTTATTTTGCCTCATTAAATCTATAACTGGAGAGAAATTATAGTTGGAAACCCCCCCCCCTTACTGGTCTTTTTAAAATTAATAGTGATGCCTCGGTTAACTTGAAATCTAACTAAACTTCTTTTGCTTGTATAGTTAAGGATTCAGAAGGAAAGATGATTGAAGGTGTTGCAAAGACTTTGATAGTCAATTCCGTTAAGAATATTATTAAGTGTAAGGTTTTGTATAACTTAAAAAACTCTTTTTGTTAAGATATCTAACAATGTGAATGCTGATTGGGTGACTAAACAAAAGCTTAGAGGCTCTTTTTTAGCCTTTGGAGTTTCTCTCCACCTCCCTAATTAGCAAACTTACTTTCTAGTGACTTTCATCCATTAGGGATAGGCTAAGTTGTAATTTTTCTTATTTAGTTTAATGCTTTCATTTTCGACTAAAAAATCAGTACACAACATTGTTTTGAGAGAGGAGAAAATATAGAACGATTGGAAGCAAGAAGCGAGAGAGAAGAAGAATGTTTTCAACTATTATACAACAATTCAGCACCGAATCATTCCACTTTTAGCGTAATTTCATTTAGTTTTATATTCTTAGCATTATCAATAGATTCTTAGTTTAATTATGAGCTAAATTCCTAATACGTGAAAATCTCTATTAAAGGAATAAACCATAGTTTTTAATTTAAGTCTATTGAATTTGGGATTGTTCTAATTGAAATAAATTCGAGTATAAGTTATTTTAGATACATTTATTCACAAAGCAGTATTATTCAAAGTCAATTAACCAAAAGCACTAATACCATTATACTCTTGCAATAGATAATCAAATCCTTAATAAACTATGGTTTATATTGCCATGAATGAGTCATATCCTTCAATGATTCAAAAGGCAAAATAAAAATGAACTTACTAAACTTGCAAACCAATATATGTAGGCTTCGATGGTGTCTATCCCTTCAACTAGGAAGACTTCTTTCATACTACAAAATCATCTTTTTTAAAGAAAATATGATAAATTATTTTACCCCCTTAACAAATTCACGCGAAACACGGTGAGCGGAATTAATCCAACTTTTATCAATACCCAAAGCCATCAACGATTACAAAAATAATCAACTACACCAATATAAAAAATACAAAATAAATATTTACTTTGAGCATTTAATTCTCATACAATACTATAACATGTTTCTAACAACCTAATCATATTATATAACTGATGTCTCCCCATTTGTGATGATTTAATCTTAGTTGGAGACATCATTTTTAGTGTTTTAGGAAGTCTAGTAGTCGTTTTCTCATGTATTATTACACTTTCCTATATCTTGTCTTGATTTAATGATTTATTATTTTTAGAGCATATTGGGTTTAATTATTTATTTAGTGTGAAGCTTTAAAGATATATATGTAGATTAATTAGATGTCAAGTCAATTCTAAGAGATAAAGGAAAGAAGATATACATGGAAATTGGAGAAAAGAAAGGAAAAGCTAGGATATGGAAAGATAAAGTTGACAAATAAATATCAATTCCAGCACCCACGACCATAAAAGGGATCATAACTCCAGATTGGATAGGAATTTGGAAGAATTGTCCGAAGCAAAGTTAAAGAGCTTTCCGAGACGATTAGTTTCGACTATAGGAACACGTCAAATGGATAAGTATTGAAGGAGTTACGGCCGAAACAAATCAGCAACAAAATATTACCTTTTCTATATTTTAGGGTTACGAATTTGAGTTGGGCTAGGAGTCCATTACTTGTCTTCCACTCCAGGAAAACGAATTAGGTCTTCCTAAACACCTATAAATACACCCTTAAACCATTGTGAACATGTCCTTGCTCAGTGCCAAGTATAGGCTTAGTCCTTACTTGTATTTTCTCAATTTTAGATATTAGCTTAGTCCTTTAATTTAATATTCATCCTTAATATCAAGCTATTCATCCAAGAAGCAAGCTTACCTGTAAAGGAAGACAAGAAGCACAAAGTTGGAGAGTGACAAACTCATCTTCTACATCTCACCTTCTCTATATTTAAGGTAATTAGTTATAGATTTGTGGCTTCACCATAATTCTAAGCTTTTATTCTGTAAGTTTTACTTTTTATTGTTGGTTTATTATTTTGTCTACATTCATTAATACTATTTGTTATTTTAATTGATTTGAGCTTGACGTATAATGTTATTATGTGTTTCGACTTATTGTTACAACCCTAGATTTGGTCAATCTTAGGACTATTCTTAGTTATTGACAACACCACATAATCGTCTAGTAGTGATCCTACCTAGATAACCATAAAAGTTTGATTTAACCACCAATCATTACTCAAGGTTTCTTTACCCAAGGTCCTGGTAGTGGAGAGGCTGCTCCTAAGTCCACCCTGACGGGGGTTAGGTAGAATTTAGAATCCCGGTTAATAGATAATGCTCAATTCATCATAAGATTAGAATAACTTAGTAATAGACTCATAATAGTGACCCCAATTTATCTAACTTACATTCATATTTTTATTTATCTGTATTCTTATTTATTATTTCTCATCAGATAATTATTCATATTATTATATTTTTATATAAACATCTAAATTCATCTACGCTTATTTAATACAAGTCGATCTAACGGATTAAATCCCTGCGAACGAACTTGACTCATCATTAAAACTTGCAAACGATCTGCAATACTTGCAGTGAGTTTCTCGTGGTAGACAATGTTGTGTGTCCTTTATTATTATCTTATTTATCTATTATTTTATCACACCTTTTCCCCCACCAATAACATTAAATACACAATTGTAAACAAAGAAAAGAAATTTTAAAAAGTTTTAATGAAGAAAAAATACCTACTTTTGGACAAATTTGGTTGGAGAGAGTGAGAACTGTGTAGGCCCCACTTTGTTGATTGGCCCCGAAAAGCTTTACACGTGTTGAAATATTATTTGATGATGATTAGTGGGAAAAAATTGTGAGAGTTTTAGAGAAAAGTGGGAAAGATATAAAATAGTGGATATTAATGAATTCAATCTGCAACTCACTGTCATAATTACGCTATGAGCCTATGCGACTACATAATTAGTCGGTAAAGATGTTCAAGTAGTCTCTATTACTAACTACTAGCGACTAAAAAAATCGTCGTGAAAAGAGAAAGGTCATTTGCGACTACTAATGTCGGTGAACAAAATAATTATAAAAAAAGAATAGCGACTAGGTATATATCATTAACGACTACGATGTGAAGTCGATAATAAGTAAATGTATTAACGACGATTTTTGTAGTCGAAAAAGATAGGAAGTAGTCGTAATTAGAATGTAGTCGTTAATGATATATCTTTAGCGACGACAAATAAGTAGTCGGGAAAGATTTAGTCGCTAAAGATCACGCGTGTAGTACTGTCCAAATAGATAGATTTTTATGAATGAATTTTTTTGAGGTTTAGTTTGCATGACACTTGAATGTGAAGATTACCATAGTGAGTAAAAACTAATTGTAAAAAAATCGATTCAAATGTACTAATTAGTCATTCATTTTGCACACTAAAAATATAAGTTAGACTTTCTCCACCAATATATTTTTCAAAAATAATTATACTTAAATAAAATAAATGAACACCCCCACCGCAACCCCAATCTCTATCTCGGTCCAATTTCCACCTCTAACCACAGTGGCTTGTACTCAAAGATCCACCATGATTAATAATAATCATCTCCCACTACTACATGGAAGACTTTTAGCGAGGACTTTTGTCCTCGCAAAAGGTGTACTATGTCGTCGCGAAAGTCTGTAACGAGGACAAGTCCTCGCCTAAAGGTCGTCGCGAAAGCTTCGTCGAGAAAAGTGAGCTTTTTCGACGACATTGCAAAGTCGTCGCGTAAAGGTATAACTTCTTGTGAGGACTTGTGTTCCTCGCTAGAAGTCGTTTCTTACGACGAATACCGTTCCTCGCTAGAAGTCCTTTCTTACGACGAATGTGGTTCCTCGCTAGAGGTCTTTCTTGCGACGACATTTGTCCTCGCTAAAACATAATTAAACAAAAAAAAAATTACTTTGTTTTATTTTTTTTTTTGAAATTTGATTTTTTTTTTATTTGTTTGTATTGTTAATTTTTCTTTTGTAATCTGTTTTTTTTTTATATTTGTTTGTATTGTTAGAATACAATCAATAAGATAAGAAACAATAAAAATTAAAAGCAATTAAATTAACTAAAATAAAACGCAAATTAAAACTCGATAATTTAAAAAGTCAAAAGAAACCATGGAAAAAAATATACAGTACTAGTTGTCATAGCATAAAAACAATCAGAATAAATCATTATCATCTTCTTCTTCTTCAGCTGTCCGATCGGCTCGGGGAGACGCGTCTCGATGGAGAGAATGGGGGTCCTGCTCGTCCATTCCGCTTTCCCTCCGGCATCTATTAAGCATGTTAATGACAGTCGTCATCTCCTCATGTATCGCGTCTCGAGTCGGGGGGGTACTCGTGGAGGAGGTAGTAGCGTTTTCTCGCATCGGTTCCTTGCCGAGAGAGACAAGGTAGTCATTGAGCGACTTCACTATCCACCGGTAGTCTTTTAATATCTTCGCGGTAACTGGTTCTGATGGATTTGGAGTCGAGCTCGAGCTCGACTGTGACAATGTGTGTCCAATTCCCGGTAGCCAGTTACGGGTCCCGCCGCCTAAACCGATACCTGCCGCGTCCAAAACAGCTTGAATCTTCTCTCGATTAGATAATCTGGGTGTCTAAGATGGATTTCAACTTTGGGATTGCGCTTCACGGACTCGAATTTCGAGAATTGACTTCAAAGCCGCCTGTAAAATAAAGAAAAAATGAAATAATTAGTTAGTAATTAAAAAAATTAAAAGTTTACGTTTCGTAAAACTCACATCCGCCCGCTCGTAGTTTCTGCTCCGCCAACAATTCTTTTTCGTATTAAATCCAATTTGGGAGAAGAATTTTTTAATCTTGGGAAGTGGTGGAGGCCGAGACGATGGTTCCCCCGATCCCTCGCCCAAATCCATAATCTCCTCTTCGTCCCGTTTAGGTAGATTAGTCAAACATTAGTCAACCATACAATTAACATGATATCAATAAATTTGACAAAATCAACCTACCTTGTCATCCATCAACGAAAATCTCGACCTCGAGTGGGTCCTCGAGCCTGCCCCGCTTTGGTTTTTCAACCGCTCCCTATTCTTTTTATTTTCTTTTGCTTGGTTCTTGTAAAAAAAATAAAATTAGTCAATAGAAATTAAAATCAATATAAATAAGAAATAATACCTGAGCTTTTATGGAGTCCTAATGCTCCAGCGTACGCTCCCAATTCTCGGGCGACTGGTCCTTCGGACATTCACGACTCTCGTAATACAACTTCTTCACACGGAATTTGTTGTCTGATAACCCAATTCCGCATTTGTGGTTGACCATTTTCTTAATACTAGGCCAATCATCACGTGCCTCCCAATCCTCAACTAAAAAGAAGTCCTGTAAGCAATTTAAAAAATAAATAAGTGTATACTTTATGAAATGGTAAAAAAATAAAATTACATTACCCTTAGGCGCCACCAAACTTTCCTATGGTAGTCCTCCGGGACTTTACTCCAACTCTGGTAGAATAGTGGAACCGTCTCTCTAATAGTCAGGTTTATAACCTGAGTCACATGTTGAGAGTAAGGACCGATCGGGTTCCATGTGAGATCCTCTGCGTCAAACTCCATGGGAAGGCGTCCCCCATATCCTTGTAGGGCCTTAGTCACGCTTGCAAGTGTAGTCGGGCCCCGTGTGTTTTTGTTACATCCCCCGGTAGGAATGTTTGGATTCCGTGTTGGGTCCTGTCCATCACCATCGCCACCGTGTCCCCGTGCTACTTGAGCCATCTAAATACAGTTATACGAAACAAGTAATATACACGTAATATATTCATAAAATTACTAAAATACCCCTTTGGTCATAAAATTTTCACACCTCAATCAACACACAAAACTAGTTTAATCATGATATACACAAAATATTAACCACAAATCAAGCTAGAAATTCCACCGCCTAAATGGGGAATTAAAAAAATTCGGAAATTATTTTCACACCTACCTTTAGCGACTGGTTCTTATTAAGAACCCCTCGCAAAAACCTTTAGCGAGGACTTTTTTTTTTTTTTTTTTTTTTAAATTTTGTACTTATTAATAGTCACATAACAAAATTTAGGAGGATAGATGGTTTATACTATCTAATATTATTAATAATTTTTAATACATCCAAATGGAATACTCGCAAACTAGAAGCCAATTAAAATGGTAGTCAAAATTAGTCAAAAGTAGTCAAAATTATAACGTATACAACACAACTAATCAAAAGTAGTCAAAATTATAACTTATACAACACAACTAATCTGAATCGTCACCATCATCAACTATGATAGGTTCATCATCACTATCAAGGTGAATACTGTCATTGTCAGTCGCGTACTCGCCCATAGTGTCATCATATTCATCTTCATCATCTACATTTACAGGAATTGTTGTCTCTTGCACAATATCGAACATCGAAAAATCAATCTCTATCCCCTGTCCAGTACTCAACTGAATAACCGGGTACTCCGAATCCAACGTAGTATCTGCCAATGGAATCTCTATAGGTTCTCCTCCCGTGGAAATTGACTCAGCGCCAAATAATTCTGGACTCCATCCGTGACGGTCGTTCACTTCCCAAACCACTTTCCAACCTTTTGCGTAAATTTGATCAATATAGAAGACCTTTTTCGCTTGACTAGCTAAAATGAACGGCTCCTCAGTCCACCAATAAGAGTTTGTGTTAATCATTGTCGCCCCGTGTTCTGTTCTACATAATTTCTTCTTTTTATCCGTGTTATACCACTTGCACTCAAACAGCACAACCGAATATGTGTCTCCGTCTGTATAGATACAAATTATTTATTGAAAACAAAAAAAATTAATATAAATTGAGCAAGCACAATACGGGGGACCAACCTGTAATAGTACACACTCCGTAATCTTGAGTAACTCGCTTCTCCCCCTTCTCATGGGTAACCCACTTCACCCCGCCCACAATGCAAGAATCATACGTATAAACGACACTGTTGGACATGCAGGACAGCGACATCAACTCTTCGGTTGCTAGGGGATTATTTTCTCTTCTCATTGTGCCGACCTACATAGAAATCAAATGGTAAGTATTGCGTAATTAATCATTTTTTATGCTATTTTACCTTTTTCATAAACCAGACTCGAAAATACTCCGGGTGTTTTTGATCTCTGCCGACGGATGGAAGTGATGCCTTATGTTCCCTGTATATTGTAAAATTACATTGATTAATAAAAGAACTGCATATTTACTTAAAAAAATACTAATGAAACACTTACATCATGTAATGTTGGATCTCGTCGCAGTTATTAAGGATGTACCAATCGATGTGATCCTTCACCTTGAAATCTAAACGGCCAAATTTCTTTTTCCCAATAGGCTTGCACTGACTATTAAATACAGATATGTCCTTGCTTTCTGGAATCTGGTAACCGTATCTACCGGGATCGTTGAACTTCGTACTTTCTTGTCGAAGGTAACGAGATATGAAAGTCAAAGTTTCCTCTGAAGCGTATCCCTCTGCGATCGAACCCTCTGGTCTAGCAGGATTTTGAATGTATTCTTATAACTTCTTCAAGTACCTCTCGAAGGGGTACATCCAACGCATCTGTACCGGGCCTCCTAAACGAGCTTCCTCATACAAGTGTACAACCAGGTGGATCATAATATCAAAAAAAGCTAGAGGAAAGATCATCTCCAACTTGCACATAAGCTCGATTACCTTAGACTTTCCCGAAATCAATTCTTTCTTACTCAAGTTCTTCTTACAAACGTTCCTGAATACGTTACACAACCCAATGATCGGATCACTAATGGATTTGTCGTTGATCAAGCCTGGAATACTAGCCACTAGTAGATACTGCATAAGCACATGACAGTCATGAGATTTCATTCCTCAACATCAGCGTACGAAGTTTTATCTTTACGAAAGCGGTGGTTCATGGGCAACCACCGCCTATGATCAAAATACACAACTCCTTTATTAACCCGCACGGAAGGAGTATATTCCATGCATTCGGGACATGCTAAATAGCCCTGACCCGACCATCCTGAAGTGTACGATCTAGCCGGGTAATCATTCGTCGTGGACAACACACACACCTTCATGACAAATTCCTCTTTCTTATTTGCATCCCATGTAACTACCCCGGTACTCCACAACGTTTCCAACTCCTCTATAGCAGGACGGAGAAATACATCCATATCCTTCCCAGGTGAACGAGGGCCAGGTATCAAAAGCGTGAGCATAAACATAGACTCTTGCATGCATAACCAAGGCGGCAAGTTGTAAATCGTCAATATTACCGGCCACATACTGTATGAGTTATTTTGCATAGAGAAAGGAAAAAATCCATCGATCCCCAAACCAAGTCGTACGTTACGCGGTTCGCTAGCAAACTCGGGGTTCCTCTCGTCAAATGTCTTCCAACTAACACCGTCAACTGGATGACGCAACACATCTTCGTCGGTGCTCTTTCCCGTATGGTGCCGAATCATATCTTTTGCAGTGTGCCTCGAAGCAAACATTCTCTGTAACCTAGGAGCAATCGGAAAATAACGCAGCTTCTTATGCGACACTCTCTTCCCTTTCTTCGGGTCCCACCGTGACTCTCCACAAACAGGACAATTCTCCATTTTTTCATTCTCTTTATAAAACAAAGCACAATCGTTTAAACAGACGTCGATCGAGATGTATCCCATGCCTAAACTAGACAACTTCTTGTTGCAATCCGCATAAGACTCGGGTAAGTTATGTGGTTCAGGCAAAACACGTCCTAACAATTGCAGAAGCTCGGTAAACGAAGTGTTAGTCCACTTGTTCTTCACTTTCACATGCATTAACTTTGCAATGAAATCCAAAGAACTCATCTTAGTACAACCGGGGTACAAATCAGTCTCCATTTCCTTAAACAACGCGTCCAAAGACCCACGACCAGTACCACTACCATTCACGTCACTCATCTCAGCGTCACCGGAATACCCGCCAGTTTCAAACGTGGGACCTAAATCATGAATTACATTACCCATTACGTTTTCTTGGACCGGTTCGTCGTCGGGGATAACAATAACTTCACCGTGTTTCGTCCAAACTTCATACGATGAATCCATACCCCATAGAAAAAGATGAGCTTTAACTTCATCGATTGGAAATCTTCGATTATTATAACAATGCTTACATGGACAGAATATTTTACCGACTCGATCCACTTTGTTTCGCGAAAATTCTATAAACCCTAATATACCTTTAATGTATTCCCTCGAAACCTTATTCGTTAATTTTATCCAACTCTTGTCTATTTGAGGGTTCATTATCTAAATTTAAATTAATTACCAAAAGTTAATACTTCAAATGTAACAATTATAACAAATAAAAAAACACACTATTTTATCACAATAATTAAAAAGGGCACCTAATTCAAAAATCAAATAAATATATGGTCACTAATACCAAAATATATTTTTAAAACTAAGCAAAAATTTATAAATAATCTAACTATCATCCGCAATAAATTTCAATTAATAATATAACACCTAAATATACAATTTAACTTAATAAAATCATAATATACACAAAATATTCAAATAATAAATTCATATCATAATATTTTAACAATATATCACAAACAAAACACTAAAAACAATTAATTACACCTAAACCATACACAATATTACAATATTTATACAAAATAAAAAAAAATGAAAATACCTTAAAATGATGAAAATAATTTGCTTCAAAACTTGATCAAAAGGAGTTAGATTTGTGGTTCAAGCCACAAACTAGAGATGCCCAAGATTAAATTGTGAACTCTATATAAAAATTAGGAGAATTTTGGGTTTTTTTTTGGGTTTTTTGGGGGTTTTTGAAGCTCAAGCTCGCATTAATGGCCAACTGGCCGTATTTAATAGGGTCAGGCCTTTTGCGAGGACATCAGGTCCTCGCAAAAACATCTAAGTGTCGTCGCAAAAAGGTGGGTTCTAGCGAGGACATTGAAGTCCTCCCTAAAGGTGGGGTTTTTGCGACGACAACCAACGGTCAATTTCTTTTTTAATTATTTTTGGTGGCTTATTTTCCACGCACACCTTTAGTGAGGACTTTTCCCGTCGCAAAAGGTGTCCTCGCTAAAAGGTTGCTTCTTGCGACGATATTATGTCCTCGCGAAAAGTGTCCTCGAGAAAAGCTCTGATTGTAGTAGTGTCCAACCATTGCTGACACTTACATTATCCAATCAATTGATTTCTTTACCCTCATTAATTTTTTCCCCTTTATTTCATTAAATTATGTATTGCCACATAGGAGGTCATAAAATGATTATATATGAATAACATTATCATCCAGTTCATAAAATGTTGTTATTAATTCTAAAAAATTAGATGTCCACAAAAGGTTGTCTATTTAAAATATCAAGACACTTTTTCATTCTGTATATCACTTTTACCCCTAATTAAACATTAAAATTTATGTTTCCAATAAGTGTTTAAGTTTTCAAGACACTTTATGAATAGAATATTAATAAAAATAGAATATAATTATTGTTTTTGTTAATTTGCGTGTAAAAGAAATATGACAACCTTTATGAAAAGATAATGTATATCATTACTTTTTTAACATCCATTTTTAATGATTCTCCTTAGAATTTCACCTTTTCCAATTACCTCATATCTATATCTTTATTATTTGTTTTACTTATTTAACCTATTTACCTAACAATCTATAGAGGTCGTAATCCTCCTATAAATACTAGTCACTATTTTCACTAACTTTCTCACTCGAGCTAAAACCTTCACTTGATAGCCGCCCTTCAATTCTCTCTTCTTCATTTTCTTCATTCATTAAGAGATTCGTCATAAGGTATAGTTTTTAAGTCCTTTCCCTTTGAAAATTTGACTCTCAAATAAATTATAAATAAATAATACATTTTATCATACATAAAAATTCCATAATTACTTTGATTTTCTATATATTCACATTTTGTTGTCAAGTAATTTGTGTATCTCAACACAAATAGATGGAATGATACAACAAAAATTCTTTCATGGGATTCCTGTTAAATTATGTGTACTACTTTTGTATCTCATAATTTATTTTATAGTCGTTAATCATGTTAAATTTTATAATCATATTAATCAATGCTAATCTAGCTAGTGAGTTTCTAAGAATTGGACAAAAACACTTTCAGTACTAAACATATATTTAGTAAATGAGGCTCATATATTTTTAGTTTATGTTACAAGAATATTGATCAAATGTTAAAAAACGATATAACTATTTTTTTCATTTTTCTCATATTTCATATAGCCAAACAAGCATTACATTTTCATTTTTTATTTTCTTTAGTCATATAAATATACATCAAATATTATAGACTTGTAAAATATATTTTTGAAAAACCTATTAAAACAATTGTCATTTATCTTGCACTCCTGTCTTGCTCATATATAATCTTATACAGATTATTCTAAATCAAACTTTCTGGATTTTTAAGCAATATTAATAGTTGGGTATTATTGTAATGTGTAAGCTATAATATAGATTTAAATTAAATATTTATGAAAGAAATTAATTAAATTGGCCCTTTATAATTAATTTATGGGTGTTTTATAGAATTTAAGGAAACATAATCATGCCAATTACAAATAAAAATCAGATGAGACAACCAGATGCAGCTGCAGTAGTGATACCTGAATTTATAGGGAATATCTCTTCTACATCATCGACTATGGGAGTTATGCAGGTAAACTCTTTTTCTTTATTGCTTGGTAAACACTTTCAATTATATTCTTTTATGATTATAATCTATTGATTTTTTTAATTATGCTATTTTAAAAAATGTAGTCTTCTAATAATTTGAGGGAGGGTAAATTACCACACCAAGAGTTAGAGCATGATGTTAACTTTGTTGACGAAATCCCCACAAATGAGAAGGATGGCGACTTCAATAATGGCAGTGATCAACAATCCCATAACAGAAAGCGACACACAAAACTGCAAATTCAAACGATGGAAGCGTGTGTCTTCCTTCATAAACATGTTTATATAACTATAATAAAAAAGAATTTAAATTTTTTACTTATATATTTTGGGTTAGTTGCATTTATGATTAAATATTTATAATTTATAGATTTTTGAAAGAGTGTTCTAATTCGGATTACAAGTAGCGCCAAAGGTTAGGTCATGAGATAGGGTTGCAGCCATTACGGGTCAAATTCTGGTTCCAAAATAAGCGCAATCAAATGAAGGTAAAATATGTGTTTTTTTTTAACTTAATTAATAGTTGTAAAGTGTCATAATTCCAACCAAGTGACTCTTTTCTTATAATTTCTTAGTTATTTTAAATATATCAAATTATCATCTTTAACATGATATTATTTGGTTTTAAATTCTTTGATCCTACAAAAGAAAAATAAAAAATATTCTTTGATCACATCCAAACAACACTACTACCTCCTATACATATACATGAAATATAAATGTTTTTTATCATTCTCACAGGTTAAACATGAACACTCCATCAAAGTACAATTGGAGGAGGAAAATGAAAAATATAGGGCTGAAAACACAAGGATTCGTGAAGCTCTTAGCAAGGGTGTTAGGTGTCAAAAAGTGTGAAGGAAACACAACATCGTTAGGAGATTTGCCGTTTGAGAATATCATACTGATAAAGGAGGTACTAATACCGTTAATTAAATTATATAATGTTTAAAATATTATAAATTAAGTTTTGTTTTGTTGTATATGTTTTCTAGATTGATCGTCTCTCTACTATGACTAACAGTTATGCTGGCAAATCTGTTGTGACCTACTCTCATCAGTCTCCGATTTCCATGGCTGCACAAAGCATGCTTGAATATGGATCAGGCTCACAAGGAACAAACAGGGAGAGCATTGGTGCAGGGCCATCAGTTCCGGGAGATTCATATAGAACAATACTTGAGAAGCTAAAGGATTCACACAAGATTACTAAGCTTGCATTGTCTGCGATGGAAGAGCTAAAGATCTTGACAAAGTGTGCGGAGGAATTTTGGATTAAGAGCATTGACCGCACCACGCTATTACTGAAAGATGAATGTTATGATTTGGTGTTTACTCAATAAGAACAAGGCCTTGGTCCAAAACGACCCGGTTATAAAACGGAAGCATCCATAGAGACTGTTATTCTGAATATGACTCAGATGACTATCATAGAGACGATGATGAATGTGGTAAGTTCTATTGTTTATTAATTTAAAAATTTTGTTTAATTATAAATTGTATACACTTAATTCTAGCATCGTCTCACAAGCTTCTGTCATTGACGTTATATTGCCCGGAGTAGATGGATCGTTTAGCGGAAAATTGCAAGTGGTACGTACAATACATTTAACGACAAATTTTTCTTTGGTACTAAGATAGAATTTCTTGATTTTCAGATGAGAGCGGAATTTCAAGTTCTGTCGCCCCTTGTTCCGACCCGTGATAGCTATTTCGCACGATATTGTGAAGATCTTGGTAACGGGCTATGGGCAATCGTGGATATTTCTCTGGATAGTATTTTTCGGCCCAATCTACCAGTCCATTACCGTAGAAGGGCATCTGGATGTTTAATTCAAGAAACGACACATGGATGCTCACAGGTTTATATAATATTTTATATATATACACGAGCTCTCTTAATAAGTTAATTATTTGACCATAAAAAAAGTAACACCTTGCAATTTTTGCAGGTGACTTGGGTTGAACATGGAGAGGTAAATCATGTTGGTGTCCACAATATATACAAGGATTTGGTGAATGGAGGGCTAGCATTCGGTGCAAAGCGTTGGGTTTATACCCTTAAAAGACAATGCACACGTCTTGCTAGTGTGATGGAAATGAATTCTTCCCCAACTATGGGTAATATTTTAGTATTAATGTCTCTTGTGATTTTTCTGATTTCAATCCATATTTATGTTTCTTCTTTCTTGTACGGGTTAATATACAGTGTTTGGAGGGGAAGACGGGAGAAAGAAACTGTTGAAGTTGGCAGAAAGATTGGTGTTAGGTTTTTTTGGTGTAGTGAGCGCTTCTACTCCACACCCAGGGACAAATGTATCGAGAAATTGGGCGGATGAAATAAGCGAGATAAGGAACAGAACCAATGCTGAAATTGTGTTTAACGCTGCAACTTCCTTTCAATATCCAGCGCCACCCAAAATAATATTTGATCTCTTCTGTGACCATACTCGCCGTCAAGAGGTATGCTTTGTTACTTTTATTTAGTCTTGTACAAAAGTTATTATAGGAAACTAGTTCTTACTATTACCTTAATTGTAGTGGGACATTCTTGTGGCTCGTGTTAATGTTGAATTGATCTCTCATATAGTCAATGGAAGAGATCCTAGTAACTGCGTATCACTGTTCCGAGTGATTGTAAGTAGAATATTCATCACTTGTTCCATCTTTTGATATTCCAAATATTGAAAACCTTTAATTTTAACAGAGTGAGCATAGGAGCGAAAGCAACTTGCTGATATTGCAAGAGACTTTCACCGACCCAACGGCTTCCTATGTGGTGTATGCACCCATTGAGGTTCCTTATATGGACTTCCTATTTGGCGGTGGAAGTCCTGATTCCATTCCCGTTTTTCCCAACGGAATCGCTATTCTTCCGGATAAACCTACCGGGCTTGTAGGTGGAAACAATGAACTTGTCACTAGGTCCCTTGTTACTGTGTCCATGCAGACTTTGACTCCAGGACCAGATTCAGTTGGAACAGTCCTTAGTCTGCTCAACGGCACCATCGTCCGCATAAAGTCATCCCTGTATCGATTCCATTGTAAGTATTACTTTGTTGAATAATTCTTCAATCCTACACATATCTCTAATCCTTAGTTTTTTTTGTGCTGGGCAGGAGTTCGATGGAGTCAACAACAACCTCATGTCGTAGATACAAGATGCTTTTTGAGGATCAAGGAGGATATTATAGTTATTTGAATGTTTTTTAAGACGTTATTTTATTTTTCAAGACATATTTATTATGCTTATTTTCAATGTTGTTATGAGTATGGTCTTGCAATCATACACAGGCCCTGTGTTTCTGTATCTGGAGATATTTTTACTGATTCGAGTGATTAATTATTGTCACGAAACGAATGAGTGGCTAAAAACACATATTATTTTCTCGGCCCTTTTAATCGGTTGTCCTCATTGTACTCTGTGGGTGTTCACGGTTTATATTCTTACTAAACGTATTTTTTTTCTTAGTTGTAAGTATATTATTTCATATCGAAAGCAATCTTTGTATGATTGAAAAATATGGAAAGCAATCAATCTTCCTATATGAACCTCAATGCTTAGTTAGCTAGATTGCGCTTCCCATTCAATGTGTTGAATCTTTAATCCTTAATTCTGATGTTTATAGTATACTTTATTATATTTATTAGTTATAAACTTATAATATGTTATTATAGTTTCGAGTAGTTAAAATTGTCTATTTGTATGTGGTGAACCAAAGTCCTTTAAATGAGCAGCAGAATCACTCGAAAAGGTAATGGACCTTAATAGGGTGGAGCTCCCTTATACAATCAACAGATGTTGTTCAATTATCAGGAAAAGGAGAGGATTTATAATAATATAACTTCATGTTTGTATGAAGAGGGAGAATTTCAAGTTATTCTTATTCAGTCAAAAAATAACACAGAGTGTAAGAAGCCTCGAGCTGTCCGCTTAGCAGAGGAAAGGTTGAGACGGCTAATTACTAACACGACCCCACCAGGTTATTACTTTTTTCTTGATGCGATTAATGGTTTTATTTTATGTCCTCAAAATAATTTAGACTTTCTATTTAATTTACTTCATTAGCATCTAAGCACAAGAAGCATGTCTATCTGCGAGATGAACAATTCACTAGATAGATAGGTATCAGATGATGGTCTTGGTGATCTTGGCTTTTATTTGTTGTTCATTCTTGATAGTCAATTTGTTGTTTTTGTAGGGATTTTTGTTTGTATTCTTTAGAGGGGTTATGAAATAGATCGTTCCAACAAAAGTAAAATAAAATTTTGGGAACAACCTTTAGTAACAAAAATAAATTAGATTTTAAACAATTATCTTAATAGGTTCTCGAAAAGCTCGGTTCTCGTACCCTTCCAATAAACTACATGGAGAGAAATCTGCACATTTAGACATAAGATGAGCATCATCCTTAACTATTATCTATTTTATATAAAACGAAAAGATAACTTATTTGAAATTTGGTTAAATATACAAATGAATGTTAAAATTTAGAACCATTAAGATAAAGAACCCATTAGCGAACATACTCCTATATAAAACATAATATGTGTCTGACCATATTGTGGTATATAGTAAAATATGGATTTGGATCCTCTCCTAACTAGCTTCTATACTAACTATCCTAACAACCAATCATAATTAAGAAAATTATATTTTATTATATTTATCTATAATTAATTTTTTAATTCCTAAAATACTATACAATTTACATCTATTATAAAACTCATATTATAATCTTTTAATTGATTTACCAACCATTTATAATATATTTTCAAATCTTATTGTTTATAATCTTAACAGCAATGATATAATTGGTTGTTAGGATAGTTAGTATAGAAGCTAGTTAAGAGAGGATCCAAATCCAAACTTAATAGAATCCTAAACAAAAAAGGATTTAAACCGCCAACAAATCCTATATATACTCCCTTATACTCAAACCAAATTTATCCAATTCTTGATTCCATTCCAGCTTCTCTTCTCATTGTTGATTAACATATAATTCTCTTCATTCTCTTTGTTATCGAGATGGAAAATTCATCATCATCGATTAAGAATGGAATAGCAGACCTTCTGGCTGAGATTTACAGACGAAATATCTTTCTAGAGAATTGGTCAATTGTCATTCTCTCCAATCTCATCAAGTATCTTAGAGGACAAGAGGATGAGTATTGAATAACGTTTTGATGTAACACTTATGCTATTAATATATATATATATATATATATATATATATATATATATATATATATATATATATATATATATATATATATATATCTTTTTTTAATTTTATTTATATTGACAAGAAAAGGTTATTTCCTTTAATATATTTGTTGGAGGCATTGCTATGATCTTCTGCTTAATTTTATAACATTCGTATAATTAATATTTATAATAATAAACAGAAATCTCTATATATAAATTGGTCTGGTTTTAAAAGTTTGAGCAAACAAAAATACAATACTCCAATAACTTAATACTAGCTTCTTGAAATTTCTAAAGCCCCTAAATTGCTCCCCTGGGCTCTATGTCCACATGTTCCCGATTCACCCTCGCTATTGCCTTCTTACCCTTATTAGTTATCTTCGCATGCCCCTGGATTTGATCAAATACTGGCATGACATAATCCTTGTTAACCGGTGTAGCTAGCTTTTTAAATTTTTCAAAATCTGCTTCCCCAATCATTGTATGTCCTCCCTTGGCCCCGACCTGTTTTTCCCCATTCTCGTTTTTGTCCTTCACAAAGGTTGTTTATACAACCCATCTCAGAGTGATGTTTTTTGTTGCAGATAGTATTTATGTCATTGTCATGTTCTTGCCCTTTGTCATCATTTATAAATAGCGCTTCAAATCTTGATCCAAGACCTTTGTTTCATTATATCTAGCCTCGGTTGAGCCCCTTTTTTCACAAATCATATTTCGATTCCCCTCTCGTTGAACAGTCATCCAATCTCCGTAATGCAGTTGTTCTGGTACAATTCCATGTTCCTCAGCCAATGGGTTCACATTCTCCTTGTCCATATTCATTTCAGAGTTGTTACCCACTGAATTTGTCTCATTCGATGAAAATTTCTCCTACTAGTTCCTGAACCTCCCGCACCCAAAGCATATCATATTAATACCCTCATATTCCATATTACAAGTTTCTCCTCCAATCTTAATCTTTGGTGTAAGTGGTTTATTTAGGTCTAGTTCCACAGCTAGGCGAGCATAATTACCTCTCTTTCTTGTCTTAGTTAGCGGATCAATCCTCACCGTTTTTCCTGTTAGATCATCCATCTTTCTAAGTATTCACGATGTATAATTATTCATTCCCACATTAGAAATGCGCACACATTCCTTTATGGTGGTGACAGAGTCCGACTGAGGCTTAAAATCCAAAGTCCATTCTCGCACAATAAATTAGTGCTCATTGATCACCCACGGACCCCCAGCTAACACATAATTTAAGTCATATTTAAACTATAACTTCACCATGATATACCTATTTCCAACGTCCACTAATTTTAATTGCCCTTCCGGACTCCAGATTTGCCTTAATTTTTCCGCTAAGTAATTATACCCCATTTTCGACCCCATGTTACTGTATTTCTATAGAGTTTAATTCCTTCCACAATTTCCTCCCTAGAGTGCTCCACTTATGGGTACTCACAGTCCTCCACGAATTTATCATTCCACGAAGGATGTAAAATCCCTTTCTTCTGTGTTTAACTTCTTCTCCACAGTATAATTAAAGTCCACAATAGCTGGAGTTACTTGGTTTGTACCTGTAAGGGCCTCTTACCAGTCGTGGTTCTTCTTGGGTGGAATCGCTGGAAGATCGGGTCTTATTGTTGGCGTGCAAATGAGGCCTAAATGATTGGTCTCATGGGGTCGCGCTCTTTTTACAATTCTGCTGCGTTCTTGGGTCGCTAACAGAGTTAGAACTGTTTTTAATATTTGTACTCTCCATATTTTCATTTGTAATCACCTTCGGTATCATTGTTATTCTTCGTCGACACTATTGCCAACAACAACAGTGGAGGAGGCGCCACCATTTGGATTTTAAGGATGTTGTTGTTGTTCACTTCTGGCCACTACTCACGGAGAGGGGTTTTTAGGTTGTATAAAGTTAATTTTGTTGAATATGTATCTTTTTCTTTTTATATATTAAGTATATGTAATGTAACTATATAATTACTATATTGACAAGGAGTAATGATAAACCAGATGGGATTAGCTCACTGGCCAGGACCTTGGTTTACCAATCTAGTGGTGCAGGTTCGAACCGAGTCAATGACTCCGAGTCCAAAGTGGCTCTCCTATGTAACCAAAAAAAAAGGAGTAATGATATATATCAAGCAAAATCATATCATTCAACGTATCATCACAATGTCATATGATTTAATCAAAAATACATTATCAGTCTTTTTATTTTCTCAATCTAATTTTCTTTGTTATAATTCACTTCATATCAAATCACAACATATCATGAATGGTATTATAGGTAGTTTAAAATAGAATGCATATCTTTCTTTTTATAATGAGAAGTCATAAGTCCCTCTACTAGAGTTTGGCTCGTACCACTCCACTTCTCGTTGATTTCATTCTAAAAATTCGGAAGATGATATAGTTGTGATTATTCTGCCTGAAGACCTTCAATAGCATTATCACGAGAGATGATGATGTTTTGGTTAAGGTCTATGTGACAGCGGAGCAACATGTTGTTCCACCCTATTTCTCAGCGATGATCTTTTAGGTGCTTTGCAAACTCAAATGTTTAGGGAGCTAAGTATAGTGCATGATCCCTTGCTCAGATGGTGGATGGTAGAGTTTAAAAGTATAACGCACGGTCCCCGGTTGAAGTTGAGGCCCTTTGAGTTGTTTTTGTGTGCAGATTCGTGGGGAAATATCCGAGAGCGTCTATCACTGTTGAGAATAATTGCTAGCGTTATACAAGTCTTCGTTGACCCAAGTTCCAAAACCGATAAAATATTATTTAATAGTTTAGCCGAGATTGATTATCTTAAAATTTGGTGTAATTTTCTTTTTTGCATGTTCCGGGAAAGAATAAGAATGTTGTTGATTGGGTGGCTAAACAAAAGTTATATGATATGTTTTTTAGTTAGTGAATTTCCTTTCTTCCTCCCCAATCAGCTAGAATTCTTAGCCGTGACACCGATCTGTGTGGAATCGGTTGATCATTTTAATGGTTGAGCGTTTGGCCTTTTTAATATATTGTTCTAGATTAAAAAAAGGAACTGACCTTGTAGGGGCATCTATTATATGCATCAAGCATCATGGATGTGGCTCGTGTGTGATGACCTTCAACTTGCCGAGGACGTGGTTTGAAGTCACAGCCTGATTAGCAGAGCGAACGAAGAAAACACAGTCTTTATTCTGTGGTTGTATTTGTTCTCTACGACTGGGCTTGTACCATAAGGTTGAAAGGGTTTGGATCTCCTTCCTCTAAACCTTGAACGTTTTTCTATATCATGGTAATTGGGCTTCATTTTCTATGAGACGTGACAAAGTAAACGTCGAAACAGGTAGACTAAAATGTATAATAAGAATCGAAATATCTTTTGAAATAGTGTGGTTGAATCTTTCAAGAATCTATAAATAAGATTGTATACTGAAAGATTTAAATTAATATTATTTAATAAAAAGAAATTCTTATGTAAAATATTTTTTTTTTAAATTTTTACGAAAGATTAAGTATTTTGTTCGAACTAAAATTAGACATACTTTAACGAAGGATACTCAAACTCACGAGAATATAATAATTCAAAAAGAATTTTAAATTTAACAAGTTCCTAAACAAAAAAGGATTTTAAGTTATCCTCTAATTAGTACTCTTCAAGTCAAACCGCCAAAGAAATACTATATATACTCCCTTATAGCCTGACCATCTCTTCCATCTTCTCTCATATTCTCTTTGTCACAATCATCCAATTCTTAATTCTCTTTCATCTTCTCTTTGTTAATTCGACCAATTAAGATAGAAGCTGATATGTTTTCTTTAATTGGGAATGGAATAGCAGACCTTTTAGCTGAGGTTTCAAGAGGAAATATTCTTCCGGGAAATTGGTCAATCCTTCTTCTCTCCAATTTCATTAAGTTTCTTGTTATTAATTTTCTTATAGGACAAGAGGATGAGTATTGAATAACATTATAATGTAACATTTTTGCTATTAATATATGTCTTTTTAAATTCTGTTTCTGTTACAAAAGAAATTTTTTTCTTTAATGTATTTCTTAGGCGCATTGTTATACTCTTTTGTTTAATTTTCTAATATTCGTATTATTAATATTTATGAATTATAAACAGAAAACTCTATATATAAATTGGACTGGTTTTAAAAGGTAGAGAACTTGAACAAACTTCTATCTACCTGCAAACCAAAATATATTACTCCAATAAATTCGAAAATAAATTTCGAAATCCCCTAATTGCAAGAGATCATATGAATCAAATTGATGTTTGAATCTTCATATTCTATTTGAATGAACTGGTGTTTAATTGATTAAATCTTGTGCAATCAATCAACATGTCATAACTACTACTCTTATAGCAAAAAGATGCAACACGGTTGAGATTCGGAAGAGATCTAAAACTCTTGAAATGGCCTAGATTAGTTTTCTTAAACAAAAGGCTAAGCTCGGTTATTCCCTTAAGAGTGATAGGTGTACTAAATTGTTCCATGGGCTCCTTAAAAGTAAAAATAGAAGAAGATTTATTCCGAATATTTTAAAGGAAAGTGGTGATTTAACTACTTCTAAAGATCAAGTCAATGAAACGTTCCTAAGTTATTTCAAAGGTTTATTTGGTGTTAAAGATAATACGACACATATTAATTCCGATGTATTTGATTATGGGAGTAAAATTAATTTAGTGCAAGGAGAAGATATGTGCCGTGACATAACCGATTTGGAGATTAAAGAAGCTATTTTTAAAATAGCGAATGATAAAGCGCCCGGACCCGATGGTTATTCTTCATTATTTTTTAAGAATTCGTGGAATATTATTGGGGAAGATGTTATTTTAGCGGTACGTGAATTCTTTACCTCCGGTTTTTTACTTAAGCAATTAAATACTACTCTTATTGCTTTAATTCCGAAGATAGATGATCCTAAAAGTGTTGATAATTTTCGGCCTATTTCGTGTTGTAACGTGGTTTATAAAGCGATTACTATGATATTAGCGGATAGATTGAAACCTTGTTTAAATAATATAGTGGATAAAGCCCAAAATGCGTTTGTTGAGGGTAGATCTATGATAGAAAATATTCACCTTATGCAAGAACTATTTCGAGGTTATAATAATCAAAGTAGCTTGTCTAGATGTACTATTAAAATTGATTTTAGAAAGGCGTATGACTCTATATCATGGGACTTTATTTATGAAGTTTTAAAGGGATTGAAGTTTCCGGAAAAAATAGTAAATTGGATTATGGTGTGTGTTTCATCTCCGTTTTACTCTTTGGCTATAAATGGAGAAGTGCATGGGTTTTTTAAAGGCGAAAAAGACTTAAGACAAGGTGATCCTATGTCTCCTTATCTATTTATTCTTTGTCTTGAATATTTCTCTAGGATTTTAAAAAAAAAATACTTGTATTAGATTTAATTATCATCCCAAATGTGAGAAGGAAAAAATAACACATTTAGCTTTTGCGGACGATTTAATGTTACTTTTTAAAGGTGATAAACGTTCGATTAAGATTCTTATGGATAGTTTAAATGAGTTTGGAGATGTTTCGGGGATTCGTTTAAATGTTGAAAATTCTAATATTTATTACATAGGTATCTCAAATGATGATATGATTAATGGGATTATACCTACGAATTTTGAGGAAGGGATTATGCCTTTTCGTTATTTAGGGGTCCCGCTAGGATCTTCCGTATTATTATCGAGAGACTATAAATCTCTTTTTGATAAATTGGAAGGTTATGTTAGGAGTTGGAGAGCCTCTTCACTCTCATTTGCGGGTAGATTGGAATTGATTAGATCGGTTATGCAAGGGGTGATATGCTTTTGGTTTACGATTTTCCCGGTTCCGGTTGGTGTTAAAGAGAGAATTATTAGTATTTGCCGTAATTTTTATTGGGAT
The DNA here is from genome assembly GCA_029959085.1 of Nemophila menziesii. Classification (NCBI taxonomy): domain Eukaryota; kingdom Viridiplantae; phylum Streptophyta; class Magnoliopsida; order Boraginales; family Hydrophyllaceae; genus Nemophila; species Nemophila menziesii. Next base: position 18,547,107 of record JARWIR010000007.1, on the reverse strand, counting down.
AATAAGCCACCCCAAGTTAGTTGGAAAAATATTTGTATGCCTAAAAATGAAGGGGGACTTGGATTAAAAGATTTTGAAGCATGGAATAAAGCTTTACTTCTAAAGATGATTTGGAAAATAGTGGAAAATAAAGAATCACTTTGGATTAGGTGGATTCATGGTGAGTATTTTAATAGTAGTGGTTTTTGGGAATGGATTCCTAAAAAAAGTAATTCCCCACTTTTGAAAAATATTTGGGAGTTAAAAGAAATTATACGTGGGTCCCTAGGCGAAGAAGGAAGAAAAGAAATATTAGCTTTATGGTTTGATTCCGTAAAGGCGCCCCGATCAACATATGAGGTAAATACAATAGAGTTTTATGATGTTTATAAATTCCCTTATGATTTATTTCGTCGTAAAGCTTTTATTAAACCTTGGGCAAATATTGTGTGGGATCCGAGTGTATTTCCGAAACATGCAATCATAGTATGGATGGCATTAAAAGAAAGACTTAAAACTAAGAATAGGATTACTTACATGGAACCTTATCCACTTTGTGATTTGTGTAAGGAAGATTTTGAATCGAATAGGCATTTATTTTTTGAATGCTCTTTTGCTAAGGCTATATGGGATGACAAAAAAATGTGGCTTGGACTAGACAAGGAAATGAACACTATGCTAAGCGCTTTGAAATGGCTTAAAAAATTAAAAGCTAGAGAGAATTGGAGAAGAAAGGCTTGGAAAGCGGGTTTTGGAGCTACCGTGTATTGTATTTGGACGGCGAGAAATCACCTAGCTATGAGAGGTGCTTCCAAGACTAGAGAAATAGTAACCAAGAAAATTAAATGGTGTGTTTATTCAATCTTATTTTCCTTATTCCCTCGGCATTCTTTTTTTGGATGTGAGTGGAAGGCTAGCTTGTATTAATATAGTATGAGGTAGTTGTTTTTTTATATTCCTTGTTGCTACCTTAAGCTTTCGAGCCTAGGTAGGTAACACCCATGTATAGTGTACAGTTTTGATATTTTAATACAACCGTTTACCCGACCCAAAAAAAAAAAAAAAAAAAAAAAAAAAAGATATATGCAACTCTCTCATAATATGTGTCTGACCATATTGTAATATATAGTGTAATATAAGTACCCCAGTAATCACCAGAATCGTATAGAATAGAAACGCTGCAAAATTATGTGACCTAAATTAGTAACAAATAAAATTTTTAAGACAATGTAGTGGATTAAGAAGATACCTGGTTCGGTTGCAGGTCCAACACTTCAGTGACGGATTCTGTTTCATGTTCTTGAGGAGATACCCTGAATTCAAATATATATTTGAGCGGGGACAGTTTTCCTTCGTTGATATCTGATGTGGATTCACCTGACTCAATCTCTAGCTGCTCGGGATTCTCGGCTTCCTCATCCTCGATTGGGGCATCTACTTCTTTAATTTGGTTTCCGTATCTTAATTGAATGTAAAAGATCGTTCTTCAATTATATTATTATCAAATCAAGTTCTCATTTCCTGTCATTTTTATTTTTTTATTTTTGTCAAGAGTTAACACCGTAGTGTTATGTTTTTCTTGCAGGAGGTTATAATTATATAATCACGTAACTTCGATTTGACTTTTGTAATTTTGCCGGATTTTGTATTTCTTTTAAATTATAATAGTAATAATATAAATAATACATGAATGATTATCCAAAAAACTAAAGTTTAAACTCAACAGAATCCTAAACAAAAAAGGATTTAAACCGCCAACAAATCTTATAAATACTACCTTATAGTCAGAGATCAAAGCATCTTTTCATTAATTCACATATAATTCTCTCCATTCTCTTTTAGTTATCAACATGGAAAACTCATCATCATCGATTAAGAATGAAATAACGGACCTTCTAGCTGAAATTTACAGACGAAATATCCTTCCTGAGAACTGGTCAATTGTTCTTCTCTCCAATCTCATCAAGTTTCTTAGAGGACAAGAGGATGAGTACTGAATAACGTTTTGATGTGATGTAACACTTTTGCTATTAATATATACATCTATTTAAATTTTGTTTCTTGTTGACAAAAAAAAGTTTATTTCCTTCAATGTATTCCTTAGGAGCACTGCTATGATCTTTTGCTTAATTTTTTAATATTCGTATAATTACTATTTATAATAAACAGAAAACTCTACATATATAAAATTGGTATGGTTTTAAAAGTTGAGAAGTTGAGCAAACAAAAATACAATACTCCAATAAATTCACACTAGCTTCTTGAAATTTCTAAACCCTTAAATTGCAAGAGATCATACGAATTATTTCGATGTTCATATCTATTTGAATGAAAGTGGTGTTTAATTAATCAAATCTTGTGCAATCAATCAACTCTTATAAGCATAAAGATAGTAAATCTCGCATATTCCTAAGTGAATAGGGAAAGTTCTTTATAGAACAGGATCTAGTCTTTTGATTGAGATACAACTGTTGGTAAAAATTTAAAGTGAATGTAATGGTATTTTAAAATTAAATGCGAAACGAAACTATGACTACTAGTTGCGAAAAATAAAGACTGAAAAGTAAAGACTGAAATGTAAAAACGGAAATGAAAAACCGAAAGTAAAAGACGAACCCGATTAGTGAAGATGAAAACGGACGAAGATAAAAACCGTAGTTCCGTGAAGGAGCCACTGCCTTAAGAACGAATTCCGGGACAGCCGAGATGCTACACTGTTTTTCCGAACGTTCCCCAAGGATTAAACACTACTACCCTACTCTCGTGTGCACTCACAATCGTAGGTTGAAATCTGTATAATATTCGCTCAAGAACAGAATGGAAGAAGGAGAAGAAATATTTCGCTGCTGATATATTTTTGTAAGCTGGTGTGTGAAGTTGGTGTGTAAAATGACCAGAGGAACATCTCTATTTATAGAAGAAAATATAGCCAGTACACTAGTCGTTAAGGCTTAGTCGTGGTTGTTCATCATGCCAAGAATTTAGGAGCTGTTACAACCATAGAGCCGTTGTGTTGATAAAACGTGGGTAAAACTAAAGACCAAAGTGGAGGAATTAGTCAAGCGTTGACAAAGTCTTCATCAGAAAATAAAAAATAAAAGCTGGTTATAAAACTAGTTTATTTTTATTTTTTAATTCCCCAAGACCCAAGACCCAAGACCCAAGAACCGGACTCGGGCCCGGGCTCGGGCCGGGTGGGTTGTGGTGGTGGTGCGCGCGTGTGGGCTTCCCCATTGTCTCTTCATGTGCATGGGTGTTAGTTCTTTGGTAGCTAATGGTACCACATAACTAATAAACACCGAATGCTTTTAGTAACCCACTGATGTGGGAAACATAATAAGTCACTTTGTAACTTTCTGCCTTCACAAAAGTGCTCCACCCACATGGAAACTCACACGTCATTCAATGTTCCAACAATCCCCCACATGTTGAATGTCATAAAAAGATTTTTTTTAAAAGAAGAAAGGTTTTGAGCGAAAATTGGGTGAATTGTACTTAAGTGTCAATATCTTGCGATTTGAATTGACACGCAGTGGAGTGAGGCAAAAACCAAGTCCAGTCAAGTGAACGTACTCTTGAACTTGACGTTCTTTAGTTGAGACCCCCACAACACATACTCAACCCGTTAGATATATACAGATTCCGCGATGTTATCACAAGCGCCTTTTAGGCCATGCGCATATCTTGGTTCTCATGAGTGCTCTAAAAAGACGTCTCTAGTCTTTTATAGAAAGCGGCCCCCACTTTCACACTCACATAGGTGATTTCAAGAATGTCTATACAACATAGACTACCCCTCAAGGGTCTTGAAGTCATTAAGAGCCCTAAAGCTCAACCTCATCATATGCCGGTGAGTTCATCAAGTCCTTCTCAACAGGACCACCACATAGGGCTATGAACATCATTAAGAGTTAAACTCAACCTCGAAATAATCATTGATGATTCATCAAGTCCTTCTCAATAGGACCACCACAAAGGGCTATGAATCATTAAGAGTCGAAACTCAACTTCATTTTCACTATTGCATGCCATAGGGATGGGTAAGTAGTGCATCACATATCATCCATATGACCCCCATGAATGGGCTTAAGCCTCATCCCCCTCGATATCTCCATAACTACTCTCCTGGTTAGACCTTTAGTGAACGGATCAGCCAATTTTTTCTCGGATTTGACAAAGTCCAATGCTATCACACCATTCTTCAGTAACTGTTTCACTGAGCTGTGTCTAATTTGAATATGTCTCTGTTTTCCATTATAGGTGCTGTTGTGAGCAACGCTGATAGCTGCTTGCGAGTCACAATGAAGAAAAACCAATACAACTTTATCTTCCCATAATGGTACATCTGCTAGGAGACTCCTCAACCATTCAGCCTTTTGTCCTGCCAACTCTAACGCTATAAACTCGGATTCCATGGTTGACCGTGCTAAACAAGTTTGTTTAGAAGACTTCCAGGATATAGCTCCTCCACCTAAGGAAAACACATAACCACTAGTGGAGCTCACTTCATCATTATCTGATATCCAATTTGCATCACAATAGCCTTCTAGGACAGCAGGGAACCTAATATAGTGTATGCCTATATCCATAGTACCTCTTAGATATTTCAATAATCTTTGAAGTGCGATCCAATGTTCACTACTAGGATTATGGGTATAGCGACTAAGTCTGCTTACGCATAGGCGATATCTGGTCATGTGTAGTTCATTAAGAACATCACACTTCCTATTATCTTAGCATATTCAGTTTGAGATATTGCACTTCCTTTATTCTTAGTCAAACGAATACTAGAGTCATACGGGTTTCTAGCGGGTATGACATCAAAGGAGTTGAATCTTTTCAACAATTTCTCTACATAATGAGATTGACTAAGGGATATACCATTTTCATTTCTTAAGATCTTAACCCCTAAGATTACATCAGCTTCACCCATGTCCTTCATCTCGAATTTAGATGATAGAAAGTCCTTAGTCTCATTAATGACTTTAAGGTTAGTGCCAAAGATCAGCATGTCATCTACGTATAGACTAATGATCACACATTCAGATCCTATCACCCTCATGTATACACATGAGTCGGAAGTGTTGACTATAAAGCCATCGTTAACTAAAGTACTATCTAATTTTTCGTACCATTGTTTGGGTGCTTGTTTCAAACCATATAGAGATTTCTTGAGTTTGCATACTTTTCTTTCTTGACCAGAAACTACAAACCCTTCGGGTTGAACCATATATATCTCTTCATCTAACTCTCTATTCAAAAACGCGGTCTTAACATCCATTTGATGTATAGTGAGTTTATGTATAGAAGCTAAAGCAATTAGAGTTCTTATGGTTGCTATTTTGGTCACTGGGGAATAGGTGTCAAAGTAATCTAGACATTTCTTTTGAGTAAAGCCTCGGATTACAAGTCTAGCCTTAAATTTCTCTATGGAGCCATTAGGTCTTAATTTTCTCTTAAAGATCCATTTTCTAGTAATTGGCTTACATCCCTTTGGTAAGTCAGTTAAGTCCCAAGTGTGGTTTGATCTAATGGATTCTATCTCACTATTTACCGCTACTTTCCAGAAGCTAGCATCTATGGATCTCATAGCCTCGGAAAAGGTCTTAGGTTCTTCCTCAAGAAAAAAACAAGAGACTAGTTCTTCACATAACATATCTATGTGAAAATCCTCAGTCAAGAAAGCAGTGATAAAGTCTGGTCCAAAACAAGACTCAGTCCTACGTCTTTTACTTCTCCTAATTTTGTTATCAGGGTTGTGATCCTGAACTCGAAAAGGGTAGAGAAGCAGAAAAATTATCACTAACAGGTATATCAGTATTGACAGGTGAGTCATTACTAATGGATGAGGCGGAATTATGAGCAATAATCCTTTTCAAAGAAAATATATGCTCAAAGAATTCAGCGTCTATAGATTCACTAATAGTGTTATCAGCTAAGGACATAAATCTATAAGATGCACTATTTTGGGCATATCCTATAAAGATAGAGTCTACGGTTTTAGGTCCAATGTTAACTCTCCTAAAGTCGGGTAATGCTACTTTAGCCAAACACCCCCACACTCTTAAAAATTTCAAGTTACGTGGATATCCCTTCCATAATTCATAAGGGGGCTTATCGATATGTTTATGGGGTACTCGGTTTAATACATAAATGCAGATAAGACAGCTTCCCCCCACATGTTGGAAGGTATGCCTGAACTAATTAACATGGCATTCATCATTTCCTTAGGGATCTATTTTTCCTTTCAGCTATGCAATTTTATTTGGGTGTATAAGGGGAAGTAAGTTCATGAATAATTCCACTACGTTCACAAAATTCTTTAAGTGTGTTAGAACTATATTCACCTCCACTATCGGACCTAAGTCTTTTAATATTTCTATCTAATTGGTTTTCAACCTCAGCCTTAGATTTTAGAAGGTATACTTTGGTGAAACTAGAGTAGTCATCTACAAAGGTCATATAATAAAGTTTTCCTCCTCTACTAGCAGTAGTTTTAAAGTCAGCTAAGTCAGAATGCACTAGTTCTAAAAGTTGAGTTTCTCTAGTGGTCAAGTTTTCAAAAGGTTTCTTAGCGTATTTAGCCTCTACACATATTTTACACTTAATTAAATCATCGTTATAGTTCCAAGGTATTAGTCCATGAATTTTAAGTCTTTTAATAGAAGAAACATTTAAGTGTCCTAATCTAGCGTGCCGCATATCTAGAGATTCAACTATATAAGCAGAAGTAGATGCATTCTCATTAAAATCAGAAAGAACATTAAGTACAAATAGTCCACCATTAAGGTAACCTTTTTTTACAAAGTCACCATTCCTAGAAATTATTATTTTGCCACCCTCAAAAACAAGTTTAAGTCCAGCTTTGTTTAGAAGATACCCCGAGACTAAATTTCTACGAAGCGTGGGAACATACAAAATATCATTAAGGGCTAAGGTCTTGCCATAGGTAAGTTTAAGACACACCTTTCCCTTGCCAAGGACGCCAGCAGTTGTAGAGTTTCCCATGTAAGCGCATTCCCCATCAGCTACATCTTCAAACCCTTGGAACAACTCTTTGTTGGCGCAGAAGTGCCTTGAAGCTCCAGTATCGAGAATCCATTCGGCCTTGTCCTCTACCAAATTAGTTTCGACCATTACCGCGGCAATTACCTCTTCAGTTTCAGTCATGTTTGCGCGAGGGGGGTTGTTTGATTTGAACCTGTCGTTGCATTGGTATGCCTTGCGTCCTTCCTTTCCACAACAGTTCAAGTTGCTTTGGTTTTCTGAATATGAGAAGTTGGCTTGAAATTACCTCCGGATTTGTTAAATTTACCCTTCGATTTGTTGTTCTTATCTTGACCATGACCTTCTTTGTTACCATACCCAGAAGTCTCGACCAAGTTTGTTTTCGAAGAATAATGAGGTAGAGATTCAGAGTTATCTTTGAGGTGATTAGCTTCTTCGGTTCTCATGTGGCTGATTAATTCTTAGATCGTCATATCTTTTTCCTTATGTTTTAGGTGGTTGCGATAGTCACTCCAAGATGGTGGGAATTTCTCAAGTAACACATTAGCTTGTAAGATCTCACACATTTTCATTCCCTCGGATACAATTTCGGCACAAAGGTTTTCGTAAATGTGAACTTGTTCCATGATTGGCTTTTGGTCAGTGATTGTGAATTTAAGCCAGTTTCCGACCACATATTTTTTCTTACCAAAGTCGTCACCTCCGTATTTAGTGTGTAAACGGTCCCAAATGGTTTTTGAAAATTTTTCGTTTACAAATAAATCAAACAAGGGGTTCGACATATGGTTTAAAAGATGACCCCTAGTTAGTTTATTTGCCTTATCAAATTTTAAAATTTTTGCGGATATAGTAGCATCCGTATTATCAGTTGAAACAGGAGGGTCTTCGACTAATACAAAATCGACTTCTAACTGTTCAAAAAGAATAAGTAGTTTTTGGGACCAACGTTTAAAATTAGAACCATCTAAAGGTTCGAGTTTCGACATATCAGGTAGGGTTTTCAAAGTTGTAGTTAAAGCCGAAGAAGGAGAGGCCATTAGTGATTACTTATTGAAAAAATTCGTTCTTAAATTGTTGGTAAAAATTTAAAGTGACTGTAATGGTATTTCAAAATTAAATGCGAAACTAAAATTTAACTACTAGTTGCGAAAAGTAAAGACTGAAATGTAAAAACGAAAATGAAAAACCGAAAGTAAAAGACAAACCCGATTAGTGAAGATGAAAATGGACGAAGATAAAAACCGTAGTGCCGTGGAGGAGCCACTGCCTTAAGAACGAATTCTGGGACAGCCGAGATGCTACACTGTTTTTCCAAACGTTCCCCAAGGATTAAACACTACTACCCTACTCTCGTGTGCACTCACAATCGTAGGTTGGAATCTATATAATATTCGCTCAAGAATAGAATGGAAGAAGGAGAAGAAATATTCCGCTGCTGATATATTTTTGTAAGCTGGTGTGTGAAGTTGGTGTGTAAATTGACGAGAGGAACAGCTCTATTTATAGAAGAAAATATAGCCAGTACACTAGCCGTTAAGGCTTAGTCGTGGTTGTTCATCATGCCAAGAATTTAGGAGCTGTTACAACCAAAGAGTCGTTGTGTTGATAAAATGTGGTTAAAACTGAAGACCAAAGTTGAGGAATTAGTCAAGCGTAGACAAAGTCTTCATCAGAAAATAAAAAATAAAAGCTGGTTATAAAACTAGTTTATTTTTATTTTTTAATTCCCCAAGACCCATGACCCATGACCCAGGACCCGGACCTGGGCTCGGGCCGGGTGGGTGGTGGTGGTGGTGTGCGCGTGTGGGCTTCCCCATTGTCTCTTCATGTGCATGGGTGTTAGTTCTTTGGTAGCTAATGGTACCACATAACTAATAAACACTAAATGCTTTTAGTAACCCACCGATGTGGGAAACATAATAAGTCACTTTGTGACTTTCTGCCTTCACAAAAGTGCTCCACCCTCATGGAAACTCACACGTCATTCAATGTTCCAACAATACAACGTGGTGGTTTCTAGGGGTGTGCATCGGGTTAGAAAACCCGCATAACCCGGCCAACCCGATTACACTAACCCGAAACAATACGGGTTAGTTTTCAATTGGGTGGGTTGTGGTTTACATTTTAGAAAAATTATACACTTTTTACGGGTTGCGGATTTTAAACTTGAAACCCGCAAACCCGCATACCCGATTACCATGTAGTATAAATTATTAGAAAAAATTGTATTGCTCATTTTATTCAAATAAATTTGTATGGTCATGTGATTCTCACTCTATATTTCTTTTTTTATTCCTTGCCTTTTAATTTTTTTAAATCCCTTGGTATTTCAAATATATTTTTACAAATGAACCTGTTTTCATTTCAGTTATGATATTATCTCAATCTTTTGTTTAATTCATAAATTTATTTTTCTAAAATCTCATTTTATATTTTTTAAAATCAGAGATGATTTAAAATGTATATGAGTATCATAAACTATATTTGTGTTGCAACATGCATTTGTAATATAATCCTGCCGAATGATTATGGATATAATTTCGGCTCATTTATTAAACTAAATCACCTGCAATGCACCCGCAACCCGCTCAACCCGAAACTCAATGGTTTATATAATGGATTGGGCGGGTACGGGGTCTCATTTTCCAAAACCCGCACAACAACGGGCGGTTTGTGGGTTGAGTATTTTTCATCCAAAACTGACCCGCGCACACCCCTAGTGGTTTCTTCCTCGCAGGAGTAAAATAATGGTGATAAGCAATTAAAACTAATACTAAGAAGCGAAAAGAGAAATGAAAAAATAATGATCTAAACGATTCTTGCTGTCTCAAAAGAATGCCTTCTTACGCTTCATCCGCATGTTTGGGTAATCGTGTGGCTACAAATGTGAGACCTGCGTTTATATATTTTAACCATTAATCGAAATACTACTTCCATTCCATTATAATTTACTTTCTTTAGAGTTTTGCACACATATTAAGGAATCTAAAACGTATGTAAAATTTAATTTAAAATGACCAACATATTCCTAATTATAAGAGAGAGAAAATTAAATATTTAGTTGGTAAGAGAATTTAAAAAAGGGTGAATTATATATAGGGTCTTGGAGAACATCTTTCTTCTCTATAGAGTAGTTCCAAAAATGCTCTTCTTTTTAGGGACCTCAATTTTGACAATAGTCTTTCCTACCCTTACTACCACTAAAAGACAAAAAGTGTGATGTCACTGTTTCTCTCTCCTCTACCACTACCCACCTACCTCCAACCCACCTACCACCTATCTCCGACCTCCGGCCACCGTCCACCGACCACCGACCACCGACCTCCGACCACCGACCACCGACCTCCGACCTCTGACCACCAGTCACCGGAAAAAACATAGAGTACTCTGAGAAAAACATAGAGTACTCTATATATTTTAATGAATATTCTAAAAATCCGACCACCTACCTCCGGCTGCCAGAAAAATTGAGAGTACTGTATAAAAATGTAGAGTACTCTAAGAAAAACTCGGAGTACTCTAAGAAAAACTCGGAGTACTCTAAGAAATTCTCAGAGTACTCTAAGAAATTCTATGAGTACTCTTAAAATTTGGGGGTACTATTAAAACAAAGAAAAAGTATAATCGGAAATTATTGAGTATTATTTAAAAAAAAAACACATTTACACATTTTATTACAAGGTAAAAAAAACTAACTGGTTTGACCAGATCTAGATCTGGTCAACCATTTACAAAGAAAAAAAACTCGATCTGCTTCTTTTTCTTCTCGTGTGAAGCAGCCATGGAATCAGCACCTCAACGAGCTCGACATCTCCGGCAAAATGGAGGTCTTCGGCCTCGAACAAAGGTAAACGGAGGTCCTTCAGCTCCTTCAGCTTCGAACGGCGCCGCTGCTCAGTGGCGGTGGTTGTCTGGTGAGCTCGTCTTCAACACTCGAACGGAGGTCACGCCGCGAACGGAGGTCCATCTTTTGCTGCCATGGTTGTCCAACACAGTGGATCTCAGATCTCTTTCGCGTTCGAGCTCGGTGTTGCTGCGCAGAGCTCCGGCGAGGCTAGCAGCGAGGTGAGGGGGAGGGAGGTTCACTGGAGCGAGGTGAACTAGCACCTGGATCTCGATCTACCACGGCAGGAAGCTTCTCGGTGTGGTGGTGCTCGCCGGATCTCGGTGAAGAAAGGGATGGACATGAGGTTGCGAGAAGCTTTGGTGTGGTGGCGGTGGTGCAGGCGGTGGAGGAGCAGGTGGTGTAGTCATTTCGGTGGTGGCAGTTTTGGGAGTTCACGGAGGAGGAAGTTGGGAGGAGAGGGAAGAGAGGGAGGTGAGAGAAAATAGATCTGAAATTATAATTGATGGGGTTTTAATTTAGTATATATAGAAAAAAAACAAAAGAGGTTAGTAACGTAATAGAGGTTTTGGGGTTCATGTGTTAAAAAGTTTAAAAGGTCTTTAGTAAGAAGAGGCTCTAGGCCGGGTCCCCATCTTGAAGAGGGGGGGTGTGGTCAAGACCCTAAGTATAATTATCTCTTTAAAAAAAGTAGAATCGAAAAGACATCATTTATTTTGCTTTGGAACTTTAAAAGTAACATATATTATAAAATATGTTTTTTTAACTAAAGAGACTATTATTATGGAATGGAGGTAGTATTAAAGTAACTAAATAAAGTTGATATATATATATATATATACTAGACCAAAAAAAGAAAATGTACCTTGAACATTATAACACTCGCCAAAATAGTTAACGATGTAAACATTATATAGTAAATGAGTGAAACAAACAGTTGCGTTGAAGGTATTAATTAACAATTCAGATTGTATAGATGTTTTATAACCGTGCAAATAAAAGAGTAAAAATACCTTATTTATGTAATTCATCTGGGTAAGCTTATGCATGTGATAATAACTAAAGTAAATACCCATGTTTATGCCTCAGGATACATCATCTGGTATTGTTTCGGATAATGTCAATTTCAAAGTAATTTCAAGTACTTTCACACTCATTACCTATTAAAAACATACCAATTACCTATAGTGAATAATACGAGCTTAAAAAATTAAAGAGAAGATTCCGTTGTGGATACCATAGTTTAAAATTTTGACAAATAGTTATCCGAGTTTACAAAAATGATAAACAAGTATCCAATACTCTATTTCATGTCTTCCGTTAAGTCTTATAGTGAAATTTGCCGTTAAATTCCACGTGTTAGTGGCGTGACTACCTTTTCCTTCAAAAATCAAGTATTCAAGTTTATAAAATTTGACAAACAATTACCAAACGTTCTTTATATGCAAATAAGACTCTTGTACTACAAAAAAAAGGTTTCTTATGGCGTTTATTTTGGCATTTAGTGGCGTTTTTAACCTCCACAAAAAAAAATTGTGGCACTTGGTCAAGGGTTTACGTGATCAAGGGATACATTGGGAGGGTATATGTTGCACGTTTATTCATCGTACGCTTATTTGTAATCCATGCCGAATTTGAGAAAAAAAATTGAGAAAAATAAAGAGTAAGAAACACGAGAACTCACATCAAAAAGGGGCTCGTGTTTGACTTACTAATAAATGATGAGAAAAAAATGAAAGAGAAAAGAAAAATATATGGAAATCTGGCAGAGGACATCTTCCGATGTTGGTTAGGACTTGGGGATGTAATGTTATAGCATCAAACAGGCTGAGTGAGCACGATTATGAGTGGAGACTCAAGTTCCAGGGCGATTAATTGATGGATAGTGAGGAGACGGCCAATATCTTACTCTAAATTATCTTAAATGTTTATCACAACCTACCTTGAGCCTACGCTACACCCTAAGATCTTAGGATTCCTATCTATTTGGGTGAGTAATGACTGAACAATTAGGGAATGACTAAGTGGACCATTAGACACTAAGGAAGACCTATGAGCACCCTATAGCTGCCACATCAACCTAAGTGAGAACCGCTCCTTCTTGCATTGCGAAGTTAATCCAATTTTGAATTATTATTTTTTATATGTTGATTGTTTGTATATTATGCGCATTTGTATATTATTTATTGAACACCACTATATGAGACTTGTTAGGATAGTTGTTTGAAGTTTATTCATTATCTTTCTATTTTCCTTATTTTTTTTCTTTGGTTATCTGGACATAGGCCACTTTGAATTTTATTTTCTTTTATTTTGTCGGGACGACAAAACTTTGAGTTGGAGGTCTTGATGTCTCCTCTTTTGTTATATATATTAAACTACTCACCAGACATATTTTTGAGGGTTTATGGGACCTAAGTGGGAAAATTTTCCCTAATATTTGTCATATCTTACCTTTCAACATTCTTTTGGACATTATTCTAATTATTGATTCTTTGTGCTCTAATTGTGTGTTAAGTATGTATCTTTTAGGTACATGGTTGACGCTAGAGTCCAAGGATATGAGTAGAAGTCAAAAGGTGAAGTCCAAATCCAAGCCAATGCGTAAAAAGAGTTTTTAGTCACTTTGGAAGAACTAGAGCATTTACCTAAAAAGTCTTAACGTCATATTGTTTCAGTCACCAAGAAAAATTGATCAGAGATTTTGAAGAAATTTATTTTGATAAAGATGAAGCTTGAAGCCAGTGTCACTTGACAGGTGACGGAAGTCAATTCGGAGCTGAGATGAGAAAGATATTAGTTTTGCCACCGTGACTAGAACCTGGACATCATTGGCCAAAAATGAATTGGGCTATTTTTAACCCACCTAAGTGTGTCCATAAGGCCCCAAACGAATTTTGGCCAAGTATATAAGAATATTAGAACTCTTATATTAGCACACTTCATCTTTTTATCAAATTTTCCCAACAAAGAGGAGCAAAACGCCTAACAAAGAAGAGAAAGAGAGTTTTCACACAAGTTCATCATTCTCCACCATTCCACACCCTAATCATTCTGTATTTTAGGTTAATTTCATCTGTTTTATCTTTTGAATATGATTTTTGTATTAGTTTTTATTTAATTTCATTCATTTAGTATGAACTAAACATCTTTGCTTGAGATTTGCAATGTGTATGAACCCTAATTAATTATTACACATATTTTGAATATTTGGTATATTATATTATTAAATTGAATTGAGGTTTTGTTTATTCCTTTGATTTATATATTTATGTTTGTTTCCATCTATACATTGATGTATTGGGTAGTTTGAGACTTTCAGCATCACCTGGGAGGAGGTCGGGTTTCGGACATAGTATATAAACGCATAGTGCAAGGTATTGAATCGGGAGGTCTTGCCCATTAGGTAGTCAATAAGGTAGCAACTTAATTCATCGGAAGCCATTTCTAGGGTCACCTAGGAGGGGTCTCTAACGGTGAAAGATTGTCTTCTAAGCTACCGACAGAAGTTAGAAGGATAGTTGAATCCCAACTATTGTGAATCACCCAATTCGCCCTTATATCAATTAACAAGTTAATAGTCGATAAGGAAGATTACTCGCAAGATTCAAGCAATACTATCTTTTCTCATCTTTAGCATTTTAGATTATTTGTCTTTTTAGTTACTTATTTATTTTATTGCAAATTAATCCTTTAATTGAAAAATCAATATTTATCATTTATATTATTGTTATGTATATCGTAACTTTATATCTCATTACATTACATTTGAAACACAATTATATCAACCTTGGAAGTCCATGTGGAGACGATAACATTTAAAGTTAATCAATTTGTTACTTGTCAAGGACCTGTACACTTGCAGAATATACCATTCTTTTGGTGTCGATTTATTATCATACCTAGGTATCCAACAGTAGGCAAAAAACTATAATAAGAATCAATACATCTCTCGGATAGTGGAAAATAATCGTAGCTACACAAATGTAGTTATACGAAAGATTTAAGAATTTTTTCAAGAATCTGCGAATAAGATTGTATGTTGAAAATTTAAAATTAATAATTATAGTAAAAAGAAAATCTTATATATGAATAATTATTTGAGTCAATTAAAGATTAATGCCTATTAAAAAACTTATTTAAAAGAAGGTGCCTATAATAAGATTTTTTATAGAAAACAGCCCCATCCCAAACTACCCTTATAATTAACAACTAAAAAAAAAATTAGAAAAAAAAAATTAATAAACACACGCGCGCGTCCGTGATTTTTTTTTTAAAAATCGTCATAACTAATTATAAAAAAATCAAAAAAATAAAAAATTTATATATTTGGATAAAGCAAATTAATATTTACGTCTATGATTTTTTTCTGAATTTTTTGAATTTTTTAAATTTTTTGAATTTTTTAATTCGCAGAACATGGACTTCTATGTTTTAAACATGGAATTCCATGTTTTGATATAAGGAATTTGTTTTCCGCAGACTCGAAATTCACTGTTTAAAACATGGAATTCCATGTTTTAAACATGGAATTCCATGTTTTAAACATGGAATTCCATGTTCAGCGAATTAATAAATTAAAAAAAATCAAAAAAACCAAAAAAATTCAGAAAATTCCGAAAAAAATCATAGACGTAAATATTAATTTGATTTATCCAAATATGATTTTTTTTCGATTTTTTTGATTTTTTTTTAATTAGTTATGGCGATTAAAAAAAATTCACGGACGCACGCGTGTGATGAAATTAGTAGTAGGTGGTGGTGGTGGTTGTTGTGATGGAGGTGGTGATGGTTGTGGTGGCTGTAGTGGTGGTGGTGGTGGTTGTGATGGTGGAGGTGGTGATGGTTGTGGTGGTGGTGGTGGTGGTGGTGGTGATGGTGGTGGTGGTGGTGGAAATACCATATTATTTGTTTAAGATTTAAAAATAAATATTGTATTAAAAATAAAATAATATATTTAATACTAAGGATAATATATGAATAAAAAATATAAATGGGATGTTTTTCTAATAAATAATTGTTCTATTAGGCATTTATCTCTAAATAAGAAAATTAGAGGCTTAAAAAAATTAAAGGCATCATTAAGGAGGCATTTATCTCTAATTACCCCTAACAAAGAGTTTATTGTTGATAACATCCTCATTAAATTCTCTAATTGTTTTTTAATCTTCTTATGAAAGATTAAGTATTTTGTTCAAACAATTAGACAATTTTTTATAAAAAATCCAGTATTCGAACTCTATCGACCTTTGGGGAAAAAAAAGGAACTTTGCCAACATTCAACTAGATGCGCAGGCTTACCATACCAAACGAGTAATAATCCAAAAAGAAGGTTAAAGTAAACAAGTTCCTAAACTAATTAGGACTCTTCAAGTCAAACCGCCAAGAAATAGTATAAATTCTCTTCCAGCTTCTCTTTTTTATTCACACAATTAATTATTAACAGAGTACAATCAATTAAGATGGAAAACACATTATCATCAAGGAGTGCCGATATGTTTTCTCCAATTGGGAATGGAATAGCTGACCTTCTAGTTGAGGTTTCGAGACGAAACATCCTTCCTGAAAACGGGTCAATTGTCCTTCTCTCAAATCTCATCAAGTTTTTTAGAGGGCAAAAAGATGAGTAATGAATAACCTTTGGTGTAACACTTTTGCTATTAATATATCTTTTTAATTTGTTTTTGTTGACAAATAATAGTTATTTTCTTTAATGTATTTCTTAGGGGCATTGCTAGAATCTTTTGCTTAATTTACTAATATTCGTACAATAATATTTATGAATTATAAACAGAGAACTCTATATACAAATTGGGCTGGTTTTAAAAGGTAGAGAACTTGAGCAAACTTCTAAATCTACCTGCAAACCAAAATATATTACTCCCATAAATTCGCAAGTAGCTTCTAAAAATTTCTAAGTCCCCTAAATTGCAAGAGATCATACGAATCAAATTGATATTTGAATCTTCATATTCTATTTGAATGAACTGGTGTTTAATTGATAAAATCTTGTGCTATCAATTAACATGTCATATACTACTCTTATAGCAAAAAGATGCAACTCTCTCAATCTCTCATATCCCTATGAATGATAAATTGGGAGGTTCTTTCTACGTTCCATGTAAATCTATATACATAGATAGAGCATGATCTAGTCTTTGGTAAGATCCAACGTGGTGGTCTCCTCCTTGCAGGACCAATAACCGGCCATGAGTAACTGAAGAATAATAAGAAAATAAAAATTTAAAATAAAAGATGAATACACTATAATCTTTGATCTAAACGATTCTTGTCAGTCTCAAAGGAACGCCTTCTTGGCCTTCATCCGCATGCTTGGGTAATCGTGTGGGCAAAGATGAAGGACCTGCGTTTATCTACTCAAGTAAAGTTATATTCTATCCATTTTATCAGAACTTTAAAGTAACTAAATTAAGTTGGCTAAATATAGCAACATACATTTAACCATATCCTTTGTTTTGCGTAGAAGAAACTGTCCGAAATAATCATCACGAATCCACACGTTTCAGTAACAATCTCGGTTAAATTTAGTCTATCCAGTCTTGTACACAAATTGTTGATATTTAAATTTAGCACACGAAAACTTGAGTATATGAATAAACTTGGCAAAAAAAAATGTGAATGAACATGTACCTTGAACATTATAACACTTGCCAAAATAGTTAACAATATAAACATAACATAGTAGATGGGTGAAACAACAGCTGTGTTGAAGGGTATCAAGGGCCTGCACTAAAAATTCAGATTATATAGATGTTTTTAACAATATAAAAGAAGAGCAAAAACATTACCTTATTTAAGCAAGTAGTAATAACAACCAAAGTAAATACCCATGTCTGAGGATATATCAACTGTTTGTTACAGAAAGTGTCAATTTCAAAACAATGCCAAGTGCTTTCACATTCATCACCTGTTAAAAACATACCCATTAGCTTTGGTGAAATATAGGAGCACGAAATATTAAAACAAGAAACATTTAAACATTCCGATCAAGAATTCATTAGCGAACATATTCCACTATATAACGTAATATGTGTCTGACCATATTGTGGTATATAGTGTAATATAAGTACCCCTGTAATCACCAGAACCGTATACAATAGAAACGCTGCAAAATTTTGTTACCCAAAATCAGTAACAAATCAATAGAAGTTTTTAAGAAAATGTAGTGGATTAAGAAGATACCTGGTTCCGTTGCTAGGTCCAACATTTAAGTGACGGATTCTATTTCATATTCTTGGGGAGATACCCTGAATTCAAATAAATATGTGAGCGGGGTCAGTTTTTCTTCGTTGATGTCTGATGTGGATTTACCTGACTCTAGCTACTCTAGATTCTCGGCTTCCTCATCCTCGATGGATGTGGCATCTTCTTCTTTTTATTTTGGATTCATTCTTTAATAGATTATAATCAAATCAAGTTTTGCTTCATGCCTGTCATTTTAATTTTTTATTTTTATCGAGAGTTAGTGTTATGTTTTTCTTGTAGGAGGTTATGATTATATAATCACGTAACTTCGGTTTGACTTTTCTAATTTTGCCGGATTTTGTATTTCTTTTAAATAATACATGAATGATTATCCAAAAAAACTAAAGTTTAAACTCAACAGAATCCTAAACAAAAAAGGATTTAAACCGCCAACAAATCTTATAAATACTACCTTATAGTCAGAGATCAAAGCATCTTTTCATTAATTCACATATAATTCTCTCCATTCTCTTTTTGTTATCAACATGGAAAACTCATCATCATCAATTAAGAATGGAATAGCGGACCTTCTAGCTGAAATTTACAGACGAAATATCCTTCCGGAGAACTGGTCAATTGTTCTTCTCTCCAATCTCATCAAGTTTCTTAGAGGACAAGAGGATGAGTACTGAATAACGTTTGGATTTGATGTAACACTTTTACTATTAATATATACATCTATTTAAATTTTGTTTCTGGTTGACAAAAAAAAGGTTATTTCCTTCAATATATTTCTTAGAGGCACTGCTATAATCTTTTGCTTAATTTTCAAATATTATAATTAATATTTATAATAATTAACTGATAACTCATACATATATAGAATGGTCTGGTTTTAAAAGTTGAGAAGTTGAGCAAACAAAAATACAATTCAAATAAATTCACACTAGCTTCTTGAAATTTCTAAAGCCCCTAAATTGAAAGATATCATACGAATTGTATCGATGTATATATAATAAAAATAGAACATGATCTAGTCTTTTGATTAAGATACTACGTGGTGGTATCTTCCTCGACAGGACAAAAAAAAATGGCGATGAGCACTTGAAAACTAATAATAAGAAGCGAAAAGAAAAATGAAAAATAATAGATGAATTACACTATGATCTAAACGATTCTTGCTGTCTCAAAGGGATGCCTTCTTGCGCTTCATCTGCATGTTTGGGTAATTGTGTGGTGTGGCTAAAGATGTGGGACCTGCGTTTATATATTTTAACCATGAATCGAAATACTACCTCCATTCCATAATAATTTATTTTTGAGTAATGATATATGTCACCCCTTTTCATGTCACCCTTTTATCACCCGTCTATATATATGTGTTGATTTCCTTGAATAGAAGATAGAGAAAAATTAAATAGGATAGAGAAATCAATTCATTGGTCCATGTAGCCATACACGTAGGAGGTGATAAAAGGGTGATACAAAAAGGGTGACAAATATCATTACTCTTTATTTTTTAGAGTTTTACACACATATTAAAGAATCTAAAACATAGGTAAAGTTAGTTTAAAATATAACCAACATATCCTTAATTATAAGAAAGAAAAAATTAAATATTAAGTTGGTAAAAAAAAATTTAAAAAAAAAATAAAATAAAAAAAATATCATTTATTTTGCTTTGAACTTTAAAAGTAACATAGATTATACAATGTGTTTTTTTGACTTAAAAGACTATTGTTATGGAATAGAGGTAGTATTAAAATAACTAAATAAAGTTGCTATATATAACATACCATCAACTAGGGCTGCAAATTAACTGATACTTTCACCAAAGATTTGAGTTTGAGTTCGCTAAGAGTTTGTTTTAGTTCGGCTCGTTAGTTAAACAATCCAAACTCAAACTTTAAATTTAGACTCGTTTACTAAACAAGACGAACTCAAAGTTATATAAGCTCGACTCGTTAAACTCGTGAATAGTTTGGTAAGGGTTCTTTAAAAGCTTGTTAAAAGATTTAATAAATATATTTAATTAAAAATTATCAATATATATATATGTATGTGTGTGTGTGTGTGATAGAGAGTTATTAGCTTATTAGGTCAAAATATACAAAACCCGCCCCTTAACAAATTCATATTTCTTTTACCTCCTCAAAAGGTCCATAATTTTTCAGTTTTACCATCTCTACCCCTATAATAAATTAACTGCATTAAGCATACCTTATATATTACAATTATAAATTTTAAAATAAAGAATAAAGAAAAAGTAAACTTTGACCAACAATAAAATAATAATCCTAAAATTCATCTCTTCACGTCAACATTGGAACAAAAAATAAAAAGAAGTCTCTTCCCAATCACCTTCAACACCCAGCTGCTCTCACACACAAGAAAAACCGCCGCCACTCAGAAATGATTCTCCACCATCATCAACCTAGCTTGGTCGTCTCCTGCACAAGAATATATTCAGGTTCGTTTACTAAACGAGACGAACTCAAACTTATATAAGCTCAACTCGTTAAACTCGTGAATAGTTTGGTAAGGGATTTTAAAAGCTCGTTAATAGGTTCAATAGATATATTTAATTAAAAATTATCAATATATATATATATATATATATATAAAAGTTATTAGCTTATTAGGTCTAAATATACAAAATCCGCCCCTTAACAAGTTCATATTTCTTTTACCTCCTTAAAAGGTCATTATTTTTCTGTTTTACCATTTCTACCCCTATATTAAATTAAATACATTAAACATTACCTTATATATATTACAATTATAAATTTTAAAATAAAGAATAAAGAAAAAGAAAAAGTAAACGTTGACCAACAATAAAATAGGAAACCTAAAACTCGTCTCTTCACGTCAACAATGGAACAAAAAAGAAAAAGAAATCTCTTCACAATCACCTTCAACACCCAGCCGCTCTCACGCACAAGAAAAACCGCCGCCACTCAGAATTATTCTCCACCATCATCATTCTGGCTTGGTCGTCTCCTACACAAGAAAACCGCCAACAACTAAGAACCATTCTACATCATCAACTCAGTTTGGCTACGCCATCAACAATCGCAGAACCCATAAATTTTTTTTACCAATTGAGATAAGAAATTAATTATTACTATTGACCATTTAATTTTTAAGTTTTATGTTTCATTATTTTCAATCGTTTATTTTTTTTTCAATGCTATGTGAAAGAGAAGAGTTTTAGTTTTATGTTCATTGTTTTTAATGTTTATTTTTTCGTTTCCTTTTTTCTAACGAGGGTGAAAAGAGATGAGTTTTAGGTGTAAGTTCCATTGTTTTCAATGTTTACTTTTTCTTTTCCTTATTTCAATATATACGTTTAATTTTTTTTTTCAATGTGAATGTGAAAGAGATGAGTTTTAGATTTTATGTTTTATTGTTTTTCAAGGTTACTTCAATTAGGTTCTATGTTCTGTGTTTTTTAACCTTTTTTTTTCTAAGATTTTTCAACGTTTTCTTTTAAATACTTTTTACGGTCAACACACTGTTTTTGAACGGTCACCTGCTGTTTTTGCACTGTCAACCCATTGTTTTTGTGGTGTTACCCACCGTTTTATCACTGTCAACCTATAGCTTTGTAGTGTCACCCTTTTATTTTTGTAAACCCAATTACGTTTTATTCATGCTTTTAACCTATGTATACTAATTAATTTTTATTATTTTTGTGCACATGCAGATTGACGATTCAAGAAAAATGATTTAATTTCCTTTTATAAATAGAAGATATTATAAGATTAGTTAGTTTTAGAATAGAAAATATTGTAATTAATGAATGTTTTGGTTTTAAAATTTTATAATGTTGAAATATTTTTATTATATAATTTTTTAGTTATGAAAAGTACATATTCTTTTATAGAATAATTTGTTTGAAAAACGGTATTTTAGACATTTGTTTGGATTGGACCTTCTTGGCCGAAATCGGTGTATTATAGACTTTATAAGTAAATCACCCATATAGATATATATATACACAAAAAGTCAAAAATACGTAAACTTTTGTATATGTAATTAATCATAACTTTAATATTATATATCTAATAAGTATATTTTTTGTTTTCTTCAAGTCAAACTATGTAATGTATCGTATATTAGTTTTAGTCAACTTCATTTTAAATCACTGAAAATCCCAATAAAATAAATATATATCATAGAAAAATAAACGAGACTTAGATGAGTCTTAACGAACCAATCCGAGCTTAACTCGAGCTTGGACGAATTGAGTTCGCTACGGGTTTGTTTGAGTTCGGCTCCTTAGTTAACGAACCAAGCTCAAGATAGCTAAAGTTCGGCTCGGTTCGATTCGTTTCAAACTCAAACCAAGCTCACTAAAATATTAGCAAACCAAACTCAAGAAAGCTATAATTCGGCTTGGCTCGGTTCGTTTGCAGCCCTACCATCAACCATATCCTTTGTTTTGTGTTGAATAAACGTTCCCGAAAGAATTATCACAAACCTACACATTTCAGTCACAATCTGAGTAAAATTCGGACTATCCAAGTCATGTACACGAATTGTTTATATTTATACGTTTTAGCACACGTAAAATTGATATATATATATATATAAAAATTCGGAAATAAAAATTTAGTTATTATACAAAAATCCTTTACATATATTCAAATAAGTTTAATTAGGAGACAATGAGATTATCCCCACTTGCACGCCATCACCACCACCCACCCGACCCCGACACCGGCACCAGAGGCAAGGGCGAGGCGTGACGTGAGTTGTATGTTGTGTGAATTTTACTTACTAGGTGGTTTGGGAACTATTTATACTATCAGCTAAGAAGGGATTCAAAGTTAAAAATGTTTTCCGGTGTTAATGGTGGACGTTTCTAATACCAACTTATGATTTTTCTTTTCATGATTGTTGCTATTGTTGTTACCATAGTTATTGCTTTGTCCCCATGTTTGTTTGGTGGTCTGATGGAAGAATAACTTTTGAAATGCCTAATGTAAATGAAACATTCAAATGTTTGTCTTTACGTAGCTATATAAACTCCTTATTCCCGTTCCAATTAGACATACAAAAAATATTTTGATAGCTCTCTCATCTACTAAAAAATTCTCTTATTTTCTAAACGATTTAAATGTTTTTTTCTTGGAAGTTTGAGCAGTTTTCTAACCCTTGTTTGAAGAGTTCACTCTAGACACAATAGTAGTAGTCATGCCTTGGGAAACGACCGGGAAAACAGTTTAGCACCCCAGATGCGCCGCAAATTAGTTTTAAGGAAATGGTTCATCAAGCTACTACAAACAGGTTTTGTTTAAGTTTTATTAGTTAAATTAAATTTCAGTTAAATCCATTACTATTCAACAAGATAAAAACGATTTCTTACCTTTGTTAATAATTGTTGTTTTCTGGAATCAATGTGAAAAACAACCCTATTATGTCAAAACTCGAATCCCTCGATCTTTCAAACTTTAAACGTTGGTCCCCAAAATTGTTAATCTTTTTCAAACTACTAGAGTCTGATAGTGTTTTTTTTACTGATCATCCCGTCTTGGATCCTTCTTCTAATGAAATGACAAGGTTGTAAAAGGAAAATCGACATTGCCCTTCTAAATTATCACAAAGATAACAGGTTCGTTAGGGTATGATATCTCGTCTTTTTTGATA
Organism: Nemophila menziesii; assembly: GCA_029959085.1. Lineage (NCBI taxonomy): Eukaryota > Viridiplantae > Streptophyta > Magnoliopsida > Boraginales > Hydrophyllaceae > Nemophila > Nemophila menziesii. The sequence continues at coordinate 18,523,418 of JARWIR010000007.1, read as the reverse complement.
GAATAACTTATCACGAAACATATTTTTATGGGGTTTAGTGGACCTAAGTGAGATTTTTCCCTAATATTCGATATATGTTGCATTTCTATCTCATTTTGGGCATATTTCTATTTTTAGAGCTTTTGTGCCTTAATTGTGTATTGTTAAGTGTGTAGATTTCAGGTAAATATTTGACATGAGACACCAATATGATGGGGAGAATTTAAGAAGTCAAGTCAAAACCCAAGTCAAGGCGTAGAAAGAGAAAAAGGTCACTTTGGAGAAGTTAGAGTGTTTACCAGTAAATCCTTATCGTCACTTGATTCAGTCACCACGAAATATTAGTCAAATATTTGGACAAGTTTTTTTTTATTTGGGTATATCTTGAAGTCAGTGACGTGAGAGAAGTGAAGGAAGTCATTTTGGAGTTTAGATGAAGAAGTTATTCGACTTGTTTCCACCACGACTCGAACTTGTCTAACAGGAGCTAAAAACGGGTTGGGCGATTTTATAACCTAACTAAGTGAGCCCATTAGGCCCCAAAACGTTTTTAGGCATCATTTTTAGAAGCTCATAGTCCAAATGACTTGAATCAATACACATTTTTAGGAGAGTTCAAGCACCTGGAGAAATGAGAAGAAGAGGAGAAGGGTTTCCACCATTCTTCACCATTCCAAACCCGTTTCTATTCAAACCTTAGGTTAATTTTATTTTGTTTTTCGTTCTAAATATATCATTGTTTTCCATTATTTAATTATGAACTAAATCCCTCATTGCTTGAGGATTGCTATATGTACGAACCATTGCTAGTTAAGTAAAGTTTTCTTGAATTTGGTTTATGGTTAATTAAAGTGTTATTTATCTCCATTGACTATATGCTTGTGATTATTTCCTATTGTATTCTGGAAAAATATTGGGTAGTTTTAGTAACCTTGACTATCACCCGGGAAGGGGGTCAGGTTACGGATATAGCAGATAGACGATACGCGTCAGTGAATTGGGAGGTCTTGACTCACCAAGTAGTCATTAGTGTTTAAACCAATTAGCGTGTGAAATCATTCTGAGACCACATCAGCTCCCATGCGCTCTATGTCCACATGTTCCTGATTCACCCTCGATATTGCCTTCTTGCCCTCATTATTATCTTCGCATGCCCCTGGATTTGACCAAATACTGGCGTGACATAATCCTTGTTAACCGGTGTAGCTATATTTTTTAATTTTTCAAAATCTGCTTCCCCAATCATTGTATGTCCTCCCTTGGCCCCGACCTGTTTTTCCCCATTCTCGTTTTTTTCCTTCACAAAGGTTGTTTGTACAACCCGTCTCAGAGTGATGTTTTTTGCTGCAGATATTATTTATGTCATTGTCATGTTCTTTCCCTCTGTCATCAGTTATAAATAGTGCTTCAAATCTTGATCCAAGACCTTTGTTTCATTATATCTAGCCTCGGTTGAGCCCCCATTTCCACAACTCATATTCTAATTCCCCTCTCGTTGAATAGTCATCCAATCTCCGTAATTCAGTTGTTCTGGTACAGTTCAATGTTCCTCAGCCAATGGGTTCACATTCTCCTTGTCCATATGCATTTCAGAGTTGTTACCCACTGAATTTGACTCATTCGATGAAAATTTCTACTTCTAGTTCCTGAACCTCTTGCACCCAAAAACATATCATATTAATACCCTCATATTCCATATTACAAGTTTCTCCTCCAATCATAATCTTTGGTGTAAGTGGTTTATTTAGGTCTAGTTCCACAACTAGGCGAGCATAATTACCTCTCTTTATTGTCTTAGTTAGCGGATCAATCCTCATCGTTTTTCCTGTTAGATCACCCATCTTTCTAAGTATTCACGATGTATAATTATTCATTCCCACGTTAGAAATGCGCACACCTTCCTTTGTGGTGGTGACAGAGTCCGACTGAGGCTTAAAATCCAAAGTCCATTCTCGCACAATCAAGTAGTGCTCATTGATCATACACGGACCCCCGGCTAACACAAAATTTAAGTCATATGTAAACTATAACTTCACCATGATATACCCATTTCCAACGTCCTATGCTGTAGATCTCCCCGTCTAGGCACGCCTAGGCACCGCCTAGGCATCAACTCCCCCCTCAGACGCTTACGCCTAGTTAAAACTCTAGCCATTTTTTCCTAGCGCCTTAGTCGCCGTGGAATAGGCGCCTAGCCCGTCTAGCCGCCGATTAATGGAAAAAAAGACCTCCTAGGCCCCGATTAATAGAAAAACATGCCCACATAGGACTTCTTGTAATTTTTCTTATTCTTGAGAATTCTTTAATCGATATTATAACTCAATTTTTAGTATTTTTATATTTAATAGAGTGTTGTTAGATGAATTTTTTGGCTTAAATATTTAAAATTGCTATAATTACTACATAATATCTTACTAAATATACAAAATTGCACAGCGAGACTCAAACCGTATAATTCCGCCTAGGCGCTAGGCCCGGGTGGACCGCCTAGGGCGCAAAACCGAGATCTACAACATAGCCAACGTCCACTAATTTTATTAGCCCTTCTGGACTCCAGATTTGCCTTAATTTTGCCGCTAAGTAATTATATCCCATTTTCGACCCCAAAATACTGTATTTCTATAGAGTTTATTTCTGCCTGAAGACCTTCAATAGCATTATCACGAGAGACGATGATGTTTGGTTAAGGTCTATGTGACAGCGGAGCAACATGTTGTTCCACCCTATTTCTCAGCGATGATCTTTTAGGTGCTTTGCAAACTCAAATGTTTAGGGAGTGAAGTATAGTGCATGATCCCTTGCTCAAATGGTGGATGGTAGAGTTTGAAAGTATAACGCACGATCCCCGGTTGAAGTTGAGGCCCTTGGAGTTGTTTTTGTGTGCAGATTCGTGGGGAAATATCCGAGAGCATCTATCACTGTTGAGAATAATTGCTAGCGTTATACAAGTCTTCGTTGACCCAAGTTCAAAAACCGATAAAATATTATGTAATAGTTTAGTCGAGATTGATTATCTTAAAATTGGTGTAATTTTCTTTTTTGCATGTCCCGCGAAGGAATAACAATGTTGTTGATTGGGTGGCAAAACAAAAGTTATATGATATTTTGTTTAGTCAGTGAGTGTCCTTTCTTCCTCCCCAATCAGCTAGAATTCTTAGCCATGACACCGATCTGTGTGGAATCGGTTGATCATTTTAATGGCTGAGCATTTGGCCTTTTTAATATATTGTTCTAGATCTAAAAAAAAGGGATCTGAACTTGTAGGGGCATCTATTATATGCATCAAGCATCATTGATGTGGCTCGTGTGTGATGACCTTCAACTTGCCGAGGACGTGGTTTGAAGTCACAGCCTGATTAGCAGTGCGAACGAAGAAAACACAGTCTTTATTCTATGGTTGTATTTGTTCTCTACGACTGGGCTTGTACCATAAGGTTGAAAGGGTTTGGATCTCCTTCCTCTAATCCTTGAACGTTTTTCTATATCATGGTAATTGGGCTTCATTTTCTATGAGACGTGACAAAGTAAACGTCATGTAGACTAAAATGTATAATAAGAATCGAAATATCTTTTGAAATAGTGTGGTTGAATCTTTCAAGAATCTATAAATAAGATTGTATACTGAAAGATTTAAATTAATATTATTTAATAAAAAGAAATTCTTATGTAAAATATTTTTTTTTTTAATTTTTAAGAAAGATTAAGTATTTTGTTCGAACTAAAATTAGACATACTTTAACGAAGGATACTCAAACTCACGAGAATATAATAATTCAAAAAGAATTTTAAATTTAACAAGTTCCTAAACAAAAAAGGATTTTAAGTTATCCTCTAATTAGTACTCTTCAAGTCAAACCGCCAAAGAAATACTATATATACTCCCTTATAGCCTGACCATCTCTTCCATCTTCTCTCATCTTCTCTTTGTCACAATCATCCAATTCTTAATTCTCTTTCATCTTCTCTTTGTTAATTCGACCAATCAAGATAGAAGCCGATATGTTTTCTCTAATTGGGAATGGAATAGCAGACCTTTTAGCTGAGGTTTCAAGAGGAAATATTCTTCCGGGAAATTGGTCAATCCTTCTTCTCTCCAATTTCATTAAGTTTCTTGTTATTAATTTTCTTATAGGACAAGAGGATGAGTATTGAATAACGTTATAATGTAACATTTTTGCTATTAATATATGTCTTTTTAAATTCTGTTTCTGTTACAAAATAAGTTTTTTTCTTTAATGTATTTTTAAGGGGCATTGCTATACTCTTTTGCTTAATTTTCTAATATTCGTATTATTAATATTTATGAATTATAAACAGAAAACTCTATATATAAATTGGACTGGTTTTAAAAGGTAGAGAACTTGAGCAAACTTCTATCTACCTGCAAACCAAAATATATTACTCCAATAAATTCGAAAATAGCTTCTCGAAATTTCGAAATCCCCTAATTGCAAGAGATCATATGAATCAAATTGCGGTTTGAATCTTCATATTCTATTTGAATGAACTGTGTTTAATTGCTTAAATCTTGTGCAATATTCAATCAACATGTCATATTATACTACTCTTATAGCAAAAAGATGCAACTCTCTCATATCACTATGAACGAATAATGGGGAAGTTCTTTCTATATATATATATATATATATATATAAATAGAACACGATCTAGTCTGTGATAATAAAAAAGAAAAATAAAAAATAAAAGGTGAATACACTATAATCTATGATATAAAGTTATAAACGATTCTTGTCGTCTCAAAGGAATGCCTTCTTGGCCTTCATCTGCATGCCTGGGTAATTGTGTGCGCAAAGATGTAAGACCTGTGTTTAAACTCAATTATATTCCTATCCAAATTAAATTAGCTAAATATAACAACATACCATCAACCATATCTTTTGTTTAGGGTAGAAGAAACGTTCCCGAAAGAATAGTCAACCCACACATATATTTCAATAACAATCTCGGTTGAATTCTACTCGAGTCTTGTACACAAATTGTTTATATTTAAATTTTTTAGCACACGAAACTTGAGTATATGAATAAACTCGGCAAAAAGAAACGTGAACGAACATATACCTTGAACATAATAACACTTGCCAAAATTGTTAACAATATAAACATAAGACAGTAGATGCGTGAAACAACAGCTGTGTTGAAGGGTAACAAGGGCCTGCATTAAAAATTCAGATTATATCAACCAAAGTAAAGATATATCAACTGGTTTGTTCGGATAGTGTCAATTCAAAGCAATTCCAAGTGCTTTCACACTCATCACCTGTTAAAAACACATAGAATAGAAACGCTGCAAAATTATGTTACCCAAATTAGTAACAAATAAAAAATTTAAGACAATGTAGTGGGTTAAGAAGATACCTGGTTCGGTTGCTAGGTCCAATATTTAAGTGACGGGTTCTATTTCATGTTCTTGAGGAGATACCCTGAATTCAAATATATATTTGAGCGGGGACAGTTTTCCTTCGTTGATATCTGATGTGGATTCACCTGACTCTAACTCTAGCTGCTCTGGATTCTCGGCTTCCTCATCCTCGATTTGGGCATCTACTTTTTTAATTTTGGATCCGTATCTTAATTGAAAGTAATAGTGGAAAATTATTCGGTACAATAAAAGTTTTTTTTGTTAGTTCATTTTTTATGAAAAGATACCATGATATGAATGACTTTATAAAAAGATATACCCATGATGATTGATTTTATAAAAAGATATACTCATGATATGATTGATTTTATTGATGTGACACTAACTTTAGTGTACCAAATACTCTCTCAGTTAACACCATAGTGTTATGTTTTTCTTGCAGGAGGTTATGATTATATAATCACGTAATTTCGGTTTGACTTTTGTAATTTTGCCGAATTATGTATTTCTTTCAAATAATAATAAAAATAATAATAATATAAAGGGTCCGTCCCAAATCTTTATTTTTACCCTTTCGCGCCTTGATTTAACTACTTTTTGTCTTCGTTAGTCTTTTTTCCATTTTTCTGTCAGTTGACCGTTAGTCAACGACACATGGCGCCACGTCACCGCCACATCAGCGCCACATCGTCCGCAGCTGAGATTTTTTGTACTATGTGGCAAGGGCAATTTTGTCATTTATCCCTTAACACATTTACACCAACACAAACACATCAAAACACACACTAACCCACTAAAACACACACATTCTTGGTGTTCTTGGTGTTCTTCATTACAACTCAAAAAAAATACAATATAAAACCAAATTGCTCAACCCCATTAAACACTAAAATTATCACTTTCACACCCATTTTTAATCATTTGTGCGTGGATTTGAACACCCGTTTCAAATTCACAAGCTTTTAAAGCACTGGATAAAATATGTCCACTAGGCTTAACACCATGTTTACACATATTTATAAACAACTTAATAGATTCTTCCTCATCACCATTTTTCACAGAGTTAGAAATTGTCGAACTCCAACTAAATCCATCTTTTTTTTTGTCAACCGGAAAATACAAGAAATTCATTTATACGTATTACACAAATTTACTAGAAATAAATTAGAAGCTATAAGTGAGAAGTCCTTCCAGCCCAACAGATCTATCTTCCTTCTGGTACACTTTGCAAGTGCATCAGCTGTAGAGTTATATCTCCTATCAAAATGGGCGATGTTCCAATATGAACCTTGACCTAACCATTTCCTTACTTCCGATAGGATAGGTTTAAGATTCTAATGGAGACCGGTCATACCCAAAATTCCTTGAACTAATTCAAGGTTGTCAGAATAAAATGAAACACTCTGACTCAACAAATCTTTACTCAATCTCATTGCCATAAGAAGGACCCACGCCTCTCTTTCAATAATACTATTGATTTTACACCTCATGCTTGCCCTTTCACAACATTTCCATCTTTATCCACCCCAATAGCAGCAATAGCAGCGGGTTCCTTGTTATTAATAAATGATGCATCACTCATCCAAATAATTTCAGCCTCATCCATTACCATTGGGTTATTCTTTTCACTTAAATCATTATTATCCCTTTTTTTCTTTGCGTTGTTCTTCCAATCCATACACGGACCAAAAAGCCTATAGATTAACTCCTTTGATTTATTTAAAGTATTATCAGTATTCCACTTAGTTCCTTCATGAAAACATTTTATTCTTTCCTTCCATAAATTCCATAGTATAATCATCACATATGTTGTAACCTTATTTTTCTCCCACCCATTTCCACTATATCCATTAATAATTTGTTTAAACCATTCTAAAAACGTACCTTTAAAATTCTGATCAATCTTAATCTGCAGTGGTGATGTAGCCCAGACTTCCATACTATAAGGGCATTTCAGGAATAAGTGTATAATATCTTCATTTTCTAATTCACATCATTCACAAATTTTATTCTTGACACATTTTCTCTTTTTCAGATTATTTTTAACTGGTAAAGCATTGTTACAAACCCTCCAACAAAATTTTTTAATCCTCGCCGGAACATTATGTTTCCATATTATATCCCAAATACTATTACCCATACTTTCCCATATTAGATGTCTGTGTTTCTTGAGTCAATTCTTCATTAACCAATATATGATACCCTGATTTAGTAGAATATTCCTCACTTTTGCTATATGGCCAGATTAGTTTATCGTCATCATCAATAACACATCTCGGAATTTATGAGATAAATTGACCAACATATTTTGAAAATATTCTAGAAATCAACTCATTATTCCACCCCATACTCGATTTATCAAAAAGTTCATGCACAAAGTTAATTGAATAATTGTTAGGCTTTTCAAGATAAATACCTTTAATAAACCAGCAATGATTCCAAATACTAATATTTCTTCCATAACCAATCTGCCATATTATATGCTTCTTTAAAAATTGAAGTCCTTTAAAAATGCTAGCCCAACTCCAAGAACGTCGTTTTGCCAATTTAGCATCCAACATACTAGAATTCGGAAAATATATAGACTTAAGAATTTTATATGCAAACGAATCTCGATTGTTAAGAAGTCTCCAAGCTTGATTTGCTACCATTGCATAATTCATTTTATAAAACTCTCTAAACCCTAAACCTCATATTTTCTTTGATCTTGAAATTTGTTTCCAGTTAACCCAGTGAATTCTTTTTTTACTTCCAGCATCCCACCAAAAATTTACAACAATACTCGATAATTTTTTACATAAAGTCTTTGGAAATTCAAACATTGACATAGCATAATTTTGTATAGCTTGTAATACGGCTTTAATAAGAATTTCCTTACCTCCCTTAGACAGGAGAGTTGAAACCAAGCTAGCTGATTTAGATAGCAATCTGTCCTTAATATAATTGAGATTTTCACTTTTAGCCCGTTTAAGTCTAAGTGGTAACCCTAAATATTTACCCAAATCATTAGTACTTTTGATATTAAGTGTACGTGATACCTCTTCTTTCATAGCTTCTAGTGTATTCTTGCAAAAGAGAATTGCTGACTTGTTAAGATTAACTTTTTGACCCGAAGCATTGCAATATTCAGTAATCAGATTTTTTAAACTTAAATTTCTCTATGATTAAGATTAATAAAAAATAACGCATCATCCGCAAATAGCAAGTGCGTCAATTTGGGGCAATTTCTCGTAATTTGGATGCCTTGGATTAATCCTTCTCTACAGTGATAATTAATCAAGCTAATCAGACTTTCAGTGAGAAGAGAAAATAGTAATGGTGAAAGCGGATCTCCTTGTCTAGCTAAGACCTTGTTCCGGTTTGAATTCCTTCAACCGTTGACCATTGACTTTGACTTGAAAAGAGGCTAAAGATATACAACTTTGCACCCAAAGAACCCATTTTTCACAGAAACCAAGAGCATTTAATGTTTTAAAAAAGAAATTCCAGTTAACCTAATCATAAGCCTTTTCCATATCAATTTTAACCGCTCCATAATATTTCTTTGATTTCCTTTTTGTATTAAGAAAATAAGAAACTTCCTGAGCCACAATAATGTTATCTTGAATATTACGACCCTTAATGAACGCCGATTGCGTTGGTGATATAATTTTATCAATAATAAGTTGTAATCTTGAAGCCATGATTTTGCTGATGATCTTATAACAAAAATTAGCACATGAAATAGGTCTATAATCCTTTACAGATTCTTGAGAAACCCCTTTAGGTACCAACGTAATTACCGAATCATTTATCTTGCTAATATCCATATTAGAATAAAAAAAAATCCTTAACCACTTTAACGATATCATCACAAATTATATCCCAAAATTCGTGATAAAACTTTCCTGGAAGCCCATCTGGCCCCGGAGCCTTTCTCCCAAACATACTAAATGCTGCGCTTTTAATTTCCTCCAAACTTGGTGACATAACAAGTGCTTCATTCATTTCAAATGTGATTTTACAAGGAATGTACTGAGTAATATTGTTTGGATCAGAAGTACCTTTATCTTTAAATAGGTTGATATAATAATCTTGTATGACTTCATTTATTTCAGATGGATCATCAACCCAGTTCTCATATTTATCTTTAATAGAACAAATTCTATTCACTTTCCTCCTTTTCATTGTTTTTGCAAAAAAATACCTTGTATTTTTATCTCCCTTAGTAATAGCAAGATCTCGAGCCCTATCCTCCCAATACATTTCTTCAATGCGCCATAATTCTTCGATACTTTCTTTAATACATCTTTCTTTAACTTTGTTTTCCTCAGAAATTTGATCATTAACAATCAAAGTAAGTTCTTGTTGTAATTCTTGAATTCTTCTTCTATTATTAAAGAAATTTTTCTTACTCCATCCTTTAAGTGCAAGACAAGTAGCATCTCTTTTATCACAAAAACTGGATACACTATCACATAATCGTTTAAAATTCCAACTTTCCTTAATAACTTCCTTACATTGATCATGTTCAAGCCATCTTGTCTCGAAAATAAAATATTTATTAACTTTACCCTTCTTAATATCTCTGCAGAGAATTAATGGAGAATGATCTAATCTTATTAACGCATTAGGAAAGTTTGCACACCAATCCATCGAAGCAAGGGCCCTATCTAATCTTTCTTTGACATTATCTTCAACCTTCTGATTATTAGACCAAGTAAAGAAACAACCTTTACTTGGAAGATCAACTAAATGGTTCTTGTTAATAAATTCATTAAATTTAAGAATACGATCAATATTAGCCGATTTACGCCCATGTTTCTCAGAGAATCTAGATATATCATTAAAGTCTCCAATTACAAGATGTGGTTTATCAAATTGATTAATCTTATTAGATATAGTTTGCCATAATTTAAGTCGATCTTCATTATTAGTAGGAGCATACACATACTAGATACCAAGAAAAACTTACTGATTCATTAATTTCAACAAGGACATAATTAGAACAAGCATACTTAATAGAAATAGACATTGCATCCTTCCATAATAGTAAAATACCCCCGGACCTATAAGCTTTTCCTCCAGGTTATACTATATGAAAATTATTAAAAGTTTTGAAATGAGAACAAGTATTAGAATCTTTCCAACGAAGCCTCGTCTCGAAAAGACACACAAAAGAACAATTATTTTTACCAACGTAGGTTTTGAAGGATTTTTTTGTCAAGGGTGCCCTAGCCCCTTGACAATTCCAAAATAGCATATTATCCATCCTTTTCGGTTAAAAGTAGCAGAATGAGAAAGGTTTACCTTGTCTGTTGCATAATATCTATCACGATAACAACAAATAATCTTTGAGGTAATATTCCAATAACGAGATAGCATAAGAATATAAAGGCATGTGGTTACTTGTTAGCTTCTGCAATGCACTTTAATACTGCAAACCTTGAAAACGGAGTATAAACCAAGAAGATGGGTAACTTCAATAGAAAAGTCAATTACACCATGGAAAGAGAAAAATATATCATATTGATGATGGAGAGCTAAAATGAAAGGTTGCATGTGCCAAATTAAAAAGTCAACTCAAATTTGCATTCCCAAATTTAATTGCATGTGTGCCGAAAGTAGATTGATCGCCAATAAACTAATGGATTCACAATCTAAATCAAAGAAGGGAGGCAGGAGAGATACAAATCAAGGTTGCATGTGCCAACTAAGAAATCAACGTGACAACAGCTAGAAAAAGAAGACTTATAACGGTAAAAGAGGAAAATATTCAAGGGATGAAACCCAAACTTTAAAGCTACTCCATGGATTGTCTCGATTTCTGTTACTGATTCACAACATTTCAGCAGACTTACGAAGGCAGAACCATTAAGTGTTGAATCTTCCACCATTTGCATTTGATTAAACAGTTTTAGAACTTCATTAGTATCTCCAATTCTCGAGAATCTTGATATCATGCTGTTATAAATAACTTGATCTCTGTTCCCCAATCTATCAAACACCTAAAGAGCATCATAAATACCATCCTTCACTTCAAAATAAAACCCCACAAGGCCACTCCCTGAGTATTCGTCTTTATCCAACCCAAACTTAACAATTAAACCATGAATTTGGAATCCTAATTCAAACAAACGAGATTTAACACATCCACGAATAATAGTCGAAAATGTGTAATTTATTTGGGCTGATTTTGACTCTAAGCATTTGTAGAAATAATTTCAATGAATTTTTAATATACCCATCATGAATATATGATGAAATGAGGGATGTATACGTAACGACATTTGGCTGAGGAGTTTTGTCAAACAGTTAACGAGCGTTATATACATCGTTAAGAGATGAGTAGAGACTTAGTAAATTATTTGTAATGTGGACTTGTGATGTGGCGTTTGAGAGTAGCAGTTTAGCGTGTAACAGTTTGCAGTGGATTAAAGACTTGGGTTTTGTATGTTTTTGTAAGAGAATATCAATGGGGTCTACTGTGCGAAGAAAAGAAGAATCGTGAGTATGGTTAAATCGAGCGAAGAAGAAGAAGAAGAATCTGCGTGTTGACCGGTGAAAAATTTTGATCTGACGTCTTTGGTTTCATGCTTGGCGGGATCTTTAGTCAAAATGTTTAATTAAAACTTAGACCATCTCTGGCCCGGCCCGTTGCTGCGAAATCTATTCTCTCGGTCTCCTCCATTGTTGAAGGTTTGAAGCATTCAAACCTTCAAACCTTCAAAGATTTTTTTTTAAGTTGGGAACGATGATGACGAAGACGGTTGGCATTGAGGTGGAGCTTAGGTGGCGCTGACATGGCGCCATGTGGCGTTGACTAACGGTTAACTCACATAAAAATAGAAAAAGGACTAACGGTGACAAAAAGTAGTTTAATCAAGGACGGGAAAGGGTAAAAATGATGATCATGCTGCACTTTGGCCATAGTTAGAAGGTCATGGGAGGACTTTACCCTATTATAAATAATACAAGAATGATTATCTAAAAAACTAAAGTTTAAACTCAACAGAATCCTAAACAAGAAAGGATTTAAACGGCCAACAAATCTTATAAATACTACCTTATAGTCAGAGATCAAACATCTTTTCATTAACTCACATATAATTCTCTCCATTCTCTTTGTTATCAACATGGAAAACTCATCATCATCAATTAAGGATGGAATAGCAAACCTTCTAGCTGAAATTTACAGACGAAATATCCTTCCGGAGAACTGGTCAATTGTTCTTCTCTCCAATCTCATCAAGTTTCTTAGAGGACAAGAGGATGAGTACTGAATAACGTTTTGATTTGATGTAACACTTTTGCTATTAATATATACATATATTTAAATTTTGTTTCTGGTTGAAAAAAAAGGTTATTTCCTTCAATGTATTCCTTAGGTTCACTGCTATGATCTTTTGCTTAAGAGTAAATGACACTTTTGCCCCCTGGGTTTATACGCGATTGACAGGTTGCCCCCTAAGTCTTAAAGTGCGTCTCGTTGCCCCCTAAGAGTTACTTTTGTGACCCGTTACCCCCTGAGTGCGTTTTCCGTCCATTTTCTCCGTTAAATATGACGTGGCAATTCCATGTCATATTTTTTTTTTAATCCTAATCTTAATTAATTATTTAATTAACTTAAACCAAGGGCAAAAAAGAAATTTTATAAATAGTTTTTATATTATTAAATATAAATAATATAATAAACCCCCCCCCCACCCCACCGCACCCCATACCCCCCCCCCCCCCCCCCCACCCCCCTCTCTTCCCCTTCTTCTTCTTCCCCGTTCTTCTTCTTCTCTCTATGGCCACCACCACAGCACCCATTAACGTTTCTTGCTTCTACCACAAAAAATTCACCAAGTTTTATCTATTACAGAATCATGAACCATCGGTGCCACTATTTGATAATGACATAAATTAATCAAGTAATAACCAAAAATTTCACGAAAATAAAGGATTTAAATTTAAAAAAAATGGTCAAAATGGATAAGCTTTTTGCAACACCGCTGCACCTGAAATTGCCTTTACACAATCTGTTATCCATTATTTTGTAACATCTTTTAAGCTAGAGATGTAAGTCTCGTCTGCAACTTTAAGATCTTCCAAGTATTCACCCAACCATTGAATAGCCATTCCACAATTTTGTGCTAGAAATCTTAAAGCTTCTTCGAGTCTTTTGAACACACCTAGAGAACCTGAAAGATCAGATTATGGATCTGATAATGACTTTTCTAACCCATGAATAGCATCGAACACCTTAAGAACTGCTGTAGCAGGGACCATAGCTCGGTTAATATGACCTCCAACAGCATCTTTTCCTGCTCGGATTGGACGAATTGCACCTTCTAAAGATGGTAATCTTTGATTGATTTCATCTATTCTATGACACAATTTCTCAAGTGATGAATCTACCTTCTTTAATTTGATTAAACTACCCCTTAAAGCATTCCTAGCCGACATCATAATTTTTGTAAGATTCTAAAACCCCACTTCGCAATTTCAAAAACCCAAAAAAGGAAATCCGGAAAGAAAGAAAAGAAACAAATGGTAGAAGAAAAGAGTGAATTTTTTACAACAGAAAAGCAGAAATAGTTACATATATATATATATAACGTATCAACAGTTCGACATTTCTTGATAAATATTTTGGTTTTTTATTCAAGGTTAATTTCTGGAGATGAAGGGTGTTAAGAAGATGAGAAATGGGGTTATGGGATTAGTTGTATTTCCAGTGTGCTTGTTAATTCGGAGTTCTTGATTTTTTTTTTTAAGAACCAGAGATCGGGGAAGACGAAGAAGAATGGGGCAGAAGAAGGGGAAGAGAGGGGGGAGGGGGGTAGGGGGTGCGGTGCGGTGGGGGGGTTATTATATTATTTATATTTAATAATATAAAAACTATTTATAAAATTTCCTTTTTGCCCTTGGTTTAAGTTAATTAAATAATTAATTAAGATTAGGATTAAAAAAATATGACATGGAATTGCCACGTCATATTTAACGGAGAAAATGGACGGAAAACGCACTCAGGGGGTAACGGGTCACAAAAGTAACTCTTATGTATTGTTTGGATTCATTTTTTTGAAGGAAGGGAAAAGAAATGATAGGAATAAATTTTCCTTTCCTTTGTTTGAATTCATTTTTTAATTAAAGGAAAGTAATTCAATGGATTACAGAATCCTTTCTTTTCTTTTAAAACGTCAATTATTTAATACTCCCGTTTTGGAGTCATTTCAAAGGAAAGGAAATGATTATTTTTTTAAATGTCACAACTAACCTTACAATTTTAATATATAATATTTTTACATAACTCAAAAAGGATATAAAGGTATTTTTGTGTAAAATAATCATTTCCTTTCCTTTAATAATATGAATCCAAACAAGTGATTTCTTAATCAATTACTCTCTTTTCCTTTATTAAATTTTTTATAATCCAAACACGGTTATCACTTTTTTTCCATTCCTTTAATATTTTTATATTCCTATCATTTCCTTTCCTTTGATAATCTGAATCCAAACAATGCATTAGGGGGCAACGAGGCGCATTTTAAGACTTAGGGGGCAACCTGTCAATCGCGTATAAACCCAGGGGATAAAAGTGTTATTTACTCTTTGCTTAATTTTCTAATATTCGTATAATTAATATTTATAATAATAAACAGAAAACTCTACATATATAAATGGGTCTGGTTTTAAAAGTTGAGAAGTTGAGCAAACAAAAATACAATACTCCAATAAGTTTACACTAGCTTCTTGAAATTTCTAAAGCCCCTAAATTGCAAGATATCATACGAATTGTATCGATGTTTCGATGTTCGTATTCTATTTGAATGAAAGTGGTGTTTAATTAATCAACTCTTGTGCAATTAATCAATCAACCCTTACTAGGATACAGATAGTAAATCTCGCATATCCCTAAGTGAAAATAGGGAAAGTTCTATCTACCTTTCTTCCACTGTATATATATATATATATCTATATATACAAAAATAGTGATCTAGTCTTTTGATTAAGATACAACGTGGTGGTTTCTTCCTCACATGACTAAAATAATGGCGATGAGCAATTGAAAACTAATAATAAGAACCAAAAAGAAAAATGAAAAAATAATAGATGAATTACACTATTTTCATCTATGATCTAAACGATTCTTGCCGTCTCAAAAGAATGCCTTCTTGCGCTTCATCCGCATGTTTGGGTAATCGTGTGGCTAAAGATGTGGGACCTGCGTTTATATATTTTAACCATTAATCGAAATATTAAAGTAACTAAATAAAGTTATTATATATAACATACCATCAACTAGAGCTGCGAATGAACCGATATTTTCACCAAGAGTTTGAATTTGAGTTCGCTAAGAGTTTGTTTGAGTTCGGCTCGTTAGTTAAACAAACCAAACTCAAGCTTTAACTTCAGGCTTGTTTACTAAACGAGACGAATTCAAACTTTTATAAGCTCGACTCGTTAAACTCGTGAATAGTTTGGTAAAGTTTCTTTAAAAACTTGTTAATAGGTTTGGTAAATATATTTATTAAAAATAATATATATATATATATATATATATATATATATATATATGAGTTATTAGCTTATTAGGTTCAAATATACAAAACCCGTCCCTTAACAAGTTTATTTTTTTTTACCCTTCAAATGGTCTATTATTTTTCTATTTTGCCATTTCTAACCCAATATTAAATTAAATGCATTAAATATTACCTTATATATATTACATATAAATAAATTTTAAAATAAAAAATAAAGAAAAAGAAAAATTAAACGTTGACCAACAATAAAACAAAAAACGTAAAACTCATCTCTTCACGTCAACATTGGAAGAAAAAAGAAAAAGAAATCTCTTCCCGGTCACCTTCAACACCCAACCGCTCTCAAACACAAGAAAAACCCCGTCACTCTGAAATTATTCTCCACCATCATCAACCTGGATTGGTCATCTCTTGCACAAGAAAACCTCCACTAACTGAGAACCATTCTCCATCATCATCAATTCCGCTTGGCTAAGCCATCAACAATCGAAGAACCCATATTAAGGTAAAAAAATAAATTTTTACCATTAAAACGAAAAATCCAGATTAAGATAAGAAATTGACTATTTGATTTTTAAGTTTTATGTTTCATTATTTTCAGTCGTTTACTTTTTTTTTTCAATACTATGTGAAAGAGATGAGTTTAGTTTTATGTTCATTGTTTTCAATGTTTATTTTTTCGTTTCCTTTTTTCTAATGAGGGTGAAAATAGATGAGTTTTAGGTTTAACTTCCATTGTTTTCAATGTTTAGTTTTTCTTTTCCTTTTTTCAATGTATACGTTTAATTTTTTTTTAATACAAATGTGAAAGAGATGAGTTTTAGATTTTATGATTTATTGTTTTTCAAGGCTACTTCAATTAGGTTATATGTTCATTGTTTTTCAACCTTTTTTTTTCTAAGATTTTTCAATGTTTTTCGGTTATATACTATTTTCAATGTCAACCCACCGTTTTGTGCTATTACACCATTGTTTTTGTAAGGTCAACCCATTGTTTTTGCACGGTCACCTATTGTTTATGCACTGTCAACCCACTGTTTTGTGGTGTTACCCACCGTTTTTGCACTGTCAACCCATAGTTTTGTAGTGCCACCCCATTATTTTTGTGTTGTCAACCCATTACGTTTTATTCACGCTTTTAACCCATGTATACTAATTAATTTTATTTATTTTTGTGCACATGCAGATTGACGATTCAAGGAAATTGATTTAGTTCTTTTGTAAAATAGAAGATATTATAAAATTAGTTAGTTTTAAAATAGGAAATATTGTAATTAATGAATGTTTTGGTTTTAAAATTTTGTAATGTTGGAATATTTTAATTATATAATTTTTTAGTTATGGAATGTACATATTTTGTATGGAATAATTTGTATGAAAAACGGTATTTTAGACATTTGTTTGGATTGGATCTTTTTGACCGAAATTGGTGGGTTATAAATTTCATGAGTAAATCACCCATATATATATACACACACACAAAAAGTCAAAACTACGTAAAAGTTTTGTATATGTAATTAATCATAACTAAAATATTATATATCTAATAAGTATATTTTTTTGTTTTTTCAAGTCAAACTATGTAATGTGTTGTATATTAAATTTTACTTAAACTTCATTTTAAAGCACTGAAAATCCCAATAAAATAAATAAATATATATATAATAGAAAAATATATGAGACTTAAATGAGTCTTAAACGAACCAATCCGAGCCTAACTCAAGCTTGGAGGAATTGAGTTTGCTACGGGTTTATTTGAGTTCGGCTCGTTAGTTAACGAACCAAGCTCAAGAGAGCTAAAGTTCGGCTCAGTTTGATTTGTTTCAAACTCAAACCAAGCTCACTAATATATTAGAAAATCAAACTCAAGAAAGCTAGAATTCGTCTTGTCTCGGTGCTTTTGCAGCCCTACCATCAACCATATCCTTTGTTTTGTGTAGAAGAAACGTTCCCGAAAGAATCATCACAAACCCACACATTTCAGTCACAATCTGAGTTAAATTTGGTCTATCCCAGTCATGTACACGAATTGTTGATATTTAAATGTTTTAGCACACGTAAGATTGATATATATATATATATATATATATATATATATATACTAGACCAAAAAAAGAAAATGTACCTTGAACATTATAACACTCGCCAAAATAGTTAACGATGTAAACATAACATAGTAAATGAGTGAAACAAACAGTTGCGTTGAAGGTATTATTAATAATTCAGATTGTATAGATGTTTTATAACCGTGCAAATAAAAGAGTAAAAATACCTTATTTAAGTAATTCTTCTGGATAAGTGTATGCATGTGATAATAACCAAAGTAAATACACATGTCTATGCCTGAGGATACATCTACTGGTATTGTTTCGGATAATGTCAATTTCAAAGTAATTTCAAGTACTTTCACACTCATTACCTATTAAAAACATACCAATTACCTATAGTGAATAATACGGGCTTAAAAATTACAGAGAAGATTCCGTTGTGGATACCATTGTTTTAAATTTTGATAAATAGTTATCCGAGTTTACAAAAATGATAAACAAGTATCCAATATTCTATTTCCTGTCTTCCGTTAAGTCTTATAGTTAAATTTGTCGATAAATGCCACGTGTCAGTGGCGTGACTACCTTTTCCTTCCAAAATGAAGTATTCAAGTTTATAAAAGTTGACAAACATATACCCAACGTTCTTTATATGCAAATAAGACTCTTGTACTACCAAAAAAAAGGTTTCTTGTGGCGGTTATTTTGGCATTTAGTGGCGTTTTTAACTGCCACAAAAAAATTTGTGGCACTTGGTCAAGGGTTTACGTGATCAAGGGATACATTGGGAGGGTAGATGTTTTATATTACACGTTTATTCATCGTACACTTATTTGTAATCCATGCGGAATTTGAGAAAAAAATTGAGAAAAAGAAAGAGTAAGTTACACAAGAACTCACATAAAAAAAGGTCTCGTGTTTGACTTACTAATAAATGATGAGAAAGAAATGAAAAAGAAAAGAAAAATATATGGAAATCCGGCATAGGACATCTTCCGATATTGGTTAGGACTTGGGGATGCAATGTTATAACATCAAACAAGCTGAGTGAGCACGATTATGAGTGGAGACTCAAGCATTAGGGAGATTAGTTGATGGATAGTGAGGAGAGGGCCAAAATCTTACTCTAAATTATCCTAAATGTTTATCACAACCTACCTTAAGCCTTACTCTACACCCTAAGATCTTAAGATTCCTATCTATTTGGTTGAGTAATGATTGAACAATTAGGGAATGACTAAGTGGACCATTAGACACTAAGGAAGACATATGAGTGCCCTAAAGCCGCCACATCAGCCTAAGTGAGAACCACTCCTTCTTGCATTGCGAAGTTAATCCAATTTTGAATTTTTTTTATATGTTGATTGTTTGTATATTATGTGCATTTGTATATTATTTCTTGAACACCACTATATGAGACTTGTTAGGATAGTTGTTTTAGGTTTATTCATTATATTTCTATTTTCCTTATTTTTTTCTTTGGTTATCTGGACATAGGCCCCTTTGAGTTTTCTTTTCTTTTATTTTGTCGGGACGACAAAACTTTGAGTTGGAGGTCTTGATGTCTCCTCTTTTGTTATATATTAATCTACTCACGCGACATATTTTGGAGGGTTTATGGGACCTAAGTGAGAAAATTTTCCCTAATATTTGTCATATCTTACTTTTCTACATTCTTTTGGACATTATTCTAATTATCGATTCTTTGTGCTCTAATTGTGTGTTAAGTATGTATCTTTTAGGTACATGGTTGACGCTAGAGTCCAAGGATATGAGGAGAAGTCAAAAGGTGAAGTCCAAATCCAAGCCAAGGCGTAAAAAGAGTTTTTAGTCACTTTGGAAGAACTAGAGCATTTACCTAAAAAGTCTTAACGTCATATTGTTTCAGTAGCCAAGAAAAATTGATCAGAGATTTTGAATAAATTTATTTTGATAAAGATGAAGCTTGAAGCCAGTGTCACGTGACAGGTGACAAAAGTCAATTCGGAGCTGAGATGAGAAAGTCATGTCAGTTTTGCCACCGTGACTGGAACCTGGACATCATTGGCCAAAAACGAATTGGGCTATTTTTAACCCACCTAAGTGTGCCCATAAGGCCCCAAACAATTTTGGCCAAGTATATAAGCATACTAGAGCTCCTATATTGGCACACTTCATCTTTTTGTCAAATTTTTCCAACAAAGAGGAGCAAAACGCCTAACAAAGAAAAGAAGGAGAGTTTTCACCCAATTTAATCATTCTCCACCATTCCACACCCCAATCATTCTGTATTTTAGGTTAATTTCAGGTGTTTTATCTTTTGAATAAGATTTTTGTATTAGTTTTAATATATTTTCATTCATTTAGTATGAACTAAACATCTTTGCTTGAGATTTGCAATGTGTATGAACCCTAGGGGGATTATTACACGTATTTTGAATATTTGGTATATTATATTATTAAATTGAACTGAGGTTTTGTTTATTCCTTTGATTTATATATCTATGCTTGTTTCCATCTATACATCGATCAGGTATTGGGTAGGTTGAGACTTTTAGCATCACCTGGGAGGAAGTCGGGTTTCAGACATAGTATATAAACGCGTAGTGCAAGGTATTGAATCGAGAGGTCTTGCCCATTAGGTAGTCAATAAGGTAGGAACTTAATTCACTGGAAACCATTTCTAGGGTCACCTAAGAGGGGTCTCTAATGGTGAAAGACTGTCTTCTAAGCTATCGACAAAAGTTAGAAGGATAGTTGAATCCCGACTATTGTGAATCACCCAATTCGCCCTTATATCAATTAACAAGTTTATAGTCGGTTAGGAAGATTACTCGCAAGATTCAAGCAATACTATCTTTTCTCATCTTTAGCATTTTAGATTATTTGTCTTTTTAGTTACTTATTTATTTTATTGCAAATTATTCCTTTAATTGAAAAATCAATATTTATCATTTATATTATTGTTATGTATATCGCAACTTTATATCTCATTACAGTTCATTTGAAACACAATTATATCAACCTTAGTAGTCCATGTGGAGACGGTAACATTTAAAGTTAATCAATTTGTTACTTGTCAACGACCCGTACACTTACAGAATATTACCGTTCTTTTGGTGTCGATTTATTATCACACCTAGGATTCCAACAGTAGGCAAAAATCTATAATAAGAATCAATACATCTCTCGGAAAGTGGAAAATACTCGTAGCTACACAAATGTAGTTACATGAAAGATTTAAGAATTTTTTCAAGAATCTGCGAATAAGATTGTATGTTGAAAATTTTATATTAATTAATTTAGTAAAAAGAAAATCTTATATATGAATAATTATTTTTTAATCTTTCTTAAGTATTTTTTTCAAACCATTAGACAATTTTTTATAGAAAATCCACTATTCGAACTCTATCGACCTTTGGGGAGAAAAAAAAGGAACTCTACCAACATTCAACTAGATGCGCAGGCTTACAATACCAAACGAGTAATAATCCAAAAAGAAGGTTAAAGTAAACAAGTTCCTAAACTAAGTAGGACTCTTCAAGTCAAACCGCCAAGATATAGTATAAATTCTCTTCCAGCTTCTCTTTTTTATTCACACAATTAATTACTGGCGGATTAGTGCAATCAATTAAGATGGAAAACACATTATCATCAAGGAGTGCCGATATGTTTTCTCCAATTGGGAATGGAATAGCTGACCTTCTAGCTGAGGTTTCGAGACGAAACATCCTTCCTGAAAACTGGTCAATTGTCCTTCTCTCAAATCTCATCAAGTTTTTTAGAGGGCAAAAGGATGAGTAATGAATAACCTTTTGATGTAACACTTTTGCTATTAATATATCTTTTTAAATTTTGTTTTTGTTGACAAAAAAAAGTTATTTCCTTTAATGTATTTCTTAGGGGCATTGCTAGAATCTTTTGCTTAATTTTCTAATATTCCTATAATAATATTTATGATTATAAACAGAAAACTCTATATACAAATTGGGCTGGTTTTAAAAGGTAGAGAACTTGAGCAAACTTCTAAATCTACCTGCAAACCAAAACATATTACTCCCATAAATTCGCAAGTAGCTTCTCAAAATTTCTTAAGTCCCCTAAATTACAAAAGATCATACGAATCAAATTGATGTTTGAATCTTCATATTCTATTTGAATGAACTGGTGTTTAATTAAATAAATCTTGTACAATTAATTAACATGTCATATACTACTCTTATAGCAAAAAGATACAACTCTCTCATATGAATATCCCTATGAATGATAAATGGGGAGGTTCTTTCTACGTTCCATGTATATCTATATATATAAATAGAGCATGATCTAGTCTTTGATAAGATCCAACGTGCTGGTCTCCTCTTCGCAGGACCAATAACTGGCCATGAGTAACTGAAAAATAATAAGAAAATAAAAAGAGTAAATACCACTTTTGTCCCTCGATGTTTCACGCGATTGACAGGTTGCCGCTCATTGTTTAAAATGCGCATATTTACCCCCTAATTTTTGTTCTTGTGACCCGTTGCCCCCTACTAACGTTTTTCGTCCAATTTTACTGTTAAGTGTGACGTGGCTTTTCCATGTCAGTTTTTTTTTAATCGTAATTACCCAATTAATTAAATTAATTAAAGGGCGAAATAGAAATTTGATAATAGTTTTAATATTATTATTAATGAAAATAATAAAATAAACACCCCCACCTCACCCCAACCCCAGCGAGACACCCCTACCCCCTCCTCCCTCTCTTCCCCTTCTTCTTCTTCCCCTTTCTTCTTCTTCTTCCTCGACATCTCTGGTTCTTCTAAAAAAAAAAGAATCATCTGACACACTCTGGTTCTTCTAACAAGACAAGAAGAATTTTCCTAATGATTCCCTTAGAAGAATCATTTGCATTTTCCTTAGCTAATGTTTCATTACATCTTGGAACTTTTGTAACAAGACAAGAAGAATTTTTTCTTACATAACCCGAGATTTCCACTAACATCTAATCTCTCTCCGAGCTTGTTAATGAATCTTTGGAAAATAATAGCTCCCCGCTAAGCCGATTTTGACTCAGATTTAATAAATCAAGATTTTGGAGAGTGCTTAAACTTAATGGGACTGTACCATTAAGATTATTGTTGTCTAAAGATAACGCAGACAATTTTCCCGAATCGGAAAATAATGTAGTTGGTATAGGACCTTCAAGTCCACAGCTCGAGAAAGAAATTGTTTTGAGATTTTCAAGAACTATAATAAATGAAAGGACGTAAGTATTAATGGGGTTACCTTGAATTATCAAGTACTATAGTTTCTTTCTCCAAATCTGTAAATTTTTCAGGGATTGGACGATTAAATGAATTCTGACTAAAATCTAGTAAAACTAACTCATGTAAATTCTTGATTTCTGAAGGCAATCTTCCATGGAAATTGTTTGAACTCGGGTCAAGCTTTTGAAGAAGCTGAAGTTAATTGACCCATTGAAGGAGGTATCTTACCCTGAAAATTGTCTTTTTAGAAGAACCAGAGGTGTCGGGGAAGAAGAAGAAGAATGGGGAAGAAGAAGGGGAAAAGGGGGGGGGGGGGGTAGGGCTGTCTCGGTGGGGGTGGGGTGGGGGGGTTATTTTATTATTTTATTAATAATATTAAAACTATTATCAAATTTCTATTTTGCCCTAATTAATTTAATTAATTGGGTAATTACGATTAGAATTTAAAAAAAAAAACTGACATGGAAAAACCACGTCACACTTAACGGCAAAATTGGACGGAAAACGTTAGTAGGGGCAACGAGTCACAAGAACAAAAATTAGGGGGTAAAGAGGCGCATTTTAAACAATGGGCGGCAACCTGTCAATCGCGTGAAACATCGGAGGCAAAAGTGGTATTTACTCAAATAAAAATATAAAATAAAAGATGAATACACTATAATCTATGATCTAAACGATTCTTGTCGTCTCAAAGGAATGCCTTCTTGGCCTTCATCCGCATGCTTGGATAATCGTGTGGGCAAAGAAGAAGGACCTGCGTTTATCTACTCAACTAAAGTTATATTTTATCCATTTTATCTGAACTTTAAAGTAACTAAATAAAGTTAGCTAAATATAACAACATACATTCAACCATATCCTTTGTTTTGCGTAGAAGAAATAATCATCACGAACCCACACATTTCAGTAACAAACTCGGTTAAATTTAGTCTATCCAGTCTTGTACACAAATTGTTGATATTTGAATTTAGCACACGAAACTTGAGGATATGAATAAACTTGGCAAAAAAAAAAAACGTAATGAACATGTACCTTGAACATTATAATACTTGCCAAAATAGTTAACAATATAAACATAACATAGTAGATAGTAGATGGGTGAAACAACAGCTGTGTTGAAGGGTATCAAGGGCCTGCATTAAAAATTCAGATTATATAGATGTTTTTAACAATATAAAAGAAGAGCAAAAACATTACCTTATTTAAGCAAGTAGTAATAACAACCAAAGTAAATACCCATGTCTGAGGATATATCAACTGTTTGTTACAGAAAGTGTCAATTTCAAAACAATGCCAAGTGCTTTCACACTCATCACCTGTTAAAAACATACCCATTAGCTATGGTGAAATATACGAGCACGAAATATTAAAGCACGAAACATTTTAACATACCGATCAAGACCCCTTAGCGAACATATTCCACTATATAAAATAATACGTGTCTGACCATATTGTGGTATATAGTGCAATACAAGTACCCCTGTAATCACCAGAATCATATAGAATAGAAACGCTGCAAAATTTTGTTACCCAAAATCAGTAACAAATTAATAGAAGTTTTAAGAAAATGTTGTGGAATAAGAAGATACCTGTGGTTCGGTTGCAAGGTCCAAAACTTAAGTGACGGATTCTATTTCATGTTCTTGGCGAGATACCCTGAATTCAAATAAATATGTGAGCGGGGTCAGTTTTCCTTCGTTGATATCTGATGTGGATTCACCAGACTCTAACTCTAGCTACTCTAGATACTCGGCTTCCTCATCCTCGATGGATGTGGCATCTTCTTTTTTTATTTTGGATTCGTATCTTAATTGAGTGTAAAAGATCATTCTTTAATAGATTATAATCAAATCAAGTTTTGCTTCATGCCTGTCATTTTAATGTTTTATTTTTATCGAGAGTTAGTGTTATGTTTTTCTTGTAGGAGGTTATGATTATATAATCACGTAACTTCGGTTTGACTTTTGTAATTTTGCCGGATTTTGTATTTCTTTTAAATAATAATATAAATAATACAAGAAGATAATTAAAAAAACTAAAGGTTAAACTTAACAGAATCCTAAACAAAAAAGGATTTAAACCGCCAACAAATCTTATAAATACTACCTTATAGTCAGAGATCAAAGCATCTTTTCATTAATTCACATATAATTCTCTCCTTTCTCTTTGTTATCAACATGGAAAACTCATCATCATCAATTAAGAATGGAATAGCGGACCTTCTAGCTGAAATTTACAGACGAAATATCCTTCCAGAGAACTGGTCAATTGTCCTTCTCTCCAATCTCATCAAATTTCTTAGAGGACAAAAGGATGAGTACTGAATAATCGTTTTGATGTGATGTAACACTTTTGCTATTAATATATAATATATTTTTAAATTTTGTTTCTTGTTGACAAAGAAAAGGTTATTTCCTTCCGTGTATTTCTTAGGGGCACTGCTATGATCTTTTGCTTAATTTTCTAATCTTCGTATAATTAATATTTATAATATCAACCAGAAAACTCTATATATGTATTGGTCTGGTTTTAAAAGTTGAGAACTTGAGCAAACCAAAATATAATACTCCAATAAAATCGCACTACCTTCCTGAATTTTTTAAATCCCCTGAATTGCAAGACATCCTACGAATTAAATTGATATTTAGATGTTCATATTCTATTTGAATAAAAGTGGTGCTTAATTAATCAAATCTTGTGCAATCAATCAACTCTTATAAGGAAAAAGATAGTAAAATCTCGCATGTCCCTATAAATGAAAAAGGGGAACTTCTTTCTACCTTTGTTTCCACTGTAAGTCTTTAATTAAGATACGTACAACGTGGTGGTCTCCTAACCAGATGGGGTAGTTCTTTTTTTTTTTTTTACCTTTTTAGATGGGTAGTTCAATTGGCTAGAGTTTTGGTATTTCTTCAACCTAGAGTCAGGGCCGGCCCGAGCGTCTCGGGTACCTAAGGCGAAAAAGAAAAATGGGGCCTTTTATTACTTAAATAATTTATACGAAAATTTACGAAATTAACATTTATTAAAAAAATATTGAAATAAACTACTGTATCATATAACACATCAACACTCATATGCTCAGTATCTCTACCAATATAAACATTATCAATATTTTATTAATATTTTTTATATATCGATACTTCGAATTTTTAGGTTTACAATTTTTTTTAAATTTTTTTTAACATACTAGAATCTTACTTGCGAATCATGAGTTGATAAAATAGTAGTAGAATAATATGACCTGTGTATTTAACAAACTCTCTAATAATTTTTTGTTTCGTGTGTTTTTTTGATACATGGCTAGTCCGGGCCAACTTGCGTGCACCACGACTAATCATTTTCGTTTTGTGTTGTATTTACGAAATTCGTTCATTACTCCATCTGTTCCACTGAAATTGTCCACTTACTAAAAATAATGTTCCAAATATATTGTCCACTTAGGAGTTCAAGACACTTTTTCCTACTTTTTCCACTATTACCCTTATTAAAATATTGAAATTTATATCTCCAATACACACTTAAGATATCAATATACTTTATTAGGGGTATTTTTGTAATGATGAATGCATTTTTTATATGCCTTAATATATTTGAAAAGCTAAGTGGACAAATTTAGTGGAGCGAAGGGAGTAGTAATTTGGAATAGGTCAATTAAACATGTGATAAATATATCTAAAAAATAATTTAATTTTAAAAAAATATTGTATTAAAATATATTTGTTGGTTAATGTTATATCTAAAAAATAATTTAATTTCAAAAAATCTTGTATTAAAATATATTTCGTGGTTAGTATTTTCTTTTCATTTTTGATGTTTCATGGGCAAAAGAATGCAACGCCGCATGGAGTGGGGTAATAAAAAAAGAGAAAATTACCCAAGGAGTCTTGACCACACCACACCGGGACCTAACAAGACTCCTTGGATTAACTCTTCTAACTAAAGGCCTTATCCATAATTTAACACTATAAACTAAAATTTCAATTACTTTTCTACCCTTTTTATATTTTATTTCTCTCTATATATACCATTTATTACACCGTGAAAATTAAAAGCCAAAAAAATACTCCCTCTCTCCTCTCTCGTCACAAATCGACCGTCTCTTTTTCTCTCCACAAAACCCTAGTTTAAGTTGCTCCACCGCCACGGTTACCATTGATCGGAGCTCCGAGTTGCATCAGTTTGAGATCTGAGTTGTTCCTGACCTCCAAAGAGTCGTGCTGGACTCCGGCATCCTGCGAACCAAGACGAAGTCTATGAACCAAGACGGCATCGAGTTGTCAGTGGTGGCCATGGATTCCCTCCGGCGAACCAAGACGGAGTCTGTGAACCGCCGTGAGCAGCAAAACTCCGGCATCCTCGCACCTCTGGAGCCATGGGAAACTCCATGAAAAATCCTTCGAAGAAGATATGCTGTTCTGTGTGGCTTCAATCTCCGCCACTCTCCTTCTTCGTTGATGTGGTGGTGCGATGATGGTGCAAGGTGGTGGTGGGATGTGGTGGCTATGGTTTTTGGGTGGTGGGAGGTTCATCGATTTGGTCTTCTTTGTTCTGCTTAATATTGGGTTATTGCAAATTAGGGTTATTGATAAATCTTTTCAACTTCGAAAAAAATAAAAATAAAGAGAGTGATGGTGAGAAGAGAAGTGTTAATTGGTCGTAGTGATGCTAATGGGTATTACAGTGTACCAGAGACTATGGACCATCGATTATCAAATCACTTCTACAGAGTGGAGAAAGAGATATGATGATGAGGCAGAGAGAGCTATCACGTGTGCTATGCTGGAAATTTAAAAAAATGGAAATACTGCAAAAGGAAAATTTGAGTTGATTAAAAGGGTTTAATCTTTAAAACATCTTTGAAAGAAGAGTTGGAAATTGAAAAGTTGATATGCAGCAAGCATACAAAATAATTTAATTAGCCCTTCTATCTTGGTAAAGTTGTTGCTTCAAAGATTTATTTTTAGATAGATTTTCTTTGATTTATTCTCTATTTATAAGATCTTATACGGTTCAATAGCTGAATTATTGGAAATATTATTCAATTGTCGAAGAAAAAAAAAGTGATTACCAATGAATATTGCTAATTTCTGGGATAAATCTGAAAAATGTTTAAATTGTATTGGTTGCATTTTAATGTATTGTATTTTGTTTCCAGATTTTAAGATCTGGTCAATTAGTTAAGTCGTTTGTATTTTTTTTTTCTTGCTCAGCACTTTTACTGATTATACGAGAAATGCTCAGCACTTTTATTGATTAAACGAGCATGCCCAGCACTTTTATTGATTAAACGAGCATGCTCAGTATATTTACTCAATAAAAAAAATCGAATAATCAGCAAATTTTTCTAATACTCAGTACTTTTTTCACGCTCAGTACTTTATGCTCAGTACTTTTTCCATGCTCAGTACTTTATGCTCAGTACTTTTTCCATGCTCAGTACTTTATGCTCAGTACTTTTTCCATGCTCAGTACTTTATGCTCAGTACTTTCTCCATGCTCAGTACTTTATGCTCAGTACTTTATGCTCAGCACTTTATGCTCAGTATTTTTTCCGGCGGTGGTCGGTGGTGGTCGGCGGTGGTCGGTGGCCGGAGGTCGGAGCTGGAATTATTAATAGTTAATGACAGAGGAGAGAGAAAAATTAATAAAGGAGGAGAGAGATTAATGGTAATGGAGGAGAGAGAGTAATGGTAATGGAGGAGAGAGAAGAATCTATTTTTTTGTCTTATATACACTATAAGGGTAATAAAGGTATTTGTCAATTTTGAGGCCTCTAAGTAGAACAGAGAATCCACTTGGTTCCTATATAGCTCTAAGATGGTCCCCAAGACCTCTTGGGTAATTCACCCATAAAAAAATGCAACCGAGTTTTGAACTCACAACCTATCGAGTAAGTGACTATAAGGCTACCGCTGAGCTGACTATTACACATACGTTTTGCTTTACATCTAAACCTATACATATTATAACCAATAATTTTTTTTTTAGGCCCTAAAAATTGTGGGGCCCAAAGCGACCGTCTTGGCTGCTTTGGGCCCGGGCTGGCTCTGCCTGGAGTTAAAGCAAGAGGTATAGGGTATGAATTCCTCACTGAACATGGGTAACATAGTTCTGATTAAGTGGAAATATGCATAGGAAGGCGTGTATATTTTTCATTGAACTAGTCGTGGTGCGCAAAAACTGGTTCGGATAGCAGAACCAAAAAATGGCTATGAGCAATCCAAAAATAAATATAAAAAAATAAATATAAAAACTAAAAGATGAATTAGACTATCATCATCTGACATCTATGATCTAAACGATTCTTACCGTCTCAAAGGAATTCCTTCTTAATCTTCATCTGCATGCTTGGGTAATCGTGTGCCCAAAGATGTGGGAATTGCATTTATATATTTTATCCATTAATCAAAATATTAAAATAATTAAATAAAATTGCTATATATAACAACAAACCATCAACCTTCTACAGTCGTTTTGACATAAAATACGCAAAATTTGGCACAGTAACGAAAGAGATATGATCAAAACAGTGAGGAATGTGTATCATGTCCTATATTTTAGGAAACAAATTTGAATTGGAGTTGGACTCCAATTACTTGCCTTACACTCCAAGATTTCTACCTAGGATAGAAAACACCTAATAAATACACACTCTTATCATTGTAAACATGTCCTTACCTAGTCATTGCTTAATTATTAGTCCTTAGTATCAAATAGAAACATCAAGGAAAGCAAGTTGATAGTATGTATCTTTATTTTTATTTATTTATTTCCAGCATGAACTAAATTTCTCATAGCTTGGGTTTTGCATATGTATAATCTTTGAATTCTATTTTCTACTATCTAAGTTTGCTTGGAAAAAAAAATTTTAAATCGATTAAACTTCTCAACCTTTATATTTTTTTTATGTTCTTTGATATATTGACTGTAGTTCTTGCTAGTGCACGAGTATAGGCTACCCCATTAATAGCAGTTAGATGGTCACCCGGAAGGGGTGTCTAATGGGAAATACTTGTGTAAACCATGACTATGGGTGGAGCCATGGTTTTGGAGTTTTATATTAATACTTTCCAATTCCATGCAATTGAAAAGAGAGAGAAAGGCACGTCTTTTTTTTTAATTTGTTACTATTTATTTTATTTGAACTAACATTTTTTACCTACCAATTTTACGTATAAATTTATATAATTATCCTGAAAAAAAATACTCATAAAAGTTGATGAAATTCTTTTACGTAGTGTTAGAAATGATAGGTTGGCTGGTGAAACTGCAACAATAGTTTGTGAGGGCTATTGAGTTTGCCATGCCACCTTAAATAGTTTCTGCATCGAGTTTTATTTTTATTTTTAAAAAGTAAATGAAATAGCTTTATTTTTTTGCAAGATAAAAGCTAAATATACTTGGTTTTTAATTTGAATAAAAAATATAATTTTTTTATAAAGAAACATATAAACACAAGTCTTATGAAAATTGACATAAACATACAAATTAATTTAACACAACTCTCGATACATCTCGTGAAAATTAGTGTTGTCTTACTTCTTTTTTTAAATAAAAAATAACATGAAAATATAGGGACGGTTTTAAGATTCTTCTAAAAAAAATTAGAAAAAATAGTGGAATTTGGGACATTGCATCGAATTTTTTAGATTGATTAGAGTTCGGGGAGTGATTGTGGACAAATATTTAAGTTAGAAAAGTAAGTTTATTATATCTAAAAATTTCTATTAAAAACGAATCGGTCAAATTCTTACTGCGTACCAAAATCAAGTGGGACCCCTCCTTCTAGGCTCTCCTTAAAAAAAAATACTAATCTATTAAAAAATTACTTAATCTCTCGTTTTTTTTTTTATTATATCTTACGAAAATTAGTGTTTTTTTATTATATCTTACGAAAACTATTATATCTTACGAAAATTAGTCTTATGAAAATTGTCATAAACATACAAATTAATTTAACACAACTCTCGATACATCTCGTAAAAATTAGTGTTGTCTTACTTTTTTTTTAAATAAAAATAACATGAAAATATAGGAACGGTTTTAAGATTCTTCTAAAAAAAATTAGAAAAAATAGTGGAATTTGAGACATTGCATCGAATTTTTTAGATTGATTATAGTTCGGGGAGTGATTGTGGACAAATATTTAAGTTAGAAAAGTAAGTTTATTATATCTAAAATTTCTATTAAAAACGAATCGGTCAAATTCTTACTGCGTACCAAAATCAAGTGGGACCCCTCCTTCTGGGCTCTCCATAAAAAAATACTAATCTATTAAAAAATTACTTAATCTCTCGTTTTTTTATTATATCTTACGAAAATTTATTATTATTTTTCAATAAAAACTTTACCTCTTTAATTTTTTTTATCAAATTTTAAAAGTAATTTTTTCAGGTTAATTTCTATAAATTAATATGTAAGATATTAGGGCAAATAAAAGTAAATAATAAAAAAAAGAACAATGAAAAAAAAAGAATAAAAACATACGTTCCTCTCTCTTTCCAATTGTATGGAGAGCATTAATATAAAACTCAAAAACCATGGCCCCATCTATGATCATGGTTTACACAAGTATTTCCCGTGTCTAATTGTTGAAACACCACATAAACGTCTAGTGTGCGGTAGTGATCCTAAGGGGCTTACCTAACTAGATAGTCACTAGGGTTTGAGATTAACCACCAATACAGGTTCCCCTTACCCAAGTTTCCTGGTAATTGTTAGGTCTCCACCTAAGTCCACTCGAAAAGGGGTTAAGAGTAATATAGAATACTGGCTACTTACTCTAAGATTTTTAATCACCCTTAAAACTAGTAGAAGAAATAGAAGGATAAGTGCCTACACGCAAACCTGAGCTAGATCTCTCATCTCATTCTTACATTCTTACGTATTTATTTTATTTGAATTAGTTATTAGATTAATCATTCTCTCCATAACTATTCATATTTATTTTACTGTCTTTTATTTACGCAACTATTCTTTACTACACTTTCTCTTCTAATCCACAATTCTAACACTCTACCAGCCACCACTCTCCTTCGTGCATTGCAAAGCTAATCTAATCTTGAACTTAAAATGTGTTTCTTGTCTATATGATAAGTGTCTTTACATTAATTAATTTGTAAATTTTATTACATGAAACTCACTAGGTAGTTGCTTTAGGAGTATTCTATACATTCTTCTTCTCTCGTGCTTATTTGCCTCGCTGATGTTTAAAGACTTCCCTATTGTTCTTTCTTTTTATTTGTCGTGACGACAAAGTTTTGAGTTGGGGGTCTTGATGTATTCATTTTTCTTATGAAATAATCTCAATGTGAGACATCTTTTTATGTTTCTTTGTGCTCAGCTGAGGGATTTTTCCCCATTATTTGATATATTCTTATTTCTTGCCTTGTTTTGGA
Organism: Nemophila menziesii; assembly: GCA_029959085.1. Taxonomy (NCBI): domain Eukaryota; kingdom Viridiplantae; phylum Streptophyta; class Magnoliopsida; order Boraginales; family Hydrophyllaceae; genus Nemophila; species Nemophila menziesii. Next base: position 18,490,871 of record JARWIR010000007.1, on the reverse strand, counting down.
TAGTTGTCACTTTTAGATCTATTTGCGTGTAAATTGTTTGTTAAATGTGAATCTCTTACATACATGGATGATATAAGATCCCAAAGAATGAATAAGAAGTTGGGGAAAGAAGATCGAAGAAGGAAGCCACGAGTAAAAGGCAAAAGAAACTGTTTTTAGAAAGTGAAAGAGTTGTCGGCCAAAATTAGAAAGTGAATTGTTTTCGATGGAACACGAGATTGACGAATAATTGGATAATCCCTATGGAATAAGTATAGGTATATGAATAGCGGTCGCCTAGCCACTGAGATTTTGCAATTCAGAGTTGTAACGAACAAGTTATGCATTCTGCAAGTGGTATGACTCGAACCTGTATCCTCTTGGAGTACAACGTTTTTGGGATGGGTTAAGTCATTATAATGAGCCCAAAGCCCACCCAAAAGTTTTTCACTCTATAAGTACCAACTCCCATTATTAGAAACCTATCCCCTGGCCGCCAGAGATCAATTTTCAAGAAGGATTCCAACTACAAAAGTGAATAATAGAGCTCCATCGCAACACCTCTATACTTCTCCCTCTCTAAACCTTTTGGTAATTTAGTATTATTCTTAATTTGTCTATATATTATTTCTAAACTATTTCACTCAAAGGTTGTATTATGCTTAACTACATGTTTTCTTAGGATTATACTTATAAGAACGACTAATTATTGTTTTGTGGTGAATTGAATTTGAGATATTTATATCCAATTGAACTGAGATTAGGAATTTACATTGATTTATATGTCTTGTATTAATACCACATGTACTCTGGCCAAGTAGTAGTTGGCTTTAGTAATAAAGCCAGCATTTGGATGGGGGGTTTGGTTATGGAAATAGCATATAAACGCCTAGTGTGGGGCATTGAACCAGGCGGTCTTGCCCGCGAGGTAGTCATTAAGGGTTGGGAGCGTAACTCGTCAGACAGCCAGCTGGTGTGTAAGGTTGAGCTCTAAGTCTACGCGGACGGGAGTTGGAGTGCTATTGAATCCCGGTTAATGTGAGCATTCACCAATTCACCCTCATTCCCAGAAACGCAATTGAATAGGATAAATTCTTATTAGAATCCTTAACTTTTATCTTTAGTGAATAATTAGTTTAATTAATTAGAAAACAAAACATTTATTCCCTTTGATTATCTTAATATAAACATTTGAACCCCTCTAAGATAATATTGAACACGAATTAGAGTAACTACTTAAATCCCTGAGAACGAACACGTATTCCTTACTTATTACTTGTAACGACCCATACATTTGCAGAGAGATAATCTTGGTTTCCGAGGTGTGTGAGCTTTTCACATTTATTATTTTATCACATTTGCGGGCCCAACAATAGTTTAATTCTTAATCAAGTTTAATATATTGCATTTGGTCTTTTAATCAGAAAACCAAATAAAAAATATCTTTTAATTTCAGTTTTTTTAGTAGTAGCGACTAAATCACCTACACTACTTAGAAACACAATATTAAGATTAACAAACATAGTCTATGTGGAAATGATAACTCTTTATACTTACATTTATTACTTGTCAGCAATATGTACACTTGCAGTTAGTTATCTCTCTAGGAGTGTTGAATCAATAGCTTATTTATCACACATTTGGAGACGACAAGGCTCGAGGCTAAATTCTCCTCAGTAGCACTACTGGTATACAACAAAAGCTTATTGGGTGTCTAAGGATTTAGAAACTTCTCTCCTATAAATACCTCATGTTACAAAGAGGAAAGATATTACAAATTATTTTGAAGTGTTTTTTACTCGTGACTAATAATATATTTAATATAACAAAAAAATTAAGTGAACATTATCCGTAAGTACATATTCACAACTCATCAAACTCTATATAAATTATTGTTTCCCACTATAGAACTAAAAAACACTTCTTGAATTCTCTTCCACCAACAGATGACCAAGTTCTCAAGTTATATATTTTCGTCAACAGTCTTTGGAAGAGAATTCGTTCTCAAGTGTCTCGGTATTTTCTATCTCCTTTTCTTTTACATCTAACAAAAATTATTGTCACCATTAGTTTGATTTAGTACTAGGTAAAAGTTTCTATATAAATTTAAACAATACTATAAAGAGAAAATACCTGTTTTGCCCGCTGGTTTTTAACATGATTGACAGGTTGCCCCCCCCCCCATTATTTAAATTACGACTAGAAACCCCTTAACTTTTGTTTTCGTGACACGTTGCCCCATGTTAACATTTTCCGTCCAAAATCACCGTTAAGTGTGACGTGGAAGGCATATGTCAGCATTTTTATTATTTTTTATTCTTAATCCATTTTCATTATTTAATTAACTTAAACCTAGTTTTTTAAAAGGCAAAATAGGTTTTTATTAATTGTTTTAATATTATTAATAAAAATAACAATATAACCCCCCTCCCAACCCCTAACACCCCCTCCCTCTACTTCTTCGTCTTCCCCTTATTCTTCTTCCCCAAATCCTATTTCTTCCAAACAAAAAAAATCATTAAATCTCTTTACTTTTCCAAACAATTCAAAAATCCAGATCTAATGATTTTTTTTGGAACCAAGTTTGTGTTTAGATGCAGGTGGCCTACATAAGAGAAGAGAGAAAATTAAAATTAAAATTAAAATTAAAATAATGCAAAAGAATTGGATATAAATAGAGAGATAACTTACACAAAGCAAACATTACTAAGCATATGACTTTCAAGTTCTGGAAGAAGAGAAAACCAATTTAATGTATTCGTGACCTCAACATACAAGCTGGTGTTAGTGTTAAAGAAATAGGCTAAGGTGGTGTTTGTTTGCACTTAATGAAATCTTAATCTGGTTCATTAAGACACTGGACCAATAAGCCAGTTTGTTTTTCCTGTCCAATTCAGATCTGAATGGCTCTTAACAGGCTGTTTTATTAAGATTTCAAACTAAGGTGTCATTTGTTTTCTAAGTAATAAGTGCTGAATGCTGAATGAACATCTGAATAGAACTTATTCTGTTAAGAGGCAGTGTCTGAATGATTCAGACTTAGTTTGAAATCTTAATGAAACAGACCCATTAAGAGGCATTCAGATCTGAATTGGACATAAAAAACAAATAGTCTTATTGATCCAGTGTCTTAATGAATCAGATTAAGACCTCATTAAGTGCAAACAAACATCCCCTAAGTCTGAATCATTCAGACACTGCCTCTTAACAGAATAAGTCCTATTCAGCTATTCATTCAGCATTCAGCACTTATTACTTAAAAAAATAAACGACACCTAATATAGATGATCTTTTCTTAAGAATGAAACTTGAAGATACCATTGTAGAAACGGAATGTACCAAAAAAACCAGTCTTCTTAGATTTGGATTTTGGACCTGCCATAGCCCAAAATATATCGAATTTACCTTCCTCTGTCTCAATCAAAAATAGAGGTTTGCTACACATATTCATTTTAAGATTGGGAATCTTGTCAAATAAATCAAACACAAATAACTTTTCTTTGTCAAAATCCAACACAAACAACAACCCTGATCCTCTATAATGGGAATGGGAATGGGAATGGGACCCTCCTATAAACATCATTAACTCTCCGAACACGACAGCAAATTTCTCGGGCAGACACCGAAGATCTAATAAATCAATTTTTGTATAAGATTTCCATTTTTTTTACATCGTCTTGAGCTTCATATGTGTATATTGTTTATTGAGCATAACCTAAAACACCATTATCCATCATCATCATCATCTTCTTCTTCTTCTTCTTCGCTGTCTTTTACTTGGTCTTCTTCTTTTGCTCCATAAAGAAACTCGGCATAAAGAGGAACGTTAGGATAAGGAGGAGGATTGGAAATATCTTCCCATCCAGATCTATCTCTCTTCATAACCTCCATCAAAATTGTCTTTTTACAATATATTCCAAGTAATCCTCCCACAACATACAGCTAACCACCTAAGATCACAGGATACGGTTTCATTCATGATTCATCTCCAGATGAAATTCAATTTTGTTTGGAAGAAATAGGGATTTGGTGAAGAAGAAGAAGGGGAATATTTTCGGAACAAAGAAAAAAGGGGAAGACGGAGAAGAAGGAGAAGAAGAAGAAGAAGAAGAAGAAGAAGAAGAAGAAGAAGAAGAGGAGGGGGTGGTTTATTTTATTATTTGTATTAATAATATTAAAACAATTAATAAAAACCTATTTTGCCCTTTAAAAAAATAGGTTTAAGTTAATTAAATAATGAAAACGGATTAAGAATAAAAAATAATAAAAATGCTGACATGTGCCTTCCACGTCACACTTAACAGTGATTTTGGACGGAAAACGTTAACAGGGGCAACGTGTCACGAAAACAAAAGTTAAGGGATTTCCAGCCCCATTTTAAACAATGGGGAGCAACCTGTCAATCGCGTTAAAAACCAGAGGGCGAAAGGGATATTTCCTCTACTATATATTTCATGTTTACATATAAATTATAAACATTATTGATATTAACATTACCAAATATAAGTTTGATGATAATATTTCTTTACATTAATATATAAATTATATTGATATTTATATTTGTGACATTATCGATATTGTGATTGACAAGAATAGAATATTATTAAAATATATCGTGAGCTTTTATAATGTTATATTAATTTTACGTAAATTTTACGTAAGTTATAAGTTTAGAGCAAATTTAGTGTTTATTTGAATAAATAATGAGATGTCTGTCATGTTAATGTTAATGAGAAATATTTTTTTTTTCTTTCATCACCTAATAAGTGAATATCCAAATGTAAAAGAAAATATAAGAAAAATTATCAACAAACTTTCGTAAATATCAACACCTTCAACTCAAATTTAGACATTTTATTCATTCTAAATTTATGTCAATGAAAACCTCTTTCACAGTTTTTGTAATTTTTTATTAATTGTAGTAATATTTTTGCTAGAGATATAATTCAAAGTTTTATTTAAGATTTTCAAAATTTAAGGTTGGTGGAGAGTTGTTGAAAAAGTAATGCTGCATGAGACACAAGTATGTATAACCCTAAACTAAAGATTCAAGTGAACAAAATCCTGAACAACAATTGAATTAAAGTTATCCTACTCAACTGCTCCAACTTCATCGGACTTGAGAATTGGTCAATTGGTCAATCGTCCTTCTCTCTAACCTCACCAAGTTTCTTAGAAGGCTAGAGGATGAATATTGAAAGATCTTTTGACGTAACATTTTTGTTAGTAATATTATATCTTTTTCAATTATATTGTGTTAGACAAAAAATAACTATTTTCCTTTGATGTGTTTCTTAGAGGCATTGCTATGATATTTTGCTAAATTTTCTAATATTCATATAATTATTATATATTAATAATAAACAGACAACTATATATATAAATTGGCTGGTTTTAGATGTTAGAGAAGTTGAGCAAACCAAAACATAATACTCCAATAAATTCACACTTCCTTCTTGAAATTTCTAAATACCCTAAATTGCAAGAGATCATTCGATGTTTAGATGTTCATATTCTATGTGAATGAAAGTGGTGTTAATCAATCAAATCTTGTGCAATCAATCTGCTCTTATAAGAAAAAAGATAGTAAATCTCGCATATCCCTATAAATGAAAAAAAAAGGGGGAAGTTCTTTCTATTTGTTTTTTCCACTGTATGTATATCTATATATATAAAAATAGAACATGATCTAGTCTTTGATTAAGATACAATCGTGGTGGTCTCCTTCTCGCAGGACCAAAAAATGGCGATGATCAATTCAAAAATAATAATAATAAAAAGAAAATAAAAATGAAAAATAAAAGATGAATTACACTATCATCATCATCTATGACCTAAACGATTCTTGCCGTCTCAAAGGAATTCCTTCTTGCTCTTCATCCGCATGCTTAGGTAATCGTGTTCCCAAAGATGTGGGACCTACATTTATATATATTTTATCCATTAATCAAAATATTAAAACAACAAAATAAAGTTACCTAAATATAATAACATACCATCAACCATATCCTTTGTTTTGTGTAAAAGAAACGTTCCCGAAAGAATCGTCACAAACCCACACATTTCAGTCACTATTTGTGTTAAATTTTGCCTATCCCAGTCCTGTACACAAATAGTTAATCTTAAAAAGTATATATAAATATAATATTCAAAAAGGTAAAAAAAAAAACCTTTACCTTGAACATTATAACACTCGCTAAAATAGTTAATGATGTAAACATAACATAGTAAATGGGTGAAACAACAGCTGTGTTGAAGGTATCAAGGGCCTGAAATAAAAAAATTCAGATCATATAAATGTTTTTCAACAGTGAAAAAAGAAGAGTAAAAAAACATTACCTTATTTAAATAATTCATCTGGGTAAGTATGCATGTTATAACAACCAAAGTAAATACCCATGTTTGAGGATATATTAACTGATTTGTTCCTGATAGTGTCAATTTTAAAGCAATTCCAAGTGCTTTCACACTCATTACCTATTAAATACAATAATGAATTATATGAGAGCTTAAAAGATTAAAATAAGAAATTTTTTAAAACTTACTGATAAAGAACCCATTAACGAACATACTCCAATATAAAACATAATATGTGTCTGACCATATTGTGGTATATAATGAAATATAAGTATTAATACACCTGTAATCACTAGAAACGCATAGAATAGAAATGCTGCAAATAAAATAATTGTAACAAGAGTTAAAAGAGTTAATAAATAAAAAAAATGAAAAAAACAATTTACCTGGTTCAGTTGCTAGGTCCCAGACTTCTGTTACGGATTCGATTTCACGTTCTTGAGGAGCGTGTAGAACAATTGTGGTGGACCCCACAACACATAAAGCACACCCGAGAATTCCGAATATATGTAGCTTCTCACGTAACATTATATGTGCAAGTACAGCACTGTAATGTAATATATATTAATTAGTAAATTATTTAAGATTAATGAAATTTGAATTAAGGTTTTATTTTACCTGATGATAATACTTAATGCACCAAGAGGGGTTACTAAAATAGCTGGTGCGAAAGCATAAGCTGCAAAGTTAGCAACTTCTCCTACAATCACTGTGGAATGAATTATCACTAGTTAGTAATTACAGGGGGGGTATTTGTAATTTTTGAAAGTATTCGAGAAAAAGGAGATAAATGTCACTTACTTGTTATCATGCCTGACCACCATAGTGGCTCGTATAGGTATGAATATCCTCCAACTCCTGTAAAATTAATTTAACAAATAATAGCTGTAAATATTTAAAAGTCTATAATACAAAAAACATTTGATACAAATTGTGTACACAGTGACTAATTTGAGGGATCAATGTAGACATTTAGTTTAGTTTTAGCATGCAATTAAATAAATCCTTAATTGGGATAAGTTAATTCATTGTGCCAAAGAATTGAATCGATATATATTAAGCTTAATCAATAGACCTTTTTTATATTGATTAAATTTCCCTCTACACTATGTTGATCTTTAAAATTCAGCCCTATACTCAAAGATCAATATAAACCGATATGATCTAACAAATAAGTATCAAAGATCTCAATCAATGTTGTACAAACTACAAAGAGTAAAATTAAGAAGCAATTCCACTAAATGGGTTTATTTTTAGGGATCAAATAGAGCTAAATCAATTCAATTAGCTAATTACTTAAAAATTAAGTATAATTCTAACTTCAAAATTCGGAAAAAAGAAAATACCTGCCCTAGTGCCAGAAGCTCCAGCTTTTTTTAAACCCTTTTTCTTAACAATGAAGCTAGCACCAATGAATAAGCTAGAAGATAACGCTAATATCAAACCCTTTATATTATCAGATGACATTCCTCTGTAAGAAAACCCTTCCGCCACCAATGCTGCATCTTGAGCCGCCGCTTCTGAAACCGACGCCGATGCCGCCGTAACAGACATCACAAGAAGAAACAAATTCTACCCAGAACCCAAAAAGTGCACAAGAAAACACCCTTCACTCTTCACAATTCGATTTTTCACATATACATACATATATCTGTCTCTAAATATGTCGAAATTTCACATGAAACGTATATATGTAGAGAGAGAGAGAGAGAGTGAACAGTGGGTGGGTTTAAGTGAGGAGTAATAATTGTTTAGATCTATTGGAAAAAGAAGAGGATAAAATGAACAAACAGTTGGTGTGCAAAAGATATATAGCTGGAGTTGGGGACGGGTGTTAATTGTCTGTTCTTGTATGATCGGGTGGGAGAGAGAATGGATGTTACCAAAATCAGGACTATTGTTGGACTAAACTCAGGTTTGATGAGTAAAGGGTAGTATACTCCACATCTCAAAATTGCTTCTTTTACTGCCTTTGCAAGTGGCTAACACATTATCCAACTTTTCTTTTTCGACCAAAAATATTATCTTTTTGTTTTTTGGGTTTCAAACAAAAACTATATACTATAAGAATAAATTAGCAATCAAAATGCAATCATTTAATTATCTTTTTTTAGGTAAACCATTAATAATAGGAGTATAAGGCAAAATTTGCTATTCAAACAGAAAGATTAAAATAATATTTGGTATCCTATCACATGCGCAATTCAGTATACATCGCAAATAAGTCTAATATTATCCTTTAAAGAAAAACAACGATACAAATCATATAAAATGTTTTTTTAGTAAAGAGACTAATATTAAAATAAATACGCTGGTGGCTATCGACCAACCCTCAAAAACTTAAACATTTTTTTTTGTTTTCCTACATTAGATTGGATCACACCTTAAAAAACTACCGTATTCCTCGTTCACCATATGAAGTACTATGTTGCAGAAAGGCGATATACCTCAATTTCCTTGGTTAATTCTTTCTATTTTGTAATTTCTCAGCCATTTTAAAGAGCTCAAAATTGTGTTCATTTCTTTAGTGATACCAAGTCGCACTTTTTAACCTCCCACCAAATCATGCATTTGACTTCACACTCTAAAAATAAGTGCTTGTTGGATTCAAAATTATCACCACACATACTACAATGATTACACGTTTGGAGGTTATATATGGATCACAAACTATATTTGCGCATGACCTAGATAAAGATCGGCAACAAAAGATATCATAAGACCTCTTATATAAAATAAAGTATTGGGGGACCGTAATGTCATATTTCTTACACTTTGCTCCTCCATCTCACCAAACCAATTTGATAGTATTTTTTAACCTTCCACGATTTCAATAGAATTTTTTATTTTATCCTTCAATTTCTAAACTTTCTTTAACAAATACCAGCTAATTCTTGCGACTTTCTATTTCTAAACACTATAATTTCTTAAATATCCATTATGTACCCATTAGATCCATAATAAATCCTTTTTATTCATGATTTTCTGCATCATTTTTATGAGTATGGCTTTGTTCCAAACTCCACAATCCTTTAAATTGAGGCTTCCCCCATCATTTAGAGTATAAATTATTTCATATTTAATTAATGGAGACTTATCATCCCAATAAAAACCTGAAAAAATACTACAGATTCAATCTTTTACCCTCATCGAAACCGGATGAATGTCAATCCAAAACAAACCACCCCTTATAGAACGATCGAATAAGCTCCTACTGTCCCACATATAACAATGTTGGGTATTCCATGATCGATCATAGCTTTCCAACTTATTAATAAGTGGCTTGTAATCTCTATTAAACGATATTGACGCTCCAAGTGGCAACCCAAGATAGCAAAATGGCATAGTTCCCTTTGTGAGTCGTGTGATTGTATAAAATTTCCTCAAGTTTGTACTTTTCGATCCCCACATAGTATATGTTCGATTTGAGAACATTCAAACGTAGACCCGAATGACTCTTTAGAGTTGAGACGTAAGTCAAAGAATATCTTAGCTCGATAGAGATGAGACGTAAGTCGACGGATATGGGCTTCTCAATTGTATCCCTCTCTTTAGTGTATTTTCGTTTCATCTATCACATCTGAATCATCTTAAGTGAGACGACTGAATACGATGAGATAGGATTTATAATATCTTGTAGTTACACAAGAAGAGGACAGTGATCTTCCAAATAATCACTGGTCGGAATAATCTATGATAGATATTAACTAGTTCCATGGAGCCAGTCTAAACTTTATAGCTCGCCGGTCTAGTGCAACTAATGTACGGAAGAAGCAAGAAGTCAGCTTGGAAAGAATTGGAGAAGGAGTACTATCGGGAATGAATGGGAAGATCGAAAAGTTGGAAAAGAAAGGATTTTTTGTTAGACGCGTGGAATTGCCTAAGCATTTTATTCGAACAAATATAGACCCTGAATAGAAAGTTTTGTGGTTATTACTAGTTTTTCCTCCTAAGTTAAGACCAATCATTCAGATAGATGGGAGTAAACTAATAAGCTCAAATATTAATAAACTCTTCGTGCACCTCTAATTATATAACAAAGAAGAATGTCAATCCAGATTTGAGCTTAGAGCATAACAAGACGTGCATTCCAAACAAGCAATAAATAGGTGAAAAAAATAGCTTTTAACACATGATTACAAACACACAAATTTTTTTCTCGTTAAGAGTAAAAAGTTCCTAACGTCGAGTCCTGAGACTCTGCAAGAGGCTGAGTTAACAAGCTGGCTAAATATATCAATATGGGGATGCCCGATTTGCAATTGAGCTAGTCGACATGTATGATCTCTCTGGATATGGCATGAGCCACTCCATTTCTACTTCCACAGATTCAATATCGACGAATCTAGAAAAAGGTTTTGGGTTTGGAACAAATATATAACAAGATTTCTTGGAATTTCGTGGGGATTCTTGATTGGTGTTGAGCTAACTATAATACAAAACTACCCACCACTAAAACTGGCTGGGATGCTTGTATACCTTATCTATGCAGAGGGGGTTCTCTATTCAGCAATATAGGATGCCCTTGCATTACTTCTAAAGTATTTCACATACAACGAGTTCTTAATAACAAGAATAAAGAAAGAAATATCTTGGTTTTATGGGTATTCAATATACGTACCAGCTCTCGTAGTTTATCACACTTGTGTGATTGAGTGGAGTAGGGCCTAAAAGGCTTTCTAGGATTGAGACTCTGAAGGTGTCCAAGCGAGGGCTAAAGATCCATGTGATGTACACACGGTCTGATCTTCAATCACTTTATCTTGAGTGGTGGTTGAGTTATGGACTCCATTTTAACTCTTAACCCATATATTAAGGTTTTAACCTTAGAGATGTTAAAGCAAGAGATAAAACCAAAAGATTTTACGTTGGCCCTAGATAATTTCTATCCAACCTTTTTTTGTAAAAGACATCCTAGAGTGAACTATTCAGAGGTCATGGGTTACCTAGTGGTTCTATTATATCAAATGATAAAAGTGGTGTTATCCCCAGAGGTCACTACACTCGATTCTTTCAAACCCAAATGGTCATGTCAACTTGGAGAAGGAGAACACGCGAAATAGATCTCGTGTGTTTTGGACTTCTCCAGAAGATATTCAATCTTGTGGCCTAGAATGACGTGCGGTACTTAGTTTCAATACTGGGTCTGTGATGTCTCTATATTTATGACGAATAAATTCGTTCACGAGACATTATTTTGGGAGTTTATTGGGCCTAAGTATGGTATTTTTCCCTAATAATTGTTATATTGCACTTTTACCCCTAGTTTTGGACTTATTGTTGTTTATAGAGATTTTTGTGATTTAATTGTGTGTTTAATGTGTAGCTTTTAGGTATATGCTTGATGCAAGAGTCCAAGATGAAGGATAGAAGTCAAATAGTGAAGAGAAACCCCAAGTCAAGGCAGAAATTGAGCTTAGAACCATTATGAGAGTTAGAGCTTTTTCTGGAGAAATTTTGCACCTCAATGTTTCTGCCACTATGACTTTTTGGTGAGAGCTTTGGACATGATTCATGTTCATGTGGAAAGAGCATGAAGTCAAGGTCGCGTGGAAAGTGACGACACCCAGTTCGGAGTTGATGTCTCCCTATTTGTGATGAATTAGTCTAGGTTGGAAACATCATTTTAGGTGAATTTAGTTAATTAATTATATATTTTTATTCATATTTTAATATTTTCCTATTTCTTGGCTTGAATTATTATTTTTAGAGCATATTGGGATTAATTTATTTATTTAGTGTGGAGTTTTAAAGATAATCGTAATTAATTAGATTCCAAATCATTTCTAAAGAGATAATGAAAGAAGATATGGATGAAAATTGGAGATAAAGGAAGTAAAAGATAAAATAGGAAAAAAAAAGTTGTCAAGTAAATCTGAATTTCAGCAGCCACGTTCACTAAGGTGATCATAACTCAAAATCGACTGGGAATTTGGAAGAATTGTCAGAAGAAAAAGTGTATATCTTTTCGATGCGGTCAGTTTGGATATAAAGAACGCATCAATCAGAGCAGTATTGAAGAAGTTACGGCCAGAACAAAACAACATCAGTTTTTTCTTCTCCTATAATTTAGGAAACGAATTTGATTTGGAGAAGAAGTCCAATTTCTTGACCTCTACTCCAAGAAATCCGAATTAGGTCTTCCTAAATACCTATAAATACACCATTTAAATATTGTAAGCATGTCCTTGCTTAGTCCTTAGCCTCCAGAGGTAAACCTTAAGTTTATTCATCATTCAAGAGAAACAAGTTAACCGTATGTATCTTAATTTTAGTTTATTTCTTTCTAGTATGAACTAATTTCCCCATAGATTGGCTTTTGCATATGTATAATCTTTGAATTCTATTTTCTTCTATGTAAGTTGTTTGGGAAAACTATTTTAAATTGATTCTAGCTTCTTAACCATATATTTGTTTTATGTGCTTTGATTTATTGTCTGTCTTAAACCTGATCAATTTAGGGTTGTGGTAATAGTAGTTAGATGGTCGCCTGGAAGGGGTGTCTTATTATTGAAACATCACATAAGCGTCTAGTGTGCGGTAGTGATCTGAAAGCTCATGCCTAACTAGATAGTCATTAGGGTTTGATTTAATCACCGATCATTATTTGCAGGCCAGTCTCATCTAAGAACCTATTGGCGTAGGAGCACCTTAGTTAAGTCCCCTGGTAATTGTGAGGTCACCACCTTGGGGTCAGGAGGAATTTAGAATCCTGACTACTAAGAGCTTTAATCACCCTTATTTACTAGTAGAAGAATAGAAGAATTAGTGCATACAGTTTAATCTTATCTCCTCATCAATCATATATATTTACTTTCTTTGTCTTTAACTATTTTTTTCTACGCTATTCTGTTAATCCATTTGTATAACACACTAAGTCCCTGAGAACGAATCTTTATTTATCATTAAAACTAACGTACGACCTGTGATACTTGCATTGAGTACCGTGTTTAGTCTAGGGTGTTAGTGCATCATTATTATATTTTATTATCTTATTTTTATCACACCTTAGGCGACACCAAGAGTTAAGACGAAAAAGTTATGCTAATAACTGCTGCCAAGGTTCGAACCTGAAATTTGTTAAGTAAAAACGGGTTGGGCCCCTCTAACCTAATCTCCTAAACCTAAAGAGGGCCCAATGTTTTTAGAAGCTATATAAGCTCATTTTCTAGCTCCCGTATTAGTGTCTAACTTTTGGGAATCGATCAAGTCCAAAGAGGAGCAACGGAAGCTCAGGAGGAGAAAAAATAAGGGTATGTCTATGAACCCAAAGATTCTTCTCCATTCATTATCCGATCTCCTTCAACTAAAGAGTAAATTTATTCCATTTTGCATTTTAAACATGAATTCATTATTAGTTTTCTGTAATTTTTAGTGTTCATTCATGAACTAACCTCATTGCTTGAGGATTGCTATTGTAATACATTATGTTGGCTTTTGATTATGTTATACATTTAGGATATTAGTTAGATGTTTAATTGAAATGGGTTTTAATTTATATTTACATTGTTTATGTATTTGTATCAAATACTCATGTGCTCTAGCGCTAAGTAGCATGAGCTGTAATATTTGGCCTAACACCCGGGTGGGGAAAATATTACAAAACTAGTACATAAGCGCCTACTGCCTTTTATCAGAAGATAGTTGCACGATAGGTAGTCAATAAGGGTCATAGGAACTTAAACAGGCCCGAAAGCCAAGAGATGAATAAGGTAGAGAATAAGGATTTCCCTTGTGGGGACTTAATTAATTTAGAATCGTGACTAGTGTGAACAATAAAGGCACTCGCCCTTATTAATAACAAAGTCAACTAGCGGTATAGTTTATTACTAGCAATCTCCTCAAGCAAACATCTCATATAGTTTATCTTTTATTATATTTTATTCTTAGTTAATCTTTATTATTCTTAGCTTAAGTTCATTTGCATTTAGTTTACTTTTTATTCATTAATCATCTTTATTTAAATCATTTACTATTGTGTTTAGATTACAAACTCTACACATTTATACTAGTCTGAAAACCTTAAATTTCTATAATTTCTATGGAAGATGATAACCCTACTTATCATTTTTGCTACCTATGATACGTACTCTGCGGAGTCGATTCCCCTATTTTCGGTATTCTATTTTATTAATGGGAACGACGTAGATCAAGATGGCGTCGCTGCCAGGGATAATTGTTTAGATTTTTATGTTTTTGTTTTAGTGTAAAAGTGTCTAGTTTGTTTTCTGTTTTACATCATTTTTGTGTTTTTGTCTTTCTACAGGTTTCACAGGTTTAACTTTAAACTAGCAAAGAGAGAGAGAGAGAGAGAGAGAGAGAGAGAGAGAGAGAGAGAGAGAGAGAGAGAGAGAGAGAGAGAGAGAGAGAGAGAGAGAGAGAGAGAGAGAGAGAGAGTCATTTTTCCCGCTTGCAAGATAAATTAAATAAACTCATTGTACTTATTAAGGAAAACTTCCAAAATGACAATTCTGAGAGGAAGATCGTAAAAGATCCCTATGGTTATTCCATGGGAAATCAAATACACCTCCAAAACTATCACCAAGGAATCGAGTTCTACCAATAAACGCCAAGCAGATCCCCTTATCAAGGCTATTCATATCAACCTAGACTCCAAGAGCACATTTATTAGTTACACCTCAAAATCATTATTTGGGTGGACAAGCTTATGGGAGTCAAGCCTTTCAACCACCGTATTACGATATTTACAATGGGAGTCAAACTCTAATGTCATCACCATCACATCCACAAGAAGGCTCCGTCACCAGGTTGCTAGAACAATTGAATTCCTTTAAGGCAATAACACAAGCAAATGTGTGAGCTAGTAAAGAAAGATTTCCGATGTTGAGTGACGAATTCACTCAAATGGCCTCCCATTGTGGGAAATATAAACAAGCTTCTCCCCTACAATTAGGACAAGATGCCATTGAAAATACTAAGGTTAGTGTTGGGTTCGAAGTTGAAGAGAAAGTAGTGGAATTGCCACTTGATGTAGAGATTGTCGTGGAAAGTACAAAGGTAAATAAACCAACCAAGCCAAGTGTGGAGGAGACATGTGTTGAGATTTTGGTTGAAGAGGTTGAGAAACCAAGAGAGGTGGTTGATGCACCAAGGGTGTAAGAGAAGATGAGAGCTGAACCGGTTGAAGAGCAAGAGATATTTATAAGACCATAACCACCTCTACTGTTAAAACTGATCAAAACATGCCTTGGAAGCAAGGTATTACACCGCGAAAGTAAGGCGGCAAGAAGAGGGTTCTACCCACCTCCGTTTAAAGATCGAGTGAAGCAAACTTTTGGGTGGGAGATTCCCTACTTTACTAATCCGAGAAAGAGGCGAGTTATTGCAGATGAGTACCGCAAGAGCCTCAAATCTATATTTGTGAAAGGTAACACGTCAAACTTAACAACGTAATAAACAAAAGTGCTTCTTGGGAGACAACCCATGTCTTCAAACTGCTTTTTTAGTTTAATTTTATGTTCTTAGTGTGAATTAGTAAGTTATTTATGTGTTTTAGTGCATACTATAGTTAATGAGAAAGGTATATAGTGTTTTTGATGTGTAGGTAAGTCAAGGATTGAGTTTGGGTGAAAGAAGTGCAAAAATTCGTGCTCACGCATCGAAAAAGATGACTTTAGAACAATACGTGCACTTGTGAACAATTCGTGCACTTGCAGAGAGTTTCTCATGGATTTACATAGGTATGCGCTTTTATTATATTTTATTTTATCACATATTTGGCCTACCACCCCTACTTACCCGTAATGAAATTAGGATGATTTTAGAATCCTGGTTAGCAAGTAAAATCTCCAATTCTCCCTTAAAAGAAGGATAGTCTCATATCATGTTAGTGGTGAGTACACAATCTTAAGTTATATCTCTCCTCGTCGTATCTGAACCTTTATTTTTTAGTTCCTTATTTTCGTCTTAGTTAATCGTTAACTCTTTAATTTATAGTTAGTATTCAATTATTCCAAAAAACCAAAAAATATCATTTAATTTTGGGTTTTACCTCAACAAGTATCTAGACTAAAGTTTAAATATACGTGTCAATTTCTTATTCCCTGTGGAGAACGATATTTTCTTATTACTTTTTTCCTTGTGATTTGTCCTTTTCAGATATTTGATTTTATATCACACTCGGGGGACAAAAACCTCTCAAATTTTATGAGTACTTTCATGTGTGTCATGAATCAAACCTTGCAACCTTTTTATCGGTGAAACCGTCATTATTTATTTTGATGATATTATGATATAAATTACGTACCCTATACGGTATCTTCAACACTTGCAGGAAGTTATTATGGTGCTTTGCATGAATTAGGTCTATGAAACGATATCTAAGTGCTCATTCTTAACAAATTGTTGTCGTATTTTTGGGGTATATTGTTTTCACAAAGGGGTTGTACGTTGATGAAGCTAAGGCTGAAGCAGTCCAGTACTGGCCCCAATAACATATGATCACCGAGGTACGTAGTTATTAAGGGTTGACATATTTCTACAACCATTTCATCCCACATTTTAGTAGTGTTGATCCCTATGATTGATTGCATTAAAGGGGCAAAGTTTGTATGGACTAGTGATGTAAGAAAAGCCTTCAACGCCATTAAGAGACTTCTTACATCTACTACTATTCAAGTTCTTCCTTATATTCCCAATTATTCAAGTTACATTATGATGCTTCAAAATTGGAGATTGATGCAACTTTAAGCCAAGGAGGACAAAATGTAGCATACTTCAATGAAAATTTCATGGTTCGAAGTTGCATCTCCGCACATATAAATATAAATATTATGCAATTGTTCAAGCGTTCAGGTATTCGAGACACTACCTTTTCCAACAAGTGTCATCATTTTCACTAATCGTGATGCTCATAAATATATCGCGACCCAAGATAAGGTATCTTCTCATAATATTTCTTGTACAACCTACTTACACCAATTAGATGCATTAATCCATCATTACTGCCTTTTCACAAAGATGCAAACCACAAATCCTAGGTTTGATACATTTATGTTATATAATTTATATTTGTCTTTTTTTAGGGAGGTTTCTTTTTTTGCGGTTTTCATTTATATGTTCCTGATTTCAACCTTCGCTAAAAAATTATTTAGGAAATGCATAATGAGGTACATGTGGGCCGTGATCTCATTTTTTAGTTCGTAAGTGCTACTTACTTTTGGTTATGAATGTGCAAGGAAGTTTATCATTTTGTTGCATGTTGATGGATATGTCAAGTTGCCAAGGGAGAACATGAGGTGCAACCATGAATGTAAGTACATGATACTTCATGTTCCTTCTCATCCATGGGCAGACCTTATCATGGATTTTGTTCTTGGCCTTTCCCGTACTCGGCAAGGTAACAATTCAATATCTGTTGTGGTTGCTCATTTTTCACAAATGACACACTTTATTGTGTGCAAGAAGTCCACCGATGTAGAGAAGGTTGTTATGTTTTACTTTAAAAAGATATATGCCTTACACGCTCTCCCGTTTTCAATTGTATTTGTTTGTGATATACGGGTTTATCACACGTCTGGAATAGTTTGTGTTTCTTAGTTTCCACATCTTTGAACTTTAGTATGGGGTATCATCACCAACTGGTGTTCATACATAAGTGGTAAATCACTAACTAGATAATATATTATGTAGCCTTGTGGGTGATAAGGTAAAGGGCTGATATCTATTATTGTGCAAGACTGAATTTCACATAATCATGCATTCAATTAGAGTACATGTTTCAATTCTTTTCATATGGTTTATGGGGTCCATCCCCGTGGCGTACTTGATTTATTTCCTGCCATAAATCCCTCCCATCTCATGGTATTTCTATTTATTATATGGTTGAGCTTTAGATATTCATGCCCAAACTCAAGATAATCTCAATATTGATGCTTCCAAATACAAACAAGTTATCAATCGTAAGAGTCACCATATTGAGTTCGAGGTTGGTGGCTTTGTATGGATTATTCTGACCAAGGATCTCTATCTTGCACATTAGTTCATAAATTGGCTGCTAAGAAGATTGGGCCAATCAAGATTGTTGAGAAGATCAACCCAATACATAGTGTCTTCAATTGCCAAGTATTCACACATCTAACACTTTAAATGTGAAGCACTTATTGTTAGTGAGGATTCCTATGATGATTACCTTGTAGATTTGAGGACGAATCTTCTCTAATCTAAGGAGGAGGATGACATTAAGATTTGGGCTCGTTTGGATCATCCTAAAGCTCATAAATCCCTTTTGAAGGGTTTTTGGGGAGGCTATTTGCTAAAAATGCATACATAGTTAGAATTGGGCGGGTAATATATGTTTTTTTGAGTATGTTTTCATTTCGAGCAATTTGCAATTTTGTACTTTGAGCCCATACAGTTTTAGTTTATGCACCATTTAAATACCTTAACCATTTGAAGGCAACTTTTTTTTTTTTATTAATTTAAGAAATAAATTGATCTTTGATCTTTTAGTATTGTGTCCTTTTGTCACGCATAAAACTCTACCCTACTTAGTTTCTATGGATGCTCGATGGTTAGAAAGAGAAGAGGATGAGCTTGAGGATTGTGAGATGGCGCAGACCTCAACCCTTTTGTATTTTTAATTCCTATTGTACAACTATTTTTCCTGTTTACTTTTACATCTTTTTAGTTTTCTGTTTCCTAAATTATCTTGTGATATAAACAAGTTTTAATGTATAAATAATATAGCTAATTTATTTATCTATGTGCTTAATAAAATTTTGTTATTACTCGGTGTAAAATGACATTATGAAACCCAATCAATAGTTTTAGAGGGGGATGTATATATGGCCAACGCGGAGTTGAAAATATAAACAATCATCTACTTTGACTTTATCTAAAAGTACACTCTTTTACATTTTTATATTGAATGGTAGAGGTACACATTAGTTGTGATACAATAGTAAAATACTCAATCAAACTCTTAGTGCATATACTCAATGAAAGAATACTAGCCAATAATCAAAGAAATAGTTCTACAAGTACTAAGCACACAATAATAAATGCATAAATAAAATATAAATATTGAGGCACTAGAACAAACAATTAACATGCATAAAAGTAAAAAGATAAAGGAGAGACTACAAAAACCGCTTTTAGGGTGATTCGATTCCCATAGGATTAGTCCACCACCTAAGGTCTATACACCCTTAGGTTTTCAAACTCCTCCACTAGAATATCCTTGTGACTCTCAAAGGTGAGAGAACATACCTTTACAACCTCTTAAAAATCACCTTCTAAAAAAACCTTGTGTTTTATCATCAACACTAGTAAACCAAGTGGACAATCTCCACTCACGGTATACCACTTCACAAGCCCGTGAAGCATTCCTATTATGTATCACCACACAATCATGTGAGAATAATCTCCACTCATGATCTACCATTTCGCACTTCGTAAAGCCCTCAATCTTTGTTCCTACATGACACAAGCTCTAAATCACACTTTATAGTCATTGGAAGATCAAATTCTTCACTAGATAAAGAATAAACACCATGTATTATGATTAATCCTAATATACCTTGTATGGCCTCTATACTCATCAATATGTAGATATATAAAAGTGTTTGGGCTAAATACAAAGCAATATAGATATATGTACTATGAATGATTTGGGGTCTCCATTTGAAGATAACTTTGAGAAACTTTCAATTTTGGTTTAGAAAATAGCCACTTGTGTAAGTCTTTAATGCCTCTATTTATAGGTAAAATCTTCCCAACTGATTTGTCTACATGTCAGCTTCTTGTTGGTAGAAAACCTTCTTGCAGGATAACCAATTCCTTCTAGTCGTATGATCGATGACGAATATTCTTCCTTTTTTCTAGCAACTATAAAAACATTCACCACTGACTCTAACATGTTCTTTTTAGTCGTCATATTTTCTTTTTTGGTAACCGCCTTCATCTCCATATGGTATCTGCTTGGAGTCAAGTCTTCATATCTTATGATAAAGCTGATCGGGTACCTGGTACCTGAACACTGTTTCCCTCCTCTTCAACTTCCCTGGCTCATATCTGATGCTCTTAGTTTGTTTGTGTTTTTTCTTTTGGAGGTCAACTCACCACTCATTCTCAGTCTTTATTCTCGAAAGGCTTTAGGTACTCCAGTTTTCTCATAGACACTGCTTCTTTTATCATCCGTCAGTCTTGGATGGCTTTAGGATGTCCAATTTTTTACTCTTCGGAGGATCAGAAATCAACTCTTCTTTTTTCGTGTTCAACTGGCCATCTTAGGTTGTGCGCTCTTCAGATCATCCGGGGTCCAAATACCCTATTTATGTGTACTCGCCATGCTTCATTGAACCTACAAGACTTGTACACAATTTTGATATTTCTTGTAAGATCAACCATGATTAATTATAATTCTTGTCACAAACACATCAATCAAAATATGGCTTTTCAGCCAATAACATGCTTAGTGTAATTTTATTTTTGATCAGTGTAACAAATGACTTGCTTAGTGTTTACAAAATTAAGCTCCATGATAAAATTATGCTTAGTGTCGACACTAAACCTACTCACTGATAAATTATGTCAAGTGTAAAAAATTAGCTTAAGTGTCAATACCTCCCAGTGTTCAAAATAAGTCTCTCAATGTTGAACATTGTGCATGCTTGGCAATTATTTTGTGCTTAGTAATAAAATTATGTTAATTGTAAAAAAATTGGTTAGTGTTCAAATCGTGCCCATCGTTAAACTCATACTCGACACACATGTCAGGGGATGGAGAGGTAGTGGGAGGGCTACATGTCCCAGGAAGATTCTCAGTGTCACTGCTAGAGATGCTCAATGTTGCCACTGGAAATTCTCAGTGTCACTACTAAAGATGCATAATGTAACTACTGGAGATTCTCAGTGTGATCACCGATGTTACCACAACAACATTGGTGTGATGATGCTCAATATCCCTCAAAGATACCCAGTGTTGATGTCAAAGATGATTAGTATCATTGTCGAAGTTGTGCTTAGTGTCACTGCCGGAGATACTCAGTTATTATCTTTTTAAGAGTATTTCCAAACGGGTTTTGGAGACTCCTCATATAAATTCAATCACACCCACCTAATCCATTATTTTTATTAAAGATCACAAATAAAATTTAAGACTAAATTTATTTTCTTCATAACTCAATATGACCTTAATATATTTTTAGCCAATATACATATAAACTAATACTCTAAACCCTAAAACTCTCTCTCTCTCTCTCTCTCTCTCTCTCTCTCTCTCTCTCTCTCTCTCTCTCTCTCTCTCTCGTGAGATCCGCCATTTTCAGCAAATCTACTTCAAGCCGTCATAGTCAAAAATGGAAAGTCCAGTTCGTAGGTAGCTTCAAAACATTTTTGGAACTGCCATGGCCGGGCGAGCACTGGAGAAGGGGAACTCCATGGCCAAGGTTTCAAGTTCACAACCATCACATTGTTTTTCTATTTTTTCAGGCGTAAAAGCTTCGTAAAGGAGTTGAAACTCATGCGTTCATAGTGGAGCTCAGATTTGTGTTCGCAAGCCATGTTTATGGCTAGATCCATGTTTGCAAGCCATGTTCGAGCAAGATCCATGGACCTTTTTTTTTTTTTTTTTTTTTTTTTTTTTTTTGACAAGAAAGCAATAAAAAATTACATATTACAAAGTTTACTAAAGAAATTATAAGATGCTAAAACCGAGTAGTCTTTCCATTGCGATATATCAATATTCCGTCTTGTGCATTTCGCGATTGCATCCGCTATTTTATTTTGCTGTCGATTAACATATGAGATCTTCCACGTCGGAAATTCGTTAATCCATCCTTTAATTTCGTTAACGATTGGGTTTAAGCTCCAATGAAACTTCCTCTTCCCGTTGATTCCTTGAACGAGTTCAAGGTTATCAGAGTAGCAAGATCCATGGACCAGTCAAGCTAGTTCGAAGCTTTCATAAGCTTCCGTAGCAGTTTCAAAAAATGTGAAGACAGTTCATCACAAGAAGACACAAGAAGAAAAGATTAATAATTTAGTGAGTTCCGTAAAAAAAATGCAGTGACCAAATAATCAATAAAGATTGTGAAGACAACTCATCACAAGAAGTTAAACGAATTTATATGTTTTTTCTTATTAAGTGCTACTCAATAAAACTAACACATTTTATTTTCCAATAAGCTCATTATTTATGTGTAACTATCTTTCTTTTGTGTTTGTATTAATTTTAAATTCAAAAAATTATTTTTAACTTTTGAATTTTTTATGTAATATTTTTCTTGCTAAATGAAATTAATTTTTTATACCAATAGAATTGTTACTCAAATTTTTATATAGTATATAGTTTTTATATAGTATTCAACGGTTTTTTTAGTACTTAGTATTTATTTGAGTATCCTGATTTCGATTTCGGTACTCAGTAAAAAAATTCGACCACTCAATAAATTTTGCGGAAACACGGTCGGTGGTCAAAATCGAAAAATATCGATACTCAATGAGCTGCTACTCAACGATTTAATATTCATGATTCAAATCAGGTTTGATGTCCCTTGATTTTTATTTTTAGATGATTTTTGTTTTATTTAAAATATTTTAGTATTTAATTATGGTGATTTGAATTGGAAGAAGTATTAATTACTGTAATCTCTGAAGTATGTCCTGTCCCACTCGCTTAAACTAATCCTATTTTTGCTAATATACATTTTAAACTAAAATTTGAATATGGATTTAGCTTACGAAATTTGCAGAAAGGACAAAAAGGACGTTGGGTAAAAGACTAAAAAGACCTTTCTTCCCATACTTTTTTTGTTCAAATTTTTTTTTTTTTTTTTGTTCAAATAAGAAAATCCTTTCTTCCCATACATCTGCTCATTCTCATGCATATCAATGGTGTAAACTTCTTCTCTTTCATCATTTCCTCAGCTCCTTGACGCAACGCAACAATGGTGTTTAACTTCAAAAAAACGATCAAAACTATCAAAACGATCGAAACTGTCAGCACTTTTGATCTCATAACAGCCTTTTTCTTTATCCTTCTCGCCACCTACCGAGATTTCGACCACCACGTAAAACTTCCTCAGCTCTCTACTGACCTGTACTGGAGCCATAGCCCTGTAACCTCCATATTTTCCGTTAGCATCGAAGCCACTCTTCCTTCGCTCAAAGGTACTACTATCGCCAACTCCAACTCCACTTGGGTCGCATGGGGTATAAACCCAACTGGGTCAGGCTTAATAGGCACTAAATTCATCCTTCTTTCACTCGATTCTAACCGTGAAGTTGCTATGAAGATGTATAATGTGACTTATTCCGATTCGGCCATGGCCATTTTAGAAGCAGAAAGCTTTTGGGGAGAAATTGTGACATTTGATTCTTCATTTTCTTTGGGGTTGATGAAATTCGATGCTAAGATTGCATTTCCTGAGAATAGGGAGACAGTCAATCACGTAGTGATGATGGGTGAAGGAAATTTCAGCTTGCTTAACACTGATATGAAGTCATTTGGGGTTCTTAATCTCACAAAAAGAAAACAGTCGGTTTTTATGAAAATTGTAAGTTAATTTAACTTCTTTCTAATCAAATTTTAATGTTGTATTTAATTGATTTAAATGTGAAATAAAGGAACTTAACAAATTTATTGGTAGGTTGATGCATATTCACGAGCTTTCACTTTTGAGAAAGAATGCACTCTTGGAAGAAAAATGGCGAGCTGGGATAATTATATAACTGCAAACAACATGGGAGTTGTATTTAGTTATACATTGATAATGGTAACTTCATCTTACTTTGAGATTATTATTATTATTATTTCCAATTATAATATTAGACTGATTTGTATGAGTAATAATTTTAAATTGTAGTTAAGTATGTGCAATATTGAGTTCACAGATGACATATGGAAATATGAATTTCAGAAAAGGTTGTGTGTTGGGATGTCTGTTATGTGTATTGTGACAATGATTATTTTGTTGAAGATTAAAGAGAAAGGGGAATTTTGTTTCAGCTTATTGCCTTCTTTCCATTGCTGTTTGAGCTACAGGTAGTAGAACCTGGAGATTGAAGAGAAGTTGCTCAAGATTAATCTCAGTATTATCATGTCTATTAAGTTTACATCAATTTAGATTACTCATTGATCTACAAATATTCTATGTTAAACAGCAGTTTTGCTTATTTTCTTCCTAGTGAACTTCTTTTATATGTGTGTTTGTCAATGAAACGTCCCAATCTTCATATATATGCTCCAACAGTAATGATTACATTTCGTATAAGCAAAAATTAACATCCTAATTAACTTGTGTAAATTTCCCCCCTTCCGAATTACCAAAGCAATTGTTACTACATCATTAGCTAATAGCACACAACTACAATTTCCAAAATCAGGCATTGAGAACAAACCTGATGAAAGATATAGCTTTAGTATCAGCCATTGAAAACCCAACCACAAATTTGCATCTTTGTATTTACGTAATTAGTAAACTGTATACACAAGCACAATGAGGTGATGTTTTAATCACAAGGCTCACAACAATATATGGACTAGTTTGATACTTAGACGTAGAGATGAGTGAAATCCTTAAAAGTTACATCAGTTTAACTTCATAAGTTATACTTCTACAAGCTTCAGATATGGTAATTTAATTAAATCTCATAAAGTCTTGATTGAATAAACCCCCAAAGTTTAAAAAAGCGTTAAGAAGGTAACATAAATGTCAAAAAACAAGTGGCAATCGTGCCAATTAAATTGATCGTTGGTTAGTTTAGTAAATTCTTCGTCGTATTATTATAATAATATTCCCCTTTTGATGTGTAATATTTACCGTGTTAGCAACAAGTTTAAAGTCCTATGAGTCGAAATGACAAATCATTTGTCATCATCCAAGTTGGTTATAAAGAGAAATTATTTTCTTTGGTGAATCTTGTTGGGTCATATAAATGTAACTTTCCAAGGAGAAACAAAACAAACTACTTAATTTAACATTGATAATTTTGCTATGTGAACTAGACTTGTTTTTACCATGTTCCTTACATTCATGGACATTCACATTATCTCAACTTCAAACAACTTAACCATCACTTGGTTAGTGCTAAAATTTTGAAAGACCCAAAAAATCACCACTGTAGGTAATATGTTGTCAAATATACAAAATATCATCAGCAGCAGGATCAACAATAAAACATCACATCTTTAACATTAGCCTTCATTTGAGGGAATCTCTAGAAATACCAAGAAGAGCATTTTGATCCGCTGTGAGATTATTCACCCTCCATATAGTCCCGAGCCCGGAATGCAGCTAAATGTGCATAGTAAGCCGTTGGAACTACACAATTCATCAAATCATTATTATAATTTATTTCCATATAATTAAAGCTAGGATAAAGCAAGTAAAAGTCTGAAGATAACAAATTCTTGATCAATTAACGAATTTAAAAGTAATGAAAGTACCTCAACAGGACTGGAGATTGTCAATTGAAATGACATGACCATCGACCATCGAACTGTTCTCAACCATAAAGAGTGGTTTTGCTCCAGATCATCTCCTCCTCCTCCTCTTCTGAACATTACTGTTATATCCTGCACAAGGTATTTGATCTCAACTTCCAGTTTCTAGATACTTAATTAAGGGTGTTAAAATTAAAACTACCTACTTCTTTTCTGTGCTTAGAAACATTAGGTGATACTCCTTGACTGCTCAATGAAAAAGAATTACTTTCCTGTAATATTCAAAACAGGAAAGTGACTGAGTAAGAATTAGTAAATTACCATAATAAAAAGTATAATCTTTTTGGCTAAATTCTATTAATTAGTGCTCCTTTTCTAGCAAGCTACTCAGATATCCTAAAATTAACATCCATAACTACATATTACACATACATAATACAGAACAATAGATTTTATCATAGTAAATGAAATAATTACAAGGAAAATGATTTACCTCATTAGGCACAACTACATTATCATGCAAAAAATTGTCTCTGGTATGATCTTCATCGATATTTACCACCTTGGACCCTGCTACACCCTTACAATATAACAACTGTGTATCGTAATTTACATCAAACCTTCTGCCTAATGCATGCACTGTGTTCATAGCCGTATGTATGCAAAAATTTCTGCAAATAAAAAAAGATATACTAAATTGAATCAAAACCGACCCCGGTTAAATTTACTCAACCAATTGCTTTTAAGAAGCAACATAACTGAAAATTCTATACACATCAAAATTATTGAAAAAACGCTTAAAACTTTTGAATCAGATGATAAAAGCTTTAAAACACATCTCCCAAGAATATCATCTAATAATTAATTAAAAATAATTTAAAAAATTAAATAATAGTTTTTTTGGATTAAAATTGACTTCAGAAAGAGAGACCATTTACCAAGAAAATACGAAAGGAGGAGAAGTAGTACAAGATCCCGGCTTCACTGTAGATCTAGATCTTAAACTCTTGTATTGAGATACCATATATCAATTATTTATTTACTTTTCTCGGCGAATAAATCCACGATTGCTTATGTTTTTCAGTGTTGGATAAGTATTCGAGAATTATCATAAATGTGTATATACGTCTCTAACATATTTTGATACGTGTCAACAAAAACGTCACTCATCAATGTGTAATGTATCCTTGTAAAAGATATAATTTTGAGATCTTTTTTAATTTTTGTATTTTTTGAATAAATATTTATCGATGAATTTTTTTTAAAATTTTTATAATTTTTTTGATTAAAAATTACACTAAATACTACAATATAATTTTATAGTTAAGTGCAAAACAACTACAATATTGTAGTTGCAGTATTATAGATGTATCACTATCATGTTCTAGCTGATATTTTTTGAAATAATGTACTCTATATCTTTGTGTTACGATATATTTTTTCCTACCTTACTACCCGGTCCTGAATTATTTTACGCATATATAATCACATTTTCCAGCGTTATGGCTTCTCTGTTCTTTCCTATCTGATATTTTGGGCCGGCTCTCGGGTCCCACAACACTTGTCTTGGGATTTGCACTGTCACATTTTAATTTGAAAGTTGGGGTAATTTTTCATCAATTTGCCAAACCCTGTTGTGTTAGGCTGCAAATTAATTCATAGTCTCACCTACTGCTGGGGAGGTTACATACTCAAGGGATAATGGAGGTAATACGTCAAACTTTAAATGACGTTAAATAAAAGTGCTCTTGGGAGACACCCCAAGTTTTAAATGCTTTATTAGTTTAGTTATTT
This sequence comes from Nemophila menziesii, assembly GCA_029959085.1. NCBI lineage: Eukaryota > Viridiplantae > Streptophyta > Magnoliopsida > Boraginales > Hydrophyllaceae > Nemophila > Nemophila menziesii. The sequence goes on along the minus strand of JARWIR010000007.1, from coordinate 18,463,333 downwards.
TAGTGTGTATTAGTTAGTTTACGTGTTTTTAAGGGTATATTGCAATTTTGAGGAAGGTATGAGTGTTTTTGATGTGTAGGTATGCAAAAGTTTGAGTTTGGTGAAAAATTGGAAAAATTTCGAAGTTAAAATGGGTTGGACTGAAGTATTTCGCGGAACACCGCAACTACTCCTGGTGCACCGCACCTATCAGCGATGGAAATTGGCCAAAACTTTGAACTTGCATAACTTTGTTCTCGGGTATCGGAATTCACTTTTTCTCGAGGTTAAACCGCATATTTTTTCAAGATCTATCCAATGGAGTGGATAAAACCTGGTTTCGAGATAAAAACAACATGGAATTTTTTGTGAAAAATAGAAGAGTCATGCGGTACACCGCACCAACCTTCCGGTGCACCGCAGGTCAAAAAACCGTGACAATGGTTTGTAAATCAGGTACATTGCCGAGACCTCCTATGCAAAACCGTGTCGACAATTTGAGCCCATGGTTTGGAAACCCTTTTTTCCGGTATACCACACCGCAACTCCGGTGCACCGCAGCCCGCCGCCATATGCATTAACAAAAGGTTATAAGAAGGGTGTTGAAGAGAAGGTTAGTTTTTACACGAATTTTTAATCCTTAAGCCTCTCTTTCTTCCCCAATACTTCCCCAAACTCCATTAAAGTTGTACCTAACCTTCCTCTACCATCAAAGAAACACCAAATCACCACAAGTTTATATCCAAATCCATCCTTACACTCATATAACAAAATTAACCCACCCAGATCATTTCAAAACACCTAGTAGCTATCACAACATGAATTTGAGAAAGAAGTTAGAAAAAGGTAAATATAAAAGATTTCTAGAGTTGGTTGAGTGATTGGGATGGAGCACACCAGGAGGTAAATGAATGCGAATATGGTCATACAAGGTTTGTATACGAGATAAGCACTGCACCGTATCTTGGGTATTGATCATGCGAGGCAAAGACTTTCATGCTCCCTTTTTGTTCTAAATATAAGCCATTTGGAGACATCATTTTAGGAAGAAAATGGACTTATCAGATAGACTTTCATGCTTATTTTGTAATATTCCTATTTATTGTCTTGATTTGATGTGTTGTTATTTTTATAGCATATTTGGTTTAATTTCTGTGTTAATGCGAAGCTTTAAAGATATGGTAATTGATTAGATGCCAAATCATTTCCAAGAGATAAATGAAAGAAGATAATGATGGAAATTGGAGATAAGGAAGTAAAAGATAAAATAGGAAAATATAAAGTTGTCAAGTAAATCTGAATTTCAGCAGCTACGTCCATTAAATTGATCATAACTCAAGATTGGATTGGAGTTTCTAAGAATGGTCTGAGCATAATTGTAGAGATTTTCGGGGCGATCAATTTCGATATAAAGTTTGCGTCAATCGGAGTTGAAATGAAGAAGTTACAGCCAAACCAAAACAACAACAGTGTCTTACCTTTTTTATATTTTAGGGTTATAAATTTGAGTTGGGTTTGAACTCTTTTACTTGACCCCTACTCCAAGATTTCAACCTAGCACCTATATATATTAGTTCTAAACCTTGGAAATCATCCCTTGGCTGCATAAGCTTAATATACTTTTGTAAATCATCATAGAAGCAATCAAAAGGATCTAGAAGAGGAAGAAGCAAGAGCTAGAGCTTAACAACATCAATTTAACACTTTTCCATCTCTATTATTTGGGTAAATTTGTATTAGATCTATTTTGTATATGAGGTATTTCTAAGCTATTTATTCAAGAGTTTTATTATGCATTATTTCTCTTTAGGATTGTAACTATATGAACTATTGATTATTGTTTTTTTGTTTTAATTTGAATCTGGGATTTTAATATTTAATTGATTTGGCTCTTATTTTCCATTGTCTATATTCTTGTGCTTGTTCACTATCATTGACGTCATGAATCAAGGGTAGGTTTTAGTAATTGGGCTATTCACTTTAGTAGAAGTGATCATCCGACAGGGGGGGGTTTAATACAGAATTAGAATATAGACGTGTGGTGTCCGTTATTGACCGACATGCTTGACTAACCACGTAACCAATTGGGTAAAAGAACTTCACATCCGAAGAGGCATATTCGCCCATACAGGGGTTTATAGTACTTTAGGATAGCTCCTAAGTCCACCCGACATGGGATTAGGAGATTATAGAGTCCTGACTATTGGGGAAGAAGAAGAACATCTCTCGGGTCCAAATCGGAGGAGGAAAGTCTTTGATCTTGAGACGAGTGAATCGGGTCTGTTATTATAGTGAAGATCCGTGAAAAATATCCGTGAGTTAGGCGCTATATTGGGAAGATATAGGAGAAAGCTCTCTAACCTCTCTCTAGATATTTTTTCTTTTCAATTTTTTATGTAATTGTTTTGTCGTGTTATTATAATAATGTTCTCCTTTTGATGTGTAATATCTATAGTTTTAAGGAGAAATTATATTTCGTGAATTTTGTTGGTTTTATAAATGTAACTATCCAAAGAGAAAGACCACAAACTACTTGGTTTAGCATCCGAACGTTGATAAACCAGATCACCTTGCTATGTGAACTAGACTTGTTTTAACCAATCATGCATATTCACATAATCTCAACTTCAAACAACTTAACCATCACTTAGTTAGTGTTAAAACTATGAAATTATAATTCATGTTTGTCATAGATATAAAAACTGCTTTCACTTGTAACAAAAACAAAAAATCACCACCAGCAGCAGGACCAACAATAAAACATAACATCTTTTAACATTGTTTTTCATCTGACGGAATCTCTGGAAATACCAGGAATAGGATTTTCATCCGCTGTGAGATTATTCACCCTCCATATAGTCCCGAGCCTGGAATGCAACCAAATGTGCATAGTACGCCGTCGGAACTACATAATTCATCAAATAATTATCATAATTTTATTTCCATATAATTAAAGCTAGGATAAAGCAAGTAAAGGTATGAAGATAACAAATTCTTGATCAATTAATGAATTTAAAAGTATTAAAAGTACCTCAACATAATTAAGGACTATTAATTGAAATGCCATGACCATCGACCATCAAACTGTTCTCAACCATAAAGAGTGGTTTTGCTCCACACCATTTCCTCCCCTTCTTCTGAATATTACTGTTATATCCTGCATAAGATATTTGATCTCAACTTCCAGTTTCTAAATACTAAATTAAGGGTTTTAAAATTAAAACTACCTACTTTTTTTCTGTGCTTAAAAACATTAGGTGATACTCCTGGGTTGCTCAATGAAGAAGCATTACTTTCCTGCAATAATCAGAATTGGGAAGAGACTGAGTAAGAATTATGTAATTACCATAAAAAGTGTAATTATGAGGAACTATTAGGTCTTTGGTCAGCCCTAGCATCGAAATTTATTAAACATAGCTTCTAATGCAATTAGGGCTTCTGTCAGCCCCATGATCAAAATTCATTAAACAAAGTATAATTTTTTTTGGCTAAATTCTATTTAATTAGAGTTCCTTTTCTAGAAAGCTACTCAGATTACCTAAAATTAATAGCCATAACTACATATAACACATACATAATACAGAACAATAGATTTTATCGTCGTAAATGATATAATTACAAGGAAAATGATTTTACCTCGTTAGGCACAACTACATTATTATACAAATGATCTTCATCGATATTTACCACATTGGATCCTACCACACCCTTATAGTATAACAACGGTGTATCGTAATTTACATCAAACCCTCTGCCTAATGCATGCACTATGTTCATAGCCATATGTATGAAAGAATTTCTACAAAGAAAAAAAAACAATATACTAAATTGAATCACAACCGACCCCAATTAAATTTGATTCAACCAATTGTTTTTAAGAAGCAAAATAACTAGAAATTCTATACATATCAAAATTATTGAAAAAGCTTAAAACTTTTGAATCCGATTGATAAAAGTTTAAAATCACATCTTCCAAAATATCATCTATTAATTAATTAAAAATAATTTAAATAATTAAATAATAGTTTTTCAATTAAATTGAAAAAGAAAAGACCATTTACCAAGAAAATACGAAACAAGAAGAAATAGTAAAAAAATCTTCCTTAGATCTAGATCTTAAACCTTGTATTGAGATACCAAATATCAATTATTTATTTAGTTTTATCAGTGAATAAATCCACGCTTGCTTATGTTTGCCCGTGTTAGATAAGTATTTGCGAATTATCATAAATGTACATACGTGTCTAACTTATTATGATAGGTGGCAACAAAAACGTCACTCATCAATTGTGTAATGAAATATTGTAAATTAAAGAGATAATTCACTTTTTTTCTTAGATCTAAATATCAAATCTCTTTTATTTCTATATTTTCTGCATAAAAATCTATTGATGTAATATTTTTTTGTATTTTTATAATTTTTTTCTAGTTCTGTCAATTAAAGTACAAAAATGTTATCAATAATTGTTTCAAGAAGGTTATCCTTCCTGTCTTTAAGACCTTATTTGTAAAAAAAAGATGTTATCAATCAATATTTTAAATAAATTTAATAGAATATTTTAAGTCATTAATTTTATAAAATTCATTAATTGTTTAATTTTATCTAGATTTTTTATTTTAAAAACTTTATTTTATTTTATTTAGAATTTGTCGGATTGTTATACTTGTATTTAAATGGATTCCAATAGATTTTAAATAATTCTAATAGTTTCAACAAAATGTTAATTTTTTCTGCTTTTCCAACATTTAAGCTAATAAACTTTTTCTATGCAGTTCCAAATAAAAATACTGTAATTTCTTGAACCCAAATAAAATATAATACTAATAAATAACAATTAAAATAATATCAATTTAAAAAACACGAATATAATCCAAACATATGTCAAAAAATACCAATAAATTATAATACTAATAAGTAACAATCATTTCAATTTAATTCTCGTTGTCATCCTTTTCACTTTCATTATTGTCATTTTGTGATCTATCATCTAACATAGTTTCAGCAATGCCTAGCCTCCAAACATTAGCTTCTGTTCTTTGTTGTTGTTGAGTTTGAGAAAGTATTCCAAGGTTTTCTTTTTCTATGTCAAGATTCGAAGAAGAGGATGCATCATTTTATAGTTCAGGATGAAGTTCATCGGAATGACACTCTTTGCGAAGAAAATTATGTAATCCAGCACAAACTAATACTAACTCTGATTATGTCTCAAAAAGGAATGGAGGTGCGGTCTTAAAACTATGCAAAGTGATTTAAATATACCGAATGTCCTCTCAATCACATTTCTAAATGATGTGCGACAAAGATTGAACAACTCGTTTGCATTTCGAGGATGACGACCATGGCCACTAAATTTTTTAAGATGATATCGAATGCCTCATAATGGAGCTAAGAATTGAAGTCTATTAGCGTATCCACAATATACTAGAAAATATTTTTTTTCCTGAAGATATGAATACAGTTTAATTACTATTTATAGCTCTAGAGAATAAACACGATAACGAAATAGGTACCGTAGAACACTTTTAGTCCATCACTTTTTGATAATGCATCACTTAACACTTTCAAATCATATGCGGAACCTTCCCAACCACTCAGTAGATAGATGAGTTCCAAATCAAAGTTGAAAATTGTCACACGTTTTGTAATTTAAATTCATGGCGATTACGGTAATTAGGGGTGAGCATGGTTCGGTTCGTCTCGGTTTTTGGCCAAAACCGGAACCGAACCGAATATTTTGGCTTTTTGTAATTTAATAACCAAACCGGGTGGTTCGCATTTGGTTCCACATTTGGTATTTGGTTCCGAATTGGTTCGTTTCGGTTTGGTTTTGGTTCGCTTCGAATTCGGATGCTTGGTCAATAATATTTTCACCCCATTTCTTGAAATACATTGTCCAATAGAGATTAATATTCCAATACAATTATGCTACTATTACTTATCCAAGTGGGATATTAATATATCAATTAAATATAAACTTATAATCTAAAAATACTTATCTTAATTTACAATACTACAATAAAATTAAATCTATTACTTCCTATTTCATACAATCATGATTTATAAAATCAATCAAGTAATGAATACTTATAATCTTAAGTGATATAAAAAAAAATTCTCACTAATAGCACCATCGAATAGTATAACTAAAATTTCACGTAGATCATAAATTCTTAACAAAAGTTTCTCCCACATAATTCTTATAAAAGAACTTCACACATTCCCTATTTTTTGCTTCGTTAGTTCGGTTTTTGTTCGGTTTCATTGGTTCGGTTTTTACGTAGTAAACCGAACCGAACCAAAAAAATTCGGTTTCTGAAAAATTAAAAACCGAACCATTTGGTTATTCGGTTTTTGGTTATTTTGGTTCAGTTTTTTCTGGTTTTTTGGTTTGGTTTGGTTTGGGTAACTGGTTCTCATTTGCTCACCCCTAACGGTAATTGCTTATATCTTGGGTATCTTTGCTGGAATGTGGGTGCCATTAATGACACCAATGTAATCCTAACATTTTCAGTAAAAGATTTACTTATAGTGTAATTAGTAAAAAATAATTTACATCCTATATAGTACGTATAATTTAAAAAATGATATTATAAAATAACTTAAAGTAGGGGTAGAATCTTGTATTGTTCCGTTATTTAGAAGGCACTGCATATCCTGGTTTGACCATCATTTGCGGTGTTATTGCATTCAGCCCCTTCAACTTTTTGTTAAAATTATTACTAGTAATACTATGTGAATGACCAAATCGTTGATGGGCATTTGAATATCGACCATCTTGTCCTACTACGAGTAAAGATGTTGCTTATATTTCTTCCACACTTATATAACGTCTATCATCTAACGATGTTTGTTCTCTGATTGTATTACACACTTGAGAAACACATTTGGAGGAATTCTATGCAGATCTTGAAAATCTTGGGGGTCGTCCTTCAGAATTTGATGTGTATAATTACACCTTATCCGAGTAACAACTCGTCGTTTCAACAGACGTTTAATTCGTCAGATTCCTTATCCATACTTAATATCATCTATTAATTAATTAACATAATTTGAAAAATTAAATAATAGTTTTGTGATTAGAATTAACTTGAAAAAGAAGAGATTTCTTGGAAAGATACTCAACATGAAGAATTAGTAAAAGAATCCACCTTCACTGTAAATCTAGATCTTAAACCCTTTTACTGATAGCTGACTTCCGATCTCTAGATACTAAATTAAGGGTGATAAAATTAAAACTACCTACTTCTTTTTTGTGCTTAGAAACAATAGGTGATACTCCTGGGCTTCTCAGTGAAGAAGGTTTACTTTCCTGCAATAATCAGAATAGGAAAGAGACTCTGTAAGAATTAGGGAATTACCATAAAAAATGTAATTATGAGGAAACTATTAGGTCTTCGGTTAGCCCTAGCATCGAAATTCATTAAACAAAGCTTCTAACGCAATTATGGCTTCAGTCAGCCCCAGGATAGAATTCATTAGACAAAGTATAATTTTTTTGGCTAAATTTCTATTAATTAGAGCTCATTTTCAAGCAAGTACTCAAATTACCTAAAATTAACAGCCATAACTACATATCACACATGCATAATACATAACAATAGATTCTATCATCGTAAAATGAAATAATTACAAGGAGAATGATTTTACCTCATTAGGCACAACTATATTATCATACAAACAATTGTCTCTGGTACGATCTTCATCGATATTTACCACCTTGGACCCTGCCACACCCTCAAAATATGACAACCGTGTATCATAATTTACATTAAACCCTCTACCTAATGCATGCATTGTGTTCATAGCCGTATGTATGCAAAAATTTATGCAAATAAAAAAAATATACTAAATTGAATAAAAACCGACCCCAATTAAATTTAACTCAACCAATTATTTTTATGCAAGCAAAATAACTAGAAATTATATACGCAACAAAATTATTGAACAAAGCTTAAATTTTTCTAATCAGATTGATAAAAGCTTTACAACACATCTCCCATAATATCGTTTATTAATTAATTAAACATAATTTTTTTTAAAAAAAATAGTTTTTTCAATTAGATAATAGTTTTTCCGTTTAAAATTGACTTGAGAAAGAAGAGACCATTCACCATGAAAATACAAAACGAGAAGAAATAGTAAAATATTCCACCTTCACTGTAGATCTAGATCTTAAACCATTGTATTGAGATACATAAATTATTTATTTAGTTTTCTTGGCGAAAAAATCCACGCTTGCTTATGTCTACTAGTGTTGGATAAGTATTCGAGTCTTCTCACGCATGTGTCATACGTTTTTAACAGATTTTTATACGTGGCAACGAAAATTTTACTCATTAATCATGTAATGTAATCATGTAAAAGAGATAATTTTTAGATCTAAACATCAATCTCTTTTAATTTTCCCATTTTATGTATAAACATCTATTACTCTAACTTTTTTTTTTTGAATTTTCAAGATTTTGTTTAATTCTTTAGAAGAATTGCACTAAATACAATAATGGTGTGCGCGGGTCCGTTTCGGATGAAAAATGCTCAACCCACAAACTGCTTGTTCTTGTACAGGATTTGAAAAATAAGACTAACACCCGGCCAATCCTTTAATAAACTATTGAGTTTCTGGTTGAGCGGGTTGCGAATACATTGCGGGTGATTTAGTTAAATAAATGGGCCTAATTTGTATCCATAGTTATTTGGCGGATCAAATTTATATTATAAATGCATTTGCAACAAAAAATATAGTTTATGATATTGATATACACTTCAAATTATCTCTGGTTTTATTAAATATATATGAGATTTTAGGAGAATAAATTTGTGAATTGAACAAAAAATAGATTCATTAGATAAATTTAAAATACTTAGGATTTAAAAAATTTAAAAGTGAAGGAATAAAAAAAGAAATGTAGTGTAAGAATCACATGACCATACTATTTCATTTGAATAAAATGAGCAATACGAATTTTTCTACTAATTTCAACTACATGGTAATCGGGTATGCAAGTTTGCTGTTTTCAAGTTTAAAATCCACAACCCGCAAAAAGTGTATATTTTTTCTAAAATATAAACCGCAACCCACCCGATAAAAAACGAACCCGTATTATTTTAGGTTAGTGTAATCGGGTTGGTCGAGTTATGCGGGTATCCTAACCCGATGCACACCCCTTAAATACTACATATAAATATTGTAGTTAGAGTAACTACACCATTATAAGGGTAAAGGCCACGTGTGGCCCTCGATCTATACCCAAAGTGCACGGGCCGCCCCTGATCTTCAAAATTACCCTTTTACGCCCCATATCTTCACCTTTTGTGACACCGTTAGCCCTTTTTTCATTTTTCTGTCAGTTGACCGTTAGTCAACGCCACATGGCGCCACCTCACCGCCACCTCAGCGCCACCTCACCGCCACCTCAGCGCCACCTCAGCGCCACCTCAGCGCCACCTCACCGCCACCTCAGCGCCACCTCACCGCCTCTGTCTTCGTCAGCATCGTCCCTAACTTTAAAAAAAAAAAAAAAAACCTTTGAAGGTTTGAAGGCTTCAAACCTTCATTAATGGAGGATTCAGAAAAAATTATAAATCATTGTTGAAGCAATTAGAGATATGAATAGTATATAAATCATTTATATCCTATTATGTCTACTAATTAAACAAAAACAATAAAGAGGTATATACTCCTTCATAAATCACTCGTTCATTTCAGCATTTGAGTGGGACTTGATGGGTCTCTTTCTGGTGCTACATCGCAAGAAAAGGAATCTGCAGAAATAGAAGGGCCGAGAAAGAGGTATATACTCCTTTTTATTTCTGCAACTCTCCTTCTTCTTTGTTCAACTTTTTGTCAATTACTCAATCAACAATGGAGATATTAAAAGTAATTCTATTCTTCAGCTCAGTAATTAGAGATATGAAGTTTATAAACACAGTCAAACACGTATACACTTGTAGAATATATACACACAAAGTGAAAAATGTAATGTATTTTCAAATTTGGGATCTGAGGATTCGAGCTTTATAAAGGAAAAATAGAAAGGAAAATAAAATGAAATTGGGAGTTCTTAAAGAGTCATTGTGTTTCTGCAACGGCAGTAAAATAAAGTCGGAGAGAATGAAAGCCGCCATTTTCTCTGGCAAAGGTCCGGCTTTGGTTAGAATCGCTACCGGTGGCACCGGCTTCTTAATCCACCGTAACCTCCTAGTCACAACTCACGCCAACCTTCCTTCGGTCGCCGCTGCTGAGTCCGTCGAGATCCGCCTTCAGAGTGGCGTCTCCGCTTCCTTCTTTCCTCACAGGTCCGCTTTCTACTTTTTAGAAGACTTTATAGTGAATATAGTTTAATTTGTAAATTCTTTATTGTTTTTGTTTAATTAGTAGACATAATAGGATATAAATGATTTATATATTATTCATATCTCTAATTACTTCAACAATGATTTATAATTTTTTCTGAATCCTCCACTGATGAAGGTTTGAAGCCTTCAAACCTTCAAAGGTTTTTTTTTTTTTAAGTTAGGGACGATGCTGACGAAGACAGAGGCGGTGAGGTGGCGGTGAGGTGGCGGTGAGGTGGCGCCATGTGGCGTTGACTAACGGTCAACTGACAGAAAAATGAAAAAAGGGCTAACGGTGTCACAAAAGGTGAAGATATGGGGCGTAAAAGGGTAATTTTGAAGATTAGGGGCGGCCCGTGCACTTTGGGTATAGATCGAGGGCCACACGTGGCCTTTACCCCCATTATAATGATAGAACAACTACGATATTATAGTCATGTGCAACTACAATTGTGTAATTACTATATTATAGTTGTGTAATTACAGTATTGTAGTTGTGTAATTACAATATTGTAGTCGTTGCGCAACTACAATATTGTAGTTGCACCGTTATAATGTTGAATTCTACGAATTAGTGGGTGCTCTAACTGATATTCGTCGGAGTAATTTACTCTGCATCGTACATTTCTTCTCATTACAACTAAAGTTTTACCTATTTCTAAGGCTCTGTTTTTTTTAGTGATATCCGCTGAATTCTGAATAAATAGATAAATAGAACTTGATCGGTTAAAAGACAAAATTTGAATACTGAGTAACTTAAGTTGTTTAGTAAATAAACTGAATAAATTGACTGAATATTAAATATCGATTGTTGTTATTACATATTGAATGATGATATGAATAGTTAACACACACATAGATTATATAAATATAAATGATATAAAGTATGTTAATATTTAATACTACCAAAAGCATGTTTAACCCACTTAAATAATGTACTTCTCTCCTTATTAAAGAAAAATATCTATGACATTATTTTTAATACATAGGAGTCCCTAAGGCCGTGTTAATATAACCGATTACATGATCATTACACCTTAAATTACTCGAGTAAATTCGTCTCGGAGTCTTAAATCTAAACCTGTCTTTATTGAGTATTTTCCACGCCGTGTCCTAAGGGTCTTCAAGTGTTGTATAATCATACTCCAGTCTCGCTCCTAGCCGCGCCAAATGATCTACACACATGTTAGCTTCGCAGAATACATGTTTAATCTGAAATCCGGTATTCCTTCCAAGAATCCCACGAATTCCTGTGATCCATTCCATTACTGGACTTCGCTCATCGACAAAATGACTGACCACACGTATTGTCTCATCCGAATCAATTTCTACCAATAGTTCTTTGATTCCCATATTCACCGCCATATGGAGCCCTTCTTCATACAGTGCAATAAGTTCCGTAACAACGGCCAACAAACACTTTACATTCATGCAAAAACCCCTAACCCAATTTCCTTCGCCTTCTCTTATTAATCCCCAGATCCGTCTTTGCCGGATTACTCGTTAAAACTCCCATCTGTGTTAAGCTTTAGTCCCTTATTAGGTTTGCACCATATAATCCATTCTACATAATTGTTTTTTTTCTCTGACTTGTTACACTGTGAGCCCGCCAAGCTTTCATATATTCCTTGGCCCCGTTCGCCTTTTTAATCAATATCTCGCCTTTGGAAAACGAGGCTCCCTTAAAGATTGCATCATTCCACCCCATATAACATTAACTATGGAGGCAAAAAGTATCTCCCAATTTAAATATAAATGTCTATTACATTATATGAGTTATTTGTTTTGTCTTGGAATAATTGCACAATGGATCTCTGTGTAATGCAAAATAACCTAATATATCGATGTGAAAACTAGAAATATATATATATATATATATATATGTGTGTGTACTTCCATGAAACAGAAAATATACCCATGTGGTAGATTTACAATGTAATCGTATAACACATGGGACAATGGGCGGGGTATAGTTAGTTGCTATCTTATGCAATTTCGTATAATATAAGATAAGAGCCTAATATTTCGTAATAAATTCTTGCAAGTGAACATGTTCTATTTAATTTAATTGATTTAAATGTGAAATCGAAATCAAATTATGACGGTTTAAAGGAACTTAACACATTTATTGGTAGGTTGATGTCAGCCTGGTTATCGTGCGTACCGGTCCGGTTTCAGACCAGTTTTTATCGTGTACCACTCTTATCGGACCGGACCGGTTTAACGGACCTCCACTATCGATCCCGGTCCGGACCGGTTTTCGGTCCTAGAAAGCTAAAAACCGACTGATAAGAGGGACCGGTTTATCAGTTCGGTTTCGGTCCCGGTCCGGTCCCACTATCGGTTTATCAGTTTTTTAATTTTTTTTTACCTTAGAGTTGTAAGTTATTGAAATTGTACTTAAAGAAAGTTGTAATATTTTTGAATTAAAGTTGTAATAATTTTTTGTTCTAGTTAAAGTTGTAATATTACTAAATTGAATAAATTACTTTTTTTAACAGTTAATTTGTTGGTTTAATGATTTTTTAAACACTCAATTATAAAATATGTATAATTTATTGATTTAGGCATAAAAATACATTTTAGACAAAAGAAATGTAATAATAAATGAAACTAGAAGGTATAATAAACGTAATTGTTACAAATTATAATTGATAGAGTACATAAGTTACATTGCAAACACAAAAGTAGATTGACATGTGAGGAAAAAAGGAGGTGAGGGGGGGTTGATGGTTGTGCCCATAGAATTTAGGCTGCCTACGTACCTAATCTGTAAGTAGCGTGAAATGCATACTCAGAAAGGATCAAGCCACCACGTAGTTCCTTAAACCCCCTTGGTAAAACTGTTAGTAAGTTTTTCGATAAATAATTCAAAAAAATTAAATAAAAGAGAGAGAACTCACCACGCGTCTTCATCGTCTTGGTAAGACCCAGAAGGACCCGAACCGTCACTTGGGCTAGTCAGGTTGATCGTTAAATCCTTGTCATCAGATAAAACATCTAATCCGTTCTGTGTACGGGTGTCTGCCTTCATCTAGTCCTGCAACTCCACCACCTTCTCCAACGTATCCCCGATCATACTCTGGCGCTGTACTGAAAGTTGTTTCTTACCCTTGCTGAAAGCGGTCTCTGATGGAACCAAGGAAGCTGGTATAGTCAGTAGGTCACGTGCCATGATCTGCAAAACAGGTCCGCTAACATATTGGTGGTCCTTTGTGTGTTCTAAATAAATGCAAATGATAATCGAACCACAACCGCAAGTGTACGGTTGTCCCAAGTAGTATGTATGATAAAACAGATTCGTTCCAAGGACGGGATGGTTGACTACAATGTTTAGCAAATAATGATGGGTTGAACTTATGAAAGCAAGTAAATAAAATATGTTTGTTTGGCTTTGTTGATTAAAACTACTAAATGAAAAACAAATTATAAATGCAAGTAAAAGCTAAGACGCAAGTAAAATAAGTGAAAACGCAGTATGAGAAATAGTACTTGAGAACGCAAGGATCCTCCCAATCTTATTTCCTAACTTATGTTGTTTAAGGGCTAAATTGGTCAGTTACAATGGTCGGGATTCTAAATTCCTTATACCCCCGTCAGGGTGGACTATAAGGCGATCCTAAAGTGTCACTAGTCCCGTCAGGGTAAATATGATCCACCGTTGAATGTTTAAGTTTTATTACCTCATTGGCCCTAGAATTCGCTAAGTTCGTCAGAATCAATAGCTTTTATCCTAGATTGAATAATTAATTCTATACCTAAACCATCCGTCAGGATGATCCACACGCCACTTATGTGGAATAGCCTAGATACTAATACCTGTTCTTAGTTCGCGACTCTAAAAACAGTAAATAATCACAAATTATCGAAAAGAGTAATAGACCCAATCTAATTTAATTTAACATAAACCCAAATTCAACATTCGTTATTTCATAAAATTGGGATTCACCCTTTGTTTGTTCTCAAGCACTATGAAAAGTTTAGCTCATATTAAATGGAAAAACTAAATTAAAAGAAATGGAATTCATATTTGATTACAAAATTAAATATAAAAAGAACCTAATTTCCAGAATTGGAATGACTACGAACGGAGATATAGACCCTCTCCAGCTCTTGTAGCTTCTTCTTTCTTCCTTCTGTTGCTTCTCTCTGGTGTTTAATCTTGTGGAATGTGAATTGTGTGAAAAATAGAAGTCCAGACCTCCTTTTATAAGCATAAAAACGGATTAGGGCTTGGACCATAAAATAAAACACTAATTAATTGTCCAAGCCCAATTTCTAATCCCAAAATCCCGTAACTGTTGATACTCCTTCACTAAAACGGCTTTTCCCGATGCGTTATGACTCCGATTGACCTCAAATCAGTTGCTAAATTTCCGTGACTCGATAAGGATCGTTTTCTCTTCAAAGGTCAGCGGCTAGATCATCGCTTAAGCACCTCAAAATCAGCAATCTTTGGCCTGGAATACAGATTTTCAGCTCTAAAAATAATATCTTCGGGATTTATCTTCAAGTCTTGACTCTATTTCACGATCTTTGACTTTCTCCTCGGATTCCTCTTCTAGCTAACATCTAAAACCTGTAAACTTTACACTAAAAATACCAATAATACGCGCAAAAGTTTAATAATTTAAAAATGCTAGAAATAAAAGAAGAAAATCATATTATTGCATATTTAGTCCAAAAGTCTATCAAATTAAGTAAATAAACACCAAAAATGATGTCTCCCAAGGGTCGAAAATAAGAACAATTAGGGAGACATCACATATTTTTTCCAGTACTCGATAACATCGAAGTCTTCCACATGCGGCTCATGTGCAGACTTTAGAATATAATAGGTGAAATCATTAATCGTGTCTTGGTTCGAGCTTGGTGTCGCTGCGTTTGTTGCCTCTATCATCCTTCCGGCTCTAGATCTCATAACACCCACCTTTACAGGATGTGGGGGAAGGGGTGGTCTACCGTCTTTATCAAAGTTCTCGTGATAAGTCTTGTACAAGTCAACCATGATCGCTTCTACGTTTCTCATGTAGGAATCTACCTCAGCATCTGGGTAACCAAGCACTGCATAAATTTGTTTGATAAACTCCGTAGTAAACGACATCTTGTATCGTGGATCGAGGACACAACATATCGCAAAAACGTATGGAAAAGGGTCGTAGTATTTTAAGAACTTGGTTGTCATCGATTCAATTATATCTATGAGTCCAGTAGTTGACTCAAAATCCTTCATATGTAAAGCCATCTCGTACACCATTTCTAACACCCGATGACTTGTCAGAGAGTATGTTGCAGATAATATTGTGGTTGTGTAGGAAAATAGCTGAAGAAATTCGACTAGCTTGTTAATAATGTCCCAATCTTGCATTTGAATAAAATTATCGGCCAAGTTCTCGTTGTTGAGGCTCGTAACAATTTCCTTGTACTCCAAAGCACGTTCTAACATCAACTGTGTCGAATTCCATCTTGTAGGAAAAACTAATAGTAATTTCTTAATCGGTAACCCTGCCGCCTTACATTTATGTCTAAAGGACCTCATTAATTGGGGACTGTTTCTAATACTCTTGCACGCTTTCTTGACCTTCTTAACTATGTTAGGTCCGAAAATCTTTTCACCGCTCTGCATGTCATAATGTACACCAATACCCCCTTATATCATAGCTTACAATTAAATTAATGATATGACAGTTACTTCGGATATGAAACAGTTCCTGGTAAAACCTTGACCCATCGGTGAAGTATTGAACGAGGTCGGGTACAGCGGCAACCATATTAGCATTGTTGTCAAACGT
Source organism: Nemophila menziesii (assembly GCA_029959085.1). Lineage (NCBI taxonomy): Eukaryota > Viridiplantae > Streptophyta > Magnoliopsida > Boraginales > Hydrophyllaceae > Nemophila > Nemophila menziesii. The sequence continues at coordinate 18,447,226 of JARWIR010000007.1, read as the reverse complement.
ACACGTTTGGACTCGATTAGAAATATGAAAGGCTACCACGTACTGAGTTATTAATTCGTTTAAGTTGTTGCTAGTTGGACTTTCAGTGACTACACAGAAACATATAATTCGTTTTTGTAGTAACCAATTCGTGTCAATCCAGTGACATGTTATTTCCAAGTATCTTCAAGCCATTTTTTTATTCCCACATGTCGGCGGTTAAGGAACACCTGGTGGTTAGTTTTTTAAACTCGTCCACAATGCTACGCCTTTGCTCTTTGTATAGTTTTTCAAACAGACCATTAGGGTAGCTCTGGTAATAGCTTCGTAAAGAGGGTTCTGGAAGTTTTGTATGAACCTAGCGAAGTGAGGACTCGAGGCGTGATTAAACGATTGCGCATCATTACAAATGTAGATAATCATTTCTCTACGGGTGAGGTCGATGTTAGGGATAAAGTGTTTACCGGTTTGGGGGTTTATTTTGGATTGTTTTAGTTTGTTCACTTCCGCATGGGCCGGTTTAATATGTCTAGAAAATTTACCTGTAGATCTATCAGCAGGTATTACGTAAAAGAGTTTGCATAACTTACAATCCGCATATCCCGGACGTGGTTGGCCCTTAACAAACACATCCCACACCGCTGATCTCGTTGCTCGTGTAAGTTTTGTTGGTGGTTGTTCTTCTTCTGGTGCCTCAGATTCTTCCACATGGGTGGATGTGTCCTCCGAGGTTGGGTTTCCTTGGGTTCGAGATTGACTACCCATCTCCGATCTAGTTCCATCTAGATACGTTTCAGCATCCTCAATTGTTTATTGATAAGTTATGTTTTGAATGATTAGTTTCTGATGTTCCCTTACTTATAGCCAAAGCCAAGGGATGTAATAAACCAAGTCCAACAACCATATCAGATGCAATAAACCAAAGCCAACTACCCTTTAATTTTATGTTTCAGAAAATCTCAACCACATTGTACTTGACAGATTTTATCAATAAATACCAACCACATTTGAATTCTTGGTAACACAACACATTTAACAATTCAAAAATCACACAAATAACCCCTATTTTGTTTAACAAATCAGAAACCATGTCCCACATAGAGTTTAGAAACCTGTATTTTAATTCCTTGGTAATTAAATGATACTTTCCAAATATAAAACATTTAGAGTTCATAAAACTGCACAAGGAAAACTTGGACCTCAATAATTTTTCAGGAAGTTTAAAGACCTTAATTTTATTTATCAGAAAGTTTTCATCATAAAAAATAATCGCAAAAGATGATACCTACAAGTTTGGGTCCAATTTTACAAAATTCGAAAACTATGGGACAAAATATTAAAGATATTAATCTTTTAAAAAGGAGTTTTCATCATTTTTGTATCAAAAAGGGGTTATTTTGCAAATTTCATAAGTTTAGATACGTCAATTCAAAAAATCCCGTCAATTCTAAACAAAATTCAACACTTAACTACTTGTTCTTACTACCTTATACTCGGAAATTATTTTACAACAGGGACAAATATTCAATTTGGACATTATCGAATCACAGAAGTACAGAACCACAAACAATCACAAACAACAGGGACAAATATTCAATTGCAAGTTCTATACAATTTGGACAAATTCGAATAACAGAATCACAAACAATTCCAAGTTCTATTTCCACAAACATATTCCATTTCAATTTCCACAATTTCAGTTTCATTTTTCAATTTCAATTTCAATTTATGCCGAAAAAGATAGTAATTAGGGCCAAGAATAACATTACCCATCCAATTTCATAGCTTTAACCATCGACTTTCAAGAAAATTTAGCAATTCCATCATCAGAAATCAACAATTCAACCGTGCAGAATAGGATAAATAATAAGAATCATATGATAGTTCAGAAATTGTATATATATATATATATAGAAATATATATCAACATAGTAAAATCTTACCAGAAAAAGCTATTTTTCCAAACCCAAAACCCAACCTTCGAAGATTAATCACAGAAGTGGGACAACGTAGAGATGGTAACACATAACACGCGTGGATCATCACAGAGAACCGATAATGGCCATGGTGGGTGAGCGGAGAAACGGCGACGGTGGGTGAGCAGAGTAACACTATTCACGCGTTATGTGACCGAGTTAGGGTAGGGTGAGGATTGGGATTTGGGAGTGTGTGGGGTTAATTGATTTGGTTTGTTATTGGGTATTTGGGTTAATGTGGGATTGGGTTGGGGTTAAAAAATTGGTTTTGGGCTGAATAAGGGTATTGGGCTGGAGAGGGGTTTCGGGCTGAAGAGGTTTTGGGCTACATAATAGGTTTGGGCCTTTATATAAAAAAAATATACCGGGCCGTTATCGCTCCGTATCAGTTACGGACCCTGTTCGGTCCAAAGCAATTTTGCAGACATTGAAACGGCACACGATAAGGGTCCGTGTCGTTCCGGCCACCACCGCGCCACCGGTCCCGGTTCGTCGCCGGCGTGTAACGGATCGGTCAGTCCGTTGTCCGATACCCTGCACACGATAAGCAGGCTGAGGTTGATGCATATTCATGAGCTTTCACTTTTGAGGAAAAATGCATTCTTTGAAGAAAAATGGAGAGCTGTTATTATTATTTCCAATTATAATTTTAGACTGATTTGTATCAATTATAATTTTAAGTGGTAGGTAACTATCTGCAATGTTTTCACAGACTAACATATGAAAATATGATTCTCAGAAAAATAAAAATGATCATTTGTGATTTTTTTTGACATATGTGACTTTTGTGTTGCAATGTCTTTTTATGTGTATTGTCAGGGCAGAAATGGCATAAGAATTTGAGATTTTGGTCTTAGATTATAAATAAATTTTAATATTTAAGGCCTCTAATCTAATTAAATTAAAAAAAATTACTACAGATTTTTTATAATTTTTTTTTACATATTTATAGTTTAAAATTAAAACCTATTTGACAAAAATAGAAAATTATTTTAAATCGTATATACTTAATGTTTATATATTTTTTAAATTTTGTATAATTTGTAATAGTTTGATGTTGACAAAAAAAAATTATAAATGAATATTTTTTCAAAAAACTGTCTTAAGCCTCCAATAAGATCGGCTATGTGTATTGTGACAATGATTATTTTGTTGAAGATTAAAGAGAAAGGGGAATTTTGTTTCAGCTTATTGCCTTCTTTCCATTGCTGCTTGAGCTACAGGTAGTAGAATCTGGAGATTGAAGAGAAGTTGCTCAAGATTAATCTCAGTATTATCATGTCTATTAAGTTTACATCAATTTAGATTACTCATATCTCACGTTGATTACTTGATCTACAAATATTCTATGTTAATTAGCAGTTATAGTATGAACATTTGCTTATCTTCTCCTAGTGAATTTCTTCCTTTATATGTGTGTTTTACCTGTTTGTCAATGAAACGTGGGATGTAACTCCCAACAGTAATGATTACATTTAATCATTTCATATACGCAAAAATTAACATCCTAATAAACTTGTGTAAATTTTCCCCCTTTCGAATCCCCAAAGCAATTGTCATTACATCTTCAGCTAATATCACACAACTACAATTTCCAAAATCAGGCATTGAGAACCCCAACCACAAATTTGCATCTTTGTATTCACGTTAGAAAACTGTATACACAAGCACAATGAGTTGATTTTTTTATCACAAGGCTCACAACAATATTTCGACTTGTTTGATACTTAGACGTAGAGATGAGTGAGATCCTTAAAAGTTACATCAGTTTAACTTCATAAGTTATACTTCTACAAGCTTCAAGCTTCAGATATGGTAATTTAATTAAATCTCTTTAAAAGCGTTTGGAAGGCAACATTATGTTAATGTCAAAAAACAAGTGGCAATCGTGCCAATTAAATTGATCGTAGGTTAGTTTAGTAAATTCTTTGTCGTATTATTATAATAAAATTCCCCTTTCGATGTGTAATATCTACAGTGTTAGGAACAAGTTTAAAGTCCTATGAGTCGAAATGACATTTCATTTGTTATCATCCAAGTTGGTTTTAAAGAAATGTTATTTCCTTTAGTGAATTTTGGGTCCTATAAATGTAACTTTCCAAAAGAGAAACACCACAAACTACTTGGTTTAACATCCGAACATTGATAAACTTGATTACTTTTGATATTTGAACTAGACTTGTTTTTACCATGTTCCTTACATTCATGGACATTCAAATTATCTCAACTTCAAACAACTTAACCATCACTTGATTAGTGCTAAAACTTTGAAAGAAACCAAAAATCACCACCATAGGTAATATGTTGTCAAATTTACAAAATATCATCAGCAGCAGACTCAACAATAAAACATCACATCTTTAACATTGTCCTTTGTCTAAGGGAATCTCTGGAAATACCAAGAAGAGCATTTTGATCCGCTGTGAGATTATTCACCCTCCATATAGTCCCGAGCCCGGAATGCAGCTAAATGTGCATAGTAAGCCGTTGGAACTACATAATTCATCAAATCATTATTATAATTTATTTCCATATAATTAAAGCTAGGATATAGCAAGTAAAAGTCTGAAGATAACATATTCTTGATCAATAAATGAATTTAAACGTTATAAAAGTACCTCAACAGGATTAAGGACTATTAATTGAAATGCCATGACTATCGACCATCAAACTGTTCTCAACCATAAAGAGTGGTTTTGTTCCAGATCATCTCCTCCTCCTCTTCTTCTGAACAATACTGTTATATCCTGCACAAGATATTTGATCTCAACTTCCAGTTTCTAGATACTAAATTAAGGGTGATAAAATTAAAACTACCTACTTCTTTTCTGTTCTTAGAAACATTAGGTGATACTCCTTGACTGCTCAATGAAGAAGAATTACTTTCCTGTAATATTCAAAACAGGAAAGTGACTGAGTAAGAATTAGTAAATTACCATAAAAAGTATAATCTTTTTGGCTAAATTCTATTAATTAGTGCTCCTTTTCTAGCAAGCTACTCAGATTGCCTAAAATTAACAGCCATAACTACATATTACACATACATAATACAGAACAATAGATTTTATCATCGAAAATGATTTTACCTCATTAGGCACAATTACATTATCATACAAACAATTGTCTCTGGTATGATCATCATCGATGTTTACCACCTTGGACCCTGCCACACCCTTACAATATAACAACCGTGTATCGTAATTTACATTAAGCCCCCTGCCTAATGCATGCACTGTGTTCATAGCCGTATGTATGCAAAAATTTCTGCAAAGAAAAAAAATATACTAAATTGTATCAAAACCGACCCCGATTAAATTTACTCAACCAATTGTTTTTAAGAAGCAAAATAACTGAAAATTCTATACACATCAAAATTATTGAAAAAAAGCTTAAAACTTTTGAATCAGATGATAAAAGCTTTAAAACACATCTCCCAAATATCTCATCTATTAATTAATTAAAAATAATTTAAAAAATTAAATAATGGTTTTTTTGGATTAAAATTGACTTCAGGAAGAGAGACCATTTACCAAGAAAATACGAAAGGAGGAGAAGTAGTCCGGCTTCACTGTAGATCTAGATCTTAAACTCTTGTATTGAGATACCATATATCAATTATTTATTTAATTTTCTTGGCGAATAAATCCACGATTGCTTATGTTTTCCAGTGTTAGATAACTATTCGAGAATTATCATAAATGTGTACATACGTCTCTAACATATTTTGATACGTGTCAACGAAAACGTCACTCATCAATCGTGTAATGTAATCTTGTAGATGATATAATTTTTAGATCTAAACATCAATCTCTTTTAATTTTTGTATTTTTTGAATAAATATTTATCGTGTAATATTTTTTTTTTTAAAATTTATAATTTTTTTATTAAAAAATTACAGTAAATATTACAACTACAATCTTATAGTTAATTGCAAAACAACTACAATATCGTAGTTGCAGTATATTATAGTTGTATCGCTATAATGTTGAATTCTCTGGATTAGAGGATGCTCTAGTTGATATTTTTTGAAATAATGTACTCTATATCTTTGTGTTACGATATATTTTTTCCTACCTTAATACCCGGTTCTGAATTATTTTACGTATATATAATCACATTTTCCAGCGTTATGACTTATCTGTTCTTTCCTATCTGATATTTTGGGCCGGTTCTCGGGTCCCACAACACTTGTCCTGGGATTTGCACTGTTACATTTTAATTTGAAAGCTGGGGTAGTTTTTCATCATTTATCCAAAACCCTGTTGTGTTAGGCTGTAAATTAATTTTTCACCAGTCCCGATTATCTTCAGCAGTACATGGGCTGCTTTGCTTTAACTAGCCTCTGAGGTCTTTTTGATCTCTGCTTTTCTATATGGGCATATTAGAGATTACATCTTCCAGCATTTACATTACTTAAACCCAACTAGTTCTAATATACTCGACTCATTGAACCCTAGTGCATCAGTATGATCACAATTTGTAAACAAACCCAGCCCATTATTAGTATAACTGAAAACATACAGACAAAGTAATGTAGCATGTGAGTAGCATTTCTTTTGAATAGGTTAAAGAACATTATTCAGGATGGGGTAATTTATTCTTGGCACGAATCCACATGCTCTAAATCATCCATTGAGAAAAGAATCTGAGCACCAATTACCCTATATTTATGACTTATTATGAGCAGTGGAGTCAGGCCAGCTGATTTCTCCCTAAATGTTCTAATTTTATGTCCTTGTGAGACATCATTTTTTGTGTTTATTCGACTATTTTGATAGACTTTTGGACTAAATATGCAATAATACGAATTTCCTCTTTTATTTCCAACATTTTTAATTTATTAAACTTTTGCGCGTAATATTGGGTATTTTAGTGAAAAGTTTGTAGGTTTTGAATATTAGCTAGGAGAAGAATCCGAGAATAAAGTCAAAGATCGTGATATAGAGTCAAAGCATGAAGACAAATCCCGAAAGAATTGATATTTTAAAGTTGTAAATCTGGAAAGTTGCCAAAAATATCTGATTTCGAGCCACCTATAAGTAGATTTAGCCGCTGACTTGTGAAGATAAAACGTGCCCCATTGAGTTACGGAACTTTAGCAACTGCAATGAGGTCAATCCGAGTTGAAACGAGTCGGTTAGAGCTGTTTTAGTGGAGGTGGTGCAGCCGTTACGGGATTTTGGGCTAAGTTAATGGATTTGGGCCTTTATTATTTCATTTAAACTTTAGCCTAAGGTCCAAGTCCGAATTTCTAAGTATAAATAAGGGTTTTGACTTCTACTTTTCACACAATTCACTTTTTACAAAAGAAAGCATCAGAGAGAAGTCAAGGCAAGGAGGCAGAAAAGCTACAGAGCTGGAGACGGTCTATACCTTCAAATCACAGCTAATCTAATTCCGCAATTAGGTTTTTCTTTTATTTCTTTCTGTAAAACAATATGAACACTTTTATTTCTTTTGATTTAGTTGTTCGCATTAGTATGAGCTAATTTAATTAAGTGCTTGAGAACGCATAATGGGTTAATCCCAATTTGATTTCGTTTCATATGTTTGGATTTGGGATAATTATTATTTAAATCAAATTGGGTTAATTGTATTTTTCTTTAATTTGTATTTTATTTACTATTATTGACCTGATCAATTGATAATAGGACTTAGTACCTAGGCTATTCCAATTAGTGGCGATTGGATCACCTTGACGGGGGTTCTGGGTACAGAACTAATTAACGAATATAGGTTAGAAATTATTTGACTCTGACGAGCTTAAACAATTGGGTAGATTAGACTTAATCACTTGAGAGTGGACTATAATCACCCTGACGGGGTTTGTAGCACTTGAGAGTAGCTCCTTAGTCCACCCTGACGGGGGTAAGGAGAATTCCGAGTCCCGACTAATATAAATTTACCAATTTGTCCCTTAAACAATGTATGAAATGAATGATAATTAGGTGAAATCCTTGCGTCTCTCAAGTACTGTTTTCTCATCTTGCGTAAACACTTTATTATCTTGCGTCTAGTTAATTACTTGCATTAATTTAGTATTTTACTTTATTGTCTTAGCATTAGAAAACCAAACAAACAATAAATCTTAAAATCATTTACTTGTTTTCACGTGCAATTAACTACTATTTGATAGGCATTAGAGTCAACCATTTCGTCCCTGAGAACGAATCTGTTTTACCACTTATATTACTTGAGACAACCGTACACTTGCGGTTGTGGTTCTCTTTTCCTTATTTCATTTATTTAAGAACTCACAAAGAACCACCACCAGCCTTAAGAGTGCACACCTACTGCATTAACTCTAACAAAGTACCCCCCCCCCCCCCCCCCACCCATCTGAATAATCATGTAAACAGAGAATAAGAATTTACTGTCTCGGATATTCAAAATTATACGTAGGATATACCATAAAAACTAAATAATTCTATATATTATTTTTCTCTCAACCATAAATCAAAGTTCCATATTACTCATCTATAAAATATTAAGCGAACCTCCTTACAGGTTCATGACAAGTAGTGCGGTCCATTTGGAAATATTTTTTCACAATTTGAAACACAAACAAAGTCAAACTACGTACCAAAATAGCATCAGCTATTTCCTCTTGAAATGCATTTAAATTAGAGTACCAGGTTCATAGAAGATCTCTACATTAAACACTAACCAAAGGAACTGCCTTTCACAACCATTCATAACTATTTCCCGTCAATTTTGGCATTGTTATATATTAGAAGCATTGTCTTTTGAAAATTAATGTTACTTTTGGACCATTTTACAATACTCACTCGTTTATACTTCTAAGTGAAGGCTTTTCCATCAAGCGGATTTATTCTTCATTTTCACATGCTTAAAGATTTATATTTGATCTTGCAATTTCTGTGTATCTGCTTCAACACGTTCTTTCAATTTCTCCCGAGCTAAAACAACTCAAATTTAGGAAATTTTAGACTAAACAATCCAACCATTATGTATATAGTAAAGTTTTAATTATATGATTTTTTTGAATATTAGCCATAAGAAGATTTTAAAGAATATAGATAAAGTTTGAAAAGAAAAAGCCTTTAGCAAGTTTGAAAGAAATTTCGTTAATTTTTTAACGAGTAAATAAACTCGCTACCCCCTGTACTTTACCCGAATTGACAGCTTCCCCCTCGATCGTATAAAGTGTAAATTTATCCACTAAATTTTGTTTTTGCGACTCGTTACCTCCTAATGACGGATTTCGTCCATTTTCTCCGTTAAGTAGCCATGTGCGTTTCATGTGCGTTATTTTACTCATTTTTTAATATTAAAAAACGTTTTTAATTATTTAATATAATTACCCTTATATTAGAAAGGTACATATGGGTATTTCTCAATTAACTACGCTTATTACCCTAAATTAAAATCAAAATCAAAACACAACAATTACGTTCTTGTAGAGTTCTAATCAAAATTAAATTCAGGAGAACCCTAATTCACAAATCCTTCTAATCTTCCACACATTTCTCAACTAATCTCCACACGTCTCTCATCTAATCTTCAACACTCACTAATGAGTTCTTCAAGGAACGTGAATGGTGGAAGTTCCTATTGGTCAGATACCCTTTCACCTCCATATTGCACATGTGGTTAGTTAACAAAGCTACGCACTTCTCGGTCAGGTTCCAATCTAGGTAGGAGGTATTACATGTGTATGTTTTGGGGTTGTGGAATGGATTGCAATTTCTTTGTTTGATTTGATGAGCCGATGTGTGAAAGAAGTGTTCAGAAAATTTGTGGGATATTGCAAAAATAACATAATCTCGTTTATTAATTGGATGCAAGGAATACCCAAATGAAGGTGATGGCTGAGGAGTTGGAAGAATTCATCGAAAAAGAATAAACTCATTCGAAAGATTTGAATTGGGAGCCTAAAAATTCAAGTTGATTGAGGATGAGTTGCAACATGTGAAACTTAAAATGACAAGTGTAACACGAATTAAAAGGATTCTTAAATAGAGTTGCATTTTCTTGATGTTCTTGTTAACAATCTGCTATTTTTTTGTTTTCTAGTGAAATTGTGTATTGGGTTCACATTTGTTGTTTAATTGTGTTTAATCAGTCATGCTACTAATTGTAATAGTTTTTCTCCTTTTAATGGATTTAAAAGTGATGTTTTTTAATCATATTTTGTTGGTTATGTAATGTATGAATGGTTATTTACACTTGAAATGTACATGATAAATTAGTCAACTTCAGTATTTAGATGTCTAGGATAATAAAGAAGATGAATTTCAGACAAAAAGATAAATAAACAAGAGAATCTGGTACACACCAAAAAAGGTGGATAATATAATATATTTTTGTCATTATATAGAGTTGCACAAAAAGGTAATAGTCAAATGCAACTAGTACAACAAAAGAACCCATGCTTTAGGTGCCTGCACTAATGGTTTTACTAACCAAATAACCTCACATAACTACTACCACCATAAAATAAAGTCATTAAAGCATTAACTATTACAACCCAATGATACCATATTCATTGTATTAGTCTTCGCACAAAATAAAGTCATAAAACAGAAACTTTAAACAATCCAAAAATAACATGTATATGAATCTGCAGATTCAACTTGTTGAAGGTGGTTCATCTTCATTTGACTTGTTCTTTTTTGGTTTTTTTCTTCTAGGATTAAAATTTTAACTACTGCTCTCTCATTCGAACGGCTTCTACAATTGTTATGTACCTAGGAGCTCCCTCTCTCATTACTTCACCTTGTTTATGCTAGATGAAAGTCCTCTTTGCTTGATATTGCCTTTTACATATTTCCTATCACCAAAATACAAGAATTACCTTCTAAATACCCATTAGGTTCATCTTATATATCAGCAAATGAAAGTTTGTCTTACCCCAGGTCACTTTGTGGGTAATGGCCCTTAAGATATAGCAAGCATTGGGTTTGTTTGATCTTTAAACACAATAGGTAGTTTTCAACAAACAAGATCTAGTAAACAAACAATCTGAGGGTGGATAGGGGGTGAGAGTCGTTGTAGATCTGGGGGGTAAACTGTCAATAGAGTAAAGTGGAAAGTTTGCTTACCCCAGGTATTCCCCTCAAAAATTTGTCTTCTTGGTTGTCTTTTCTGGGCTTTTATTCACTACATGTATGCTCGTTTACCATGACTTTTCTTCATCTTGTAGTGTTCTAGGTCCCTTTTCAATCTTGACATTCTAAAGTCAAATAAAAACACAGAAAATGTAAGGAAGATATGCCTTAATTAGTGCATATTTTGAAATATTTACTGGTTTTAGGAGTGTAATGGGGTTTGTTGCAGAACTTTCTCCTTTTTCTTTACCATCGCCTTGTTTTACAAAGCAAATACATATTTAGCTAATGAATAATGATATAGACAAATAGGAAATATACTTACTATAGTTATTGGCTCCGAGATTGAATATCCAGAGACAATTTTTGAATTAATATCTTTCAATATGTTGTTTTGTCTAAGCGGTGCCACAAAGTTTTAATGAGGGTTTTCTATGTTTTGCTTTGGTACATTTGGATTTGGTTAGTCTATGTCTCTTTGGTACCATCCCATCCACATTAACTGTTTGTTTTGCAAGTCCAAAAGGTGTACTAGGGGTTGCATTATTTTTCAATATGTTGTTTTGTCTTAGTGGTGCCACAAAGTTTAATTTTGGATTTTCTATATTTGGATTTGGTATGTTTGTCTTTGTTTTGTTTAGTTTAGGTATTTATTTGGTACTGTCCCCTCCATATTAACTAATTGTTTTGCAAGTTTACTAGGTGTACAAAAGGTTTCACAAGGTGCAAAGGACTGCATTTCCAGCTTATCTAATAGTCTATTAATATCCTCATCTTGAGTCTCATCCACACCTTGACTTCCATCAACATTCATTCCTTGTATTTCATATTCTAAATTAACACCCTCAATTTGTATACCATTTAACCCCACCGATCTAGTTTCTTTTTGTTTTTGCTTCTCCTTATATGTTCTGATATGTCCCTCATCTTTGCAGAACTTGCATGTCATCACCCTACCCACTCTCGTAGCCCTTTGAACAACCCCAATAAAATGTTGTTTTCTCCAGGTTTTTACTTGAACCTTATCAATCTCCTTTGTCTTAGCCTTTTTTTGTCTGCCAACCAATTTAAAAGCCACAAGAGGATCCACTTCATGATTCTCTGTAGTAGGCCAAACAAAACGGACATTAACTGTTTACACCATTGGTGTATATGCCTTCATGTAAGTTTCTTTCTTGTAACAATCATGGAAATTCTTTTCTGGATACTGCCCCACATATTGTATACATGTGATTGCATGATAACATGGTAAACCAGAAAGCTCCCATCTTCTACAAGGACTACTCCTTTATTCCAAATCAACAACATAAGAATCAGTTGCTAGGTTTCTCCTCAAATTTTCTTTCTCCACAATATACGGCATGACACTGACCATAATTTGATTTGACTTTGTTTACTTGGTTTCTGATCTTAGGGAAAATCTCGCTATCATACATTTGACATCTATGATATTTTGGATTCAAGCCTTTTCATAATGTAAACTCTAAGTCCTTAAAGTATAAAAATGAGTGATTTGTCCCTGTTAAAGAACAACACCATTTACTAGTTAATGGGGGTACATAGGCAAAGTAATAATACTTAAGGGGGTAATTACGTAAATTAATTAATACTTAATGGGGTAAGTAGGCAAATTAGTTAATACTTGAAGTATGCAAATTAGTTAATACTTGAAGTAGGCAAATTAGTAAATACTTGATGTCTCCATATTTGTGATGAATTAATTTATTCATTGGACATCATTTTAGGTGTATTATATTAATTGTTAAGGGATTTTCCCAATTAATTGATAGTTTTAATTCTTATTTCGATTTGGAGATTTATTACTTTTAGAGTATTTTTGGTATAATTTGTTTGTAAATGTGAAGCTCTTAAGTAAATTGATTTAATTATATTCCAGATCAATGCCAAGTAGTTAAGGAAAGAAGATCCAAGAGGAAGTCTAGTACTAAAAGGAAATAAAGTTGATTTAGGAAAGAAAAAGTTGCCAAAAGAATATGTCCAACTGTAGAGACGTCCAGCGTTTTGATTACTGCAGAAAATAGGCTAGGAATTTGAAGGAGCCCTTTTATATTCAGATATGTACTAGAATTTCGGTCGTTTTGATGGGTGGATCATTGAATTTGGCCTAGTAACGAAGGAGTTATGAATTTTACAAACTCAACATGTCAACCAGTCCTACAAGTTAGGAAAACGATTTTGAGTTGGATTAGGACTTCAATAACATGTCCCACACTCCAAGATTTTGACCTAGCACCTATAAATATACATATTTACCTTTGTAAACACGTTCCTTGCCGGTCCTTTCTTGAATATTAATCCCTAGCATCAAAATTCATTAAACATAGCTTCTAACGCGATTAGGGCTTCGGTCAGCCCCAGAATCGAAATTCATTAAACAAAGTATATATTTTTTTGGCTGAATTCTATAAATTAGAGATCCTTTTCTAGCAAGCTACTTAGATTCCCTAAAATTAACCGCCATAACTACATATTACACATACATAATATTGAACAATATATTTTATTATCGTAAATATAATATTCACAAGGAATATGATTTTACCTCATTAGGCACCACTACACGATCATACAACCAAATATCTCTTGTATGATCATCATCGATATTTACCACCTTGGACCCTGCCACACCCTTACAGTATAACAACCGTGTACTATAATTTACATCAAACCCTTTGCATAATGCATGCACTGTGTTCATAGCCGTACGTATGCAAAAATTTCGGTAAAGAAACAAAAAAATATACTAAATTGAATCAAAACCGACTCCAATTAAATTTACTCAACCAATTATTTTTAAGCAAGCGTTATAACTAGAAATTCTATACACATCAAAATTATTAAAAAAAATTAAAACTTTTGAATCAGATTGATAAAATCTTTAAAACACATCTCCCAAAATATCATCTATTAATTACTTAAAAATAATTTTAAAAATTAAATAATAGTTTTGTGATTGAGTTTAACTGGAAAAAGAAGAGACTGTTCCTTGGAAACATACTAAACGAGATGAACTAGCAAAAGATTCCACCTTCACTGTAGATCTAGATTTTAAACCCTTGTATTGAGATACCAGATAGCTGATTATTTATTTGGTTTTCTAGACAGAAAAATCCATGCTTTCTTATGTTTGCTAGTGTTGGATAAGTATTCGAGAATTCTCATGCATGTGTATATAAGTCTAACAGATTTTGAAATGTGGCAACGAAAACGTCACTCGTTAACGCGTAATGTAATCTTGTAAAAAAGGATAATTTTTTTTTACAAATTTCCGGTAACTAAAACTTACTAAAATTTTGTGGGAGCGCACAATATAGTACGAGGTTTTTCCCATCCAAATCTATCTCGCGTCAAGAACTTCCATAATCCTTCAGGATGGTCCACATACGAGATCGTTTCACAATTTGATTCAATGCATGTTGTCGTTATCCAATCAACGCAAGAATTCGCCTCCTGGTACACATGGGAGATCTCAAAGTTAACATTATTTGCAAGTATAGTCTTGCACTATTTGAGTACTTCATCTGAACAATCCCCCTTACCTCCACGGCCCTTCTCTAGTGCATGTAGCTCAAGAAAACCAGTCTCACTGAAAACCATCTCATACTTCAAAGTAAGTTCCATGTACAAACCAAAATGTAAAGCGAAAATCGTGGTTTGAAATGCTGAATTTACCAAACAAAAACCCATAAATCCTCCTAAGAAATATTTATTATCTCAAAAAATGCCCACAACTCTTGCTCTACTAGCCCCTTGTGCTAAACAACCATCTATGTTGAGTTTAACACCAAAAGATGGTTTAGTCCACTTAACCAGTGTACTTATTGCATTGGAAGTTATCCCTCCGTCTCACTTCTCCAAACCCGGACACAACCCACAACGATAGTTTTAACCATAACTTTAAGTGTTCCTATCGAGTTCTCATGGATATTTTCTCATCTTCCGTTCCGATCAATCCAAATGTGTCAAAACAAAACATAAAGTGATCGTGATAGTCGTAAGTTCTAACCCCACCCTTATTCCTTTACACTGAGCAATTGTTTTCATCATTCAAGATCCAGCAAGGCTGCTGGCACAGTAGACCCGCTAGGTACAACACCTGTAGAACGTGAGATCCAAATGAGTAGAAAACCCACTTTGGTATGAACTAGAGGCATGCTTTGTAACTAGGAAAATGATAGAGGCAGATCTTTGATATCCATTTGAGACTTTTTAGCTTTCTATCCCATAATTTAATTCTATCCTTCTTAGCCCCATTTTTAGCCTTTAAGCCTATCTTTTGTCGCCACGATATAAGCCATATCCCCTTAGTTTATTAGGCATTTCCATATGACCCGCACTTGAATCACGATCCTGAGACTTCCTGTCTTGAGTTTGAGTTTGGGGTGGTGGGTTTCATCATTGGGAAATTATATTGGGAGGGATTTATATGTGTTTGTATTTATGCACAATGGTTAATGATGTATTATTTGTAACCCTTTGCCGGGGTCTTTAAGAAAAGAAAAGAAAAAGAAAGAAAGAAAGAAAGAAATTGAGAAAATAAGTTAGCATGACAATTCACATTAAAAAGAATGTCATGTTTAACGTACAAAAAAAATACTTAATAAATGGAAAAAAATATATAAAGTAACTGGCAAAGCAGAAGTTTAGAAATCATCGTTAGTGCTTATTGGGTAAGTCGGTGGACGCTAAATTGGTGCGTCAAATGGGTTGAGCGAGAACATATTCAAGTGTAAACTCAAGCTCTAGGAAAATTTGTCAATGGTAAATGAGGAGAGAGTTAAAAGCTCACTCAAAGTTACCAAATATACATATCATACCGTCCATAAACCTACGCTAAAACCGTAAAGTCCTCATGATTCCTAGATACATAGTGGATTCATAATTCAGTTAATAGGGAGTATGCTAAGTGGCGCGTCCAAATCAAGTGAGGATCGATGAACACCCTGTAGCCACTATCTTGAGATAAGTAGCAAGTGTAACCTTCTAGCATTGTAAAATTAATTTTGGATTGATATTATTTGTGTTTGATTTTGCATGACATGTGTATGTGTATATTAATTCCTATGTCATACTATATGAGACTTATTTTAAGCTGTGGTTTGGGTATTATTCACTAGACTCTGCATTTTTGCATTCACGTAAAGCCTTTATTTTTATTTTACTTTGTCGAGACGACAAAGGTTTGAGTTTGGGGTCTTGATGTATCCCATTTTGTTATAAATATATGCCCTTAGGAGACATCATTTTAGGTGAATATTAGACTTATTTGATAGACTTTTATACTTATTTCGTCATATTACACTTTCTCCCCTTGGAATTATGTTATTTGCGTTTTTAAAGCTTTTGTGCGTTAATTCGTTTGTTTTTAGTATAAAGTTCTTAGGTTCATGGATGTTATGGAGCACCAATATAATGAGGAGAAGTGAGAACTAAAGTCTTAGATCAAGCAGAGGTGTCAAAAGAGCGAAAAGGTACCACTTAGAGAGATAAATAGGAGCATAATTTTAGATAGCTGTTACTAATTGGTAATTTCGAGCCACATTGAAGCTGATTCAGCCTTGGAGACGTGAAATAAGAAAGTTTCATCTTTGCGTTAGCAAGAATTGAGGTCTGGAATCAGGTGATTTGGACCAGCGAGTCAAAAGTTATGTCTGTTTTACTAAAGTGTGTACATCAAATGCGAGATTTATTTATTGGACTTGGGCCTTAAGTACTTAATTAAGCCCATAGTTAGACCTAATACGATTTTAAGCATTATATAAGCTCCTTTGGACGCAATTTTACACACACTTCAGAGAATTACATTATACGCTGCATTATTTCCAAGTTAGAGCAAAAAGGCAGAGAAAGCTAGAGTTGGAGGAATTCCATTCTTCCAATAATAACCAACCCAAACTTTAGGTTCTTTATTTATTTTCTGTAATTTAGGAACATGTCTTTTATTTATTTATTTTCAGTTTTTAATTCGAACATGAGCTATTTCCTAGTACTTGAGAATTGCATTATTGGGTTGAAACCCTAGTTAATTAATTTATGTTTCACGAATTTGGGATTTCTTTTTTTTAATTTAAGTTGGGTTATTTTTACTGGATATTATTTTATGCTTGTTTACTATTTCTTTTCCGCGCAACTAGAATTAGGTTTTAGTAATTGGGTTATTCACTTTAGTGGCGAAGTGATCATTCGACATGGGGGTTTTGATTACAGACTTAGATAATATACTTGTAATATCCGTTATTGACCGACAGAATTAACTAATTACATAGCAAAAGAGGTAAATTCTTCACGCCCAAAGAGGCATATTCGCCCGGTAGGGGTTTATAGTACTTTAGGATAGCTCCTGGGTCCACCCGACAGAAGGCTAGGAGATATTAGAGTCCCGACTAGTATAAAATTACCGGCTTAGCCCTTAAACGGATACATTAATTATATTAACTTAGTTGGATTCCTTGCGAGACTCAAGTACATCTCTCATCTTTGCGTTTACATCTTATTACTTTCAGCATTTTATTTCAGTTAAGCATTTAATTATCTTACTTCCTTCCATCGTTAGTTATCAATCAAAACCATACAAAAAATTTATCATATTTTACTTTTCTGTTTTAACAATTATCACTACTTAGTTGATTAATACCAGATTTATATCTATCCTTCCATGCAAACGAAACTCGATTATCGGAGTGTTACTTGGACAACCGTACACTTGCGGTTTGTGGATCCTCTACTTTTATTGTATTATTTTATAACACCCCAGGACCCACCAAATAATCGTGACCAATATCCACTAGTTCAATCAAACCTTTCGGACTCCAAATTTGTTTAAGTTTAGCCGCCAAATAATTATAACTCACTTTAAAACCCAAAAGCCGACCTATCACAATGTTCCTACATAATTTAATACCCTCAATGATTTCCTTCCTTTTTTGGTACGTGGGTGGTCCAGGCCAGCTTGCGCGCACCATGACTAATCCCACGAGGATATACATGCCTCCCCATGTATATTCCCAGATAAATCAGAACTAGGTTACCCATGTTCAGGGAGGGGTTCAAGCCTTGTACCTCTTACTTTTATACCCGTTAGAAAGGGGATTCAAACTCTGTACCTCCCCTTCAAGTGCTGAACAAATAGTAAGGCCCTGGCAGAATTCCATAATTTACTTCATACTCAATCGTTGAAGTAAAATCCTTATATACTTCAATTAAATTATTTTTGCCTAAATTCTCATTAAAATCAACTAAGGCAGGTATAACAACATTCATACCAGTTAAAGTTGAGTGCCATCCAAAATTCTTCTTTGGAGGATTTCCTCTTTGCATATTTGTTTCATTAGACCTTTTCTGATCAATTATATTAAAATTTACCGTTGAATGTTCCCGCTTGCTTATCTATTAGTATCATTGGTTGCGGCTAAGTTAGGGAATTGTTTTTCGAAAACCCCATTTTCTTGTTGTAGATCTGTTAACATCTCATCATCTGCCCCGTTGCCCACCTGGCCGACTGGCGGTCTCTATGGGGGGTCTGTCATTGGATTGAACGGAGCCGCGTCTGAATAATTTGTTGTTCGCAGTTCGTTGTCGCTGTCGCGTGTAGTGGAGAACGCTCTTTTTCTTTTATCTAAATGAACTTTCACTAAACAATTCCTTTATTTATATTTAATGGGTTTTTACACCTTTAAATCATATTTTTAATTGTTTATTGGCCCTTATTTATTTAATTATCAAATCGATATAAGATAAAAAAATACATTGTCCAAAAAAAATATAAGATATAAAATAGGAGAATAAAAAGAGAAAAAAAATTTTAAAATCAAATTAAATTAGGAATAGAGAAATAGATGATCACAAATTTTTATATTACTTAATTTTTATCGAAGTAAGTATAATTCGTATAGGAAACAAATCCTTAGAGAATCCAAATCCATACATGGTACTCGTATAAGACACCAGACTATGAATTAGGATCCTCTCCTAACTTGAATTCAATACTAACTATCCTAACTCCAATCACAATTAAGAAATTGGTTTTTAGTATTATTTTTATTTATTATTGAATTATTATGTGAAATATAATAGGAACAGAGAGAAATAAATTATAAATAAAAATAATATTAAAAACCAATTACTTAATTGTGATTGGAGTTAGGATGGTTAGTATTGAATTCAAGTTAGGAGAGGATCATAATTCATTTATTATATGGATGAGTGTTTTATATGTCATATGGAAGCACAAAGATGCTTGAAACTTATTATTTTCTTTAATGCATTGTTTGGATTCAAATTATCAAAGGAAAGGAAATGATAAGAATATAAAAATATTAAAGGAATGGAAAGGAAAGTGATAACCGTGTTTGGATTATAAAAAATTTAACAAAGGAAAAGAAAGTAATTGATTAAGGAATTACTTGTTTGGATTCACATTATTAAAGGAAAGGAAAGGATTATTTTACATAAAAATACCTTTATACCCTTATGTGTTATGTAAAAATATTATTATATTAAAATTATAAGGTTAGTTGTGACATTTAAAAAAATAATCATTTCCTTTCCTTTGAAATGACTCAAAAACGGGAGGATTAAATAACTGACGTTTTAAAGAAAAAGAAAGGATTCTAAAATCCATTGACTTACTTTCCTTTAATTAAAAATCAAATTCAAACAAAGGAAAGGAAAATTCGTTCCTATCATTTCTTTTCCTTTCCTTTAAAAAAATTAATCCAAACAATACATAATACTCGGTGATGTGTTAATACGAAGTAATTTTATGTCAATACTCCGTGATTTTGGGTTAATACTCACTAATTAATTGTAAATTATGTGATTTTTTAATACTAAATGTTTCTTTGTTAATACTTAGTGATTTTGAGTGAATACTTAGTGATTGTGTGGTAATTCTCATTAGTTAATTGTAACTTATGTGATTACAAATAATACTCGGTGATTTTAAATAATACTCAGAGAATTCGCATACTCATATAATTCACGAAGCATACTTAGAAAAATGCCGAGTATACTAAGAGATTATTCTGATACTTAGTAAAATCACTGAGTACGCACCGCGTGGCGGTGGCGGCGGTGACAGCGGTGGTCGGTGGACGGTGGTAGTTCGAGATGAACAATACTAATATTTGGTGAAATCATTGATTCGATACTCAGTGACTCGATACTCTATGACTCTATTATCCGTACTTTTTGCCACTTGTTTTTTGTTTTTTTGTAGTTATGGTCTCTTTGATGAAAAATATAGCCACATGTTCCTTAGACCATAAAAGTAGAACATAAAGCTAAAGAAAACAAGTGAATTATCAAAGAAGCGTCTTAATCATTTTCCTAATTATATGGTCTCATTAAATTTGTTGCGTCAAAGTTTAAGTAAAGTTGGTTTTCGACTAAGTTGGATTTCAAGGTATACATACCTACTTATTTCTCCTCTCGTTTAATTTTCTTAAATGCATTGCTAACTAACGATTCCATTCACACTAGCACATTTTCATACAAGTATTCACAACATAATATGGGTGTTCCTATAACACAACCCTATTAATTCCATAGATTCGTCTAAACATGCTTTTACGAGACATCCATATTCAACAAAGATTATCATTTAAACCCTTAATTCCTAAAACTAGTTTTTAAATATTTTAAAATTATTTTTCTAAAATATTAAGCACGTGAAACGGGGATGAGAAACAACACACATACCCCATGCTAACTAAAAAGTGAGTCGTATCCCCGTGACTCGAAAAATCATTAAAGCGATTAAAACTTAAAATTATACACCTAAACTCATATTATACAAGGTTATGAGAGAGAAAAGAGTACTTACCTTCACGAGAATCGCTCAATTTTCAAGTTAGAGGTGGACGTTTTTGGTCCATGATGGCTCGGTGGTGGTGTTTCGTAGCCTTATGGGTGAAAGAGATATGTTGATCCTTATGTGAGTGCATAAACTTGGACAAAACATATGTAATCCACACGAATAAGATCTAAATTACCATGTTTGTATTTTTGTATCTAGATAATCTAGTTAAATTAATTGGAAAATTTGACGGTAATATTGTAGTACCCTCGAGATACCCTCAATAGAATCTCTACCAAATCTCCTAACGCGTAACTCAAAATCCAAAAATATAACACTTTTTCAACTAATAACTCAAGGATATAAGTTTTGTGTTTTTGGAAGAGAATAAATGGATGCGATGAAATTTGGAATTATTCGAAAACATTGGGGTGGAATCAAATATTTTTGAAAACTTTGGTGGTAGATTTTGTAGTTTTAGAATGTTTTAAGGGGTGAAATTCAAATTAAAGGAAACTTTTTAAAAATAGGTAGGATTTATTGTCTGTGAAACTCTATGGGTGTAAAACAAATTTTTCAAAACTTAAAAAGAAAGTAATTTTTTTTTTCCTTCTTTCTTTCTCAACCGCCATGGTTTCCAATCAAGTAACTTCACTTTAAGAACCTCATTCTCCTTATGCACTTTCATTATCGTCTATAAATGTCTCCACGTGTTGACTACAAGTCATATCTTGTTGTTGTTCAACTGACTCCGTCTTACTTCTCAACACTGCTTTCTTCAAATCTTGAAGCTTCTTATCCAATTCGTTCTTCTCTTACTGTACAACTGATCAAAGACAATCTTTCAAATTCTCAATTTCGTATCTATATTTAGATTTCATGTCAACGTACTCCAATCCTGTTGATTGATATTGTATATGGTTTTTACTAACGATCAGATTTTGTTGGAGATTATTTATAGTTCCTTCTTTTCCCGTTTTTTTAATCTCAAACTTTTTACTCCTTGTATCCAACTCATTGACTCAGGTTGTGTAGACAAGCATGATATTTTGCACAGAATTCAGATCACACATTATCTATTCCTAACATGTACACAGAAGAATACAGTAAACATTATCAATTCTTAACAAGCCTTACCAATTACCATACACAGTAAACAACATTCAGATCACACATTATCTATTGTTAACAAGCCTTACCATACATACAGTAAACAACATTCCAACAATATAACATCATACAAATAATGTGGTGATTAAAAGTAGCATTGTGTTAGTAAGAAAGTAAGAAAAAGAAAATTGAAATGCCATAAAATCACCACCATCAAGCAAAGCAGTCAGATCATCACCAGTTGAGCAAGATTTCAGAGCCCTAAAGGAAATGAAACAAAAAAAAGAAAAGAATAAGAAAAGAATAAGAAAAGAATAAAGAGTAAGTAGAAATACCATACCATGTAGCAGTTCTTCAAAAAAGCACCTCAGCTAGAGTCCAGCACTGTATGAAACAAAAAGTAAAATAAAATAAATACAAAAGAATAAAACAAAAAGAAAACTGAAAAAGTTGTAATAAATTACCTGAGCATCACTCCATGAGAAGTAGGCTCATTCCAGATCCGATACAGTACGTACACAAAAACACCAAATCCGAGAAGAGCAACTATACCAAAGAGCACTATCACATATACTATGTATTTCATAAACCTTGCCATGTTTGGAATATCAGTAAGTGTATTTAGACGATATGTGGCTGGTAAATAACGTATTTCAGCACCGTATAATAACCCTCTAGTTGTAGGTGAAGGTGTTACATAAGCGTGAAACACACTCAGCAGAAACAGATGGACCAATGATAGCACCTTCCACTTGAGCAATGAAGGATTTTGCACTCTCTAAAAAACACTTGTAACGAACATTCAAGTCCTTTACACTCTCATATAATCTACACATCTTCAATGTAATAAACACAAAGCCACACAACACTAAAAATATGACACAGCCTACAGCTAAAGCTGAGACCCAGTGATAATCATTAACAAGATAATTTTTTGCTAGACTTACAGTTCCTAGTCCTGCTGAATATATTGAAACAATTAAAATAGCAGTGCTAACCACGTTGAATATAATCTCGTCACTTTTTCTCTCAAGGTGGTAATTTTCCTTTACAAAAAATGCTTTGCGTTTCTCGTATGTTGACAGGATTTGACACTCAGTTTCACTTAGTTTCTTTGAAGCTTCCACTACATCTTCATTTTCAGACTCTCTGGGGCCCACTTCACCTTTTTAAAAAAACAACAATTCTGTTAAAGTAAGGAAACTTGAACTGCAAACTGATACATTCTCACCTCGAAAAACCCTTGATAAAAAGCCTGTACATTGAAATACAAACAGATTTAATGAATCAATATATTCTTCTATTTATTGTTCTAATTACGAGAAGGAAACTTACCACGACACTTTCCAAAAAGACTAAGCACGGGAACTTCTTCTTCTTCTTCACCTCGATCTCCACCTCCACCTCCTCCTCCACCACCTTCTTCTTCTTCGTTGACTTCCTCCTTGACTTCTTCTTCTTTGACCTCTTCTTCATCTTTGACTTCAAGAACAATTTGCGGATTTGTTGCCTCTAATTGTCCAGTTTCAGATTCTTTTTCCAATCCTGTATCCACAATTAAACTTCTATAAGAAAAAAACAAATAATTATACAAGCAGAATCTTGAGATTCTTAATCTGAACCTTGTTCATTTGCTGCATCTTCTGCTTGTTTCTTCAAGGTTTCCACATTGAGGATAATTTCTCCACCTCTTGTTTGTTTTGGTGAACCTGTATCAGTGATAACAATAAATTGTGATTTATTAATTTAGATCATAAGCATAACAAATAATTACTACTTAAACAACTACAACTAAGAGATCAATGATCAAACAACATTAAATAGGAATAAAAAGAAACAATTACAGCTAAATAACAAAAGGAATCCTTGAAGCACGTATACAATTAGCTAGAAGTCTAGAAATGACTAAACTAATCACTTAGCCAAATCACTTAATTAATTACTGAAGCACTTACAAAATCAGCTAAACACTAAAGGATTCACATACATACATGCAAAATTAGCTAAATTAATGAAGGAATCTCTGTAACAGTTACAATATTAAACGATAAAAGCTAAAATAAACCTAACAAAGAGCTAAATGAAAACACATCAAATAGAGAATCAAAACAAAGAGTTAACCGTTTAGGAATACTAATTCCAATGAAATCCTATAAAATCACTCGAGCATGTACAAAATTAGCTAAACGATTAACGGAATCAGTCACGCGTGTACAAAATTGGCTAAACGAACTAAAGGAATCATATATTAAACAATAAAAGCTAAAATAAACCTAACAAAGAGCTAAATCTAAAAACATCAAATAGAGAATTAAAATAAAAACACAACCGAAATAAAATATAAACTGAATTGTTAGAGAGGTAGAGCCAGATGACTAATAAAGTAAGATTTCTAAAGGAAAATCCAAAGAGCGTACAAAGTTAAGCAAACAAAAGAGCAGGGCCGGACCTGGGCAGGTGCAACCTGGACGACCGCACAGGGTCCCGAGCTGCTTGGGGGTCCAAATTTTGTCGAGTATATAAATTTATATATTTATTATTCATATAAGAAGTTCAAGGTTCTTGATTCGAACAATAGCATTCGCTAGCTGAATTGGTAGACTTGCCTTGCTTCTATGCTGTTGATCCAAGTTCGAATCTCATTAGAATAAATGAAATACAATTTTAATAAAGCTAACTAATTTATTATTTTTATATTTTAAATCGAATAAACTTATGATATTTATTAAAATATTTATTAATTTTTCTATATTTCAATTATAATTTAAGAAATTATTTTTTTAATTTCTAAAATGTTATAATGAATAAAACAATATTATGATAAAAATAATTTTTTTTATAATAATAGCGTGACACCATAATTTTGTACTGAGTATATTTAAAATCAAATTAATATATAATACTCATTAAAATATTTAATAAAAAAAATTATATTTCATTTAAAAACTATTTTTAACCAAAAGATGTGTAAATAAAAAATTGTTGTCTAATAAAGTATTATGTTTGTTTTTTTATTGTATTTTATTATAATTAATTAAACAATATATTAATAAAACTACGTAATATAATATAAATTAGAAGTCGTCGGTTTCCTTAATTTTTTTTAAGATTAACCGTCTTAGGGTCCAATTTAAAGTTTCGCCCGAGGCCTTCAAATTAGCAGGACCGGCTCTGCAAAAGAGAATCACAAAAACACGTTTAAAAACTTGACAGGAGGAGGAGGTGCTGTATTTATACCTGGTAAGAGAGAATCATCTTCTTCTGATGAAGATAGTGCGGCGGAATTTAGGAGTAGAGTAAAGAAAGCGTGTGCTCTGAGTCATTCTTCGGAGATGATGTTTTTGTTTCAGAAAATCATCTATTTATATATATCTATGATTAGCTTGGGCGGGATTAGGGATATAGCTTCAAAGACCGGGCTTGGCTACCAAAATGGGGGTCCTACTTTTGTTTTTCTATTTCATTTTATTTTTATCTATGTTAAGAATTGCATTTGAAATTAGTAATAAGATATAATGCTAAAATTAAATAGAGAAAATCAAGGATAAATGACCTCTTTACAATTTTGATATATAAGGCTCTATATTTTTAATTTTGACAATATAATATTTAAATTTTCAACTTAGTCCAACTATTGAAAACTATCATTTGTTTTAACGTCAAAGTCATGTGACATCTACGTGGCTTGTTTTTTCTCCAATTTCGAGGATGTTTAAGACAAACCTTAAAGCCGATTAAAAAAAATACAAAGGATTTTTAAATATATAGGTTTTTCATACATGTTAAACCAAAACAAAAAAAACAACCGTCTTCAAAAAAAATATATATTTTATTGAATAATTTGTAGTGGATCTTTGTTTAGTAGTTTCTTATGACTTCTATTGTTGATGACCGAGTCTAATGTTGCAGTCAATGCGTTGTGCATGTGTGATTTTTATGTTTCAATCATGTGTACTATAGTGGCATGCATTTCGATTAGTTTAGGGTGAACTGGTCATTGTAATTTGCATAATCTGGTATATGGTAAAAAAAAATTGATAGAATTGCACTTAGTTTAACGCTATGTTTCCAATACTGGGTAGTTTTTTAGCGTTTTTGTACTTCATTTAATGAAAAGTTTTAAAGCTTTGCTAATTACGTATAAGAATTTGGAAAAAGGTCACTTGTTGTGTTAAAAATATTGCTTTAATGCATAATAATTTGCAAAAAACACATATATTTTTTTATAAGGTAAAAATCACATATTATGTTAACTGTATTAGTGTAATGTGTATGACCTTGCAAAATGGCCCCTACTTTGTTAAAAAAAATTACTTTAATGCATAACACTTTGCAAAATATCCACCGGTGTGTATAAATTATGTGTTTTTGTCTAGTTTTAACCTTTTAAATTGTATTTAGAGTCCTAGTACTATGTTATAGTGTCGTTTAAACCCTGGTCTATTTGGTTTTTCTATGCGGTCTTGTCTGGAACAGTAGGAGCCTTTGGTGTCTTCCAGACGTCTCCAATTGCTGGGATTTAGTGTCTACTCTACGCCGGTTTCATCACCTCCTGTATCGTCTCCTTCATCGCTCCGATTTGATCCTCCACCAGAACATCTACAGATTGGGACCCTGTCTCGATAACCCGATCTTTGAGCTAGTCCCTATAAACGCCCTGTAATAAAATTTCAAATAAATAATTAATAAAAGTAACCAAAAATTAAATTTAAAGTTAAATAATTAATTTTAAACTATAAAAAGGAAAATAGACCACTTACACTAGCCTGCTCCCAATTTTTGTCCCGCCAAGTTCCCTTTGCCCCGTCATAGCCTAAATCCTCGAAGTAACCGCCTATTGGCGAAAGTGGGACCTCCTCTTGTGTCTGCTCGACCAAAAAGCTCAGGGGATCCTTTGTAGTAATCTTCAGCTTACCCTATAAAATATACAATAAAAAATTATAATTATTAAAAAATTAAATTAAATAACTAATAAATTTTATTTTTACTATAAGAAATTATACCTCGATAATTTCGTGCCGAGTCTGTGATTGGTAATTAGAACCTGACTTGTCGGCTTTTTCTGCTTCTGCGTATTTTTTTTATTAATCTCCGACTGAGCCTGTTACAATTCAGGTTAAAAAAATAATTAAATACTAATATAATAATATAATAATTAAAGTATAATATTACCTTTTTATTCGGGTCACGGAACAAATCACGGGTTCTCCTCCAATCCTCGGGAAGCACCTTCGGAGGACACTCGTCCATATCGAAGTAATCAGCCTTAAGGTCATACTTCCAGCGCCTGTAGGCAGTGCACTGAGACGATGTCAGCTTACCGTTGATATACGTCTAATCTCTTCGGGCCCTCCACTCCTCAAGGTTGAAAAACTTCTCGAGTTTTTCAAGAATCGTGGTTTTGTAGGGCTTCGGGACTTGACTCCATCGGTCATAGTAAGGCGGGACTGTGTCTCGTACCGCGGACCCCACTACTTGTGCCACATGCTTCCCATACTCAATGTAGGGGTTCCACGTATCATTGAGGATACAGAAGTCGACGGGTAAGGGCCCACCTAATTTGTCTTTCGCCTCTTGGGCGGCTTTAAGGGTCGATTTGGTTCTAGGTCGCCTTTTTCTCCTAACTGTTTAATGAAATAGTATTACTTAAATTATTAATTTATATTAATTGAATTTTATATATTATTTTATATTACCGGGGGGTTGGTTACAGTCTTGGAGGTTGTGGTTCGGATTCCTAGGCAGATCCTCCCCGTTATAATCACCCCGGTGATAATTAGACATCACATTGGTCATCTATAAATTGAATAAAATTAATAAATTAGTTTTTATTTATATTTATAACCTAGTCCATATATTTTTTAAATTTACAAAAATACCCTATATTCTACTATAATATTTTTTAAATTGCAGTTTAGTCCTTATATTTTTAAAATTTACAAAAATACCCTTAAAGTCTATTATAATATTTTTAAAGTTTTTTAAATAGCATTTTGGTCCTTAAAGTCCATATATTATAAATTTCATTTTAGTCCTTATATTTTTAAAATTTACAAAAATACCCTTAAAGTCTATTATAATTTTTTTAAAAGTTTTTTAAATAGCATTTTAGTCCTTAAAGTTTTCATATTTACAAAAATAAATATAAATTAATTTTTAAAGTCCATATATTATAAATTGCATTTTAGTCTTTATATTTTTAAAATATATAAAAAAAACCTAATGTCTTTTAATTTTTTTTTAAAAAATAGCATTTTAGTCCTCAAAGTTTTCATATTTACAAAGATAACCATATTTATTTTCACATAAGTCCCTAAATTTCACAACATCAAAATTCTTCACGTATAAAATTTCTAAAACCTAAATTTCACACCACATATTTACAATTTAATCAAATAACATCTATCAAAAATCCAAAAATCCATCAAAACCCTAATTTTGCTAAAAATTACAGAAAATTCTATTTACATGTTGTATTTAACTACCAAAAATATTTAAACAATCCCTAATACTAACACAATAATTCGGAAATTAATTAATCAAATACAAAACTTTAAAAAATTCAATCCATATATAAAAAAAATAAAAAAGGGGATTTGAATCGGATTTTGTGTACCTATTACGTGGAAATTGTGTTGAAGATATCCTGCAATCCATGCCAAGCAAAAAGAGAGGAAGAACACAAACAACAAAAAAGTTAGGATTTGATTTAGAAAAAAAGAAAAAAAATTGAATAAACACTAGATTTTTGGCATGAAATCACTTACATTTGGTGTTGTTTGAGTGTTGGAATGGCTCGGAATAGCTCCTTCTTGCTCGGAATGGAATTTTTTGAAAGTGTTTTGAAGAGTTTGTGTTTCAGAAATGAGCTCGGTAGGGTTTAATAGAATAAAAGTTTACCGACGACACGCGTGTCGTCGGTAAATGGGGGATGTTTCGTCGTTAAATGGGACACGTGGCGAACAATCGTACGCACGACTGTTGCGTGTCCTTATTTACCGATGACTACTTTTCGAATTTCGTCGGTAAATCCCTTGGCCGTGAAAATGGACCGCCCAATCTGACCAATAAATTTTTGACTTCCTATTACCAACGACAAAGAGGAAGAATGTCGTCGTTATTAGTTTATCGACGATATTCATGTCAAGCATGTCGTCGGTAAGCGTTAAATGTAGTCGTTTTTTTAAAAAAAAATTCCTTTCTTTTTTCTTTTTTCTTTCTTTCTTTTTTCTTTCTTTCTTTTTTGTTTCTTTTATTTTGTTTCTTTTTCCTTTCTTATTATTTCTTTCTTTCTTTCTCTCTTTCGTATCCACCATCATCAGAAATCCCGCGAAATCCAAACCTTCACTTATATTAAACACCTCGACCAAAGTTCAAACAACTTAAGTCAAACTTGAGTGTTTGGGGGTATTCAGCCGACAATTAGAGTCAAACATGAGTGTTTGGTGTATTCAGTCAACAATTAGAGTCAAATGTTGGTGTTTAGTGTATTCCGTCAACTATTTGAGTCAAATGTTAGTGTTTAGTGTATTCAGTCAACAATTAGAGTCAAACTTGAGTGTTTGGTATATTCAGTCAACAATTAGAGTCAAACTTGAGTGTTTGGTGTATTTAGTCAACAATTAGAGTCAAACATGAGTGTTTGGTGTATTTAGTCAACAATTAGAGTCAAACTTTAGTATTTGGTGTATTTAGTCAACTATTTGAGTCAAACTTGAGCATTTGGTGTATTTAGTCAACAATTAGAGTCAATTGTTAGTGTTTAGTGTATTCAGTCAACATTTAGAGCCAAACTTGAGTGTTTGGGGTATTCAGTCAACAATTAGAGTCAAATATTAGTTTTTAGTGTATTCAGTCAACTATTTGAATAAAATGTTAGTGTTTAGTGTATTCAGTCAACAATTAGAGTCAACTTGAGTGTTTGGTGTATTTAGTCAACAATTAGAGTCAAACTTGAGTGTTTGGTGTATCCAGTCAACAATTAGAGTCAAATGTTAGTGTTTAATGTATTCAGTCAACTATTTGAGTCAAATGTTAGTGTTTAGTGTATCCAGTCAACAATTAGAGTCAAACTTGAGTGTTTGGTGTATTCAGTCAACAATTAGAGTCAAACTTGAGTGTTTGGTGTGTTTGGTCAACTATTTGAGTCAAATGTTAGTGTTTGGTGTATTTAGTCAAAATTTAGAGTCAAACTTGAGTGTTTGGTGTATTTAGTCAACATTTAGAGCCAACTTGAGTGTTTGGGGTATTTAGTCAACAATTAGAGTCAAACTTTAGTATTTGGTGTATTTAGTCAACTATTTGAGTCAAACTTGAGCATTTGGTGTATTTAGTCAACAATTAGAGTCAATTGTTAGTGTTTAGTGTATTTAGTTAACATTTAGATTCAAACTTGAGTGTTTGGGGTATTCAGTCAACAATTAGAGTCAAATGTTAGTGTTTAGTGTATTCAGTCAACAGTTAGAGTTAAATGTTAGTGTTTAGTGTATTCAGTCAACATTTAGAGTCAAACTTGAGTGTTTGGTGTATTCAGTCAATAATTAGAGTCAAACTTGAGTGTTTGGTGTATTTGGTCAACTATTTGTGTCAAATGTTAGTGCTTGGCGTATTTAGTCAACATTCAAGTTCAAATGTGAAAAACGTTCAATTAAAAACAAAAATCAAATCCGAAAAAAATTCAACTAAATACAAAACTCGATAATTTTTTCCCTAATCAGTTTCATATCACTATTATCTATAGTTTCATCATCAATATCAACTTGGATAGGTTCTTCTTCATCCCCATATTCTTCCCACATGTCATCATCAATTTCCTCATTTTCTTCAATAACCATATCAAAAGCCAAATCAATACGAAAATGAGATGGATCAATCTCGATCTCCTCGGTAGTTGCCAAGTTCACCAGTTCGGAAACCGTCCCAGTGTTAACCAAAGGTATACCGATGCTCTCGTTGTTAGTAGGTAGTGATTCTGAACCCCATAACTCGGGA
This sequence comes from Nemophila menziesii, assembly GCA_029959085.1. NCBI lineage: Eukaryota > Viridiplantae > Streptophyta > Magnoliopsida > Boraginales > Hydrophyllaceae > Nemophila > Nemophila menziesii. The sequence goes on along the minus strand of JARWIR010000007.1, from coordinate 18,416,282 downwards.
CTCCATCCGTGACGATCATTTATATCCCAAACGGCTTTCCAACCCTTCATTGATTTCTTTGCACTAATCTCGTCAATGTAGAACACTTTCTTGGCCTGCGACGCTAAAATGTATGGTTCGTTTTCCCAATCAAAGTTTGATGTGTTGATAAAGGTTACCCCGTGTTCTGTCCTTGCATCACCCATTCTGTACCACTTACAAACGAATAAGACAACTGAGCACCCTTTAGTGTACTTAACCTATATTTTCAATATTTCACCGTAATATGGTCTTTCATCGTACATGATACAAACTCCGTAATCCTGCGTCACTCTTTTTTCTCCTTTACCCTTAGTTACCCACTTGACATCATTCACGACACATGAATCGTATCGATGCACCGCACCATAAGACATGCTTGCCAAGGATACCATCTCAATGGTAGCTAATACATCACCATGGGATTTCATTCCATGAACGTGTCATGCAAAAATAATACTTAATACTTTGAAAAAAATTAGATAATATTTAAACCAACGTCTAAAGTTACATACCTTTTCCAAAAACCATCTCTTAAACCTGTGACGGTGCATATTCTCTATTTGGCTACTAGTTCCCGAAAGTGTGGATTTGTGTTCCCTAAAAAAATGAATATAAATAAGTTAATATAAATATAAATATAAATATACATATACATATGAATATTTATATTTATATATATATATATATATACATATGAATATGAATATAAATATAAATATAAGTATAAATATAAATATAAATATAAATATACATATAAATATAAATTCAAATATACATAAGTAAACGTTACTTACGTCCTATATGTTTCGAGTTCGTCGCAATTATTCAAAATAAACCAACTGATGTGCTCCTTCTCCTGAGGTGGTAAAGCACCTGACTCTTTCTTGCCAACTGGAGTACACTGAGACTTGAAAACGGATAGCTCTTTTGGTTCTGACAGTGGTTCGTTGTATATACCTGGATCGTTGAACTTTGTTTTTTCTTCACTAAGATACCGTGATATGAAGGTCAACGTCTTTTCTACCACGTAACCCTCGGCTATGGAACCCTCTGTCCTAGCCGGTTTTTGAATATACTCTTTCAACTTTTTCAAATACCTTTCAAATGGGTACATCCACTTCATTTAAACCGGGCCCCCTAGCAACGCTTCATCGTATAAGTGTATCACTAAGTGGATCATTACATCAAAAAACGCGGGAGGTAAGATCATTTCTAATTTGCACATCACTTCAACCACTCTCGCCTTACCGTCTTCCAACTCTTTCCTACTCAGATTCTTTTTACAAACGACTCTAAACACGTTAGATACCCCAATAATTGCATCGCTAATCGGTTTATCTTCTAGAAGACCAGGAAGACAACAAACAAAAAGATACTGCATAATAACGTGACAATCATGCGATTTCATTCCAATAATCTTACCCGTATCGACTTGAACATTATTTCTCATACTAGATGCGAAGCCATCGGGAAACCTCTGTGCCTATAACCACTCAATAAAAATTCCTCTTCTCTGCTAACAACGTATACTTTCCCCGATTTAGTATCGCTTTACCTCCTCTTGATGTCAACCACAACTCTTTTCTGATATTCATAGCCTCAAGATCCTGTCGCGCCTTAACATTATCTTTGTTTACTTTCCCATCAAGTCCTATAACTGTACCAAGCAAACTGTCGCACACATTCTTCTCGCAATGCATTACATCGATGTTATGTTTTAACACATTTTCCGACCAATAAGGTAAACGATAAAAAATACTCTTTTTCTTCCAGTTGGACTCGCAAGGACCTGTTTTCTTTGTCACCTTGCCCCCAAAATCCTTGTGTTTACCGGGAAACACAATGAGAAGCCCATCTAACTGTGTCTGAATACTAGCTGGACTATGTTTCCTCGGTGGGGACCTAAAATCGGATTCCGGGTACAAAACCTTTTCTTTTCTAAACCGATGTCCAGGAGGTAACCAACGTCTATGATAAAAATAAACCACCCCTTTCTTCACCCTCAACGACGGAGTAGAATCCATGCATTCTGGGCAAGCCATGTAACCTTGACCCGACCATCCTGAAGTGTATGACCGAGCAGGGATATCATTGGTCGTGGACAACAAACAAACCTTCATAGTAAACTCTTGCTTTGTATGGGAATCATACGTAAGGATCCCTTTACCCCACAACTCGTCCAACTCATCTATCATAGGGCGGAGGTAGACATCCATGTCCTTACCGGGTGAACGAGGACCCGGAATCAACAAACAAAGCTGAAATGTGGTTTCCTTCATGCATACCCATGGTGGAAAGTTATAAATGATCATTATGACATGCCACATGTTGTACGAGTTGTTCTGTATAGAGAAAGGACAAAAACCATCAATTCCGAGACCCAAATATACATTACGAGGTTTGCTAGCAAACTCAGGATGCAGCGCTGCAAATCTCTTCCAACTATCACTATCAACCGGATGACGCAACACATCTGGATCGGCACTCTTTCCGGTATGGTGCCATATCATGTCTTCAGCGGTGTGCTTTGAAGCGTATGGTCGCTGCAATCTGGGAGCAATCGGAAAGTAACGAAGCTTCTTATGCGGTACTTTGTTACCCTTCTGTGGGTCCTATCTAGAATCGCTACATACTGGACACTTGTCGAGGTCTTTATTCTCTTTGTAAAAAATGGCACAATCGTTCAAACAAACATCGATAGTAATATACCCCATACCCAAACTTTTCAACTTCTTGTTGCATGCATCATAAGAATCGGGCAAAGTGTGAGGTTTGGGAAAAATACGACCAACCAACTCCAATAGCTCGGTGAATGACATGATAGTCCACTTGTTCTTTACTTTAACATGCATAAGCTTGGCAATGAAGTTCAATGAACTCATTGCTGTACAACCCGGATATAATTTTGTCTCCAATAAGTCGAACAGTTTTTCGAAACTGCTCTGACTTGGAATTTCTGCGTCTCTCATCTCGGGGTCACCCTGATGTCCGCCAACATCGTAACTGTGTCTCAAATCGTCACAAACATCAGTCATTTCATTAACTATATTCGGAATAGGATTTTCTTCGGGAATGACCAACTTTTCACCGTGTTTTGTCCAAACCCGATACGGCTTCATAATCCCATTTGTAAAAAGGTGGCCCTAACCGTCTGGGTGGATAATCGGCGATAATTTCTACATTAGTTACACGGAAAAAAATAAGATCTCTATAATCTTTTTTTTGGTTGAGCATATTTGATAAAATCCATAACCCTCAAAACATATTCTGGCTTGACTAAAATCCGGCGCATCGATCCAACTCTTATCCAAACCCGAAGCCATCTCTTAACAACAATTTTATATAACTAGACAACTACATTTATATGAAAATAAAATAAAAAATTATTACAACCCAATTAATAAAATGAATAAAACTTACAACACAATGAATAAAATAATACAAATTACAAACCAATAGCTTGAATATAATTACAAACCAATAAATAAAATTACAAACCAATAAATAAAATTACAACACAATAAATAAATAAAATTACAACACAATAAATACATAAACAATTTCATATAATTAATTACACAAATACAAAAATATATGAAAACATAATAGAAATAAATGAATGTATGCATGATTTACACTTAATAATTAACTAGACAATCAAAAAATATACATAATCATAACTTATAGCAACTAATACACAAATTAAAATCCATGCATAAAAAAGTTTTTAAAAGTTTGAAATTTAAAGAAAATACCTTGCTTTGGTGGGAGAAATTGGAGATTGATGATGAAGTCCCACCTTGATAATGTATTAATTAACCTAATCACATAATATTGCAAGAATTACACCCAATATGATAATAAAAAAATAGAATTTCAAGAAATTACCTAATATTTGTGGATGAAATTGTGTATCGAGTATGACCCACCTTGATTATAAGCTTGGAAATGGTGAAAGATGAATTGGAGAAGGTATTGCAATAAATTTGAATGGGTTCGATTGAAGTTTTTGGGAGATAATGGGGAGGAAAAAAATGGGGTTTTGGGGTTTGTAATGATAAAAAACAGTCTGTCCAGATTAAATACGTTTTTTTTACCGACGAACAGACGTGTCGTCGGTAACCAAGACACTTTCGTTGGTAAAAAAACAATACCGACGACGGTTCGAAACAAAAAAATAAATAAAAAAAAGAAAAACCATATAGCGACGACATTTTCATTCATTACCTACGAAATACGGTCGTCGGTGAATTAACGACGAGGGTTCTCGTCGGTAGAACACTGTCGTCGGTAAGTTTTACCATTTACCGACGAACGTACGTGTCGTCGTTAAGCTGTCGTAGGTAATAGCCCGATATGCAGTAGTGGATGCAGAGATATCAGATGTGAGAGAGGATAGACAATCACAATTTAACTGGAGATAGGAGGTAAGACGACTACTGCAGACTAAATATGATATAGGGGTAGAAGAGGGGACAGGAGATGTCAAGAAATAGTGATGTAAAAATTTGAATTTAGAGGTGGAGATATGGTTTTGGTTTGAAGAGGGTATTGCCTACGAGGGGTAGTAGCGGCATCGAAAGATCAAACGAAAAGATTATGTATCATATGATTGTTATATCCAAATGGGGTGGTTAGTATTAGTATTTCTTTTTATTGTTCGAAATGGACATGGATGTAGGTATATATAGGTAGTAATTATAAGGGTTCAAGTGAACCGTCTCATAAAATAACACAAAACTGACCCATCCAAACACCCTCATGGTTTTTGGTGGACCAATTTACTCTATTTTGGATTGGAGTCAGTTCTCAGGTATGGATCAACAAAATTTGAGTTGATGGATTACACTTAGGTTGTTAAGTGCTTGTTTAAAAATATATTTTTCTAAATATATTAAAGTTTTTCTAAATTTCTTAAAATTTTTATTAAAAATATTTTAGAAGAAATATCAAATATGTTTTTTTTAAAACATCTAAAGTGATTATAGAATTCAATTTTTCAACAATATTTCCAAATATTTTAATTTTATTCAAAAGTAATTTTAGTTCTAGAATAAGGAATTTCAAACAGGTCCTAAGCATTGTTTAAGTGTTTTTAAGTATTAAACACTTAACATCTTAGTCTTGTGATTCTTTCATATTTGATTATTAGTTACTAACTTTGGTTTACCTTATTCAATTGCAGATTAGTTAGCTTACCACAAAAATATAGGTTGATACCATTACTGATCTTTCATCATCCACTCTAGGTGTTACTACAACACATTTAGGACGTGCTTCTGTTAAAAAAAAAATCCTTCCCCTTCAATAATAAACCCACTAAGCCTAAAAAATCAAAGAAAGAGTTGTCCAATTGTTTGAATAACTTTGATGCCATTAATAATGATGAGGGTAGTCGGATGGTGGACCGAAGGAAGACCCGAGGCAGACCTAGATTCATTCAACCCTCTGAGCATCGTCTCTATAAAATCTGGAGTAGATGTGGAAGCGGTCGCTGGTGTGGCTGAACCAGATAGGTGGCATTCCTTGATGCTCGCGCAACTCGTTCATACCCTCTAGGATCCGCTGGAGTAGCACCGCGTTCTTCTGTGCAGTCGCGTCTGGAACATTAGGAGCCTTGGGTGTCTTCCAAACAGCTCCAATGGCTGGGACCCAGTGTCTACTCTTCGGCGGGGCCATCACCTCCTATATTGTCTCCTTCATCGCACTCATTTGTTCCTCCTCCGGGATATCTTCAATCTGGGATCCCGCCTCGATAACCCTACCCTTCAGCTTCTCACGATAAACGCCCTGTAATCAAATTTCCATGTTATAATTAATTAAAGTATTAAAAAATTAAATTTAAATTTGAATAAATTTTTTAACATTTTAAAAAAAATACTTACACTAGCTTGTTCCCATCTTCCGTCGTGCTAGGTACCCTTAGCCTTGTCGTAGCCAAAGTACTCGAAGTAACCGCCTATTGGCGGAAGTGGCACCTCCTCATCCACAAAACTCAAGGGATCCTTAGTATCAATCTTCAGCTTCCCCTACAAAATATACAATAACAAATAATAATAAATAAATAAAAAATTAAATTAATAAATAACTAATAAAATATTTTTGTATTATAAGAAATTATACCTCAATGATTTCATGACGAGTCTGTGATTGGTTCCTCGAACCTGACTTGTTCGGCTTCTTCTGCTTCTTCCTATCTCCGCATGAGCCTGTTACAATTCAAGTTAAATAAAAAATAATTAAATACTAATTTAATGATAAAATAATGAAAGACTAATCTTACCGCTTTATTCAAGTCATGAAACATATCATAGGTTCTCCTCCAATCCTCGGGAAGCACCTCGAGAGGACACTCGTCCGTATCGAAGTAGTCAGCCTTAAGGTCATACTTCCACCGCCTGTAGGCAGTGGACTGAGATGTGGTCAACTTTCCATTGATAAAAGGCCAATCATTTCGCGCCCTCCACTCGTCAAGGTCGAAAAACTCCTCGAGTTTTCCCAGAATCGTGTCTTTGTAATGCCTCGGGACGTCACTCCATCTTTAATAATAAGGCGGCACCGTTTCGCGTACTGCGGACCCCACAACCTGTGCCACATGCTTCCCATACTCACCCGTGGTGTTCCAAGTATCATTGAGGATACAAAAGTCCACGGGTAAGGGCCCGCCAAGTTTTTCTTTTGCCTCTTGGGCGGTTTTTAGTGTAGATACGGTTCTGGGTCGTCTTTTTCGCCTTACTGTTAAATTAAATAGTATCAATTAATTATTAATTTATATTAATTGGATTTTGTAGATTAATTTATATTACCGGGCGCTTGGTTACAATCTTGCAGGTTTTGGTGCGGATTCCAATTAGGATCCTCCTTGTTATTATCACCAGTGTATCTATTAGGCATTATAACGGCCATCTATAATTTAAATAAAATTAATAAATTAGTCCTTATATTTTTAAATTTTTCAAAAATAACTATAAATTATTTTTATGGTCCATATATTATAATTTGCAAATAAGTCCTTATAGTTTTTAAATTGACAAAAAAACCCTAAAGTCTATTTTAATATCTTATTAATATTTTTTATATTACAAATTAGTCCTTATATTTTTAAAATTTGCAAAAATAACTATAAATTACTTTTTATGGTCCATAAATTATAATTTTCAAATAAGTCCTTATAGTTTTTAAATTAGCAAGAAAAACCTAAAGTCTATTTTAATATCTTATTAATATTTTTTATATTACAAATTAGTCCTTATATTTTTAAAATTCATTAAAATATCCATAATTAATTGCAAATAAGTCCTTATATTTCCAAAAATAAAAAAATATATACATACACAATATCTAAAAGCCAAAATTTATTCCACATAATTTCAAATTAATCAAATAACATATTTCATGAACATGAAAAAATCCAAAAATCTAAGAAAACCCTAATTTTGCAAAAAATTATAATAAATACAAATTACATGTTGTATTTAACTCAATAAAACATTTACACAATCTCTAATATACACACAGTAGTTCGGAAATCAATAAACAACAAATACAAAACAAAAAAATTCAATCCAAAGAAAAAATGGGTTTTGATTAGGATTTTGTGTACCTATTACGTGGAAATCGTGAAGAAGACATCCAGCAATCCATGCCAAGCAAGAGGAGAGGAAAAACACAAACAAAAAAAAGTTAGGATTGGATTTAAATAAAAAAATTAAAATCATTGTATAAACACAATTGTTTGGCATGAAATCGCTTACATTTGGTCTTGTTTGGGTGTTGCAATGGCTCAGAATAACCCCTCTTTGCTCGAAATGGAATTTTTTGGGAGTGAGTTGATGAAACTGTTGAGCAGAAATGAGCTCGGTTAGGGTTCTAATAGAGAAATTATTTTCCGACGACACGCTTGTCGTTGGTAAAAGTGACACGTGTCGAAAATCGTACGCACGATCCTTGTTTACCGACGACAAATTTCTAAAAGTCGTCGGTAACGTTTTGGGCGGGAAACTTGGCCGCCAATCCACGGATTAGGCGAACAATTTTTTTTATTTTTATATATATGTAAGTATATAAGCAGTGGGATAAAATATCCCACCTTATTTGTTTGTCCTCTATACGCTACTTATCTCTCTCTCTCTCTCTCTCTCTCTCTCTCTCTCTCTCTCTCTCTCTCTCTCTCTCCCCCCCCCCCCCCTCTCTCTCTCTCTATATATATATATATATATCTCGATAAAGGCTAAAACCCTAGCCTTTACACCTTCTCTCTTAGCTATTCTCTGTAACTAGACTCTTCACCCATCTTTCACCGTCTCCTCTATGCCTCCTTTTGTACTCCGCATTAATTATTTGGAGGGTTTACAACAACCTTTGAGGTCCGCATTTAATGTGCGTGACTTCTCTCATGATGTTTATCACCTCCGATTTACGTGCTTACCATGGTTAATACTTTATAGTTAATAATATGTGGGGTTTTCTGGATTGGTATAAAAGGTTGATGTTAGGATTCGTGTCCTTCAAAACCCCTTTTCCAGGTTTGAATCTCCTCTCTCTAGTCTTGATTCTTCTTCTTTTTTTCAATTCTTTTGTAATCTATTTTAAGATCTAGTGTAGTTCTAGGGTTTTTAAAATATGTTTAATTTTTTCAAAACCTAAATGATTTCTATGAAAATCTTAACTATTTAAGGTATTTTATATTTATATTAGCTTATTGTAATTGATTTTCAAAATAGTATTAGGTTAGTATTAATGTATTATGATTATTACTAATGTTTTGTTTGATATGTGTTTGTGTTTTGCAGATTAGTGATAATGGAGGATGAATCTGAACCCATCATTGATCTTACTTTACAACCTACTCAAGGTGTTGATCAAAAACATGTTGGTAACTTCTCTGATCCAATTAATACTCGCCCATCTAGTAGTAAACCCCCTGTCCCTAAAAAAAACTAAGAAAGAAACCTCTGATTGCTGGAAAAACTTTGAAATTATTACTTATGAAGATGGTAGTATAAGATTAGTTTGCAAATATTGTGAACATTCATATGCAGCTAATTCTAGGAAGCATGGTACAACTAATATGAATAATCACATCAAGTATAGAAGATGCCATAAATATCCTTTTATCCTCCTATAGAAGATGGCCAAACTATGTTAAATTTTGAGAAATATGATGAGGGAAAGAATGTAGTTGGAACTTATGTATTTTCTATTGAAGCTTGTACTAAGGCCATAGCTGAAATGGTCATTATAGATGAGTTAAGTTATAGATTTGTGGAAGACATTGGTTTAAAAAAAATTGTAATGTAATGCAACCCAAATTTAAAACTATACCATCTAGAATGACTATTATGAGAAAGTGTATGTCTAGATATGAAGAAGAAAAGCTTAAGATAAAACAAGAATTGAAAAACATGACCATTAGTATGACCACTGAAACAAGAATTGAAGAACATGGCCATTTATTGGGGTGTTAATAGTATCAACATCATACTCTATGTGGCATTGTCTTTAGAGCCTAGGAAAAAATGCAATATCTTCAATGCTACTTCAGTTTTATGTATACACCAACTGAAAGTGAACAATTGCCCTCTAAGGTTAAAGATGTTTTAACAAGGATGTTCAAAGCTTATGAAAAAATTGCTGCTCATACTAGTTCAACTAGTGGTGAAGTGGAAAGCTCTACTACAAGCATAGTTGAATCTTCTTGTGTTCTTGGTGGTAGATTTTAGTCTTTTATGGCTGAGAAACATCCTTCTAAAGGATCAGAACTAGAAAGATATCTAAAAGAAGATATAGAGGAGATGTCTTCTAGTTTTGATATTTTAAATTGGTGGAAAAGTAATTGTATGAGGTTTAAAATCTTGTCCCAACTTGCCAACATGTGTTGGTTGTTCCAGTTTCAATAGTGGCATCTGAATTAACCTTTTTTTTTTATTACAACGAAGATCCTACGGATCGTGGTGTACAACAACCTTATTCTATTCTATTACATTATTAAGTAAGCTAGTATCATAGATCACTCACGGTGTCTTAAAGCCCATTTGGTCCTTAGCCAGAAGACTCCAAATGCCATCTGGTGGGTCCTCAAGTAGAATGCTCTCTCCATCGTTCCTTCCTCCTCTCTTGGCCAACCAATCCGCACATCTGAATTAGCCTTTAACACTAGTGGGAGAGTACTTGATCAATTTAGAAGTTCTTTGGCCCCAAAACTGTTGAAGCTTTAATTTGTACTCAAAATTGGCTTAGAATTTCCCTTCCAATTAATCTTAGTACATCAAAACAACTTGTGGAAGACTTGGAAGATGAATTGGGTAACTTTTTAGTACTTAACTGTTTTTTATTACAATTTGCGAGTATATATTGATCATTATTAAATACTATCTAACTTAGAGTTTTTTCATATGTAGGCTAATATGGTTTAGATGAATTAAGTTTGAGTGACACTTTCCAATCCATTCTAACTGATTCAATGAATTAGCCAATAACCTTATGTAAGTTATAAGTCAGTTTCATACTTAAAATGACTTGCATTTCACTATACCTTTGCATATAGAATAAAGATTGCAACTCATGGATTTTCTATGATGCTATTTATGGTAATAATAATTTGTACAGGTGTATTTTAGTGTACAATTTAGCTGAGAAAGTAATATACTAACTCATTTGAGATGGCATTCTTTGTTCATGCATTTGGTATTTGGAAATTGTAGGTTGTTTAATAAAGCTGACCATGTCCCTTGTCCCTATAGGTAAAGTGTCAGTGATGATTAAAAAGATAATATGAGGCACTAGTTCATAGCCAATGATGATATAATGATAGTTTATTTACTTACTTTCAAGTCCTTAACAATCTGAGGCTATGATTTCTTTAATTCTGCATTTTTTTATCTACAACTTTTATCAAACAGGGATGGCAACTTAGAAGTTGGAAAGGAATAAGGAGTTAAATGTTTGTATCTTCAAACTCAGCTGTAGGAATCTATCAATGTTGTAGTTTGTTTTTGGAAATATTTACCTTGAATTCTAGTTTTGGATGAGTAATATAAAATTTAGATTGGTTTTTGGTCCTTTGGCTATGTAAAATGTATTATTCAGTTTGGTTTTGGTCCTTTGGTTATGTAATATGTATAATTCAGTTTGGTTTTGGTCATTTGCTTATGTAATATGTATAATTCAGTTTGGTTTTGGTCCTTTGACTATGTAATTTATAATTCAAGTAGGTTTAAGTTAAACTAAATTTGTATTTTGTAAGTGATGGGGATTGTATCTTTAATTTCATATGTTTTTCTAGAAAGGTTTTGTTTCAGAAGACGGAATGTTAAAAGTTTTTTCACACAGAGAATTTATTGTACTTAAATTTTAATTCAAGGATCAATTGTGAAATATGTTAAGTGAACCTGAAACCAAACCAGAACTGACCCTAACCAGCAAAAACCAAATCCAAACCCGCAATAGAGAACCTGAGTAAAACCAACGCGCAGCCACCCCAAGACAATGGATTGGTTTTCGGTTTTTAAAACCATAAACCCGCAAATAATGGGTTGGTTCTTTCTTATGGGTTGGTTTCTTCTCAGGGGTCAATGAATATATATTGGAGGGTATATATATTATCATTACTCTTTTGAGAAACGTGTGTTTTTTAAGCTCACCACCTTTATAGTTCAAACTTTCCAACTAGAGATCTCACGAATTTAAGTCACGGCTCGTTTTCTTGTCTTTCTTGGAGATCAGTCAGTGTCATCGTTCCTTGGCTACCAATTCCGCTCCGTTCCACTCCCCAAGGTAATCTATAGCTAAGTATTTTAGAATGTAATCTCATTACCTTTTCTTTGAATACGTTATGAGATTCTTTTTACGCATACGATCAGCAACACAGATAAACCTGCAAACAATCAGTTAATCACACGCCTTTTTAATCATCTCTAAACTTCCATCGCTAAAAAGATGTCACTATAAAGGTTTTATATTCTACACAGAAAAAAGATTTTAATCATAGTTGGCATTGCATTATGGGTTCATGTCATCACAAAGAACAGCTACTCAGAGTTCGACAACACTCATATTCCTCAAATATGTACAGACGTGTACTGGAAATATACCACGCTTAACACCACGCTCTCCGTCAAATTCGAAGCCGCAGCTTCCCCCACAGATACTGGCTCCGGTTGGGTTGCATGGGGTGTGAACCCAGCTGGGTTAGGCATAGTTGGTGCTCACCTCCTCGTTCTTTCGCTTGATTCTCAACGTGAACTTGCTGTGAACATGTACAACTTAAGTTCGTACCTGGGTCCCGTTGAAGAAACATGGACCTTTTTGCCGGGTGATGTTGTCAAGTTTAATTCTTCGTTTGCGTTGGGTTTGATGAAATTTGAAGCTCAGATTGTCTTGCCGGAGAACATTGACACCGTTGGTCATATCGTGATGAGTGGAGATTCATTTATTGATGATAAGCCGGACGCACATGAAGGTAATCTGAAGTTATATGAGCTTTTGGATCTTACAAATGCTAGAAGCTTCTCAAGAATGGTAAGATAATTATCTTGAAGCAACGTTGATTATGTTTATTTCACGTATTGGGTTAATTGTATCATTAGTCCCCTGTTTATGGGAAATAACAAATTAAATCCCCAAGTTTTAGGAAGTAGCAAATACACCCCTGACCTGATGTGAGGGTGTACCAATACGGCAATACCTTCTGAAACACAGTGATATATTTGTCTATTTCGCATAACACGGGACCACTGGTGCAATTAACCTAGGGGTTTTATTGTATATTTTACTACTTAATTGTATACTGAGTTGTCGTTGAATGCCAAATCATATCTTGATGGAGTAATATGAAGTGAATCCATTAATAATAAATCCACTCCAGGTTGATAGATATTCACGAGTACTCATTTTTGAAAAGAAATGCACGCTAGGAAGAACTGGGATCACCTGGGATGAATATATAACTCGGAGAAATATTAATGTTGCCGAAAGTTATGCACTACTAACGGTATATAAGCTTATTAATATGATATTATACTTGTTCATGTAATTTTTTCTCGCTAATTTCTGATGTAATATTGTTTTGCGAAAATCATAGCTACTTATGTGTAATCTTGAGCGCAAGTGGTATTATCGGAAAATGCTACTTATGTGTAATCTCTCCCCAGGATTCATCAACCTCCATAGTCCATAGCCTCTTCTTAAACATTATTTCTCTTTCTTTGCTTTTTTTGTTCCTTTACAAATATTAATGATCTCTTTAAATATATTACCTTTATACATATTTTGCATATTATTACCTTTCAAGGGGTAACACATACCACTAGTTATTTTTATTTTCAAAATTTACTCTATTTTCTATTCTTTAGTTACAATACTTTTTAAAAATATCAAGAAAAATTCAGGGATAACTTAAATAAGGATAGAAGGGAAGTCATCCAAAACTCTAAAAAATAGAGACATAAATTAGTTTATGTATTTTGTTTGGTTCGGTTCAACATAGAAAAACTGAACCGAATTTTTTTCGGTTTTATAAAAAGCTTATACCAAACCGAATGGTTTTATCGGTTTTTGGTTTTATCGGTTCGGTTTTTGGAGTCGGGTTGGTTTTTTGTTTTGCTCACCCTTGCCCACGACCACTACTGCTAAGAAGATGAATAAGGATGTTCATGACAAAAGTATCAACATGATCATCAATCCGAGCAACACCAGGAAAATTAATCAAAGAAACCTAACAAGAGAACAAAATCAGAATAAGCCTTAAGTTATGAACATAGAAGAAATGGGAAACCAAATCGAGCACCTGCAATATTGATAAACCTGTTAAGCAAGCTATGAGTCCTTCAATGGCAACCTGAAAATGATGAACAATGAATATGGGCGGGAATTTTTGAAAAAAATATCGAGTTCTAAATTTGAAACGTTGAGGAAGATGTCTTGTCAAACAATTAAAACGAATACGGCGTCGTACAAGCTCCATCTTGATTACCTTTTTTCTGATAAAAGAAACTTACTCAATTACCCCTCTCTCAATCTTTCTTATGTCTCAGAGAGGAGGGTATTTTGGGCTTACAAATAGGAACATATGTAAGCCCACCGCATAAAAACACTATCTTTACATCGATATTCGAGTGTGGGTCATATGGAAAAGTCTTATAATCTAAGTGGTACGACTTGTAACATGGCTATTAAAAAGGCTTTAGAAAGGATAGAAGGGGATGAGACGGATAATAATTCAATACTATTTGGACAACAAACTAAAAGGCAACAAAGTCTTATCAAAGAATCGCATTAATCACTTTCCTAACTATGTAACTTTGTTACTTTCTCACCTTTAGCACGTTCATTAAATGGGTTTATCAACTAGCTCAGATCTCACGGTCTACACACCACTTAAGGCTTCCTAACATCAAACTTTCTCCTACTGATTGATTACTAATCCTTTCTTAACTCTTAACGTGTGTTTTCATGTTCATATTCAAAGCATATAATATAATTGGTCCATATACATATTACTTATATATCATTAACTCACTGAAAGTTTATGCTTTCAAGCCATTATACACATTCTACATCTAATTCCATCTCTATTATTTTTTACTCTACCTAAAAAACAATAAATCACATAAAATGAAGATGAGGGACAACGAATCCCCACAACCACAACTTAAAAATAAATAATGTCCCCACCACTCAAAAAAACTTGTTAAAAAATTTAAAAACTAACAAATATATTGCAAGAATGAAATGGTAAGTAAGAAAGAGAGCATACTCTCGAGGGTATTGCCTTGCATGATCAATACCCAAGACAGGGTGTAGTATTTCTCTTGTATGAAAACTTCTCGTATCACCAACATTCACATTCACTTACCTCATAGTATGCTCTGTCCCAATCAATTGCTCGAATCTAAAAAAACTTCTGTTCTCACCTTCTCCAACTTCCTTCTTGACTTCACCCAAGTCTTTTCTTTGATTATTTGCCATCTCCCTAACACTTGATTGTGTTTCTGTTCTCTTTTTGTCATCTCTTTTAACCTCAAACTCAAAGTTGCACCGCTCTTGGATTACCCTTGATTTTGGATGAATTGGGTGTTATTTAGGTTAGAAAAGGTGTAATGATGATGTTTCTATATGTGGGTGTGATGGAACCTTGCTTGGATGGGAAGGGTTTAAGAAAATTTGGATAAAAGGTTTTAGAAAATTTTGGATTTTGATTCTTGACTTTTAAGGGTTTTGGAATAATTTGAGTGGGTAAATTTTGTTTATAGAAGTGTAAGGATGATTTTGGATATGAAAGTGTGGTGATTTGGTGTTGTTTTGATGTGTGGTGAAGGTTTGATAAAGTTTCAATAGAGTTTAGTACGTTTAGAGTAAGGTTTATGGAGTTGATAATGAATAAACCTCATTTTTTGGACATACCTTTGTTCTAGGTTAATTGCATCTTGATTCTTCCATTATTAGGAAAAATATCATGAATTAAAGTTATATACAATTGCCTAAGATTTTTGTGGCCTCCGAAATCACTGAATTTTGATCACGTATGCAAATGTTTTGGTCCTACAAAGAAAGCTAACGTAATACGGTATTCGAAAAGCTAGACGATGGGTGCGGAACGGTATACCGCCCGTATGAACGCTATACCATTGGAGTATCGGCCTGAACTATGATTTTCCCTACCAGCAAGACGGTTGTAGAGCGGTATTACCACCCGTATGACTGATATACCGTTGGGAACAGCTGGGTGCACGGAATTCTCAATAAAACTCACCCCAAATACATCTTTTGAATTACCCACACATCAAAATAAACTAGACCTTTCTCATTATTGCAGTATACACTAAAAAACACATAAACTAACTAATTTAAAGCTAAAACTAAAAACAAAAAGACATAAAAATTGCAGGTTGTCTCCTGGAAAGTACTTCTGTCAAGCACTTGTTTAATCAACTCATTCATATATCTGTTATTAGACCAAGTGTAGTTACAACCCTTAGTAGGAATTTCAATAACGACAGTGTTATTCATGAAGTTGTTAAACCAAGCCATTATTTTTTTGTCCAGATCCCCCCCTCCCTCCTAATTTATTAAAGGAGTGTCTAATGAGATTGAAATCACCCATCACGCACCAAGGGTAGGTAATAGGGGTTTAATCAGCAATATTTTTAAGGAAATCAAGTTTTTCATTTTCCTTAGTTGGGCCATAGACAAAAGTAAATTCATTGTTGCCCACATAATCAGTAGTATATGAATAGTGTATTATATTCGTATTACACCTTTCATGTTAAAAAGGGGGCTATCTTTGGCAAACATAGGTAAACACCCTGACAATCCTTCATGGTCAACATAGGCGACAATAGTCATATTCAATTTAGTACTAATTCTCTCCATAAAATTAAGTTTTGATTAGTTTCAAATATGAATAGTACTTCGATACTTTAATCTTTAGAGAGTCCATAAAGCTCCTCTTTGTCAAGGGCATACCGATCCCCTAACAGTTTCATCCTTGTATCATCTAGCTGCTTGGGGTTGTTGTGGGACAACCCTGTAGGCCTTTTCATTAGGAAGCAACTCGTATTCTTCAATCATATCATCTGAATCCCATTTATCCATTTCTCCTTCTTCAATAAAACCTTCATTGATGATTTGTATTACCTTCTCATCATCAACCCTATGAAATTTATCAACCATGACTTCTCCTTTATAAGAGTTGATAAGAGTTGTAGAAGTAATCACTCAATAAACCCTTTATCTTCAATTGGAGGCCCTAAACCCTCTCTGGCCTGTAGGGTTATTTTCTTATTTTATTTTCCAAAGACCTAAAGCATATGTCTTTATTCGGATTTGTTGTTATCCTTTGGGCTACTAAAAGAGTATACTCTGGCCTAATGTCATTATTATCATGTGACTGTCCCTTATGGGTTGGGACACAAAGTAATTAATATTATTAATTACTTAGAGACCTTATGTTGTGGTCATAGTAACTCCTTTGAGTGAGGTTGGGCCCAAGTCAACAGCAGGTGTATTCTGAATAGCCTACACTCTATTGTTTGCCATATAATGTGTTTTCTTCCCAAATTGGCAAAATATCCAGTCTTATCCTCCCAGGGTCTAAATTCTTTCCCTTCTCAATTATTTTTCTATTTTTCAACGATTGTTTCTTGCTTATATTCTAACCCGCTCTATTTTTGAAAATTAGTTTGCCGCCTTGAAAACAAAACCCTTAAACCCATTTCTGGTGGTCGGAATACTATCAATAACTCTTATTCAGTTGCATTGCTTTGTTAGAAATTTCACCTGATTATCACATTCTTTTTCCTCATGAGAAAGAATACCACAGATGTATCAAAAATCAATAATTTTTTGAATTTGTACGAAACCCACGCCGACTCCCTATTCCAAAGATGAAACTGGAATCCTGCTTCTAAAGGCTTATTTATTTTCCAAGATATTTTTACTCTCACACTTGGATTTCTTTGAAGCTGTTAGGATCAAGTATGAGGATCTTCTCAACTCTTCCTAACTTCATAGTTATTTTCTTCACATATTTTTCCTTGATGAACAAAGGATGAATCCCATCAATTCAAACCTAGAAAGACGTTTCCTCCAGCAACGTTGGGTTTATTATACATTCTTACCATTTTTTAGAAGAACGTGAAACCCAACGACATGGTAAGGTCTGTTTTCCTACACAAAGTCATAATTTTCTTGTTTCTCAAAGATGATAAGACAGACGCTGATACCTCTCTTTTTTGTTTTAATTTTACCTTTCACTCCCCAATGTTGAGTGATAATACATTTTAGGTAACTGAAGCTTATGGTGCACAAAGCCACTATTCCAGCAAAGAGTTTTTGTTCAACAAACTTTGCATAATCAGAGTTAGTGCCAGGGGACAAAGTAAATTCCTCTTATGCTTATCCTATGCTATTAGTTTCATAGAAACTCGTTTTGTCCTTCTTGGAAGCCAAAAACAATTAATGAGACTAGAAATAAATGCACAATAGAGTATGGTAGATTTAAAAAATAAATGTAAAATTGAGTTTGATGAAACACATTGTGATTTGTAAATAGCGAATGTTTGGAAGTGATATGTAGATTAGATTAAAAGATATAGTAAGAGTAAAATAGAAGGGAGTGAAATAAGGTTGAGTTTTTTTTATTGTCATTTGAAAAATAAATACATCCAAATGAAAACAAAATTATCCAACACCCTTATTTCTAATCGAGTAATGCTGGGTATCACCCAAAAAGTGATCACCCAAATATCACCTTCCTAGGTGGTCCAATGAAACTGTTTCATATAAGAGAGAGAAAAAAGTAATCAGGAAAGAGAAACAGTTTCATTGGACCACATAGGAAGGTGATATTTGGGTGATCACTTTTTGGGTGATTCCAAGCATTACTCTTTCTAATTAGGTTATAAAGAAATTCATAACTGAGATGCACTTCCATCATGAGACATTTAGGTTTAGTCTTGCGCACTTAGCCACAAGGTTAGCAACACCAATCATATCTCTTTTAATCTAATACGCTTTCCACCTCGAGAATTTTTTCAAACATTTCCAAATATCATTGATGATTCGTTGGATTCTCCAATTAATTTCCGCCCTTTTTTTGAATCCCTTAAATAATTTCAAGGTTGTCCGAGTAGAATGAGCTATTTGTAACATTGGGGTCTACAGCTGACCTCATTGCAAAAAGGACAACCCAAGCCTCCCCTTATATACACGATTTTACCCTTCCTTTTTTTATGATTTTATAAACAATATTTCCTTCATGGTTAACTTTGGTGTTTACTTTCTTAATATTTTTTTTCTTAAAAAAACCTTCTATTTTTCCTTCCAAATGAACCAAAGGGTACTTAAGATATTTGTCGTGATGAATTATCTATCCCATCCATTACAATAGAAACTTTTGATAGTTGTTTTGATCCATTCCTCAATCGGGCCATTAAACTCACGATCAATTTTAATTTGCATTCTTGATGAGGCCCACATTGCCCTACTAAAAGGGCATTTAAGTTAGAGAGGCTCGAATGATTCGTCTCCTATTACGCACCACTCATATGTTGGATCTTTTAAACACTTTATTTTTTACCAGATTCTTCTTAGTTGGTATTGTTCCATTGATAATCCTTCAAGCAAATATTCTAATTTTCATCGGAATGTTTGAATGTCAAACCATCTTCAAGGTTTCACTATTATTCCTTTCTCTCGCACATGAACTTTGAAACTTGTTGTCAATTTATTCTTGGACCAGCGAATGATAACCCAAATTTTTAGACTACTTCATATGCTTTGTATGGGTCCATATAATTTTGTCATCTTTATCTACTTTTAAAATCAGAATTCTCACAATCTCGTTAACTGTCCCTTCTGGGCAAACTTGGTTAATAGTATTCATGTCTCATCCTAAAATATCCTTGTTAAAGAGTTGTGTAACAACCTCTATGTTATGATTCATTGGTTTCTCAATTTTTTTATTCTTCCCAATCCACGGGTGCTCACATACGTTTGTCATCAAACCATTCCCAATTTGCCAAATGCATTCCTTCTTGAGCAATTGTAGCCCTTTAGAAATACTAGCCCAACTCCATGATCTTTTTTGTTTTAGTTTAGCATCCCAAAGAGACAATTTAGGATGGTAAATACCTTTAAATACTTTAACAACTAGTGAATCTGGCTTATTTACCCGTCCTTATGCTTGATTGGAAAGTAGAGCAATGTTCATTTTATGAAAATCCCTAAATCTAATGCCACCAATATTTTTCGACCTGGGACTCTCTTTCAAGTAACCCAGTGTATTCTCTTTTTTTTACTCGAATCCTAAAAAAAATTGCGATGATACTAGCCATTTTTAATAGAGGGTCTTGGGAAATTCAAATATTGACATTGCATAGTTTGCAACTGCTTGCATGATTACTTTGATCAAAACTTCTTTACCACCTTCTGGCAATAGGTTTGGAATCTAGCTTGGCGGTTTTCGTGAGTAGTCGATCTTTAGTTTAGTTCAAATTCCCTAATTTAGCTCTTTCAGGATTAATGGTATACCTAAATATTTTCCAAGAGAATCATTTTTTCCAATTTCTATAATATTGGCAGATTCTGTAGCCATATCATTTGGGTTCCTTTTCTAAACAAAATTGATGATTTCTGAAAATTGACTTTTTGTCTTGATGTTATACATTATGTCTTGATCATTTCCTTAAAACCTTCAATGTCGCTCTTATTAATTTTTACAAAGAATAATGCATCGTCTGGAAAAAGGAAGTGGGGAAGTCTCGGACAACTTCTCGTAATAGAAACTACTTTGACAATTCCTTCTCTATTCTAATACTGAATTAAACATATAAATCCTTTTGTCATCGGCGAAAAAAGAAACAGTGAAAGTGGGTAACCTTGTCTTATTTCATGTTTTAGTGTGAATTTCTTAATTCGTTCACCATTTACTTTTAATTGAAACGACACCGTAGAGATACAATTAGTATCCAATCTCTCCATCTGTTACAGAAACCAAGTTTTTCTAAAATACACATCATAAAATCCTAGTTCACTTGGTCATAAGCTTTTTTCATATCCAATTTAACAGTTGTGTAATTTTTCTTTGACCTCCTTTTCGGGTTAAGAAAATAGGAAACTTCATGAGCTATTAAAATATTGTCATATATACTTTTTCCTTTGATAAAATTCGACTACTTTGGTGAAACTATATCCCCATGAATTGTTGTAATCTAAGCGTCAATATTTTTTCGATTATCTTGTAACTGAAATTGATGCAAAAAATAGGCCTGAAATCCTTCACACTTTCTTGTGTTTCGCCTTTAGGTACCATTGTAATCAACGTATCATTAATTTTCATTATGGGAGTGTTTTCTAGGAAAAATGTTTTAACAAGCGCAAAAACATCCTCTTTTACAATGTCCCAAAATTACTGATAATAATTACCACGGAGACCATCTGGTCCTAGAGATTTTGATCTTGACATACTAAATACTGCTGCTTTAACTTCTTCAAATCCGATATAATAATGAGCTCATAACTCATTTTATCCATGATCTTACATGAAGTGTAGTTTGCAACCTACTAAATTACAATTCCACTGTTACCAGAGAATAGGTCATTATAATAATTAAAGATCATCTCCTTAATACCAAATGGATCTTCTACTCACTTACCATTGTCATCCTTCATACTTATACTTCGATTAATGTTCATACGCATAAACGTCGTCTTTTTGTCTCATTTTTTATCCATATCTTTATCGCTTTATCTGCCCAAATGTTTCTTCTTTTTCCATAGTTCTTTCATTTCCGATCTGATTTTGTTTTCAATCTCCATATTCTAGTCCATCATCTATTGATTTTGTATATAACCAAAAACCTTCTAGTATTTATTGATGAGTCTCCTATTATTCATAAATATTTTTCTACTCCAAACTGAAAGCGCTAAACACATGACATCTCTCTTCAGACAGACTTCTTCAACATTCTCAACAATGTATTCCGCACCACATGCACATTTGACGACTTCTCTAAATTGTTTATTTTCTAACCGTCTGATTTTAAATATGATATATTTCTTGTCCCACACGTCCTTCTTTTCAGAAAAAATAATGAAAAATGATCTGAGCTAATTGCCGGTTCAGCATTTAATATATTATACAGGGAAAGCTTAATACATTTCTTCGATGCCATTGCTTTATCTAGTTTTTCTTTAATACACTCATCTCCCTTCTTTTTATTTGTCCAAGTATAATAACAACCTTTTTCCAGAATCTCAATCAACTCATTATTATTATTGATAAAGTTATTAAAACGAATAATCCTGTCCAAATATGGGGCCAGCTTACCATGTTTTTTTGAGATTTTTGCGATAACATTAAAATTCCCTATAACAAGGAGCAACTCGTCTATTGCATATTTCCAAGAAGCAATTTTGTCTCGCACATTTTGTGTTCCATTTTAATTTTGATACACGCACTCCTTCCAAGCTAGTAAAATCCCCCCCAAGACAAGTAATAGATGTTTTATACTTCATCTTGAGGGACTTAAATCATTTTCCTAGTGACTGGTTTCCTCGCCCCCTGGCTATTCCATCCACCATCAAGCTATCCATAAAACACATCCATATTAGAGGACTAAATGACGTCCTTCAGATTGCTCGAAATATTGCTTTCCTTTACGGGTAGCTCATGGGTACTTGTGTCATCGTCCGTAGTGCTATTGCTACTCTCTTCTCCTCCGATATGACCATCACAATTAGAACCATAACAATAGTATACCTTTATCTAATTTATAATTCCAACCTCAGTAAGTTTTGTTGTCATTTTCATTACCCATCCCTAGCACTTGGTACTTAACCTCGTAGAAGCTTCTATACGGGTCTACCATGAATATCCATATTTCACTAATCACAACAAATGATCTGATAAACCCCTGTCAAAAGTTCAACATCATCAATAAACCACATGCATTCAAAGTCCGCCGATCATTGCCAACGATCTTTGCACCAACGATCTTTTCTCCAATAATTTCATTGCCAATAATCTTTGCATCACCAATCTCTCCACCAATGATCTCTTCAAATATTTCTTCCATTTTCTTTCTGATGTAGTTAGGAACGACGCAGTCCTTTCTGATAAAGTGAAGTGTTAATCGAGCACATGCAGGAAGTCAATCATTTGAAAAAGTTGCAATTTGTTTCTACATTCTGTTGATAACCTTTCGTGTGATCTCCCTGTTAACATCGGATACTCATAAGTCAGCCAATACAGAAGCATCCATTCCTCAAAATTACAATTAAGATATTCCCCCTCTACATAATTTTCCTCCACCCAAAAAACATGATGGAACTAGAATCCTTCTCTTTCGTCACATAATCTTCCTTAAGAAAACACAAGTAGTCCCAAAGTCTCCAAAACCAATGCATGCCCCATGCATGTTGTTTTTCCTTCCTATCAAGAAAAAATACAACTCTCAAAAGGTACACAAAAGTCACATAATACACAACGGTCTTTGCACGAACATCTTTGAGCCAACGATCTTTTCTGCATCAACAATCTATCCCTTCTTATGCGTGCTTCTCCTTTTAATACTCCAAAGGCAAAAAAACAAAAACAAAAAAAATCTATGTAAGAAACATTCTTCTTCAGAAAGTATAGATTTGTCCAACAAAAATTGATTGGTTCTTCACTTTTCCTCCACATAGCTTCTTCTCTATCCTCCGAACTCCGATGACAGACACCTTTAGCTGACAAAAGAAATCATCTTCCAGGAGAAAAAAAATTACATCATTTGCATGTGATCCTAAACCCTTTGCTGTGTCCAAATTAGCAACATAAAAGACCAAATCTATGGTCTCCAATCATCCACGACTTATCTTTTTTGCTGACATAGCCAAGAACTCAAATGGTGCATGTGTATATAAACCATAGATCAGTCCAGATTCACGAAACAAATCAAGCAGAGCCAAGTAAGTAAAAGCAAAGGCACATAAATTCACAATTGAGAAATGTATTTCGAAATCCAATAGAGTAAGAGGCTTTTTTTAGTCGAAAATAAAGATCGATTGATAAAATAGACATATTATAATAAGTTTAGTTATTTTAGCCTACACCACTAGCTACTAATCATCTTTAAGTAAAGTAATTAATTGAAAAGAGGGTAGGAAGTTCAATTACTAGGAAAAAGATTGAGTATCTTTTGTCTAGCAAGCCAAGCAACTGTCATGTTGATATGTGAGAAAGAGATTTAAAAACTCTTAGGCAGCAGCAATGTATTTTCAAAATTTGGTTGCAAGAATTTATTGTTGTAGGTTGTTTCTGATTGTAGATGTTTTATTATATTGAGATAATCCTTTTGAAAAGAAAATAATTATGTTGGTGACCTTAATTTTTGATAACGCATTTCTGGATCACAATTAATTCTACTTTTTCTGATGTAATGATTACAATATTGTTTTTTTAATTTCTGATCATAACTAATTTTATTTTTTGATTACAGAATTTCATTATTGTCCATCTAAAAATTGGCATTGAGAAAACACAAGTAATTAATACTAAGATTAGTACTATTAAAATTAGCATTGAAAGAGACATACACAAAAATATAATTAAGATTAGTATTTAAATGGTTTGCTTTTTTTTTTTTTTTGGTCAACCAAATGGTTTGCTATATGTATAGAATATGATAAATACTAGTTCTGTTTTTTAGCTCAAACAGACAACATGTTACTATTACATGTAACATCACAACAAAGTACAATTTCCAATATTTGTAGAGATTCCACAAGTTTCATAAGACCTGTTTTTAACCAAAGTCCAGAAGTATCATTATTATATTTATTGAACTCATCCTAGGTAATATAGGCTTTTATATACATCTCTAAACTTGCATCTTTGAACAAAGATGGCGATCTTAGACATAGCTAAATTCATATTTTGGGTTCTTTTCGTCACAAGGAACAGCTACTTAGAGCTCGACAACCACGCTCATATTCCTCACATCTGTACAGACGTGTACTGGGGCTATACTGCGCTTAAGTCCACCTTCTCCGTCAAATTTGAAGCCGCAGCTCCGCCCACAGATTCCGCCTCCGGTTGGGTTGCATGGGGTCTGAACCCAACTGGGTCAGACATCATAAATACCCAGCTCTTCGTTCTCTCACTTGACTCTAAACGTAAACTTGATGTGAACATGTACAACTTAAGCTCTTACCAGGAGGCCGTTAAAACACACAGCTTTTACGGTCATGTTGTCAAGTGCAAATTGTCGTTTAAGTTTAAGTTGAGTTTGATGAAATTTTGCGCTCAGATTGTCTTGCCGGAGAACACGAACACCGTTAATCATGTTGTGATGAGTGGCAATTCATTGATTGACGGTAAACCCGACTTAAGTGATGTTAATCTGAATTTATATGAGCTTCTGGATTTAACAAATGCTAGTAAATCAAGTATCTTGAAAATGGTAAGCTAAATATTGGGTTAATTGCATCATTGGTCACTGTGTTATGCGAAATAACAAAACAGGAAGTAGATTCAACTTAACTGTACAACACAAGGGTATATTTGCTAATTTCTGAAACTCGGAGATGTATTAAGCTATTTCGCATAACACAGGAACACCTTGTGCAATTAATTAGTGGTTTGTTTTATTGAATCAAATTTTAATGGAGTAATATGATTGAATAATACATCAAATCCAGGTTAACACATTTACACGGGAACTCACTTTTAAGAAGGAATGCATATTAGGAAGAAAAAAGGCGAGCTTAATCTGGAAGGAATATATAACTACTAGAAACCTTAATGTTTTAGACAATTATGGAATACTCATGGTATGCAAGACAATTACTATTATAATACTTGTTCATATGATTTTGGTATGCATGCTATCTGATGTAATTTTGTTTAGTTACTTATATGTCATCCTGAGGGCAATTTGGTCTTGTGGATAGTAATGAATATAGTAAAGATGTATGTGACCATGAGAACGTTGTACATTTCATTACACAACATATAAATGATGGGGGAGCCTCGTTGGTATGATCATGCATTTCATATATGATGAACATGAGGTATTACTATTCTATCATCTCTACATTTCTGCCTGTTATATGGTGTTTATAAAAGTGTAAATTTCACTCTTAGTCCCTCTGCTGTGTGAAATAGCAAAGGTACCCCTGAAAGTAGATATTGTTCCCATGTGTAACTTGTAGTTTGTACAGGGCCGGCTCGGGGGCAAGGCAACCAAGGCGGTCGCCTTGGGCCCCACATATTTTAGGGCCCAAAAAAAAACTTTAGTATGGATTGTGTATGTATAGTTTACGCCTCAGAATAATAACAAACATTGAGATGTAGCTGAGTGGGATTCTAAGTGTTTTTTGAGCGCATTGATTCAAGTTCGAATCCCATTATGTGCAATTGTTTTTTAATACCACAAGCAATACTTTTATATAATTGTGTTGAATATAATATCTTGATTTTAATAAGTCAAATAAAGAAAAAAAATTCCAAAAAAAAAAAAACAATTTAAAGGTAAGTTTTCTTTTCAATTTTTCATATAATTGATTAAATTTTATTTTATATTTTAAGATTACATTATATAAAAAATAAAACATCTCAAAAAAAAAAATTCAAACGACTTTTATATAATTGTGTTAAATATAATATCTTGATTTTTTTTAAAATAATTGTTTATTTCATGAATGTGATAAGTAAATATTTTATATGTGATTTGTTTGGTCAAAATAGGATTTTTTTTTTTATAATAAGATAAAAAGCCCCATTTTTTATTCTCGCCTTAGGTACCCATAACACTTGGACCGGCCCTGAGTTTGTACATAAACTTTGCTATCCTATTTCTTACGACTTCACAGTTAATGAACTAGCTATTAGTTGTCAGTTTGTACATTGTTAATGTTTCTTGTCTATACTTACTTCTTTGTTTTCTAGTTGTAATAGTGTGGCTTAGTTTATGGAAAAAAATGAGTTTGCAGAAAAGTTATGACGTTTAATTGTGATGATCTAACTTGTTGCATTCCAAATTAATGATTATGCAGGTCCATGAGAAAGGGTGAACCTGTTTTGAGTGTTGCAGAAACAAGAAAAACTCTTTGTAGAGAGTGCTGAACTGAGTAAAATTCATAAGTTTATTTTATTAGCACTAGTAGTTGAGTTCTAGTATCAACATCTCCTTTCCTTGTTGCTTTTTGAGAATTTCTTACTATTTCGACACAACCGTGAATAGTGTAATTGTATTTCTACCTTTGTCTAAATATTTTATGTCCAATATCAAACCTCAAGTACCTAACTCAAGCCATACATAGGTATTATAGAATTGCAACAGTAACTCTCTATTATCATTTGGTATGAAATTTCATCACATTATTACTGAAAATGTTTTCATTAGCTGAATAATTATTAACTTTACTTACATTGCTAATTACAATGAACGGATGATATCGTGATTTATTTTTAGTATCTTACGAAATAGTAGTATTTAGAATATCTTATACCAAAAAAATGTGAATAAAATCGTATCACCAGCCATAAATTGAGAGAAATGTTTTATGATCCAAAATTATTGCTTTGCTCGAACAAAAATAAATTTCTAGATTGATTTTCACCCCCAAGTTTTATTTACTGATTCAATTGTGATCGAAATTTGATACTCAATCAAAACACCTAGAATTAGAATTGGTCTAGTTATACATTCCTTTTCTTTTTTCAAGTTGGACATTTTCCATCCCTTTGTCATTAGTTGAATCAAAAAGTTTTTCACATCCCAAGACTCTATATCGTCTTATATAAAAATCTAGAAAGCTACCTTCACAACATTGCGGTATTGGGAAAGAAGTTTTACATATTTTTAGAAAAATTCATCAAAATCGTCTTTTCAGTATCACCAAAGTGTGATAAAGTGAAGTTTAATCATTTTTCCCCCTACGATATTTACATATTTTGTAAGGCAAACGGTTAGAGATCTGACCCAATTCTCTTTAGTAAGGTCTGGCCCATTAGTTTAATAACCCTAGTTCTCTGACTTCCCTATATATACACTTGTAATGTGTATTATTATTTACACCTTTTAGAATACAATTCTTCTTATAATCTTTCTTTTATTATAGTGAAACTCTCTCCTTTTCCCGTGGTTTTTCCTGTCTTGGGTTTCCACGTAAATCTTGTGTCTATTACTAACTTGTGTGCTTTATTCATTCGATATTATTATATCACAAACTGAAATTTTATTAACGATGTCACGGTCTCGCTATATATTTTTAAAGAATTATTTACAATTTTCAATCAACATGAATAAGGTGTCGTTTGGAATTTTTAAGTGATAAGTATTGAATGCTGAATAACAGTTGAATCTCTTAAAGAGGCAGGATCTGAATGAATTAGACTTAACTTGAAATTTCAATGAAACAGACCAGATCTTCATATTTGAATTGGTCAGGATTAACAAACAATTTTATTGATCTAGTGTCTTAATGAATCAGATTAAGATCTCATTAAGTGGAAACAAACACCCACTAAGAGTGATATATTATTTGGAGAATACGTTCCTCCTATCATAAAAAAAAAATTCGAGAATTTCATATTCGAGAGACTGTGCTATCCTACAAGCTACCTTGCCTTCTATCTTATTTCAAAAAAAAAAATCGAATTTGAAACTCTTGTGAATAAGTATATGGGAAAATTTGGTCATTGGATAACTAGACTCTCATATGTGGGTAGGTCAACTCATTAAAATCGTTCTTGACATCATGACCTCATATTGGGTATCGGTGTTCCTTTTACCAAAAATTGAAATTAATTTTAGGATTTTATTTTGAAAGACACGAGACAAATTGTATCTTGCGTGAAGTATGTATACAATTATATGAACGGGGGTTTAGTATTCACACACTCTCGAATATCAACTTTGTGGCTTTTATCAAACTTTTTTTGGAGGCTTTATACACACAAAGACTCTATTCGAACTAGATGTGTTAGAACAAACTTTTTGAAAGATAGATGTATCTGGGATACTCAAGTTGTCAAGGATATGAGTTGAACTTGTAAATGTCTTCTCTCCATCTGACCTCTCAACTGGGATTGCCACCTTTCGACAGTAGGTTTGCAATCAAGCTTTTCGATTTTGTGAGTAGCCGATATGTTGTGTAGTTCAAGCTTCCCTATTTAGCTCTTTTCAGGATTAGCAGTATACCTAGATATTTTTTAAATAAATCGGTTTTTTCAATTTCGAGAATATTGGCATATGTTGTACTTATATCATATGTGGTTCCTTTGCGAAACAAAACTGATAACTTCTAAATATTGACTTTTTGTCTTGATGTCATACAATTTGTCTTGATCATTTCCTTGAAACCTTCAATCTCGCTCTTATTATATTTAGGAAAAATAATGCGTCGTTTGCAAAGAGGAGGTGGTAAGTATCGGGCAACTTCTCGTAATAGTAACTCCTTTGATAATTTTCTTCTCTACGTTGATAATTAATTAAGGGGTGTTTGTTTGCACTTAATAAGTTTAATCTGGTTCATTAAGACATTGGATCAATAAGACGGATTATTTTTCCTGTCCAATTCAGGTCTGAAAAACTCTTAACTAGTCTGTTTTGTTAAGATGCCTCTTAACAGAGTATGTTATATTCATTTGTTCATTCAGGATTCAGGACTTATTACTTTAAAAAACAAACGACGCCTAAACCACTAAGTCCATATGTCATCAGTGGAAAAAAATAGGTGAAAGTGGGTCTCCTTGTCTGTTTTGGTGTGAATTTCTAGAGTTGTGAACCATTTACTTTGAATTGAAATGACATCATTGAGATACAATTTAGTATCAAATCTCTGCATCTCTTACAGAAACCAAATTTTTCTAAAATACGCATCAAAGTTTCCTAGTTGACTTGGTCATAAGCTTTTGTCATATGCAATTTAATAGTTGCGTAATTTTTCTTTCACCTCTTTTCCGTGTTAAGAAAATAAGACACTTCCTGAGGTATTAAAAATTCTCCTATATACTTCTGCCTTTGATAAAAGTTGACTACGTTGGTGAAAAAATATTCCCATGAACGGTTGTAATCTAGGCGTCAATATTTTTACGATTATCTTGTAACTAAAATTGATGCATGAAATAGGCCTGAAATCCTTCACAATTTCATGTGTTTCGCCTTTAGGTACTAGTATGATAAGTGTATCATTAATTTTCCTTAAGGGAGTGTTTTCCATGAAAAATGTTATAACTAGTGCAAAAAGATCCTCTTTTACAATGTCCCATAATTTCTGACAAAAATTACAAGGGAGACCGTCTAGACACGGAGCTTTTGATCCTGACATACTAAATACCGTTGTTTTTACTTTTTTCAAATCAGATATAATAATGAGCTTCTGTTTTATTTTATCTGTGATCTTACATGTATTGTGGTTTGCAACCTCCTTAATTCCAATTCCATTGTTGGCATAGAATAGGCTATTATAATAATTAACTATCATCTCCTTAATACCACATGGATCTTCTACCCACTTACCATTGTCATCCTTCAGACTTACAGTTTGATTAATGTTCCTATGCTTAATAGTCGAAGCATGAAAAACATTGTATGTTTATATCCTATTTTTATCTATAGGTTTTTTGCTCTATCCGCCCAAAACGTTTCTTCTTTCTCCCATAGTTCTTCCATTCGATACGATTTTGTTTTCAATCTCTATATTTTGATCTATCATCCGTTGATTATGTATATCAGCAAGGATATTCTAGTATCTATTGATGAGTCTCCTATTATTCACAAAGGTTTTCTTACTCCAATCCAAAAGCGCTAGAAACGTGATATCTCTCTTCAAACAGAAATCTTCAACATTTTTCAACATTATATTTCGCACCCTATGCACATTTGATGACTTCTTTACATTGTTGATTTTTTAACCATCTAAATTAAAACATGAAATATTTCTTGTCCTTCTTGTTTTCCAGATAAATTAAAAAAGAATGATTCTGTTTTTAACATAATATCTGGAAAAAGCTTAACACATTTCTCTGATGCCATTACCTTATCTAGTTTTTCTTTGATGCACTCATTTTCCGTCCTTTTATTTGTCCAAGTAGAATAACAACCTTTTGCTGGAATCTCAATCAAATCATTATTATTAATAAAGTTATTAAAATGAATACATGTTGTCCAAATTTGGGCCAGCTTACCATGTTTTTCCAATAATTTTATGATATCATTAAAACCCCCTATAACAATAATTGGTTGGCCGATTATGCATTTTCTAGAAGTAATTTTTTCCCACACCTTTTGTCTTTCGTTTTCATTTGTTGGAGCATGAACAAAGACAATATACAGGGAAACAGATGATGATTCATTAACTGTACCAAATACTAAAAACACATTAGACATAACGACTCTAAACTTCATGCACTCCTTCCATACCAGTGGAATCCCCAGACTTAAATACTCTTCTTGCGAGCTCGACTACATGGAAATTTTTTAAACATTTTAAAGTGCCTACTTGATTTAAGATATTTCTTTCTACTTCTTGATTCAAAGGGCGGGTAATAGACGTTTTATACTTCATCATGAGAGACATGACATTTTTCCTAGTCACTAATGACCTCGCCCCCGGACTATTACACACCATCAAGTTATCTATAAAACACATCCACATTAGAGGACTGGCTGACATCCTTTAGTTTGCTCTCCAAATTGCTTTCCTTCACGGGCAACTCCTGAGTACTTGTGTCATCGTCTATACTGTTGCCACAACTCTTTTCACCTCTGATAGGACCCTCACAATTAGCACCATTACAATCGTATATATTTCTCTGATCTGTATTTCTAACTTCGGTGTCATAAATTTTGTGGTCATTTTCATTACCCCTTCCTAGCACTTGGTAGTTAACATCGCAGAAGCTTATATATAGGTCTTCCATGAACATCCATATATCATTAGTTACAACAAATGATATGATAAACCCATTAAATGTCAAAAGGCTAGCATCATCAATAAAACACATTCACCCCCAACTTAAATCCATAAAGATTCAAACACAAACTATCGCCAACGATCTTTGCTCCATTGATTTCTTTGCCAATAATCTTTGTGTCACCGGTCTCTACTCCAATTCCTTCCCTTTCCTTTTTGATGTAGTTAGGAACGAAGCTTTGTTTTCTGATGAAGTGAAGTGATTTCTTCAACTCCGTGGGTAACATATATAGCAGACCATAAGCATGAGAAAATAACCTTTTGATTCTAGGAATCTCTCGTCTTTACATGCAAACAATAGGAGGATACCACGTGTTGCATCCTTGTAGCAGTTAGAAATAAAGTCAATTCTTTGAAAAAGATGTAATTTTTTTTAGGTTCAGTTGATAACCTTTCTTGTGATCTTCCTGTTAACATCAGATACTCATAAGTCAGCCAATACAAAAGCAGTCGTTTATCAAAATTACAATTAAGATATTTTTCCTCTACATCCGATCAAGAAACATGATCAGGCCACGAGTATTGGAGATGACACCAAAATCCTTCTCCTTACTCAGATACCTTCCTTAAGGAAGTACAAGTAGCTCCAAAGCCGCCAAACCAGTGCATGTACCATGCATGTTCTTTTTCTTTTCCATCAAGAAGAAATACAACTTTCAAAATTGGTTCCTTCAGAAAAAGTTTTTTCTTTACTCTTGTAGATGCAAATCGTTTGACAAATATCATACACCCAAAGAGATACATAAAATCCACATAATACACCACCAACGATCTGTGGCAACATCTTTGCATGCCAACGATCTTTTTGCCAACTATTTTTGCGCTCTGTTGCATCAACAATCTTCCCCTTCTCATGCGTCCTTCTCCTTTTACTACTCATAAAGCAAAAAAACAAAGAAAAAAAATTATATGTAAGAAGGATTCTTTGTCAGAAAGTATAGATTTGTCCAACCAAAATGATTGGTTCTTCACTTTTTCTCCAGTTAGTTTCGTTCGCTATCCTTCAGACTCCCCTGACATCGTCACAAGAAAGACCATCTTCCAAGATAAAAAACTTTGCATCTTTTGCATGTGATCCCAAACCCTTTGTATGTCTAAGTTACCAACAGAAAAAGACCAAATCCAAGGTCTCCAATCAACCACGACTTACCTTTTTGCTGACATAGCCAAGAAACCCAAATGCATGTGTATATAAATCATATACTAGTCTAGATTCACAAAATGGGTGAAACAAACCAAGTAAGAAATAGCAAAGGCACATAAATTCCAATTGAGAAGAGAATTTCAAAATCCAATAGAGTACGCGGGTTTTTTTAGTCGAAAATAAATATAGATTGATAAAATTGACATATTACATTAAGTTTAGTTATTTTAGCCTACACTAGTGGCTACTAAATCATTTTTAAGTAAAGTAATTAGTTTGGAAGAGATGGGTAGTTCAATTACTAGGAAAAAGATTGAGTATCTCTTGTCTAGCAAGTCAATCAGACTTATTTAGACTCTTGATTATATGTGAGAAGGAGAATTAAAAGCTCTTGCAACATTGTATTTTCAAAAATTGGTTGCAAGTATATATTGTTGTATGTTGTTCCTGATTGTAGATACTTCATTACATTAAAGCAGTCATTTTGAGAAAAAATTATTATGATGGTGATTCCTACCTTTTGATACTGCCTTTCTAATCACAACTAATTCTACTTGACTCCTACCTTTTGATGCTGCGTTTCTAATCACAATTAATTCTACTTGACTCCTATCTTTTGATACTGTATTTCTAATCACAACTATTATATTTGACTGCTATTTTTTGATACTGCATTTCGATCAAAAACAAATTTTATGATTGTCTATCTACAAATTAGCCTTAATAAGATACAAGTACCAATAGCAATGTTTAAATTTAAAGAAACCTCACAAAAATATAATTAAGAGTACTAGTTAAATTATTTTATGTAAAGAATAATGATTAGTATTAATAAAAATTCTATTTTTTGGTTTAATAAATAACCTATTACAGTATTACTATTACGTGTAACGTCACAAGGTAAAGTACAAGTTCCATTATTTGTATAGAATCCAGAAGACTCATAAGATTCTGGTTTTATTCCAAAAGTATCATTATTATATTTATTGAACTCATCATAGCATATAGTAGGCTATAGCATAGGTAATATAGGCTTCATATCTAACTTTGCATCTTTGAACAAAGATGCCTATAATCAAGACGCTTTTAGGCATTGCTTACTTCGCAATTTGGGTTAACTTCATCACAAGGTACAGCTACTATGAGCTCGACAACCACGCTCATATTCCTCACATCTGTACAGATGTTTACTGGGGCTATACAGCGTTTAACTCCACCTTCTCCGTCAAATTTGAAGCCGCAGCTCCGCCCACAGATTCCGCCTCCAGTTGGGTTGCATGGGGTCTAAACCCAACTGGGTCAGACATCATAAATACCCAGCTCTTCGTTCTCTCACTTGACTCTAAACGTACACTTTCTGTAAACATGTACAACTTAAGCTCTTACCAAGAGGCCGTTAAAGCATGGAGCTTTTACGGTGATGTTGTCAAGTACAAATCATCGTTTGAGTTGAGTTTGATGAAATTTGAAGCTCAGATTGTCTTGCCGGAGAACACAAACACCGTTAATCATGTTGTGATAAGTGGCAATTCATTTATTGACGGTAAACCCGACTTACATGATGTTAATCTGAATTTATATGAGCTTCTGGATTTAACAAATGCTAGTAAATCAAGTTACTTGAAAATGGTAAGTTAATACTGGGTTAATTGCATCATTAATCATGTTTATTTAATGTATTGGATTAATTGCATCATTGGTCACTGTGTTATATGGGAAATAACAAAACAAGAAGTAGATTCAACGTTACTGTGCTAATTTCTGAAACTCGGAGATGTATTAGGCTATTTTGCATAACACATGAACCCCTTGTGCAATTAATTAGTGGTTTGTTTTATTGAATCAAATTTTGATGGAGTAATATGATATAAATAATACATCAATCCAGGTTAACAGATATTCACGGGAACTCACTTTTCAGAAGGGATGCATTCTAGGAAAAAAAGAGGCGAGCTTTACCTGGGAGGAATATTTAACTCCTAGAAACTTTAATGTTGTAGACAATTATGCACTACTCCTGGTATGCAAGACAATTATTATTATCATTATAATACTTGTTCATGTGATTTTGGTATGCACGCTATCTGATGTAATTTTCTTTAGGTACTTATGTGTCATCTTGAGGGAAATTGGAAAGTAATGTTTATGGCAAAGATGTATATATACATGAGAATGATTTATATATCCTTGAGAGTGATGCACGATTTAATGAACATCAAAGCTGATGAGGGGACCTTCTTTGTATGATCAACTTCTTGGATTGTTTGATGCTTTTCATATAATGAACCAGAGGTATTACTATTCTATCATCTTTAAATTTTTTTCCTGTTATATGGTATTTATAAAAGTGTTAATTTTACTCTTAGTTCCTTTGCTGTGTGAAATAGCAAAGGTACCCTTGAAAGTAGATATTGTTCCCATGTGCATAAACTTTGAAATCGTATTCCTCCACAGTTAATGATACTATTATGTCTATATACTTACTACTTTGATTTAGAGTTGTAATAGCCTGGCTTAGTTTATAGGAAAAATGAGTTTGCAGAATAGTTTTGACTTTTAATTGTGACAATGATATGCTCTAATTTGTTGCATTCCAAATCAATGATTATGCAGGTCCATGAGAAGGGATGAGCCTGTTTTGAGTGTTGCAGAAACAAGAAAAACTCTTTGTAGAGAGTGCTGAACTGAGTAAAGTCCATAAGTTTATTTCATTACCATCAGTTACATTCTAGTATCAACGTCTCCTTTCCTTATTGCTTTTTGAGTATTTCTTACTTTGTTGCTACGGACTAATGAAGTTACAACCGTGAACAGAGTTATTGTATTTCTACTTTTATCTAAATATTTTATGTCCAATATAAAACCTCAAGTACCTAGCTCAAACCATACACGGGAAAGGGAAAGGAAGTAAAGATATGGAAGGAATCAAGAGATAAAAGGAAGTAGAGATAAAATAGGAAAAGAAAAGTTGTCATGTAAATCTGAAAGAGTAAATACATCGAATACTCCACTATGGGTGGATTGACAACTTACCCCCACAATAGTTTTTGATATTGGTTACCCCTCACTATTTGTTTTCGTGACTCCTTACCCCCTATTAACGAAAACTATAAAAAATCGTCGTTAGTTGGTCACGTGCTGGTCATGTGGGCGAATTTTCGTGACATTTTACCCCCTTTTCTAAGTTTTTCGTGATATTTTATACCCTGTACTAAAGTTGTTGTGACATTTTATAGGGGGTAAAATGTCATGAAAATTTAGTACAGGGGTAAAATGTCACGAAAACCGCGCAGTTGACCAGCACGTGACCAACTAACGGTGGTTTTTTACGGTTTTTGTTAACTGGGGTAAGGAGTCACGAAAACAAATACTAGTGGGTAACCCGTATCAAAAAATATTGGGGGGGGGGTAATTGTCAATCGGCACATAGTTCAAGGGGTATTGGATGTATTTACTCAATCTGAAATTTTGCAACTACGTCCACTAAAGTGAACATAACTTCAAATCTGCTACGAATTTGGATGATTCTTAAAAGATTTAGATATATCTTTCTGATGCGGTCGTTTCAATATAAAGTGGGTGAAAATCGGCCCAATAACGAAGGAGATATGATCAAAACAGTGAACAGTGTTTATCTTGTCCTACATTTTAGGTAACAAATTTGAGTTGGATTTGGACTCAAATTACTTGCCTTCCACTCAAGATTTCGACCTAGGGTCTTCTTAGCACCTATAAATACACTCTCTTATCATTGTAAACATGTCCTTGCTCAGCCTTTAATTATTATTACTATTCTTACAAGTCATCCTTAGAAGCAAGAAAACCTGTAGAGAGGAAGACAAGAGTTGAAAAGTCACAAACTCCTCTTCTCCATCATCTCCCTCTATCATTAGGATAATTTGTATTACATTCTTTAGCTTATCTTTGTTTCTAATTACTTTTATCCTTAGTTTATTTCTATGTCTTCAGATATGAACTAATTTTCCCATAGCTTAGGTTTGCATATGTATAATCTTTGATCTCTAATTCTCATTTGTTTTCATGTTATTTGGGAAAACCCTTTTTAAATCAATTCTAGCTACTTAACCTATATAATTGATTTATGTGCTTTGATGTATTGATTGTAGTTCTTGTGGTTGCAAACGTGTAGACTATCCTATTAATAGCAGTTGGATGGTCACCTAGAAGGGGTGTCTAATTGTTAAAACACCACATAAGCGTCTATTGTGCAGAAGTGATCCAGAAGGGTTTGCCTAACTAGATAGTCATTAAGGTTTGAAATTAACCACTGATCATTGCACAGGGCCCCCTTACCCAAGTCCCCTGGTAATTGTTATGTCGCTACCTAAGTCCATCCGGAAGGGGGTTAGGAGGAATATAGAATCCTGGCTATTTATTCGAGAGCTTTAATCAGCCTTATAGCTAGAATTAGAATTAGAAGGATAAGTGCATACTAGCAACCCTAAGCTATATTTCTCATCTCTATTCTTTATTATATTATTTATTTGCATTATTATCTTTTAAATCTGAAACCCAACTAAATATTATTTCTTTTATTTGTCTTATATTTAAGTAAATTCTCCTACACTTCTTTATATACACAAATAGATCTAACTGATCCCTGCAACGGACTTTACTTACTAACTAAACTTGTAAACAATCTGAAATACTTGCAGTGAGGTGTGGTTTGCAACCTCCTAAATTACAATTCCATTGTTGCCAGAGAATATGTCATTATAATAATTAAAGATCATCTCCATAATACCACATGAATTTTCTACCCACTTACCATTGCATCCTTCAGACTTATACTTCTATTAATGTTCCAACGCATAAACGTCGTCTTTTTATCTCCTTTTCTTATCCATATCTTTATCGCTCTATCTGCCCAAAATGTTTCTTCTTTTTCCATAGTTCTTCCAGTTCCGAATTGATTTTGTTTTCAATCTCCATATTCTGGTCCATCATCGGTTGATTTTGTATATAACCAAGGACCTTCTGGTATTTATTGATGAGTCTCCTATTATTCACAAACATTTTCCTACTCCAACCCGAAAGCGCTAAACACATGACATCTCTTCAGACAGACTTCTTCAACATTCTCAACACTATATTCCGCACCATATGCACATTTGACGACTTCTCTACATTGTTTATTTTCTAATCATCTGATTTTAGATATGAAATATTTCTTGTCCCACACGTCCTTGTTTTCAGAAAAAATGATGGAAAATGATCTGAGCTAATTGTTGGTTCAACTTTTAATATAATATACAGGGAAAGATTAATACATTTCTTCGATGTCATTGTTTTATCTAGTTTTTCTTTGATACACTCATCTCCCTTCTTTTTATTTGTCCAAGTATAATAACAACCTTTTGCCGGAATCTCAATCAACTCGTTATTATTAATAAAGTTATTAAAACGAATAATCATGTCCAAATTTGGGGCCAACTTACCTTGTTTTTTTGATATTTTTGCGATAACATTAAAATTTCCTACAACAAGGACCGACTCGTCTATTGCAAATTTCCAAGAAGTAATTTTGTCTCGCACATTTTGTCTTTCGTTTTAATTTTGATACACGCACTCCTTCCAATCCAGTAGAATCCCCCCAAGACAAGTAATAGATATTTTATACTTCATCTTGAGGGACTTAAAACATTTTCCTAGTGACCGGTCTCCTCGCCCCCTTACTATTCCACTCACCATCAAGCTATCCATAAAAAACAGCCACATTAGAGGACTACATGACGTCCTTCAGCTTGCTCGACATATCGCTTTCCTTTACGGGAAGCTCCTAGGTACTTGTGTCATCATCCGTAGTGCTATTTCTACTCTCTTCTCCTCTGATATGACCATCACAATTAGAACCATAACAATAGTATACTTTTATCTGATTTGGAATTCCAGCCTCAGTAAGTTTTGTTGTCATTTTCATTACCCATTCCTAACACTTGGTACTTAATCTCGAGAAGCTTTTATACAGGTCTACCATGAATATCCATATTTCACTAATCACAACAAATGGTCTAATAAACCCCTGTCAAAAGTTCAACATCATCAATAAACCACAAACGCCGACTATCTCCAACGATCTTTGTACCAACGATCTTTTCTCCAATAATTTCATTGCCAATAATCTTTGCATCACCGATCTCTCCTCCAATGATCTCTTCAAATATTTCTTCCGTTTTTTTCTGATGTAGTTAGGAACGACGCAGTCCTTTCTGGTGAAGTGAAGTGTTAATTGAGCGCATGCATGAAGTCAATCATTTGAAAAAAAATTAATTTGTTTCTAGGTTCGGTTGATAACCTTTCGTGTGATCTCCCTATTAACATCGGATACTCATAAGTCAGCCAATACAAAAGTGTTTGAGATGGAACCAGAATCCTTCTCCTTCGTCACATAATCTTCCTTAAGAAAACACAAGTAGTCCCAAAGCCTCCAAAACCAATGCATGCCCCATGCATGTTGTTTTTCCTTCCCGTCAAGAAAAAAATACAACTTTCAAGAGGTACAAAAAAGTCACATAATACACAGTCAACTGTCTTTGTGCGGACATCTTTGCGCCAACGATCTTTTCTGCATCAACAATATATCCCTTCTTATACGTGTTTCTCCTTTTGATACTCCAAAAGAAAAATAAAAACAAAACAAAAAGAATCTATTTAAGAAACATTCTTCTTCAGAATTAAAGTATAAATTTGTACAACAAAAACTGATTGGTTCTTCACTTTTCCTCCGCTAAGCTTCTTCTCTACCCTTCGAACTCCGATGACAGACACGTTTAGCTTATAAAAGAAACCATCTTCCAAGAAAAAAAACTTTACATTCTTTGCATGTGATCCTAAACCCTTTGCATGTTCAAATTAGCAACATAAAAGACTAAAGCTATGGTCTCCAATCATCTACGACTTACCTTTTTTGCTGAAATAGCCAAGAACCCAAATGA
The DNA here is from genome assembly GCA_029959085.1 of Nemophila menziesii. Classification (NCBI taxonomy): domain Eukaryota; kingdom Viridiplantae; phylum Streptophyta; class Magnoliopsida; order Boraginales; family Hydrophyllaceae; genus Nemophila; species Nemophila menziesii. The sequence continues at coordinate 18,376,697 of JARWIR010000007.1, read as the reverse complement.
TGCATGTGTATATAAACCATAGATCAGTCCAGATTCACGAAACAAATCAAGCAAACCCAAGTAAGTAAAAGCAAAGGTACATAATTCCAATTGAGAAAAGAATTTCGAAATCCAATAAAGTAGGAGGCTCTTTTAGTTTAAAATAAAGATCGATTAGTAGAATGAACATATTACAATAAGTTAGTTATTTTAGCCTACACCACTGGCTACTAATCATCTGTACGTAAAGTAACTAATTGGAAAAGAGGTAGGAAGTCCAATTACTAGAAAATAAATTGAGTATCTCTTGTCTAGCAAGCCAAGTAACTGTCATGTTGATATGTGAGAAGGAGATTTGAAAACTCTTAGGCAGCAGTAATATATTTTCAAAAATTGGTTGCAAGAATTTATTGTTGCAGGTTGTTTCTGATTGTAGATGTTTTATTATATTAAGATAATCATTTTAAAAAGAAAATGATTATGTTGGTGACCTTAATTTTTTATATTGTATTTGTGGATCACAACTAATTTTACTTCTTCTGATGTAATGATAACAAATACTGTTTTTCTGTATTTCTGATCACAACTAATTTTATTTCTTCTAATGTAATGATTACAGAATTTCATTATTGTCTATTTAAAAATTGGCTTTGTCAAAACACAAGTAATTAATACTAAGATTAGTACTATTAAAATTAGCCTTGAAAGAGGCATACACAAAAATATAATTAAGATTAGTATTTTAATGGTTTGCTATATGTATAGAATATGATTAATACTAGAACTTTTATTTTTTGAGTAATGATATATACCACCCAAATGTCACCCAATGACGTGGCGTGAACTGGTTGGTTGCAAATCGTTAATATATTTATTTTCTTGATTTGATTAAAGATTTGTAACCAACCAATTCACGCCACGTTATTGGGTGACATTTGGGTGGTATGAATTTGGATGGTATATATAATTACTCTTATTTTTTAGCTCAAATAGACAACCTGTTACTATTACATGTAACATCACAACAAAGTACAATTTCCAATATTTGTAGAGATTCAAGAAGTTTCATAAGATCTGTTTTTAACCAGAAGTATCATTATTATATTTATTGAACTCATCCTAGGTAATATAGGCTTTTTTATCCATCTCTAAATTTGCATCTTTGAACAAAGATGACGATCTTAGACATAGCTAAATTCATATTTTGGGTTCTTTTCATCACAAGGAACAGCTACTTAGAGCTCGACAACCACGCTCATATTCCTCACATCTAAAATAAGTCTTTATTATCATTTGGTATTCATCACATAATTACTGTATCTATTATAATACCTACGAAAATGTTCTTATCAGCTGAATAATTATTAAATTTAACAACATTATTAATTACAATGAATGCATGAGAATGTTTATATATTAGATAAAGTATCGTGATTAATATTTTAGTATCTTAATAAAGCGTAGTAATATTTAGAATATCTAATACCAAAAAAATGTGAATAAAGTCATTTCACCATCCATAAATTGAGAGAAATATTTTATGCTCCAAAATAATTGCTTTGCTCGAACAAAAATTTTTTTGATCGATTTTCACCCCAAAATTATTTACTGATTTAGTTGTAATCTAAATTTGATACTCAATCTTTTCTTTAGTCGAAATAAAAATTTAAATTAATAAAAAAAAAGACATAATACAATAAGTTCATAATTTGTCAACCAACCAACATCCGTAGGTGATACATCATTTAAAAGAAAATAAATTAATCGTGAAAAGGGATGGGAAGCCCAATTGCAAGGCAAAAGATTGAGGATCTCTTGTCTTGCAAGTCAATCAACTATCCTGATAAAACTCCTACTAATATGAGAAAAAGAGATGCGAGAATGCTGAGACGAGTGAAGAATATCTTCAAAAAGAGGCAGCAAGAATCGATTATTTAGGGAAGATCTTGATTGAAGAGGGCGCAAAAGAGTAAGGCAATCATTTTTATGATGAAATTCCCGAAGGAAAGCAATTTGCCTCGAGAATAGCATTCCTAACTCCAATTAGCTCAGCTTCAAGCGATGTGATTGCATTAATTTTCCAGGATTGTCCATGCAAAAATTGGCCCTATAGGTTACTAAAAAGACAAGCAGTAGAAGCAGTATTAGAATTTTTTAGAAAAGAAGCATCAGTGAAGATTGTAATAGTATTATTAAGATAAGAAATATAATTTAAGGTATTATAATCTGGGGTATTTTGAGAAGAACCTGTTATAAAAGGAAGCTCAGAGGTTAATTGGTTATTTGTATAATCAGTTGCATCAGCAGAGTAGTTACTAATATCATTAGGGGGATTGGAAGTTTTCTTTTTGGCCTCGGGAATATCAGTATTACAGTTTCTGAATTCATCATAGGCCAAGTAAGTGTTTTTTATAATATTAAGGGGCAAAATATCATGATTTTTAAAGAATTATTTGTTCCTATTCGTCCATATGAACCAAGCCATCCAGGTTGCCACCTCAACCAAGTTCCTATTCATATCATTCTTAAAATCACTAATATTCATAAAAAAATGAAGCTAGGAATCAACCCTGTTAGTAAAAGGAGAATTAGAAAAAAAAGGAAAATGGGGATGCAAATCAGGTTGCTCTGGAACTAGGACAAGTGAATAGGATATGCTCAGTATTTTCAATACCATCATCACAAATCTTACATAAAGGATCTTGAGCACATTTTATTTTAAATTAATACTCCTGCATAGGCAAAGCATTAGTAACAGCCTTCGATAAAAAGATAGAGAATTTAGGTGGTAATTTAAGAAGCCAAAGAGATTTCCAAAATTTGATATCATTGGAGTAGGAAATAGAAGGAATTAAGGCATTTTTAGCTTTATTAATATTTAAATCATTATTAATACAGTAATTATAGTAAGACTTACAGGTTAAATTACCATTAGAAGAGTGAGCCCAACAGGGAGTATCAGTAGTATTATTAATAGGGAGATTTATAGCTAAAATATCAGTAGCAGTATTTGTGTTTATTAGAGGTACAGATAAGGTCAGAGACATAAGTAAGGGTAGAATTATTAAATTTTGGAATGGATTTTTTTAGAGGAAATCGAATGAGAATTCCAAATACTTAGATTTTTACCATCACCAATAGCCCATCTAATATCATTTTTGAAGTTGTCTCCCCCTTTAATAAGGGATTTAAAGCACCAAGAGGCATTATTATTAGTTGTAGCATTCAAAAAACCAGAGCCATGAAAATAAATGCCTTTTAAAATTTTATAGGCCAAGGAAGTTTTGTTAAGGTTAAGTTTCCAAGCAGTATTGGTGATTAGAGATAAATTTAAGGTGCAAAAGTTTTTAAAGCCCAATCCACCTTCAAATTTAGGCAATTCTAGAGTTTTCCAGTCTTTCCAATGGATCTTTTTCTCCATTATTATCCCACCAAAAGGAGGCAACAATACTACTAATAAGGTCACAAGTAGTCGTGGGAATAATAAAAAGAGACATGGTATATATAGGAATCGCTTGAATAACAACTTTAATAAGAGTTTATTTACCTCCAGTAGAGAGGAATTTTGTATTCCAATGATTTAACTTTTTTATAACTCTTTCAATCATCCATTCATGGGATTTTACTTTTGATCTACCCTAATCTGAGGGTAAGCCAAGATATTTACCTAGATCAGGGATGTGATTCATCCTTATTTGAGTAGTGAGAGAAGATATAATATTTGTAGGGGTATTTTTGTTATAAATAACCCCATTGTTATTAAGATTTATATCCTGACCAGAAGCATAAGAATATTTATGTATTACATCTAAAAAATGTTCAAATTCCTCACTATTTGCCTTGAGAAAAAATAAACTATAATCAGCAAAAAGGATATGGGAGATAGGGGCAATTTCTGGCAAGTTTAATGCCATGTATAAGATTTTTATCAACTTTATCTTTCATAAGAGAGCTAAGAGCTTGTGTAATGATGCAAAAAAGGAAAAGGGAGAGAGGATCCCCTTGTCTTAAACCCCTAGTGGGATTTTTAATTCCAACAGGAGCACCATTTATAAGGATTGAGCAAGAGACAGAGGAAATACATTCATAAATAATTACCAAGAATTTATCAGAAAAGCCTATTTTTTTCATCATGTCAATCAGAAAGTCCCACTCCACATTTTCAAAGTCTTTTGAGATGTCAGCTTTTATAGCAGCAAAGTAATTTTTAGATTGTCTTGCTTATTTAAGATAGGTAACAGCTTCATGAGCAACAATAATATTTTCATGAATAAGTCTGCCAGGAACAAAAATAGTTTGTTCTTCAGAAATAATAGTATCCATAAATGGTTTAAATCTATTTACAAAAATACCTGCAACGATTTTGTAAATAAAGTTGGGACAGCTAATAGGTCTAAAATGACTTATGGTAGCAGGCCTTCAATTTTGGGTATAAGAGTAATATATGTACCATTTATAGGAGCAAGAGAACTGTTATTATAAAGAAGATCAGTAATCACCCTCATAAGATCAATTTTAATGATATGCCAGTGATGCTTAAAAAAGAAGTCAAAGTAACCATCAGGGTCTGGAGCTTTATTGCTTCCCAGGGTCCAAACAATGTTCTTTATCTCAGAAACTGTATAACAGGTTTTCAAGGAATATATTCATCTCTTTTGTAACAATAGGTTTTATTTTATCAAGAACATTTGAGTAAATCCTTTCACCCACAGTTGTAAAAATTGAATTAAAAGGAGAAGTGATAATACTTTCAATTTCAGAATGGTCAGAGGTCCAAATACCAGAACTATTCATAAGAGAAGTAATTTTATTTTTACTTCTTCTAGATTTGGTTGAGGCATGATAAAACTTTGTATCTTTATCACCAAATCTAACTCATTGGATTCTACTTTTATCCTTCCAATATTCCTCTTCTTTATTCCAAAGGGCTTCAATTTCGTGAATTAATGATGAAAATTTCATCATAATTTTCAAGGATGTTTTCATTAAGGAATTTCAATCTTTTCATAAGGTCATTTATTCTTTTTCTATTATTAATACGCTTTTTCCTGGACCAAGAAGTTATAGCAGCAGCACTAGAGTTTAGCTTTTTACCAAAACGACTGATACCTTTATCATCCCAAAGAAAAAAGCCCTTTATCAAGTTATTGTGTTATTTTTGTAGAATGTAGAGACCTTTTATACAAATTTTACCTAATTTACTTATGTATAATGCATTTAATAAAAAAAATGGGCCCCCAATTCAACATTCTATATCATTTTTAGTATAAAAAAATCCGGATTACAAAATTACCCTTTAACGAATAGTATATAATGATGGAGGAGACCTTAATCATAAAATAATAAAATAGCTCCGAAAGTATATAGAATGAGGCAACTATGGCCGCTGCTAGAGTTTTTGGGATTTCCTATGGGTGGTTGCCCGACCCTCTTTGTTCCATTTTTTCCGATCATTTCGATATCAAAACCCTAAATTTAACAACCCTTTTTCCATTCTTTATATGGTTAAAAGTATTTCAGATAGTTATGTCCATTTCATTTCAATTTTTATTACATTCATTTCTAAGCTACTTTACGAGGCATATAAGAAGATTCACTAGTATCGTGGTGTGGCAACTTGCATAAAGTTGGTGGGTTTGCAAGTTGATTTCTATATATTAGCCTAATTTTCAGAAATTGCACATGTTGTCCTAATATATTAGTAAGTGTTTGAGGCTATGATGAGATTTCAATTTTTAATATTTTTCTTTCTGAGCTATTTGACGAATAGATTGAGATGATCCGCACATAACTTGGTTGGGCAATCCGATTATTGGATTTGCAACCATGGCGTGGTTGGCCTCTTGTTTGTCTCAAAATAAACTAGATCTGAGTCTCTATTAAAACTATTACAAAAATTTATTTCCTATTATTAAATTCATGAATGAGTCATTTGAGAGAATGATAAATTTTTGTGTGTAATTATGAGAACCTATTGTGTTATTTTTGTAAAATGTAGAGACCTTTGATACAAAATTCATCAGTCTCTCAAATGCCTTATTCATGACTTTAATAACAGGAAATAAATTTTTGTAACGGTTTTAATAGAGGCTAAGATCTGGTTTATTTTGAGATGAATAAGAGTCCAACAATGCCATGGTTGCAAATCCAATAATTGGATTGTCCAACCAAGTTACGGGCCGAATGTCTCAATCTATTCGTCAAATAGCTCCAAAAGAGAAAAAAAAATTGAAATCTCATCATAGCCTCAACACTTACTAATATATTGGGACAACATGTGCAATTTCTGAAAAATAGGCTAACATATAGAAATCATCCGATCCATGGTTGCACACCCACCAACTGTATGCAAGTTGTCACGTCAAGATACTAGTGAATCTTCTCATATGCCTCGTAAAGTAACTTAAAAATGAATGTAATGGAAATTGAAATAAAACGGACATAACGATTAACCATATAAAGAATGGAAAGAGGGTTGTTAAATTTAGGGTTTTGATATTGAAATCATCAGCAAAAGTGGAATGAAGAGGGTTTGGAAACCACCCAAAGGAAATCCTAAAAACTCTAGCGGCTGCCATAGTTGCCTCTTTCTATATACTTTCTGAGCCATTTTATTATTTTATGATTTACGGTTCCTCCGTCATCATATACTATTTTTCAAAAGGTAATTTTGTAAACCTAATTTTTATACTAAAATTAATATAGAATTTAGATTTAGGGGGCCATTTTTTTATTAAATGCATTATACGTCAGTATATTATGTAAAATTTGTATCAAATGTCTCTACATTTTACAAAAATGACACAATAGGTCCTAATAATATATATTTGTATTAGTATATAAGTTTATATATTATATAAAATAATATATTTTTTTATACAAACAATAAATGTTTATAAGAAAAAAAACAAAAATTTAACAAAACAAAAATAAAAATTTGGGGTCAAGTGAAATTCTGAAAACCTTAAGAGGAGCATAAGGTAAAAAGAATTAAGGTTACAAATTTTTCAGAAATTAGAGGGTCCTGAACACTGCCTACCACAACCACTATGTAGCTCCTCCGTGGTGGTTATAATCGATCAATATTTTGTATTTTTTTCAATATTTGATTTGTTGTTTGTTTGACTGAATTTTGTTTTATCTATATACTAGAATTTTGATTCATAAAATTGTGTTCTTTTTCAAAACATCAGACTAATGGTTGATTGGAAAAGACATACAAACCCCTTATAGGGTTTCTAAAACTATTATAAGTGTAGTCCATCCAAAACTGACTTTAGCGAGATATCTCCATAATTCTTATAAGGCTAATCATGTCTCTGAAACTGCTATTTTCATAGACAATTTATACATATATGTATTTTCCTCTACATACATATGAAAAAATGTAGCATAACTGTGTTCTATAGGTAAAAATAATCAAGTTTGTAATTTAACACTTATGTCAATTCTTATCACTTTGTAAATCCTGATCTAGAAGAATTCAATCCATATGATAACTTGTGTTCTTGTTGTCTTATTAACACTTTCATAGGTTTATTCCCACCCATATATCTTGTGCTCTTATTTTTGTATAGTATTATTTAGTTTTCCATTGGCATTACTTGTGTTCTTGTTTTTGTCTTTCTACAATTTTCATAGCTTTTGGTGTATGCTCTCATATCCTGAGAAGTTGCCTCGTGATCAAAGTAATACTCTTAACATCCATATACCTAAGAACTTCACACTAAAACACACAAATTAACCACAGAAGCTCTAGAAGTACAATTTATTCAAATCTGAATGAAGAAAGATTATTATATCAAATTATGACAATAAATCAACTAAGTAAAATTTCACCCTAAAATGATGTCTCCTAAGGGTGTTTTTCTCGCACGAAAAGGGAGACATCACATACCCTGTCCGAGCTTAAAACTTGCAGCTTGGATGGTTGGAGGGCGAATCCTTAACAGCTTAACTCAGAAAGGCATTCCTGGCTTAGGTATGCCTTGAACTGGATAGATGAGTGGATTCTCTCCATTTGCATTCAATCCTTCCATTTCCTCTTTGAATTTATTTTATAAACATGTAATCTCTGTAACAACTAAAATAGAAAAACACGTAAAATATAAAAGATAACTAAACACTAAACTTCAAACAAAAACACAAGGACTACAAAGTTGTAGTCCCAGGCAGCGACGCCATTTGTTTGTGTTCCATGTGTTATATAAATATGATAAGTTGCTACAATGGAACTAAAACTCCCCCGCAAGCGTACGGGATGTCACCAAGTAAATACGATAAGCCTAAGGGCTATCGGTCCTCAAGGACTACTAACGAAGTAGATAATGTGTTTTGAATGTAGTAAAATGTTGAGTTGCAATTAAGACAATAATAATACAAGAGATGTTGTTTTTTTGGTTTTTATGATTAAAAAGGACTAATTCGCAAACAAGTAAAGATTAAACAAAATTATAAATAAGTAAACTGCTAAAAAGATTTTATCAAGTATGAGAATGGATGCTTGATTTTTGCAGGTAATCCACCTATTTGATAATTATCTTGTTTATGGCATAAGGAAGAATAGAATACGGTTCACATTAGTCGGGATGCAATAGGTACTAAATCCCCTTACAGGTAAATTAGTTTTATACCCTACTAATCTCTTGGATTTCTAGAAGGTTAAGAACCAAACCCTATTGACTACCTAGTGTGCTAATATCGTCTGATAAAAGGCACTAAGCGTTGATATATTATGTCCAAAAATCCGACCCCCCGTCCACGTGTTAGTCGAAAAGACTCATACTACCTATACTTGATCAGGGTATAGATAGGTAACATGCACAGATTTATAAACAATGGATAATAAAGATTCAATTAATTTCAACACGTAAAAAGTATCCCAAATTACCAAAACATGAATAAAAATCATCTAGGGTTCATAGCCTTGCAAGTTTCAAGCATAAATTAACTTAGCTTATACTAAATAAATGAAAATACAATGAAAATAATATTATAAATATGTTTAAAGGTTAAAATGGAATCTCATTGACCTAAAATACGGGGTAGATAGGTTGTGTAATGATGGATAATAATGAAATTTGGGTGTAAACCCCTTATTCCTCTTCTTTAGGCGCTCAAGCTCTCTCCTGGTGAAAGATAAATTGAAGTGTACTGACTTATGGAGCTCAAATAAGCTCATATAGTGAGTCTAAAAACGTATTGGACCTAATGAGTTCACTCAAATGACTTAAGATTGGCCTAACCCGTTTTTTACTAGTATTTTCAGGTTCGAGTCACGTTGGTAAAACTGCCATAACTATCTCTTCTCAAACCCGAATTGGCTTTTGTCACTTCTCACGCGGCCCTCCCTTCAATATATTTCCATATAAAAAAGAATCAGGTCCATATCTATTACCAATATGTTTTGGTGATAGAAACAAGATGGCAGTGCACTTTTCCAATGAATGCTCTAGCTTCCCAAAAGTGAATTCTAGCTCTCTTTACGCCTTGGCTTGGGTTTGGATTTCAATTCTCGACTTTTGCCTCATCCTCTTGGACCCTTGTGTCAATCATGTACCTAAATGCTACACACTTAACACACAATTATGGCACAAAAACACTATAAATGAAATATTATCTAAAAGAATGTTGAAAAGTGAAATATGGAAAATATTTGGGAAAAATCCCTCACTTAGGTCCTGTAAACCCTCAAAAATATTTCTTATGAGTAAATTAATCTATCACAAAAGAGGATAAGTCAATAGGCAATATCAATTTCAGTATAGTTGATGTATCTCTTTTTGTGATGGATTAATCCACTCACGAGACATTCTTTTGGGAGTTTATTGGGCCTAAGTGAGATCACTAATATTTTCTATATTGCGCTTTTGTCTCTTGTATTGGTCATATTGTTATGTATGGATCTTTTTTGCCTTAATTGTGTGTTAAGTGTGTAGCTTTTAGGTACATGGTAAATACAAGGTGCCAAGATTAATAGAAGAAGTCAAAAAGTCAAGATAAACCCCAAGCCAATGTGCAAAATGAGCATAGAGTTACTTTGGGAAGTTAAACATTTGTCGGAGAAATCTCAACATCGTATTGTTTTTGTCACCACGATTAACTGGTAGTAGATTTGGACTTAAATCCTTTTGATTTATAAATAGTTCGAAATCAATGACGCGTGGAATTGACGAAAGTCAATTCGGATTTGAGATGAAAAAGTTATGGCATTCACTTTTACCATGACTCAAACCAGTCCAGTTTTAGCTAAAAATGGGTCAGGCCCTTCTAAACTAATAAAATGAGCTAGAGGGGGACCAAATGTTTTTTAGCTAATACTTAAGTCATTTAGCAGTTCCTAAATAAAACACACTTCATTTTTATCATTTTTTTCAAGAGGAGTTGAGAAGAAGGGAAGAGTTTTTCCACAAAGCTCAATGATTCTTCCTAAACCATCCATCATTCTACCTTATTATTAAGAGTAACATTTATTTATTTTTTCTTTTGAACATGATCTTCCATTAGTTTTTATTAGATTTATTTATTTTAGTATGAATAAAGCCCTCATTGCTTGAGGTTTGCCTATGTAAGAAGCTATGTTTATCTATTTACTATTTTATTAAATATGGGATGAATGTTTAATTGAGATTGGTGTTTATTTTATTCCATTAACTATACATTTTCTATAACACTACCTATGTTCTGGCCAAATAGTGGGTAGCCCTTGTAGTTAAGCTAACACCCGGGAGGGGGGTTTAATGCGGACATAGCGTATAAGTGTCTAGTGTGCAGTGGTGAACTGCGGGGTCTTGCCTAGCTAGATTGTCAATTAGGTTAGAACTTCAGTCATTCGAAAACATATTAGGGTCACCCGGGAGGGGTCTCTAGTAAAGGAGGATTGCTATCTAAGCTACACGGAAGGGAGTTAGAGAGACTTTTGAATCCCGGCTAATACAAATTTACCACCATCCTTATCAATAAAACATTAAAATAGAAACATAGGGGACTACTAACAAAACTTCAAGCAACTTTCATCCTAATTCCATCTTTTAATTAGTTGTGTGTTTTATTTTATTTTTAGTTCAGCATCTTATTTTGTTAATTTTTTAGTCTTTAATTATTGAAAACCAAATAAATATTTTCTTGTTTACTTTATTGCCATTTCATTTCCTATTACGAACTCTACATTTTTACACTATTGAAGCAAAACTATCTACAGTGATAGTCCCATGTGGAGATGATAGTCCCTAGTACTTATCTTTATTACTTGTCAACGACCCGTACATTTGCGAGATGTGACTTCTAGGGTGTTGGTATATTTCATCACACTATGGGACGCGGAAATAGTTTATTAAGAACATCACACTTCCTAAAATTTTAGCATATTAAGGGATACTACACCTCCATAACTCTCACGTACATAAATACTATAATTATAAGGAGTTTTCAAGGCGCTACAACAAAAGAGTCAAATAATTTCAACGACTTTTTTACATAAAAAGACTAACTAAGGGAAACACCATTACTACCTGTAATGATTTATCCTTAGGATCACATCAGCTCCCCTATATCTTTTATTCACAGTTATAAGATTAGAAGCATTTAGTCCCGTGAATAAAAGTACCAAAAGATGAGCATGTTATACACATATCAACAAAAGGTAACACAATCTGATCATATTAATTTATAATGAACACAAGGGTCGGAGGTATTAACAACAAATCCATCTTTAATTAAGGTACCATCGTATTGTTTATAACATTAGCTAGGTGCTTGTTAAGAGTCATACAATGACTTCGTAGTTTTTCATACTTTTTACCCTTGACCTAAAACCACAAACCCTTCAATTTGAACCATATAGATCTTTTCACCCAGATCTTTATTCAAACATATATTTAACATCCAATTGGTGTATAACTCGTTCGTGAGTGACATTTAGTGCAATAAAGGTTTAAAAGTGGATATACAAGGGAGTAGGGGTCAAAGTAATTTAAACTTTTATTTTTAGGTGAAACCCCTAATAATGAGTCTAGCTATGATTTTATCTATTGAACCATCAAGTCTCAGTTTCTCCTTAAAATCCACTTGCTCACTACCCTAAGGAAAGACGGTTAATTCCCATGCATGGCTTTGTTTTAATAGATCCAAGTTCTTTATAAGGGCCGTTTGTAGAATCTAACTCCTACTGATGTAATAGATTTATTAAAAAAATTCCTCCTTAAGAGAAAGTTACTACCTTTCCACTTAGCATGTTTATGGAAAAAAATATTAGTCATAAAAGCAGTGATATAATCAGGTCTAAACCTTGACTCAGTCCTATGCATCTTACTTCTCCTAGGTTCATGCTCGAGAGTACTACTCAGACTCACAAAAATTTAAAGGGGCGAGGTAATTATCACTTATATGCACATCAGTTTTTTAGCAAATGAGTTATTCAACCAGCAAAGAGGTTTATTGCATCATTCAATTTTTTAAGGAAATAAGAATTTAGCTCATCTAAATTCACATATTGCATTATTATCTAGCAATACTCATTTATATGATGCACGTATCTCGATATTTCCTATGAATCTTGAATCTAAGGTCTCGGGTCCAATCTTAACTTCCAATAAGTCAGGTCGCCTTATCATGGCAATCCCTTCCCCATATTTTAATTATTTTAGGGTAAAATTAAAAACTCGTCCCATGACTCATAAAGGGTTTTGTCCAAGTTTTCACGTGTACCTTATAAAGTACTAAACAGACAAGAAATCTTCCCCCAACATTTGTTTAGATAGTCCTAAACTAATTAACACGGCATTCATCATTTTTTAAGGGTTCTATGATTATGCCATTTTGTTAGTTTTTAAATACTGGGCACTAAGTTCATGATATGTTCAGTCAATTACACAAAATTATAAAGGGAATATGAACTACATATATTACCCTCATAGGGCCTAAGCATATTGATTACTACCAATCTTATTTACTATCTCACTTTTACATATATATATATATGATATGTTAGTAGGCATCTACACATGTTATATCATATGTCTCACCTCCTCTACTAGTGGTGTATTAAAGCTAAGGCAGTATGCATTAGGTTTTATAGTTTGGTCTTTCTAGTGATCACGGGTTCAAATGATTTTAGCAGTTCGGACTCTATACATCTTTGATATTCAACAAAACCGTCAATATTGTGATCGGGTATTATTATGTGTGTCTTTGACCTTTTAAAAAGAAGTCTTAATCTTCCATGTCATACCTCTTAATATTTAACATTGTACACATAGGTATATGCATTCATATTCACAAGTATGATGTTTAATAAAACTCCATTAAGGTACCCCTACCCAACAAATCTATCAATTTAATGTCATAACTATTTTTCCTACCCACAAAAACTAATTAAAGGCCACTTTGATGAGAATAGTGAGGAACCACATTGAACATCAATTAAGTCTAAATTATTACCAAAGTAAATATAGAGGAACCTATTCTTTTTCCGAGAATAACGCGACAATGTTTGAGTTTCTCTTGTAAACCCGTTCTCCATCAGCCACTACCTCGAACTTCTTGACCATGAGTGTCTAGATGTTCTAGTGTCGCAAGTCCATTATATCGTGTTCCCATTGGATCTGCCTCAACTATCGCAGTAGAAGTTACCTCATCGGTGTCATTCAGGTCATCGACGGGTTTCGGAGCTTGATCCTTTCTCTGGTTACGTAGGTGGGTCTTGTGGTTTTCTTTCCCACTGCTCATAGCACGGGTCTTTAGAACTGTCTTTATACGACCATAATTTATAGCCAAATTAGTATTAATTAAAAAAAGATAAATACTTATCCTTTAAGTGATTTGCCTCATTTGCTTGCAAATGACTAATCATTCTTTGAAGGATCCTCTTCTGAAGTGTCTCCCAGATTATCTTTGAGGACATCCATTTAGCGAAAGATTTGAGAACCAAATTCTTCATTTCGTTTAGGAATCATCCTCTAGTTACCGAGATACTCATTTTTAACTTGGTCTCGAGAACGAAATGTCTTGCCAATTCCTTTTCGATGGTGGTTGCATTGTTTATAGGGGAAACCTCCTTGAAGCTAACTAAAACAAGAACAAGCTGGTAGAATACGATTAGAAGTTTTTGTTCCCAACATATAGTACTTTGAACCATTCATGGATTCCAATTTTAAAACGCTGGAAAATATTTTTGTATTAAAAAGTTATATATATTATATTTACGAACACTGACCCATAAGTGTAGGAGTTACGGTCAGCTCTTCTACGGGTACAAGACAAAAGGGCAAAAAGGTGGTGGTGCGCAGGTATTCCTATTTTTCTTTTTGTCTAGATAGTTTTGAATCTTTTAAAATATATAGAAAGGTAAAATATTATAAACTAACATATTTCTATCCTTATTTCTGGTACATCCGTACATGGCTTTTCGAAAAAGAAAAAAAAAGACTTTTTCTTTTTTCCCGCAATCATAACACCATTAAAAACCTTTAATTTTCATCACAAGTAATGATATATATACCATCTAAAATTATACCATTTAATTACTGCTCATAACACATAGTGAATTAGTTGACAATAAATTGTTAATTAGAAAATAAGATAAATAAAGTAATAATTTATAATCAACCAATTTCTAACATGTAGTAGTGTCTAATATACTCTGATGGTATGATATTGGGTGGTATATACTCTTCCATCACCACCCAAGCACGAAAATTAACCCATTGCTTATATTTTACTCACACGCTATGTGACATTTATAGGCTTAAGGACAGGCATTATCTTTTCTCTTTGTGAATACGACAACTATTGACTAAAGGACAAGAATGCGCTTTTCTCGTTGTGAATAGTACGGATATGATATTCTCCGTATGGATACGATCAGCAACACAGCAAAACCTGCAAATAATCAAATTAATTACAGCCATTTTCATTCATCTCTAAATTTTTGCATCTTTGAACAAAGATGTCAATATTCAAGACGATTAGAGACATTGTTTACTTCGCAATGTGGGTTAACTTCATCACAAGGTACAGCTACTCAGAGCTCGACAACCACGCTCATATTCCTCACATCTGTACAGACGTGTACTGGGGCTATACCGCGCTTAACTCCACCTTCTCCGTCAGATTTGAAGCCGTAGCTCCGCCCACAGATTCCGCCTCCGGTTGGGTTGCATGGGGTCTAAACCCAACTGGGTCAGACTTCATAAATACCCAGCTCTTCGTTCTCTCACTTGACTCTACACGTACACTTGCTGTGAACATGTACAACTTAACCTCTTACCAGGAGGCCGTTAAAGAATGGAACTTTTACGGTGATGTTGTCAAGCACAAATCATCGTTTGAGTTGAGTTTGATGAAATTTGAAGCTCAGATTGTCTTGCCGGAGAACACGAACACCGTTAATCATGTTGTGATGAGTGGCAATTCATTCATTGACGCAAAACCCAACTTACGTGATGCTAATCTGAATTTATATGAGCTTCTGAATTTAACAAATGCTAGTGAATCAAGTATCTTGAAAATGGTAAGTTAAATATTGGGTTAATTGCATCACTATTCATTAATCATATTTATTTAATATATATATATATATTAAAGGGTTAGTTGCATCATTGGTCACTGTGTTATGCGAAATAACAAAAAAGGTAGTAGATTCAACGTTACTGTACAAAACAGGGGTATATTTGCTATTTTCTGAAACGCGGGAATGTATTAGGCTATTTCTCATAACACAGGACCCCTTGTGCAAATTAATTACTTGTTTGTTTTATTAAATCAAATTTTGATGGAGTAATATGAAGTGAATAATACATTAATCCAGGTTGACAGATTTTCACGGCAACTCGCTTTTGAGAAGGAATGCATTATAGGAAGAAAGGAGGTGAGCTCAACCTGGGATGAATATTTAACTCCTAGAAACGTTAAAGTTATGGACAATTATGTACTACTCCTGGTATGCAAGACAATTATTATTATAATACTTTGTTCATGTGATTTTGGTATGCACGCTATCTCTGATGTAATTTTGTAATTTTGTTTAGGTACTTATGTGTCATCCTGAGGGCAAATGGGTCTTTTGGAATATACTGTTTATGGGAATGGTTTTTATATCCATGAGAATGATGCGCCTTTTATTGAGCGCCAAAGCTAATGGGGAGAACCTTTTTGAATGATCAACTTCTTGGATTGTTATATGGTATTACTATTCTATCATCTTTACATTTTTTCCTGCTATATGGTATGTATAAAAGTGTTAATTTCACTCTTAGTCCCTCTCCTATGTAAAATAGCAAAGGTACCCCTGAAAGTAGATATTGTTCTCATGTGTTGTAGTTTGTGCATAAACTTTGGTATCCTATTCTTTCACAGTTAATAATACCAGCTATTAGTTGTCAGTTTGTACATTGTTAATGTTTCTATTATGTCTATACTTACTTCTTTGATTTTGAGTTGTAATAGTGTGGCTTAGTTTATGGAGAAAATGAGTTTGCAGAAAAGTTAGATGTTTAATTGTGATGATGATATGCTCTAACTTGTTGTGTTCCAAATCAATGGTTATGCAGGTCCATGAGTAGGGGTGAGCCTGTTCCTGAGTGTTGCAAAAACAAGAAAAACTCTCTGTAGAGAGTGCAAAACTGAGTTTTCAAGTTCATAAGTTTATTTCATTACCCGTAGTTAAATTTTAGTATCAACATCTCCTTTCCTTATTGCTTCATATGAATTTCTTACTATTTTGCTGCAAATTTAATGGCGTTAATTAGTAAAAATGGAACTTACACAAAGGTGAATGTATTATTGTATTTCTACTTTTATCAAAATCTTTTATCTCCAATATCAAACCTCAAGTACCTAACTCAAGCCATACACCGATATTATAGACTTGCTACAATAAGTCTCTGTTATAATTTGGTATGAAATTTTATCACATAATTACTGTATCTATTATAATATCATTAGCTGGATAATTATTTTTTACTTACATTTTTAGTGACAATGAATATGCATGAGAATATTTATTTTTAGAATAACTATCCTGATTTAATTTTAGTATATCAATAAAGAGTAGTATTTAGAATATCTATTACAAAAAGAAAATGTGAATAAAATCGTATCACCAGCCATATATTGAGATAAATGTTTTATGATCCAAAACAATTGCTTTGCTCGAACAAAAATATTTCTAGATTGATTTTCACTCCAAAATTATTCACTGAGTCTAAATTTGATACTCAATCAAAACACCTAGAAATAGTAATTATACATTTGTTCACAAAATTTCGGTCTTCCTCTTTTTTGAAATGGACATTATAATCAAAAAGGTTCACAATTCCAAGATTCTAAATCGTCTTATATAAAAAATCTTGAAAGCTATTTCCATAACATTGAGAGTATTGGATAATTATAGATATTGAATAAGATGATTCTGTTGAATATAAGTTGAACATATCTTTAAATAATCTTATCGAAAGACTCTTTTCATTTTCACCAAAATAATAAAGTTTAATCATTCTTTCATATTTTTATATTTTGTAAGGTGAACTGTAAGTTTATTAACGGTATCACTGTGTTATATAATTTTTTTAAAATTATCACGATGTTCAATTAATAAGAATAAAAGTGATATATTATTTTGAAGATGAATTCCTCCTATAATAAAAGTCATTTTTCGAAAGCTTGGTATTCGAAAGAATACATTTTGTATAAGCTACCATGTTTTCTTTTATGTTTTAAGAAAAAAAATTAATTTGAACTTTGATTCTCTTGTGAGCAAAGTAATAGAGAAAATTTGATCATTGTACCACTACGTGTATTTTATATAGGTAGGTTTCGATTCATTAAATTTATTCCTAATAGCATGACCTCTTATTGGGTATCAATGTTTTTTTTACCAAAGTTAGAATTAGATATTTTGACCTAATATGTCTCGCAAACACCTCCTTATTTTTATTCCTAACTTTTTTTTTTTTTTACTAAAAATTTCAAGCATATTTTAACACGCTAAAATCTTATTTACATTTTTACTATTTTTTGCGTTGTTCCTCTATATATAATAATATATTTTGCAGAAAATATTAAAAACCCTATACATTTCTATCGATACGCTCTCTATCCTTTCTCTCTCACAGTCTCCCTCTTTCATGCGTTCTCTCTTCATGAAAAACAAACTACCGGTGATATGAAGCTAGCTCCGATAGCGAGCTTCGTTCGTGAATATGATGCGAGCTCCGATGGCGGAATCCGGCCGAGCACCACCACCACTGCCATGGCTACGAGCACGGCTTGGCGCCTGAAGGAGATCCAGTTGGCTTCTGAAGAAGGATAGTGGCATGGCTTCGTGCGATGTCCTCTGTTCGCAGCAGAATCGAGCTCGCGGAAGAAGGAGATACAAGCGACGGCGAAGCAGGTTGAAGCTTTGTACTTCGTTCGCTGATAGCCGGCAGAGACATGTACTCCGTCTGCAAATCCTTGGCCATCTCCAGTCCGCCGTCTTCCTTCACGAGTCGCTGTCGAAGCTTGGTGATGATCAATGGTGATGAAGCTTGGTTTGAGCGTGAGAAGCATGGCAGCATTTTTGTTTTTATGTTTTTTGTATTAGCTTACATAGTACGCGACTAGGTTTTTAGTTTTCTTTTGTTTCTTCTGCCTCCTTGTTGTCCAGCAAGAGTGCTCAAATTTTTCTTTTTTGTTTTCTTTGAGTAGCTTCCATGTATAGGTAGCGATTAGGGCTGTAAATGAGCGAGCCAAGTCAAATACTAGATGTACAGGCTTGTTTGTTTAATTTCTCGAGCCGATACGAGTCGAGCTCAAATTTAAAAGAGCCGGGCCGAGCCTAGCTCAAATTCAAACGAGTCGAGCCCGAGCTTCCAATGATCCAAATCAGAAATGTTAGAACTTGTTTGTTTAACTTATAAAACAGTCTTTTTTTAGAGTCGAGCACTAGTTACTCATGCACAATTTGTTTTTTATGGTTGAATAGGGACTTTCATGAGTGTGTGGTATAAAAATATGAAACAGAACATTAATAAAAAAATAAAGGTCTAAAATAATTAAAAATATTCAATTTGATAGTGAAGATTTAATAATGTATTTATAAGTATATAATATATTAATTTATAATTCATAATTTTAAACGAGCTCACGAGCCGAGCTCGAGCAGACTCGTTTATTTATCGAGCTTAAAATAGAGTTTGAGCTTGAGTTTGAGCTTGTTTATATTCGAGCCGATCTCGAACGAGCTTTTCTCCGAGCCGAGCTCGAGCTGCTCGCGAGTGGCTTGGTTCATTTACAGCCCTAGTAGCGATAGTAGTTAGTTGTTTAGATTTTTTTTTCCTTAATTTTTTTCGTAATTAGTTCAAATTGTAATAAAACATTAAGTACTTTTAATCTTTTTAACACTGCTCTATTTTTTATTTCAGCACTCTATATTTTTTTATAGAGTACTTTATATTTTTTAATGAATACTCTATATTTTTGAATATTGCTTTTTTTTATTCCAATACTCGTTGTTTTAATTCCGATACTCGTTGTTTTTTTCCGTTACTCTATATTTTTTCCAATACTCTATATTTTTTTCGATACTCTATATTTTTTTTCTGATACTCTATATTTTTTCCGGTGGTCGGTGGTCGGTGGTCGGTGGTCGGTGGTCGGTGGTCGGTGGTCGGTGGTCGGTGGTCGGTGATCGGTGATCGGTGGTCCGAGGTCCGAGGTCGGTGGGTAGTGGACATAGATGAGCAGTGACAACACTCTGACAATTTCTTTTGTCTTTTAGTGTTAGTAAGAGTATTTTGAGGTCTCTTTAAAGAAATAAGATTCCCACTAGTTTCCATAGGACGAAAATCTAGTTTCCAAGACCCTATATGTCATTCACCTTTAAAACTAAGTTTAGGATTCTTATTTGGAAAAACACGAGACCAAATGTATCTTGGGATGAAATATCAAAACAATTAGATGAATGAGGGTTTGGGATTCGCACAATCTCTAATCAACTTTGTGCCTTTTTTCAAACCTTTTTGAAGGTGTTATACACGCAAAGGCTTTATTCGAACTAGGTGCGTTTGAATAAACTTTTGGAAATATAGATGTATTTGGATACTCAAGTTGTCAAGGATGTGGGTGAACTTAGAAAAGCCTTCTCTATATTTGATCTCAACCCAGGTTGCTTCAAACATGAAATTGGCAATGAGACTAACATATTCTTTTTGGCAAGTGGAACCGTCTCGAGATTCTCTCCAGTTGAGAATGGTGCTTGGACCTCAACTTTGGAGGATGTTTTACGATGGATTCCTTCTCCCAGTAGTATTTTCTCCTTCAAGCATACTTGGGTACATATTTGGTATCTTTGTATACATTTAGTGGGTTTAAAAATTGTTTCCTAAAACATAGTTTTATTGTTGGTCCTCTTTCATTGATCGACTCACCACCAAATTAGACTTCTCTATCAGGATACAATTTATATTCCTTTGTGCACTTTTTGTCACTTTAAATGTATAATCTTGGGATTACCTTTTCTTTTAGTGTCATTTCATGAGCCGAATTCGGAAGATGTGGTGCTCATTAACTTTTATACATACCATCTCAACAAATGGGGTGATATTATTGGGTCTTTAGAATCGTTGGTGGTTGCTACTAACCTTTTATCATGTATTAGTTGATAATTTTTTAGCCTCTATATATATGATTTGAAAGGAGCGGTATTCTCGTATCTTCTACAATGGAGCTTTAACGGATGAGGCCTTATAAGAGAAAAAATACAATTAGGTAAGATGCAAGTTTTATATTGAAAAGAAATTCCCAAACAATAGTCTGAATCATAATCGTTGCTCGAGTTAAAAACTAGAGGTGGCGATTCCTAGGTGATGTCTCCTCATTTGTGATAGATTTATGTTAAGATGAGACATTATTTTTAGTGATTTAGAAGTCATAATAGTCGATTTTCTTGAGAATTAGTGCACTTTCCTATTTTGAGTCTTGATTTAGTGAGTTAATATTTTTAGAGCATATTGGGTTTAATTGTTTATTTTAGTATGAAGCTTTAAAAATAATTATGGAGCTTAATTAGAGTCCAAGTCAAAGACTACAACTTATGGAAAGAGATTAGCATGGAAATTGGAGATAAGGAAACAAAAGCTAAAAAGATGGAAAAGGAAAAGCTGCCTAAATCTGGGATTCTGCAGCACACGTCTAAAGAAGTGGTGATTACTCCTACAAGGAAGCCGGTTTTGGTAATTTCCTCTCATAGGGACGTAGATAATTCTCTGAGGATTCTTATGGTATATTATGGAGCAAAAACCGACCAATAACGAAGAAGATATGCTCAAAACAAATCAGCAGAATTTATCTTTATTTCCATACGAATTTGAGTTGGGCTTGGAGTCTACTACTTTGCTTCTCCCTCAAGAAAACGAATTAGGTCTTCTAAACACCTATAAATACACCTTATATCACTTTTAAATCATCCTTGCCTCATAGTAATTAGTTCTTAAGGTTTTATTCTTCCAGTTTATTGTAGAGAGCAAGATGATGTCTTTTGTAATTTCTTTTAGGTCATTTCCATCAGGTATGAACTAAAATTCCCATAGCTTGGGTTTTGCATCATGTATAAACTATGAATTCTAATTCTTCTATCTAAGTTTCTTTGTGAATTATATGTTTTAATTTGATATTAGCTATTTACCTTTATATTTGATTATGTGTTTTGATTTAATGATTGTTTTCCTTGCTAGTGCACGAGTATAGGATTACCTTAATAGTAGTTAGATGATCACCTTAGCTGGGTGTTTAACTATTGAACCACCACATAACGTCTAGTGTCGATATTAGTTCTGACAAAACATGATTCTAAATAGATAGTCATTAGGGTTTGTTTTAATCACCATATCACCAATTGATTGTAGTGTCTGTTTAGGGCCTTGGTAGCGCTTGATAACCCTATTTGAGACCTCGTCTTGGTTGTGCCGTAGCCCCCTTAGTCGCTCTCAAGGTCTAAGGTATGGGAATTTAGAATCCTGACTAAGTATACAAGAGCTAATATTCTCCCTTATTAACTAGATCTTTAGAAAGAATTAGAAGGATTGGTGCATACTAGCAAAACCTAAGCTATATCTCTCATCTCATATTCTTAGTTATTTATTTTATTGTCTTTATTTTCTTAGTTTAATTAGTAATTTCGAATTCTATTTGCTTTTATTTATTGTCTTTTAATTATTTACTTTTACTCGTTATTGTTGCCTACTCGTATAACACACTTAAGACCCTGAGAACGAACTCAACTTATCAACTAAAACTTGCATACGTCCTGTAATACTTGCAGTACTGTGCCTGTCTAGGGTGAGAGTGCGTAGTTTTCTAGACTTTATTTTATCTTATTTTTATCACACCCTAGTCGACACCACTAGGTAGCTAAATCAATTGTCTTGTTAGTTTTTGTTACATTATATATATATATATATATATATATATTCATTTGTTCATGGGTTTTCCTCTTTCCTTTAATCCTTACTAAGCTACCCTGGCTTAGATTTTTGTATAAATTACACGATGTATATGAAAAATACTTAATAATTTAGCAAAAACCCCGTACATAGTAGCCCTTATCAATTGGAGTCCTGAAAGACCCTGTGAATATATCCACATATCATCAAGTCCATTTAGTAAGTTTATTGCATCCTTTAGCCTTTAGGAGATGTGATGCAGCCTTGTTGTAGCTTGTGTAGTCTATCTATGTTTCATCCTTTATCTCCATTGTAAGACACGGTTTTGGTTAGA
Source organism: Nemophila menziesii (assembly GCA_029959085.1). NCBI lineage: Eukaryota > Viridiplantae > Streptophyta > Magnoliopsida > Boraginales > Hydrophyllaceae > Nemophila > Nemophila menziesii. Next base: position 18,353,966 of record JARWIR010000007.1, on the reverse strand, counting down.
CTCATCGAAAGACACATGATCATATTCACACAAGAGCTTGATCGATGACGACATTTACACACATTACACAAAGGATAATACATTGAACTAGTGTTTTAGTTCAGATTGATGATAAAAAAGTTGCAATAAATTGGGTTAATGCAAGAAAAATCGTTCTAATGGGGAATTTTATTTCACTAAAGTTTCTAAGTATCCTAAAATCTTGAATGTTAACAAGTTGGAATTAGCTCACTGGCCAGTGCCTTAGTCATCCAATCTAGTAGTGCAGGTTCGAACCGAGTCAATGACTTCGAGTCCAAAGTGGTTCTCCTATGTGACAAAGTTTTAGAGGGGATTAATATGGACTATGCAAAATAAAATAATTCTAAATGGTACCCCGAAGTGTGATATAAAACCATACCTCGGGGAAAACTCCTCGCAAGTGTACGAGTCGTCCTTGGTAATAAAGTAGTAAGTTTCAATATCGTTCTCCATAGGGACTATGAAGTTAAGCTTGCGTTCTCATATTGATAGTTGAGTAAACACATGAATTCAAATATATAATCTAGGGTCTGGTTCAATTATTCAAATATTAGACGAATACTAAAGAGATACCTTGAGCTAGATAGATTGATCAGAATCCTCACCAATTACTTATCGTGAATTTTAAAGTTGACAATGACTTTTTATCAACACTTGTATTTGACCTTCTAGTGAGACTTTTGAATACCTTGCGTCTTGGCTCATGTTTTTCCTTAGCTTTTCTACTTCTTAGCTTCATCGCGGGGTCTCTAATCATCCATGTGCCTAGGAACTACGCACTTAACATACAAATCATCTGAGTTTGCTCCAAAAACATATATATAATCAAGATTGGCTAATAGTTCATAGAATGTCACATAAAGGGATAAATCTCACTTTAATGCTTACAACCCCTCCTAAATAATGTCTTGTGGGTCTCTAAATATATCACAAAAGACAAGACATCGTCTTATATATATAAACCATTTAAGAATTCATAGACATAAAGGCTAACTGCGCAAAATATTTCAATATCTATGGATGAGGCAATCTAATGAATACTTAGCATATGCACAATCTATAACAAAAATTAGCCAACAATGAGAGAGACAATTACTTGAACACCTAGCATGCAGTATCTAAACCAATGATAACAAATAATAATATAGGAAATAAACCATACAATTTACAATTAAGAAAATAGGGAGTAAGGGAAGAAAAGCAATACACACGACTTGATATGGTCACTCTTGTAGGTTTGGTCCACTACGTAAGGTCTACTTGACCCTTAGGATTTAACCAGATGTTCCACTGGAATCCTATGTGTCTCTTCAGCAAGGAAAAGGCATAAAACTTTACAACCCCTTTGAAATACCATTCCAAGTAAACCCTTGTGTTATCACCAACATAAGTGAATCGAGTGTACAATCGATACTCATGATTCCACTTCACAATCACGTGAAACCTTAACTTGTGTATCTCCACACAAGGACCCAAGTACCAATACTTACAAACCACTTCACACACTCGTGAAGCCTTCTCTTGTGACTACACATATACGAGGATACATAAATATCTCACTATCCTAATCGATTGAAGATCATACTTCTCACCTAGAACAAGAGAAACACTAGGATTGAATATTGACACTAACCCACCTAGATCCTATACTCCTTGATGAGTAGATATAGCTATGTGACTTGCAAAGCAAAGGAAAAAGATAAAAAATTTAGTTTGAAATATTTTAGGACTCTTCCTGAAGATCTCACTTTTATAGCTTGAAGTTTGGTGTAGAAAATAACCACTTTTGCTTATTTGAAACCTTATACTTATAGATAACAAAAACTATAACATATATGTCCACATGTCACCAAAATATTGGTTGAATCTTCAAGTGTTGGAGGTCTGACTTCTCTTTGTCAGAGGTCCGGTTTCTGCAACATCTAGTTGTAATTGTTAGTTTATGTATTTACTTTTTGACCTCAAAGGTCTGGTATTTGTTTCAGTGGAGGTGCAACTTTTTGCCTTCAACTTTGGAATTTTTTTTAATTGCTCATCAGTAGTCCAGAACTCTCCTAAGCCAGAGGTCTGAACTTCTGATATTCTCAAAGGATATTTTAGATATAACTTGGGGGACCAGAATTGTTGTTTTTCGTGGTTCGACTTCTTGATATTTTCATATGATTTCATCAAATACTCTTCGGGATTCCGATACTTTGCTATGTTGGAGGCACAACCTTGACCATCTAAAGCTTCGAGTTCTTGCTTTGGCTTAGCATTCAATGTGGTTAATCACCTAGAGATCGATACGATTTAACTCAAAACATACATGATTAATTAATCCAACACATAATCAAGATAAGATGAAAAAAATTCAAATACAACATCATTCATACAACAATATGCCAACAAGAGATTCTTGATGAATTGGTTACCTCAACAATTTTAGAACAAGACTAATATATTTTAGGAATCGTCAAATAATTGTATGGTTTTTATATCCTGTAATATACATTGGTTTAATATCATGTCATATATGTAATGGACTGCCCAAATCATATATAATGTATTTGATCGTGTTCATATAGACAATTAAGATAGCAAAATATATATGTGACCTTCGATGTTATAGTTAGAACAAGAAAGTTACCTTGACCAAACCAATCTTATACTCTTAGTGCCAGAGACTTATATGATTTGTTATGTATGACCAAGATATGTTGTTCCTAAGGTTTATACTCAAGGACCGAGAGGTAAAGCGCGTATGCCTATCACAGATGTAGGTTTAGGACACTCTTGTCGAGATCAAAATTTCCTAACTTAATTTTTTAACACTATAAAGTATAAAAATTTGCTATGAGATAATAATTAATATTTCTTTAAAAAAAAAAAGCAAAAAGAAACCATCAAAAGTCAAAACCAACCTTACCAATTTGATAAACGTTCCATCACACACTAACGAAGCTCTTCTAAATAAATCGGCTCACACACTCTTTCTCTCTTCACTCCCAAGTCCTATCTAACGACGCCGCGTTTAATCTCCTCATCACATAACATTTCAGTTATTTTGCTCAGACAAAAAGTAAATATTAAAAAAATGCCCTTACTACTTGATTCAGTTTACCTTCAATGCCCTTCTTCTATCTTCTCCCTTTCCGGTAATAATTCCAAATTTTCAGTAATCAAATGTTGTTCTCTCGGCTCGTCGTTGACGGTGGTGAACGGTAACGTGGATAGGAAATCGCCGGAACGGAATGAACTCCGACTTGGCTTACCTAGTAAAGGTCGAATGGCCGCTGACACTCTCGACCTTCTTAAGGTACTATTTTAAGTTAATTAATCTGGTTTTCGTTGTTCTGTGTTATGATTTTGACTTAAAATTGCATGTTTGGTGTAATTATCTAAAAACTTGTCTTTTGTAATGAACCGGTGGGAGAAGTAATATTAGATACGGCAATAGTTGGTCAACGTGAGCCTGTAGTTATAGGATTAATGGGATTATTATGATGATATGTGTAATTTGCTTATGAATGCGTGAAATTTTAGTGTATAAGTTATGAATTTGATTTGAAATAGTGTGTTCCACTTTATATTTTGCAATGAACTGGTCGGAAAAGCTCCAGTTACTAGTAGATAATTCGGCTACCTGAGGGCTGATCTTGGGTATGAATACATATAGACCTTTTTGTGTATAAATTATTCACGTGGACCTTATGAAGTTATGAGTAGGATATATAGAAAATTGTATCATCAGCCATTGTGCTATGCTAGAGAGTCAAATGTACCCTGTTTTTTGCCTAATACATGGACCATTGATGCAAACCGTGCAATTAATCACATTTATATACACATAAACGTGTGTTTATATATATATATGCAAAGTAGCTAAATGTACCAGTGTTTCAAAAAGTATCAAATGTAACCCTGAGCTATACCAAGAAATAGCAGCAGATTTGCAGCATTAATGTATAACACTTAAAACATTTTCTACTCTCTATAACATGTGTATATTTGGTTATTTTTAATGATACATGAACCAATGATGCAATTATGACATTTTTTATTTGTTCGTGTGAAAAGGATTGCCAATTATCAGTGAAGCAAGTGAATCCACGACAGTACGTGGCAGAGATTCCTCAGGTGCCCAATCTTTCTACATTTCATTGATTTTATAATTTTACTACTGCCTAACTTTTTCTCACATTTCAGAGTTACAATTTTTTTTAGTAACTATCTCTATTGATTGTGTCAAATTATCAGAAAAAACCAAATTTACTAGATTTAAGGTCTTGTTTTTTTCACGTCTGATCTGTTTTAATACACGCAGCTTGCAAATTTGGAGGTTTGGTTTCAACGGCCAAAAGATGTTGTAAGAAAGTTAGTATCTGGAGATTTGGACCTTGGAATTGTAGGTCTTGATACAGTTACTGAATATGGACAGGTAAAAATTAAACATTATAATAATATTACTTCTCCTTTGCATGTGTTTTTCTTATATACTTAATGTTCATCGTTTGGTAGGGAAACGAGGATCTCATTATTGTTCATGATGCTCTAAATTATGGAGATTGTCGCCTTTCTTTGGCCGTAAGTTTTTTTATTTTTTTTATTTTTAACATTGTAGTTAAAAAAATGTCTGTGTTTTCATCTTATTGGAATGAAATGATGTATTTTCTTTTCAGATACCAAAGTATGGTATTTTCGAGAATATAAATTCGTTAAAGGAGCTAGCAAAAATGCCACAATGGACAGCCGAGAGACCTTTAAGAGTTGCTACTGGCTTCACTTACGTATGTTCTTTTTTTGTTTCTTTTAATGTTGTAAGAGAATATGAATATCTAAATATTGTACGTTTATTTAATCTCAGCTTGGTCCTAAGTTTCTGAAAGAAAATGGATTAAATCACGTTACTTTCTCAGCTGCTGATGGGGCCCTCGAAGCAGCTCCAGCTGTTAGTATGATGTATTTATTTTAATAGTCCTTTAATTTCAGTATAATTGATGGTTTTTTTCTTTTTTCATATAGATGGGGATAGCTGATGCAATAGTGGATCTCGTGAGTAGTGGGACCACATTACGAGAAAACAATTTGAAAGAAATCGAAGGTGGAATTGTCTTGGAAAGTCAGGTGATTGATCGATTAATCGCCCTTTCTCTATGGCAATCAATTTACGGTTTTAACCTTTTATATTCTTGTATCAGGCTGTTTTTGTAGCTAGTAGAAAATCATTAACACAACGAAAAGGTGTACTTGATATTACACACGAAATGCTCGAAAGATTGGAAGCACATTTGAAGGCTGCTGGTCAATTTACTGTGCGTAAAAGTTTTTCTTTTTTAATTTTTATTTTTTGCGGATAAATCACACTTGTATTGCCAGGTCACTGCTAACATGAGGGGAAGTAGTGCAGAGGAAGTAGCTGAGCGGATATTAAGCCAAACATCTCTCTCTGGGTTACAGGTAAAGCTAACTAGTTTTGTGCGTGCAATTTGACTGTGGTTTGATTTTTAATATTTTATTATTTTTAATTATGAAATGTGTAGGGACCTACAATAAGCCCAGTATTTTGCAAACGTGATGGGAAAGTCTCGGCGGATTATTATGCGATAGTTATATGTGTACCAAAGAAAGCATTGTACAAGTCTGTTCAACAGCTACGTGCGGTAAGAGCCTCTTCAGCCTATATATATATATATATATATATATAATATATATTGGTTTGATCTTGTGAAAAGTATTTTTGTATCATTGTTCAGTTTTTTTTTGAAATAATGAATATTATTTATTGTGTTGTACAGATTGGAGGTAGTGGTGTATTGATATCACCTTTGACCTACATATTTGATGAAGAAACTCCGAGATGGCGCCAACTGTTAAAAGAAATCGGGCTTTAGTTGTTTGTTAAAGATGATTTGGTTCTTCTCTCTGTTTCATGAGAGGAGTACAAAATGAAACTTGAAATTTTTGAAAATCTTTGTTCAAGAAGAATCAGAGATCTGTAGTTTATGTTTCTGTGTTTGTTGTTGTAACGTGTACTAATAATAATGGTATTATTATTATTTTAATTTGATTTTGATCTCATTGACTATATTAGTTGGAGATCTTAATAATGGTATTATTATAATTGGATTTATTAATTAATAACTTCGAGCTAAGACAAGAACATGAAAAACTAAATAATAAAATAAGTTGAATTTACTTATCTGCTTTACGTGTTAGCAATATTTTTCTACAAAAGAAAGATATAATATTTTGTTTGAACCAGTCAAACCTAATTCTGATTGGTAGAGTTTCCTATCAACTAATTACTATTACTTTTTTGTTCGAAAAATCAACTAATATCCGTTCTCTTATAAAACAGATAACTGCACTGGGTGGAACTTTTTATACTCATTTAATTTATTTTGTCAAACTAAACATAGAGAGAGGAAGATGGTAGATGCTTCTGTTTCATATGCCGTGGGAAAACTTGGTGACTTTCTCATCCAGAAAGTAGTACACCGACAAAAGATCAGAGAAGATGTGGAATGGATGATAAGAGAGTTGGGATACATGAAAGCTCTCCTTAGAGATGCTGAACAAAATCAGGCCATGGATCTACGAGTGAAGGAGTGGGTATCTGAAATATCAGATCTTGCTCAAGATATTGTCGATCTCGTAAATGAATACATCAGCAAGGCAGTCAACTTTGAAACTTCAAAGTATGGAATTATAGATCGTGTAAAGAAGTATGCTTGTATCTGCAGAAAAGAAGCTAATCTTTATGATATTGGCAACGAAATCGAGTCTCTTAGAAGAAGGGTATCCGATCTGTCTCGCAAGAAAGACATGTATGGTATCACAATCATCACTAATCCTGCGGGTGAAGGGACTAGTAGGAATGGTCCTAATATGCAAACATGGAGAAGAACTACTTCATTTGCAGAGGAAGAACTCTTTGTTGGATTTGAAGATGTTACAATGATGTTGCTGAAAGAACTTCACAAAGACGAGGATCGGCGTAGTGTCATATCCATTTATGGCATGGGTGGTTTAGGTAAGACTACTCTTGCTAGAAAACTTTACAATTCTTCGCATTTTGTTTGTAGGGCTTGGGTATGTGTCTCTCAAGAATACAGTATTCAAGATCTTCTTCGCACTATTGTTAAATCTTTTGGAACTGGGTGTAATGGAGCAGAATTAAAGAACATGAATGAGCAAGATTTGGAGCGTCACCTCCTAGAGTTCTTGAACGACAAAATATATATGGTAGTTGTTGATGATGTATGGCAAAAAGAAGCTTGGGATAGCTTGAAAAGAGCCTTTCCAGATTGTCGTAATGGTAGCAGAGTTATCATTACAACACGTAAGAAAGAGGTAGCGGAACGCGTAGATGTGAGAAGTTTTGTTCATCAACTCCGCTTTTTGAGGTCAGAAGAGAGTTGGGATCTTTTTAGCAAGAAGGTTTCTGGAAAAGATTCGTTTTCTCCTGAAATGCAAGAGACAGGGAAGGAAATTGTACAAAAATGTGGTGGTTTACCACTTGCCATTGTTGTCCTTGGCGGGTTATTGTCCTATAAAAAGGACCATCAACAGTGGTGCGAAGTGAAAGACCAACTATGGAAACATATGAAAGAAGATTCTATTGAAATCTCTCATTTATTGTCCTTAAGCTACAGCGATTTGTCTAGTGAACTTAAACAGTGCTTTCTTTATTTTGGCATCTTCCCTGAAGATTATCAAATTGATGAAGATAAGTTGATGCAGTTGTGGATGGCAGAGGGATTCATATCACAGGTAAATATAATGGAAGAGAATGCTAAGAATTACTTGCATGAGCTAATTGGTCGTAGTCTTATTATGCGAGGGGATGAAAAATGGAGGATCAAGATACATGATCTTCTCCGAGAACTTGCACTTGATAAGGCGAGGGAAAACAAATTGTTTGATATATACGATCCACGAGTAAATCGAGGTGCACATTCACGTCAACATCGATATGTCATTCATACTCAAATCAAGAAATTCTTTTCAGTTGGCATTTCCAATGAAAAATTGAAGTCACTTGTTTTCTTCAACCTAGATAATGAATATAATGATATAGGAATTGTAAAGACTATATGTCACAAGTTCAATCTACTATCTGTACTTGACCTGCAGAATGCTTATTTTGGGAACTCCAAGAATGGTTATCAATTGCCTGATGCTATTGGAAACTTGATTCACCTGAAGTTTTTAAGTATAGACCATACAAATATCACCCGACTTCCCTCTTCTATAGGTAACTTGAAAACCCTACAAACCCTTAGAGTATCTAGTGAATCTCTTACATTGCCTGAAGAGATATGTAAGCTCATAAACCTAAGGCATTTAACTTTGTTTAATTTGAAAGGGCATGTGAATATACACACCCTAACAAATCTAAGAACTATTGATGGTATCAGTTACCATCACTGGACGTATATTGATGCCACCAATCTAGTCAATCTTCGCGAATTGGCTATCTATGAGTTCGCTCCAAAAGGTAGTGCTTATTCTCTGGACTTTGTTAGCAAGTTTAAAAGCCTTACAACTTTGTACTTAAGTAGCAGTGATTTTAATGGTAGATATTCATATCTTCCATCACTAGAACCTCTGTTTTCTTGTTCACGTCTCCTTAATCTGCATACAATTGGAATAATAGAGAAGCTTCCACCATTCAATATCTTTCCACAATTCCTCACAGATTTGACGCTAAGTGTCTCGAGCCTCTCAGAAGATCCAATGCCTACATTAGAGAAATTGTTGAATCTGAGGGATCTCACCTTAGAACGAAATGCTTATGATGGGAAAGAAATTACATGCAGTAACAATGGTTTTCTTAAACTTGAACATCTCAAGCTCTATACTTTACCTAACTTGGAGAATTGGAAATTGGCCGATACATCCATGCCGGTGATTAGAAGTTTAATCATCGACCAATGCCCGAAACTAATGACTATTCCAGAGAGATTGAAGTCAATTAAAGTGGGAGAGTGGTGATGATCAAGAGTGGAGTTGTAGTAAATAAGTTATCCCTAGTTAGCTATCAAATGGTTATCTACGGTTGTACTTGTCTAATTTGAACACTTGTTTCCATTTATTGTTGTTATAGTTTTTTTTCCGATTGGGGATCTAACTTAACTCGTCTTTAGTTTTTCTGTTCTTTACTATCAACGCAACTTTTTAAAAAAGTAATGTGATCCACATATTCAAGTTACTTATATTTATCTTTATTCTTCATTGTGTTCTCAAAAAGCTTATACGCAGGTGTAGAGCAAATAGTATCATTGTGCTTACAAGAATATGAATTATAAAGTAAAGACCAACACCTCTTAAATTTTTCCTGTTTTCATATGGGTAAAAGACTAGCATATTATAGTTTTAGGATATGAAGTTGATCTAACATGTAAGAAAAGACTTTGTTTTTCCAAATTCAGTTTGTCGACTTCTTACATGTAGAGAACTACCAATAAGATAATTAGCATACATATATTCAATTTGTTGTGTGTGGACCGGATCCTTCAGGTATTTGATTCATTTGTTCTTATGCTTACAAAAAATAAACTTCAAGTGAAATATCTCATGTTCAAGTTATTGGCCTAGTTTACGCAATTTTCTACTGACCAACCCTCTGGTGTAAAACCCTTTTTGGTTGTCCTACTTTTTGCTGAATTTGCTCTTCCTGATTTTGAGAGATTCCTCTTTGTTGAGATATGGTTGGTATGACCGGTGAGCATTTGGCGAACCATCTTTTGGATGGTTTCCTGGATAGTAGTGGAAGAGTTGGAAGATTCAGTCGGAATAGAGACAATAGTGGCATGTGCTTGATTGTCTTGCGGTGTTAAAGGCGCAAGCAGTCGTGTTTGGAATGCCCAACATGTAATTGTCTTATATTTTCTTTAAAGTATGTGTACATTTAGTTTAAACAGTCAAATTTACTGAAAAATATCAAAGTGTATCCTGACTGAATAAAATTTCAAGGTCCCCCCTGTTGGGAAGTTTAATTAGCCCATAGATCTTTGTAGTAGCATGAAGACACCAACTCATTACTCATCCAAAAAGCAAACCGTGTTTGCCCCTAACAAGACTAATAGCCACTTCATAAAAAATTAACCATTTTCCGATCATTTCATCATGGAGCGTCTCTGCAAGAAAAATTAATTTGTGAAGTTGCCGAAGTGTAATGCTGCTTAAGTAATATGAAGAAGCTTCAGGTGAATCAAGCCCCCAATGGCATCCGGCATTGGGCAATCCTTCTTAACGTCATCAAAAGAAACATCCTCCAAGATTGAATCTTTTACATATATTCTTTGACAATTCCTATTTTGAAAATATTTGGTACATTTATTTTTAAAAATTTAAGAAACTTCAAATATTATAACCATTACCATTCATAAAATTTAAAAGTTTGATAATTTTTAAAAATTAAGAAAAATAAAGTAAAAATATACAAATAAAACTTTTAAACATGAAAAACATAATTCTAATTTTCGTTGAACTTTCAATATGATGTAATTTATTGAGTTATTGTGTTACAACTGAAATTCCAACCGTACTAAATCTTTAGATACTCAAATCTTCATTAAGTAAGATTCAACACCTGAAATTTAATGATTCAGTTCTATTTTAAACAATTTACTAGTAAAAATTATTCTACAATAAAACCTAACTACTTACCTGCAAAATAAAAATATAGTGGTACATATTACAATATATACTTTTTAAAAAATAGTATAAATTACATCACGAAATTCTCAAAATATGATATATATTATAGCACGGAATTCTCGTTCATACATGATAATGGCTAAATGTACCAATCATTGAGAAATCCTATAAGAAAACTAAATTAGATTCATGTTATCACGAAATATTAAATTCATTGATAAAGAAAGACCATTAAAAAATATATTCTATAAGAAATTTAATTTTTAAACACCTTTTAGGTGACACAACCTTGCGTATTTGGAAGAGAACAAAATTCCAATTTATAAAGATTTGGTTCCAAATTTTTGGGTTTAGAGTTTATTTATGATTTGTTTAGGTTTTTACCTATATAAATTACTATATATAACAATATTTTAAAATATATAAATAATATTCAGGATTTTTTTTTGGAAAAATGTGGAAAAAAATGAAAAATGATTTCGAATCGTAAATCAGAAATTCCAAAATTTTAAAAAGTAATTCCAATTCCAATTCAGAAAAAGCCGAAAAACCCAGAAATCGGAAAATAAAAAATCGAAATATAAAAAATCAATTCCAAATATAGATTTTTTGGATTGTAACTGACCGAAAATCGTAATCTTCCATTCCAATTCCACCTCTAGTGTGCACAATTTTTTAATTTTTCTTTTGGTGATAAATCACACTTGTAATGCCAGGTCATGCCAATATGAGGAGAAAGAGCGGATATTAAGCCACTCTCCACGGGTTACAGGTAAAGCTAACTAGTTTTAATTTGAGCAAATTCCATTTTTAGGTCATTACCTATGGTCTAAAAATATTTTTAAGCGTTTAAAAAGTTACATTTTTAGGCTAAAGGTATTCAAAACGCCCATTTTTAGGCAATTTCACTAATTTCATGAGATATTTTATTGATTCTAAGGACAAATTAGGCATTTCAAATGAACTATATGTTTATTTGGCCGCATCACAAACTAGGAACTCTATCTAAAGTGTCCATATTGTCCTTAAAATTTATGAAATATCTCATAAAATTAGTGAAATGGCCTAAAAATAGGCGTTTTGAATACGTTTGACCTAAAAATATGACTTTTGAAACCTTTGGTTTAAAAATATTTTTAAGCCATAGGTTATGACTTAAAAATGATTTTTCTCTTTTAGATTTGTGTGTGCAATTTGATAAGGGAAAAAGGAAAGACCAAGTAAATAATATTTTGTACTTTTCATACAATTTTTCTTTGTTGATACTAAATTAATATCAAATTACTAATTGGATCCTTATCTAATAGGAAAAAAAGTGGAAAAATTAATCATTAAATGAATAGTCTCACACATTAGAAAATGAGAAAAAACCATTGAAAAGTTTTTATATAAAAAGATTTTCTTTCCCAATTTTTCATTTGATTGGGAGATGTGGTAAAAAAAGATTATCAAGAAAAAAGTACCACATCGAAAATGAAGAAGAGACCTCTCTATACATTCCAAATAGAACAAAGGCTATAAACGCCAAAAAGAAATAAACAAAGCCCCACACGCGCACCATCACTTCCCGCCCGGCTCGACGACGCCGTAGGTAATGAACAAATGGGGAGTTGGGTCATGGCACTTCATAACCTTCCAGCCACAAGACTTGGTCAAATAGCATAGAGTCTTCATGCTGGAATTTGAAAAGATGTAAGATATAATGTTACTATAGAGTAGAAACCCCGTTAAAGATAACCAGCACGACCGAAATATCTTTTTAACGCAAGTTATATAGTGTGTAATTGTTCTTTTTATGTATTCCGTGTAAGTTTTGTAATATTTCATTAATGTAATACTGTAGAGTACTTTAATTGAAAATTATTTCATTTTTGGATTACCGTAACTCTAGTTTTCAAACTAGTGATCTTTATTTTTCCAACAATTTAAAAAGATATTACTTTTACATCACTAGTTGTGTTCTAAAATGGTTTTTCCTATCTCAACACTATCAGCAGTTGCTTTATTATTGAACGCCGGAAGTTTTTTCCGACGTGATGATGTCTCCCCGTTTATGATAATTTAATCTTAGTTGGAGACATCATTTTAGGTGTATTTATTAGGGTTATAGTTTGATTTTCTCATGATTTAGTACACTTTCCTATTTCGTGTCTTAATTTAATTATTTATTATTTTTAGAGCATATTGGGATTAATTGTTTGTTAATTGTGAAGCTTTATAGATATATGGTAATTAATTAGATGCAAGTTAATTCTAAGAGATAAGGGAAAGAGGATAAACATGGAAATTGGAGATAAAAGGCAAGAAATATGAAAAAGGAAAAGATAAAGTTGCCAAATAAATCTTTTATCAAACAATTGATAATTTTTTTTATCAAACAATTGATAATTTTTGGGTCAATTACCTAAAAGGTCTTAAAGAATATTATAGTGCCATATAGAAGCTAGTCAATTCCTCTTTCCTTCTTAGAGGCCAATAAGATATTCAATGTCATAACTACCCTTCTAGTGCATATAAGACAAAAAAATATATTATTTCTCTCTCCTCCATTACCATTAATCTCTCTCCTCCTTTATCTTTTTTCTCTCTCTTCCTTCATTAATTATCAAATAATTTCCAGCTCCGACCACAACCACCGATCACCGCCGGCCACCTCCAGAAAAAATTCTGAGCGTGGAATAAAGTTCTAAGCGTAGAATAAAGTTCTGAGTGTAGAATAAAGTTTTGAGCGTAGAATAAAGTTCTGAGCGTGAATAAAGTTCTGAGCGTGAAAAAAAGTTCTGAGCATGGGGTACTGAGTATGAAAGTACTTAGCATGGGGTACTGAGCATGAAAAAAGTTGTTGAGTATTGAAAAAAGTTCTGAGTGTAGAAAAATGTTCTGAGTGTAGAAAAAAGTAAGTATTCGATTTTTTTTTTGTTGAGTGACTTTACTGAGCATGCTCGTTTGCTCAATAACTTTACTGAGCATGCTCAGTAACTTGCTGAGCGTTTCTCGTATAATCAGTAAATTTACTAAGCATTTCTCGTATAATCAGTAAACTGCTGAGCATTTAAACAAAAGTTATTGAGTTTAAATAATTTCTTGATTCAATTATTGGAGCAGCTAAAAAACGAATTTCACTTATTGATTAATTTGATTATAGTTAAATAGCAATATTCGTTACATAATTACTTATTGGATTGATGGAATATATTATTTAATAGTAATAAAAATTATATATTGATTGATTATTTATTATTATCCAATTGCCAAAAGCACTTTTTCTGTTTCAGCATTCTTTGTAGTAGTCTCAATGTAATGTCCAAATGCTACATATATTCCAAAAAATTAATTAATAAAAAATCGATAATCTATCCGATAATAATAAAAAAGAAAAAACACTTACAGATAAGATTCGATTCATTCCAGTGAGCAAAAATTGAGGTGCATTAGCAATACAATTTATAATACAATTTATTGAAGGGTTCTCAAACAAGATAATACAATTGAAGCCTCAGCAAATCACCATCGAAGCCTCATCAAATCACCATCGAAGCCTTTCTCAAAGCTTCGCAGCAAGGCAAAGATCACCATTAGACTGTCGATCTAGAAGTAGCAGAAGGCCGAAGTCCACCAAATCGGAGTCATATACTTTAGATCTCGCCGGCGTTCGAAGCTCGGATCCGGTCACAACCCAAGCTCGCCGTCTTCTACAGTCACCAAATCTCTTCGAAATCCTCCTTGCTCAGGAAAAGCTTGAACTCTTCTTTGTTCACGGTTCGAGATCCGCCGGAGCTTCATGGCGGCTTCTTCTCCAAAAGACCGGCGACGAGGAAAAGCTCCGTTCGTCTTCTCGCGATTGCTTCACGAATGGACGGTGATGTCACGAAATCTCAACTTGATTACTTCGTTCGTCTTCTTGTTTGCAGCTCCGTTTGCATACAATAGCTCCGATTTGGAGCAGTTTAGAGAACACAAAAATAAAATAAAGCAAAGCTGCGAGAGAGAGAAAGAGGGGAGAGAGGAGAAAGGAGAGAGGAGAGAGAGTGTTTTAATTTTTTTTTATTAAATGTAGTATATATAGGTTATTAAAATACAAAAAGGGGTAATAAGGTAATTGAGAAATTAGGCTTGTAGTGTTAAAATTAGTTTGTGGCCTTTAGTAAGAAGAGGTTATAGAGCTGGTCTTGTTAAGTCACGAGGTGGTGTTTTCAAGACCATTTGGATAATAATCACATAATTTTTTTAGTTAAAAGACTCTTTCTTTAAAACTTAATTTTTTGATCAATTATTTCATAAAAATTTAAAATTATCTAAAAGATCTAAAAATTAGATATGGTAAATGTTTTTTGTTTCAATTTTGTTTAAATTATAAAAAATGAAAAAAAAAATAGAAATTTGAAATCAATCAAGACTTATGCGTTTCTTTTTTATGTTTGACTAGAAAAACAAAATTAGAAAAAAGTGAAATAAAAAAGTAAATCTAGAATTCTTCTGTAAAGAGAAAAAAAAAGAGCCAATTGTTGATTGATGCCTATTAAAAAACTTATTTAGAAAAAGGTGCCTAGAAAAAAATATTTATTGAAAACAGCCCCCTTATAATTAACAATTAAAAAATAAGAAAAAAACTAATAAACACGCGCGCGCGTCCGTGAATTTTTTTTAAAATCGTCATAACTAATTCAAAAAAAATCAAAAAAATCAAAAAAAATTATATTTGGATAAATCAAATTAATATTTACGTCTATGATTTTTTTCGAAATTTTCTGAATTTTTTGATTTTTTTTATTTTTTTTTTTTATTTTTTTTATTTTTTTTTTCGCAGACACGAAATTCCATGTTTAAAACATGGAATTTCATGTTTGAAACATGGAATTTCATGTTTGAAACATGGAATTCCATGTTTATTTCACGGTTTAAAACATGGAATTCCATGTTTAAAACATGGAATTCCGTGTCTGCGAAAAAAAAATTAAAAAAATTCGAAAAAATTCAAAAAATTCAAAAAAAATCAAAAAAATTCATAGACGTAAATATTAATTAGATTTATTCAAAAATATTTTTTTTTTAATTTTCTGATTTTTTTTGAATTAGTTATGACGATTTTAAAAAAATTTCACGGACGCGCGCATGTGATGGAATTAATAAAGGTATAGAAAATATAAAGGGGATGTTTTCTATAAATAATTATTTCATTAGGCATTTTTTTATAAATAAGATTATTGAAGGCATAAAAAAACAATTAGAAAGTTTAAGGAGGATGTTTTCAACAATAACCCAAAAAAAAAATAGTTACGATAGACAAAACAAAACTAATAAAACTCTTTCAAAAGATTGATTAATTATTTATTAATTTTGTGAAATTTTGTCATATCATCCCTATAGAGACTTCTAGATACACCTTTTTTCATAATACAAGAAAAAATAAAAAGTTTGAAAGAAAAAAAAAAAATCGTTTTTCCAACCTTTGTAAATATCCCAGTTCGCAAGGGTTTGTTATTTTTTACCTCTTTTCGCTGAGCTTTTTTCTCATCTTTATCAGCCCTGTGCTCATCTCCGCCGCTTCTCCGCCGCCTTCAGGTAAGCTTGTACCGCTACTACTTAATCACGTATATCTTTAATTAAAACTTAAAATGATAACATACCTATACAATAAAAACCTTACTGATCTACCCAACTTTGTTCTTCTGTATTATCAAAAAAAAAGAAAATAGAAAACTAATCCATAAATTTGGCCAGCAACTCAATTTAGGTAAAGTAATTATATTTTGCAATTACAACCTTACAATATATAGCTATTAATTTTAATCTTTTTAAATAAAACAGAGATTTTACTTTCAAACTCTAATTTAATTTGTTAGATTTTTATTACAATGTCTCTGATTTAATAGACTTTTCTTTGTTCAATTTGAATTGGTATTCATGTTTTCATAAACAAATTTTCCAAATATAGCCGCTAAAATTATTTTCCGACCAAAACAAAATCCAAAAACATTTGCTATTTTAAAATCATAAGGGCAAAATGGGCTATATAACATACAAAAGGGCTGGTAATGTAATAAGTGCGAAAATTAAAATAAAATAAAATCGGTTTCCACTACAAACCCCTAAACCCTAATTCTTTTATTATCGTTGTCCTCGTATCTCTCTTCAGTCTTCACAAACAATGAAGACTCCAAGTTTGAAGAAGAGCGCACTAAAAGCTAATAAGAAAGACGAAGAAGAGAAATTAAAACCAGAGGAATATGAAGCCAGAGCAGAACTCTCCGATTCTTCTCCCGTTGTTTCCGACGCCGACGAGGTACTTTATTTTCTTCATTTATCGTTTTGTAAACGTTGCTTAAGCTTGTTACTTTCTTCCAATTAGTGGCACATTTAAGGTGATGCCTAATTTTGCATAAGGTTAATTGCATTGTTGGTCCCCATTTATTCAACACAGTCCAATATACACCTATGTATTTCAGTAAAGTGTATATACTTTTTTGTTCGGTCGGGATCAAGTATATACTTTGTTATTCCAACACTTTGCACAATTGGTATCCACGGAGTGGAAATATAGCAACGTTATTATATAAAATGGGTAACTTTGACAGCCTTTTAAAAAACAGGGGTTTATTTGGCTATTACATAATATAGGACCAATAGTACATTATCCTTTTGATTATTTTTACTTTGCTGACATGTTAGTCTTAGATAAACTCGGAGTTTGAAACAAATACAGTGGGAGGTTGAATTGAATTTAGAATTATTGGTTAAAGTCATAAGCTTTCTTGTAATTTTTAATCCACACTTGATTTGTTATGGGGTAAATTGCTCCATTGTTCCATTATTATGTGAAATTATCAAATGTACACTGTGTTTCAAGTAGTAAATACATTCATGTCATTCTTAACAATAACAAAATCACCCCTTTGAAGCTGGGTATTTGCGATGCTCAATTATTATCGTTTTCATGGCTGTAGGATTTCTCAGAGGATGATGACTCATGGAATGAATCTGGATCAGAACAGAGTGAATCAGATGAGAGTAATCTCTCCGAAGATGAGGTACATACTTATTCTTTCTAAAAAACTTGATATTTGGAGTGTAATATATGTTCTGTTTTGCTTCCTCAAATTGCTAAAACTAAACCATTTATGTTTAATGAGCTTCTTCTTTAGTTCTCTCTTAAGACTTTCATGTGATTTTTGGCAGGAAATTGTTGTTTCAAGTGATGAAAATGATGCAAGTGATGGAGATAAAGAAGATGATGGTGAAGATAGTGGTAGTGACGATTCTCGTGAAGTAGTTGAGGAGAGTGATTCATCTGAAGATGAGGTATGTGTGTTTTCACTTTTTCAAGGCTATTTTAAGTGTTTGAAAGTAATGTAATAATTGATAAACTAAGGACATATTTTAATTGTAGGTTGCTCCTCGTAATACTGTGGGAGATGTACCTTTAGTATGGTACAAAGATGAGGAACATATTGGTTATGATCTTGCTGGAAAGAAAATTAAGAAAAAGGAAAAACAAGATAAACTTGACTCTTTTCTTGCTAGTGCTGATGATTCAAAGAATTGGTAAGTTTATTTTTTAATTTTATTTCCAGAACTTGAACTATTTACACATTTGAGACGTTTTTGCTTGTTCTGTTAAGGCGTAAAATATATGATGAATATAATGACGAGGAAATTGAGCTCACTAAAGAAGAGATTAAGCTTATTGGAAGACTTGTGAAAGGAAAAGCACCACATGCTGATTTTGATCCACATGCGGTTTGTTCTTTCACGCACTATGTTCTTTAATAAGAGAAAAAGATTAATTAATTTGGAGTAATTAAACTTTTTTTATTGCAGCCTTATGTTGACTGGTTTGACTGGGATGGTGCAAAACATCCACTTTCAAATGCACCAGAGCCGAAGAGACGTTTTATTCCTTCAAAGTGGGAGAGTAAAAAGGTAAACAATATTAAATGAGTTTCTTCTTTGTCTTAATTTTACAGATTTTAATTGTTTTTTGTTTCAAATACAAAAAGGTTGTTCAATATGTTCGTGCTATTCGAAAAGGCTTAATAAAAGTTGATGAAAAGCCAAAAGAAGAGCAACCAAAGAAGGACCTTTGGGCAGATGCTAACACTTCCGAAAGACAAGGCTTGGCTTATATTCCACCTCCAAAAGTCAAACTTCCAGGTTTATTAATATTATAAATTAAATTCTATTTTTTAAAATAAAAATGAATAATGAGTTAACAATTGTGTTTTTCATCAGGTCATGAGGAATCTTACAATCCTTCTTTAGAATACATTCTTACACCAGAAGAACTTGTAGCTGATTCACTTAAGTTTGCTGAAGATCGACTTACATTTATACCTAAAAGGTACTAGTTTAGTTTATTACTTTATATTTGAATTGAACAAATCTTAACTATATTTAATTGTTAGGTTCGAAAATATGAGAAGTATTCCAGCATATGAGAAAGCTGTTAATGAAGTATTTACTCGTTGTCTAGATCTTTACCTCTGCCCAAGAGCTCGTAAAAAACGTGTATGTGTCGAGTATTATATTAATTAATCAATTTCAGATCCTTTTTAATAAATCTCATTTAAATTTTCAGATTAATATTGATCCTGAGTCTTTGAAGCCTAAGTTACCAAGCCGTAAAGATCTTAAACCTTATCCAACTACTTGTTATCTCGAGTATAAAGGTCATGAAGGTCCTGTGAAATCAATTTCAACTGAATCTACTGGACAATGGATTGCTTCAGGTAATTTTAAGACAAGCCACTTGTTAGTTGTTATCTAGGTTTAAAATCTTATCTTGTTTTATTATTACATAGGTTCGAGTGATAAAACTGTGCGTGTATGGGAAGTAGAAACGGGTAGATGTCTTAAAGTATGGGAATTTGATGAGGCTGTACAATATGTGGCATGGAATCCTTTACCAGAGCTTCCTATTTTAGCTGTTGTGACGTAAGTTTAATGTTAAGTTATAACTAATTAATGAATTATGTTATTTAAACTAATAATTTAAATTAAACAGGGGACAAGAAGTGTATATCGTTAATACTGGATTAGGAAACGATGAAGAAGAGGAAAAAATCAAAGAGCTTCTAAAAGTTGCACCTCCCGTAGAAACTGAGGAATCTGGTAATGATTTTGCATCTATTTGTAGTTGGAGTCAAGATGAAAAACATGGAGGAGTCAAGTTAAAACACTTTAAGGTAAATTATTACATTTTTTAAGGATTATGTTAAGAAATTTATTTACTTATATTTGATTGTTTGAACAGACTGTATCTTCAGTGGAGTGGTATCGTAAAGGAGATCATTTTTCGACACTTATGGCATCTGATATCCTTTTTTTTAAGTTATATGGACTTACTTGTGTTTTATTTATTACGTATGTGAGAAGTGAGTGACTCCTTAACTAATTTATACGTCAATCAAACGCGGTGTTGATACACCAGCTTTCGAAGAAACGAACACAAAAAGTATCGTTTAAAGGACTTCCAGTATCGACTGCTTTTCATCCTAGTAGAAATATATTCTTTATTGCGACTAAAAAGGATATTCGTGTGTATAAGTTATCACAAGGTGAAAAGCCCAGCCTTGTGAAGAAATTAGAAGCTAGAGTTAGAGAAATCTCTTCCATTTCTATCCATCCTGATGGTATGTATTGTCTTTGAGCTCCGTTTAAAGGAACTTTTTTCCTTTTTTCATTATATTTTAGTCTAATACTTTATTCCTGATGTAGGTGATAATTTGATTGCGGGAAGCAAAGATGGGAAATTGCTTTGGTTTGATATGGATCTTTCATCTCAACCTTATAGAGTTCTCAAGTAAGTATTTTCACTTAATCAGATGCTTTTGTGTGTATGTATGAGATTTGCTAAGTAGGTTATGTTGGAAAAAATTTCAGTTGCCACTCAAAGGATATTAATAAAGTGGCGTTCCATCGGACATACCCTTTGTTTGGATCATCTTCGGATGATTGCACAGCATATGTGTTTCATGGGATGGTTTATTCAGATCTGAATCAGAACCCATTAATTGTTCCTCTTACACTTCTAAGAGGTCACGAATCAACTAATGGAAGAGGTAACTTTTCTCTCTCACTTAATTTTAACCAAGTTGATTATTTGTTTATCTGATATATTTTGTTATTGTTAATAATAAATAGGAGTTATGGACTGTAAGTTCCACCCAAGGCAACCATGGTTATTTACTGCTGGTGCTGATTCTGTGATTAAGCTCTACTGTCACTGAATCTCATTAATCACACTCCATTTCGTCTATAAACAAACAACGTAGACTAAGTGTTGATTTTTGCATCTATTTCTGGAGAGGGAGGGACCCACCCACCTGCAAGGGACCGACGCTTTTTAACAATTTTGCCTGCATCATGCATTGTGTTGTGCTATTTTACTCTTAAGCATACTTGTCAAAATCATGTATGGTTAATGATACTTATTTATAGATTCAATTCCCCCGTTCATGAATTATAAGCTAAAGATTTAAATCAGTATATTTTTATATTGTGCAATTTATTATGATTCAACAATTTACTTTTATTTACTTGTTTAAGCCTGTATGTTTTTTTACTTTTCAAATTCTGAAATCAAATGAGATTCATTCGACAATGAATCAAAAATAGGAATCATAATTCCTGATGGGGGTGTCAGTTCTGGTGGAAGGTGTGTAAATAATAACTTTCTTGTGGTTTTATTTTATAATCTTTATCGAGCTAAAGAAGTATAAATAGGTATAGGTTTTTTGGTTTTCTATTGATGAAAAATGATTAAATAATGATTTAATGAAGAATAAAAAGGTAACAGGTTCATCTAAAATATCGATGCATATTTTGTCGAGAGCGAATTGTTATTTGGTTAATAATTAAGGGACAAAAGTGTTATTTTCTCTATCCCACATACATCTATCTTTCACTGATACAAGTAGTTTAAATTGAATTATCCCAAGTACATCTATATTTCAATTATCTTTTAATGAAAGTTTGTGGTAATACTAGTAGTTTAAATAGAGTTTCTGCCTGTACAAATCCTCAAAAAGATCTTGAAAATAGTCTGAAGGTTACATATTTGATCCATTCTCACCGAACTTCTTTGTTATGAGGATGAAAGTTTTCATATAATAGATATGCGTGATGAAATTTCAGTAATATACAAAATTTGTTAATTGAAAAGAGGCTAAAATAGTTATTGTTGTAAGCTTATACTACCGATATAGGCATGAAGTTAGATACTTAAAGGAGTGAAATTGACAATAAAAAATTGAAAAAAATAAAAATAGATTTGCAATAAACCATGTTGGGTCGAAATTGTACATCTTTACTCTGTAACCCCATTTAATTTGCAACAAAATAATAAAAACTTCTCAAGTAGCAATAAGAAAAGGAGATGTTGATGCTAGAATTCAAGTGCGGGTAAAGAAATAAATGTATAAACTTCAATACTAAATTTTCAGTCTATACACATAGTTTTTCTTGTTTAATGACTTTGTGTGAGAATATCCCGAACAGACTCACCCCTTCTCATGTACCTGCATAACATTTAATTTTATATGCAAAGAGCTAACCATCATCAATTAAACCTCAAAACTTTTCTACAAACTCATTTTTTTCATTATAAACTACTCGAAATCAAAAAAGTAAAGACATAATATGAATAGGATAGAAAAGTTTATATACAAACTACAACATATGAGAACATTTTCTAGTGGCAGTATATAACTGACACAAATGTAAAGATGATATAATAGAATTACCTTTACTCCATCCTGTGAAAATTATCAAACGATCCAATAAGTTGATACTAAAAGAGTTCCCTCCATTAGCTTTGACCATCAAGATCATTGTGATATACAGCATTTTCCATATAATCCACTCGCCCTCAAGTTCATACACAAGTATTAACTATGATTTTTGAAAAACAAAACCACATCAGACAAATGAGCGAGCAAAATTACACGAATCAAGATTAGTGCATACCAGGAGTAGTGCATAATTTTCATAAACATTCATGTTTCTAGGAGTTATATATTCATTCAAGGTTGAGCTTGCCTCTTTTCTGCCTAGGGTGCATTTCTTCTCAATTATGAGTTGCCGTGAATATTTATCAACCTGTATTTTATATATTCACTTCATATCACTCCATCTAAATTTAATTTGGCATTCAATGGAAACTCAATATACTAACTAGTAAATACAATAATTTAATCAAATAAACCCCTAGGTTAATAGCACTAGTTCCCATGGTTTAAAACAGTAATGTTGAATCTACCCATCACCTAAGGGGTATATTTGCTAATTTCGGAAAACAGGGGATATATTAGTTATTTCACGGCATAACAGGGACCAATAATGCAGTTAACCCAATACATTGAATACACATGATTAACCGTGATGGTCCAATTAAAAACTTACCAAATCAAATATGAGTATATTTTTAAAGATTTTAACTTACCATCATCGAGAAACTTGATTTTCTAGCCTTTCTTAGATCCATAAGCTCATATAACGCCAGATTAGTGGCATGAACCTCGGGTTTATCGTAAATAAACGAATTGCCACTCATAACAACATGATTAATGATGTCCGTGTTCTCTAGCAAGACAATCTGAGCCTCAAATCTGATGAAACTTAAGTCAAACGAAGTATTAAACTTGAAAACATCACCTCGAAGGCTCCATGTTTCTTTGATGGCTTCATGGTGAGAGCTTAAGTTGTACATGTTCACAGAAAGTTTACGTTGAGAGTAAGTGAGAGAACGAAGAGCTGGGTACCTATGAAGCTTGACTCAGTTGGGTTCAGACCCCATGCAACCCAGCTGGAGCCGGCATCTGTGGGCGGAGCTGCGGTTTCAAATTTGACGGAGAGAGTGGAGTTAAGCGCGGTATATTTCCAGTACACGTCTGTACAGATGTGAGGTATATGAGCGTGGTTGTTGAACTCTGAGTAGCTGTTCCTGAAGATGATGACCTGAACCCACAATGCGAAGTAAGCAATGGGCAAAATCTCGTTTCTCGTAGAGTATAAAACCTCAATATTGACATCTTTGTTCAATAATGGAAGTTTGGTGATGCTGACCAAAAATGGAAGTTTGGTGATAATTGGATTTGGTGTGTGATTGATAAATTAGTTGCAGGTTTTGTTGTGATACTGATCGTATACGTACGGAGAATCTCATAACAGTATTACAAAGAGAAAAGGGCATTCTTGTCCTTTACTCATATAACATTCACTCATTCAGATAGCAGGAGTGAAATATTTAGCTATAGATTATCTTCCGCTTGGGGGAGTACAATAGGGAGTAGAATGGAATGAAATGGAATTGGTGGGGTCAAGGAGGGATCTTAAATGTTGATGGAAGTCTTATTAAGGGGAAGAGGAGGTCTTACTTGGAACACTGACGATGAATCTCCTATATAAGTTGCTACTTCCATATATGTAAGAGATAGGGGAGAGCACGGGTCGGTTTTACCCGGTTTAGAGGTTAGGGTAAACCAAGGGTAATATATTTCGGTTTAAGGAATTGTTTGGGTAACCCAAGGGTAGGGTAAAAAAAAATTACCCTCGGTTTAATCCGGGTTACCATTCGGTTACCTTCGGTTTACCCGCGTTAGTCAACATTAGTCAAACTTTTTTTAACACATGAAAAAGTGACAAAATCTAAAAAACTAATATAATTATACTTCTAAAGATTAAAATTACAATTTTAACATTACAAATCAAGAAGTCGTGAATCGAATAGTTTCCATTTGATTGGGGACTTGGCAGTGACCTATAGAATATTCGAGAAATCAAATGAAAAGACTTCTCTAATATGCATGTTTTGTATATTTTTTTATTACACGGTTTTTCGGTTTGGATAACCTTAACCCAATAGTTTGGGTAATATATAACAAATCTGACATAAGTTTCTCGTATCAACCCTGAATTGACTTCCTCACCTCTCACGCGACACTGAGTCCAATATCTTTCCAAATTAAAAGGAATCAGGTCCATATATATTACCAATTAATTATGGTGACTGAAACAATATGATGGTTCATTTTTCCGGTAAACGCTCTAACTTCCCTGAAATGACTTCTAGCTCTCTTTACGCCTTGGCTTGAGTTTGGACTTTAGTTATTGATTTTTCCTCATCTTCTTATACCCTTTTTTCAACCATTTACCTAAAAGCTACACACTTAACACACAACTAATCACAAAAGCACTATAAATTGAATATTGTCCAAAATAATGTAGAAAAGTACAATATGGTGAATATTAGAGAAAAATCCCTCACTTAGGTCCCATAGACCCTCAAATATATGTATTGTGATTATATTAATCTATCACAAAAGAGGATACATAAAGACCTCAACTCAAAGTTTTGTCGTCCCGACAAAATAAAAGAAAAGAAAACTAAAAGGGGCCTAAGTCCAACTAACCAAGAAAGAGGGGAGGGAATAGAAAGATAATGAATATTCCTAAAGAAATTATTCTAACAAGTATAATATAGTGGTGTTCAAGAAATAAAAAACAAACATACGTAATATACAAACAATCAACATCTAACAAGTTCAAAAGTGGATTAATTTTGCAATGCAAGAAGGAGAGGTTATCTCTTAGGTTGATATGTCGGCTATAGGGTGTTCATAGGTATTCCGTAGTGTCTAATGGTCCATTTTATTACTCCATAATTGTTCAAATGTTACTTACCCACATATATAAGAATCCTAAGGTCTTAAGGTGTATCATAGGCTTAAGGTAGGGTGTGATAAATATTTAAGATAATTTAGAGTCGGCTTTTGGCCCTCTCCTCACAATCCATCAAATAATCGCCCTAGAGCTCGAGTTTCCGCTCATAACCATGCTCACTCAACCCATTTGATGTTATCGTGTTGCATCCCTAAATCCGAACGAATATCATAAGATGTCCTATGCTGGATTGTTCTTTATTCTTTTTCATTTATTTTTATCATTTGTTTGTAAGTCAAACACCAGACCCTTTTTGATGTGAGCCTTTGCGTTGCTTAATTTATTTCTTTTTCTCCACTATTTCTTTTCTTTTATCCCGGAATGGATTACAAATAGGTGCGCAATGAATAAAAGCGAAATACAACATCTACCCTCCCAAGCCCCAATGTATCCCCTGATCACGTACACCCACCACCTCAAACTCAAGCTCCAAGACAAATTGTCCTAGACATGTGATTCGAGAGCTGGTCATATAGTCAAGTCCTAAAAACTGTATGGTAAATGCTCATAGAATGGTTATTAAATAAAGGCTATAAAGGATAGAATTTGTCTAAGAAGGATATTACAATACAATACTAGTAAGCAAGCTAAAGGCAACAAAGGGCTAACAAAGAAATACCTTAATCATTTTCCTAACTACTAGGGTTCGTTATTTCTCACTTTTAGTTAATAAATTATGTGGGTTATTCACTAGTTCCAACCTCATGTTCTACGCACTGCTCAGAGCTTCCTAAGTTCAAATTTAACTTCTACGCATTGCTCATAAATCCTTTGTATCCCTAATTAAATGTTTTTATGCAAGTACACTACACAATTTGTCAAAAAATTTAAAAACACACTATTTCCTATCATTCACTTGTTAAATTTTATGCTTAAAAGGAATATTCACTATATTCTATGCACCTATTCCATATTCTAAATTCTTTTAAATTTTATTGACTTTTGAAAAACATTAAGAACAAATTGGGAATGAGGACAACGAGTACGCTGCCAGAACATGGCCGGTGTATTGCATAATCCAAATGCATCATTCGAAAGGCAAATGTGCCAAAAGGACATATGAACGTAGTTTTGTGTTGATCAACTGGATCCACACAAATCTGATTATAACCTGAATAACCACTGAGTAAGCAATAGTACTCTCTCTCTGCAAGCTTGTCTAACATCTGGTCTATGAACGGTAGAGGAAAGTGATCTTTCTTTGTAGCCTTGTCCAACCGCCAATAATCCATACACACTCTCTAACCTACAATGGTTCTCAAGGGTATGCGTTCATTATGTTCATTAAGGATGGTAGTGATTCCTCCCTTCTTCAAGACACATTAAACTGGGCTCACCCATTTGCTTAGATATGGAGAAGATGATCCCTGCATCCAACAACTTGATTACTTTTTTTCTTACCACTGTCATCATTACCGGTCTAAGTCTTCTTTGACCCTCAACTTATCGTGCACTCTCGTCTTCAAGAATGATCTTATGTTGTAAAATGGTAGGACTAATGCCTTTGATGTCACCAATAGTCCACCCAATTGCCTCTTTGTTAGCTCAGAGAACACGTAATAGCTTTTCTTTTTTGGGACCTGTCAAGTTAGCGGAAACAATAATAGGTAATGTATAATTTTCACCTAAATAAAAATAACTCAAATGATATGGTAATGGCTTCTCTGAGGTAAAACTCAATTATGGGTTTTAATTGACTATGTTCGAAAATGGAATGGAAAAACAAAATTCTAGGTTTCATATTGCAAAACCCAATTCAACGCCTAATATAACCAACAATAACGATATTCATGGTTATCTCTCTATCTCTCTCTCACACAAATATATATTACAATAACGGAGGTTAAGAATATTGTTGTCGACGATCATGAGAAGGGGGAAGACCAAAATTTTGTCAATCCAAATGTGAAGGTGAAAAATACGTGGAAATAATATTGATGTAGTCGATTATTATCATATATATATTATCATGAAGATGACGAACACATGTAGATGGCATTGACGATGTGACGCAGTGGTGGTGGTGGTTACGACATAGTAGATTGAAGATGATGTGAGGTGAAAAAACGACTAGGTATATATGGAGTATTTTTTGTATATGATTTAAACTTAAAGTAGGATATTTTTGTTAACGTTTTCTAAATTTTAGGGAGTTTTAGACAGGTAGGTGACAAATGATAAATATACATTTATTTTTCACTAGAATTATATTCTCGTGCAAAAAATATGACCTTTAATGTCTTAAAGGGACTGTTGGAACAACAATGTCCTTCTTTTTAAAGGTTGGGTACATGTTGGACCCTTTTGTTTGTTTAGGTACTCAAAGGTCAAAACTATATAAAAATATGAATGGGATTCAAATCATACGAATGATTTGCATGTCAAATGAATGGATTACGTTGTTGCATACAAATGGGTGATTTAGGAATGGATTTCACATTGTATACAAATGGATTACTTTGATCAGTAAGTTTTGTATATCTATAAAAGGTTTTCCCCGACAAATTTTCCAATGCATATTATTTGTCTTTCCCAACATGAAAATAAGAGTTAGCATCATCTAGTGTGAACCCCATGTCATTATTAATGACTGGAAGACACCAAGAAATAACCAGTCATGTAAGATATTATAGAATTCTTCTTACTTCATATTAAAACATAATGCATATAGAGTTGCAAAATATAATAAGGACAATTGTAATATACAAATATGGATAATTAAATCAGAGGCGGGTAATGAATTTTTTTCGAGTACAAAGTGGGTCCGAGGGAAACGTCTCGGGTTTTTTTTGGCTTGATTGAACTATAGGTCCTTACATTATGAAAAAGTTGAACTATATGTTATTATTTTTTTAAAATTATTTACACTATAAGTCCATATATTATATAAACTAACCTATATTTTATTATACAAATAACAAATATTTCTACGAATAACATAAACAAAAACTTCATGAGAACTTTTATATATATATAATATTTTTTTTAAAAGGTAATTATTTTATTTGAAAAACTAAGAAGGGGGGTGGGGGGAGGGGGGGGGAGGGATGACCCCCCCTCCCCATAGCAACTATATGGCTCTGAATGGGATCAAACATAAATTTTTGAAATGTTCTTTTAGTAATTTGAAAAAACTTATCTGTATATAGCCATTGTTTGGAAAGTGATTGATAACATGAACTATAAGGGTGTCTTCTTTCGTTGGCGCCACATCTTCCATTTATTATTGCGATTCTTTGTTACTTGCATAGTGTGTGACAGTCAAATTTTTCACATGTAACGACATAGAGAAGTAATCAAAACATTTAATAAAAATGTATATTTTTTATTTTCATTCTAAACAGATACATATAATTTTAATTAAAAAAAATTAGACAGAGCCCCCACTGGTGACCATGTACATATGCACTTTAATCACTCTGCACCGTTCACGAAAAAAAACACTCACACAAATAATGCATCGAGTAATGATATTTGTCACCCCTTTTTGGTTCACCCTTATATCACCTCCTACGTGGATGTTTAAAGCACCAATTAGAGTGTTTCTCTTTCCTAATTACTTTTTTTCTCTCTCCTTGAGTTAATGGCACATAAAGTGACACATAAGAGGTGATACAAAGGTGAACCAAAAAGGGGTGATAAATATCATTACTCTAATGCAACTCTATAGACAAATTCATTAAAAACACGTATGCTAACACTTATGTAAATATGAGTTGAATTGGACAAAATTTAAATCACCTAATAAGCCTCCAGATACTACAAATTTGTAATATATTAATATGATGATGTGAATTATAAATATAAGAAATAGAAACAACAAGAAACACTAGTTTTCAAATCAAGATGATAAAAAATATAATTGGAATTTCGCAGATTCCAAAAACCTTCTCTAGTTTGGAAAATATCATAAAATCCGATTCAAAACTGATGTCTCCCCATTTATGATGATTTAATATTAATTGGAGACATCATTTTAGGTGTATTTATTAGGTTATAGGTCGATTTTCTCATGATTTAGTACACTTTCCTATTTCGTGTCTTAATTTAATTATTTATTATTTTTAGAGCATATTGGGTTTAATTGTTTTGTTAATTGTGAAACTTTAAAGATATATGGTAATTAATTAGATGCCAAGTTGATTCTAAGAGATAAAGGAAAGAGGATAAACATAGAAATTGGAGATAAAGGCAAGAAATTTGAAAAAGGAAAAGATAAAGTTACCAAATAAATCTGAATTCCAGCAGCTACGAACATAAAGGTGATCATACCTCAAGATTGGCTAGGAATTTGGAAGAATGGTCTAGCAAATTTAAAGAGTTTTTCGAGACGATCAGTTTCGACTATTGGAACGCATCAAACAGATAAGTATTGAAGCAGTTACAGCTAAAACAAAACAGCATCAGAATCTTACATTTTCTATATTTTAGGGTTACGAATTTGAGTTGGGCTTGGAGTCCAATACCTATCTTCTACTCCAAGAAACGTTTTAGGGTTTCCTATACCCTATAAATACACCCTCTTATCGTAAGAAACACATCCTTGGCTAGGCCTTAAGCTAGGAAGAAGCTTACAACACAAGAAGAGAAGTCTGGAAGGAGATGAAACTATATCATGTCTTCTTCAACTTTCAAATTTGTAATTGTTTTCTTTTATTTTCTTAGTATGAATTAATTTGTTTTAGCATTGAGATTTAGCATATATGTATGAACCGTAGACTTGTTTAAACGTCTATCTAATTTGGGAATTATATGTTTTAAATTGAATTCATGTTTTATTTATTTGTTCATGCGTTTGATTTATAGTCTGATTTCTTTGCGGATTTCAACCGTATAGAATTACCTTCATAATAGTTAGATAGTCAATAGCTACGGTATATTTAACTATGGAAACAACACATAACGTCTAGTGTAAGGATGGTCCGACGACCCAACCGATCTAGATAGTCATTATGGTTTGGTATTAGCATCATTAATCAATTGTAGGAAAAGTTTGCTTAGGACCCTTACTGACACAAGTTAACCCTATTTTAAACTACCTAGCACAATTGAGGCCGATTATTGGAATACTACATGATTCACCCTTACATGTTTAGAATAAACAAGACTAGTGGGGATTACTTGCTAATATCTCAGGCTAAACTCTCATACTATCTTTTTCTCTTTGCATTTAAATTTCTGTCTTTAATTTATTAGTTTAATTTCCTTATTCAAAAACCAAATAAAAATCTATTTGTCTTTTATTTATTGCGTATCATTATTTCTAGCTTCTATATTTTCACTTGATAATTTGCATAAGTTCTTCCTAACTTTCGTAGTCTTTGAGGAACGAATCTTATTTATCATTAAAACTTGCATATGTCCTATAATACTTGCAGAATCGTGCTCAGCCTAAGGTGTTTATTTGCACTTATTTTATCCATTATTGATCACACCTCAGGCGACACCAAAAACCCATACAATAAAAGAAGTCATTCCAAGAAAATAAAATGGAGATAGGGTTTCTAAAACTAAAATCTCCCTTAACTTTTCTCTAAATCTCTCCATTTTCCACTTAATAAATCGTGTAATGCTGAACGATGAGTGCGTCTAAACAATTAAGATGGAGGGTGATATAAAATGAGCCAAATACATGGATACATACATCACATATAAGTAGAATATGAGATAATTTTCTTCCGATAAAAGTAACAAATATTAATATTTTCAAAGATTGTAAATGGGAGAAAGATGATAAAAATCAAAAAAGAAAAGATGGAAAAAGAAGCAAATTTCCATTGACAATTCATACTCGTGCGAGGAGGGTGTCAACTTTTGCTTGGTTTCTTAAATCCAAACAGTCAATTCTTTCTTGATGATGGACACATTCTTTGGTAATCAATTATAAATATGATTTCACCCTAACTATCAGACTTGTTTAGTTTGGGTGGATACATATTTATAATTGATTACCAACTATCAGATGTGTTCTCAATTGGCCAGGGCCTTACTATTTCTTCAGCAATTAAAGGGAGGTACGAAGTCCGAATCCCTTCTCTAACAGGTGTAAAGGGAGAGGTACAAGGTTCAAACTCCTCCCTGAACATGGGTAATCTATTTCTGATTTATCTGGAAATATGCATGAGGATGCTTGCATATTCCCATGAGATTAGTCATGGTGCGCGCAAGTTGGCCTCGACCATCCACGTACCAAAATAACTATCGAATGTGTTACTAGCGTTTTAGGCTTAAGATATAAATAATTATGCCTCAACTCAACTACCCCAAAATTTTATCTGAGTTGGTAAAATAAGCCTACATCACTAATTTATAAATTACTATTTTTCACACTATAGTCGATATGGGATATTATATTTACCCCTTTTGGACCTGCCATTCTTGTGAAGGACACAATTAAGGCCAACCATACACTACATGATTTGTTACAACACTTAGTCCCAATGTCTGAGTGATAACTAGCTCTGGATAAGGTTTTGTCACTCCCTCATACTTAAAAGTTAAAACCATAGGCCTACAAGTGAAACTATGTTGTAAGCTTAAGAAAATGAATCACAATATACTCTTTAAGATCTAAATTTAGATTCAATCATTGTAATGAATTGAATTGAAATAAACGATAGAATATAATATATTATAATTTTTAGCAAGTTAGTATATTAGCTAAAATGAGTCATTTTAATTGTGGTAATCACAATACAAGACTAAAATTACTGGCTAAGAAGATTTATAGAAGATTAACTAAACATAGTTTTCGCAATATAGGAAATTTAGTATATGCATTAACATAATCCAATTACATAAGATTACTCGCATTGTTATCTCATTCGGTACTTCCCAAAAATTATAGTAGATACACTTATTAGAATAATTTATTTAATTAAGCAACTGATTTCTCCTAAATTGTCCATATAACTTCTATGAGTCAATTTTTTTTGGATTTAGGAGACGTGGAAACACTTATGGATCACAATACTCATAACCAAGGATTTGCGTGTTTAAATTTTTGTATTAGGTACACATTCACGTTCAAAACCATAAAAGTAAAGGTATAATATAAAGCGAGATAAAAAGTGACACCATAATTAATATCACCTTTTTCCATATCATAATTGTAAAAGAGTCGTCGCCATATCATTTATTCTTCTGCATTTCTACCTCAGAGTTGATGGAAGGAGTCTTCTAAACGCGAAACACAGGTAATTATTTTCTGATCTTTTAGCTAAATCATTGTGTATAAGGTGGTACTCTCCTATGTTCAATGTAGTACAGTTTCAAAGAATCTATACCCAATATTGAACAAGATACATAACAAGCATTGAAGATTAACAAATCTAAAGCACAACTCTTCATTTTTTTAATGTTTTTGTATATGCAATTTAACATCATGATTCTACAATCTCTGATAATTTTTTAAAAGACTAGATGAACGAGGAGGAAATTGGTCAGTTTTTTCCTCCTTTTGTTCAAAGACTTATTTTAGCCCCCTAAATCAACATTATTCAAAAAAACAAATCGTGAATCGCCTAATAAAAACACAAAATGATTAGCGGATAATATTAGGGGGTTTGGGTAATTTTGATTGATGAGGGGTTTCCAATGGAATTTTTTGACAAAATGAAGGGTTGTTAGATTACATTTTAACTCAAATGTCAAATGATACTATTTTGCAGCATCGTGAAAGATTGCTCTATCAATATGAAGACGGGCGGCAAGATATGTTTACACTGTGGCACTGATGGTAAGCGTCTCAATAAATACCTATTTTAGCATAATATTTTATTATATATCTTTCTTGTTTATCAAATTTTTCATAAAAAATAATATTTATTTTTTTAAAATTAACAGATAAAAGACTGTGGAGAACATCCGGACCACCAAATAACCTTGTATTGTGCAATATTTGTGAAAGGAGATTGCCCAAGGGAACTCTTGAAAGCTACTTTCTCCAAAATGCAACAAAAAAAACTAGTATTGCTCAATCAATTTTCTCTGCAATATTTAGTTGTTTTTTTGTTTTTTTGCCTTAATATGTTTTTGCTACACTACATTGTAGTTTGATTTTGTTTGTTTGTGATAAGAATAAAAATTAATTGGTTATGGTGCAAACCTATCAATTATTAATTAAAACTTAAAATAGTGATATGTATAATTGTTTGCAGTTAGCTCACCAATATGATACATATATTTGAGTAGTGCAACATATACCATATACATATACTTTTACTATTGGTTCATGCACATAGACACACTCATAACTCACATAATATAGGACTAGCTTAGAAAATACTACACAGCAAAATTCACAAACGCATTCATACATATGTGTGCTTATATATATCACTCACGCATACATACTCATACAATTAAATTAACTCCTACACACTGGCACATATAATATATACTAAAAAATTATAAATATATATATGATATTTGTAATCAGGTCAAGTTATGAACATGAGTCTATTTTATTTTTAACGTATTTGACTTTTTATTATTAACTTTTTTTCTCAAGTTTTATTTTTTAATTACATGCTCTATCAGTTTTAAAATGTTTGTTCACTTTTTTCCATACATATTAGTAAAAAAATATAATAATTATTCTCTATTATAAAACTACCTTTCATAAAATGGCTTGATATTTTAATTATGTATCAAAAATATAATTTTAAATTCTTATATTATAATAGAGGTATTAGTGGAAAAAAATGAAAAAAAAATATTTTGCTATTCAAAATAGATGAATATTTTAAAACTATATTTTTTATTTTTAATAAGTGGATAAACATTGTGAAACAGAGAAAGTATCTTTATTTATCTCGCATGTCTAGTAATTACATTCTAGAGTTTTGGATCATATGTCCTACATATTTCAATTAATAATTGAGATAGATCATATGGTTTGTTTCTCCTACATTCACAGTTATATGGACATATTGAAACCTCTAGATGAGATTCATCTTTTAGATTTTTAGAATATAAAGATATTTAAAAAAAAATATGAGATAAACAATGTAAAATATAATTATAATATTTGAAGTGTATTGTCCTCTATTTAATTCAAATGTGTGGGTATTTTTAAGACTTGCTAAAAGTTTTTTCTTAGAAGAGGTTAATAAAATTAATTTTTCTTTATAAAATAAAAACATATAATTATACTTTTTTATTCGGAATTTTTATATTATTTACCACAATTTTTAATATTTCAAAATAAAATTTAAAGAGAGTTTTTGTATAGGTAGGGAGGTAGTCGGCTTATTATGTTCGTGATTGTGAACCTTCTTATTATCTTTAAATTTTACATCTTTCACACGAATCTACTGGGTCGGGAAAATTTAACTAGTGAATGATTTAAGATGATAAGTTTTGGCAATTCTAAGTATGTTGCATTTTATTTTCTAGCCACTATGTTATAACTCCTATTGTTATAATTAGCATACAGAAAAAAATAGAAATACATAGGTATACGCTTCTTCATATGAAATAATAGATATGCATTCTTTTTCACCTATCCTGAGAATCTCCTCTGTAATGAAAAAAATGATATGCAATTATTATTTTTGTTCTAGTTTTCGTTAGGAATTATTATATGGCCCTTCCAAAAATAATTGTTTTCTATTATTAAAAGATACATGTATCAATACGTATGATTTATGGTATAAGTAGAATTCGACTATATTTCAATTTATTAAGTGAATGCAATGTATAGTTTAAATTTCTAATGTTATAAATACTCAAATTGCTAACGATAAGTGCTCCTTTGACCAGCTTCATATGAACCTGTTGTGCATAAATTTAACGAAACGCCTTTTGGATATTATGGAACCACTGCTCAAAGAAAGAGATCAGCTTTTCCACAACAAGGAAGAAATACAATGATCAGTATCTGCAATGAAGATCCCTTAAATATAAGAAATTTAAAGAAGTCAAAGAATGAGACTAATCTTGATATTTATGGGGTTGCATGTATTTCATTACTTCAACTACTTTCTTCTCCTTCACCTTCTCCTCCACCACCTCCTCCTCGTGCAGAGGTTCCCAGTGTGAAGGGAAAACAAAAGGAAGATCTTGGTGAATCTTCCAAAAGTAAAATGCATAATGTTACAAATTGGAAAGAAAATGGAAAAGCAAAATTTGGTGAAATGAAAAATGATGATGACGAGATTGATCAAATTTTGAAAATATATTTTAGTTTTCCTTCTCCTCCAACAAATTCAAACGGAAACGAAGATATATTTGGAATTCAATCATCTGGTGAGTTTTCAATTCAGGGTGTTTTGGTTGATGATTCCTTTTTTTTCAATGATTTTGGATGAAATTGAGATTTTTTTTTAACATTTTTTAAAATTATAAGTTCGAACTTGGACTTATACAATCTAACCTACGTTGATTCTTTTGTTGCAGAAGATAGAACAAAAGCTGAAAATTTTGGTTTGTATGATTTATCGACGGGGAAGAAATCTGACGAGCAAAATATTGGAAAAGATGCTGAAATTAATGGAGATTATGATGATATAGACATGTATTTAAATTTTTCTCCTCCTCCGACATCAGATTAAAGAGAAAGTAAAGAATTATGATATCTACTATAATAATGGTTGGATATGGATAACATGATTGGATATGATCCTTTTAAAATGTCTTAATTTAATAAGTATTTAACTAATACATTAAACTTTATATGTATTTGGATAAGGTTTTGACTATTTGGCTTTAATGATGTTTAATGAAGTTTTAAGATGGTGTATAAATCAAGTGTACTTGATGTTTGGTTTAACGAATATACAATATTAAATCTTTAATATTTTATGATTAAATTTTTTAGGTTTATATATATTTATTCTTTTAATTTAATAATGAAAAAAT
This sequence comes from Nemophila menziesii, assembly GCA_029959085.1. NCBI lineage: Eukaryota > Viridiplantae > Streptophyta > Magnoliopsida > Boraginales > Hydrophyllaceae > Nemophila > Nemophila menziesii. Next base: position 18,317,717 of record JARWIR010000007.1, on the reverse strand, counting down.
TTATATTCAATTGTGTCATTTGAAATATATTTGTTTTTCCTATGTACAAATATGTTATCTTTTTATATAACGTTGATGCTGTTAAATAATTATATTTATGTATTGAAAATAAAAGGTGCTTATGATGTTTTTTGGGTTTTTTTGGATTTTTAGGTTATTTTATATGTTTTGAGAATTATCACCCAAATAGTCTACATTTTCCGGTTTGAACCCGAGTATACAATCCATTAAAAGAGTTCAATATGTACCCAACTTTAAAAATAATATTATACGTTTGTCCACCCATCCAATTGAGATGTTAAATATCAAGTATATGACACATTTTTCAACATTAAAAACATAATTTTAACCAAAAAATGAAAATTAACTAACAATCACTATCTTCATGACATCTGCTTCCATGTTGACAATCGCTGAAATTTATTCTTACAACACACACTTATATATATATATATATATATATATATATATATATATATATATATATATATATATATATATATATATATACTTGATTTTTCCCGATGCCTGGAGGCATTTGTGCAAAATTGAATTTAGAAATTCATGATTATCTTTGGGTAAATTAAGGCTAACTGATTGAAAGGATTGAGAGAGCATATTCGGAGAAGAGAGGGGTTGGTCGAGAGAGGAGTTGGTCGAGAGAGGGGAGAGAGGTAGATTAATCCAACATCGTTGTTTGCTTTGTCGATTCATCACCACCGAGTTTGAGAGAAAGGCTGAACGAGTCACCTACGTGCCACCAGAAGCTCCCCCGATTTCTTGTGAAAGGTCATACCAAATCCAACCCAATGTGATGTATGATTATGAGTATATTTGAGGGAATCGAGAGAAAAGAAATATAGATTAGGCTTTTTGATATATACTAAGTTTATAATGGGTATTAAAATATGGTATGACTATAATTTTTTTGAGCTATTAATTTAATTGAGGTGACACCTATCACATATTTTTAGCTAAGATTAAATCTCGGTCACTTTTTATATCCTCATTAACTCCTTATCATATCTTCCCGTTTACCCGACCCAAATTAAAAATTATAAGATAACATGAAATACTAATATATAGTTTAGATTTTTTTGTATATAGCGAACCTAAATCATCAAGAGAGAGAGAGAGAGAGAGCGCACAAAAACAAATATCTAAGTATGATTTTTTTAATTTTTGCCAAGTGTATTTTTTAATTTATTTTTTATACATTCTTAATTAAATACCTTTTTTTTTGTTTACTTTCTCTATATGTATATATTGTTCAAATATTTATATTTAATGAAAAAGTCGAGCTAAATTAGCGAAACCATCCAAACATTTTCTGGAAATAGAGTAAAAGTCCCTATATTTTCATTAATTATCTGAATGGTCCCAGAATTTTATGCAAAATAGTCCATGAAGTTTGTTTCCTAGCAACATAATTACCTATATCAAGCCCTCAAATTTTTTATTATTACCAACTCGGTAGAAATGGTCTCCAAATTGCAAAGACCATATATAGGGCACACACACAAATTCACAGTAAGAATTGATTAGAAGCCCAAGTGATACAAAGAAAAAGATTTAAAGATGTAACAACCATTCAACTATTGATCAAGTGCATATGATAATCAATTTAATATTTGTATCACTTGGTGTCACTCTCTAAATAAAACCACTAATATGAATGAGTATACCGACAGATAAATAAATTTCTATAAATAAATTATAGTTTCGCATTACCAAGTGAATGTATAATGTATATTCCTTGTATGACCAAAAAGAATAAATGCATTTTTCCCTCTCCTGATAGTGGACCAATGAGAAAGGTAATGGTCCAAAATCATAAAACGCTATCATAGTTTTGCAACATAAAAAAAAAAAGTTTTGCAACATATGCATAACAAGGAGAACGAATCATAACCTCTTCTTCTCTTGTGAATTATTTTCCATGGGAACCATCAATTCACAATAAGATTTGCGATTTATGCCTACCAAGGAACAATATTCATGGTCAACATAAATAAGTTCTCATCAGAAGATACTTCTTTGACCAACTCCAGTCCACTATAGACAATAGAGCCTTTGAAGCGAGATAGATGATCAACTACTTGATTATCGCTTGCCTTTCAGTCTCGAATCCCTAAATCGAATATTCGTAACAAAAGCACTCACCTAATAAGATGCGACTTCGCAGAGTATGTGAGACGTTCAAGTTTAAGAAAACCATTGTTTCCACAGCTTATCTCTTTTCCGTCATAAGCAATTTTTCCTAAGTAGAGACTCTTCAGGTTCAACAATTTCTATAATGTAGGCATGAGACCTTTCAATAGTCTCAAGCCATGTAGTGCCAAAGTTATGAGGGATGGTGGAAATTTGTCGAATGGTGGAAGATCATCTATTTTTTTTATATGTATGCAGTTTAAGGAGTTGCGAACAAGAAAATAGAAGGTCTAGTGATGGAAGATGTGAATCACTAATCCCATGATAAGTGTTAGACATGTAAAGAGTTGTAAGATTTTTCAAGCAACTAAACATATCTAGAGAGTATCTTTAATCGAGGCAAAATCGAAGATACCCAATACACGAAGATTGGATAGATTAGTGGTATCAATGTATGTCCATTGATTGTAGCTGACACCAAAAAGAGTCATGATATTTGTTAAAGTGTTCTTATTTACATACCCTTTCAAGTTAATCACGGACAAAGCCTTAGGGTATGTTTGGATGGAGGGATTGGGAGGGAGGGGATTGTATTAAAGGATAATGACAATCCCATCCGTTGTTTGTTTTGGAAATAAGTAGAAGGGATAGTTTATTAAAGGATACTTGCAATCCCTTACGAACCCATATATTCAATCCCTCCAATTCGGTGGGATTAGGAAGGAAGGATTCTTTTATTACGTTGTAATGTCTAAATTACCCTTATTCTTTCTTTATAAAATATTTTAATAGGGGTATATGAGTCATTTAGTTATAAAAAGAATCCCTTCCTTCCATTATTCTTCTAATCCAAACACCGGATAAATGTTATCCTTTAATAAAATCTCCCCTTCTCTTTTTATTCAATCCAAACAAGATCAAATACTCTCCTTTCCATTCCCTTGTTATACTCTCCTTTCCTATCCTTTAATAAATTATCCCTCCTTAATCCAAACATACCCTTAGGTTAATGAGCTTATATATCTCTTCAGTAATCTAAAAGATTCATTAGTCAATATTCTAAGGGTTTGTAAGCTTTTCAACTTGCCTTTTCAAGTTGGGTGATATTTGTATAGGCTAGGAAGATAGGGCTTACTAACATTCTTTATGATCTTTCCTTTATTTATGATTGAATCTGAAACTTAAATATGAAATAAATTAGATCAAGAGTAATCACTTTTTATCAACAAATTTACACAAAACTGCTTTAAGAATAAAGCACCATTCTTCCCCACCCCCTCAAGCCTCTCCTATTTTAAGATTTAATAGTAAAAGATAAACCTTTAAATAAAATTACAACAAAATACACTAAATTTCACATAACAAACACACAGTCCATCATTATAACAAAACATAAGTAAAAAATAATTGTAGTTAAAAGTAAAAGAATCTCTAAAATTACCGTTGATGATTGAGATTGAAATTTCGAGAGGCAACTTCTTTAAAGAAAAACATGTTTCTATATTTTTTGAAATCGAAACCCTATCATTGACGAAAGCATTTTGTGTTTCTGTTTATGGATAAGGTTTAGATTTACAACTAGGACTATGAACGAATCGAATCAAGTCGAGTCGAATACTAGATATGTACAAACTTGTTTGATAAGATTTACGATTCGAGTCGAGCTCAAATTTTAACGAGTCGAGCCGAGCTCAAATTTTTAAGCTTGTTAACATATCAAACGAGCTTTTTTCGAGCCGATCTCGAGTTATTAACGAATAATTTATTTATTTCTAGGATTTACAATATATTTATTGATAACTATAACATTAATTTACCCATTATAAATTTTTACCGAGTTAACGAACGAGCTTTTTTACGAACGAGTTTGAACAAACTTTTTTGTTCGTTTATATAAACGAACGAGCTTTTTCCCAAGCCGAGCTTCGAGCGGCTTGGTTCGTTTACAGCCCTATTTTTACAACCAAACAAAACAACTGAGAGATATCTGATAAATATCTCTTCTTTTATTGGGGCCAGAGACATCCGATAAATAGTGTTATGTACTTACCGGTCTTTTAGACCTCAGATGCATGAAAAAAAAAAATTAGTTTAAATGATGTGAACAATAACTGAAACATATTTTATATAAAGAAATAATTACACAACAAATGCTCTAACTAGAGCAGCCCAACAAAATTGAAAATTTACTAGTAGCCAAATAGTAGACAGCACCTATATATATCTCGTTCATATTAAATTTTACAAATTTATTATATTAAAGAAGTTGAACAGCTGCAATAGCTGGGATCTTCTCACGCAATTTTTGAGTAACAGCTACACGTACTGTCATTACACCTGCAGCTGGACCAGTGATACGTACTTTCACTATCGGATCATCAATTCCCACTAATTCTAGACTCCCACCTGCTGCACCAATTAAGTACGGTCTTATTTCTTCAAGCACCTACAACAAAAAACATAGATTAATTTAAATCCAATAATTTAAAATATAGAGTTACTCTTAAGTCTTACCTTTTCAATATTCTCCTCGTTCATTTCAAGTCCAGTTTCTTCATCAGCTATTGGTTCAACAGCAACTATTTCAGGGATTTTTTCCATTAAGCGACGCTCAATACCCATTTTCATAGTTGTTACGGAACTAGGACAAGAACCACATGCTCCTTGAAGCTTTAATCTTACAACATTCCCATCAATTTCATGAAGTGCTACATTACCCCCATCTGAAATAAGGTATGGTCGAATTTCATCTAATACACTCTCAACATTTTCTTCAGTCAATGGTAATTCTATAGCTGACTCTGGAGTAGCAACTGCCCTCACAACTGCATTACAAATGAAAATTGGAACTTTCATATATTAAAATAAAACAACCTCACAGACGTTATAAACTGCGAATGAAATTTTTAAATTCTTTTAAAAAAGATAAGAGAAATTGTTGAAAGATATATCTCTCATAATAATTGTGTCAAGTAGTTGTAAAAAAAGGTATATTATAACCTACACCCAATTATCTTCACCCGCAATATTAGAGTAATTAGGAATGGATTTTACAATATTACTAAATCAAAGTTCTTTTCCTACAATACTACTCGTTTTATTAATAAATATCAACCAAATAAAAATCAGTAATATATGACGAAATCAGCAATAGATGTAAATAAATATTTGTGAAAAAACATCTCGATAAGTCTATGGAGGTGATATTAGGTCGAATGCACACATTGGCGTTGACCTACTCATTCCTATGTTATTCTAATTCCTAATTTTCATCAACAATAACTCTAAAGTTGAATAATTAGTAGACTAGAAAGTTAATAGAAACCAATTATAATCTCTAAGCACGAATCACAATATTTTGACAAAAATTATAACAAATCACCTCGCCGTGAAACGTGGCTATGAATCGGAGAAGACCGCCGCACCGAATTATGCCATCTCAGGGGTAGAGAGCCCAAGAAGCTACATACCTGCAACACCACGAAATAATGAATTATATTTAAGCAAAAAAAGGTAATTATATGAATTACATAAGTTTGTGTTTGTATAGATATACCTTGAGATGATGAGGGTTAAGGGAGGAGGACGAGGAAGGTGATGAAGATGAGTGGTCTAGGGTTTGGCGGGGACTACAATTATATGTATATGTTGCATAATTCAACGCCATGTTTATTCTTAGATTGAATCAATGGGGTTGTGAGCTGCTCTTAATTTTCAACGATTTTGCGGGAGAGGTGTTTGGTGATATGCTTCTTCCTTTTTTTCTCTGAAAAAAAGAATATTTGTATTAATCTTCGATAATTAATCCAGCTATTTCAATTTTATTTTGTTACTTTTCGCTGTTTATTTATCATAAAGAATCATCATGTGGCCCTCAAACGAGTTGCGGTAGATTTGTTATTTATCATGTGGCCAAAGTGCAATTTTCTAAATTTCACCCACCACATCTTACTACTTACTTATTTGTTGTTTTTTACCCTACTTCTCTGCTTTTACTAGGGATGTCAAATGGCAAGAAACCGAAACAGATGATAAGTGAATCGAAATGTAATAGGTTGTTAAAATCTTTAAGTTATGATTTTAGATAAAAATAAAACTGAATAACCAAAACCGTTTATTATCATATACATTTTCATATTTTATAATAATCTTGATTAAATTAAATAATATTAAAATTCAAAAACTAAAATCCAAATACTAGATTTAACTTACTAAATAATAAATTATATAACTCGAAGATTTTTCGTATAAGTGTGGTTTGATTTTATAAAAATTAATATATTTATCAACATTCGGTTATGGTTAAAAACCGCAACATCATTTAAAAAACCGAAACCGAATAATACGGTTATGGTTTTGAAATGTGTAACCGGTGGTTAAACCCGTTAAGATATGGTTTTTAATAAAATAAACGACTATGGTTATGGTTTTTGGTATTTTTACAAAAAACTGAACTGTTACCATCTCTAACTCTTACTACCATCTTTTTTTTTACAATTAGAAATTACTTCTATAAATAATCGTTAAAAAACAAACTTAACTTATCAACTCAAATACTAAAATTTCTCGAACGAATATATAATAATGACCATAAGCTTTATATGTATTTTTTTATGGAATTTGACAATACTTAATTTAAGAAGTGGGCGAAACTATAAGCAATTTAAGATTACCCTAAGTACATGGAAACTTATTAGTTTACAAACAATTTGTAAATAGATAAATCAACTTTTGAAAGCTAGACTAGTAGAGGTATCTTAAAGAATGTTTATAAAAAAAGTACCTTCAATAAAAAGTAAGTTAAAGAGAATCGATATACAACAATATATAGTAGGTTGTCTCTTACTTAAGTCTATTTTCCCTTTAAAAAATCAAAATCTTTACTATCTTTCTTATTTTTTTCAACAAGGTGAGAACACAAACCTTTACAATTCTACTTCAAATTCGTAAAAAAATTGTTGTGTAATCAAGAAAACAAGGAATTATATATACTACCGATACTCAAAATCACTTCGTACTCCACGTGAAACCTTTTTCCTATCTACACCTACACGATGATACACACCCCTCTCTTTTCTAATCTAAAGAAGATCACGCTTCTATATTGAACAAAATAAAAACTTAGGATGGAGATATGAATCTAAACGACCTAGCACCATACTCCTCGATGATTAGATATAACTATTTGGCTTGTAAACGAATTAGCAAAAATAATTGAATTGAAAGTGCTTTGGGAATTCTTTTTGAAGATTTCTATTTGAAAACTTGAATTTTGGTGTAGAGAATAGTATTTTTTTCCTGATTTGAAATATTTTATTTGTAGTAAGCAAAAGTTCCAACATGTATGTCCATGTGTCACCATCACTGGGTAGATCTTCAAGTCGGAAGTCCTGACACTTTCTTTGTCGGAGGTCTAATTCTTCACCGGCTAATATAACAACTACTTTCCATCTTCTCTATCAAATGTCGGAGATCTGTTGTTGCTTCAGTGGATATCGGAAGACTTCATATAAGCTTCAATGTTTAGATAAATTTTGGGGGTTTGAGACTCATCTATAACGAAGGTCCCCTACTTGATCTTTACAAGTGAAATTCAAAATGTGTTTTAGGGTCTAGTCTTTTAGTTCATCAAAGGACGGATTCTTGAATTTACAAATGATATTTGCAGATAGGGTGTTTTATTGTAGAAGGCCTACCCACATGGTGGGTTTATAATAAAAAGCCTGATCTAACTAAACCCATTAGAACCTAACTAATAGGCCAAAGATCCCTAAAATACCCTCCCAACCCATTACCCCATATACAAAAGCTGAAAAACCAAAAACCCTTCCCTATTAAGCATCGAGACATCCCCATCCCCATTTAGCTTCTCTCTCTCTCTCCAGCAGCAAACCTACCACCACCCCATTCAGCTTCTCTCTCTCTCTCATCCCAACCCCACCTGCGCCCCCTCCATCAACACCATTAACACCGCCCCCATCACCATGAACACCACCACAACTGCCGTCATCTTCATGACCACACCCACACCCAACCAACACCACCGTCATCTTCATGACCACACCCACACCCAACCCCACCTCCACCCTCACCATGAAAACACTCAGATCTGCTCTCTCTCTGCTGCCACTATCCAGCCCCACCCACCCTCTCCTTCTCAACGCCGTTAACCACCAGCAACATCACGGCTTCACTCTTCTTCAGATCGAAGCCTCCAACATCACTGCTGCTACACATCGAAGCGCCGCCGTGACATCGAAGCCTCCAACATCACTGCAACATCACTGCAACATCGAAGCCTCCAAGATCTGCAACATCGAAGCCTCCAAGATCTGCAACATCGAAGCCTCCAACATCACTGCTGCTACAGCCCCCGTGAAGACCATCCAGTCACCGCCGCCTCCCTCTTCTTCGTCAGATCCGTGAAGACCATCCAGTCATGGTCCAGCCCAAGCAAGACCGTGGGTACAGCCCCCGTGATGAACCACCACCACCACCATCGACAGGTACAGCCCCTGCATCGCCGGTCTACGCTTTGAGTGTGAAAGGTACAGCCCTGCGTGAACGAAGCTGTTGGTTTGATTTAATTGTTTGTCGTAAGGTACAGCCCAAGAAGGTTTTGGGCTTAGCAGTTGTATTTGTTTAGGTGATACTGCTTATGGGGCCAGCCCAATGTAGGTTTTTGTTGGTAATGGGGCTGGCCCATTATTGTAAAGACTGTAATTTTTTTTGATTCGTTTTTATTCAGTTGCAAATTCCTTTCCTTTTGTTTGATAGTGGGTCTAGCCCCTGTATTCAATGTTGATTGTTCTTGTAAAAACTAAGAAACAGTTTTGTTTTGTTTGTGTTGTATTTTGATAATTTGTTTTGTTTGATCCAGATAATAGTCCATTTTAATTAGATAAATGTGTGTCTTTCCTCAGGGGACAACCCCATTAACAAAACTTTTGAATAAAGACATCGATTAAAACTGGATAAAAATAAAACTCGTTATGGGTCTGTACCTGGACTGTAAAAAGGGGTCGTAGGTACAGCCCGTTCAGTCATTGTACTTGTGAAGTAAAAAACCTAGCACCTGGAATGTAAAAAGGGTCATAGGTACAGCCCGTTCCGTCCTCGTGGGTCTGTACCTATAAGTCTGTACCCCCGACGAACTGTACAAAGGGTAAAAATGTCAAAAACCTAACTAGACAATTGGAATTTGGCCTTAGAAAGTTTTTTTTCTTAGTTTGGCTTTTATTTATAAAGTAGCCAAAAAGTTGGCCTCAATAAGTATTTTCCTCTTGCAGATATTCTTTGGGGGGTCCGACCCTCTGTCATGTAGGAGGTCCAACCTCAGTTTTTTAAGGTCATGACTCTTCCATGCGCATATCTTTCCTAAACATTAGCATAAAGACTCAAAACTTAGGAGTTTGATTAGTGTAATATATGCTCAATATGATAGATGTTTTGGCAATACATTTATCACTCAAAAAAATTCAATATGCCAATAATCTCTTCCATTTTAATAATGACAAAATATCGCACAATGGAATCGCGCAATAAGGCATGAGGTCGCAAATTAAGCATAAAAAAAAATGCATGAGTCTTTATGGCATGACTCCTTGTTACGCCAAGCATATAGACACTTAAGCACAAAATTTTGAGTCTAAGAACTCACCCATAAACCAAGCATATGTAGGGATGGCAATGGTTCAAATATTAGAGTTTTTTTTATTTCTAACATTTTTTTTAAAAATAATTGCATGATAAACGTAAGAAAAAAAATAATTGCAAAACTATCACATAGGCGCTCTCCCGAGGAGCGCCTTTCCCTTAAATTTTTTAATGACGGATTAAGGAGGCGCTTCCCGAAGGAGCGCCTCTCCTAATAATTTAAATGGGTCATGAGGCGCTTCCCGGGAGAGCGCCTCTCCATCAGTATATGTTCCCCCACCCGAAAATTTAACCCAAACCCCTCTTCTCCAAACCCTAACCCCTCTATTCCACCATTTTCTTTCCTATTTTTTCTCCAAAAATCTCAATAATCAAACCAAATAATCAACCAAACCACTACATTCACCTTAATGTTCTAATAAGGTACTAATTTTATCTATTACAACTATTAGTTATTTCAATTCTAATATAAGTTTAATTTTTTTTTTATTTCTTTTTTTTTTAAATGTGACATAATTAGTTGTTTTTTATCAATTGTTGTATATCTAATTCATGTTGGTATAACTAATAAATGTGAGCATTGTGAAGCTTAAATTGTTTGGAATAATAATTTTTTGTTAAATTATGGTTAATTATTGAAGTAAATTTTATATTTTAGGTTGGATAATATGGAATATAATTGGATATATCATTACGGTGGAAGATTTTCGGATGGTAGTAACGGTGCGGGAGATTATATCGGTGGAGAAAGTGGTATGTTTACGACGAAGGAAAATACAACTCTTCGGGAACTTAAACGTAAGATATGCGCAAATTGTAATTGGAATGAAAGAGAGGTTAGTTTTAATATACTTTGGCGTTGTCTTATTTCCTCGAATCCTCCACGTTATCATGTTTTAGTTATAAAAGATGATATGCTTAATTCCATGATTAATGGTGTAAAGAACGGGCACTACTATTGTGTTGAGGTTTTTGTCGATGGTAAAGAGAAAACAAAAGTTCCGGATGCTTATCGACGCGAAAAGGGTAAACAACGTGCGACTGATTCAAACTTTGCATCTACCGCTCATTTGACTATGCGTGATACGGTTCGTGATAGTGGTAGTGATAGTGACGATGACAGTGACGATAACAGTGAGAATGAGAGATATAGTGATCGTGATAGTGATTCTTTTCTAAACGATGAAGATGAAGAACAAGAAGGCTCATATCATAGTGCTACTAGCTCGGACGATGATAATTTAAAAGGAGATTTTGGTATGCGACATTTTGGAGATATTGATACGAATCTTATGGCAAAATCCACCGATTGGTCAACAAGTCAACCAAAATCATTTGGGGTAGAAGATGAGCTTATGTTAAATGCTATGTATGCAACGAAAGAAGAGCTTTTGATGGATGTGGATATGTGGCATATTAAGAAGGGTAAAGATTATAAGACTGATCGGACATCAAGTACATTGGTGACACGTAAATGTGCATACGCTAAAGATGGGTGTAAGTGGCACCTTCGTGGGGCATTCATTTCAGGTAGTAAAATGTGGGAGATTAGAAAGTTAGGGATACATACTTGTCTAGTCGGAATTCTTATAAAAAATCACCGTCAACTCACTTCCAGTTACGTGTCAAGACGTGCATACACTATGGTGTTTAGTGACATAGACACCAAAATTAAATCAATTCAATCGTTGATACATTCTGAAACTGGACACCATATTTCGTATGGGAAGGCGTGGCGTGCTAAGCAGAAAATTCTTGAAGAATTATTTGGGACCCATGAAGGGGCTTTTTCCGCATTACCGAGACTTTTTGGTGCGTTGGTTAACACAAACCCGGGTACCATTGTCGAGTTTGAATACAAGAGAATAATCTGCAACAAAGCAACATTCAATATGGTATTTTGGGCATTTAGGCCTTCCATAGTAGGGTTCCAATATGTGACATTAAAATTTCCTAGAAAACGGAGATATAGGGCAGACACCTCAGTCTTCTTTGCAGTTGGGAGGAGATACCCGCCAATGACATACAAAATGTAACCCCTAGTAAACTGCCGCAATGTCTCGGGATCGGCATTTACAGTCGGCCGTACTAAAGCAAAAAAAAAACAATAAAAATAATAAAATATATGACAAAGATATTTAATATTTAAAGAAAACTTACCATCGCCAAAATTCCCCTTAAGCCACGACAACGGCAAAACATTTTTCGTCCCACGCAGCACTGGAATTCCATCCACTACAGGTACAGGACTTCTACCAAGTAGTCGCATACACTCCGTATGTAAGTCAATAAAATCGTCATTACATATAACCGGTTCTCCATCAATGCGTAACCCTAGAATCATGGCAACATCCTGTAAAGTCACTGTCATCTCACCGACCGGCAAGTGAAATGTGTGGGTCTCTCGCCTCCATCTTTCTACCAAAGCGGTGCATAAGGCTCGATCAGTAACAACTTTGGGTAGTTTTGGAATACACCCAAAACCGGCTTCTTCGAGAAACGGCAGGATTTGCGCATCGGGCTTCCATAAAGTCGCAAGGACAGTCCCAACTTCGTAATTGTCCTGTGTCATCTTAATTGTAAATTTCAAACAAATAAAAAATTGAATTTTTTTTACGTTTAACTTACATCGCCTTTCCATATTTTTTCGCTCCGGTGCCATCTTTGACGACCAAGGACCTCGGAGGAAAAAGCAACATCGTAGTCTATTTGGCTTAGTCCGGTCATTGATTCGTCCTATAAAAAAATTTGGGGTCAAAAGTTACAATAAGATTGTTTAAGGGACCAATAGTGCAATTTTCTAAAATAGGGATACTAATTTTCAAATATAAAAGGACTAATATTGCAATTTAATAGAATTAAAGTACCTAGAGTGTAATTTCTAATATTTTAAAGGACCTCTATTGCAATATACAATTAATTGTCATACAACTACATATAATACTAATTACGCAGGGACCTATAGTGCAATTTGATGAATTTCATAACCCTAAATTGCAATTTCGAAATTAATAGCAACTATAATGCAATTTTTACAACTATACACAAGAACACCTAAAATAACAACTAATTCTACACCTAAAATGGATATATAAACAATTAAACACCTAAAATAATAAGCTTTAATATATATATATATATATATATATATATGTGATTATATATAAATAAATATAGGATAGAAATTACCTAAATGATGTGAAGATGATGAATGGATGGAGGAGGGTTGGCGGCGGCAGGTACACGGCGGCAGCAGCGAAGGAGGGGAACGGAGCTTTTATTTTTTTCTTTCTTTGGTTAACTGTCGAAAGACAGAAGGTTTGGGGAATTTAGCAGAAAGAGAGGCGCTCCTCGGGGGAGCGCCTCATTATCCATATCCGCTCTTTTAAGTAAAGGCGCTTCCCGAAGAAGCGCCTATGTCTAATTACCTCTAATTATTCGCTAATCCTTGACCGACAAAATAATAAACTAATAAACTAGGAGAGGCGCTCCTCGGGAGAGCGCCTATGTGATAGTTTTGCAATTATTTTTTTTTTTACGTTTATCATGCAATTATTTTTAAAAAAAATGTCAGAAATAAAAAAAACTCCAAATATTAACCGTAACCGATGGATATCCGATACGATAAAAAATCCGTTAGTGGAACCGATGGTGCATCCATGAGGGTTTGGTTCTCACAAAAGGTAACCGGTGGATTATCCGTTAGGGTTTAGTCTTTCACAATAATCCGACGGATAATCCGAAATCCGAATAAAATATAAAAATAAAATATTAAAAATAAAATATTAAAATATATATACTATATATAAAGATATTCTATATATGTAGATTTCATACATAATATCGATCAAATATAATCATTTCATACATAAACTAGCTAATTTATTATTTATCTATTTTATTACTATATTGTCTAATATCAATTTATGGTCTTCCAATAATTTTGTTGTTAATTTTAGAATTTTAGAAATTTAAAAATATTTAATAATTTTTATTTTATTTGAATCATTTTACACGATTGTGGATATGGATTAACCGCGGATAAACCGCATCCGTCGCGGATGCAGATTTGGTAAATAATTTTAAAATTCGACGGTTAATGGATGCGGATTTGGTTATCGTTTTTCTTAATGGATGTGGATGTGGTTAAGCAATTTTTCGAGGATATTCGATCCGTTGCCATCCTTAAGCATATGATCATGAATCGGGCATAACTGCTACCTCAAATATCGTACATAATGATGTAAAGCAATAATGATTAGTTAAATGATAATCAACATGTATTTCTCCCTATTTTGAAAACATCAAAACAAATCAACTACTTGGGGAGGAACAAAACAAATATATATCCATTAAGCACAATATCAAGTAAGACCGAGGGAGTAACAATAAAGCAATCGATGGGATCAAGACGATATTAGTAAGATAAATACGATTTAAATATGATAAAGCTAAGAACAAAGATCATTCAACACATAAACACGATAATTAACTGCAACACTTGTAACCTCCTAACCAATCAAAATAACCAATAAAAATACTTCTAACTAATCGATCTTACACATCTCCTAAACTCGAGGTGTTTGACCTCTCTCCCTGGAACTTGTTTGGCCTTTAACGTTTTCACTCTCTTATCCACACACGTCATGGAATCAAATATAATAAATTTTGACGTGTTTGGATGGTTTTGTTACCTATATTGAATGCCCATGAAGGCTAAATATAAGAACATGGTTGGGAAGAATAAAGGATTCAAGAGGAAGGAATTGGCCCTCTGCCTTCACATCCAACTTTATGGAAAAACCTCCCAATTGGGACAAATGATGGGTATAAACCTAGATCAAAGATATCCATATAATCGATGGAGCCTGAAAGGAAATATTTTCCCGAGAGTGGCCCCAATTCCAATCAAAACCTATCATCTGCCAACTTTGATCCAAATAAGTTATCTCCTACCGATGCAACCAATATTGTGTTGGGAAAAAATACCACTTGGATCCATACCCATAACCTCTTTATCATCAGCCGCATTCTTCCAGTCTGTCCTCGTATTCCATGGGTTGTTCCACTCCATTTTAACGAGGACTTAACTGGTATTCAACCTTTATGGATAGAGAGAAAATATTTGGTTAAACACACACTACCCTTTGAATATTATGACATCAATTGGAACAAAACATTATCTTCTTCACGCTACTCTAATAACCGTTAAATATAACAAAATAACTCTACTAGGGGAGTAAAATCTAATGGGTTCTTGCACCCATTGAAAAATATTACGATAGATGCCCAAGTATTCGAATAAACTATCTCGGGTGAACCTCCTAGTGATTGAGCAAATCCACAAAAACAGACCGAAGGGGATCCTCAACCCCATATATAAACTTAGGGCATAACGACAATATCACCTTGAAGAGGTCTACCAGCTCGTTCTTTAGGTCTGGGATATCAGATTTCCACCCTTTGTGAGATATCCCCCTAATATATAACTTGATGAAATTTATCATGAACGAGCTCACCAACTTGCTCTTTGGCGTTGAGCGATGTTGCTTCAGTTAACCCGGGAAAGGACATCTTTTAACATATAACTGGTTGTACACAATTCTAAGAGGCCTGGAGGAAGGAAGAGAGTCAATACTACCAAAAATTTCTTCCCCTTCTTGCGAAAAAGTCACCTCCTCTTTCGAGGGGTTAACTTTCTACTCTTCCTCCAAAGAAATGGCTATACTAATTAAATAGATGCCTGACCTCTGAAGTCAAAGAAAGGTCACTCAATAGGGAATCATCTGAATCTTCATATGCCGAGGGAGTCTCGGGTATTGGGCATCAAAGGGTACTTTGCTTGAAACCTTCCTTTTTATTCTTATTTCCAAAACTTACGATCGAAGCTTTATCCAAAGACATTGGTAACTATAT
The DNA here is from genome assembly GCA_029959085.1 of Nemophila menziesii. NCBI lineage: Eukaryota > Viridiplantae > Streptophyta > Magnoliopsida > Boraginales > Hydrophyllaceae > Nemophila > Nemophila menziesii. The sequence goes on along the minus strand of JARWIR010000007.1, from coordinate 18,301,994 downwards.
AAAGTTGAAAAGCAAAGGAGAAATCTAAAATAAAAAAAACGGCACCTTATGATAGAAGCTCGAAGCAAAGAAGCCGATTACACCAAAAATTTCCCACAAGAATAGATATACAACTCTAAGGAAGTGATTTGATGCTAGATAAGATAAAAATGTAAGAATGGGGGTATGTCCTTATATATCAGGGAAAACTGACAGTTTGTTCCCCTAGGTTAATATTATTTGATGCATCATTAAGAAAATGACACATGTCATAAGGCACGCGACTATACGATTATGAGAGATAAAAAATACTGATCAATCCCATCATGACACAGATTAGAAGCGAGAGCAGGAAAACTATGTGAATCGGTAGTTGGTTACCACCAAAAAGTTCAAAAGTCAAAATATGTTTGGTCCTTGCTAAAGACTCTAATCCTCGGGTATGTAGAAAGGTTATCGAAGTTGAGCAAGCCACAAATAACTTTGAGTACCTCAGATCCCTCGGTAGTTCTCCAGATTAGAGTTCAAAATTTGTTATCAAGGGATTTAACTCTGATTTTTCTATAAGTAAATTATGTTGCTGGAGTTTGTATACTTTATCACCTGTGAATTGTGATTCAAAAAAAAAGACCAAACCGTTGCAAAATCTTCTATAAATATAATGGTTTCTATGATTTTTGTATCATTTCTATTGTAAATCCATTGTTCTTAAGCTAGATTATTAGTTTTTGATAAATTTGGTTTGATTTCTGAGAGTTTTTTTTTTTGAATAAATATGAGAGCCACTTTGGACTTGGAATCATTTTGATTCCAATAAGATTCGATCCCAGGACCTTTTGGTCTCTGCGGAGTAGTTTTACCAGTAGACCAACTATCAATCTTTTTTGAGAGTTTTTTATGGTGATGTTTGAGAGAGAAATATGATGAATGACTCTTTATAAAAAATTCTTTTACTTTTACATGAATAGTAAAGATAGAAAGGTAAAGTTAATTTTAAAAATTTAAATAATTATTTGGGCTAAATCCCATTTTTTTTCTATTTATATTTTTTTTAGCTTTTTGGAGAAAAGAAATGCATAATACTCCTAAATTTATCTTAATAATCATTTAAACCCCTTTTTCTGAAATATTAATCCACCTCGTATACACACGTACACACGGGAGAATAAACACTAGAAATCAAAACAAAAACACAAGTTCACAACACACATTTGCATACAAAATATATGCGACTAAGTTTTGCTTGGCGTTGATCAACATACACATTTTCCAAGCTCATTAATACAACGATTTCTTATTTATTTTGCTCATCATTTTGGTTGTTCATGTGAAAAGATACACAAATCAGTTAATATTGTCTATATGTTCAAAGAATAACCAAAGAGAGGATTATGCAAAGAAGTATTAGACGATGACCCTTTTTTCCTTGAAAACAAATTTCCCAATACTAATGGAATAATAGGTTTCTTTTTCATCACCTTTTTCTCCATTTTTCTCCATTCTTCATATTTCTCGCCATTTATACACAATATTTCAGCCAAAGTCGCTGAAGAATTCTTCCCAATTTTCTTAATAATCCCAACTTCTTCAATTTCTCCATATCGTGTTCTTTCTTTCCCACCCTCTGCCTTAGCCTCAGCTATTGCCAGCTTCGACATGTTCTCATGAAGTTCTGCATTTAACGAAGCTAAAGCAACCTCTGTTTCGCATTCTTTTTCTTTTAGTAGCTTCAACTCCATTTTCGTTTCTTCTAGTTCTTCTTCAAGCTTCTTTAAAGCATCAACAAATATATCTTCGTTGTTATCGATCTCTTGTGGGGGTGAATAAAACGGTGTTTCTTGCTTAGGAAAAGTGAAGGATTTTGGTAGGATAGTCGCGTCTAATTGTTCTCGGAACGAAAGTTTTTCAGCAAAAATAGCTACGGCTTCCTTTACTGAGCGGAATGGACGAGAAGTGTCGATGGTAGAATGACTGTTGATGTCGTCCATGGCTTTGAGAGTGTTTAAAGTTTCGTTGAAGTGGTGCGTGGTGGTGAGTATATGATGATGGATAGGTGGGGTTTAATATGGGTTTGCTTTGCGTATACTACAAAGGATCAGAAGGGGGAGAGGAGGGAAAGATTTGGTGCTGGTGAGGGTTGAGATACTTGGTTTGAAGGTTAAGCTTTGCCATGAGAGCAGAGAACTAGACTACTCAACTACTACTACTACTCATAGGAAAACGCTAAATTTAAACTAATGCAAATAACAAATTTTGGGTATAATAACTTGCACAAATTGATCTACTCTGGTAAGCAAGGAAGTGATGTTTTTGTTCATGGTAATCAAACTTTGATTCATTTGTACGTCTCATTGTTTAGACAACATCAACATTGAGAGAGTATAGTTTTTTTTTTTTTGGACGGGGATTGAGAGAGTATAGTTTAGGTTGAGAAAAAAGCAACACCAATCGAACCCACATATTTTTTTGTTCTTGGTCAATTATTCAACGAAATCAAAAAAATAAGAGATTTTTACAAGCCTACGTCGAATTTGAAAAAAAAACAAAAAAAAAACCAATACTTAAACATATTTTTTTTTTTCAAAAACATATAATATTAAAACTAAGATAGTGTAAATTACAAATTAATGAAAGCTCTCTCCCAATTGCTCTAGAATTAGGGGAGTTCAAAATTAAACATACTAATTGTGGAGAAGGATTAGACACTCAATCATAAGGCAATATACCTAAAAGCTTTTGCCTTGCAATTCAATCAGCACCACAATTTTTTTCCTAGAAATATGAAAATAGGAAACTAATCTATTACAACTTATACGAATATCCATATAAAAAACATCTATGCCTAGCATTAGGAGGAGGTTTGGGTAGTCCCATTTTCTTTACAACCGCCTTGTTATCAAAAAGTATCCTAATGTCTTCTCGGTGAAAGTTGATAGCTAAAATTATTCCATTGCACACTCCAATTAACTCGTTTTTTTTTTGGGTTGTTGCAAGTAAACGAAATAGCACGACCATGTATAAGTGAGTTACTTTTATCCATAAAAATGCTCGCAGGAGATGAATTTAAATTATAAGTAAATGAAGTATCAGTATATACAAGTAAAGATTTAAGGGTCAAGTTTTTGTTCCAATCCTGTTTACTTTTAATCTTTACTACTTGTTCTTGTAAAGTATTATTGTTTTCACATCTAAGTTCTTCTTTCCCATTAACTGAGGTATTCACATTTTGAAACTTATTTTGTATATTTGTTTTAGCCTCAAAGATTTTCTTATTATAAGTAAAATACTCATCATAAGGTTATATGGACTCATTTAACACTTGAATTGGATCAGGTATAAGACATTCATAAAACATACCTATATATGTATATACCTAAATATATTTCACATACCAACGTTCCTACACATCCATGTAGCTAAAATATTACAACAAACGTTACTTTTAAAATATACCTATACCTATATATATATATATATATATATATATATATATATGTGTGTGTGTGTGTGTGTGTGTGTGTACTTATATACATATATACCTATATACGTATATACATATATATATATACACACATATATACATACATGTAAATATATATACACACATCAAGAAAATAATAACCGTAAAATAAATTCAACTTACAAACTTTTTATACAATGACTTAGTTGTTTCATTTAAAGAAAGTTTATTAGTTATGCAAACATTGCATTATAAGTACATATGTTATGCAAAATTGCATTATATGTTCTTATATTTTACAAAATATGCATTGTAGGTCCTTGTGTTAATTTTTCTTTTTGAGATAATTACATGATCAATCCTTACATTATACAAAATTACATATATGTTATCACAATAGATTCATATAAATAAAATAAAAGACACTTTACATGTATTTTATAAAGATATTTTCATATATTAAAAAGTGAGTGTATAATTAGTACATGCACGATACTTTTCATGAATCAAAGAACTTTGGTTAGGCACACACGTACATAATCCAGAATTTTGAAACACATTACTCCATTATACTTAACGTGAATCATCATATATTTATATCCTACGACTGTAACCACCAATAGCCAGACAATTAGCCTCTATCTTAATTTGCAGACATCGTAAAAGGGTCGAAATATCTACATTAGATATTCAAAAAAATGAATTGAGAAAATACTTTGTTTTAATTCATGTCTTGAAAAAGAAAAAAATTATGGAACTTATATTATAAATAAAATACTAGTAATAGCGTATAATGTGTGTGCATTAGCAAATTTCTCGAAATAAGATGATCTCCCCATATAAATTTTCCCAAGAATGCATTCTCTTTCACATAGCAACTCTCCTACACATCCATGTAGCTAAATTACAACAAAAATTACTTTTAAAAATACCTATACCTATATACACATACCTATAAACCTATTATATACATACACCTATAAATCTATATTATATAACAAGTTTTTTAACATAAGTGGCCCAACATAAGTGGTGGCCAGAATCATTTCTGGCTCCACTTATCATTAATACCCAAACAAAATTAAAAAAAGAAAAAGAAAATATCTTCGATAACCCAAACCCAGCTAAAAGAGACAAAGTCAAAATACATTTTGGATTACCAAAACCCTAACCTATTCCTTGCTTTCACCATTTTCCACTCATTCTCTATCGCCTCACCGTTTTCCACACTCACCTTCCCACCAAGCAAGAAAATCGATTGAGGACCAATCTCCATCATCATCGCCTCAACGTTTGAGGACCAATATCCATCATCTTCGCCTCAACGTTTCCACACTTGCCTTTCCACCATTCACTGCCGCTCGATGACGATTCTCCACCATCACCACCACCGTGACTCGCCGCTCGAGGACCAATCGCCACCATCTACCGCCAATATTCGAGGACTAATCTCCACCATCTTCCGTCGATGTCGACCCTGCTTGGCAAAGAACCCAAATTAAAGGTAAACGTTGATTATTTCTCCATCATCTTCACACTCACCGTCCTTCAACGTCCACCTCCATCTCCGTTTCATTTTTGTTTCATTAATCGTCTCATCTCTGGATCGAGCAAAAGCTCGAGTTTATCTCCATAAAATTGATATACTCCAGTTTATGTAAATTCATCACCATTCGCTCCTAAGACCCATGAAGGTAATTATTTTCATTTATAGGTATTTATATTTCCTGTTACTTGCTTGCCTGTAATGAATTTTAATTTGCAGTTGTCGATTGAGGACAAATCTCCATCATCTTTGCCTCGACGTTTGAGGACCAATCTCTATCATCTTCGCCTCAACGTTTTCACACTCACCTTCCACCAAGCCGCCCTTATGCAAAAGAGAACACCAAACACCGTTAATGAGATAGCGAAGGTATTAATTTAACTTAATTTGTAGAAGGTTTAAAGTCAATTTTTCATATTTTATCTTGACACTTTACTTTAATTCGTTTTCTGCAATTAAAGTCAGTTAAATGTTTTTCTATATTTTGTCTCAGAAAATTTATGAGTTTTTTGCTATTTTTTACTCTAACTGAATTGCAGGTATCTGAAATATTTGGTTTATGAAGTTGTGTATAAGCCTTGAGCATATTTTTGAGTTAAGAATTTAATTTTTTTTGCTGACTCTTTTTGTTTATAGTATATTAGTTGCACATGCAGGTGATGGGAAGTTCCACACTCTGATTTTATTCGATTTTTCTGATAAAGAATGGCAACAAGTGACTCAGAGGTTAAATCACTTTTACAATCTGCAATAACTATCCATTTGGCGATGAAGTTCTTACATTGCATTAGTTTAACTGTAAGTGATCAATTTGGTCTTACACTGCAATTTAGTACATGTCAGGGTAATTAATATGACAGTTAAGTCCCTTATCTTGCAAAATTTGACATTCTATTCCTTAAACTATGTATCAGGAAATTTCGAGAACAAGTAGGATTAGTTTCAATGATCTTGTGTAGTTTGATAAGGATTTAGTAGATGATGTTAGGGACCAATGTGCAATGAAGTAAAATTTGTAGAGGCGTCGACTTTACAACCAGGGTATCTGCATTTTTTGCAAATTGGTCCTTCTTCTATCTTATATGTTGCTTCTATTTTGAAAATAACTATTTTATTGAAGCAGGATGCTTATAATGCCTTTTTTTAATCGTTTTGCAGTAGATATTCATTTGGCGCAACTGATTGAGCCAGCAATTTGGTGTTACACATTTTTTTTGGAAAAACGCTATTGGCATGGTATGTTTAATTCATACATGGTAAGTTTAATTCTTGCATATTAGAAACTGTAATTTATTTTTGTAATATATAAAAGTACGAAAATAGGTTACCTTTTCTAATCTATATCATTGCTTTTAAAATAAGATTTTTGTAAATTATATAAAGCTCCAATTAAGTTATTTACCCTACATAACCAATTTTCCTTAATTTAAGTAATTTACCCTATATTTAAGTTATTCTCCTTGATTTAAATTATATTTACCTTCTTTTAAATTATATTCTCCAAAATTTAAGTTATTTACCAAATATATAATCAGATATTGGTATATATATAACTCAATCCTATTTTTCTTTCAAAACCATCTCTTATCTACACTAAAACAATTATTTTCTCAAACATCGCTTCTTCTCAAAGCAAAGACTACATTTCCCCCTCTAAGGTTAGTTTACTTAACTATATTTCGTCTTCTGTGCATTTTTGGTATTGTAATATAAGGTTTCTTGTGAGTATATTGCAATGTAAAGCAATTCGGTATCGTAATAGTTATAGGGTTTTGTATTACATTATATTAGTTGCAATTCTTTTTTTGTTCTAAACACAACAATTATATACTCCTTCAAGTTTTTTTTTGTACAAATTTATTATTATTTTATTTCCGTGAAAATATATTTTCACATTTCTCCTTCAACAATAATTTTTTTTCTTATCATTAATTCGTTAAGAAATGTGTTTCTATAGTTAAGGATCGAACTGATTCGGTAGTTCTAAAAGGATATGTGATTCTAAAATAAATGTATATGATTTGAGAGCTCAAACGACATCAGTAGACAACCTATATGAGAATCTGAGATGTAAATTGTTTTGCTACATGCTATTGTGTATCAGCTTCCTAGAGCTTCCCTTAGACTTTTTTACTGACTATATAGTACATGCTACAAAGATGGATATGTTTGTTTTGTTGTGTAGTTGCATCTTTTCCGTCTAAGTATGTATGTCCATTCAATACATGTCATTTTAAATATTACATTAAAATATTGAAAAAAACTAATATTAAAAACTATATATTAATAATTTGGTATTTATATATTAAAAATATTAAATAACTATATTAATAATTTGGTACTAATATATATTTAAAAAATTAAACAATGACACATAATTGAATAAAAGGTTAAATAAACATATTAATAATTTGGTTTTAAATACCTAATATTGAAAATAAAATATTAATCTAATTTAGTATTAATATACTTAAAAAAATTAAATAATTATATTAACTTGACATTCTATTATTTATGTTTATAAATAAATTATTTTTTATCATAGTTACTTTTTTGCAGGCTAAACATAAAATAAAAATGGAAATTATCCAACAGATAAATATGAGTATTAATATGTATGATGATATAGGTAAAGTTGCTGACAAATTTGTCATATGGTATGAGTTTATTAATGCACCTATGGATACAAAATTTGATGTGTGTACTCACATTAAAAAAAAGGTTATTACGCTTTTAAAAGACAAAACATTCCTTTAAAGTTGTCTGCGTTAATATACGTCATAATTAACACACTTCTTAATGATTGGCCTATAACAACTATTCCGCCATAACTCAGTAATATGGACAGTTGGAAGAATTGAAAAGCTTACTAGATGAGATTGAGTTAACCATGACTGAAGATAAAATTTTGGCTGGCATGTTTTCAACATCCTTAGAAACCTATTTACGGAATTTATCAAAATAATAGGTTTTAGGGAGTGTTTTTTTAATAGTTTGGTCTTTATTCGACCATTAATTTATTGTATTAGTTTTCTGTTTTTTTAATGAACAATAGTTTTTTGTGACATATTGTTTTTTAATTTGTTCTTGATTCTACAAATTTATTAAATTGGTGAATTATTTTATCATTGTATTTAAATACATATTGTATTGATTTTCTACTAATATATTATCCAAATTTAAAACCACTTAAATGAAGGGAGAAAAGAAGATCGTGATAGGAGGAGCATCTCCGAACCAACCAAAGCCAAATACTATCATATCACAAGTTTTTCAAGTAAGCCTAAAGGTATGCGATTAGGGATTAGGTGTATATTTTGTTCGTCTAATTACAATATAACTAAAATTATGCATTTTCGCACATTGTGCAGAAAAAGAAAAGAATCCACATAACTATCTACGTTAATCGTGTAATATATTGTGCTGAATTTTTGCAGAGATACCGAGATCTCATTGATGTTGTAAGTGAATATATCTTATACACATCACGTAGTTCATGGTAAATATTTTATTTGTACTATATATCATTTTGTTCATTTTTAGGTAGCATTACTGGAAATGCGGTGTTTACCCACGAGAAATTCGCGACGACCAGAAATTCGTCGTTAAACGAACTAAATTAGCGACGACAGGAAATTAGCGACACAATTTTACTGTGTCGCTAATTAACGACAACGAATTTGTCGTTATATTTTAGTTTTTCGTCGCTAATTATTTTTTATTTCTTATTGAATTTTTTTTCCTTGTCGAACTACCGTCGCTATGTTAGCGACTATGTTTGTAGTCGCTATTTTGAAGATTAACGACGACTAAATTAGTTTACCCACGACCCGTATTGTCGTCGCTAAACGTCGATCCTATTTAATGCTGCAGCAGGTTTTTTAACCCACATAACACACACAACACCCATAATAATCCTCCGATTTTCTCCCAAAAAATCAACAAAATTCCATTTTTTTTTTTGCAATTCCTTCTCCACTTCATCTTGCATCATTCTTGGTTCAATAATCAAAGTGGGGCTCCATTAATATCATCTTTCATCAAAGAATTTAAGGTATAATTGCATGAAATTCAATTTTTTTTTTTTTTGAATGCTAATTGTGTTTCATTCTTCCTATATGCTTTGATTAGGTGAATTAATACAACTCTCTTGGTAGGGAATTAACATCACTCTTCAATTTATCCATCCAATTCAAGGTATTTCCATTAAATTTCATGTTTTTTAAGCTTTGTATTTAATTGATTATATTAGCAAGTTGATATACCATATGATTAGGTTAATGAATTAAATATTTGTTGGTTGATTATGCATGTGTTGTGTGAATTTATATTTTGTGCTCATATATTTTTACTTGTTTATTTAATTATTTGTTTTTTTTTTTTTATATATTCATTCATTAATTTAATTGTTTGTAATATTTATTCATTTAATGGTTTGTAATTTTTATTCATTCAATGGTTTGTAATATTTATTCATTCAATGAGTTTGTAATTTTTTTTATTTTGTTTATTGTGTTGTAATTTTTATTCATTTTATTCATTAGGTTGTAATAATTATGTATTTTTATTTATTTTTATTAATGTAGTCGCATAGTTTACTCAAATTGTTGTTAAGTGATGGCATCGAGTTCGGGCATGAGTATCGATAAGAGTTGGATCGAATCGACGAATGTGTTAGATGGTGAATATATTTTTGGGGTTTATAAATTTATCGATTTTGCTAAGAAAAGTAGAGGTTATACCGGTTACTTGTCTTGTCCGTGTAAGAAGTGTAATAATTTTTGCCGATTAAAAACCAATGATGTTATGGCCCACCTTCTAAGAGAGGGGTTTAACCATGATTATAAGGTTTGGACAAAACACGGTGAGGAAGAGATACAAACACATACACCCCCTGCAAGTAAAGATCCAGTTATAGTAAATGAAATCCAGCATGTTTATGACGATGTGAGACAGAGTTACGATGTTGGTGGACATCCGGGAGACACCGAGATGAGAGATGCACATATTCCAAGTCGAAGCAGTTTTGACACGTTGTTCGAAGAACTGGAGACAGAATTATTTTTTTGGTTGTGAATCGATGGGTTCGTTGAATTTTATTGCCAAGCTAATGCACGTAAAAGTAAAGAACAAATGGACTAACACCTCATTCACCGAGCTACTGGAGTTGTTGGGTCGTATTTTGCCTAAACCTCACAATTTGCCCGAATCTTATGAAGCATGCAACAAGAAGTTGAAAAGTTTGGGTATGGGGTATGTTACCATCGACGTTTGTTTGAACGATTGTGTTATTTATTACAAAGAAAACAAAGACCTTGACAAGTGTCCAGTTTGTAACGAGTCTAGATGGGACCCAAAGAAGGGTATCAAAGTACCGCATAAGAAGCTTCGATATTTTCCGATTGCTCCTAGATTACAGCGACTATTCGCTTCAACGCACACCGCTGAATACATGATTTGGCACCATACCGGTAACAGTGCAGATCCGGATGTGTTGCGTCATCCGGTTGATGGTGATAGTTGGAAGAGATTTGCAGCGCTACACCCTGAGTTTGCTAGTGAACCTCGTAACGTATATCTGGGTCTTGGAATCGATGGGTTTTGTCCTTTCTCTATGCAGAACAACTCGTATAGCATGTGGCCAGTCATATTAACCGTATATAACTTGCCCCCGTGGGTATGCATGAAGGAAACCACATTCCAGCTTTGTTTGTTGATTCCGGGACCCCGTTCACCCGGTAAGGACATGGATGTCTTTCTTCGTCCTGTTATAGATGAGTTGGAAGAGTTGTGGGATAAAGGGATCGTTACGTATGATGCCCACAAGAAAGAAGAGTTTACGATGAAGGTTTGTTTGTTGTCTACCACTAATGATTTCCCCGCTAGGTCATACACTTCGGGATGGTCGGGTCAAGGTTACAAAGCTTGTCCCGAATGCATGGATCATACTCCGTCATTGAGTGTGAACAAAGGGATTGTTTACTTTGACCATAGACGTTGGTTACCTGCCGGACATCCATTTAGAAGCGAACGTGTTTTGTACAAGGAACCCGATGATAGGCGCCCACCGAAGAAATATAGTCCTGCAAGTATTCAGACACAGTTAGATGGGCTTCCAATTGTGTTTCCCGGTAAACACAAGGATTTTGGGGGAAAGATCGTGAAGCAAGATGTTAACCGGCGATTCAATTGGAAGAAAAAGAGTATTTTTTATCGTTTACCTTATTGGTCTGAAAACCTGTTGAAACATAACATTGACGTTATGCATTGCGAGAAAAACGTGTGTGATGCTCTCCTCGGTACAGTTATAGGTCTTGATGGGAAAGTTAACAAAGATAACGTGAAAGCGAGACTGGATCTTGAGAAATTGGAGATTAGAAAAGAATTGTGGTTGACTGAGAAAAATGGTAAAAAAATATTGAAACGGGGAAAGTACACTCTAACACCGGAAAAGCGGACTATTTTTCTTGACTGGCTGAAGGCACAGAAGTTTCCCGACGGTTTTGCATCTAGTATGAGAAACAATGTTCAAAGTGATACGGGTAAGATTATCGGCATGAAATCTCACGACTGTCACGTGATGATGCAATATCTTTTCGTGGCTAGTCTCCCCGGGCTTATTGAAGACAAAGCGATTAGTGATGTGTTTATTGGGTTAGCGAACGTGTTTAGAGTCGTTTGCAATAAAAATCTAAGCAGGAAACAGTTAGTATCGGGAAAGAAGAAGGTGGTTGAACTTATGTGTAGGCTAGAAATGATTTTACCTCCCGCGTTTTTTGATATAATGATCCACTTGGTGATACACTTATACGATGAAGCATTGCTTGGTGGCCCAGTCCAAATGCGGTGGATGTACCCATTTGAAAGGTATTTGAAAAAGTTGAAAGAGTATATCCGAAATCCGGCTAGACCAGAGGGTTCAATAGCCGAGGGGTACATTGCGGAAGAGACGTTGAATTTCATATCAAGATATCTTAGTGAAGAAAAAACAAGGTTCAACGATCCAGGCAGATACAACGAAGCACCGCTGGTCCCAAAAGAGCTATCCGTTTTCAATTCCCAATGCACTCCAGTTGGCAAGATAGAGTATGTTTCTTTACCGTATAAGGAGAAGGAGCACATAAGTTGGTATATTTTGCATAACTGCGACGAACTCGAAACATACATGACGTAAGTAAATATTATTATCTTATATAAATATATATTTTTATATATATATATTATATATTTATATATTTATATTTATATATTTATATATAAATATATAATATATATATATATTTTTATATAAATATATAAATATATATATATATATATATATATATTTTTATATATATATATAAATATATAAATATAAATATATAAATATAATATATATATATATATATATATTTTTATATAAATATATAAATATAAATATATATATTTTTATATATATATATAAATATATATAAATATATTATATATATTATATATTTATATATAAATGTATATTATATATTATATATTTATATATATTATATATATTATATATTTATATATTTATATATATTATATATTATATATTTATTTATTTATATATATTATATATTATATATTTATATATATATTATATATTATATATTTATATATTTATATACATTTATATATATTATATATTTATATTAGTTTATTTATACTCATTTACAATTATAGTGAACACAAATCAACACTTACGGGAACGAGTGGTGAAATAGATATTACGCATCGTCGAACATTTAAGGAATGGTTTTTGGAAAAGGTATGTAATTTTAGGCATTGGTTTATAACTTATATATTTATTATCAAAGTACTAACTATTATTGTTGTATATTAGATTCATGGAATGCATTCACGTGGAGATCCATTAGCTACCCCCGAGATGGTGTCCTTGGCAAACATGTCTTATGGTTCGGTGCATAAATATGATTCATGTGTTGTGAACGGTGTCAAGTGGGTAACTAAGTCCAAAGGAGAGAAAAGAGTGACGCAGGATTACGGAGTGTGTACCATTTACAATGAAGAACCCTATTATGGGGAATTAATCAAAATCTTGGAGGTTATGTACACTGGAGGGTGCTCGGTTGTGTTATTTGTCTGTAAGTGGTATAAAAAGTCTGGATCGAGGCAAGAACATGGGGTAACATTTATCAACACAACAAACTTTGAGTGGGCTGACGAACCATACATTTTAGCATCGCGGGCCAAGAAAGTGTTTTACATCGACGAGATTAGTTCAAAGAAATCAATGAAAGGGTGGAAAGCCGTTTGGGAAATAAACGATCGTCACGGATGGAGTCCTGAGTTATGGGGTTCGGAATCACTCCCTACTGGAAATGAGAGCATCAGTATACCATTGGATAGCACGGGGAACGAGAACATCAGCATGCCACTGGCATCCACCGAGGAGATCGAGATTGATCCTGCTCATTTTTTTATTGATTTGTCTTTTGATACGGTTATTGATGAGAATGAGGAAATTCATGATGACACCTTGGATGAATACGGTGATGAAGAAGAACCTATAGAGGTTGATAGCGATGATGAACCCATAGTTATTAGTGGATATGATAGTGATTAGGTTTTATTTTGGTTTATTTGTATTAACACATTTTGTTGGTTTTTTAACACTTAACTTTGACCATGAACACTCAACTTTGACTCTAAACACTCAACTTTGACCATAAACACTCAACTTTGACTCTAAACACTCAACTTTGACCACAAACACTTAACTTTGACTCTAAACACTTAACTTTGACCATGAACACTCAACTTTGACTCTAAACACTTAACTTTGACCACAAACACTCAACTTTGACTCTAAACACTTAACTTTGACCATAAACACTCAACTTTGACCATAAACACCCAAGTTTGACCATAAACACTTAACTTTGACCATGAACACTCAACTTTGACTCTAAACACTCAACTTTGACCATAAACACTCAACTTTGACTCTAAACACTCAACTTTGACCACAAACACTTAACTTTGACTCTAAACACTTAACTTTGACCATGAACACTCAACTTTGACTCTAAACACTTAACTTTGACCACAAACACTCAACTTTGACTCTAAACACTTAACTTTGACCACAAACACTCAACTTTGACTCTAAACACTTAACTTTGACCATAAACACTCAACTTTGACTCTAAACACTCAACTTTGACTCTAAACACTCAACTTTGACCACAAACACTTAACTTTGACCATAAACACTCAACTTTGACCATGAACACTCAACTTTGACCATAAACACTTAACTTTGACCATAAACACTTAACTTTGACCATAAACACTTAACTTTGACTCTAAACACTCAACTTTGACTCTAAACACTCAACTTTGACTCTAAACACTTAACTTTGACCACAAACACTTAACTTTGACCATGAACACTCAACTTTGACTCTAAACACTCAACTTTGACCATGAACACTCAACTTTGACCATGAACACTCAACTTTGACTCTAAACACTCAACTATGACTCTAAACACCCAAGTTTGACCATAAACACCCAAGTTTGACCATAAACACTTAACTTTGACCATGAACACTCAACTTTGACTCTAAACACTCAACTTTGACCATAAACACTCAACTTTGACTCTAAACACTTAACTTTGACCACAAACACTTAACTTTGACCATGAACACTCAACTTTGACTCTAAACACTCAACTTTGACCATGAACACTCAACTTTGACCATGAACACTCAACTTTGACTCTAAACACTCAACTATGACTCTAAACACCCAAGTTTGACCATAAACACCCAAGTTTGACCATAAACACTTAACTTTGACCATGAACACTCAACTTTGACTCTAAACACTCAACTTTGACCATAAACACTCAACTTTGACTCTAAACACTCAACTTTGACCACAAACACTTAACTTTGACTCTAAACACTCAACTTTGACTCTAAACACTCAACTTTGACATTGAACACTCAACTTTGACCATGAACACTCAACTTTGACTCTAAACACTCAACTTTGACCACAAACACTTAACTTTGACCACAAACACTCAACTTTGACTCTAAACACTCAACTTTGACCACAAACACTTGACTAAACACCCAAACACCCAAGTTTGACCATAAACACTTGACTAAACACCCGAACACTCAAGTTTGACCACAAACACTTGACTAAACACCCAAACACCCAAGTTTGACCATAAACACTTGACTAAACACCCGAACACTCAAGTTTGACCACAAACACTTGACTAAACACCCGAACACCCAAGTTTGACCACAAACACTTGACTAAACACCCCGAATACCCAAGTTTGACCATAAACACTTGACTAAACACCCGAACACCCAATTAAGAATGTGAAAAGGAACCTAAAAAAACACAAAAAAAAATACAAGAAAGGGTAAGCATCTTAAACCCCCAAAAAAAATTTTTTAAAAAAAAAAAAAAAAAATAGCGACGACATTCAACCTTTGAATGTTGTTGCTAATTATTCGCGACGACATTCAAAGAGATAGTCGTCGCTAAAGAATAATAAAAAATTTGATTGGTCTGCGTGGGCGGTCAACTTTCCCGCCCACGAAAATTAGCGACGACAAACCAAAAATTCGCGACGGGTGGTCGTCGCTAAACTAAGGCACGCAAGGGGCGTGTGTACGTGGGGCGACACGTGTCCACGATTCGCGACGAAACTTCAGGATTCGCGACGACCTGCGTGTCGTCGCTAATCTTTTATTCTATAAATCCCTAACCGAGCTCATTTCTGCCATAACAAACACTCAAAAACTCACACAAAACCTCCATTTCCGCCATAGCCAAGCAGCTCCGAGCAATAACAACACCAAATCCGACATCAAGGTAATGATTCCAATCCAATAACACATTTTAATCACTACTTTTTTAATTTTTTCATTTTCAATTTCTAATATTTTTTCTTGTGTTTATTTTGTATGATTCCTTCTTCTTGGCATGGATTCATGGACGAAATCTACACCATTTCTACGTATCAGGTTCCAATTTCCGGATCAAACTTGCATTTTTTTTATTTTTAATTTTTTTTGTTTGTAAAAATCTATGAATGTTTGTGTGATTTGAGTAATTCCGAGAATTATGTGTATGTTTATGGGTTGTTTGGTAATTTTTTGGTGTTAAATAACAACATTTAATTGGTATTTGGTAAAAATTAGGGTTTTGGTATGATTTTTGTAATTTTAATGTAATAATTAGAGTGTTATTGATCTTTGATTGTGTTTTAAGATATAGGGACCTATTTGCAATATGTTTGATTTGTATGTTTAAGGACTAAAATGCAGTTTTATACTTTTTTTGGACTAAAATGCAATTTTATACCTTTTAAGGACTAAAATGCAATTTTTAAAAAATTAGGACTAAATAGCATATTTTATAAAAAAATTGGACTAAAATCATTTTTTAGGACTCGATTGCAAATTTTAAAAGAAAAGGGACTTATTTGCAAATTTTACAAAAATAGGACTTGATTGCAAATTTTAAAAGAAAATGGGACTAAAATGCAATTTTTTAAAAAAATAGGACTTATTTGCAAATTTTACAAAAATAGGACTTGATTGCAAATTTTAAAAGAAAATGGGACTAAAATGCAATTTTTTAAAAAAAATAGGACTTATTTGAAATTTTAAAAAAAATAGGACTTGATTGCAAATTTTAAAAGAAAATGGGACTAAAATGCAATTTTTAAAAAAATAGGACTTATTTGCAAATTTTAAAAAATTTGGAATTATTTGCAAATTTTAAAAAATTTGGACTTAAATGCAAATTTTAAAAAAAATTGGACTTATTTGCAAATTTTAAAAAAATTTAGGACTTAAATGTAATTTTATGAAATTTTATAGATGGCTGCTGTCATGGGTAGGAGTCACGATGGAGATGGGAGGGGTAACGATCCCCCGAGGGGTCCACCACGTTCGAATGCTGATTGTAACCAACCATCGGGTAATAAAAAATTCAATTAATGTTTATTTATCACTTAAAAAAATATGTAGTGTCTAAATATTTTTCACTAAAACAGGTGAACGTAAAAAAAGGAGACCGAAAGCTGCCACCTCTATCCGGACAGCTCAGGAGACCCTGAAGAGAGTCGGCTGGCCCATTCCAGTTGACTTTTCTGTCATAGACGGCACCTGGAACTTCGTCGGCCCATATAGCAAACACGTGGGTCAGGTGGCTGGTAATGCTGTTCGAGAAGCTATTCCCCCTTGCTACAAAGAATGGAAAGAGGTACCCGACCATAACAAAGGGGTAGTTTTGCAGCGACTTCATCAATTTTTTGATTTAGAGGAGTGGAGGAGGCGAAGCGATTGGGAAGAGATCACTAGGAGATTGACTGCGATGACATCCGGAGCCTACAGGCGATACAAGTCGTATTTGAAGAACGACTACTACTACACGGGTGAAAATCCACCAGATGTTGACCCGGTGATTTGGGAGGAGACGAAGAAGATGTTTGATGACTTGGCGAAACAGGTAGAAACAAATAATTTATTAATTATTTTATACATTTTTTTAAATTAATTTTATAACTACTTCTTTTTTATTTGTAACAGAGTCAGGCTGATATAAACAAGAAGAATCGAGAGCAGCAGTCAGTTCCGAGCAAGGCGGGGTCAAGGAACTGGTCACAGACCCGGGAGGTGATTATTGAGGTATAAGTTTTAAAAATTAAAATATAATTTAGTATTTAATTTAATTTAATTGTTAACTTATTAAAATTTGTTATTGTATACTGTCCAGGGGAAGCTGAAGACGGTGACGAAAGAGCCGTTAACATTTACAGATGACGAGACCCAGGAGGAGATGGATCTTCCTCCTTTATGCGGCTATTTCGACCACCTTTCATATGATGCGGCTACGGATAGCTGGCGTGACCAGTGTTTGGAGAGAGCTAGTGTAAGTCTTTTTAAAAAAAAATTGATTTAATTTTTTTTTATTTTAAATTTTTTTTTTACTTAATCTAATTTATTTTTAAATTGAAATCTAATTGCAGGGTGTTCTTCGGGAGAAGATGAAGAAGAAGGTTGTGCAGGCCGGAACGGAGGGTACTGAAGTTAGCATCCAGGAGCAGATGGATGCCATGCTCGAGACGATCATGGAGGTCCTACACCCACCCAAGACTAAACACTGGGTGCCTACCATTGGTCCGGTCTGGAAACGAGCCAGGACTCCTACACAGCCGGACAGGGAGAACGATGAGCTGCTTAAGGCGGTTCTGGATGGGATGAACGAGCTTCGCGCGGCTCAAAATCTTCCATCGATACCGGATCCATCCTCCGCATCACCCGGGCCCACAGGTTCTTCTAGTCGGCCGAGTCAACCCCCGAGCATGGCAGAGACTCTTTTCGAGGCATTAAACGGGATGAGAATCGCTAATGGAATGCAGCCGATCAGCAAACCCGGGCCCACTAGACGAGATGAAGAGAGAGAAGATGAGGAGAGAAGAGGAGATGGAGAAGATCCCAATTTGAATGATGATTAAGTTATTTTTTTTAATTTGGTTGGTTTGTGTGTTTAAGACTTTATTTATTTCGGAATGTTTGACTTTGACTAGACTCGTTTGACGTTGACTTTATTTCAAGTTTAGTATTTGAATCGAATTATCGTATTTTATATGTATTTTTGGATTTTTATTTATTTATAATTTTGCATTATATTTAAAATCAAAATAATAATAAAAACTAAAATTTAAACAATAATGAAAAAAAAAAGTAAAAAAAAAAAAAGTAAAAAAAAAATAAAAAAAAACAAAAAAAAAACGAATAGCGACGACCCTTGGCGTCGCTAAAATATTAAATAAAATAAATAAATAATGATTTTCGATAAAATGTAAAAAAAATAAAAAATAATAATTATTATTAGCGACGACATCTCCGTCGCTAAACTTTGTCGCTATTTAATTAAAAAAAAAAGAAAATTGAAATCGATAAAAAATTAATTAAAAACTAATTAATCAATTAGCGACGACATGTCGTCGCTAATATGTCGTAGCTAATTCGTTAAATCCGCGACGCCAATCCTCGTGGGTAAATTCCTAAGGAACTAATCACGAAATCACAATTATTCGTCGCTAATCTCAAATTAGCGACGCCAGGATAGAGACGACAGTTTAGCGACGACATTTCGTCGCTAAACGAAATTAGCGACGATTTATCACGGATTCGCGACGACGCGTGTCGTCGCGAAATCACGCGAATCCAGTAGTGTAGATTACATCCGTACAAAATATGTGATTGTAACAGTAAGAGACGAAGAGGAATTGTATCGCTTACAATATCCACAAGTAAAATTATACAAACTCTGATGTCAAATCAGTTTTTTATAATGCAAGTTCATTGTCTTAGAATAATAGTTAATTGTCATTTGTAGAACTGAAAGATGATCATGGACGAGAACTGGAAAAATGGAAAACAATTGGCTAGATGGGATTTGAATCACATGGTACATATTCTCATAAATTAACTAATGTTTATCGTTTTTTAAATTATTTACTAGTTATTTGTGTTTTTCAAATTGATATATCGTCGTTCAGATTTCTCCAATTGGAAGAAATGTGTATGTTGACAAAGCTACCTTTTCTAGAATTATGACATCTATGTACTGATATTAAAATTTCGACGATATACGATTCACACATTTCAATTCCGTTACATATTGAATATTTTTTATTTTTTAAAGTATTGTCTGGATACTCTTTGATACTTACCTTTTATTACTTATCAGTGATCCGTGCACTTGCGTTTAATTATCTTTCTCGAGGTGTGAATTAGTCAGGTTATTTTATGACACCTTGAAAGACGACAGGTGCCTACAGGCAAGACATTAATTCTGGAAAACTATTTCTATGTTCTTAAGTTTGTTTTTCTACATCATTTTCATTTCATTATTAGACAATTGTGGTTTTCATTCAGATCAAGGATAATCAATGTAGTATTTTTCATGGTGATGAATTATATGGTGTTTGTTATTAACAAAATGGTGTTTATGTTTTATATAATGTTACGTATAATAGAGTATTGCATGTTTTTTGTCATAAATGGAAATTAGACAATAATGCAAATCAAACCTTCCTAGGCTTGGTCATATTGGTGAGAAAAGGGTTCACAAGTTACACAAAGATGGTTTCTTTGGAGAATATGATTATGAATCATACGATACTTTTGAATACTACCTCAAAGGGAAAATGACTATAGGGAAAAGAGCTACAAAACTCCTTGATCTCATACATACATATGTATGTGAACCAATGAGGATACAAGTTAAAGGAGGATACTCTTACATTATCAAATTTACTGATGATATGTCTATATATGGATATTTTTATCTTATGAAACAAAAATCTGAATCGTTTAAAATGTTCAAGCAATTACACAATGAAGTTGAGAAACAAACATGTAAAAGTATAAAGGCGTTAAAATCTGACTGTGGCGGTGAGTATTTTAGTGATGAATTTGTACATTACCTAAGCCAAAATTGGATACTCTCCAAATGTATACTGCTACGAACACCACAACATAATGGTGTATCCGAAATGAGAAATCATACTCTATTAAATTTGGCATGATCCATGATGGGATACACAGATCTTCCGGTATTTCTTCAGGTTTATGCCTTAGATTCAGTGACTTGTTTGCTAAACAAAGTTTCCGTTAAAAATATCAACAAAACACCATATGAGATATGGAAATGACATAATCCAAACTTTGAACACTAAAAAATTTGGGGTTGACTGACTTATGTTTAACAACTCATGACAGATAAGTTTGAACCAAGATCTGACAAATGTAGATTTGTTGGATATCCAAAGGAGACCATGGGATATTATTATCACCCTTCTGAACATAAAGTTTTTGTAGCCAGAAATGCAAGCTTATTGAAAGAGAAATTCTTGGAGAAGGAATTCATGGAGTAGAAGTAGATTTCGATGAAATTCAAACTTTTGAATCTTCTAGTCAAGCAGGGGAACAATAGATTTTGTCAAACCTTATTTTCTTGATGTGAGTTCATTCTCCCAATGATCAAGACCTAAATTTTGAGTTAAAGCTCAAATCTCGCGAACTCTCCTATACTGGCCATCTTCGCTCTGTTGCAAAAAAAGATATAAACAAACACATATTCATAATAAATAGACGAGTACTCCCTCCGTCCTAAAAATAATGTCCACTTTACTTTTCACACAAATTAAGAAACACAATTATTATCTTCCTAATTACTAAAATACCCTAATAAAGTGTCTTGATATTTTAAATATTCATTGGAAACATAAATTTAAATATTTTAATAAGGGCAATAGCGGAAAAAGGTGGAATAAAGTGTCTTGAAATTCTAAATAGACATTATTTTTGGGACACCATTTTTAGTAAGGTGGACATTATTTTTGGTACAGTACAGACTATATATAACATTCATGGCGTCAAAGAAGAAACAACAAGGCTCCCTCATTTACGGCGAAAGATAAAGCTTCGTCGTCATCGCGGTCCAAAGCTGCAGATATCGGCTGAGAATGAGAACAGGCTGCGTCGTCTCTTGCTAAGCTCCGGCCGGTCCACGCCGGTGCCGGCGACTGATGATTCTATCTCCACGGTGCAAAAGGCTAAGAAACTTCGCACAGTTTATGAGAAGCTTTCTTGCGAAGGATTCACAGATGATTAAATTGAACGCGTTCTCTCTGCTCTCAAGGTAAGTAATTAAATCTTCAAATAGTGGAGAATTGAAATGAGGTAAATAGAGAAAAATTAAGTACTGAATTCTGATTCTTTTTAATTCGTTTGTTTATAATTGCACTTCACTTAAAAAAGGTATGTGCAAATTGAACTACTTCTAATATATAAAAGTATGTATATATAAAAGTATGTATGCGTCTGAGGAAATTACCAGTAACTAAATTTTGCTGCCGTGTATATATACATATTGGACAATTTTTTGTCCAATATGTATGCTATATCTATGTGTGTATTTAGTAATGATCTGTTGTGTAATTTTTTCCTTTTTTTGTTCATCAAAGTAAAGATGCAGTAATGCCTGCTAAGATGACAATGCAAGACTCTGTCATTTAAGTAAATCGCATAATTGGTCCCTGTGTTTGTTATGTGAAATAGCAAAATGTCAAAGAGTAGCATATATACACCTTATTGGAGAGGTAAATACACTACATTATTGTATTACATGGGTATATTTGCTATCATATGAGACACATGGTTATTTTATACAACACAGGGACCACTGGTCCAACTAACCGTTAGTGTTTACATAAAATCTATAAGCTTCACTTAAATGTCACTGCCTTTGTTTGTATTGTGTAGGAGAGTGCAACATTCAAGTCTGCTTTAGATTAGTTATGTCTAAATTTGCCAGGGAATGAGCTTCCCGTGAAGTTCTCTAGTGGTACTTCACAACTTGTAGGCGGAGGTATGTTTTAATTGTAATAATGAGCTTTGTTAGTGAAAATTTGAATAATAGTGAATAAAACTAGCCTGGTTGATGGAATGTACTGGCAGGTTCCATAAGCGTTATATCTACAGCAAGGGAAGATTGGGTTCTTAACACAGTTGTTAGTAATCCTCTATCCTTTCAACTGATCAGAAAAGGGATTATTGGGGTGGATATTTGTTGTCAGCATAGTATTAGTATCAATTTGTTTCTGCCATATAACCAAAGCCTGGAGAAAAGCATGACTAATATTAACATTAATAGTAATTATATATATAATTCCTTTCTAAATGTCTGGTCATTGTGCACAATTAATATCTTTGGGACCTGCATGAATAGGTTTAACAGAATTCATAAGGCAACTATTAACTCTATGTTAAGATCTTAAAGGGACAAGAGAACCAAGCTGTTTTCCCCAAGGAAGGCAATATAGAGTAAATTCTGTTTTATATAGTAATGCTGCGAGTCTTCCCAAGGCCGAGGGGTATGTTTTCTACTTCTTAAAACAGGGGTTATAATATTCAGTTAATTTACATAACACGGACACCAATGATGCAAATTAACCCAAAACATTAAATACACATAATAAACCTTAAATACTCAATGAAGATCAATACCAAGAATTTGATTAAGATAAATATAAATCTAAATTTTAAATTTCCAATAATGTGATTTGATAGGTGTTGTTAGATACAGAAGTTCACGAAACATAAAATGAGCTCCACGCATATCGGGTATGCCGTCAACAAATGAATCACCATGTATGACCACATGACAAATGGTGTCCCTATTATCCGGCAAGGCAATCTCAGCTTCAAATTTCACTAACCCTAATTTAAATGAAGAATTAAATTTCACAACATCACCCCAGAAGCTCTCTGTTTCCTCAATGTCCCCTTTGAAAAGACTCGTGTTGTACATTTTTACACCAAGTTCATAGTGAGAATTAAGTGAAAGAACGAAGATCTGGGTAGCTTCAAAGCCTGACCCAGTTAGGTTTAGACCCCATGCAACCCACCTGGAGCTGGTGTGAGCGAGTGGAACAACGGCTTCGAATTTGACGGATAGTGTGGAGTTAAGAGCATGATAGGTCCAGTAGACGTCGGTGTAGACTTGAGGAAGGGCAGTGTGGTGCTCGGAATCTAGGTAGGTCATGTTTACTGAAATCAACATTAACCAGATTAGGACGTAAACGATTTTGAAGCAACAATCATCCATCGGTCTTCGGTGGTGAAAATGATGATTAAAATTGGCCTTCTTGTAATGGCAGATTTATAATGGTTTCCGAACTGGGAAACTAACTTTTTCTCCTAGAAAATAGTTATCACGCATGGAGATGTTGAGACTATGGGAGTGATTGAGTTATATTCAAACACTAGAAAAATATCTAAAAACAAACAAAAAATGTCATATTAACCTAGAAAAATACAAATTGAATCCTCTATTTTCTCAACTTCCAAATTAAAATCCTAGTTAAAAAAAAAATCTTATTAAAGTTCTAATTCTAATTTGTTGGATTAAGTTTTTACGTTTTTACCAAACGTTTTTATGAGTACAGAAGACGAATTTTAAGTTTTTTAATATATTTTTTTTGTTTATTAAGTACTTTAATAGTCAAATGGGCTGGCCCCACATGGATAATAAATTGAAACAGGCTATATACCCATTATGAACAAAGAAAAATTTGATGGCCCATCAAAAAAACAACAAACATAAACAAAGCTACATGAGTTGTACCCATTTCATTTTAAATGACCATTTACAAAGTTATATGGGCTAAAAATTGTATTCTTGGACTTACTCATTATGAACAAAAAAACACCAAAATTCAAACCATAATGGGTCATCCCCATTATTAACAAAAAAAACACTATTCTACCCCCTTAATGGCCAGCCCATTACGTGAACTGGATCTGGAATTGAACACGATGGTGGTGGCTTTCTTCTGCAAGCCACGGCAGCGGCGCTGGGTTTAGTCAGACAGCAAAATGGTGGTGGTGGTGGGGCTGAAAAACGGATTTGAGCCCGGTTTGGTGCGACGATGGAGGAGCTCGACTTGGTGACGTTGGAGGAGCGCGGCTTGGTGACGATGGAGGAGCGCGGCATGGCGACAATGGAGGAGCGAGGCATGGAGAAGGTGGATGAGCGCGTGTTGGTGATGAACGGTTGTGATATTCCACTGCTCCAGGAGGGTGGTGATGGCAGAGGGGGCGGTGATGGTGGTGGTGAAGTCGAGTTTTGGGCCGAGGGGACGGTGGTGATGGTGATGGAGGTGGGGGTGATGAATACAGTGGTGGGGATGATGGTGGTAAGGCCAAAGATGGTGGGGGAGGGGGGTTCGGTGGTGGTGAGAGGTATGGTGGTGAATGGTTTGGTGGGGTGGTGGGGGGGTTCGTCGTTACCTTACAGAGACAGAGAGAGAATAGAGAGGGGATGGAGTGGGAAGGTGGGGGCGGTTCGGTGGTATTTTACAGAGAGAGAGAGAAGAGAGATTGAGAGCAGAATGGGATGGGGTGGGGGTTTTCGGTTCATTAATGGGTTTGGGGGTGGGATTTTTGTGTTTCATTGTGGGATAGAGTTTGGGTGTATTTTGGTACATTAGCCCATCTAATTGCACTAGTTACACGAGAATTGGGAATGGAATTTAAAACATAAAATCCCCCCCCCCTTTGAGCCTTATAAGATAATTCCCCATTTTAAGGCATATAATTGAAATTATCCCAAAAAATAATTATTAATATTATATTTACTAATATACTCCTAATAAATTATTTTTAAGATATAAATTTAAATAAAGATAAATATGGTATAAAAATAAAAATAAAGTCTTGGTTTTTTAAAGATAAAATGCCACTTAGGGTCTTGAACACACACACCTCTTTAAGATAGCACACCCACGAGGAGTCTCTTCTTACTAAAGACCTCAAAAACTATTTAACACATGAAACCCAAAACCCCAATTACTTTACTACCCTTTTAGACTTATATATACTAGTTAGAAACCCACCCATTATAATTTCAGATCAATATTCTCTCACCTATCTCTCATCCCCTACCTCTCTCTCCTCCCCCAGCTCCCAAACCGCCACCACCACCACCACCATAACACAACCACCACCACCGAAAATGCAAGAAACCACCAAACCCATCCCCTACATCTCTCTCCAACAAGCAGCGAAACTACTACACTTCTTCTTCTCCCTCTGTTGCTGCCATGGACCTCCGACCGCCGCCATCAGCCACCGCCAACATGAGAACAACTGTTCGTGACCACCACCACTCAGGCGAAGAGTAATGGAAGCTTGAATAACCTTCGTTCTCCTTCGATCTACACTCTGGTTCACGAGATGCTTGAAATGGAGCAGATCTGGACCACCATTGCGCAGCCATGGTTCGTGCAGTGAACCACCATCGATCTAAACAACAACACCACTCGAGTCTAACATATGAACCACCGCAGCACCACGAAGAACAGCGGCGAAGAACAGTAGAACGAAGATGAAGATGGAGATGAGCAGATCGGAGCTACTCACCTCCGACGTGTTATGGTGGAAGTGTTATGGTGGTGGTGGTCCTCTTCTTCTCCGGCGAGTTGATAAGAATATCAGCAGTTGGTGATGGATTTTTGTTCTCCTGCTTCGTCTTCTTTTTACAGTGTTGGTGGTGTGCTTGGCGGTGGCAAGCACTGTTGGTGGTGGTTCGCCGGAGATCTCGAGTGGTGGTGATCGGCGCTGCAGCTGGAGAGAAACTCAGGCGAGCTTCGATGGAGAAGAGGAAGCTAGTGGTGGTGGTGGTGGATTGCTTCGTCCGACGAGTTTGAGTTTTTTTTTTTTTTTCCAGATCTAGATCTGGTTTGACCAGATCTGGTCAAACAAAATATTAGTTAGGTTTTTTTTATTATTTTAATTGTATATTTAATTTGTAATTATTTTAAAATGTGTAATAAAGATAAATAAAGGTTTTTTTGACTATTTATGCCTTGTTTTTTAATAATACTCATCAATTTGACTGAGTACTCATCAAATTGACTGAGTACTCATTAAATTTACGGAGTACTCATCAAAATTATCCGGAGTACTCATCAAAATTATCCGGAGCACTCGTCAAAATATATAGAGTACTCAGCAAATTTATAGAGTACTCTTAGTTTTTCCGATACTCATCAATTTTATCCGATACTCTATGTTTTTTCCAGCGACCGGTGACTGGTGGTCGGAGGGCGGTGGTCGGTGATCGGAAGTCGGAGGTCGGTGGTCGGGGGTCGGGGGTCGGAGGTAGGTGGGTAGTGGTAGTGAAGAGAGACATCACACTTTTTTGTCTTTTAGTGTTAGTAAGGGTAGGAAAGACTATTGTAAAAAATGAGGTCCCTAAGAAGAACAACTTTCTAGACACTACTCTATAGAGAAGAAATAGTGTTTCTAAGACCCTATATATAATTCACCCTTTTTTAAATAAATTGCCTTTTACATACAACTATCTTTAGAAATAGTGACAAAATTTGTTATTAGAGGAAGTACAAAATAAAGATAATTTTTGTTATAAGTTTAAAATAACCATTCTATTTATAGGTCAAGCAAATTTTTCGTTTTAATTTAATTTTTTTTGAATAAAATAAGCGGAATTACCTTAAAATAAAATTAGTAAAACAAAATATACAAAATAATTAAAACGTTCTACTTTTCTTTTCAAATCAAAAAGCCTGATTACGGAACCTAGCTAAGCCACTACCATACCAATCTCCACTATTGTGACTCTAAGACTCAACCCTTATCAAATTTGTTCTTTATCACCGGGAAACCGAGAAAATCGGCCACGACCAGGTTTTCTCTCCACCACGTTGGTGAACAAAATGCTTTCCTTAAACGATATCAGTGATAATGACTGATACTGAAGAAAAACGATCAAAAGTGTATGCAAAATCATGTTGTTTAATGTTACTAGTTCAATTTTGTGGAGCAATTTGTCGGTCGTGTTTTCATTTTCGAGAAATTCATGGAGAAGGGACCGCTCATAAGTAGAAGTACATACAAAGCAAATCAAGTGTTTACATTTTCGTTATTTTCAATTGTTTAGCCTTTTTCCTCAAATTATTTTGTATTTTGCACGATGATGTTGACGATATTTGGTTTCTAGAGGATATAAAGGAAACCTTTAAGGAGTTGCAAGAGAGAAAAGTTCTCGATGTATCAGATATGCATACAATTATTGATGTAACTTGTTACTAATGAAATACAATACATGAGAAGAATGGAAACATTTTGAACCACGCTCTAAAAGTTCAAGTTATGGAGCAAAATCTCGATAAACGTTTGATATCTCATCTTTTGTGATAGATTAAAAGACCAGAAAATTCAGCAGATAGACACGCAATCAAAGAGATATTATTTGATAGTCAAAAGAAACACTTAAAGCGAAAAAATATATCAAAAAAGACAAATCAATTAATATACGTGTGAGACTCACTCAGTCGATAGGAAAAGAAATGTCACATCAATAGGAAATGGAAGTATAATTATCTGTCATGTCTGTCGTTCGATGAATGAGTGGGCCAATATTCTGGCTAGAAAGACTAGGCTTACTAGTGAACCCCTGGGGTCGAAAGATATCCCACGATTGCTGCTCACACTCTTTATCCAATGGTTAATAGATAAAGTGACATATATTGACTTTGTATTTCTTGTTGATCTATTTTACCTAAAATGAAATATCAAGTAACCAAAAAAAAACCTTACTCCGGATTCCCAGCTGAGT
The DNA here is from genome assembly GCA_029959085.1 of Nemophila menziesii. NCBI lineage: Eukaryota > Viridiplantae > Streptophyta > Magnoliopsida > Boraginales > Hydrophyllaceae > Nemophila > Nemophila menziesii. The sequence goes on along the minus strand of JARWIR010000007.1, from coordinate 18,273,777 downwards.
ATCTTACAGTGAGGGATGCTCTTATTATTGTGAGATGGTCAGGTATCACCAGCGTTCCCTTTGAGAGTGATGCCTAATTAGCTGTTTGAGCCATAATATCACCCCAACAATGACACTAATTGGAGAGTGTTGTCGATTTTGGAGGATGCTAGAATGTTGATTTATGATTTACAACTTGTGAGAATTTGGTAAATTAAACATTTTCTGAATCGTGTTTGCAATGGGTTGTAAAGTTATTTTTACCTATGTTGTGCCTATTGATTGGACTCTTGTTATTTGGGTGATTGGCCTATGGGGTATTGGAGACAACTTTTATATCTTATAGGGAAGTTGTGGGTATTTTCCCCTCCAAAGAAGTCAATGAAATTTTATGGTTAAAAAATACCCCTAGAGTATATAAAGTAAAATCAACTCATTTCTAACCTTCATTTCACATTGATTCTCTCCCGCTTTCACACCTAATTCTCTCTCCTTGATGACAAAGTGATGACATCAATACTAAAAAAGCATAAAAAACACTCAGCAGGTCAAGGATTCTAGTGATTCCAAACACAAAGAAGAAACTTACCAAAGGTTAACAAACCTCTAATCAAGTTATATTTTGTTATTAAAAATAGTTTTTTTTGAAATACTCGGTGATTTTGATGTGGATATTCAGTGATTTTATAGTTATACTCAGTGTTTTGTGGTTGTTATCCACACTGAGTATATTTGTTGTTGTGTATCTTTGTCAAAATCACTGAGTACGACAGTATTCAGATATTTTGTGTAGCTGCATGTCTCTACGTATCGTTAGTATTCAATATTTTTTATAGTACGTACTACTTAGTGATATGAATGTTTATATGGATATTACAGAGTATCTTCCTTTCTCATATTTTGTATAATACTCAGTAACTTTAGTTTGAGTGTTAAGATGCATGTCTATGAGTATTGCTAGTACTTAGTAATCCCAAGGTTAAATTACTTAGTAAATTATCATGCTTGGATTATGAGCAAAACTTGTGTGGGTATTAATGAGTATTAACCATAGTTGTGGAGTTTTTCAAACAGACTCCAAGTATTGACAAATTCAACATTTTCATTTATAATATGAACTTTGTGATTTGTCATGATTATATGGATGCTACCAAAGCACTTCTCTGCGAATTGAACTACTCATATAATACAAAAGTGATTAATGAGACTAAAGCAACTATTTGGAAAAAGTTGTTACGCCACGATAAGTATTCGATGCGAAATGAACTATAAATTGAATGATTTTAAAACTATTGTCGTAAATTTGAGATTTAATGGTCATGTAATTTGATGTGAATGTAAGCGTGTTTTTAATAATAAATGATGATGTAGTGTGATGTGATGTGAATGTTAAGCTAGTACGATAAATTAATTCTATCTTGTTTGAATGAATGTTTTTCAGGTAGTCAGTTAGTCAGCAAAATAATTGAGTGTACTAGGTATTCCACTGAGTAATAGTGAAATAAATGAGTAAACAGGAGAATCACTAAGTATACTTCAATAAAATCACTAAGTACTTAGTATTATCTCTGAGTATGCTTAGATATTTACTAAGAATACTATGTAGTTTCACTAAGTACTCAGTAATTACTATGTGCCCTAGTCTTTTGTAAAATTATGAGTATACTCATATTCATTGAGTACTCAGCAATTCATTGAGGATAATAAGTATATGCTCAGAGCTGTACTAAGTATACTCAACAATTCAGTGAGTATACTCGTCAAAATCATTGAGTATACTCAACAAAATGATTAGCATATTTAGTAAGTCATTGAGTATTAAAAACAAATATTAAAATCACAAAAGTTACAATTAATTAATAGTAATAACACAATATCCATAAGTTAATAAATATCATAGAAGTTACAATTAACTAATGAATATTAACATAAAATCATTGAGTATTAATGCAAAATCATCGAGTATTAACATAAAATCACTGAGTATTAACACAAAATCACAAAGCAGTAAAAAAAATTAACAAGTTTCAAGCATGGTCGTGCTTCCATGGTAAACTTGAACCAGAAATACGTACGAACTACTATCTTCACCTTGGAAAACAATGGAGCTTCAAACAAACCTTCAACTCAGCTTAGATCCGCCATGGAAACGTGAGCACCACGAAGCCACAAACTCACTAAAACTTTAATGCTGAAACCAAAGCTTCGATAACAGAGCTCAAGAACTAGACTCCATGGAAATGAGATCTCCAAGAATAAAGACGAGATTCAAACAAGCATGGACCTCTATGAACGAGTTTCACGAACCATTACTCAGTGACTCTATTACTGTTGCAGAAGAGTTTTCAAAACTCAGATCTCGAAGCTATAAGTGAGATTTAAGGTCACCGGAGTGCATGACTGTACTTCACGCCTTGTGTTATTGTTTAACAGTCGTGAAAACTCATTCTCGGTAGGTGGAGGTAGGCGAGAAAAAAGTATTTTAGGGTTTGTAGGTGTGAGATGTGATTTATGTATATTTATTTAGTATATGTAAGGGATAAAAAACATTTAAGGATATAATGGTTAATGAGAAAATAAAATTATAGTGTTAAATCATAGAGTTGATATATTATAAAAAAATGGATTAAATGAACATACTGGGATCTAAAGGTATTCAAGACTTGTTGGATAAATGCCTTGGTATTGTATTCCTACTTTTTTTTTTTTTCTATTTCCTACCAATAGCAATATATATAAATTTTCTATTAATAAATGAGTTACCATTCAAAAGAAAATTGTATAGTTAAAGCCCATCATTCATATCACAACTCACAAGCTCAACCAATTTAGAATCGTAGATAGATGGGCTTCTAGTAGGTCTCGATTAAAGAACAAACCACTAGGCCCAAATTTTTAGCCCATCTTCAAAAAATACGAGCTCAAATCTCACGAACTCACTATGACCATCTTCGCTGTTGCGACCAAAAAAAGACCATCTTCACTGGAAATGGTTCAATATATACACATATGTATATAAATAGACAAATACAGACTATATATAACATTCATGGCGCCAAAGAAGAAACAGCAAAAGCAGAAGGCTTCGTCATCTACGGCGAAAGGTAAAGCTTCGTCGTCATCGAGCGGTCCAAAGCTGCAGATATCGGCTGAGAATGAGAACAGGCTGCGTCGTCTCTTGCTTAGCTCCGGTCGGTCCACGCCGGCGCCGGTGACTGATGATTCTATCTCCACCGCCCAAAAGGCTAAGAAACTTCGCACAGTTTATGAGAAGCTTTCCTGCGAAGGATTCACAGATGATCAAATTGAACGCGTTCTCTCTGCTCTCAAGGTAAGGAAATAAATCTTCAAATTGTGGAGAAATTGAAATGATGTAAATAAAGAATAATCAAGTACTGAATTTTGATTCTTTTTTATTCATTTGTTCATAAGTGCACTTCACTTAAAAGGGTAATTGCAAATGAACTTAACTTTGAATATATAAAAGTATGTCTGCTGCCGTGTATATATACATATTGTACAATTCTATGTCAACTTCGCACATATTTAGTAATGATCTTTTGTGTAATTAACATATGTAATTTTTTCCTTTTTTTGTTTATCGAAGTAAAGATACAGTAATGCCTGCTAAGCTGACAATGCAATACTATGTCAATTAAGTAAATTGCGTCACTGGTCCCTGTGTTTGTTAGGTGAAATAGCCAAATGTCAAAGAGTAGCATATATACACCTTATTGGAGAGGTAAATACACTACATTATTGTATTACATGGGTATATTTGCTATCATATGAGACACATGGTTATTTCATACAACACAGGGACCACTGGTATAATTAACAGTTAGTGTTTACTTAAAATCTGTAAGCTTCACTTAACTGTCACTGCCTACTGTCAGTTAGCAGATAATCAAGTTTCAATTCGATTCTGAAGGGTCTCTTTTATTTGTATTGTGTAGGAGAGTGCAACATTCGAGTCTGCTTTAGATTGGTTATGTCTCAATTTGCCAGGGAATGAGCTTCCCTTGAAGTTCTCTAGTGGTACTTCACAACATGTAGGTGGAGGTATGTTTTAATTGTAATAATGAGCTTTATATTGAGTATTGTTAGTGAAAATTTGACATGTACTGGCAGGTTCCATAAGTGTTATATCTACAGCACGGGAAGATTGGGTTCCTTCAATAGATTCATCTGTAACAGAAGTAAAGGATGAAAGAGTTGAAGTGTCCATAAAAATTAAGGAGCGAAAGGATCAAGAAAGTCTGGTTTCAGCTCAACGTTCTCAAGCAGATTGGATTCGCCAATACATGGAACAACAAGAAGAGGTACTATGCATTGTTAAATTACCGTAGCTCCTTAATACTTGTGAATATTGGGGTTTACTCAGTTATATAGACTATAACCTATATAGACTACAACTTCCATGTAAAGTTACACTAGAGATTTTTATTTTGGTTCTTCCACAATACAGGATGATTCTGATGATTGGGAAACAAATCTACTTGATGAAGATTCACGGAAGAAGGTATTCCTAGTGACGATTCTGTTGGATTGTGAGTTTATCTTTGAATAAATAAATTCTCTAGGATTCAATAGTGATTAATGATTTACTAATAGGCTCAGGAACCAAGGTCTGATTATGATATTGCTCAAGAATATCATGCTGCAAGGCTAGAAGCTATTAGTGCCAAAGAGAGAAAAGATAAAGCAGGTCAGGAAAGAGCAGGCCAAATTATTCGTAGAATTAAGCAGGAAATATCAGATCTAGGTAATCAAAAGCTCATCAAGAACTCTCTCTTTTGTTTGTTTCCTTTCTCGTCTTTTCCTCTTTTTTTCTATCACTTGTACAAACTCTTTTCATGTTTCAAAGTTTACTGTTCAGGATTGTCGGATGATATCTTGGAATCTGGATATCAAATCCCATCAAAAAGCGAATCTTCAGATTCCGTGCCTGTTAATAGTCTTGATGCTAGTGATGTTGAATTAAGCAATGAAGAATCTAAGGAACTGGAATTAGAATTAGAAGTTGAGCAAAAAGATGTGGACACCACAAGTGTTCCTGTAGAAAATAAAACTGATATGGAGGGAGAAACACATGATGTAGAGCTTGGGAATTTCCTCTTTGACGAGGATGCTTCTGGTGAAGTTTTGCCTCCCGAAATATTGGAACTAGAAAAGAAAGAGAAAATGAGAGAATTATCCAGTGGGAAAAATCTAGAGAAACTTGAAGGCATCTGGAAGAAGGTAATAAAATCTGCAATGGTCATGGCTTTTTCTCACCTTTTACTGTTAATGATATATGTTATCGAATAAAAAGCAAATCAGAGGTAATGTACTATATTATTTCTTGATTGTGTGTTTGCTGTTTACTTTCTTTATAAGTTGAGTAGTTGTATCCTTTAGTATGTTTTTCTGCAGTGACTTAACATTTTTGATCTACATGTATAACCGTAGGGGGACCCGCAAAAGATTCCAAAGGCTTTTCTTCAGCAACTTTGTCAAAGATCAGAGTGGGAGGCTCCGAAATACAGTAAAATTGATAATAAAGGAAGAAATCTGTGCTACACAGTCAGCGTGCTTCGCAAAGCTAGTGGGAGGGGTAAGAGTAGAAAGGCTGGGGGATTAACAACACTTCAGCTTCCCAGTCATGACGAGACTTCTGTTACTCCTGAGGTACTGATTTTTCCCTTATAATAATGTCTAGTGATTTAAGCATTATAAAAGTTGATTAATTAGTATCTTCTGTGTGCCTGTGTGTTTGTTTTGGTTTTTATTGTGTCTTTTGTTTGGTACAGGATGCACAGAATAGAGTTGCAGCATATGCGCTATTCCGCTTGTTTCCAGATCTCCCAGTTCATCTTCCAATTACAGAGCCATATGCTTCACTTGTTTTACATTGGAAAGAAGGTTTAATTCGCAAACTTTCATTTTGTATATTTTTTTGAGGATGCATTTCTGGTTTGATGATGATTTCATTATTGAAATTGTATAGGGGAGTTATTTACAAATATAGAAGATAATGATGAAGATCGAAGGGCTGATTTTGTGGACTTGTTGCTGAAAACAAATGGTTCTGAATCAAAGGAATCTGTAGATGCCATCAGTGTTCCTAATCAAGAAAAAATTGACAAGCGTGAAGGTGAAAAGGATGAAAATAACAAGGATGCAATATGCCAAAGTATGTTAACAGCTTCTTTATTGTGCTGTGTAAATGGTTTATTGCAAATCATCTTTTTCTGCTGAAAAGCTCCCTTTGTTGTAAAATAATGACTTAAATAGCCTAATAAGCAACTATATATGGATCATATATACACAAGTATGCCAAAAGATTGGTGATGTTATGAGTCTTTAGTTTTGAAGCCCATTCCATTGATTTCTTTGTCTTTCTCTGTCCATCTGCAGAGATGAATGATCGCAAACAATTAGAAAGCTCTCATCTCAAAAGGGAACAAGAGAGCCGAAAGAAAACACAAAGATACAAGGTTAGTCTTTTTTGCTACCAGTGTCCCTCTATTTATAAAGGATCAGAATTACTTCGTATCTATTAGCATTTTCTCCAGTAGCTTCTTCATACAATTCACATCTTGAACTTCATCTATCATTCTGGATATATATGCTTCATTCTGGACTTAATGACATGGACTACATGATATTGGAACAATATATATCATATGTCGAGGACTTGGCGAATATATTATACACTGTTTAAAACTTGTTCTGCCATTGATTCCTACATTAGATTTATGTCTGGTTTTTTTTTTCCTGTCATAGTTATCTTCTGTTGATGTGATCATTTTCATTTCTTGATTAGGATATGGTGAAGTGTAGAGCTGCACTTCCTATCGCTGAGTTGAAAAATGAAATTTTGCAATCACTAGAGAAGAGCAGTGTGCTTGTTATTTGTGGAGAAACAGGTTGTGGGAAAACAACTCAGGTAACACTTTAGTGATTTAGGGGCAATTTTCTTTTAATTTTATCAATCCTCTTCTCTTATATACTTATAACCCTTTTATGAGGCGTTCTATATATTATTGGACGTTGAATTCTGATTAGTAATTTATATAGGTACCACAATTCATATTGGATGACATGATTGAAGCAGGACGCGGTGGGCACTGTAATATCATATGCACCCAACCAAGGAGAATTGCGGTATGTCTTATAGTTGCTCTACTTTTATACATGCTAACAATTTCACTATCTGTTGCTTCTTGATTTATATTGTTGGACCATTTTTTACCATATCCTCTTTGGTAAATTTCAAAGCACATCCAGTTTTACACTACTTGTAGGATGAAGTGAGTATAGTTTGTTGACTAGGATCAATTGTCTAAGGTTTGTTAGTAGAAAGAAAAAGATTAATCCTAAATGTTTTAAGACAGTTATGCCTTTAAAGTAAACTTAAACATCCTGTGTTATCAGTAATTATTTAAATGATCCAGAATAGTTTTTGTCATCTAAAGCAGTTAATTATGATATTCTGTAGGCTGTTTCTGTTGCTGAAAGAGTTGCTGATGAGCGGTGTGAATCTTCACCAGGTTCAAATGATTCTTTGGTTGGTTATCAAGTTCGTCTTGATAGTGCAAGGTGACTAACTTATCTATACGTATATGTATATGTATGTATACATTTCTATATATGCTCAACTGTAAATATAATCATTTCAAGACTGAAATCAATTAATAAACATTTCAGCATATTCTATCTTCTATCCTTCTCTCTCAATCATTGATATCTTGCTCTCACTCTTTGCTCTATCTAACAGTCTCACTCTCAAATGCAAATATTCTTAAAGCAATTGTACAGATAAGATGCGCGCTTGACTTATATGAATTTATATGTGGTTGTATGGGTCTTTTTACAGTAATTGCAAATGTTCTCCACTTGCATTTATATGTGGTAGCTGTGTAAATTATTACTGTATGCCAATTACATCATTCATTTCCATGTGTTGAATATTCAGGAACGAGAGAACGAAGCTTCTCTTCTGTACTACTGGTATTCTTCTAAGGATGATATCGGTAGGCCTACTCTCTTAAATGCTTCATGGTAACTTCATTACAAATAAACACACACACATACACACACACAAACACCAAACACATGTAATATACCTTATTTCCACATCTAAAAGAAGGTTGACTATTCAAGTTTAAGAAAAGCTTTGGTAAAAAATGTCTATGGTGCAGGGTAACAAGAACATGTCTGGTATTAGTCATGTCATAGTTGATGAAGTACATGAGCGTTCCCTTCTGGTAAGTTATTATTATATTTTTGATCTGCCATTCTGAATTAAAATGTGAAAAACAAACTTTGACAAATTTGTTTTTGCCTAACAGGGTGATTTCCTACTCATTGTTTTAAAGAATCTGATTGAGAAGCAATCTGCTCAGAGCACATCAAAATTAAAAGTTATTCTTATGTATGGATACACCTCACATATAATCTAGTTACTTGACATTTTCATGTTTTACCATTGTGTTTTAAGTTATAATCTAAATTATATAGGTCTGCAACAGTTGATTCGTACCGTTTTTCACAATACTTTGGAAATTGCCCTGTAATTACTGCACAAGGCAGAACACATCCTGTGTCAATTCAGTACCTTGAGGATATATATGAAAGCCTTGAATACCGCCTTGCTTCAGATTCTCCTGTCTCTCTCAATTATGGGACACCCATTAGGGATAAGGTATATATATATATATATCCATTGTCGAGTCATATTTGCTTAAAAATATACAATCTTAAAACATAATTGTTGCACAGAATGCTCCTATTGGCAATCATAGAGGCAAAAAGAACCTCATTATATCTGGTTGGGGTGATGAAGCATTGCTATCGGAAGACCATACAAATCCATATTATGTTCCAACTAATTATCAAACTTACAGTGAGCAAACTCGTCAAAATTTGGTATATAACCAACCCTTTGCACTGCCCATTCTCAGTTTTACTCTTGTTTATATGATACTCAATAACGTTGTAATACAGAGAAAACTGAATGAAGATGTAATTGATTATGATATCCTTGAAGATCTGGTGTGCCACATTGATGAAACTTATCCAGAGGGAGCTATTTTGGTCTTTTTACCTGTAAGTGGCTCACACATTCTCACTCTTTTTTTTTCTCCATGTTTTGTGATTTATGAATTAAATGCTTTATTAAACAGGGTGTTGCAGAGATTCATGCATTGCTTGATAAACTAGCTGCTGCTTACAGATTTGGTGGGGCATCTTCTGACTGGCTTCTTCCTCTCCATTCATCTATTGCATCAGAGGATCAAAAGAAGGTCTTCTTAAGACCCCCTGATAACATTCGCAAGGTAAAACCCTCCTATTTCCATCTCCAACACACACTCTTCTCTTACTAGTTGTATCTCTCTTTTGGCATCTTCTTTATCTCATTTTCGCCTAAATTCTTGAAGCCTATTTAAAGCGGATAAAACCATTCCTATCATGCCATATACACTACTACAATAACTTAACAAAACTATTTTGTGTAGTGAACAGAATTTCTAGTCTCAACATTGAATGTGAAATCATGTCTTCCTCATTACTAATGAACTTTGAATTGTATCAATGGCTTTCAACTTGAAGCCCCATTTCCCACTTGTTTTCATGAATTAAACTTGCACACTTTGGGCTCATTTTATAATTTATTAAAGGGAGGGGAGCTTGTTTTTTTTCTTCTCTTTTCTATTTAGTTGGGAAGCATTTGGTTAATTAAGTTAGTAAAATATATTTGCTTTTGCTTGCTCATTAATTTCCTTGGTGGTTTGATTATCTTTTCTTTAAAATTTCTTTTTCAGGTTATAGTTGCTACAAATATTGCAGAGACTAGTATAACAATAGATGATGTGGTATATGTGGTGGACAGTGGAAAGCACAAGGAGAATCGTTATAATCCGAAGAAGGTGTGTGTATATCTATTTTTCCCTGTCATTAATTGAACTTTTGACGATATGGAATTTAAATTATATGTTTGATGGAGTAAAAAAAGGGGTCTCTACTATTTCACTTATATAGGTGTAGTTGTAGTAATGCTTAAATTGTATAACAGAAATTATCGAGTATGGTTGAGGATTGGATCTCTCAAGCAAATGCAAGGCAACGGAGAGGAAGAGCGGGACGAGTAAAACCAGGAATATGCTTTTCTTTATATACACGTCACAGATATGAGAAGCTCATGCGCCCATATCAGGTTTTTTTTTTTTTTAAAATCTACTCTAATGTCACAATTTGTAATGCTGTGTTTATGATTTGTTTGTTAACCCTGTACAGATACCTGAGATGCTGCGTATGCCACTGGTTGAACTGTGTTTGCAGATCAAACTGCTCTCTCTTGGTAGCATAACCTCATTTTTGTCTCAGGTAATATCAGTTGCTATTAAAGCATAAATTATGTTGGTTTCCTTTGATTCTCTTCCAATTTTTTGCTTCAGGCTCTAGAACCACCAAAAGAAGAGTCTATTGCATCAGCGATTTCTTTGTTATATGAGGTACTTGCACTTTGCATTTCATAAATTGTTGACTTGTCAATGAAACTAGCATACACTTTGATGAAGGCCTCTATATGTATTATCATTATCCATGAACAATAGGTTTCCAACTGATACTCTTATACAGACAACACAACTGAAATAAGTTGCATGATTTATGTGTATCAATAATTACTCTCCTTCATGGATGCTAAACTTAACTGTAATATACTTTATAAAAGAAATTCTACTTCTTCATTGTACTAGCCTTGAAATTCATTAATGCCTGGTATTTGCACTTGCACTCATTAAGTGTAAATTAATATCCTAGTTTTACTCATTTATGTTTTTCCCATCATTTATGCATTTAAAGGTGTTCACTGAGTTGTAAAGAGACACTTTCTTTTTTTAAATTCCACCTTTATCAGTTTGTGCTCAGCTAATATACTGTATTTCCTAGTGTGTACTGAGTATATCATTCTGAATATTTGTTTCACTTACTTAATTAATTTACCTCACACATAAATTGTATTATTTGTTTAGGTTGGGGCTGTAGAAGGAAATGAAGAGTTAACACCTCTTGGGTATCATTTGGCAAAACTTCCAGTTGATATATTGATTGGAAAGGTGAGCATCTAGGTCTTACCTTGTCACTAAATTGTTTCACACCAATTTTCAGATTTTTTGTACAATATAATGAGAGTATCTTGTTTGAATTGCAGATGATGCTATATGGTGCAATATTTGGTTGTTTGTCTCCCATTCTCTCTATCTCTGCATTTTTAAGCTATAAGTCACCATTTGTGTATCCTAAAGATGAGGTCTGTTTTATCTTGGATATACTATATTTTCTTCTTAAGAGATTCTGAGTAAATAAGTGAAATGTGATATTGCAGAACCAAAATGTTCAAAGAGCAAAACTAGCATTGCTGGCTGATAAGCTGGTGGGTGATATGACTGATTCTGCTAATGATAACCAGCAATCCGACCATCTACTTATGCTCGTTGCTTATAGGAAATGGGATAAAATTCTTCGTGAGGTTGGCTTAACATACTTTATTAGATTTCTTTTCTTTTAAGATTTAGCAGCTCTTACATCATATGTGCTAATTGGACCAAACCAAACAAACAAATTGTTGATATTTTCTTTAGATTTTCAAGCACTATACGGAGATATTGACTGCAAAATTGTTATTTTATTCATGCAGAGTGGAGTAAAAGCTGCTCAAAAGTTTTGTACTTCATATTTCTTAAGCGGTTCAGTGATGCACATGATAAGGTCTGATATTTACTTCCAACTAATTCATGTTTTATCCATCTCTTGAACCCAATCAACTACATCCATTATAGTTGCTACTGCAATATTTACTTTATTCTGAGCTTTATGGTTTTCAACTCACAACCGATTCTTATTCATGCAACAAGCTTATACCTGTAATCAACTTACGGAAGGTTTTGTGCAAATAATTCAATCAAATGTCATATAGAGAATAAATGTCATGGCTCTAAATTTGTTTTAAGCTCTCTTTAATAAGAATATGTTAACTGTCTGAATGTGGCAGAGATATGAGAATACAACTCGGAACGCTGCTAGCAGACATTGGATTCATCAACATCCCAAATAATTATCAGGTAATATTTCTCCAATTACCCAACTGCATAGGATTATTGTGTATCATAATTTGAATATTAAAAGTGCTTGTATTTCGATTGTCTTTCTATTATTTTATGTATTAGTTTGGCGGGAAAAAGAAAGAAAAGTTCGACAGCTGGCTTTCAGATACGTCACAAGTTTTCAATGCGTACTCACAACATCCTTCAATTGTAAAAGTAGGTCACCACACTTTTTTTTAATCAATAATTATCCATGATTGATATACAAAATCTGGTTAAAGCTTGAGCATAGGAAAATGTATAAATATTAGTAATGTTGAGGTATTATTATGTGCAGGCAATTCTATGTGCAGGACTATATCCAAATGTAGCTGCCTCAGAAGAAGGTATTGCTGGGACAATTCTATCAACTCTTAAACAGAGAGCATATAATAGTAATACATCAAAGGGTCAACCAGAATGGTATGATGGAAAAAGACAAGTTTATATACACCCTTCCTCAGTTAACAACAATATTAAACCATACAAATTTCCTTACCTTGTTTTTCTCGAAAAGGTTTTTCTCAAAACTTAAAAACTTTCATCTTCATATTTGGTATGTTTCCATTTCTCAATCTTGTTCCATTATCAGGTTGAGACACACAAGGTATTTTTGCGGGACACTACTATCATCTCCCCCTATTCTTTATTGCTGTTTGGTGGCTCTTTAAATGTCCAGCATCAGGTATTTATTTATATTTTTCTCTTTTTTTTATTTAGAATATTAGGATTACTAGGATACCCTTGACATGATGATACTTGTTATGCAGACTGGTCTAGTAACGATAGATAATTGGTTAAAAATTGAAGCACCGGCACAAACTGCTGTGCTTTTTAAAGAACTTAGATTGACCCTTGCTTCTCTTTTCAAAGAGCTCATCAGCAACCCACAGGTATATACTTTATTTCACCGTAAATTCCCATCACTTTTTGAATAGTTAAATCTAGTCCTTGCTATATAAGACTATCCTGTTTATGCCTCTCCTTTACATAATATCTACGCTTGATGTTATACTAGTCATGGCAAATGTATTTCTAATTCTTGTATATTTTGTTCCAGTCCGCAACGGTGGTTCATAATGAAGTAATTAAGTCTATTACACATTTGTTGATTGAAGAAGATAAACAAACCAAGTAAAGATTTAATCATACGAGCAGTGATGTTTGATAACTATATTGGATTGTAATTCTCCATGAAGATGTGAGTTTTTATTGTTTTTTAATGTAAAACCATGTCATGCTAAATCTTTGGATATAGCAATATGTATCATTGCATGTCCCCGTAAAATTATAAGAGAAACGATGGAAGAGTATGTTTTAATTCCTAGAATTCTAAATTCATGTTATACCCCAACTCATTACATAAGTCCCGGCTTCTCTGTAGGGCCATCCACCCCCCCCCCCCCCCCCCCCCCCCCATTCCCCTAAAATTTTCAAAATCTTCATTCCCCCCCTCTCACTATAAGAGGAGTTAGTGAAAAAACACAGGCAAAATTACAGCATTGAGAAGTACCATTGCTATTATTATTTTACATAGTAATGGTATTTCTCGATTAAAAAACGCAAGATATTTGTACAGTCGCTCTCCACAATGGCAACATCACGAGGCCAAAATTCTGCTATTTCGCACGTGGCAAGAATCAAACCTATGAATTTGCCCTTACTGGGATCAACTACTTTTTATACGATTCACCTCGGCTTTAAGAGGACAATTACAACGACCTCCAAAACCTTTCTATCTACTTCCTCTGTTCCTAAAAAGTTGTCACATTTGTTTTTGTACACAAATTAAGAAATGTCATTTATTTTATATGTGATTACTAAAATACCCCTCATAAAGTGTCTTGAATATTTATTGGGAACATATATTATAATATTTAATTAGGGGTAAAAGTGGTATAAAGAAAAAAAATGTCTTGATTTTCTAAAGTGACAACCTTCGGAACAACTATTTTTAGTATAAATGACAACCTTTTAGGAACGGAGGGAGAATAACAGTAAAAACCCTAAAAGACAAGTCATCTATGTAGTTTTTATTAGTGGAATCAATGGTACATCATAATTACTCTTATCTAGTTTGATTTATTTACGATGCACGAATCTTAGAAAAATATTTAATTTTTTTTTCTTTTTTTTACACAATTGTCTTTAATTTAATTAAACATAATATGAAGTCGTTTATTGTAATGTTTTTTTACCATTTAATTATGTGTAATATTGGACAAAGAGACAAATAATATCAGGCTTATTGAAAAAAAGTTAGACAAAGCTATAAGAAATTTTGATTTTGACGGCATTGAAAAAACTATGGCAATAAATAATTCAATTATTCTGAATCTAAATTATAATATAGTAGACATGTGCTCAATGTTTAATAGTCTCAAAAAATAATAAAAGACTTAAAATTTGGGATGATTTTTGGATCCCAATTTAAAGAGTAAATATTAAACCTTAGGGTTGCTTGAATTATTATGTTTCTGAGTTGATCTTCCTTAACAAAAGAGTTGGAATAAGACCCTGATTTATGAACTTTTCAATGCAAATGTTACCGCAATCATTTGTGAGTTATACCTTTCATCTTTTTACTGCATTAACTCTCCTTCTTGAATTTTGTCTAAGAATGGTGATGTTATAGTTAAAGATGGTTAAAACAAACTTTGGAGGGCTCAACAACAGAATTGATTGAACAAAAATAATAAGAAAGGAAATACTTCTTTTGCATTAGAATCTCAAGATTGGAATTTATTTGGCAAATGAAAGTTATGCCAAAAATTAAAAAATTTATATGGAAATGATGTGAGAATGGATCGGCAACCAATGAAACTAGATTCAAAAAGAGATCAAATGACTCCTCTATTTGTGATATTTGTGGTGACAAGGATGAATCTATTGAACACTTACTACTTCAATGTTTATGGGTCAGGTCAATGTGGATGGCCAGCCCACTTAGTTTTAATTCATTGACTGAACCTTCTTGTAATGTTCAGAAATGGATACAGTTTGTAAGACTTTGTTCAAGGGGTGATCTTATCTCTGATTCAGGAGAACTCATTTTCTTTATTGCTTGATTTATTTGGAAGGGTAGAAATGAACATATATTTAAAGGAATTGTCCCTGACCCTTTTAAACACTCTTTAAAAATCGATTATAGCCTATGATGAGTACATTCAGTCTAATGAATACACTACTGAGACTAATAGCAAGACAAAATATGACCCAAAAGATATTTCCATTACATTGAGTAATCAGGAAAGAATGGGAAATTTTAATCAAGGAAATCTTATTAAACTAGGTGGAGGAAATGAAACCTTATTACAATCTAGTGAAGAGGGAAATAGTATCAACACAAAATGGAAACCACCAGTGCATGGATTTTTTAAAATTAACTGTGACGCCTCAGTTAATTTAAGTACTAATAAAGCTACTTTTTCTTGTGTTTTAAGGGTCTCTTCAGGTTACTTAGTGGAAGGATTTGCAAAGGAAATTATTGTCAACTCAGTTGAAGATGCTGAAGGAAGAGGGATTCTTGTACCATGTGAGATGGCTTCAAGATATTCTCTTGGAAGCGTGAAAATTGAAAATGATAATAGTTGTATTATTAACCAAGTGACTGCAACATGTGAAGTAGCTAGTTTGACTAAAATTTTGGTTTAAAACATCTTGTTTTGTAAAACTTTGTATAAGTTTAAGATCTCTTTTGTCAAGAGATCAAACAATAGGATAGCCGATAGGGTAGTTAAACAAAAACTCTGAGAATATTTGTTTGGTCTTTGGAGTGCTTTTCCTTTCTTCCAATTAGCTATGTTGCTAGTTATAGATTTTGATCAACTTGAAATTGACTAACTTGTAATGACTTTTGATTTTAATTTATACGCTTTTTTTGACTAAAAATAAAAAAGTTTAATCGTCCAAAAAAAAAAAAATATGTACAAAGAAATTATCTCGTTCGTATCAAAAAGAAGTACAGACGAATCACAATACACACCTGAGGTTATTTCAGATTCAATGGAAACAACCACTGAATCCCCATATGAGCTTTTGCTCAAAGCAGCTCTTTTAATACCAATTTCTCACTATCTATACGGAACATTATTCCTTATGCTTCTATTTCTATACAATTTTCTTGAAATTCACTTCATTAATGATTTGTTCACTGGATTTAGAGGTCAACCTGTGAATTTAATCTTCAACTCTACCTCTGATGTGTACCATGAAGTTGTTTCCAAGTGTAAAATTCTTCATGGCAGGTATAAAATCTCAAACCTTTATAGGGAACATTCACCTATAAATTTGCAAAAAATAATTTATTATTCATAACTTATCGCTTGTATTGATGAATGTAACATATCTTGTACAATTTTTTATTCTTCATTCTATGACTTGATCACTGTAATTCATTGTTAGTACAAATCAAGATTAAAGAGTTCATTGCACCACTGGTCCCTGTGTTATGCAAAAGAGTCAAATATACACCATATTATATTTTTAAAAAAAGTAGCAAATATATGTGTTTATCTGTAGATATTTCACATCATACAGGGTACCCGAGATCAGATCATGTTTATATAATATAAATTCAAAATTTAAACTGAAGCTCTTTGGTTGAATATGAATAGGTACTTGTCTACTCCATGGTTGTGCAGTCCTCATCTTCAGACAGCATTTTTGAGCTTTGTTGGAAGAGCACCTGCTTTCAATTATAGGAGGTAACATATTTAAATTGACTATTTACTGTTTAAATCATTCTAATCTATTCAAATGCATAATCTAGATATTTCAATTTATATATGGACAGTTTGTATCAAAGAATTATGTGTAAAAGAAAACCCACAAATTAGACCAATTCTCGCGTATTTGATAGTAATCCTGCTCTTGTTATCGGTTCTTATTTTTTCTATATCTATTTATTTTCTTCGAAAAAATTACTTAGGGACCTTTTAGCTGAAATGTTATCACACTTTTTACTTTTTAATTTGTGAAGATGTTTAATTTTATTGTAATATGTATGCTTTTCATTTTACTTATTACATTATTCGGTTCAGACAGATTTTTCAACTGTCTGATGGTGGGACAATAGCTTTGGATTGGCTGATGAATATGGATGGTAAGGAAGGGTATACAGATATGATATGCATTCAGTCCTTTCTTGTACTTGTTCCAAAGATGATTTATGAAAGAATGATTTAGTATAAACTATTGATAAGATGGTATTATTACAATAATTAATCAAAGGATTAATTGTTTAGTTCTATTTGTCATTTGTTTTATAAGCATGCATATCCTCCTTTTATACGCAACTTACGAGACTAATTACCTTTCAGTTAAGAATCCATCGATTCAAGTAAAGGAGGCGCTTACCCGTGAAAGTAAAGATCCTATAATGATAGTGATTCCTGGCTTAACAAGTGGTTCTGAGTCTGATGTAAGCTTCCTAGCATTTGTCTCTCAATCACATAGTTGATTTTTACTGTTTTACATAACTCATTTTTTGTTAAAACAGTATTTAAGACATTTAGCTTATGAGACAGCAAGACTTGGCTGGAATTTTGTTGTCAGTAATCATCGAGGGCTTGCAGGCGTTTCCATAACTGTGAGTCGATTATCCTCTAATACTAACTTAGCTATATTGTATAAAATGCGATTTTGTGTGAAATATTGATTATGTGGGGCCATGCCATTTGTAGTCAGATTGCTTCTATAATGCTGGATGGACATCGGATATTCGGAAAGTTATTGAGCATATTCATAATAAATACCCTGAAGCTCCTCTATTTCTTGTTGGAACTAGCATTGGTGCTAATGTTTTGGTAACTAAATTTCACTACTCTGAAATTTATAGTGCGAAGCTCTTCTTATTCGCATATTCATTTTTGCTAGGTAAAATTTCTTGGAGAAGATGGTGCTAATATTCCTATATTTGGTGCTGCAGCTATTTGCTCTCCTTGGGACCTTTTGGTTAGTATTCATATTAATTTGCTGATCATCATGATTTGTACACTTTCCTCTTATTCTTTTACTTCTCCCAGATCTGTGACAGGTTTATTAGCCGCAGGCTTGTACAAAAATTCTATAATAAAGCTTTAACAGTTGGCTTGAAAGGTTATGCTCAGTTGTATGTCCCTAACTTTGTGATATTCAATAGAGATGGCTCTTTACTTTATAGTCCTACAACTTTGGATTAGCTTTATAAGTCGCACTAATATTTTATACTTTGTAGGCACCACAGTGTCATTTCTCGTCTAGCTGACTGGGAAGGCATATCAAAGGTTATATATGTTTCCATTTATAAGATATAGGGTTTCTTGCATTCTACCCCCTAACTAAGGTTTACAAAATTCACACGTATAGTCCCTATGGTTGTTTATGTGCATGTTACCCCCTCAGGTTTATTTTTCTCTGAACATGTGCCCCCTCCGTCAAATATTCTCTTAAGTGGAGGGGGCACTGGTGCACAAAATATAAAACTTCGGGGACAGCATGCACATAAAGAATCCCATGGACTAAACATGCAAACTTTGTAAACCTTGCGGGGTGGAATGCAATAAACCCAAATACAAATGTTTCTTCACTCTAATTCTAAATGCGTTTTCTTGCAGTCACGTTCTGTTCGAGACTTTGACAACTATGCCACACGGATTCTCGGTAAATACGAGGTAATGAACTAATGATGACAATGCTTAGTTTGTTTATTTCCAATAAAATCAAGAAAACAATGTTATAATTGATGTATTTGCGAATACACAGACTGTGGACACTTTTTATAGGCGAAATAGCAGTACCTCTTATGTGGGTAATGTAATGGTTCCTCTTTTGTGTATAAGCGCTTTAGATGATCCAGTTTGTACTAGCGAATCTATTCCTTGGGATGAATGCAGGTACATTTAGTTTAACTAACTATGTGTTCTATTAAAGGCTTGGCTAATTATAACTTGTATATGTGTTTCTTCACCTCACTCACAGGTTTAACAAAAATGTTGTCCTAGCTACTACGGAGCATGGAGGGCATCTAGCGTATTTCGAAGGATTAACTGCCAAAAGGCTTTGGTATATTCACCCCTATTTCTTTTAAAATCTTTTTTTGACCCCTGCTAATACTTAATGTTCCCCCAAGTTTTCAGAATCTTCACTCGCCCCCCAGCTTTCCGATTCTCGTATTTACTTACTTTTATCACTTGTAGGTGGGTAAGGGCTGTGAATGAATTTTCCTCTGTTTTGCTAACTAGTCCTTTGATTCACAAGAAAAAAGAGGTACACATTCTTTGAATTGTTGGCTGAGGGTAGTTATGTCATTTCAAGTTTGTGATCCCAATTGTTATGTCATGCAGTTGACTAAAGTTGAAGAGTGTTCTATAGATGAAGCTCCATTTGTAAACATTCAAGAAGATGGATTGGTGGCTGCAATTGCGGAGCCCACATCTATCATAGAAAATGAAGAGTCCAAAAATGAAGGAATCCTAGGTGATGATGAGGTGAATGATGAAGTGATACAATCAAAACCAAATGTATCAAAAGAAGATACTCAACAAGATATTATTAAAAACATTATTGCACCTGTTAGAAAGAGAGTAGATGAGCTTGCAAGAACAAGTACTAAATCAATATGGTTGCTTGTGTATCTTGCCATAGTAACTACATGGCCCATTCTGGGTTCAGGCCTTCGTTTCTTCTTCAACAAGAAAATCCGAAATGCGGGAAATTTGCCGAAAAGATAAGGATTCAATGTGTCAATGTAAATTATTATAAGTTGATTGTAAATGACAGAAATGTATCGTTTACAGAGAATGGAACTGTAACAATAGGTATCAAATATGAGCGAGTATTGGGAGTTGGGTTGGCATAGAGAGGTATGTCTGCTCTAAAAAGTGTACTCAAGTGGTTGAAAAAAAACGAAGTATGAGTAACTTGGTAATATAAGGCACGGAAATGATTTTTACAACGACCGTGTACAAGATTTGGCAAGTTAGGGTGTGCTTCCCAATCAGGAGGGGATAGTCAAGAGTATTAAGATTCATGTTTATAGATGTTTTGTTTCATTATATCCTCATTTCGTTTCTTTGGGAGATAGTGGATTTTTGTTTTTTTCCACATAGACTTCTCGTATTGATTAGGTGGGAAAAAGTAACTCAATCTTTTTGTTAGTATTTAGATTGAATGATTTTTGCCGGTTAATCTTAGGAAACGATGTACATATTGAAGGAAAACAAACAATTACGATTATATCACATACATAAGCAGTGGAAAATATGATCGGAATCCTAAAACCAATCTAGTACGATATAGGAAAAAAAATAAGATAGAATTTTTGTACTTTTTTGGATTTGTATGATAATTGAATGATTAACTCAATTTCAAAAGTTTGAAGCTTCCACTCTTTGTACACCAAGTTTTGATGTTTGCTTTCAGATACTTGGAGATTTAGAGACGTTTTGTCTTCTATGGCTTTTTTCTTTCAAGGGTGAAAACTAAAAAAAGTTATGTCCATATAATGAAACCTCATTATACTTGTAATAACTTTAGAAAGAAAAAAAAGACAGGAGATGATAAGTCAAGAATATATAATGAAAATTGATTATCTTAATAATCTGGTATACTACCCACTTGTGAAGTGGACTGGGACATTTTACATTATGTATATAACTTGACTAGCCCAGCGGTTAGTGACACATTTCCCTTTTGTCTTAGTTCGGTCTTATATTAGAATATTAATTTGCGCAACCAATAGGTCTATAGACACTAATAGAATTGGGATTAATACATTTAGGGATAAGGGCAATAATTGGTAAGAGATTTGGACTTAATTACTTTTGATTTAGATAGAGCTCGAAGTCATGACCGTTAAGAGGTTACGAAAGTCAATTCGGAGTTGAGATAATAAAGTTATGCTATTTGCTTCTATCGTGACTCAAACCAGTCCAACACTAGCTAAAAACGGATTGGGTCATTCTAAATCTAATTAAGTGAGCCCATAGAGGCCCCAAAAGTTTTTAGTTAGTTTATAAGAGTATTACAAGCTCCAAAATAATTACCACACTATATATCATTCATTTTCAAAAACCCGAGGAAGAGTAGATGAGAAGAAAAGAAGGAAATTTCCATAAAACCCAACGATTCTTCACCAACAATTCATCATTATTCTAGTCTTAAGAGTAACTTTTATTTACTTTTTTATTATAAACATGATTCTATCCTTAGTTTTTATTATTTTTGTTCATTCCATTATGAACTAAACTCTCATTACTTGAGGCTTGCTTTATGAATAAAGCTATGTTATCTATTTTGATGTTTTATTGGATTTAGGATTGACGTTTAATTGAAATTGGTATTTATTAATTCCATTGACTATATGTTTATTATAACACTATCCTATTTTGGCCAAGTAAAGGGTAGCCCAAGTAATTAGGCTAGCATCAGGAAGGCGGGTTTTAATTGCGGATATAACATATAGGCGTCTAGTGTTGGGTAGTGAACCGAGAGGTCTTGTCTAGCTAGATAGTTATTAGGGTTTGAACCTAAGACATTTGAAAACATCATACAGTTTACTCGGAACAGGTCTCTAGGGTCGTAGAATAGTTTTCTAAGCCATACTGACGGGATTTAGAGAGTTAGTAGAATCCAGGCTAATGTGAATCCACCATTTCACCCTTAATCATAAAAATGTTAAATTAGTAGCATAAAGGATTACTCGCAAGACTCAAGCAAGCTTTCTCACCCTATTTTCCATCTTTTTATTAGTTTTAACTTATAATTCATTTTAGTTCATAATTTGCAATTCCATTTATGCATTAATCTTTTAATCATAAAAACAAAATAAATATTAGTTTTACTTTTGTGTCAAAGAGCTTTACATTTTTATACTATTGAAACATATTTATTTAACAGTGATAGTCCTTGTGGAGATGATAATACCTTATTACTTACATTCATTACTTGTCAATGACCCTTACATTTGTGGAAGTCACCCTCCTTGAGTGTTGATTTATTATCACACACCAAAGGACGACAAGTTTTTGGCGCCGATGTTGGGGACTATATTTCTAGATTTTTGTGTTTGATATTAGTATAGAAGTGTTTTGTTTGTTTTTGGTTTTACTTTGTGTTTTTTTTTGTCTTTACAGCTTAGCAGGTCTTGGTGTATGCTCTCTAACCCTGAGAGATTGCTTTGAGACCAAAGAAATAGAGAAAGAGCTAAACTCTCATATATTTTCTTCTCTACATTTTATTTTCCTGTCTTTACTTTCCTAAGTTAATTAGTTAATTGCTTAGAGTCATAAAACCACATAAATATTTTAGTGTCTTTAGCGTATTATTTTATCAACTTATTTTATTGCACTCCGTAATTGCATTAGTCATAGCTCGCTTTCGTAGTCCCTGAGATCGATATCTATTTTACTTACACATTACTTGCAAACGACTTGTTCACTTGCGGAGAGTTTATCGTAATGGTATAAAGTGTTTACTCTCTTATTTATATTATCATTTATCACACCTTTGCCACCACCATCTGGCCGTTGGCCGTGTTTGGGAAGTTGCACCGCAAACCATTGACTAATTGTAGAAATTATTTGTTGACTTTGCTTCTAACCTGGAAAACCATTTTTGCGCATTCCCGGCTAGTGTGGCAAGATAATCTGCATCAGTTTGAGATATGAATTTCACGTGCCTCTAATATGCATATATTTGTGCATCGAGATCGATGGACCTGTCAAATATTTTCATTGAAGGTGGCTTTATCTATCTTGGCCTCAGCGTGTACACTATTTCCTAGGACAATGGTTTCATCTGATTTACCATCAGTGTTAAATAAAAAATTCGCATTTCTTCTAAACAAGCCGGACATCGCACTCTCTAATGGATTTCCCTCAGATACTACTCTTCCCCTCTCCCATCAACTCCGTATGAGGTTCCATATGTCCTTGTCTCTTGAGAACGTGTAATTTCGTCCATTCCTTCGATATTTGGGACATGAGTAACTGGAGATACTCTCCGTTGTTGCTCAGGCAGAGGCCTCCACTGACTAGTAAGTTTATTCAGTAACTGGTCTAGGTACTGCGACACCGTCGAGGATGGCTCATTTTCTTCGACCATTGTCGACATATGGCTAGTATATAATTCTCTACACAATATGTAGTTGTAGCTATAGTCTGAATGTAGGGTTTGACTAATTTAGTAGTTACTAGCATAGTCGGCACATACAACTCAGCTACCTCTAATCCATTCTTCTCGACATTCAACTAATCTATTGCACCAATCTCTTTCGGATGAGGACTCCTCATTTCAGAAGTAGACCTTTTCCTCATCACCAAAGGTTTATTAACTACTTCTTTATTCATTTGTCGCGATACACTCCTTATCAATCGTGTCAGCACCATGTGGAATCTCAATGGGATTAAAACTTGATTTCCGCATACTGCACCAGATGATAGAGTGCAAAAAGTCACGCTATTAGAACACTTGACCCGAGGAATAGGTCGGAGACCACCAGTATGGATACAGATAATTGAAAGTGTTGGCTAAAGAGATAGAGGAATGAGAGAAGGAGTTTATTTGGTGAATCGTCGTAAGACCAGCATACCTTGCTCTTATTCACACTTGAACGAGCTTTATTTTCAATGGGCCAAAGGGAGGTGTTGTTCAGATGGCACTCTAATGCTCAACATTAACATTGTTGTTACTGGAATTACTTAAGCCGAGAAGTTAAAGAGATTTATATCGACTGTATAATAACCACAACCATTTTATAGAGAGAAAAGAAGTTAATGGGGGTGTTCAGAGTGTACCAAAATATGCTACAAAGGAATGTAGTTATAGATGTCAAATGGAGTGCAGAGCGCTAGCATGGTGTGCAATATTAGACGAGTACTAATGTGTATTATAAGTTGTCGTGGAGTGTAGCCTATCATGAACGATTACCCTCAGATGTAGTTGCAGACGAATCAGGGTGTCTGTCTTAAAGAGAGTTTGATACTCTCGTCCTCTTTGGCAAAGGCAGATCCAGAATTTCGAATCAGAGAGGGCTATTATATAGTATTTAGTGGAATTAATGTATAAGTTTTTAGTTGGGGAGGACTAATTTTCTAGTTGAAAGATTTTAATATTTTTTGTTCATGTTTTTACCTTTTTTTTGTTGAAAAAAAAAAAGGTTATACTGAACTGCTATCTCATAGGTTAGGGTGTTTTTAGCTATATGTTCATCTCATCAGCTTCCCAAATTCTTTTTGGGGTTTTTCGTTTTTCTTTTAAATATGGACATTATATTTTGATTTATCAAATAATAATATTAACCACGGTAAGTTTGTATATTTTATCGGAAAAAAGGTGATATATCATAGCATTGTTCTTTAAAAGATAAAATTCAAATGGTTCTGAAATGAGTAATGCTGGATATCACTCCAAATCGCGTCATCTTTTTATTACCTCCTATGTGGACTAATCATAAAAGAGAGAGAAAATGATAAATCATGAAAAGAAAAATAAATTATATGATTGGTTTATTTAAAATTCACCTAAGAAGTGATAAAAGAGTGATGCAATTTGGGTGATATCTCTATCATTACTCTTCTCAAATATATTAGAAAACAGAAAAAAAAAAAAAATAGTTATATTAACCATCCCTCTCTTAACTCTTTCCCCCACAAAACAAAAATAGTAACATGATTTGTTCAATAAATTACACTCAATCATCCCATTTGTATTAAAAAAATATTATACTCAATTGACAATACACACTTGTACTTGGGATTGTTCAGATTCAATGGAAACAACTGCTGAATCCCCATACGAGCTTTTGCTCAAAGCAGCTCTTTTAATACCAATTTCTCACTATGTATATGGAATATTATTCCTCATTGTTCGATTTTTATACAATTTCCTTGAAATTCACTTCATTAATGATTTGTTCACTGCATTTAGAGGCCAGCCGGTGAATTTAATCTTCAACTCTAGCTCTGATTTGTACCATGAAGTTGTTTCCAAGTGTAAAATTCTTCATGGCAGGTATTAAAAATCAATGTTTATAGAGCGGATTCACGCATAAATTTGCTGAAAATATGTATTAATTCATAATTAATTACTTCTGTTGATGAATGTAACATATATTGTTTACGTTCTTCAATCTGTTTATATTTTCAATATCGAGTTGTTTATACGGTCCGGTGATCATGAATTATGATTCTAAAATCTCAACTGAAGTTCTTTTTGTTGAATATAAATGCCATACATCTGTTAAGGTTGTCTATTTTAATTAAATCGTGGTGATTGCTTTGCAGATACGCGTCTACTCCATGGTTGTGCAGTCCTCATCTTCAAACAGCATTTTTGAGCTTTGTTGGAAGGGCACCTGCTTTTAAATATAGGAGGTAACATTTTTTTAATCACCTCTTTACTGTTTATAATCAAATGCATAATTTGGATTTAGTTTTGATATTCTTTCCATTTTACTTACTACGTTATTTGGTTCAGACAGATATTTCAATTTTCTGATGGTGGGACAATAGCTTTAGATTGGCTGATGAATACAGATGGTAAAATAACTTCCTAACCATTTATCCTCTTTATCATCTAGTTTATAAGCATGCATAACAATACCTTCTATGCAAAACTTACGAAACTAAAGCTATGTTTTACTATTGACCTTTCAGTTAAGAAACCATTAATCCAAGTAAAGGAAGCTCTTCCTAGTGAAAGTAAAGATCCTATCATGATAGTGATTCCTGGCTTGACGAGTGGTTCTGAGTCTGATGTAAGCTTCTTAGCACTTCTCTCTCAATCAAATACTTGAATTTAGTGTATTACATATCTTAATATTTGCTATAACAGTATTTAAGACATTTAGCTTACGAGACAGCAAAACTTGGTTGGAATTTTGTTGTCAGTAATCATCGAGGGCTAGCAGGCATTTCCATAACTGTGAGTCTTTGTTTTTCTTCGAGATTATATTTTATAAATTTGCGATTTTTCGTGAAATATTGATTATGTGGGTCCATTTGTAGTCAGATTGCTTCTATAATGCTGGATGGACATCTGATATACGAACAGTTATCGAGCATATTCATGATATATACCCTGAAGCTCCTCTTTTTCTTGTTGGAACTAGCATTGGTGCTAATGTTTTGGTAACTAAATTTAACTACTCTGAATTTCATATTGTGAAGCTCTTCTTATTTGCATATCCATTTTCGTTAGGTAAAATTTCTTGGAGAAGATGGTGCTAATATTCCTATATTTGGTGCTGCAGCTATTTGTTCTCCTTGGGACCTTTTGGTTAGTATTCATATCAAAATTTCAGGTTATCTTGATTTTTTCTCTTTGCTCCAAGATAAAATCTCGTGTCTTTGTTTTCGCAGATATGTGACAGGTTTATAAGTCGCAGGGGTGTACAGAAATTCTATAACAAAGCTTTAACAGTTGGCTTGAAAAGTTATGCTCAGTTGTATGTCCCTGACTTTTGTGATATTATATAGAGATAGCTCTTTACTTTCTAGTCCTTCAACTTTTATTTAGCTTTATAACTCATTTCTCACAAAAACTTTATACTTTGTAGGCACCACAGCGTCATTTCTCGTCTAGCTGACTGGGAATGCATTTCAAAGGTTATATATACTCGCATTTAATTGCACTCCACCCCCTAAGGTTTACAATATTCACACGTTTAATCCTGTTAATTTTCGTGTGCACATAAAAAACACAGGGACTAAATGTGTAAATTTTGTAAACCTTGGGAGGGGGATGAATGCAAAAAATCCCAAAAGCTGATGTTTCTTTACACTATTTTAAATCCATTCTCTTGCAGTCACGTACTCTTAGAGACTTTGACACTCATGCGACAAGTGTTCTTGGTAAATACGAGGTAATGAACTAATAACAATGATGCTTTGTTTATTTATTTCCAATGAAATTAAAATTTAATTGTTTTTTGGTGCACAGACTGTGGACACTTATTATAGACGAAATAGCAGTACCTCTTATGTGGGTAATGTAATGGTTCCTCTTCTATGTATAAGCGCTTTAGATGATCCAGTTTGTACTAATGAAGCTATTCCTTATGATGAATGCAGGTATTTTTAGTATTATTCAACTAACTATGTATTCTATAAAAGGCTCGGTTAATCATAACTTGTATATGCTTCTTCACCTCACTCACAGGTTAAACAAAAATATCGTTCTAGCTACTACGGAGCATGGAGGGCATTTAGCGTATTTCGAAGGATTAACTGCCAAAAGGCTTTGGTATATGCGCCCCTACTTTTTTTTGAAATCATTTTTTGACCCCTACTAATACTTTATGTTAACCCCAAGTTTTCCGAGCTTTCCAATTCTCGTATTTACTTGCTTCTATCACTTGTAGGTGGGTAAGAGCTTTGAACGAATTCTCCTCTGTTTTGCTAACTAGCCCTTTGATTCACAAGAAAAAAGAGGTACACATTCTTTGAATTGTTGGCTGAGGGTAGTTATGTCATTTCAAGTTTGTGATCCCCATTGTTATGTTGTGCAGTTGACCAAAGTTGAAGAATGTTGTATAGATGAAGCTCCATTTGTAAACATTCAAGAAGATGGATTGGTGGCTGCAATTGCGGAGCCCACATCTATCATAGAAAATGAAGAGTCCAAAAATGAAAGAATCCCAGGTGGTGATGAGGTGAATGATGAAGTGATTCAATCAAAACCAAGTGTATCAAAAGAAGAAACTCAACAAAATATTATTAACAACATTATTGCACCTGTTAGAAAGAGAGTAGATGAGCTTGCACGAACAAGTACTAAATCAATATGGCTGCTTGTGTATCTTGCCATAGTAACTACATGGCCCATTCTCGGTTCAGGCCTTCGTTTCTTCTTCAACAAGAAAATACAGAATGTGGGAAATTTGGCGAAAAGATAAGGATTCAATGTGTCAACGTACATTAGAATAAGTTGATTGAAAACTGTAACAATAGGCATCAGATTTGCTGCTCATTTATATTGATTGTATACTAGTATTGTTGATAATACCCTTGATGAAGGTATACCTTAATTTGCAGACATTAATAAAGTCAACCCTTGTTTTGGTCGGGTATCTTCAAGTGTCGCCCAAGATTGGCTCAAGTGTTGTGTTTTTATGTGGTTTTAATAATTTTATTAAAAATATACTTACTAATTAATTATTCTGAAAATATAAAAAATTCATTTTAATTTTCGATTAACCTAAAATATATTACGTAAACCCACTTAAAAGTAGGGATGTCAATGGGGCAGGTTTGGGGCGGGTTTACCTATACCCGCACCCCGTCCCACAAAAAAATAGAAGCCCCACGCCCTGCGTTGTTCTTCCCGACAACCCGCCCCACCCCGCTCTTTTATTCCCCGCGGGGTGTGGGTTCTACCCGCGGGTTTCAGTTTGATCATTCAAATATATTTTATTACTACAAACTTTATTATTTTTAAACTCTCAAATATTCCATTTTTTAGAATCTGAATTTGTATTTTGATTTTTAGACAAATTCTCCCCTTGGAGTTGCACTTTGATTTGAATAATTTAAACTTTGTGTGTTGTAATAGACGCACACAAACTTTGATTTATATAATTATTTAAATTAATATCAATATAGTACATATTATAAATGAAATATATTAATTATATATTATATACATGTGGGGAGGGTTTGCGGGGTGGGGAATACTTATCCCCACAACCCGCCCCGAGCCCCATTTAGTACCTTAAAACCCACCCCGTTTAAAGTGAGGTGGGGCGGGTACCCGCAAACCCGCGCCCCATTGACATCCCTACTTAAAAAAGAATATGCAACCACTCGACTGAAATCAAAATACCAATCATGTAAATTCAGAAGTTCACTCACATTTATCGTTCCAAAACGGATTGGCCGATTCCCTTTACTAGTGTTGTTAGACAAATTTTTCTTCCAACTACCTTAAAATTTCTATGCCGTCAGTAAAATCTTCAAAATTTATACGATTTTCGAAAACTCAATTAAAATTCTGACGGTGAACGGTTAGTGATGGTCGGAACCAAAAAATACCGATACTCATTGAGTTGATACTAATTTAGTGATCCATACTTATTGTTACTTGTTTTTTGTCTTATATTTAGTTTTTGTTTTATTTATGGTTTTTTTATATATGGGTGTCTGGGCTAGCTTACACGCACCACGACTATTCCTATATGAAATATACACGTCTACTCATGCATATTCCCACTTAATCAGAACTAGGTTACCCACGACTATTCTCATAGAAAACATACACGCCTTCTCATGCATATTCCCACTTAATCAAAACTAGGTTACCCATGTTCAGGGAGGGGACTCGAACCTTACACATCTTGCTTTACCCTGGCTCAAGAAATAACAAGGTTGAGGGGATTCAGACCATGTACCTCCTAGATAAGAGACAAGGTCATGGCCATTGAGTTAACCCCAATGATTTTATTTAAGGTATTTTAGTATTTAGTATGGGCGGTAGCCTTTTGAATAAGAACCGCACATGTTACTTATAGGTCTTTATGTTTGACTTCAAAATCTTATTGGTAAATTATAACCCTATATTTAATATATATTACAACATAAATTTTTATATTTAATAAAAATAATAGTGAAAAAAGGAAAAAAAATATTCTGATATTTTAATTAGATAAATATTTTAAAATTATATTTTTAATAAATGAGAATGAGATTATTACCCAAAGGGTCTTGAAATCACTACACCGTGACCTAACAAGACCGCCTCTTTTGGCTCTTCTTACTAAAGGCCACAAACAAAAATTAGCACTATAAGCCAAAAAACCAATTACCTTCTTACCCCTTTTTATTTTTTATTTTCCTATATATATATATTAATTTTTTTACATTTTATTCTAAACCCTAAAGAAATCACTCACCACTCACGTCTCTCATCCTTTCTCTCTCTCTCTAATCAGCTTTTTTATTTTTGTCTGCCTTTTCTTTCACAGTTCAACCATGGACGGCATACTAGAAACAGCACTCCGGCGAAGCTGTGAGCTCGATTTCGAAGATCCAACGTGAGCAATAGATCTTGAATAATATGATTGCAGCAATTTTGGCAGAAAGGAAGAAATGATTTTAAAAGATGCTCATGGAAATGCATTATTATTCTTCCGCCGAAGGGTAAGCTTTTATCCATCCTTTAATATCATTATTGAACTTGCGACTAAAGCTATTTGTTTTGTTTAAAATTGTGTCTGACTTAGTTTAAATGATGTTAAAAATGTGATTTCATGTATTAGTTGCAGATGTAAAAAGTGGAAAAGCTAGGCCAAGCAAATTTCGTTGACTTTTCTTGTGATGCTCACCAAAGACCAAGTTGAGGCATCTATTGTTTTCTTTAGATTTCAACCGCTGTATTCTTTTTTTTTCTTCTTTTTTTAAGTTGTATTTCTTTATATTTTACCAACAAGAATTGCATTTCTTAGGTGCTTCAATAACTGATTACATAATGAATATTGCTATTTAATGTTATTAAATGACTGAATCAAGAAATTATTTAAACTCGAAAGTTTTGTCTAAATGCTCAGCAGTTTACTGATTATACGAGAAATGCTCAGTAAATTTACTGATTATACGAGAAACACTCAGCAAGTTACTGAGCACGCTCAGCAAGTTACTGAGTAAACGAGCATGCTCAGTAAAGTCACTCAACAAAAAAATTCGAATACTCAACAACTTTTATCGACACTCAGAACTTTTTTACGATACTCAACAATTTTTTTCATGCTCTGTAGCCCATGCTCAGTACTTTTTCCATGTCCAATACCCCATGCTCAGAACTATTTTTTCAGACTCAGAACTATTTTCCATGCTCAGAACTATTTTTTCAGACTCAGAACTTTTTTTCCAGACTCAGAACTATTTTCCAGACTCAGAACTTTTTTCCATGCTCAGAACTTTTTCCGGCGGTGGCCGGAGGCGGTCGGCGGTGATCGGTGGTTGTGGTCGGAGCTGGAAAATATTTGATAATTAATGAAAGAGGAGAGAGAAAAAATGATAAAGGAGGAGAGAGATTAATGGTAATGGAGGAGAGAGAGAGTAATGATAGTGGAAGAGAGAGAAATAATCTATTTTTTTGTCTTATATGTACTAGAAGGGTAGTTATGATATTGGACATTTTATTGGCTTCTAAGAAGGAAAGAGGAATTGACTAGCTCCTAAGTGGCACATTGATTTTTCTCAAGTCTCTTTGGGTAATTGACCCATGAATAAATATTTACGAAACAAGAGAATATATTAGTGATTTATTGGGTTGGGCCATGAAGAATTTATCTCCTTTTTTATTTTCACCGACCTTTATTTTTGCTTCAAAGACACGCCAGTAACCTATAAATAAGCGGTCTATACTATTCTTTCTCTACACGCACATAAATTCATTCATACGAAACGTTTGTTCTACTTACGTACTATCTCTTCCCCCATTGAAATCAAAGTTCGTTTCCTTTTTCACTACTCAAGAAGAGCTATATTTTGGAGTTTCCAATTCTCAGGTTCGCTTTTCCTCGTACGTCGTTCTACAACAATCTATACATATGGGTAGTCTAGGGTTTCTGACTGTGAAATCATTACAATTGATGGAGACTCGAGGATATATGACCGGTGTTAACCGATCAAAATCATCTAGTTTCTTAGTGGCCAATTCTAGGGTTTTTTGGGTTTATTTTGGGGTTTTCTTCGTTCTATTTTTTCTGATGATCGGGCCTAGTGGTCTCGGTCCGAGGTCGGAAACCTAGGGTTCAAGGGATACTTCTAGGTTAGACCTTGAAGGTCTTTAGAGTTTTGCAAATATCAATGGAATTTTCACTTAGCTCGATTATGGAGATAGAATTCGACCTTAATTTTTCATGGTGATCAAGTAGGGTTCAATGCTATCTACCCGGTTGGCTAAATTTCAGCACATCTACCAGTTCCTGTAATTGGGTTTTCAATTTTTTTTGGGTTAATATTTAGCTAGGTAAAGGGTGGTTGGGATTTCTTTTTCTTTTTTTCATGAGTTCCTTTGCACTTTGCAATTTAATGGTTTTGAGTTCTGGGGTACTTTATGGATTGTATTGGACTGGCTGGTACTTTTTGGTAAAGTGAAGGTTTATGGTTATGGTAATTGATTTTGGTTGTGAATACATATTTGCATATAGTGTGATGGAAATCAAGGCAGCGAAGAGAGTTTCTATGAGGACGTCAGCTTTTGATCGTCTTGGAGGTGGTGGTGGTGGTGGAGGAGGAGTCGGAGGAGTAGGAAAGTTTGTGAAGAATCAAGTGTGTGTTTATTGGCTTAAAGGGAGATGCAACAGAAACCCATGTCAGTACATGCACAAAGAGTCAACAATCCCACAATCTAATGGTCGACTCTTTAAATCAACCTGGAAAAATGTCAATACCTATAACTCCAAGAATGGTATTCTTTCAACCAATGTAAAGCCTAAAGCTAACTCTCAAGAACGAAATTCCAACTCTGGTAGCTCCAAGATTAGAATTGTTTCAACTAATGGAGTGCTTAAAGCTAAGTATACGAATAATAACGTTCAAGAGTCTCAACAAAAAGTTTCGACCATGGGAGAAGCTGCATCTGATATAAAAAGTTCAGAGAAGGTTGAACCAAAGCTGTGCCAATACTGGATTACAAATAATTGTGTCCATGGTGATAAGTGCAAAGATCTTCATTCATGGTTCACTGGCTCTGGATTCTCAATGCTTAATGCATTACAAGGACACAGCAAGGTGATTGTCTAATACTATTTCTTTTTTGTTTTCGTATATAGTCTATAAATTCTAATAGTAAAGCTTTATTTTACAGAACATAACTGGAATTGCTCTTCCATCTGGCTCTGACAAGCTTTATTCGAGCAGTAATGATGGATCAATTAGGCTTTGGGACTGCCACAGTGGTCAGGTGTGTAGAATTTTCTGTTATTTGTTAAGACAGGGTTATATGTATCTAACAATATGTGTGTATTCTTAATTATGTGATGCAGTGTACAAGTATTGTTAAACTTAATTCTGAAGCAGAATGCTTGCTTAGTGAAGGTCCATGGCTGTTTGTGGGATTGCAAAACGCTGTTAAGGTGAAACTTCATTTAGCTTCCTTTAATGTTTCAACTGTATCTTTGTCTAATTAGATAATTATTGGTGATGTAATAATAGGCATGGAATCTACAGACTCAAACTGAGTTTACTCTTAGTGTGCCAGCTGGAAAAGTATGTACAATGGTTGTGGTTGATGATATACTTTATGCTGGAATAGAGGGTGGTATTATATTAGCTTGGAGATTCAGCTCTGATATAAACTGTCCTGAGCTTATTGCAACACTAAAGGGTCACAGTGATGATGTAACTACTTTAATCGTAGGAGGAGCTAATAGGCTTTACTCAGCTTCCAAGGACCACACGATTAGAGTGTGGGACCGTGTGAATATGCAGTGCTTGCATACTTTGAATGGACATAGCTCTGTAGTGACCTCTCTACTTTGCTGGGATAGCTTTTTGATATCTGGTTCCTTGGATAATACGTTAAAGGTTTGGGCTGCAACTGAAAGTGGAAATTTACAAGTTGTTTATGAATTGAAAGAAGAAAATGGTATTCTTGCTCTTTGTGGAATTCAAGATGCAGAACAAAAGCCCATTCTGTTATGCTCTTCCAAGGACAATACTGTTCGCTTATATGATTTGCCAACGTGAGTATTTGTTTAAGTTTTTCTTTTATTTTCCCTTAATAAAATAATGTGGTGCTGATTGTTTATTTAATTTAATGATATTTCAGTTTTAGCGAAAGAGGAAGAATATTTGGCAAGAGAGATGTTCATTCAATTCAAAGCGTAGAAGGTGGTCTCTTTTTCACTGGTGATGAATCGAGAAAGTTGTCTGTTTGGAAATTGTCTTGTTGATATTTTTCCCAAAATTTTGTCTGCAAAGCAAAGCTGAGATAGATATATTGTATTTAGTTAACACCAAAGCTCAAGCTTTATAGTTTACCAGGAAACATCAACTATCTTAGTTGTAATCTTATTTTAAAGCAAATATTTTTGCAAGTGTATATAATATTATGCTCCTTATTTTCCATGAATCAACTGATTTGAATTCTGAGTTATCTGCAATTCTTGCTAGCCTTTGTCTGTGGCTTTTATTTAGCACATATAAAAACGGTTTTTTTGCTATTATTAACCTTAGTTTGTTGGGTGGAGTACTTGGGGCGGAGCCTGGATTTTTCATTAGGGGGGGGGGGGGGGGGGGGCCAAGGGGGTTTGGGGACAACTGTTGGAATTTATTTATTTTTGCTGTATTTACTGGATATCTATATATTGTGCAAAAATTGCAAAATAAGTCCTTATATAATGCAAAAATGCATAAGCCCCTATATTGTGTAAAGTTGCAATATAAGTTTGGATACTAATTTTTTAATTAATTATTTGAAATGGATGTCTTTGCAGAAAATAGATTTATACTAATATGGATTGTGTTCAAATAGTCCACATTCTGAATACAAATGTGTTTATACTAATATGGATTGTGTTTAAATAGTCCACTTCTAAATACTGAATACAAATGTGTCGCTTAGTCTATTATTAGAAATGTTCAATTAGAGTGATTTATTATGGTTATACATGTCAAAGCAAAATAAACAATTCTTTTAAGATTAGAGGTATATATAGAGAAGCTAACGCATGTGTCGAATGTAAATTCTATCTTTATTAATCCTTCAGACGGCATATGGGGAGTGATCACGCGAGAGAGGTGTGTATGGAAGACACCCATGAGGGTTTTCGATTTGAGATCTTGAGAATTTATTAATAATTAGTCAAGCTTTATTACACGGTTTTTAGACCTCCGTTGTAACCAAAAAAAATATATAGGCAAAAATCTCGTTGCCTGATGATCTTGAGCTTGGGAGGATCAATGAAGATGGAATATACATTTATCTGCCATAATCCCAAACGTAATAGCCAATCGGCACCACTGGATAATCGACATGTCTGTGGGACCCACATTGCATCTCAAAAATAGGTGTCTAGCAATCAGCACACATACAAAAAGAAGTTTCACAATTATATGTAGGTTCTCTCTCATATGCATATAGTTTAACAACACTTTCCTAGTAAAACAAAAAGTATACGAATCAAGATAATCACATTCCAAGTACACTTTACTTCACTTCCGCGATATGATCTACATAATAATAACATTTCATTCTCTAAAAAATCACTACGTGGTCATAAAATAATCAAAAAAGAACAGTCGTGTCATTTCATTTTGTAGTCTAACTTCCAAACTCCCAATGCTACAAAATCGTATTGTAAAAAGCCTCTCTCTATCACGTTCTTCATAGCACTAATTCCGACTCATCTTCACCTTTGGTGTAGCAGCTCTTTTAACTTGTCGAGCATACTCTTTAGCCTCTTTTCTTCTCAAAGCCTCTACACTAAGCTTTGCTTCAGCTTCCTCCATTATCTTTCTCAACTCACCTTTCCTTTTCTTCAAATCTTCTTGTCTTGCATTCAAAACCTCCTTATGTAACTCCTGAGCAACTTTCTGTCTAGCTGCTTCAGATTTAGATCGAGCCTACAAGCCAAAAAACAGAGTAACTTACAAACCATTCGATTCAGATTCTTGTATTAAGAAAATAATGATACTCACATGTGAGCTGAGCTTGTATTTCCCAATTAAGTCGATATAATAAGGTATAAGAGCCACTAATCGTGTCATATCGTCCATGTGATTAGCATCTGGGATACAAAATTTAAATACGAGCATCTTTTTGTGTGAGCCCAAGTATTGATCCGTGAAATGCATTGATATGAAATATTTCTCAAATTTCTTAAACACTTTATCGCCAAATACCTGCATCACTTTAACTTTTAGTGGCAACACAGCTAAACCAAGAGTATTATTGCAAATTTAAGTATCAGTTTTTTAAGGACACTTTTAAGGTTATATTAGTCTTTTATCACAACAATGATGCGGTGACACATTGATTTAACACCCATAATATCTCGACAAAAGAAAAAAAGAAAAAACACCCATAATATGACGAATATACCAAAAATGACTAACATTGTCTAACACTCAATGAACACGTGACTAAAATATGATGTTGACAAGATAAGGGACTAAATTGTGAACTCCGAGCAGTTGAATATAAACTTTTAGAATATTAACCTCACATAAAACTTAGAAATAGCAATAAAAAATCATTAGTGCCATAAAAAGACATTTATAACACATGTATCTTAACCAGAAATTTAGGACAGAAAAACTAGATTAGGTATTCACGTTGTCATTATAGCCAATATGCATAACAAACACAGTTTAAACATCATACCATGATTCAAAATGTTAAATTTAGCTCATTAATGTGTACAGGAACTATAAACAAGATATATTACTGCTAAGTGCTAAGCAAACCACAAAAGGAGCAAGCATACGAATAAGAATGTTCAAATGGAAGCAAGATTGTTACCTGATCTAGCAAAGCCTCGGTCATTAAATCACCCGCCACCTCCTTAGACTCGGCCACCACGGTTAACCCATCAGCCACCCACTTCCTCCCACTAGGTGGGGATAACAACCCTGCAAACTTCACAAGATCCCTATCCTCCTTATGCATCGCCTTAGCTAATTTAGTCTTAGCCAAAGCAAAAACCACATGATCCATAGCATCATCGTTCATAAACACCTCGAATTTGATCTCATCTTTGTGTCTAACTACAAAACTATATACTCGGGAAATCAAATCGTGCCTGTTTTTTAACTCCATTGTACCTACCAAACCTTGGCAAAACTTCCTACCCATCGCATAGAATTTGAACACACTATGATTTTCTCTTAACAACAATGGCGAATCATTACGAGCACCATCTCCCATTAGACTAAAATTCTTATCGAATATCGAGTTTTTCCCAGTAAACCTCATTGCCCAAGACAATGCTAGATTCTCATTCTTTCTCTTACCCATAAAGTAATTGATTATGAAGATAATCAAAAAAGAAATGCACCCAATTTCCATATAATAGGTGCGCTGCGGGGATTTGATCACGATGGTGTCAGGTTGGATTTGATTTAAATCGGGTTCTGGAGTTGCAGGGGGTGTAATTTCTTTTTGGAGTATGGGTGAATGTGGAGGAGGAACACCTTCGAATTCATCTTCGTCCCAGTATTCATATATGGGTTCCACTTGAGGTGGGGGAGGTGGAGGGGGAGGTGGGGGTGGAGGTGGTGGTGGAGGTGGGGGTGGGTCAGAAGGGGAGAGTATGGTAGGAGGAGGGGAGTGGAGAGGGAGATGGGAGAGGTCTTCGATGACATCTTCGCCATCGAAACCTTCGAATTGGGGAGGAGAAGCGGTAGCGGTGGAGATGAGTGAGAGGACCGTGGAGGAGATGGCGAGTAAGGTGAAGATGAGGTAAGGTGATGGAGATGAAGGCAGCTTCGCCATGATTGGGTTGCTGATCTGCATCAAGATCAAGATGCAATAATATATGCAATTTAGCTATTTAAATTGCAATGTTTTTTCGGACCAAATAAAAAATTGCAATGGTTTCTTTTTTAGTCAAAATTGCAATGGTTTTAAATGACTTTTATTTCAAAATAATGTTTCTTCCTTATATTCTTTTGTTTTGTCAAATATTCGTATAAGAGTAAGCTTATATATCTCAAATCAGTAATCCTTTTATTATTTTTGAAATGGATATAAAGACCTAAAATCCGAGTGAATAGCGAATCATTTATTTTAGATTCTAGATTTTTTTTTTGTTACATGGGTTCCGGGCTAACTTGCGCGCACTTGACTAATCACATTCCACGGAGATATACTTGTCTTCCCTATATATTCTCATGGTAAAACAGAACTAGGTTGTCCATGTTTATGGAAAGGTTCGAGCCTTGTACCACTTACTTTACACTCGTTAGGGAGAGGATTCGAATCATGGACCAATAAAGTTGAACTACCAAAATTTTATAAAAAAATCAAGTTATTAGGATATGTAACTTCTATAAAATCAAAATACTTTTTTTGTTATATAGAAAAGTCACTTTGGACTCGAAGTGAACTAATTCTGGTAAATCAAAATACTTTTCTTCATTGGTATACTATTACATTAGGATGAAATCCAATCGAGTTCAAATATTTCTTTTTGATTCCATTATATAATTTTTAATTTATTATATTAAAAAAATCTTCCATCCATTTTTAGATAATCCAGTATTGTTATTAGTCAATTCTATTATGATACTTATTTTATATTTAAAAATCAAATAAATTAATTATAATAACTACTTACCTAATCTCAAAACACATGTCTTATTATCATAATGAATGGATATGATGTAATTATTATATCATCCCATATTAGATGAAAATCTTACCCTAACATTTTTTTTGATGTATGGGTGTCCGAGCCGGCTGAGGAGATTCGAATCCTGCACCTCCTAGATGAGAGACAAGGTCCTGGCCATTGAGCTAGTGCCAATGGTTCTAACATTTTCTTTATTGTTTTTATGATTGGTCGGCATAAGAGGTGATAAACAATTATGTGATTTGGGATAATATTTAACATTGTCCTTTATAATTTATTTATTTTACATTTTTTTTTGTTTTAATTGTCCGGGATGGTTAATGTTAAAATTGTTTGAGGAACATGATGCAGATATATAGGGTGTGGTTGGCACTGATAGTGGAATCTTGGTTGATTAGGGGATAAAGTGAATAAGGTTGTGAAGTTCTTACAAAGAAAGAATGTTAGTGAGTTGAACTGAACGATAGTCCATGGTCCAAAAAAGCATGAAGAATTTGGGAGGCTCTCGCTTATGTGTCTCGTGATCTAAACATTCGATGGTTGGTGGAGGATGACTTTTAGCATATAGTTCTTCTTATAAGTTATTTTTATGTGACAAATCCCCTATTAATTAAGTGCTTAAACCTTTTTTCACTAGGTGACTATGCTATTACATATCGTCATACAAAAGACCTTTAATATAACCGTATACGTGCATCTCTTATCTCATGTGAAGTCGTCTTTTTATGTGATTGTTTTGATAAAACCTTTTCTATGAGTTGTATACTTTCACTTCTTATCTTATGCAAAATCATCTATTTTTATGTGATTGCTTGTGATTTGTCTTCATGAATAATCTTCCTAGCTCACCACATACACATCACATGCTTTATATTACCTTTTTTTTTGTGCTTAAGTTAATATTCAATCCATCTTTCTACTCACCATGGTTCATCTTCCTTTCTTTAAGATCAATATATGATATTCTTATTTTATCTTTCACTTGAGTTTTCTTTCAGATCCTTCATGATATATCTTTGTGTGATAATTTGTTGCTTGTTATGTGTGCTAGCATTCATTGTATGATCTCCTATTATACAATTCTTATGAAGAAAGTGTTTTGATTTGAGCTATCTATAGGCATATACTATGTTGAATGCCTCTTCAATCCAGAAATGGCATTACCCAAAACGAATACTATTTTGAATTGGTGTGACTTTTTGTCGTCTGAGTTTTGTGGGTCCCATAATTTGCCGTGACAGTTGAGTGAGCAATTTGGTCTTATAATGTACTTTTTGAATTGTTTTACAGTAAATATCCATTTGACGCAACTGCGGGAGATGTTCGTAATAGGAAAACATGGGTTTAACTTTAAAATCTGAAATAATCTCACATATCAAAAAATATGTTTATCCAAAACCTCGCCAAAATGAACCCCAAATTAGAAATTCATCCTTGACCCAAAAACAAAGAAACTACAAATGCCTCCACTCCATTCCACCACCACATACCGCCACCTCTGTCTCCACCACCAAATCCGAACCT
This sequence comes from Nemophila menziesii, assembly GCA_029959085.1. Lineage (NCBI taxonomy): Eukaryota > Viridiplantae > Streptophyta > Magnoliopsida > Boraginales > Hydrophyllaceae > Nemophila > Nemophila menziesii. Next base: position 18,233,865 of record JARWIR010000007.1, on the reverse strand, counting down.
TCATAAACGCCAAAGTCAAATGGGTTCGCGACCCACACCTCGACAAAATGGTAGAAAAAGAGAAAAACTTGAAACAATTTGACTCTCTCAAATCCCTTATCGTTTCACAGCCTTCACAAACCATACCCATCTCCAAAATCTCACCTCTCAAACCCCAATTAAATCTACACACAACAGTCCTAAAATTCTTTCAAGAATACCCTTTACTTTTCAGAATTTTTCAACCCCCTAATCACTTTTCACTCCCTCATGTTAAGCTCACCTCAGCTGCAACTCGGATACATAATGATGAAGAATTATTAACTAAACTTTCGCATTACCGGAAAAATCTAGCTGAAAGGTTAGCCAAGTTGTTGATGTTAACTAGAGCTATGAGACTTCCATTTTATGTGATTGATAAGTTTAAGTTTGATTTAGGGTTGCCTAATGATTATTTATTAACCTTATTGCCTGAATTTCCTGAGTTTTTCCGGATTGTTGATATGGGGTTTAAGGGTTTAGATGGTGATCACGTATTTGGATTAGAGTTAGTGTCGTGGAGGGAGGAGTTAGCTATTTCAGTAATGGAAAAAAGGGCTAAAAGTGACGGGAATGAAGGAAGGTATATAAGGTATTCGATGAATTTACCAAGAGGATTTGATTTGGAGAAAAAGTTGAAAAATTGGGTTGAAGAATGGCAGAATTTACCTTACATTTCGCCTTATGAGGATGCTTTTCATTTAGCACCAACTAGTAATCAAGCAGAGAAATGGTCAGTGGCAGTTATACACGAGCTGCTTTGTTTGTTAATCACAAATAAAACAGAAAGACAGAACGTGTTTTGTTTAGGTGAGTATTTGGGGTTTGGGACGAGGTTTAATAAAGCTATTGTGCATCATCCGGGAATCTTTTATGTATCGAATAAGATTAGAACACAAACTGTGGTTTTGAGGGAGATGTATAAGATGAAATTATTAGTTGAAAAGCATCCTTTAGTGGGAGTGAGGTATAAGTATGGTAGATTAATGAATATAGTGATGAGAAGGGGTAGACCAATCCGAAATACAGTGATGAGAAGGGGTAAACCAATTGGAATAAGAGTTGTTAGATGTAGTCAAAGGTCAGGATCTGTTATTAAATGTGATAAAAAAACAACAAGTTGATGAAAGAGTAAAAAGAAAGGGTGATTATAGAGGAAGAAGGTGAAGCATTTGTGAGGAAATATTAAATTATGGAAACCTTGTCAGCTTTGAATTGTATGACAGTTCACTTCAATGAACACCAGGCATTTCGGGCATGCGAAATTTGGAGGTTTTAAATCTTGAAGAAAGCAGAGACTTGTTAGAAATCGATTCATTAGTTGGAGATTGAATTGCAAGTGATTCCATTTAAATAAGTTATTCTCCTCAAGTGTAGGTCATTAACTCAAATATAAAGATGGAATGGGTTTCTAACATATCTCTTCATTCCTCGAGATTTTCCTAATTTGGCATGTACGAAATGTCTGGAATTTGTAGAATTGAATTGTCAAACAATTCAAGGCAAACTTCTTAACAAGGTTTCCTGGTTTGTAAGGATTTTTCTGGTTTTTTTTTTCCGGAGTAAAGATTTGTCTGGATATTATCCTCATTAATGTGACTACTTCTCAGCAAATAGCACCGGATTTACCCAAAAAAGAAGCAAATAGCATGGAAAATCTTAGTGAAATTTGCACTCAACCTTTTTTAGACATTCTTTTTGTTCATAATTCTTTTTAGTCACCCTAGCTCACTGTTGCGCACATGAGGCACATGAGAAGTTCAGAGTACAAGCTTTAAAGAAATTACTAGGAATACATGTAAAGAAGAAGTTGTCACGTTCTTCTTATGAAGTTTTCTACTTTTTATGTTGCAGAGTGTGTCTAATTTGTTGATTAGTATAATTTTCTTCTTGTAGTAAATCCAAAACTTGTGATTATCGAAGTCAAGTTTCATTGTTTGTTAGCTTCCAATTTGATTTATAAACAAATTCATCTATCACGAGAACAATATAAAATATAAAAATAGTAAAAAAACTTATATCGTTGTATCACAACTAAATACGCTCACCACCTGATGAGGGGTCCTTGGTCGATCAAAATAGTCCAAGTGTATGAAATGAATGCCTTCAAGCCTATTTCTCGATCTCCTAGAATTTTCACCAACAAGAAAGCAACAGCAACAACACGTGGGCATAGAATAACACTTTGCCATTATTTTGTCCTACCACTGATTGGTACAGCAACGTGCTTCTATTATATATCGCAACATACGAACTATACCATTTCATCTAAAGGGATCATTATATTTTGCTATACATACTTACCAAATCTTATACACATACCATTTCATCTTTATTTTTGGAGTAAAATATATATCACTCTTTTTTCTTCACCTTTATACCACTAATAGAAAGTTTTAAAAACTAATAGGATCGTTTCTCTATTCAAATTAATTTTTTCTCTCTCTTTTGTTTAATGCCACATAAGATGAAAAATAGGAGATGAAATAAGGGTGAAGCAATTAGGAATGATATATACCAGTGCTCTTATTTTTGACACTTGACAATTTAAAGAATCATTATATATATATATATATATATATATATCAAATCTTACATGTTAAATGTAACTTATATCTCTTGTAATCATACACACGGCTAAGTTCAACAGTTTTCTAATTTATTTGTCAAAATTGAAAGTCAAACACCTATTTGCAATTAAATATTAACTTCGTAAAACAACTCTATTCTAACATCTTGTCAATTCTAACCTCCAATTTCAAAAAAACTCTATTTTAATTTTATCTTAATGATTTATTTTAATTAATTCATTCATTAAATTTTAAATTTCTCACACAATTATTTATTTATTATTTTATTTTCAAATTTAATATATAAATATTAGAAAAAAAATATAATGTTAATATATTTTGATGAGCTATTTACCAAATACACCCTAGAAGGTAGGGATATTGCCCATAAAAGTCATGTCTAATATAAAAAACATAATTAGACAATAATACCCTTCTAAATATTCCCACCAAACAAAATTTTCCCGCAAAAAAAATTCCGACCAACTTTTCCGGCCAAATTTTTTCCCGCCAAATTTTTCCGGCCAAATTTATTTCCACCAAATTTTTCCGGCCAAATTTTTTTCCCACCAAATTTTTCCGGCCAATTTTTTTTCCCACCAAATTTTTATGTTACTATTTTGTGGGAAAAATCCCACCAAATTATATTACAAATACTAAAAAAATTAGTAAATAATTATCGAACTTTTTTTTAACAAGTAAAACAACCAACTTACATATAAAACAATAACATTATCCATTACATATTCAATACTATCAATATGTCTTTCATTCACCACCATTTTGTTATATTATACAAAGAAAACACATTTGCACCATTTAGGGTTCAATAACAACTTTCCCAGTAGCATGGCAATCAATACTCTTAGCCCATGCATCTTTTCCTTTACTCAACAGATATTTCGAATCAATAACTGTCTTAAGCTTCCCTTCCTTCACCAAATTAACAAGATAAGCCAAATTCTCACCTTTAGCTGATAAAATCCACAAAATTAACTGCTTCTTAGAAAACGTAAGTTTCTTTACAACCTAAGTCCACATAGCTTTAGGTCCAGGTGTAAGATCTATTACCTTACCTTCTTTACTCAAATTAAGTTCAAACACAGAACAAGGTATACCTGTACTACAATGAATAACCGCATCATATTTCTTTCCCGAAGGACTTCTCAAAGCCGCTTCATATGGAGTTTTATAATCAAGAATTTCATCTGCTCCTAAACTCTTCATGAAATCAAAGTTACGGGCCCCACAAGTGGCTGTCACGTGAGTGTTACCTAGTTTCGCTAGCTGAACAGCGTAATGACCAACACCACCAGATGCGGCTGTGACGAGAATGTTTTTCTAGGGCCCACTTTTGTCTAGAATTACTCCGGCTGGTTATGTAAGAGCTTGATGAGCTGTAAGACCTGCCACAAGATGACCTGAAGCTTCAGCTACTGATACTTCAGGTGGTGTTACTACTGTTAAATTCTCCTACGATACAACATATTCCGCTAATCCACCTCCAGTAGCATGACTAAGTATAGCCACAACTTGATCACCGGCTTTGAAATATTTCACTTCAGATCCAACCTCCACAACCTCTCCAGCAATGTCAGTACCAGGGATATGACGCATAACACCTTTTTGGATTTTCCAATCGATTGGATTTAAGCTTATTGCTTTCAATTTTATCAGTACCTAATCATTAGTAGGAGTAGGAACAGGAACTTCAACATGCTTTAAACCAAAATCGCCGCCACTATAACTGTCATACCAAAGTGGGAAGGTTAAAAGTTAACAAACACTGAATTAAGTCTATAATATATCTACCTCATCCAATACAACACTGAATCATCAAATTCATTTAGTAATTAACAAATACTTAAAAGGAAGGTTAAAAGTTAAAATTAGAAGTACCTTTTAAGATTAGATCATTGCAAAAACCAGGTGAATATTTAGTGGGAAAAATCCCACCAAAGTAAGTTGTTATTTGGTGGGAATAACAACTGCAATACCAACCACATTTAGATGAAATTACAAATACATTCAAATCAATAAAATATCAAATCAATAAACCATCCAGTTGTGGTCCTCCATTCATCTCCCTCTAAAGCTGGATACACAATTTTAAGAGGCATTTCACCAATTATTTCTGTCCATCGCTCCTCAATTAAGTCCATAATTGTTGTAGCTTGAGTTGGTGTTGCTAAAGAACATTCTTTGTCCATCGCTACTCAATACAATGTCTTGGGGAATTTATCAAACACTTATTAGGCATTATGCAGTACCTGTGCTATCATTCGATGGAGCCCCAACAGGTATCGACGGACATGGACGGTCAAGGTGAGGAGCTGGAGATGGACGGTGAAGTGTACACCTGGCGTGACAAATCGATCCTTTACCTCTCACAGAGACGAACGGACTTTCTATGCGGACGATTTGGAAGCCATGATTTATTGTTGTTGAAGCTCGATTGAAGCTTGATTTCATCATGTATCCGCTAATTGAAGCTTGTTTCTCTTTGATTTAACACAGGTGTCGAGTATTGGTGAGACTGAGATTCTAATTTTGGTGGTGGTGAGATGGTGGAGGTGAGATTTTGAGGTGACGCTGTGGAAGCGAAGTGGTGGAGGTGAGGAGGTGAGGGTGAGATGGGGTGGAGGTGCGTGTGAAATGGATTGAATGTTTAACAAATAAAAATGAGTTATAATATTAAAATAGGGGTATATTTGGTACATATATATTTTGTTAGGACTTTTATAGACAATCTGAAACAAAAGATGTTACAGGGCTATTAATATTGGATTCATGACTTATACGGTAATATATCCTATTTTGATAATATAATATTCAAATTATAATTTAATAAAATTATAAAATATAAATATTTAATATTTCATATATATAATACAAAATTAAGAATATATTTAAAATCAATAAAAAACAAAAATATACTTAGGTTTATAGAAAATAATATTAATTTTTTATATAAAAAAAAAAGAAAATCATATAATCATACAAAAATAATTAATTAAAAAAATTTAACTTAGATTAAGAACCAAAACAAAAATAGTTGTATATTTTAAAAGCATGTAAAGAAATTGAAAAGAAGATGAAAAAGGAGATAGGTAGTAACAAAACTAGCTACATGTATTGAAAAATTCTTATAAATTGGGATCTCTACAATTAAGACGCTATTGAAACTTAGAAAGAAGGTACTCAACTCTCAATTGTAGCAAATAGCTACAATATGGAGGTCATTGGTATTAGCCTAATTAGTTTACCTTACTCATCTTATAAGTTCCATTGTTTGAGAGTTTTTTAGCACAACATTACTATAATTTGAGTATCATAGTGTGATCTGAAATTTTTTTATCGATGAGTTTATCGATTTACTACTTATACTATTAGTTCAAGAAGGCTTTGAAAAATCTTAAAAAGCTATCAATGTTCAAAACAAGTATCAACAACTCAAAAAACCCAAACTTGTAAACAAATTTGGCAATTATTACAGTATTATATGTTATCCTTATTGAGAATGCAATTATATATGGTAAAGTTATATTATAAATTATTATTATTTTATTTTGACAACAATTACATATAACTAGCATTATTAACGACAATAATTTTTGTTTTGTTTACGACGGAGGTCAAAAGACCATGAGAATAAGAACTAATAAAAGACTAGCTAAGATCTCCACTTCCGGAGTGAAAATTCTTCTCAGGGTTTATCAAGCACACACGTCTCTCATAAGTAATTGCCAAATATCATCCGGAGGACTTAAGAACGTGGTATAAGCACCAGTAAACCTTAAACATGATCTTGCTAAGCAATTCGCACAAGTATTAGATTCTCTATAAATATCTTTAAACTTGTAGGAGGCATTCACCACCAACATACTTCTAATCCCATCAATCCAAAACGCAGTTGGACCTCTCACTCTATCCTCTTGTTGAATTGCTCTTAAGGCCTCCTTCGAATCTGTTTCCACCTCTAACTTCCTTATCGTCATCTCAACCGCCATTTTAAGCCCTTCATGTGACCCAACTAACTCCGCAACTAAAGGCGAAGAGAAAACAAAACTCATGGAAAACCCTTTGATCCAATTGCCATCCTTATCTCGCATCACACCTCCAGCACCACCCTTATTTTGACTTCTAAGAAAACTCCCATATGTATTTAACTTAAAACCCAGATTAGGTTTGCACCACCCTATCCACTCGACATGATCCTTTACATTGCTAAACTTATTCGGTAGGAGATTCCAAGCCTTATGATAATCAACCGCTAGCCATCTTGCTTTCTTAACAATTGCTTTCGCACTGGAGAAGTTTCCGCTCTTGAAAATTACATCATTTCTTTCATTCCAGATTACTCCTAGAAGTGTCCAAAAAATACATTTCATTCAACCCCATAAAAAATACCGATTGACGTCAGGTTAAGATTCCACCAACTAATTTCTCCTTGCCTTACTGTCGCAATATTCTCTAGCTCATGTGGTGACGGTACCTACTGTACCTGATGAGGGAGCACATGCGTTTCCCTGTTCCTCAAGTCGATGGACCTTCTCTGTCCACCTTGTAGCTCGTTGCTAACTCTCGGACTTATCAGCTGCTCACATATCACCCCAGAAAAACATGGACGCTGCAGACCTGTAATACTTACCTGCTCCATTTGCTCCTCACTCCCCGATCCCCTGTAATGCTCCACAGAAGAACCCATCAGCTACTGCGGATCCCCATCAGTTGGCGAGAATTGCAAAAAAGCTCTATACTAGAATATATGTCCCTTTCTCCAACCTGCAGCAAAATCGTCGAGTTGCTCGAACTTCACCCCTCTATCCATGTACTACTCCCTGGATTCAATTCCGCACCCCTTTGACCATGACTTCCCAGCCACCTCAGCACAGAGTCCTGGTCAGATGTGACCTATCTAGCATTCCTTCAACCTCTTCCAAACCATATTTCATGATAACCCGAGATTGACCTCTATTCTTTCCCCATTGAATCTCTTTTTGAATCCTCTCCCATATAGCTTGCACCATGACACAAGCCTTGAATAAATGGAAAGCACTCTCAACCCCAACGCCGCACTAGGAGAAGGTCACATCCAAATTCATGCCTCTTTTAATCAGATTTTTCCTAGTCGCAAGTCTTTCTTGAGTCCCTCTTCAAAATAGAATCCTAATGTTCTGAGGACATCACAATTTCCATATGTTATCCCACATGATATTTTCCCCACTCTCATTTACGACATTGTCAATTGGCGCCGATTTAACTGAATAAACCCTATCAGACTCATTCATCCATGACAAGTCATCATGATCACCATTATCCAGCGAAACAAACACATTAACTAGTTCTGTGAGTTTATGAGGAGGCAAAAGATGTTGAAAATGATTTCATTCCCATGTCTTATCCACATTTACATAATCTGCCACCATATCTAGCCGCATATCATTACCAATAAAAGAAATAATCCAACTAACCAAAGGTTCATTTCCAACTCAGAGATCAAGCCAAACATTATGCACTTCCCATTACGAACTAACCATCAGGATCCCTGTCTAACCACGGAAATTCCTTCCGCAATAGCCTTGCTCACTTGAGAATCATAATTTCTTGGAACGTACTGTAGAATATTTTCCTTAAAATACATTTGACGTAACCCCTTTACTTACAATGCGGAATCCTCATGGATAATTTTCCAGCCTAGTTTCCCCAACAGGGCTCGGTTCATGTCGCCCGCTTTCTGAAGACCAAGCCCCCTTTACTTTTAGGTGTGAAAATTCAATCCTGTGAGACTTAATAAATCTTCCTTTTCTCTTCCGAAGAACTCAAAATAAAATCTTGGACTATCTGATCGATCTCATCACAAATATACCCCAACAAAATCTCAACTTGCATAATCTAAACTGGCATCGCGCTAAAGACTAACTTGGCCAACGAAATTCTACATGCTAAAGAAAGGCATCTCCCCTTCCAGCCCGTGATCTTACCCCGAAGACCAATAATGTTGATATACACACTTTCAATCATAAAATAATTATAGTATCTTAGATATTGTATAATTCTTTTGGAGTAACTAGTTCTTTATGGAACCGAGGTTTAAACTATTTAATCAATTAATACTTTGTCAAAATTTTGAGTTCAGTTCTTTTTATAATTATTACTATACACTTCATTATAAATGACATATATCTATATATATATATTAATATTAATACAATTATAGGAATTTTAAAGAGTAATTAATACCAAAAGTACTTAAATAAGAGCCATATTTTATTAGTAGAATACAATAATATCCCTAACAATATTGAATATTTGAAATCAAGTAAAGTGCTGAAGTCCTATAAAGCCTATATAATAATCGAAAGCTTAATAATATATCAGTGTTTGAATTTTTTTGCTCGTTAAATTCTTTAATATTAAAGATCAAACTAACTAAAGTACCATACATGTTACAAAATCAATTTATACCTATTTGAGAAAATGATTTGGGAGAAAAGTTAAAGGTATATTACAATGAATATGTTTTCAAATCTACAACTAAATGGCTAACATATTTAACTAAGAGGTTGTCAATTTAATTCTTTGAGCGCGAAATAAGCCAAAAAAGGACCACCTTTTGAATTATGTGACATTTAGTTATGCAAGCAAAGGATAGAGATTTCTTAAGGCTAAGTAGAGATAGACCGGACCATAATGGAATAGTGATATAAAAAGGTGTAAAGCTAATAGCTGGTAGGTCACATAAAGAATTGATTGAGGTTTCCGCCCTCGTCCTTTACTTGTCAGTAAGAAAAGTATCGTGGCATCTTAGGATAGCACTATTTCAAGTGAAGATATTTCCATTTGAAAAACTGTAAGGACTTTAGGCACAATCAGGTTATAGAAGCTGGTTTACAGACTAGACAGCCCTTCCATTTGGAAAGAAGGAAATTTTTTGTCTAGAGAATTCAGACGTTTCATCTAGTTTTAGGGGATTGTTTTTGCCCTAAATAATTGCAATATTCTTAAATACTCAATAAGTGCATCAAAATTTGCATTGTGAGTAAGCATACATCCTTCAAAAATCTTAATTACATCACCTTCCAACGCTAATTTGAATCAAAGAGACCATGTCTTCTAAACTGTGATATTGTCTTGTTTTCCTTACAAATTTGTCACAACTCTGCTGGTTCATTATTAAATATGAACGAGATACATGGGAAAGACCCTTATTCGAAACCAGTACTTGACGGTTCTTACTTAACTAATCGAGTTACCTGCTCACTCAATCGACTTGATCTTAATCCTATTTGATGTTATCAAAGATGCTCCATCTTAGTTACTCTGATATTCTGATACAAAAGAAATATGAAAGCCTTAATAGTTTCTTGTCCATAAACTATTTACGCTTCTATCTGATTGTTTAAGAAATTATTTCATCAAATTTTCTTTCTAAGTTACTTGACTCATCCCATTTGATATTATCAAATATGGTATATCTTAGTTATTTAGATATTACAACACAATAAATGAAAGTCTAAATAAGTTTTTTTTCTATCGATGATTTGATTTACTATTCAATCCAAGTGTTTAATAAATTAGTTTTTGAGAAAAGAAAGCTTCTAAGATAGTTGAAGAATGAATCTATCTCAATATTCCTCACCGTACATTTTTTTTTGCTTTTTTATATTTTTCTACCAGAAGTACATTGGTCTAAATCATTTTTGATTTTGGAACTAAATGAAGAGATTTTTTTATCTAACATTTATCTTGTTGATTGAAAAAATAATCAAATTTTATAAATTATTAATAAAAAAAATATTACTAGACAAATTAGTGAATCGAAATGTATACTCTATCAAATATACAATTTTTTTTTTAAAATTCTTTTAGTTATCTAATATCACAAAAATAAAACTCAATTTTAAAAAAAGGTTTTTTATGAAAAATAATATCGTTGAACTTGTATTTCAAAAATTGTTGTTATTTGAGAAACCAGACGCTCGAAAGAGGAAATAAAGAAGTATTTTCTGGTTTAAATAAATTCTACATAAATAACATCATGTGTTATTAATCCTAAAACCTAAACTTTTTACCCAATTATAAATATACATTACACAGTGGAAATACTATATCAAATAAAATATATACTTTTTATTTTATCTTTTTCTTTTTATTACTCTCTCCGTCCACTTTTATTTGTCCTTCTTTCTAAAATGAGATGTCCAATAATATTTGTCCCTTTTATACTATCAAGACATTTTTTTTTCTCAATTTTCCAATATCACCCTTAACTAATTAGTCTAAAGCAATGGTGCATTAAATGACATTCTATTTAATGAATAAGGGCAATATAATAAAGAAGAGGTGTATTTAATGTCTTTTTTAAACTTTGTGCCACAAAAAATAGGACAAATAAAAATAGACGGAGGAGGTATGTAATATCAAAAGAACATGTTTCATTTCAAAAAAAAAAAAAAAACTCTATTAAAAGTCGTGTTTTAATGTGTACTTAAAACATAAACTCCTCACCATTTTTTTCCCCACTAAACTCCTCACCCAACTATACTCGTTACATTCATTAATGTGAACCGAAATGTGTACTATATCAAAAAATAGCTCAATTTTCATTTCAAAAAACAAAACATAACTCAATTTTCATTTCAAAAAATTAAATAAAATTAAGAAAAGGCCTCACCCAAATTATACATACGCTTACACTCAGATGAATCACTTTCTTATACTCTGTCCTTAAAATTACACCCGATCATTTCTTCCTCCTTTTACTCACTCGCCATACTTTCCCTTCAAACCGCCGCCTTACTTTTTCTTCTTTGAACCCGTGAATTTAATTCTTCCAATCCTTCTCCACAAGATCTTTTCGTCCATAATACCGATTTCTAATTACGATTCGTCCAATTCACTGATCTCCATAACACCGATCTCTAGTTGCGTCCCTTACACCGATCTCCCGTCCATAACACCGATCTACAGTTGTGTTGATAACACCGATCTCAATCTCCATAACACCGATCTCTAGTTGCGATTCTTTATCAGATCGTTGACCATGCCATTTCAATTAAGCAAACAGGTTCAATTCATTTTTTTAAATTATTGTATATCTTATTTGTTCTTTTTTATGATTAGTAATTAAGTATATAATTCATATCAAAGTATAAAAAGAGAATATTTGTGGTGGATGTTGATTGTACTGTTTAGTTTATTGTGGGGCTGTTTTAGTGTATGTCAGTACTTGTTGCCTTCTTCCTTCATATTGTTTCTTGTCCCGTACTTTACATTTTATGAAATGATATTCATTTCAATCTCTTTTATGCAATATCTTGATATTGACAAAAGGGTGAAAAATGAACTGATTTACTGCTGTGATGTTGTGCATTTAGTCTTTTTGTTAATTTTAAAATTGATGGATTGTGTGTTCTTATTCTGGAGTGTCCATAATAATATGTCTATTGCAATTTAATATTTCACATGTTTGTTACTTTGCTTTTAACCTAGCTTAAATTAAATTGATTGGGTTATTAATGAAAATTATGATAAAAAGTACATTAATTTAATTGGACTAAGAAGTTATGTCAAGAAATTTTTGAAGTAGATGAAGTATAAATAACATGGAAATGAGAGTACTCTAGGTCTTCCAACCTTAATATTGAGATTTAATATCGATGCTTCTAGGTATTAAATAGGTCTTTCTTTTTTCATTATTTTCCTTTTTTTCTTTGTTAGGCTTTTAGATATACAATGATGAATTATTGTACTAAGGTAGTAGTTAAGGGTTTACCAGTTTGACCTCGTTAAACTAACTTATTTAAATAAGTCCCATTACTTTTTTTTAACACATTTAAAACTTACCCGTTTTTAGTGAATTTGGAGATATTCAAAAAAATTATCACGTTGTGTGCCAGCCAGTCGTACTGGCCTGGTTTGGAATTTGATTCAAGTCTTGCTCGACCCATTTTGGAAATTAGTTTGGTCGGACATATAGTCACACCTAGGGGCGGATCAAGGACAAAAGTTGAGGAGGGGCTTCAAATAAAAAAAATTAACATAGGGTTAAAAAAATTACCAAACTTAAAAAATTAATAAAAATTTATTTAATATTTAGTTATTAATATATAGGATAATTTTTTTTTTTTGAAAAAGTCAAGGAGGATCCGCCTCTCACACCATTATTAGCCTTATCACAAAACTATAAGTTTTTGTGTTATAACTAAAAGTTGTTGCATAATAGATTATATACATTTATACTTCAAATAACTTGAAAGGTTTCAATGTTTGACAGATTTAATAAGTTCATCCCTCATTTGTCCCTGTGTTTGCCAACTTTAACAAATTCATCCATCATCTTTCAAAATAAACATTTTTTTCCTTTTTGTAGTGCAATGTCCCCATCAGTTCTTATATCCAATTTTTATAGGTAAATTCAATTATCATTTAAAGAATTAAAATAAAAAATTGATAATAATACTAAGAAAAATATTATTCAATTTAAAATTATTAAAGTTAACAAAAGTGAGACAAAAAAGTTGATTTATTGTGGGGATAGAATTGAAGATATTTACTTGGACTATCTGGCCAAATAGATGTATTTGAACCAACATAGTATAAAAATATGGATGAGATTGTAAATAATAATGTTTTTTTTTGAAAATTTAGCAGATGAACTCGTCATCCCCATAGAAGTTTCATCCCTGTAGAAGAAAATGTGAACAAAGACACCAATGTATGTTCAAACCAATCATCATGTACTGTTCACAGAATTTGAAAGCAAACATAGTTCAAAATCCACATCAAAACAAAATGAAACAAATTAAATCTTAGTCATGTGATTTACGACAAACTGATCACTTGTAACCCCTACAGGAACTTCAACAAGCAAGAACCACCACCTCTAGTTGCAGCTACAAAGGTTTAATTTGTATTTGCGCTACTTTTTAAAAAATACTTGTATTTTAAGTGTCAACATTTCAATTAGATCCCGCAAAAGTATTAATGTTTAGGCCCCACTGATGCAAATTAAGGATCTTCCCTTGTCTATACACTTATTCTGACCCTAATAATTGAATCAAAATGACTAGGCAGGGCAGGTCACGGATGCTTCAATCATAGTATAGAGTAATTTTACTTTATTTTGATAGTATTTTTTTCGAACTTTTTTACTGTTGATCTCAAAACTTTTGCATGTAGAGACTGAATTTAAGTTCGGGGAATGATTTTTTATAAATGACAAGATAAACATGTATAACCGATGTGTTTTGCAATTCAGTAAAAAGTTAATGTTATTGTAATTCTTAAATGAAGTAAGAAAAAAGACACAAGCTTAGCAATTAATAGATTTCGGCTGACATATGAAATAAGACACTTACTATCAGTACCTTTTTCATTGTTGAGCGGCTGAATTAAAATTGTAATTACTCAGTGAATAGGCAAAATCTAATTTAAAATTCTGCGAATAAAGTACAATTGACATATGAGTTAAACTCTCAATTTACCAAAAACGTTGTTTGCAATAATTAGTTTTTCTGTTTCCATATCAAGAGCCTAATCATTTCATTGTTTCTATATTGAGATCTAAGCGCCTAAAATGAAGCTTGAACTAACAATGATTAATATTCTTCTATACTTCGAAATCAATTAAAGCTTTTTCAAAATTAACAATGAGTGTTAAAATTTCTTGTACAATAGCTATAAAATAGACTACATTTTGAAACGAAGAGCTATGCTTTTACATTTCAATGAATTGAGAAATAGATCAGAAATTAATTAAATTACCTGCTCAACACTGCAGAAAGATCCTTTCGTTGATACCAAGGTCAAGTTGCAGAAAATGAAAAGTTGAGGCGCTATTTTGGAAAGAATGAAATGAATACACGCTTTTAATTTGGTGTGTCCCCTATCTCTTGCTTCTTATTGGGCCTTTCAAACTTGAATACACGGTCATGTTTTCTCAGTGATATGGCCCAACAGTGTTTACGGGTTTACTAAATCGAAAAGGCTCAAATTTCACACTTGAAATTTAAGAGATTATCCTAATTAGTGCATTCCTATAATATTAGGAAAGAACATAACGACAAAACCATGCAAAGAAATCTTATGTGATTGGACAATACTGATATATATTCTAAATAATAAATATACCTTAATGAAACAGCTGTGTTGAGTTATTCTTCTACAAATGTTTAGCGGACACCTGTCACGTCTCTTTCTGTTCCCCTTTTGTAATTATCGCTATTCACATGTTAACATATCTTTCTTAGTTGGTACAATATGTATTCAGTTTAGCAAATACACTTACTTGTTCGCAGATGTTTATGACATTGACATCTTATGGAATAAAACATTATAATCCCAGGTCTTTCCACAAGCTAAAGAACTCTTTGTATGTAAATAATAATAATATGTTCTTATCAGCTCAATGCATGGAGTTATAGAACTTGGGGTTCATTCGGCACATGGGTTTAAGGTGGAATGGTTTAATTTGTCCTAATAGTAACTCCCATGAAACGAAACAAACACAATCAACATAGAAAATATATTTAGAAACTACAAATCGGAATATGAGTGAGTCTCTCTCTTTTAGTAAAAGAGTTAAGATTAATACTGATTTGTTTGAAGATTTACCAGATGATCTTATCATCTCAATTCTTGCCAAACTCAGCTCCAGTGTGGATCGTCCTTTAGAGATTATCAATATTCTCATCTTGTATATGTTTGAGTTAAAACTTTTGTTACATTTGTAAATTTGATTTTACATTTTATATTTATTTATCACCTTTTTATGTCTTTAACATGTATGTAGTGTTCTAAAATTGTAAGCAAAATAGCTAAATAAACCTCATATATACTTAAATACATCATGAAAAGCCTTTATAACAACACTTTGACGTTCAAATGTTCAATTGGAACAAAGAATATTTAATATCTTTTAAAACAAGGGTTGATTAGGCTATTTTAACAACACACGGACACAGAATATAAATCCAAACTGAGCTTCACTTTGGAGTGGCTGGTGGTGGAGAAAGAGATATGGTGGCGTGTCTTATTTTTGACCGGTGAGGGTAGAGTGGATTGAGGAAAAATAAAATTAAAGTATCTGAACTTTATTTAAGTGAGGGTTTAAATGGTATATTAGGTTATAAAAAAATTAATTTGATGATTTTTTTAGAAAATACTGTGATCAATGATGTAAGGTAAATAATGTTGATTCAAGTCAATATCCACAATATAGTGATTCATTCTTTTTTTATACCGAAAATAAAATTATTACTAATAAAGTATAACAGCTTACATCATTTTAAAAGAAATCATCTCAAAATATTAATATAATTAATTTCCTTTATTTAGAAGAGTTCGTTCCTGCACCAAGGACATGTCACACTTTGAAGTAGCCAGTGAGTGATACATTTCTTGTGAAGTGGTGGCTGTTGTAAAAGGGAATTTGTTTTCTTCAAACTCATATAGGCATATTGCACACTCTTCACTTGGAATATTTGCTGATAAATATTTTATTGTTGGAATATTCTTCAACAACTGACAATTTAGCTTTAGCAAATGATAGTACATTATGTAGCAAACTATAATAAAAACAGCAGCTCCCCCTAATATGAGCATAATTTTGGCGTCACCCTTGTGTTCTGATTCTTTTTCGGTTGGTAAAAGAATCGTTCTTAGATTCCTCATTGTGTACAAAATTTGTTTACTCAAATCTTTGAGTTTACAGATTTTGTACACGATGAGGTATCTTAGAGCGACTCTTCTACCAACCGAAGAAGACTCGGAACACAAAGGTGATGCTAAAATTATGCTCTTCCTAGGGGGAGCTACTGCTTTTATCATAGTTTGCTAATAATATATTATCATTTGTTAAAGTTGCATTCTCAGAAGAGATTTTTGAGTCAGTTGTTGAAGAATATTCCAACAATAGAATATTCATCAGCAAATATTCTAACCGAAGAGTGTGCAATATACATATATGAGTTCGAAGAAAACAAATCACCTGTTGCAGCAGCCACCACTTCCACAAGAAATGTATCACTCAGTGGCTACTTCAAAGTGTGACATGTCCTTGGTGCAGGAACGAACTCTTCTAATTAAAGGAAATTAATTATATTAATTTATATTTTTGTAATGGTTCTGGGATGGTTTGTTTTATAATTATGTAAGCTCTTATACATTATAATAATATTTTATTAATGCATCGTTGTACTGTGGTGTTGAAGCAAATGAATATAGTGATTTCAGAAGAGAGGCACGGTCTGTTGGAGAAGATCAAAGGGAATAATAATAAGTGCATCGTTGTACTGTGGTGTTGAAGAATCGTTCTGACCTCCCAATTAAAGCAATTGGCAGGGTTTCATTTATGACCAAATCTGCACCTCACCATTGCTGATGCATGGGCACTTTTCAGCCCTGAAACATTCAGAGGATTTGGACAATACCTGTCTTAAGTTTTCATTCACACCACCACCACTTACAAATTACTTAAATCATCATTATATATTATAAATTGTATGTCGTTAATCAAAAGCTAAGAATGTGCAGAAAATTTCAATTAGATGCCAAAAACTAAAAACTAAAAACTAAAATCTTTCATCTTTCCGTATCCAAGTCTTATTATATCAACACAATTACAAACCCAACCACAACAAAACCAGTGTTTCGGGTAGAATAGTTTAATACAAAACCAGAGGTGAAAAACACAATTCTACATCTGAACAAGAACTAAAACAAGATATATAACTATTAAGCAAACCAAAATAGGAGCAAGCATAAGAATAAGAATTTAAAAGCATCCACATAAATGTTCAAATCACAGCAAGATTGTTACCTGATTCAGCAAAGCCTCAGTCATCAAATCACCCGCCACCTCCTTAGACTCAGCCACCAAGGTTAACCTATCAGCCACCCACTTCCACCCACTAGGCGGGCCCAACAACCCTGTGAACTTCACCAGATCTTTATCCTCCTCATGCATCACCTTCGCTTACTTATTCTTCGTCAAAGCAAAAACCACATGATCCATAGCATCATCGTTCATAAAGACCTCAAATTTGACCTCATCTTTGTGTCTAACGACAAAACTATATACTAGGGAAATTAAATAGTGCCTGTTTTTTAACTCTATTTACCTACCAAACCTTAGCAAAACTTCCCATAAGACTAAAATTCTTATCGAAAATCGAGTTACTCCCAGTAAACCTCATTGCCCAAGGCAATGCTAGACTCCCATTCTTTCTCTTACCCAAAAAGTAATTGATCACGAATATAATCAAAAAAGAAACGCACCCAATTTTCACATAATAGGTGCGCTGAGGGGTTTTGATCACGAGGGTGTCAGGTTGGATATGATTTAAATCGGGTTCTGGAGTAGCAGGGGTGTAATTACTTTCTGGGGTATGGATGAATGTGGAGAAGGAACGCCTTCTCATCTTCGTCCCAGTATTCTAATATATGTTCTACTTGAGGTGGGGGAGGGGGAGGTGGCGGTGGAGGTGGGTCAGAAGGGGAGAGGATGGTAGAAGGAGCCTGGGGAGTGGAGAGGGAGATGGGAGAGGTCTTCGATTACATCTTCGGCGTCGAAGCCTTCAAATTGGGGAGGAGAAGCGGTAGCGGAAGCGGTGGAGATGAGTGAGAGAGGGTGGTGGAGATGAGGTAAGGTGATGGAGAAGAAGGCAACTTGACAATGATTGTGCTGCTGATCTGATCAAGATGCAATTTTATAGTTAAAATTGCTTTAGTTTCAAATGACTTTTTTTTTTGAAAAAAAATATAAAAGTTTTTTCAACTAATTCATTTTCCATTAAAGATGATATTTTTTTGTCTCTAATGATAACACATATTGTCTCAAATATTCACGTATCTTTAGAGATAAAATTTGTTGTCGATAATGACAATTTAATTTGTCAGAAATTATAGCATTAGAGACGAAACAAAGTCTTTTTTAAAAATCCAAAGCAATACAATACGCCTTCTTAAAAGATGTCTTTTGCGACAAAACAATTTAGTTTTTATAGATATGTGTTTTTAAAAATGTTGGTCTCTATTTTTATGAAAAAAGACGCGTGATGCGTTGCCAATGGGTGATCTTTAGAGACGGAAAACTTATAGTCTCTAAAGATACGGGATCTAGTAGTGTACTAGTTTAAGTAGGTTTTAAAAAATGTGAAAAAGCTATCCAAATTAAAGACTAATATATGAATAATGTTTTTTTCTCTATCAACAACCAAACTTATAAACATAGGTGAATAACTCACGTGGTATCCTTATTGAAATTATATGAGTTATTCATATTAAGAAAGCAACAAATATCATCGTAAATTGTATGGTAAATTATCATTATTTAATTTTGACAAAAAAAATATATTTAACTAGCATTATTAATGACAATAATGTTATTTTATTACATGAGAAATCCAATGGATCATAAAAATATAAAAATTAAGCTAAAACATCACTAATTAATCCCGGGCTATAAATCAAACTTGAAGTTTTCCAGCCCATTCGGACTTTCGTGAGGATACTCCATATTCTATCAAGTGGATCTTTACGACGACAAAAAGGCTCAGTCTGTGTTACGTCTTTTTTCCCTAACCAATCTGGGTAAGAATTTCCTTCCTTCTTGAAAATCTCTTGCACATTAAAAGATCCATTTCTTAACGTAAAACGTCGCTAGGCCTCCTTCTTTATAAACCTTTTGAAGTACTTCTATTGCCTCCCAGGAACCCACTTTTGTCTCCACGTCATTCATACCTTAACCCTCCACTATAATTAGCCGCTCACGTAAAGCAATTAATTCAATAATAACCGGAATATCGTGATTAATTTTCATAGAAATACCACAAATCCAATTGCCCTCTTCGTTGCGGACTACGCCTGATCCACCACCGATATGTCGCCACTTATTACAGCTACCATCGTTGTTTAACTTGAACCCTCATATAGGCTTAGTCCAACCAAACAAATTTAAAGATCGATGATTAAGCGTTGGTTTATCTGGGACCTCACTCCACACTCTAGTATAATTATTCGCCACAAGCTGCACTTTACTAACCATCGTTCTAGCCGTCGGAAATGTGGTACCATTGAAGACCACATTTTTGCGCTCCTTCCAAATTATCTCAATCATCGCCCCAAAAAAGACACTCCATAAGATCCATGCGTATAGATTTTTGATGGACACGTTCTTATTCCACCATCGGTAAGCTATTGAGTCCGACGCGGCAACAACATTCACTGGAAATAACTTAATTAGTCTAGACGCAATATTTGACTGAGAATTGTTCCTTGCGTGGCTACTGTAGCAAGCCAAATTTTCTGCCAAAATATGTAGTAAGTTGCGTTGTGAAGGATCACTTTGATGTTGCACCTGATTTTGAGGAAACGTGACCAGAAGCTCACCATTCAAGTTCCCCTGTACCTGCAATTTATTAGTGTACCTATTAACAGTACAATTGATCAAGTCCCAGTCCACTTCATTTAAAGAATTTATGCAGTCAATATTTTTATTTTTAGAGGCTTTAAATTTTACATTCCCCAAATAGGCTTGGTCTTTGCACAATCCCTAAATAAATGTAAGGCACTCTCTTCCACCTCCCAACAACACGGACGAAATTCGGAGATCGACATGCCCCTCCTCCGCAAATTACCACATGTTGCTAGCCGCTCATAAATTGCCCTCCAAATTAATACTCTAATAAGTTGCGGACAATTCACCTCCCAAACTTTATCCCGATTAATACCCACTATTTCTTCACAATCTTCATAATCCCACAAAGCCGATTGAACCGTATATAGTCCATGGTCCTCATATAACTAAGAGAACTTATCCCAACCTTCATCTCCCCTCGTTAATCTAATTTCTCAATTCTAAAAGAATAGAGGTTGGAAGAAGATGTTGAAATTTATCCCAATCCCATGATCCGTCTGATAAAATATAAAATTTCATATGTCTCTTTACTCCTTCAACTGCACCAATCGCGTGAAAAATTAAAGGGTGATTCCCTACCCACAAATCTAACCAAAAGCACACATATTTACCGTTATTCATGAGCAATCAGGATCCCTGTCTCACCACAGCAATACCTTTCCACAATGGCTCTACAAATTCTTGATTCATCAGGTTTGGAAGAATACAGGAAATGACTTTGTCTTGAATTATTTTTGTCTCATCACGATAGACAAAAGGGTCGTGTCGTCATGAATCGCCTTCCAGCTTAACTTACCAATAACTATATGTTCATATCCTCAGCTAAACGGACGCCAAGTCCCCCAACTCTCTTCAATTTAAAAATGTCATTCCAAGCTATCCAATTAATATGATTTTGTTGTTCTGTAATACACCATATGAACTCTCTCCTAATTTTATCAATCTGACAATCTCTAGACAAACGTATCTCGGTAATTTTTTCACTTATATGATGTACATTGGTGCGGTACTAAGGACAAATTGCACCAACGTTATACGCACAGCAAGCGACAACACATTCCCCTTCCATTTTGCAAGTTTTCCACGTATCCCATTGACAAATTTGCCATAAAATCCAATCGGCCTTCTACCCAAAAGTATAGGTACACCAAGATATTTCCCTAAACCTTCGCTACGTCTATACCCGCTCCTGGATGTGATGTTAATCGCCATCTCTTCATCCATGTTTCTCGAGAAATACATCATAGATTTATCTTTGCTAATTGTTTGGCCCGCGTCCTTACAATATATATTCAAAGTGTCCTGCAAAACATCAAAATTGTGAGGGGAGACTTCCGAAAATAAGATAAGATCATCAGTAAAGAAAATATGTGAGATATGGTCCCCCCCCCCCTTGGGATAAGACGGATGGGTTGCCATTCTCTGTTCTCCACGTGTTTCTAAATTAGCAAATAAGTCTCTCCATGCTGATAACAAACAAGTGCAGTGATATTGGGTCGTCCTGCCTAATTTTTCTCTTAGGTTTGAACGAAAGTAAAGTAGAACCTTTCCAGAGGATACTCAGCTCCTTATCAACCATACCCTCTATAAAAAGAGACACCCACATCTCAGGAACCCCTAGCGACTCCAACGAATCTCGAATAAAATCCCACCGTAATTTATTATAAGCTTTGGCAAGATCCACCTTGACTTCCATGAAACTCTTATTCCCCGAATAATGCCCAAGAACATGATCCAGTTCACCAAACAAAACCACATTTTCTATGATAGATCTGTTTGGTAAAAAGATGCTCTGGTAAGGACCAATATAATCTGCGAGTAGAGGTCGCATATGATTTACCAATACTTCGTACACAACTTATAACACACATTAATTAAACTAATCGTCCTAAATTTTGTAATATACTCAGGATCATCCGTTTTAGGGATAAGATGGATTAGAGTACCCAGTACCTCCTTAGGAAATCGCCCCTCCTCAAGCGAGTATCAGATCATATCACAACAGATTGTAGGCCCCACTTCAATAATGTAACTAATTCTTTATGGAACCAAGGTATTAAACTATTTCTCAATTAATATTTTGTTACCTTTTTTATTTCAATTCTTCGCATAATTAATTATCTCGTAATTCATTATAAAAGGTATATATAACTATCAATACAATTATGAAAGTTTTTACAGAGAAATAAATTTCAAGATCACAACGAAATCCCTAACATATTAAACATTTGAGTGTCAAAATTCAACAATCCCTTACATAATAATAAAAAATTTAATATATATATATATATTATTGAATGATTTTTTTGTCAGTCAGATTCTTTAATATTAAATATCAAACTGAATGATTTACAAAATCAATTTAAAGAATATTACAAGGAACGAGATCTCAAATATACAATCACATGGCTAATATATTTAGATAAGAAGTTGATAATTTTACTTTTCGAGCATGCAATAAGACAAAAGGACCACCTTTTACTACAAAGATGAAATTTTTTGTCAAGAGAATTCAAACGTTCCATCTAGTTTTAGGCGGATAGTTTTTTCCTTAAATAGTTTCAAGGTTGTTAAATACAATAATAAGTGTATCAAGATTCGCATTGCGAGTAGGCATAAAACTTTCAAGAACTTGAGCACATCACCTTTTAATGCTTTTTCGGATCACAAAGACCATATTTTCTAAGTTGTGACATTGTCTTATTGATCCTTACAAATTCGCCACAATCTTGTTGGTTCGTTATCAAATATGAACGATGCATGGGCAAGACCTTAATTTGAAACTGGTATTTTCGGGTCTTACTTGACTAAGCAGGAAAAAATTCATTTATGATTTGCTTGATCACGCGATTGACTTGATCCTCATCTCATTTGATATTATCAGAGATGTTCCATATTAGTTACTCGGATATTCTAACACGAAAAAAGAATGAAAGTCTTAATGACTTTTTTGCCCATCTACGATTTGCGCTTCTATCTAAGTGTTTAAGAAATTATTTCATCGGAATAGAAAAAATTCTAAGTTATTTGGATCATTCCATTTGATATTCAAATATGTCTATTTTAATTACTCACATATTTTAACACGGAAAGAAAACCTCAATAAAGAAAAATTCATTCACGATTTGCTTTAAGCTTGTATCCTAGTGTTTAAGAAATCATCTCTTCGTAAAATAAATTTTTTAAGTTTATTATTGAATGAATCTACTCCAATATTTTTCACATGAGTAGGTTTTTTAATTAAAAATGCATTTTGTTTAAATTCTTTGATCTTAGAAAAATAGCAAAGACTTTTTATTTAATCTAACACTCCTCTTATGTATATTGTTATAAAAATATAAATAGTCATATTAGTGAATCGAGAGTCTATAATATCAAAATTATATTTTACAATATTTTAAAAAAATCAGTCCAATTATCCAATATCACAATAATGTAACTCAATAATCATTTCAAAAGTAAAAAATAAGGAAAACGACGATGTCGTTTTATTTCAAAAGTTGTTTTTTCAAGAAACTCCTCGCCTAGTTATATATACACATTACCCTCATGTATCATGAATCATTTTCTTATACTCCTCTTTTAATTGCACTTGATCATCTGTTTCTAGTTGTCTCTTTTACTGTTTCGAAACAGACTCCCTCGCCGTACTTCACCTTCAAACCGCAGCGTTACCTTCCCCTCCTTGAAACCGTAAATCTAACTCTTCCAATCCTTTTTCACCCTATCTATTTTTTGGCATAGCGCCACTTCTATCTTATTTATTATATATATTATCCTCACATGCATGTCGTCCATAACGCCGATCTGTAATTGTGATTCGTCTATAACACCATCACATGCGTGTCGTCCACAAACGCCGATCTGTAATTGTGATTGGCTATAACACCGATCTCTAGTTATAACACCGATATCTAGTTGCTTTGTCCATAAAACCTATCTATAGTTGTGATTCGTTCATAACACCAATCTCTAATTGTGATTCGTCCATAACATCACACCGATCTCTATAATACCGATCTATATAATACGATCTCTAGTTGCGATTTTCTAGTAAATCATGATCGATGGCCATGTCATTTTAATTAAATGGGCAGGTTAAATTTTATATGTTTTTAATTATTGTTTACTTTTTATTTGTTTTTGTGCGATTAGTTTTATTTTATACTTTATGCCAAAAAATTGCATGATATTTTAATTGTCCATATTATATATGTATGTTGTAATTTGTTATCTCAAAACTTTTATATTTATGTTACTTTAATTTTAATCTAACTTAAATTGAATAGATTGGGTTATCAATGATAATTATGTGTAAGAAATACTTTAATTTAGTTGGATTTGAAAAGTTATGTTAAGAAAATATTAAAATAAAATATAAATAACATGAAAAATAGAGTATTCGGGCGATGCTTCTAGGTGCCTATTAAATAGCTCTATCTTTCTTTTTCTGTTAGTTTCCTTTTTTTTTCTTTGTTAAGCTTAGATATATAATGATGAATTATATTAGGGTAGTAGTAGTTAAAGATCCATAAGTTTGTCCCAGTTAAACTATCTTCTTTAAATAACTTCTGTTACTAAGATTTACTAGATTGAATAAAATTACCAGATTATGTTCTAAACCAGTCGATCTTTTTGGCCTGGTTTGGAATTCGATTCAAGTCTTCCTCGGCCTATTTTGGAATTTAGTTTGGCGGGGACAGATAGTCTAGTTGTCTCACACAATTAATAGTCTTATCTCCAAACTAAATACTTTCTTTTCTTGTTTTCAGCTAAATTTGTTGTGTAGTAGATTTTGTACATTTATAATCCTGTCATTATGAATCACTGTAACTTTAACAAATTCATCCATCATCTTATAAAATAATTTTTTTTTACTTTTGTACGCCAATATCCCATCATTTCTTATATCCAATTTTTACAGGTGAATTCAGATATCATTTGAAGAATTAAAATAAAAAAATTGATGATAATACTACATAGGGAAAAAATTATTCATTTAGTGTAGGGATAAAATTTAAAGTATTTACTTGGATTATATTTTTACGACCAATAAATGAATCTAAACCAAGATAATATGTAATTAGTGTAGAAAGTAGGAAGAAATATGTGTTAGATTGTAAATACTAATGATTTGTTTGAAAATTTAGCAGATCTTGTCTTCTCCATTCTCTCCAAGCTCAGCTCCATTCCGATCACCTATTAAAAGGTTGAGAAAATGTCAAAGAAACAGAAGGTTGTTAGTGAAAGCAGCTCAATGGAGTTTTTGATGATTGATTCTGAGATTGGGACAATATTCTCTTCAGATGAATCAAATAGTCCTACTAAAGAGGGAAATGGAGAATTTTATATTTTGGCAGAGGTTAATGCAAGATGATATGGTCTATGATGATGTAGGAGCAGGAACTCAAGGGATAAGGATCATTCTGATATAATTCTTGAATTAGAAGATCAATTTCTAGGCCGTAATATAATAATATCAGGACCTTTAGCACATTTATTGTATAATCTAAGCATATAGTGTAATTCTTGCATACTATAGGGACCTAAAGTGCAATCTACTTGAAAAAAAAAACCTTGCCAATTGGTCCCTGTATGATGCAAAATAGCCAAATATTAGATACATTTCAATTTCGTTTCGGGATTTTCTCCTCTTAAAGCAATATTGAACTCATTCGTGTTTGAAGACTATCTGAATTCTTAAAAAAAAAACAGAAATTACAAATTTTTTCAATCAAGAATTAGCACTATAACCATCCAATACACACACTACAAGAACAATATCCAAATAAATTATCATCAAACATAGAACTTCATTTTCTGTCATAAACTCAATGAAGTGATGGCATTATAAGTTTATATAATTTGAACAGAAATTCATGATCTATCTGTACAATCTTCTGAACCAGATTTTTTTATAAATCCCGTCAATGCTAAAGTTTTTCCAACCAGCGAAACTCCTACATACTTGCTCCGTACTTGTATAACAATTTTCTATGCTAGTTTTCAAGATAACGAAATACTCGGCTGGTCAACCCGAGTTTTCGCGTATTCACCGCACTGTAAATTTGCGCCAAAAACAGATTTCCATCATCGTCTAAGCTATCAATTCATCCAATTTTACTCATAGTTTTCCCGAATTTCACTTGTACGAGTTCTGTCTTTTTTGATACTTGGTATTTGTAGCTTCGGAATGGAACAATCCACGCTCTAGCAAGACACGGGTTCCAATTACTGTGTGGAGCATACTTGGTCTACCCCTAAGATGAGAGAATAAATCAATCTTACCCTTCAGATGTTATATTTGTCGCCTAAAATCCAACATATCTGAAAATTTATAAAATTTTAAATACAACAAACAACACAGTTTCAGAATGGTGTCACGCTGGTTATGAGCTTCACTGTCGAGCGGCTGGTGGTGTCCTCTTATATTTGACCGGTGAGGGTACAGTGGATTGGATTGAGGAAAAATAAAATCTAAGTATTTTGATTTTGTTTAAGTGAGGGTATAAATGGTATATCGAGTTACTTGAGAAAATGTTTGATCAATGATGGGAGAGGTCAATAATGTTGATTTAAGTCCATAGTCACTATACCGTGATGCATTCTTTTTTTGACCGTACATAAAATTATCTTTTTTTTTTTCAAATATTACTCCATTCAAAATAAACGTTATTACAAAATCAACCTATTTCCGAGAAAACTGTTTCATCCTTAATTATCTTAGCTAACCTACTTGGGTACGTGTCTAAACACGAGCCTAACATGTTGCCACTAAACTTATGCTTGAATACCCCGTCGGCTAACTTATTCCTACTACGATTTATCCATCGAAAAATAGGATTGTAGTTTTCAGAAACTAAATAAATACTCCTAATAATATTACAAATAATGGGTGAATTAATTGGCAACCTACTTTCTAAGGGAAGCATAACTTGGAGACAATCACTCTCGATGATTACACGTTGTGGAGTAATATCTCGAGCTATAAGACAAGCTTTTAGGATCCCCAAAGCTTCTGCTTCCTTTGGAATTTCAGCTGCAATATCCCACGCTTTGCAATCAATAATCCTACCTGTAGAGTCCCTAGAAACACAAGAAATAGCACACTTATTAATTCCAACTGCTGCGTCGCAATTTATTTTAATAAAATTACTAGGTGGAGGGATCCATTTTATACTATTCTTATTAATATTATCACTTCTTACCCTCTCGTTAAGGTTGTTATTATCCTCCTCAGAAGCCGTGTTATCTAATTCCATATTCATCTTATTGGTATTGTTAGTAGTTTTCTTACTGATAATATCCTTCAGCGAATTTCTTACATCATTGGGATAATTAATATTTTGGTATTCTTCACATTCCTTTCTCGCATTTTGTAATACTCTCATAGGATCAATGCTCCTGGCTTTATACTTAAAAGTGCATCTTTCCTTCTAAATATGCCAAAGAATTGTACATACTTGTTCCATCATTAGTTTGTTACTAAGTTTTGTCTCATTCCCTTTATTTTCTAAGCTTGCCATCCACAAATCCACTTCAGAAATGGATTAGTTGCAAGTTAACAAATTAAAGGGGGAAGCAAACCAAATAGCTCTTGCCCATTCACAATTTAGCAGCATATGTTCTGTATTTTTAATTTCTTTATTACATATGTCAAACATAAGACTTTTAATAACTTTCCTTTTATACACATTATCATTGGTAGGAAGAAGATTCCTAATCCTTTTCCATATAAAAATTTTAATATTAGGAGCCACTTTGAGATTCCAAACCAAACTGTAGAGTTTACAATATGGGAAGAAGTAGCTTTATTCTTACTATTATCTCAATTTCTTCTTTTTTATGCTTTAAGATTTGATAACATTTCTTAACCGAGAATAACCCATCCTTATCATGTATCCAATAAGGAATGTCTCTACCTCCTGATAGAGGTAAGAAGGTATTAAGAATAGATGAAGCCACTTCTTCATTATACACACTTTTTACTAAGTCAATGTTACACCTTCTCTCATTATTGATAATAAGATCATTAATTTTTTTATATCATCTCTTTTTGGTTTAATAATATCTTCATAATTATTGATCTATTTATCAGAATATACATTTATAGTGTATCCATTCCCAATTGTCCATCTAATATCTTATCTTATTAATAAAGTGTAACAGCTTACATTATTATCATCACAACATATTAATATAATTATTGATTTCCTTTGATCAAAAGAGTTTGCGCCTGCACCAAGGACAGGTCACACTTGTAAGTAGTCACTGAGTGATGCATTTCTTGTGGAAGTCTTGGCTGAAAACATGGCAATTGTTTTCTAGTTTGGCTTTCTTCAAACTCATAAAGGAATATCGGACAGTTCTCCGGTTGGAATATATTGTTGTTGGAATATTCTTCAACTGTCCCAACTGTGATTAAGTCTGACAAAGTTTCTATAACAAATCATGTATTATGTAACAAAAACTATAATAAAAACAGTAGCTCCATTAGAACAAATATAAATTTGTCACCACCCTTGTGTTCTAATTCTTCTTCGCTTGGTAAATTATTCGTTCCAAGATACTTTATTGTACAAAATATGAGATAACAAGTGTGAGTTACCTCAGATTATTTGGGACTCATGTGTATTTATTAAACATGCAATTATTGTGTGGACGGTTTTGAGGGAGAGGCTTAAAACTAAGGATCACATTACTTATTTGGAGTTGGATCCTCTTTGTAATTTATGTTGGGAAGATTTTGAATCAAACAACCACCTCTTTTTCGATTGTGCTTATTCGAGGGCTATTTGGGTTGAGATAAAGTTTTGGTTAGGATTGGATAAGGAAATGAACACACTCCTAAGTGCTTTGAAATGGCTTAAAAAGCTTAAAGGTAGAGAAAATTGGAGGAGAAAAGCATGATGGATTGGATTTGGAGCTACCGTGTATTGTATTTGGGAAGCGAGAAATCACCTAACTATGAGAGGTGAATCTTTATCTAGAGAAACGGTTACCATGGAAATTAAGTGGTGCATTTTTTCCATTTTATTTTTCTTGTTCCCTCATCA
The DNA here is from genome assembly GCA_029959085.1 of Nemophila menziesii. Lineage (NCBI taxonomy): Eukaryota > Viridiplantae > Streptophyta > Magnoliopsida > Boraginales > Hydrophyllaceae > Nemophila > Nemophila menziesii. Next base: position 18,204,799 of record JARWIR010000007.1, on the reverse strand, counting down.
TTATAATTATGGATGTTAGTGGGAGATTAGCTTGTATTAGTATTAGTATGAGGTAGTTGCTTCTTAGTTGCTATCTTTAGCCTTTTGTCTTAGGTAGGTAACTCTCTTGTATAATGTACAGTCATTTTTTATTAATACAACCGTTTACCTAACCCCAAAAAAAAACAAGTGTGAGTTACGAGTTTTATTTGTTTTATATATATATATATACACCCATAAACTTCCACTTAACTATCATATAAGTTAAAAGTTCTTTAATAAAATAAATAAATACGGGAAAAAAATTGTTTAGAATTGCAAGCATCACCCACTAATTGCAATTCTAAACACTTCGTTTGCGTATTTTAATTTTCTTTTATGTGTATAAATAAAAGATTATTACCTACGGGGTCTTGAAGACGCCCCTCTTTCCATTTCTAACCCTACTTTTCTTCTCTTTTTACTAAAGATCTCAAATGAAATCTTACACTAAAATCTAAAAAATCAATTACATTTTTACCCCCTTTTATTTTATTTTTCCTATATATATGCTTTCTTATCATAAATTATTTATTAATTCTCTCCTAACACACGTAAATACTCACCACTCTCTCCTCTCTATATTCTCTCTATTTCCACTACCTAAAACACCACCGCAACAATGACTAGCAAATCCAACGTCCGATTTGAAACTCCGCCTTGAATTTAAGGTGGATGGATCGCAAACGGTTGTAACCAAAACTGAAAACCAACTAACGATGTATGCATACACCATAGCGTATGTCCTCCTTGGACTTGAGAACCAACATGATTACAATGAAGTAGAACTATGTTATTATTATTTCCATCTTCAACTCCTTGTTGTAAGTTAACATTAGGAGGTGGTTGAAATCCCAGGGGTACTTGGTTGTTTGATGGATTTTTATTTTCACCCTTGGAATTGAGATTGATACAATTTCCATTAGCATCCAAGTTGGTGTTTGCATTAGCAGTCATTTCCATCTCTTCTTGCTCTCTTCTTTTTCGATCTCATTTCTTTTGTTGTCGAAGCAACTTCTCGGGATTAAAGAGCGTGTTATACCTAGAATCTGTGAGATCAAAGCCAATAGTGCAAAAATAAAATCCAACGACTAATATTCCAACTATAACTAAAAACACATATTAACAAAATACTTTCCGACACGGCGCCAAAATCTTGGTATCCCTCGAGGCGTGATGTGAAAACTGAACTCGATGAATACTCCTCGCAAGTGTACGATTCCTCCCAAGTAAAAAAGGAATAAGTATTTATGTCGTTTTCCACATGGACTATGAAGTTAAGATTGTGTTCTCAAATTACGTTTAGGATATTGGTTGAGTCAAACGACAATGAAGAATATGTGTGTGGGATGTTTAGATTTAAAATGAAATTATGTAAATCTAAGAGAATTATATAATAGAAAAGTAAGGACTAAAATAGTTCAATATTCATTGAACATTTGTCTATCAATTATAAATTATATGTAATATAATAGTTCTTCAAAGATTGAAGTTATATGGTTAAAATCATTTGTTCAACCTATTCGAGAAAAGTGTGGTTTATCTTCAATATAAATATACCAACTTTTTTGTATGGGGATAATGTTGATTGTATCACACAATATCAAAATGGCTATATCAAAGGCAACTGAACAAAAAGTGTGTCCTAAAAATATCTACAAACGTGAGTTATAGAAGAATGGTGATATCCACATTCATCGTATACAACCACGTAACAACTTTTGCAAATTTGTTCACAAAAGTATTACCAACCAAAACATTCGAGAAGTTTATCCACAATATTTGGGATGTGTATACTCAGAGATATATTGCCAATATCATAGGAAATATGAGCAATATATTGTAATTTTTTCTTCGTCCAATTTTTTTTACAATGGATTTTTCTTGACAAGGATTTAATGAAAAAGCTCTCCATTATGATTTATATACATAAGGGGGGATAATACGGGTTGAACTCTTTTTTCCTTGACTAGGTTTTATCCTATTAGGTTTTACTAACAAGGTTTTTAACGAAATAACACCGAACACGTATTTCAAATAATGTTTGGGAAGTGTTATATATATATATATATATATATATATATATTATGTAATGCATAATCCTTTATTTCTTATTTTTTGTAACATTCTATTTATTCTTACATTGATTTTATGTCTTGTATTGTCTTATATCAAAGACACTTATACTATTATTCATGAAAATAAAAATGAAATTTTTTAATACTTTTTGTCATAATTTTATCTTGTTTTTAACATAAACTTCATATTAATATGGTGATATATTTTGGTATTTTGTCAGACATTTAATGAACTATTGAATAATGTTATATAGATATATGGTTTATTTAATACCAAATAACATTGAATTCATTTTTAAAATTTAACTCCAAATTTTTTTAATTAATTAATACAATTTTTTTACACACATTTGAGTGCTAATTTAAATTAATTTTTTTATATTATATTTTTAATATATAGAAAAATATTTTATATTCAGAGTTATATTGACTCTAATAATTTTTTAATAATTGTATTTTGGATAATTACTCTAATTTTTTAAAGAGATTATTTGATTTAATGACCCTTTTGTACAATTCTAATTAGGGCTAATAAAATGAGAACTAGAACAACAAAGCCAAACCAAAAAATTGGGAAAAACCGAACCAAAAAAACCAAAAATCAAAAAACTAAATGGTTCAATTTTCAATTTCTTAAAATCTGAATTTTTCGATTCGGTTTTAATTACTACGCAAATACCGAACAAAATCAGAACCGACAAAGAAAAATATAAGAAATGTGGAAGTTTTTTCATAAGAATTATGTGGGAATTTTTTTTGTAAAATTATACCATCTACGTAAAATTTTAGTTTTGCTATTCGGCGTTGTTATTTGTGGAAAAAGAAATTATATCATTTAATATTATAAGTATCCATTATTTGACAATGTATGAATTAGGAAGTATTGGAACAAAAAAAGAATTAGGAAGTAATAATTTTGATTTTATAAATTTATATAGTATTGTAAATTAAGATAATTGTTATTAGATTATAGGTTTTTATTCAACTGATATATTAATAGTCCACTGTGGACATGTAATATTAGCATATACTCCCTTCATTCCTTAATAATTAACTCTTGAGAGTTTTTCACGCATATTAAGAAATCTAATAAATAAAGAAAATTTAGTTTAATATGACTAAAAATATCCCTATTTTTAAGAGAGAAAAAATTAAATGATTAGGTATTGAGAGATTTTAAGAAAAGGGTAAAAGAGGTAAGAGGTAATTTCTTTATTGAACAATATATATATATTGAAATTTAAAATATTACATATATTATGGAACAAATTATTTTGGCTAAAGTGTCAATTGTTAAGGAATTGAGGAAATATGTATTAGAATATTAGTCTTTATTGAACAATATATTCCGAAAAAATAGGTTGGTAATATTATTGACCAACTATTCAAATTCAAACCGAACCAAACCGAATTAATTCAAAACTAAAAACTGAATATAGAACCAAATACGAACCATCTAGTTTAGTTATTAAATTATAAAAAAGAAAATCTAAATATTCGGTTTAGTTCTAGTTTTAGCAAAAGACCGAAACGAAACAAACCCTGTTTGCCTCTAATTCTAGTTCACCCCTAATTCCAATTAAAGGATAAAGAGAAAAGGATAAACACAAGAAAAGAGAGAAAAATATATAAAATCGAAAATTGTATGTCTGTCCTTGGATAAGGACTAAACATACGTTTTGGGCCTTTTGGGCTCAACAAACCCTGTAAATCTTCACAGTAAAATTCTCCATTAACTCCTTCTCATGCAAATTATGGTGTAAACTTTCACTTCATCTCTCTCAAGAGTCAAGTCTCAACAACACAACAATGTTTAATTTCTGTCAAAAAATCAGGCCTGGCAGCCTTCTTCCTCTCTATACCTTGTGGGTTTCAATCCTTATTAACAACTACCGAGACTTGGACCACCACCTAAAAGTCCCTCAGCTCTCTACGCACCTATACTGGAGCCATAATCCAGTAACCTCCCTTTTCTCCGTCAACTTCGAAGCCATTCCTCCTTCTCTCACAGGTACTACTACCACAAACTCCACTTGGGTTGCATGGGGTATAAACCCAACTGGGTCAGCCTTAATAGGCACCAAACTCATCCTTCTTTCACTTGATTCTCACCGTGAAGTTGTAACGAAGATGTATAATGTGACTTCCGAGGCCGCCATGGATGAAACAAACACCTTTTGGGGTAATTTTGTGACATTTAAGTCTTCGTTTGACTCTGGGTTGATGAAATTTGAGGCCGAGATTCTTTTGCCGGAGAATAGGGAGACTATCAATCAAGTCTTCATGATTGGTGCCGGAAAACCCAACGTCCTTGGCACTAATCTCAAGTCGTTTGGGGTTTTGAATCTAAAACAAACTAAACAATCAATTTTTTCAAAAGTTGTAAGTTGATTTACTTTCGTTTCTAATTAAATTTTGATATTGTTCTTCGGTTTATTTATTTAATTAAGTTTATAATATTTGTTTTTTTCCATATTTATTCATCAACACTACACGTATTATTTTTAAGACGTACGTGCATTATATGTTTTGTCTTTAGAAATTGCACCATTGGTCCCTACCTTATGCAAAATAACCAAATATATCTGTGTTTTGGAAAGTAGCAAAATACCCGTATTATTCCAAGATGTAGAAATTATACCCTGTAGCAGATTTGCAATGTAATTGTATAACACATGAAGGGGTATATTTGCTACCTTTTGTTTTGAACAGTGGGATGTTTTTGGCTATTTTGTATACTATAGGAACCAATGGTGCAATTAATCCTAATATTTGCTTTGATTAAGCCTTGCAAGTGAAGATGTTATTTACTTATTTTTAATTAATTTAAATGCGAAATCAAATTCGTAGGTCGATGCATATTCACGAGCTTTGATTTTTGAGAAGGAATGCACTCTGGGACGAAAAAAGGCCAGCTGGGATGAGTATTTAATTTCAAAGAACGAAAATATTGCCTTTAAGTATTTAGTTCTAACGGTATTTAAGCTTTATTAAACTTGTGTTAGTACCTTTTCTATTAATTATTTACAATACTAAACTTGAATTGTAATTGTAGTTTGCTATAACCTATATTGAGATGAGGAGGGAAAACTCAAGAAGGGCTGAATTAGTAAGATTGTTGTGTATGTTAATGGCTCTAATGTCTATGGCGATCATGGAATTGTTGGTGTCTATCAAAGAAAATGGGGAACTTTGTTTCAACTTTTTGTCTTTTGTGCGTTGCTGTTTTAGCATTAACAGCTAAAAGTTGTAACATCATGCAGGTACTACTTGTTCAATATATTTGCTTTCATTTTTCTTCTCCCTGGTATATGGTGTTTATTAAAAGGAGTCTTTGTTCTTCCTTGATATGGTTTAACCTGTTGCATTTTAAATTTAAATGTTATGCAGGAGCAGGAGACTAGAGAGAAGTTGGTGAAGAATCCCAGTATAATTGAGTAACAATACAAAAGGTGGAATAGGAGATATAGGAATAGGATGGATATTTGTGTGTTTATTATAATGTCAACTAAATGCCTACTTTCCTCTTTTATTACTCAAATATGAATTCCATTTCTATTACTGAAGTAAGATTGTTGATTCTCAACTATATCATACGTTAATTAGCAGTATTGGTACATAGTAACGTTAAATATACAAAGATGTAAATCCCAACTTGTGTAAATTCTCCGCCTCCCAAAGGAGATGATAACCAACCCGATAAAAGTTAGCTTCAGTATTGGTTGGTCATTGAGAACCCCAACCACATATTTGCTTCTTGTGATCTGGAGATGGAGTTTGCATTTTTTTTATCAGAAATGAGAAATGAGTTGATTTTGAATCACAAAGGCTCACAAGATATATGGAGTAGACCCACCTAAAAGGCTACAATTTACACTTCATAAAGATAATCATTTTAGTGTTGATTAAAATATAATTAAAAAAATATACAATTTTCTTTTTAATCAAAAATAAAATACAATAAACAGACGACATATTCGTTAATTCTAGATATAAAATTACGGATTTGAGAGCCTCGGCATTTTAGATACAAAAATTAAGGTCCTACATACTGAGAAAAAAAAATCACAAGTTCAAAGAGAAAATATTGGAGGAAAAAAAATCACAAGTTTTAAGAAAAAGAAAAAGAGTTGAGCAAATTCTTTGTTTCTTAAAAGAAATAAGTGAACCAAAAAAAAGTATACCAAAAAGAAAATATAATCACCCACAATAATAAAGGAATTCCGGTAAGACACTTATAAATCATGAAGATTCTGGGTAGAGTTTGGATATTGGGATTAAATGCCACGTTATTCCTCTCACATCACTTGGCTGTTTGCACCGGTTCTTATTGGTTCTTTTTCTTATTAGGCCAGTTCGGCCTGACGGGGTTCACCTTACCAGTCTGGTCTGGTCCAGTTCTATTTAACATATAAGGTAAAACTGAACCGTTACTATGAACCGTATAGTCTGGTTCTTAGCGGTTTCGGTTCGAGTCCTTAGTCTCTGGACCGGTCCTAGTGGTATTTAATATATTTTTTTCGTAGGTAATATTAAAGGTTCTAATTTATATGTTTTTGTTGATTTTATTTCAAATACTTTAATTTATGTTGATTAGTTATTATAATATTGCGACGAGTTAATTTTTTTTTTTTATATAAGAACATTACAAATAATTATCATACTCCACTATTTTTATAGATCATATTAAGAAAAGCATTAGCATCCAATAGATTAAAGGGATTCCAATTAGATAGGTTAATCCTACGCTGATAAAGATTAAAGGAATTCTTTAAGCCTTTACACCTTATTTATATACGGCTTGAATGATAAAGATTTACGTAGGAGTTTGTGGAATAACCTTGTAGAAATTTCTGATACTTTTGATGATTTGTGGCTTCTTTTGGGTGATTTTAATAATATCCTAGCTTCAAATGAAAGAATTAGAGGGAGAAGTGTAACGGTTGGTGATATTGAGGAATTTGCGGATTGTTGCAATTGTTTGGGTCTTGAAGATATTCAATATACCGGACAATTCTTTACTTGGGATAATAATCATGTCTTAAGCAATATAGATCGGGCTTTGGGTAATCGAAAATTGGATGAATCCGATCACTATATTCAAACGGATTTCTTACCAAAAACGAGTGTGTCTGATCATTCGCCTTGTGTGGTAAATATTTTCTTACGACATGTTAATAGAGTTGATCCATTCCATTTTTTAATATGTGGGTAAAGCATGATAATTATAATATAACGGTGGAAAATGGATGGAATATGACCGTTGTTTCTGGCACTAAACAATATATTCTTTGCCAAAAACTCAAGGCTTTGAAATTTGAATTGCGGAAACTTAATAAATAACACTTTTCTCATATTTCCGCAAGAGCCAAGAAAGTTAAGGAGGATGTTGACAAGGGCGAGGTAATTTTCCAACAAAACTTAACTAATGATTGTAGTTTTGATGTGTTAGTTGGGTTTCGAAATAAGGCGAGACTTCTTGAAAAAACCGAGATTAGTTTTCTTCAACAAAAAGCTAAGCTTGGCTATACTCTTAAAAGTGATAAATGTTCAAAATTATTTCATGGACTTATGAAAAGTAAACAAAGGCGGAGATTTATTCCTAATATTATTTGTGCTAATGGAGAATTATCAAATTCAAGTACCCAAGTGTATGAAGAGTTTATTAATCGTTTTCAAGCATTATTAGGAACAAAGGATACAACATCTCATATAGAATCCAATGTTTTAAATTGGGGGGTGTACTTTCACAAGCGCGAGGTGTTGAGTTGTGTAAAGATATTACCAATAGTGAGATGAAGAAGACTATTTTTAGAATAGCAAATGATAAAGCTCCTGGACCTGATGAATTTTCACCTCTTTTCTTTAAGCGTTCGTGGGATATTATTGGAGAAGATGTTTTATTAGCGGTACGTGAATTCTTCACTTCCGGATTTTACTTCGTCAATTAAATACTACGATAATCGCTTTAATTTCCAAGATCGATGATCCGACGTGTGTAGATCATTTTCGACTCATTTCTTGTTATAACGGGATTATAAGGCGATTACCATGATCATGGCAGATCGTATTAAACCGATGCTTAATAATTTAATAGATAAATCTCAAAATGCTTTTGTGGAGGAAACATCTATGTTTGAGAACATACACCTCGTGCAAGAGCTTTTAAGGGGGTCCAACAATAATAGTAGCTTCTCGAGATGCACTATAAAGATTGATTTTCGAAAGGTGTATGATTCGATCTCTTGGGAATTCCTTCATGAGGTATTAAAGGGATTAAATTTTCCAAAAAAATTTGTGAATTGGATTATGGCTTGTGTTTCATCTCCTTTCTATTGGTGGCTATAAATGGAGAAAATCATGGATTCTTTAAAGGTGAAAAGGGTTAAGACAAGGTGACCATATTTTCCTTTATCTTTTTATCCTTCGTATTGAATACTTCTCTAGACTTTTAAAGAAACATACGGGTATTGATTTCAAATATCATCCTAAATGTGAGAAGCAAAAGATCACACATTTAGCCTTTGCGGATGATTTTAAGTTACTTTCAAAAGGAGACAAAAAGTCGATAAAAATTCTTATAGATAGCTTAAATACCTTTGGATATTGTTCGAGACTTCGATTAAATGTTGAAAAATATAATATTTATTATATTGGGGTGTCAAATGATGACATTGAAAATGGTGTGACACGTACACTCTTGGAAAGAGGTGTCATGCCTTTTCGTTATCTTGGGGTCCCGCTTAGCTCTTCCATTATGCTCTTAAGAGATTATAAACCTCTTTTTGACAAGTTGGAAGGTTACGTAAGGTCTTGGAGAGCTTCTTCTCTTTGTTTTGTGGGGAGATTGGAACTAATCAGATCGGTTCTCCAAGGAGTTATTTGTTTTTGGTTTAGTATTTTCTCCGATTCCGATTGGTGTTCGAGATCGTGTGATTAGCATTTGCCAGAATTTTTATTAAGAGAATAAACCTCCTCAAGTTAGTTGGAGCAAGATTTGTGTACCAAAAGATAAAGGTGGACTTGGGTTAAAATATTTGGAAGCATGGAACAAAGCATTACTCTTAAAAATGCTTTGAAAAATTGTGGAAAAAAAAGATTCACTTTGAATTAATGGAGAATATTTTCAAGCTTGTGGATTTTGGGAATGGAAACTGAGAAAAGGTGATTCTCCTTTATTGAAAAATGTTCGGGAGCTAAAGGATATTATTTGTGGGTCCTTAAGGAGTGAAAGGCCGGGAGTGTATTTTGGCTTTGTGGTTTTTCCTCGAGAAATGCGAGTCACATTATACATGGGATATCAAGTAAGGAATTTTATTCTTTACATTAAAAACCTTATGATATATTTCGTCGAAAATATTTTATTAAACCTTGGGCGTATATTATTTGGGACTCGTGTGTATTTTCTAAACATGCATTTATTGTGTGGACGGCTTTGGAGAGGCTTAAAACTAAGAATCGCATTACTTATTTGGAGTTTGATCCTCTTTGTAATTTATGTGGAGAAGATTTTGAGTCAAACAAACACCTTTTTTTCGATTGTGCTTATTCGAGAGCTATTTGGGTTGAGATAAAGTCTTGGCTAGGATTGGATAAGGAGATGAACACGCTCCTAAGCATTGTTCACGGTATCGTATCGATTCACGATGCGAATCGTACGATACGATTGCGATCCAAGCATGTAACGATTTGTATCAGACTATGAATCGTATTTAGATATGGATCGTACATTAATCACCTTGAATCGTTCTGAGTCGCTGTAAATTGAATCTAATCGCAGAATCGAGCGATTCTTACTCAGCCCAGCCCAGGCCCAATTCAGACAAAAAAGCAAAAAATCACACTATTACCGTAAATCATTAATAAATCTAATTAACAATTAACCAAAATTCTCTAATTAATCACTCCTTGATCACAAGACTTGCCTTAACTCTTCATATTTTTTACTTGAAAATTGAAATTTGAAACCATGGATCGAAAATAGGGAAGAGAACTAGAGAAGCAGAAGGCCGTTTCATTATTCATTCGGGTATTTTCATTATTTGAATTCTTTCTTTTTTGTGTTGTGATTGAACCTGAAATTTTTTTCTATTTTCTGTATTGTTTGTTGAACTTCTGTAAAAACTGTGATAGAAGTTTTTGATGTTATATTTTCAGTTTAACTATTTTTCTTTTTATAAAGTTGTTTTTTCTTTTTTTTTTTATATGGATAATGGATGGTTATTTTTTTGTTGGAAGGAAGGATAACGTGGGTTTAATTTTTCTAGAATTGATAGACTGGATTTTTATATTAATATTATGTTAATGGTGGAATATGTACAAAGTAAATTAAAAAAAAACCATTGTCATGACTCTTAAATTATGACAATTATTAAAACATACAAATTTCTGTACAAAAAGCTTTTATTTATAAAATTTTAAAATTAGTGTGAAAAAACTGTGAAAGAAATTAATAAAAATGTAAGGTCTAAACTAAAAGTAATTGAAAAATATGATTTAAATTAAATATTATTTTAATTTCATAGTTTCCGTATTGAAAGATATTGATAAGAATAAATTTTAAATGTTGAAATTTAATTATTTATTATTATGATAAGTTTACTTTGATATTTATTTAGTAATTTTAATTTTTAAAAATCATATATATAATATATATTGAATATAGTATATTAAAAATCAATAGACGAATCGTTACGATTCACGATTCGGAAAACTAACATTTCGATTCTCGATACGATTCACAATTCGTGAACTATGCTCCTAAGTGCTTTGAAATGGCTTAAAAAGTTTAAAACTAGAGAAAATTAGAGAAGAAAAACATGAAGGATTGGATTTGGAGATACCGTGTATCAGGGGCGGATCCAGACACTAAATTGAGACGGGGCTTGAAGTTAATCGTCTCCCCGCATCAGTACCGGCCCAATACAGTAGCTCCTGGATTCCTCTTCCATTCGCCAGGTGTAGTACTACTCGATTGACAGTTGGATAAGAAGATTATTTGTCTTTTAAAATGAAAGCAAGAATATCGATTTGATTTTTGTCGGTAAATGCAACAGGTGTATACGTACTACTCAAGATATCGATTCGATTGACAGTTGGATAAGAAGATCATTAATTCATTATTACGTAGTTGAACAAAACACGTGTGTGTCTCGTCGGATTGAGGTGTACTGGACCCCCTGCCACCTATACTTTATCCATCTCATGTGTATCTATCTAATTTCTATATATATCTATGATATTTTGTATGCTCATATATCAACCCATTAATAATTATTATCTCAGATTATATTTAGTAAATCTACGCCTCTTCAGTTTATATGATTGTTAGCTTTTAGCCTTCTACAAATATAAAAATATCACACCGTCAACTATAAAAATTTGAAAAAAAATGATGAGCCGATCATCTTCATTTTCATCTTCCTCTTCGTTATCTTTTGAGTCATCAAGTAATGATGATACTAAGCAACAACAACTACCTTTGTTGGCTTTAAATCATGTCTCATATGTTTGTAAATCCGTGAGAACATCAGTTAAGTTTTACGAGGAAGTACTTGGTTTCATGCTTATTAAGAGACCATCTTCCTTTGAATTTGAAGGTGCATGGTAAGTATATCATTACAAATTTTCTATTTCAATATATCTTTAATAATTTCGAAGCTAGAGGGAGAATTCAGAACTTCAGTTTCTATTTAAATTTTTTGTAGTAACATTTAATTTGAAGTTCTATGCTTTTTGGTATGATATAACAGGCTCTTCAATCATGGAATTGGAATTCATTTGCTCGAAGTTGAAAATATTCAACCGACCAAGAAAAAGATCAATCCGAAAGATAATCACATTTCATTCCAATGCTCAGATATGGAATTAATAATTCAGAAACTGGAGGACATGAAAATAGAATACGTGACTGACGTAGTTAAAGAAGGTGGTGTCATTGTTGATCAACTATTCTTCCATGACCCTGATGGCTACATGATTGAGATTTGCAATTGCCAAAATCTCCCTGTACTTCCAATTTCTACCGTTTGCCCCCTTAAGAAGCTATCAAGTCCTAATACCAACCAAATTTCATCAACTTTTGATGGTAAGTTTTATAGTTTTTATTAAATTGAAAGTGTCGAGTATATATATTTAGACAACGTAATAGGTGTATTTAATATAATTTAGTATAGTAAATGAATTTATTAGTAAGAGAATCTTACCTACAAAATTAGGAGTTAGAAATTATTTGAAGGTGAATTTCGTTCACTTTCAAATCAATTGATAGTTTCATATAAATTTGATTGCGTAATGTGAATATTGAGTTTATATTGGTAAATGTAGGGAAGGATGTATCAAATGTACAATGTGGTGGGGTAGTTGAGGCAGTGATGGAGAATTTAGTTGTGGAGATTATGAATCTTTCATTTTGAGAGATGCTACAAATTGAAGAAGATTGGAATTATTTATAAATATCTAATTAGCATCTTTTATTATATGTATGGAAATAGTTTATTGATTAAAGTTTGGTCAAATTAACTAAGTATCTCATCAACCAGTTGCAATTAGCTCTCAACTGGACAGTGTCTTGGTTTTTTTTCTAAGTTGTACAGATTTAAATTGAGTCAATGACTTTAAGTCCAAAGTGACTCTCCAATGTATTGAAAAAACTAAGTATTTAATCTAATGAGAAAAGATACATATGAATCCTCATTTTGAGGAAGAGTTTCTAACATACTAATGGATAGAACAACTTTTTATCATATATAAAAATCATAGTAATTAATTGAATTTAATCGCAAAATTTATTAGGAAAATTAAAATCGTAATTATTTAACAAGATCTTTTTTTATGAGAACATCTGATATATAGTATGGTTTTTTCTAGATGTCAACAATTTGGCATTTGTTCCAAGACCTACTCGATATTGACACGAGTCCTATACTATCGTTGATGTTACCATGTGTGACGTCAATGGTAATGGATAAGATGGATCAGTTTGCTTCATTCTCGTGTCTTGGATAAGACTACCTCGACATTCTTTGGCTCGTGATTCACTTGGACTTGGCTTGTTTTGTTCAGTCAACCTCGATATACTTGTACATTTGGTTTTTGAAATAGGATAAGGTTCATTTCTCCTTAACAAATTTCTCCTAAAATCCTATATATTTTTTAAAATGTTTATTAGGATTTGTGAATGGACATTCGTTATACTTTTCACATTGCATCGCAATTATATAGCCTCGACTTATATTTATTTTGAATTTCAAACTTTTCCCATAAATCAAGAACTTTTTTCCCTGGGAGACATGACTATCCAACCGATAGTCGTCAATGGATAACCAATCTTGCAAGGAAAATGACATACTTTCCAAATGATGTTAAGACCCCCTCCCACACGCGGTAAGACAAAACATGTCTTTGTTTCTAAAGTCGACACAACAATAATAGAGACAAAGTGTGAATTAGACAAAAGTCAAAAGGGATTATGAAATACAACCCTAGATAAAACCCTCCTCTTTGATAGGAAAAGTACATTGTTTCACAAGGGATACACAGGGAAAAGATTAATGCCGAATACACCTAGTTGAGCGCCTTGCCGTCTCATTAAGGTAATTGCCACCTTGGTTATCTAACAATAAGAAGCAGAAGACATGTATTGAAATAATGTTATTTATAGGGGTTGTTTCAAACTACCTAATAAATAGGTGTTGAACACGGTCAAAAGATAATTGTGATTATTGGGGTAATCATCCATCTTAAGTAAAGGGGTAATTATACCCTGATAGGATTAACTGAGTCATGAGAAACCGATGAATATGAGCTTGAGCCTTTGCCTTCGCCTAAACCCAGTATTTCTCAGTCGATATTGGCCCTCAAGCAAGGATGTTGAGCAATAATCTGTTGCTTAAATAGACTTTTGTCCCTAGCCACGTGACCAGCCCACACTTGTGCACTAAAGGCCTTGTTATGAGCTTTCTCATCTTTCAGCTTTTGCCTGACACGAGAAAGTCGGTCTTGAAGGGAGGCTCACTTTGCACAAAACTCTCCTAGCTTGTTTCGAATTAATGTGGTTTTCAGATGATCCAAGTGCTCGAGTTCTCTAATACGCTTCTGAAGGGACAAAGCATGAGAAAGTAGTTGGCATAAGACTTTGTCGTCTATTAGCGTAAAACATGTAAGCATGATGGATGTATCCTCCAAATCCGTTTTACGCTCTAAGGACCTCCCCTCAAGGGAAAAATATCCTTTTGAGGCATTAAGACCCTATAAAGTTAAGTAAATGAAGTAATGTATCGCTAGCATCTCAAATCAAGAGAACACACTCTACCAATACTCTTAGAGGGTTGTCTCCAAAAGGAGGCTGAGTTATCGATGTATTCTTGAAAATGGGATACTAGTCTCCCATAATCTCCCGTGTTGATCCTATGTCCAATGTCTCGTCTGCACTACTTCGACAAAATTTTGAATAGGAACCTTCCTTTGGAAGTGAAGAAGAAGAACCAACCAATTATTCCTTTCTTGTCCGTCAAGAATCTGCCATGACCCCAAGTCACCTACGACGATGAGACTGGTGGATTGCGTCAAAAGAGTCACGCCCATGGAGGAAAGTATATATCCAAAACTTTATCTACTGGGCTTTGATTGTTTTCAGCTGAGGAGCGGTGTTGGTAGCCAACTCTTGGTTTGCAGATGCACGTTCTCCAGGGGCTCGACAACCGTTAGAAATTTATGTGGCTGTCTAGTTTTGTCCAATTGTTTAGTCAGCAAGATGATGATTAAATATATGGATGCACTCGCCGAAGTGTTAGACATTAGATCACTTGGTAAGTCAGCACGCGAGAGTAAGGGTGTACCATTGGAAAGAGTAGTCAGATTGGCGGAGCGAAATAAAAGTAAGTGAGCGTGTCTCAAATAAAAGCTAGAGTCCCCCATGCTTTTATAACGATCTGAGTCATACTCAAGAAGTAATGAGAATTGGAGGTTTGAGGCTGTTGACATACACATGGCCACAATTAGTCATGATTACTCAACCGTCCTAGGAAGAGGGGTTACCTAGAAAATGATGTTATGAGTCTCACCGATGCTATTAAAACCTCGGAAACGACTAATCCAACTAAGAAGAAAGGAAAGTAGGAAAGATTAATCAATAAACTTCGGATTTGTTTTGGAAACCAAACGTTCTGATGTTTAAAGGGGTAAGTGTTAAGAAAACATATTTGCATCCCCCCGACTTTGGGAGAGGTTATTATTTTTTCAATAAAGGAGGTTTTTCGCCCTGACCATGCGAAAGACAAGGATGATGAAATTGGGACTTCTCCATTTTGTGAAAACATCAAGAAACAAGGTTATACCAACAATATAGGACCACATTTTCATAGTATCGTGGGACAATACGCCATGGGTATGAAACCACCCAAAAGAAACTTTGATAATATAGGAATACTTGTAGAAAGAACAACCTAATGTATTCAAGGCTTTTACACATCAACTTATGCAATAAATATTAATGTATTCGTTTGCGCTATCATACTTAATCAAGTTACTTTTGTTTATACTTGTTATACATGTACATATCTTAACTCACCCACATATTATAATCCCAATATGTTAATCCATCGACACATACACCTACGAGAAATCTTGAAAAATCCATCAAAATCACTCTAAAATTTAACTGGTAAAATATGTCATATCACGGACAATCTCCACTCTCGATGCAACACTTCACAATCCCGTGAAGCCTTCTTTTGTGTATCACCAGACAAGGATTTAGTATACAGTATATGATTTGATTTACTACTTCAAGTCTTCAACTCCATGAAGCCTTCAGGCTAAGTATCTCTCCTACACTATTTCTCCCTCAATCTAGCCTTGTATATGTCAGATAAGAATAGTTTATTGAGAACATTGAAACCATTTTTAGTTTCAGATAAGAATAGTACCTCCGTTCTGTGTTTGGAGCAGAGGTCACGCGCCGCCTGGACCGTCAGTGGATTGCCGATTCCCTGACAGTTCCAGGCGATTTGGATCATTGATAACGATGGAATTGATCGGGCTCAACTCCAAAAGGCCTTTCTTCATCAACAATTGTATTACCATCTCCAATTTCGATCAGTTCGGTTTCATTCTCTAATTTGTCTCCATTGTTTGTTCCTTCTTCTTCATAGCTTTGAATGGGTAAGGTTTCGTTCTTGTGTTTAAATTGATCAAAAATATTTTTTCCAGCTTTCTTAATCACTTCCAAACTCTCTTTTTCTTTTCGGTCAAGGCTTTTTTTGTTTGAAAGTTTTCGTTTATTTTTTGAATTTTTTCTCTTCTCCCAGATAGCTTTGTATCTAATCTTGTCTGATTGGGAGGCTTGGTCTTCAATTCTAAAATTTTGGGCCATAGACATGTGGATTGACCAGCTGTCTTGATTGATTCTTTCTTTAATTCGGTTAGCATAGTGAATTTTAGCAGAATCAGATAAGGAGGTGAATTTCTCCATAATGTAATGAAATAAACCCAAGATTTCTAAACCTTTCTCAGTAATGATTGTATGATTAATGTTTTTTGAAGGTAAATCTTGTACTTGGTGGGTGGAATTACTCTGTACTTATTGAGGTTGTGATTCAGTGGTGACTTGGGTTGCTTGTGTGACAAGAGGGGTACACAAAAAAGATGATTTGGTTGGTGTTGGTGTGAAAGGTGATAAGGGTAGTGAAGAAAGTAAAGGTGAAGAGATGATTTGATTTTTAGAGTTAATGTCGTGGTGTGGGTTGATTATAGGAGTAGAGCTAGTTGGTGTTTGGGTTGTGAGCTGTATGGGTTTGTATAAAGGGTTGGAAGGTGTGACAGAAATATGTGGTGGTGTTATGAGTTTAGGGGTAGTTGTAGTAGCAGTTGAGGATGAAGGTTTATGGTTAGGGGTTTTGGTTGAGTTATTTATGGTTGGTGGTGTAGGGGATTGAAGTATATCAGAGTATGAAGGTTTAGTAGGAGATTTACATGTTGGTGTAAATGGATTAGCAGTAGGGTTGAGTTGTGGTTTAGTTAAAACCTCTTCACTATTTTGATCAGTTTTTTCTTGATTATTCTTTTGAACTTCTCTTGTTAGTTTTTGTGTTTTTTCAGCCATAGTATACTCCATGTCACTAAGGGCTCGTTTGGAAGTGCTTATTTTAGAGTAAAAAAGCGCTTTTAGAATAAAATTTTAAATTTAAAAAAATTATTAAAAATAATTTTGAAATCTAAAATTATTTTAAGTGCTTTTTTCAAGAAGCAAGTGTTTTTCAGGATAAAAAAAACTCTTGAAATTCTAAAAGCACTTTTAAGTGTTTTTCCAAAAAAGCACTTCCAAACGGGCACTAACTGAGTTGTGTTGACCAGAGGTGAGCTGATGTAAAATTTGCTTAGCTAGAGTAGATGTTTCCGAGGTGGTCCCCATTTGTGCAGGTGAAGAAATATTAACCACCTTTTCTCTTTCTTTTGTTGTATTATCCATTGGATAATATGTTGTTTAGTAGCATTAAATGTGAAGATACTTTGGTCAGAGCATATCTCCTTACCTTTATTGTGTTTGCTTGTTTCAGGCTGCAAATGTGGGTGATTGGACTTTTTGTTGACAGGATTTTGATTAGTTCTCGCATAAGGGCCCGACCTTGATTTTCCATGGTTTTTTCTAGTGTGTTCATCCATGGAGTTTTGATTTTTTCTTGTTAAGATCTTGACATATCCACCAAGGTGAGGGGTAACTCTATGAGGATCTTCACAGGTACTGTCTTCATGATCAAACAAGCCACATTTATAGCATGGCCAATATCTTCATATTTCATTCTAATCCATTTTGGTGTATGAATGTTAATCCAAAAGTTAAAACCTGCTACAATAGGGCGCTTAACTTCCCAATCTATTCTCACCCTTGTGAAGAATTGTTCTGTAACTCTTTTTTCAGTAGGTAATTGAACTTCATGTACCTTCCCAATATCATGAAGCATTTCCGAGATGCTTTTGGTGTTTAAAACAGTAGTTGGAAGTCCATATAGCCTTAACCATATAGTAGAATTTGTTACCTTAGAATTAGCTTCATATTCCTTCAATGCACAGTGCTTCCTCATGATGGTCCAAGGTCTCATGTTCCAAACTCTCTCTTTGTCTTCTTCATTGTCAAATTTAAGTATGCATTCATTGTGACCAAGTCTCTCGGTTTGGATCTTGCATTCAATGCCCCAATGCCTTTGAATATGATTTCTCATGAAACCAAAGTTCATGATTTCCTTGTTGAGAACTTTGACAATGAGCCTTGGTTCTTCCATTTTATGGTAGTAATTAGCACTTTCAAGTGAAAGTGATACTCCATTTTTTGTATCAGGATGACTTATAGCATAAACATTCATTGTGCAGGTAGTGATAAATGTCAATGATTTGAGGAGTCTTAAAGACTTTAAAAGGGAGCGCAATAAATGATGGAAAACATATTTTGAAGGTGTCACTGAAAGGAAATTTTCTGGAGGAAAAAAAGATAAAGTAGACTTGAAAACAAGAAAGAACAGGTAGAAAAGAAGTTGTTAAAAAAGGAATGAGAAAAAGTTGAGAGAGAAAACATTTTAGTTAAGACTCGTTGAATGAGTGTTATAAATTGTCCCTAGATCTGAAGTTAATCCCTCCAAAAAAACATTTATCTATAAATAAAAAATATATAAGTAAGTGAGGCCGCTTTTTTCACAAGACATGGAGAAATAAGAAATTGAAAAAAAGAAAAAGAAATATCGTCTTTCCAACCTTTGCAAATATACCATTCGCAAGGGCTCGCTCCTTCTTTCCTCTTATTCGCTGAGCTTCTTCCTCTGCTCATCTACGACGCTTCTCCGTCGCCTCCAGGTAAACTTCTGCCGGCTCTACTTAATCTCGTATATTTTTTAATCAGAACTCATGCATCGATACACACCAGCAAGTATATATCTACATTATTTTTTGAAATTAAACCTTATCGACCCACCCAACTTTGTTCTTCTGTATTATAACAAAAAAAGAAAAGAGCAAACTAATTCTTAAATTTGGCCGCCTCTGTATTTCTCCTTTCTTTGAAGATCACAGCAAATCAATTATCTCTGCAAATCAAGGTAGGGTAATCAAATTTTGCAATTACAACCTTACAATAAATACAGGGATTGATTTTAATTTACAAAAAAAAAAATTTGAGATTTATAAGCAATTTTGAATTTTTGCCGTGTAAAACAAATACAATGGAAATAGAGTAAATGAGAAAGGAAATGGCTTAGGTAGAATGTGGATCCCACTTTTTGCTGTATCTGCAGTGAGTAAAGTAAGCTCTTTTACTGCATTTTTTAAATCTTATACCATATAAATAAATATGACTAATCTGCTGGAGATGGTCTAAATCTGAAGTTAAATTATTGTAAAGCATTTTAACGCAAAAGGCTCTAATCTCAAAGTTATTTGTATTATTTTAGCTGTGTATATATATATAATATTTGTTAGTTTGCTATTTGTAGTGAGATATGGCACATAGGCTTTTAAGAAACGTTGAAGCCGATGGATGGGAACGATCAGATTTTCCTATCATCTGTGAATCGTGCCTTGGAGATAGTCCTTACGTTCGAATGGTATGGATTTCTAAGCCTTTCATATATTAATTTTATTTAAATTAAGTCTAATTTCCATTCTGAATATTTGAATTTGTATTATTATTTCTATGCAGACAAAATCAGATTATGATAAAGAGTGCAAAATATGCACACGACCTTTCACAGTTTTCCGATGGAGACCTGGTCGTGATGCAAGATATAAAAAGAGTGAGATCTGTCAAACTTGCAGTAAACTGAAAAATGTTTGTCAAGTTTGCCTTTTAGATCTTGAGTACGGATTACCCGTTCAAGTGAGAGATACTGCTCTTAGTATCAGTACCCATGATTCAATCCCGAAAAGTGATGTAAACCGTGAATATTTCGCTGAGGAGCATGATCGCAAGGCAAGAGCTGGTATTGATTATGAATCTTCATTTGGGAAAGCACGTCCAAATGATACGATTTTAAAGCTTCAGAGAACAACACCGTATTATAAAAGAAACAGAGCACATGTTTGTAGTTTCTTTGTTCGTGGTCAATGTACTAGAGGTCTTGAATGTCCATACAGACACGAGATGCCTGTTGCAGGCGAATTATCTCAGCAAAATATTAAAGATCGTTACTATGGGTACTTTTTTATCTTTTTAAATTTCTGACTTTGTTGCGGTAAAAAGAAATGAATTGTATACACGTTTATTTGCAGAATTAACGATCCAGTGGCTGCTAAGTTACTCGGAAAAGCAGGGGAAATGCCTAGTTTGGAGCCACCTGAAGATGAGAGCATTAGAACATTATATATAGGTGGGGTCGATGCTGCTAAAATTACGGAGCAAGATTTGAGGGATCAATTTTACGCACATGGAGAAATTGAGTCGATTAAAATGGTGCCTCAACGTGCGTGTGCTTTTGTAGCGTATACGAATAGAGAAGGTGCAGAAAGAGCAGCCGAAGAGCTTGCGAATAAGTTGGTTATTAATGGTCAAAGATTGAAGGTGTTATGGGGTAGACCTCAAGCACCGAGACCTGAGTTGGAAGGTGGAGATGAAGAAGGAAGACAGGGTGCTGCTGTGACAGGGATGTTGCCTAGGGCTGTGCAGAATCCGCCACCTGGTGTTCATGATCAGGGTACACAACCACCAGTTGCGTATTTCAATATTCCTCCGCTTGAGAGGGGGTATTATCCGTCAATGGATCCTCAAAGAATGGGTGCTTTGGTACCATCATCACAGGATGATGCGTCTGGTTCTGGTGAAAACAAAAGTGGTGGTTCTGAGAACCAGCAGCAACCACCACCACCACAACAGTATCTTTACTCAGGTATGCCGCCAAATCAAGGTCAGTTTTACCCACCGTATTATCCTCCACCGTATGTTGGTGGATATATGCCTCCTCCACCATATCAACCATATCCATCTCAGCAGCAGCATCAATCACCACAAGGGCCACCACCTCCAACTCAGCAGCAACAATCGGCCATGCCTCCACCACAAGGGCCTCTGCCACCTCAGCATCAGTCAACCATGCCGCCACCACAAGGGCCTCTGCCACCTCAGCATCAGTCAACCATGCCGCCACCACAAGGGCCTCCACCGTCTCAGCAGACAGCTCCATCAGAATAAGTTGGAGTTATTCATTTTGTTCAATATAGAAGAATCTCTTGTTAAATAGTTCTTTGAGACTATGAATGTTCCAGCTACAGTTGATTTTAAGCAAGAAATGCACCCTCAACCCCTCTCTTTATGGTAAACTGTACCATGAATGTTTAGGTTGTGTTTTTCGAATGAATGAATTCTGTAGTTTATGCCAGCTCGAGCCTAACTGCTTGTTGTTTAGCCTCTAGCATGCACACAGAAGATTGAAAAGATAGTGATTCAAAAGAAACATATCTAATCTTAACAAGCCTACCATACAGTAAACAACATTGCAACAACATATGTTTTAAACTGTCATACAAATATTGTGGTGATTAAAAGTAGCATAAAATCCCCACCATCAAGAAAAGCAGTCAAATCATCACCACTTCAGCAAGATTCCAGCACTACATGAAATGAAACAAAAAAAGAAAAGAATAAGAAAAGAATAGAAAGTAATTAGCAATACCATACCATGTAGCAGTAAAACCAAGATTTCTTTCAAAAAGAGCCTCAGCTAGAGTCCAGCACTATATGAAACAAAAAGTAAAATTAAATAAATACGAAGAGTAAAAGAAAAAGAAAAAGTTATAATTACCTACCTGAGCATCACTCCATGAGAAGTAGGCTCATTGAATATCTGATACAGTAAGTACACAAAAACACCAAATCCGAGAAGAGCGACCATACCAAAGAGCAGTGTCACATATACTATGTATTTCATAAACCTTGCCAATTTTGAAACATCTGTAAGTGTATTTAGACGGTATGTGGCTGGTAAATAGCATATTTCAGCACCATATAATAAACCTTTAGTGGTTAGTGAAGGTGTTACATAAGCATCTTCATAGGTAAACTGTAGCGCATGTGAAACATGCTCAGCAGAGACAGATGGACCAATGATAGCATCTTCCACTTGAGCAATGAAGGATCTTCATTTTGAGACTCTCTGGGGCCATTACACCTAATTAAAATACAACAATTCTGTTAAGAGTAAAGACACTTGAACTGCAAACTGATACATTCTCAGCTCGAAAAACCCTTGAAAACAAGCGTGCACATTGAAAAGCAAACAGTTTTAATGAATCAATAAATTCTTCTATTTAATGTACTAATTACGGGAATAAAACTTACCACGACACTTTCCAGAAAGACCAAGCACTGGAACAAGATTTTAAGCATTTCCAGCTGCACCTTCTTTTTCTTTGACTTCTTCTTCTTTGACTTCAAGAGGAATATGTGGATTTGTTACCTCTGATTGTTCAATTTCAGCTTTTTCTTGGGATCCTGTATCCACAAATAACCATCTATAAGAAAAAACAAATAGATATACAAGCAAGATCTTGAGATCATCTATCTGAACCTTGTTTATTTTCTGTAGCTTCTGCTTGTTTCTGTAAGCTTTCCACATTGAGCATAACTTCTCCATCTCTTCTTTGTTTTTGTAGCCTTGTGCTTACAATTTTATAATACAATATGATTTATTGTTTTGGATCAAAAGCATAACAAAGAATTAGTACTAAAACAACTACAACTAAGAGATGAAGGAGAGTTGGAGGAAAATGACATATAACTAAAGGATTTACAAACACATTTAAAGAAAGAAAAAGGAAACAATATTAATAATTGGAATAGACATAACAAACAGTTAACTTTAAGCAAGAAATGCACCCTCCAACCCGTCTCTTCATGTTAATTGCATTATGAAAGTTTAGGTAGTCTTTTTTAAATTAATGAATTCTGTGTCCGAGTTCTTGCCAGCTTGAGCTTAACTATCTAAAAACAAAGGAGTAAAATTTCAAGATACTACTAATCACAATACCAATGGACATGCATTTTGGATTACAAGAGGTCAATCTTCTCAACACTTAATAATACATATTCCAAGATTCATCGAAACATGTACTAATATCAAAATCTGAATTAAACAAATATTGTCATTAAAGCTTAATCTCAAAAATTGTTTCACAAGTTAGACTAATGATCAAAAAAACCTTCAAGTGAAATACAAAACCTAACACATAAAATAATACAAACAAGATGAAACATAGGTTTTTCCTTTTCCTTTTCCTTATTCAGGAATCAATTGCTCATTATCTGCATCACCACCATCTCCTTCAACAGTAGGCTTTTGAGCAGGACCAGATCCAGGGGCTTGTGTCTTCTTAATACCACTCACAATATCATCGATTCTCAGAAGCATACAAGCAGCTTCTATAGCTGTCTTGAATGCTTGTGCCTTTACAATGTACGAATCCCAGATCTAATAAAAATACACAAACATCTCAACATTATTTAAATCACATACACCAAATTAACCACAGAGAGAGAGAGAGAGTTTATTTATTTACCTTGCGCTCTTTCATATCAGTGATTTCCCCTGTATTTCCATCTATTCCAATCCATGCATTTTCACCATTCGCATGCTATTAAACAAAATAAATAAACAAAATTAACTCCCAAAGTGATAAAAGGTTTTAAATACCATATATATCAAAGTCTTTACCTTCCCTTGTAAGGCAGTCATTGTACGAATAACATTCACACCACAATTCTGAGCGAGAGTTCGTGGTATAGCTTCAAACGCAATTGCAGCTGCTTCATAAGGCCACTGTAATAATTACAACACTAGTAAAAAACCACAATCATGTTTATTTTACTAAATTCAGCTTCTCTCACCTTTTCAATCCCTTCAACAGATGAGCTCTTCTGCTTCAACACAGCAGATACAGTCAACTCAGTAGCTCCGCCACCTGGCACAAGTTTCGGACTCTTAATAATATTCCTCGCTACACACATAGCATCCTGTAAATTCCTCTCCACTTCATTCAACAAATCTTTACTTGCACCCCTCAATAAAACCGTGCAAGCTTTTGGATCTTTACAATCAACAATAAACGCAAAAAACTCATCTCCAATTTTCTTCACTTCAAATAATCCAGCACCAGTACCAATATCAGATTCTTGTAACTCATCAGGTCTGTTCACAATCACGGCCCCACAAGACTTAGCAATCCTGTTATTATCAGTCTTTCTAATCCTTCTAATAGCACTCACACCCGCTTTGCTTAAATAATGAGTCGCAAGATCACTAAGACCTTTCTCAGTGATCACTAAATCTGGTTTGAATTTCAGTATTTGCGCACATAAGTTCTCGATATACTCTTCTTCAAGCTTCAAAAGAACAGACCAATCTTCTTCTCTTAGTAGCTCTGCATTTGTTTGATTTTCACCCTTTTTATACTCTAAAGGACAATCGAGAAGCATGATACGTGGATTCACGATCTTTCGCTTCATTTTACCAGGGGCAACTACGTCTTTGTTGAACATAACACCTTTCAGAACCTTGGAATCTTCTAATTGTCCACCCGGGATTTTCTCGACCTTGACGTACTTTTTAATGTCCATTTCGCGCACTCCTTGTCCAATTTCTACACCAATTGTGGTAGTAGCATCGATTGCTAATTCCTGTAAGTGACACTTGTGAGTATTTTGCATCAAAATATACATGAAATTTAATCCTAATTTACCGCAATAAGATCACCAAATTGGCTAGTGAATTTGGTCCCAATTGAACTCTTTACTAAACCCATGACCGTTGCACCTGTCAAAAAGAGGTTCAGATCATATAGAAAAATCATTCAAACAGAATTTACAAGATTCAATTGTTTTCAAGTGATTCGACCCAATTAAAAATGGATAGTTGAAATAAAAGGATAAAATGAGAAGGCAGAAACTTACGATCTTTAACATCAATGGTCATTGCGATTTTATCAAGAACAGCTATAGCATCTTCAAGAGCTTTAATGTAAGCTACAAGGTAGAAAAATAGACTTATCAGAAAAAGCAATACAGAGACTATATTAGTAAATCTAAAGAGCTAGCAATGTGGTACCTCGACATATGACTGTAGGGTGATAATTTTTGTCTATGAAAGCTTCCGCAACATGGAGCATCTCACCAGCTTCATCAGATTATTACAAACATTACATTAGTGCAATAATATTGGTAAAATACTGTATTAGTTAGAGTATTAGATCTTAGATGCATACCAAGAACAATAACAGAAGTTGTTCCATCTCCAACCTCCTCATCTTGGGTACGACTAAGTTCAATCATAGACTACAAAACCACAGATAAATGACAGATATAACCTCAAGGCAAAAATGATAGCTCATTTATGAGAAAAGTGGAAAGTGGTAAGAGGTGGAAAAATATTTAAAAAGAGAGAATTGCACCTTAGCTGCAGGGTGTGCCAGATCTAATTCACGAAGAATGGCATTTCCGTCATTAGTCACCACAATCCCTGCATACAATAAACTAAATTATGCACCAATTTATTGAGGTTTAATGATGTTTCATTAAGGAGAAAATGTTCTTTCCAACATTAATATGAACTCGAGTACCTCCAGCAGCATCGAGTAGCATCTTAAGCATGGATCGTGGACCTAAAGTAGTGCGGATAATATCAGCAACAGCCTGTAATTAAATTATACAAATTTAAAACCACAATACAGGACAAATGATATATTTAATCTCAAAATTAACAATGGACAAGGTTATAAACTATTCTGGTTTCAAGCTCCTAAACTTCCTAGCATCAACTTAACACACATGAAACGAGACTCCATACTCAAATTCTAAAAATCGGAAATAAACTCATGTATTCAGTTGTAAAAAAAAACTAACCTTTGATGCTTGAATATTTGCATAATGAACTTTATGCCCAGATTCACGCTTCAAAGAATCCTCTGCTCATATTACAATAAAACATTTTCAAGTTAAATAAAATAACAATTTATATTCACGCCCAAATAAAAGGGCTTACAATGACGGATCCATAGAGGCACTTACTGAGAACGAGGACGGGAGCGTGCATAATGGATCTGAAGAGAAGAGTAAATTATTTTGAATGATGCTTGGAAAACCCTAGAATGAGCGCCTGATATAGTATAGTAGTATAGTATACTTAGGTAAAACTTACACTTTTGTTTATTAAATTGGATATTGAAATGTAATTTCTTGTTGGATTACACTTTTCTTTTTTTTCCAAAATCATTTATTTTATTTTTAAATACAATTAACTTACCCGTCAAAAAAGAATATAATTGAGTTCTAAACCCAAAGTCATTTATTACAAGAAAAGTAAGAATAAATCTTATTTTTCTTTTGTAATTCTATGTATTATTGAAACGAAATAGAGTAAGAGTACTCGTTAAAAAATGATAACTTTCTCTTTCTAAAGTCAACATGCAGCTTTGGGTCAAACTTCCATTTTTCTTCATCTATTTGCCTTAATTCCTGAATTTCCTCATTTTCTTGATTGCATGTGTCTTTTTCCATGTTTTCTAGTCCTCTAATCTCTATATATGTACATAATTATAGTAATGTCCCCTGTTTCCTCCTCTTCTTCTATTCTCTTCTACTTCTCAGCTCTTTCGTGGGGATCGGCAACGGATGCAATTGGTATTTTCAATGTGCCTTAGGATTGGTATTGATTTTTAAGTCACACCTCTGGTTTGTGCTTCATGGGTACCAAGCCCCTCTTGTGTGTAAGGGTTATACGATGGCTCTAGGAAAAGGTGGTTTTTCTTTTCATGGAGTCTATACTGATAAGGTTAAATACGACAAGAGGTTGATCGTGCTTATAAGATATGTTGGTGGAGTAATATCTGAGAAATTCATTAGTATAGGGATGATGATCATCCCTCGAAACTGGTTCAATGCTTCTTGCTTAATAAAGAAATGTTTGTCTATCAACCTTTTTTTCTCTGCTTTCTTTCTTTCTATTTGTATTGATCACATACATCAAATGCACAATTACCTTCCTGCATGGCTTGTTTTGGACTCTTTTGGTTTGATTTACCTCATGTCTTTCCTGGGTAATAACTACTGGGTTTCCAATTTTACTGCTATTGATGGTCTCTGGCTTTCCTGGCCTGTTTGGTTTGATATCTTATTATTGCACAACGTACTCCCCCTATCCCAAAAATAATGTTCACTTAGTTTTTCACACAGATTAAGAAACCTAACCTATTACAAAATTACCCCACATAAAGTGTCTTGATATTTTAAATATATATGGGAAGCATAATTTTCTTTAATAAGGGTAATATGATAAAATTAGAAAATAATGTCTTGATATCCTAAGTAGACGATAATTTTGGGTCACTCTTTTTAGTAAGTGAACAATAATTTTGGGATGGGGGGAGTATTAAACAAAATCACTATGTATTAACATAAAATCACTAAATATTTCACATAATCAATACGTATTAACATAAATTCACCAAGTGTTACATAAAATCACTGAGTATTACACAAAAATTCACTGAGAAGTGCTTTTAAAATAGGACTCCAAGAAATGGAGTTTGAAGGTATTACAAAAATAGAGGGTGAAATACTGCGAAAAAGAAGTTCAAAAATACTTTGAAAAAGGGGTTCAAAAATCTACAAAAATGTCATGAAAAAAGAAGAAAGAAAAAGAAGGAAATTTGTGAAAATTGCTTGAAAAAAAAAACAAAAAAAACCTTAAAACAAATAAATAAAATGAATTAAAATGAAAAGGAGGGTTGATATCTTTATATATAACCATGGATATTTTTTACCCGATTTTGTCCTCATTGAAAAACAAAATTAGTGACACCTTCCTCACTGTCACAGAAGTAGTCACTCTGATAATATATATATATATATATATATATCTTTTACGGGATAAGGTTGTAGGGTTTATTGAGCATTAATCCTATTTTTAATTATAAATATAATTATTTATTTATATTTTATTTAAGGGAAAATGACCCAAAAAATCAAAATAATATTATTTTCAGCCCAATAACATCAATGACAAAATTTCTGCCCAATAACATCATTAACTAAATTTTGTCCTTGATGGGAATCGTCCTTGACGGGAATCGTTCTTGACGGGAATCGTCCTTGATGGGAATCGTCCTTGACGGGAATCGTCCTTGATGGGAATCGTCCTTGACGGGAATCGTCCTTGACGGGTAAACATTTAATCTTATAATAGTAAGTTAATGGATGATTCTTTGGGGCAAGTATAATATTATTTTGATTTTTTGGGTCATTGACCCTTTATTTAAAACATTATAATTTTTTTTAATTACAATCATACAAAATAAAATGACTAAGTTAAAAAAAAAAAAAAAAAAAAGTTTAGGCTGCGTTGAAAACTTTTAGAAAAGAAATTGAAAAGAAAAAGTAACATACAGTATTTTTTTTTTTTTTTGTCAAACAACATAAAACCTAAACTCATCTCTTCACACTCCCACTTCGAACAAAAACCAAAAGAAAAAGCTCTTTACACTCTCCTTCCCAAGCCGCCGCCACTCTCTCTCCACCATCATCAACCGGCTTGGCTACGCCATCAACAATCGAAGAACCCAAATTAAGGTAAAAGATTAATTTTTACCATTGAAACTCTAAAAATTGAATTACTTTTATCTTTATCTCATTACTTTTACAAATTTTCAGAATTATTTGATTTAAGTATAATTACAATCGTGTTGTTAATCCTAGAATGGCCATTTTATGACCGGTGGAAGCCTTTTACCCTATAATAATAAGTGATACGCTGAGAATAGCGTATATGGGGAGGGGGATGCCGTGTGAGTTTTGTGGGTCCCATGATTTACGGTGACTGTTGGAGTGAGCAATTTGGTCTTGTACTGCATTTTTTGAATTGTTTTGCCGTAAATATTTATTTGGTGCAACTGCTGGAGATGTCTAAAAAAACGTGTAATTAGCTGTAACTTTACTTATTTATCACTTAATCTTTTGGTTTCTTGTTTAAGTTATATATTTTCTTATTATTTTTACTTAATTGTGAGTTAGGTTTCCTAGTTTTTTGTTAAAATTACAAAAGATTAAATATAACTACAGCCCTTACTTTTTGGGCTAAATTTTTTCTCAGAGTAGGCGTAATCTTATTCCAAAGATTTAAGCATTGATATGGATTGATTTGTAAGCTTTGGTACATGATTGTTTTCTCATATTTCTGATTAAACCTCTTTTGTTGTTGACTTCAGGGCTACATAAAATGGACGGTAAAACTATAATTTTTGAAAATGATGGTTCCTCTGCCGAAAAACTAATCAGTCAAGGCTACTCGTATACCTTCGATGATCTCATACTTCTTCCTCATTACATTGATTTTCCTACCGATGCAGTTAAATTAGCCACTAAACTTACCCGTAATGTGAACCTCTCGATTCCATGTGTATCCTCTCCTATGGATACGGTTACCGAGTCATCAATGGCTGTTGCAATGGCTGCCCTTGGTGGGATAGGGATTGTGCATTCAAACAACACCTCTTCTCAACAAGCTTCCATTATTCGCACTGTTAAATCCCACAAAATCCCTTTCTCCTCAGATTTAATCTTCAAATCACCCTCCGATTCAATCACTTCAATTGAAGAATTCTCAACTTCACCGGTTATATTCATAACCGAGTCAGGAACTCAAAAATCAAAGCTTTTGGGTTACGTATCGAAATCCGATTGGGAGGGTTTACACAGTAAAGAAGTTAGAGTTGTTGAGTACATGACAAAATCTTTTGTTACTGTTCCGTCAAGCTATAGTTTCGAGGATGTTGCGGGATTTTTAGCTGCGAAAAAGTTGGAATTTGTCCCTTTGGTGAGTGAAAATGACGGTGAGATAGTGAACGTGGTGAGTAATGCTGACGTGGATAGGATTAAGGGGTTTCCGAAACTAGGGTTACCTTCTTTAGACTCAGACGGAAGATTCCTCGTGGGGGCGTCTATTGGGACCCGCGAATCTGATAAAGAGAGATTAGAGCATTTGGTGAAAGCTGGAATTAATGTTGTGGTGTTGGATAGTTCACAAGGAAATTCGATTTATCAAATTGATATGATTAAGTATATTAAGAAGACTTATCCTGAGTTGGATTTGATTGGTGGGAATGTTGTGACTATGTATCAAGCACAAAACTTGATTCAAGCAGGTGCAGATGGGTTAAGAGTTGGTATGGGGTCTGGTTCTATTTGTACTACTCAAGAAGTTTGTGCTGTAGGTCGTGGACAGGTATGTAATTTGTTTGTTTGTTTGTTGATTTAGTCCTTTATGTTTGCGTATATTAATGTTTTAGTCCCTAGGCAACAGCAGTGTACAAGGTGGCTTCGATTGCGAAGGAAAGTGGTGTTCCAGTGATAGCTGATGGTGGTATTTCTAATTCCGGGCATATAGTCAAAGCTTTGACTCTAGGAGCTTCAACTGTGATGATGGGTAGTTTCTTAGCTGGAAGTAATGAAGCTCCTGGAAATTATGTAAACCAGGGTGGTATTAGAGTTAAGAAATATAGAGGTATGGGATCACTTGAAGCGATGACTAAAGGAAGTGATCAAAGGTATTTGGGTGATACAGCTAAGTTAAAGATTGCTCAAGGTGTTGTTGGAGCAGTTGCTGATAAGGGATCTGTTCTTAAGTTTGTTCCTTACACAATGCAAGCTGTGAAACAAGGTTTTCAAGATCTTGGTGCTTCGTCTCTTCAATCTGCTCATGATCTTTTAAGATCTGGTACACTTAGACTCGAGGTACTTTTCAATTTCCATTATGTTTAAATTATTCTCTTCCAGAAGTGTTTGAAGTTGTATTGATCTTATTTCTTTAAATTGTTTAGGTTCGAACTGGAGCAGCACAAGCTGAAGGAGGAGTTCATGGTTTGGTTGCTTATGAGAAGATTTCATTTTGAAATCTTGTCTTCACTTTTAGATTTGTGTTATTTTGAGAACTATTTATGCTATTTTACGGAATGTGTAATGTGACGTTAAGCTAGGGATGACATTGAAATATTATTATCAAGTTTTGCTTTATGTTAAATGAACTTAATTGAAAGGTGTGCCTTTTTCTCGTCCTTTGAATTTACTATAGAGTTGGTTTGCAACCTGGCAAAATAGTTTGCCGGTGAAGGTTATTTTCTAAATGTTATATATTTTTTTGTTAGATAAAAGTTATTGTAATTAAATTGTATTAAGATAGTGATAGACAATTATTAAAAGAAAGGGATGAATGTGATTAGTGATGTGTCATAGAGGCGTATAAGGAAGGATAGTAGTAATTAGAAGTAGTGATGCTAAGAATCAATCAAGATATAAGATAAGATATAGACTTTGGAGGAAAAATAATTTTCTGTAACTCCTCTTAATGTGAACCTGGCAGAAAACTGGACTTGGAAGGGGTTGTGATAGTTGTTATGTGGTATTAGTTGATTAGTTTTGTGGTGTTGCTGGGAGAAGTTTGATGTGGAGGACTTATATGCAATTCTGGTTTTTTGCTGTGGAATAGAAAAGGGGCGTTTTCTATTTTTGAAATAGAATACTTAGGGCCTTTAAGGAAATTAAAATCTTAGTCATTTTGGTTTAAAGACTTTTTTCTCCTTTAATAATAAAAATGAAAAATAAAATAATGGAAGTATTTCTAATCATTCTCATCTTTAAAATATGGGATATGAGAAGCGATTTAAGCCTTAGGTTGGCTGGTCTTCTATTACTTCGACTTCTAGCTTTTGTGGTAACATAAATCTTATAAGTTCATATTTAAAGGTTTTATTGTATATTACTGATGCAGCTTGTTAGACAAGTTTAAAAAAAGTTGCCAATATACCATGTTAATTGAAAATGTATTAGTTAGACCCCGTGGACTGTGGAGGCCCTGGAGGGTGTACTTGCAATATTAATGTATTACGAAAGACCAATGGTGTGCAATTAATAAGAACGTGTTCCCTGCCCCTTATTGTGTGTATTCTGTAGTACCAACAACTTGAGATTTTTGGCTTCATTCTTATAAATAAAAAATGACTAGTTGTTGGATTATTATGATACTATAAGCTAATGTGCAGACAAACGTAAAATATATTTCAATTTATTTTTAATAATCCTTTTTTAATTTGTAGCATTTCTTGTTACATGTTAGTGTTTAGAATTATAAAAAAAAAGTGTATAATATTGCTAGGGTTATAATGGTTGGTTTAATCTTGTTTCGCTGTTACATATTCTCCTTTAATTTTCAAAATGATTATGAAACGGAATTTGCTGTTTCTACGGTCAATGTTTTTTACTTGAATAGATTTAGTTAAACAGAAAAATAACTATCAAAATCGCCAAGTCTTCCATATAGTTATTTTTTAAATTTAAAAATTTTGAACGAAATTTTGAACTTGAATATCTCATTTTGTAAATTTTTTATAAAAAATTAACCAAATATTATTAAAATATTAAAAATAATTTATTTAGTTAAGTCGTTGAATAATGTATAAGTTAATATGCATGCAAATTCAAGTATAATTCTCCTCACAAATATTTTTTGGCATTTGAATTCTTTGTGCTTACTACATTTAGAAAGAAAAATTAAACTAGGACATCTCATATAGATTGTTCAAAATCATATTTTATTAATTTTTTATAAAAAATTAATATAATATTGTAAAATTTCATTATATTTTCTTATTCTTTTATGTCCGTATATCATTAAATTATAAGTTTATAGCAAATTATAAAGAGAAATAATAATAGCTCTCTCCCATCTTCTAATTTAAGTTGTCTTTAAAAGTCCCTAATAGAATTATACTTCCTGTTTTGCCCTTATTTTGTTTACTTTTTAATTAATCTAATATATATATATATATATATATATATATATATATATATATATATATATATATATATTTACTGTTTTCTCTCGTCTCTCTCTCGCGATCGCCACCACCACCATCAACAGAGACATCATCACCTCTGCTCTAATGTTATGATTGAAGGAGTTAGTTCAACACCTAGCCCAGTTTAGTACACATCGAAGCTTTTTAGAAGAGATGAGAGGGCCAATGGGTCTAGTTATAGGAAGATACCCTTCTTCAAGGGACGGAATTGGAGAAATCAATGGTGGAGATATAATCAAACATAATCAAAGTTGTAAAGATATTGTGTTTCTCATAAAGTGTTGGGACCTGGAGACGGCGAACGGCTTGCTACATGGCAGCGAACGGCATGGCGGCGGTTTTCTTGCCCATGGTAGGAGGGCATGGCGGCGGTTTTCTTGTTGTTGCTGAAAGGTATTGATTTGCAGCAGTGTTGCAGGGTTGGTTGTGTAGCCCGGAGAGTTGCAGGGCTTCGTTGCAGCAGTGGAATTTGTGGTGTGAAGATGGGGATGGAGGTGGGGCGGTGATTGGTGCTGGGATTTGTGGTGTGAAGATGGGGATGGTGGTGGCGGATATGGTGAAGAGTAGAGCGAAGGGCAGCGAGATGGTGAAGAGGAGAGATAAGGGTGGGTGTGGGTGAGAGAACAGAGTATACATAGAAAAGGAGGAAGAGAGGGAATGTGGACGGTGTGAAATAAAATGTCCTATATTGGATTTTTGTTGCAGAATTATTTATTCACGGTGCCAACTAAAAAATGAGGGGTATATTGGATTTTTGGCTTCTTTCTAATTAGATTTTAATAGGACTTGTTGGGCTTACTTTGTTAAAACAAAGGTTGTGAGGCTTCTTTATACGAATTCCTACTGCCTTTTACCAACCAATTGTAGACCCGATCAAATGAACATCAATCCATTATTTATCTTCATCTAAACCACTTAATCTGGCGGTCCGCCCCTGATCCTCAAAATTACCGTTTTACGCCCCATATCTTCACCTTTTGTGACACCGTTAGCCTTTTTTTGCAATTTTCTGTCAGTTGACTGTTAGTCAACGCCACATGGCGCCACCTCAGCGCCTCTGTCTTCGTCAGCATCGTCCCTAACTTTAAAAAAAAAATCTTTGAAGGTTTGAATGCTTCAAAGCTTCAACAATAAAGAAAAATCAAAAAATTCAAATCAATTAAGCATCACGACCTTCAACATAGTGATTCCTCTTCCTCTTCAATCCACCCAGTGATGCACTCAATTGAAATGGCCATAAAAAATCAGTTAATCTCCTCTTCCTCTTTCTATTCCTTTTGTTAAAACCAACCTAACAAATTGTTTGACATCTGTCTTAAAAGACACGCTTCAATTGTTTGATCAACTTAAGCGCTGCTACTCCATTAAATTCAAACTCCAAACAACGCGCCGTGCGACACCGTCTGCAAAAATTCCTATTGAAACCGCTATAACCACACCCTTAATTCCACATTAACCAAAATTCGAGGCCCAATTCACCGCCTCTGAGACATCAATCGAACTACTCGGTCCCACCATCACAACAAAAGTCGCCTGCCTTCATCGAATCATCACCCATCTCCAAAACCGTCTGCCTCCACCCGCCACTGATCCCTGCTAAATTCCGAGCGCCACTCATCTACGACCAAAGTTATATTTCTTCGCACTCCACCTGATTATCATCATCTAATCAGTACAATTACTTCAAATTTAATGGATAATGATGAATTCGATGGCGGTTTTACTTAAAACAAGAAGTATTCGATGAGTGTAATTCTATGATAAATAATGAGAAAGATTCACATTTTGGAATAAAAATATTAGCGGAAGTTACAGATTTGTTATCAGAAATTGATGAACTCAAGAACGAGAAGGTTCTCCTGTACAATGAGTCTATGGATCTTCTTAATCAAATTGAGAAATTAAATTCGAATGTTAAGAATTTCACCAATGTATCAAGTGAACTTGTTGAACAATTTGAAAAGGAAGGGAGAAACCTGAGTTAGTTTCTAAGTTGTTAGAAGAAATTATCAAAATTATGATCTTGTTCATTGGCTAGAATATATTTGGACATAGTGACGGTGATTATGAAGTTGTATTTTAATGGCTTATTCGTTATCCGATTTGCTTGTGACGCTATGTAATAGGCACAAGGGAGAAGGTCATGAGAAGATAAGTCACTAAGTGGGTGTAGAGAATTACAAAAGTGGAAAAATTTGAGTTTGCTTCGATAGAAATGACGGGTGCTTTTGCACTCTCTTCGTCAGTCGCCTCTCTTATCTCACTAATGAAGAAACTCTTCGCCAGGTCAATTTTTCTTCCTTTTTTAATTTATTAAATTTGTTGCAATTTAAGTGATAATTATCAAGTCCCTTATTTTGCACGGATTCTTCAAAACGGTGACGATTCGCGAATCGGATACGGAAACGGAAGCGATTCTCCTCGGATTCACTCGGATTCGCGAATCCTTGAGTCAACAAATTCGGAAGCTTTGACCATTTTCGGAAGCGGCGCTTCCGTGCTAGGATTCTTTCCGGAAGCTTCATTTAATTTTTTTTAAAGATCTAATTTATAAATTTATAAAATTTAAGGGATTAAATTGAATATTTAAAAGTTTATATTAACTAAACCCTTATTAAAAAAATTATTTACTTTTTCTAAAAACAAAAAAAAACGTAGCAGTGAAAAACCAAGAGTCGGCCCTTGCTAACAAAGATGACAAAAAATTACTAACTGAATATTGATATTATTTTATTTAGAATTGCTTTAAAGTTTTAAACTTTGATTACCTGCTTTTTGTTCGAATGGAATGATTGGCTTCTTTGATTTGTTCATAAAAAAGCTTTATTAATGACAAGTTGATAACTAAAGTCTGAAAATAGTATGCACATAGAAATTAATTAAAAGATTTGGATACTTTGATTATAATAAATAAAAAGTAATATTTGAAATCTGGTGTAAAGTATAAACCGTGTAGTATTTTACGTGGTAATTGGAAACTGAATACAACCTAAGCCTAAGAAAATTGTGTTATTCGATTGAAGATAGCTATTCTCTATTAGAAACTAAAAATTACCCACTGATTAATCCAAATTCCGGATCATAATGTCTGCTGTATATTGAAATTAGAAAACATATTATATAAACTCTTCTGTAAGTCATGTTTTTGATTTTATGTAATATTTAGACTAAAAAATTTATACAATAAAAGAATAATATTTAATTTTTTTATATCTATATTATATAAAGTATTTAATACAATATAGAAAGTGTTTAACTAAATGTTTGTTCTATTTCAATTGAAGTGTTTTATTTCATAATATTGCAAATTATTATTCTATCATTTTTAGTTTAAAAAAATATAACATATATATATATATATATATGTATATATATTTAAAATAAAATTAAATATATCGCCGAATCCCCGAATCGGCTTTTTTGGAGATGCCGAATCCCCGAATCGCATCGTATCGCTTCCCCGCACCCGCACCCGCTCCCGTGCAATCTGGAGTCCAGACCTTGGTTTTTATTTTGATATTGAACTAAAACGTGGTAACATGCGGATCAGTATAAAGTATGTACCCATTTTGAGTTTGATTATTGTTTGCACATTATTTAATCGAATTAATAATTTATAATTTTGATTGTGTTAATGTTTTTAGGCTATGAGCAAATATGGAATGGTTAGAAATCTGCAAACTTGGATCTATTGTTTTGATTTTTAAAAAACTCCATTGATGAGCCTTCAAACCTTCAAAGGGTTTTTTTTTTAAGTTAGGGACGATGATGACGCAGGCGGTTGCCGGTGAGGTGGCACTGACGTGGCGCCATGTGGCGTTGACTAATGGTCAACTGATTGAAAAATGAAAAAAGGGCTAATGGGTATAGTTAGAGGGCCACGGGAGGAGGTCTTTACCCAAAAAATAATGGAGAAAGATACCAACTAAGAAGAAAATAACTCCAAAAAAGAAAAGAAAAGAAAAAAGAAATTCAATCGAGTTTTGTTTAATTCGTGTTCGCAAATTCCCGCCTTCTATATCGATTGAATCTTCACTTATGTGAGCTCGCTTATTATAGGAAAAAAGGTACAATTCTTGTATCTTAGGTGCAATATAATTGTTCGCTTAAATACTTCTCTTATTTTAGCATTTCACCACAATCTTTTTCTTTTTCTTTTCGTGTTAATAGTTTTCGTAATTACTCATTTCTATTGTGCTTAATACAATTTGTTGAATATTGTTATATGCTTTGAAGGTTTTTATATTTACCGGAAGGGGGCTATAATTCGAAAGGTTTGTTCTTGTTTGATTACTGAGATATGTAGATGTTTAGTAAAAGCTGATGAAATTTTGCGATTCTTAAATAATTCATGTAATTTATCTGGTTATTTGAAGATTTGATTAGTTTTCACTTGTTTTGAGGATTCGAAAATAGTGATACATTTGTTAATAACTTTATCGATAAGGAAAGCTGATGACATTTTGCACGTTTTCAATAATTCATGTAATTTATCTGTTTATTTGAAGATTTGATTAGTTTTTTACTTTTTAAGGGTTAGAAAATAGTGATACTTCTGTTAAAAGAATTAAATAGTAAGAAAAATCATCAAGGATATTTGATGTTTAATGTTATTGGAAAGTTATGTTTTTTTAAGAG
The DNA here is from genome assembly GCA_029959085.1 of Nemophila menziesii. Taxonomy (NCBI): domain Eukaryota; kingdom Viridiplantae; phylum Streptophyta; class Magnoliopsida; order Boraginales; family Hydrophyllaceae; genus Nemophila; species Nemophila menziesii. The sequence continues at coordinate 18,167,189 of JARWIR010000007.1, read as the reverse complement.
TATCAGAAACGTAATTACATACAATTTTAACATAGTTATAGATAATTAACTTTGGATAAAAGTAAAGAGAGAATCTTGGTGATAATCAACCACACTTGGGAAATGTGGACGTGCTCCTTTTATAGCTATTCATGTAACATACACTCAATTTCTTATTAATTATTTGTAAAATTAGAATAGTAGTATTGTATATTCATAGTGAATATAATTAATATTTATAAGATACATATAGTGTATGGAGAAAATGGGAGCTGTTGATCCAGAACTTGAGCATTTGTTCGAGGGCAAAAAGCGCGTCAAAAATCCTTTCGTCCCAATCGGTATTTTCATGATTCTGTCCATCTATTGTACTTCAATGATGAATTATTCTGATTGAAAATGTAAAGATTAACTTGATTATATATTTAAAGAGAAAAGGAAAATAAATCTGAATGTTGATTATTATGGGTATATAATTTTATGTGTTCCAGGTGCGTTTATCACAGCTGGAGTGCTTACTGCTGGATTAATTAGTTTTAAAAGAGGAAATTCAAATTTAGGTCAGAAACTAATGAGAGCTCGTGTTGTTGCTCAAGGAGGCACTGTCGCACTAATGGTGGGCTCCGCGTACTATTACGGGGAGAAGAAGTTTAACCTCTTCCAAGACCAGAAATCGTTGCCTAAGTCAGAGTGAAATAAAGTTTTTTTCTTCACGTCTTTTTACATTGTGAGCTAATACGAGTTTATCTACATAAATTTCTGGTTAACAACTTATGTTTGGTTTTGTTTCTTGTAAAAGTTTAATTTTAAGGGGTGCATTTAAGCCACCAATAAATTTCTGATGATACTTCTATCAAATTTTATATCATTGATGATTTAACTTCCAATATCCTAACAATTTCAATCCCAAAAAAACAATAGAGATGTTGGATCTTATTTACTTATTTACTTAAATATCATGGATTTCAAATAGCTTTAATGGAAATGGAGATTGATGAATCTTTTCTAAAATAATGAAAAATGTAGTTTTATGTATAACTACAATAAAAAAAAGAACATCAAACAAAATAAGAATTTGATAAAAGAAGTATGTGATTTTGTGTGTTACGGTTACCCATAAAATAACAAAACTAATGTTTATGTATTACTGTAATACAAAAATTATAATTTTGTATATTTTTATAACACATAAAATCATTAGAAAAAATAAATAAAGGTTGAATTGAAAATGTAAGTTTGTTTCTTACAGTTACACAAAACAAAATTTTGTGTATAACTGAAACATACAAAATTATAGGATTGGGACGGAGTTAAAAGAAAAATATTAAGACGGTAATAAAATAAATAGAAGAAACAACTAAAAATATGTTTATAAGAGTAAAAAAGGTAAAAAAAAAATGTTTGATATACAAGAAATATGAGTTCGGGATTGATGTTTACATTTTGTGTAAAACAAAAATAAGTTTATGTGTTATTGTAAGATATAAAATCATAGAAAATGATGAAAAAGACTAATATGATGGGTATATGTTTTGTGTGTTCCAGAAATACAAAAGAATTTCATTTTGTGTGTTATTGGAACACACAAAATATAACCGAGAAAGTATAAAAATGATTGATACAACGGGTCTGTAATTTTAATGTCTGGGACCTTAAACACTAAAAATCATAAAGTTTCAACACAAAACCATCTCAACCCTAAAAACAATAAATTCTAAACATAAAAACTTTAAACCTAACAATCAATCCCTGACACTAAATCTAAAAAAGCTAACCCTAACGTCTAAATCCTAAAAGAAGAAAAAGGACTAATATGATGGGGTCTGTGATTTTATGTGTTTGAGGAATACAATAAGAAAACCTAACTTCAAAACCCTTAACCCTAAATTTGAAAACCTTAACCCTAAACCCTAACTCCTAAACCTTAAATCAACAAACATTAACCCTAAACCTAAAAACTCTAAAGCCTAAATCCTAAAAGAAGAAAAAGGACTAATATGATGGGGTCTTTGATTTTATGTGTTTGAGGAATACAAAAGGAAAAAATGAGTTTTTTGTATTCCAGTAATATACAAAAACACAAAGAAGGAGAAAAATGACTAGTATTATGGGGTTTGTGATTTTGTGTGCTCCCAAAATACACAAATGGAGAACACACAAAGTCGAGATTTGTGTGATCCAGAAGTATATAAATCAGAGTATTGTGTGTTCCAGGAAAATAGAAAATTGGAACACGCAAAATTGAGTTTTGTGTGTTCCATGATTACACGAAATTGAGTTTTATGTGTTCCTAGAAGATAGAAAATCGCAGAGAAAGAGAAAAAAGACTAATATGATGAGGTTTGTAAGTTTGTGTATTCCATAACTATACAAAACCGACTTTTGTGTATTACTAAAACCCTAAAAAACGCTAACCCTAAACCCTAAAAACCCTAAACCCTAAACCCTAACCCAAAGATGGTAAAAAGGTAACTAGAGTAAACTAAAATGTTTTTATAAGAGTATAAAACTAGAAAACCCTAAACCCTAAACCCTGATCGCTAAACTCTAAACACATAAACCCTAACTTTAATGACGTAAACCCTTAAAAACCCCTAGGTTCTAAACTTTAAACAAAAAAACACTGACCCTAAAAACATAAAACTCTAAAACCATAAACCCTAGAAAACACTAAAACCTAAATCCTAGGAGGAAAATAATTTTGTTAAATAAGTAAATGTTTTAGATCAATTCTATGATTTTGTGTATTAAAGGAATACATAAATATATTTTTGTGTATTACAGGAACACATAAAAATGTATCTCGAAATTAAAAAAGAACCAAAAAGAATAAAAAAATTCATATATGTAGATATGAACTTACCCCCTCCAAAAATGCAATTTTGTATTTTTCTGCTTTTTTAAAACTATATAATGAATTTCTAAAAAATTTAACGGACGTGGCCTTGTTGACAAATCTATTTTTCTGTATTATAGCAATACATAAAAGGAATAATTTTTTTCCAGAAAAGAATCATAAACATATATATTAATTTGCACTATCCAAAAATGCAATTTTATTTTAATTTTTTCTAACTTTTTTAGAATTAAATTTGATTTTAAAAAAATATTTAATGAACGGGTTTGTGTGGTGGAACTAGTTGTTGGTAACTGGTGGCGATGATGGTGGCAGAACTAGTCGGTGGTGGTTGTGGAGGAAGGTGGTGGTAGTCTGTGGAGAATGCAGAGAATACATGAGGTGGTGGTCGTGGTCAATAGATAATGCATGAGGTGATAGTAGTGGTCGGTGAAGAATGTATGAGGTGATGGTGGTCATAGGCGGTGGCCGGATTTTAAAATAAAATGAATAGAAAAAGAAATAAATATTATATTTTAAAAATAATTAAAATAATCAAAATGACATTAAAGTAATTATGGTACACATTTAATCTTATACACTAACTAAGATTTTTCTTTTTTTAAATTGTAATTAAATAGAAGTAAAAACCTACTTTCCACTAATTGAAAACATAAAAAACATAAGTTTATTATTAGGTGAATATTATCGTTTGTACTGTTTCATTAATTCTTCCTCCAACTCTCAGAGCTCAAGCATATGGGTTGTGTGAATACTCTATAATTTTTTAAATATTTTTTAAATTTAAAGATTTTGAACAAAAAAGTTAAAATTGAATATTTTATTTAGTAAAATATTTATACAAAATCAACAAAATATTATCAAAAGTTATAAAAGATAATTTGTTTAGTTAAGTCGTGAAATAACATGTAATATAATATTCATACAAATTCAAGTATAATTCTTTTTATATTTTCTTGTAACATTTAAATTCTTTATACTTACTAAATTTGGAAATAAAAGTTTAAACTAGTCTTTAATATGACACCTATTATGTATTTGAAATAAAAAGATAGAATTTTTTAAATCCATATTTTATTAAAATTTTACATAAAATCAATATAATATTGTAAAATTATATAATATCTTTTATCTCCATATCATTCTCTTGTGTTACTATATCTTTAAATTAAAAATTTATAGCAGATTTAAATATGATATAATTTATCGTTATGATAAAAGTATCATCATCAAATATTAATTAATTTTATCAAACAAATAAATTTAAATTTATTAAATACTTCATTGGAGAAAATAAAATAAAATTTGTTATTTATTTTATTATAAGAAATTTTTATTTTCTAGGTATGAATATTTTTTATTGACCTTTCAAAATAATATATTAATATAAAATTAAATATGTAATATAACCATCTTAAGATATAGTTTGAAAGACTTGTTTATCTTTGATCTATAACAAATACAAAGCCCTTTATTACCTTTTTTTCATCAAACACTAAGCAAAATACCTAGGTTCATAAAGATCTTAATGTACAAAACTCACCCCTTCTTAACTAAACCATGCACTATATACCTACCCAAACATGCTATTTGTTAAACTTCTCACTAAAGCTAAAATCAACCCATATGCGGTAGAATGTGTTGAGTTATGACTAATATCCAATGAACCAAAATATTGAGTAGACTAATTTGTTTTATGAAAACAAGTAGTTTGGGATACCAAGGGTAGTCTTGGAAGTTGAAATATTAGCACTCTTTCAAGATTGACTAGATCCATTGGTTGATTGGAACAATTAGTCTTGAATATTAATGGTGATATTGGAAGTGGAAAAATTAGAGTCTTCCAAGATTGACTAAATTCATTGGTTGGTTGAGTTTTTAAGGCCTATAGAAAAATACCATAGGTAAGATGTAGAAGAAAAAGTAAGAAGGAAAAGAAGTTAAACACTAAAAATTCAAGAGTAAAGAATCAAATAGGCCAATTTACTACGGCGTGTAACTATTCTATCGGATAGTGGAATCTTTCTTGGTTATTTTAACAAGATTAGATCACATCACATCTTTTTTCAACAAATGTACAAATGTCACAGTAGAATCAATGCACATTGACTTTGACAAAATAAACCCCTTCAAGAGAAAAGATGAAAACATTATTGAATATACTACCTTTTATTTACTTGAAGAGAACAAAGAACAACCTACCATGCCACAACCTCAAGACGCTTCTCAAACTGAAATTGTTGAAGAAAAGGTTGATGAAATTATTGAAATCCCAAAGAAACTCCCTCGAATTTGGAAGAATGATAGAAGATTCTCTAAAAAATAAATACTCGGTGATTCGAGTAAAGGGGTAAGGACTCGTTCCAATCTTAATACTTTATGTGCTCACCATGCTTTCTTGTTCCAATTAGAAACCAATAATACTAAAAAATCTCTTTTAGATGATCACTGGATCAATGTCATGCATTAAGAACTCAATCAATATGAAAGAAGCAAAGCATGAAATTTTGTTGGAAACCCGTAGGATCACACTATTATTCCCAGAAGATGGTATTTAGAAACAAGCTCAATGATTTGGTATTGTGAGAAGGAAAAAAACTTGCCTTGTTGCTCAAGGATACAACCAAGAGGGAGGTATTGATTTTGATGAAATATTTTCTTTCGTAGATAGACTAGAATCTATTCAAATGTTACTTGCTTTTTATTGCTACACGAACTATAAATTGTTTCAAATGGATGTCAAAAGTGTGTGTCTAAATGTTTTTATTGAGGAAGAGCTTTATGTGAAACAACCACCGAGATTTGAAGATCCTAATTTTCCAAATCCTGTTTCTAAACTTGAAAAAGTTTTATATGGTTCAAAACAAGCTCAAAGGTCTTTCTATGATAGATTGAGCTATTTTCTTGTTCAATATGGTTTTCAAAGAGGACAAATTGATTCTACCTTATTTGTCAATAGGAAACTTGATGATATGCTTATTATTCAAAATTATGTTGATGATATTATATTTGGTGCTACTAATGAATCTATTTATGAAATTTTTTCTAAGAATATGTATAAGAAATTTGAAATGAGTATGATGGGAGAATCAGAGATGGAATCTTTGTATACTACAAATCAAGTATATTAGAGATGGAATCTTTGTGAACCAAGCCAAATATGTCAAGGAGCTTATCAAAAAGTTTGGTCATACAAATGCCAAAAAAATTGGAACACCTACGAGCAAAACTTGACAAAGATGAGGATGGTAAATATCTGGATAAGAAGAGTTAGAAAGGTATGATCGATAAGTTACTTTATCTTACCACCTCTAGACTTGATATTATGTTCCCTGAGTACCGTGCTAGATTCCAATCTTGTCATAAGGAGATACATCTTAAAGTTGTTAAACTAATATCTAGGTACCTTAAAGACAAAACGAATTTAAGACTTTGGTATCCCGAACATAGATCCCTTGAACTTATAGGGTACACCGCTTCCGACTCTGTCGGTTGTAAACTAGATAAAAAGAATACTAGTAGTAGTTTTCAGTTCCTAATTCATTTCCTTGTCTCTTGGTCTACTTGAAAACAAAATAGTATTGCCCTCTCCACCGCTAAAGCTGAGTATGCAGTCGTCAGAAATTGTGTTGCTCAAATACTTTTGATAGAACAAATCTTAGAGGATTTTGGTCTTGCATATGATTATATACCTATTAGGTGTGATAACACTCGTGCTATCAACCTTATATAAAATACCATCCAACGCTGTAGAACCAAACATATAGAGATTAGACACCACTTCATTAGAGACGTTATCCCAAAAGGTGATATTGCGTTAGATTTTGTAGAATCCTCCAATCAATTAGACGATATCTTTACAAAACCTCTCCCTCAAGATCAATTTGAAACCATTAGAGGAGAAATTGTTATGATCACCCTTTAGCATTCTCAATTCTTGCTATTTTTGTTTATCCTTGTCTAACTATTTTTTATGAAGACAAAGGGAAAGAAGAAGTTCAATCAGGTTATTTCTCACATATGGGTGAGAAAAGGCATATATTATTTCATTCATTATATAAAAGTGAGTCATTCCTATTGAAGACTACATTATGTGCAAAATATTTTAAAAAATTACACGTTTTTCATTTTTTGCTTCATGCACAATATGAATAGAAGTTATGCCTAACAAAAACTCCATAATGGATGCATTTTATTTCTGGATCATGATATCTTGTGCATAATCTGTCATCATCTATAAGGAAGATAATGTTGACAAAAAGTCTTTTATAAACTAGCTCTTAATTATTTTCATGTGAAAATTTACTATCTTTCTTTTATAATCTCTCTCAAATGCATCATTTTATTGAAAATATTTGCACCAATCTTTCCTTCGTTTATCATCAAAATCACATTTGCCTTCTTACTATATCCTTATATGTGTTAAATATTTGATCCTTTTGATATACTATTTCGTGTCCTAAAATATATGTCTAATTGTCCTTCGGGAAGCGTGATCATAGAAAATGATGCATAAAAGACTAGAAACCCCATTCCTCTAATCAAACAATTACGTGTCATTCAATTCTTATTGTAATTTGTAATATTTACGGTTTTGCTGAGTTGTCAAACTCTAGTTTGGCCTTTACTTCTAGGAGCAAAATTGAGGCAACGAGCCTAGAGAGGTAGGCTAATTATAACTTTTTTTGGTTACATAGGAGAGCCACTTTGGACTCGGAGTCATTGAATTTGTTCGAACCTGCACCACTAGATTGGATGATCAAGGCCCTGGCCAGTGAGTGATTGTAACCTTTTGAACTATCTTATCTATATATTAGTATGCTTTGTAACAAAAAGAAAAGCTCAATATGTAAAGGTAATTGTAAGTTATATTACAAATCGGCATGCTGAATACCGGTTTTATGTACGAAAGCGTTATTCACAAGAAACCTTACAGAACACGGAGTAATTTTTATATGGATCAGATGAACCTAAGATCCATTATTTATCTTTAACAAATCTTTTTTTGTCTAAACTAAACTTAGGGGGTGGTTGTTTGTACTTAATGGGCTCTTAATCTGCTTCATTAAGATACTGGATCAATAAGACTGTTTGTTTTTCCTTACCAATTCAAATCTGAATACCTCTTAACTGGTCTGTTTCATTAAGATTTCAAACCAAATCTTAATCACTCAGACACTGCCTCTTAATAGAATAAGTTATATTCAACTGTTATTCAGCATTAAATACTTATCACTTAAAAAAATCAAACAACACCTTAATCTATCACGTGCACCTAAAATTTTACTTACTTAGCCCAATCCATTTGTTAGTCTACGACCCAAATCAGTTAATAATACAGCCCAAATAATCCAAGAGCACCCCTAATTAATATAAAAAATAATGGAGAAAGATACCAACTAATACTATGAAGAAGATAACTCAAAATAAGAAAAGAATAAAAAAGAAAAAAAGGAAAATAGATGTGAATGTTGATTATTATGGGTATGATGTTGAATATTGCTGAGTTTGGAATCGGAATTTTCTTCGTTAATTTGAAGTGGTGGTGCTCCGGAGGAACTCTGAAGTTTGACTAATTGCATTATATGTCCCTATCTTATGCAAAATTACCTATATTATATCATAGTAATAGCAATATACCTTTATAAGCTGGGCTAAGTGAAGATTCTGAAACACTAAATGTTGAGAATTGGAGAATACATGGACCTATATTGCAATTTTGCATGATACAGGTTATGTTTTCTAGGTGCATTTCTCTCAGCTGGAGTGCTTAATCCTGGATTAATTGGTTTCAAAATAGGAAATTCAAATTTAGGTCAGACACTAATGAGAGCTCGTGTTTTTGCTCAAAAAGGCATTATCGCACTAATGTGGGGTCCGCGTACTACTACAGGGAGAAGAAATTTAACCTCTTCCCAGGCCAGAAATCGTTGCCTGAGTCTGAGTGAAACAAAAGTTTTTTTTCTTTACCTTTTTTTACATGTTACATTGTGAGTTAATACGAGTTTATCTAAATAAATTTCTGCTCAACAACTTATGTTTGGTTTTATTTCTGGTAAAAGTTAAGTTTAATTTTAAGGATTTCATTTAAGCAATTGGTGGGGGCAAAGGTGTGATAAAATAATAGATAAATAAAGATAATAATAAAGAGCACACACCCTTGAGAACCACGGAACTCACTGCAAGTATCACAGATCGTTTGCAAGTTTTAATGATAAGTCAAGTTCGTTCGCAGGGATTTAATCCGTTACATCTACTTATATTTAACAAGCGTAGATGAATTTAGATGTTTATATAAAAATATAATAAGATAAATAATAATCTAAGGCCATTAAATAAATAATGAAAACAAATAAATAAGATGAATGTAAGACAGATAAATTAGGATTAATATTATGAGTCTATTTTACTAAGTTGTTATTCTAACTTGTCACAGATTAAGCATTATATATTAACCAGGATTCTAAATTCTACCTAGCCTTCTCTAGGCTAAGGAGCAACCTCTCCACTACTAAGGATTCCTAAGTAATGATTGGTGATTAAATCAAACCTTTATGGCTATCTAGTTAGGCAAGGGATCAAAACTAGACGATTATGTGGTGTTGTCAATAACTAAGAATAATCCTAAGATTGGCCAAATCTAAGGATGTAACAATAAGTCAAAACACATAATAACAATATACGCCAAGCTCAATCAATTAAAATAACAAATAGTATTAATGAATTTAAGACAAAATAATAACCCAACAATTAAAAATAAAACTTACAGAATAATAGCTTAGAAAGATGGTGTAGCATAAATCTATAGCTAAATACCCTAAATATAGAGAAGGTGAGATGTAGAAGAGGAGTTTGTCACTCTCCAACTTCTTCTTCTTGTCTTCCTCTATAGGTCAGCTTGCTTTTTGGATGAATAGCTTGATACTAAGGATGTATATTAATTTAAAGGACTAAGTTATTATTTAAAACTGAGAAAATACAAGTAAGGACTAAGCCTAAGCTTGAAACTGAGCAAGGACATGTTTACAATGGTATAAGGGTGTATTTATAGGTGTCTTGGAAGCCCTAATTCGTTTTCTTGAAGGAGAAGTAAGTAGTGGACTCCAAGCCCAACTCAAATTCGTAACCCTAAAAACATGAAATCAGGTCCGATTTTCTTTTGGCTCTAACAGCTTCAATATTCATCCGTTTGACGCGTATGAATATACCAAATTGATCGTCTCGGAAAGCTCTTCAACTTTGCTCTTGACCGTTTCTCCAAATTCCTCACCGTTCTTGAGATATAAGCTGATTTGTGGTCGTAGGTGCAGAAATTCAGGATTAAGGCAGCTTTTCCTTTTCCATATGTTTAGCTTTTGTTTCCTTATCTCCAGTTACCATGCTTATCTCTTTCCATATCTTGTAGTCTTTGACGTGGAATCTAATTAATCTCCATAATTATCTTTAAAGCTTCACACTAAATAAATAATTAAACCCAATATGCTCTAAAAATATTATTTTACTAAATCAAGACTCAAAATAGGAAAGTGTAGCATTTCTCAAGAAAATCGACTATAATGACTTCTAAATCACTAAAAATGATGTCTCATCCTAATATAAATCTATCACAAATGAGGAGACATCAAGACCCCCAACTCAAAGTTGTATCGTCCCGATACAATAAAGATAAAAACAAAGGGAAGTCTCTTAATACACACCTAGGTCAATTAAGCACAGAAGACAGAAGATAGAAGAATATGGAGAATAAACTTAAAGCAACTACTCAGAAAATCTCATGTAATAATATTTAAAAACTACATACCTGTACACTTCTCATATCCACATTCAACACGGTTTGAATTCAACAGCAGATTAGTTTCGCAATGTAAGAAGGAGAGGAACTTTACTCAGTTCACCAAGGAGGCTATAGATTGTTCATCAAACTTCACTAGTATCCAAAGCTCCACTTAACTACTCTCTATTGTCTTAATCACTTCTCAATTACATAGCAAAGAATCACAAGGTCTTTAAGGTTGTAATGTAGGCTTAGGGACGGTATGATAAGTATATTTGGATAATTTGGAGTGAGCTTTTGGCTCTCTCCTCACTAGCCATCAACGAATTGCCCTAGAGCTTGAGTTACTCTCATAAAACGTTTCTCACTCAACCCAATGATTTCTTTGATGCACATATTAGCATCCCCAATAACCCAATTAAAGCATAAGATGTTCACTTAAAAATTCCACTTTGCCGGTCCGAATATATTTTCTTTTCAAATCAATTTTTTTCTTTTGTATAGCCATGACTCTCTTTTTAATGTTGAGATATCACGCTATTTTCCTCATATATATATATTTTTTCTTTTAATGCCCTTGTTGGCAAAATTAGCTCGAAACTTCTTTTTCATTCACTATTACCCCGGCAAAGGGTTACAAGACAAATCTGTGAAACATCATCACTATAAAGCACAAAGCACAATTAACAAGCTCAAAATCCCATCCCAATACTAATTCCCATAATGGTGGACCCTCCACCCCAAACTCAAGCTCTAAAACAATTGTCTATGCATCGCGATTCGAGTGCGGGTCATATGGAAAAGTCCTATAATCTAAAGGGATATGGCTTATAACGTGTTTCAATAAAAAGGCTTTAGAAAGGCTAGAAGGGGCTGAGAAGGATATATCATAAAAATAACATGGTGAGAAGGTATAAAAAGGTTTCAAGTGGCTTTGAAAGAACCGCCTTAATCACTTTGTACACTATGCAATTTCGTTATTTTCTTACCTTTAGCACTTTCATCAAATGGTTTTGTCACTAGCTTGGATCTCACGGCCTACACACTTCTCAAGGTTCCCTGAGATCGAACATACTTTCTATCGCATTGCTCACTAATCATCTCTTTACTATCAATGTGTGTTTTCCTGCAAATACTCAAAGCATACAAAATAAAGTAGCTCATAAACATACTACTTTCTATCATTAACTTACTGAGCTTATGCTTTTAAGCTATTAAACACACTCTACATACATCTAAACCTTCAAAAAAAATTAATTAATTTTACCACAAAAAACAGAAAAAATGGAGGTGAGAGACAACGAATCCCCACACCCCCAACTCAAAAATGAGACGTGTCCCCACGGCTCGAAAAGACTCAAAATTAAAATAAAAGGAAATTAAAATTTTACAGATATTGCACATAAAGAAAAGGTAAGGAAGAAAGAAAACATACTCTTCGAGGTTATTTACCTCGCCTGATCAATACCCGGAATAGGGTGCAGTGCTTTCATGTATGTAAAATTCTAGTATCACCAATTTCGCTTTCCCTTACATATTCTTATGCTCCATCCCAATTAATCACACTCTAGAAATCTCTTGTTTATCTTCTTCCAACTTTTCTCTTTGAATAATCTCTCATGAGACAGTTCACAGTTGTTCATCCAGGAATATGTTTTGAACACAGCTACTAGCGTCCCAGAAGCTTTTGCTCATCTTGGGTAGATGGATCTTGATAGGAAGAGGTTATGGTGTCTTCTCTATGAAAGTTGAAACCATGCTTATTGAAGACTCCATCACGTGTAAAAATATTTAAAAAATTACACGTTAGCATAATGTGAGGGGAAGTCATGCCTATTGAAAACATCATAATTGATGCATTTCATTTATTGATCACGGTATCTTGTACATTATTTGTCATTATCTAAAAGGGAGAGAATATTGACAAAAATCTTTTCTAAATTAGCCTTTGATTGTTTTAATGTGATAATTTACTATCTCTCTTTCATAACCTCTCTCAAATGCATCACTTTATTAAAAAAAAATTGCACCAAAATCTTTCATATCTTTCTCATCAAATCACATCGGCCTTCTTACCATATCCTCTATTTGTTGAATATCTGATCCTTTTGATATACTATTTCTTGTCCTAAAATATTTGTCTAACATGTTTTTGTAGAAGCTTTATCTATTTAATCAAAGGATCAATGTGTAAAGGTAGATGAAAGGTATATTCAAAATCAACAACCTTCTAGAATAACGCCGAGACGATTATGAAGCCTCTATTTTCTAGTCTAAACATTTTGGGTCATTCAGTTAAAAATATCGTCTGTACTATCTATTACTTTGCGGAACTATGTAACCCTAGCTTTACTCTTATCTCTAAGAGTAGAAACGTGGCAGCCGGCTGGGTTGCCAAATATGAGCTTTTAAGCACGTTGTTTAGCAATTGGGATACTTGTATTCCTTTCTGGTTGGTGAACCCTTTTAGTAGTGATATCGAGCCTATAAGGATAGGCTAAATTTGTAACTTTTTAGAACCTTTAACTATCTATTATATTATGTTTTAGAAAAAAGAAAAAAGAAATGAACCCGAGATTTATTATTTATGTCCAAAAAAAAAAAACCACTTAATCAGTCACTTTTACATTTGTCCAAAAAGAAATTAAAAAAATATCAATCACTTTTACTTAGCCCAATCCATTTCTTACTCTACGGCCCAAATCAATGACGAGTAAAAGTACGACCCGCCCAAATAATCCAAGAGCACCCCTAATGAATATTAAAAATAATGGCGAAAGATACCAACTAAGAAGAAAATAACTCAACAAAAGAAAAGAAAAGAAAAGAAAAAAGAAAATTAAACGAGTTTTGTTTAATTCGTGTTCGCAAATTCCCGCCTTCTAAATCGATTGAATCTTCACCTACGGTCGCTCGCTTATTACAGGAAAAAAGGTACAATTCTTTTATCTTTTGGTACAACTTAATTGTTCGCTTAAATAATCTTCTCTATTTTAGCAATTCACCACAATCTTTTCCTTTTTTTCTTTTTCTTTTCCCGTTGATAGTTTTCGTAATTACTAATTTCTATTGTGCTTAATTTAATTTGTTGAATATTGTTATATGCTCTGAATTTATTTTATTTGCCGGAATGGGGCTATAATTCGAAGGGTTTGTTCTTGTTTGATTACTGAGATATGTGGATGTTTTGTTAAAGCTGATGAAATTTTTTGGTTTCTATATAATTCATGTAATTTATCTGCTTATTTGAAGATTTGATTAGTTTTCACTTGTTTTAAGGGTTCGAAAATAGTGATACTTCTGTTAATTAATTAAACATTAACGAAAGCTGATGAAATTTTTCGACTTTTCAACAGTTCATTTAATTTATCTGTTTATTTGGATATTCGATTAGTAATTTACTTATTTTAAGTGTTCGAAAATAGTGATACTTCTAATAAATGAATTATTTGCGCCATTGGTCCCTGTGGTATGTGAACGATTATACAATCTACCCGACCTACAACGTTCTCTTCGAGGGAAAAGGTAAAAGATGAAAAATTTAACCTTGCGATTACATATCAAAGACTTTTTTTGTTCTGTGAATTAGGGTTTCCAATGATATTGGAAAGTGATGTTTTTTATGAGATTTACAAGCATGATTACATATACAATTTCACAGTCTTGTAGTTATAGAACATTAACTTTGGATAATAGTAAAAAAAGAGTCTTTTTGATGATAAACCACACTTGGAACTAACGCTTATGGTTTGTACGGTTTGTACAGTAAATTTCATTTTTTGAGTTGCCTAAAATGAAGCGTAAGCGTAAGCGTGGAAGAAAAGTCAAGTCAAAGAAGCCTCGATTGATGAACGAGACTGATACACCTTCAATGGTTGAAGAAAATTCTGGTGTAGATGAGTATGAGAATGATGATGTGTACTCCGGTTCAGAAGAAGAAGAAGAAGGAGAAATAAAAGCTGAGACACCATCTTCTACAGGTACAGATCAGCCGGACAAACCTACTGCAAGTGTTAGTTCAGGTGGAAGAATTGATATTCCGGTAGTCAAAGCTGTTTATAGCCGAGTCAAAGTTAAAATCAAGACAAAAGCTTTAGAATCTCACCTTCAAGCTCAGGCTCAGCCTACTTATTCAGAACCACGTACACAAAGTGATACAGACAAAAGTAGCCTTCAAGTAGGGTTAGAGAAACAAGGAGTTAATGAGAAAATGGAAGATAGTGCTAACTCTTTATCCGAAACTACCCTTGTTAGTATTTCCGAGAATCCTGTTAAAAAATTCGGAGGCATAAGAATAAAATCATCTAAAGGGATAAGTTCTTCTACTATTAGTCCATGTACTACTACTAATACTGAAGTAGTCAATTTAGAAGAGAATAATTCTCGTTATAGCAAACAAGAACTTGATGCTGCTTTAGAGGTATTTTAAATGAGATATATATTTTATTCACAAACTTTTCATGTGTACTTATTATGTTATTTATTTTTGTGTTTAGGTTATAAAAAAGGTCATGAAAACTGAGGCTGCTGAACCGTTTAATGCTCCAGTTAACCCTATTGCTCTTGGAATACCTGTAAGTATTTGAGTTAAAAATTATCTAGAAGGGGCTAAATTTGTAATTATATTGTAATGTGGGATGTTACAGGATTATTTTGATGTGATTGATACACCTATGGATTTTGGGACTATATGTAAAAACCTTGAAAAGGGTGTAAAGTACATGAATGCAGATGATGTGTTTAAAGATGTTCAATATATATGGAATAATTGTTATAAGTATAACAATAAAGGTGATTTTATAGTGGAGCTTATGAAAAGGGTAAAGAAGAACTTTATAAAGTTATGGATATCTGCTGATTTATATGGTGGTGATACTTCTCAAGGTAATTTATATTTTTATACTTATTATGTTTGTTTTTGATGATTAAAGTTTTTCTTTTTCTTTGTGTTATAGGTGTTGATGCGAAGGATAATAACACACCTTCGAGTAATGAAATGATGTCTGATAAAGGAGCTTCATCTAAAAAGCGTCATGGGTATGTTATTGTTATTAATTTTGATATTTGTGTAAATGAATTAATTAATTATAAAATTATGTTTTATTAGACTGAAAAAGCATAAGGATGGGTGTTTATGTGCTATATGTGTAATGATGAGGAGGAGACAAGAGAGAGAGGAGATTGAGAGGTTAATGGACCCCACTGAAGATAGTGATGATTATCTTGATGAAGGAGGCAAACCACAGGTTTGACTATTTTTGTGTTTTCTCTTTTTTTTGGTTTTGATTATTATTATTATTATTATTATTATTATTATTATTATTATTTATTATTATTACATGTTATAGAGTCCTGGAGGAGAGTATACTTCTTCAAATATGGGTAATTCACCGGAGATTGAAATAAACTCTGATATGATGGAAAAACGCCATGAAAATGAGATTGAGATGATGAGTCAAAGAAGAGGTGATGATGGGAATTATGAGCATTCACAGCTCGATGAAATGACTGAAAAGCCGCAGAGACCAAAGGTAATATTAATTTATTTGTCTTTAAAGTTGAAGAGAGTCCAAAATTGAGGTTTTAATGTCGTGGTTTGTTTGTAGGTGATACTAGATAAGAAACAGAAGGCTAAAATATATGAGAATCTGCGATATTTGGAAAACCCAATGCTTTTGGATATATGTGGGACCTTATTTGGTGATGCTCAAAAATCAGTTTGGAACGGACCCCATTCATTGGTACGCAAGGAAGGTGGTTCTAGGAGGAAGACTAGTTCAATTCATGCAGCCATTTCCAAATTTATGCAATAGTTTTTTAATTTCTTACTTAGTTTATTAGCCTTCCTGTAACATATACTACATAGACCTCTCTCTCTCTCTCTCTCTCTCTCTCTCTCTCTTTCTCAAAGAAAATTGAGGAACTTATATTCATTTGTGTTGCTTATTTCGTAAACAATAAGATATTAATGTAGAAGACTCCATCTTTCTTTCTTGTTTTTTTCCTTTTTCCAGTTAGGAATCAAAGTTGGAGGTTTCAAGGCCCATGAGTGGATTTCATAGGTTAGAGAATTCAATTTGTTCAGAAAGTTTGATGTAGATATTTTATTAGGATTCGGCAGTGTTCTAATAAACGTTAAAGGAACCGAGTACCTTAGAGCTAGAGAGCCTAGTTGGCGGGCCTATTCATAGTTATTATTTATTACTTGTTCAGGACCGTACACCGAGTAGTAAGAGCTCTCGAGGTGTAAATTACTAGATTTTTTATTTGGTTACATGGATGATCCGGGTTAGTTTGCGTGCACCCGACTAATCTTTTGAAGATATACATGTCTCTCCATGTATATTCTCATGGTAAATCAAAACTAGGTTCTCCATGTTGAGGGAGGGGTTCGAGCCTTGTACTTCTCATTTTACACCCGTTAAAGAGAGGATTCAAACCATGGATCTTCCTTCCCATTAAATGTTGAAAAAATAGCAAGACTTTAATTTTGTCACATTTTGGAAGACGACACTTTGATAACTAAATATAAATTATATTTTTATTTTTATTTTATATATATATATATATATATATATATTTAAAATATACCACAATATTTTATAATTTTATATTAGTTTGATAGATGGTTTTTAATAAGTTATGAGTTTGAAACAAATCTAATACTTATTTTAGATAGAATGAGATGACACGCTAACTAACCATTTCTAAAAAAACGTCAATTACATCTAAGTAAAAGACCGTAACATTCATTAAATTAAACATTTTCAATTTAAATCTTCTAGTCTCACCACTAATTTTATCTCTTAAATATAATTTTACACATCAATTAATTAAACAAAAAAATTTCACACCCCTAGTGAATTTTTGTTATATTTGTTATAAACTACTTTTACTAATACATATGATCTCATATGATCTCATTTAATTGACAAAAAAAAAAAAGATTTCATTTAAAGTTTCACCCAAATTTTTTAAATTCATAAGACCGACCTTGCATTTTATATTCATTAGCATGTAGTGTTGATAAAAGATGAGGTTGAACCAAAGAAAATAAACCAATGGTCTCAAATATCTTTTTATTTTCTATATATCTCCTTTTGTTTTTCATACTCACATGCACCACAAACCTATTGGTTTTAAGGCCTTGAGCTCATATCATCTAGATCATCTAAGCTTTGTGTTTGTTAATAAACATTGTATCTTATATTTGAAAAAACGTGTCTTCAAAATAAACATTACAACCTTTTGCCAAGTCTCCTTTTCATTTTCTATACATAGTTAGTCAACTCAATCATTTTATTCATGAAGTTTTTCAAAGTATTAAGTATTAAAATTATAATAGAGAGATAGAAAGAAGCATCATTATTAGGTTCGTTGAAATTCTTAATAATTCGTGTGTCAGTTTCTTTTGAATAGTTTTGTCGTTGTATCCTGGAGGTTGAAGTCAACCAACGTTAGTCACCGGTACGTGGCCTAAATACCTTAAAGACATCGGATCCAATCTGATTCTCGACAAGTAAAGTTATTCATTTATTTACTTTTATTTTAATTTTGCATTGATTATTTATATTGTTTTACTGGCCTATAGAAATAAAACACAACAAACTTTTCACTCGATGACGAATTGTTTGTTATATTGTCTACTAGAAAAAGTGCATCTAAATCTGGTAATTAGATGAGTAATGAAGCTGAGTTGACTAAAATTGTGAAGTTGACTGAGATGTCTAAGATTGTTTGTATGGTTACAGAATGTGTGAATGCAGAAAGACAAAATTGTCTCTGAAAATTGATATACTTTGTGTAGTTTTCAATTGTTTGTAATATCTAGTGTTTTGTGATTTGTTGGTTTTGTTAGGCTGTTTGACTTAGCCATAGCATATCAATAGATGTATAGATGTTCAAGATTAACTAGGCTAGGTTGATTACTTGACTATGATTTGGGTCAAGTAGTTACTAGCACAACTTCTTTCAAGTTTCAAGGTTTGTGCTAATAAAGAATCTTATTGAGAAAAAAAAACATATATTTTAGGATTTTTTTTGGATCAAACGACGTACTCTATGTTTTAAACTTACAAAAGCAACTAACTAATTAATCTAAGAGAAAATGCCACTTAGGGTCTTGAAGATACCCCCCCCCCCCTCTTCTAATTAGAGACTTCTCTTACCTTCTCTTCTTACTAAAGACCTCAATAAGAATTTAACACTATAGACCTAATATCCCAATTACCTTACTATCCTCTTTTTTTTCCTATATATACTAAATATAGCATTTCTGAAATAGAAAACAAAATCCTAGAAACCTCACTAATTCTCTCTCCTCTCAGCAGCCACCGACACCACCAAGCTTTCTCTCTCCTCTCAACAACCACCACCTCCTCTCAACAACCACCACCTGCATCCTCCATGGCCACCCCACCAACACCACACCAGAAGCTAAACAACCACCATAATACCACCATCAACATAACACCACAACCACCACGGCTTCACTGCAAATCCGGCGAAGCACCACCACAACGAGCTCCTTCCTGCAGTGGTAGATCGAGAACGCTGCAGTGGTAGATCGAGAACGCTGCAGACCATTCGTTGCAGTGTTGTTCGCAGCTAGATCGAGCCTCCTTCGTTTGCAGTGTTGTTCGCAGCGCTGCGTCTTCTTATCCAAGCCGGCGAGCTGCTTCTTCTTCTCCAACAATCTCCTCCGTTCGAGATCCAGGCCGGCGAGCACTGCAGTGGTTCGAGCTTTTGACAGAAGCAGGTTGCAACTCCAAGTTCGCCGAACTCCTTCCTGCAGTGATTCACAGCTGTGCAGCGCTGATGGTGGTGGTTTTCTGCAACGACCGTGAGAAGCTTGAGAAGCTCCATGGATGGAGACGCGAGTTTTGGAGCTCGAAATGCCAAACAGTTCTGCAACAATGGAGCTCGGTGGTGCTGAAAATCTTCGTGCGAGGTGGTGGTGTTATGGTGGTGTTGTTGGTGGTGTTATGGTGGTGGTGATGGTTTTATGGTGGTGGTGGCGCGAGCTCCGATGGTGGTCTTAGATCTAATAGGAGTAGAGTAGTTGGTGGTGGCGTTTGTTTCACGCGTGAAGACGAGATCCTTTTTTTTTCTTAGTTTGACATGGTTGACCATATCTAGATCTGGTCAAACCAAATAGATTTCCTTTTTTTTTCTGATAGTGTAATAATATAATTGTTTGAATAATACTCACTATTTTTAATTTAGACTCATTGTTTTTTTTTTAAATTACTCTCTAATTGTTTTAGAATACTCCGAAATTTTTTAGAGTACTCCGAGATTTTTTTAGAGTACTCCGAGATTTTATTAGTACACTCGAAAAAATTTAGGAGTACTCTGCAAATTTATAGAGTACTCATCAAATATATAGAGTACTCTATATTTTTCCGATACTCTATGTTTTCTCCGGTGACTAGTGGTCGGAGGTCGGTGGTCGGAGGTAGGTGGTCGGTGGTCGGTGGTCGGTGGTCGGTGGTCGGTGGTCGGAGGTTGGAGGTAGGTGGGTAGTAGTAGGTAGTGGAGAGAGAAACAGCGACATCACACTTTTTTTGTCTTTTAGTGTTAGTAAGGGTAGGAAAGACAATTGTCAAAATAGAGGTCCCTAATAAGAAGAAATTCATGGACCATACTCTATAGAGAAGAAAGATTGTCTCCAAGACCCTAAGGATAATACACCCTTAATCTAATTTAATGACATGTGTTTTTTTTTTGCATACATGAGAGGCTTAAAAGCCGTTAAGAAAAAGAGATTACAAATAGAACAATCGTTCTTATTGAGATTCTAGCACAACTCTAGCAGTCGCGCGTTCGCTTCTATCTCTAGTTAGTAAATTCCAAATTTAATCAGGAGGATCCTTGAAATCTAGCGTTTGGGTTTGCAATTTCGCTCCCTCCTTTTCCAATTTATCCGCGCAAAGGTTCGTTTCCCTAAATATATGGTTAAGCTCAAACCTCGGGTTACTTCTTAACATAGAAAGACATTCACTTACGATTGAAACATAGCGACTACCTAAGCTCCCACCGCCCTTCACTAGCGCGTGGAGCTTCCCGAGTCCCCCTCAATGTGAGTCTTTGAGCTCCCACCGCCCTTCACTAGTGCATGGAACTCCTTCGAATCTGTTTCATTGCATAAGTCCTTATAACCCATATTAATAGCCCATATAAGCCCAAAATGTAGTGCAAAAATCTCAGATACAAGAGGAGAATCAACCAGACACAAACCAATAAATCCAGCAAGACATGATTCATTTTTATCCCTAATTATACCTCCTATTCCAGCCAATCTTTTATCGGAGGTGAAACTTCCATCGATATTTAATTCGAAACCCTCAGTAGGCTTAACCCACCTAACCATTATATTCTTGGCTAGTTTGATTAGTCCACCATCTAAACTCTTTCCCCAAGCTAGAATGAAATTACTAGCTAGAGAAATTATATCTCTCTTGAGTTCTAGCATATGTGGCAAGCTTGTTCCCTCGTTAAATAAAAGTTGATTACGCTTAGTCCATATTACCCAAATAGTAGCCGCGAAAATGTACGACCATTCTATTCCTGTGAAGCGAGCTTTTGCCCGGAGGTGTGCTTCAATCCAGCTTTTAATAGCAAGATTAAAGTTGCCTGTCACGGAAAAATACAGACTGTTGTTCCTCGGTTGCAGTTGTTGATCCAGTCTCTTGTACTCGGTTCTGCAGCCATTTTCTGTTAATTTCCAGCAATTTGCAGCGGTCTTCATCAGTCAGTCCCTGCAGCTCCCACAATTCCATCTCCCTGCATCTTTGCCGCGGTTCCAGCTGTCTCACAGCACCAGCAGGTGTACTCGATCCAGCAGCAGTTTCCCTCAATTCTGTAGCACACCGAGTCTCACAGAAACTGCAGCGGATTCGAAAATTCCAGCAGCTATTTCCGTTCTAGCAGCTTCCCTTTACGCGACAACTCCTCCACAACGAACACCTGCATTCAGACCAAATAAATCCCAGACCAAAAAAGAAATATTACATTTTAATAAAACATGATAAATGTCCTCCCTTTTGGCTCCGCATATTTCACATCTCCTCGAATCGACCACATTCTGTTTGAATAAGTTATCTCTCGTTGCAAGCCGATTTAGAGCTACCCGCCAAAGGAGAACGCGAATCTTTTGGGAACACTTAAGTTTCCAGATCAAATCCCAACTAAAAGCATCGTCCACTTCACTAGCTTCCATGTTATGAAAGGCCGATTTAACCGTAAAAACACCTGAATTCTCGAATCTCCATACTATCCTTTCGTCCATCCAATCATTCACTTCAACAATCCCATCACGGAGAACCGAAACCCAGCTAATATAGCCTTGCAAGCACTTCGATTCACTCCCTTTCTGGATGCGATTCAGTATACCATCTTGGAAGTATTTGTTTCTAAATATATCCACCCACGCCACGACATCATCTTGTTATAGGACCTTCCACCCAAGCTTTGCTATACGCCAAGTTATATTGCTACGCACTCCTTATTCCAAGATCGCCTAATTTCTCCGACTTATAAATCTGACCCCAACTAACCCAATGAATTTTTTTTCTCGGAACCATTCGAACCCCATATGAAATCTCTAACTACCTAATCTATTCCCTTACACACATACTTTGGTAGCTTCATAACTTGCATCTGGTAAACCGGCATTGCATTAAGCACTGATTGTGCAAGTGTAACGCGTCCTGCTAAGGATAGAGTTTTGGTCTTCCACGTATCTAGCTTCTCCCTCATCTTTTCCACTATTCCTTTGTAAAAGCCCTTAGGTACCCTGCCGGAAAGAATTGGGACTCCTAAATACGTACCAAACGAATCACTATGACAAAAATCACTCCGCAACGCTAGCTCCCTTTGTAACGACACAAGGATATATTCTTAGAGAAATAAATCAGCGATTTTTCCGCACTAATATTTTGTCCAGCTTCTTTACAGGAAGGACCCATCGTCTCCTGTATCAGCTGCACCTGCAATAACGAAGCTTCACCAAAAAGAATTAGATCGTCGGCAAAGAAAAGATGTGATAACTTGGGTCCCTAGCGTCCAACTCGGATTTCTTGCCACCTCCTAGTTGCACAGAGCTTTTGAATAAGGAGAGAAAGCCTCTCCATGCACATGACGAAAATA